>CM072779.1:62520000-65020000 GCA_036936925.1 Cenchrus fungigraminus
CGAGCTAATGTGGTGATGGATCCGGCGGATCGAAGGCAGAGCGGCCGGAGAAGGAAGAGCAAAGGGCGGCTGCGTGGTTTCCTATGGGAAGCGGAGTGACGTGACTGCAGGGGTGCGTGGCATGCGACGCCCCCAGGCTGCCTTAAATGTGGCAGACGGAACGGTGGTCGTGGTGGGCCCCGCCCCCCGTGCGGTCGCGTCGCTGCATTACGGGAGATTCTTCTCGCGAGAAACTCGCGAGCACGACCCGCGCGCGATGCGCTGGCGCTCAGCCTTATCCAGGACGCTTCCGATTCCGGTTGCTGGGCCTAAGTGGGTCGTGGCTCTAAAATGGGCCAAAGGGTTAAAACCTTTCCTTATACAGGAAGACACCCTTAAACTTAAAAGGGCTTTCCAAAAATGATTGGTTGGCTTAAAATCACTCCGAGGCCGTGACCCAGAGTCACGTACTGCCAGGTTATCAGATAACCCGCCCTCAAAAATTCGGTTTGGACTCCTAAGAGGGCTCCAAAAATCTACTAGCTCATGAGTGTTCTCCCGAAGGCATGCCATACATAGGCCAAAGCTGTTCAGAAGTCATGAATATGCTGACTAGGACAGGTGACCTTGCGCGAGTGCTCCATGAGAACACGGTGGGCCATACGGCAAATTTGGCATAGGGCCAGAGCTCTAACCAGACACCGTACCGGGTCAGATGATCCGAGTGGTACTCTCCCAAACGGGATGATCGTAATACCGAACTAAACCCTTTTAGAGCTTCGAAATAGTTACTTTGACTATTACGAACCTCGGGGACTGCCATAATGGGCGCATCTCAAGATGCGCCCATTCAGCGGCCACAACCCGCCACCGTGATCATCTGGAATTATTTCAAGACAAAGTCTCATTGACTAAAGTTAGGATCGGAGATACGGGATGCAATCTACGGCACCTTTTTCCTAAAGGGGCACCCATTCTAAAAGACATCAGGGAGCGGTCGCTTAAATTCTTTTTTGACCCTAGATAAACCTCTTCAATCTTTATCTTGGCTCGGGGACTAAGTGTGTACACTTCGTCTTCGATGAAGGTGTACAACCTCCGAACCCGGATGATCTGAGTAAATCACGAACATGGTGAAGAGCTCTCCTCAACCACCCGGCAACCACGAGTTCAGCTTCAAGACCACTCGGCTGCACCGAAGATCAGATCAGACAGCATTCAAAGCACTCGGACAGAAGGCATTAGGCACTCGGCTAAATGGCCAAAGTATACGAGAAGGTACACAGAGCTGAAGATCGAAGTTGCGGTCTGGTCAAGAAGTGCTCGGGGACTGCTGTGGGGGATATACCCCCCGGGTCCCACACGAAGGGGCTTCATAATGTGTATACGTATACAGACATGGGCCCACCTGTGTGGAGATATGGCGTGGCGTACGGATCAGGATGAGGCGGCGCCTGAGGAGATATCATCCCATGAATGACAACCGGTTAGTTAGGAAAGATATTACTTGAGCCCGAAGGCCAAATCTTGTAATCGGTTAGCTATAGATTCCCTGAGATCTGTAACCCTGCCCCCCAGACTATATAAGGGTGGCAGGGACCCCCTCAGAAACAAGTCCATCTGATTCCCAATCGCGAAACCATCAATACAACACACCGAGCACAGAACGTAGGGTATTACACCTCCCGGCGGCCCGAACCTGGATAAACCCCTGTGTCCTTTGTTCACCATCTACCTCCAGTTTCGGCGATCCCCTCCACACAATCTACCACCATAGCCTACCCCGTGGTGGACTGCCGGTCTGTTGCACCGACACAACTCATGCTTTCACAACAAAGGGACAACAAGAGCAACTCGGTGATGGATTAGTGAAATGAAATGAGATTCTTACCGAGCTTGCTCCACCAACAACAATACTTGCAGCAACACAATAGAAAGAATATTTGATGATTCCAATCTCGAGCAAGAAATCCAGGAAAACCAAGAGAGCAAGGAGTAGAGTGGGGAGTGTGAGTGAAATGAGTTGAAGGGGTGAAGAACACCCCCTCTCCCCCTGCTATTTATAGGCAAACAGGGCAGGCAGCTCGGGGTAGCCGAGGCACAACGGCTAGGAGCTGATGGAGCCGGCTGGGCCCCGCTAGCCGTTGGCCAGGATCGGCCGATCCAATGGCGGCCTGCTTTGGCTAGCGGCTCCCCAACGGCTAGCCCATGTCTTGCCCTGGTGCACCGACCAAAATTCACCCAAAATATTTTTCAAATGATTTTTCAAGGATTTTCAAACTCAGAAATTATTTTCAGAAATTTTATTTGAAATGGAAAATTGGCTAGATAAATCTAGCATGCAGATGCAGGGTTTGGAAAAATCAAATATGCATTTTGGAAAGGGAAATATGAGATAAATACCATCTTTAACCTTTTTAGTAGAAAGGACTCATCGTTTTTAGTCCGATGAGCGAGACTCTTCTCAGCGGTCAATACCACTCGGCATGCCACTCCTAAGAAGTAGAGGGTGATGCCTTCTCAACCTTCTGCCATTCTCACCGAATTTTCTTTGGCTTAGGTGTGGCCGGAGGTTTCTTTGATGAGGATGAAGGCTTCGTCCTTCCCCCAAGCTGCTCAACACTATCCTGCACTAGGTAGCATTGCTCCTCTTTGTCTTGAAACCTGAACATCAAGTTCCTCTTCCCATTGTGGAACCGGATCACTCCAGCTCCCACATTGATTCTGGCTCTGAGATCACTGAGGAATGGTTGCCCCAGGATGAGCGGCATTCCACCCTTATCGTCCATATCAAGGACCACGAAATCGGCAAAGACATAAGAGTTCTTGACCTTGACCAACAAACTCTCAACAATTCCTTTTGGATATCGTATCGATGAATCGACGAGTTGGACAGTCAGTGTTGTTGGAGAAAGGCTGGATATCCTAGTTGCTCGAACATGGCCTTGGACATGAGATTAATACTTGCACCAAGATCACAGATGGCATGCTTGATCGTCTTGTAATAAATAGTGCACGTGATAGTTGGACAGCCAATATCCCTTCTGTGCAGTACTGTTGATTCCTCCCACAGGTCTTGAATTTGATGTATGGGCTTTCCTGCATAGTTAGGAGCATGTGTCGGCGTAGGTGTCTTACCCCACCTAGTCGACACTACACTAACATTTTCACAGGAGGTCACGGGTTGCCCCGGGATCCTCCTGTTATCTGCAGACGGAACCAAAGCAGCTAACTGAGCTAACTGAGTTTTTAACATTTTGTTAAAACTTAGCTAGCCCTTCTGAGCAGAAGAAAAACTGTCAATCTTGACGTTGAGGCTTTCCAAAGATTTATCTAGGGCAGCTAACTTCTTCGTAACACCTTCATTAATCTTAGCCTGCTGAAACACAAGATCTCTCAAGGAGGGCTGGTTAGAATTGTAAGAATTACCTTGGTTGCCTCCTTGATAATAATGGTGTTGTTGATTCCATGTTTGGCGTCCTCGTGGATGATAACCATTGTTATTGCCATTCATGTACATCACTTCCTCCTGAGTTTCAGGACAGTAATAGCCTGAACGCCCAGTGTTACAGCAGACCTCACAGGTCATATTAGAATCTATTGGTAGAGTAGTGGTGGCCATGGCAGCCTTCTCACTGGTATAGTCATCCAATCTCTTCATAAGGAGGTCCATCTTGGCGGTAAGCATATCTGCTCCCTTGACAGCATGAGTACCCCTCGAACATGGTTGGAGTCTTTCATCACTCCACCCTTGGTTGGAGACCATCTTCTCAATAAGTAATTTAGCATTGTCGATAGTGAGTGAGAAGAAAGCTCCTTGAGTAGCAGCATGAACATGGCCACGGGCTGTCGGAGTCAGCCCATTGTAGAAACTCTGAAGAATAAGCCATTCCTCCATCCCATGGTGAGGACAGGCCAGGGCGTACTCCTAAAGCCTTTCCCAAGCCTCTGGAACAGATTCATTCACTGCTTGCTGAAAGCTAGAAATCCTCCCAAGAAGGGCATTGGTTTTACCCAACGGAAAGAACTTCTTGAGGAATGCTTCCGAACACTTGCTCCATGTATCAATAGCATCACGATTCGCGTAGAACCATTGCTTGGCTTTCCCTAGGAGAGAAAAAGGAAACAGTCGAAGACAAACAACATATACATTTGCACCCCTGATGACGAAAGTACTGCATAGCTCTAGGAACTATTGTAGATGAGTATTAGCATCCTCATTTGGATTGCCACATAACGGGCTAGCCTAAACCATCCTGATTAGACCCGTCTTGATCTCAAATTTTTCAATCCCCACTGTCACCTCAGGGCCTTGTAGCACCTGGTCAGCAGAAGGAGCTAAGTACTCACGAAGCGTCTTCTGGGCCATAGCTTTCGACATGGATGGTACAAAGGAAGCTGGATCGCCTTCCGAACGAGTACAGCGAGGAGAGTCGAAATGAATTCGAGCCTTCCTCACTAATGACTCGGGATCTTCTATGAAATTATCCGGCAAGTCAAAACCAGTCATACACTACTTGTCTTCATCATCAAAAGATAAAAGAAGACAATCAAGGTTAGCCTGCATTGAGAGTTGCTCTAACCTACTCATGTTTTACAAACAGATACAAAGCATAGTCATGATAATCCTTTTGCCTTCCCCGGCAACAGCGCCAGAAATGATTGTTGGCATTTCTTAACGCCACTACTAACGATGCCGATTTAGAGCGAGCATCAAGACTTGCCAAAGGGTCAATCTAAGGATCGTGAATGAATCCGCAAGCGCACAGATAAACCATTGTAGCATTTCCCCAGGGAAATGAGTATTCCAAGGGTATCGTATCCGTGGAAGGCAGTGGCAGATATCAAGACTTATGCTTTTGCCATGAGATAGAAATAGAAGACAACAACTCAAATATAGGGGTAAGGTAAATGATATGATAAGGGTAGTGTGACACACACTTCGATCTATCTCTACACAAGCACACTACGGCATAGGGGGGACATACGAGTTAGCTCTAGGTTCTAAAGAACTATACATAAAAGAGATAGATGATACAAGGAAGAGAGGCATAAAGCATTGCATGATTGGAAGGTTTAGCACCCAGGTACAAACGGGGAGATAGCCCGCGACGACTAGCACTCTTGCGAAACTATCTTTTAGACTCCTACAGCAATACCCCAGCGCGGAGGGTTTCAAAGGGTCCAACAGCTGTCACCACTGCGGGCTACCTCTATCGTTATGGGGGCAAGCTCATAACTAATGAAGCCACACAACCCAGGCACCATGCCTGTGTTGCTGCTAGACTTCACCCAGCTCGGGCTATTGTGACCCAAGGTGAAGCCACCAGATAACTGGCCAACTTAGACCGAGTACCATAGCTTAAACACCAACCTCATGCAACACAACGATGCCATCAATCCAGATCAAACTAGGGCTAGTCATACGAACGAATATGAACTCTCTTATGTCTAATCAACAAGATCAAAGGGCCGTGTTCGTGAAGAACACGAGCCTCTAACTTATGAATACACACATAAAGGAATGAGAAAATCATCTTTCAACTGGATCGAAAGGTAGTGTTCATGAAGAACACAAGCCTCTAAATGATGAACAATGGATGAACTCAAGAACATATCAATCACATGAACTACCACAACTTTATATGAAATAGCTGCATAACTGAAGTAGATAAAAGTCATACAAAGAAACAAAGATTCAAGAGAACTCATACCTAGATCCCAAAGTAGACTTGGAACTTGAATAAGAGCTACTCTAGCCTACCACCTAGCCTTGGAACTAAAAGTGAGAGGAGAGTCAAGAGAGTAGTGTGTGAGAAATGGAGCCCCTCCCCTTCTATTTATAGGCAAGGCCTAGGCTTGCTTCATGATCCAATTGCCTTAAATTCACCCGAGATTGCAACAATTGACCAATCAGGAGCCAGCACGTGGAAGGCCAAGATGAACCGACCCTAGGTCAGTTCGGCAGATCCTATGGTCGGCCGACCGTCTAGGGCCGCCTTCTGGCCTGTGTTTTCTCCAGGTGGCTGACTTGTGTGCTCTCTGAGCTTTCCTTGGTGCATGGCTGTTTTGGAATCCTAGGTGGGCCCTTGGATCCATGTGAGGTCCATGTGTCACTCTGTTATTCGTCGGTGGATGCCTTCCTTGGATCAGTGATGTGGATGCCACACAGATATGGTGTGGCAGCCACCTCCTCAGCTGAGTTGGCATTGATCATTCCATAGAAGGTGGGTTTCCATCTCTTTTTATGCTTAAATCACCTACATTCAAATAATCTCCAAGGACAAGTGTAACTACATTATTCATACCAAAATGCGAGTAATAAGTGCATATGCCTCTATTTATGTGAGAATATTGACGGCCAAAAGTGGTACTTAACAGTTGTCAACAAGAACCGAGTGAGAAACCACAGCCAAAGCCAAAACCAGTCCGCTTTCGTTATGAGTATTGTGGGAGGGATGGTCTTGTGAGCGAGTTTTGCTACAAGAAGAAGAGGGATGAGAGGATGGCTTAGGAGTGGGCAAACAAGAACAGGTATCATCCTTCTCATGTTATACCTGAGCATCGTATGCCACTACCTAGAGGAGAGGCTGTGGTGAGGTCTGTTCCAGCTTGGGGCGATAGGAGAGTCACTGATCGAGACAGAGTGGCTGGTCGGGGGGCACCGGTCAGACTGGTTAGGGGCACCGGTCAGACCAGTGCGGCCCAGAGAGATGGCCGGTTTGGGTTTCGTGGTCGTGAGTTTGATCGTGTTGGTTCCTATAGTCGTGGTACTGGTGGTAGGAGGTTTGAGTCTGATGGTGGTGTGTTTGTTGGACGCTCTCCACTTCGTGATCGATATGAGGATGGGAGAGGTCGTCGCAGCTTTGAGTCTGAGAGGTGATATGAACCACGCTTTCGTTTTCGTGGTGGTCGTTCTCCTCGAGCGAGATGTAAGGTGGTACAGCATGGTGGTTGTAGCTATGTATGTGATAGGATGGATGTTGCTATCCCCACTTTTGAGAAAATGGCTTGACACTAGTTTGACTCTTTTTGTGCTAACCCCAGTGTTGAGCCACTTGCTCATTCTCGTTCTCATTTTTGATTTGCAGGTGGGACGCATGGAGAACGTTTGGTTGATTGACTCCGGTTATTCGTGACACATGACCGGAGATAGGGGTGGTTCTCCAGCCTCACCCCGGTGGTGTCAAAGGTGTACATCACTTTCAGGGATAATGGACGAGGACGGGTGCTTTCAGAAGGTGAGGTGAAGGTGAGTAGCTTGGTGACCTTAAAGTGTGTGGTTGTGGTCAAGTCACTTGGGTGTAACATGTTGTCATTATCTCAGTTACTGGATGAGGGTTATGAGGTTCGATTTAAGTTGGGGGCTTCTTGTGTTCTTGACTCTCAAAGCGATCTTGTTTGTATGATCGTACCCGAGGGACAGATCTTTCGTGCTGATTTTTCTCAGTCTTTTGGTCCCCCGAGGTGTTTTGTTGCTGGTCCTTATTCTGAGTTGTGGAGGTGGCATATGAGGTTGGGGCACTTGAGCTTTGAGCTGCTTTCCTGCTTGAGTGCGCTCGATCTTGTCCGAGGATTGCGCAGGTTGCGTTTTGAGAAGGATTTGGTTTGTGCGCCTTGTAGGCATGGCAAGATGGTAGCCACTCCCCATCCACCCCTGACTGTTGTCATGACACAGCGTCTGACAAAGCTGTTTGTTGGCATTTCTTAACGCAACTACCAACGAATATGTTTGTAACCCATCCTGGTAACAGTGCCAGAAATGCTGGTTGGTAATTCTTAACGTTACAGGAGTCCGCAAGCGCACAGAAGTACCATTGTAGCATTTCCCCAAAGGAGTATTCCAAAGGGTATCGAATCCAAGGAAGGCTTTGGTGGATTAACAAGCTCAACACTATTGCAATGAGTATAAATCATAGACGGAAATAAATCATACACTCAAGTGCAGGGGTAAGATATGATAATGGGGTAGTGTGATCACACACACACTCACTCTCTCTCTAAGGGGTCCTAGGCATAGGAGGCAACATAGAGTTAGTTCTAGGTTCTTATGTACTATACACGTAAAGTTAGTAACAATGAGTTAGATACATTAGCATTGAAGAACATTTACTTAAGCACCCAGGTACCACGGGGAGCTAACCTCCCGCGTTGCTTCCGCACAACTCCGGTTGTTAGATTTTAGACTCCAACAGCTTATCCGAACGTGGGGGATTTCAGAGGGACCAACGGCTGTCACTACCGCAGCCTACCCCAAGACAAATCGTGGGATAAACTCATAAGGTAGCCACGCAACCCAAGCATAGTGCTTACGTTGTTAGCCGGACTTGACTGGCCCGAGCTATTGTGACCGAGGTCAAGCCACCAGATAAACCAGCCAATTACACCGAGTACCATAGCTTAAGCACAGACTTCATACAACGCAGTCATGCCATCTAACTAGATCAAACCAGGTTAGGTACACAAACGGATTCGTGTTTTCCTATGTCTATTCAACTGGATCAAAGGGTCGTGTTCGCGAAGAACACGAGCCTCTAACTTATGAACAAACACCGGAAACATGTGAAAGTCACCCGTCAGGTGGATCAAAAGGCCTTGTTCATCAAGAACATGAGCCTCTAAATGATGAACAGGTGAAGAACACATGATCAAATCACCCATGTATACTAACACGACTTTATATGAAATAGCTGACACTACATGAAAAACAGACATTGGTAACGGGCGCGGATGGCCATTGGTAACGGGCAAAACGCCCATTACCGATCAAGCGTTACAAATAAGCCAACAAAGGTAACGGGCCGATGCCCGTTACTGATGACACGTAATTGTAACGGGCGTTGAACAAAGACCGTTACCACAACTACTTACCGGTCACCTGAAATGGCTGTTTCTCCGGGCCCACCGGAGCCTTTGGTAATGGGTGCAGACACTAAGCCCGTTACTCATAACACGTATTAGTAACGGGTGTCTAACAAAGATCGTTACCGAAACTAGTTACCGGTCACATGAAATGTCTGTTTCTCTGGGCCCACATGGACCTTTGGTAACGGCCGTAAAAACCGAGCCCGTTACATGAACTCAACATCGATGACACGGAAAATGACGTGTCTCCTCTGTCTTGATGAAAGGAGACGCGTCGTGTAAGTGCGCGTCTCCTCCGTCTGGACGAAAGGAGACGCGTCTCCTCAGTGCGCGTCTCCTCTGTCTGGACGAAAGGAGACGCGTCTTGTCAGTGCGCGTCTCCTATGTCTCGACGAAAGGAGATGCCTGCTGTGAACCCGCATCTCTCTCTGTCTCGACCAAAGGAGACGCATCTTGTCAGTACGCGTCTCCCTCTGTCTCGACCAAAGGAGACGCGTACTGTGTACGTGCGTCTCCTCTGTCTGGACCAAAGGAGACGGGTACTGTGTACGTACGTCTCCTCTGTCTGGACCAAAGGAGACGCCTACTGTGTACATGCGTCTCCTCTAATCGACCAAAGGAGACGAGTATTGTGAACTTGCGTCTCCTCTGTCTCGACTAAAGGAGACGCGTTGTCTACTTTCACAAAAATTAGGTCCAGCATCCACATTCACAAAACTCCACAAACTGAATAGAAATCCACAAGATTCACATGCATAATCAGTCAAAATTCAGGCATTCAGTATCCTCTTCTAACAAGCTAAGTAAGGTTCACAACAATATCATCACTAGCCATGAGGATTGGTATCTAATACAATGCGAGCCATCATAGCATCATTAATGTGAAATTTTCCTGAGGGTGCGATCACCTGGTCCATGAGGAATGAGGCAGTTCTTTCCCTAATGTGGAGCAGCATGTCTCGGTGCAGCTGGCAAGTAGGTATGTGAAATGCTTGAATATAACAATGTCAGCAGTCAGCACACAGGTGGTTACCAAACATGTGCAGTGCTAATAAGCAAGAACTGTGCTCAGTTGTAGGTGTTACAATTGCAGATCCCAAGAAAGTACCTCAGGGTCCTTGAATTTATTTTTCACTGTAAGCATGTGATAGGCACAATAGAAGCCGCAGACTCTGGATTTGTAAGGTTGTTGGTGGCACTACGATAAATATACATAGACAAACAGTGGTGAGAAGAAATAAACTCAAGCTTTAGTACTAGCTTCCACAGGCAGGAAATACTAAGTAATACGTACATCAAAGCCTTCTCATGGTTCAAGGCGCAGCGGCACAACTTGTTGTCATCACAGTAACTATTCCAAGCACTACAACAAAACATGCAACAATGGTTAGGGCACCATTAATAAACTCCGCAGAGTTTGTTGAGCAAGTTTGTAGGTTAAGAAAGAAAAAGAACTTACTCATCAATGGCAAGTACCAACTCAGAGAAATTAGTGTCTAGCATCCTATATGAATCAAGATACAAGACCGTCTTCTGCTTTGGAAAGATCGCCACTGCAATCCAGTGCTCCCTAGTGTTGTAGCAGGAAATGATGACTCTCTTTTTAGCATATGACTGGTAGGCACGCTTCGTATAGGACAAAAAAAAGTCCCTGTTATTTTGTATATTTGACAGGCTAAAGCATTCAGGATCAAGGAAGGCAACGGGTTCCTTCTTCTGTCGTACTTCTACAGCCATATTCCTAATATTAAGCAAAAACAATGTGTAAGGAGGCAAAATACATAGTAAAGATGAACTGAGGCAGGAAGCACATTTAGATAGAAAATGATTAGTGACAAGCAGATTAAATTTTCAAGCAACTTACAGGATGAAACAGCGGAGAAGTCCCATATCCAAAGCATCCAAGTTGAAGAGATCGTACAAGTCGCTGATGATCACAGCCAACAGCTCGTATTTTTCATCTTCTCTCACAGGCCACCAGCCGTGCTTGGGCCATATTATGCCCTGAATCAGAGACTCATCATTGTCCTTACAACGTCCCATGCAGAAATTGTGGAGATTAGTGACAGAAGGAGGAGCAGTATTCAGATGGTTGAGTTCAGCAGCACTGAGCATTGCATTTCCAAATTTGTAGTTTGGGTTACTATGAGTAATAGCAACATTGGCCGCCTTCTTCTTAGCATTTCTCTCAGATGGCTTTCTGGCAGGCTTCTTTTCCTCCTGCTTTGAGATGGCTGAAGAAGGCTTTGTGGTAGGCTTCTGAGACCTTTTATTTTTAGCAATTTTCTGCTGCTGCTGCTTTGAGATTGCTGAAGAAGGTTTCTCAGATCGCTTTCTGGTAAACCTTTTATTTTCAGCGAGTTTCTTTTCCTGCTGCTTTGAGATGGCTGAAGAAGGTTTCTCAGGTGGTGTCTGACTAGCAGCTATTGCAGAGATATTGGGCCCAGATGTACCAGCAGCTTTCTTCAAACTGTCGTCGACAGATTTCTCGGCATCAGGCAACACATGACTCTGGGCTCCTGCTTTGGCATCATTGTTTTGAGCACTTTCTTTTGGGGATGAAGGTTTTATTCTTTCATGAGAAGGTGGGGATGTAATTTGCGTTTCTGGGTCTGGAGGAGGAGGAGGTGGGTTACCAGGTTGGGAATGAATCTGTTCTGTAATTTGCGTTTCTGGGTGTGGACGAGGAGAAGGAGGTGGGTTACCAGGTGGGGAATTTTGTTCTGTAGTTTGCGTTTCTGGGTTTGGGTTTTCTCCTGTAGTCTGTGAACCAGAAGGAAACTGTACCATAGTGTGCGAGCAAGATTTTGCAATTGGTGCTCCCTTGATGTGAATGTGACACCTCTTCCACTGTATCCTCTGCTGTAGAGCTTGTCCAAGTGTCGTCACCTCATCATTAGGAGGGTGTTCCAGCACGTGATCCCTAAAGACAGAATATACATGCAGCACTTCGACCACATCACAGTCTTCATGAATCGGGACTGTGTGTAGCGTAGTCTGCTCTAGTTGAACCACACCAATTGCAGCTTCACATTCAACACCGTGAAATATGATCCATAGGCCACAGTCTGTGGGTTCAGTCAACGTGCCTATAAGGTCTTCCTGTGTGGGGGAAGCAATGTGCAGTACCTCTGTCGACAACTCTGTAGTGCCGTTGATCAAACCTACATTATCTGCGGACGCACAACTGCTCTTCAGTCCGGCAGGTGAAGGGCTTGTGCGATTGGACACTGGTGCAAACACCACCTGGTACCCTCATGCCGTCATGTCAAGCATATCCTTCTCCATCTCAGCCATGAGTTCTTGCTTGATTTCTTCCTTCATCTGTTGCTTATCAACTGATGAGTCAGTACTGGCCCTCTTCCTCTTCCTGTACATGGAAGCAAGCTGAGGCCATGCAAACTTCCACCCCTGGTAGCTGGAGACACCACGCACGCGACCTGGTTGTTCCGGGCGGCCCAAGCACTGACTTAGCACATCATTCTCCCTCAGCCATGAAGTCATTCTTGAAGATTCTACATGTGCATTCTTTTCCATGATGTCTGCAGCCACACTTTCATTTGCTACTTTGTTGATCACTATCTTGGCAACACCGTCTGTCACCACTAGCTTACTCCTTACTCGCATCCCATTCCTAGAACGATCATCAGTGATGGCATCATATGGGTTGGCGATCCCAGCCGCAGCTAATTTCCTATCCTCTTCCTCCTACAGTGGTAGTTTTCCACAATAACCAGCTGGACCCATGCTGTGCTTGTTTGTGTTCAGGCTTCGAAGTGACTTGAACTTGCAACTAAGAGATGAGGCTTCCTCGGCTTCCTGCTGTTTCACAAACTCTGTCCACTCTTCCGGCTTGATAAAGTCGTGCTTTCCAAATGGCTCGAGTCCTTGTCTGATAAAATCTCGCCTAAGCTAAAATCTGAATTGTCTCCATGCCTTGGCTGCAATCTTCCACAAAAGCTTGAATGCCTGCTCTTTCATGTCTTCCTGGAACTCCAAGTGTTTCTGCATATAGGTTTCAAACAAGTACCACTTTTGTTCATTGCTTAGTTTTTTTATTTCTGGCAAATCCAAAGGTATCTTTTGTCTAGCGATGAGCCCTGCAAGCGCCCTGAACCTGCGCTTTTGTGTCAATGGTACTGGCATCCCCCCTCTCTCAACCTCAGTGACTACCATTTTGTCTCTTGGCCACTTTGTCGCTGTCCTTGGCACTCTGGCTCGGCCCGTAGCCCCACCCACCTGCTCTTGTTCTTCACTAGCAGTGGCATATCCATCTTCTTCATTATATGCATCTTCTTCAAATTGCTCATGTCGGCAGTCCTCGACAGAGTTATTCTGTGAATTAATTGTCAAGGGATTATGAGAAAGGTCAACTCAGTGTCCAAGAATAGCACAAATAGCACAACAGGAGACAAGTAGAGCACATTTTTAGTTAACCATGCATAACAACTAAGCATTTATCTAATCAACACCCACAGAACTGTGTACAAGACCATACAAATGAGAAAATAATTACAGTAACTAGTTTAGCCCACTATAATCTCATTGGTTCTATGGTAAACCATTAACATAAATGCAATATTCAGAAACCAAAAAATTAGTTCAGGAAATACGACCTTACCATTTTAAAGAGGAAGATGCTCGCTGCCTCTGCTGCTGATTAGGTACTTATTCAACTTGGAGAGAATGTCCAAATGTACATATGGAACAAGAGCAAAACCAAATATAAGAGTGAGTCGAAAGAAAAATGCTAAGTATACGTTTTGAAACTCGAAACCCTAACTGAGCATCAGTGGCGGAGCCAGATTAAAAAATTAACTGGGGCGACACCTAATGACGGACCAAACCAAAATGAAACAAACACCAATTCACACATCTATATGCTGCAGTTGCACAAATTTTAGTGAAAATTTTCAAAATGTAGTCTTAAATTTGAAGAACAAAGACACAAATTAGCAAGTACTAAGGTCCTATGAGTCATGGCGCCATCTAGAAATACTACCGAAGCATAAAAATATCGTCAGAGAAGAAGGAACATAGTCGAGTTAGGGCAGATTAGCTGGGGCGGCTGCCCCAGCTAGCCCCAATGTGGCTACGCTACTGGTGAGCATAGTCAAGAATGTATCTTAATGATGTAGGAGGGATTTCTAGCATGCAGTTCACCTTGTCACTGTCGAAGCGGAGGGATCTCTAGTCGCCGCGTCCTCGCGTCGACCTCGTGCGCTGGATCCCTCCTCCTCCTCCTAGTCGTCGTCGCTGGAAGGTGAGGGGTGGTGTGGCGCGCGTCTCAGCGAAGGTGTGTAGCGTGTGTCGCGTCGCGGGGGGGGGGAGGGGGGTGAGGAAGCAGCGGCGGAGGGGGCGAGGGGGAGGAAGCGGCGGCGGCGCGAGGGGGAGAAAGACGACGGCGCGAGGGGAGAGTGAGAAGGTGACTGCATGAGGGAGGCGTCTTTCCCTACTAACCCTAGCGCGAGTGGGCGTGTGTGGGCCTTAAAACTGAAAGGCCCAATATTATTAGGAAAACGCATCAGGCCGGGACTAGTTCTATTCGAATGAAGAACGGTTCACATCATTTTCCCCTTTTAATCTGCAATCAAAGATTTGAATCACGTATTTCTCCGTCAATCGCAATCCAAATTTGATGATATTTGTTTCTGATTTTTTCTAAAATAAACTTCTATTCATTTATGACATTATTTCGTATATAACTCCATTTCCTGGATGTTGCTTATACGCCTTTATCTTGTTTCTTACAAGTAACATAGAAATAATATATGCTTTACACAACCATTACTAATGAAACTTTGTATTTCGTAATGTTAAGGTGAGCACAAGGTTGTGTTAAAATTTCAAATGTATATGAGTTCGAACATGTTGTGAAGTATGGAAAACTTCAGTGTTGAAGTATAACATTCTAGGAAACTATGTGAGAGATGTACACATTTGTACACAAGTATGATCTTCCTTTTGAGAAACCATTTCAAATTTTTATGACGAGTTTACGAACCCAAATTATGTTGGCAAGTCAATTTGTAGAATTTTTAGACCAACCTAAGACGTTATTACAATTATTATATCCCAACCATGAGATAAAAAAAGATGAAGACTTTTTTCTCCGTCCCGCAAAGACTGTTCATATACCTTATTTTAATACCTCTTTTCAAGTTCCAATGCAAAGACTGTTCATATAGCTTATTTTAATTTATTAATACCTCTATTCGCTGGAAACCGACCACAAAGGAAACAGTTCTCCATTTAATCTGGAACCAAATTTTCTGTCACGTATTTATCGGTCATACGTAATCTAAATTTGATGATTGTTTTTTCTTATTTTTTCTAAAATCGCCCTCTTTTCATTAATTTCATTGTTTAGTGTATATTTCCTTTTCGTTAGTAATGTTTTTATGCCTTATCTTGTACTTGATAAGTAGAACATAGAAATAATATTTGTTTTACACAACCATTACTAATGAAACTTTGTATTTCGTATTGTTAAGATGGACACAAGGTTGTGTTAAATTTTCAAATCTATATGAGTTCGAACATGTTGTAAAGTGTGGAAAACTTCAGTGTCGAAGTAACATTCTAGGAAACTATGTGAGAGATGTACACATTTGTACACAAGTATGATCTTCATTTTTAGAAACCACTTGAAATTTTTATGACAAGTTTAGGGACCCAAATTATGTTGCCAACTGAATTTGTAGAATTTTTAGAAGAACCTAATACGTTATTAGAATTATTATATCCCAAACACGAGATAAAAATTCGAATTTTGATAATTTTGGTTACACAAATGTGCCTGCTGATATTTTATTCGAATACTAAATGACCAACTACTAATTGTTCATATTTTTAATGAATTTATAGGTGTTGTTTTATGGGCTCTAATATTTGAGGGAAGCAAGTTTCATTTCAAAAAAAATAGTGTCAGGCCCACGTGTCAGCGTCAGCAGCCTATATAAAAAAGATAACCATTACCTGCCCGCCCCCACGTGACAACTAATGTGACGTGGGTTCTCGAACCTGCGTCGGCAATGGCTCTCCATTTTGGAACATGAATATAAGATCCCGAATGGATAAGCGCAGCACACACGACGCTTTCCTAATTTCTCACTAGGGATTAGCGGAGGTGAGCGGAGGCGGCGCCGGCGAGGTGAGCGGAGGCGGAGACACGATGATGAGTGCCGGTGAGGGGCCAAGCAGCGGACGACCCCGTGCACCGTGTATGAGGAGGAGAAGCCGAACGTGATGCGGTGCAGTAACTGGATCCGCGTGCGCGCCGGCGAGATTGCGACGAAGACGGAGACGATGATGACCGTCGGAGAGGGGCCAAGCGGCGGTGCAGCGAACCCAAAGCCGGAGATGAGCGTCATCGACTGGATCCTCTCGGGTTCCGACGAGGGGCCAAGCAACGGCAGGGAGGAGCGTGCCGGCGAGGGGGCGGCGAAGAGGGCAAGGTGCCTGCCTCACGTCTGCGACGGCAAATGTCTTGCAACGACGGCGAGGGGTCGAGGGAGCGGCGAAGGTGTAGAGGACCCCATATCCGACGCTGGCAACTACCACGACGACGGCGAGGCAAGTTTCTCTGAATCACAGTGCCTTTTACTTGTTCTATAAATGGAGCAGCTTGAGCTTGAGCTTGATCTACTTGTTCCATAGAGATTTTGTAGGATTTCTAACATGATCAATGTAGCAACTTGTTCCTATGAAATGGCTAGCTTGTTCCTTTGTCTATCTCAATCTTCTCATTCCTATGGTTCATCCAAATGATCAATGTAGCAACTTTCCTATGTTTTTTCATTCCATAGGAATCAAAATGGCATGACACTGTCTGGGAATATGTGAAACCTGGGGTTGATAATATTAAGGAAGAAATGCACATCCTCCTCACAAAGGCTGCATTCATGAGGCGGTACAAGTTTGTGGCTGAACAAAATCTGCAGCCCATGGAAGATGCGCTCGATGTGTTTCAAGATACCTTGGTTGCTTTTGAAGAGGCTGCAAAAAAAGCAAACCTTAGTTGAAGATACCATGCTTTCGTTGATGTTGAAGGGGGCATGCTTTTGTTGATGTGCATGGTCAGATAGCATGACCATTGTAAAAATGTGACGGGCAAGTTAAGGCCTGGCTAGATGGACAAGTTATTAACTGTTTGTAATAATTATGTATATCTGTGTGGATCTTTGTGGACAAGTAATCTTTATCTATATATGTGCACATGTTATCTTTATCTATATTATGTTTGTTTTGTCTCAAAAGATTTTTTGTTGATTATGCCCGTATGTCGAAATGGGAGCCCTGAGAGATCGGGCTGACCTGTTAATCAAGACAGATACAAAGGGGACTACACAGGATGGTTATTCCGCGTCGCATTTGCCCCTCCAAACCGACGAGGAGGAGCCGGCCCCACGCGCCGCCCTCGTGCATTGGAGACGAGGTTTGGCTTATCCACGTATCTTTTGTTCCCAATGTTTGACCAAAAGTCACTCTCCCCTGCCACTCGATCTGCCATTCTGCCTTCCTTCTCAAACCTTCTGCCTTCCTCGTCTCCGGCGCCTTCTCTCCGATCCCCTTCTCCTTCCTCATCTCCGTCGCAGAGATGGCCGGTGGAAAGCAGTCGTTCCCCAGCCGCGACTCAAGACGGAGGTTCTACAGCGAGGAGGAGAAGGCCCTGCCCGCCGCCCCCTCTAAGAGAGTGAGGTTCCGCAGTGAAGAGGTCGGTTCTTCGTCGGCCAGGGGGAGGAGGCCGTACACGCGCGCAAGCCCCAAGGGGGTGCACTCCGGCGACGCCCGGCAGGCAGAGGCCTAGCCTTCCTCGAGTTTGGTATGCTTGAAGTTAGATTTATGCTTGAAATTGAATTCCTAGTAATCATCATATGCTGCTCACAAAAATGTTGAACTCATTCTGTATACTGCTTCAATTTCTGAATCTTCATGCTCAGCGACTTTTATTAACTGAACATCCAGTACCTTCACTGATCAATGGTTCCAATGCATCAATTTTTTATTGTTTTAGGAAGTTGTTGTACCAGCACATGACATTGTCAGGATCTGGACAGAAATCAACAAGCTCAAGAAAACCT
Organism: Cenchrus fungigraminus; assembly: GCA_036936925.1. Lineage (NCBI taxonomy): Eukaryota > Viridiplantae > Streptophyta > Magnoliopsida > Poales > Poaceae > Cenchrus > Cenchrus fungigraminus. The sequence continues at coordinate 62,537,928 of CM072779.1, forward strand.
TAGACTACATCTGCACATTCCTAAACAGGATGGAAAGAATGAAGAAGGATGACATTGGTAAAGAGAAGCAGCAGGCAAGTTCTGAACCTAGTTACAGCTAAACAACTTTCTTGTTTGACCGGTTACAACTTTATGATATTAAACTTGGCAATCTAATTGTGAAGCTTGCTTCAATTTGCCTTTGTTTTAGAAATGTGTTGTTACTCGGGAGGAAAATTATTAACCTTTCGAGTAGAAATTTTGTTATGCTTGAAATTTAATACATGGTACTCATCATATGCTGCTCACAAAATTGTTGAACTTATTCTATATACTACTTCAATTTCTGAATCTCCATGTTACATGGACTTTTATTAACTGAACATCCAATGCCTTTGTTTTAGGGAGGTGCTGTAGCTTGGGAGGACATTGACATGATCTGGAAACAAATCCACAGGATCAACCAAGCTCTGAACCCAGTTACAGCTAAACAACTTTCTTGTTTGACCAGTTACATCTTTCATGATATTAAACTTGGCAATCTAATTATGAAACTTGCATCAATTTGCCTTTGTTGTAGAAATGTGTTGTTACTCGGGAGGATGTTCACTGCATCTGGAAAGTACTCGACAAGGTGGATAGAAGGATGGATGATAAGGCTGTGGACGACATAAGTCTCCTAGCAAATGGTCAAAAAATACTAGAATCTGAGGTGGAGAAGCTTAAAGGCGCACAGAAGATGAAGGATATTGAACTTGCCGAAGCTGCAAAGAAGAATGCTGAGCTGCAGGAAAGACTTGTAAAACTAGAGGCAAAGATAGCTAAACTTGAGGCTGTAGCACAAAAGAAGCCATCTAACTAGTGCCCCTGCTGATGCAAGTCAGATGTGATCAAGTGCATCTCTATTTGTTCTGAACATTATGCATGCATGTCATATGTGAACATGTGATGCTAGCTATATATGCATCTTAAATATGTAGAATATCCTCTTATGACTACTATCTATGTGTACTTGTGGTTTTGCATCTTATTTAAGAGACATGATTATATGTTTGTGTGATATCCAATATTTGCTATGATGACATAGTCAAATATTTGACGGCAGTGAGAGTGCTAATGCTAGCTCCGAGTCTAGTAACGGGCGTCAAATTGTCATCAGTAATGGACTTAAAAGCATGTTACCGATATGGTAGTGATCGGTAACAGACTTAAAGAGCCCGTTACCGATAGGTTTAAGTTTCGTAATGGTCGCATTTTAACGTCCGTTACAAAGAATAACTGTAACGGGCGTTTAAGAAGCACGTTACTGGAAGTCCTCATTGGTAACGGGCGCTGTGTTGGCCACGTCGGGGTCGAGCCTACCACGCTTATGCGTAACGGGCGCCAAACAACAACCGTTACAGATGGGGTCCATGTAACGGGTGTTAAGGGCCCGTTACAAATGTTGCGTGACCTATTTGAGGTTTTCACGTAGTGTGAATAACTGAAGTAGATCAAAGTCATACAAATGAATAAAGATAAAAGAGAACTCATACCTAGATCCCAAAGTAGACTTGGAACCTGATGTAGAACTACTCTAGCCTACCTCCTAGCGTTGAAACTAAAAGTGAGATTAATGTTGCAAGTGTGGATGGTTTCTAAGTGAGCCCCCTCCCCTTCTATTTATAGGATAAGGCACAGGCGAGGAGTGGAGGCAAACACCCCGGGAATGGCACTTAGGACCAACGGGAAGACACCACGTCGAAGCCCCTAAGTGGAGGCCTCAGGGTCGGTTCGGCCGACCCCATGGTTCGGTTGACCCCTTGTGGGCCCCACTGAGGGTGTGTTTTCTCAAGGTGGCTGTCATGTGGGTCCTGAGGTCGGTTCCCGGTGTCCACTTCCTTTTGATGCGGTGGTGGGCCCATGGATCCATGTGATGTCCATGTGTCACATTCTGATTCATCGGAGTGTGCTTCACTTGGATTGCTTGCATGGCATGCATGCATGGCGCCCATGTTGGCAGCTTTGCATGCAAGGCATCCTTGTTGGTAGTCCTCCGAGGATGAGGTGATGTGGCATGGATCATAGAAGGTGAGTTTGCCACTCTTTTCTTGCTTATTTTCCTGCAATCAAATAATCTCCAAGGACAAGTGGAACTACATTATTCTTAACTAAATACGTGTAAGAAATGCCTTATGCTCCTTATTAATGAGTATATTGACAGCTAAAGTAGGCACTTAACAGCCGTCAACAACTCCCCCAAGCTAACCTCTTGCTCGTCCCGAGCAAGAGATTAAGGACTTAGGTTGGTTGATCAGGAGTTGGTACGATGTTGTATTCCTAATGTATAACAAGATACAACTAGGTACTCTATCAAGGATTGAAGAAGTTGGCATTGATCTTACCTTACACTCGATTGATATGGGGCGTGTAGCTTCACCTGCCTTGGGCGGTTGAAATAAAGAATGGTTGTATAAAGATTACCAATCACATGTACCTTGATCAGTTATCAATCCGGAGGTTTTGCATGTTTTTCAAAAAGAAATAAAAGTTCCTCAAATGATACTCTCGGATCGCTCAATGTGTATGATTCCTCACCAAGGCATTGTTTTGCCTTCTTTCACCACCTACTTCTAATAAGCTGATATGTGGAGCTGTAGGTAGGGAAAACATGTGACATACCTGTTTCTCATGTAGTGTCGAGTCAAAAACCGGATCCTTGGGAGAACAAGTCATACAACCTGATCAAGATGTGCAAATGTGTGTGTATGGTGGATGGATGATGAACTCCTTTTTGCATGATTTTGCTCTCCTCCCTTTTGAAATTTTTTGAGACTTGGGCTATGTCTCTTTATTCTATCTTTCCTTTTTCTTTCTTTTATGCATGCCCTTGAGCATGTAAATTTTTTTACATAGCCCATAGTCCTTGCTGAATATTTTTGGAGGGAGAGTAATCATGGAACAATGCGCAGAGCTTTATTTTGTGGAATGGATGGGGGATGGATGCAATGATGATTGCTAACTTCCAGTGTAGAAGTTTCGCATATGGTGGTGTGTACGTGATCTTGATCATGGGAGTAATGACAAGTTTACTCGCCGAGGGTCACAACAATTCGACAAGACTCAATGAAGAAATCAAGTAGCATATGTGGAGATTTAACAGAAGCTAAGATCTACATATGGCCTTGGATAGGAATTTCTTATCAATGAGGAACTTATCATTTTAACATTTTTCAAAAGAAAACTCCGGATATCAAACATCACTTAGTACTAGCTCATAGAAACTCTATTACACCATATCACACCTCACAACAACATAGGCAAAGGTCATGCTTTTTGCTACCCACAAATTTCAAGCTCAGGTTTGATCATACTAGCCAACAAACTCAAAACTTAAATAGGGTACTAAACTGTAAACAAGGCTTACAAGAGAAATAAACAGAGCAACTATTCATCATTTCAACCATAGAGAATAAGAGCACTCTTACCACGCATATGAAAGCAAACTAATTTAAGAAAGCAAATAAATATTTTTTTGGTCTTTTTAACTTTTCAGATTTTTATGTGTTTTTAGCATATGGGGTTCTGAAAACAATAGAAGATACAAGTTACCTCAGAATGGGGGTCCTCCCCCAAGCTAGCTTCAGGCTCACTGCTGTGGAGGGTGGAATCCCCTCCACGCGTAGTAAGCCCTCTGCACCTCTAGCTATTGCTGCTGTGTCTTGTACAGTTTAGACTCAAGGGAGTTGTCCGGATGGAGTTCACCTATGAGCTCGTATTTCGACAGAGTGCAAGAAGAATGGAGCAAGGATGTCTTGATTCTTTTTAAAGGTCAGAACTTTTATTGAATAGGATAACTTACCGACCTTACCTATCGGCGAAGGGATCTTTTGTTTCAAGTCTTCCAGAGCCAGACTATCTACCACATTACTTACCTTAGTGTAGGGTCAGCCGCTCTTGGAGACGAGGGAGTCGGCTCCCTGTCCACTCTTTTCCACACCTTCTTGGTCGTCTGTGGTTTACGAGATGCGAGGAGTGGCACCTTGGACTAGGACTTGGATTCCCAATATAGTTTTTGTCCTGCACTCATTTGCTCTTGCTCTTGCTTCCAGAAATTCTTCATAAAGGCAATGAGGCTGTCCACTTGTGGTTGCGTAGATTCACTTCCTTGGGCAGGAGTGCCCGTGCTTGGTGTGCCTTCAATCATTGAGCATTGTTCGTTACGTGGGCGAAATTGAAACCTTTCTTCCTTGCCGTTGATGTGGAGATGGATTACTCCAGTGCCAACATCAATTTGTGCATTAGCCTTGCTCAGGAATGGACGTCCCAGAATGAGTGGTACTTCATTGCCAATGTCCATGTCGAGTACCACAAAGTCCACTGGAATGAAGCAGTCTCGGACCTTCACCAGGATGTCCTCGGCTATCCCCGCTGGATGTCGGACTGATGAATCGGCTAGCTGCAGCTGCAAGGTAGTTGGGGATAATTCTGTATAGTTGAGTTGGTCGAAGACTACCTTTGGCATGACGCTAACACTGGTGCCAAGATCATAGAGGGAATGGTTGAATCTCTGTGTTCCAATTGTGCATGTGATCCTGGGGCACCCTAGATCCTTCTTCTTTTCTGGAAGACGATTGAGTATAGCTGCGCTGCACTCTTCTGTGAGCTTCACCACCTCCGAGATGGGTAGAGCTCACTTCTTGGTGAGGATATCCTTGAGTTAACGTGCGTACATGGGTACACGCATTGCCTCAAGGAGTGGAACATTGATATATACTTTTTGAATCATGTCCACAAAATGAGTGAATTGTTCATCCACTGTTGTCTTCCTGTTTTGCTGAGGGAATGGCAGTATATTTGTTTCAATAAACTCAGGTTTATCTGTCCTGTCTTCATGTGCTCTTGCTTGTGAGGGCTCCCTCATGCCGAGTGGTTCTCCATTGGGCTCTTCATCCCCTCATGCGCTTTTCCTTGTTCCTGCATGGTTAGGATAGGGCAGATCGCGAGTGGTCTTACCCCCTCTCGTGACTACCACTTTTGCATTTTCAACTGGTGGAACCACAGCGACTAATTGAGCCAACTGGGTTTCTATCATCTTATTAAAGCTCAACTGGTCTTTCGGAGCAGAGGAAAGGCTATCAATTTCAACATTAAGGCTCTCAAAAGCCTTATCATAGGCAGTTGTTTTCTTATTAAAGCCTTCATTAATCTTAGCTTGCCCAAAGACTAGATCTTTCAAGGAAGGTTGGTTTGGGTTGAAAGAATTACCTTGGTTACATCCTTGATAATAAGGGCGGGATTGATTCCATGTTTGACCTCCTTGTGGACAATAACCATTTTTGTTGCCGTTCATGTACATCACATCCTCCTGAGTAGCAGGGCAGTAATTCCCTGAATGCCCAGTATTACCACAGACTTCGCAAGTCATGCGAGCATCCATAGCTTGAGTAGTGGTGGCCATGGCAGCCTTCTCATTGGTTAGATAATCCATTCTCTTTATCATTAGGTCCATCTTGGCGTGCAGCATATCCGCTTCCTTGACGGTATGTGTACCCCTTTGATGTGGCTGGAGTTGATCATCACTCCACCCTTGGTTGGTAACCATCTTCTCAACAGTGTAGTAGCTTCAGTAATAGTAAGAGAGAAGAAGGCTCCTCAAGCTGCAGCATCAATATGGCCTTGGGCTGTCGGAGTTAGACCATTATAGAAACTTTGAAGAAGAAGCCAGTTGTCCATCCCATGATGAGGACAAGCCAGGATGTACTCCTGGAGCCTCTCCCAAGCTTCTGGGATAGTCTCACTTGCTGCTTGCTGGAAACTTGAAATTCTCCCCCGAAGGACATTGGTTTTGCCCAACAGAAATAACTTCGCAAGGAATGTTGGGGAGCACTTTGCCCAAGTTTTAATTTCTGCATGGTTCGCCTAGAACTATTGCTTCGCCTTCCCCAGGAGTGAGAAGGGAAATAGTCGTAGACGAATAGCATCTTCCTCCACTCCTCGTATAGTGAAGGTATTGCACAGTTCCAAAAACTGATGCAGGTGGGCGCTCGCGTCTTCATTAGGCTCGCCACAGAATGGGCTAGCCTGTACCATCATGATTAAGCCAGTCTTGATCTCGAAGTTTCCATTCCCGGTGTTGATCTCAGGGCCTGTCGGCACCTGGTCAACAGAGGGAGCGGAGTACTCGTGGAGAGTCTTCTCGACAACAGCGTTGGCCATGGAAGTTGATGCGGATGGCACAAAGGAAGCTGGATCGACTTCTGAACGTTCACGCAGAGGAGAGCCGAAATGAGTTTGTGCGTTCCTTACGAGTGACTCAGTATCTTCAGTGAAATTCGGCGGTAAGTCAAAACCAGTCATGCACTACCTGTCTTCATCATCAATAGACAAATCAGACAATCCAAGTTAGCCTGCATTGAGAACCATTTTATTCCTGTCATAATTATAAACATATGCAAAGTGTTGATATGTCATCCTTAAGCCGTCCCCGGCAACGGCGCCATAAATGCTTGTTGACATTTCTTAATGCAACTACCAACGAACGGGTTTAGAACCCATCCTGGTAACAGCACCAGAAATGCTGGTTGGTAATTCTTAACGTTACAGGAGTCTGCTGTTGGCATTTCATAACGTCGATCACTTAAGAACAGATTTGGAATCCATTCTTAGCGTCAGCGTTAGAAATGCCATTAGGCAGCTCTCAATGTCACAACTAATGGCACCGGGTTAGCGTGAACATCGAGACTTGCCATAGGTTAATCTAAACGATCATGAACGAATCCGCAAGCGCACAGATAAACCATTGTAGCATTTCCCCAAGGAAGGGCAGATATCTTAGACTTATGCTTTTGCTCTGAATGTAAACCAAGAGATAGATATAGGGAACAACACACTCAAAGACAGGGGTAAGATAAAAGATATACGGGGTAGTGTGACACACACACTCAGATCTACCTCTACTCTAGCACACTACAGCTTCGGGGGAACATACGAGTTAGCTCTAGGTTCTAATGTACTAAACATACAAAGCTAGAAGATACAAGAGATGGGCATGAGTATTGCATGAGAGAGATAAGGTTCAGCACCCAGATACAAATGGGGAGCTAGCCCGCGATGACCAGCACTCTACGAAACTAGACTTTAGACTCCTACAGCAGGTACCCCAGCGCGAAGGTTGCCCAAGGATCCAACGGGTCTGTCACCACCCGAGGACCGACCTCTATCGTTACGGGGGGTATGCTCATAACTATCGTAGTTAGACAACCCAGGCACCATGCCTATGTTGCTGCTAGACTCCACCCGGCCCGGGCTATTGTGACCTAGGGTGAGAGCCACCAGAAGACTGGTCAACTAGACCGAGTACCGTAGCTTGAACACAGACCTCATGCAACACTCTCATGCCATCTAACAAGATCAACTAAGGCTAGACATACAAACAGATATGAACTCTCATATGTCTAATCAATAAGATCAAAGGGTCGTGTTCGTGAAGAACACGAGCCTCTAACTTATGAACAAACACATAAGGAAGGAGTTTATCACCCTTCAAGTGGATCAAAAGGTAGTGTTCACGAAGAACACAAGCCTCTAAATGATGAACAGAGGATGAACTCAAGAACATATCAAGAATATGATCTACCATGACTTTATATGAAATAGCTGAATAACTGAAGTAGATCAAAGTCATACAAAGAAATAATGATAAAAGAGAACTCATACCTAGACTTCCAAGAGGACTTGGAACCTGAATAAGAGCTACTCTATCCTAGCCCCTAGCCTTGGAAACTAAAAGTGAGAGGAGAACGAGAGAGTGGAGTGTGAGAAATGGGAGCCCCTCCCCTTCTATTTATAGGCAAGGACAGGGCTTGCTCGGACGCCCAAAGTGCCCCTAAACACCCGGGAGTGAGGCAATGGACCAATAGAGGGCTGCCACGTGAAGGGCCAGGATGGAACACCTAAGGCGGTTCGCCCGATCCTAGTATCGGTCGGCTCCCTAGGGTGGCCCCACCTGGTGGCCTTCCTCTGGTTGGCTGCCCTGTGGGCCCTCTGATCCATCCCCGTTGCATGGCTTGATTTGGTATCCAAGGTGGGCCCTTTGATCCATGTGAAGTCCATGTGGCGTCCTCTGATTCATCAGTGAGTGCCTCTCCTAGATCGATGACGTGGATTGCCATGTTTCCCTTGGTGGCAGGCACCTCCTCAGCTGAGTTGGCATGGTTTCTTCATAGAAGGTGAGTTTCCATGTCTTTTAAGGGGTAAATCACCTACATACAAATAATCTCCAAGGACAAGTGGAACTACATTATTCAAACCTAAATGCTAGTAAATAATGCATATGCCTCCATTTATGTGAGAATATTGAGGGTTGGAAATGGTGAATTTCAACCGTCAACAAACTCCCCCAAGCTAACCTCTTGCTCGTCTCGAAGCAAGACATTAGAGACTTAGGTTGGTTGATCAGGAGTTGCTACAATGTTGTATTCTCAACTTATGGCAAACATACAGCAAAGTACTCTACCAAGAGTTGAACAGGTTGGCAATATTCTTACCTTTCACCTGATACGTGGGGCATATAGCTTCACCTACCTTGGATGGTTGAGAGACAGAATGGTTATATAGCATGTGCATAATCACTCATACCTTGATCAGCTTATCAATCCAGAGGTTTTGCAAATTTTTCAAATGAAAATCAGAGTTCCTCAAATGATACTCTTGGATCACTCAAAAAGTGTATGGTTCCTCACCAAGGCATCAATGTTGCCTTTCTTCACATCCTACTCCTAATAGGCTGTATGTGGAGCTGTAGGTAGGGAAGATGTGGCATACTTGTCTCTCATGTTTTGCTAAGTCAAAAACTGAATCCTTGGGAGAAACAAACATACATCCTGATCAAGATGTGCATATGTGTGTGATGGATATGAGCATGGCAAGGTGGATACTAGGCCCGGAAATGGGTGCTAGATATTGCCAGGTTTTATATGAAGGAATGAGGGATTGATGGTAAGGTGGACACTAGCCCCGGAGTAGGTACTAGTTATTACCATCTACATGGTGGAACTCTTTCTCTTGCACATATCAATCCCTTTTTCTCCTTTTGAAACTTTCGAGACTTGAGCTAGCTCTCTTTATTTATTTTTTCCATGCTTTCGAGCATGTTTTCTTCTTTTTTCTTTTTTTTCTTTTTTTTAGCTAGCCCTTTGTCTCTATTGGAGATATTTGGAGAGGGATGAATGATGCAAAGATACATAGAGTTTTATTTATGGAAGAATGCATAAGCAATATGGAGCAAATGATGAATGCTAACTTCCAGTGTAGAAGTTTTAGCATGAACGTGTATGTGATCTTGATCAGGGAAGTATGAGTTCTAACAAGGGTCACAACAATTTGACAAAGCTCAAAGAGAGAACAAGCTGCATATGTGGAGGCTAAGAACTAGAATCAACATATGGCCTTGGATGGGAAATTCTCATCATCGAGGAACTCATCATGTTTTGGTTTTCAAAAAGGAAAACTCCGGATGTCAAGCATCACTAAGCACAAGATCATAGCACTCTATTCTACCATATCATGTCTCACAACAACTTAGGCAAGGATCATGCTTTTTGCTACCCACAGTTTTCAAGCTAAGGTTTGAACATACAAGCCAACAAACTCAAAACTTAGGTAGGATACAAAGTTGTAAGCAAGACATGCGAGGAGAATAAACAGAGCAACTATTCATCATTTCAACCATAGAGGCAAAACATTCTTACTAAGCATATCAAAGCAAACTAAGCAAATGATGATGATGAAAGCAAACAAATATTTTTGGTCTTTTTATTTTTGCAGATTTTTTGGGTTTTCATTTATAAGGTATTCTGAAAACAAAGGAAGATACAAGTTACCTCAGAATGGGGGTCCTCCCCCAAGCTAGCTTTAGGCTCACTGCGGAGGAGGGTAGAAGAAACCCTGACTCGCGTAGTAAGCCATCAACACCTCTATGTATCACTGCTGATCCTGCTGCATGGCTGCTATCCGCTCACCAGCCTGACGCTACCACGCTGAGGTAGACTCGACGTGGGTGTTCAGCGTCTCCTCCAATCCCATAACCTGGACGGTGAGCTCTCCCATCTACTGCGCGAGCTGAGCATCGCGTGCAGAGGCTGAGGAGTGCCGTCGGAAGGACGAAAACGAAGGTGGACCACCGGAGCTGGAACTAGCGGGTGTGGCCCACTGAGCACTACTCGCACTCGCCCAAGCTGTGCCACTCGCACTCGGCTGGTAGGTGGGCTGATCCCAGCCAGGTGTATACCCAGGGGTAACCCCGAACATATACCCCGCAGGGGTCCCTCCTGCCACCGGTGGCGTAGCAGGCTTTGGCTGAGGTGGTGGCGGTGGCTGTGACTGCTGCTGCATGTGTGCTCTCTTCGCTGCACTTCTGGTGGACCTGCCTGAGACACTAGCACGACGGCTTTCCTCTTGTGTAACAAGGGGAATGGTTAGTGACTCTGAGTTATACAATCCAAACCCCGGGTTAGGTAACGGGATTTGGTTTGCATAGCCCGGAAAGAAGAAAGTCAACGAATCATTTGGGCCCCTCTTGAGTATATGCCCTTGGATCAAGTATGCCTCATCAATGAGAACTCAGGGCGTCCCGACGAAGGGTACGGGATTCCCGCTAAGAACCCCGAGTCTGAGAGCAATACGAGTCACCAAAGATGTACACTCAATAAGACCTATCATTTTAAAATTCAACAACCATTGCCGAATCATAGCATTAACGGGAGAGACCTTGATCCGGTTAACAGCAGCATATAATAGCATCATCTCATCGCTGCGCACAGGCTGAACATCCTCTCGTGGAATGAGAGTAATGGTGAGCCACTTGTGCCACAGACAGAGAGTGGGATGCACAATATCGTTGCACCGAGTTACAAACTTGCCACTATAAACAAGACTAGAGATGTCTAACCAGAAAGATTCTCGAACAAAACCATCACAAGCCTTCTTCAGAGAAACAACACAACGAGGACTAAACCCAAGAAGACGACTAAGTTCCTTCCAAGAAACATGATAATCGGTCCCAAAAAGACGAAACTGAATGCCATCCTGAATCTCAATAAGAGAGCAAAGAAATTGGATGGTGAGGGGTCGAGAGCCAAGCTCTGTAACCGGCGCAAACTCCTCCCAACCAAGAGCATGCCAAATGGAAGCGAACTCGAGATTCATACCTGTTTTCTCCATGAGAGCCGGGTCGAAGTCTTGGGTGTGAGCGAAGTCTCGGTCCTTCAGGAGAGCACAGGCTTGCTCCTCTCGAGCGCCCCGCAAGCTGAGGTAGGGGGTGTCGTCGACGACCTCCTCTGTGGCTTGTGGCTCGGCTTGCTCTTCTTACTCTTCTTCATAATCCATCGTCGATGGGCTCGGTGTTGGCTCGGTGGGGGTGGATGCACTCGTGCTTGCCCGCGAATGGGAGCGTGAGCGTGTCACCCTCCGGAGAGTGTTCGCCGCCCAATTCATGCTAGCACAACAACAAGGAACAACAAGAGCAACTCGGTGATGGGTTAGTGAAATCGAATGAAGTCCTTACCGAGCTTGCTCCACCAATAACAATACTTTCAGCAACACAATAGAAGGAACGCTTGATGATCCAATCCCGAGCAAGAAATCCAAGGAAACCAAGAGAGCAAGGAGTAGAGAGGGGAGTGTGAATGAAATGAGTTGAATGGGTGAAGAACACCCCCTCTCGGGTCCAATTTATAGAGCAAAGGGGCAGCACACCGCGGGATAGCCGTTGGGCAACGGCTAGGAGCCGTTGGCCAAAGCTGGGCCCACATGACCGTTACCAGGGTTCGGTCGAACCCTGGTTTGGCCGACCCAGTGGTGGGCCTGGTGCTAGCCCCCTTTGGCAGGTGTGCCACCAACGGCTATATGAAGATATGCCAGGGTGCACCGGCCAAAGTTTACTCCAGAAATTGCCCAAATGAATTTTCTATGGTTTTCGAACTCAGAAATTATTTTTAGAAATTTTATTTGGAAAAGGGAAAAGGGCTAGATAAATCTAGCATGCAGATGCAGAGTTTTGGAAAATTAAATATGCAATTTTGGAAATAAAATTTTGGAAAGGGAAATATGAGATAAGTACCAGCTTTAACCTTTTTGGTAAAAAGGACTCATCATTTTTAGTCCGACAAGTTGGACTCTTCTCAGTGATCAATTCCACTCAGCACCCCACTCCTGAGAAGTAGAGGGTGGTGCCATCTCAATCTTCCGCCATTTTTTCTGAATTTTCTTTAGCCTCTTTAACGGAGATTTCTTCCTCAGGGGTAAAGGCTCCATCCTTCCCCCAAGCTGCTCAACACTATCTTGCACTAAATAGCACTGCTCTTCTTTGTCCTGGAACTTGAACTTCAAGTTCCACTTCCCAATGCGGAAACGGATGATTCCGGACCCCACATTGATCCTAGCTCGAACATCACTGAGAAATGGTCGCCCAAGGATGAGTGGCATTCCTCCCTCGTCATCCATATCAAGGACCACGAAATCCGCGAAGACATAAGAACTCTTGACCTTAACAATTTTGCTCTCAACAATTCCTTCTGGATATCGTATCATTGAATCGGCAAGTTGGATAGTCCGTGCTGTAGGAGAGAGAGCTGGATATCCCAGTTGCTCAAACATGGCCTTGGACATGAGATTAACACTTGCACCAAGGTCACAAAGGCATGCCTGATCTTCTTGTAATAGATTGTGTAAGTGATAGTCGGGTAGCCTGGATCTTTCTTGTGCACCACTGCTGATTCCTCCCATGGATCAAGAATTTATTATATGGGCTTTCCTGCATAGTTAGAAGCATGTGTCTTCCTAGGTGGCTTACCCCACCTGGTTGACACTACACTAACATTTTCACAAGAGGATACGGGTTGCCCCGGGATCCTCCCGTTATCAGGAGATGGAACCAAAGCAGCCAGCTGGGCCAGCTGGGTTTCTAACATTTTGTTGAAACTTAGCTGACTCTTCTGAGCAAAAGAAAAACTATCAAGCTTAACGTTGAGGCTTTCCACAGTTTTATCAAGGGTAGCTAGCTTCTTGTTAATACCTTCATTAATTTTAGCTTGCCCAAAAACAAGATCTCTCAAGGAAGGTTGGTTGGGATTGTACAAATTACCTTGGTTACCTCCTTGATAATAAGGGCATTGTTGGTTCCACGATTGGCCTCCTTGTTGAGGTGGACGATAACCGTTGTTGTTGCCATTCATGTACATCACTTCCTCCTGAGTCTCCGGACAATAGTTGCCTGAGTGTCCAGTGTTGCCACAGACTTCACAAGTCATGTGAGAGTCCATAGGCAGAGTAGTGGTGGCCATGGTAGCGTTCTCGCTGGTGTAGTCATCCAATATCTTCATAAGAAGATCCATCTTGGCAGTAAGAATGTCTGCTTCCTTGACAGTATGAGTACCCCTCGGTCGTGGTTGGAGTCTTTCATCACTCCACCCTTGGTTGGAGACCATCTTCTCAATGAGTAATTTAGCATCATCAACAGTGAGTGAGAAGAATGCTCCTCGAGCAGCAGCATCAATATGGCCTCGGGCTGTCAGAGTCAACCCATTATAGAAGCTTTGAAGAATAAGCCAATCCTCCATCCCATGGTGAGGACAGGCCAGGACATACTCCTGAAGCCTTTCCCAATCCTCTGGAATAGATTCAGTTGCTGCTTGCTGAAAACCAGAAATCCATCCACGAAGAGCATTGGTTTTCCCCAATGGGAAGAACTTCTTGAGAAATGCCTCTGAACACTTAGTCCAAGTGTTAATAGCTTCACGATTCACGTAGAACCATTACTTAGCTTTCCCCAGGAGGAAGAATGGAAACAGCCGTAGACGAACAACGTCCATATTTGCACCCCTGATGACGAAAGTGCTGCATAGCTCTACGAATTGCTGCAGATGAGCATTGGCATCCTCATTCGTCTTGCCACAGAATGTGCTAGCCTGTACCATCGTGATTAGACCCATCTTGATCTCAAAATTTTCAGTCCCCATCGCCACCTCAGGGCCTTGCAGCACCTGGTCAGCGGAAGGAGCTGAGTACTCACAAAGTGTCTTCTGGGCCATAGCATTAGACATGGATGGTACAAAAGAAGCTGGTTCGCCGTCCGGACGAGTACGACGAGGTGAGCCGGAATGAATTCGAGCTTTCCTCACAAGTGACTCGGGATCTTCAGTAAAATTCCCCGGTAGGTCGAAACCAGTCATACACTACCTGTCTTCATCCTCCAAAGATAAAAGAAGACAATCAAGGTTCGCCTGCATTGAGAGTTGTCCTAACCTACTCAGAGTTTATAAACAGATGCAAAGCATAGTCAAGATAATCCTGTGCCTTCCCCAGCAATGGCGCCAGAAATGCTTGTTGGCATTTCATAACGTCGATCACTTAAGAACAGATTTGGAATCCATCCTTAGCGTCAGCGTTAGAAATGCATTTAGGCAGCTCTCAATGTCACAACTAATGGCACCGGGTTAGCGTGAACATCGAGACTTGCCATAGGTTAATCTAAACGATCATGAACGAATCCGCAAGCGCACAGATAAACCATTGTAGCATTTCCCCAAGGAAGGAGAGTATTCCAAGGGTATCGAATCCGTGGAAGGCAATGGCGGATATCTTAGACTTATGCTTTTGCTCTGAATGTAAACCAAGAGATAGATATAGGGAACAACACACTCAAAGACAAGGGTAAGATAAAAGATATACAGGGTAGTGTGACACACACACTCAGATCTACGTCTACTCTAGCACACTACGGCTTAGGGGGAACATACGAGTTAGCTCTAGGTTCTAATGTACTAAACGTACAAAGCTAGAAGATACAAGAGATGGGCATGAGTATTGCATGAGAGAGATAAGGTTCAGCACCCAGGTACAAACGGGGAGCTAGCCCGTGACGACCAGCACTCTGCGAAACTATACTTTAGACTCCTACAGCAGGTACCCCAACGCGGAGGTTGCCCAAGGATCCAACGGGGCTGTCACCACCCGAGGACCGACCTCTATCATTACAGGGGGTACGCTCATAACTATCGTAGCCAGACAACCCAGGCACCATGCCTACATTGCTGCTAGACTCCACCCGGCCCGGGCTATTGTGACCCAGGGTGAGAGCCACCAGAAGACTGGTCAACTAGACCGAGTACTGTAGCTTGAACACAGACCTCATGCAACACTCTCATGCCATCTAACAATAAGATCAAAGGGTCGTGTTCGTGAAGAACACGAGCCTCTAACTTATGAACAAACACATAAGGAAGGAGTTTATCACCCTTCAAGTGGATCAAAAGGTAGTGTTCACGAAGAACACAAGCCTATAAATGATGAATAGAGGATGAACTCAAGAACATATCAAGAATATGATCTACCATGACTTTATATGAAATAGCTGAATAACTGAAGTAGATCAAAGTCATACAAAGAAATAAAGATAAAAGGGAACTCATACCTAGACTTCCAAGAGGACTTGGAACCTGAATAAGAGCTACTCTAGCCTACCCTCTAGCCTTGGAAACTAAAAGTGCGAGGAGAATGAAAGAGTGGTGTGTGAGAAATGGGAGCCCCTCCTCTTCTATTTATAGGGATGGACAGGGCTTGCTCGGACGCCCAAAGTGCCCCTAAACACCCGGGAGTGTGGCAATGGACCAATAGAAGGCTGCCACGTGGAGGGCCAGGATGGAACCCCCTAAGGCGATTCGGCCGATCCTAGGATCGGCTGGCCCCCTAGGGTGGCCCCACCTGGTAGCCTTCCTCTGGTTGGCTGCCCTGTGGGCCCTCTGATCCATCCTCGGTGCATGGCTTGATTTGGTATCCGAGGTGGGCCCTTTGATCCATGTGAAGTCCATGTGGTGTCCTCTGATTCGTCGGTGAGTGCCTCCCCTGGATCGATGATGTGGATTGCCATGTTTCCCTTGGTGGCAGCCACCTCCTCAGCTGAGTTGGCATGGTTTCTTCATGGAAGGTGAGTTTCCTTCTCTTTTAAGGGGTAAATCACCTACATACAAATAATCTCCAAGGACAAGTGGAACTACATTATTCAAACCTAAATGCTAGTAAATAATGCATATGAACAAATCACCCATGTATACTAACACGACTTTATATGAAATAGCTGAATAACTGAAGTAGATCAAAGTCATACAAATGAATAAAGATACAAGAGAACTCATACCTAGATCCCAAAGTAAACTTGGAACCTGAAGTAGAACAACTCTAGCCTACCTCCTAGCCTTGAACTAAAAGTGAGAGACGTGTTGCAAGTGTGGATGGTTTCTAAGTGAGCACCCTCCCCTTCTATTTATAGGCCAAGGCACCGGCGAGGAGTGGAGGCAAACACCCCGGGAATGGCACTTAGGACCAATGGGAAGACACCACGTGGAAGCCCCTGAGTGGAGGCCTCAGGGTCGGTTCGGCCGACCCCATGGTTCGGCCGATCCCTTGTGGTCCCCACTCAGGGTGTGTTTTCTCCAGGTGGCTGTCATGTGGGACCTGAGGTCGGTTCCCAGTGTCCACTTCCTTTTGATGCGGTGGTGGGCCCATGGATCCATGTGATGTCCATGTGTCACGTTCTGATTCATCAGAGTGTGCTTCACTTGGATTGCTTGCATGGCATGCATGCATGGCACCCATGTTGGCAGCTTTGCATGCAAGGCATCCTTGTTGGCAGTCCTTCTAGGATGAGGTGATGTGGCATGGATCATAGAAGGTGAGTTTGCCACTATTTTCTTGCTTTTTCCTGCAATCAAATAATCTCCAAGGACAAGTGGAACTACATTATTCTTAACTAAATACGTGTAAGAAATGCCATATGCCCTTTTATTCATGAGTATATTGACAGCTAAAGTAGGCACTTAACAGCCGTCAGCACTGTTGCATATGGATCTTGTTGGGCCAGCTCGAGTCGCTCGGTTGGTGGGAAGTGGTATGTCCTTGTGGTAGTGGATGATTACTCTCCCTACACCTGGGTGTTTTTCTTGGAGGATAAGGGTGAGTCATTTGGTTTTGTTTGAGACCTGATCTTGAGGTTGAAGAACGAGAGACATGGAGACGCCATTAGAGCTATACAAAGTGACAATGGCACAGAATTCAGGAACTCTCGTTTTGAGACTTTTTGCAGTGATCTTGGTCTTGAGCATCATGTTTCGGCTCCGTACACCCCTCCTCAGAATGGCATTGTGGAAAGGAAGAATCAGACCCTATGTGAGATGGTTAGGATGATGCTCGATGAGCACATGAATCCTAGGAGGTATTGGGCTAAGGCGGTAAATACCGCATGCTATGTGTCAAACAGGATCCTCCTCCGAGCTTTCAAGAAGAAAACCTGCTATGAGCTAATGCATGGCCGAGTACCTAAGGTAAGCCACTTTCATGTCTTTGGTTGCAAGTGATTCATTCTTAAGAAGGGCAGAAAGTTGGATAAGTTTGAGGCTATGTCGGTTGATGGTATTTTCTTTGGTTATGCTACTCATTCTCGAGCGTTTCGTGTGCTCAATTTGGAAACTAACCAAATCGTGGAGACTTGCGAGGTTACATTCGATGAGACATAGCCGCGTAGCTCTTTGGTTTTTGATTGTGCAGGTGATGATTAATTTGGCGAGGAGATTTTTGAGGAGGAGGTGCAGGAAGATGGAGATGAAGATGATGGTGGTGGGGCTCCCATAGCTGGCCATGTACCTACTACTTCCAAGATGATGATGACGATCGAGGATGGCCCATCCCCTACACCTGTGATGACTGAGGCTGTTCGAGTGGAAGCTGTTGCTGAGAGGGAGGTGGTCTCCAGACGTGAGGCTCCCTGGCGTGTACAGGTGGATCACCCACCTTCGACGATCATAGGTGACATACATGAATGCACTACATAGTCCAGGTCATAGAGGCATTCTCACTTCGCTCATTCTGTATTTGTCGCTTCTTTCAAGCCCAAAGATATTGGACATGCACTTTCCGATCCAGATTGGGTGAACACTATGCATGAGGAGCTTGAGAATTTTGAGAGGAATCAGGTGTGGGAGTTGGTTGAGCCTCCACCAAATTGCAAACCTATTGGGACAAAATGGGTGTGGAAGAACAAAGAGGGAGAAAATGGGGAGATTGTGAGAAACAAGGCAAGGTTGGTAGCACAGGGGTTTAGCCAGAAAGAGGGGGTAAACTATGAGGAGACATTTGCTCTAGTAGCCCATTTGGAGGCAATTTGGATCCTTCTAGCATTTTCTGTTGCTAAAGGGTTCAAGTTGTACCAATTGGATGAGAAGGGTGTCTTCCTAAATGGGTTCTAAGACGAAGAAGTGTATGTGAGGCAACCCCCGGGGTTTGAGAGTGAGAGGTTTCCCCACCGGGTATGCAAACTAAGAAAAGCATTATATGGCCTAAAACAAGCACCCAGGGCGTGGTATGGCGGGTTGAGAGGGTTCTTGTTTAGCAAGGGGTTTGTGATGGGAAAGGTAGATCAGACTCTCTTTCTCCTTAGTGAGGGTGTTGACATTCTGATCGTGCAGGTATACGTAGATGTTATTATCTTTGGTGGCTCTTCTCACACTTTGGTTGCCAGGTTTGCAGAAGACATGAGCAGGGAATTCGAGATGTCCATGATCAGTAAGTTGCAGTTCTTTCTCGAGCCTCAGATCAAGTAGTGCAAGGACGGGACGTTTGTGCATCAAGCAAAGTACACTATGAAGAAATTCAAGATGGATGACTCGAAGCCCAATGGCTACACCGATGAATATGACTATAGCATTGGATGCGAATGTAGATGGCGAGCCCGTGGACCAGAAGGAGTACAGGAGCATGATCGACTCCCTCCTCTACTTGACGGCGACGAGGCCAGACATATAGTTTACTGTGTGTCAGTGTACTCATTTTCAGGCTTCACCGAGGACTTCACATCGGCAGGCTGTTAAGAGGATTTTCAGGTATTTGAACTACACTCCTGAGTTTGGTGTTTGGTACTCTGCAGCCTCGACACTCAACCTTCATGGGTTTGCAGACGCTGACTTCGCTGGGTGTCGTTTGGATCGTAAGTCTACCTCGGGTGGGTGTCAGTTTCTTGGGTCTTCTTTGGTTTCTTGGTCATCCTGCAAGCAGTCCAGTGTAGCCCAGTCCACTACCGAGGCCGAGTATGTTGCTGCAGCCAGTTGTTCCCAGCTCCTATGGATTACCTACACTATGAGCGACTTTGGTGAGGAGTGTACCCATGTTCCACCCTTTTGTGCCAAGAACCCCGTTCTCCACTCCTAAACTAAGCATATAGAGGTGAGGTACCATTTCTTGAGAGATAATTGTTGGCATTTCATAACGTCGATCACTTAAGAACAAATTTGGAATCCATCCTTAGCGTCAGCGTTAGAAATGCCTTTAGGCAGCTCTCAATGTCACAACTAATGGCACCGGGTTAGCGTGAACATCGAGACTTGCCATAGGTTAATCTAAACGATCATGAACGAATCCGCAAGCGCACAGATAAACCATTGTAGCATTTCCCCAAGGAAGGAGAGTATTCCAAGGGTATCGAATCCGTGGAAGGCAATGGCGGATATCTTAGACTTATGCTTTTGCTCTGAATGTAAACCAAGAGATAGATATAGGGAATAACACACTCAAAGACAGGGGTAAGATAAAAGATAAACGGGGTAGTGTGACACACACACTCAGATCTACCTCTACTCTAGCACACTACGGCTTAGGGGGAACATACGAGTTAGCTCTAGGTTCTAATGTACTAAACATACAAAGATAGAAGATACAAGAGATGGGCATGAGTATTGCATGAGAGAGATAAGGTTCAGCACCCAGGTACAAACGGGGAGCTAGCCCGCAACGACCAGCACTCTGCGAAACTAGACTTTAGACTCCTACAGTAGGTACCCCAGCGCGGAGGTTGCCCAAGGATCCAACGGGGCTGTCACCACCCGAGGACCGACCTCTATCGTTACGGGGGGTATGCTCATAACTATCTTAGCCAGACAACCCAGGCACCATGCCTACGTTGCTGCTAGACTCCACCCAGCCCGGGCTATTGTGACCCAGGGTGAGAGCCACCAGAATACTGGTCAACTAGACCGAGTACCGTAGCTTGAACACAGACCTCGTGCAACACTCTTATGCCATCTAACAAGATCAACTAAGGCTAGACATACAAACAGATATGAACTCTCTTATGTCTAATAAATAAGATCAAAGGGTCATGTTCGTGAAGAACACGAGCCTCTAACTTATGAACAAACACATAAGGAAGGAGTTTATCACCCTTCAAGTGGATCAAAAGGTAGTGTTCACGAAGAACACAAGCCTCTAAATGATGAACAGAGGATGAACTCAAGAACATATCAAGAATATGATCTATCATGACTTTATATGAAATAGCTGAATAACTGAAGTAGATCAAAGTCATACAAAGAAATAAAGATAAAAGAGAACTCATACCTAGACTTCCAAGAGGACTTGGAACCTGAATAAGAGCTACTCTAGCCTACCCCCGAGCCTTGGAAACTAAAAGTGAGAGGAGAATGAGAGAGTGGTGTGTGAGAAATGGGAGCCCCTCCCCTTCTATTTATAGGCAAGGACAGGGCTTGCTCGGACGCCCAAAGTGCCCCTAAACACCCGGGAGTGAGGCAATGGACCAATAGAGGGCTGCCACGTGGAGGGCCAGGATGGAACCCCCTAAGGCGGTTCGGCCGATCCTAGGATCGGCCGGCCCCCTAGGGTGGCCCCACCTGGTGTCCTTCCTCTTGTTGGCTGCCCTGTGGGCCCTCTGATCCATCCCCGGTGCATGGCTTGATTTGGTATCCGAGGTGGGCCCTTTGATCCATGTGAAGTCCATGTGGCGTCCTTTGATTCGTCGGTGAGTGCCTCCCCTGGATCGATGACGTGGATTGCCATGTTTCCCTTGGTGGTAGCCACCTCCTCAGCTGAGTTGGCATGGTTTCTTCATAGAAGGTGAGTTTCCATCTCTTTTAAGGGGTAAATTACCTACATACAAATAATCTCCAAGGACAAGTGGAACTACATTATTCAAACCTAAATGCTAGTAAATAATGCATATGCCTCCATTTATGTGAGAATATTGTGGGTTGGAAATGGTGAATTTCAACCGTCAACAATAATATGGAGAAGGGAAAGGTTGCTTTGATCAATGTGCCCACCCAAAACCAACTTGCTGATATCTTTACCAAACCACTTGACCAAGCTACTTTCAAACGCTTGCGGGGTGAGCTCGGTGTATGTTTTCTTTCTTGAGTTGGTGGTGGGAGCTCCTTCGTTGCATATGTGTCATATTTATTTTGTTGCATGGCATTGCATTTGTATCATGATGTATAGGCATCTGTGTATGTTACAATGTTTTGCATTTGTATCATATAGTAGGATGAGCTGCTCCTATATACATTGATTGCTACGATATGCTAGTTGTGAGCCTTTGAGAATGTTTGATATGACTTGATGATGGATAGTTATGCTCTTGATAGTTTTGCTATGTTTGCATGATGAGGTGGCTAGTTTTTGAAAAATGCTAGATAGGCTCTCTCTTGTGAGTATAAGGCTTTGCATGATCTTAGTGTGCTTTCGTGGTCTATATCATGCTTAATTCGTGTTTGGTTATCATGTGCTTTTCACTTGGGGTCAAAGACCCATTTGTCATTATCAATGTTTTGCCCATGTGATACCTTGTGGGGGAGCATAAGCTTCTTTTTGCCGCAAAGGCACTTCATGTACCATTTTGTGCTTAAATGTGAAAAATGAAATTGATATGAAATGATTTTGCTTGATGTTATGTTCTCACTTGTTCCATGTCATAAATGCTTTAAAATTGCAAAAATTTGGGTGCTAAACCGTTGCATGTTGTCTACCATGAGAAGTCTCATTTTAAGAAGTAGACACATGGCTTGGTGGCTTTAACATGACATGCTTATGGTTGTTTGTAATGATCTTGTGATGAGGATATGTGACCTAGCATGGAGTTTGTGTGATCTAGATTCACTTTGGTATGCTTTGCTCGTGTTTAGGTCTTTAGGTCCTGAGGGAATTTTTCACAAAATTGTGTATTTTGATCCACTACAAGGTTTTCCCCCTAATACCATGAAACATTTAGGCAACAGCACTAATTTGGGTGCAATAGGGGGGTACTATGGCGCCAAAATCGCTAATTGGTTGTATTATGTGCATCTATTACTACACAAAACATGAGTTGTAATATGTTTTTTTGTTGCAATAGATAGACGCTAACGCACCCATTTTTAGGTTTTGTGTTGCAATTGGTTGGGAATTGTTGACGGCTGTTAAGTACTACTTTCAGCCATCAATATTCTCACATAAATGGAGGCATATGCATTATTTACTTGCATTTTGGTTTGAATAATGTAGTTTCACTTGTCCTTGGAGATTATTTGTATGTAGGTGAAATAAGCATGAAAAGAGATGGAAACCCACCTTCTATGGAAGAGCCATGCCAACTCAGCTGAGGAGGTGGCTGCCACCAAGGAAACACGTGGCAATCCACATCACTAATCCAAGGGAGGCACTCACCGATGAATCAGAGAGCGACACATGGACTTCACATGGATCAAAGGGCCCACATAGGATTCCAAAATGAGGCATGCACAGGGGAAGGATCAAAGGGCCCACAGGGAAGCCACCCAGAGGAAGCACAGGCTAGGGGGCCGGCTGATCCTAGGATTGGCCGAACCACCTTAGTGGCCTCTGATCCTGGCCCTCCACATGGTTGCTCCCCATTGGTCACTTGCTGCATCCCCGAGTGTTTTGGTGGAGTTTAAGCCCCGAAGTAAGCCTCCTCCTTGCCTATAAATAGAAGGGGAGGCGCTCCCATTTCTCACACATCACTCTCTCATTCTCCTCTCACTTTTAGTTTCCAAGTCTAGGGGATAGGCTAGAGTTGCTCTTATTCAGGTTCCAAGTCTACTTTGGAGTCTAGGTATGAGTTCTCTTGTATCTTTATTTCTTTGTATGACTTTGATCTACTTCAGTTATTCAGCTATTTCATATAAAGTAGTGGTAGATCATATGATTGATCTATTCTTGAGTTCATCTCTTGTTCATCATTTAGAGGCTCGTGTTCTTCGTGACCACTACCTTTTGATCCACTTGAAGGATGATTTACTCGTTCCTTATGTGTTTGTTCATAAGTTAGAGGCTTGTGTTCTTCACGAACACGACCCTTTGATCTTGTTGACTAGACATAAGAGAGTTCGTATCCGTTCGTATGTCTAGCCCTAGTTTGATCTTGTTAGATGGCATGTTAGTGTTGCATGAAGTTTGGGTTCAAGCTATGGTACTCGGTCTAAGTTGACCAGTCTTCTAGTGGCTCTCACCCTGGCTCACAACAGCTGTTGACGGATGTTAAGTGCTACATTTACACCATCAATACCTGCATAAAATAAATGTTAAAGGATCATCAACACTAGAATAGGGCTTAATACTAATGATTTCCACAAGTGTTGGTGTTTCTAGCTTTTGTTGCAAGATGCACCGAAATACGTGCTAAAAGGTACAATTGAGAGCAAGTGATCCAATGGCTATTCCTTTACATCATCATAAACAACCTCAAATGCCAATTTGGACTGCACCATTACGACGGGCTCGTCGAGACGATCGAAATGGACATATTATATGCCTACATCGGAGTTCGTATGCACAAGATAAGGAAAAGGACAAAAGAAAGATAAGGAAAAGGACAAAAGATGACATGGCGCTGATGTCACGGTGGGACCCACACTACAGCACCATGCACGTGGACGCATGCGAACTGCGCAGAGGAAGCCACGTGGTGGGACCGGATTGGGTGCCGATCCCCGCACCGGATCGCCTACGCGGGCGCGGGCGCGAGACCGCCTAGCCTCATGACATTGCGCGATTAGCTGGTGGCCCCCGCCACGGATCACCATGCTGGCTGCACGGGCGCGCGGGATCGACCCTGGCCAGCCACGTGTCGCCACCTGAACGGCTGGCCACGGTTGCGGGGCGCCCACGCAAGCCCGCGCGGGAGGCGCGCAGTTCGGCCGCCTAACCGGGACACGCGGACTGGCGCGGGGCAAGGCGGTGCTGCGGCCCCCGCTGCTGGCCCGCCGATTCATGGTCCGCCCACCCGGTTCGCCCCTATAACTCCATTTGTAGCACTGGTTTTTGCCCCCAGGAGCATAGGATGCTCTGGTTCTCTTCGGTTCTGACTCGGTTTCGCCCGGTTCTTGCTGCCTCATGTCACTACATGATTGGCCACGCCCAAGGCAGCTACACAACTCACCCCTCTTGTCAAGCCACCCCCTCCTCTCAAAATAGGAGGGGAGGGGCTCCCTTTTGGAGCACATCCGAGCTCTCCTCTCCTCTCATTCCTCATGTAGGGTGTGTGTGTGAGTTCTAGGTAGAGAGGGAAGTGAAGGTGAGATGAAGGAGTTCTTCATTGTTATTCATTTAGACCAAAGTAAGTATTGCGACATATCTCATTTAGACTAAAGTGTGTTCTTGCATGATTGATATGTTCTTGTGTTCTTCATGTGTTCTTGAACTAGAGGCTTGTGTTCATCATGAACACAACCCTTCGATCTAGTTGAATCCATACACAAGTGCATTTATCTGTTTGTCTGTGGATCACTCTTTTGATCTAGTTGAGGCTCATAAATATGTCAGTAGTTGTTCTTCCTAACCTATCATGATCTGATAAGGTACGATCTAGTTCACACTTGCTTGTGTTCGTCGCTCCGTATTTATACGAGTGCTATAGTCGGGCTATCAGCCTAGGAGACGTATCCCGCTATAGTAGTAACCAGTGGTGTAGACGTGGTGTCTAGACTACGGTTATCCTTCGAATACCTCGTACTTGGCACGTGGCAGGTAGGCCGCATGGTGACAGCATGTTGGACCCATTGTAATCCTCCACGCCTGGGTACCGAGAAGGGCCCTGTTGCCAGAACATTGGCCTCTCCCAAAAAAGTTAGGATGGGCTGGTGCCCCGCAGTAAGTTCCATACCCTGAAACGATATGACCTTGATTGATACATTTAGGAAGCCCTTCACCTTCTCCCCTACCATAGTTGAGCTTGGTGTCCTTGGACAATCTATACTTGAGTAGAAGATAGTGCACACCGTTCCTTGGATTCGATACCCTTTGAATACTCTCCTTCCGAGATGAAGTGCTACAGAGGTATTTCCGTGCGCTTGCAGATTCGTTCGTACCCGTCGGTATACCCAGTTGCTCTTATACGCTCCCTCTAGGTGTACAACTATTGGTGACGTTAAGAAACGCCAACAAGCATTTCTGGCGCCGTTGCCGGGGAACGGTTGCTGTATCTATCTTCGAACCTAGTGGTCCCCGTATTTATCTTTTTTTCATTTTTCTTCTACCTTTACCCCCGTTACCCTTCAAGATACCTTTTTCATTTTCTTTACTTCTACCTTTATGTGACAGAACCGTCCAAATTAATTCCGATTTAACACACATAACCTATCCACTCGGTCATTATGCGTTAAAGAGGAGTTAACTTGTCAATATCTGCCGGGTCAAGCCCGGTAAATCACCTATAACAAAGGATCAAAGATTGTACACTAAGACTCACGCGACGGCGAGTTCAGAGATAATTAATACAACCTTAATACATCATATTCATCAATCAATCATTATTACAAAACCAGTTCCATACAGGAAAGTAAACAGTTTCAGAGTTTGAAAACACAGCGGAAATAAAACACTAAACGTCATAAGCAACATCACGGGAGGCCACCCATGATATCACTAAGCATTGTCATCTTCCCACTCACTTCCCCAAAGGGTGGGAGAGAACCAGTCCACAAATACCATCAACACACCAACACCTGCAAAGGTATCAACAAAGCAAGGCTGAGTGTACTAATACTCAGCAAGACTTAACCGTCAGGTGATGGAAAATCACCAACTCTCTAGACATGCAAGCTTTTTGGCTAGTGGGTTTCTTTTTGCTGAAAAGCAACAAAGAGTATGTCCTTACTTTCAAGTTTTAGCTCAAAATTCTAGTTATTTATCCATTACTAGGTAAGCAGCTATGCAAGCATAAGTTGTACAAACAATTAAGCATACAGCGGTATTCTTCTCAATTCCATCATTAAGGGACATAGAGTGTATGGATAAGCAATCTTGGATAACGGTGAGAGGCCGATGATCGATCGATTAATAACCTTGCAAGGTGGACCTAAACACACGGGAGAATGCATACCCCATCGCAACGACCACAACCCCTACAGGGCGGGGTACGCACCAACCAGGCGGTTCCCAATCATCCTCGGTTTAGGATCAAAGCCCACTGGCCCTAGTACAAGTTGGTCAGGTCACGGACTTACATCACATGCCGCCCGGATCCACCCATGCACCATTGTCATGAACCTGGGGACTACTCCCGAGATAGTGGTAGAGAGTTCCCTTACCGGATCAAAAAGGTACTAGGCTTACCGGTCCCATTCCCGGCAAATGCTTAGTACGTTCAAACGCTTAACCACAGACCTACTGGCCGGAGCCGGTCCCATGATCTTACAACATGAGCGGGTAGGTTTAACAATCTTATGATTCCAACATAAGACACCTATAGCTCGCGAGTGACGAACATCACTCAACTTCTACCGGGTCCTTAGAGCATGGCAACTAGCGACTTATCATTCTAGTATTGGAACATAGGAACCTAAGATCATGCATCTAGGGTTTCAAATCAACTCCTGAAACTTAAATGCACAAACATAGCAAAGATAAGTGCATAAGTTGAAAACATAGGTTATGCTCCGGGGCTTGCCTTCACTTAGCAAAGTTAGTTGGAGATCCTCCGAACTTGGTTCGGGTCTTGTTGCAAAACCAACACGTTCACCTTCTCCTTCAACAAGCTCTCCTTCAGCTTCCGGCACCAACGCGTAGCTTTCGTCCGGATGTTCTACACGACATGCATATGCATAACTTTAAGCATTCGTTTGTAAGAAGGGAGAACTCAGTTCATATTTATAGGATAAACATAAGGTGTATTGTTGGGCACATTCACCTGGATAAAAATATATCCAGCATACTCTTCCTTAATTAAGGAATTGTACGTTTGTTATTTATTTTTCTTATTTGATGGTGATTGTGTGCACATATAAATTAATTAACTTATTTAACTTCACCAAACGAAAAGGTGCTGTTCAGAATGTTCTTTGGTGAAGATTTGTGATTTAAAATCAAGTCACATTAAAGGTGATTTCAGTTTTCTTTTATTCCTCTTATTAAGCTTGAATTACTTCGAAAATTATTTCTGAATACTCCACACACAAACAAACAGAAAGAAAATTACTACAAGCACATATCAGGGCCACAATGCTAGTGCCCAAAATTGGCATTAAACTAAGCTATAAACTGCACATGAAAAATCTAGAAAGAACTAGTTGACTTAAACATGTTTTATTTAATTAGAGAGATCTATACATGATCTAGCCTCAAGAATTTACATAGATGATAAACATGGCATTACTGAGCTACTCACAAAAATTCAGATTAACCTAAGCTATAGATCTAGCATGAAAATTACAACTCTATATTACTGCTTAAAGGATAACTAAAACACACTGCAAGATATAAGCATGCATTGGGGCTACAACTTTTACCACAGCCATATCAAGGTAAAACAAGACTACTCCAAAAATTATCATGGCCAGAAATTACTCACAACATGCTTTATTAAAAAGACTTATATTAAAGGTCTAAATTAATTTGAGCTAGTTAAACATGTCAAAAGCTACTGATATTTTTACCATACCTTCAGCTACGCAAAAACAGGCTACTTCAAAAAGATCAACTTTATTTGCTTAACCAATTATATAAAACTAAACAGGAACTTAAAAGCTGCTATATATCAAAATTAAATAATAACCAAAGATATATAACAGATCTATGTGCAATTTTTCTACACAAGAGCAATCATGACAAGACTAGCAACATATTAAAATTTCACGTGCAGATCAGTTATAGATTTCAAATTATTTCAAATCTATTCAAACTGATGAATTCAAAATTATTTAAATTCTAGGAAGAAATTTACAAAATTCTTTTCTAGAAAAATTGCATCTGTTCATGTGGATCACAGAACAATTGAGTTTGCATTTTTCTGATTTTTATTTGATTTACTATGAATTTTAGAAGGTTTCAGCGATTTAAAACAAAAGCTGAAGAAACTATTTTCATCCGAGTCCTTGGTCAGAAAACTTATTCACAAGCATGCCCTTCTATTTACACATCGGTCCTGACTTTTATAAAACGAACCCCGAAAAGACCTGAGACTTCACAAATGTGGGCTCGGCCACATCCGCCGGTGGGGATGGCCGGATGCCGGCGAACGGCGGCAAGCTAGGGCGGGGAAAGGGGCGGAGAAGTGATAGGTGATCACCTTGGGTCGATCCCGGTGCTTAGACGCGGCAGAGATATGGCCGGCGGTGATGATCGGCGGAGGGGGAGTTCTCCGGCCGCTGCAGACGTGACTCCGGCGAGCTAGTTGGCCGGGTACGTCAATATGTGGCACGGGGAGCTTCAGGAGGGGCATGTGGTCCTGCCAGAAGGTTTGAACAGGGCGGAGGAGCTTGGAAAATTCGAGAGTAGCTTCCTGCTCCCGATTCTACCTGATACAGCGTGTCATCTCATTGAGGATAAGGATTCTCAGTCTCAAGCAAGGTGAGGAGGAATCGCTAGAAATGGCATGGAATCGTTTCGCCTCCTCGGTGGAAGATTGCTCAGTCCGCCACGTTCCCGATTGGATGCTACTTCAGCACTTCTAGTATGGGTTACAGAAGGACGATGCCATGCGGTTTAATGCTCTCTCTGAAGGCTCTTTGTGCACTTGGACGCTGTTGAGGGAAAAGAGATCGTGGAAACCCTCTGGGATTTCAGCTCCCCTTGCATCCTGGTTGAGGAGGTGCCTGTCAGAAGAAATGCTAAGCCACCTAGATTCATCATCAGCCGAGCTGAGGCTTTAAGCTCCGGCTTAAGATATCATTCCGGAATAGCAGGAGTCTAAGGGAAAGATTGCTTAGCGCAGAGTCTGCCCTTGGGTTCCAATCTCGTACCTCTTCTTAGACCTTCTCCCTGAGACCTTGTCTCGTGGGAAGATGGAGAGAGTAATTAGGAAAGGACGAATCATTATCGGCCAGGATGACTTGTATGATCCTAATTATGATCTCCTAAGGAGAGTACGATAGGCTTATCATGTTCCTACGTCTCGGTTCGAGCTGAGGTGCCTTGCACCAAGGTTACGTATGGACTGACGCATCGGTCTCTGCTTTATAATCCATGAGGATTCATCTATTTGACCGAAGGAGCATGATCACTTACCGATCGAATGGAGTGTGCTAAGCTCATCGATCGATGCCGATCAGTCAAGAGAAGTGTTACTTCTTATCTTATGCTTGACTTGATCGATGCCCAATGGGAGCTTGTCTTTCCAGCTTATCCATAACCTCCCATTGGAAGCTTAGGCTAGACCTCGGGATGTTTCATCGTTTTGATGAGAACATCAGTCCCTCTACCTAAGGGAAGGATGAGCTAAACCTCACCCTTCACCCGAACACTAGCTCCTGAACATACGTCGACCGTTTGAGTTTCTACTCTATCCTTTTTTGGAGGCCGAGTATTTTCCTGAGCTGAGTTCAGTCGGAGATCAGTTGCGAGAGCACTAGCCTTAGTTCTCAACCTTCCATCTCCGAGGTCCACCCTAGTGCTATATCTTCCTGAGTCCCGTGATCGCCCAGGAGCTGTTTCAGCCTCCCTGGAATGATCATGTCTGCTTTGCTATCTTTTGGACTCGTGTTCGTATATATGGCACTAACCTTGCAGCTTGAGCTTCACTGATTCATCGATGATTGGCAATGAGATGGGAAGGACACCACCAATGTGACTGCAGGAGAAATGTCCAATGGTCGAGCTTATCACCGTAATAAACAAAGCACTACCAGGAGATAGCCAGGACTAGCATAGGTTTTATTTCCCTTCTTCGAATAAAAGCAAGAACATGTTTTTAGGATAAGTTGTCCTTCGGGTATTTTTGGTCGCTAACCTTTCAGGTGGAGATTGAAAAGAAAGATGGACAGGTGGTGCCTACGAACATGTGAGTTACATCAACTGCAACACCTAGAGAGGCTCTGGTGAGGGAACATTTACAAAAGGAAGTTTGATCTCCACACACTTGAGTTTTGCTGCCTAGCAATGCAAACTTCAAGTGTGGGGGATGTATGTAAGCATCCTGAGTAAAGTTCCTCCTCTACCAAATCTTATCCTACTGTGAAGATGATGTAAGCTCTTGCATCTTGCCCACTAGCTAGGTAGGTCCTGCTTTCGATATTAAACAAAGCCCTTCCGGGAGGTTGCCCGAGGTTCACCGTCTTGTGCTCATGCTTATGTTCCTTTTGATAAATAGCTTGATCATGCATGCATGCTTCCTTTATCTTTGATTCGTATGCTCTGGTTTGAATGTATGTTTGATTGACGCACATTCATAGATTGTTATAAATTAAGCATGGTGCTTAGGTTAAAATTGTCTTCTTCAATCAAAACAAGACATGGTGTCGAGTTTTGATTGATGAACCTTGGAGTTATATTTTCATAGATCTTGGTTGCATATATGCTGACTAACCCCTGCAGAAGATTGTCAAATTTGAATGGGTAAGTCATCACACTGAATTCAAATGGGAAGGTAACTTGAGGTGTCAGATTCATGTTGCACAACATGCAAAGGTGGTACATTGTTGACACATCTTATCTTATATATTTATAAGTCAACTAAACATGAGAAAAGGGCATAATTGTTAATACCAAATTAGAATAGGGTGTCACTAACAGATTTTCTGGAGTTTTGGTAAATTATATGATTTCAGGGACTATTCAGGAAAATTCGAAAAAGAATGAAGTCTAGAAGGCTCTAGAAGGCTCCGGAACTCAACGTGACTTAGCACCCAAGAAAGAAGCATCTAGAAGGGGCAAGGACCCACCTGGCCGAAGTGGGCCCCGAGGGGGGCCCACCACAGACCGGTCGGTCCCATGGTGGGACCGGTCGGCCCCCCCCCGGGCGCCACCTCAGTCCTACTTCCAGAAGGTTCTTCCACCGCCTATGAGGATCAATCTAAACCACATGTTAGGTCGGTTTGATCGAACGGTGCACGTCATCCCCTCAGGACTATATAAGCAGCCCCTGACCCCCCTGGCAGGGAGAATCTCTATCATTACATCTCATACACAGAGATCAAGTCATCAAGTCAGAGATACTACGCCCTAGAAACACCATATAGCGAGAGTAGCTAACTAGTCTAGATCTAGGAGGAGGCAAGGCGTCTACTTGGCTCCTGATCGTCTAGAAGCTGGTCGAGATACTGATCTAGCTTCGCCTTTGTAAGTTCTTTATAAGTTCCTTACATTTGCTGTAGAGACATATGTTCTTATCAATGATTATATTCGAGATTATATGCTTTGGTGTTTATTATGATTACATATTTAACATAGTTGATTTACCTTTATATTCGTGTATGGAGTCGTATAGCCCTCACCTAGATCATCTGTTAACATGGGTGAGTGGTAAAGATAGTGTAAGCATGGTGCTTATACTGTATTTACCTGCGATTGCACCCTACAAGCCGGGTCGTGTGGTAGATCGTGGTGGTGACAGCACTATTGAGTCCTTTGCAATCCACCCCCCGTGTGTAGGACTAGTGGAGCCTTATACTGTTTGGGTTGTTTCAAGTTTCGGCCTTGATCCTCCTAGATAGTCTCCCCATGCATAAGTATAATAGTTCTTCTTCCATGATTGTTAAATATATTGCACTAATCATAGTTTGTATTGACATATAGTTTAGAGTTACCGAGGAGTATCCTCGCTAACTAGGCTGTGAATACGCTTCTCTTTCTGTATTGACACTTTCTAGTGGCTCACTATGTTATGATTTGATCAATGCTATCATTATCTTTATCTTTATGTGACTTACACCTGTTTATAGCAATTGATATATTTTGGCCACTCTACATTACACAACTGAGAGATAAGCATGTACTTGTAGTTATAGATAGAAGACTTCTTTCCCTGTGGTAGAATATAAATACGATACCTAGTTTTACTCCTGGTTAAAATGCTACAATGGTATAATCATATTTGTGCGCTTGCGGATACCCTGTTTATATATATTTTCTTATCTAGAGATCCAAGGCATATGTAAGAGTACCAATCCATGCGTTTTAGTGGCACTTCTGTCAAGGCTGACAACCTATATCGAGTTATGCTATGACTCATATCGGATTCATCTTTTAGTTTATCTGAAAGCAACATCTGATATACCCTTAGCATCATGTTAAGATATACCTTTGCATTTCTGGCGCCGTCGATAAAGATGGATCTTATATCTGTTTCTAGTCGATGACGTTAGCAATATCAACAAGCATTTTTGGCGCCGTTGCCGGGGAAAGAAAGTCTATTGCCTAAATAAATAAGTTTTAGTAATAGCATGCATGCATCTCTCACACGTAATGTATCGAGAACCCAAATTATCATTGCTTAAACAGGCTTACCCTTGTTCTTTCCACTTTTTGTCTATCTGATTTCAGGGTAATGTATGAATAAGAATCTTCCAGACAACTTCGTTTCAGATCCAGAGAAAATCCTAAGGAAGGCAAAGCCAAAGCCCGAATCTCGGCCCACGACCTCTGCCTTGGAAGATTCAACTGTGCGAAGCTTAACACCCACGTTTGAAGTAATGGCAAACAAGACCCTTCGTGAGTACTCCGCACCGACCCCGGACAACATTCGTACTGGTCCGGCAGTCGTTGTAGGAGATGTAGCTTTTGAGCTCAAGCCTGCACTGATCAACATGGTACAAGCTAGCCAATTTTGTGGAAAAGCTCATGAAGATGCCAACGCACACCTTCAACATTTCTTGGAGATATGTGGCACCTTCACGATCAAAGATGTGCCAAGTGATGCAGTCCTACTTCACTTATTCCCATTCTCACTCTTGGGGCGAGCGAAGCAATGGTTTTACTCCAACAAAGACAAACTTACAACTTGGACACTGTGTTCTACTGCCTTTCTGGCAAAGTTCTTTCCTATAGGCAAAACCAATGCCTTACGGGGGAAAATTTCAAGTTTCCAGCAGCAACATGACGAATCTGTTCCTGAAGCGTGGGAGCGCTTCCAAGATTACATTTCAGAATGCCCACACCACGGAATGGAAAACTGGTTGCTCATGCAGACCTTCTACCACGGGCTCTCTACCAACACCTGTGAAACGATGGATGCTGCAGCTGGAGGTGCTTTCCTGTCCCTTACACTTACTCAAGCTACTAACCTTATGGAAAAGATGGCGTCCAATCAATCTTGGAACGAGGAACGTCAACCCCGCAAGAAAGAAAGAGGAATGCACCAGCTCAAGGAGGTAGACATGCTGTCTGCCAAAATGGATTTACTCATGAAGAGGCTTGAAGACAAAGCCCCTGAGAAGAAGGAAGTCATGCAACTCTTCGAATCTCGCATGACCTGTGAAGAGTGTGGAAACACTGGACACTCGGGCAGTCAATGCCCTCAGCTGGAGGAGGATGTGAACTACATCAACAACAACAACCAATATCGTCCCCAGCAAAATCAAGGATGGACCCAGCAGAGGCCTAACTACCTAGGTAAGTATTCAGGTAACTATCAAGGTAATAATTCTTCCAATAATTTCCCACCTTTAAGGGACTTAGTCCAAAACCAGGATAGAGTTATGGATAATCTGTCTAAGAAGTTAGCTTCCAATGATAAAATGTTAGAAACTATTAGCAATAAAATGGAAAGCTTTTCTTCTGCCATTAAGAACCAACATAGTTTTAATAAAATGATAGAATCTCAGATATCTCAGCTAGCATCGTCTGTTCCCATGGCTAACCCAGGTAAGATTCCGGGCTAGCCGGAAGAATTAAAATCTGCAAATCTTGTCGATATCTATTCTGCAGATCTGTGCTCTAATAAGACAGAAGAAGGCCTAAAGTGGACTGACTGGGGCATGCCCGCCAAGAGAGGAGATCCAGGAAGGCCCGTCATCACCATCACTATTGGAGCCTATACTTTTGAGAATGCACTTTGTGACTTTGTGTCTAGTGTCAACATAATGCCCAAGGTAATATATGAGAAAATCAATGGTTCACCTTTATTGTACACAACCATCTGCTTGCAGCTTGCAGACCTGTCACTATGCTACCCTGAGGGCACCCTAGATGACATATGTCTGGGGGTAGGAAGCTCCTACGTAGCTGCCGACTTCGCTGTTGTCGAGACTAGGAGAAGTGAGAACGCCCCAATCATTTTGGGACATCCTTTCCTTGCCACAGCCAAAGCCATCATCTACGCTGACACTGCGAAGTTCGTCTTCACCATCAATGGGAAAAAGGAGAGATTCAGTTTCAAGAACAAGATCCTAAGAGCTCCAGCACACCCCTAATATCTTTACCCTCAAGAATACAAGTCAGCTGTCGCGAAGAAAAGGAGAGATAGAAGGAGGAATAAGAAGAACAATCAACCTCGACCACATGTGGAGGAAGTTTGGATGATCAACACGATTCAATCAGAAAACGAGAACTAGTTTCCTTCACCACTGCTGCCAAAGCTCGACGACCCTGGAGTGCCATCAATCCACTGCTCCATCAATCAATGGAATTTCCAGCGAGTTGTCTGTGATACGGGATCGGGCATCAACTTAATGTCTAAGGTAACCTATGAATTAATATATGGTAACCTGCCCTTGTATTCCAACTATATAATGCTGCAGATGGCGGACCAATCACACCGATTCCCGGAAGGAATTGCACGAGATGTACCTGTCAAGATAAAGGACCACTATGTCCTGACCGACTTTTTAGTCATAGACATGGGAGATGAGCAGGATCCTCCCATAATACTTAGGAGACCGTTCCTGAACACTACAAGAGCAATCATCTACATCAGGACGGGAGAGATCCACTTCCAGTTTAGAACTGAAAAGGTACGCTGCTACTTTAATACTTATACTGATCCTGAGCAGCCCAAGAAGAACAAGACGTGGAGACGCCTTCAGAAATTGCAACGCAAGCTGAACACGAAGTTGACAGACATCAAGAACATTGAAGAAGAGATTAAAGAGAAGTCCGCTCAGTTTCTACCAGCCCAGAATTCTGAACCTGTTACTCCAGAAAGGTCTCCACCGAAGAAACAAGTTTGGAGGAAGAAAGACAAGAGTACACCTTCGGAAGACCAATCACTACCTGCGTCACCAATTGATCAACCATCGGCTACTACATCTATGCCATGGGAGTAAGTACTCAAAATTCTCGCTGAGAGGAAACTCGGTATTTATCTAAATATTTATTTTCTGCACTGCATATTTTAAATTAGCATATTTACTTACCTATACCTGCATTAGAAAAAGACCATAAAAATATTTTCTGCATTTGCATTCCTTAAGGCCCCATGTACTCCGTACCGTGGCGTCATATAAAAAGAAAATAATAAATAAATATTGCATTCACATGTTTTTGCTTTAGCATCCCTTTTGCATACAAAAATTCACAAAAATATGTGGGCACATGAAGGTCCACACATTTCAGAAAAACCCAAAAAGAAGTGGGCACATGAAGGCTCACAACATAATTCTAGGATTTGTTCCTTCAGGTATGTGCAAGACTAATATTTACATGAAGAAATTAAGGAAAACCTGAAGGCAAACAAGTTCCAAGGATGAATCAAGGACTACTTCAAGATTCAGCTTGGGGGAGAGCACCCCCAGTTATCACGATAAGTATCATTATCCTACGTTTTTAATATTAGCTAGTTATATGTTTAAAGAGTCTTAGTTGAAAGTCTTAGTGTGAATAAATGCTAGAGTCTGCTAGTTGGCTTTTCTCTTTCAATAATGATCTTGATAATTTATGCTTGGAAATGATGAATAGTTGCTCCGCCGTAATTCCTCTTAAAATACTTAATTTTCAAACCTAGATTCTCCTAAAGCTTTAAATGCTTAATTTGCTCTAAACCCAAAACCCGTGGGAAGTGCATGCTTAATCTGAGTCTTGGCTTTGAAAGATAATTCATGAAAAGTTGAGCTGCTATTTATCATATTCCTAGAGAACCTTGATTCCTGTTTTTCTTCTTTTAATCATACATGATGAGTTCCTATGTTTATGATCCTTGAGAGCTTGTCATACACATCAAGATCATTCCACTCCACCATTTATGCTGCTTCTAATCCGGAAGTACGCATTCTCCATCCAGCCATAAAATAGCTCATGCAACTCTTGGATATGTCTCTCTCAATGTCAAAAAGATTCTGGGCTACATTCAAAAAAAAGAAAGAGAAAGAAAGAAGAGAGGAAAAAGTGAGAAGAGAGAGGGAGAGAAAAGGACAAGTGTCATACTAGGCGAGAAGGGCCTACCTCCCTAAATAATAAATTTAGAGATGAATAATGGACACAAGTCCGAGGGCGAGAAGAGCCCACATCTCTAAGGAGAGAGAAAAATGGACAAAAGTCCGGGGCGAGTAGAGCCCACCTCTCCAAGAATGGAAAGCCCAGATCTTAAAATGCTTAGAAAGAGAGATGTAGTCCAAGGGGCTAAAGGCTTACTACCTTTCACCCTTATTCATTCAACACTATCATCCCACCATACATATCTTGCCAAGTGTGACTGCATGCTTGAGAAGGTCATACACAGGATCTCTAGTTTCATCTGAAAAATTTTGCAAAATCCCAGGATGATAGTTGATCAAAGAATTTGAGATATACAGCTTGACTTGATTGTTCTGTCTTTTAATTGCTTAAGATTTATGAAAAGGCCACGTACCATGGCTAAAGGTAAGAGGGAGCAATCTTGTTGAGGAGAATTTATTTCTGAAAACCACAGTACTTTTGAGGCGTGAAAGCGTTGTAGCAGCTCCTGATCCTGCTATAGCATAGCTTTGCTAGGGACTAGAAAAGGGTAAGCTTGGGGGAGTTTGTTGACACATCTTATCTTATATATTTATAAGTCAACTAAACATGAGAAAAGGGCATAATTCTTAATACCAACTTAGAATAGGGTGTCACTAACAGATTTTCTGGAGTTTTGGTAAATTATATGATTTCAGGGACTATTCAGGAAAATACGAAAAAGAATGAAGTCTAGAAGGCTCTAAAAGGCTTCGGAACTCAACGTGACTTAGCACCCAAGAAAGAAGCATCTAGAAGGGGCAAGGACCCACCTGGCCGAAGTGGGCCCCGAGAGGGGCCCACCACAGACCGATCGGTCCCATGGTGGGACCGGTCGGCCCCCCCCGGCGCCACCTCAGCCCTACTTCCAGAAGGTTCTTCCACCGCCTATGAGGATCAATCTAAACCACATGTTAGGTTGGTTTGATCGAACGGTGCACGTCATCCCCTCAGGACTATATAAGCAGCCCCTGACCCCCCTGGCAGGGAGAATCTCTATCATTACATCTCATACACAGAGATCAAGTCATCAAGTCAGAGATACTACGCCCTAGAAACACCATATAGCGAGATTAGCTAACTAGTCTAGATCTAGGAGGAGGCAAGGCGTCTACTTGGCTCCTGATCGTCTAGAAGCTGGTCGAGATACTGATCTAGCTTCGCCTTTGTAAGTTCTTTATAAGTTCATACATTTGCTGTAGAGACATATGTTCTTATCAATGATTATATTCGAGATTATATGCTTTGGTGTTTATTATGATTACATGTTTAACATAGTTGATTTACCTTTATATTCGTGTATGGAGTCGTATAGCCCTCACCTAGATCATCTGTTAACATGGGTGAGTGGTAAAGATAGTGTAAGCGTGGTGCTTATACTGTATTTACCTGCGATTGCACCCTACATGCCGGGTCGTGTGGTAGATCGTGGTGGTGACAGCACTATTGAGTCCTTTGCAATCCACCCCCGTGTGTAGGATTAGTGGAGCCTTATACTATTTGGGTTGTTTCAAGTTTTGGCCTTGATCCTCCTGGATAGTCTCCCCATGCATAAGTATAATAGTTCTTCTTCCATGATTGTTAAATATATTGCACTAATCATAGTTTGTATTGACATATAGTTTAGAGTTACCGAGGAGTATCCTCGCTAACTAGGCTGTGAATATGCTTCTCTTTCTATATTGACACTTTCTAGTGGCTCACTATGTTATGATTTGATCAATGCTATCATTATCTTTATCTTTATGTGACTTACACCTGTTTATAGCAATTGATATATTTTGGCCACTCTACATAACACAACTGAGAGATAAGCATGTACTTGTTGTTATAGATAGAAGACTTCTTTCCCTGTGGTAGAATATAAATACGATACGTGGTTTTACTCCTGGTTAAAATGCTACAATGGTATAATCATATATGTGCGCTTGTGGATACCCTGTTTATATATTTTTTCTTATCTAGAGATCCAAGGCTTATGTAAGAGTACCAATCCATGCATTTTAGTGGCACTTCTGTCAGGGCTGACAACCTATATCGAGTTGTGCTATGACTCGTATCGGATTCATCTTTTAGTTTATCTAAAAGCAACATCTGATATACACTTAGCATCATGTTAAGATATACCTTTGCATTTCTGGCACTGTCGATAGAGATGGATCTTATATCTGTTTCTAGTCGATGACGTTAGCAATGTCAACATACATATGACCTCTCAAAGGTCCAAGGTAAGTATATTCCCCTTTGTGTATGAAGTGTAATCTTGATCTAACCTTGTTCGAGCAAATAACATGGTGACAATAAAATAAAATAAAACAACAAAAATATTTGAATTTGAATAAAGGCTCTATGGTTCTCGAACCAGTAGAGTCCATCTTTTTGTTCCATTTGTTGTATGAAGAACAACACCAGATTCAAAGACCAGTGTGCGGGAGTTCTCTCGAGCTCTTCATCAACATATCCACTCGAGAACTCCCAAACAGGCACTGCACAACATCGACTACACCTTCATGACAAGAGCAAGGTAAACTAGAGTGATCCGGCTGCCTTCTGGTCAGCCAAATCACCACTGGTCTTCCTTGATCTCTTATCCTTCAGAAGCGATGGTATGTGCACCCTCTATCTCACTCTCCCTTATCCATGAGTTTGTTTGAATTTCAATTCCTATCATTTGAAACCAAACTCAGTGGTTGGTGCTATGCTTGCTCTACATGATTCCTATGGTTGGCTTGCATATGTTTTATTCCTTACTCATCACCTTGATGCTTGTCAATAAATATCATTAGGGAACTCATGCTTATCTAAGTAGTTGGCGTTTGTGATATGGTTTGATGATATGATCTTCACTCTTTATGTTTGAGTGCTTGGGAATTTTATTTGAAAACTTGAAAATCCTTTGCAAAGCTCCTCTTTGATATGACACCGTCCTACCAAAGCCATATGATGTTTTAGTTGAAAACCTTATACTCATATGCTGCTTGCTATTGCATTGAGCTTTGTCAAACTCTGTGACCCTTGTGAGAATTCTTTTCATTACTTTCATGATCAATATTCATGTGCACACCACCATTTTTCCCTTGATATGCTTCTACACTGGAAGTTAGCATTGTATCATTGATCCATTTCATAAAAATAAAGCTCCATATGTGGTGTGACACCTCTCTCCAAAAGTGTCCTTCAAAAAGAGACATGGGCTATTAAAAAAGAGAAAGAAAAGAGAGACACATGCTTAAAGCATGATGAAAGAAAAAAAAGAAAAAAAGAAGAGAGAAAGAATGGCTCATGTCCAAAATAAAGGAGAAAAAGGAGAGAGATGGTAATGCAAAAAGGAGTTCCATAACTTAGATGGTAATAACTAGTGTCCATTCCGGAGCTAGTGTCCACCTTACCATCTACCAACATTCATCATATACGTATGGTAATATCTAGCACCCATTCTGAGCCTAGTATCCACCTTACCATACTCACCACACCCATACACGTGCACATCTTGATCTGATTGTATTATTTGATTTTCTCTATGGATCTAGTCTTTGACTTTGCAATATATGTGATGCAAGTATACTTTATCATTTATCCTACCCTGAGCTCCACATATAGCCATCATTAGAAGTAGGATGAAGAAAGGAAAACTAATGCCTTGGTGAGTACATATACACATTGAGAGATCTGAGAGAATCAAATGAGGAGCTAAGCAAGGTTTGTTTTGAAAATTTATTGCGAAACCCTAAGTTACTTAACATGATGAGCAGGAGTGACTTGATTCATGACTGTTCCATTCCTCAACTCCAAAGATAGCATGATAGACACTTCAGAGTTCACGAGTACAATGTATGGTCTGGAATATCTGTTATGCTCGCTTCATACCTTTGGATTTCATGTCTCACCTTGATGTGAGTCCCTTTACTCAGGACGAGCAAAGGTCAAGTGTGGGAGTGTTGTTGACAGCTGTTAAGTGCTACTTTTACACCGTCAATACCTGCATAAAATAAATGTTAAAGGATCATCAACACTAGAATAGGGCTTGATACTAATGATTTCCATAAGTGTTGGTGTTTCTAGCTTTTGTTGCAAGATGCACCGAAATACGTGCTAAAAGGTACAATTGAGAGCAAGTGATCCAATGGCTATTAAAGGACGTCACCATAAACAACTTCAAATGCCAATTTGGACTGCACCATTGTGATGAGCTCGTCGAGATGATCTAAATGGACATATTATATGCCTACATCAGAGTTTGTATACACAAGATAAGGAAAAGGACAAAAGATGACATGGCACTGACATCACGGTGGGACCCACACTATAGCACCATGCATGTGGACGCATGCAAACTGCACAGAGGAAGTCATGTGGCGGGACCAGATTGGGTGTCGATCCCCACACCGGATCGCCTACGCGGGCACGCGCCTGGCCACGTGGCGCTGCGCGATTGGCCGGCGGCCCCCGGCACGGATCCCCGCGCTGGATGCACGGGCGCGCGGGATTGACCACGGCCAGCCACGTGTCACCGCCTGAATGGCTGGCCATGGCTGCGGGGCGCCCACGCAAGCCCGCGCGGGAGGCGCGCGGTTCGGCCGCCTGGCCGGGACACGCGGCGCACGCGAACTGGCGCGGGGCGAGGCGGTGCCGCGGCCCCCACGCCTGGCCCACCGGTTCATAGTCTGCCCACCTGGTTCGCCCCTATAACTCCATTTGTAGTGCCGGTTTTCGCCCCCAGGAGCATAGGATGCTCCGGTTCTCTTCGGTTCTGGCTCGGTTTCACCCGGTTCTTGCTGCCACGTGTCACTACATGATTGGCCATGCCCAAGGCAGCTGCACAACTCACCCCTCTTGTCAAGCCACCCCCTCCTCTATAAATAGGAGGGGAGGGGCTCCCTTTTGGAACACATCCAAGCTCTCCTCTCCTTCCATTCCTCATGTAGGATGTGTGTGTGTGTGAGTGCTAGGTAGAGAGGGAAGTGAAGGTGAGATGAAGGAGTTCTCCTTTGTTCTACATTTAGACCAATGTAAGTATTGCGACATATCTCATTCAGACTAAAGTGTGTTCTTGCATGATTGATATGTTCTTGTGTTCTTCATGTGTTCTTGAACTAGAGGCCTGTGTTCTTCATGAACACAACCCTTCGATCTAGTTGAATACATACGCAAGTGCATTTATCTGTTTGTCTGTGGATCACTCTTTTGATCTACTTGAGGCTCATAAATATGTCAGTAGTTGTTCTTCCTAACCTATCCTGATCTGATAAGGTACGATCTAGTCCACACTTGCTTGTGTTCGTCGCTCCGTATTTATATGAGTGCTATAGTCGGGCTATCAGCCTAGGAGACGTATCCCACTATAGTAGTAACCAGTGGTGTAGACGTGGTGTCTAGACTACAGTTATCCTTCGAAAACCATGTACTTGGCACGTGGTAGGTAGGCCGCATGGTGACAACATGTTGGACCCATTGTAATCCTCCACACCTGGGTACCGAGTAGGGCCCCATTGCCAAAACATTGGCCTCTCCCTAAAAAGTTAGGATGGGCTGGCGCCCCGCAGTAAGTTCCATACCGTGAAACGATACGACCTTGATCGATACATTTAGGAATCCCTTCACCTTCTCCCCCTACCATAGCTGAGCTTGGTGTCCTTGGACCATCTATACTAGAGTAGAAGATAGTGCACACCGTTCCTTGGATTCGATACCCTTGGAATACTCTCCTCCCGAGGTGAAGTGCTACAGCGGTATTTCCGTGCGCTTGCGGATTCATTTGTACCCATCGGTATACCCGGTTGCTCTTATACGCTCCCTCTAGGTGTACAACTAGTGGTGACGTTAAGAAACACCAACCACAGCTCGGGCCGGGTGATGTCTAGCAGCAACACAGGCATAGTGCCTGGGTTGTGTGGCTAGGTTAGTTTTGAGCATGCCCCCCGTAACGATTGAGATAGGCCGCAGTGGTGACAGCTGTTGGACCCTTTGAAACCCTCCGCGCTGGGGTATTGCTGTAGGACTCTAAAGTGTAGTTTCGCAGAGTGCTGGTCGTCGCAGGCTATCTCCCTGTTTGTTCCTGAGTGTTGAACCTTACCCTTTCATGCAATGCTTCATTCTTATCTCTCGTATCTTCTAGCTTCGTATGTTTAGTACATAAGAACCTAGAGCTAACTCGTATGTTCCCCCTAAGCCGTAGTGTACTAGAGTAGAGGTAGATCTGAGTGTGTTTCACACTACCCTATCATATGTTTTATCTTACCCGTCTTTGAGTTGTTGTTTCCTTTATCTATCTCTTGGTTTACATTCAGTGCAAAAGCATAAGTCTATGATATCCGCCATTGCCATCCACGGATACGATACCCTTGAAATATTCTCCTTCCTTGGGGAAATGCTACAATGGTTTATCTGTGCGCTTGCAGATTTGTTCATGATCGTTTAGATTTACCTTTGACAAGTCTTGATGTTCATGCTAACTCGACGTCATTAGTAGTGACGTTAAGAAATGCCAACAAGCATTTCTAGCGCTGTCGCTAGGGATGGATTCTAAATCCGTTCTTAAGTGATCGCGTTACGAAATGTCAAAAGGACTATTGCCACTCCAATATTGAGTGGCATTAGCATGTCGTGTCTTGCGATAGAAAGGTGCTATAGCGACCATACTAGTGTTGGTTGCTTCTGAACGGCAATATAGCAACGTCTGATTTAAGTTGCAAATTTCATGGTGCGTTGTTGCAATACATAGGGGGCTATTGCTTCCTTTCTTGCCCCAAGATGCAATAGCATGTATGTATTACCACGAAATTGAGTCGTTGCACTAGTTGTCGTAGTCGTTGCAACTGTATCAGACTTATTGCAACGAGGTCTACCTTGGTTGCACATAAGTTTGTCTATTGCAACGTTTTTTGTTCCTACTATACAGGAGAGTCAGATCAGATCAGGACTCTAATACGAAGTCATCACCATCGACCGGGGGGCAGCGCAGGTCCCTCCATGACGTCTCTAAATCTCCATCTAGATCTCCACGACGCCTACATCTCAAACGACAACAATCAAGTCTGCGGTGCCACGTACCGGTACAGTTGTCTTGATCTTTTATATTGCTCCCCTTCCCCTGCATATATACGCATATTGCTAGATTGTGATCTCTAGGTCGTTGCAAACATGTATGTAGATTAATGGTATCACACGAAGATAGGAGTTGGATGCGCTTGCCTCGACATTCAGAGGTGTGGAAGAGGAATTTTCGATCTTTTATTAAAACTTTTGGCACATCATCGCAAGGTTCTGCATCTGTTGTGTGCCCACGTACCATATGTCAATGCATGATTAGATATAATAACTTGTTTGATATTCAAATTCATCTAGTGAATAGAGGGTTTGCTACTTGTTTCATCAATAGTCGAATCGAAGGCCAAACTAGTTCATCAGCAGAGGTTTGTGTGAATCATGATGTCAGTCCTGATCCCAATAATCATGATGCTCAACCTACAGCTGATCCTAGTAATCATGATGCTCAACCTACACCTAATACAGCACCTTATTTTGGAGAATATGATGAAGAAGATGCATGTGATAACCCTGCTGCCACTAATACTCTCATCAGAAACATTATCAGTGGCTCTATACATGGACAAATCATAGATGCTGAGGAGCCAAATAAGAATGCAGAGATATTTTTGAAACTATTAGAGCAGGCAAAGAAGTAATTGTACCCAGGTTGCAAGAATGCAACTAAGGTCTCTTTTATCGTGGAACTTTTTCAGATAAAGTGCATGTATGGAATTAGTAATGCAGCATTGGAGGCCATACTTAATTTGTTTTCAAAGGTTCTCCCTAAAGGCCATTGTATTCTTGGCTCCTTGGATAAAGTGCAAAAGGTGGTTCGAGACCTAGGCTTGGACTATATCAAGATACACACCTGCAAGAATGATTATGTGCTTTTTTTTAAGGAATGCGCAAATCTAGAGACATGTCCTGTCTGTAAGGAGTCGAGGTAGAAAATTGTAGAGAAAACCTGTGGTAGTG
This sequence comes from Cenchrus fungigraminus, assembly GCA_036936925.1. Taxonomy (NCBI): domain Eukaryota; kingdom Viridiplantae; phylum Streptophyta; class Magnoliopsida; order Poales; family Poaceae; genus Cenchrus; species Cenchrus fungigraminus. The sequence goes on from CM072779.1 coordinate 62,582,340, forward strand.
ACGTTGCGGCTGGTGGTACTATGACTGCTAAGAAGCGGTTTCCTGTGAAGATCCTACGCTACTTTCCTCTTATTCCTCGGCTATATATGTCGAAGCAGACATCAGAGGAAATGCAGTGGCACGAGAAAGAACGTGTCAAGGATGGAAAAATGTGTCACCCTGCTGACTCATTGGCATCGAAGCATGTGGATAAAGAATATAAGTTGTTTAAGAATGAAGCTCGTAATGTTAGGCTGGGTCTTGCTTCTGATGGCTTCAATCCCTTTGGCATGCAGTGTCTTACATACTCCATATGGCATGTTATCCTAATACCTTACAATTTGCCTCCATGGTTGTGTCAGAAACAATCTAGCTGGTTTTTTTCAATGTTGATACCTAGTCCAGAATCTCCTGGAATGGATATTGATGTATATTTGAGGCCCCTTATATTTGAGCTCAAGAAGATTTGGAAAAAGGGTGTTAAGACATGGGATGCAGGGACTAGGAAGAATACTTGCATGATCTTCTTTTTTGGACAACTAATGACTTCCCAGCTTATGCTATGCTTTCTGGTTGGAGCACGAAAGGAAAGTTTGCATGTCCATACTGCCACAAAGATACTGAGTATTTGTGGTGAAACATGGGAGGAAGCACTTCTACATGGGACATCAACGTTTCTTGCCCCCGGACCATCCATGGCACAACAACAAGGTCAGCTTCAACAAGTTTGAAACCAGGGAGGCCCCAAAACCACTGAGTGGTGCTCAGGTACTTGAGCAGTATGGTACTTTTGAACAAGTACAATTTGGGAAGACCTTGTTATCAAAAAAAGGAAGCGTGATGAAGACAAAAGATGTCACAACTGGAGGAAGAAGAATATTTTTTTGAGCTCCCTTACTGGTCTAATTTGCTCATTAGGCATAATTTGGATGTCATGCACATTGAGAAATATATGCGAGAGCATACTAGGCACTTTGCTTGAATTGGAAGGCAAATGTAAGGACGGAGAGAAAGCCCGGCTTGACATGCAGCATGTATGGATATGACCAGATCAGCATCCTGTGATTAATGATGATAAGTATACCTTGCCATCAACCTTGTACGAGTTAGATAAGGATGACAAGGAAAGTTTGGATGCATTTCTATATGGAGTGAAGATGCCTGATGGGGTTTCCTCCAATATAAGAAGATGTGTTGACGTGAAGTCACATAAGGTGTCTGGCTTGAAAACTCATGATTACCATCTAATTCTACAGAAACTGTTACCCTTAGTGGCCCGTTGGATTTTTCCAGAAGCTATTGTCATCACATTGATTCAGCATAGTAATTTCTTCGATGCACTTTGTTCCAAGGAGCTGCTGGAAGAAGACTTGAACAGACTTAGCAATTCGATTAGGGAGGTTGTTTGTCGACTTGAGATGTTATTCCCACCTTCATTTTTTGATATCATGATCCATTTGCCTATTCATCTAGCTGAAGAAGCTAGACTTGGCAGGCCTGTGTGTTACAGGTGGATGTATCCAGTGGAGCGGTACCTACGTACTGTGAAAGGATATGTGAGGAACAAGGCTCACCCTGAAGGTTCAGTAGCCGAGGGATACATACTCAAGGAGTGCCTTACTTTCTGCTCAAAATTCTTAGACGTGGACACCAAACAGAGTCATGTTGATCGACATGAAACAGTTGTTGTGAATGAGCCACCATCTGGTCTGAGCATTTTTTTCTGAAATGGATTACAAGAGGAGAGGACACACTCTCAAGACGTTTGGACGAGATGAGATGCTGAAGATGAGGCACTACATAATTTCTCATTGTGAAGAAGCAAGACCATGGATCGAGTAAGATACATTACTCAACATCATTCCATGTAAATTTTATATTTCTAACTAATAGATAATTCATTTCTATGCAGTGTGCATTTGGAAGAACTAAAGAAAGATGGATCACGAAATCTTAAGAAGTGACACGAGGATCAATTTGTTAGATGGTTTGAAGGCAAGATCAAAGATCTACATGTAAAAGGGGAAGTAAGTCCAGATATGTTTGCACTTTCTGAAGGACTAGACGACCGAGGTCGTACATAGCAAAGATGTCATATCAATAATTGGCTGTTTCGAACCGTTGACATTGAGAAAAGCCTCGTAACACAAAATAGTGGTGTGCTTGTCAAGAGAGATGGTTCTTCTGGCAACATGAACTGGTATGGGGTGATTAAAGGAATGATCTCACTAGAATTTCCTGGACAAAAAGAAGTTATTTTGTTCCACTGTGACTGGTTCGATGTGCCTGCTGCCACTACAAACATAGGAATAGGATACAATAAGGATCAATTTGGGGTTATTGATATCGATACTACTCGATTCAGGTATAAGGATGAACCATATATTCTGGCGACACAAGCAGTACAGGTGTTTTATGTGAATCTAGTAAACAAACCTGGTTGGAGCAGTGTTATTCAGTTGAAACCAAGGAACTTGTTTGCCATGCATGAATTAGAACTTGAGGACTCAATTGATATGGGTGTGGAAGGCTTGAATTTACAGGGTGGACAGGAGGATTTGACAAATTGGACAAGATCGGACAAGGAAGGCACTACCGGGGATGTCTCAGTTATTACTCAGGTGCAGGCCGAACAAGTTGATGAATCAGACGATACGGTATTTGATGTTGATGATGAAGATGACACGTATATTGATGATGGAGTTGTTGCACCACTTCCTTCTTTGGTGCAAGCCCAAGATGATGACTTTTTTGCTTGATACTTTGCTCGATTTTGTTTGGTGTCTCAAGAGACAATTTACTACCATATATGGCAATTGTTTTCAATACATTATTATGTCGTTCCCCAAAACTAATGCATGAGTATTTGTGGTCACTTTTTTGGGCGCTTATCATACATGATTTTCCATTGAAAAGGAAATAACAAGATCCAAATATTATTTTCTGATAAAATATATTATGGGCAGGATGAAATATAAATTAACAAATCATACACACACCAATGTCTGCAAAGAAGAAATGAGATTTCCAAACATCAATATTAGGAGTAGGCTTTAACATACACACTATAGCAAAAAAGCTGATAAGACAAAAGGGATTACAAAACCACCAGGTTTAAGAGACTCTCCAAGAGACCATAATATGCACCTCACTTTTCCAAAGCAAACATCATTCACACTGCATTTGAATAAGTTATGCAATTGGCAAAGGTAGCTTCCCAGCAGTACAAGAACCTCTAGAAACATAAGTGATGTATGAATATAAATTGCTCTTACTTGATTTAGGTTGGAACACATCATGAGCATGAAGCAAAATAGGAGTTCTAGCAGATGACACACTTTACATCATTTTATCGTATGTAGTGATACTTTATATGAAAGAAGAAGTCATGGCATCCATAATGAAGCCTACATTCATCACTACAGAAATACATGCAAAACCCCCTCTGGGCTGGCTCCCTACCGCAAAATGCTGGACCTGCGCAATGTTGAATGTTGCCTCGCGCCACCGCCGTTGGCAGTGTCGGCCGGCGGAGGCCATGGCAGAGTGCAACACTCCTCAATTGCAAAGCCAGATTGACCCCATGATACTGGAAATGTAGAGAATGCAAGTTTGCGATCAAACGCGGATGCCACTGCCCTTGCCCCTCGCCCTGAACTTGTTTCATGTACGCAATTGCAGTGGCGTTGGTATCGGCCCCGTTGTTGGCCCTGAAGTTGAAGACGGCGGCCACATAGGCCGTCCCTCTGTGCCCGGCCTCGGCAGCACGGTGGAGCTTGTCGAGGGGATGCTAGGTGCTGCGGTTCCTGCCGAAGATGTCATCCATCCCGGTGAGGAAGCAGGCCACCAGGTTGCCCACTGCAGGCAGACTACGAATGAAGACGTCGTAGCCGTCGGGGTTGTTATTCTACATCTGCTCGACTGGAACCCGATCTAGGGCCAGGCACCTACCGACGTCTCTATCGCAGTAGGGGCCGAGCATGCTCTTGCAGGTGGCTCGTAGGCTCCTGAGGTCCTCCATAGGCCGATTTGATATTGCACCGATGCGGCTAGCGATGATTGCTTGCAACTCCACCGGGAGTTCCGCGAGCGACCATGGGTGCTCCCTCGATGTCATGACTGCCGGCGTTAAAGGGAAGTCGTGCGGCGCGGCCTCTCCAGTTTCCAATAACCTGTGGCGGCCTCTCCAGTTTCCAATTTCCAACTTCCATCTTTATCTTTACCTGATGGAATAAATAATATGCTACCAAAGTTTCTTCACAACTAAAGTCATAGCATAGTGGTAAGACGCAGGAGTCTCTCCTACAAGACCTAGGTTCGAATCCCATCTCCGCGCAATTTTTTTTATTTTTCCCTGGATGCATGATTTTCTGTTGTATAACCTGAACCAAATAACACAGGCATTTCACATCACAAGATCAACACTCTAAATTTTCAGACAAAGACAATTCCATTCACGAGCTGAAACCATAAGTAATTAACCACTGAACATCAGAACTGCATTCAAAAGAAGTAGTTCACATAACTGCTGGAATTTCTTCCCAATTGAAAAACACAGACATCACAAAAGCACTACTTATTGTTTCTTGCCTTATTGGCTGCAAGAATAGCCGAAAGCATCGACCATGTGTTACAAAAGCACTACTTGTTCTTTTTTGCCTTCTCATTTGCAACATTGAGTGCAGCCTAAAGTCTTTTCTTCTTTGCCTTCTCCTTGTAGAGCTCAGCCTGAAGACACTCTATATGTTCCTGTGACAGCCACCTCATCGTGCAACTCATAGAAGGTCATCTGTTGGCCAATGAGCAATAGAATGAGCATATAAGACTATATATGAGCAATGAACACTGCTAATTTATAATAGTACAGCATATATATGTAGTTTTCGAATCAATCACAGATTTCCCAGTGCCCATCAGCCGAAACAACAACAACGTCGCCTCATCTAATTCATCTAAGGAATCAACCTATGATGATGTTGAAATTGAAACTGTAAGAGTGAAGAAAGAGGTCTAGCTCACCTTCTTCTCCATCCCCTTCTTCACCTTCTCCTTCCCTGTCACTGTCGCCTTCTCCTTTCCGCTCACCAATGCTTCCTCACTGCTAGACTCCCCATTGCTAGACTCCTCACTGCTAGAAGTCAACAGGTCGATGGTTGTTTTCTTGCACTGAACGTCTTGAGGGCCGTCATCGTCGTCGTAGGCGGGGATGCAGAACGAGTAACGGAACCCATCAGATAACTGCTCCTTGACCCAGACGCCAGAGCCGGAGCGCATCTCCCGGCGCGCGCTGGCCTCTGGTGCGCACTCCGCAGCGGAGCGGATCTCCCGCCAACCGATGGCTCTTAGCGCGCGCTCGGAGCCGGAGCGGATCTCCCGGCCCGTGCTGGCCTCGGGCATGCTCAGCGGCGGAGGGGATCTCCCGACGGAGTAAAACCTTTCCCGCGCATCTCGCTCTTGTCGCCGAGCATGGTGCCATCGTGATGCGCTTGCTTACTTGCCAGGATTCTTCCCAGACTTGCCCATCTTCGAGGTGTAGGCGGAAGCAGCGGTGGCGAAACCCCAACCGACGGCGAGAGGATAGTGGAATGGGAGGAGATGGGTCTCGGCTGCAGATTTTGTGCACGAATGGATTGCGTGGAACCGAGGAGGTCCCACATGTCATTGCAAGCATATAAAAAACGTGGCCGCAGACGTGGCGCGGCTGGGGCTTGGCTGGCCTCTGCATGGCCATGGCCGTGGCGTGGCCGGCCGTGGCTGGGGTGCGACCGGCTGCTGCATGGCCGCCGCCGGCCGTGGCTGGGGTGCGGCTGGCTGCGGCCGCTGGACCTGGCTAGGGCGCGGCTAGGCATGGCCGAGTCTCATTTTTTCAAATTCACTTTTTACAACTATGTAATTAAAAATAATGTATTCGATCATGGAAAATATGGCCTCAGCAATTGTTTCAAGTTGTATAAGCTTGGATTTGTTATGTCATAACATGATGCAAACAACATCATTAATTTATATCTAGATTTATTCACAAATAACATGATCCAAGTTACACGAGAGGCATGATTGCACATCATAAAGTAGTAGCAGTGTACTTGCATTGACTACATCACATATATTCATACATACACAAATACTTGTTCCGCGATTACCACATTACTAGAAAATTCTAACTATCTGTTTGCAGAATTGGGTAACCATCCTTGATCTCTAGTTGATTTGCAATCTCAAACGACAGAAATGCATCATCCTAGGTGGCGTATTTCACCTGCCAGTCTTGCAAAAACCTCAAACCCCAAAGTTTGTAGTTGAATCTTCTGTCCTTGTAGAGAGGTTGGCCCAGTACCTGAGCTCCAATCTTTTCCAGTGCTGACCTTTTACCATCTTGGTAAAGATTTCTGTAATTTTCATCAACCTCAGAAACAATGAGTTGAAGGTCTGTCCAATTAGAAATGGTGATGCCACAGTCCTCTTCTAAGCGTTCAACATCATTAGAGAAATGTGCTCTGACAAAAACATGGTGTTCCTCTATGAGAAACTTGCTAAGGACATCAGGGAGTTTGTAGCTGGCATGGATCACCTGGTAGATAAGGCAACATGGCCCGATGCACAATTGCAACAACGCAACCTTGTTCTTCCCACAAGTAAGCATAATCCACTCGGTGTCCAACCTGACGAGCAATTGTTGTTGTGGAGGGTTACCTCGGATTTCTTTGATGTACTCCACTACTGCAGCATCGCAAGTAATCGTAGTATTGATGGTAGGATACCGCTCCTTGAAGAAGAAGACCTCGTGGATCGATGTTGGCGGTGGTACCTGAATCAGCATCAAAACAGAACACCGTGCACGAACGACGGTGGGGCACCATTCATCGCAGCCACTGCCAACACGAACGATTGAATCGGCATTGCTACCTACTCCAACATAGGATGCATCAGCGTCGGCATCCCACGCATCCACGACGCGACGCTTGCGACCGGCCTACAGTACCAATTAAAAAGACAGAGTTCGCAATCTTACACAAACACTCCAATCTGGCTACAAATCCATGACTACCTGTTATAGCACATGTTGGCCGGAAGGGCTCACCTAGAAATTGGCGTGCTCTACAGACGCGGTGGCACTTGCTCCGCCTGCGCCTCCTTGGTTCATGTGGGGGGGTGCATGCCTCGACTGCATCTTCCTGGTTCCTGTCAGGGACGGTGCCGCCTCCTGCTGCTTCACATTGGGTCATCGCGGGTGGTGCGTCCATGGTGTCCGACAATGGAAGCTTGCCGGCCACCGGTGATGGGGAAGGGCAAGAAAACTGTCGGTGTTTTGGACCGGCAACCTACCAAGGGGAGTACCCGAGGTAGATGAACGTGGCCTCACCGAGATCGGTAACTCGAAGGAGAGACATGTGGCACGCAATTTAGACAGGTTCGGGCCGCGAGGTGCGTAATACCCTACGTCCTGTATGCTGCGTAGCTTTGGATTGATTGGATGTGTTTACAAGATGATGCGGATGAAGAGATAGGGGTCCCTGCCTCACCTTATATAGTCCGGGAGGCAGGGTTACAAGTCGGTTTGAGGGGAGAGTACAAGTCGGGTACGGCTAGGAGTACTGTACACGGATCCGGACAGGTGTAGCTTCCTAACCGAGTACTATCCCTCTGCAGTCCTTGCGCCCCACGCCAGCAGGTGCCGTGTTGCCCAAGTTGAGTAGTCCCAAGGGCCCACCGAGTAGTCGGTCCTGGTACCCACCAGAGTAGTGGGCCCAGGGATGTCCATACGACAAGCCCCCGAGTACTTTGTAGTCGAGCAGGATGTCTTCGAGTAGTCTTGACGGCCTTGGCGAGTAGTCCTTGAGCGTCCCCGAGTTCCACAAGCCGAAAGTCCTCAAGAGTGCTTGAACCATCCCGAGGCTGGAAGGTACTCCAGCTGATCTTTGAGTAGTCTTGAAGTCTTCTCGAGTAGTCCCCAAGCGTCCCTGAGTGCTTCTCTCGAAGGTCTTCAATAATACTCGCAATGTCTTGATGAAGAAACCATATGGAAAATGCGATTCAGAGAATCGCATTCCATATGGAATGTAGCCCCCGAGCCTTAGGTCAAATCGTAGATTCAAGCTGAGGGTCAATCTGAAGTTCTGCCAATCTTATCCCGAAAAATCCGGAGAAAAAACCGAAGGACACGTGGCACAGAGTCCCCGAGCCTTGAGTCGAGTACTTCCTCTCGAATTAAAGGGTCATCTTGACTGTAGAATGTGTCCTGAGTGGGTCTTGAATCTGGTTGTATCCCACTGAGGTCATCTGAAGTAGTCGAGCCCCCGAGATGGAGAGCATCGAGTACTGGAAGTTGAAGAGTCACGTTGCTGCCTCTAGGTCACCCGTCTGGCGCCGTATCTGCCTGCTGAGAACCAAGCCACCAGGGCCGGTTATAAATAACCGGGGAGTCCCTTAGGGTTTTTCACTCCTAGCAGTTGCATTCCTCAGATTAGATCTGAATCGCCGCCTCCTCTGCTCCTCCGCTGCCGCCGCCGCCGCGCAGAGACTTAGATCCATTTGCTCGCGCCGCCGCAGTCCACCCGCCGCTGAAGCCCCCAAGCGAATGCGAGTGAAGACACCCGTCATTTGGAGAATGAAGGGGTCTCAGGCGAAGGGCAACAAGACCGGTGCGTTGAAGAAAAGGAGCCGCGATGAAGAGACCGGGGATGCCGGCCAGTCGTCGACGTCGCCACCCTCGTCCCCTTGCCCTAATCCGGTGAAGGAGTGGAAGAAGGCCAAACTGAAGACCGAGGACCTCCTCGCCTTGGTCAACAGTGGGTTCCTTCGTGAGAAGGAGGTGGATCTATGGCGCACCGCCACCGGCGATCCATACCCGATGGAGAAGAACCCAGACGAAATCCCAATGTTCGCCCGGTTCGTAGAGCGTGGATTGGCGCTCCCCGCCAGTGATTTCTTCAAGGGTCTGCTCAGGTACTACGGCATCGAGTACCTTAATCTCAACCCCAATGGTATCTTCCACATCTCCATCTTTGTACACTTCTGCGAAGTCTTTGTGGGGATCAAGCCCCACTGAATCTTGTTTCGGAAGTTCTTCCGGTTTAAGCCGCAACCGAGCACCAATGATACACGAGTAGTCGGAGGTGCCAGTATCCAGATGCGTGAAGACGCCGCCGACCAGTACCTACCGTACAAGTTGATAGACTCCAACCAGAACTGGAAGGCCAAGTGGTTCTACATCAGCAACCACCATCCTGAGCTGCCGAAGCCGAGCGGGTGTCAACCGAAGCACAAGCCGTGGTGGAACACAGAGCCCACCATGCAAGAGGGTATTCAGCTACCCGAGTTGCTGAAGAAGATCAAGGCCTTGCGAGAAGCCGGACTGAGGGCCGAACATGTGGCCTTCAGCTTCATGAAGAGGAGAGTGCAGCCACTGATGGCACGAGACAGCCTCGGGTACCAGTACACCGGCGACAAGGATACATCCTGGTTGCCTGGCTTCGAACTCGAGGACGACGTTATTGTCGAGAGGCTGGGCAAGATCTTCAAGGACATGCCCCCGTATACACTATGCCTGGTGCCAGAGTACTCTACGACACGGCCGCCAAATCAGGTCAGTAGTCATGACATAAGCCCCCGAGTACTGATTTGCTTGAAGTAGTCGTACTCATATGTGCTACATGTTGTAGGATGACGTGGCAAAATACGTCTCAGTCCCGACTTCTCCTCCGTGACTTGTGGAGCAACCGGAGAAGGGCAAGAAGAAGGAACGTCGCGTGGTCGGTGAAGGCAGTGAAGCCGTTGTCATCGAGTCCGGCTCTGATGACGATGAAGATGAAGAAACACTGCAGCAAAGGTTCCAGCTGCGCTCCAGGTTCAGCCGAGCTAGGATGCCAGACGTCCCAGTCATCGAGAAGCCATCTAGCCTTGAGGCTAGTTTGCCGGTGCCACCCAGGAGGCCGTGCAACGTGGTGCGGAAACGCGCCGTCAAGAAGCTGAAGATCTTCGAGACGACCAACCAAGGGGTAAACACCGTGACTAGGGTAGTCGAGCACAGCTGATAAGTAGTCGTGGGCTGATGAGTTGTATTGTAATGTTGCAGGATATCCCCTCCCCGGACCTCGTAGACCAGGGCGACGAGGGGGTCCTGGACACCGTGGGGGCGGCAGCTGATAGGAGTATCAGCCCACCTCCGTCAATCGAAGAAGTCGTGCCCGCAGCGGCACGGCAGGAGACCGGCGCTGCGGAGCCGCAGCCGTCGGTTGAAGAAGGACGAAACCCTCCACCCGCCGCAACTGTAGAGCAACCGGAGGAGGCGCCTGTTGAGGCCGGAGCTGCCGCCGAGGCTGGCATAGTTGATATTGCCAGTATACTAGGTGCTCCGACCGTGACCGTGGTGCGGTCAACACTGTAAGTTCTTATGAACTTTCAAGTAGTCGTATAGACGGCAAACTTGTCTTGCTGACTTGAGGACTTCATGATGCAGGAAATCCACGGACCTGTCGTGGGACGGTGAGGAGACCAGCACTCCAGCCGACGGAGAGGGCCGCTCGGCGGAGGAGCGCGAACCCACGCCACCACCACAGACTGAAGTCGCGGTGGAGTCATCGTTGGAGGAAGCCACCTTGGTTGAAGGTATGTGTCCTGTCACCACTGATAGTCATTATGCATAGTAGTTGTAGCCGCTGAGATTGACTGCGTGTACTCATTGTACTAGGAGCACAAGCTGAGGGAGCCTCGATTCCTGAAGCCGTGGCCATGGAAACGGCTACTGTGGAGTCAGAGCCCACAGGACCGATGGCCGAGACGGCAGAAGAAACAGCCCCCGAGCTGGGTGCGGAGGTGCAGGACGATCCGCTCCACGGGACGAGCACAGACGTGGTCGTCTGCTCGCCCATCATAGAGGAAGCCGCGCCGATCCGTTCGGCGGCTATGGCAGAGGAGGCATCTTCAAGCCGCGGGGGTCTTGAGCTGCTGGAAGACAATCTTGTCGATCCGGCCGTTGTTGCTCTGAACATGGAGTCATGGCGGCGTACCCAGTAGTGCGTCAAGGTACGTTGCGAGTACCTCGGGTAGTCTTGCACGACGAAATACAAAGTACCCGTTTGACTGTTCTGTCTGCACAGGATATTATTGGGAGATCCCGTGAGAAGTCCGAGCTGCTGAATGGGTACGGCGACACAGTCCTTCGTGCCGAAGCCTTGGAGAAGGAGCTCGACAAGTCGAAGAAACATTCTGCGCTGCTCCAATCCAAGCTTGACGGTGCCTTCACCCAATATCATAATGAAGTGCAAGAGATGCAGGCGAAGAGGGACGACTTGATTCGGAAAAACAAGTCGCTGCGCCAGAAGAATAAAGGTATGCTTCCCGCCAAAGCCTTTGAGTACTTATTAGGGTACCTTGGTGTAATCTGGTGATGTGATGAGTTGTCTGCAGAGCTTGAGGAAAGGGTCGACCAGCTGAAGGTGTCGGAGACGGACTTGAAGAACATCGTGTACCGTGAGACCGACAAAAGAGAGGTACTTGAGTATGAGTACGCTCAGTTGCGCCATGAGTGTATCAAGCACATGGAGCTTCGTGAAGCCTCAGACCGTGTCCTTGTCAATTGCTATAAATCTCTGCAGAAGCTCAATGAAGATTGCGAGAAGCTGCGGGGCCAGCTGAAGGAACTTGAGGAAGCTGCGCTACCCATTGCAAGGTTGCTAGTGCCACACCCGGGCGGGCCGAAGATTGCTCCACTGGTGGACCGGTTGAAGGAAGCCCCCGGGCGTCTGGCGACGTATGTCAAGCACTTGGCGAAGTCGATCCCGAACCAAGTCTTGGCATACATGAAATCATATTTCCCCAAGGCTCCAGTGGACGTAGTCGCCGGTGGACTTACAGCGAACTGTACTGACGATCAGTACAAGACCCTCCTGGAGGAGATGGCGGAAAAGCTCAACCTTCAGTAGGAGTACCTGTAGGAGTAGCTTAGAGTAGTTGATGTAAAACAAACAAAGTTGTTAGTAACTTGTTTGGATTATCAATGAAAGTTGACCACGATATATCTGTGAAATAAGTACTCGTAGCCGCCACTTGCAACGAAGTGTGCGAAGTACCAAACCGTGGTGGAGCTTGTGAGTAGTAGTACTCAGTAGGAGATGCCTGATTGGAAGGCGCAGTAAATAAGTTGAGTGAAAATCAAACTTTATTACTGATGAATAAGTACACCTGGATGGTCAGAGCCGTTTACAAGTGTAGTCGCCAGGACCCGAAGGCCGCCTACGGCTAAGTGGCGCTAGGACCCTTAGGCCGCTTACAGCTAGAGATCCGTTAGTAGTCGTATAGACTGGATCTAGAGTACATGGTCTTGCAGACCGCCGCTAGAGTCCTCAGCGCTCTAAGCAGCCCAAGATCTGTTAGTAGCCGTTGACGCTAGATCTTGGAGAAGAGTAGTCCGGAGACTAGTGCTAGGACCGGAAGGCCGCTTATAGCGAGGAGTCCGTGAGTAGTCGTGTAGACCTGGACCCGTAGAGTAGTCGAGCGACTACGCGTAGAAGCGACACAGCTGGTTGACGTTCCACGAGTTGTTGATGTCATCGCCTTCAAGTGTTTGGAGGCGGTAGGAGCCTGGTCCGGTCACCTTGGAGATTGAAAAGGGACCTTCCCATGGTGAGCTGAGCTTGTGTAGTCCGTCCGTGTTTTGGATACGACAGAGGACTAGATCGCCGACGTTGAAGGAGCGTTCCTTGACGTTGCGATCATGGTAGCGTCAGATACCCTCGAGGTACCTTGCTGATTGGACGAGGGCGGTGCAGCGGGCTTCTTCGAGACCGTCGATGTCAACCCGTTTGCTGTCTTCTGAGATGCCTTCGTCGTATTGCTCTACTGCCGGGGATTCCCACATCACGTCGGCAGGTAGAATAGCTTCGGAGCCGTGGACCAGGAAGTTGGGCGACTGCCCCGTCGGCTTGGTAGGCTGAGTACGAAGCCCCCAGAGTGCATTGGGTAGTTCCTTGATCCACTTGCCTCCTTTGGTGTTAGCTGCGTCGTGCAATCGCTTCTTGAGGGCGTCGAGTACCATCCCGTTGGTGCGCTCAACTTGGCCGTTGCCGCGGGGATGGGCGACTGAGACGTACCGGACGTCGATCCCGCTGTTCTCGCAGTATTCCCAGAACTGAAGGTTGTTGAAGTTGGAACCCAAGTCTGTGATGATGCGATGGGGCAACCCGTAGCGATGCACGAGTTCATCCAAGAAGTCGAGTACTCTGTCGGCCTTTGGGCAGGTGACCGGCTTGACTTCGATCCACTTGGTGAACTTATCGATGGCCACCAAGACTCTATTGAATCCTCCTGGCGCAGTTGGCAGAGGCCCAATCATGTCGAGCCCCCAGCAGGCAAAGGGCCAGGTTGGTGGTATGGTGACTAGCTTGTAGGCCGGGACGTGTTACTGTTTGGCGAAGAATTGACATCCTTGGCACTTTCTGACGAGGTCTTCAGTGTCGGCCAGAGCTGTGGGCCAGTAGAAAGCTCGTCGGAAAGCCTTGCTCACCAGCGTTCGAGAAGACGCATGGTTGCCGCAGACGCCTTTGTGGATCTCCTCCAAGATATCCTTGCCTTCTTCTCGAGGTATGCACTTCATGAGTACTCCAGAAGTGGCACCTCGCCTGTAGAGCTTGTCTCCGACTAGCACGTAGGCCTTTGCTCGGCGGACGAGTTGTTCGGCCAAGTTCTTGTCGGATGGGACCTTCTGCTCGCAGATGTAATCGATGAACGGTTGTCTCCAGTCCACGTCAATCATCATGACCTCCTGGCCAGACTGTAATGGCGCAGGGTCAGTGGCTGTTGGCGCCGACTCCGGGATGGATGGCGCGTGAAGCTCGTGGACAAAGACTCCAGTAGGTACTTGCGCGCGAGTAGAACCAAGCTTCGACAGGACGTCTGCGGCAACATTGTTGTCGCGGACGACGTGGTGGAACTCGAGACCGTAGAACTTGTTCTCGAGCTTGCAGACTTCCAGACAGTAGGCGTCCATGTTCTCCTTGTTGCGATCCCAAGACTTGTTGACTTGGTTGATGACCACTACGGAGTCACCGTAGACTAGTAGCCGCTTGATGCCCAAAGAGATTGCGAGGCGGAGCCTGTGAAGTAGGGCTTCGTACTCGGCTTCGTTGTTTGAGACCTTCCAGAAGATCTGCAGGACGTACTTGAGTTGTTCGCCTTTTGGAGAGATCAGTAGTACCCCTGCACCTACCCCTTCGAGCTTGAGTGAGCCGTCGAAGTACATCACCCAGTGTTCTGGGCGCTCGGTTGGAGTTGGTAGCTGATTCTCCCGCCACTCTGCCATGAAGTCGACTAGTGCCTGGGACTTGATAGCAGTACGTGGCTTGAAGTCGATGTTGAGGGCGCCGAGTTCGACGGCCCACTTGGAGATTCTTCCAGTAGCGTCCTGGTTGCGGAGTATGTCACCGAGCGGGTAGTCGGTGATAACAACAATCGAGTACTCCTGGAAGTAGTGTCGTAGCTTCCGCGAGGTGATGAGCACTGCGTAGAGTAGCTTCTGGACCAGCTGGTACCATGCCTTGGACTCTGACAGAACCTCGCTGACGAAGTAGACTGGTCGCTGGACTGGGTAGGCGTGGCCTTCTTCCTGCCGCTCGACAACGATGGCAGTGCTGAACACATGAGTAGTCGTAGCGAGGTAGAGCAGTAGCTGCTCCTTTTTGTGAGGAGCCGTGAGGACTGGTGGCTTAGACAAGAAGTCTTTGAGCTGCGCCAGAGCTTGATCAGCCTCCGCGGTCCACGCGAACTTCTCTTGATGCTTGAGTAGTTTGAAGAAGGGTAGTCCCCGTTCTCCAAGCTTCGAGATAAATCTGTTCAGGGCCGCCATGCACCCGGTCAGCTTCTAGACATCCTTGATGCAGGTTGTAGCTTTCATGTTGGTGATGGCAGAGATCTTCTCGGGGTTGGCTTCGATGCCACGATGGCTGATGATGAAGCCGAGTAGTTTCCCAGATGGTACGCCGAAGACGCACTTGTTGGGATTGAGCTTCCATTAGTACTCTCGCAGGGATGCGAAAGTCTCTTCAAGATCGGCGATGAGCGTATCGGAGTTTCTGGTCTTGACGACCACGTCATCCACGTAGGCTTCGACGTTCTTGTTGAGCTGCTTCTTGAAGCAGGCCTGGATAGCTCGTTGGTAGGTGGCGCCGGCGTTCTTCAACCCATACGACATTGTCGTGTAGCAGTAGGTGCTGAACGGGGTGATGAACGCGGTCTTCTCCTCGTCTTTTTCCTTGATAGCGATCTGGTGGTACCCGGAGTAGCAGTCGAGGAAGCAGAGCAGGTCGCAGCCCGCCGTGGAGTCGATGACTTGATCGATCCGCGGCAACCCGAAGGGGTCTTTGGGGCAGTGCTTGTTGAGGTCGGTGTAGTCGACGCACATCCTCCACTCGTTGGTGTTCTTCTTGCGGACGAGGACGGGGTTGGCGAGCCACTCAGGATGGAAGACTTCACGGATGAAGCCCGCCGCGAGTAGTTTGGCGAGTTCCTTCTTGATGGCATCTCATCGGTCGTCGGTGAAACGGCGAAGGTGTTGTCGTTTGGGGGTAGCTTTAGGATCGACATTGAGTGAGTGCTCGATCAGCCTCCTGGGCACCCCTGGCATGTCCGCTGGCTTCCATGCGAAGATGTCTCGGTTAGCCCGAAGGAAGCTGACGAGCGCGTCTTCCTATTTCGGGTCAAGACCCGCCCCGATCATGGTAGTCTTGCTGCTGTCACCCATCCCAAGGTCGATGGCCTTCACTTGGACTTCCTCTGATGGCTGAGGCTTGTTTGCGGTGTCGGTCTTCTCAGGAATCTCGAGTTCGGTTGGGGCGAGCTTCTTGGACGCAGCAAAGATCTCCATCATTGCATTGGGTACTTGGTTGGTCGCTGCGAGTTCCACGGCTTCGGTGTCGCAGTCGAACGAAATCTTCAAGTCCCCTTGCAATGTGAGTACTTCGGCAGGACTTGGCATCTTGAGTACCAAGTAGGTGTAGTGTGGTACCGCCATGAACTTGGCGATAGCTGGTCTGCCGAGGATGGCATGGTAGGAGGTTCCGAAGTCCGCAACCTCAAACTTGATGTACTCGGTGCGGTAGTTCTCCCTTGTCTCCTCGAAGGTAACTGGCAGGACCACTGAGCCCAGTGGAATAGCCGTGTTACCGGGGACAATGCCGTAGAAGGGTGACGCGCTCTTGGTGAGCATGTCGGTGATGTCGAGCTTCATCTTCTTCAAGGTCTTGGTGAAGAGGACGTTGAGTCCGCTCCCACCATCGATGAGGACCTTGTTGAGTCTAGAGCCCGCGACTACAGGTTTCAGGACGAGTGGGAAACGTCCTGGTTCGGAGAAGCTTGTTCATTGATCCGCGCAGGAGAAGGTGATGGGTACCTCCGACCATCTCAGAGGTGTCGGCACCGCTGGTTCGATGTTCAAGACTTCCCGTCGGGTTGCCTTCTGAGACCGTCTGGTGGGTAGTCCGCCGAAGAGGACATTCACCGTCTTGTCAGGTTCCTGGAAGTCACCGTTGCCCTTGTCAACTTTTTTCTTGCCCTTCTTGTCGTGAGGAGGCCGTGGGTCGGGAGTGTCCTTGAGTGCTCGCCGGAGCTGGTAGCACTGCTCGGTGGTGTGATTACCATCCAAATGCCACGGGCACTTTTCTTTGAGCAAGTCTCTGAAGCTGCCTGAGGTCTTTTTCGAGTTGTCGTTTGCAGGGCGCTGTATAGCCGCGACTGTGTTGTCTGGCTTGCACTTGCGGTTGGAGCTCGAGTAGTTGTTGTTGTGGCGACCCCCTTGATCTTTGTTGTTGTTGTTGTTGTTACCGCCCGTGTTGCTCTTGTTCTTGCCGCGAATGGAGTCGTACTTGGCGTTTGCCTTGTCCTCTTCGTCGGCCCATGACGTGATCATGTCTTTGAGCTTGGTGATGGAGCTCGGGCGGTGGCGACCGAAGTCTTCGAAGGTGCGACGGTGGTAGAGTCTGTCTTGGAAGAGGTCGATGACTTCTTTGTCGTTGACGTCGACTACGGTCACGCGCTTGTCGAAGAAGCGCCGCATGTACTGGCGAAGCGTCTCGCCTTGTTCCTGCTTGACCATCGCCAGGTCCATGCGAGTACCCGAGCGCCCCATGGTGCCCGCGAAGTTGCTGGTGAACTGAGCCTTCAGCTGGTCCCACTGGTCGATCGAGTTCTTTTCAAGTGACTCGAGCCATGTGAGGGGAGCCAGGCAGAAGGGGAAGAAAAGGAACTTCACGTCATTGTTGCCACTAGCGTTTTCGATGGCCAAGGCATAGCACCTGAGCCACTGAACTGGATCTTGCTTCGCGTCATACTTGGAGATCCCGAGAGGTTTGAATTTCTCGGGAAGAAGCAGGTTGCGAAGTCTTGCGGAGTATGCGGGGAAGCTGTCGCTGTCGCTTGCTTCAGTAGCCTTCTTGCGGCGGATCTTGTCGTTCTTGTGGCAGGCGTCGTAGCCGCCATGTGCATTGCCGGTGGCGTGGCTAGTTGCGTGGCCTCGGCCGCCGCGATCGCCGCCGCCACCGGCTCTTTTGCCGGCGTCATGGGATGAGCTCCCGCCGCCGCCGCCACGACTACCTCCGGTGCCACCCTGGCTGATGCCGCCCTGTGAGGGTCCTCCAGTCGAGGCCCTAGAGCAGTTGGGGTTTGGCTGGTGTTCACCACGGACACGGTTGCGTCTGCCATCTGCCGGGCTGCGGCTAGTAGCTTCGTTGTTTCTGGCGTCGTGAGTTCTGACGGGGGTACTTGAGCAACCCTGTTATCGACCCGCATGAAGTAGGCATCTTCAGCGAGTTTGGTGATGACTTCACCCGCACGGATCCCCTGGGCCTGCCGTGCTATCGTGGTGATAGACATGAGGCACTGCTCAGGAGTAGAGTGTACCCGGTTGGCCACTTGCTCCAGGGCCTCATTGAGGTTCCGGATGGGGAGAGTTTCCCGGAGACGTCTACGTCGATCGTTCCGCTTCCTGTTGCGGTCACGCCAAGTGTTCTTGTCTTCGGTGGTCTCGTTCGGAGGTGCGTTGGCAGACAACTCATCCTCTGAGATGTCGTCAAGGTACCGATCGGGTCGATTCTCCGAAGTCCCAACATCTGTGGCCGTCATGAAGACTTCACGGTCGGGAGTGCAGAGATTGGAGTTTGTAGTCGCCACCTCGGTGGGGGTGTGCTCGTCGTTTAGAGCCAACGGGGTCCCCTCCTGGAAGGGGAGTGAATCGAGGTAGGCGACGCAGCGTGAGTTGTCGTCCGTCAGGTCTGCAGGCTTGCGGTCGGGCCAGTAGACAAATCTGCCGGTGGGAGTGGATGTAATGACCAGGCCAGTGGCAGGACCTGACAGTGGTTCCTCAGTCATGTTGAGCTCAGACTCGGACTCGATTGGGTCCGATCCGAAGTCGAACTCGCTGGAGGAGTCCGAGTAGTAGCCGGTTGCGGTGTTGGAGTCCGAGGAGTACTCGGAGGCGATCTCCTTGCCGGCCCGGCGTGCAGCGAGAGCTTCTGCGTGGGCCTTGCTAGCATTGCGGAGACCGTATGGGAAGTGCTCATGGAGGGGGGCCGCTTCACACGATGGCTCAGGAGCCGGCTCGTATGAGGCGATCCAGGGTGACGTCAAGTTCGAGTTGGAGGCGGATCCGAGCTCGAAGTCGGCGACTTGGTTGTAGAGCGAAATTTCGCCGAACTTTTCGATGAGTGGGCCCGTGGCGACTTCGGGAAGCGTCACGAGCCTAGTCTCTGGGTCCGGGGTCATGGTGAGGTAGCACTGGAACGATCCAGCGCCGTCAGCGGTGCAGACCCAGGAGCCAAAGACGAAGGTGTCGCCGCGGTTGAAGGCGACGGTTGGCTTGATGACGATCAAAGCCGTCGAGTTCGCCATGTGATCTTCGGCGAGATCCCCTACCTGGCGTGCCAGCTGTCGGTGTTTTGGACCGGCAACCTACCAAGGGGAGTACCCGAGGTAGATGAATGTGGCCTCGACGAGATCGGTAACTCGAAGGAGAGACACGTGGCACACAATTTAGACAGGTTTGGGCCGCGAGGTGCGTAATACCCTACGGCCTGTATGCTGCGTAGCTCTGGATTGATTGGATGTGTTTACAAGATGATGCGGATGAAGAGATAGGGGTCCCTGCCTCGCCTTATATAGTCCGGGAGGCAGGGTTACAAGTCGGTTTGAGGGGAGAGTACTAGTCGGGTACGGCTAGGAGTACTTTACACGGATCCGGATAGGTGTAGCCTCCTAACCGAGTACTATCCCTCTGCAGTCCTTGCGCCCCACGCCAGCAGGTGCCGTGTTGCCCAAGTTGAGTAGTCCCAGGTGCCCACCGAGTAGTCAGTCCTGGTACCCACCAGAGTAGTGGGCCCAGGGATGTCCATACGACAAAAACCCCACTCGTGATGGGACGGTTTGGGGGAAGAGGCAGAAAGGCAATATTCTATGCCATCGGTTCATCTTCGTCTATAAGTTAAAAGGAAGTGGTGACACAGTTTCCATGAAGAAGGCGCTGACACGTCGGACCCGCAATCCGTCTACGCGTCACGCTCGTGCGGCGGGTCCAATGCGGGGTCGCCACAGAGTAGTACTCGATTTTGAGGGATCATGCAAATTGCCCATGGTTTCAAAATTTTAAAGAACTTTCGTTTTGACGTAGATAATTTCTTGCACTCGTGAATTTTGGAGATTACTTTAACAACTAATCGAGATGGACAACTACTATTTTGGTCAGTTCCCCATGCGAGTTAGATTGAGATATTAAAGTTTGAATTTGTCATTAATGGATATATTCATAAACGTTTTAGGGTCATAAATGAGGTCAAACGAAACAGTCATGAATACCAAAATTGTAGAACTCATCAAGATCTACAAACTTTATTTAGGTTATTAGTCCATGTGACAAGGTTTGAATAATCCATATTTTGAATTTCAAAAATAGACACCTAGAAACATGATTTTTTAACACTAATTAATGTCAAACAGAAAAGTGATGAATACCAAAGTTTCATAACTCATCAAGATCTAAAATCTCTATGTAGGTCGTTTTTCCATTTGAGATATTGGTGATACTCCAAATTTTGAATTTGTAAATTTGATAACTAAGACCAATAATTTAGAACACTGAATGAATGTGAAGGACCCAATAGGGCGACCAGAGAGGGGGGAGTGAATGAGAGCCGATAAAAATTCTTCCGGAAGGTCGAACTCAGCCTATACCCTGATTGCCACTCCAAAAGCTCGCGCACACAAAGGAAGCTCCAAACAAGGCACACACGAGCCTACAAGAACAAGAGACAAGCCTAGGAGCAAAGAGCAGAAGCAACTAGACAAGAATCAAAGTACTTGGCACAATCTGGAAACGCCAGGCATGGACTGTTCGTGCAGTACGGGAGGACCGTCCGCTAGGGTACGGCGGACTGTCTGCAGGTGCTGCACGGACTGTCCGAAATGAACACCAGAGCTACCAGAGACAAACCCGAATATACAGACTGTCCGGCTAGGCCTTGCGGACTGTCCGCCAGTGTCGCCGACTGTCTGTGAGGGCAGCGTGGACCGTCCGCCCAGCTCGCTGGAAACCACAGACAAAACCCTAGACAAAACTCCACCACGCGGACCGTCCGTGATCAACATGCGGACTATTCGCAAACCTCTTGCAACGAAATCCTAGAGCTCAAACGAATCAAAACGAAGACGTGTAAGAACACGAAGAACAAGCGACGAACTACAGGACGCGCAGACTGTCCGCGGCTACCGTGCGGACTGTCCGCAAGCCACGAACAGAACCAAAAACGCCCGACCCACGGGGTCAACTCCACGAACTCATCACCGGATCTCCCAAACGCCAAAAACTCTTGAGATAAGATTTGGGGGAGATAATAAGCAATACAAGAGGAATCTATGCCCCAAAATTCTCGACCTCTAAGCCACTAAATCGCTGGGAATCGCGGATCACACGAACTCCACCTAGAACATGAAATCGGGCCAAAAACACATGAATCAAAGGCTCTCCACAGCGTTTGAGGAGTCAAGATCACACACAAAGATGCGCAAGGCATCCACCCATGATCTCCTCAAAGAAATCCGAAGGAAAATGCCCTCAAATCCCCGAATCGAGCGAAGAACAAAACTCCCAAAAATAGCCCCGAAAATGACACGAAAATCACAGAGGACTAGGAGATCACCGCAACGCCGAATGCTTCCATACATCCAGAGGTCAGAGTCTATACAAGAATCTAGCCTAAGGAATACAGAGAGAAAAGAAGCAGTTCAGAGCAATCTACCGGGGGAGAAAACCCTAGAGTCCGAGAGAGAGAAATGCCATCCACCTCTCTGCTATTTATATGAAGTCCATCGGAGGGAGGTAAATGACCACGCTACCCCTACTACTTGAAATGAAGATACAACCCCTCAGGGGCATTTTGGTCAAGTCTTCATCAGACGGACACGCTTCCACCGCGGCTTCTCTTCACCTCGATGCAAACCCCGCGATCACGCCACGTGCCCTCTGCCTCGAAGCTTCCCAAAGCTCTCGGATCACCGTCTCCGTCGCCTCAGGCCTCCGGGCTTGGTTTTGAGGCCCAAACCAAGAAACCGTCCACCTGATGGTGAGGACCAAGTGTGTCCGAAGACCAGTGGAGGGTCGCTCCTTAGTGATGAGTGATTGACAATGTTGTGCGGACTGATGCTTGGCTAAGTGTGCAGGTACAGGTTCCGGTTTGACTCGTGTCGGTGCAGGTGAAGAACAAGCGCGAAAGGCCTTAGCCGTGGCGGCCTCCGGGTGATGGAGTGGCAAGTAGAGGCTTGGTTTGTTGGACCTGGTGGCCGATGGGGTCAAGTGCTGAAGGACCGATTAGGTGAACCAGAGAGGGGGGGTGAAGGGGAGCCGATAAAAATTCTTCTCGAAGGAGATGAGAACTCCAACAAGACGAACACGGCTTTCAAATCACGGCTCCGACTCAACTACCCAAGTTGGCCAAGACCACGCAGCCACTGGAGTGCTACTGATCCTAGGAACCAACAACCACCTTCACGGACTCGAGAACGCAGCGGAACACCAACTCGAGCACCACTGACCTACACTGGTCAGGCCGGTGAGCAGCACCGGTCAGACCGGTCCCTGCTGGTAAAACCTGGGAACTTCCACAGAAGGCCCCTACACCGGTCAGGCCGGTGTAGCTCACCGGTCAGATCGGTTCAAGCCATGAAACCCCAAATCCACCAAACAGGCCTACCGAGCTCCAAACTGACCCAAACTCGAAACAGCAGCAACACGGGACTACAACGAACTCACCAGAACGTTCACCCCAGGCAAAACCCACAGAGCCTCTGCACCGGTCAGACAGGTGAGCAGCACCGTTCAGACCGGTCAGGCTGGGCCGCTCGGGGATGAACAGCACCCGCGGGTCAACTCCCCCAAATCCAACTCCCGATCTCCCGAATCGCTCCACGGATTTGTGCAAGACTTTGGGGATAGTAGGAACACCTCATGGGCACTCCATAGCCAAGATTTGGTCAACCAAAACTTGCTAAATCAAGAGGAATCAAAGAAATCTCACCAAGAACGCCTCTAACCCTAGAGCCACGAAAACCCCAAAATCGAGCCCCTTTACTCACTGATTTGGGAGGGGAATCAAAGGGAAAAGAACCACGGAGGGTTCATGCATACATCCCCCACCAAATCCCAAAGAGAAAGGCCTCGAAATCGCTCCAAGAAAATCGCCAAGAAAGGGCTCCGAAAATCACCAAAAAGGAGAAACGGGAAAGACACATCCAAGCCTTGAGGAACCACGCCGAATCATCTATACATACCAAAGAGGTTCATACAAGGTCTAGCTTGCCGCCCGATCATCCTTCCCTCTCACAAGATCTCACCATGAAGCTCTCAAGCTATTCCTACGAAAATCCTAAGGAAAATAGGAAGGAAAATAGGAAAACCAAATGAGCTAGGGTTCCAAGAGATGGCTGCCATCCTCTCACCCCTTGGGTTTTATGGAGGCAACCGAAAGACTAAAATACCCTTACTATCTAACTAGGGATATATGCCCCTCAAGGGCGAAAACGGAAATCTTTGTCTTCGCTCCATCGGACGGATGCCCAGCGACCGCAAACTTGCTTAGCCTCGACGCAAGCCTTGCGATCCCGACGCGTGTCCTCCGCTTCGAAGATTCCGGACTGCGTCGTCGCACACCGGTCAGACTGGTGCTCCTCACCGGTCAGACCGGTACCCACCGGTCAGACCGGTCTGGAGCTGCTGCACCTCCGTCTTCGGTTCTTCAGTCTTGGCTTTGTGGATCAACCAAGGAACCCAGTGGTTTTCTGGTGAACCACCGGAAACCCCGCGAACTCGGTGTAGCCTCCGCCAATCACCACTCATGACTCGGCTCCCACGTAGTCCCGGCTCGACCTTAGTTTTGAGGCTCAACCAAGAAACCGTCCATGACTTCATCTTGCCGTTCTTGCCACCATGCGGCCCGCACTTGACCCCGCTGGCCACCGGGTCCCTCGAACCAAGCCTACTTGTCTTCTCCACACCTGGAGGCCTCACCGGCAACGACCTTTCGCGCTTGTTCTTCACCTGCACCTGCACCAGTCAAGCCGCAACCTGCATCTGCAATACTTAGCCGAGAATCAGTCCACACCACGTTGTCAATAACTCATCACACCAGGAAGCGACCATCCACCGGTCCTCGAACCACACCTGGCTCTCAATCTCCCCCTTGATGAGTGCATTGACAACACACACATTTTGGTAACCAAGAGAAAAGAAAAAAGAAAAGAAACGACTAAAAGAAACTCCAACAAGCGATCGAAAGCCAAAGAAAGGCAAAGATCAAGATCACTTGAAGAAGACATGTCTCAGACCCCTTAGGCAAGGGCAACGGCTCAACACATCCGAGACAAAACCGTGCTCAAGCAAAGAGCACAAGCCAACAATCCAAAGCTCGAAAACCACAAAGAGCTCCCCCTGCACACATGCAAGCTCCCCCTGAACCAATGCAACTCCCCCTGGACGAATGCATGCAAACCACCTCGCAAAACAGAGTAGCTGCTTCAGCTTTGCTCTGACCGGTCAGACCGGTCAACCACACCAGTCAGACCGGTGTGCTAGATCGCCCAGCACCTGGACCTCACACCGGTCAGACCGGTGTACCTCACCGGTCAGGCCGATGACCACCTGGGAAAAACTGGGAACTGCACGAGCTCAAAACTAGCTCGAAACCACTTGGAAACCTTCTAAATGCATGCAGCAAAACAAAACATGCTCAACCTTCTCCCCCTTGTTGACAATGCATGAATCAAGCCAAAAATGCAAAAATTGCAACCTAGAGCTTCTCAAATAGACAAAATTCAACAAAGGAAGCTACACATGTCCAAATGAGCAAGTTAGATACTCTATAGCTTCGTAATGACATCAACTTCATGATCACCAAGTTTCACAACCATTGGGCGAAGCTAAGATAGAATTGAGCAATTTTGCGAAAATTGACCCTCTCATGAGCACAGTCCTAAACATGAGCAAAACATGTCAAAATGGCAAAGCCACAAAAACTTCATGCTAGGACAACCATTCTAAGCATAAGACCATCATAAACACCCACAAGCACCTCATGTCATGTCAAAGCCACCGAGCCATGTGCCTACTTCTATATATGAGACTTCTCATTGGTAGGCATCATGCAACGATTTAGCACCCAAAGCAAATTAAAATTAGCACATATGACATGGGAGCACATTTTCCAAGCAATTTACATTTCATTTTCAGATTTATAATTGGTACATGAAATGTCTTTGCGACAAAAAGGAACTTATGCCCCTCCACAAGATCAAGCATGGGGGCTAAACATTCATGATGGCAAATGAGCCTTTGGCCCCATATGATCAAAATAAGCTATCCAACCACAAATTAAGCATAGCCAAGCCACAAAAACATGTCAAGATCATGTAAAGGCATTTACTCACAAGAGAGCATACATATGAAATTTTTCAAAAACATAGCCATCAACCATGGATATAAACCAAGATTATCAAGAGCTAAGCCAAACTAACCATAGCTTACCAGACTAGCTCATAAAGACATACATATCATTCCATGGTGAACAATGTATATAGGAGAAGCCTTTCCTAGACCATGCATATGATACAAAATGCATGCAACCTAAGATACAAAGATGCCTATACATCATGTTACATATGCCGTGCCAAATGCAAGAAATGCACAAAGGAAAGCTATACATATGCTACAACGGAGCTCCCACACACCAACTCAAGAAATCAAACACACACCAAGCTCCCCCCGCAAACGAGTGAAAGTTGCTTGATCTAGGGGTTTGGTGAAAATATCGGTTAGTTGGTCATGTGTGGGTACATGGATCAAAGCTATCTTCCCTTTCTCTACGTTGTCTCTCAAGAAATGATACCTCACTTCTATGTGCTTGGTTTTGGAATGGAGCACTGGGTTCTTTGCAACGCTTATGGCACTGGTGCTATCACATTGAAGTGGGACATGGGTATACTCCTCACCAAAGTCACTCATGGTGTATGTGATCCAAAGGAGCTGAGAGCAACAACTAGCTGCAGTCACATACTTTGCCTCGGTAGTGGATTGAGCAACACTCGACTGTTTGCGGGAAGACCAAGACACCAAAGAAGAACCCAAGAACTGGCAAGTCCCAGAAGTGGACTTCCTATCCAACCGACACCCGGCAAAATCCGCGTCTGAAAATCCATGAAGCACCAAAGAAGAAGACGCAGAGTACCAACGGCCGAAGTCGGGAGTGTGTCGCAAATACCTGAAAATGCGCTTGACTGCTTGCCGATGCGAAGTCCTCGGAGACGCTTGAAAGCGAGCGCACAGACATACCGAGAACTGGATGTCCGGCCTCGTCGCCGTCAAGTAGAGGAGTGACCCGATCACGCTCCGGTACTCCTTCTGGTCCACGTGTTCACCTTCCTCGTCCACATCAAGAGCTGTAGTCGTACTCATAGGCGTCGCCATGGCCTTGGAGTCCTCCATCTTGAACTTCCTCACGATGTCCATGGTGTACTTAGCTTGGTGCACAAATGTTCCTTCCTTTGATTGCTTGATTTGTAGCCCGAGGAAGAACTGCAACTCGCCCATCATGCTCATCTCAAATTCCCTGCTCATGTCTTCTGCAAACCTTGCAACAAGAGAGTTAGACGAGCCACCAAAGACAATATCATCCACGTATACCTGCACAATCAGGATATCTCTGCCCTGCCTGAGGAGGAACAAGGTCTGATCGACCTTTCCCATCTCAAACCCTCTCTTAAACAGGAACCCCCTCAACCTACCATACCAAGCTCTAGGCGCCTGCTTCAACCCATACAGCGCCTTCCTCAACTTGTACACCCGGTGGGGGTACTTCTCACTCTCAAACCCTGGTGGTTGCCTCACAAACACCTCTTCCTCTAACACACCGTTCAGGAAAGCACTCTTCACATCCATCTGGTACAACTTGAACCCTTTAGCCACGGAAAAGGCTAGAAGGATCCTGATCGCCTCCAAACGAGCTACAGGAGCGAAAGTCTCCTCGTAGTCGATCTCCTCTTTCTGACTGTACCCCTGAGCAACAAGTCTCGACTTGTTCCTCACCACTTCTCCTTTCTCTCCCTCTTTATTTTTCCACACCCATTTTGTCCCAATCGGCTTACACCCTGGAGGAGGGTCAACCAACACCCAAACTTGGTTCCTCTAAAATTCTCCAACTCCCCATGCATCGAGTTAACCCAATTATGATCAGATAACACGTGTCCAATGTCTTTGGGCTCAAAGGTGGCAACAAAAGCAGCATGAGCGAAATGAGAATTGTTCCGAACCCTCGACCGTGTAGTACGTTCATTCATGTCGCCGATGATTCTCGAAGCTGGGTGATCCACTGGCACTCGCCGGGGAGGTTCTCGCCTTGATGCTACCTCCCCCTCAACAGCAGCTTCGCCTTGATCTGGGTTTGTCGTTGTAGGTGTGGGAGAGGGCCTGTTCACGATCGTCGTCGAAGTAGTAGGTACATGTTCAGCTGCGGGCACCACACCGCCATCTTCATCATCTCCATGTTCATGCTCCTCCTCCTGAAAGATCTCCTCGCGAAGTTCATCGTCACCTGCACACTCAAAACAAGCTGACTACGTGGCTGTGTCTCGTCGAAGGTTACCTCGCAAGTCTCCACGATTTGGTTAGTTTCAAAATTGAGCACACGAAATGCTCTAGAATGAGATGCATAACCAAAGAAAATGCCATCGACAGACCTAGCCTCGAACTTGTCCAACTTCTTCCCTTTCTTCAGAATGAAGCATTTACAACCAAAGACATGGAAGTGACTCACCTTGGGTGTGCGACTGTGCATCAACTCGTAACAGGTTTTCTTCTTGTGAACCCTGAGATAGATCCTGTTCGACACATAGCACACGGTATTGGCCGCCTCAGCCCAGAACCTTCTCGGAGTCCTATGCTCGTCGAGCATCGTCCGAGCCATCTCGCACAAGGTCCTATTTTTCCTTTCCACCACGCCATTCTGGGGAGGCGTATACGGACTCGAAAACTAGTGTTCAAGACCCAAGTCATGGCAAAAGGTTTCGAAGCGAGAGTTTTTGAATTCCGAGCCATTGTCCCTGCGGATCGCTCGTATGGCATCTCCGTGCCACTCGTTTCTTAACCTCAAGACAAGATCTCGAACAAAACCAAATGTCTCCCCTTTCTCCTCAAGAAAGAACACCCACGCATACCGAGAGTAGTCGTCCACCACAACAAGGACATACCACTTCCCACCCGCAAATCGCACACGAGCTGGGCCAACAAGGTCCATATGGAGCAGCTCGCATGGACGCTCAGTCATCAGATCGGTGAGAGGCGGGTGAGAAGAGGCTACCATCTTGGCATGCCTACACAGCGCACAAACCAACTCTTTCTCAAACCTCAACCGTGGCAATCCTCGGACCAAATTGAGTTTACTCAAGCGAGACAAAAGGTCAAAGCTCAAGTGACCCAACTTCCTATGCCACTTCCACAACTCACTCGAAGAACCAGCCAAAAAGCAACGCTCCACACCAGAAGACTGAGAGAAATCTGCTCGGAACACTTGACCCTCGGGAACGACCATGCAAACAAGGTCCCCTCGAGAATCTAAAATCCGAGAACCACCAGGCCGAAACAACACCTCAAAGCCCTCATCCAACAACTGGGATACAGAAAGCAAATTGAACCCCAGCGATTGAACAGGAGCAACATGCCTGAGAGTGACCTTGTCACTTACCTTGATCTCACCTTCGGATAGCACACGCCCTCGCCCATTGTTCCCAAAGGTGATGTATGTCTTGGACACCACCGGGACGAGACTTGAGAACCACCCCTTGTCTCCGATCATATGCCTCGAGCAACCGGAGTCAATCAACCAAATGTTCCTCAAGTCTCCCACCTGAAATTCAAAAACGAGCACGTGAGTGAACAAACAACTCAGCACTGGGATTAGTACCAAAAGAGTAAAACCAGTGCCGAGCCATTTGCTCCAAAGTGGGGTTAGCACAAACCAAATCGTCACGCCTATCATAGCTACCACCACGAATACCACCACGGTAACCACTACGAGGGAACCAACCCTCTCTAGCTGGAGGAGAACGAAAGCCACGAAAGGAAAACCGTGGATCGTTCCTCCTCTCCATCTCAAAGCTACGACTCCTCCCACCCCCGTATTGAGCACGAGGTGGAGAACGCCTAGCAAACTGACCACCTGCAAACTTTCCAGACCAACCACCAGAACCACGACCACCAGAACCAAAACGAGCATCCTCACGAGCACGAAAACCAACTCGCTGTCTGCCCAGACCTGCACCGGTCTGACCGGTGTAGTGCACCGGTCTGACCGGTGTAGCTCGGCCAGCAGCACCACCTGCTGCCTTCCGGTCTCCCCAAGCCGGAACTGTCCTCACAATCGCCTTGGCCCTGGGCATCTGCATACGAGGCTCAGGTACACCATTAGAGGGGTGGTACCTGTCCTTGTTAGCCCACTCTCTAGCCATTCTCTCCTCACGCTTCCTCTTGAAGCAAAACTCATCCTTGTGACCATCTCTCCCACAATACCCACAATGGAACTTCATGGGCTGTGGCTTAAGCTTTGGCTTGGGTTGGGGCTGCCCACTCGGTTTCTCACCCTTCTTCTCTCCTTCCTCACCTCCCTTTGGGCTCACAAACTTCACCGGTTTCTGGAAATCATTTGTTGGGTGAGGGAATATGGGTGGATCTGGAGTAGTGTCAAGTTTGTTTCTGAGATGGTTAGGCTTGGGCTCAAACTTGTTCTTGTATCTGTTTGGTGGTGGGATAGGAATCTCTCCAACTCTCTCAACTCCCTCACCACTGTTCTCTCCAAGCTTGTCAGCCCCAAGTGCCTGACCATCATAGCGTTTGAAAGCCGCTATCATGATACCAAGCTGAGGCTCCTGACCCGACACCAGCTCATACATTTCCTCAGCTCATCATTCTCATCCTGCAAGCGATCAACATAATGCGCAAGCTCCAAATTTTTAACCGCATGCAATTCACAAGTAGAGCAAGAAGTGGGAATAGGCTCTTTCAACTTAGCCTCAAGCGAAACAGTGTAAGCATGCATCTCATCAATCTTTCCATGCAAAACAGGGCAAGAAGTGCAAGCACCTAGCAAAGCAGGTCTAGACTTAAGCTCAGCCACCTCAACCCTAAGCATATCTAGTTCATCACAAGTAGAAGCATGCTTATCCTTAAGAGCAGTAAGATCAGCTAGGTACACAGAGCAATCACAGCAATCAATCTCATCAGAAACCATAGGAGAAGCCTTAAGCGAATCAATCTCAAGCTTAGCATCTAGGTTCTGGGTTTCTAGCTCAGCCACACGGTTCCTAGCATCTTCTAGTGAGGCCCTAAGCTCTTTCCTCATCTTCTTGGCCTCTCTAAGCATGTGATCGCGATTATCAAGCAAGTCAACCAACTCATCATTCTCCTTGCGCAAAGAGGAGAGCTCATCACATACCTTGTCCTCGGAGTCAGAGTCCGAGTCACTCTGATGACTCTTCTTGCTGCCGGAGCTACGAGCCATGTCGCAGAAGCCATCTCCCGCGAAGCAGCTCAACCTGCTCAAGTTCCTGGATGACTTCTTGTTCTTGCGCCGATCACCTTCATCTTCACTACTACTCGAGCTCGAGGAAGAGTAGGCGGAGCTGGAGTCGACGTCGCTCGCTCCGACCATCGCTCGGGCCTTCCTGCCGCGGCCGTCCTTCTTCCTCGACCGTCGCTCGTCCTTGTGCTTATTCTTGTGCTTGTGATCGCGCCTCGATCGGTACTTGCCGTCCTTGCTCGACCGGTGCCTGTAGCCGTCCTTGTAGCCGTCCTTGTTCTCCATCTTCTCCGGGCAGTCGGCGACGAAGTGTCCTGGCTTGCCACACTGAAAGCACGTCCGTGCTGTCCTCCTCGTGTTCACCCGGTTCTCGTGCAGCCTCTCGAACTGCCTGGTCAGCAGCGCCAGCTCGTCCTCTCCAAGCACGTCGAACTCCTCGTCTGGCAAAGACATCAAAGAAGACAGAGAGTACATCCTGGAGGATGCGTTAGCGTTAGACTTAGCTCCTTTGCCACCAACGAGAGCGAGACTATGAGAATCAGTCGGGCTCTCGATCTTGGCTGTCATACCACGGTCCAACTCAGCCGACTTGAGCTTCGAGAACAGCTCGTTCACCGTCAAGGTGTCATACTTCTCGGACTCAACAATAGCCTCAAACTTCCCGTCCCATACGGTACGATCCAACGAGTGCAAGAGCTTCACGGCTCTATCATGATCATCGTATGGGAGCACGGCCACATTGGCTCTCTTGTTGTTCACAACGACCGTAAACCGCTGGAAAAGGGCATCGACGGACTCACCGGGGAGATGAGTGAAGTTTTCGTACTCTCTCCGGTAAGTCGCGTACATCCGAGCCTGAACCTGAGCATTCCCAGCATGAGCATCCTTCAACTGCTCCCAAATCCTACAAGCTAAGTCCTCTGTCTGAACCCGATCGAATTCAGGCTGACACAGAGCACGAAACAAGTAGTCGACAGCCTTGTTGTTGGCTTCGAACATATCCCTCGATCCTGGAGCAAGGAAGTTCATCGGATGAACATAAGCTGTGTTCACCATGAGTCCCAAAGGATTTGACCCTTTCCGCGGAGGAACTCTGCCATCCGCCTCTGCCACATCTGGTAGTTCTTCCCATCGAAGTGCGGAGGACCAGAACCCCGTTCCTGGTACGCCATCTTTGGATCTTAGACTGGTAAGAGTCAATGAAGACCCGAACCGGCTCTGATACTAATTGAAGGACCGATTAGGCGAACCAGAGAGGGGGGGAGTGAAGGAGAGCCGATTAAAATTCTTCTCGAAGGAGATGAGAACTCCAACAAGACGAACACGGCTTTCAAATCACGTCTCCGACTCAACTACCCAAGTTGGCCAAGACCACGCAGCCACTGGAGTGCTACTGATCCTAGGAACCAACAACCACCTTCACGGACTCGAGAACGCAGCGGAACACCAACTCGAGCACCACTGACCTACACCGGTCAGGCTGGTGAGCAGCACCGGTCAGACCGGTGAGCAGCACCGGTCAGACCGGTCCCTGCTGGTAAAACCTGTGAACTTCCACAGAAGGCCCCTACACTAGTCAGGCCGGTGTAGCTCACCGGTCAGACCGGTTCAAGCCAGGAAACCCCAAATCCACCAAACAGGCCTACCGAGCTCCAAACTGACCCAAACTCGAAACAGCAGCAACACGGGACTACAATGAACTCACCAGAACGTTTACCCGAGGCAAAACCCACAGAGCCTCTGCACCGGTCAGACCGGTGAGCAGCACCGGTCAGACCGGTCAGGCTGGGCCGCTCGGGGATGAACAGCACCCGCGGGTCAACTCCCCCAAATCCAACTCCCGATCTCCAGAATCGCTCCACGGATTTGTGCAAGACTTTGGGGATAGTAGGAACACCGCATGGGCACTCCATAGCCAAGATTTGGTCCACCAAAACTTGCTAAATCAAGAGGAATCGAAGAAATCCCACCAAGAACGCCTCTAACCCTAGAGCCACGAAAACCCCAAAATCGAGCCCCTTTACTCACTGATTTGGGAGGGGAATCAAAGGGAAAAGAACCACGAAGGGTTCATGCATACATCCCCCACCAAATCCCAAAGAGAAAGGCCTCGAAATCGCTCCAAGAAAATCGCCAAGAAAGGGCTCCGAAAATCACCAAAAAGGAGAAACGGGAAAGACACATCCAAGCCTTGAGGAACCACGCTGAATCATCTATACATACCAAAGAGGTTCATAGAAGGTCTAGCTTGCCGCCCGATCATCCTTCCCTCTCACAAGATCTCACCATGAAGCTCTCAAGCTATTCCTACGAAAATCCTAAGGAAAATAGGAAGGAAAATAGGAAAACCAAATGAGCTAGGGTTCCAAGAGATGGCTGCCATCCTCTCACCCCTTGGGTTTTATGGAGGCAACCGAAAGACTAAAATACCCTTACTAGCTAACTAGGGATACATGCCCCTCAAGGGCGAAATCGGAAATCTTTGTCTTCGCTCCATCGGACGGATGCCCAGCGACCGCAAACTTGCTTAGTCTCGACGCAAGCCTTGCGATCCCGACGCGTGTCCTCCGCTTCGAAGATTCCGGACTGCGTCGTCGCACACCGATCAGACCGGTGCTCCTCACCAGTCAGACCGGTCAGACCCACCGGTCAGACCGGTCTGGAGCTGCTGCACCTCCGTCTTCGGTTCTTCAGTCTTGGCTTTGTGGATCAACCAAGGAACCCAGTGGTTTTCTGGTGAACCACCGGAAACCCCGCGAACTCGGTGTAGCCTCCGCCAATCACCACTCATGACTCGGCTCCCACGTAGTCCCGGCTCGACCTTGGTTTTGAGGCTCAACCAAGAAACCGTCCATGACTTCATCTTGCCGTTCTTGCCACCATGCGGCCTGCACTTGACCCCGCTGGCCACCGGGTCCCTCGAACCAAGCCTACTTGTCTTCTCCACACCTGGAGGCCTCACCGGCAACGACCTTTCGCGCTTGTTCTTCACCTGCACCTGCACCAGTCAAGCCGTAACCTGCATCTGCAATACTTAGCCAAGAATCAGTCCACACCAGGTTGTCAATCACTCATCACACCAGGAAGTGACCATCCACCAGTCCTCGAACCACACCTGGCTCTCAAGTGCGAGCCGTGCGGTGCAGGACTGGCGGGATGAAGTCGTGAACATGGGCCAGTGCAAGGTAGCGGATGGAGCCTGAAGCTTGCACGCAGGGTTTGTTGGTTTGCCCACAAAACCATCGGTGGACGGTTTCTTGGTTTGGGCCTCAAAACCAAGCCCGGAGGCACGAGGTGATGGAGACGGTGATCCGGGAGCTTCGGGAAGCTTCGAGGCGGAGGTCACGTGGCGTGATCGTAGGGTTTGTGTCGACGTGAAGCAAAGCCGCGGTGGAAGCGTGTCAGTCCGATGAAGACTTGACCAAAATGCCCCTGAGGGGTTGTATCTTCATTTAAGCAGTAGGGGTAGTGTGGTCATTTACCTCCCTCCGATGGACTTCGTATAAATAGTGGAGAGGTGGATGGCATCTCTCTCTTAGACTCTAGGGCTTTCTCCCCAAGTAGATTTCTCTGAACTACTTCTTTTCCCACTGGATTCCTTAGGCTAGACTCTTGTACAGACTCTATCCTCTAGATGTATGGAAGCATTTAGCGTTGCGGTGATCTCCTAGTCCCTTGTGATTTTCGGGTCATTTTCGGGGTTATTTTTGGTGGGTTTCGTTCTTCGCTCGATTCGTGATTTTGGATGCGTTTCTTTTCGGATTTCTTTGAGGGGATCATGGGTGGATGCCTTGCGCATCTTTGTGTGTGATCTTGACCCCTCAAACGCCGTGGAGAGCCTTCGATTCGTGCGTTTTTGGTTGAAGCCCGAGTTCATGGTGGTGGTTCGTGTGATCCGCGATTCCCGGTGATTTATTGGCTTAGGAGTCTGTTGGGTATTTTAGCGTCACACGAAATAAATCCGCAAGCGCACGGATACCGTTGTAGCTTTCCCCTCAGAGTATTCCAAGGGTATCGAATCCAAGGGAACGTGTGTGCACTAACTTCATACTAGTCGATCCAAGGACACACCCAGATAAGAGGCAAGGATAGAGAGGATTCCTAAAGATAGCACTATAGATGAGATTAAAGGTCAATCTCTAGATAGAACTTGGCTTAGGGTACCGATAGCCCTGACTTAACAGGCGACTCCGGTACGCGGATCTATGTGGAATAGAGCTCTGACTATATCCAGCTGCGGAGGATCAATGAGGGCCAGACGGGCTATCACCACCACCTGGACTGCCTCTACCTAACCTTGGGATAAGCCGAACGAATGATAACCGGTAGCGTGACAACTGCGTCTACGCTGTGGTTACTGCTGTA
The DNA here is from genome assembly GCA_036936925.1 of Cenchrus fungigraminus. Lineage (NCBI taxonomy): Eukaryota > Viridiplantae > Streptophyta > Magnoliopsida > Poales > Poaceae > Cenchrus > Cenchrus fungigraminus. Next base: position 62,616,773 of record CM072779.1, read on the forward strand.
GCCAACGGACTACGGCACCTTGTACTTATAGAACTACGACCACGGAAGAGAACTGATCTCACTCACTATAGACACTACTAGCTTATACTAGAGGCATGCAAGAGAGAACTTGACTCCGTACTGTGCTTCCAACGTATACGAATGACTTGCAGCAGACGAACGCATAAACCCAGGATCTACGCACTAGCAGAGGAAAAAGTCTACTCATGCAACCAGGCATAAACTATTAGAAAGGAATCACAAACACACTTTATTCTAATTAGAGCATGCAAGCATTTCCACTTTATTCTAACAGACAAGTCATTCAAACAGGATACAAACTTGTGCACCTAATCAACTAGATCGAGGGGGCGTGTTCATGAAGAACACGCACCTCTAAATGATGAACAGGCGAAGAACACAAGAACATATTAGTCAAGAATGAATAACACTTTAGTCTAAATAGAAAATGCAGAAATACTTACTTTACTCTAATTGAAGAACAAGCAACATCGTAGAGGCACATGCCTCTCTCTCACTCCCTCTCTACTCTAACACTAGCTAGGAGAGGAGCCTTGGATGGGTGGAGTGTGTCTCATTTCCTACCCCCTCCCCTTCTATTTATAGGCAAGGGGGTGGCTTGCTCGGAGTGCCAAATGACTCCAAAACACATGGGAATGCCTTGAGCAACCAATGGAGAGCTGCAACGCGTCGGCTGGGGACGAGAGCACCTCCGAAGGGTTCGGCCGAACTGGGGTTCGGCCGACCCCTAGGTGGGTCTGTTTCCACCGCCTTTCGTCCAGGTGACTGCCAGGTGGGTCCTCAGGTGTGTATGGGTGTGTATGCGGTGTTTTTAGCTTGTTTCCGTGGGGATGTGGGCCCTTGAATCCGTGTACTGGCTCCTGATTGGTCGAAGGTGTGTTTCCTTGGATTGGTGATGTGTCATGGACACATGGCATCCAACATGGCAACACGTCGCCACGTGGTCTGGTGTGGGTCCCACCGGGCCCACATATCAAGATGGTGATCTTGTCTTGTGCATATCTCTTTTATCCGGACTCAGAAGTAGACAAATGATATATCCATTTTGATCGTCTCGACGAGCCCGTCGCAATGGTGCAGTACCAATTGGCATTTGAGGTTGTTATGGATGACATCCTATATAAGCCATTGGATCACTTGCTCTCAATTGTATCATTTATCACGTATTCCGGTGCATCCTGCAACAAAAGCTAGAAACACCAACACTTGTGGAAATTGTCAGTATAAAGCCCTATTCTAGTGTTGATAATCACTTTTCATTCATTTTATGCAGGAGTTGACAGCATAAAAGTGGTGCTTAACAGCCGTCAACAACACCCCCACACTTGACCTTTGCTCGTCCTCGAGTGAAGGAGAAAGGATCAAGGTGAGACATGATATCCAAAGGTATAAAGCGAGCATAACAGATATTCTAAACCATACCTTGCACTTGTGAACTCTGTGAAGTGTCTATCATGCCATCTTGGGTAGTTGAGGAGTGGAACGGTCATGAATCAAATCACTCCTGCTCTTTACGTTAAGCAACTTGGGGTTTTGTAATAAATTTTCAAAACAAACCTTGCTTAGCTCCTCATTTGATTCTCTCATGTCGCTCAATGTGTATATGTCCTCACCAAGGCATTAGACTTACCTTTCTTCATCCTACTTCTAATGATAGCTATATGTGGAGCTCAGGGTAGGATACAAGATAAAGCATACTTGCATCACATCTATTGCAAAGTCAAAAACCGGATCCAAGGAGAAAATCAAGTCATACAATCGGATCAAGATGTGCACATGTATGGATGTGATGGATATGGTAAGGTAGATACTAGGCCCGGAATGGGTGCTAGATATTACCCTATATATGATGAATGTTGTGGTGATGGTAAGGTGGACACTAGGCCCGAAATGGGTGCTAGTTATTACCATCAAATTTTGGAACTCCATTTTGCATGATTCCATCTCTCTCCTTTTTTTCCTTTGGACATGGGCTATCTCTCTCTTTTTTTTCTTTTTTTTTCATGCCTTGAGCATTTTTTCTCATGCTTTGAGCATGGTTTTTTTCTCTTTTTTTTCTTTTTGCATAGCCCATGTCTCTTTTTCAAGAATACTTTTGGAGAGAGAGGTCACACATGGAGCTTTATTTTATGGAATGGATGGATGATATAATGCTAACTTCCAGTGTAGAAGCATAGCAAGGGGATATGGTGTGCACATGAATCTTGATCATGAAAGCATGAAAAGAATTCTCACAAGGGTCACAACAATTTGATAAAGCTCAATGTAATAACAAGCAGCATATGAGTCTAAGGTTTTCAATTGGAACATTATATGGCTCTAGTAGGACGGTGGCATATCAAAGAGGAGCTTTGCAAAGGGTTTTCATATTTTCAAATAAAATTCCCAAGCACTCAAACATTCAGAGAGAAGATCATATCATGAAACCATATCACAAACATCAACTACTTAGATGAGCATGAGTTCCCTATTGATATTTGTTAACAAGCATCAAGATAATAAGTATGGAATAAAACATTTGCAAGCCAACCACAGGAAACATGTAGAGCAAGTAGAGCATGATTTCATGAGTTGATTTAGAAGATAGGAATTGAAACTCAATCAAACTCATGAATCATAGAGAGTGAGATAATGTTGCACATACCATCGCTCCTGAAGGATATAGGGATTAAGGAAACCAGTGGTGATTCGGTTGACCCATAGGGGCAGCCGGCTCACCCTAGTTTACCTTGTCCCTTGTCATGAAAGCGCAGTCGATGTTGTGTAACGCTTGTGTGGGAGATCTCAAGTGTGTATGTCGATGATAAGCTTGGGAGATCTCCCCCACACTTGTTCATGTACCTAGTGCTGTCTACAAACAAAGGAAAAACAAAAGATGGACTCTTCTAGTTCGAGAACCAGTGAGCCTTTATTCAAATTCAAATATTTTTTTATATTCACCATGAGATACCTCAAACAAGGCTGAGATGCCTTGGCTTACCTTCCCATTTGAATCAAGCTCGATGACTTACCCCATTTGAATTCAAAATTCCTGCAAGGGTTAGTCTGCATATACAACCAATATCCATGAATGCATTAACTATAAGGTTCATCAATCAAACTCGACACCGTGTCTTGTTTGATTGAAGAAGATGGTTTTAACCTAAGCACCATGCTTAATTTAAAACAACCTATGAATGCACATAGCTAAACATACACTCAAACCAAAGCGTCACAAACATAGATAAAGGAAGCATGAAAGCAAGATCAAGCTATTACCAAAGGGATATAAACATGAGCATAAGATGGTGAACATCGGGCAACCTCCCGAAAGGGCCTTGTTTAAAGTCAAAAGCAGGATGTACCTAACTAGGCAAGATGCAAGAGCTGACATCATCTCCAAACTAGGATAAGATTTGGTATGAGGAGGAGTTTACTCGGGATACTCACATACCTCCCCCACACTTGAAGTTTGCATTGCTAGGCAACAAAACTCAAGTGTGTGGAGATCAAGCCTCCTTTTGTAAATATTCCCTCACCAAAAACTTACCAAAGTGTTGAGGTGATGCAGCTCACATGTTCTTAGGTGCTACATGTCCGTCGTTCTTTATAATCTTTACCTGAAAGGGTTAGGACTAAAAATACCCGAAGAACAACCTATACTAAAAACATGCTCTTACTTTTTATTTGAAAAGGGAAATAAAACAAACCTAATCCTAGCTATCTCCTGGTAGTGCTTTGTTTATGGTCATAAGCTCAACCCTTGGAACTTCTTCTTGCAGCTATCATTGATGATGTCGTTCCCATCTCACCACCAATTGTTGATGTGTCATTGACGCTTCAGCTGCAAGGTTAGTGCCACATACATACACGAAATCTGCAATGCTTATGGTAAACATATGCATCTACAACCATCCTTCTAAACTTTTTACAGGAGAGGATCATAAGGCGGTTGTAGCCCTCGTGCATGCTCCGTGCATTGAGCATAGCTGACTCTGGAGAAGGATGATGCAAGCATGGTTCCTGAGGTATAGCAAGAGTGAAGCTACCATGCTTGTCAATAGAATTCTTTCCTTCGGAATCCAGAGTCGGCGCCTCATAGATTTCCATGGCCCATGAATTCTCCATCTCAAGAGATCCATCATGGAAGCTCGATGTTGATTCTCGATCAAAGTCGAGAGCAACATAATTTGGGCCAGCGGGAAGAGGCTCAAACTCGATCGAGTGTGATGATGATCGTTCGTCTTCACAAAGGTGAAGAGGGTCTTCCGAGTTGTACTCCTGAGGAGTAGAGAATTCTACACCCTCAACGAGAACGGGCTCGGATGAGGCGAACGGAGATACATGCATCATTTCCTTGAGCGGGTTTTGCTTGGGAAGAGGCTTCTCCATAGAATTTTCTGAAAATAAGGGAATGGTGGAAGAAGTGGCTTCCCTATGCTTGTCATCCAGGCTCCCTCGAGATGCATCGAGAAGTTTTTCTACAGGAGAGCCTAGGAGGAGATCAAGATCGAGGACATCAAAGATGTAGAAATCTAGATTAACCTTGATCTTGTCCACCAGGAGCGGCACAGCACATGCAACCCCTCGACACTCAAGAATGTGTCCGGAGGGACAACTCTTGAGGAGCTTGTCGGATGGTTTTAGCGTAACATTGCCCAAAAGAGTGTACGCTCGGTGCCATGGCATAATATTAACCTCCATAGTGGGGTTAAGATGGGCTTCTATGGTAGTTTCCCTTATGGAACAAGAGACGATCGTAGAGGGTGAACAAATCCAAAGTGCTTCGGAAAAGTTTCCCACTCCAGTCGACCACTTTTACTCCATAGGCTCCATGATAGATGTTTCGTTTGGAGGATCGGGAGGCAAAGAGGGTACCATAGGCCTAGGGGAAGGTTCTGTCAAAAGATTTCTAGATTGAAAGATATGGACAGAAAAGACTTCCTCCCCTAATTGGGCATTAGAGAGATTCGAGGTGCTTTTGTGATTCATAGAAGGGTCATCCTCGAATCGGAATGCAAACTCCGAAGGTTGAATTTCTTCTTCCTCCAGTGTTCTTGGTTCAGGAGAGAGCTCAACAGACAAATCTTGGGATGTGGAAATCATTGGTTCTGGTTCGACTATTGAGAGACTCTCATGGCTCGACATGAACTCTTTGTGGAGGGGTTCAGACTCAGCTATGAAAGAGGCATTTTCAGAAATTCTCTCTAAGATTTCTATTGCTTCATCTGAAGTCCTTTCAACAAAGGATCCCCCAGAGGTGATGTCGAGATATTGGGCGGAGTCCTGATCGAGACCCGTGTAAAAGTGCTGAAGTAATATAGCATCAGGCATCGATAGGACAGGGCCTAGTTTCACCAAGAGTGAAAATCTATCCCAGGCCGCACCTAATGATTCCTTCTCATTCTATTGGAAGAATGCGATAGCCCTTCGTAGAGCATACATCTGGGTCATGGAGAAGAACTTAAGACAAAATTTGTCTATAAGGTCACCCCAGCTCCCGTTCATGCTACCCACGGTTTTCGTGTACCATTGTTTAGCCCCTTTTACGAGAAAGAAGGGAAACAACTTCCACTTAAGGGTATCGTGTGACATGCCTGCAATGGCGATGCATGAACACACTTGCTCAAACTCCTGCAGATGGTGGTATGGGTTATCACTACTTAACCCAGAGAAGGAAAGTTCCTGAACCTTAGTGATATAATCAGAAGGGATTTCATAGCCAGGTGTGAGAATTGGGTGCTCAGAAGATGGTGGCTCTAAGAATTTCCCTTTCTGAGTGGAGAAGCTTAAAATGGTGGGCTGCTCCATGATAACGTGGGTGAAGGTAGAAATAAAGAAAAATGAAAAGATACGAGGACCACTGGGTACGAAAATAGATATAGCAACCGTTCCCCGGCAACGGCGCCAGAAAGCTTGTTGGGTATTTTAGCGTCACACGAAATAAATCCGCAAGTGCACTGACACCGTTGTAGCTTTCACCTTAGAGTATTCCAAGGGTATCGAATCCAAGGGAACGTGTGTGCACTAACTTCGTACTAGTCGATCCAAGGACACACCCAGATAAGAGGCAAGGATAGAGAGGATTCCTAAAGATAGCACTATAGATGAGATTAAAGGTTGATCTCTAGATAGAACTTGGCTTAGGGTACCGCTAGCCCTGACTTAACAGGTGACTCCGGTACGCGGATCTATGTGAAATGGAGCTCTCACTATATCCAGCTGCGGAGGATCAATGAGGGCCAGACGGGCTGTCACCACCACCTGGACTGCCTCTACCTAACGTTGGGATAAGCCGAAAGAATTATAACCGGTAGCGTGACAACTGCGTCTACGCTGTGGTTACTGCCGTAGCCAACGGACTATGGCACCTTGTACTTATAGAACTACGACCACGGAAGAGAACTGATCCCACTCACTATAGACACTACTAGCTTATACTAGAGGCATGCAAGAGAGCACTTGACTCCGTACTGTGCTTCCAACGTATACGAACGACTTGCAGCAGACGAATGCATAAACCCAGGATCTACGCACTAGCAGAGGAAATAGTCTACTCATGCAACCAGGCATAAACTATTAGAAAGGAATCACAAACACACTTTATTCTAATTAGAGCATGCAAGCATTTCCACTTTATTCTAATAGACAAGTCATACAAACAGGATACAAACTTGTGCACCTAATCAACTAGATCGAGGGGGTGTGTTCGTGAAGAACACACGCCTCTAAATGATGAACAGGCGAAGAACAAAAGAACATATCACTCAAGAATGAATAACACTTTAGTCTAAATAGAAAATGCAGAAATAATTACTTTACTCTAATTGAAGAACAAGCAACATCGTAGAGGCACATGCCTCTCTCTCTCCCTCTCTACTCTAACACTAGCTAGGAGAGGAGCCTTGGATGGGTGGAGTGTGTCTCATTTCCTACCCCCTCCCCTTCTATTTATAGACAAGGGGGTGGCTTGCTCGGAGTGCCAAATGACTCCAAAACACCTGGGAATGCCTTGAGCAACCAATGGAGAGCTGCCACGCGTCGGCTGGGGATGAGAGCACCTCTGAAGGGTTCGGCCGAACTGGGGTTCGTCCGACCCCCAGGTGGGTCCGTTTCCACCGCCTTTCGTCCAGGTGACTGCCAGGTGGGTCCTCAGGTGTGTATGCGGTGTTTTTAGCATGTTTCCGTGGGGATGTGGGCCCTTGAATCCGCGTACTGACTCCTGATTGGTCGAAGGTGTGTTTCCTTAGATTGGTGACGTGTCATGGACACATGGCATCCAACATGGCAACACGTCACCACGTGGTCTGGTGTGGGTCCCACCGGGCCCACATATCAAGATGGTGATCTTGTCTTGTGCATATCTCTTTCATCCGGACTCAGAAGTAGACAAATGATATATCCATTTCGATCGTCTCGACGAGCCCGTCGCAATGGTGCAGTCCAAATTGGCATTTGAGGTTGTTATGGATGATGTCCTATATAAGCCATTGGATCACTTGTTCTCAATTGTATCATTTATCACGTATTCCGGTGCATCCTGCAACAAAAGCTAGAAACACCAACACTTGTGGAACTTGTCAGTATAAAGCCCTATTCTAGTATTGATGATCACTTTTCATTCATTTTATGCAGGAGTTGACGGCATAAAAGTGGTGCTTAACAGCCGTCAACAGAGTCGAGATTTTTGGGGCATAGCTTCCTCTTGTGTTGCTTATCATCTCCCCCAAATCTTGTCTCAAGAGTTTTAGCCGTTTGGGAGATCCGGTGATGGAAAGGTGGAGTTGACTCCCGAGCTCAAGCATTTTTCTATTCTGTTCGTGCTTGGCGGACGGTTCACGAGGCTCGTGCGGATGGTCCGCGAGGCCCTGGCAGCGTTGGTATTCTTCGTGTTCTTCGCGTGTTCTTGAGCGCTTGAGTTTTGATTCGTTGAGTTACTGTTGGCGTTTCTTAATGTCTCCACTAGTTGTACACCTAGATGGAGTGGATAAGAACAACCGGGGTATACCGCAAGTGCACAGAAATACTGCTGTAGCACTTCCCCAATGTAGGAGAGTATTCCAAGGGTATCGAATCCAAGGAACGGTGTGCACTAACTCCTACTTCTAGTATAGATGATCCAAGGAAACAACTCTGATGGATAGGATAGGTAGAAAGGATCTGCTCGGACCGAGCGCAGAGTCTAGTAACGTTCTCTCAGGTATAACACTCACTTCGGGCACCAGGCACACGGCCTTTGTGCTGGCTCGAGCCCAACTCGGTACGCGACGTAAAAGGGTTGCAAAGGGTCCAATAGGCTGTCACCACTGTGGCCTACCTCTACGCTACGATCGTACGTGGCCTTCGAAGGATAGCTTATGGTCCAGACACCTCGTCTACACCACTCACTATTCCTACGAATCCGCGAGGGAGATACTGGCACTAGCTCAAGGTATGCTCTATCAGTCATGCAAGATCACGAATGCACTTTGATCTAACTAGAAACATGCAGGAGCTTCACTTTACTCTAATTAGACAGGTAGGCAAACTAGATGCAACTTATGATCTAAGTTCTAATGGATCAAAAGGGGTTATGTTCGAAGAACACAAGCCTCTAAACCAAGAACAAACGAAGAACACAAGAACACAACATTCTAAGCATGCATACGACTTTAGTCTAAATAGGAAATATTGAAATACTCACTTTAGTCTAGTTGAAGAACAAAGGCACCACTGAGGATCGTTCTTGAGGAAGATGTCATGAACATGACATCGCCTCAAGCCTCCCACCTCACTTCCTAGCACTAATCCTATACAAAGAGCTCTCCTCTCCTAAAGAGAGAGGCTCTAAGGCCAAAATGAAGAGGAGGAGGAGAAGAGTGTGTTCCAAAATGGAGCCCCTACCCTCCTATTTATAGAGGGGGAAGATGCTTGCTTCGGGGCTCCAAGTGCCCCTAAATGCCCAGAGCTGCAACCAGAAGCCAATCAGGAGGTGACACGTGGAGGGCCTAGATCAGCCGAACCAAGGTCGGTTCGGCCGATCTAGGGTTCGGTCGAACCCCAGGGGCCACGTGGCACCCTGGGCTTCCTCGTGGTGGCTGACTGGTGGGCCCTGATGCCTGTCCTCCGTGCATGCCAAGTTTCCCGACGGTTTAGGGGGATAACTGGGCCCTTGAATCCATGTGATGTCCATGTGGCGCTTCGTGATTCGTCGGGCTCACTTCTCTTGGATTGATGACGTCAGTGATCCATGGGAATCCTAGGTGGCATCCCCTCATTTGCTGGACTTGAAAGGCTTGGATCAAAGACTTATGCTTTTACTCCTCTTTCTAGTGCTATTTACCTGTATTTGCATAATCACCAACACTTGTGGAAAAGATTAGTTTAAGCCCTATTCTAGTGTTGATGATCATTTTCCATGCCAAAAGGTACATGTTTGACGGGTAAGAAGTGAGTGAAAGTCAGCCGTCAACAAATACCCCCATACTCGACCTTTGCTCGTCCCGAGTGAAGGGAAGAACAAGATCAAAGTGAGACGTGACATCCAAAGGTATGAAACGAGCATAAGAGATATTCCAAACCATACCTTGTACTTGTGAACTCTGATGTGTCTATCATGCTATCTTGGACAGTTGAGGGATGGAACGGTCATGAATCAAGTCACTCCTGCTCATCATGTTAAGTAACTTGGGGTTTTGCAATAGATTTTCGAAAACAGACCTTGCTTAGCTCCTCATTCATTCTCTTAGATCACTCAATGTGTATATGTCCTTACTAAGGCATTAGATCGCCTTTCCTCACCCTACTTCTAATGATGGTTGTATGTGGAGCTCAGGGTAGGATAAAGGATAAGGCATACTTGTATCACACATATTGCAAAATCAAAGACTGGATCCACAGAGAAAATCAAATCATACCATCAGATCAAGTTGTGCACATGTATGGATATTCAGTATGGTAAGGTGGATACTAGACCCGGAATGGGTGCTAGATATTACCATACACATATAATGGAAGCTGAGGTGATGGTAAGGTGAACACTAGCTCCGGAATGGATACTAGTTATTACCATCTATGATGTGGAACCCCTTTTTGTATGATCTCATCTCTCTCTTATTTCTCCTTTATTTAGGGCATGGACTATTCTTTCTTTTCTCTCTTTTTTTAGCCCATGTCTCTTTTGAAGGATACTTTTGGAGAGAGATGTCACACCACATATGGAGCTTTATTTTTTTTACGAAACGAATGAATGATACAATGCTAACTTCCAGTGTAGAAGCATAGCAAGGGGGATATGATGGTGTGTACATGAATCTTGATCATGAAAGTAATGAAAAGAATTCTCACAAGGGTCACAGAATTTGACAAAGCTCAATGCAATAACAAGCAGCATATGAGTAGAAAGTTTTCAACTATGAATATCATATGGCTCTAGTAGGACGGTGGCATATCAAAGAGGAGTTTTGCAAAGGGTTTTCATGATTTTCAAATAAAATTCCCAAGCACTCAAACATCCAGAGCGAAGATCATATCGTCAGACCATATCACAAACGTCAACTACTTAGATAAGCATGAGTTCCCTAATGATATTTGTTCACAAGCATCAAGATAATAAGTAAGGAATAAAACATATGCAAGCCAACCATAGGAATCATGTATGACATAGGAAACTACCTCCTGAGTTTGATATAAAAGATGGACTTCAAGATTCAAAACAAACTCAAAGGTACATGGAAGTGAGATAGGGAAGTTGCGTACCTCGGGTCCTTCTTTTTACTCTGCAAGGTGGAGATTTCCCCCACACTGTCTTTTTCTAGGAAATGAAAACAAGCTAAAAAGGGATAACGAAAATAAGGGAGAGAGGACTTACCTGGTGTTGGGCACGCTCTTACCTATTTTACCCTTCCTCGATGAAGTTGATCACTTCATATTCGATGTTGTCCGGTTCGAGGAAGATTTTCAATCGATGGCCATTCACCTTAAAACAATTGCCCTCATTGTTTTGCAGAGTGATAGCCCCATGAGGAGCAACCTCCACTACTGTGAATGGTCCTTCCCATTTGCTGCGCAATTTCCCTCTTCCGAATAGCTTGAATCGAGAGTTGAAAAGTAGCACTTTATCACCTGGTGCAAATTCCTTTTTCTTGATCTTTTTATCGTGCCACCTCTTGGTCCTTTCTTTATAGATCTTTGCATTGTGATAGGCTTTTTCTCTCCATTCTTCCAATTCTGCTAACTGCTTCTGCCTGTTTCTTCCAGACTTCAGGAAATCCAAATTGAATCTCTTGATTGCCCAATGAGCTTTATGCTCCACTTCCACTGGTAGATGGCACATCTTTCCGTAAACCAGCTGATATGGAGACATTCCCAGTGGAGTTTTGTACGTTGTTCGATAGGCCCATAGGGCATCGTTAAGATGCCTCTTCCAACTTCGGCCAGCCTCCTGTACTGTTTTCTGTAGGATATTCTTGATTTGCTTATTGGAGGTTTCTACTTGGCCATTAGTTTGGGGATGATACGGAGTGGCAACACTGTGTTGGATCCCATGACTCTTCAGAAATCTTCTGAAATCGGTATCAGTGAAGTGAGATCCCCCATCACTGATTACCATCCTGGGAATGCCTAAACGAGGGAATATCACCTCCTTGAACATTTTTTTGGAATGTTTGGCATCGACCGACTTGCAAGGTATGGCTTCTACCCATTTTGACACATAGTCGACTGCCACCAAGATGTATTCAGCTCCGTCAGACTTTGGAAATGGGCCCATGAAATCAATACCCCATACATCAAAGAGCTCCACTTGCAGATTATCATGTAAGGGCATTGCGTCTCTGGCAGTAATTCCTCTGTGCTTCTGGCAAGCTTTGCACTTCCGGATGAAATTCCTTGTGTCATCATACATAGTCGGCCAGAAGAACCGACTTTGCCATATCTTCGCATGTGTACGATATGTGCCGTAGTGGCCACCGTAAGGTCCAGAATGGCACTTCTCAATGATTTGCATTTCTTCATTATGCGGCACACATCTTCTTAACAAACCATCGGCACAGACCTTATAGAGGTACGGATCATCCCATATGTGTTTCCTTGCTTCATGAGCCAGTTTCTTCTTATTGGCTCCAGGGGATATGTACCCTGTCACCAGATAATTTACAATGTTTGCATACCAGGGGTTACTATCTGTGACCTTCAGCAACATATCGTTTCATAGAGAGTCATTGATAGGTGCTTCCTGCAGGTTAGTAATACGCATACGAGACAAATTATCTGCAACAGAGTTTTCTACTCCCTTTTTATCTTTTATTTCTAAATCAAATTCTTGAAGGAGCAGAATCCATCTAATCAAGCGGGGTTTAGCATCTTTCTTAGTGAGCAGGTATTTAAGAGCAGCATGATCAGTGTAAACTATTACCTTGGCTCCTACCAAGTAAGATCTAAACTTATCTATGGCAAAGACAACAGCAAGGAGCTCTTTCTCAGTAGTGGCATAATTCAACTGAGCTCCTGTCATGGTTTTGCTAGCGTAGGCTATAGCATGATGCTTCTTATCCTTAGTTTCGCCTAAGACGGCCCCTACAGCATAGTCACTCGCATCACACATGATCTCAAAAGGTAGCGTCCAGTCGGGAGGCTAGATGACTGGGGCTGAGATGAGTGCATTTTTGAGGGTAAGGAAAGATTCCATGCATTCCTCTGTAAACTCAAAGGGCGCATCCTTGGCTAAGAGATTGGTAAGGGGTCTAGCTACCTATGAGAAGTCCTTAATGAACCGCCGGTAGAACCCAGCATGGCCAAGGAAGCTACGAATGCCTTTGACATTTACAGGAGGAGGGAGCTTTTCTATTACCTCAATCTTTGCACGATCCACTTCTATCCCTCGTTCGGACACCAAGTGTCCTAACACGATGTCCTCTCGAACCATAAAATGGCACTTTTCCCAATTCAAGACTAAGTCCTTCTCATGACACCTTTGCAAGACCCTGTCTAAATTTCTAAGACATTCATCGAAAGTTTTACCATAGACGGAGAAATTGTCCATGAAAACCTCCATGATTTGCTCAATCATGTCTGAGAAGATAGACATCATGCACCTTTGGAACGATGTGGGTGGACTACACAACCCGAAAGACATTCTCCGATAACCATAGGTTCCGTAAGGGCAAGTGAAAGTGGTCTTGTTCTGGTCACCAGGGTGGATAGGGATTTGATGGTAGCCAGAATACCCATCAAGGAAACAGAAGAAGGAATGAATCGCCAGCCGCTCGAGCATCTCGTCGATGAACGGGAGCGGAAAGTGATCCTTCTTTGTAGCCTTGTTGAGCTTTCTATAATCTATGCACATCCCCCACCCTGTGGGATGGCGTTGAGCAATCTGCTCAACGAACTCATTAGGGGCTGTCGTCATCCCTCCCTTCTTGGGTACGCATTGAACGGGGCTCACCCATTCACTATAAGGGACTGGATAAATGATCCCTGCGTGAAGAAGTTTAAGAACTTCCTTCTTCACGACTTCTCTCATCGCATTATTCAGACTTCTCTGTGGCTCCCTTGTTGGTGGAATATCTGAGTCTACAGGGATGCGATGGGTGCAGAGATTCGGGCTGATCCCTTTTAGATCCTAAAGAGAGTAACCGAACACTGATCGGTGTTTCTCTAGGACAGAGATGAGCCTTCTGGATTCCTCATCAGAGAGATTATCGTTTATGATCACTGGGGACTCAGTGTCACCATGGAGGAAAACGTATCGAAGGCCAGCGGGCAAAGGCTTGAGCTCAAGAGGAGGCTTAGGTGGAGCCTGGAATTCAGATATATCTATAGGCTCATCAGGCTCCTCAATCTCATCTATGAACTCGGGTGCCCACTCGTCGAGGAGGGATTCCAGCGAATCTCCTGGAATGATTGCCTTAACCTCCTCAATATGTGTAGCGTCTTCAAGGGGATCAGTCCTCGCGTTTTTCGCTCTCGAGATTTCTACAGAGAAGACCTCCTTCCCTAGGCTAATGTCAAGCTTTCCTTGGGTAGGGGCTTCGAGGATAAATTTTTCGAGGGGCAATCCTATCATGAGGTCGAAGCTAAGGACGTCATAGGTGTGAAAGTCAAGAGCAAAGTCGACCTCCTTATACTTGACGGGGATAGCCTTCAAGATCCCTACTCCTTCTAGGATTTCCCCTTCAGGAGTCCTGATAGACGTCTAGGTAGGAGTCAAAGGTTCGTCTGCGAAGTTTCTCAGAGCATAAGTGCTAGACATGATATTGACTCCCACCAGAGGGTTGTAGAGAACTTTCACTACCCTCCCATTCAGGATGCAAGGAAGGGTCGATCGAGGCAGAAGGAGCTGGAAAATTCTGGCTATTACTTCCGACTCTCTCGACCAATCTTGGGTCATGATGGCCGTTAATTCCCGGGCGTTGTCCCTGAGGAAAGCGACATCCAAGGGATCTGGGGAACTCACGGGTGAAGGTGGTTTTCTCTCACAACCGTAGTTTGAGGTGTTTCCATAATCACCTATTATTTCATCCTCAAACTTTCGAAGAGACTCCGGAGGTTGAATTGCTTCTTCCTCCGGTGTCGTGACCTCCTGAACTGGGTGTATGGAATTGGGCGATGAAGGTTCAGGCTCAGGTTCAGGGGTAATCTCTTTTTTGGGTGTGCATCCTTCTTGAGGTTCTTCCGGCTCAGCTGTGAAGGAGGCATTCGCCGCTATGCGATCGAGGATCTTCCTCCCCTCACTTGGAGTTTTATCTGGAAAGGAACCTCCCGAGGCATCGTCAAGGTGCCAAGTGGACTTAGCGTCCAATCCCGCATAGAAATGCTGATAGAGCACATGGTCGGGTATCGACAGTGTGGGGCCCGATTTTACTAAACGTAAGAATCTTTCCCACGCCGCACCCAAGGTTTCCTTATCATTTTGCTTGAATCCGAGCACATCCTTTCGCAGGGCAATGAGCCATGCAGGTGGGAAAAACTGTCGGCAGAATTCACCGACAAGATTCAGCCAGCTGCCGCCCACTTCACTTGCGCGATCGTTGTACCATTGCCTCGCGCCTCCCGTGAGGGAAAAAGGAAACAATTTCCAACGAACGGTATCATGTGTCATGCCAGCAAAGGCGTAACATGAACACAGATGCTCAAATTCTTGCAGATGATCATAGGGGTTTTGACGGTCCCCGGAAAAGGAATACGATTTCTCAATCAAAGAGATAAGATCGATACTGAGTTGATAGCTAGATGTGGTAATTGGGTGTTCCGAAGGTGGAGGCTCTAACAACTCAGGTTAGGAGCAGAAAGATTTTGGATAGAAATTTGCTCCATGGTAACTGGGGGTAAAGATAGGAGAAAGGAAAACAAAGAGGATAGTCTAAGGGTAACAGGGGTGAAGGTAGAAGAAAAAGAAAAAACAAAAGATATGAGGACCACTAGGTTCGAAGATAGATACAGCAACCGTTCCCCGGCAACAGTGCCAGAAATGTTTGTTGGCGTTTCCTAACGTCACCACTAGTTGTACACCTCGAGGGAGTGGATAAGAACAACCGGGGTATACAGCAAGCGCACGGAAATACCACTGTAGCACTTCCCCAAGGAAGGAGAGTATTCCAAGGGTATCGAATCCAAGGAACGATGTGCACTATCTCCTACTTCTAGTATAGATGATCCAAGGACACAACTCTGATGGATAGGATAGGTAGAAAGGATCTGCTCGGACCGAGCGCAGAGTCTAGTAATGTTATCTCAGGTATAACACTCACTTCGGGCACCAGGCACACGACCTTTGTGCTGGCTCGAGCCCAACTCGGTACGCGACGTAAAAGGGTTGCAAAGGGTACAACAGGCTGTCACCACTGTGGCCTACCTCTACGCTACGATTGTACGTGGCCTTCGAAGGATAGCTTATGGTCCAGACACCTCGTCTACACCAATCACTATTCCTACGAATCTGCGAGGGAGATACTGGCACTAGCTCAAGGTATGCTCTATCAGTCATGCAAGATCACGAATCCACTTTGATCTAACTAGAAACATGTAGGAGCTTCACTTTACTCTAATTAGACAGGTAGGCAAACTAGATGCAACTTATGATATAAGTTCTAATGGATCAAAAGGGGTTATGTTCGAAGAACACAAGCCTCTAAACCAAGAACAAACGAAGAACACAAGAACACAGCATTCTAAGCATGCATACGACTTTAGTCTAAATAGGAAATATCGAAATACTCACTTTAGTCTAGTTGAAGAACAAAGGCACCGCTAAGGATCGTTCTTGAGGAAGATGTCATGAACATGACATGGCCTCAAGCCTCCCACCTCACTTCCTAGCACTAATCCTATACAAAGAGCTCTCCTCTCCTAAAGAGAGAGGCTCTAAGGCCAAAATGAAGATGAGGAGGAGAAGAGTGTGTTCCAAAATGGAGCCCCTACCCTCCTATTTATAGAGGGGGAAGATGCTTGCTTCGGGGCTCCAAGTGCCCCTAAATGCCCGGAGCTGCAACCAGAAGCCAATCAGGAGGTGACACGTGGAGGGCCTAGATCAGCCGAACCATGGTCGGTTCGGCCGATCTAGGGTTTGGCCGAACCCCAGGGGCCACGTGGCACCCTGGGCTTCCTCGTGGTGGCTGACTGGTGGGCCCTGATGCCTGTCCTCCGTGCATGCCAAGTTTCCCGATGGTTTAGGGGGATAAGTGGGCCCTTGAATCCATGTGATGTTCATGTGGCGCTTCGTGATTCGCCGGGCTTGCCTCTCTTGGATTGATGACGTCGGGGATCCAGGGGAATCCTAGGTGGCATCCCCTCATTGGCTGGACTTGAAAGGCTTGGATCAAAGACTTATGCTTTTACTCCTCTTTCTAGTGCTATTTACCTGTATTTGCATAATTACCAACACTTGTGGAAATGATTAGTTTAAGCCCTATTCTAGTGTTGATGATCATTTTCCATGCCAAAAGGTACATGTTTGACAGGTAAGAAGTGAGTGAAAGTCAGCCGTCAACAGTTACTTTGGTCCGGTGGCAACAAGTTTGGCGGACAGTCCGCGAGGTTGTCCCAGACAGTCCGTGCTGGTCGGACGGTCCGCAGTGAGCTGCCGGATAGTCCGAATTTCAGGGGTGCGCTACTGGTGGTTCGAGGCGTTTTTATGGACAATCCGCCGTGAGCTTCCGGACAGTCCGCGCCCTCCACGTGGACGGTCCGCTCGGTCACCCCGGACAGTCCGCCAGGGACTTCGCAGCAGTACCTAAGTCCTTTGGTTCTTGCTTTGGTGCTTCCACTCTTTGCTCCTAGGCTTGTCTCTTGTTCTTCTAGGCTTGTGTGTGCCTTGTTTGGAGCTTCCTTTGTGTGCGTGAGCATTTGGAGTGGCAATCGGGGTATAGACCGAGTTCGACCTACGGGAAGAATTTTTCTCGGCTCCCATTCACTCCCTCCCTCTCTGGTCGCCCGATTCGGTCCTTCAATTGGTATCAGAGCCGGTTATGGATCTTCGTGATTCTAACCAGTCTAAGATCCAAAGATGGGTGATTACGGTAAGGGGTCGGGTCCTCTGCACTTTGATGGCAAGAATTACCCGATGTGGGAGAGGCGCATGGGCGCGTTTTTGCGAGGGAAGGGAACTCTTATTTGTGAGGTCACTCAAAATGATCAATATGTCATCCCAGATAGTTTTCTGCTTCCAGGATCGCGGGACATGTTTGAGGCCAGCAGCAAGGCCGTTGATTACTTGTTCCGTGCTCTCTGTGCCTCGGAGTTCGAGCGAGTGTACGGAGAGAATGTGGCCGGAAAGATATGGCTCAAGTTGAGAAATGCTCATGTTGGCAATGCCCAAGTGCAAGCCTGTTTGTTTTCCACTTACCGGAGAGAGTACGAGAACTTCACTCATCTCCCCGGCGAGTCGACCGATGCTATGTTTCAGCGTTTCACTAGCATTGTCAACAACATGAGGGCCAATGTGACAGTGCTCCCATACACGGATCATGATCAAGTTATCAAGCTTTTGCATGCTCTGGATAGGTCTGTGTGGAGTGCCAAGGTTGAGGCCATTGAGGAGTCGAGCGTGTATGACACGCTGACGCTGGATGAGCTGTTTTCCAAGCTCAGGTCTTCAGAAGTTGACCGTGGCTTGAGAGCCAAGAGCGAAAGCCCTACTGATCCTCATAGTTTGGCTCTTGTCTCCGGGTCAAGGTCTAACGCTAACACCAGTGGTTTCTCTTTGTCTTGTCTTGTGTCTTTGCCAGATGAGGACTTTGAGGTGCTAAGCGAGGACGATCTCGCATTGTTGAGCAAGAGGTTTGGGCGGATGTACGAGAACCGCAAGAATGCAAGGCGGAGCTCGGGGATGTGCTATCAGTGCGGGAAGCACGGGCACTTCATCGCCGAATGCCCTGAAGCCATGGAGATCAAGAACGACTACAAGGGCAAGCCCAAGCACAACTACAACAAGCATCGGTCCCGGAATGACTACAAGGACAAGCACAAGGACAAGAGTGAGAGAAGGCACAAGAAGGGTGGCGGCTACAAGAAGAAGGCCGCTCGAGCGATGGTGGCCGGAGCGAGCGACATCGACTCGACATCAAGTGATGCTTCCTCCAACTCAAGCAGCGAGGAAGAGCAAGGGAAGCGCAAGGACAAGCGGCACACGGGCAAGAACTTCACTGGCCTAAGCTTCGTCGCACAAGGAGGCTTTTGCGGCATGGCGCACTCCAAGAAGGGTGGGAAGCACAGCTCGGATTCGAACTCCGACTCCGATGAAGAGGTACGACAAGATCCCAACTTCTTGCTAGAGGAGAATGCTGGGCTAAATGAGTTGCTTGATAACCGTGATGATGTGCTTCGAAAGACCAACAAGGAGAAGAGGGAATTTAGGTCTTTGTTGGGTGATGCTAAGGACAAGGTAGCCGAGCTTGAATCCTTGCTTGTGAATGCTAGGAATGAGATAGTCGCTTTGAAGTCAGCTCCTGTGGTGTCAGATGAGATTGATTGTGGTGATTGTTCAGTTTTTCTTGCTGATTTGACTGCCCTCAAGGAGAAGCATGCCTCTACTTTGGAGGAACTAGATGTGGTTAGGATTGAGTGTGATGAATTGAAATCTAGGCCAGCTTTACTAGGTGCTTGTACCTCATGTCCTGTTTTGCATGCTAGGCTAGATGAGTCTCACACTAGAATTGTTTCTCTTGAGGCGGCACTGAAAGGTCCTCTTCCTACATCATGTTCAACCTGTGAAATGCATGCTTTGAAAAACATGGAACTTGCACACTATGTTGATTGTCTGCAGGATGAAAATGATGAGTTGAGAAAAATGATGGCGTGGTTGTCTGGGCATGAGCCACAATTGAGTTTGATGTTGGCTCAGTTCAAGAGGTTTGATGGCCAGGCGTTGGGGGCTGACAAGTGTGGTGAGAAGAGTGGTGAGGGAGAAGAGAAAGCCGGAGAGATCCCCATTCCACCATATACCACACCAATGAACAAATTTGCACTCAAACCAAACCATCTCAGAAACAAGCTAGACACAACCCCAGATCCTCTAGTGTCCCCCCACAAATCTGAAAACTACCAAAAACCCATCAAGTTTGTGAGCACCCAGGGGAGTGTCTTTGATGGGAATACAGGAGAGAAAGCTGGAGAGAAGCTTGTAGAGAAGCCACAGCCTAAGCCAGTGCCAATCCGCTTCCATTGTGAGTATTGTGGGAGGGATGGGCATAAGGATGAGTTCTATTTTCGGAGAAAGAGGGATGAGAGGTTTGCTAGGGAGATGGCAAACAAGGACAGGTACCACCTTGCTCGTGGTGTGCCTGAGCCTCGTAGAGGGCCTCTACCTAGGGGTGATGTGTTTGTGAGGACAGTTCCCACTCGTGGAGGTGGAGGTGGAGGTGTGTTCCCTCAGAGAGACAGGCGTGTTGGGTTTGGGCGTGGTGAGTTGACTCAACGTGCTCCTTCTCGTGACTTTTACGAGTTTGGGAGGCACGATCGGAGCTTTGGGTCTTAGATGGACTACGGGCCATGTTTTCCCCCTCGTGGTGCGCGTACTGCTCCAGTGAGACGTGGCAAGTCCTTTGGTGGTAGGTGTGAGAGGGCTCCGCCTAGAGATTTTGGGAGGATGGATTTTGCTAACCCTTCTTTTGAGCAAATGGCTCAGCACTGGTTTGACTCTTTCGGTACTAACCCCAGTGTCGAGTCGCTTGCTCATTCTCGTCCTCATTTTTTATTGCAGGTGGGAGGCTTGGAGAACTTTTGGTTGATCGACTCCGGTTGCTCAAGACACATGACCGGAGATCGTGGGTGGTTCTCCAGCCTCACCCCGGTGAGTACAAGGGAGTACATCACTTTCGGGGACAATGGGAGAGGACGAGTGCTTGCTGAAGGTATGGTGATGGTGAGTAGCAAGGTGACCTTAAGAAGTGTGGCCCTGGTCAAGTCACTTGGTTTTAACCTCTTATCAGTATCTTAATTACTTGATGAAGGTTTTGAGGTTCGTTTTAAGTCGGGTGCTTCTCGTGTGCTTGATTCTCGAGGTGATCTTGTCTGTACGATCGTCCCCGAGGGTCAAATCATTCGTGCCGACTTTTCCCAGTCTGTTGGTCCTCCTTGATTCTTTGTTGCTAGCGTTTCGGCCGAGCTTTGGAAATGGCATAGGAGGTTGGGGCACTTGAGTTTTGAGTTGCTTTCCCGCTTGAGTGGTCTTGATCTTGTCCGAGGATTGCCTAAGTTGAAATTCGAGAAGGATTTGGTTTGTGCTTCTTGTCGGCATGGAAAGATGGTTGCCGCTTCTCACGCCCCTCTGACTTCTGTCATGACCGAGCGACCTTGTGAGCTGTTGCACATGGATTTGGTTGGGCCAGCTCGTGTTCTCTCTGCTAGTGGGAAGTGGTATGTTCTTGTGGTTGTTGATGATTTTTTGAGGTTCCCTTGGGTTTTCTTTTTGGAGGATAAGAGTGAGACATTTGGCTTTGTTCTGGACTTGATCTTGAGGTTGAAGAATGAGAGACATGGAGATGCCATTCGAGCTATACGCAGTGACAATGGCACGGAGTTTAAGAACTCTCATTTTGATGCGTTTTGCAGTGATCTTGGTCTCAATCATCAGTACTCTTCTCTATACGTCGCTTGCCAGAATGGCGTTGTGGAGAGGAAGAACCGGACCCTTTGTTAGATGGCCAGGATGATGCTCGATGAGCATACGACTCCTAGGTGTTTCTGGGCCGAGGTAGTCAATACCGCTTGCTATGTCTCAAATCGCATCTTCCTTCGTGCTTTCAAGAAGAAGACCACTTATGAGCTGATGCATGGCCGACAACCCAAGGTGAGTCACTTTAGAGCTTTTGGCTGCAAGTGTTTCATTATGAAGAAGGGCAAGTTGGATAAGTTTGAATCTAGATGTTCGGATGGGATTTTCCTTGGTTATGCGATTCACTCTAGAGCATATCGTGTGCTCAATCTTGACACTAACCGAATCATGGAGACTTGAGAGGTAACCTTCGACGAGACACAGCCATGTAGCTCTTCTACTTTTGAGTGTGCAGGTGACGAGGAGATTGGTGCCAGGATCTTTGAGGATGAGAAGTATGGAGATGGGGACGAGGATGATGATGATGGTGGTGCTCCCGTGGCTGATCGTGTACACACTACTTCCACTACTACGACGACGATCGAGGATGGACCATCCCCTACACCCACTACGACTAAGGCTGTTCGAGTGGAGGCTGCTGCTGAGGGGGAGGTTGTGTCCAGGCGTGAGGCTCCCCGGCGAGTACAAGTTGATCACCCACCATCGACCATCATTTGTGACCTTCATGAACGCACTACACGGTCGAGGTCAAGGAACACTTCTCATTTTGCTCATTCTGCCTTTGTTGTGTCGTTTGAGCCCAAAGATATTCGACATGCCTTGTCTGACGAGAATTGGGTGAATTCCATGCATGAGGAGTTGGAAAACTTTGAGAGATACCAAGTCTGGATGTTAGTCGATCCACCGCCAAATTGTCGTCCCATAGGTACCAAGTGGGTGTGGAAGAACAAAGAGGGTGAGAATGGGATAGTTGTGAGAAACAAGTCGAGGTTGGTGGCGCAGGGGTTCAACCAGAAGGAGAGGATAGACTATGAGGAGACATTTGCTCCTGTGGCCCGTTTGGAGGCAATTAGGATCCTTCTAGCCTTTGTCGTGGCTAAAGGGTTCAAGTTGTACCAAATGGATGTCAAGAGTGCCTTCTTGAATGGGGTGATAGAGGAAGAAGTGTATGTGAGGCAACCCCTGGGGTTTGAGAGTGAAGAATACCCACACCGTGTATATAAACTCCAGAGAGCGCTCTATGGGTTGAAACAGGCACCTAGAGCTTGGTATGGCAGGTTGAGAGGCTTTTTGCTGAGTGAGGGATTTGTGATGGGCACAGTTGATAAGACCCTGTTTCTCCTTAAGCATGGGAATGACCTTTTTATTGTTCAGATATACGTGGATGACATAATCTTTGGTGGCTCTTCTCATGATCTTGTTTCCAGATTTGCAGATGACATGAGCAGGGAATTTGAGATGTCCATGATGGGCGAGCTGCTGTTTTTCTTGGGTTCCCAGATCAAGCAGTGCAAGGACGGGACCTTTGTACATCAGGCAAAGTACACCAGGGACATGGTGAAGAAGTTTGGCATGAACGACTCCAAGCCGCTGACTACACCGATGAGTACGACTACGACTTTGGACGCGGATGAGGACGGCGAACCTGTGGACCAGAAGGAGTACCGGAGCATGATCGGCTCCCTCCTCTACTTGACGGCGACGATGCCAGACATACAGTTCAGCTTGTGTCTGTGCGCTCGTTTTCAGGCTTCACCGAGGACTTCACATCGGCAAGCCGTCAAGAGGATCTTCAGGTACTTGAACTATACTCCTGAGTTTGGCCTGTGGTACTCTGCCTCCTCAACACTCAGGCTTCATGGTTTTTCTGATGCGGATTTCACTAGGTGTCGTTTGGATCGCAAGTCCACTTCTGGGTGTTGTCAGTTCCTTGGTTCTTCTTTGGTCTCTTGGTCATCTCGCAAGCAATCGAGTGTAGCCCAATCCACCACCGAGGCTGAGTATGTAGCTACTGCTAGTTGTTGTTCCCAGCTGCTTTGGATGACATATACCATGAGTGATTTTGGAGAGGAGTGCTCCCAGGTTCCACTTTACTGTGACAGCACCAGTGCCATAAGCGTAGCCAAAAATCCTGTTCTCCACTCCAAAACGAAACACATTGAAGTGAGATACCACTTTTTGGGGGACAATGTCGAGAAGGGAAACATATCTTTGTCCTACGTCCCTACCCAAGACCAGCTAGCTGACATTTTCACCAAACCGCTTGACCAAGACACTTTCACTCGCTTGCGGGGTGAGCTTGGGGTGTGCTTTCCTTTCTAGCTGGGTCTTGGAGCTTCTCATGTATATATGTGTCATATGTTCATTTTGTTGCATTTCATTCATGCATTTTACTTTCTGTACAAAACCTGGTAGGATAGCCATCTTTGGATCACTTGAGCTAGGAAAAGCTTCTCTTATATACATTGATCACCGATGTGCTATTTGTGAGATATGTGCATGTTTGGTAAATTGTGGATGTGAATGCTTTGCTCTGGATGGTTCTGCCATATATCTGTGTTGAGATAGCTTTCTTTTGATGAAAATGCTAAAATTGTGTCTCTCATGAGTAGATGCTTGTCTATGCTCAATTTGTGCTTAAATGCTTATATCATTCTCAGTTTGTGCTTGAGGATCATATTCTCTTTGCTTGGGGTCAAAGATCCTTTGTCATTGTAAATGTTTAGCCCTTTTGCTTGCTTGGGGAGGAGCATAAGCTTCTTTTTGCCGCAAAGGCACTTCATGTACCATGTTTAAACTTGAAAAGGAAATTGGTGTATGAATTGCCTTATGCTTGAAAAAGGAGCTCCAAATCAGGTTTTTATGGCTTGATATTCATATCTTGGGTGCTAAACCGTAGCATGATTGTCTACCATGAGAAGTCTCATTTTAAGAAGTAGACACATGGCTCGGTGGCTTTAACATGACTTGAGTAGCTTGTGGGCGTTTATAATGATCTTGTGATGAGAATTTGTGATCTTGCATAAACTTTGGATGATCTAGTGAATTTATGTTCAAATTGGTGTAGAGAGAGTCTTGCTCATGAGATGACTATTTCTTTATGAAAATTGCTTAAAATTGCATTTGGCCATGTCACATGCTTATATGTCTCTACCTTCTTGATGGCAATGTGCTAGATACACCATGTCTACTTTGCTTGCTCTATGTCTCTTTTGTAGCATTTTGTTGTGCTCTTTGTATATTTGAGAAGCTTGGTAGATTGTATATGTGCTTTGACATGCATTTTTCATGAAAACAAGGGGAAGAGTTTCATATACCTTGATTCATGCATTGTCAACAAGGGGGAGAGATTTGTATGATATGGGGAGAATTTTCATGCATTGGAAGTTTTTGTGAAAAATTGGTATGCATTTGTGAGATGTGGCATGTGAGGAGAAAAATTGAGAAGAAGAGGTTGCATTTGCTCAGGGGGAGTTTGCATATGTGTAGGGGGAGCTCCTTTGATTTTCCTGAGTTTTGTGCTTTGTGATGTGCTCTTTGAGAGCTTTGTTTTGTCTCGGCTGTGTCGAGCCGTTGCCCTTGTCTTAGGGGGCTGAGACTTGGATTGGCGAGTGATCGCTTGTTCTTTGGCTTTGGATCACTTACTTGGGAGGTTTGTGTTCCTGGTTGTTTTCTTTTCTTTTTCTCTATGTGATTTCCATGGGTGTTGTCAATGCACTCATCAAGGGGGAGATTGAGGACTAGGTGTGTCCGATGACCAGTGGAGGGTCGCTCCTTAGTGATGAGTGATTGACAACGTTGTATGGACTGATGCTTGGCTAAGTGTGCAAGTACAGGTTGCGGTTTGACTCGTGTCGGTGTAGGTGAAGAACAAGCGTGAAAGGCCTTAGCCGTGGCGGCCTCCGGGTGATGGAGTGGCAAGTAGGCTTGGTTCGATGGACCCGGTGGCCGATGGGGTCAAGTGAGAGCCGTGCGGTGCAGGACTGGTGGGCTGAAGTCGTGAACATGAGCCGGTGCAAGTAGCAGATGGAGCCCGAATCTTGCACGCGGGGTTTGTTGGTTTGCCCACAAAACCATCGGTGGACGGTTTCTTGGTTTGGGCCTCAAAACCAAGCCTGGAGGCCCGAGGTGACGGAGATGGTGATCCGGGAGCTTCGGGAAGCTTCGAGGTGGAGGGCACGTGGCGTGATCGCGGGGTTTGCGTCGAGGTGAAGCGAAGACGCGGTGGAAGCATGTCCGTCCGATGAAGACTTGACCAAAATGCCCCTGAGGGGTTGTATCTTCATTTAAGCAGTAGGGGTAGCGTGGTCATTTACCTTCCTCTGATGGACTTCGTATAAATAGCGGAGAGGTGGATGGCATCTCTCTCTTGGACTCTAGGGCTTTCTCCCCCGGTAGATTTCTCTGAACTGCTTCTTTTCCCTCTGGATTCCTTAGGCTAGACTCTTGTAAAGACTCTGTCCTCTGGATGTATGGAAGCATTCGGCGTTGCGGTGATCTCCTAGTCCCTTGTGATTTTCGTGTGATTTTCGGGGTTATTTTTGGGGGGGGGTCGTTCTTCACTCGATTCGTGATTTTGGAGGCGTTTCTTTTCGGATTTCTTTTAGGGGATCATGGGTGGATGCCTTGCGCATCTTTGTGTCTGATCTTGACCCCTCAAACACCGTGGAGAGCCTTCGATTCGTGCGTTTTTTGTTGAAGCCCGAGTTCATGGTGGTAGTTTGTGTGATCCGCGATTCCCGGTGATTTAGTGGCTTAGGAGTCGAGATTTTTGGGGCATAGCTTCCTCTTGTGTTGCTTATCATCTCCCCCAAATCTTGTCTCTAGAGCTTTAGCCGTTTGGGAGATCTGGTGATGGAAAGGTGGAGTTGATTCCCGAGCTCGAGCATTTTTCTATTCTGTTCATGCTTGGCGGACGGTCCGCGAGGCTCGTGCGGACGGTCCGCGAGGCCCTAGCAGCGTTGGTATTCTTCGTGTTCTTGAGCGCTTGAGTTTCGATCCGTTGAGTTTCTTTGGTCCGGTGGCAACAAGTTTGGCGGAAAGTCCGCGAGGTTGTCCCGGACAGTCCGTGCTGGTCGGACGGTCCACAGTGAGCCGCCGGACAGTCCGAATTTCGGGGGTGCGCTACTGGTGGTTTGAGGCGTTTTTACGGATAGTCCGCCGTGACCTTCCGGACAGTCCGCGCCCTCCACGCGGACGGTCCGCCCGGTCACCCCGGACAGTCCGCCAGGGACTTCGCAGCAGTACCTAAGTCCTTTGGTTCTTGCTTTGGTGCTTCCTCTCTTTGCTCCTAGGCTTGTCTCTTGTTCTTCTAGGCTTGTGTGTGCCTTGTTTGGAGCTTCCTTTGTGTGCGCGAGCGTTTGGAGTTGCAATCGGGGTATAGGCCGAGTTCGACCTACGGGAAGAATTTTTATCGGCTCCCATTCACTCCTCCCTCTCTGGTCGCCCGATTCGGTCCTTCAGATGGTTTTGTAGGCAAACCACCAAACCCCGCGTGCAAGCTTCGGGCTTCAACCGCTACCTTGCACCGGCCCATGTTCACGACTTCAGCCCGCCAGTCTTGCACCGCACGGTTTGTACTTGTCCTCATCGGCCACCGGGTCCATCGAACCAAGCCTACTCGCCACTCCATCACCCGGAGGCCACCACGGCTAAGGCCTTTCACGCTTGTTCTTCACCTGCACCAACACGAGTCAAGCCGCAACCTGTACCTGCACACTTAGCCAAGCATCAGTCCACACAACGTTGTCAATCACTCATCACAGAGGAGAGACCCTCCACTGGTCTTCGGACACACCTGGTCCTCAATCTCCCCCTTGATGAGTGCATTGACAACACCCATAGAAATCACATAGAGAAAAAGAAAAGAAAAACAACCATGAATACAAACCTCCCAAGCAAGTGATCCAAAGCCAAAGAACAAGCGAAAATAAGATCACCCGCCAATCCAAGTCTCGGCCCCCTAAGACAAGGGCAACGGCTCGACACAGTCGAGACAAAACAAAGCTCACAAAGAGCACATCACAAAGCACAAAACTCAGGAAAACCAAAGGAGCTCCCCCTGCACATATGCAAACTCCCCCTGAGCAAATGCAACCTCTTCTTCTCAATTTTTCTCCTCACATGCCACATCTCACAAATGTAATACCAAATTTCCACAAAATCTCCCAATGCATGAAAATTCTCCCCATATCATACAATATCTCCCCCTTGTTGACAATGCATGAATCAAGGTATATGAAACTTCGTCCCCTTGTTTTCATGAAAAATGCATGTCAAAGCATATAAACAATCTACCAAGCTTCTCAAATATACAAAGAGCACAACAAAATGCTACACATGAGACATAGAGCAAGCAAAGTAGATATGGTGTAGTTAGCACATTGCCATCAAGAAGGTAGAGACATATAAGCATGTGACATGGCTAAAAGCAATTTTAAGCAATTTTCACAAAGAAACATGCATCTCATGAGCAAGACCCTATCCATACCAATTTGAGCACAAATACACTAGATCATCCAAAGTTTATGCAAGATCACAAATTCTCATCACAAGATCATTATAAACGCCCACAAGCTACTCAAGTCATGTTAAAGCCACCGATCCATGTGTCTACTTCTTAAGAAGAGACTTCTCATGGTAGACAAGCATGCTACGGTTTAGCACCCAAGATATGAATATCAAAGCATAAAAACATGATTAGGAGCTCATTTTTCAAGCATAAGGTAATTCATACACTAATTTCATTTTCAAGTTTAAACATGGTACATGAAGTGCCTTTGCGGCAAAAAGAAGCTTATGCTCCTCCCCAAACAAGCAAAAGGGCTAAACATTTACAATGACAAAAGGTCTTTGACCCAAGCAAAAAGAACATGATTCTCAAACACAAACTCAACATGATATAGGCATTTAAGCACAAATTGAGCATAGATAAGCATCTACTCATGAGAGACATCAATTTTAGCATTTTCATCAAAAGAAGGTTATCTCAACACAAATATATGGCAAAACCATCAAGAGCATAGCATTCACATCCACAATTTACCAAACATGCACAAGTCTCACAAATAGCACATCAGTGATCAATGTATATAAGAGAAGCTTTTCTTAGCTCAAGTTATCCAAAGATGGCTATCCTACCAGGTTTTGTACAGAAAGTAAAATGCATGAAGAAAATGCAACAAAATGAACATATGACACATATATACATGAGAAGCTCCAAGACTCAGCTAGAAAGGAAAGCACACCCCAAGTTCACCCCGCAAGCGAGTGAAAGTGTCTTGGTCAAGTGGTTTGGTGAAAATGTCGGCTAGCTGATCTTGGGTAGGGACATAGGACAAAGATATGTTTCCCTTCTCAACATTGTCCCTTAGGAAGTGGTACCTCACTTCTATGTGTTTCGTTTTGGAGTGCAGGACAGGATTTTTGGCTACGCTTATGGCACTGGTGCTGTCACAGAAAAGTGGAACCTGGGAGCACTCCTCTCCAAAATCACTCATGGTATATGTCATCCGAAGCAGCTGGGAACAACAACTAGTAGCAGCTACATACTCGGCCTCTGTAGTGGACTGGGCTACACTGGATTGCTTGCGAGATGACCAAGAGACCAAAGAAGAACCAAGGAACTGACAACACCCAGAGGTAGACTTGCGGTCCAGTCGACACCCAGCAAAATCAGCATCGGAGTAACTGTGAAGTCTGAGTGTCGAGGAGGCAGAATACCAAAGACCAAACTCAGGAGTGTAGTTCAAGTACCTGAAAATCCTCTTGACGGCCTGCCGATGTGAAGTCCTCGGTGTAGCCTGAAAACGAGCGCACAGACACACACAGAACTGTATGTCCGGCCTCATCGCTGTCAAGTAGAGGAGGGAGCCGATCATGCTCCGGTACTCCTTCTGGTCCACGGGTTCGCCGTCCTCGTCCGCGTCCAAAGCCGTAGTGGTACTCATCGGTGTAGTCAGCGGCTTGGAGTCGTTCATGCCAAACTTCTTCACCATGTCCCTAGTGTACTTCGCCTCATGTACAAACGTCCCATCCTTGCACTGCTTGATCTGGAGGCCCAAGAAAAACTGCAGCTCGCCCATCATGGACATCTCAAATTCCCTGCTCATGTCATCTGCAAATCTGGCAACAAGATCATGAGAAGAGCCACCAAAGATTATGTCATCCACGTATATCTGAATAATCAAAAGGTCATTCCTATGCTTAAGGAGAAACAAGGTCTTATCAACTGTGCCCATCACAAACCCCTTACTCATCAAAAAGCCTCTCAACCTGCCATACCAAGCTCTCGGTGCCTGTTTCAACCCATAGAGCGCTCTCTGGAGTTTGTATACACGGTGTGGGTATTTTTCACTCTCAAACCCCGGGGGTTGTCTCACATACACTTCTTCCTCTATCACCCCATTCATGAAAGCACTCTTCACATCCATTTGGTACAACTTGAACCCTTTAGCCACGGCAAAGGCTAGAAGGATCCTAATTGCCTCCAAACGTGCCACAGGAGCAAATGTCTCCTCATAATCTATACCCTCCTTCTGGTTGAAACCCAGCGCCACCAACCTCGACTTGTTTCTCACAACCATCCCATTCTCACCCTCTTTGTTCTTCCACACCCACTTGGTTCATATGGGACGGCAATTTGGTGGTGGATCGACTAACACCCAGACTTGGTTTCTCTCAAAGTTTTCCAACTCCTCATGCATGGAATTCACCCAATTCTCGTCAGACAAAGCGTGTCGAATATCTTTGGGCTCGAAAGAAGCAACAAAAGCAGAGTGAGCGAAATGAGAAGTGTTCCTTGACCTCGACCGTGTAGTGCGTTCATGAAGGTCACCTATGATCGTCGTCGGTGGGTGATCAACTTGTACCCGCCGCGGAGCCTCTCTCCTGGACACGATCTCCCCCTCAGCAACAGCCTCCACTCAAACAGCCTCAGTCGTAGTGGGTGTAGGGGATGGACCATCCTCGATCGTCGTCGTAATAGTGGAAGTAGCACGTACACGATCAGCCACGGGAGCATCACCTCCATCATCGTCTTCATCTCCATCTTGCTCGTCCTCAAAGATTCTAGCTCCAATCTCCTCGTCACCTGCACACTCAAAAGCAGAAGAGCTACATGGCTGTGTCTCGTCGAAGGTAACCTCGTAAGTCTCCATGATTCGGTTAGTGTCAAGGTTGAGCACACGATATGCTCTAGAATGAATTGCATAACCAAGGAAAATACCATCCGAGCATCTAGACTCGAACTTATCGAACTTGCCCTTCTTCAGAATGAAACACTTGCATCCAAAAGCTCTAAAGTGACTCACCTTGGGTTGTCGACCATGCATCAGCTTATAAGAGGTCTTCTTCTTAAAGGCACGAAGGAAGATGCGATTTGAGACATGGCAAGCGGTATTGACCGCCTCGGCCCAAAAACGCCTAGGAGTCCTATGCTCATCGAGTATCATCCTGGCCATCTCACAAAGGGTCTGGTTCTTCCTCTCCACTACACCATTCTGGCAAGCGACGTATGGAGAAGAGTACTAATGATCAAGACCAAGATCACTGCAAAAGGCATCGAAATGAGAGTTTTTAAACTTCGTGCCATTGTCACTACGTATAGCTCGAATGGCATCACCATGTCTCTCATTCTTCAACCTCAAGATCAAGTCTCGAACAAAGCCAAATGTCTCGCTCTTATCCTCCAAAAAGAAAACCCAAGAGTACCTCGAAAAATCATTAACAACCACAAGAACATACCACTTCCCACCCGAGAGCGAACACGAGCTGTCCCAACCAAATCCATGTGCAATAGCTCACAAGATCGCTCGGTCATGACCGCAGTCAGAGGGGCATGAGAAGCAGCAACCATCTTTCCGTGCCGACAAGAAGCACAAACCAAATCCTTCTCGAATTTCAACTTAGGCAATCCTCGGACAAGATCAAGACCACTCAAGCGGGAAAGCAACTCAAAGCTCAAGTGTCCCAACCTCCTATGCCATTTCCAAAGCTCGGCCGACACGCCCGCAACAAAGCATCGAGGAGGACCAACAGACTGGGAAAAATCGGCACAAAAGATTTGACCCTCGGGGACGATCGTACAGACAAGATCACCTCGAGAATCAAGCACACGAGAAGCGCCCGACTTAAAACGAACCTCAAAACCTTCGTCCAGTAACTGAGATACTGACAACAGGTTAAAACCAAGTGACTTGACCAGGGCCATACTTCTTAAGGTCACCTTGCTACTCACCTTCACCATACCTTCAGCAAGCACTCGTCCTCACCCATTGTCCCCGAAAGTGATGTACTCCCTCGTACTCACCGGGGTGAGGCTGGAGAACCACCCACGATCTCCGGTCATGTGTCGTGAGCAACCGGAGTCGATCAACTAAAAGTTCTCTAAGCCTCCCACCTACAATAAAAAACGAGAACGAGAATGAGCAAGCGACTCAACACTGGGGTTAGTTCCAAAAGAGTCAAACCAGTGTCGAGCCATTTGCTCAAAAGAAGGGTTAGCAAAGTCCATTCTACCAACACCTCAAGGCGGAGCCCTCTCACGCCTACCACCAAGGGACATGTCACATCTCACTGGAGGAGTACGCGCACCACGAGGGGGAAAACGTGGCCCGTAGTCCATCTGAGACCCAAAGCTCCAATCGTGCCTCTCAAACTCGTAACGGTCACGAGAAGGAGCACGTCGAGCCAACTCACCACGCCCAAATCCAACACGCCTATCTCTCTGAGGAAACACACCTCCACCTCCACGAGTGGGAACTGTATGCACATACACCTCACCCCTAGGTAGAGGCCCTCTACGAGGCTCAGGCACACCACGAGCAAGGTGGTACCTGTCCTTGTTTGCCATCTCCCTAGCAAACCTCTCATCCCTCTTCCTCCGGAAACAGAACTCATCCTTATGCCCATCCCTCCCACAACACTCACAATGGAAGCGGATCGGCACTGGCTTAGGCTGTGGCTTCTCTACAAGTTTCTCTCCAGCTTTCTCTCCTAACTTCCCATCAAAGACACTCCCCTGGGTGCTCACAAACTTGATGGGTTTTTGGTAGTTCTCAGCTTTGTGGGGAAACACTGGTGGATCTGGTGTTGTGTCTAGCTTGTTTCTGAGGTTGTTTGGTTTTGGTGCAAATTTGTTCATCGGTGTGGTATGTGGTGGAATGGGGATCTCTCCAGCTTTCTCTTCTCCCTCACCACTCTTCTCACCACACTTGTCAGCCCCCAACGCCTGACCATCAAACCTCTTAAACTGAGCCAACATCAAACTCAGTTGTGGCTCATGCCCAGACAACCACCCCATCATTTTTCTCAGTTCATCATTTTCATCCTGCAGACGATCAACATAGTGTACAAGTTCCATATTTTTCAAAGCATGCATTTCACAGGTTGAACATGATGTAGGAAGAGGAGCTTTCAATGCCACCTCAAGAGAAACTATTCAAGTGTGAGATTCATCTAGCCTTGCATGCAAAACAGGACATGAGGTACAAGCACCTAGTAAAGCTGGCCTAGATTTCAATTCATCACACTCAATCCTAACCACATCTAGTTCCTCCAAAGTAGAGGCATGCTTCTCCTTGAGATCAGTCAAATCAGCAAGAGAAACTGGGCAATCACCACAATCTATCTCATCAGACACAACAGGAGCAGACTTCAAAGAGACTATCACATTCCTAGCATCCACAAGCAAGGATTCAAGCTCGGCTACATTGTCCTTAGCCTCACCCAACAAAGACCTAAATTCCCCCTTCTCCTTGTTGGTCTTTCTAAGCACATCATCATGGTTATCAAGCAACTCATTGAGCCTAGCATTCTCCTCTAGCAAGAAGTTGGGATCTTGTCGTACCTCTTCATCAGAATCGGAGATCGAATCCGAGCTGTGCCTCCCACTCTTCTTGGAATGCGCCATGCCGCAAAAGCCTCCTTGTGCGACGAAGCTCAAGCCGGTGAAGTTCTTGCCCGTGTGCCGCTTGTCCTTGCACTTCTCTTGCTCTTCCTCGCTGCTCGAGTCGGAAGAAGCATCACTTGATGTTGAGTCGATGTCGCTCGCTCCGGCCACCATCGCTCGAGCGGTCTTCTTCTTGTAGCCGCCACTCTTCTTGTGCCTTCTCCTGCCATTGTCCTTGTGCTTGTCCTTGTAGTCGTTCCGGGAGCGGTGCTTGTTGTAGTCGTGCTTAGGCTTGCCCTTGTAGTCGTTCTTGATCTCCATGGCTTCAGGGCATTCGGCGATGTAGTGCCAGTGCTTCCCGCTCCGATAGCACATCCCCGAGCTCCGCCTTGCATTCTTGCGGTTCTCGTACATCCGCCCAAACCTCTTGCTCAACAAGGCGAGATCGTCCTCACTCAGCACCTCAAAGTCCTCATCCGGCAAAGACACAAGACAAGACAAAGAGAAACCACCAGAGTTAGCATTAGACCTTGACCCGGAGATAAGAGCCAAACTATGGGGGTCAGTGGGGCTCTTGCTCTTGGCTCTCAAGCCACGATCAACCTCTGAAGACCTGAGCATGGAAAACAGCTCATCCAACGTCAGCGTATCATACACGCTCGACTCCTCAATGGCCTCGACCTTGGCACTCCAAACGGACCTATCTAGGGCATGCAAAAGCTTGATAGCTTGATCATGATCCGTGTATGGGAGCACTGTCACATTGGCCCTCATGTTGTTGACTATTCTAGTGAAGCGCTGGAACATAGCATCGGTCGACTCACCGGGGAGATGAGTGAAGTTCTCGTACTCTCTCCGGTTAGTGGAAAACAAATGGACTTGCACTTGGGCAATGCCAACATTAGCATTTCTCAACTTGAGCCAAATCTTTCTGGCCACATTCTCTCCATACACTCGCTCGAACTCCGAGGCACAGAGAGCACGGAACAGGTAATCAACGGGCTTGCTGTTGGCCTCACACATGTCCCGCGATCCTGGAAGTAGAAAACTATCTGGGATGACATAATGAGGATTCTGAGTGACCTCCCAGATAAGAGTTCCCTTCCCTTGCAAAAATGCGCCCATGCGCCTCTCCCACATCGGGTAATTCTTGCTATCAAAGTGCGGAGGACCCGACCCCTTGCCGTAATCACCCATCTTTGGATCTTAGACTGTTTAGAATCAAAAAGATCCATAACCGGCTCTGATACCAATTGAAGGACCGAATAGGGTGACCAGAGAGGAGGGAGTGAATGGGAGCCGATAAAAATTCTTCCCGAAGGTCGAACTCAGCATATACCCCGATTGCCACTCCAAAAGCTCGCGCACGCAAAGGAAGCTCCAAACAAGGCACACACAAGGCTACAAGAACAAGAGATAAGCCTAGGAGCAAAGAGCGGAAGCAACTAGACAAGAATCAAAGCACATGGCACAATCTGGAAACGCCAGGCGCGGACTGTCCGTGCAGTACGGGCGGACCGTCCGCTAGGGTACGGCGGATTGTCCGCAGGTGCTGCGCGGACTGTCCGAAATGAACACCAGAGCTACCAGAGACAAACCCAAAAATACGGACTGTCCGGCTAGGCCTTGCGGACTGTCCGCCAGTGTTGCGGACTGTCTGTGAGGGCAGCGCGGACCGTCCGCCCAGCTCGCTAGAAACCCCAGACAAAACCCCACACAAAACTCCACCACGCGGACCGTCCGTGATCAACACGCGGACTATCTGAAAACCTCTTGCAACGAAACCCTAGAGCTCAAACAGATCGAAACGAAGACGCGCAAGAACACGAAGAACATGCGACGAACTACAGGACGCGCCGACTGTCCGCGGCTACCGTGCGGACTATCCGCAAGCCACGAACAGAACCAAAAACGCCCGACCCGCGGGGTCAACTCCACAAACTCATCACCAGATCTCCCAAATGCCAAAAGCTCTTGAGACAAGATTTGGGGGAGATAATAAGCAACACAAGAGGAAGCTATGCCCCAAAAATCTCGACCTTTAAGCCACTAAATCGCTGGGAATCTCGGATCACACGAACTTCACCTAGAACACGAACTCTGGCCAAAAACTCACGAGTCGAAGGCTCTCCACGGCGTTTGAGGAGTCAAGATCACACACAAAGATGCGCAAGGCATCCACCCATGATCTCCTCAAAGAAATCCGAAAGGAAAACGCCCTCAAATCCCCGAATCGAGCGAAGAATAAAACTCCCAAAAATAGCCCCGAAAATGACACGAAAATCACAGAGGACTAGGAGATCATCGCAATGCCGAATGCTTCCATACATCCAGAGGTCAGAGTCTATACAAGAATCTAGCCTAAGGAATACAGAGAGAAAAGAAGCAGTTCAGAGCAATCTACCGGGCGAGAAAACCCTAGAGTCCGAGAGAGAGAGATGCCATCCACCTCTCCGCTATTTATATGAAGTCCATCGGAAGGAGGTAAATGACCACGCTACCTCTACTGCTTGAAATGAAGATACAACCCCTCAGGGGCATTTTGATCAAGTGTTCATCGGACGGACACGCTTCCACCGCGGCTTCGCTTCACCTCGACGCAAACCCCGAGATCACGCCACGTGCCCTCCGCCTCGAAGCTTCCTGAAGCTCCCAGATCACCGTCTCTGTCGCCTCGGGCCTCCGGGCTTGGTTTTAAGGCCCAAACCAAGAAACCGTCCACCTGATGGTTTTGTGGGCAAACCACCAAACCCCGCGTGCAAGCTTCGGGCTTCAACCGCTACCTTGCACCGGCCCATGTTCATGACTTCAGCCCACCAGTCTTGCACCGCACGGCTCGCACTTGACCCCATCAGCCACCGGGTCCATCGAACCAAGCCTACTCGCCACTCCATCACCCGGAGGCCACCACGGCTAAGGTCTTTCGCGCTTGTTCTTCCCCTGCACCGACACGAGTCAAGCCGCAACCTGTACCTACACACTTAGCCAAGCATCAGTCCACATAATGTTGTCAATCACTCATCACTAAGGAGCGACCCTCCACTGGTCTTCGAACACACCTGGTCCTCAGAATGCATCTAAAAGAGTATAGAATACCAAAGTTTAATATCTCATCAAGATCTACAATCTTTATTTAGGTTATTTTTTCTTTTGAGAAAGTAGTGGTATACTTTGGTTATTAATCCTAGATTCAACCACATGGTATAAGAAACTATGTCATGTACTTGTCAAATTTGTACTACATGTTGTTACCACTTCCGAAAAAGACCAAAATAAAGATTATAGATCTTGATGAGATATGAAACTTTGGTATTCTACACTTTTCCATTTGACCACATTTAGAGTAAAAAAATCTTGGTTGTATTCGTCATTTTATGAAATTTACTTCTTACCATTATATAAACAAAAAATAATGTATTCCAGTGTAGTGGCAAGGTGCTCAACTCTCAAACCCAAGAACCCGGGTTCAAATCCTATGCTTCATTTACTTGTTTCAATGTGAAAAATTGATATAATTCAAAATTTGTATTTAAAGTTATATACAAGTTCAAACCAGAATTTGGTACTCGACATGATTTCATATGAAAAAATCACAAATATAAAAGTCGTAGAAGTCATGAAGATCTATATCTTTTGTTTTGGTCATTTTTTAAAATGACTTTGTTTGGTAAGTTCATATTTTGAATTTAAAATATTAAAACTTCAAATAGTGCATAATTTGTGGGCCATGTGTGAGCCAAGAAGTGGCTGGGTCCACACGTCAGGGACTTTTGTAGAACTGCCACCGCCCCTGCGTCTCGCACTCCACATTTTAGGAACCACCACCGCCCCTTCTCTCCCATTCGCCTCTCTATAGTGCAGAATCCGATCAGTTTGCAAACCACCCCACCGCCGGCAACCCGTCTAGCGGCGGCCAGCAGATCGACGAAGATGGACGCGTCCTCGATGGCAGGGTCCAGGGTTTCGACGACTCGTGCAAGGAGTCTGGCGCCGATTCCCACAAAGACGGCGGCGGCGGCGGCGGAGGCAGCGGCGCAAGCAACGGTGGTGGCGGAGGCGGCGGCGGACTCGGTAGCGGGCCCCGACGAGGCTGGGCCATCACGGATGGATCCGAAGCGCGAGGCAGAGGTGAAGGCTGGTGAGGGTTTTCTGCACCCACCCCCCCTCCCCCCCGACAAGAAGGCCAAGGAGGATGCGTTGTCGGACAAGGAAGACCTATACCCGCCGAAATGGCAGGATTTCGGCTGGGAACGCCCGATAATTTTTTTTCTCACCGCAAAATGTTTATGTTTGTGCGAAATTAGGTATTTAAGAGATTCTTTTTGTGTGTGGGCAATTGTTAAGATTACTCAGATTATTAAAGTGATTCTTTCTATGTGTGCGATATTGTTCAGATTAATCAGATTATTAAAGTGATTATTTCTATGTGTGCTAAATTGTTTTCGAGTTGAAATTAATGCTATGACTCCCAAATTTGGATTTCTTGGCTAGTATACCATGTTAGGCATTCATAACTAAGTAGCATTAACAATTTTGTGCATTTATTTAGTGTTTAATTATGTAGCATAATCAAATATCTAGTCTGGTTCAGTGTACAACTATGTAGCAAAATTTGAAATTACAGTTTAACTTCACTGGACACATACTGATGAGGTAATGCAAGTCAAGCTGCTAATGGGAATGCTTTGGGACTAGAAAATTTGTTTGTTTGGTTTGGTTTGTAGATAAAAGCAGTTTCAATCTGATTGGACTGGGCTTGATGGTCATTAGAACTCTCCATGGATTAGGACATACATTGCTTCCATTATAACTGAAATTGCACTCTGTTCAATCAACACTACAATCCAGTTTTCCAATGTATGTGTATACTGTCCAGTTTATTGTTGGAAAAAGAACATCATGCAAATGTCAATGATCAACTAATTTTACCATGAATTTCATATACCATGTTAGGCACTTCGTGCTAGCTACTATGCAAACTATAATATATCTATTATTGGAAAGTTTGTTGCATCCATAAATGTATGTTAGATTTTCAGTTATCACAAAATTTATTATAAATTCATGTCTCCATTTCCTAATTCAAGGATTGGGGCTGAAGGTGACGTATGATATGAACTTTCCGCGAGTTAGGATTTTCGCGGAATGCACTAATGAGAGTGATGATCAGTTCTGCATGCCATTCACATGTCGGCGACCTACGGATGCTGAGGTATTAGCTTAATTGCCTATATTCCCACTGTTCCATATGCCAATTTTGATGTACTTATCTCTGATAATGCATATTAAAAACATGTCAGCTACCACCAGAGAATGTTACATAAGCCTAAAGAATTAGATATTATTGAATGGCACTATCTATTGAAGTACTTTCGGACTGCAAAATTACAGGTTTGTTCCACATTGTTAACATTAATCAACATTACCAATTTCATACAAATGGCTTTGTATGAGTCATTAAGATTATTGTTGAAATCTTGACATTCTATAGGCTAGGAGCATACAAAATTTTGGGATTCGAGGCCAACAAATTACAAGACATTTGTCAGGCTGTAAGCCTTATGCTCAGCGCAACTATGAGAAGGTAATTACTGGAGAAGCACATCTACAAGCTTTCATGCAGGATGAATGACTAATTTGTTATGTTCTTGGCATATCAGAGAGACCTAGAACTTGTGAGGAGCCCAATGATGTGGAACTTTGGTTTATAACTCACACAAAGGATGGCAACTAGAAAGACCAAGAATCTAGGGCTGTCTACGTGAGTTCTCAATGAACTTGCACATACATTACTATATATAGTCCATGGAAATATAGAATGCATGCAATTTCTTGTTCTACTAACTCCACCATCTGTGCCTTGTAAATGTTAGGCCAAAGCAAGCAGCCTTATTACTGAGGCGGAATCAAATGCAGAGGAAAACTTCATTACCCAAAAGGAAAAGTACGAGATTTTCCAGATGGCATACAAGGAAGTCACAAAGTGCAAATCAACCAAGTTGTATGGTAATGGGTACCTAGCAAAAAACCCAACTAGAAGGAAGCTGCTGAATGCGGATCGTGAGGAACAAATTCGTATCGAGGAGCAACAACATCAGGAACACGTCGAGCTCATGGGATCATTTGAGCAGCTACAACAACAAATGTCATCATGGGAAGCTGACAGGGGAGCCGAAAGGAGAGAATATGCACTACAAATTGTAGAAATTAACAAGGCAAGGGAGGCTGATAAAGAACAGATTAGGAAAGAGTTCCTATCAATGGAACAGATTTGGAAAGAGTTCCTATCAATGCTGCAAGCAGCAAATGGACAGGCAACTATTCAACAAGTACTAGTCAAGCTAGTTATTCAATGTCATTCTTTCCTTAGGTTATGTATCTAAATTTCTGTATCCTTTCATAGATTGTCCTGTCAACATCTGTCCAGCCAAACAACAATGTCACTGCTTCTGCAGACGTGGCGCCGGCTGCATTAAACACGAGCCCTGAAGATGTACAGACAAACTCAACGAATGTGCTCTCTTCTAGTCAGGTTGTTCGTGAATTGACCACTATTTACTTCTATCATCAGATACTGATCAAAATGGCACCTAATTGTTTCCTTCCAAATTTTTTGTTCCCA
The DNA here is from genome assembly GCA_036936925.1 of Cenchrus fungigraminus. NCBI lineage: Eukaryota > Viridiplantae > Streptophyta > Magnoliopsida > Poales > Poaceae > Cenchrus > Cenchrus fungigraminus. The sequence goes on from CM072779.1 coordinate 62,656,316, forward strand.
GGAGAAGCCTCCAAGCCAACAAGAGCAACCTGAAGTCGGTACCAAACAAAGGGCGGTTACCATTCACAATACAAGAAGTAGTAAAGTTGGTAACAATAATGAAGCACGTCCCGTCCCACCCGTTACAAAAATTTCATCTCAACATCTAATGGGAGAAGTTGCAAACAGGAGACGACAAATCGCCAAAAAGTCAGGAGGTGAAATTTTTCTAACTCCTCTATGTTATTAATGTTCTTGTTTCAGCTGTCAAAGTGTTTATAGTTGTGTTAATTATTTGCTGTCATTCTGATAAATTTATGATTCACAATGAAACTATGGTTTCCTACATGTTGTTGTTGCACCCTTTCCATTGTCACATATTATTTGATGCTTACAAATGATATTCATTCTTTTCAGGAGCTTAAGCCATTTCGAATGGAGCAAACAGGAGATGGGACCTTCTTGAAGTCACCCTATGCTGATCAAGTGATGGGATCGTCTTGTATTCACCCTAGCAACTCTGTGTAAAGACAATGTCCTGTAGAAATATACTTCTTAGTTTTTCATTACTTCGTGTGTCATGCAGTTTTTCAGTGGATGGTTGAATGCTATTTCATAAATTATAAATGCATAATTATTGTACATCTTGTAATTGAATGATTCAAATTATTGTTGCTTCAAATAAATGAGTGTGGCAGAATAGACATATGGAGAGCTACAAAACTATGGCAGCTAGCAACACCAATCGTTGCAAAAGATAAGTCATCCTTTCGCAACCCACATTCTTCGTTGTCACAAAGGCTCGTGGCAATAGAAAGTTCTACTTGTACCAACCTTGAAATATGGTGGTAATAGAAACATGAACTTTTGGCAACCAATACATTTTTTAAGCAACAACGGAGGAAACATCTTACAACCAAGCAAACTAGGTGGCATTAGCGTGCCCAACCTATTGCCTCCAACCTATATATTTTGGTGGTAATAGAATGTTCTACCTATATCAACCATCCCTTCCACGTAGCAATAGAGACACCACCTATAGTACCGTAATCAACTGTGTGGTATTAGAGGGAACCACATATAGCACCCAAACAACTTTCGTGGCAATTGAGAAGAACACCTATAGCACCGTAATCAACTTCGTGGTAATAGATGGAACCACATATAGCATCCAAAACCCTTTCGTGGCAATAGAAGTGATACCCCCTATAGCAACCTCAATTAGAGCGTAGCAACAGAAGACATTGCAACGAACTATTTTAGGAATTGCAATGCGTTGGGTACGATGCAATTGCACCTATTGCAACACCAGAAACATCGCAATAGTATAGTTTGCAACCAACATGATCGCAGTCAAAGATGCTAGTTGCAACGTCAAAATGTGTTGCAATAAAAAAAATGCAATGACAAAAGGAACAACATCGCCTCAGCCTATTGCAGCGCGGCCTTTCGCAGCACTATTTTACGGAAAAAACTTGTTGCAATTGCACCTATTGCAACTGAAAGTGCCTTATTGCAACACAATTCATGCATTGCATTAGGGGGCAAATCTTGTAGTGATCATGGCTTGCTCATATGCTCATATAGCTTTACTATCTTGATGGCAATGCTTATACAGAACTTTGGAATGTCTTGCTTGCTCATTTGCTCACTTGTAGCATTTTGGGGTGCTCATTGTCTATTTGAGAAGCTCTAGGTTGAAATTTTCGTAGAAATACATTGATTCATGCATCATCAACAAGGGGGAGAAGTTTGTGAAGGAAAAGTGGTTCTGGATGCATTTAGAAAGTTTTCAAGCGGTTTTGAGAATTTTCTGGCTCTGGAGTGCCACCGGCATGACCGGTGTGTGCCACCGGTCTGACCGGTCAGGAAGATCGGGTCTGGGAGTTTATTGGTCATCGGTCTGACCGCTGATGGCCAGAGCTGTGCTGCTCTATTTTGAATGGCACGCATTGCATGCATTTGTTCAAGGGGAGTGTGCATTTGCTCAGGGGGAGCCTGCATGTGTTCAGGAGGAGCTCCTTGTGTCGCCTGAGTTCTTGCTGTGGTGGTTTGCTCTATGTGAGCTTTGGTTTTTGTCTCAGTTGTGTTGAGTCATTGCCCTTGCCTTAGGGGACCGAGACATTGGCTTTCAAGTGATCAGGGTTTGTTTTGTTTGGTTTTTTGGATCACTTGATTGGGTTGTTGTTAGTTTATTTTCTTTTCTTTCTTATGATGGTTACTATGTGTGGGTGTTGTCAATGCACTCATCAAGGGGGAGATTGAGGACCTGTGTGGTCCGAGGACAGGTGGATGGTCGCTCCTTAGTGATGAGTGATTGACAACATTGTGTGGACTGACTCTTGGCCTAGTATTGTAGGTGCAGGTTGCGGCTTGATTCGCGTGGTGCACGTGAAGAACAAGTGCAAAAGGTCTATGTCTTGTGACCTCCTAGGAGCGAAGAGACAAGTAGGCTTCGTTCGAGGTACCCGGTGGCCGATGGGATCAAGTGCGGGCCGCATGCTGGCACGGAGAGCAAGACGACATCGAGAGGATGGAGCCAGTGAAAGGTAGCAGCTAACAACTAAAGCTTGCACGCAGGGTTTACGGTGATTTGGCCACAAAACCACTTGGTTACTTGGCTGAGCCACAAAGCCAAGGCCGGAGTCCGGAGCGTAACGACTATGCACCAGACCAGTCTGACTAGTGGGCATGACCGGCCTGACCGGTGTGGACCGGTCTGACCGGTGAGGAGGACCGGTCTAACTAGTGGGTCCTGTGGGTGTCCGGACGCTTCGAAGCGGAGGACACACGGTGTGATCGCAAGGCTTGCGTGGAGTTGAAGCAGCCTTGAGGTCGATGAGCGTCCGTCTGATGAGATCTTGACCAAAACTTCCCAAAGTGCCCTTGGTGGGTGTGTATCTTCTTTTATGTTGTAGGGGTAGTTTGGTCATTCGACGCCCTCCATATACACTCACTTGAGTGGGAGATGACAGGAAACTCTTGGAACCCTAGACCATTTGCTCTTTTCTTTTTCTCTAGTTTTTCTTACGCGAGCTTGAGAGCTTCATGTTGCATCTAGAGAGAGGGATGGATGTTCGGGCGGCTTGCTAGACATTGTATGAACCTTTCATGGTATGTATAGAAGCTTCAGCGTGGTTCCTCAAGTGCTCTAGTTGTTCCTCCTGTTTTTCCTTTTTGGTGATTTTCGGAGCCCTTTCTTTGGATTTTCGTGAAGAGGTTTTGGGGGATTTTCTCACAGGATTTCTTGGTGGATTCACTCATGAGGATGTTGTGCCTCTTTTCTTAGTGATTTATCCCCTCCATATCCGTGGAAAGGCTTTTGATTTTGGGGTTCTCGGAGTTCCTCATGTTCTTGGGGTAGTAGCACGAGATTTGTGGTTCCTCCTTTTCTAGAGAGATTTGGGGCTTGTGCTTCGAGCTAGAGTTCACCCATGAGGTGTTCTTACCTTCCCCAATGTTTCTCTTGAATCTGTTGAGAAAATCGGGAGATCAGGCGAAGTGAATGAAGGAGTTGACTCATGGGTGGAGTTCATCCTGACTTGCCCGGGTGGGACCGGTCTGATCGGTGCCTTTCACCGGTCTGACCAGTGCAGGGTCAGTTCTTGGCAGGATTCACCATGGTTTACCCCTTCCTGGCTAGGTTGGAGTTGCTTCTTGTTGCTGGTGGTTTCTTGGTTTAAGGTGGTTTTTGTTCCAGGGCATAGAGATCTCGCTGAGGCTCTCTGAAATGTTTCTGTGCGTGCTTCTGTGCACACTAGCCTGACCGGTGCAGCACACCGGCCTGACCGGTGCCATCGGTCTGACCGGTGCCACTCGCCGGCATGATCAGCATGACCGTTGTAGCACAGTCAGCAAGTGGCACAATTTTTCCGCTGCGGTTTTGGTTGCTCGTTTGGGTAGGAGTACTTGCTCCTACGATCAGTAACACCTTCAGTGGCTACGTTATCTTGGCAAGGTGTGCGTGGGATTGCTTGGAAGTCAAATCGGGGTATACGCTGAGGTTCTTCTTGGGAAGAATTTTTATCAGCTCCCATTCACTCCCCCTTCTCTGGTCGCCTATTCGGTCCTACAGTCTACTCCCCTAAAACTCCCCCTAGGGTGGTTAGACCGGGTGTCAGGGGTGGTCTAACCGCCTCACCCTACCTGAACCGAAAAACCAAGAACTCGACGAACAAGACACCAAAAGGAACCACAGTTTCACCTAGAGCAAGCTCATAGAGAAATCCACAGAAAAACCAAAACTTCACAGGATAAGTCTCCAGGGCGGTCTGACCGCCCTCCCTGGAAACCCTAGGCGGTCTAACTGCCTCCCGCCCAGAAATCAGCCCACGAGTCAACCCTCAACTTCTCATCAACCGATCCACCGATTCACCCCACAGATTAAGATGAAACTTCGAGGATAGCTGGGTCACCTCCTGGACGACCTTTGCACCAAAGGATATCCACCGAAATGCTTTTAATCAAATGGAAGCGTGAATCCAAGGTCTCAACCCCGAGAACTCAAGCACAACCAAAAACTCCAAAATCGAAGGCCTCCCCATGGATTTGGAGGGGACAAATCACCAAGAAAAGAGGCTCAGGGACCTCATGAGTGAATCCACCAACAAACCCTGCAAGGAAACACCTCCAAATCCTCTCCACAAAAATCCGAAGAAAAGGCTCCGAAAATAGCCAAAAAGGAAAAATGGGAGAGACAACTAGAGCACTTGAGGAACCACGCCAAACCTTCTATACACACCATGAAAGGTTCATACAAGGTCTAGCAACCACCACAATCATCCTCCATCTCTCTAGATGTGAACATGAAGCTCTCTTGCTAGTCCTATGGAGAAAATAGGAAGGGAAAAAGAGAAACTAGAAGGGGAAAATGAAAACCCTAAGCCAAGAGATGGCAGCCAACTCCCACCAATCAACTATATATATCGGGTCCCTCAGTGGTGGTAAATGACTCCAATACCCTTAAGGTGATACATACCCCTTAAGGGCAAATCCGGAAACTTCAAGCTCTCTTCTATCGGATAGACCCCCAGCAACTGCACCTTGCGTTCCTTTGATGCCAAGCCTGCGATCCCGACACATGTCCTCCGCTTCGAAGCACCCGGCGCACCGCGGCACTCAGGGCAGTCAGACCGCCCCTCCTGGGCAGTAAGACTGTCTGGGTCGGTCAAACCGCCCCTTTGGGCCAGTCAGACCGCCCGGCATTTCGCTGTCATGTCGTCGAGTCTTCGGGTCAGCTTTGTGGATCAACCAAAGAACCCAATGGTTTTTTGGTGAACCACTGCAAACCCCGCGAGCTTGGTGCAGCCTCCATGCCGAACTCTTCTACTTGGCCGCCACAGTTGCTTCAGCTCGATGTTGGCTTTCGGATCAACCAATGAACCCACTATCCAACTTTGACTTGCTCTTCTCGCACCATGTCACTCGCACTTGATCCCGTCTAGCCACCGGGTCAATTGAACCATGCCTACTTGTCCCTCCAGTCCTTCGAAGGCCCCGAAAGGCTAAGACCTTTCGCGCTTGTTCTTCACCTGCACCAACACAAATCAAACTGCAGCCTACATCCACATGACAAAACACAACGTCAGTCCACACAATGTTGTCAATCACTCATCACTAAGGAGTGGCCATCCACCGGCCGTCGGGCACTCTGGTCCTTAGTTCATCACTCCACCCTTGGTTGGAAACCATCTTCTCAATAAGTGATTTTGCATTATCAACGGTGAGTGAGAAAAAGGCTCCTTGAGCAGCAACATCAATATGGCCATGAGCTGTCAGAGTTAGCCCATTATAGAAACTTTGAAGAATAAGACAATCCTCCGTCCCATAGTGAGGACAAGCCAGGATGTACTCCTAGAGCCTTTCCCAAGCCTCTAGTATAGATTCATTTGTTGCTTGCTGGAAATAAGAAATCCTCCCACGGAGGGCATTGGTTTTATGCAATGGAAAGAACTTCTTGAGGAATGCTTCTGAACATTTGCCCCATGTATTGATAGCATCACGATTCGTATAAAACCATTGCTTGGCTTTCCACAGGAGAGAATGGAAATAATGAAAGACGAACTGCATCCACATTTGTACCCCTGATGATGAAAGTGCTGCATAGCTCTAGGAACTGCTAAAGATGGGCATTCGCATCCTCATTAGGCTTGCCATAGAATGGGCTAACCTGTTGTTGGCGTTTCTTAACCTCAACGCTGGGCACCGTTGGGTAGCGTGAGCATGTAAGAGACACCCGGGTACACTGACGAGTGCGAATGAATCCGCAAGCGGACGGATACACCGTTGTATCACTTCCCCTAGGAGCATCAGTATTCCTAAAGTTTTTCGTTCGTAGGACGGAGATGTAACCAGAGAGGGTCTATCCGAGGACACCAGCTACTGTTGGGATAGGTAGGGATATCAGAAGCACTTTCTTAAGGGACTTAACTCTCAAGATGGATCTGTCCGCTATTAGTCCTCCCCATGGGGTGCCAGCCCATCCAAACTTTTCAGGGAGAGGCCAATGTACTGGCAATGAGGCCCAACTCGGTACGCAGGCACGGAGGGTTCCAAAGGGTCCAACAGGCTGCCACCACTGCGGCCTACCTCTATGGTTATGCGAACGCACGTGGTCTTCGCAGGATAACCAGAGCCCAGACACCACGTCTGCACTCCAGATAACTACTATAGCACGGTTACGTCTGTTGACCTGCTAACAACACTATAGCAGCCCGTATAAATACAGAACCACGAACTAGAGAGAGAACGAATCAAATCATACTAGTCATCGAGCTACGGAGCAGAAAGAAAGCTATGGATGCAAACAAACGAGATACAGCAGACTTACTCAGCTAAACTGGATCAGAGCATGCAAACAGATATTTGAACTAAGGAACCAGCTCTAAAGGATCGAAGCCTTGTGTCACGAAGAACAAAAGGCTCTAACTTATGAACGACCTAAGAACACAAGAACAAATCAATCATGCATGATGTCCACTATAGTCTAAATAAGAAATGTTGACATACTCACTTTGGTCTAAATGAAGAACGAGCATCCACGAGGACATCAACTCACTCCTCACTCCTACTCTATCTCTCAACTAATCTTAGTCTAGATCTCTTCTCAACCCCATTCTACCACATAGAGGTGAGAATCACCTCTCATGGCCAGAATTAGAGAGAGGGAGAGAGAGCTACACAAGAGAGAAGTGGAACTTGAGAGCTTGGAGATGTGTGTGAAATGAGGCCCCTCCCCCTCTATTTATAGACAAGGGAGTGGCTTGCTCCGGGGCTCCAAATGCTCCAAAACACCCCGAGATGCATCCAGGAGCCAATGGGCGAGCAACATGTGGAGGGCCAGGATGAACCGACCCTAGGTCGGTTCGGCCGAACCTAGGGTCGGCCGGCCCCCTCGGGTGGCCTCCCAGTTTGTGCTTCCTCTGGCTTGCTTCCATGTGGGCCCTGATGCTCCTTCTCCGTGCATGGCACGTTTCCTGGCGGTTTAGTTAACAAAGTGGGCCCATGGATCCATGTGATGCTGATGTGGCAGCGTATGATTCGTCGAGAGTTCTTCACTTGGATTGGTGACATCATGGATCCAGGAGAATCCATGTGGCAACCCCTTAATGGCCAGCACTTGAGTGCCTTGGATTGGAGTGGAGTGAATGTGCATGGATTCCTCTCATTTGCTATGCTAAATACCTGCAATCGAATAGACATCGACACTGGTGGAAAGTATTAGTTTAAGCTCCTATTCTAGTGTGGATGTGCAATTCATGCTTCAATTTGCAGGAGTTGACGGCCATGAAAAAGGTACTTAACAGCCGTCAACAACACCCCCACACTTGACTTTTGCTCATCCTGAGTGAAGGGGAAACAAAGCCAAGTGGGTCATGAATACCAAAGAGTGAGACAAACATAAGACATATTCCAAGTCATACCTTGCTCTTGTGAAGCTCTGTGGAGTGGCTATCATGTCTCCTTGGGTAATTGAAAAGTAGAACAGCTATGAATCAAGTCACTTATGCACCTAATGAAAAACACCTTGGGGTTTTGCAAGTTTTTCATAAACAAAACTCTTGGTGGCTTCCACATTTGATTCTCTCAGATCGTTCAATGTGTATATGTCCTCACCAAGGAATTATTGCCTTTCTTCATCCTTCTTCTAATTATGGCTATATGTGGAGCTCAGAGTAGGATAAAAGAGAAAGCATTCTTGCATCACATATATTGCGAAGTCAAAAACCGGATCCACAGAGAAAATCAAATCATACCATCAGATCAAGATGTGCACCAGTATGGCTATGGGAGTATGGTAAGGTGGATACTTGGCCCGGAATGGGTGCTAGATATTACCATACATATATGATGAGAACTATGGGTTGATGGTAAGGTGGACACTAGCCCCAGAATGGACACTAGTTATTACCATCAGGATTATGGAACTCCTTTTTGCATGACCACCTCTCTCCTTTTTCTCCTTTTATTTTGGACATGGGCTATCCTTTCTCTTTCTCTTTTTTCATCATGCTTTGAGCATGTGTCTTCATTTTTTTTCATAGCCCATGTCTCTTTTTGAAGGATACTTTTAGAGAGAGAGGTCACACCACATATGGAGCTTTTATTTCAAAATGGTTGAATGATACAATGCTAACTTCCAGTGTAGAAGCATAGCAAGAGGAAATAGGTGGGGTGCACATGAATCTTGATCATGAAAGTAATGAAAAGAATGCTCACAAGGGTCATAGGATTTGACAAAGCTCAATACAATAACAAGCAGCATATGAGTATAGGGTTTTCAACTATGAATATCATATGGCTCTTGTAGGACGGTGGCATATCAAAGAGGAGCCTTTCTAAGAGGTTTTGAGTTTTTTTTTCAAAAATAAATAACCCAAGAGAGTTAGTCATCAGAGCAACAGATCATATCATCCAGCCATATCATACTCGTCAATTACTTAGGTGAACATGCTTGTCCTTAAGAAAGTTTTGGTTCACAAGCATCAGGCAGATAACAAGGAATAAAACATATGTGAGTCTACTCAGGCATCAAGCAAGCTGGGTGATCTTTAGCATCAACATTCGAGTTCGAATTTATAGAGATAGACAGATATAGCTTATAAAACTCAGGAATGAAAGAGTGAGTTGTCGAGATGCAAACCGGCGCTATGCATGGGAGTTGAACTATGAGAGGCTCTCCACAGGAGCGAGCTCGTGCGGGTCCCTTTCAGGTTCTCTGTAGATGATCGATCGGCTAGCGCGTAGTGCTCACAGTGGGTACGTGCGAAAACGTCGTGCCTGCATTGGGAGAGTCGTGGCTCTCCCCCACACTGTCTCAAACCTAGATGTCCTCTAAATCAAAAGACCAAAGTAATGACACAAGGGTGGCTAGACCGGGTTACATGACCGGTGAGACACTTTATTCAAACTTCAAATGTTCTAGAAATAAAATGATTAGGCGCTTACACACATGAAAGGAAATAAATGAAATGAAGGGAAATAAATAAAGGGAAATAAACCTAGACCTAGACTAGCGCCTAATGAACTAAAGTTGGGGCTAATCCCCACTACTCGGAAAGGATCTGCTCCTTCCCCTCAGCAACTGCCAACCTCTGCAGCTTCTGGGTCATGTCCTCCTCCAACTGGCGATACTCAAACTTGAGCTCGCGATACTCATCCCTCTGCTTGGTCAGCCCTTCAACTAGCTTTTCATGCTCTATGAACAGATCAGCTAGTTTGTGCGCCTGCTTTGCTAAAGCAGGGGTCTTCTTGGTGCCATTGCTCCAGATGTCGGTGAGGATCCTGATGATGTCTCGCTCCCACTGCGGCGGCTCATGGTGGGGTGTACCATAGCCTCTAGTGGCGGTCTTCACTCCAAAGATCTTGCACCTAGTCTGTGGGAGTGGAAACTCATCCCACACATCCTGCTCATACGTGTCGTTGAAGGCCTCTCCGTAACTGTTGAAGTCGGAGCCAATGTAGTGCTATCCCAGCTTCAATGGTGGCCCAGGAGGATCATCAAACAAGACACACTTGCACGCAGCGGTCTTGTTTCCCATGGTGGCCGGCCTGACCGGGAAGGAAGGCGGTGAGGAGGAGCCTCGACGGGACGACTGCACCGAGGAATCGATGTGTACCCTTCGAGTTCTCTCTACACTCCTACCCCTCTCGGGAGTTTTGGCCTCCGGCAATCCCATCATCTCATCCAGGTCATCGAGGTTGACGGGACGAGAGGAGCTCCCTGCTCCTGAAGCGAGGGGCGAGGCCACCTTACGGAGGCAAGGAAAACTGTAGCCGGCCATGGATGCGCTGGGTTAAGGGAGGTGAATTGGAGGAGGTGGATTCTGCACGACGCGAAACTCGTTGTGCAGCAGGGAGAAGGTTTCTAGAGGAGAAAGAGATGCACACGCGAAAGTAGAAGGGAGGCGGCATCACCAGGGTTCGGCCGACCCTAGGTGGGCCCCTCTGGCCTTCCCCCTTCTCGTGTGTGCTCAAGCAGGCCTCAAGACCAGAGGCCCAGGTGGATCCCCCAAGATGGAAGGATTGGCTTAGGCTAAAGCTAGGATAAGGTTGGGGTTGAAAAATCAACCTCTACTAAATAATAACTTTGGCCAAGCCATAGTATAACCATAGATAATCTGGGGGAGCTCACCTTGACAACATACCTGGTCCATCAAAAGTGTAGAAGCCTCTGATGGGGATCATGAAGCGTTCACCGTGTCGCCACGATGGTGTTGCCTTCTTGTGGTCCTTTGCCTTACTCCTTATCGTGGAAATTTCTTTCTCCTGCATAGTCAGTGTTCACAAGATACCCGAAGGATAATTCTTCTTAGGGAAACAAAATGAGTCCCAAGAATACTCAAAATGTGGGTGTCTTGTGATCTCCTGTCTCAACTCATGGCCATCTCCCTTGCAGATAGTGTGATGTGATGATAAGCTCTGATCTGCAAGGTTAGTGCGTATACGAACACAAGCCCCAAAGGATATATCAAAGCTAAAAGCAAGCATGATCATCCCAGAGAGCCAAGGCAGCCCTGGGGTGGCCACGGGACTCGAGAGCTATAGCACTAGGGTCGCGGAACTCGGAGATGAAAAGATCGAGCACTGAGGCTAGTGCTCCCACAACAGGAACCGATCTCCGAGTGAACTAAAGCTCAGAAAGACACTCGACCTCCAAAGGGGATAGAGCATAGGCTCCCAAAGGCCGGTGTACGGTCAAGAACCAGAGTTCCGGTGAAGAACGAGATTTAACTCGCCCTTGCCTTAGGCAGAGGGTCCGATGTTCTCATCAGAACGATGGAAACATCCCGAGGTCTGGCCTAAGCTTTCATTGGGAGACTATGGCTAAGCTGGAAAGTGCAACTCCCATTGGGCATCGATCAAGTAGGCATAAGGTGTGAAGTTTAAGCTTCTCCTAACTGATCGGCATCGATCAATGGGCTTAAGATAAGAACTGAATGCACTCCATTCGATCGGTAAATGATCGTGCTCCTTTGGTCTGACGAATGAATCCAACGGATTATAAAGCAGAGATCGATGTCTTGGTTTATACGAAACTTCAGTGCAAGGCACCTCAGCTCAAACCTCCACGTAGGGACACGATAAACCTCTCATACCCTCCTTAGGAGATAGTAGTTAGGATCGAGCAAGTCATCCTGGCCGGGAATGATCGTTCTTTCCAAACCACTCTCTCCATCCTCCCGCGAGATAAAGTCTTAGGGAGAAGGTCTAAGAAGATGCACAAGAAGGGAACCCAAGGGTAGATCTCGCGCTACGAAATCTTTCCCTTAGACTTTTGCTATTCAGGAACGACACCTTCAGCCAGAGCTTAGAAAGAGTGGATATGAAATCTCAGGCTCGGCTGACGATAGATCTAGGTGGCTCAACATTTCCTCTGGTGGGTGCCTCATTGACTAGGATGCAAGGGGGGTTGAAATCTCGGAGATTTTCCACGATCTCTTTTCCCTCGACAGCATCCAAGTGCACAAAGGATCCTCTGGAGAGAGCATTAAGCCTCATGGCATCATCTTTCTGCAATCCAAACCAGAAGTGCTGGAGCAGCATCCAATCGGGAATGTAGAGGACTGGGCAATCTTCCACCGCAAAGGCGAAACGATTCCATGCCATTTCTAGTGATTCCTCCTCACATTGCTTGAAACTGAGAATCTTGGTTCTTAGCGAGATGACATGTTGTATTGGGAAGAATCGGGAGCAGAAAGCTGCTCTCAATCTTTCCTAAGTAAGGTAGTCTCTACCAAAACAACGGTGTCAATCCCGTGCTTTCCCAGAGAGGGATAGCGGGAAAAACTCTCTTTTCCGAGCATCCGGTGATTCTTCGGTTTTACCCCGAGTTTCAATTAGACGCTCATAGTCTCTCACATGATCAAAGGGGTTCTCATGACTTAACCCCGAGAAGGATAGGTCCTAAATTAGCTTCATGAGAGAGGGGTGAAGCTGACGCCAGATGTAAGCATGAGTCTTGACAAAGATGGCTCTGAGGGTTCACTCCTCGAAGGCAGAAGGTGTTTACAAGGATAACGTTCCATGGGTAACTGGGGTGAAGGTAGAAGAAAAAAGAAAAAGATAAATACGAGGATAGATGGGATCGAAGGTAAACAACAGCCGTCCACGGCAACGATGCCAGAAATGCTTGTTGGCATTTCTTAACCTCAACGCTAGGCGCTGTTGGGTGGCGTGAGCGTGTAAGAGACACCCGGGTACACTGACGAGTGCGAACGAATCCGCAAGCACATGGATACACCATTGTAGCACTTCCCCTAGGAGAATGAGTATTCCCGAAGGGTTTCATTCCTAGGATGGAGATGTAACCAGAGAGGGTCTATCCAAGGACGCCAGCTACTGCTGGGATAGGTAGGGATATCAGAAGCACTTTCTTAAGGGACTTAATTCTCAAGATGGATATGTCCGCTATTAGTTCTCCCCGTGGGGCGCCAGCCCATCCTAAATTTTTAGGGAGAGGTCAATGTACTGGCAACGGGGCCCAACTCGGTACGCAGGCGCGGAGGATTCCAAAGGGTCCAACAGGCTGCCACCACTGCGGCCTACCTCTATCGTTATGCGAACGCACGTGGTCTTCGCAGGATAACCAGAGCCCAGACACCACGTCTGCACTCCAGATAACTACTATAGCACGGTTATGTCTGTCGACCCGCTAACAACACTATAGCAACCCGTATAAATACGGAACCACGAACTAGAGAGAGAATAGATCAAATCATACTAGTCATCGAGCTACGGAGTAGAAAGAAAGCTATGGATGCAAACAAATGAGATACAACAGACTTACTCAGCGAAACAGGATCAGAGCATGCAAACAGATATTTGAACTAAGGAACCAGCTCTAAAGGATCGAAGCCTTGTGTCACGAAGAACACAAGCCCCTGACTTATGAACAAGCTAAGAACACAAGAACAAATCAATCATGCATGATGTCCACTATAGTCTAAATAAGAAATGCTGAAATACTCACTTTGGTCTAAATGAAGAACGAGCATCCACGAGGACATCAGCTCACTCCTCACTCCTACTCTATCTCTCAACTAATCTTAGTCTAGATCTCTTCTCAACCCCATTCTACCACATAGAGGTGAGAATCACCTCTCATGGCCAGAATTAGAGAGAGGGAGAGAGAGCTACACAAGAGAGAAATGGAACTTGAGAGCTTGGAGGTGTGTGTGAAATGAGGCCCCACCCCCTCTATTTATAGACAAGGGAGTGGCTTGCTCCAGGGCTCCAAATGCTCCAAAACACCCCGGGATGCAACCAGGAGCCAATGGGCGAGCAACACGTGGAGGGCCAGGATGAACCGACCCTAGGTCAGTTCGGCTGAACCTAGGGTCGGCCGGCCCCCTCGGGTGGCCTCCCGGCTTGTGCTTCCTCTAGCTCGCTTCCATGTGGCCCTGATGCTCCTTCTCCGTGCATGACATGTTTCCTGGTAGTTTAGTTAGCAAAGTGGGCCCATGGATCCATGTGATGCTGATGTGGTAGCGTATGATTCGTCCAGAGTTCTTCACATGGATTGGTGATATCATGGATCCAGGAGAATCCACGTGGCAGCCCCTCATTGGCCAGCACTTGAGTGCCTTGGATTGGAGTGGAGTGAATGTGCATGGATTCCTCTCATTTCCTATGCTAAATACCTGCATTCGAATAGACATCGACACTGGTGGAAAGTATTAGTTTAAGCTCCTATTCTAGTGTGGATGTGCAATTCATGCTTCAATTTGCAGGAGTTGACAACCATGAAAAAGGTACTTAACAGCTGTCAACACCTATACCATAGTAATTAAAACCATCTTTATTTCGAAGTGTTCAGTCCCAACTGCCACCTAAGGGCCTTGCAGCACCTGGTCAGCTGAAGGAGCTGAGTACTCGTGAAGTGTCTTCTGGGCCATAGCTTTAGACGTGGATGGTACTAAGGAAGCTGGATCGACTCCCGAACGAGCATGACGAGGAGTGTCGAAATGAGATTGAGCCTTCCTCACTCGTGGTCTGGGTCTTTTGTGAAATTTAGCGGTAAGTTGAAACTAGTCATACCCTACCTGTCTTCATCACCCAAAGACAAAGAAGACAATCAAGGTTAACCTGCATTGAGAGTTGATCTACCCTAATCAAGTTTTATAAACAGATGCAAAGCATAGTCTTGATAATCATGTGCCCTCCCCAGCAATGGTGCCAGAAATGCTTGTTGGTGTTCCTTAACATCACTACTAATGACGCATGGTTAGAGAGAACGTCAAGAACAGCTGATGGTAATCCTAACGATCATGAATGAATCTGCAAGCGCACAGATATACCATTGTAGCATTTCCCCAGGGAAGAGAGTATTCCAAGGGTATCGAATCCGTGGAAGGAAATGGCGGATATCAAGACTTATGCTATTGCATTGAATATAAACCATGAGGACATGTGTGGTTCGAGGACCGGTGGATGGTCGCTCCTTAGTGATGACTGATTGACAATGTTGTGTGGACTGACTCTTGGCCTAGTATTGCAAGTACAGGTTGTGGCTTGATTCGCGTGGTGCGGGTGAAGATCAAGTGCGAAAGGTCTATGTCTGTGTGACCTCCCAGGAGCGGAGAGACAAGTAGGCTTCGATCGAGGTACCCGGTGGCCGACGGGTTCAAGTGCGGACCGTACGCTGGCAAGAAGAGCAAGACGATGTAGAGAGGGATGGAGCCGGTGCAAGGTAGCAGCTAACAACTAAAGCTTGCACGTGGGGTTTGCAGTGGTTTGGCCACAAAACCACTAGGCTACTTGGCTGAGCCACAAAGCTAAGGCCGAAGGCTCGACGGGGCGACCAGCCTGCACAGGCCAGTCTGACTGCCCAGGAGGGGCGGTCTGACCGCCCTGGCCAGAGTGACCGGGGGAGGCCGGTCTGATCGCCCAGGAGGGGCGGTCTGACCGCCTGGCTTGCAGCGCATCGAGAAGCTTCAAAGCGGAGGACGCGTGGCGTGATCATGAGGCTTGCGTGAAGATGAAGCGGATTGTGGCCAGCGGGCATCCGTCCGATGGAGAAAATGAGCAAAGTTCCCAAAGTGCCCTTGGAGGGTGTGTATCTTAAGTTAAGTTAGTAGGGGTAGTTTGGTCATTGGTTGCCCTCCATATAAACTCAGTTGAGAGGAGATGGCAGCCACCTCTTGGAACCCTAGTTCATTTGCTTTCCTCTTTAGTTTTCCTTAGGCCTAGATTGAGTGCTTCATGAGAGATCTTGTGAGAGGTATGGATGTTCGGGTGGCTTGCTAGACCTTGTATGAGCCTTTCATGGTATGTATAGAAGCTTCGGCGTGGTTCATCTAGTCTCTTTTTGTCTCCCGACGTTTTCCCTTTTGGTGATTTTTGGAGCTCTTTTTGGGGTTTTTCGTGGTGGCTTGTTTGAGGGGTTTCTTGAAGGGATTCTTGGTGGGTATCAGACATGAGGTCTTCGTGCCTCTTTTCTTGGTGATTTTGCCCCAGAAATCCTTTGGGAAATCCTTTGATTTGGGTGGATTTCGGATTCTTGGAGTTCATGACCTAGAGACCTTCGATTCGCGATTCCTCTTGATTGGATGGGTTTCGGTGGATATCCTTTGGTGGAGAGGTCATTCATGAGGTGACCCAGCTATCCCTGAAGTTTCGTTTCAATCCGTGGAGTGAATCGGGAGATCGGGTGAAGCGAAGTTGGTGGTTGATGTTGACACTTCTTAACGCAATCACCTAAGAACGGATTTGGAATCCGTCCCCGGCAACAGCGCCAGAAATGATTGTTGGCGTTTCTTAACATCACCACTAGTTTCGCACCTAGCGTGAGCGTAAGATCCACCTGGGTATACCAACGGGTACGAAAGAATCCGTAAGCACACGGAAATACCGCTGTAACACTTCACCTTAGGAGTATTCCAAAGGGTATCGAATCCAAGGAACGATGTGCACTACCTTCTATCCTAGATGAACGGTCCAAGGACACCAAGCCCCAGCTATGGTAGGGAGATGATGGGGTGTTTCCTGTAGGTTCTTGATTCTAGAGAGGAACAAGCTCGGATAAGATCTCGCTTCGGACACCGGCCCCTCCTGGCTATAACAGTTGGTTCACGGCAAATGGTTGCCTACACACTGTATCCGAACGTGGAGGATTTCAGAGGGTCCAATGGCTGTCACTACCGCGGCCTACCCCAAGACAAACCGTGGGATACAGGGCATTCGAAGGATAACTCGTAGTCTAGATACCACGTCTACACCACCGATTACTACTATAGCACGGCTACGTCTGGCACCCCGTAGAAACACTATAGCACTCTGTATAAATACGGAGTGACGAACCCGTGAGGTTGAGCTAGACATTACTTGTCATTGAATCGATTGGCGTGAGGAAGACGACTAGTCACCGATTGATGTATTCCAACAATATCTAAGGGGATAATTCACACAAACGGAATGCAAACTTATGCGCTTATAACAAAAGATCAAGGGTCATGTTCGTGAAGAACACGAGCCTCTAACTTATGAACAAACGCAAAAGTGTGAGCAACTCATTCGTCAACTAGATCGAGGAAGCGTGTTCATGGAGAACACGAGCCTCTAAATGATGAACGAACGAAGAACTCAAGAACATATTAGTCATGCATGAACATCACTTTAGTCTAATTGGAAAATACAAGAATACTCACTTTGCTCTAAATGAAGAACACGCTGGGATCTCACCCACATCACCATCTACATAGCAATCTCCTCAACCCATTTGATCCATGAGAAA
The DNA here is from genome assembly GCA_036936925.1 of Cenchrus fungigraminus. NCBI lineage: Eukaryota > Viridiplantae > Streptophyta > Magnoliopsida > Poales > Poaceae > Cenchrus > Cenchrus fungigraminus. The sequence continues at coordinate 62,673,528 of CM072779.1, forward strand.
CAAGTGTTTCTAATGAGGAGGAGAGGAATGGGATGTATCTCTATTCTAGCCCCCTCTGCTCATATTTATAGGCCAAGGGGGGTAGGAGGGGCTCCCTTGGCTGCCTTGGGCACCACCAATAGGGTGGTGACATGTGGCAAAGAGGAGTGGAGGCCAAGTAGCTTGCAAGAGAAGGAGATTTCCAGCAGGATCCTGAAGGAATATTCGAGCACACACCTAGAACCGCCTTTGCCTCTTCACGACAAGCCGACACATGGAAGGGCGACACGAGAGGCCGCAAAATGGGGTCAGGTGACCTGGGGGGTCGGCTGACCCCCAGGTGGGCCCTCTCGCGCCGTCTTTCGTCCAGGTGACTGCTAGGTGGGTCCCAAGGTGGATATGGGGGTGTATGCGGTATTTTTAGCCATTTATCTCGTGGTTGTGGGCACTTAGATCCGCGTACTGGCTCCTGATTGGTCGAGACTGTGTTTCTTTGGATCGATGATGTGTCATGGACACGTGGACTCCTATGTGACAGCACGTCGCCATGTGGCTTGGTGTGTGTCCCACCGGGCCCACATGTTATCTTGTGCGTATCTCTTTCATCTGAACTCCAAAGTAGACAACTGATATATCCATTTCAATTGTCTTGACGATCCCATCACATTGGTGCATACCAATTTGGCATTTGTGTTTGTTTATGATGATGCCATATCTATGCCATTGGTGCACTTGCTCTCAATTGTGTCATTTAACACGTATTTCGGTGCGTCCTGCAACAAAAGCCAGAAACAGCAACACTTGTGGAAATTGTTAGTATCAAGCCCTATTCTAGTGTCGATGATCCTTTTACATTTATTTTATGCAGGTATTGACGGTGTAAAAGTAGCACTTAATAGCCGTCAACAACTCCCTCACACTTGACCTTTGCTCGTCCCGAGTGAAGGGAGTCAGATCAAGGTGAGACATGATATCCAAAGGTATGAAGCAAGCATAAGAGATATTCCAAACCATACCTTGTACTCATGAACTTATGAAGTGTCTATCATGCTATCTTGGGTAGTTGAGGAATGGAACGGTCATGAATCAAGTCACTCTTGATCATCATGTCAAGTAACTTGGGGTTTTGCAATCAAATTTTCAAAACAAACCTTGCTTAGCTCCTCATTTGATTCTCTCAGATCACTCAATGTGTATGTGTCCTCACCAAGGCAATAAACCGCTTTATTCATCCTACTTCTAATAAAAGCTTATGTGGAGCTCAGGGTAGGTATGAATGATAGGGCATACTTGTATCACACATATTACAAAGTCAAAGATTGGATCCAAGAGAAAAGCAATTCATACAATCAGATCAAGATGTGCACGTGTATGGATATAATGGGTACGGTAAGGTGGATACTAGGCCCGGAGTGGGTGCTAGATATTACCATACATATATGATGAGTGTTGTGGTGATGGTAAGGTGGACACTAGCCCCGGAATAGGTACTAGTTATTACCATCTAAGTTATGGAACTCCTTTTTGCATGATTTTCTTCACTCTCCCTTTTTGAAATTTTCGAGATATGGGCTATCCCTCTTCTTCTTCTTTTTTTAAGATCATGCTTTTTGAGCATGTCTTTCTCTCTCTCTTTTTTTATATAGCCCAATCTCTTTTAGAGATATTTGGAGAGGTGTTAATCATGGAATAATGCATGGAGCTTTATTTTGTGGAATGGATGAATGATATAATGCTAACTTCCAGTGTAGAGGCATAGCAAGGGGAATATGGTGGTGTGCACATAAATCTTGATCATGAAGGTAATGAAGAGAATTCTCACAAGGGTCACAGAATTTGACAAAACTCAATGCAATAACAAGCAGCATATGAGTATAAGGTTTTCAACTATGAACATCATATGGCTTTGGAAGGACTGTGGCATATCAAAGAGGAGCCTTGCAAAGGGTTTTCAGATTTTCAAATAAAATTCTCAAGCACTCAGACATTTAGAGCGAAGATCATATGATCAAACCATATCACAAACATCAACTAGTTAGATAAGTATGAGCTCTCTAATGATATTTGTTCACAAGCATCAAGATAATAAGTAAGGAATAAAACATATGCAAGCCAGCCACAGGAATCATGTAGAGCAAGCAGAGCACCAATATTTGAGTTTGATTTATTAGATAAGAATTGAGGATCATTCGAACTCAAAGGTAGAGAGTGGGATGAAGGGTGCACATACCATCGCTTCTGAAGGATATGAGGAACAAGGAAGACTAGTGGTGATTTGACTGACCCGTGGGATAGTCAGCTCACTCTAGTTTACCTTGTCCTTGTCATGAAGGCATAGTCGATGTCGTGCAGCCCTTTTGTGTGGGAGTTCTCAAGTGGATATGTTGATGATGAGCTTGAGAGAACTCCCCCACACTGGTGCTTGTCCTGATGCTGTTCTTCAAGCAAAAGTGGAAACAAAAGACAGACTCTACTGGTTCGAGAACCATAGAGCCTTTATTCAAAAGCAAATATTTTTGTTGTTTTTATTCTATTTTATTGTCACCATGTCATTTGCTCGGAAGGGTTAGACCAAATTTACACTTCATACACAAAGGGGAATATACTTACCTTGGACCTTTGAGAGGTCATATGTACCACCTTTGCATGTTGTGCAACTTGAATCTGACACCTCAACTTACCTTTCCATTTGAATTTAGCTCAACGACTTACCAATTCAAATTTGACAATCTTCTGCAGGGGTTAGTCGGCATATATGCAACCAAGATCTATGAAAATATAACTCCAATGTTCATCAATCAAAACTCGACACCATGTCTTGTTTTGACTGAAGAAGACAGTTTTAACCTAAGCACCATGCTTAATTTAAAAAGGCCTATGAATGTGTGTTGCAACATACATTCAAACCAGAGCATAAGAACAAAGATAAAGGAAGCATGAAAACATGATCAAGCTATTTTCAAAAGGGACATAAGCATGAGCAAAAATGGTGAACCTCAGGAACCTCCCGGAAGGGCTTTGTTTAATGTCAAAAGCAGGACTTACCTAGCTAGTAGGCAAGATGCAAGAGCTGACATCATCGCCATACCAGGATAAGATTTGGTAGAGGAGGAACTTTACTCAGGATGCTCACATACCTCCCCCACACTTGAAGTTTGCATTGCTAGGCAACAAAACTCAAGTGTGTGGTGATCAAGCTTCCTTTTGTAAATGTTCCCTCACCAAAGCTTATCTAGGTGTTGTCGCTGATGTGGCTCACATGTTCGGAGCCATCACCTGTCCATCTTTCTTTTTAATCTCCACCTGAAAGGTTAGTGACCAAAAATACCCGAAGGATGACTTATCCTAAAAACATATTCTTGCCTTTATTCGAAAAGGGAAATGAAACTTAAGCTAATCCAGGCTATCTCCTGGTAGTGCTTTGTTTATTTATTGGTCATAAGCTCGACCATGGGAACTTCATCTTGCAGCTATCGTTGGTGGTGCCATTCCCATCTCACCACCAATTCTTGATGTATCGGTGAAGCTTCAGCTGCAACGTTAGTGCCACAATGCACACACGAAATCTGATATGTTTATGATAGACATATGCATCCACAATCAACCTTCTAAACATTCTGCAAAAGAGGACCATAAGGTGATTGCAGCCCTGACATGTGCTCAGCGCACTAAGCAAGTCTGACTCTGGAGGGACATGATGCGAGCATGGTCTGTATGGTAGATCAAGAATGAAGCTACCATGCTCGTGTGTGGAATCCTTTCCTCCGGACTCCAGAGTCACTGCCTCGAAAGGTTCCATGGCCCATGAATTCTCCATCTCAAGGGAGTCATCATGGAGGCTCGATGTTGACTCTCGACCATGATCGAAAGCAACATGATACGGGCCAGTCGGAAGAGGGTGAAACTCGGTCGAGAGCGGTGACGATCGTTCGCCTTCACAAAGGTGAAAAGAGTCTCCCGAGTCATCCTCATGAGGAGTAGGAAGCTCTACACCCTTAATGAAAACAAGCATGGATGACATGAACAAAGATATACTCGTCGTCTTCTCGAGCGGGTTTCGCTGGGGAAGAGGCTTTGCCATAGGATGTCCCGGACAAGGGGTAGCAGTGGCAGAAGCGACTCCCCGAAGCTTACCATCTAGGCTCCCTAAGGATGTATCAAAGAATTGCTATAAAGGGAAGCCTAGGAGAAGATCGAGATCAAGGACATCAGAGATGTGAGAGTCTAAGCTAACCTCGATCCCGTCTATGATCAGCGACACGGCACTTGTGATCCCCCGACATTCAAGAACATGTCCAAAGGGACAAGTCTTGATGAGCATGCCGGATGGTGCTGGCGGAACTTTGCCCAAAAGAGTTTCCGCTAAGTGCCATGGCAAAATGTTAACCTCCATGATGGGGTTACGATGGGCCTCTACGACTGTGCCTCTACTAGAGCAAGTAACAATCAGAGAAGGTGAACTATTCCAAGCTACCTCGGAAGATCGTGTCACTCCCCCTGACCATTCCTCCCTCATGGCCTCCTCAGGATATGCTTCGTCAGGAGGATCAAGTGGTAGAGGAGGCACCGCAGGCCTAAAGGAAGGTTCTATCAAAAGATTTCTAGAATGATTTGTGTGGACAGAATAAGGTTCCTCCCCTGATTGGGCATCAAAAGAATTCGAGGTATCTAAAAGGTTTTCAGATGGGTCATCCTCGAATTTGCGAGTGAACACCAATAGTCGAATTTCTTCTTCCTTTGGCGTTCGGGGTTCAAGAGAGGGCTCAACAGACAAGTCTTGGGATTCGAAAGATGAAGACTCTGACTTGGATGTTGAGGGACCCTCGTGGCTCGACTCGGATTCTTGGTTGGGTTTGTTGTGATCAGCAGGGATAGAAGAGTTTTCTAAGAGGGAATCTAGGATCTCTCTTCCTTCCTTTGGAGTTTTTTCCACAAACAAACCTCCAGCAATAACGTCTAGATCGAGGGCAGAATCCATGTCTAGACCCATACAAAAGATGTACAATGACACATCGATGGGTAAAGACGGACCAGGTGTCGACACCAAAAGGTGTAGGAACCTTGCCCATGCCGCTCCTAGGGACTCCTCTAATTTCTCGAAATCAAGGATACTTATTGGAAGAGAAGCTATACGAGTATACCATTGCTCCGACCTTTCCATGAGAGAGAACGAGTGGAAAAAGTTATCTTGAAGTTCTCCCCAATCACCGTTCACACTTTCTATAGGGTGGGAGTACCATTGTTCCGCCTCTCCTATGAGGGAGAAAGGAAACAACTTCCACCTCACGGTGTCCTGTGTCATGCCTGGCATAGCCAAACTAGAGCACAGTTCCTCAAATTCCTCCAAATGGAGGTAGGGGTCTTCATTGATTGCTCCAAAGAATGGTCGATCCTGAACCATGGCTAAAAAGCCAGGGGGGAGTTCATAGCCGGATGATGAAGATGATGATGACTCTTCGAACTCACCCCTTGAGGTAGAGAAGCTTTGAAAGGAAGGCATCTCAAAGGGTCACGGGGGTAAAGGTAGAAGAAAAGAAACAAAAAGGATATCTGATGGGTAATGGGGGTGAAGGTAGAAGAAAAAAGAAAAACAAAAGATACGAGGACCACTAGGTTCGAAGATAGATACAGCAACTGTTCCCCGGCAACAGCGCTAGAAATGCTTGTTGACACTTCTTAAAGCAATCACCTAAGAACGGATTTGGAATCCATCCCCGGCAACGGCGCCAGAAATGCTTGTTGGTGTTTCTTAACGTCACCACTAGTTGCGCACCTAGCGTGAGCGTAAGATCCACCTGGGTATACCGACGGGTACGAAAGAATCTGCAAGCACACGGAAATACCGCTGTAGCACTTCACCTTAGGAGTATTCCAAAGGGTATCGAATCCAAGGAACGATGTGCACTACCTTCTATCCTAGATGAACGGTCCAAGGACACAAAGCCCCAGCTATGGTAGGGAGATGATGGGGTGCTTCCTGTAGGTTGTCGATTCTAGAGAGGAACAAGCTCGGATAAGATGTCGCTTCGAACACCGGCCCCTCCTGGCTATAACAGTTGGTTCACGACAAATGGTTGCCTACCCGCTGTATCCGAACGTGGGGGATTTCAGAGGGTCCAACGACTGTCACTACCGTGGCCTACCCCAAGACAAACCGTGGGATACAGGGCATTCGAAGGATAACCCGTAGTCTAGACACCACGTCTACACCACTGATTACTACTATAGCACAGCTACGTCTGGCACCCTGTAGAAATACTATAGCACTCCGTATAAATACGGAACGATGTACCCACGAGGTTGAGCTAGACCTTACTCGACATTGAATCGATTGGCGTGAGGAAGACGACTAGTCACCAATTCATGTATTCCAACATGATCTAACAGGATAATTCACACAAACGGAATGCAAACTTATGCGCTTATAACAAAAGATCAAGGGTCGTGTTCGTGAAGAACACGAGCCTCTAACTTATGAACAAACGCAAAAGCGTGAGCAACTCGTTCGTCAACTAGATCGAGGAAGCGTGTTTATGAAGAACATGAGCCTCTAAATGATGAACGAACGAAGAACTCAAGAACATATCAGTCATGCATGAACATCACTTTAGTCTAATTGGAAAATACAAGAATACTCACTTTGCTCTAAATGAAGAACAAGCTGGGATCTCACCCACATCACCATCTACATAGCAATCTCCTCAACCCATTTGATCCATGAGAGATCAAGTGAGAGGAGAAACAAGTGTTTCTAATGAGGAGGAGAGGAATGGGATGTGTCTCTATTCTAGCCCCCTCTCCTCATATTTATAGGCCAAGGGGGGTCGGAGGAGCTCCCTTGGCTGCCTTGGGCGCCACCAATAGGGTGGTGACATGTGGCAAAGAGGAGTGGAGGCCAAGTAGCTTGCAAGAGAAGGAGCTTTCAGGCAGGATCCTAAAGGAATATTCGGGCACACACCTAGAACCGCCTTTGCCTCTTCACGACAAGCCGACACGTGGAAGGGCGACACGAGAGGCCACAAAATGGGGTCGGGCGACCTGGGGGGTCGGCTGACACCTAGGTGGGCCCTCTCGCGCCACCTTTCCTCCAGGTGACTGCTAGGCGGGTCCCAAGGTGGGTATGGGGGTGTATGCGGTATTTTTAGCCATTTATCTCGTGGTTGTGGGCCCTTAGATCCGCGTACTGGCTCCTGATTGGTCAAGAGTGTATTTCTATGGATCGATGATGTGTCATGGACACGTGGACTCCTGTGTGACAGCACGTCGCCATGTGGCTTGGTGTGGGTCCCACCGGGCCCACATGTTATCTTGTGCGTATCTCTTTCATCCGAACTCCAAAGTTGAAAAATGATATATCCATTTCGATCATCTCGACGAGCCCATCGCATTGGTGCATACCAATTTGGCATTTGTGTTTATTTATGATGATGCCATATCTATGCCATTGGTGCACTTGCTCTCAATTTTGTCATTTAACACGTATTTCGTTGCGTCCTGCAACAAAAGCCAGAAACACCAACACTTGTGGAAATTGTTAGTATCAAGCCCTATTCTAGTGTCGATGGTCCTTTTACATTTATTTTATGCAGGTATTGACAGTGTAAAAGTAGCACTTAACAGCCGTCCACAGTTGACCCGCAGCCAGATTCTGCAGGGGAGGCGGTCTGACCACCCTGGGGGTTTCACGAGGAATGTTTTGGTTTTCCGGGGATTTTCTCTGAGAGCTTGTTTGCCTTGATCAGAGGAGTTTCCATGCAAAATCTTGGGTCGTTTTGGAGTCGTGAGCCTCGAGTTGTGGATTTCGGGAATTTCTCAGCCTAGGCGATTTGACCGCCCCTGGCAGGAAATTTCTCGTGGGTTGTTTCCGCTGTTGTGACTGAGTAGTTTCAGTACTTGCTGGTGAGGTTTGCTCCTAGGATCAGTAGCACTCTAGTGGCTACGTGGTCTTGGCAAACATGCGGATAGAGTGGTGAATGTGATTTTGGGATCGAGGTCGTGTTCATCTCATTGGAGGAGCTATCTCCCTCGAGAAAGATTTTTTATCGGCTCCCATTCACTCCCCCCTCTCTAGTCGCCCAATCCGGTCCTTCAATTGGTATCAGAGCCAGTTACGGATCTTTTTGATTCTCTCCAGTCTTAGATCCAAAGATGGGTGACTACAGAAAGGGGTCGGGTCCTCCGCACTTCGATGGGAAGAACTACCAGATGTGGGAGAGGCGCATGGGCGCGTTCTTACGTGGGAAAGGACAATTGATCTGGCATATGACACAAAACGAGCATTATGTCATTCCGGACGATTTCATCCTCCCAGGTGCTCGGGACATGTGTGAGGCCAACAGCAAGGCCGTGGATTACTTGTTCCGTGCTCTGTGTGCTGCAGAGTTCGATCGCGTGTACTCAGAGAAGGTGGCTGGAAAGATTTGGGCTAAGTTGAGGATCGCTCATGTTGGGAACGCTCAGGTTCAGGCGCGCTTGTTTGCCACTCACCGGAGAGAGTACGAGAACTTCACTCATCTCCCCGGTGAGTCGATTGATGCCATGTTCAGCGCTTCACCTGTATTGTGAACAACATGAGGCCAATGTGGCGGTGCTCCCATACACGGATCATGATAGAGCTATCAAGCTCTTGCACGCACTTGACAGATCCGTGTGGAGTGCCAAGGTCGAGGCCATTGAGGAGTCGAGCGTGTATGACACGTTGACTGAGGACGAGCTGTTCTCTAAGCTCAAGTCATTGGAGGTGGATCGTGGCCTGAGAGCCAAGGCTGAGAGCGTGATTGAGTCCCATAGTCTTGCTCTTGTGTCCGGATCTGGTGGAAGAACTAACACTAACTCCTCTTCGAGGATGTTTTCTCTGTCTTCCTTTGTGTCCTTGCTAGATGAGGAGTTCGACGAGCTTGGAGAGGACGAGTTGGCCCTGCTGACCAGGAAGTTCGAGAGGCTACTCGAGAACCGTGTGAACATGAGAAGAACCACTCGTACGTGCTACAGATGCGGCAAGCAGGGACACTTCATCGCCGAGTGCCCACAGGAGATCGAGCCCAAGAACGAGTACAAGCACCACCCAAGGATTGAGAACTAGTACCGCTCGAGGCGTGAGCACAAGAGAAAGTACAAGGACAAGGATGAGCAGAGGTCGAGGAAGGGCGGTGGCTATGACAAGAAGAAGGCTCGGGCGATGGTGGGAGCGAGCGACGTCGACTCTAGTTCCTGCTACACCTCGTCGAGTTCCAGCGGCAGTGACGACGATAGCAAGCGCAAGAACAAGAAGCACTGTTCCAAGAACCTAAGTGGCCTGAGTTGCTTCGCACGAGAGAACAGCTTCTGCGGCATGGCCCACAGCTCCGGCAGCAAGAGAAGCCAGAAGGATGACTCCGGATCAGAATCCGAGGATGAGGTATGTGATGAGCTCTCTTCTTTGCACCAGGAGAATGCTGAGTTGGTTGCTTTGCTTGACAACCGTGATACCATGCTTAGAGAGTCTAAGAAACTTAGGAAAGAACTTAGAGCCTCACTAGAAGAAGCTAGGGAGAAAATTGCTGAGCTAGAATCTGTGAATCTTGATGCTAAACTTGAGATTGGTTCCCTTAAGATTGCTTCTGTTGTTGCTGATGCTCTTGATTGTGATGACTGCAATGCTTTCTTGGCTGATTTAACTTTGCTTAAGGAAAAGCATGCCTCAAAGTTAGAGGAACTAGACTTGCTTAGGGCTGAGATTGATGAGTTAAGGTCTAGATCCGCTTTACTAGGTGCTTGCACTTCCTGTCCTGTGTTGCATGCCAAACTAGATGAATCTCATGATAGGATTGTTTCTTTGGAGGCTGCTTTGAAAGTTCCAATTCCTACATCTTGCTCTACATGAGAATTACATTCTGTTAAGAATATGGAATTGGCACACTATGTTGACCGGTTGCAGGATGAGAACGATGAGCTGAGAAAGCTTATGTGTTGGTTGTCTGGGCATGAGCCATAGTTAAGTTTGATGATGGCTGAGTTTAAGAGGTCGGATGGTCAGGCGCTAGGTTCTGACAAGATTGGTGAGAGCAGTGGTGAGGGAGAGAAAATTGGAGAGATTCTCATTCCACCACAAACAACACCCATGAACAAATTTGCTCCAAAACCCAACCATCTGAGAAACAAGCTAGACACCACTCCCGATCCACTAGTGTTTCCCCACAAAACTGATAACTTCCAGAAACCGGTGAAGTTTGTGAGCACCCTTGGGAACATATTTGAGGGGAAATCAGGAGAAAAAGAGGTAGAGAAACCGAGAGAAACTCCACAGCCAAAGCCTAAACCAGTTCACTTCCATTGTGAGTATTGTGGGAGGGACGGTCACCTCGGAGAGTTTTGCTACAAGAAGAAGAGGGCTGAGAGGATGGTGAAGGAGTGGGAGAACAAGGACAGGTTCCACCCCTCTAATGGTGTGCTTGAGCCTCATATGCCACTGCCTAGGGGTCACGCTGAGGTGCGTACAGTTCCGGGTTGGGGAATGAGAGGAATTCCCAACCGAGGTGGTTCACGTGTTACTGCCCAGGGGGGCGGTCAGACCGGCCTGGGAAGGCGGTCTGACCGCATCCCAGCTGGGAGCAAGGGGTGCTGATGCCCGTGGTCGTGACTTTGATCGTGGTGGTTCCTATGGTCGTGATACAGGCAGTAGGGGGTTTGTTTCTGGTGGTGGTGTGTTTGCTGGACGTTCTCCTCCTCGTGATCGATATGAGGGTGGTAGAGATCATCGCAGCTTTGGGGTCAGAGGAGCTACGAGCCACGCTTTCCTTTTCGTGGTAGTCGTTCTCCTCCAGCGAGACGTGAGGTGGTTCAGCGTGGTGGTCGTAGCTTTGGACGTAATAGGATGGATGTTGCTAACCCCACTTTTGAGCAAATGGCTCGACACTGGTTTGATTTGTGCTAACCCTAGTGTTGAGTCGCTTGCTCATTCTCGTTTTCGTTTTTGATTTGCAGGTGGGAGGCATGGAGAACGTTTGGTTGATTGACTCCGGTTGTTCGCGACACATGACCGGAGACAAGGGGTGGTTCTCCAGCCTCACCCCGGTGGTGTCAAAGGTGTACATCACTTTCGGGGATAATGGACGAGGACGGGTGATTTCAGAAGGTGAGGTTAAGGTGAGCAAGTTGGTGACCCTAAAGCGTGTGGCTCTGGTCAAGTCACTTGGTTATAACATGTTTTTAGTATCTCAGTTGCTGGACGAGGGTTATGAGGTGCGTTTTAAGTTGGGGGCTTCTCGTGTTCTTGACTCTCGAGGCGATCTTGTCTATACGATCGTGCCCGAGGGACAGATCTTTCGCGCTGATTTCTCTCAAGTCTTTTGGTCCCCCGAGGTGTTTGGTTGCTGGTCCTTCTTCTGAGTTGTGGAGGTGGCATAGGAGGTTGGGGCACTTGAGCTTTGAGCTTCTTTCCCGTTTGAGTGCACTCGATCTTGTCCGAGGATTGCCCAGGTTGCGTTTTGAGAAGGATTTGGTTTGTGCACCTTGTAGGCATAGCAAGATGGTAGCCACTCCCCATCCACCCCTGACTGCTGTCATGACAGAGCATCCGACAGAGCTGTTGCATATGGACCTTGTTGGGCCAGCTCGAGTTCGCTCGGTGGGTGAGAAGTGGTATGTCCTAGTGGTGGTGGACGATTACTCTCGCTATGCCTAGGTGTTCTTCTTGGAGGAGAAGGGTGAGACGTTTGGTTTTGTTCGAGACCTGATCTTGAGGTTGAAGAACGAGAGACATGGGGATGCCATTAGAGCAATATGCAGTGACAATGGCACATAATTTAAGAACTCTCGTTTTGAGACCTTTTGTCGTGATCTTGGTCTTGAGCATCAGTTTTCGACTCCGTACACCCCTCCTCAGAATGGTGTTGTGGAAAGGAAGAATCAAACCCTATGTGAGATGTCTAGGATGATGCTCGATGAGCACAGGACTCCTAGGAGGTGTTGGGCTGAGGCGGTGAACATCACATGCTATGTGTCAAACCGGATTCTCCTCCGAGCTTTTAAGAAGAAAACCTGCTATGAGCTGATGCATGGGCGAGTACCCAAGGTGAGTCACTTTCATGTCTTTGGTTGCAAGTGTTTCATTCTTTAGAAGGGTAGAAAGTTGGACAAGTTCGAGGCTAGGTCGGTCGATGGTATTTTCTTTGGTTATGCTACTCACTCTAGAGCATTTCATGTGCTCAACTTGGAAACTAACCAAATCGTGGAGACTTGCGAGGTTACCTTCGACGAGACACAGCCACGTAGCTCTTCGGTCTTTGATTGTGCAGGTGATGAGGAGTTCGGCCAGAAGATCTTTGAGGAGGAGGTGCAGGAAGATGGTAAAGAAGATGATTGTGGTGGTGCTCCCGCACCTGACCGTGTACCTACTACTTCCACGACTACGACGACGATTGAGGATGGTCCTTCACCTACACCGACGATGACAGAGGCTGTTCGAGAGGTTGCTGCTGCTGAGGGGGAGGTGGTCTCCAAACGTGAGGCTCCCCAGCGTGTTCTGGTGGATCACCCACCTTCGTCGATCACAGGTGAAATTCATGAACATACTACACGGTCTAGGTCACAAAGGCATTCTCATTTTGCTCATTCTGCAATTGTCACTTCTTTTGAGCCCAAAGATATTGGACACGCACTTTCCGATCCAGATTGGGTGAACGCTATGCATGAGGAGCTTGAGAATTTTGAGAGGAATCAGGTGTGGGAGTTGGTTGAGCCTCCACCAAATTGCAAACCAATTGGGACAAAGTGGGTGTGGAAAAACAAAAAGGGAGAACATGGGGAGATTGTGAGGAACAAGGCGAGCTTGGTTGCTCAGGGGTTTAGCCAGAAAGAGGGGATAGACTATGAGGAGACATTTGCTCTTGTGGCCCGTTTGGAGGCAATTAGGATCCTTCTAGCATTTTCAGTTGCTAAAGGGTTCAAGTTGTACCAAATGGATGTGAAGAGTGCATTCCTGAATGGGTTCTTAGAGGAAGAAGTGTATGTGAGGCAACCCCCGGGCTTTAAGAGTGAGAGATTTCCCCATCGGGTATACAAACTCAGAAAAGCACTATATGGCCTTAAACAAGCTCCTAGGGCGTGGTATGGTAGGCTGAGAGGGTTCTTGTTTAGTAAGGGGTTTGTGATGGGAAAAGTGGATCAGACTCTATTTCTCCTCAGGCACGGTGTTGACATTGTCATCGTGCAAACATACGTGGATGATATAATCTTTGGTGGCTCCTCTCACACTTTGGTTGCCAGGTTTGCAGATGACATGAGGAGGGAATTCGAGATGTCCATGATGGGTGAATTGCAGTTCTTTCTCGGGCTCCAGATCAAGCAGTGCAAGGACGGGACGTTTGTGCATCAAGCCAAGTACACCAAGGACATAGTGAAGAAATTCAAGATGGATGACTCGAAGCCGATGGCTACGCCGATGAGTACGACTACAGCTTTGGATGTGGATGTTGATGGCGAGCCCATGGACCAGAAGGAGTACCGGAGCATGATCGGCTCCCTCCTCTACTTGATGGCGACGAGGCCGGATATACAGTTCAGTGTGTGTCTGTGCGCCCGTTTTCAGGCTTCACCGAGGACTTCACATCGGCAGGCTATCAAGAGGATTTTCAGGTACTTGAACTACACCCCTGAGTTTGGTCTTTGGTATTCTATGGCCTCGACACTCAGCCTTCACGGGTTTGCGGACGCTGACTTCGCTGGGTGTCGTTTGGATCGTAAGTCTACTTCTGGTGGGTGTCAGTTTTTTGGGTCTTCTTTGGTTTCTTGGTCATCCCGCAAGCAGTCAAGTGTAGCCTAGTCCACTACAGAGGCCGCGTATGTTGCTGCAGCCAGTTGTTGTTCCCAACTCCTATGGATTACCTACACTATGAGCGACTTTGGTGAGGAATGTTCCCATGTCCCACTCTTTTGTGACAGCACCAGTGCCATAAGTGTAGCCAAGAACCCAATCCTCCACTCTAAAACAAAGCATATAGAGGTGAGGTACCACTTCCTGAGAGACAATGTGGCGAAGGGAAAGATTGCTTTGATCCATGTACCACCGAGAACCAACTAGCTGATATCTTTACCAAACCTCTTGACCAAGCCACTTTCTCTCGCTTGCAGGGTGAGCTCGGTGTGTGTTTGCTTTCCTGAGTTGGTGGTGGGAGCTCCTGTGTAGCATATGTATCATATTTATCTTTTGCATGGCATTGCATTTGTATCATGATGTATAGTCATCTTTGTATCTTAGGTTGCCTTTACTTTTGTTGCATATGGTAGGATGAGCTTCTCCTATATACATTGATTACTATGATATGCTAATTGTGAGCTTGTGAGCATGTTTGATGTGACTTGTGAAGGATAGCTATGCTCTTGATAGTATTGCTATATTTGCATGTTGAGGTGGCCAGTTTTTTTTTTGAAAATGTTTAGATAGGCTCTCTCTTATGAGTTTAAGGATTGGCATGATCTTAGTATGCTTTGGTGGTTTATGTCATGCTTAATTCATGGTTGGATATCATGTGCTTCTCACTTGGGGTCAAAGACCCATGTGTCATTATGAATGTTTAGCACATGTGTTACCTTGTGGGGGAGCATAAGCTTCTTTTTGCCGCAAAGGCACTTCATGTACCATTTTATGCTTAAATGTGAAAAATTAACTAGGTATGAAATGCCTTGCTCAAAATTGTGCTCTCAATTAATCCATGTCATAAATGTTTTAAATCTGATTTTATATGGGTGCTAAATCGTTGCATGTTGTCTACCATGAGAAGTCTCATTTTAAGAACTAGACACATGGCTCGATGGCTTTAACATGACATGAGATGCTTATGGGTGTTTGTAATGATCTTGTGTTAAGGATATGTGACCTAGCATGAAGTTTGTGTGATTTAAATTCACTTTGGTAGACTTTGCTCATGTTTTGGTCTTTAGCTCATGAGAGGGAAATTTTTCATAAAATTGTGTATTTTGATCATGGCTTGCTCATTTGCTCATATAGCTTTACTATCATGATGGCAATGCTCATACGAATCTTTGGAATGTCTTGCTTGCTCATTTGCTCACTCGTAGCATTTTGTAGTGCTCTTTGTCTATTTGAGAAGCTCTAGGTTGTAATTTTCGTAGAAATGCCTTGATTCATGCATTGTCAACAAGGGGGAGAAGTTTGTGCATGGAAAATAGGTCTGAGCATGTTTAGAAGGTTTTTGGCTGGTTTCGAACTGTTTCGGAACATGTTTTTTAGGGGGGCGGTAACATAGGGCGGTCAGACCGCCCTGTCTGTGGTGTGACCGGCCCAGGTAGTTTGACCGCCCTGGCTAGGCGGTCTGATCGGCCTGGGTCAGTGAGAGCAAGTTTTGCTCATTTTTCATGCATCTACAGTAGTTCTTGCACGCATGTGTTCAGGGGGAGTGCATTTGCTCAGGGGGAGCCTGCATGTGTTCAGGGGGAGCTCCGTGTGTCGCCTGAGTTCTTGCTTTGGTGGTTTGCTCTTCGTGAGTTTTAGTTTGTGTCTCGGTTGTGTTGAGCCGTTACCCTTGTCTTAGGGGACCGAGACTTTGGCTTCAAGTGATCAGGGCTTTTGTTGTTTGGTTTTTGGATCACTTGATGGGTTGTTCGTTGTTTCTTTCTTTTTCTTTTACTATGATGATTACTATGTGTGTGGGTATTGTCAATGCACTCATCAAGGGGGAGATTGAGGACCTGTGTGGTTCGAGGACCGGTGGATGGTCGCTCCTTAGTGATGAGTGATTGACAACATTACGTGGACTGACTCTAGGCCTAGTATTGTAGGTACAGGTTGCGGCATGATTCGTGTGGTGCAAGTGAAGATCAAGTGCGAAAGGTCTATGTCTGTGTGACCTCCCAGGAGCAGAGAGACAAGTAGGCTTTGATCGAGGTACCCGGTGGCTGACGGGATCAAGTGCGGACCGTACACTGGCAAGAAGAGCAAGATGACGTCAAGAGGGATGGAGCTGGTGCAAGGTAGCAGCTAACAACTGAAGCTTCCACGCGAGGTTTGCAGTGGTTTGGCCACAAAACCACTGGGTTACTTGGCTGAGCCACAAAGCCAAGGCCGAAGGCTCGACGGGGCGACCAGCCTGCACAGGTCGGTCTGACCGCCCAGGAGGGGCGGTCTGACCGCCCTGGCCAGAGTGTCCGGGGGAGGCCGGTCTGACCGCCTAGGAGGAACAGTCTGACCGCCTGGCTCGAAGCGCATCGAGAAGCTTCGAAGCGGAGGACGCGTGGCGCGATCATGAGGCTTGCGTGAAGATGAAGCGGATTGTGGCCAGCGGGCGTCCGTCCGATGGAGAAAACGACCAAAGTTCCCAAAGTGCCCTTGGAAGGCGTGTATGCTAAGTTAAGTAAGTAGGGGTAGTTTGGTCATTGGTTGCCCTCCATAAAAACTCAGTTGAGAGAAGATGGCAGCCACCTCTTGGAACCCTAGTTCATTTGCTTTCCTCTTTAGTTTTCCTCAGGCCTAGCTTGAGTGCTTCATGAGAGATCTTGTGAGAGGGATGGATGTTCGGGCAGCTTGCTAGACCTTGTATGAACCTTTCATGGTATGTATAGAAGCTTCGGCGTGGTTCATCTAGTCTCTCTTTGTCTCCCGGCGTTTTCCCTTTTGGTGATTTTCGGAGCTCTTTTTGGGGTTTTTCGTGGTGGCTTGTTTGAGGGGTTTCTTGGAGGGATTCTTGGTGGGTATCACACATGAGGTCTTCGTGCCTCTTTTCTTGGTGATTTTGCCCCAGAAATCCTTTGGGAAATCCTTTGATTTGGGTGGATTTTGGAGTTCTTGGAGTTCATGACCTAGAGACCTTCGATTCGCGATTCCTCTTGATTGGATGGGTTTCGTTGGATATCCTTTGGTGGAGAGGTCATTCATGAGGTGACCCAGCTATCCCCGAAGTTTCGTTGCAATCTGTGGAGTGAATCGGGAGATCGGGTGAAGGGAAGTTGGGGGTGGACCCGCGGCCAGATTCTGCAGGGGAGGCGGTCTGACCGCCCAAGGCACGCGGTCTGACCGCCCTGGGGGTTTCGCGGAGAAAGTTTTGGTTTTCCGGGGATTTTCTCTAAGAGCTTGTTTGCCTTGATCAGAGGAGTTTCCAGGGGAAATCTTGGGTCGTTTTGGAGTCGTGAGCCTCGAGTTGTGGTTTTGGGGAATTTCTCAGCCTAGGCGGTCTGACCGCCCTGTCCATGCAGTCTGACCGCCCCTAGCAGGAAATTTCCTGTGGGTTGTTTCCGCTGTTGTGATTGAGTAGTTTCAGTGCTTGCTGGTGAGGTTTGCTCCTAGGATCAGTAACACTTCAGTGGATACGTGGTCTTGGCAAACGTGCGGATAGAGTGGTGAAAGTGATTTTGAGATCGAGGCCGTGTTCATCTCGTTGGAGGAGCTATCTCCCTTAAGAAAGAATTTTTATCGGCTCCTATTCACTCCCCCCCTCTCTGGTCGCCCAATCCGGTCCTTCAAACCATTAGATAGAGAAAGAGAGAACAACTCAAATACAGGGTTAATATAAATGATAGATAAGGATAGTGTGACACACATTGATTCATCTCCTACTAAAGCACACTACAACATAGGGAGGACTGTACGGAGTTAGTTCTAGGTTCAAATGAACTAAGCATACAAGAGTTAGCTGATACAAGAGAGAAGCACAATGCATTGCATGATCACAGGTTTAGCACTCAGGTACAAACGAGGAGATAGCGCCGTGATGCTAAGCATACAAGGGGAGGGTTTCGAAGGGTCCAACCGCTGTCACTACCGCGGCCTACCTCTATCGTTACGTGGGGTAAGCTCATAACTAGCGCAGCTACACAACCCAGGCACCATGCCTGTTGACGGTCGAAAAGTGCTGCTTTTACACCGTCAATACCTGCATAAAATAAGTGTAAAACGATCATCAACACTAGAATAGGGCTTAAACTAACCATTTCCACAAGTGTTGGTGATTATGCAAATACAGGTGATTAGCACTAGAAAGAGGAGTAAAGCACAAGTCTTTGATCCAAGTACTTCAAGCTCAGCCAATGAGGGGATGCCACCTAGGATTGCCCTGGATCACTGACGTCATCAATCCAAGAGAGGCAAGCCCGACGAATCACGCATCGCCACGTGGACATCACATGGATTCAAGGGCCCACTTATCCCCCAAAACCGTCGGGAAACTTGGCATGCATGGGGGAGTGACTTCAGGGCCCACTGGTCAGCGACCTGGAGAAAACACAGGCCAGGAGGCCGCCCTAGGGGTTCGGCCGACCCTAGGATCGGCCGAACCGACCTAGGGTCAGTTCATCCTAGCCTTGCACGTGGAGGACTCCCATTGGCCACTTGCTGTGATCCCGGGCGTTTAGGGGCACTTTGAGCCTCCGAGCAAGCCACTCCCTCCTCTATAAATAGGAGGGGAGGGGCTCTCATTTGGAACACACTCTTCTCCTCCTCCTCTTCATTTTGGCTTGGAGCCTCTCTCTTTAGGAGAGGAGAGCTCTTTGTATAGGATTAGTGCTAGGAAGTGAGGTGGGAGGCTTGAGGCCATGTCATGTTCATGACATCTTCCTCAAGAAAAATCCTCAGCGGTGCCTTTGTTCTTCAACTAGACTAAAGTGAGTATTTCAATATTTCCTATTTAGACTAATGTCGTATGCATACTTAGAATGCTGTGTTCTTGTGTTCTTCATTTGTTCTTGGTTTAGAGGCTTGTGTTCTTCGAACATAACCCCTTTTGATCCATTAGAACTTAGATCATAAGTTGCATCTAGTTTGCCTACCTGTCTAATTAGAGTAAAGTGAAGCTCCTGCATGTGTCTAGTTAGATCAAAGTGCATTCGTGATCTTGCATGAGTGATAGAGCATACCTTGAGCTAGTGCCAGTATCTCCCTCGCGGATTCGTAGGAATAGTGAGTGGTGTAGACGAGGTGTCTGGACCATAAGCTACCCTTCGAAGACCACGTACGATCGTAGCGTAGAGGTAGGTCGTAGTGGTGACAGCTTGTTGGACCCTTTGCAACCCTTTTACGTCGCGTACCGAGTTGGGCTCGAGCCAGCACAAAGGCCGTGTGCCTGGTGCCCGAAGTGAGTGTTATACCTGAGAGAACGTTACTAGACTCTGCGCTCGGTCCAAGCAGATCCTTTCTACCTATCCTATCCATCAGAGTTGTGTCCTTGGATCATCTATACTAGAAGTAGGAGATAGTGCACACCGTTCCTTGGATTCGATACCCTTGGAATACTCTCCTTCATTGGGGAAGTGCTACAGCGGTATTTCCGTGCGCTTGCGGTATACCCGGTTGTTCTTATCCACTCCCTCTAGGTGTACAACTAGTGGTGACGTTAAGAAACGCCAACAAGCATTTCTGGCGCCGTTGCCGGGGAATGGTTGTTGTATCTATCTTGGAACCTAGTGGTCCTCGTATTTATCTTTTTCATTTTCTTCTACCTTCACCCCCGTTACACATCGAGTTATCCTTTTTGTTTCTTTTCTTCTACCTTTACCCCCGCTACCCTTTGAGATGCCTTCTTGTCAAAGCCTCTCTACCTCTAGGGGCGAGTTCGTCTTAGAGCAACCATCAACTTCCACATCTTGCTGCGAGCTTCGTCCCTGCTTTATAGCCATGGTTCGGAATCGACCTTTCTCTAGAGCGATCAGTGACGATCCTAATGTTCATTTAGAGGAGTTCGAGGACTTGTGTTCGTGCTTGGTAATTCCAGGCATGACACAGGAAACTTTGAGGTGGAAATTGTTCCGTTTCTCTCTCGTAGATAGAGCGGAGCAATGGTACACCCACACAGCAGAGCATGTGAACAATTGGGGAGAACTACGAGAAAACTTTTGTGACTTGTTCTCCCTTTATGAACGCATAGAGCTCTTGCCGTGTGAACTCCTTGACTTTGAGCAATTAAAGGGTGAGTCCATAGGTGCAGCTTGGGCTAGGTTCCTACATCTTATGACATCTAGCCCAGACATGTCTATACCTGATGATATAGCGATGTATACCTTTTATACTTGTATAGACATGGAATCTGCACAAGAGCTCAACCTTTTAGCTGGAGGTTCGTTCGAAAACCAAACTCTAGTGGAAAGAAGAGAGATCCTAGAATTCTTTTTAGAAACCTCTTCTTCCCATATCATTTACAACGAACCCCATCTGGAGCTGAGTTGGTCCATGAGAGTCTCTAAATAGCCGAATCTGAGCTTTCATTCTCTGAATTCCTTGATTCCTCTGTTGAGCCCTCTCCCGAACCACGAACATCGAAGGAAGAAGAAATTCAACCTTCAGAGTTCTCTTCCCGATTTGAGGATGATCCTTCTCGAAACATCAGAAATACCTCAGATCACTCTTGGCACGAGAAGCCTACGGCGTCGTTGGACTTTTATGAGGTCCTCGATGAAGTTTGGAATCATGGGATGATAGTGGATTTGTCACCTCAGAAGCATACATCCGAAGTAATTCGGGTTGGCTCGACTTCCACGATCATCCATTGTTCCATGAGAGGAAACACCGTAGATGTTGTCCATGACCCTACTGCTGGGGCTTGCATCATACCAGAGGCCCTTTTGGATACTCTGGTGGGTGACACGCCCTTGATCCCGACTGATGGACTTTTCCATAGCCCCAGGTGGCGTTGTGCTTTTCCATGTAAAGGGATTGCTAGGGACGTGCTGATCACCATTGATGACATAGAGGTGCGGTTAGATTTCCACATCTATGACATCATGGATTTTGATCTTCTCCTAGGTTTCCCCTTAGAAAGACTTCTTGATAAATCTCAAGGAAACCCAGAAGTAGAGCTTAGGGAAACCGTTTCTGTCCATGCTGAACCATCTAGACATCCTCTGACAGAACCATTCCCTAGACCTACGGTGTCTCCTTCGCCTCCCGATCCTCCTGACGAAGCATTTCCTGAGGAGGCCATGAAGAAGGAATGGCCAGATGGAGCGATATGCTTTTCCGAAGCATTTTGGGATAGTACACCCTCTCTGGTTATTCCTTGTTCTGTTAGAGGGATTGCCGTAGAGGCCCACTGTGACCCTATCATGGAGGTTAACATCATGCCATGGCACTTAGCGAAAACTCTTTTGGGCAAAGTTCCGCTAGCACCATCCGACATGCTCCTCGAGACTTGTCCCTTTGGGCATGTTCTTCAATGTCGGGGGATCGCAAGTGCCGTGCCGCTCATCATAGACAGGATCGAAGCTAGCTTAGACTTTCACATCTTCAATGTCCTCGATCCTGATCTACTCCTAGGCTCCCCACTAGACAAATTCTTTGAGGAATCCATAGGGAGCCTAGATGGTAATCTTGGGGAAGCCACTTCCGTCACTGCTACCCCTTGTTTGGGACATCCTATGGCGAAGCCTCTTCTCCAACAAAACCCGCTCGAGGAGATGACGCATACATCTCCGTTCGCATCATCCGAGCCCGTTCTCATTAAGGTTGTAGAATGTTCTACCCCTCATGAGGATGGCTCGGGAGACTCTCTTCACCTTTGTGAAGGCGAACGATCGTCACCACTCTCGACCGAGTTTCAGCCTCTTCCCGCTGGCCCGTATCATGTTGCTTTCGATCATGATCGAGAGTCAACATCGAGCTTCCACGATGACTCTCTTGAGATAGAGAATTCATGGGCCATGGAACCTTTCGAGGCACTGACTCTGGAGTTCGGAGGAAAGGATTCCACGCACGAGCATGGCGGTTTCATTCTTGACTCACCATATAGACCAAGCTCGCATCATGCCTCTCTAGAGTCAGCCATGCTTAGTGCACTGAGCACGTACGAGGGCTACAACCACCTTCTGGTCCTCTTCTGCAAACCTTTTGGAAGGTTGATTGTGGATGCATATGTTTACCATAAGCATTGCAGATTTCGTGTGTGCACTGTGGCACTAACCTTGCAGCTGAAGCTTTGCTGATACATCAAGGATTGGTGGTGAGATGGGAATGACACCACCAACGATAGCTGCAAGATGAAGTTCCCATGGTCGAGCTTATGACCTTAAATAAACAAAGCACTCCCAGGAGATAGCCTGGATTAGGATAGTTTTTATTTCCCTTTTCGAATAAAAGCAAGAACATGTTTTTAGGATAAGTTGTCCTTCGGGTATTTTTGGTCACTAACCTTTCAGGTGGAGATTGAGAAGAAAGATGGACAGGTGATGCCGATGAACATGTGAGCCACATCAGCTGCAACACCTAGATACGCTTTGGCAAGGGAACGTTTACAAAAGGAAGTTTGATCATCACACACTTGAGTTTTGTTGCCTAGCAATGCAAACTCCAAGTGTGGGGGAGATATGTGAGCATCCTGAGTAAAGTTCCTCCTCTACCAAATCTTATCCTGGTGTGAAGATGATGCTAGCTTTTGCATCTTGCCCACTAGCTAGGTAAGTCCTGCTTTTGACATTAAACAAAGCCCTTCTGGGAGGTTCCCGAGGTTCGCTGTCTTATGCTCATGCTTATGTTCCTTTTGGTAATAGCTTGATCATGCTTTCATGTTTCCTTTCATCTGTGTTCATATGCTCTGGTTTGAATGTTTGTCGACAAACGTTCATAGACTGTTTTAAATTAAGCATGGTGCTTAGGTTAAAATTTGTCTTCTTCAGTCAAAACAAGACATGGTGTCGAGTTTTGACTGATGAACTTTAGAGTTATATTTTCATAGATCTTGGTTGCATATATGCTGACTAACCCCTGCAGAGAATTGTCAAATTTGAATGGGTAAGTCATTAAGCTAAATTCAAATGGGAAGGTAAGATGAGGTGTCAGATTCTTGTTGCACATCATGCAAAGGTGGTACATATGACCTCTCAAAGGTCCAAGGTAAGTATATTCCCCATCGTATATAATGTGTAACCTTGGTCTAACTCTTCTTGAGTAAATGACATGGTGACAATAAAAATAAAATAAAAACAACAAAAATATTTGAATTTGAATAAAGGCTCTATGGTTCTCGAACCAGTAGAGTCCCTCCTTTGTTTTCATTTATCATTTGAAGAACAACACTAGGTTCAACCACCAGTGTGGGGGAGTTCTCTCAAGCTCATCATCACATCTCCACTAGAGAACTCCCACACAGGCGTTGCACAACATCGACTACGCCTTCATGACAAGAGCAAGGTAAACTAGAGTGAGTCGGCTGCCTTATGGTCAGCTGAATCACCACTGGTCTTCCTTGATCTCTTATCCTTCAGAAGCGATGGTATGTGCACCCTCTACCTCACTCTCCTTTATCCATGAGTTTGAATGAATTTCAATTCATATCCTTTACATCAAACTCAGCAATTCGTGCTATGCTTGCTTTACATGATTCCTGTGGTTGGCTTGCATATGATTTATTCCTTACTCATCATCTTGATGCTTGTGAACAAATATCATTAGGGAACTCATGCTTATCTAAGTAGTTGGTGTTTGTGATATGGTTTGATGATATGATCTTCGCTCTGAATGTCTGAGTGCTTGGAAATTTTATTTGAAAATCATGAAAACCCCTTGCAAAGCTCCTCTTTGATATGCCACTATCCCACTAGAGCCATATGATATTCATAGTTGAAAACCTTTTACTCATATGCTGCTTGTTATTGCATTGAGCTTTGTCAAATTCTGTGACCCTTGTGAGAATTCTTTTCACTACTTTCATGATCAAGATTCATGTGCACACCATCATATCCCCCTTGCTATGCTTCTACACTGGAAGTTAGCATTGTATCATTCATCCGTTTCATGAAATAAAGCTCCATATGTGGTGTGACATCTCTCTCCAAAAGTATCCTTCAAAAAGAGACATGGGCTATGAAAAAAAGAAGAAAAAAAAGAAAAGAAAAAAAAGACATGCTCAAAAAGCATGATGAAAGAAAAAAAAGAATAGCCCATGTCCAAAATAAAGGAGAAATAAGAGAGAGATGGTCATACAAAAAGGAGTTCCATATCTTAGATGGTAATAACTAGTGTCCATTCCGGAGCTAGTGTCCACCTTACCATCTACCAACATTCATCATATACGTATGGTAATATCTAGCACCCATTCCGGGCCTAGTATCCACCTTACCATACTCACCATATCCATACACGTGCACATCTTGATCTGATTGTGTGATTTGATTTTCTTTGTGGATCTAGTTTTTGACTTTGCAATATATGCGATGCAAGTATGCCTTATCCTTTATCCTATCATGAGCTCCACATATAGCCATCATTAGAAGTAGGATGAAGAAAGGCAATCTAATGTCTTGGTGAGGACATATACACATTGAGCGATTTGAGAGAATCAAATGAGGAGCTAAGCAAGGTTTGTTTTGAAAATTTATTGCAAAACCCCAAGTTACTTAACATGATGAGCAGGTGTGATTTGATTCATGACCGTTCCATTCCTCAACTGCTCAAGATAGCATGATAGACACATCAGAGTTCACAAGTACAAGGAATGGTTTGGAATGTCTCTTATGCTCGCTTCATACCTTTGGATATCATGTCTCACCTTGACCTGACTCCCTTTACTCGGGACGAGCAAAGGTCAAGTGTGGGGGTGTTGTTGACGGTCGAAAAGTGCTGCTTTTACACCGTCAATACCTACATAAAATAAGTGTAAAAGGATCATCAACACTAGAATAGGGCTTAAACTAACCATTTCCACAAGTGTTGGTGATTATGCAAATACAGGTGATTAGCACTAGAAAGAGGAGTAAAGCACAAGTCTTTGATCCAAGTACTTCAAGCTCAGCCAATGAGGGGATGCCACCTAGGATTCCCCTGTATCACTGACGTCATCAATCCAAGAGAGGCAAGCCCGACGAATCACGCATCGCCACGTGGACATCACATGGATTCAAGGGCCCACTTATCCCCCAAAACCGTCGGGAAACTTGGCATGCACAGGGGAGTGACTTCAGGGCCCACTGGTCAGCGACCTGGAGAAAACACAGGCCAGGAGGCCGCCCTAGGGGTTCGGCCGACCCTAGGATCGGCCGAACCGACCTAGGGTCGGTTCATCCTAGCCTTGCACGTGGAGGACTCCCATTGGCCACTTGCTGTGATCCCGGGCGTTTAGGGGCACTTTGAGCCTCCGAGCAAGCCACTCCCTCCTCTATAAATAGGAGGGGAGGGGCTCTCATTTGGAACACACTCTTCTCCTCCTCCTCTTCATTTTGGCTTGGAGCCTCTCTCTTTAGGAGAGGAGCGCTCTTTGTATAGGATTAGTGCTAGGAAGTGAGGTGGGAGGCTTGAGGCCATGTCATGTTCATGACATCTTCCTCAAGAATGATCCTCAGCGATGCCTTTGTTCTTCAACTAGACTAAAGTGAGTATTTCGATATTTCCTATTTAGACTAATGTTGTATGCATGCTAAGAATGCTGTGTTCTTGTGTTCTTCGTTTGTTCTTGGTTTAGAGGCTTGTGTTCTTCGAACATAACCCCTTTTGATCCATTAGAACTTAGATCATAAGTTGCATCTAGTTTGCCTACCTGTCTAATTAGAGTAAAGTGAAGCTCCTGCATGTGTCTAGTTAGATCAAAGTGCATTCGTGATCTTGCATGAGTGATAGAGCATACCTTGAGCTAGTGCCAGTATCTCCCTCGCGGATTCGTAGGAATAGTGAGTGGTGTAGACGAGGTCTCTGGACCATAAGCTACCCTTCGAAGACCACGTACGATCGTAGCGTAGAGGTAGGCCGCAGTGGTGACAGCCTGTTGGACCCTTTGCAACCCTTTTACGTCGCGTACCGAGTCGGGCTCGACCCAGCACAAAGGCCATGTGCCTAGTGCCCGAAGTGAGTGTTATACCTGAGAGAACGTTACTAGACTCTGCGCTCAGTCCAAGCAAATCCTTTCTACCTATCCTATCCATCAGAGTTGTGTCCTTGGATCATCTATACTAGAAGTAGGAGATAGTGCACACCATTCCTTGGATTCGATACCCTTGGAATACTCTCCTTCCTTGGGGAAGTGCTACAGCGGTATTTCCGTGCGCTTGCGTTATACCCGGTTGTTCTTATCCACTCCCTCTAGGTGTACAACTAGTGGTGACGTTAAGAAACGCCAACAATGCCTACATTGCTACTGAACTCCACCCGGCCCGGGCTATTATGACCCAGGGTGAAGCCACCAGAACACTGGCCGACTTAAACCGAGTACCGTAGTGTTGACGCCTTTTCGGAGTCAACAAGCATGCGGAGGAGCTCCTTGCTGCTCCTCTGCGCAGGGCGATCAGACCGTTGAGGTCTTTTCGGAGTCAACAAGAACGCAGAGGAGCTCCTTGTTGCTCCTCTGAGCAGGGCGGTTAGACCGCTATGGTAGGGCGGTCAGACCGGGGTCGCCGGGTTCACCGGCGAGAAACCAACGAACGTCCGTCCGGGAGGGACCCCGTCGGGGCAGGTGCACCTTGGGTTGTCCTAGGCTCGGCAGGCCAGCTAGGACGTCCTCTCATGCCACGGAGGTAGTAGAGGAATAGAACATGGGGTTGGAAAAGTAGGGTAAAGAAGGAACAAAAAGGTAAATATGATAAAGATAAGTTTGATATATTCGATTGTGGATCATCTCAATCGGTCGTGGCCCTTTATATTTATAGGGAGGGGAGGTCTTGCCCCATTAGGAATCGAAACCCTTACAAAAACGTGTCAAAATACAACTCCTAACTGGTTTTGGCAGGATAGGGCGGTCTAACCGCCCTGGGGACACGGTCTGACCGCGTGTCCGATGTGCAGACCTTTCCAGAGCCATATCTCTCTCATCCGGACTCCGAATTGGACGTTCTATATATGAATCTTGATCTACTCGATGAGTCATATCCAATGGTGAAGTCCAAATTGCCTTTTAAGGACTTTGGCTAGGCCGGTCTAACCGGGTAGGGGGGCGGTCTGATCGGCCCGTCCAGACCTGCCAAATTCGGGTGTCAACACGTAGCATAAACACAAACCTCATGCAACACAATGATGCAATCTAACTAGATCAAATAGGGCTAGTCATACGAACGGATACAAACTCTCTTATTTCTAATCAATAAGATCAAAGGGTCGTGTTTGTGAAGAACACGAGCCTCTAACTTATGAACAAACACATAAGGAAGGAGTAAATCATCCTTCAAGTGGATTGAAGGCTAGTGTTCATGATGAACACGAGCCTCTAAATGATGAACGAATGAAGAACTCAAGAACATATCAATCATATGAAATAGGTGAATAACTGAAGTAGATCAAAGTTATACAAAGAAATAAAGATACAAGAGAACTCATACCAAGATCCCAAAGTAGACTTGGAACCTGAATAAGAGCTACTCTAGCCTACTCCCTAGCTTGGGAAACTATAAGTGAGAGAGGAGAGTCAAGTGTGGGTGTGAGAAATGGGAGCCCCTCCCCTTCTATTTATAGGTAAGGGCCATGCTGTCCTCGGGCACCAAATGTCACAAAACGCCCGGATTGAAGCACGTGACCAATCACAAACCACCACGTGGAAGGCCACGATGATGCACCACTAAGGCGGTTCGGCCGATCCTAGGATCGATCGGCCCCTTCGTGGCACGTGTCGCCGTGTGCTTCTTCCCAGTGGCTGGTGTGTGGGCCCCATGATCCATCCTCCGTGCATGGCAAGATTCTTGGCAGTTAGAGTCCCTGGTGGGCCCTTGGATCCTTGTGATGTCCATGTGTCGCTCTCTGATTTGTCGATGAGTGCTTCACTTGGATCAGTGACGTGTTTGGCACCTAAGATCCATGTGGTAGCCATCTCCTCAGCTGAGGTGGCATGGATCACTCCATAGAAGATGAGCTTCCATCTCTTTTCATGCTCAAATCACTTACATTCAAATAATCTCCAAGGACAAGTGGAACTACATTATTCTTAATTAAATGTGTGTAACAAATGCAAATGCCTCCAAATATGTGAGAATATTGATGGCTAAAAAGTGGTACTTAACAACCGTCAACAATTGAGACCACTCAAGCGGGAAAGCAAATCAAAGCTCAAGTGTCCCAACTGCCTATGCCACCTCCACAACTCTCCTGAGGGACCAGCCACCAAACACCTCAGGGGACCAAAAGACTAAGAGAAATCAGCACGAAAGATCTGTCCCTCGGGCACGACCGTACAAACAAGATTGCCTCGAGAGTCAAGAACCCGAGAAGCACCCAACTTAAAGCGAACCTCAAAAACTTCGTCAAGCAACTAAGATACTGACAACATGGTAAAACCAAGTAACTTGACCAGAGCTACACACTTCAAGGCCACCTTGCTACTCACCTTAACCTCACCTTTTGAAAGTACACATGCTCGTTCATTATCCCTAAAAGTGATGTACACCTTTGACACCACTAGGGTGAGGCTGGAGAACCACCCCCGATCTCTGGTCATGTGTCATGAACAACCAGAGTCAATCAACCAAATATTCTCCATGCGTCCTGCCTGCAAATCAAAAACGAGAACAAGACTGAGCAAATGACTCAACACTGGGGTTAGCACAAAAAGAGTCAAGCTAGTTTTGAGCCATCTGCTCAAAAGTGGGGTTAGCAACAAAGCTACGACCACCATGTAGAACCACCTCACGTCTCGCTGGATGAGCACGACCACCACGAAAGGGAAAACGTGGCCCGTAGCCCCTCTAAGACCCAAAGTTGCGACCATTTCTCCCAAACTCGTAATGATCACGAGGAGGAGAACATCCAGCACCAACACCATGCGCAAAACCAAATCGCCCACCTCTCTAAGGTGCACCTATCTGACCGGTGACCCTGACCGGTCTGACCGGTGCCCCCTGACCAGCAAACTCGCTGTGAATAGCAGCTCTCCTATCTCCCCATGCTGGAATGGAACACACCACAACCTCTCCCCTAGGTAGTGGCATACGAGGCTCAGGTATATCATGAGAAAGATGATACATGTCCTTGTCTGCTCACGCAATAGCCAACCTCCCATCTCTCTTCCTCTTGAAGCAAAACTCTCCCTTATGACCATCGCTCCAACAATACTCACAACGGAAGCGGACTGGTTTTGGCTTGGGCTGTGGTTTCTCACTTAGTTTCTCTCCCGGCTTCCCTCCAAACACATTCTCAAGGTTGCTCACAAAGCTCACCGGTTTCTTGAAGTTATTTGTTTTGGGAGGAAACACTGGTGGATCTGGAACTATGTCAAGCTTGTTTAGTAGGTGATTTGTCTTGGGTGCAAATTTTTTTTGGGAGTGGTTTGTGGTGGAATAGGAATGTCCCCAATTTTCTCTCCTCCCTCACCACTGCTCTCACCAAACTTCTCAGACCTAGTGCCTGACCATCAAACCTCTTGTAAGCTGCAATCATGATACCCAACTGTGGTTCATGACCAGACAACGAACCCATCATCTTACACAATTCATCATTCACCTCCTGCAGACGATTAACATAATGCGCAAGTTCTAGGTTCTTAACAGCATGCACTTCACAGGTAGAACAAGCAGTGGCAATAGGAGCTTTCAAAGCAGCCTCAAGAGAAACAATCCTAGCATGAGAATCATCTAGCTTAGCATGCAACACAGGACAAGAAGTGCAAGCACCTAGCAAAGCAAGCTCAGCCCTAACCACATCTAGTTCCTTAATCTTTGAGGCATGCTTCTCCATAAGCACAGTCAAGTCAATCAAGAAAGCATTGCAATCACCACAATCAATTTCATCTGTGACAACAGGAGCAGTCTTAAGAGCATCTATTTGAAGCTTAGCAACTAGGTTCTTAGATTCAAGCTCAGCCACCTTTTCCCTAGCTTCTTCTAGTGAGGCCCTAAGATCCTTCCTCAGCTTCTTAGCCTCTGTAAGCATGCTATCACGCTTATCAAGCAAGGCAACTAGCTCCTCATTCTCCTGAAGCAAGGAAGAGAGCTCATCACATACCTCATCCTTAGAATCTGAGTCCGAGTCATCCTTCCCACTCTTCTAGCTGCCGAAGCTGTGAGCCTTGCCACAGAAGCCATCCTCTCACGCGAAGCAGCTCAGGCCATTGAAGTTCTTGGACATGTGCTTCTTGCTCTTGTGCCTGTCGTCATCGTCGTCACTGTCGCCAGAACTCGACGAGGTGTTGCCGGAGCTGGAGTCGATGTTGCTCGCACCCACTATCGCTTGAGCCTTCTTCTTGTTGTGGGCACCGCCCTTCTTGGATCTCCGCTCTTCCTTGTCCTTGTACTTGTGCTTGTGCTCACGCCTCGAGCTGTGCTTGTTCTCGATCTTTGGGCGGTGCTTGTAGTCGTTCCTAGGCTCGACCTCCTTCGGGCACTCGGCGATGAAATGTCCCTACTTGCCGCATATGTAGCACATCCGTGTGACCCTCCTCGTGTTCACGCAGTTCTTGTGCAGCCTCTCAAACCTCCAGGTCAGCAGTGCCAGCTCGTCCTCTCTAAGCTCGTCAAACTCCTCATCTGGCAATGACATAAGAGACGACAAAGAGTACATCCTAGAGGATGGGTTAGCGTTAGTCCTTGATCCAGATCCGGAGACTAGAGCGAGACTATGGGAATCAGTCGGGCTCTTAGCCTTGGCTCTCAGGCCATGATCCACCTCAGACGACTCGAGCTTCGAGAACAGCTCATCCACTATCAGAGTCTCATACACACCCGACTCCATAATACCCTCGACCTTGGCGCTCCACATAGATATGTCAAGTGAGTGTAAGAGCTTGATAGCCTTATCATGGGGTGTGTTTGGAAGCACGAACACATTGGCTCTCATGTTGTTCACAATACAAGTGAACTGCTAGAACATCGTGTCAATCGACTCACCGGGGAGATGAGTGAAGTTCTTGTACTCTCTCAGGTGAGTAGCAAACAAGCGAGCCTGTACCTGATCCCATCAAAGTGAGGAGGACCCGGACCCCTATCCTGGTACGCCATCTTTAGATCTTAGACTGGTTAGAATAATGAAGATCCGTAACCCACTCTGATACCAATTGAAGGACCGATTATGTGATCAGAGAGGGGGGGAGTGAATGAGAGCCGATAAAAATTCTCTGGCGAGAACTTCGGCCTATACCCTGATTTCACTTCCAAGCAATCCCGTGCACACCTTGCCAAGATCACGTCGCCACTGGAGGTGCTACTGATCCTAGGAGCAAGTTGTCCTACCCAAAACAACTCACAACACCACATCGGAAAATTTGCATGGCTTGTTGCCTAGGCTACACCAGTCAGACCGATGGGGTGCACCTATCAGACCGATGACACCGGTCAGGCCGGTCAGCTGCACCGGTCAGGCCAATGTGCACAGCAAGCATACAGAAATGTTCCAGAAAGCCTCAGCGAGATCTCTAGCCCCTAGAACAAAATCAACTCCAAACCAAAGAAGCAACGAGCACAAAAAGCTTCACCAACCGAGCCAAACCAACATGATTCTTGCCAAGAACTGACCCTGGGAAAATCATAGCAATTCCCAACCAAACCAGCAGTTCACCCGAGCCAAAACCCATAAAGGGCTTGCACTGGTCAGACCTGTGTACAATACTGGTCAGACCAGTCGCGCCTGGGCTGCTCGGGATGAACTCCACTCGCGGGTCAACTCCAAGAATCTACTCACCCGATCTCTCGATTCGCTCCATGGATTCAAGATAAACTTTGGGGAAGATAGGAACACCTCATGGGTGATCTCTAGCTCGAAGCACAAGCCCCAAAACACTCTAGAATAGGAGGAATCGCAAATCTCGTGCCTCTACCTCAAGAACATAAGGAACTCCGAAAACCCCAAAGTCGAAGGACTTTCCATGGGATTTGAGGGGCAAGATCACCAAGAAAAGAGGCACCAAGACCTCATGAGTGAATCCCACTACAAATCCCGTAAAGAAACGCCTCTAAAAACCACCTACGAAATTCCCACAGAAAGGCTCTGAAAATCCACCAAAAAATAGCCACGGGAATCACAAGCAAATCACAAGGGACAAAGAGGATGAACTCCAAACCTTCCATACATCATGAGGAAACATTCTTTACAAAGGGGCTAGCAACCTCCCTTCATCCTAACCACTTGAGATTTGCAATAAGCTCTAGATAGCCTAAAGAAAACAAGAGAAAAGGGGAAAACCAAAGGGGCAAATGAGTTAAGGTTCCAAGAGTTGGCTGCCATCTCCACTCCAATGAGTATATATGGGATGCACCAAATGACCAAACCACCCCTTGTTACATAATAGTAAGATACACTCCCACCGAGGGTAATTTGGCTAATCTCATTGAAACTCCATCGGACGGATGCGCATTCACCGCAGGCCCGCTTCATCTCCACGAAAGCCTTGCAGTCACACCGCGTGTCCTCCACATTGAAGCTTCCGGACGCCCAAGGCCACCACCGGTCAGACCGGCCCAGTGCAGTCACGTCGTGCTCTGGTCGTTGGTCTTCGCTTTGTGGCTCAACCAAGTAACCTAGTGGTTTTGTGGCTAAACCACTGCAAACCCCGCAGATTTGGTGCAGCCTCCATGCTAATCCCACCAATGACTTGGCCGCCACGGTCGTCCCGGCTTGGTGTTGGTTTTGTGGCCAAACCAACAAACCCCGCATACAAGCTTCAGTTGTTAGCTACAACCTTGCACTGGCTCCATGTTCCCAACCTCGTCTTGCTCTTCTTGCTAGCATGCGGCCCGTACTTGATCCCATCGGCCACCGGGTCCCTCGAATGAAGCCTACTTGTCTCTCCACTCCTCGGAGGCCACACAGGCATAGACCATCTGCGCTTGTTCTTCACCTACCCCACGCGAATCAAGCCGCAACCTACACCAGCAATACAAGGCCAAGAGTCAGTCCACACCATGTTGTCAATCACTCATCACTAAGGAGCGACCATCTAGTGGTCATCGGACCACACTGGCCTCATCCCACGCCTGCTCCGTGTAGGAGTAGCGGCTCGAGCTCAGGGCTCCGGGGTGGATGATGACGGTCGGAGCTCCTGCAGCAGCAGCCAACCTACGGCACGAGGAAGTAGATGCAGTGGTTTCCGGCTTAGCATGTAGGCAGTTCGTTCGTACGTGAGGTGGGGCCAGAGCGGGCGTAGCAACCATCCTGGGAGAATGTTGGATTTCTAGAATACATGACGAACGAGAGGCGTTGTAGTCATTTTTACACCACATTAGTACTGGAGGCTTGCGTCTCATTCCCTTTTTAGTACCAATAGTCTTATGTTACAACCCCAACCGGCAAGATCCCCACTCGGCCACTCCTTTTGTGACTATCCACACTCGTCATACTTCATATCTCCCTTTAAAATGGATATTCCTGCCAGGTCATCAAGATTCTCTACTTTATACAACTTTCACCCGCACTCGTCATCCTTTATATCTATACTCTATCCTATATTTTATTCCACATCTCCAACTACCCTCACCCCTCTCTCTCCTTTCTTTTATCCACCGCCGCGCACCGACCAATTGTTGACATTTCTTAAAACAATCACCTAAGTACGGATTTAGAATCCATCCTTAGTGACAGTACCAGAAATGCTTGTTGGCATTTCTTAACGTCACTACTAACAACGCCGAGTTAGCGTGAGCATCAAGACTTGCCAAAGGTAAATCTAATGATTATGAACAAATCCGCAAGCACACAGATAAACCATTGAAGCATTTCCCCAGGGAAGGAGAGTATTCCAAGGGTATTGTATCCGTGGAAGGCAATGGCGGATATCAAGACTTATGCTTTTGCACTGAATGTAAACCAAGAGATAGATATAGAAGACAACAACTCAAAGACAGGGGTAAGAGAAATGATATGATAGGGTAGTGTGACACACACTCTCATCTACCTCTACTCTAGAACACAACAGCTTAGGGGGAAGATATGAGTTAGCTCTAGGTTCTAAGGTACTAAACATACTGAGCTAGAAGATACAAGAGATCAGCATAAAGCATTACACGAAAGGGTAAGGTTCAGCACCCAGGTACAAACGGGGAGATAGCCCGTGACGACCAGCACTCTGCAAAACAATCCTTTAGACTCCTACCTCAATCGTTACGAGGGGCATGCTCATAACTAACGTAGCCACACAACCTAGGCACCATACCTACGTTGCTGCTAGACTTCACCCGGCCCATGACCCAGGGTGAGAGCCACCAGAAGACTGGTCAACTTAGACCAAGTACCGTAGCTTGAACACAAACTTCATGCAACACATACATGCTATCTAACAAGATCAAACTAGAGCTAGTCACATGAACGGATACGAATTCTCTTATGT
Organism: Cenchrus fungigraminus; assembly: GCA_036936925.1. Lineage (NCBI taxonomy): Eukaryota > Viridiplantae > Streptophyta > Magnoliopsida > Poales > Poaceae > Cenchrus > Cenchrus fungigraminus. The sequence goes on from CM072779.1 coordinate 62,707,643, forward strand.
CTAGTCATCAAGATCAAAGGGTCGTGTTTGTGAAGAACATGAGCCTCTAACTTATGAACAAACACATAAGGAATGAGTAAATCATCCTTCAACTAGATCTAAAGGTAGTGTTCATGAAAAACATGAGCCTCTAAATGATGAACAATGGATGAACTCAAGAATATATCAATCATATGATCTACCACAATTTTATATGAAATAGCTGAATAACTGATGTAGATCAAAGTCATACAAAAAATAAAGATACAAGAGAACTCATACATAGCTCCAAAGTAGACTTGGAACCTGAATAAGAGCTACTCTAGCCTACCCCCTAGCCTTGGAAACTAAAAGTGAGAGGAGAATGGAGAGAGTGGTGTGTGAAAAATGAAGCTCCTCCCCTTCTGTTTACAGGCAAGGAGGAGGCTTGCTTCGGGGCTCAAATTGCCTCAATTCACCCGGGGATGCAGCAATGGACTAATGAGGAAGAAACACGTGGAGGGACGAAATGGAAGGGCACTAGGTCGGTTCGGCCAATCCTAGGATCGGCTGACCCCCTAGGCCCTCCTCTCGAGGTGTCCTTCCTCTAGGTGGCTGCCCTGTGAGCCCTTTGATCACTCCCCCGTGCATGCCTCATTTTGGAATCCTATGTGGGCCCATGGATCCTTGTGAAGTCCATGTGTCGCTCTCTGATTCGTCGGTGAGTGCCTCCCTTGGATCAGTGACGTGGATTGCCACATGTTTCCTTGGTGGTAGCCACCTCCTCAGCTGAGTTGGCATGGATCTTCCATAGAAGGTGAGTTTCCATACGGGTACTGTGACACACACTCAGATCTACCTCTACTCTAGCACACTACGGCTTAGGGGGACATACGAAGTTAGCTCTAGGTTCTATGGTACTAAACATACAGAGTTAGATGATACAAGAGATAAGCATAAAGCATTGCATGAAAGGTAAGGTTCAGCACCCAGGTACAAATGGGGAGATAGCTCGTGACGACTAGCACTCTGCGAAACTATCCTTTAGACTCCTACAGCAATACCCCAGCATGGAGGGTTTCGAAGGGTCCAACAGCTGTCACCACTGTGGCCTACCTCAATCGTTATGGGTGGCAAGCTCATAACTAACGTAGCCACACAACCTAGACACCATGCCTGCGTTGCTGCTAGACTTCACCCGGTCCAGGCTATTATGACCCAGGGTGAGAGCCACTAGAAGACTGGTCAACTTAGACCGAGTACCGTAGCTTAAACACAAACTTCATGCAACACTAACATGCTATCTAACAAGATCAAACTAGGGCTAGTCATACGAACGTATACGAACTCTCTTATGTCTAGTCAACAAGATCAAAGGGTCGTGTTCGTGAAGAACACGGGCCTCTAACTTATGAACAAACACATAAGGAATGAGTAAATCATCCTTCAACTAGATCGAAAGGTAGTGTTCACGAAGAACACAAGCCTCTAAATAATGAACAATGGATGAACTCAAGAACATATCAATCATATGATCTACCAAAACTTTATATGAAATAGCTGAATAACTAAAGTAGATCAAAGTCATACATATAATAAAGATACATGAGAACTCATACCTAGACTCCCAAGTAGACTTGGAACCTGAATAAGAGCTACTCTAGCCTACCACCTAGCCTAGGAAACTAAAAGTGAGAGGAGAATGAAGAGAGTGGTGTGTAAGAAATGGAGCCCCTCCCCTTCTATTTATAGGCAAGGACAAGGCTTGCTCGGAGCACCAAACGCCACCAAAACACCCGGGGATGCAGCAAGTGACCAATGGGGAGCAACCACGTGGAGGGCTAGGAAGGAAGCCCCCTAGGTTGGTTCGGCCGATCCAAGGATCAGCCGGCCCCCTAGGGTGGCCCCCTGGCTTGTGTTTCCTCTGGGTGGCTGACTTGTGGGCCCTTTGATCATTCCCCCGTGCATGCCAAGTTTCCTGATAAGTTGGAGCTCTGGTGGGCCCATGGATCCTTGTGAAGTCCATGTGTCGCTCTCTGATTCGTCGGTGAGTGCCTCCCTTGGATCAGTGACGTGGATTGCCACATGTTTCCTAGGTGGCAGCCATCTCCTCAGCTGAGTTGGCATGGATCATTCCATAGAAGGTGGGTTTCCATCTCTTTTCATGCTTATTTCACCTACATACAAATAATCTCCAAGGACAAGTGGAACTACATTAGTCAAACCAAAATGCAAGTAAATAATGCATATGCCTCCATTTATGTGAGAATATTGATGGCTGAAAGTAGTACTTAATAGCCATCAACAAACTCCGCCAAGCTAACCTCTTGCTCGTCTCGAAGCAAGACATTAGAGACTTAGGTTGGTCGATCAGGAGTGGCTACAATGTTGTATTCTTAACTTATGGCAAACATACAACGAAGTACTCTACCAAGAGTTGAACAAGTTGGCAATGTTCTTACCATTCGCTTGATGACATGGGGCATATTGCTTCACCTGCCTTAGGCGATTGAGAGACAGAATGGTTATATAGCAAATGCATAATCACTCATACCTTGATCAGATGTTAATCCGGAGGTTTTGCAAATTTTTCAAAATAAAATCAGAGTTCCTCAAATGATACTCTCGGATCGCTCAAGTTGTATGGTTCCTCACCAAGGCATTAAGTTGCCTTTCTTCACGTCCTACTCCTAATAGACTTATGTGGAGCTGTAGGTAGGGAAGAAATGTGGCATACTTGTCTCTCATATTTTGCTAAGTCAAAAACCGGATCCTTGGAAGAAACTAACATACATCCCGATCAAGATGTGCATATGTGTGTGATGAAAAAATGAGCATTGGTAAGGTGTATACTAGGCCCAGAAATGGGTGCTAGATATTACCATGCTTTATATGGGAAATGAGGGATTGATGGTAAGGTGGACACTAGCCCCAGATTTGGTACCAGTTATTACCATCTGTATGGTGGAACTCTTTCTCTTGCACATATCAATCCCTTTCTCCTTTTGGAATTTTTCGAGATTTGGGCTAGCTCTCTTTTTTTTATTTTTGCCATGCTTTTGGGCATGCTTCTCTTTCTTCTTTCTTTTCTCTCTTTTTTCAGCTAGCCCTTTGTCTCTATTGGAGATATTCGGAGAGGGATGAATGATACAAAGATGCATAGAGTTTTATTTATGGAAGAATGCGTAAGCAAAATGGAACAAATGATGAATGCTAACTTCCAGTGTAGAAGTTTAGCATGAACATGTACGTGATCTTGATCAGGGGAGTATGAGTTCTAACAAGGGTCACAACAATTTGACAAAACTCAATGAGAGAACAAGTTGTATATGTGGAGGCTAACAAGAGCTAGAATCTACATATGGCCTTGGATACGAAATGCTCATCATTGAGGAACTCATCATGTTTAGATTTTTCAAAAAGGAAAACTCCGGATGTCAAGCATCACTAGGTACAAGATCATAGAACTCTATTATACCATATCTTGTCTCACAACAACTTAGGCATGGATCATGGTTTTTGCTACCCACAGTTTTCAAGCTAAGGTTTGAACATGCAAACCAACAAACTCAAAGCTTAGGTAGGATACAAAGCTGTAAGCAAGACATACGAGAAGAATAAACAGAGCAACTATTCATCATCTCAACCATAGAGGCAAAGCATTCTTACTATGCATATCAAAGCAAACTTAACGATGAAATCAAATAAATCTTTTTGGTCTTTTTATTTTTTGCAGATTTTATGGATTTTCATTATAAGATATTCTGAAAACAAAGGAAGATACAAGTTACCTCAGGATGGGGGTCCTCCCCCAAGCTAGCTTCAGGCTCACTGCGTAGGATGGTAGAAGAAACCCTGACTCGCATAGAAAGCCCTCTGCTCCTCTATCTGTCGTTGCTTCGTCTGTTGCATGGCGTCGATCCTCTCGCCAGCCTGATGCTGCCACCCAGAGGTAGCCTCAACGTGTGTGTTCAGCGTCTCCTCTACTCCCGTGACCTGGACGGTGAGCTCTCCCAGCTGCTACGCGAGCTGAGCATCTCGTGCAGAGGCCGAAGAGCGCCGTCTGAAGGACGAAGACAGAGGTGGACCACCGGAGCTAGAACTAGCGGGTGTGGCCCACTTGTCCCTGCTTGCACTCGCCCAAACCGAGCCACTCGCACTCGGATGGTAGGCGGGCTGGTCCCAACCAGGTGCATATCCAGGGGTAACCCCGAACATGTACCCCGCAGCGGCCCCTCCTACCACCGATGGTGTAGCAGGCTGTGGCTATGGCTGTGGTGGTGGCTGTGACTGCTGCTGCTGCATGTGTGCTCTCTTTACCGCGCTTCTGGTAGACCTGCCTGAAACACTAGCACGATCGCCTTCCTCTTGTGTAAGAAGGGGAATGGTTAACGACTCCGAACTATACAACTGAAACCCCGGGTTAGGTAACGGGAATTGATTTGTATAACCCGAGAAGAAGAAAGTCAAAGAATCATTTGGGCCCCTCTTAAGTGTATGCCCTTGGATCAAGTACGCCTCATCAATGAGAACTCGGGGCGTCCCAATGAAGGGTACGGGATTCCCGCTAAGAACCCCGAGTCTGAGAGCAATACGAGTCACCAAAGATGTACACTCAATAGGACCTATCATCTTAAAATTCGTCAACCACTGCCGAATCATAGTTTTAACGGGGGAGACCTTGATCCGTTTAGTAGCGGCATAAAGAAGCATCAACTCATCGTTGCGCATGGGCCGAACATCCTCTTGTGGAAAGAGAGTAATGGCGAGCCACTTGTGCCACAACCGGAGAGTGGGATGCACGATATCATTGCACCGAGGTGCAAATTTACCGCTATAAACTAGACCGGCAATATCTCCCTAGAAAGAATCTTGAACAAAACCCTCACAAGCCTTCTTCAAAGAAAGAGCACAACGATGATTAAAACTAAGGCGACGACTAAGATCTTTTCATGAAACTCGGTAATCAGTCCCGAAAAGACGAAACTCAATACCATCAGCCACCTCGGTAAGAGAGCAAAGAAACTGGATGGTGAGGGGCCGAGAGCCAAGCTTTGTAACCAGCGCAAACTCCTCCCAACCAAGAGCATACCAAATGGAAGCGAACTCGAGGTTCATACCTGTCTTCTCCATGAGGGCCGGGTCGAAGTCCTGGGTGTGGGCGAAGACTCGGTCCTTTAGGAGAGCATAGGCTTGCTCTTCTCGAGCACCTCACAAGCTGAGGTAGGGGGTGTCGTCGACGACCTCCTCCGCTGCTTCTGGTTCGGCTTGCTCTTCTTGCTCTTCTTCATAGTCTATCATTGATGGGCTCAGCGTCGGCTTGGCGGGGACGGATGAACTTGCGCTCGCCCGTGAACGAGAGCGTGTCACTCTCCGGAGAGCGTTCGCCGCCCAACTCATGCTAGCACACAACGGGACAACAAGAGCAACTCAGTGATGGATTAGTGAAATCGAATGAAATTATTACTGAGCTTGCTCCACCAATAGCAATACTTGCAACAACACAATAGAGAGAGTACTTGATGATTCCAACCTTGAGCAAGAAATCCAAGAAACCAAGAGAGCAAGGAGTAGAGAGGGGAGTGTGGGTGAAATGAGTTGAATGGGTGAAGAACACCCCCTCTCGGGTCCAATTTATAGAGCAAAGGGGCAGCACATCGCGGGCTAGCCGTTGCTCAACGGCTAGGAGTCGTTGGCCAAAGCTGGGCCCACCCGACCATTGCCAGGGTTCGGCCGACCAGGATGTGGGCTCGATGCGGGCCCCCTTTGGCAGGCGTGTCACCAACAGCTATATGATGATATACCCTGGTGCACCGGCCAAAGTTTTCTCTAGAAATTACCCAAATGATTTTTCGAAAGTTTTCAAACTCATAAATTATTTTCAGAAATTTTATTTGAAAAGGGAAAAAAGGGATAGATAAATCTAGCATGCAGATGCAAGATTTGGAAAAATTAAATATGCAGGTTGGAAAATAAAATAAAATTTTGGAAAGGGAAATATGAGATAAATACCATTTTTAACCTTTTTGGTACAAAGGACTCATCCTTTTTAGTCCGACGAGTTGGACTCTTCTAAACGGTTAATACCACTCGGCATCCCACTCCTGAGGAGTAGAGGGTGATGCCTTCTCGACCTTCCGCCATTCTTTACAAATTTTCTTTTGCTTCAATTTTGACGGTGATTTCTTCCTTGGGGTGAAGGCTCCATCCTTCCCCCAAGCTGCTCAACACCATCTTTCACCAAATAGCATTGCTCTTCTTTATCTTGAAACCTGAACACCAAGTTGCTCTTTCTAATGCGGAAACGGATTACTCCGGCCCCCACATTGATTCTAGCCCGGACATCACTGAGAAATGGTCTCCCAAGGATGAGCGGCATTCCTCCCTCATCGTCCATATCAAGGACCACGAAATCCGCGAAGACATAAGAGTTCTTGACCTTGACCAATAGACTCTCAACAATTCCTTCCGGATATTGTATCGTTGAATCGGCGAGTTGGATAGTCCATGCTGTTGGAGAGAGAGCTGGATGTCCCAGTTGCTCGAACATGGCCTTAGACATAAGATTGACACTTGCACCAAGGTCACAAAGGGCATGATTGATCGTTTTGTAATAGATTGTGCATGTGATAGCTGGATAGCCAGGATCTCTTATGTGCACAACTGTTGATTCCTCCCATGGATCTAGGATTTGATGTATGGGCTTCCTTGCATAGTTAGGAGCATACGTCTTCCTAGGTCTCTTACCCCAGCTAGTCGACACAACACTAACATTTTCACAAGAGGACACGGGTTGCCCCGGGATCCTCCCGTTATCAGCAGACGGAACCAAAGCAGCTAACTGAGTTTCTAACATTTTGTTAAAACTTAGCTGGCTCTTCTGGGCAGAAGAAAAACTTTCAACCTTAACGTTGAGACTTTCCAAGGTTTTATCAAGGGCAGCTAACTTTTTATTAACACCTTCACTAATTTTAGCCTGCACGAAAACAAGATCTCTCAAGGAGGGTTGGTTAGGATTGTAAGTATTACCTTGGTTACCTCCTTGATAATAAGGGTGTTGTTGATTCCACGGTTGGCCTCCTGTTGTTGTGGATGATAACCATTGTTATTGCCATTCATGTACATCACTTCCTCCTGAGTTTCATGACAGTAATTTCCCGAATGCCCGGTGTTGCCACAAACTTCACAAGCCATATGAGAATCCATAGGCAGAGTAGTGGTGGCCATGGCAGCCTTCTCACTGGTGTAGTCATCCAATCTTTTCATAAGAAGGTCCAGCTTGGCAGTAATCATATCTGCTTCCTTCATAGTATGAGTACCCCTTGGACGTGGTTGGAGTCTTTCGTCACTCCACCCTTGGTTGGATACCATCTTCTCAATAAGTAGTTTAGCATTATCAACAGTGAGTGAGAAGAATGCTCCCTAAGCAGCAGCATCAATATGGCCTCGAGCTGTCGGAGTCAGTCCATTATAAAAGCTTTGAAGAATAAGCCAATCCTCCATCCCGTGGTGAGGACAGGCCAGGACGTACTCCTGAAGCCTTCCCCAAGCCTCTGGAATGGATTCACTTGTTGCTTGCTGAAAACTATAAATTCTTCCACGAAGAGCATTGGTTTTACCCAATGGAAAGAACTTCTTGAGGAATGCTTCTGAACACTTATCCCAATTATTGATAGCATCACTATTTGCATAGAACCATTACTTGGCTTTCCCCAGGAGAGAAAAAGGAAACAGTCGAAGACGAACAACATCCATATTTGCACGCCTAATGATGAAAGTGCTGCATAGCTCGAGGAATTGTTGCAGATGGGCATTAGCATCCTCATTTGGCTTGCCACAAAATGGACTAGCCTGTACCATCGTGATTAGACCCGTCTTGATCTCAAAGTTTTCAGTCTCCATTGCTACCTCAAGGCCTTACAGCACCTGGTCAGCAGAAGGAGCTGAGTACTCACAAAGCGTCTTCTGGCCATAGCATTTGACGTGGATGGTAGAAAGGAAGTTGGTTCGCCTTCCGGACGAGTACGACGAGGTGAGTCGAAATGAATTCGAGCTCTCCTCACTAGTGACTCGGGATCTTCTGTAAAATTCTTCGGTAAGTCGAAACCAGTCATACACTACATGTCTTCATCATTCAAAGATAAAAGAAGACAATCAAGGTTAGCCTGCATTGAGAGTTGCTCTAACCTACTCATGATTTATAAACAAATGCAAAGCATAGTCATGATAATCTTGTGCCTTCCCCGGCAATGACACCAAAAATGTTTGTTGACATTTCTTAACGCAATCACCTAAGTACTAATTTAGAATCCATCCTTAGCGACAGCGCCCGAAATGCTTGTTGACATTTCTTAACGTCACTACTAACGACGCCAAGTTAGCGTGAGCATCAAGACTTGCCAAAGGTAAATCTAACTATTATGAACAAATCCGCAAGAGCACACATAAACCAAGCATTTCCCTAGGGAAGGAGAGTATTCCAAGGGTATCGTATCCGTGGAAGGCAATGGCGGATATCAAGACTTATGGTTTTGCACTGAATGTAAACCAAGAGATAGATATAGAAGACAACAACTCAAAGACAGGGGTAAGAAAAATGATATGATAGGGTAGTGTGACACACAATCTCATCTACCTCTACTCTAGTACACTACGGCTTAGCGGGAACATACAAGTTAGCTCTAGGTTCTAAGGTACTAAACATACTGTAACATCCCTGATGTTTATGTGCTTAATCATGTGTTCAAGTTGCTAATCATGTTCAACTAATAAAGCTAAACCCTAAACACTTTGGTCAAACCTAGTCAAAGTGTTCAAAACCCTATGATCATATGACCTCTCTTTGATGTCTCAGCTAGATCTCAAAATTTTTCTTAAGTATTGAAAATTCTGCCAATATAAAAGTTGCTCAGAATTTCCAGCAACACATTTCATCTAATTATGGGCATTTCTAATTTTGAGTGGAAAAGCCTCAAAAACTTGGTTGTAGTCCAGAGCACACTGCTGACTGCGCCGAGAAAATCCAAAAGTTCAAGCCAACCTACTGCCCAATCCTTTGATCTTTTCCTTGGTCAACTTTTGCAAAAGTTGTAGAGCTATATCCCATCTATAACTTCTGTATTGGCCAAATTTGAACTCATATTCAAGTTTGAATTGTTTGGATCGGTCAAACATACCTAAGCTGATTTGTTTTTCAAGCCAGAGCGCCAGAGCACGCTCTCTCGCGTCTGCGTCGCGCCGTATGCCGCGCCCCGGCGTCTGCGCCGTCACGTGAGCGCCCGCTGTACGCCGTCGTGCCAGTGGGTCCCATCCATGCTAGCTCCCCACTTGCCAGCGTGGCATCCCAAATCACCCGGCCGCCCCATGTTTCGCCGCGCTGTCTCGCTCCTCCGCGAATTCCGTCGACACGCGCCACCGCTGACTCCTCTGCACGGCCACGATGGGAGAGAAAGGGAGGGATGAAGCCGAAGCTCATCTTCAGCTCTTGGCTGCTAGCTGCTGTCGCCGTATCACCCAGTGCCGCGCACTCGAGCACCCTACGCCGGCTAGCCACCCACGCGCCGCTCTGCCGTGCCGCCATGGCGCCATACCCGTGCATCCGCCGGCCAGCTGGTCCGCAAGGTGGCACGCCTGCATGTCTGGCAGCTCACACCTGAAACGAATCGGATTTCCAAGAAAGGAATCCCGACTCCTGCACCTCGTTGATAGTCCCAGGAGGCTATCACGTGCAAATCCCTGTCTCAGAAAGTAACAAAACCATACAACAAGAGGAAATATAGAAGATCCACATAAATATTATTATTATAATTAATCATCTGAGTACATCATTTTGGCACATGCCGGGTACAAGTCCAATGGGACTGAATCAAACAAAGTAAACATCTACGCAGCGGAACTCATGTAGCGAAGTAGACTCTATCTTCCAAAGGCTGCTCGAGTGCAGAATGAGCCTCAGTCCTCCCATCCATCGTGCTCGAAGTCGTAGTCGGGCTCCTTGTCTAAAAGTCCGTCATCTACTTGATAAGCGAGTAGGCCATGTTAGCTTCCCAATAAAGAGCATAAGCAAAAGAATAATTCTAGTATGCATGGTTATTCCTATATATGGTTGTAGAAGGTTATGCAAGCAGCGTAGCAACATCAAGGTATGCAAAAATGCCGAGAGGTCACCATCTCCGAGCAGATCCACACCTCCGAGGCCAATGCCTCCGGGGTCAACACCCCAACCAAGGAAAGAACACCAAAGCACTAGATCTCAACCGAGTCACAGCATCCCACTCACCAACTCCTATCCCCACATCTCAACAGCACGAAGCCGGGCTCACACACACAGGGGAGAGAAACAACACAAGAAGAGACGAGCCAAAGTAACAGATCCAAGGGCTATCCATACCAGTGGACACGGACTATCGAAGCTGTGAGACCATCCCCGGAGGAGCCGGGGCGACGTCTACTTGGGGGGTATAACCAGTCACCCTCACACTATCACACCGATCTGCCTACAAGCTGAATGCTATCCACCAACTAGTTCTCGAACCGAACCCCGCCCATACGTGAGCGAACGGTTTGTACGAAAATATCCCAAAGATACACGGTTAAACTATCGATCGGTCCTTAATTGCAAGAGCGAGCACTCACCAACTCCACCCGAACGACACGCCGCTAGGGCGGGAGGCCAGGTCGCATCTCCCCTAGACTGGTGTTCACAAGTAACCAAAGCGCCTCGCTCCCGCGGTAACACGTCAAGGATACACACTCCCAAAACACACGCTAGAATACCGAGATATCCCAAATCTCAGTCCAAACCAGAGATCCATCCATAACTATGGGTAAAATAAATGGATAGATAGAGCTGGGAACTAGCTAGGGGTCTGTAGCTAGTTCCGAAAGTAGGTAGTTCAAGGAACAGGATAATACAAACCAAGGTACGGCTAAAAGATTGTCTATGCAATTCAAGAGCATTCATAAATAATAATTAAGCACTAGCAACTAAAAGCATACATGGGATCTATATGATCGGGAGTGACATGACACCTGGTTGGCGTCCGTAGTCCTAGTCTGGGTTGAAGTCGGGGTCGTACTCCTCCTCCGGCTCGTAGCTCGGGTCTGCTCAGCATGAGATACGAGACGCTAAATTACCGACAAGCATCTAAGCATAAATCCAAGGAAACCCAATTTTAAAATATCCAAAAAGATCCAAACTATCTACAATCAGCACCATCTCATTTTTAGAAAAATAATGAAACTGGTTTCATATTTTTCGAAGTTGTAAATAATTAGTTATGAATTTTCATAAATAAAAGGGTTTATAAAATAATTATCAAATTCATTTATAAACAGAAAAGGGTTTTTATTTTTAAAATACATGATGACGTCAGTGTTGACGGCTGATTTTCACTCACTTCTTACCCGTCAAACATGTACCTTTTGGCATGGAAATTGATCATCAACACTAGAATAGGGCTTAAACTAATCATTTCCACAAGTGTTGGTGATCATGCAAATATAGGTAAATAGCACTAGAAAGAGGAGCAAAAGCACAAGTCTTTGATCCAAGCACTTCAAGACCAGCCAATGAGGGGATGCCACCTAGGATTCCCCTGGATCACTGACGTCATCAATCCAAGAGAGGCAAGCCCGACGAATCACGAAGGGCCACATGGACATCACATGGATTCAAGGGCCCACTTATCCCCCAAAACCGTCGGGAAACTTGGCATGCACGGAGGACAAGCATCAGGGCCCACCAGTCAGCCACCACGACGAAGCACAGGGCGCCACGTGGCGTCGAGGTTTCGGCCGAACCCCACATCGGCCGAACCGACTTTGGTTCGGCTGATCTCGGCCCTCCATGTGTCAGCTCCTGATTGGTCCCCTGCTGCTATCCCGGGCATTTTGGAGCACTTGGAGCCCCGAAGCAAGCCTCTCCCTCCTCTATAAATAGGAGGGGAGGCGCTCCATTTTGGAACACACTTCTCCTCCTCCTCTTCATTTTGGCTTTGAGTCTCTCTCTTTAGGAGAGGAGAGCTCTTTGTATAGGATTAGTGCTAGGAAGTGAGGTGGAAGGCTTGAGGCCATGTCATGATTCATGACATCTTCCTCAAGAACGATCCTCGGTGGTGCCTTTGTTCTTCAACTAGACTAAAGTGAGTATTTCGACATTTCTTATTTAGACTAAAGTCGTATGCATGCTTAGTTGCTTTGTTCTTGTGTTCTTCGTTTGTTCTTGGTTTAGAGGCTTGTGTTCTTCGAGCACAACCCTTTCGATCCAGTAGACTTAGATCATAAGTTTGCATCTAGTTTGCCAGCTTGTCTATTAGAGTAAATTGAAGCTCCTGCATGTCTCTAGTTAGATCATAGTGCATTTGTGATCTTGCATGAGTGATAAAGCATTCCTTGAGCTAGTGCCAGTATCTCCCTCGCGGATTTGTAGTAATAGTAAGTGGTGTAGATGTAGTGTCTGTCATAAGCTATCCTTCGAAGACCACGTACGATCGTAGCGTAGAGGTAGGCCGCAGTGGTGACAGCCTGTTGGACCCTTTGTCAACCCTCTACGTCGTGTACCGAGTTGGGCTCGCTCCAGCACATTGACCTAGGATGTGCCTGGTGCCCGAAGTGAGTGTTATACCTTAGAGACCGTAACTAGACTCTACGCTCAGTCGAGGCAGATCCTTTCTACCTATCCTATCAATCAGTGTTGTGTCCTTGGATCATCTATACTAGATTAGGAGATAGTGCACACCGTTCCTTGGATTCGATACCCTTGGAATACTCTCCTTCCTTGGGGAAGTGCTGCAGCAGTATTTCTGTGCGCTTGCGGTATACCCGGTTATTCTTATACGATCCCTCTAGGTGCGCAACTAGTGGTGACGTTAAGAAACGCCAACAAGCATTTCTGGCGCTGTTGCCGGGGAACGGTTACTGTATCTATCTCCGAGCCTAGTGGTCCTCGTAGTTATCTTTTTCGTTTTCTTCTACCTTCACCCCCGTTACCCATCGAGATATCCTTTTTGTTTTTTTTCTTCTACCTTTACCCCCGCTACCCATTGAGATGCCTTCCTTTCAAAGCTTCTCTACCTCAAGGGGTGAGTTCGAAGAGCCATCATCTTCATCATCCGGCTATGAACTCCCCCCTGGCTTTTTAGCCATGGTTCAAGATCGACCATTCTTTGGAGCAATCAATGAGACCCCTACCCCCATTTGGAGGAATTTGAGGAACTGTGTTCTAGTCTGGCTATGCTAGGCATGACACAGGACACCGTGAGGTGGAAGTTATTTCCTTTCTCCCTCATAGGAGAGGCGGAACAATGGTATGCCCACACTGTAGAAAGTGTGAATGGTGATTGGGGAGAACTTCGAGATAACTTTTGCCACTCGTTCTCTCTCATGGAAAGGACGAAGCAATGGTACACTCGTGTAGCTTCTGTTCCAATAAGTATCCTCGATTTCAAGAAATTAGAGGTGGAGTCCCTAGGAGTGGCATGGGCTAGGTTCCTACACCTTTTGGTGTCGACACCAGGTCCGTCTTTACCCATCGATGTGTCATTATACATCTTTTGTGTGGGTCTAGACATGGATTCTTCCCTCTATCTAGACGATATTGCTGGAGGTTTGTTCGTGGAAAAAACTCCAATGGAAGGAAGAGAGATCCTATATTCCCTCTTAGAAACCTCTTCTGTCCCTATTGATCACAACGAACCCAACCAAGAATCTGAGTCGAGCCATGAGGGCCCCTCAACATCCGAGTCCGAGTTTGTATCTTCCATATCCCCAGACTTGTCCGTTGAGCCCTCTGATGAACCCCGAACACCAAAAGAAGAAGAAATTCAACCTTCGGTGTTCACTTGCAAATTCGAGGATGACCCATCTAGAAATTCTCCATACACCTCGAATTCTTTTGATGCCCAATTAGGGGAGGAACCTTATTCTGTCCATACCGATCATTCTGGAAATATTTCGACAGAACCTTCCCTTAGGCCTGCGGTGCCTCCTCTACCTCCTGATCCTCCTAACGAAGCATATCCTGAGGAGGCTATGAGAGAGGAATGGTCAGAGGGAGTGACACGATTATCCGAAGAAATTTGGAATAGTTCACCTTCTCTGGTTGTCCCTTGCTCTATTAGAGGCACTGTCGTAGAGGCCCATTGTAACCCCATCATGGAGGTTAACATTCTGCCATGGCACTTAGCGGAAACTCTTTTGGGCAGAGTTTCGCTAGCATCATCCGACATGCTCCTCAAGACTTGTCCCTTCGGACACGTTCTTGAATGTCGAGGGATCGCAAGTGCCGTGCCTCTTATCATAAACGGGATCGAGGCTAGCTTAGACTTTCACATCTTCGATGTCCTTGATCTCGATCTTCTCCTAGGCTCCCCTCTAGAGCAGCTCTTCAATACATCTTTAGGGAGCCTAGATGATAAGCTTAGGGGAGTCGCTTCTGCTAGTGCTACCCCTTGTCCGGGACATCCTATGGCAAAGCCTCTTCCTCAGCGAAACCTGCTCGAGAAGACGACGCATACATCTCCGTTCGCATCATCCGAGCCCGTTCTCACTGAGGTTGTAGAATGTTCTACCCCTCGTGAGGATGACTCGGAAGACTCTCTTCACCTTTGTGATGGCGAACGATCGTCACCACTCTCGACCGAGTTTCAGCCTCTTCCCGTTGGCCCGTATCATGTTGCTTTCGATCATGATCGAGAGTCAACATCGAGCTTCCACGATGACTCTCTTGAGATGGAGAATTCATGGGCCATGGAACCTTTCGAGGTGCTGACTCTGGAGTCCGGAGGAAAGGATTCCACACATGAGCATGGTTGTCTCATCCTTGATCTATCATACAGACCATGTTCGCATCATGTCCCTCCAGAGTTACACTTGCTTAGTGCGTTGAGCACACATGAGGGCTACAATCACCTTATGGTCCTCTTTTGTAGAAAGTTTAGAAGGCTGGTTGTAGATGTTTATGTCTATCATAAGCATATCCGATTTCGTGTGTGCATTGTGGCACTAACCTTGCAGCTAAAGCTTCACTGATACATCAAGGATTGGTGGTGAGACGGGAATGACACCACCAACGATAGCTGCAAGATGAAGTTCCCATGGTCAAGCTTATGACCTTAAATAAACAAAGCACTCCCAGGAGATAGCCTGGATTAGGTTAGGTTTTATTTCCCTTTTTGAATAAAAGCAAGAACATGTTTTTAGGATATGTTGTCCTTCGGGTATTTTTGGTCACTAACCTTTCAGGTGGAGATTGAAAAGAAAGATGGACAGGTGATGCCTATGAACAAGTGAGCCACATCAGCTGCAACACCTAGATAAGCTCTGGTGAGGGAACATTTACAAAAGGAAGCTTGATCACCACACACTTGAGTTTTGTTGCCTAGCAATGCAAACTTCAAGTGTGGGGGAGGTATGTGAGCATCTTGAGTAAAGTTCCTCCTCTACCAAATCTTATCCTGGTGTGGCAATGATGTCAGCTCTTGCATCTTGCCCACTAGCTAGGTAAGTCCTGCTTTTGACGTTAAACAAAGCCCTTCCGGGAGGTTCCCGAGGTTCACCGTCTTATGCTCATGCTTATGTCCCTTGTTGATGATAGCTTGATCATGCTTTCATACTTCCCTTATCTGTGTTCATATGCTCTGGTTTGAATGTTTGTCAACAATTGTGCATAGACTGTTTTAGATTAAGCATGGTGCTTAGGTTAAAACTGTCTTCTTCAGTCAAAACAAGACATGGTGTCGAGTTTTGATTGATGAACTTTAGAGTTATATCTTCATGGATCTTGGTTGCATGCATGCTGACTAACCCCTGCAGAAAATTGTCAAATTTGAATGGGTAAGTCATTGAGCTGAATCCAAAGGGAAGGTAAGTTGAGGTGTCAAGATTCATGTTGCACATCATGCAAAGGTGGTACATATGACCTCTCAAAGGTCCAAGGTAAATATATTCCCCTTTGTGTATGAAGTGTAATCTTGGACTAACCCTTTCGAGCAAATGACATGGTGACAATAAAAATAAAACAAAAACAACAAAAATATTTGAATTTGAATAAAGGCTCTATGGTTCTTGAACCAGTAGAGTCCCTCCTTTGTTTTCATTTGAAGAACAGCACCAGGGTCAACCACTAGTGTGGGGGAGTTCTCCGAGCTCATCATCGACATTTCCACTAGAGAACCCCCACACAGGCGCTGCACAACATCGACTACGCCTCCATGATAAGAGCAAGGTAAACTAGAGTGACCCGGCTGCCCTCTGGTCAGCTAAATCGCCACTGGTCTTCCTTGGTCTCTTATCCTTCAAAAGCGATGGTATGTGCACCCTCTACCTCACTCTCCTTTATCCCTGAGTTTGATTGAATTTCAATTCATATCCTTTACATCAAACTCAGCAATTCGTGCTATGCTTGCTCTACATGATTCCTGTGGTTGGCTTGCATATGTTTTATTCCTTTTTTATCATCTTGATGCTTGTGAACAAATATCATTAGGGAACTCATGCTTATCTAAGTAGTTGGTGCTTGTGATATGGTTTGATGACATGATCTTCGCTCTGAATGTCTGAGTGCTTGGGAATTTTATTTGAAAATCATGAAAACCCCTTGCAAAGCTCCTCTTTGATATGCCACTGTCCCACTAGAGCCATATGATATTCATAGTTGAAAACCTTCTACTCATCTGTTGCTTGTTATTGCATTGAGCTTTGTCAAATTCTGAGACCCTTGTGAGAATTCTTTTCATTACTATCATGATCAAGATTCATGTGCACACCACCATATCCCCCTTGCTATGCTTCTACACTGGAAGTCAGCATTGTATCATTCATCCATTTTATAAAAATAAAGCTCCATATGTGGTGTGACATCTCTCTCCAAAAGTATCGTTCAAAAGAGACATGGGCTATGAAAAAAAAAGAAAGAAGAAGAAAGAATAGCCCATGTCCAAAATAAAGGAGAAATAGAAGAGAGATGAGATCATGCAAAAAGGAGTTCCATATCATAGATGGTAATAACTAGTGTCCATTCCGGGGCTAGTGTCCACCTTACCATCAACTAACATTACCCATATATGTATGGTAATATCTAGCACCCATTCCGGGCCTAGTATCCACCTTACCATACTCACCATATCCATACACGTGCACATCTTGATCTGATGGTATGATTTTATTTTCTCTGTGGTTCTAGTTTTTGGCTTTGCAATATATGTGATGCAAGTATGCCTTATCCTTTATCCTACCCTGAGCTCCACATATAGCCATCATTAGAAGTAGGATGAAGAAAGGCAATCTAATGCCTTGGTGAGGACATATACACATTGAGCGATTTGAGAGAATCAAATGAGGAGCTAAGCAAGGTTTGTTTTGAAAATTTATCACAAAGCCCCAAGTTACTTAGCATGATGAGCAGGAGTGATTTGATTCATGACTGTTCCATTCCTCAACTACCCAAGATAGCATGATAGACACTTCACAGAGTTCACAAGTGCAAGCTATGGTTTGGAATATCCCTTATGCTTACTTCATACCTATGGATAACATGCCTCACTTTGATCCTGTTCTTCCCTTCACTCGGGACGAGCAAAGGTCGAGTGTGGGGGTATTTGTTGACGGCTGATTTTCACTCACTTCTTACCCGTCAAACATGTACCTTTTGGCATGGAAATTGATCAACAACACTAGAATAGGGCTTAAACTAATCATTTCCAGAAGTGTTGGTGATCATGCAAATACAGGTAAATAGCACTAGAAAGAGGAGTAAAAGCACAAGTCTTTGATCCAAGCACTTCAAGACCAGCCAATGAGGGGATGCCACCTAGGATTCCCCTGGATCACTGACGTCATCAATCCAAGAGAGGCAAGCCCGACGAATCACGAAGCGCCACATGGACATCACATGGATTCAAGGGCCCACTTATCCCCCAAAACCGTCGGGAAACTTGGCATGCACGGAGGACAAGCATCAGGGCCCACCAGTCAGCCACCACAACGAAGCACAGGGCGCCACGTGGCGCCGAGGTTTCGGTCGAACCCCAGATCGGCTGAACCGACTTTGGTTCGGCTGATCTCGACCCTCCACGTG
Source organism: Cenchrus fungigraminus (assembly GCA_036936925.1). Lineage (NCBI taxonomy): Eukaryota > Viridiplantae > Streptophyta > Magnoliopsida > Poales > Poaceae > Cenchrus > Cenchrus fungigraminus. The sequence continues at coordinate 62,725,677 of CM072779.1, forward strand.
TCAGCTCCTGATTGGTCCCCTGCTGCTATCCCGGGCATTTTGGAGCACTTGGAGCCCCGAAGCAAGCCTCTCCCTCCTCTATAAATAGGAGGGGAGGGGCTACATTTTGGAACACACACTTCTCCTCCTCCTCTTCATTTTGGCTTTGAGCCTCTCTCTTTAGGAGAGGAGAGCTCTTTGTATAGGATTAGTGCTAGGAAGTGAGGTGGGAGGCTTGAGGCCATGTCATGATTCATGACATCTTCCTCAAGAACGATCCTCAGCGGTGCCTTTGTTCTTCAACTAGACTAAAGTGAGTATTTCGACATTTCCTATTTAGACTAAAGTCGTATGCATGCTTAGTTGCTTTGTTCTTGTGTTCTTCGTTTGTTCTTGGTTTAGAGGCTTGTGTTCTTCGAGCACAACCCTTTCGATCTAGTAGACTTAGATCATAAGTTTGCATCTAGTTTGCTAGCTTGTCTATTAGAGTAAAGTGAAGCTCCTGCATGTCTCTAGTTAGATCAAAGTGCATTTGTGATCTTGCATGAGTGATAGAGCATTCCTTGAGCTAGTGCCAGTATCTCCCTTGCGGATTTGTAGTAATAGTAAGTGGTGTAGACGTGGTGTCTGGATCATAAGCTATCCTTTGAAGACCATGTACGATCATAGCATAGAGGTAGGGCTGTAGTGGTGATAGCCTGTTGGACCCTTTGTCAACCCTCTACATCACGTACCGAGTTGGGCTCGCTCCAGCACATTGACCTAGGATGTGCCTGGTGCCCGAAGTGAGTGTTATACCTGAGAGACCGTAACTAGACTCTGCGCTCGGTCGAGGCAGATCCTTTCTACCTATCCTATCAATCAGTGTTGTGTCCTTGGATCATCTATAATAGAGTAGGAGATAGTGCACACCGTTCCTTGGATTCGATACCCTTGGAATACTCTCCTTCTTTGGGGAAGTGCTGCAGCGGTATTTCCGTGCGCTTGCGGTATACCCAGTTGTTCTTATACGCTCCCTCTAGTGCGCAACTAGTGGTGATGTTAAGAAACGCCAACAGTGAGCATGACATTGGCATGACATCAGCGACTCTGGTTAGTGGGCCGTTATTGGGCCGAAAGGGTTAGTGGGTCGAATTTGGCCCAGTGGACTCAGCCCAAAGGGATCAATAGGCCAAATCCGATGGACGCCCCTGAACTTAATTAAACGCGTGATAAAGAAAAAAGAAAAAGGGTCAGTTATTGGGCCTTAATAGGCTAAGGTCTAGGCGACGGCCTGCTAAACATCTTTATGCGAAAAAGTCTGGGCATGCTCCCCGAACTCGTCAGGCAGTGCGCCAGCACTCCCAGAGCTAAGCTGGGGTTCCCTGGCGCCCCTGGGTGTTCACGCGTGTCCTGGCGTGCGTCAGCGCGGGGCACGGCGGTGACGGCGAGCAGCGCCCGGTGGCTGGGGTGCCTCCAGCACGCGTGCGAGCTGTGGTTAGTGAACCTTCAGTCCCGGCGGTCAGCCCGGCGCAGCCACAGCTCTGAGGTGAGCCCTCTAGCGTGCGCACGGCTCATCATGGCAGCACTCTCCGCGCGGCGCGGCGATGTCTCGGCGATAGCACGTGAGGCAGTGATGCCAACGGCTCAGCGCGGTGCTCCTGACCCTGCGCTGGGGTGCGCCGGATCCAGGTGCGCACGCGCACACGTACACACATTAAGCGGCGGCGAAACTCAGCTCGCGCACACGAACGCGCGCGCAGCACGGCGGTGCTCTGGTGTGGTGAGGCGGAGACGACGGCGGCAAGTTAGTGGCCAGAGGCCGGCCTGCTCGTGCGTGGGTGCACGGCAATGACGCGGGTGTGGGTTCCTGCAGAAGAAGGCGGCACGAAGGCCGGACAGGGGCTTGATGGCGAGCTCGGGGCTCGGCGCATAGCACGGCGTGATGCTGGGGCACGCTCCCAAAGGAAGACTAGGGCCGGGGAAGAGAGCGGTGGCGTTCTCACATTGGGGCGAAGGTGAAGGCGTAGCAGGCTTGATGAAGACGGCAGTGCGGCGAGGTACATGGCGGCGTGGCAGCTCTGCTCCGGTACTAGTCTTCTCGCGGACGGACTTCTCCTCCGCACGTCCGGCTCCGGCTTCGTGTCTTCAGCTCCGGCGAGACGGCCTGGTGGTGGTGCGCACCTCTCCTTCCTCCTTCTCCTCCACTTCCCCCTTCTTCTCCCTCACGGCGGCGGAACAGAGGAAAGGGGAGAGACCCCAATTGCAACAAGGCTTGCTAGAGGGGCCTGGCCTGGGGTTTTAGCAGGGCCAGCATGTCGAGGCGGGGGCAAAAGGGTCAAGGATTGGCCTCCATTGGCTGGAGCAGTGCGGAGGATGACATGGCGGCTCGGGAGTGGCTAGCGGCTGCGCGGGCACGTCATAGGGCGAGGGTAGATAGGGTATTTGCCCAGGGTAGTGCGTGCACGGCTTCTTGACTCGGCGTCCGTGCCAGCAGGCTGGTCGGGGGCTTGTCCCCTCGGCCTGGCGCGGGCACGTGCGGGGTGGCGAAAAGGGTCGCGGCGTGTGAACGCTTGACCGGCGGGAGGAGGAAGACGACCGGTGCGGGGTCCACACGTCAGCGTCTCCAAACCGGCAGGTGCAAGGCTGGGCTGTGCTAGGCTGGTTTAGATGGGCCGCACGATAGATGAAGGTCGACGGACGATCGCGGGCCAAGAGATGGGGGTGCACCGATGGACTTCTAACGAGTTAGCAGACCCAGGATTGTTAGGGGGTTTCTGAAATAGGTTTGAATTTATATTTAACTTTGGGTTTGAATTTGAAGTATTTCAAATTCAAGCACACTCAAATAAATCCAATTAAAATCCATAAAATTCCAAATCACATATTTTTACCATAGTTTGAATTTATATTTTTATATTTGGGTTTTATTTATATAGAATTCAGGAGAGAGCTAGCATTTGGCTTTAAATTTGGTTGCACACATCAATTAAATAAAAAGTTTTAAATTTTTCAGAAATTCACACCATTCAAATTTACGGGATGTTACATTCTCCCACACCACCGGGAATCTCGTCCTCGAGATTTAAGCTCCATCCTCTCCCTCGAACAGGTGAGGGAACACTCTTCTGAGGTCGGCTTCCTTCTCCCACGTTGCTTCTCATTCTGTATGGTGGCTCCACAGCACTTTGCAGTAGGGAATGGTGGTCCTCCTGGTTTCTTTGGTTGCCCTGTCCAAGATCCTTTCAGGGTACTCTGCATACTCCAAGGTGTTCTGCAAGTCGAGTATCTCAATCGGGACTTGCTTGGCTTCCACTTCCTTCTCACTCTTCTTCAACTGTGACACATGGAACACGAGGGTGTACAGCTGACAACTCCTCTGGTAAGGCTAGTCAGTAGGCGAGCTTCCCAACTCTTCCGGTGATCTGGTAAGGTCCCATGTACCTCGGGGCAGGTTTCCCTTTCACTGCAAACCTCTTGGTTCCTCACATGGGTGACACTTTCAAGTAGACGTAGTCTCCTCTTGCAAACGACAAGTTCCTCCTGTGACGGTCTACATAGCTCTTCTGCCGACTCTAGGCAATCCTCAAGTTCTCCCGTACTTTCTCCACTTTCTCCTCTGCCTCCTTGATGATATCCGGTCCAAAGATCATCCTCTCTCCAACTTCTGACCACATCAGGGGTGTCCTACACTTCCTTCCGTAGAGTGCTTCGAAAGGTGACATTTGGAGACTTGCTTGGTAGCTGTTGTTGTACGAGAACTCACCATAGGACAAACTGCTCTCCCAATCGGTGTCGTAGGTGAGGGCGACTCTTTCGGTTTGTCCATCAGTCTGAGGGTGGTGCGCTGTGCTGTAGCTGAGTGTGGTTCCCATCCACTTGTGAAAGCTCTTCCAGAACCTGGCCACGAACTGTGGTCCTCTGTCTGACACTATGCTCCTCGGGGCTCTGTGTAGTCTGAGTATGTGATCCACGTACAAGTTTGCCAACTGATCTGTTGTGTCTGTAGCTTTAACTGGCACAAAGTGTGACACCTCGGTCAAGCGGTCTACTATGACCCACACTGAATCGTGACCTTTAGGTGAACGGGGTAGCCCCACTATGAAGTCCATGGAGATATCATCCCACTTCCACTGAGGAATATCCAACGGTTTCAACAACCCTACTGCCTTCTGGTGCTCGATCTTCACTCTTCTACAAGTGTCACAACAAGCTACGTGGTAAGCTATATCCTTCTTCATATCCTTCCACCAGAATCTCTGCTTCAGATCTTGATACATCTTTGTGCTTCCTGGGTGAATGGAGTACCTTGAATCATGGGCTTCTTTTAAAATCTGCTCTCGTATCTCCTTGTTCTTTGGCACACAGATCTGATCTTTCAGCCACACAGTGCCTTGTTCATCCACACGGTAATCCTCTACTCTTCCTTTCTCCATTAGCTCCTTGAGTTCCCAAATCTCGGGACACCCATCCTGTGCTTTCCGAATTCTGTCCTCCAGGTTGTAGGTGACTTGTAGTTCGTTGAGTTGCCCCTGCTCCACAATCTCAACCTGCAACTGCTCTAGCTCTTCATGAAGGGCTGGCTGCTCCTACCTCACCATCAAGTTGTTGCAATAGGACTTTCTGCTCAAAGCATCTGCCACAACGTTTGCTTTGCCTGGGTGCTAGTGAATCTCCAGCTCGTAGTCCTTGATCAACTCTAACCATCTCATATGCCTCATGTTTAGCTCCGACTGAGTGAAGAAGTACTTCAGGCTCTTGTGGTCGATATATAGTTCACACTCGTTGCTGATCAAGTAGTGTCTCCAAATCTTGAGGGTGTGAACAACTGCCGCTAGCTCCAAGTCATGAGTAGGGTAGTTCTCTTCGTTCTTCTTGAGCTGCCTCGACGCATATGAAACAACCTTTCCCTCCTGCATCAGTACACATCCCAAACCTTGCTTCGAGGCATCACAGTACACCACGAAATCGTTCTTGATATCCGGCAAAATAAGGATCGGAGTGGTCGTGAGTCTTTTCTTCAGTTCCTGAAAGCTCTTCTCGCAAGCATCTGACCACTCAAACTTCTTGTTGTTCTTCAACAGCTCTGTCATTGGCTTTGCTATCTTGGAGAAGTTTTCTATGAACCTCCTGTAGTAACCTGCCAACCCGAGAAAACTTCTGATATCTGTCGCTATGAGTGGCTGCTCCCACTTGGTAACTGCTCCCACTTTCGAAGGGTCGACTGCAACTCCCTCAGCTGACAACACGTGACCCAAGAAAGCAACTTCTTCCATCCAGAACTCACACTTGCTGAACTTTGCGTACAACTTTTGCTCTCTCAGTCGTTCCATCACTATCCGAAGGTGCTCTTCATGCTTTTTTGCTGTCTCGGAGAAGATCAGAATGTCCTCGATGAACACTACCACAAACTTGTCTAATTCTTCCATGAAGCCTTTGTTCATCATGTTCATGAAGTAGGTCGGGGCGTTGGTCGGCCCGAAAGAAACCACTACAAACTCGTACAGGCCGTAACGAGTAGTGAAAGTTGTTTTCGGAACATCCTGTTCTCGAATATTCATCTGGTAGTACCCTGACCTCAAGTCAATCTTCGAAAAGAACTTAGCCTTCCGCAGCCTGTCTAACAAGTTGTCAATCCTAGGCAAAGGATACTTGTTCTTGATCGTAATCGAGTTGAGAGTCCGGTAGTCCACACACATCCTATTGGTGACATCCTTCTTATCCACAAATAGCACAGGTGAACCCCAAGGTGAGGCACTCGGCCTTATAAACCCTTGCTCTAGTAACTTCTTAAGTTGTTTCTTCAGTTCATCCAGTTCATCTGCGGACATCTTGTATGGGCTCTTGGCCACTGGTCCAGCTCCTGGCATGAGCTCAATCACAAACTCAATATCCCTATCCGGTGGCAACTCGGTCAACTCCTCTGGAAACATGTCGGGGTACTCCCTCAGCACCGGGATTTCCTCCATACTCGTTCCTTTCATGTTGCACAACATCGGCATCGACCTCTGGCTCTACGGCTTGATCATCACTCTAGCTCCACTGGGGTGCTCCAACTACATGTACATTGGGTTGTAGTTCACCAAACCTTTGTGTTGTGCTAACCATTCTATCCCAAGTATTACGTCGATTCTGGTCGACTCCAAGACTGTCAGGTCTGCCAGAAACAACTTCTTCTCGAACACCATGTTCACTCCTCTACACTCCAGCGTACTCCTCTTCTCCCCTAGCGGGGAACTAGTTACTATAGGTTGTGGTCTAGGCTTAGTTGGTAGTGACCTTTCCCTTACAAACTTGGTAGAAATGTACGAAAACTGAGCACCAGTGTCAAACAGAACAGTTGCCATAACTGAGTCAACTAAAAACTCACTGAGAGCCACGTCTGGTGCTACGACTGCCTCCTCTGATGTCAAGTGGTTCACCCTACCTCAAGTGGGCGGTGGTGCGCTCTTCTGCTTGTTCTGCGGGGGCTGTCCTGCCTGAGCTGGTCCCTTCGCTGGTGTCTGGTACTGAGTGTTCCTGTTCTGACCTCCCTGCTGAAGCTTCTGAGGGCATACGTTGGACTTGTGGCCTAACTGTCGGTAGTGGTAGCAAGTGATCTGAGAGCTGTCGTAGGCTGGTGGCTGCTGCGGCTTGGGCTTCCACTGTCCCGAACCTCCACTACCTCCGGCGTGACCATTGCCCTGCTGAGAGTACTCAGTCTGCTACTGCTGTGAGTAAGGGCACTGCCTCTGCGGTGGGTACAGTGGTGGAGGTGACCTCTGTCTCTGGTGTGAACCTGGGTGTCCTGCACGGTCTGCACGCTGCCTCTTCTCACCTTGGACCTCCACGTAGTCCAGTCTCGACTTCTCCACAACCAAGGCCTTGCCCACCAGGGCGTGAAGAGTAGCACAGTCGTGAGCAGCCAGGTGGTGCGCCATCCCTCTGTGAAGTCCCTTCCGGTACCAGTACATCTTCTTCTTCTCTATGTTGGAGTCGTCTGGTGCATACCTCATCAACTCCTGAAAGTGGTTGGTATACTCCTGCACTGACATTTGTCCAATCTTGAGTTTCCTGAACTCGTCCGCCTTCCTATCCATCACTGCTTCCGGGATGTGGTACTCCCTGAAAGCCTCCATAAACTCTGCCCACGTGATGTGGGTCGGGTCCTTGTGCGAGTCACAGTAGCTGTCCCACCAAGCTCCTGCAGTGCGGAACAGCTGGTGCGCTGCAACGGCCACACACTCCTCCTCAGAAAGATCCATGAGCTCCAGCTCCTTCTCGATCTCCCTCAACCAGTTGTCTGCAACAAGTGGGTCTACTGAGTTGTCAAAGGTTGAGGACCAGGTGTGTCCGAAGAGCAGTGGAGGGTCGCTCCTTAGTGATGAGTGATTGACAACATTGTGTGGATTGATGCTTGGCTAAGTGTGCAGGTACAGGTTGTGGTTTGACTCGTGTTGGTGCAGGTGAAGAACAAGTGCGAAAGCCCTTAGCTGTGGCGGCCTTCCGGTGATGGAGAGGCAAGTAGGCTTGGTTCGATGGACCCGGTGGCCGATGGGGTCAAGCGCGAGCCGTGTGATGCAAGACTGGCAAGTTGAAGTCGTGAACATGGGCCGGTTCAAGGTAGCGGATCGAGCCCGAAGCTTGCACACGGGGTTTGATGGTTTGCCCACAAAACCATCGGTGGACGGTTTCTTGGTTTGGGCCGCAAAACCAAATCCGGAGGCCCGATGCGACAGAGACGGTGATCCGGGAGTGTCGGGAAGCTTCGAGGCGGGGGCACGTGGCGTGATCGCAGGGCTTGCGTCGAGGCTAAGCAAGTCCGTGGTGGAAGCGTGTCCGCTCGATGAAGACTTGACCATATTGCCCCTGAGGGGTGTGTATCTTCTATTTGAGTTGTAGGGGTAGCGTGGTCATTTGCCTCCTCCAGTGGACATCGTATAAATAGCGGAGAGGTGGATGGCATCTCTCTCTCTTGGACTCTAGGGTTTCCTCCCTCGGTAGATCGCTCTGGACTGCTTCTTTTCCTCTGTTTTCCTTAGGCTAGATTCTTGTACAGACTCTGACTTCTGGATGTATGGAAGCATTCGGCGTTGGGATGATCTCCTAGCTCTTTGTGATTTTCGTGCCATTTTTGGGGCTATTTTTGGGGAGTTTCGTTCTTCGCTTGATTCGGGGATTTGAAGGGGTTTTCTCTCGGATTTCTTTGAGGGGATCATGGGTGGATGCCTTGTGCATCTTTGTGTGTGATCCTGACTCCTCAAACGTCGGGAAACACCTTCGATCCGTGAGTTTTTGGTCGAAGCCCGAGTTCTTGGTTTGGTTCGTCTGATCCGCGGTTCCCGGTGATTTAGGGAGTTAGAGGTCAAGATTTTTGGTGCATAGCTTCATCTAGTGACGCTTCACATCTCCCCAAAGTCTTGTCTCAAGAGCTCTAGCCGTTTGGGAGTTTCGGTGATGGATTTGGAGGGTTGACTTCGCGGGGTCGTGTTGTTCCTGCTCTGTTCTTGAGCCGCGGATAGTCCGCGTGGCTGGGGCGGACAGTCCGCAGGACTTGTGTTTGTCGCAGTTCATCACGTGTTCGTGCGCGTCCGTGTTTCGATCCGTTTCTGGCCTAGGGTTTTGTTGCAAGCGGTTTGCGGACAGTCTGCGAGTCCTTCACGGACGGTCCACGTGGCCAAGATTTTGTCTGGGGTGGAGCTGAGTTTGTCTGCGGTTTCCAGCGAGTTTGCCGGACGGTCCGCAAGGCCTTCACAAACGGTCCGTGACACAGGCAGACAGTCCGCGTGGTCCCTTCGGACAGTCCGATTTTTCCAGTGCATCTCTGGTGGTTCGGTTGCGTTTTACAGACGGTCCACAAGGCTGGTCCGGACAGTCCTCCTGTGCATTGTTCACGGTCGATATTTGCCATTTTTATGACCGTCAACTCCTGCAAATTTGAGCATGAATTGCACATCCACACTAGAATAGGTGCTTAAACTCATACATTCCACCAGTGTCGATGTCTATTCGAATGCAGGTATTTAGCATAAGAAATGGGAGGAATCCATGCACTTTCACTCCACTCCAATCCAAGGCACTCAAATGCTGGCCAATGAGGGGCTGCCACATGGATTCTCCTGGATCCATGATGTCACCAATCCATGTGAGGGACTCTTGACGAATCATACGTTGCCACGTCAGCATCACATGGAACCATGGGCCCAGTTTGCCAACTAAACCGCCAGGAAACGTGCCATGTACGGAGGAGAGGCACTAGGGCCCACATGGAAGCGAGCCAGAGGAAGCACAGGGCAGATGGCCGGCCAGGGGTTTCGGTCGACCCTAGGATCGGCCGAACCGACCTAGGGTCGGTTGATCCTCCCCGTCCACGTGTCGCTCGCTCATTGGTCCTTGGTTGCATTCCCGGGTGTTTAGGGGCACTTTGAGCCCCGGAGCAAGCCTCCTCCTTGTCTATAAATAGGAGGGGAGGGGCTCCATTTCACACACACCACCAAGCTCTCAAGTTTCACTTCTCTCTTGTGTAGCTCTCTCTCCCTCTCTCCAATTCTACCCATGAGAGGTGATTCTCACCTCTATGTGGTAGAATGGTGATGAGGAGAGATCTAGATTAGGATTAGTTGAGAGGTAGAGTAGGGGTGAGGAGTGAGTTGATGTCCTCGTGGATGCTTGTTCTTCATTTAGATCAAAGTGAGTATTTCAGCATTTCTTATTTAGACTATAGTGGACATCATGCATGATTGATTTGTTCTTGTGTTCGTGGCTTGTTCATAAGTTAGAGGCTTGTGTTCTTCATGACACAAGGCTTCGATCCTTTAGAGCCAGAGCAGTAGTTCATTTACTTGTTTGCATGCTCTGATCCTGTTTAGCTAAGTATGTCCGTTGTATCTCGTTTATCTACATCCATAGCTTCCTTTCTGCTCTGTAGCTTAATGACTAGATCTGATTCCGATCTTTCCCTTGTTCGTGGGACCGTATCTATACGGTTGCTATAGTGTAGTTAGCGGGTCGACAGACGTAACCACACTATAGTATTTATCTTGGGGTACAGATGTGGTGTCTGGGCCCTGGTTTTCCTGCGAAGACCACGTACGATCGTAGCTGTAACACCCCAGGTGTTTATCTCTTTTTAATCAAGGAGTTAACTTGAGTCCCTGGTATTCAAGGAAAAATCAAGAAAGTTTGGTGAAGACACCATTAGGAGCAAAGTTTAGTTTGAACGTAATCCCAATTTTCACTCAGAGCTTGAACTTTTGCCATTATGGACATTGTCAGCCATATTCAAGAACATGACCTTGAAGTTTGTCACTTTTGGAAATTATGGATAAAACAAAGGGTTAAACCCTGTCACACTTGATCAAACTCCTTAAAGGAATTTCTAAGTACAGTTGATGGATTTACCAGTATTTCAAATTTTTGTATAGCAACTTCAAAATCGACCAATGTGAGAGTCGATGGACTCCTCAAGCCTAGCTTTTCATCTTTAAGGTTGGGATTAAAAGTTTGAGTGAAAAGTTCTCAAATCTTGAAGTCAAAACCCTTTTACCAAGGTCAAACCCCTATGTTCATGTACATGTCTCTAGAACTTTGGCCATATCTCCAAAATTTCCCAGAACACTGAAAAATCAGCCAATACGAAAGTTGTGCAGAATGTTATGGGACACATTTCATTCAATTGGCAGATTTTCAAATTTTGAGTGGAAATGCCTCAAAAATGTGGTCAACGCCAGAGCTTGTGATTTGACTACGCCGAGAAAATCCAAGATTTCAAGTCAAAATTCTGCAAAATCTGTTCATCTTTTCACTAGTCGGCTTTTGCAAGAGTTGTAGAGGGTAACCTCAGCTACAACTTTGTTTTTGGCCAAAAGTTGAGTTAGATGGGGTTTTGAATTTTTCTGGCCCGTCGAAGTACCCTAGTCTGAAATGGAAGTCTGCCTTGTCGCCCTGCGTCCGCGCCCTCGGCCGCGACGTCGCGCCGCGACCGCGCTCCGGTGCCCATGCATCGCGCGTGCGCGCGTGCCGTCCCGCGTGCCACTTGGCCGATCGTCGAGGTGGATCCCACGCCGTCACCGGCCTGCTGTGCCCAAGGTTCCCCGTGCCACCTGGCCCTCACACGCGTCGCGCCCGGCCTGTTTCCTTCGCCACGCGCCGAGCCGTCGCCGTCTTGCCCGCCATACGCGCCGCCGCGCAGCGCCACGCCTCCTCCTCTGCATCGTGATAGGCCAGCCAGCTGGAGCTCGTCCGTGGCAGCGCAGCAGCACGTCGCGCCCGCGTATAAATGGGGAGAGCTCCCCTGAGCTCGCCGCGCCGCCCGCACAGAGCCGCCAGGCTGCCGGCATTCGCCGCCGGAGCGCCGCAACTGAGCCATCTCACCCACTCCCTCTCGAACTCGTCTGAGCCGCTCAGCAGGACCACACGCACCACCAGAAGCTCCCACGGCCACACATTGTCGAGCCCGGCCCCCAAGTTCGCCGGAGACAAGCTGCCGCGGGTGGAGGTCTGCGCCGCCGGCAAGCCCTGGCTCCCATGCCATTTCGTCCCCGTCCAAGCACACGAGCAGCACCCCCTCGCCCTCCTGAAGCTCCTCGTGCCGCACCTTGACGTGCCCGGCCGCCCTGCTCGCTGGAGTTGGCCCGGCAGCGGCCGGAGATCCACCCCGCCGCCAAACCTCGCCGCCGGCAGCCCCTCCGCCGCGTCTGAGCGCCCAAGCCGAACCAAGGTGATGCCTTGGCCCTTCTCAGCCCTTCTCCCCGCCCCAGCTCGCCGCCGGTGAGACGAAATCTGGCCGGCCGTGCGGCGGCCATGGCAAGGGCACACTTGTTAAGATCAAAGTCTTGCCAGGGTCTGTTTCGTAAAAGCAAGGGTCGATCTGTAAATAGAAGGGTATGGTTGTGAACATGTTTCCTGACCAAGGACCTGGATGAAATTAGATTCTTAATTCCTAGATTCAAATTGCTGAGATCTTCTAAAATGCATAATAAATCGAATAAAAATCAGAAAAATGTAAACTCAATTGTTCTGTGATCTACATGAACAGATGCAACTTTTCTAGAAAGGAATTTTGTAAATTTCTTTCTAGATTTTAAATAATTTTGAATTGATCAGTTTGAATAGATTTGCAATTATTTGAAATCTATAACTGATCTGCTTGTGAAATTTTAATATGTTGTTAGTCCTGACATGATTGCTCTTGTGTACAAAAATTGCACATAGATCTGTTATATATCTTTAGTTATGAATTAATTTTGATATATGGCAGCTTTTCAGTTCCTATTTAGTTTTAAATAATTTGTTAAGCAAATAAAGTTGATCTTTTTGCAGTAGCCTGTTTATGCCTAGATAAAGCTATGGTAAAAATATCAGTAGCTTTTAACATGTTTATCTAGTTCTAATTAATTTAGGTCTTTAATATAAGTCTTTTTAAGAAAGCATGTTGTACTTAGCTTCTGGCCATGATAAATTTTGAGTAGTCTTGTGTTGCCATGTTATGTCTACAGTAAAAATGTCAGACCTAATGCATGCTTATATATTGTAGTGGGATTTATTTATCTTTTCAGCAGTGTTTTAATGTTGTAATTTTCAAGCTAGATCTACAGCTTAGCGTTGTCTGAAATTTTGTGAGTAGCTCAGTGATGCTATGTTTATGATCTGAGTAAATTCTTGAGGCTATATCATGTGTAGATCTCTCTGAATAAATAGATCTTGTTTGTGGCAGCTGCTTAATGTTAGATTTTTTTCATGTGTAGCATATATCTTAGTTTAATGCCAATTTTTGGCAGTAGCCTTGTTGCCATGTTATGTGCTTGTATTAATTTTCTCTCCGCTTGTTTGTGTGCGAAACATCCAGAATTAATTTTCAAAGTAAATCAAGGTTAATAAGTGAAATAAAAGAGAAATCAGAAATCACCTTTAATGTGACTTGAATTTAAATCACAAAGCTTCACCAAAGACCATTCTGAACAGCACCTTTTCTATTGGTGAAGTTAAATAAGTTAATTAATTTATATGTGCACACAATCCCCATCAAATAAGAAAGATAAATAACAAACATAAAATTCCTTAATTAAGGAAGAGTATGCTGGATATATTTTTATCCAGATGAATGTGCCTAACAATACACCTCATGTTTATCCTTTAATTATAAACTGAGTTCTTCCTTCTTAAAAATGAATGCTTAAAGTTATGCATATGCATGTCGTGTAGAACATCCGGTCAAGAGCTACGCGTTCGTGTCGGAAGCTGAAGGAGAGCTAGTTGAAGGAGAAGGTGAACGTGTTGGTTTTGCAACAAGACCCGAACCAAGTTCGGAGGATCTTCAACTAACTTTCCTAAGTGAAGGCAAGCCCCGGAGCATAACCTATATTTTCAACTTATGCAACTATCTTTGCTATGTTTGGGCATTTAAGTTTCAGGAGTTGATTTGAAACCCTAGATGCATAATCTTAGGTTCCTATGTTCAATTACTAGTATGCTAGGTCGCTTGTTGCCGTGCTCTAAGGACCCGGTAGAAGTCGAGTGATGTTCGTCACTCGCGAGCTATAGGTGTCTTATGTTGGAATCATAAGATTGTTAAACCTACCTGCTCATGTGGTAAGAGCATGGGACCGGCTCTGGCCAGTAGGTCTGTGGTTAAGCATTTGAACGTACTAAGCATTTGCCGGGAGTGAGACTGGTAAGCCTAGTACCTTTTTGATCCGGTAAGGGAACTCTCTACCACTATCTCGGGAGTAGTCCCCTGGTTCATGACAGTGGTGCATGTGTGGATCCGGGCGGCAAAAGATGTAAGTCCGTGCCCGGATAACCTTGTACCAGGGCCAGTGGGCTTTGATCCTAAACCGAGGATGATTGGGAACCGCTTGGTTGGTGCGTACCCCGCCCTGTAGGGGTTGTGGTCGTTATGATGGGGTATGCATTCTCCCGTGTGTTTAGGTCCACCTTGCAAGGTTTTTAATTGATCGATCGTCGGCCTCTCACCGTTATCCGAGAGTGCTTAACCATACACTCTATGTCTCTTAATGATGGAATTGAGAAGTACTACTGTTGTATGCTTAATTGTTTGCACAACTTATGCTTGTGTAGCTGCTTACCTAGTAATGGATAATCAACTAGAATTTTGAGCTAAAACTTGAAAGTAAGGACATACTCTTTGTTGCTTTTCAGCAAAAGAAACCCACTAGCCAAAAAGCTTTGCATGTCTAGAGAGCTGGTGATTTTTCCATCACCCGACGGTTAAGTCTTGCTGAGTATTAGTATACTCAGCCTTGCTTTGTTGATACCTTTTGCAGGTGTTGATGTGTTGATGGTATTTGTGGACTGGTTCTCTCCCACCCTTTGGGAAGTGAGTGGGGAGATGACAATGCTTAGTGATATCATGGATGGCCTCCCGTGATGTCGCTTATGACGTTTAGTATTTTATTTCCGCTGTATTTTCAAACTCTGAACAGTTTACTTTCCTGTATGGAACTGGTTTTGTAATAATGAATAATTGATGAAAATGATGTGTTAAGGTTGTTTTAATTATCTCTGAACTCGCCGTCGTGTGAGTCTTAGTGTACAATCTTCGATCCTTTGTTATAAGTGATTTACCGGGCTTGACCCGGCAGATATCGACAAGTTAACTCCTCTTTAACGCATAATGACCGAGTGGATAGGTTATGTGTGTTAAATCGGAATTAATTTGGACGGTTCTGTCACAGTAGCGTAGAGGTAGGCAGCAGTGGTGACAGCCTGTTGGACCCTTTGTCAATCCTCTACGTCGCGTACCGAGTTGGGCTCGCTTGCCAGCACCATGGAGTGTTGTCGCCACGCGGGGATGACTGAGACCTGACAGAATACATCTTGAGAGCTAAGTCCCTTAAGGAAGTGCTTCTTGTATCCCGACCTATCCCAGCGAAAGCTGGTGTCCTTGGATAGACCCTCTCTGGTTACTCTCCGTCCTAGGAACGAAACCCGACGGGAATACTCATTCTCCTAGGGAGAAGTGCTACAACGGTGTATCCGTGCGCTTGCGGATTCGTTCGCACTTGTCAGTGTACCCAGGAGTTTCTTACACGCTCACGCTAGTGCGCCAGTGGTGGTGACGTTAAGAAACGCCAACAAGCATTTCTAGCGCCGTTGCCGGGGACGGCTGTTGTTAACCTTCGAGCCCATCTATCCTCGTATTTATCTTTTTCCTTTTTCTTCTACCTTCACTCCCGTTACCCTTTTTTTAGATATCCCTTTTGTTTTCTTTACTTCTAGCTCTACCCCCGCTACCCATGGAAGGTTATCCTTGTAAACACCTTCCGCCTTCGAGGAGTGAACCCTCAGAGCCATGTTCGTCAAAACCCACTCTTACATCTGGCTTATGGATTCGCCCCTCTCTCATGAAGCTAATTCAGGACCTATCCTTCTCGGGGTTAGGTCATGAGAAACTCTTTGATCATGTGAGAGACTACGAACGTCTGATTGAAACTCAGGGTAAAACTGGAGAATCACCGGATGCTCGGAAAAGAGAGTGTTTCCCGCTATCCCTCTCCGGGGAAGCACGGGATTGGCACCGTTGTTTTGGTAGAGACTACCTTACTTGGGAAAGGTTGAGAGCAGCTTTTTGCTCCCACTTCTTCCCAATATGACGTGTCATCTCGTTAAGGGCAAAGATTCTCTGTTTCAAGCAATGTGAGGAGGAATCACTAGGAATGGCATGGCATCATTTCGCCTCCGCGGTGGAAGATTGCCCAGTCCTCTACATTCCCGATTGCATGTTGCTTCAGCACTTCTGGTTTGGATTGCGGAAGGATGATGCCATGAGGCTTAATGCTCTCTCCGGAGGATCCTTTGTGCACCTAGATGCTATCGAGGGAAAAGAGATCGTGGATAATCTCCGAGATTTCAGCTCCCCTTGCATCTAGGTCAATGAGGCACCCACTAGAGGAAATGTTAAGCCACCTAGATCCATCATTAGCCAAGCCCGAGATTTCATATCCATTCTTTCTGAACTCTGGCTGAAGATGTCATTCCTGAATGGCATGAGTCTAAGGGAAAGATTTCGTGGCGCGAGATCTACCCTTGGGTTCCCCTCTCGTGCATCTTCTTAGACCTTCTCCCTGAGACTTTGTCTCGTGGGAGGACAGAGAGAGTAGTTCGGAAAGAACGACCATTCCCGGCCAGGATGACTTGTTCGATCCTCACTACTATCTCCTAAGGAGGGTATGAGTGGCCTATCGTGTTTCTACGTCGAGGTTTGAGCTGAAGTGCTTTGCACTTAAGTTTCGTATAAACCAAGACATCGGTCTCTGCTTTATAATCCATTGGATTAATCCATCAGACCGAAGGAACACGATCATCTACCAATCGAATGGAGTGCATTCACTTTTCATCTCGAGCACATCGATCGATGCCGATCAATCAGGAGAAGCTTGCACTTCGTATATTATGCCTGACTTGATCGATGCCCAATGGGAGGTGCACTTTCCAGTTTATCCATAACCCCCCATTAGAAGCTTAGGCCAGACTTCGGAGTGTCTTCATCGCCTTGATGAGAACATCGAACTCTCTGCCTAAGGTAAGAGCGAGTTAAATCTTGCTCTTCGTCTGAACTATGGTTCCTGATCGTACACCGGCCACTGGAAGTCCATGCTCTATCCTTTTTGAAGGTCGAGTGTCTTCCTGAGCTTGAGTTCACTCGGAGATCGGTACCTATTGGTGGAGCACTAACCTCAGTGCTCGATCTTTTTGTCTCCGAGTTCCGCGACCCCAGTGCTATAGTCCTCGAGTCCCATGACCACCTCAAGGAATGCCTCGGCCCCTCTGGGATGATCATGCTTGCCCTCAGCCTTGATATACCTTCTTGGGCTCGAGTTCGTATATGCACTACCCTCGTAGATCAGAGCTTATCATCATATCAACATTGTCTGCAAGGATATGGTCATAAGTTGAGATAGGAGATCACAAGACACCCGCATCCTGAGTACTCTTGGGACTCATCTTGTTTCCCCAGGAAGAATTATCCCTCGGGTATCTTGTGGACCGCGGTCATGCAGGAGAAAGAAATTACCAAGATGAAGAGAAGTAGGCAAAAGGTCCACAGGAAGGCAGCACCATTGTGGCGACCCGAACACTTCGTGATTACCGTCAGAGGTGCCCACACTTTTGATGAACCGAGTATGTTGCCACGGTGACGTTCCCCAGATTCTCTATGGTTATACCATGGTTTGGCCAAGGTTGGTATACAGTGGAGGATGAATTTTCAACCTCAAACTTATCCTAGCCTTAAGCCTAAGCCAATCTTTCCATCTCGGGGAATCCACCTGGGTCGTCGATCCTGAGACATGCTGGAGCCCACACGAGAAAGGGGATGACCAGAGAGGCCCACAGGGGGCCGGCCGAACCCAGGTTCGGCCGAAACCCTGGTGCCGCCTCTCTCCTTCTTCTTTCGCGTGTGCGACTCCTTCTCCTCCAGAAACCTTCTCCCTGCCGCCCGACGAGTTTTTGCATCGCGAAATCCATCTCCTCCATCTCACCATCCTCAGCTCATCGCTGCATCCATGGCCCGAAGGAGTGTTGTCCCTTTCTACGGCTCCACCTCGTCCACCGGTCCCATGGCAGGAGGCAACCCCTCCATCGTTGCCGCCCCCGCTGCGGACCTCGCAATGGTGGCCGGTGTCCTGGATGTTCCCCCGCTCGCCACCATCCTGCCGGGCGGGAGGATTCCAGGCACACCGCCCTCAAGGCGCTCCGCCTCGCCTGGGAAGAGGCACATGAGACGGGCGGCCAGCCCCTACGTCAGGCCGACCACAGCTCAGCTTCACCCCAGGGGGTTGCCGCTCGCTCCATCTAGCACACCTGGATCATCACTAGCTGGAGGGCAGACGAGCTCAGCGCAGTCCGCTCCTTCACCGCAGCCGCCGGTGACCATAAAGCCAGCACTGTCCAAGGAGAGGGCTCCTGAGGCACGCCCAGCTCCAGTTCTGCCAGAAGAGAAGGAAGACTTTGGCCTGGACGACGGGTTTCCACCACCACCCTACACTAGGAGGTCCAGGGAGAGGACTCGGGAAACCGAGCAACTCCCTAAGCTCTCCTCAGTGGCCAAGCTGACCCCGCTGATGAAGGAACTGGAGGCCAGCAATGAGAAGCTCAGGGATGCTTACTCAGAGTAGAAGTTGGACCTGACTGAGCAGAGAGACGACATACGTGATCTTTGCCGTGGCCTTTGTGCGAAGATGAGGAGACCATTCTCGGCTACGGGGCACGCAGCTCTCTATGATGCCAAGTAGTGGGGATTAGCCCCAGCTTTAGTTCATTAGGCGCTAGTCGAGGTCTAGGTTTGATTTCCCTTTGTTTTCCTTTATTTCATTTATTTTCCTTTGCATGTGTGTAAGCGCCTAATCATTTTGTTTGAAACATTTGAATTTGAATAAAGTGGCCACGACTCTCCCAATGCAGGCATGACGTTTCAGTACGTACCCACTGCGAGCACTCCGCGCTAGCTGATCGATCACCTATCGAGAACCTGAACGGGACCCGCACGAGTTCGCTCCTGTGGAGAGCCTCTAACGGTTCATCTCCCATGCATAGCGTCGGTTTGCATCTCGACAACTCACTCTCTTTCATTCCTGAGTTTTATAAGCTATATATGTCTATCTCTAAACTAAAACTCGAATGATGATGCTAAAGATCATCCAGCTCGTCTGTACCTGAGTAGACTTACATATGTTTTATTCCTTGTTATCTACCTGATGCTTGTGAACCATAATCTTCTTAAGGACAAAGCATGTTCACCTAAGTAATTGACAAGTATGATATGGCTGGATGATATGATATGTTGCTCTGATGACTAACTCCCTTGGGGAATTTATTTTTGAAAACTCAAAACCTCTTGGAAAGGCTCCTCTTTGATATGCCTTCGTCCCATTAGAGCCATATGATCTTTGTAGGTAAAACCCTTCAGTTCATATGCTGCTTGTTATTACATTGAGCTTTGTCAAATTCTGTGACCCTTATGAGAATTCTTATCATTACTTTCATGATCAAGATTTATGTGCACCCCACCTATTTCCCCTTGCTATGCTTCTACACTGGAAGTTAGCATTGTATCATTTATCCATTTCATAAAAATAAAGCTCCATATGTGGTGTGACATCTCTCTCCAGAAGTGTCCTTCAAAAAGAGACATGGGCTATAAAAAAAGAGATAGATGCTCAAGGCATGATGAAAAAAAGAGAGAGAGAAAGAATAGTCCATGTCCAAAATAAAGGAGGAATAGGAGAGAGATGAGATCATGAAAAAAGGAGTTCCATATTATAGATGGTAATAACTAGTGTCCATTCCAGGGCTAGTGTCCACCTTACGATCAACCCACAGTTCTCACCATATATATGTATGGTAATATCTAGCACCCATTCCGGGCCTAGTATCCACCTTACCATACACACCATAGCCATACCGGTGCACATCTTGATCTGATGGTATGATTTGATTTTCTTTGTGGATCCAGTCTTTGACGTTGCAAAATATGTGATGCAAGTATGCTTTCTCTTTATCCTACCCTGAGCTCCACATATAGCCATCATTAGAAGTAGGATGAAGAAAGGCAAATGCCTTAGTGAGGACATATACACATTGAGCGATCTGAGAGAATCAAATGAGGAAGCCACCAAGAGTTTTGTTTATGAAATCTTGCAAAACCCCAAGGTGTTTATCATCAGGTGCATAAGTGACTTGATTCACAGCTGTTCTACTCTTCAATCACCCAAGGGAACATGATAGCCACTACACAGAGGTTCACAGAAGCAAGGTATGACTTGGAATATCTCTTATGTCTGGCTTACTCTTTGGTATTCGTGACCCACTTGGCTTTGTTTCCCCTTCACTCGGGACGAGCAAAGGTCAAGTGCAGGGGTGTTGTTGACGGTCGATATTTGCCATTTTTATGACCGTCAACTCCTGCAAATTTGAGCATGAATTGCACATCCACACTAGAATAGGTGCTTAAACTCATACTTTCCACCAGTGTCGATATCTATTCGAATGCAGGTATTTAGCATAAGAAATGGGAGGAATCCATGCACTTTCACTCCACTCCAATCCAAGGCACTCAAATGCTGGCCAATGAGGGGCTGCCACATGGATTCTCCTGGATCCATGATGTCACCAATCCATGTGAGGGACTCTCGACGAATCATACGCTGTCACGTCAGCATCACATGGATCCATGGGCCCACTTTGCCAACTAAACCGCCAGGAAACGTGCCATGCACGGAGGATAGGCACTAGGGCCCACATGGAAGCGAGCTAGAGGAAGCACAGGCCAGATGGCCGGCCAGGGATTTCGGCCGACCCTAGGATCGGTCGAACCGACCTAGGGTCGGTTGATCCTCCCCGTCCATGTGTCGCTCGCTCATTGGTCCTTGGATGTATTCCCGGGTGTTTAGGGGCACTTTGAGCCCCGGAGCAAGCCTCCTCCTTGTCTATAAATAGGAGGGGTGGGGCTCCATTTCACACACACCACCAAGCTCTCAAGTTTCACTTCTCTCTTGTGTAGCTCTCTCTCCCTCTCTCCAATTCTGCCCATGAGAGGTGATTCTCACCTCTATGTGGTAGAATGGTGATGAGGAGAGATCTAGATTAGGATTAGTTGAGAGGTAGAGTAGGGGTGAGGAGTGAGTTGATGTCCTCGTGGATGCTTGTTCTTCATTTAGATCAAAGTGAGTATTTCAGCATTTCTTATTTAGACTATAGTGGACATCATGCATGATTGATTTGTTCTTGTGTTCGTGGCTTGTTCATAAGTTAGAGGCTTGTGTTCTTCATGACACAAGGCTTCGATCCTTTAGAGCCAGAGCAGTAGTTCATTTACTTGTTTGCATGCTCTGATCCTGTTTAGCTAAGTAAGTCCGCTGTATCTCGTTTATCTGCATCCATAGCTTCCTTTCTGCTCCGTAGCTCAATGACTAGATCTGATTCCGATCTTTCCCTTCTTTGTGGGACCGTATCTATACGGTTGCTATAGTGTATTTAGCGGGTTGACAGACGTAACCGCACTATAGTATTTATCTTGGGGTACAGACGTGGTGTCTGGGCCCTGGTTTTCCTGTGAAGACCACGTACGATCGTAGCATAGAGGTAGGCCGTAGTGGTGACAGCCTGTTGGACCCTTTGTCAACCGTCTACGTCGCGTACCGAGTTGGGCTCGCTTGCCAACACCTTGGAGTGTTGTCGCCCCGCGGGGATGACTGAGACCTGATAGAATATATCTTGAGAGCTAAGTCCCTTAAGGAAGTGCTTCTTGTATCCCGACCTATCCCAGCGAAAGCTGGTGTCCTTGGATAGACCCTCTCTGGTTACACTCCGTCCTAGGAACGAAACCCGACAGGAATACTCATTCTCCTAGGGAGAAGTGCTACAACGGTGTATCCGTGCGCTTGCGGATTCGTTCGCACTCGTCAGTGTACCCGGGAGTTTCTTACACGCTCACGCTAGTGCGCCAGTGGTGGTGACGTTAAGAAACACCAACATGCATAGCGGACAGTCCAGCCGTACCATACGGACAGTCCGCGCTGGCTTTTCCAGAATTGGCCAAGTGCTTTGATTCTAATATTGTGCTTCCACAGTTTGATTCAAGGCTTGTCTGTAGGACTTGTGGGCTTGTGTGTGCCTAGTCTAGAGCTTCTCTGGTGTGTGCGAGTACTCGGAGTGGCAATCGGGGTATAGGCTGAGTTTGACCTTCGGGAAGAATTTTTATCGGCTCCCATTCACTCCCCCCCTCTCTGGTCGCCTATTTGGTCCTTCAATTGGTACCAGAGCCAGTTACAGATCTTCTTGATTCTAACCAATCTTAGATCCAAAGATGGGCGATTATGGCAAGGGGTCGGGTCCTCCGCACTTTGATGGCAAGAATTACCCGATGTGAGAGAGGCGCATGGGCGCATTTTTGCGAGGGAAAGGAACTCTGATCTGGGAGGTCACTCAGAGTCCTCATTATGTCATCCCAGACAGTTTTCTACTTCCAGGATCGCGGGACATGTGTGAGGCCAACAGCAAGGCCGTTCATTACTTGTTCCGTGCACTCTGTGCCTCGGAGTTCGAGCGAGTGTACGGAGAGAATGTGGCCGGAAAGATTTGGCTCAAGTTGAGAAATGCTCATGTTGGCAATGCCCAAGTGCAAGCCTGTTTGTTTTCCACTTACCGGATAGAGTACGAGAACTTCACTCATCTCCCCGGTGAGTCGACCGATGCTATGTTTCAGCACTTCACTAGCATAGTCAACAACATGAGGGCCAATGTGACAGTGCTCCCATACACGGATCATGATCAAGCTATCAAGCTTTTGCATGCCCTGGATAGGTCTTTGTGGAGTGCCAAGGTCGAGGCCATTGAGGAGTCGAGCGTGTATGATATGCTGACGCTGGATGAGCTATTTTCCAAGCTCAGGTCCTCAGAGGTTGATCGTGGCTTGAGAGCCAAGCGCGAGAGCCCCACTGATCCTCATAGTTTGGCTCTTGTCTCAGGATCAAGGTCTAACGCTAACTCTAGTGGTTTATCTTTGTCTTGTCTTATATCTTTGCCTGATGAGGACTTTGAGGTGTTGAGTGAGGATGATCTCGCTTTGTTGAGCAAGAGGTTTGGGCGGATGTACGAGAACTGCAAGAATGCAAGGCGGAGCTCGGGGATGTGCTACCGGTGCGGGAAGCATGGGCACTTCATCGCCGAATGCCCTAAAGCCATGGAGATCAAGAACGACTACAAGGACAAGCCCAAGCACGACTACAACAAGCACCGCTCTCGGAACGACTACAAGGACAAGCACAAGGACAAGGGCAAGAGAAGGCACAAGAAGAGTGGCGGCCACAAGAAGAAGACGGCTCGAGCGATGGTGGCCGAAGCGAGCGACATCGACTCGACATCAAGCGATGCTTCCTCTGACTCGAGCTGCGAGGAAGAGCAAGAAAGGTGCAAGGACAAGCGGCACATGGGCAACAACTTCACCGGCCTAAGCTTCGTCGCACAAGGGGGATTTTGCGGCATGGCGCATTCCAAGAAGGGTGGGAGGCACAGCTCAGACTCGAACTCCGATTCCGAAGAAGAGGTACGACAAGATCCCAACTTCTTGCTAGAGGAGAATGCTAGGCTGAATGAGTTGCTTGATAACCGTGATGATGTGCTTAGAAAGACCAACAAGGAGAAGAGGGAGTTTAGGTCTTTGTTGGGTGATTCTAAGGATAAGATAGCTGAGCTTGAATCCTTGCTTGTGGATGCTAGAAATGAGATAGGCACTTTGAAATCTGCTCCTGTGGTGTCTGATGAGATTGACTGTGGTGATTGCTCAGTTTTTCTTGCTGATTTGACTGCTCTCAAGGAGAAGCATGCCTCTACCCTTGAGGAACTAGATGTGATTAGGATTGAGTGTGATGAATTGAAATCTAGGCCAGCTTTGTTAGGTGCTTGTACCTCATGTCCTGTGTTGCATGGTAGGCTAGATGAATCTCACACTAGAATTGTTTCTCTTGAGGCTACTTTGAAGGCTCCCATTCCTACATCATGTTCTACCTATGAAATGCATGTTTGAAAAACATGGAACTTGCACACTATGTTGACCGTTTGCAGGATGAAAATGGTAAGCTTAGGAAATTGATGAGTTGGTTGAGTGGGCATGAGCCACAATTGAGTTTGATGTTGGCTAAGTTCAAGCGGTTTGGTGGTCAGGCGTTGGGGGCTGGCAAGAGTGGTGAGAAGAGTGGTGAGAAGAGTTGTGAGGGAGAAGAGAAAGTTGGAGAGATCCCTACACCACCATACACCATACCCATGAACAAATATGCACCCAAGCCAAACCACCTGAGAAAAAAGCTTGATACAACTCCAGACCCACCAGTGTTCCCCCAGAAAACAGAGAACTACCAGAAACCTATCAAGTTTGTGAGCAACCTGGGTAATGTCTTTGAGGGGAAGTCAGGAGAGAAAGTAGTTGAGAAGCCCACAGAAAAGCCACCGCCTAAGCCACAGCCGATCCGCTTCCATTGTGAGTATTGTGGGAAGGATGGGCATAAGGATGAGTTCTATTTCAGGAGGAAGAGAGATGAGAGGTTTGCTAGGGAGATGGCAAACAAGGACAGGTACCACCTTGCTCGTGGTGTGCCAAAGCCTCGTAGAGGGCCTCTACCTAGGGGTGAGGTGTATGTGCGTACAGTTCCCACTCGTGGAGGTGGAGGTGGAGGTGTGTTTCCTCAGAGAGATAGGCGTGTTGGGTTTGGGCGTGGTGAGTTGGCTCGACGTGCTCCTTCAAGTGACCATTACGAGTTTGGGAGGCACGATCGGAGCTTTGGGTCTCAGATGGACTACGGGCCACATTTTCCTCCTTGTGGTGCGCGTACTCCTCCAGTGAGACGTGACAGGTCCTTTGGTGGTAGGCGTGAGAGGGCTCCGCCCAGAGGTTTTGGTAGGATGGATTTTGCTAACCCTTCTTTTGAGCAAATGGCTCGACACTGGTTTGACTCTTTTGGTACTAACCCCAGTGTTGAGTTGCTTGCTCATTCTCGTTCTCGTTTTTTATTACTGGTGGGAGGCTTGGGGGATTTTTGGTTGATTGACTCCGGTTGCTCACGACACATTACCGGAGATCGTGGGTGGTTCTCTAGCCTCACCCCGGTGAGTACGAGCTAGTACATCACTTTCGGGGACAATGGGAGAGGACGAGTGCTTGCTAAAGGTATGGTGAAGGTGAGTAGCAAGGTGACCTTAAGAAGTGTGGCTCTGGTCAAGTCACTTGGTTTTAACCTATTGTCAGTATCTCAGTTACTTGATGAAGGTTTTGAGGTTCGTTTTAAGTCGGGCGCTTCTCGTGTGCTTGATTCTCGAGGCGATCTTGTCTGTACGATCGTCCCCGAGGGTCAAATCTTCTGTGCTGATTTTCCCAGTCTGTTGGTCCTCCTCGATGCTTTGTTGTTGGCATTTTGGCCGAGCTTTGGAAATGGCATAGGAGGTTGGGGCACTTGAGCTTTGGGTTGCTTTCCCGCTTGAGTGGTCTTGCTCTTGTCCGAGGATTGCCGAAGTTGAAATTCGAGAAGGATTTGGTTTGTGCTTCTTGTCGGCATGGAAAGATGGTTGCTTCTTCTCACGCCCCTCTGACTGTGGTTGTTAGCATTTCGTAACGTCGATCACTTAAGAACAGATTTGGAATCCATCCTTTGCGTCAGCATTAGAAATGCCTTTAGGCAGCTCTCAATGTCACAACTAATGGCACCGAGTTAGCGTGAACATCAAGACTTGCCATAGGTTAATCTAAACGATCATGAACGAATCTGCAAGTGCACAGATAAACCATTGTAGCATTTCCCCAAGGAAGGAGAGTATTCCAAGGGTATCGAATCCGTGGAAGGCAATGGCGGATATCTTAGACTTATGCTTTTGCTCTGAATGTAAACCAAGAGATAGATATAGGGAACAACACACTCAAAGACAGGGGTAAGATAAAAGATATAAGGGGTAGTGTGACACACACTCAGATCTACCTCTACTCTAGCACACTACGGCTTAGGGGGAACATACGAGTTAGCTCTAGGTTCTAATGTACTAAACATACAAAGCTAGAAGATACAAGAGATGGGCATGAGTATTGCATGAGAGAGATAAGGTTCAGCACCCAGGTACAAACGGGGAGCTAGCCCACGACGACCAGCACTCTGCGAAACTAGACTTTAGACTCCTACAGCAGGTACCCCAGCGCGGAGGTTGCCCAAGGATCCAACAGGGCTATCACCACCTGAGGACCAACCTCTACGTTATGGGGGGTATGCTCATAACTATCGTAGCCAGACAACCCAGGCACCATGCCTACGTTGCTGCTAGACTCCACCCGGCCCGAGCTATTGTGACCCAGGGTGAGAGCCACCAGAAGACTGGTCAACTAGACCGAGTACTGTAGCTTGAACACAGACCTCATACAACACTCTCATGGCATCTAATAAGATCAACTAAGTCTAGACATACAAACAGATATGAACTCTCTTATGTCTAATCAATAAGATCAAAGGGTCGTGTTCATGAAGAACACGAGCCTCTAACTTATGAACAAACACATAAGGAAGGAGTTTATCACCCTTCAAGTGGATCAAAAGGTAGTGTTCATGAAGAACACAAGCCTCTAAATGATGAACAGAGGATGAACTCAAGAACATATCAAACATATGATCTACCATGACTTTATAGGAAATAGCTGAATAACTGAAGTAGATCAAAGTCATACAAAGAAATAATACAAAGAAATAAAGATAAAAGAGAACTCATACCTAGACTTCCAAGAGGACTTGGAACCTGAATAAGAGCTACTCTAGCCTACCCCCTAGCCTTGGAAACTAAAAGTGAGAGGAGAATGAGAGAGTGGTGTGTGAGAAATAGGAGCCCCTCCCCTTCTGTTTATAGGCAAGGACAAGGCTTGCTCGGACGCCCAAAGTGCCCCTAAACACCCCGGAGTGAGGCAATGGACCAATAGGGGGCTGCCACGTGGAGGGCCAGGATGGAACCCCCTAAGGTGGTTTGGCCGATCCTAGGATCAGCCGGCCCCCTAGGGTGGCCCCACCTGGTGGCCTTCCTCTGGTTGGCTGCCCTGTGGGCCCTCTGATCCATCCCCGGTGCATGGCTTGATTTGGTATCCGAGGTGGGCCCTTTGATCCATGTGAAGTTCATGTGGCGTCCTCCGATTCGTCGGTGAGTGCCTCCCCTGGATCGATGACGTGGATTGCCATGTTTCCCTTGGTAGCAGCCACCTCCTCAGCTAAGTTGGCATGGTTTCTTCATAGAAGGTGAGTTTCCATCTCTTTTAAGGGGTAAATCACCTACATACAAATAATCTTCAAGGACAAGTGGAACTACATTATTCAAACCTAAATGCTAGTAAATAATGCATATGCCTCCATTTATGTGAGAATATTGAGGGTTGGAAATGGTGAATTTCAACCATCAACAAACTCCCCCAAGCTAACCTCTTGCTCGTCTCGAAGCAAGACATTAGACTTAGGTTGGTTGATCAGGAGTTGCGACAATGTTGTATTCTCAACTTATGGCAAACATACAGCAAAGTATTCTACCAAGAGTTGAACAAGCTGGCAATGCTCTTACCTTTCACCTGATACGTGGGGCATATAGCTTCACCTGCCTTGGGCGGTTGAGAGACAGAATGGTTATATAGCATGTGCATAATCACTCATACCTTGATCAGCTTATCAATCCGGAGGTTTTGCAAATTTTTCAAAAGAAAATCAGAGTTCCTCGAATGATACTCTCGGATCGCTCAAAAGTGTATGGTTCCTCACCAAGGCATCAATGTTGCCTTTCTTCACATCCTACTCCTAATAGGCTGTATGTGGAGCTGTAGGTAGGGAAGATGTGGCATACTTGTCTCTCATGTTTTGCTAAGTCAAAAACCGGATCCTTGGAAGAAACAAACATACATCCTGATCAAGATGTGCATATGTGTGTGATGGATATGAGCATGGCAAGGTGGATACTAGGCCCGGAAATGGGTGCTAGATATTACCATGCTTTGTATGAGGGAATGAGGAATTGATGGTAAGGTGGACACTAGCCCCGGAGTAGGTACTAGTTATTACCATCTATATGGTGGAACTCTTTATCTTGCACATGTCAATCCCTTTCTCCCCTTTTAAAATTTTCGAGACTTGGGCTAGCTCTCTTTATTTATTTTTGCCATGCTTCTGTGCATGCTTTTCTTTTTCTTCTTTTTTTTAGCTAGCCCTTTGTCTCTATTGGAGATATTTGAAGAGGGATGAATGATGCAAAGATACATAGAGTTTTATTTATGGAGGAATGCATAAGCAATATGGAGCAATTGATGAATGCTAACTTCCAGTGTAGAAGTTTTAGCATGAACGTGTACATGATCTTGATCAGGGGAGTATGAGTTCTAACAAGGGTCGCAACAATTTGACAAAGCTCAATGAGAGAACAAGCTGCATATGTGGAGGCTAAGAACTAGAATCTACTTATGGCCTTGGATGGGAAATTCTCATCATTGAGGAACTCATCATATTTTGATTTTTCAAAAAGAAAAACTCCGGATGTCAAGCATCACTAAGCACAAGATCATAGCACTCTATTCTACCATATCATGTCTCACAACAACTTAGGCAAGGATCATGCTTTTTGCTACCCATAGTTTTCAAGCTAAGATTTGAACATACAAGCCAACAAACTCAAAACTTAGGTAGGATACAAAGTTGTAAGCAAGACATATGAGGAGAATAAACAGAGCAACTATTCATTATTTCAACCATAGAGGCAAAGCATTCTTACTAAGCATATCAAAGAAAACTAAGCAAACGATGATGTTGAAAGCAAATAAATATTTTTGGTCTTTTTATTTTTGCAGAATTTTTTTTATTTTCATTTATAAGGTATTCTGAAAACAAGGGAAGATACAAGTTACCTCAGGATGGGGGTCC
This sequence comes from Cenchrus fungigraminus, assembly GCA_036936925.1. Lineage (NCBI taxonomy): Eukaryota > Viridiplantae > Streptophyta > Magnoliopsida > Poales > Poaceae > Cenchrus > Cenchrus fungigraminus. Next base: position 62,754,047 of record CM072779.1, read on the forward strand.
TCCCCCAAGCTAGCTTCAGGCTCACTGCGGAGGAGGGTAAAAGAAACCCTGACTCGCGTGGTAAGCCCTCTGCGCCTCTATGTATCGCTGCTGATCCTGCTGCATGGCTGCTATTCGCTCACCAGTCTGACGCTGCCATGCTGAGGTAGACTTGACGTGGGTGTTCAGTGTCTCCTCCAATCCCGTAACCTGGACGGTGAGCTCTCCCATCTGCTGCGCAAGCTGAGCATCGCGTGCAGAGGCTGAGGAGTGTCACCGGAAGGACGAAGACGGAGGTGAACCACCGGAGCTGGAACTTGCGGGTGTAGCCCACTGAGTACTGCTCGCACCCACCCAGGCTGTGCCACTCGCACTCGGCTGGTAGGTGGGTTGATCCCAGCCAGGTGTATACCCAGGGGTAACCCCGAACATATACCCCGCAGGGGCCTCTCCTGCCATCGGTGGCCTAGCAGGCTGTGGCTGAGGTGGTGGTGGTGGCTGTGACTACTGCTGCTGCTGCATGTGTGCTCTCTTTGTTGTGCTTCTGGTGGACCTGCCTGAGACACTAGCACGACGGCTTTCCTCTTGTGTAACAAGGGGAAAGGTTAGTGACTCCGAGTTATACAATCCAAACCCCGGGTTCGGTAATGGGATTTGGTTTGCATAGCCCGGAAAGAAGAAAGTCAAAGAATCATTTGGGCCCCTCTTGAGTATATGCCCTTGGATCAAGTATGCCTCATCAATGAGAACTCGGGGCATCCCGATGAAGGGTACGGGAATCCCGCTAAGAACCCCGAGTCTGAGAGCAATACGAGTCACCAAAGATGTACACTCAATAGGACCTATCATCTTGAAATTCATCAACCATTGCCGAATCATAGCTTTAATGGGAGAGACCTTGATCCAGTTAATAGCGGCATATAATAGCATCATCTCATCACTGCGCACGGGCCGAACATCCTCCCATGGAAAGAGAGTAATGGCGAGCCACTTGTGCCACAGGCGGAGAGTGGGATGCACAATATCGTTGCACCGAGGTACAAACTTGCCACTGTAAACAAGACCAGAGATGTCTGACCAGAAAGATTCTCGAACATAACCCTCACAAGCCTTCTTCAGAGAAATAGCACAACGAGGACTAAACCCAAGAAGACGACTAAGTTCCTTCCAAGAAACACGATAATCAGTCCCAAAAATACGAAACTGAATGCCATCCTGAATCTCGGTAAGAGGGCAAAGAAACTGGATGGTGAGGGGCCGAGAGCCAAGCTCTGTAACCGGCGCAAACTCCTCCCAATTAAGAGCATGCTAAATGGAAGCGAACTCGAGATTCATACCTGTTTTCTCCATGAGAGCCGGGTCGAAGTCTCAGGTGTGAGCAAAGACTCGATCCTTCAGGAGAGCATAGGCTTGCTCCTCTCGAGCACCCCGCAAGCTGAGGTAGGGGGTGTCGTCGACGACCTCCTCCGCGGCTTGTGGCTCGGCTTGCTCTTCTTCATAATCCATCATCGATGGGCTCGGCGTTGGCTCGGCGGGGGTGGATGCACTCGTGCTTGCCCGCGAACGGGAGCGTGAGCGTGTCACTTTCCGGAGAGTGTTCGTCGCACAATTCATGCTAGCACGACAACAAGAGACAACAAGAGCAATTCGGTGATGGGTTAGTGAAATCAAATGAAGTTCTTACCGAGCTTGCTCCACCAATAACAATACTTTCAGCGACACAATAGAAGGAACACTTGATGATCCAATCTCGAGCAAGAAATCCAAGAAAACCAAGAGAGCAAGGAGTAGAGAGGGGAGTGTGAATGAAATGAGTTGAATGGGTGAAGAACACCCCCTCTCGGGTCCAATTTATAGAGCAAAGGGGCAGCACACCGCGGGATAGCCATTGTGCAACGGCTAGGAGCCGTTGGCCAAAGCTGGGCCAACATGACCGTTACCCGGATTCGGCCGAACCCTGGTTCGGCCGGCCTAGTGGTGGGCCCGGTGCTGGCCCCCTTTGGTAGGTGTACCACCAACGACTAGATGAAGATACGCCAAGGTGCACCGGCCAAAGTTTACTCTAGAAATTGCCCAAATGAATTTTCTATGGTTTTCAAACTCAGAAATTATTTTCAGAAATTTTATTTAGAAAAGGGAAAAGGGCTAGATGAATATAGCATGCAGATGCAGAGTTTTGGAAAATTAAATATGCAATTTTGGAAATGAAATTTTGGAAAGGGAAATATGAGATAAGTACCATTTTTAACTTTTTTTGTAGAAAGGGCCCATCATTTTTAGTCCGACGAGTTGGACTCTCCTCAATGATCAATTCCATTTAGCACCCCACTCCTAAGAAGTAGAGGTTGGTGCCATCTCAATCTTCCGCCATTCTTTCCGAATTTTCTTTAGCCTCTTCGACGGAGATTTCTTCCTCGGGGGTAAAGGCTCCGTCCTTCCCCCAAGCTGCTCAACACTATCTTGCACCAAATAACATTACTCTTCTTTGTCCTGAAACTTGAACTTCAAGTTCCTCTTCCCAATGTGGAAACGGATGATTCCGAACCCCACATTGATCCTAGCTCGGACATCACTGAGAAATGGTCACGCAAGGATGAGCGGCATTCCTCCCTCATCATCCATATCAAGGACCATAAATCCGCAAAGACATAAGAACTCTTGACCTTAACCAATATGCTCTCAACTATTCCTTCTGGATATCGTATCGTTGAATCGGCAAGTTGGATAGTCCGTGCTGTTGGAGAGAGAGATGGATATCCCAGTTGCTCGAACATGGCCTTGGACATGAGATTAACACTCGCACCAAGGTCACAAAGGGCATGCCTGATCTTCTGGTAATAGATTGTGCAAGTTATAGTCGGGTAGCCTGGATCTTTCTTGTGCACCACTGCTGATTCCTCCCATGGATCAAGAATTTGTTGTATGGGCTTTCCTGCATAGTTAGAAGCATGTGTCTTCCTAGGTGGCTTACCCCACCTGGTTGACACTACACTAACATTTTCACAAGAGGATACGGGTTGCCCTGGGATCCTCCCGTTATCAGGAGATGGAACCAAAGCAGCCAGCTGGCCAGCTGGGTTTCTAACATTTTGTTGAAACTTAGCTGACTCTTCTGAGCAGAAGAAAAACTATCAAACTTAACGTTGAGGCTTTCCACAGTTTTATCAAGGGCAGCTAGCTTCTTGTTAATACCTTCATTAATCTTAGCTTGCCTAAAAATGAGATCTCTCAAGGAAGGTTGGTTGGGATTGTAAGAATTACCTTGGTTACCTCCTTGATAATAAGGGCGTTGTTGATTCCACGATTGGCCTCCTTGTTGAGGTGGACGATAACCATTGTTGTTGCCATTCATGTACATCACTTCCTCCTGAGTCCCCGGACAGTAGTTGCCTGAGTGCCCAGTGTTGCCACAGACTTCACAAGTCATGTGAGAGTCCATAGGCAGAGTAGTGGTGGCCATGGCAGCCTTCTCGCTGGTGTAGTCATCCAATCTTTTCATAAGAAGATCCATCTTGGCAGTAATCATGTCTGCTTCCTTGACAGTATGAGTACCCCTCGGTCGTGGTTGGAGTCTTTCATCAGTCCACCCTTGGTTGGAGACCATCTTCTCAATGAGTAATTTAGCATCATCAACAGTGAGTGAGAAGAATGCTCCTTGAGCAGCAGCATCAATATGGCCTCAGGCTGTCGGAGTCAACCCATTATAGCTTTGAAGAATAAGCCAAGCCTCCATCCCATGGTGAGGACAGGCCAGGACATACTCCTGAAGCCTTTCCCAAGCCTCTGGAATAGATTCACTTGCTGCTTGCTGAAAACTAGAAATCCTTCCACGAAGAGCATTAGTTTTACCCAATGGGAATAACTTCTTGAGAAATGCCTCTGAACACTTACTCTAATTGTTAATAGCTTCACGATTCGCATAGAACCATTGCTTAGCTTTCCCCAAGAGGGAGAATGGAAACAGCCGTAGACGAACAGCATCCATATTTGCACCCCTGATGACGAAAGTGCTACATAGCTCTAGGAATTGCTGCGGATGAGCATTGGCATCCTCATTTGGCTTGCCACAGAATGGGCTAGCCTGTACCATCATGATTAGACCCGTCTTGATCTCAAAATTTTCAGTCCCCATTGCCACCTCAGGGCCTTGCAGCTCCTGGTCAGCGGAAGGAGCTGAGTACTCACGAAGTGTCTTCTGGGCCATAGCGTTGGACGTGGATGGTACAAAGGAAGCTGGTTCGCCCTCCGGACGAGTACGACGAGGTGAGCCGAAATGAATTCGAGCTTTCCTCACAAGTGACTCGGGATCTTCAGTAAAATTCCCCGGTAGGTCAAAACCAGTCATACACTACCTGTCTTCATCATCCAAAGATAAAAGAAGACAATCAAGGTTAGCCTGCATTGAGAGTTGTCCTAACCTACTCAGAGTTTATAAACAGATGCAAAGCATAGTCATGATAATCCTGTGCCTTCCCCGGCAACGGCACCAGAAATGCTTGTTGGCATTTCGTAACGTCGATCACTTAAGAACAGATTTGGAATCCATCCTTAGCGTCAGCGTTAGAAATGCCTTTAGACAGCTCTCAATGTCACAACTAATGGCACCGGGTTAGCGTGAACATCGAGACTTGCCATAGGTTAATCTAAACGATCATGAACGAATCCGCAAGTGCACAGATAAACCATTGTAGCATTTACCCAAGGAAGGAGAGTATTCCAAGGGTATCGAATCCGTGGAAGGCAATGGCGGATATCTTAGACTTATGCTTTTGCTCTGAATGTAAACCAAGAGATAGATATAGGGAACAACACACTCAAAGACAGGGGTAAGATAAAAGATATAAGGGGTAGTGTGACACACACTCAGATCTACCTCTACTCTAGCACACTACGGCTTAGGGGGAACATACGAGTTAGCTCTAGGTTCTAATGTACTAAACATACAAAGCTAGAAGATACAACAGATGGGCATGAGTATTGCATGAGAGAGATAAGGTTCAGCACCCAGGTACAAACGGGGAGCTAGCCCGCGACGACCAGCACTCTGCGAAACAAGACTTTAGACTCCTACAGTAGGTACCCCAGTGCGGAGGTTGCCCAAGGATCCAACAGGGTTGTCACCACCTGAGGACCGACCTCTATCGTTACGGGGGTATGCTCATAACTATCATAGCCAGACAACCCAGGCACCATGCCTACGTTGCTGCTAGACTCCACCAGGCCCGGGCTATTGTGACCCAGGGTGAGAGCTACCAGAAGACTGGTCAACTAGACCGAGTACCGTAGCTTGAACACAGACCTCATGCAACACTCTCATGCCATCTAACAAGATCAACTAAGGCTAGACATACAAACAGATATGAACTCTCTTATGTCTAATCAATAAGATCAAAGGGTCGTGTTCGGGAAGAACACGAGCCTCTAACTTATGAACAAACACATAAGGAAGGAGTTTATCACCCTTCAAGTGGATCAAAAGGTAGTGTTCACGAAGAACACAAGCCTCTAAATGATGAACAGAGGATGAACTCAAGAACATATCAAACATATGATCTACCATGACTTTATATGAAATTGCTGAATAACTGAAGTAGATCAAAGTCATACAAAGAAATAAAGATAAAAGAGAAATCATACCTAGACTTCCAAGAGGACTTGGAACCTGAATAAGAGCTACTCTAGCATACCCCCTAGCCTTGGGAACTAAAAGTGAGAGGAGAATGAGAGAGTGGTGTGTGAGAAATGGGAGCCCCTCCCCTTCTATTTATAGGCAAGGACAAGGCTTGCTTGGACGCCCAAAGTGCCTCTAAACACCCGGGAGTGAGGCAATGGACCAATAGGGGGCTGCCACATGGAGGGCCAGGATGGAACCCCCTAAGGTAGTTCAACCGATCCTAGGATCGGCCGGCCCCCTAGGGTGGCCCCACCTGGTGGCCTTCCTCTGGTTGGCTGCCCTGTGGGCCCTCTGATCCATCCCCAGTGCATGACTTGATTTGGTATCCGAGGTGGGCCCTTTGATCTATGTGAAGTCCATGTGGCGTCCTCCGATTCGTCGGTGAGTGCCTCCCCTGGATCGATGACGTGGATTGCCATGTTTCCCTTGGTGGCAGCCACCTCCTCAGCTGAGTTGGCATGGTTTCTTCATAGAAGGTGAGTTTCCATCTCTTTTAAGGGGTAAATCACCTACATACAAATAATCTCCAAGGACAAGTGGAACTACATTATTCAAACCTAAATGCTAGTAAACAATGCATATGCCTCCATTTATGTGAGAATATTAAGGGTTGGAAATGGTGAATTTCAACCGTCAACATCGGTCATGACCGAGCGACCTGGTGAGCTGTTGCACATGGATTTGGTTGGGCCAGCTCGTGTTCGCTCTGCGGGTGGGAAGTTGTATGTTCTTGTGGTTGTTGATGATTTTTCGAGGTACTCTTGGTTTTTCTTTTCGGAGGATAAGAGCGAGACATTTGGCTTTGTTCGAGACTTGTGGGCTTGTGTGTGCCTAGTCTAGAGCTTCTTTGGTGTGTGCGAGTGATCGGAGTGGCAATCGGGGTATAGGCCGAGTTCGTCCTTCGGGAAGAATATTTATCGGCTCTCATTCACTCCCCCCCTCTCTGGTCGCCTATTCAGTCCTTCAGTTGATATCAAAGCCGGATACGGATCTTCGTGATTCTAACCAGTCTAAGATCCAAAGATAGGTGACTATGGAAAGGGGTCGGGTCCTCCGCACTTTGATGGCAAGAATTACCCGATGTGGGAGAGGCGCATGGGCATTTTTTTGCGAGGGAAGGGAACTCTAATCTGGGAGGTTACTCAGAATCCTCATTATGTCATCCCAGACAGTTTTCTGCTTCCAGGTTCGCGGGACATGTGTGAGGCCAACAGCAAGGCCGTTGATTACTTGTTCCATGCTCTCTGTGCCTCGGAGTTCGAGCGAGTGTATGGAGAGAATGTGACTGGAAAGATTTGGCTTAAGTTGAGAAATGTTCATGTTGGCAATGCCCAAGTGCAAGCCCGTTTGTTTTCCACTTACCGGAGAGAGTACGAGAACTTCACTCATCTCCCCGGTGAGTCGACCGATGCTATGTTTCAGTGCTTCACTATCATAGTCAACAACATGAGGGCCAATGTGACAGTGCTCCCATACACGGATCATGATCAAGCTATCAAGCTTTTGCATGCCTTGGATAGATCTGTGTGGAGTGCCAAGGTCGAGGCCATTGAGGAGTCGAGTGTGTATGACACGTTGTTGCTTGATGAGCTGTTCTCCAAGCTCAGGTCTTCAGAGGTTGATCGTGGCTTGAGAGCCAAGAGCGAGAGCCCCACTGATCCTCATAGTTTGACTCTTGTCTCAGGATCGAGTACTAATGCTAACTCTTGGGTTCTCTTTGTCTTGTCTTGTGTCCTTGCCACATGAGGACATTGAGGTGCTGAGCGAGGATGATCTCGCCTTATTGAGCAAGAAGTTTGGGCGGATGTACGAGAACCGAAAGAATGCAAGGCGGAGCTCGGGGATGTGCTATCAGTGAGAGAAGCATGGGCACTTCATTGCCGAATGCCCAGAAGCCATGAAGATCAAGAATGACTACAAGGGCAAGCCCAAGCACGACTACAACAAGCACCGCTCCAAAAACGACTACAAGGACAACCGCAAAGATAAGGGCGAGAGAAGGCCCAAGAAGAGTAGCGGGTACAAGAAGAAGACGGCTCGAGCGATGGTTGCCAGAGCGAGCGACATCGACTCCACATCAAGCGATGCTTCTTCCGACTTGAGCAGCGAGGAAGAGCAAGAACGGTGCAAGGACAAGCGGCACACGGGCAAGAACTTCACCGGCCTGAGCTTCATCGCACAAGGTGGATTTTGCGGCATGGTGCACTCCAAGAAGGGTGGGAAGCATAGCTAGGATTCGAACTCTGACTCCGTGGAAGAGGTACGACACGATCCCAACTTCTTGCTAGAGGAAAATGCTAGGCTCAATGAGTTGTTTGATAACCGTGATGATGTGCTTAGAAAGACCAACAAGGAGAAGAGGGAATTTAGGTCTCTGTTGGGTGATGCTAAGGACAAGATAGTTGAGCTCGAGTCCTTGCTTGTTGATGCTAGAAATGAGATAGGCTCTTTGATATCTGCTCCTGTTGTGTCTGATGAGATTGATTGTAGTGATTGCACTGTTTTTCTTGCTGATTTGACTGCTCTCAAGGAGAAGCATGCCTCTACTCTTGAGGAACTAGATGTGATTAGGGTTGAGTGTGATGAACTTAAATCTAGGTCAGCTTTGTTAGGTGCTTGCACTTCATGTCCTGTGTTGCATGCTAGGCTAGATGAGTCTCACACCAGGATAGTTTCTCTTGAGACTGCTTTGAAAGCACCCATTCCAACATCATGTTCTACCTGTGAAATGCATGCTTTGAAAAACATGGAACTTGCACACTATGTTGACTGTTTGCAGGATGAAAATGATGATCTTAGGAAATTGATGAGTTGGTTGTCTGGGCATGAGCCATAGTTGAGTTTGATGTTGGCTGAGTTCAAGAGGTTCAATGGTCAGGCGTTGGGCAATGGCAAGAGTGGTGAGAAGAGTGGTGAGGGAGAAGAGAAAGTTGGAGAGATTCCTACTCCACCACACACCATACCCATGAACAAATATGCACCCAAGCCAAACCACCTCAGAAACAAGCTTGATACAACTCCAGACCCACCAGTGTTCCCCCACAAAACAAAAAATTACCAGAAACCCATCAAGTTTGTGAGCACCTAGGGAAATGTCTTTGAGGGGAAGTCAGGAGAATAAGCTGTTGAGAAGCCCACAGAAAAGCCACCGCCTAAGCCACAGCCGATCCGCTTCCATTGTGAGTATTGTGGGAGGGATGGGCATAAGGATGAGTTCTGTTTCAGGAGGAAGAGAGATGAGAGGTTTGCTAGGGAGATGGCAAACAACGACAGGTACCACCTTGCTCGTGGTGTGCCTGAGCCTCGTAGAGGCCCTCTACCTAGGGGTGAGGTGTATGTGCATACAGTTCCCAATCATGGAGGTGGAGGTGGTTTTCCTCAAAGAGATAGGCGTGTTGGGTTTGGGCGTGGTGAGTTGGATAGACGTGCTCCTTCTCGTGACCGTTACGAGTTTGGGAGGCATGATCGGAGCTTTGGGTCTCAGATGGACTACGGACCACGTTTTCCCCCTCGTGGTGTGCGTACTCCTCCAGTGAGACGTGACATGTCCTTTGGTGGTAGGCGTGAGAGGGCTCCGCCTAGAGGTTTTGGTAGGATGGATTTTGCTAACCCTTCTTTTGAGCAAATGGCTCGACACTGGTTTGACTCTTTTGGTACTAACCTTAGTGTTGAGTTGCTTGCTCATTCTAGTCCTCGTTTTTTATTGCAGGTGGGAGGCTTGGAGGATTTTTGGTTGATCGACTCCGGTTGTTCACGTCACATGACCGGAGATCGTGGGTGGTTCTCCAGCCTCACCCCGGTGAGTACGAGGGAGTACATCACTTTCGGGGACAACGGGAGAGGACGAGTGCATGCTGAAGGTATGGTGAAGGTGAGTATCAAGGTGACCTTAAAAAGTGTGGCTTTGGTCAAGTCACTTGGTTTTAACCTGTTGTCAGTATCCCAGTTGCTTGACGAAGGCTTTGAGGTTCGTTTTAAGTCGGGCGCTTCTTGTGTGCTTGATTCTCGAGGCGATCTTGTCTGTACGGTCGTCCCCGAGGGTCAAATTTTTTGTGCCGATTTTTCCCAGTCTGTTGGTCCTCCTTGATGCTTTGTTGCTGGCGTTTCGGCCGAGCTTTGGAAGTGGCATAGGAGATTAGGACACTTGAGCTTTGAGTTGCTTTCCCGCTTGAGTGGTCTTGATCTTGTCCGAGGATTGCCTAAGTTAAAATTCGAGAAGGATTTGGTTTGTGCTTCTTGTCGGCATGGAAAGATGGTTGCTGCTTCTCACACCCCTCTGACCGCGGTCATGACCGAGCGACCTTGTGAGCTGTTGCACATGGATTTGGTTGGGCCAGCTCATGTTCGCTCTGCGGGTGGGAAGTGGTATGTTCTTGTTGTGGTTGATGATTTTTCGAGGTACTCTTGGGTTTTCTTCTTGGAGGATAAGAGCGAGATATTTGGCTTTGTTCGGGACTTGATCTTGAGGTTGAAGAATGAGAGACATGGTGATGCCATTCGAGCTATACGCAGTGATAATGGCACGGAATTCAAGAACTCTCATTTTGATGCCTTTTGTAGTGATCTTGGTCTTGATCATCAGTACTCTTCTCCATACGTCGCTTGCCAGAATGGCGTAGTAGAGAGGAAGAACCGGACCCTTTGTGAGATGGCCAGAACGATGCTCGATGAGCATAGGACTCCTAGGCATTTCTGGGCCGAGGCGGTCAATACCGCTTGCTATGTCTCAAATCGCATCTTCCTTCGTGCCTTTAAGAAGAAGACCTCTTATGAGCTAATGCATGGGCGACAACCCAAGGTGAGTCACTTTAGAGCTTTTGGTTGCAAGTGTTTCATTCTGAAGAAGGGCAAGTTGGATAAGTTTGAGTCTAGATGTTCGGATGGTATTTTCCTTGGTTATGCGATTCATTCTAGAGCATATCGTGTGCTCAACCTTGACACTAACCGAATCATGGAGACTTGCGAGGTAACCTTCGACGAGACACAGCCATGTAGCTCTTCTACTTATGAGTGTGCAGGTGATGAGGAGATTGGAGCGAGGATCTTTGAGGATGAGAAGGATGGAGATGGAGACGACGACGATGATGGTGGTGATGCTCCTGTGGCTGATCGTGTACACGCTACTTCCACTACGACGACGACGATCGAGGATGGTCCATCCCCTACACCCACTACGACTGAGGTTGTTCGAGTGGAGGCTGCTGCTGAGGGGTAGATTGTGTCTAGGCGAGAGGCTCCCCGGCGTGTACAGGTGGATCACCCACCATCTACGATCATAGGTGACCTTCATGAACGCACTACACGGTCGAGGTCAAGGAACACATCTCATTTCGCTCACTCTGCTTTTGTTGCATCATTTGAGCCCAAAGATATTCGACACGCTTTGTCTGACGAGAATTGGGTGAATTCCATGCATGAAGAGTTGGAGAATTTTGAGAGAAACCAAGTCTGGGTGTTAGTCGATCCACCACCAAATTGCCATCCCATAGGTGCAAAGTGGGTGTGGAAGAACAAAGAGGGTGAGAATGGGATGGTTGTGAGAAACAAGTCGAGGTTGGTGGCTTAGGGGTTCAACAAGAAAGTGGGTATAGATTATGAGGAGACATTTGCTCCTGTAGCCCGTTTGGAGGCAATTAGGATCCTTCTAGCCTTTCCTGTGGCTAAAGGGTTCAAGTTGTACCAAATGGACGTGAAGAGTGCTTTCTTGAATGGGGTGATAGAGGAAGAAGTGTATGAATTGCCTTATGCTTGAAAAATGAGCTCCTAATCATGTTTTATGTTTTTGATATTCATATCTTGGGTGCTAAACCGTTGCATGTTGTCTACCATGAGAAGTCTCATTTTAAGAAGTAGACACATGGCTCGGTGGCTTTAACATGGCTAGAGTGGCTTGTGGGCGTTTACAATGATCTTGCACTGAGAATTTGTGACCTTGTATAAACTTTGGATGATCTAGTGTATTTGTGTTCAAATTGCCATGATAGGGCTTTGCTCATGAGATGAATGTTTCTTTGTAAAAAATTGCTTTTGGCCATGTCACATGCTTATATGTCTTTACCTTCTTGATGGCAATGTGCTAACTACACCATGTCTACTTTGCTTGCTCTATGTCTCACTTGTAACATTTTGTTGTGCTCTTTGTATATTTGAGAAGCTTGGCAGACTGTATATATGATTTGACATGCATTGTTCATTAAAACAAGGGGAAGTGCTTCATATACCTTGATTCATGCATTGTCAACAAGGGGGAGAGTTTTTGGATATATACATGAAAGGGGGAGATTTTTCATGCATTGGGGGTTTTTTGTGGAAAATTGGTATGCTTTTGTGAGATGTTGCATGTGAGGAGAAAAATTGAGAAGAAGAGGTTGCATTTGCTCAGGGGGAGTTTGCATATGTTCAGGGGGAGCTCTTTTGGTTTGCCTGAGTTTTGTGCTTTGTGGTGTGCTCTTTGTGAGCTTTGTTTTGTCTCGGCTGTGTTGAGCCGTTGCCCTTGCCTTAGGGGGCCGAGACTTGATTTGGCGAGTGATCGTGTTTTCGCTTGTTCTTTGGCTTTGGATCACATGCTTGGAGGTTTGTGTTCGTCGTTGTTTTATTTTCTTTTTCTCAATAATGGTTACTATGGGTGTTGTCAATGCACTCATCAAGGGGGAGATTGAGGACCAGGTGTGTCCGAAGACCAGTGGAGGGTCGCTCCTTAGTGATGAGTGATTGACAATGTTGTGTGAACTGATGCTTGGCTAAGTGTGCAGGTACAGGTTGCGGTTTGACTTGTGTTGGTGCAGGTGAAGAACAAGCGCGAAAGGCCTTAGTCGTGGCAGCCTCCGGGTGATGGAAAGGCAAGTAGGCTTGGTTCGATGGACCCGGTGGCCGACGGGGTCAAGCACGAGCCGTGCGATGCAAGACTAGCAAGTTGAAGTCGTGAACATGGGCCGGTGCAAGGTAGCGGATCGAGCCTGAAGCTTGCACGCGGGGTTTGGTGGTTTGCCCACAAAACCATCGGTGGACGGTTTCTTGGTTTGGGCCGCAAAACCAAGTCCGGAGGCCTGATGCAACGGAGACGGTGATCCGGGAGCGTCGGGAAGCTTCGAGGCGGGGGGGCACATGGTGTGATCGCGGAGCTTGCGTCGAGGCTAAGCAAGTCCGCGGTGGAAGCGTGTCCGCTCGATGAAGACTTGACCATATTGCCCCTGAGGGGTGTGTATCTTCTATTTGAGTTGTAGGAGTAGCGTGTCATTTGCCTCCTCCGGTGGACATCGTATAAATAGCGGAGAGGTGGATGGCATCTCTCTCTTGGACTCTAGGGTTTCCTCCCCCGGTAGATCGCTCTGGACTGCATCTTTTCCTTTGTTTTCCTTAGGCTAGATTCTTGTACAGACTCTAACCTCTGGATGTATGGAAGCATTCGGCGTTGCGATGATCTCCTAGCTCTTTGTGATTTTTGTGTCATTTTTTGGGCTATTTTTGGGGAGTTTCGTTCTTCGCTCGATTCGAGGATTTGAAGGGGTTTTCTCTCAAATTTCTTTGAGGGGATCATGGGTGGATGCCTTGTGCATCTTTGTGTGTGATCTTGACTCCTCAAACGCCGGGAAACACCATCGATTTGTGAGTTTTTGGTCGAAGCCCGAGTTCTTGGTTTGGTTCGTGTGATCCGCGATTCCCGGTGATTTAGGGAGTTAGAGATCGAGATTTCTGGGGTATAGCTTCATCTAGTGATGCTTCACATCTCCCCAAAGTCTTGTCTCAAGAGCTCTAGCCGTTTGGGAGATCCGGTGATGGATTTGGAGGGTTGACATCGCGGGGTCGTGTTGTTCCTGCTCTGTTCTTGAGCCGCGGACAGTCCGTGTGGCTGGGGCGGACAGTCCGCAGGACTTGTGTTCGTTGCAGTTCATCACGTGTTCGTGCGCGTCCGCGTTTCGATCTGTTTCTGGCCTAGGGTTTTGTTGTAAGCGGTTTGCGGACAGTGTGCGAGTCCTTCACGGACGATCCGCGTGGCCAAGATTTTGTCTGGAATGGAGCTGAGTTTGTCTGCGGTTTCCAGCGAGTTTGCCAGACGGTCCGCAAGGCCTTCACGGACAGTCCGTGTGGTCCCTTCGGACAGTCCGATTTTTCCAGTGCGTCTCTGGTGGTTTGGTTGCGTTTTACGGACGGTCCGCAAGGTTGGTCCGGACAGTCCGCCTGTGCATAGAGGACAGTCCGGCCGTACCATACGGACAGTCCGCGCTGGCTTTTCCAGAATTGGCTAAGTGCTTTGATTCTAGTCTTGTGCTTCTGCGGTTTGATTCAAGGCTTGTCTCTAGGACTTGTGGGCTTGTGTGTTCCTAGTCTAGAGCTTCTCTGGTGTGTGCGAGTACTTGGAGTGGCAATCGGGGTATAGGCTGAGTCGACCTTTGGGAAGAATTTTTATCAGCTCCCATTCACTCCGCCCTGTATGGTCGCATATTCGGTCCTTCACAGGTCGGCGGGTGCATCTTGGAGAAACCCTCCACTCTCTTCTGCAAGCTCTCTGGCTGGTTCCTGAAGTTCCTCCTGTTGTTGTTCTAAACCACTACGGTGGTGATCGTCTGCATCACCTGGGTCTGGAGTGCCATCACTGCTGTAAGGTTGGGTGGTGCTGGCTGTTCCTGTTCCGGCTCTGGCTCAGGTTCAGCCTCCTCCTCTGGCTCCTCCTCCTCAGGGGCCTCTGGGTCAGGGTTCACGGGCACATGGCCTCCTTGGCCTCCTCGACCTCCTCGCTCGCTGTTGACGGCTGTTAAGTGCCAATTTTATGGTCGTCAACTCCTGCAAATTGAAGCATGAATTGCACATGCACACTAGAATAGGTGCTTAAACTAATACTTTCACCAGTGTCGATGTCTATTCGAATGCAGGTATTTAGCATAAGAAATGAGAGGAATCCATGCACTTTCACTCCACTCCAATTCAAGGCACTCAAATGCTGGCCAATCAGGGGCTGCCACATGGATTCTCCTGGATCCATGATGTCACCAATCCATGTGAAGAACTCTCGACGAATCATACGCTGCCACATCAGCATCACATGGATCCATGGGCCCACTTTGCCAACTAAACCGCCAGGAAACGTGCCATGCACGGAGGAGAAGCACTAGGGCCCACAAGGAAGCGAGCCAGAGGAAGCACACGCCAGATGGCAAGCCGGGAGCTTCGGCCGACCCTAGGATCGGCCGAACCGACCTAGGGTCGGTTGATCTCCCCCCTCCACGTGGTGCTCGCTCATTGGTCCTTGGCTGCATCCCGGGGTGTTTTGGAGCACTTGGAGCCCCGGAGCGAGCCACTCCCTTGTCTATAAATAGGAGGGGAGGGGCTCCATTTCACAAACACCACCAAGCTCTCAACTTCCACTTCTCTCTTGTGTAGCTCTCTCTCGCTCTCTCTAATTCTGCCCATGTGAGGTGATTCTCACCTCTATGTGGTAAAATGGTGTTGAGGAGAGATATAGATTAGGATTAGTTGAGAGGTAGAGTAGGGGTGAGGAGTGAGTTGATGTCCTCGTGGATGCTCGTTCTTCATTTAGATCAAAGTGAGTATTTCAGCATTTCTTATTTAGACTATAGTGGACATCATGCATGCTTGACTTGTTCTTGTGTTCTTAGCTCGTTCATAAGTTAGAGGCTGGTGTTCTTCGTGACACAAGGCTTCGATCCTTTAGAGCTAGCTCAGTAGTCCATATACCTGTTTGCATGCTCTAATCCTTTTTAGCTAAGTGAGTATGCTGTATCTCGTTTGTTTGCATCCACAGCTTCCTTTCTTCTCCGTAGCTCGATGAATAGTATGATTTGATTCTGTTCTTTCTCTAGTTCGTGGTTCTATATTTATACGGGTTCCTATAGTGTAGTTAGCGGGTCGACAGACGTAACCGCACTATAGTAGTTATCTGGGGTACAGACGTGGTGTCTGGGCTCTAGTTATCCTGCGAAGACCACGTGCGTTCGCGTAACGATAGAGATAGGCCGCAGTGGTGACAGCCTGTTGGACCCTTTGCAACCCTCCGCGCATGCATACCGAGTTGGGCTCGTTGTCAGTACATTGGCCTCTCCCTAAAAAGTTAGGATGTGTTGTCGCCCCACGGGGAGGACTGAGAGCGGACAGATCCGTCTCGAGAGCTAAGTCCCTTAAGGAAGTGCTTCTCATATTCCTACTTACCCCAGCGGAAGCTGGTGTCCTTGGATAGACCCTCTCTGGTTACTCTCTGTCCTAGGGAACGATACCCTAAGGGAATACTCATAGGGGAAGTGCTACAACAGTGTATCCATGCGCTTGCAGATTCGTTCGCACTCGTCAGTGTACCCGGGAGTTTCTTACACGCTCATGCTACCACGGCGCCTAGTGTTGAGGTTAAGAAACGCCAACAAGCATTTCTGACGCCGTTGCCGGGGACGGCTGTTATTAACCTTCGAGTCCATCTATCATCATATTTATCTTTTTCTTCTACCTTCACCCCCGTTACCCTTTTTGAGATATCCCTTTTGTTTTCTTTACTTCTACCTCTACCCCCGCTATCCATGGAAGGTTATCCTTGTAAACACCTTCCACCTTCGAGGAGCGAACCCTCAGAGCCATTTTTGTCAAGACCCATTCTTACATCTGGCTGTTGGCTTCGCCCCTCTCTCATGAAGCTAATTCAGGACCTATCCTTCTCAGGGTTAAGTCATGAGAACCCCTTTGATCATGTGAGAGACTACGAGCATCTGATTGAAACTCGGGGTAAAACCAGAGAATCACCGGATGCTCGGAAAAGAGAGTTCTTCCCGCTATCCCTCTCCGGGAAAGCACGGGATTGGCACCATTATTTTGGTAGAGACTACCTTACTTGGGAAAGGTTGAGAGCGGCTTTCTGCTCCCGATTCTTCCCGATACGACGTGTCATCTCGCTAAGGACCAAGATTCTCTGTTTCAAGCAATATGAGGAGGAATCACTAGGAATGGAATGGAATCGTTTCGCCTTCGCAGTGGAAGATTGCCCAGTCCTCTACATTCCCGATTGGATGTTGCTCCAGCACTTCTGGTTTGGATTGCGGAAGGATGATGCCATGAGGCTTAATGCTCTCTCCAGAGGATCCTTTGTGCACCTAGATGCTGTTGAGGGAAAAGAGATCATGGAGAATCTCCGGGATTTCAGTTCCCCTTGCATCCCGGTCGATGAGGCGCCCACCAGAGGCAATGTTGAGCCCCCTAGATCCATCGTCAGCCGAGTCCGAGATTTCATATCCAATCTTTCTGAGCTCTGGCTGAAGACGTCATTCCTGACTAGCAGGAGTCTAATGGAAAGTTTTTGTGGCGCGAGATCTACCCTTGGGTTCCCCTCTCGTGCATCTTCTTGGACCTTCTCCCCGAGATGTTGTCTCGTGGGAGGATGGAGAGAGTAGTTTGGAAAGAATGATCATTCCCGGCCAGGATGACTTGCTCGATCCTCACTATTATCTCCTGAGGGTATGAGAGATTTATCGTGTTTCTACATTGAGGTTTGAGCTAAAGTGCCTTGCACTGAAGTTTCGTATAAATCAAGACATCAGTCTCTGCTTTATAATCCATTTGATTCATTCATCAGACCGAAGGAGCACGATCATTTACCGATCGACTGGAGTACATTCACTTTTTATCTCAAGCACATCGATCGATGCCGATCAGTCTGGAGAAGCTTGAACTTCGTATCTTATGGCTCACTTGATCGATGCCCAATGGGAGTTGCACTTTCCAGCTTATCCATAACCTCCCATTGGAAGCTTAGGCCAGACCTCGGAATGTTTTCATCGCTCCGATGAGAACATCGAACCCTCTGCCTAAGGTAAGAGCGAGTTAAATCTCGTTCTTCATCCGAGCTCTAGTTCCTGATCGTACACCGCCTTTGGAAGTCCATGCTCTATCCTTTTTGAAGGCCGAGTGTCTTTCTGAGCTTGAGTTCACTCGAAGATCGGTACCTATTGGTGAAGCACTAGCCTCAGTGCTCGATCTTTTCATCTCCGAGTTTCGAGACCCTAGTGCTATAGTTCTTGAGCCCCGTGACCACCTCAGGGATGCCTCGGCGTCTCTAGGATGATCATGTCTGCTTTCAGCTTCGAAATACCTTTTCAGGCTCGAGTTTGCATATGCGCTACCCTTGCAGATCAGAGCTTATCGTCACATCAACATTATCTGCAAGGAGATGGTCATGAGTTGAGATAGGAGATCGCAAGGCACCCGCATCTTGAGTACTCTTGGGACTCATCTCGTTTCCCCAGGAAGAATTATCCTTCGGGTATCTTGTGGACACTGATTATGCAAGAGAAAGAAATTGCCAAGATAAAAAGGAGTAAGCGAAGGACCACAGGAAGGCAACACCATCGTGGCGACACGGTGAATGCTTCATGATCCCCATCAGAAGTTCCTACACTTTTGATGGACCGGGTATGTTGCCAAGGTGAGCTCCCCAGATTTTCTACGGTTATATTATGGCTTGCCCAAGGTTGTTATATAGTAGAGGATGATTATTCAACCTCAACCTTATCCTAGCCTTAAGCCTAAGCCAACCTTTCCATCTCGGGGAATCCACCTGGGCCTTTGGTCCTGAGACCTGCTGGAGCCCACACGAGAAGGAGGAAGGCCAGAGGGACCCACCTAGGGTCGGCCGAACCCAGGTTCGGCCGAAACCCTGGTGACGCCGCCTCTCTTCTTCGTTCGTGTGTGCGTCTCATTCTCCTCCAGAAACCTTCTCCCTGCTGCCCGACGAGTTTTCACATCGCGAAAATCCATCTCCTCCACCTCACCATCCTCAGCTCATCACCGCATCCATGGTCGGAAGGAGTGTCGTCCCCTTCGACGGTTCCACCTCATCCACCGGTCCCGGGGCAGGAGGCAACCCCTCCATCGCTGCCGCCCCCGCTGCGGACCTCGCGATGGTGGCTGGAGTCCTAGATGTTCCACCGCTCGCCACCATCCCACCGGGCAGGAGGATTCCAGGCACGCCGCCGTCTAGGCGCTCTGCCTTGCCTGGGAAGAGGCATATGAGACGGGTGGCCAGCCCCTACGGCAGGCCAACCACGGCTCAGCTTCGCCCCAAGGGTTTGTCGTTCGCTCCACCTAGCGCACCTGGATCATCGCTAGCTGGAGGGCAGACGAGCTCAGCGCAGTTCGCTCCTTCACCGCAGCCGCCGGTGACCATAAAGCCGGCACTGCCCAAGGAGAAGGCCCCTGAGGCACGCTCAGCTCCAGTCCTGCCAGAAGAAGATGAAGACTTTGGCCTGGACGACGGTTTGCCACCACTGCCCTACACTAGGGGGTCCAGGGAGAGGACTCGGGCAACCGAGCAAATCCCTAAGCTCTCCTCAGTGGCCAAGCTGACCCCGCTGATAAAGGAATTGGAGGCCAACAACGAGAAGCTCAGGGCTGCTTACTCAGAGCAGAAGTTGGACCTGGCTGAGCTGAGAGACGACGTGCGTGATCTTCGCCGCAGCCTCTACGCGAAGATCAGGAGGTTGTTCTCAGCTACGGGGCATGCGGCCCTCTATGATGCCGAGTAGTGGGGATTAGCCCTAACTTTAGTTTATTAGGCGCTAGTCTAGGTCTAGGTTTATTTCCCTTTATTTCATTTATTTCTTTGCATGTGTGTAAGCGCCTAATCATTTTGTTTCTATAACTTTTGGATTTGAATAAAGTGGCACACCGGTCATGTAACCCGGTTTAGCCACCCTTGTGTCATTACTTTGGTCTTTTGATTTAGAGGGCATCTAGGTTCGAGACAGTGTGGGGGAAGAGCCACGACTCTCCCAATGCAGACACGACATTTTCACACGTACCCACTGTGAGCACTCCGCGCTAGCCGATCAATCACATACAGAGAACCTGAACGGGACCCGCACGAGTTCACTCCTGTGGAGAGCCTCTGACGGTTCAACTTCCATGCATAGCGCCGGTTTGCATCTCGACATCTCACTCTCTTTCATTCCTGAGTTTTAAAAGCTATATCTGTCTATCTCTAAACTAAAACTCGAATGATGATGCTAAAAGATCACCCAGCTCGCTTGATGCCTGAGTAGACTCACATATGTTTTATTCCTTGTTATCTACCTGATGCTTGTGAACCATAACCTCCTTAAGGACAAACATGTTCACCTAAGTAATTGACGAGTATGATATGGCTGGATGATATAATCTGTTGCTCTGATGACTAACTCTCTTGGGTTATTTATTTTGAAAACTCAAAACCTCTTGGAAAGGCTCCTCTTCGATATGCCTCTGTCCCACTAGAGCCATATGATCTTCATAGCTGAAAACCTTAGATTCATATGCTGCTTGTTATTGCTTTGAGCCTTGTCAAATTCTGTGACCCTTGTCAGAATTCTTTTCATTTCTTTCATGATCAAGATTCCTGTGCACCCTACCTATTTTTCCCTTACTATGCTTCTACACTAGAAGTTAGCATTGTATCATTCATCCATTCCATAAAAATAAAAGCTCCATATGTGGTGTGACCTCTCTCTCTAAAAGTATCCTTCAAAAAAGAGACATGGGCTATGAAAAAATAAATAAATACACATGCTCAAAGCGTGTAGATGAAAAAGAAGAAAAAGAAAGAAAGGATAGCCCATGTCCAAAATAAAGGAGGAAAAAGGAGAGGGATGGTCATGCACAAAGGGAGTTCCATAATCTTGATGGTAATAACTAGTGTCCATTCCGGGGCTAGTTTCCACCTTACCATCAACCCATAGTTCTCATCATATATGTATGGTAATATCTAGCACCCATTCCGAGCCTAGTACCCACCTTACCATACCCACCATAGCCATACTGGTGCACATCTTGATCTGATAGTATGATTTGATTTTCTCTGTGGATCCAGTTTTTGACTTTGCAATATATGTGATCTAAGTATGCTTTCTCTTTATCCTACCCTGAGCTCCTCCACATATAGCCATCATTCGAAGTAGGATGAAGAAAGGCAAACGCCTTGGTGAGGACATATACACATTGAGCGATCTGAGAGAATCAAATGAGGAAGCCACCAAGAGTTTTGTTTATGAAAAACTTTGCAAAACCCCAAGGTGTTTATCATCAGGTGCATAAGTGACTTAATTCACAGTTGTTCTACTTTTCAATCACCCAAGGAGACATGATAGCCACTCCACAGAGGTTCACAGGAGCAAGGTATGACTTGGAATATCTCTTATGTTTGTCTTACTCTTTGGTATTCATGACCCACTTGGCTTTGTTTCCCCTTCACTCGGGACGAGCAAAGGTCAAGTGTGGGGGTGTTGTTGACAGCTGTTAAGTGCCAATTTTATGGCCGTCAACTCCTGCAAATTGAAGCATGAATTGCACATCCACACTAGAATAGGAGCTTAAACTAATACTTTCCACCAGTGTCGATGTCTATTCGAATGCAGGTATTTAGCATAAGAAATGAGAGGAATCCATGCACTTTTACTCCATTCCAATCCAAGGTACTCAAATGCTGGCCAATCAGGGGCTGCCACATGGATTCTCCTGGATCCATGATGTCACCAATCCATGTGAAGAACTCTCGACGAATCATACGCTGCCACGTCAGCATCACATGGATCCATGGGCCCACTTTGCCAACTAAACCGCCAGGAAACCTGCCATGCACGGAGGAGAGGCACTAGGGCCCACAAGGAAGCGAGCCAGAGGAAGCACACGCCAGATGGTAGACCAGGAGCTTCGGTCGACCCGACCTAGGGTCGGTTGATCTCCCCCCTCCACGTGGTGCTCGCTCATTGGTCCTTGGCTGCATCCTGAGGTGTTTTGGAGCACTTGGAGCCCCAGAGCAAGCCACTCCCTTGTCTATAAATAGGAGGGGAGGAGCTCTATTTCACACACACCACCAAGCTCTCAAGTTCCACTTCTCTCTTGTGTAGCTCTCTCTCCCTCTCTCTAATTCTGCCCATGTGAGGTGATTCTCACCTCTATGTGGTAGAATGGTGTTGAGGAGAGATCTAGATTAGGATTAGTTGAGAGGTAGAGTAGGGGTGAGGAGTGGGTTGATGTTCTCGTGGATGCTCGTTCTTCATTTAGATCAAAGTGAGTATTTTAGCATTTCTTATTTAGACTATAGTGGACATCATGCATGCTTGATTTGTTCTTGTGTTCTTAGCTCGTTCATAAGTTAGAGGCTTGTGTTCTTCGTGACACAAGGCTTCGATCCTTTAGAGCTAGCACAGTAGTCCATATACCTGTTTGCATGCTCTGATCCTGTTTAGCTAAGTGAGTCTGTTGTATCTCGTTTGTTTGCATCCATAGCTTCCTTTCTGCTCCATAGCTCTATGAATAGTGTGATTTGATTCCGTTCTTTCTCTAGTTCATGGTTCCGTATTTATACGGGTTGCTATAGTGTAGTTAGTGGGTCGACAGACGTAACCGCACTATAGTAGTTATCTGGGGTACATATGTGGTGTCTGGGCTTTGGTTATCCTGCGAAGACCACGTGCGTCCGCGTAACGATAGAGGTAGGCCGCAGTGGTGACAGCCTGTTGGACCCTTTGCAACCCTCCGCGCTTGCGTACCGAGTTGGGCTCGTTGTCAGTACATTGGCCTCTCCCTAAAAAGTTAGGATGTGTGTCGCCCCACGGGGAGGACTGAGAGCGGACAGATCCGTCTCGAGAGCTAAGTCCCTTAAGGATGTGCTTCTCATATCCCTACCTACCCCTGTGGAAGCTGGTGTCCTCGGATAGACCCTCTCTGGTTACTCTCTGTCCTAGGGAACGATACCCTAAGGGAATACTCATTCTCCTAGGGGAAGTGCTACAACAGTGTATCCGTGCGCTTGCGGATTCGTTCGCACTCGTCAGTGTACTCGGGAGTTTCTTACACGCTCACGCTACCACGGCGCCTAGTGTTGAGGTTAAGAAACGCCAACACCTGCCTCGGTGTCCACCTCGGTGTCTGCCACGTGGGGCACGGCCTCCACGGCGGCCACGACCTCGACCACCTCCGGGGAGAGGGACGTTCTCTTGCTCAGCATCCTCCCGGGCAGCCTCCTCAAAACGGCGTAGGAGCCGTCCTGACCTCCTCACCCCCGACATCTATTCGAAGAATTGAGATCGTGAGAGACGAGTTGTCACAAATTAACTTTAAGGTACTAAAGCATATAAGGAGTATCTAGCTAACAACAAGCAATTTACACAAGCATATAAGAAGCATGAACACCAAAAGAGATCGATAACTCCAATCACTCATGCAAGATCACCATACAAAAGGTGTGTATCTCGAGGTCTGCTCCACAACCTTCGAGATTACACAAAAGCATGAGAGCTACTACGCGATACATAAAGGGTGGTCAACTAAACAAGATTAACATGAAGAACTCTACTCTAACTTATCTCATCTGACTCTGCGGATCTCAGGATCATCCCCTCAAGGTGCCTGCCTTTGAACGGTAGCTAGTGAGAACGGCGGTGACACTATCTTCGAATTGAGTGGAACTAAGTAGAACGGTGGGTCGTTCACTCCTGGGTAGTCTGAGATCTCAATCTCTAGTAGGTTGAAGTAGTTTGCCAAGCTTCCCAGAGCTCTGTTCATCTCCGGGGTGTCTGTGCTGCCCCTCGGGTGCGGTGGCTGTGCTGGTAGCAGGGTCGATGGTAACTCGAATGTCTCTGTTCTTAGCTTCGGTCTCTTCTGTGGTGGTACTAGCTCTGTAACCTCCCTGAACTCCATCACTCGTCTCTGGTCTGAGTCTCTCCACGCTGAGCTGGTCCTGCTGGCAGTGTCCTGAGCCTCATAAAGTCTGCCTCCCAAGTGCCACAGGTGGTTGTAGTTTTGAGTCAACCTCTCCTCGAGTCCCCACACACTCGTCTGGTAGTCTGTGCAAGCGGCTCTCAGCGACTCAACCAAGTACTCCTTCTCCCGAAGCCTCAACCTATCCTCTCTGGCTACCACGGCTGACTCTCTTAGCGTGGTCTGTGTGGCTTCTAGTCTTGCTTTCAAAGTGGCGATCTCAATGGCATCCCTTTCTGAACTTGCTCTGGCAGCTACGAGTCCCCACTCGGTGATCACACTATTTTTTCTGTGAGCTTCGTTTAAGAAGAACTCCAGGTGGCTGTTCTCTATCTCCAACTAAGCGTTCCGTCCCAAGGTGTTGTGTCACTTATGCCTCAGAAACACTATCTCTAAATCTGCCCAGAAGAGTGCCTGGTCTTGAGCCTGAATGTACCTGCTGGTCATCTGCTCCTTCTAATCCTTTCCCTCAGTGTTCTCCTTGGTGTACTCTATCTGGTCCTTGTTCCGCCTACTGGAGTCATAGACCGCTGTCGGTAGGACTCTGAAAGGTGCATCCTTCAGCCTCTACCCAAGCTGCTGACATACCTTCTTTAGTGCGAGTCTGGCACAGCACTGGTGAGCTTCCAAGGTTGAGTTATCGAAACACGAGACCTTGACCTCCTCGAACTCTGGTACTCGCGGGTCCACTGGTATCTTCAAGGTCAACTCTGTCGGTGACTAGTCGAAAGTTGTTGTAGTCCGTCCCTCGTAGAAAACCTCACTGGTCTCCACTCCTGCTGTCTCCAAACACTCCTTGAGGATCTTGCAGAACCCTCCGGCCCACTGGCCGTCGGTCTTGAGGGGGATCCACGTCAGCTCGTCCATCTGCATGTTGTTAGGGAAGTTAGTAAGAGTTAGTAAAGTTAATCAAGGTATTTATATAATAAAGATCAAGGTGTTTATATAAAATTCACGGATTGTATATAAAGCACAAGGAGTTAGGCTTTCCTATACTATCATCCATTCCTAGGCTCGTCCTACGGTCAAGTACGGCTCTGATACCAACTGAAATGAACCAGATTTCCAAGAAAGGAATCACGACTCCTGCACCTCGGTGATAGTCCCAGGAGGCTATCACGTGCAAATCCCTGTCTAAGAAAGTAACAAAACCATACAACAGAAGGAAATATAGAAGATCCACATAAATATTATTATTATAATTAATCATCTCAGTACATCATTTTGGCACATGCCGGGTACAAGTCCAACGGGACTGAATCAAACAGAGTAAACATCTACGCAGCAGAACTCATGTAGCGAAGTAGACTCCATCTCCCAAAGGCTGCTCGAGTGCAGAACGAGCCTCAGTCCTCCCATCCATCGTGCTCAAAGTCGTAGTCGGGCTCCTGGTCTAAAAGTCCATCATCTACTCGATAAGCGAGTAGGTCATGTCAGCTTCCCAATAAAGAGCATAAGCAAACGAATAATTCTAGTATACATGGTTATTCCTATATATGGCTGTAGAAGGTTATGCAACCAGCGTAGCAACATCAAGGTATGCAGAAATGCCGAGAGGTCACCATCTCCGAGGAGATCCACACCTCCGAGGCCAACGCCTCCGGGGTCAACACCCCAACCAAGGAAAGAACACTAGAGCACTGGATCTCAACCGAGTCAATGGCACGAAGCCGGGCTCACACACACAGGGGAGAGAAAGCAGCACAAGAAGAGACTAGCCAGAGTAACAGATCCAAGTGCTGTCCATACCAGTGGACACGGACTATAGCTATAGGTTTAACACTCTGCAAAGGTTGTACAACTGGACCCGCCGAATAGGGCAGAATCGGATGCCTCCGATCCACATCCCTACCTAACGACCGGAGACCTAGCAGTGGATAGCACTCTCCTACCTCTCCGAGCCGGACTCATCCTGAACTGGGGCGCGAAACTTGCCAGCAGGGCCTCGAAGCTGTCAGACCATCCCCGGAGGAGCCGGGGTGACGTCTACTCGGGGGGTATAACCAGTCCCCCTCACACGATCACACTGATCTGCCTACAAGCTGAATGCTATCCACCAACTAGTTCTCAGACGAACCCCGCCCATACGTGAGCGAACGGTTTGTACGAAAATAGCCCAAAGATACACGGATAAATTGTCGATCGGTCCTTAATTGCAAGAGCGAGCACTCACCAACTCCACCCGAGCGACACGCCGCTAGGGCGGGAGGCCAGGTCGCATCTCCCCTAGACAGGTGTTCACAAGAAACCAAAGCGGCTCGCTCCCATGGTAACACGTCAAGGATACACACTCACACAAAACGCACGCTAGAATACCGAGATATCTCAAATCTCAGTCCAAACCAGAGATCCATCCATAACTAAGGGTAAAATATATGGATAGATAGGCTAGGAACTAACTAGGGGTCTGTAGCTAGTTCCGAAAGTAGGTAGTTCAAGGAACAGGATAATACAAACCAAGGTACGGCAAAAAGATTGTCTATGCAATTCAAGAGCATTCATAAATAATAATTAAGCACTAGCAACTAAAAGCATGCATGGGATCTATATGATCGGCAGTGACATGACACCTGGTTGGCGTCCGTAGTCCTGGTCTGGGTTGAAGTCGGGATCGTACTCCTCCTCCGGCTCATAGCTCGGGTCTGCTCAGCACGAGATACGAGACGCTAAATTACCGACAAGCATCTAAGCATAAATCCAAGGAAACCCAATTTTAAAAGATCTAAAAAGATCCAAACTATCTACAATCAGCACTGTCTCATTTTTAGAAAAATAATGAAACTAGTTTCATATTTTTCGGAGTTGTAAATAATTAGTTATGAATTTTCAAAGATAAAAGGGTTTATAAAATAATTATAAAATTCATTTATAAACCTAAAAGGGTTTTTATTTTTAAAATACATGATGACGTCAGCATGACGTCGGCATGACATCAGCGACTCTGGTTAGTGGGTCGTTATTGGGCCGAATTTGGCCCAGTGGACTCAGCCCAAAGAGCCCAATAAGCCAAGTCCGTTGGACGCCCCTGAACTTAATTAAACGCGCGAAAAAGAAAAAAGAAAAAGGGTCGGCTGCTGGGCCTTAATGGGCTAAGGTCCAGGCGACGGCCTGATAAACGTCTCCATGCGAAAAAGTCCGTGGATGCTCCCCGAACTCGTCAGGCGGTGCGCCAGCACTCCCAGAGCTAAGCTGGGGTTCGCTGGCGCCCCCTGGGCGTTCACGTGCGTCCTGGCGCGCGTCGACGCGGGTCGCGGCGGCGACGGCATGCAGCGCCCGGTGCCTGGGGTGCCTCCGGCACGCGTGCGAGCGGTGCTTAGGGAACATTCGGTCCCGGCGGTCAGCCCGGCGCAGCCACAGCTTTGGGGTGAGCCCTCTGGCGTGTGCGCGGCTCGGCATGGCGGCGCTCTCGGCGCGGCGCAGCGATGTCTCGGCGACAGTGCGTGAGGCAGCGGCACCAACGGCTCAGCGTGGTACTCCTGACCCTACGCTAGGGTGCGCCGGATCCAGGTGCGCACGCACACACTTACACACATTAAGCGGTGGCGAAACTCGGCTCGCGCACACGAACGTGCGCGCAGCACGGTGGTGCTCTGGCGTGGCACGGCGGAGACGGCGGCGGCAAGTTAGTGGCCAGAGGCCGGCTTGCTCGTGCGTGGGTGCACGGCGGCGACGCGGGTGTGGGTTCCTGCAGAAGAAGGCAGCACGAAGGCCGGATAGGGGCTTGTCGGCGAGCTCGAGGCTCGGCGCACGGCACGGCGGCCGGCGCGTTGTGACGCTAGGGCATGCTCCCAAAGGAAGACTAGGGCCGGGGAAGAGAGCGGTGGCGTTCTCACATTGGGGTGAAGGTGAAGGCGTAGCAGGCTTGACGAAGACAACGGCGCGGCGAGGTACATGTCGCATGCGGCGCGGCGGCTCTACCCCGGTACTTGTCTTCTCGCAGACGGACTTCTCCTCCGCACGTCCGGCTCCGGCTTCGTGTCTTCAGCTCCGGCGAGACGGCACGGCGGTGGTGCGCGCCTCTCCTTCCTCCCTCTCCTCCTTCTCCACTTCCTCCTTCTTCTCCCTCACAGCGGCGGAACAGAGGAAAGGGGAGAGACCCCAATTGCAACAAGGCTTGCGAGAGGGGCCCGGCCTGGGGTTTTAGCAGGGCCAGCACGTCGAGGCGGGGCAAAAGGGTCACGGATTGGCCTCCATTGGCTGGAGCGGCGCGGAGGATGACAAGGCGGCTTGGGAGTGGCTGGCGGCTGCGCGGGCGCGTCACAAGGTGAGGGTAGATAGGGTATTTGCCCGGGGCGGTGCGTGCGCGGCTGCCTGACTCGGCGTCCGTGCCAGCAGGCTAGTCGGGGGCTTGTCCCCTCGGCCTGGCGTGGGCGCGCGCATGCGGCGGCGAAAAGGGCCGCGGCCTGTGAACGCTTGACCGGCGGGGGGAGGAAGACAACCGGTGCGGGGTCCACACATCAACGTCTCCAAACCGGCGAGCGTGAGGCTGGGCTGTGCTGGGCTGGTTTAGATGGGCCGCGCGATAGATGAAGGTCGACGGACGATCGCGGGCCAAGAGATGGGGGTGCACCAATGGACTTCTAACGAGTTGGCAGGCCCAGGATTGTTAGGGGGTTTTTGAAATAGGTTTGAATTTATATTTAACTTTAGGTTTGAATTTGAAGTATTTCAAATTCAAGCACACTCAAATAAATCCAATTAAAATCCACAAAATTCCTAATCACATATTTTTACCATAATTTGAATTTATATTTTTATATTTGGGTTTTATTTATATAGAATTTGGGATAGAGCTAGCATTTGGCTTTAAATTTGGTTACACACATCAATTAAATAAAATTTTTTAAATTTTTCAGAAATTCACACCATTCAAATTTACAAGATGTTAGAACACCCTCTCCTCTGCCTCCGCCCGTGTATAAAAGGAAAGTCCTGGCGCGCTCGCGCGAGACTCCTGCTCTGCCGCCTGCCATTGCCACCCTCACGGTGAGCTCCCCCTTCCGTTCCTCCCCGTCGACCACCTGTGACCCCCACCTACTCCCAGCGACCCAATACTGCTCCCCAAGGACCCACATTGGCCGGAGAAGCCGCGAGCGGCATTAGAGCCGAGGCGGCCGCTCTGTCTCTGCCTCACCGCCGTCCATCGCCGGAGCTCTCCCCGACCGGGCTGTCGCCGCCAATCAACCGAGGGTGAGCCCAAACCCCCGCCTAGCCGCTCGCACGACCAACTCCGGCAGCGCCTCGCCGCCGGCGAGACCCCCCTGTGCCGCCGAGGGTACCTGTGTAAAGATCGAAGTCTTTCTAGGGACCTTCACGTAAAAGCCCAGGGTGTTATATGTAAATAGATTCTTCAGTTTTAGTTTAAAAATCTAGTGTCTTGGAAAATCGATGTTAAATCGAATAAAAATCAGAAAAAACAAACACAACTGTTCTGTAATCCTTATAAACAGAAGCTACTTTTCTAGAAAGGAAGTTTGTAAATTTCTTCCTAGAATTTGAATTATTTTGAAATGATCAGTTTGGCTAAATTTGAAATAATTTCAAATCTATAGCTGATCTGCATGTGAGTTTTGGATATGTTGCTAGTATGGCCATTCTTGTTCCTGTGTAGAAAAATGGCACATAGATCTGTTATAGTTTTGTAGATATGATTTTGTTTTGATATAAGGCAGCATTTATGTTTCTTAGTGTTAAATTTCTGTTTCAGCAATTAGGGTTGATCTTGTTGCAGTAGACTGAGTATGACTAGATGCAGCCTTGATAAATAGATGAATAATTTTTGACATGTTTAGATAGCTCAAATTAAATTATGGTCTATATATGAGCTATTTTCATCAAGCATGCTATGGTATGTTTCTGGCCTTGGTAATTTATGAGTAGATCAGACATGCCATGTTGGTGCTCTGGGTGATTTCTTGATCCTAGATCATGTATAGATCTCTCTGTATAAAATGATTAATTTTATGCTCGCTAGTGCTTACTAGATTTTTCATGTGCAATCTATAGCTTAGTTTAAGGTCAATTTTGGTCAGTAGCCTAGTTGATATGTCATGTGCTTGTATAAAATTTATCTCTGTTTGTTGGTGTGTAGAACATCCAGAAATAATTTCCGAAGTAATTCAAGCTTAATAAGTGAAATAAAAAGATTAACCAATATCACCTTTTGTGTAACTTAAATTCAAATAACAAAGCTTCACCAAAATACACCCTACACACCACCCTTACTTTGGTGAAGTAAAATAAATTAAATAACTTAGATGTGCACACAATCACCATCAAATAAGAATAATAACTCTCACATACATACCCACTTTTCTGGTATAAAGAAAAGTTGAATAAAATCTTATCCAGGTGAATGTGGCCAACAATACACCCCATGTTTGTCTCTAATTTTCAGAAGCAATTCACTCCCTAAACTTGAATAATTAAAGTCATGCATATGCATATCGTGTAGAACTTCCGGACGGGAACTATGAGCTAGTGTTGGATGCTGAAGGAGAACCAGCTGAGGGAGAAGTGAACACCGTGGAAGTGCAGCAAGACCCGAACGAAGCTTCGGAGGACTTTCCCACTGACTGTGCTAGTGAAGGCAAGCCCCGGAGCATAACCTATGTTTTCAACTATTGCAACTATCTTTGTATGTTTGTGCATTTAAGTTTCAGGAGTTGAATTGAAACCCTAGATGCATGATCCTAGGTTCCTATGCTCAATTACTAGTATGTTAGGTCGCTAGTTGCCATGCTCTAAGGACACGGTAGAAGTCGAGAGATGTTCGTCACTCGCGAGCTATAGGTTTCTTATGTTGGAATCATAAGATTGTTAAACCTACCTGCTCATGTGGTAAGAGCATGGGACTGGCTCCGCCCAGTAGATGTCCTTGGTTAAGCGTTTGAACGTACTAAGCATTTGCCGGGAATGGGACCGGTAAGCCTAGTACCTTTTTGATTCGATAAGGGAACTCTCGACCACTAATCTCGGGAGCAGTCCCCAGAATCTAGACAGTGGTGCATGTGTGGATCTGGGCGGCATGTGAGTCCGTGACCGGATAACCTTGTACCAGGGACTGCGGACATTGATCCTGAACCGAGGATGATTGGGAACCGCCTGGTTGGTGCGTACCCCGCTTTTGGGGCTTTAGTTGTTATGATGGGGTATGCATTCTCCCGTGTGTTTAGGTCCACCTTGCAAGGTTATTAATCGATCGATCGTCGGCCTCTCACCGTTACCCGAGAGTGCTTAACCTTACACTCTACGTCCCTTAAAGATGGAATTGAGAAGTAACACTGTTGTATACTTAATTTTTTGCACAACTCATGCTTGCATAGCTGCTTACCTAGTAATGGATAACTAACTAAAATTTTGAGCTAAAACTTGAAAGTAAGGACCTACTCTTTGTTGCTTTTCAGCAAAAAGGAACCCACTAGCCATAAAGCTTTGAATGTCTAGAGAGTTGGTGATTTTCCCATCACCCGACGGTTAAGTCTTGCTGAGTATTAGTATACTCAGCCTTGATTTGTTGATGTTTTCAGGTAATGATGTGAATGATGATGGGTTTCCGTGGCTTGGTTCTCTCCCACCCGGTTGGGAAGTTGAGTGGGAGGATGACAGTGCTTAGTGGCATCACTAAAGGCTTCTAGTGATGTTACTTATCTCGTTAGTAGTTTATTTCCGCTGTGTTTCGAACTCTGAACCGTTTACTTTATGCAAAAGACTTGGTTTGTAATAATGAACCTATGTTGGTCATGATGTAATAAATGGAGACTTGTTTATCTCTGGATTCACCGTCGTGTGAGTTTTGATGTACAATCTTTGATCCTTGTTGTAAGTGATTTACCGGGCTTGACCCGGCAGATATCGACAAGTTAACTCCTCTTTAATGCATAGTGACCAAGTGGATGGTTTATGTGTTAAATGGGAATTAATTTGGGCGGTTCTGTCACACATACAGAGCTAGAAGATACAAGAGATCAGCATAAAACATTGCACGAAAGGGTAAGGTTCAGCACCCAAGTACAAATGGGGAGATAGCCCGCGACGACCAGCACTTTGCGAAACTATCCTTTAGACTCCTACAGCAATACGCCAGCGCGGAGGGTTTCAAAGGGTCCAACAGCTGTCACCACTGCAGCCTACCTCAATCGTTATGGGGGGCATGCTCATAACTAACGTAGCCACACAACCCAGGCACCATGCCTACGTTGCTGCTAGACTTCACCCGGCCCGAGCTATTGTGACCCAGGGTGAGAGCCACTAGAAAACTGGTCAACTTAGACCGAGTACCGTAGCTTGAACACATACTTCATGCAACACATACATACTATCTAACAAGATCAAACTAGGGCAAGTCATACGAACGGATACGAACTCTCTTATGTCTAGTCAACAAGATCAAAGGGTCATGTTCGTGAAGAACACGAGCCTCTAACTTATGAACAAACACATAAGGAATGAGTAAATCATCCTTCAACTAGATCAAAAGGTAGTATTCATGAAGAACACGAGCCTCTAAATGATGAACAATGGATGAACTCAAGAACATATCAATCATATGATCTACCACAACTTTATATGAAATAGCTGAATAACTGAAGTAGATCAAAGTCATACAAAGAAATAAAGATACAAGAGAACTCATATCTAGACTCCAAAGTAGACTTGGAACCTGAATAAGAGCTACTCTACCCTACCCCCTAGCCTTGGAAACTAAAAGTGAGAGGAGAATGGAGAGAGTGGTGTGTGAGAAATGGAGCCCCTCCCCTTCTATTTATAGGCAAGGAGGAGGCTTGCTTCGGGGCTCAAAGTGCCTCAATTCACCCCGGGATGCAGCAATGGACCAATGAGGAAGCAACACGTGGAGGGACGAGATGGAAGGGCACTAGGTCGGTTCGGCCGATCCTAGGATCGGCCGGCCCCCTAGGCCCTCCTCTAGGGGTGTCCTTCCTCTGGGTGGCTGCCCTGTGGGCCCTTTGATCACTCCCCCATGCATGCCTCATTTTGGAATCCTATGTGGGCTCATGGGTCCTTGTGAAGTCCATGTGTCGCTCTCTGATTCGTTGGTGAGTGCCTCCCTTGGATCAGTGGCATGGATTGCCACGTGTTTCCTTGGTGGCAGCCACCTCCTCAGCTGAGTTGGCATGGATCTTCCATAGAAGGTAAGTTTCCATCTCTTTTCATGCTTATTTCACCTACATGCAAATAATCTCCAAGGACAAGTGGAACTACATTATTCAAACCAAAATGCAAGTAAATAATGCATATGCCTCCATTTATGTGAGAATATTAATGGCTAAAAGTAGTACTTAATAGCCGTCAACACCAATCTCTCTCCCCCACCCACCTCGTCTCCTCCGCGGTGCCCTACCCCTCCTCCCGCCGACCGCCTCCCACACCGGTGATGACGCTTGCAATGGTGCGCCGTGCCTCCTCTCTCTCCATTCTCCTTCTCTCGGTGGGCGGAGATCCCATCCCTGCCTCAGCGGGCAGAGCTCCCAACGCGGGGCCGGAGCTCCCTACCCCGACGACCGGCTCTCGAGCTCCATGGTGTGGGAGGTGGCGGATCCAGGCGGCGCCAGCCTGGCCTCTGGGTGATGGATTCAGCTCCTCCCTCTCTTTCCCTTCTCCATTCGCTGCTGCTGCCCCCTTTCCTACTCGCGGCGACTCGGCTCGGCGGCCATGGCGGCTCGAGCTCGGGCGGAGGCGGAGCAAAGTGGCGGTGGCGTGGCGAAGCTCGGTGGCGGCATGGCAGAGATGGTGTTGCTCGAGCTCTCCTGCGGCAGTGCGGCCTCGCTGACCTCCTTCCCGAGCTCGATGGCTTCCTCAGCTCCGGCCTCCCAGGTTCTCTCTCCCCGACGCGGCCAGGCGCTGCTCGATTCGCGAAGATGGCGACACCGGCCGCGCACCACCTCGGCCCCTCTCTTGCTCTGTCCCGCGCTCGATAGCGGCGGGCCAAGGCCGGTGGCGGCACGTGCGCCTCCTCGTGCTCGCCCACCACAGAGCCAAGGCGACGGCGGCCCTCTCGGCGTGCAGAGCAGAGGGGCGGCCCTCCTCCCAGGAGGCTGGTGGCCGGACGGCCCGTATTCCTCCCAGATCTGAGGGCGGCTGGCGACCGGCCTCTTCCCATGTGTGGTGGAGCAAGAGGAGGAGCTGGGCCCCTCAAGGTCGTCTCCGACAGCCAAGGTGGAGAAGCAATCGAGTCGCGTCGCGCGGGTGGCCCGGCGGCAGCGCGGGGAACCTCCACGGCGGGAGAAGCAGGCCGGTGGCAGCGACCGTTCTTAGGACTCCCGACGACGACTGCAGATCTGCGACGATGACTCGTCATGGAGGTCCTGTCGGCTCGAGCTCGGTGGAGGAAATGACTCGAGTGGAGGCGACAACTCGAGTGGAGGCAGTTCGAGCTCGGTGGAGGCGACGGCCATGGCGGTGTGCTGAGGAGCTCCCTGCGCCCTCCAGGCTCCCCGCGGCGGTGGCTCTGAGTAGCGGCGCCAACTCCGCCCTCTCCGCCGCGACCATCCCCCATCTCCCCTCCTTCCTGCTACCGGCGCGGACCAACGACCCACACGCGAGCCCCGCACCACAGTGGCTTTCTGAATGGCCCCTACCTCTGCCAGGTTAGCACAAGAGGTAGCGGAAGTCTTCCCGACCCCCACTGTAGAGTCATTGTCCTCAAAAGGACAAAGCAACAAGGTAGCGGGAGCTATCACAGCACCGAGTGCAGACAGTCTGACTCCCTACTCGCCAGTCGCCACTCCTCCCCACGGCCCACACGCTCCCCAGTCCGACAGTCCCCTTAGAGCAACTCTAGCAGCGCCCTACTTGACACCCTACTCAAAAAGTAGGGGTTAAAAGCAAAAAACGCACTCCAACAAAACCCCAACTCCAACCCCTAACACTATTCACACCTCCTACTCCCCCCGGCCCCTTCTCCCACGGGTGGAGAGAGGAGCCCCTACTCGGTGGTTGGACAGTTTCCCTAGTGTCGGTGTTTTAGACCGGCAAACCTACCAAGGGGGTACCCGAGGTAGTAGATTGTGCGGTGGAGGATCATGATCGGGAGACCGAGAACTCGAAGGTATGCGCAAGGACACGGGACACAAGATTTATACAGGTTCGGGCCGCCAAGGTGGCGAACCCTACGTCCTATTTGGGGGATCAAGTATGGCGCCCTGCGCTTGGTGTTGGGTTGGTTGAGACGTCCGGCTAGGTACCTGGCCCTCCTTTATATAGTCCAGGGGGCGGGTTCCTAGTCGGTTACAAGGCAGGAGTCCTAGTAGGATTACACGGTACAAGTCCTAGTAGGATTACAGGGGAATTCTAGTAGGAGTCTGTCTTCATCCTTCCTTGCATGGGTACCCGGGGTGTATGCCCGACAAGCCCCCGAGCACGTTGGAGTCGAGAGTAGTAGTTCGAGTAGTCTTGAAGCCTCTTCGAGTAGTTCTTGAGCGTCCTCGAGTTCTGCTTGGAGAAGTCTTCAATAGTACTTGAACTGCCGCGAGGCTGGAAGGTGGTCCAGCTCATCAGTCTTGAAGTCGAGATTATATGGAAGTGCGGTTGCAAAATCACACTCCATATGGAGTAGCTCCCGAGCCTTGGGTTGAGTCGCAGACTCTAGCTGAGGGTCAGTCTTGATTCCGAATCTTCCATCCTGAAAAATTGAATGATGGGTATAGCATAGCAGCCCCCGAGCCTTGAAATGATTAGGTAATCAATCCAAGGGTCTTCAGTGTTCGTGAAAGCCATCATCCGAGATAAGAGAGTCGTATGAGCCACGTTGAGTAGTTATTGTAGTAGAGCCCCCGAGCTTGAGAGATTCCGAGCAGTAGTTTGGCGTCAAGCCGTGGAGCATGAGAAGTAGCTATGCCGTCAGAATGGACTTTAGATGCGACCGAAGTCGACTTTAAATGCTAATAGAGCGGACTTTAGAATGCGACTTGAAAACCGAAGTCGACTTTGTGCCGCGCGGAGCGGACTTTGAGATGCGACTTGAAAACCGAAGTCGACTTTGTGCCGCGCGGAGCGGACTTTGAGATGCGACTTGAAAACCGAAGTCAACTTTAGTTACCGCACAGAGCGGACTTTGATATCTGACTTTAGAAGTCGACTTTGTGCCACGCGGGGTGGACTTAAGATGCAAAAAACGAAAAGCACTTCCGGAAGGCAAAAATCGAACGAAAAATCAGAGAAAACGAGTAGTTTTGCCGCCGGGGTGGGCTTAAGATTGCGACTGTTGAAGTCGACTTGTGCCACTGGAGTGAGGCTTGGGTGCGACCGTTAGCGTCGACTTGTGCCACCGGAGTGGGCTTGAGTACCTGAGCCATGGATTTCAGACCCAAGGTATAGTTTCTGCCGGAGCAGGCTTGAAGGTGCAACCGAAATCGACTTGTGTACCTGAGTCATGGATTTCAGACCCAAGGTACGGTTGCCACCGTAGTGGACTTGAGATTGCGACCGAAGTCGACTTGAGTACTTAGGGTACTAGGACCCATGGTACGGAGCGCGAGTACTTAGGGTGCGAGACCCATGGTACGAAGCGCGAGTACTTAGGGTACTTGGACCCATGGTACAGTTGCCGCCAGAGCGGGCTTGAGATTGCCTCCTTGGGATACAACCATTGTGACCTCCGAAACTCAGTACACCCAAAGCCGTGGCGAGAGCCCCCAGGATGTAATGTACTGAACTCGTGGTGGAGCCTCCGAAACTTAGCATACCAATTCGTGGCCGGAGCCCCCGAGATTCAGTGTTGCAAGCCCGTGGCGGTTTGGTCGATATACCCCAAGAGTAGTCGGCAGAGTGTAGCTCTCGTGAAAACCCGCCGAGGAGCGTACACGAATGAGTAGTCGGCATGTTGTCCTGCATGATAAGGAAAACACGCCAAGAAAAGAAAACAGTAATCATTTAAATTAAATGACTTAGCTGTTGCCACTAGGGCGGTCTTGTAGATGAAGCCGTGGCGGTCGGTGATGGAGCCGCGACGGTGAAACTAGCCAAGACGAGTAGCCGAAGTAGAGCCAGTGCAGCCGCAGGACGATGTCGCGGCGACGCGCGGCCTAGTCGAAGTGGAGCCATTACAGCCGCAAGACAATGTCGCGGCGGCACGCACAGCCGGGCGATGAGTCAAGCAGCATAACTGTGCGATCGGATGATGAGTAGTCGAGCGGCGAGATGGAGTGACCAGGCGCACGGCGAGAGCCAGTGCGACCGACCGACGAGAAGTCGAGCGGCGAGACGGCGCGTCCGGATGCACGGCATAGGCGCAGTAGAGCCAGTGCGACCGGATGACGAGTAGTCGAGGTCAAGCCAGTGCGAGTCGACGACGAGCCGCGCGAGGAGCCGAGGCACCCGGTCGCACGGCATAGGCGAAGTAGTCGACGACGAGCCGCGCGAGGAGCCGAGGCACCCGGTCGCACGGCATAGGCGAAGTAGTCGACGACGAGCCGCGCGAGGAGCCGAGGCACCCAGTCGCACGGCATAGGCGAAGTAGTCGACGACGAGCCGCGCGAGGAGCCGAGGCACCCGGTCGCACGACATAGGCGAAGTAAAACCGGTGCGGCCGGGAGACGATGTCGTGGTGGCGCGCGGCATAGTTGAGGTAGAGCCGGCGCGACCGGGAGATAAGTAGTCGCGGCGCACGGCATAGCTGAAGTAGAGCCAGTGCGACCGGACAACAAGTCAAGCGGCGATGCACTGAGTAGTCGCGGCGCACGGCGTAGTTGATGTAGAGCCGGTGCAGCCGCAAGACGAGTAGTCGTGGCGCACGGCAAGGTTGACGTAGAGCCTGCGCGGCCGGGTGACGAGTAGTCGCGGCGCACGGCAAGGTTGACGTAGAGCCCGCGCGGTCGGGTGATGAGTAGTCACGGCGCACGGTGTAGTTGTACTCGAGTAGTTGAAGTAGGTGTGCTCACATACGTCTTGCCGTGTGCACCAAGCAAAAATCTTGCATGTTCCTGGTATAGCTTTGGTGTGGCCGTAGTCAAGAGCCAATACTCTCCATGGTCTTCACGTGCAGCCCATAGCCAGGATCAGCAAGTTGAATTTATTGACCACACGAAAACAGAGGCAGCAGGAGTTTCGTGAAGGCCCTGCTCTGCTTTCTCACGTAATCAAGAAAGACGTATCCGTCTTGTGGCTGATTTGATCTTGTACAGGTGTGGCTAGTTTTGGATTGGTAAAAGACTTTATCGGACTCTGCGTTGCCCAAGCGTGCCACCGTGAATTCGACACGGACCCAGGAGTAGACCGCAATTGCCGAACTGCTCTCAGAGTCGGCATCCTCTTGTGTCGTGCGAAGACGATCATGAATTAATTCCGTCTGGCTCTAGAACTCGGCGACTTGCTGCAAAATTGGAACTCGGCGACTTTGCCTAGCGTGAGATAGATTGATTTTGTTGATGAAGGTCCTTCGAATTCGCCTGGTGTGATGATCACTCCTACCTGACGCGTCAGCTGTCGGTGTTTTAGACCGGCAAACCTACCAAGGGGGTACCCGAGGTAGTAGATTGTGCGGTGGAGGATCGTGATCAGGAGACCGAGAACTCGAAGGTATGCGCAAGGACACGGGACACAAGATTTATACAGGTTCGGGCCGCCAAGGTGGCGAACCCTACGTCTTGTTTGGGGGATCAAGTATGGCGCCCTGCGCTTGGTGTTGGGTTGGTTGAGATGTCCGGCTAGGTACCCGGCCCTCCTTTATATAGTCCAGGGGGCGGGTTCCTAGTCGGTTACAAGGCAGGAGTCCTAGTAGGATTACACGGTACAAATCCTAGTAGGATTACAGGGGAATACTAGTAGGAGTCCGTCTTCATCCTTCCTTGCATGGGTACCCGGGGTGTATGCCCGACACCTAGCGCGCCTCGAGCAGGAACCGTCCGTCTGCCTGCTCCTCTTCATCCTGATTTTGCCGGCCACCAAGCGCAAGTGCTTCAAGCTCACAGCCGCCACCGATGCTCCGAGCCGGAGCTCGGGTTCCCTGCGCCACTGCCCAGCAACGTTGCCGCTAAGATGTGTGGCGGCTGGCGCTCGGAGCTTCCATGTTGCGTGCTTGGCCACAGCATCGAGCTTCTCCTCCCGCGGCCGCCTGGAGCTCCACCACGGGCAGATCTGCGCCGCCACGAGGAGATGGGGGAGCGGCGGGGGAGAAGGAGCACCGCCACGCCATGGCCGAAGCTCGACCGGATCTCGCGTCACGCCTGACCGGAGCTCGCGCCGCGCCCGGCCGGCTGGAGATCCCACTCGCCCGTGCCACGCTCGGCCGGTCTCGCCCGCATCGTGCCACGCTCGGCCGTAGCTCGATCTCCCCCCTGCGTCGCGCCTGGGCGGAGGTGGAGCTCCTCCACGACGTCGCCTCCACACTTACCGAGCTCGAGTTCCTCTATCGCCGCTGCTCGCGGCGGTGGGGGCACGTGCCGACGCCGCCAGGGCCTCGCGCCTGCGCTCGTGGCTTGAGCTCCCCCGCGTCGTGGTCATCACCTCGTCGTCGAATCGAGCCTGGCCGCCGTAGAATCGAGCCTGCAGGGTGTCAAATCGAGCCCCCGTGACCTGCCTGACTGCGCGCCTCTTCCCTCGGGCCGCTCCTCCGCGCAGTGCGGCCCCCTCCTTGTGCCGCAACGCCTGGAGCTGGACAGGAGAGAATAGCAGAGCCCGGGGCTCCCACCGCCGCCGAGCGGACCTCCAGCGCCGCTGTCGGCCGCCCAGAGCTCGACCCCTCCCGTGCGTGCTCTGTCCGCCTGGAGTTGGGAGAGAAAGAAGATTCCAGAGAAGAGAGGAGGGCATGGAGAGAGAAGCTCAGGAGGGGAATAAACAAATGTGTCTCGCTGACGCATGGGTCTCATATGTCATAGCAAAGTAGGGGCCGTGGAGTTGGGATTATTGTTGCAGTTGGAAGTTAAATCTGAGACCTAAAAAGTTAGGGCAGCCTCTACTCAGCAAAGGAGGGAGCTTGAATAGAGGTTATTGCTCGAGCTGTTGTTAAGCCCCGTTTAATTCCATAAAATTTCACCAACTACCCGTCACATAAATTTTCCGACACTAATTAAGAGTATTAGATGTGGATTAATAACAAAACTCATTCCACGACCCCTACCTTAATTTTCGAGACAGTCTAATTATGACATGATTAGATAATGTTATGATACAGTAATCAATCTCTAATGACAAATTAATTAGATTTAATGGATTCGTCTCGCGATTTCTAGTTTATTTGTGTAGTTAGTTTTGTAAGTAGTTTACATTTAATAATCTTAATAAACCTTTGAAGAAACCCTAAAGATTTCTCAAAAAAAAGTTCCAACCAAACCTCAACCACTCCCATCCCGTCAGCTTTTCCAAAATTTCACCATCGCCACAGGCGAAGATCCCCCTCTCTGGTTCTCCCTTGTCCCTTCCCCTCCGTGCCCCCACAATCCCACCGCCGCATCTCCGAGAGCCAGCCCCACGAGCTCCCCGCCCAGCGCAGACGTCCGATCCCTCCTTCCTCTCTACCTCCCCACCCTCCTGGCGAGTGCGCGCGTGCGATGCTGCAGCCGCGGAGGCGGCCACGTGCGGCGCGGTGACCGAGATGGTGCGCTTATTCCGCAGTGGTAACCTCGCCTCCAGGCTCTTCGACCGCCAGCTCCTCTCCCCGCGCCCCGGCGCTGCCGTACGTTTCCTCATCCCGCTCCCCTCCCTTCATCTGCTTCTTGTTCGATTCATGACGTGCCTGGTAGGATTGTGTGGATGTGGTCGGCGCGTCGAGGGCAGCCAAAGTGTGGCTCGCTTCCTTCCCTTGAACGGGAGAACAGTGACTATGGTCTCGAGGGGGTTAGCTGTACTATTTGGGGTTTGCCTCTTATGTGATTAGCTATGTGACGAGGCCGAAGAGCTGCCGAATTTGTATTGGCCCGTTTAGTTCCCCAAAACTTTTATGGAAAATTTTTGAGCCCTCCTTTCAAGATCTATTAGGAGGACTAAACATAGATTAATTATAAAACTATAATTACACGAATAGATGGGAAATCGCGAGATGAATCTTAATTAATCCATAAAGGCATTATCTATGTAACAACTCTATCTTTGTAATGGCTGCTAGACTTAGGGGGAGAATGATGGTTAAGTCTAGTAGCTATCTTGTTTTCTATATTTCCTATTCCCTATATACCCCTGCTATGACTATATGTACCCCTAAGATATTCCTGGGTTAATTGAGAAAGTCATGCTGGGCTAACATCTCTTCTATGTCATAGATATCCTACTTGCATTGTAACATTGAATAACTTAACTAGATATGTGTTTGTTCAATTCTTTAATATTGATAGCTTTTGCAAAGCCTTTAGTAGCATCGTCTATTTTTCCTGACGAAACCATGAACATCTACGAACATCTGGCCTCTTCCTTTAGTTGGAGCGACGTCCCCATAGAAGCTAATCTCCTTATCAACAAATCTCACATGGAAGATCGAATCTCTTTTTCTATGTTGTCTAATCTCGATTTGAGCTAGTATGTATAAAAAATTAATCTCGATTTGGGAGGCGTTGGTTGCCGATTGTCGTCGTCGCTGCGTGTGCGGCCAAAGAGGCTGCCAACTCGCCGCCGTACAGGATGATGAGTTCGGTGGGTTTCTCGGGTTCAGCTGTGTACCCAGCCATTGAGTTTGCTTTCTTGTCCATTTCTCTGCTAAACCAAACCAACCCGCCTATAACCCCACCGCGGCGGTTCCTCTAGGGTCGGGTGCGGGTCAGTGACCGGTTTTGCCGAACCGATGAACAGGGCTAGTGCTAGCACTATCACCACCACCTGCCCTTTTTCTGGTTTTTCACTTTTTGAGAAAAGAATAGCAGAAAAGAGAGAAGATGCCAAAGTGGCCGCTGCAACCAAGCCAAGTGAGGATGCCGAATCACCAAGTGAGGATGCATGTCATCGCCTTCAAGGAGGTCACGATGCCATCCCAAAAGGGTAGAGTTTCCACTCGCATCCTTCAGCAGCATGGTAGGACGCCGCCAAGGAGGAAGCGATGTCAGCAAATGTCGCCGTCTAGGCTTTTCGCCTCGACCTCAACAGACCAACCCACGAGAGAACGATAGGAGCATGATCCTGCCACGACCAATAGACTCCGTGCCCCAACGTCCGATGAGCACAACACCACATGCACACATTGTACGCCATTGACACCAGCAGGCATTGGCAGTGTACCACCATGTCTGCAAACCTCCTCGTTAGCGTTGGTGACTAACACAGGCGTCCTCACAGTCTCTCCAGACATCACCGCGCACACCATGGGCGTCCCTGCCGTGCATGCTAAGTTTGCTGCCAGGAGCTCTGCCTCCTTTGCCACTGAATGGCCCTAAGCAGCCTCAAGCCGACCTGGTTTGCATCAGGACCCCAAGCCGCCCGCTATGGTGATCTAGGGTTGTGCCTTTTTGGGCTTGCTAGGGTTGCTATGGTGATCTCTATGCAGTAGGACATGGAAGCTCAAGATGATAACATACATAATGATCTAGTGAGCTATGACCATCATACTTGCAAAGAGTGCTGAAGTGCTGGAAAATAGCCAAAGCTAAATCAAGCCTTGGAGGCGCTGATGCGTAGGGGGGTTCTAGAGCGGGTTGATAATGTAAAGAGAGGTAGAGGTCGTCGACCTAAGAGAGGTAGAGGTTGTTGTAAATCAAGCCTTGTGAACACTATTGCTAGGCCATGCTCCAAACAAGCATGGGTTAGCTTGGATTATTCAGATCATACATTAATAGATCAATTGTTATTTGAGAGTACCTTGTCAATAGACATCGTTGTGTATTTCTTTTAGCTTTATAGTTTGTGTTAACAAATGGAAAATGATTGTAATATAGTGCCCAACTTGACATTGAAAGTCTGGAACAATGTATAGCATTCCACATTGACTACTTTTTATTTTTGATTAGAGCGTATAGAAACTGAAAAACATTATGCTTTACAACAAATAACTGAACAATCATTTAGTTTTGAAACCTTAAAAATCTCAAAATAATATTCTGTAATGTTTTTTTTATATTTGTGGTCTTCTATATTTAGGTTAGATGATGAAAAGTGAAAGAGGAAGACTCTGGACCAATGCGATTTATATCATATGGTTTCATTATGTACGCACAGCTGATGCTTGCTTCGGAATCTTCTGGAAATACTTTCATATAGCCTTTTGCCTTGGTGAATGTTGTAGCAACACATGATTATTGGTGAAAGCATGCTCTTTTGTGTTCAAACTTAAATTATACTCAAATTAAAATTCAATTGTTCTCCGATCATGTAAGGAGTTCTAAGCTGCCTTATGTTCATTCCATACCTCTGACAGGTTAACGCTATTAGACAGTTCTATGAGAATTTGGTTCCAAGCTACACTATATATGACATTGATTGCCCAGACTATTCATTTCGCAAGTTCACTGATGATGGGAAATATCTTGTGGCCTTTAGTCGAAATCACCAAGATTTGATTGTATACCGTCCCATCTGGTTGACATATTCATGCAATGAAGAATGTGATTCTTATGATCTTCCACCAAAAGCAAAGAAGTTTGATAGCTTCTTTAAGCAGCTCTATTCAATTCCGCTTGCATCCAGCAATGAGTACATTTGCAAGGACTTTTTCCTGTACATGGAGTGCCATCAAATTGGCTTATTTGCAACATCAACTGCACAAAGTAGTGATTCAACTGCCACTGAGGGTGCAATACATGGTGTGCCATCAATTGAGAAAATAACTTTCTATCTTGTGAGGTAGTTCTTGTCTCAGGAGGAATGCATTTTTTTGGGTCAGTTACAATATATTTTGTAACCACTGTTTCCATCATTTGGGTGGATTAGGACATCTGTATTTGTGTTACCAGGCTAGAAGATGGCGTAATACTGGATGAAAAGGCTTTCTGCAATGATTTTATCAATCTGGCACATAGTATTGGTGCTTACTTGTATGAGGACCTGCTTTGTATTGTTTCTCTGAGATACCAAACAATACATATCGTACAGATCCGAGATTCAGGCAACCTTGTTGACGTGCGCAGAATTGGCGCTTTCTGCCGGGAAGATGATGAGCTATTTCTTCACTCACATGTTCAGGTATTTGCAAATCTAAGTACTGCAATTTGTTATATTTTACTTACTTTATTTCAAGACAATGTATCAACTCGATGTAATGCCCTTGAATTTAATAAAAAACTTCATTTATTGAAAACAATTTTTATTAAGTTTTTTGTGCCATACACATATAAAGTGCTCACGTTAAATGGTCCGTACATATTATTATTAATATATCAGTCAGGACATATCTACAATGTTTTGCATGGTCATCGCTCATCAAATATCCACCTTAATCTATCGACAGTATCATTGTAATACTGATCCAAATTATCAATGCACTCCCTCCATTGGAAAATGTTGAGAGGTTTTAGTTTTGTTCTGAGTCATACTTATCTAACTTTGACCAAATTTATATAAAAATATGTTAACATTTACAATAGCAAATACATGCAGCATAAGACCTATTTCTGGTGGAATTAATGAAACAAACTTGATATTGTAGATGCTGGTGCACATTTTTGTTTAAACTTCGTAAATATAGAAGTTTGACATAAGACACAGCTAGAACTTCTTACATTTTGAAACAGAGTGGGTAGGTTACGAGGTGGTCTGCCCGTTGGTACCTGCCCTAATCTGTCTGCATATTAACCACATACATAGTGATTGCCTGGGAATTTTGTCTGTTGTTATTGTTTTATTGTGTCTGAAGTATTGTAACACTGAATTTGGATTCTTTATTTGTATTAGAGATACTTGAAAATTAGAAATGACACTAGAAGCTTTTGTCCTTTATATTACCAACTCGGAATAATTTGTTTATTGCCATTGACACATCAGAAAGGATGAAAAAGGTGCTGTATTTTGCAGTACCAGTTTGGAAGTACAAGTGCCACTTGCTTAAGTACTGGTTTGT
Source organism: Cenchrus fungigraminus (assembly GCA_036936925.1). NCBI lineage: Eukaryota > Viridiplantae > Streptophyta > Magnoliopsida > Poales > Poaceae > Cenchrus > Cenchrus fungigraminus. Next base: position 62,798,356 of record CM072779.1, read on the forward strand.
CATATTTGGACAGCAATGTGTGAGAAATGGTATTTTTGCTAGATGATATGATTGATTGCAGGAGGAAAGCAGATGCCAAGCTTTACTTACCACCTGATATGGCAGGAGGACAGCTTTATTGATCTATAGCAATAGCAAGGTACATGGGTGTTAATTCGCCCTCCCTGCGGAGGCTCTGAATCCTAACAAACCTTAATCCTTGCTTAACCCTAACTAATGCTCTGCCGGCTTAGATAATGCCAGCACTAACAAACCGAGCTAATCCACTAACAACCAAATCCTGATGCTATCCTCCTGCTAACAAACCAGGTGCCTAATCAGCTGAAGCTGTTGGCACCTGCTGCTGCTCCTTCGTGCGGCAACCAAAGTGTTTGCCATAAAAGGTGTCCATAACACCACTTGTCCTATTTTGATAGGTCACGAGATATATTGACTAAAAACTAAAGAAATGTGTATGTTAGTATCAGCATGGGTCGTGAAAGAAGTTTCCAGAACTCATGCCACACAATGTATCATGAGGGCAGATAGTTACTTTGATTGTTCTTCAAACTATGTATCAAAGGGTGTAAAAAAATACAGGTAGGGGCCTCCCCTGCCGTTTCCGTAAAAAAAAAGGGTGTAAACTGCGAACATGATGTAACAAGCATCAAACAAAATTCTATCTTTTGTGTGAGAATGGTTTCAATATTCATCAATTTGACTTCAGATAATATGGTGTCTATTTCACAATGATGTGAGCTTATAGCATTCTCTATCTATGTAACATGTATGGATTTTGATGGTTCAGTTTATTTTTTATTAATGCACTATGTAAATTTGTTGCCCATAACTTATATCCTTTAAGTAATTTATAAATATCCACAACCTTAATATTACAATAGTTTTCTGTCATTTAGTACTGTATGATATGATATTCTCTTGCGACTTAATTCACTCTTTTCCACAGATCTTGTTTTCTAAAAAATGTTATTTTATTAAAATTAATTGCTCGTTGCATGTATTTTTCGGTTCTGATTGGAAAGCTTGTATTTTGTATCATTGTATGATATGATTTTTGAGATGTGTTTTTTCTGCTGAAATATTTGATTGTTATTTTCTAGTGTTGAAATTGTACTGTTGTACATGATATATCTGGATGAGAAAAGTTATCTATGATTTTTAATGAATTTAATTGCTGCAGACTGAATTGGGGGGTTCTTTTCTTCCTGGCATCAAGCAACGGTTGTTGTCGCATATTTTTCGCAAGGCATGGAATGAAGTTCCAGATCAGACTTTGGTTAGGCTACTATCTTATTTGAATAATTTTCCAGCAGTATTTGAACTTATGTTGAGTCTATGTCATTTTCATATACTCTTTGGATTAATCTCATTATTTGAAATAATTTAAGAAAGGTACATCTTATTTTAAAGTTGCCTACTTTATATAACCTTATTGGGCATAGTGATTGTGAATTCGTTTGGAATGTTGAGACTTGAGATGATAACATTTGCTTAAGCCATCATTTGTGATATTAATGCCTTTGTAACGTGTTTTGTTAAAGTGAAAATGTTTTCTCTTGGTTGAACGTTGAAGTATTGTATTTGTTTGCAGAGGGTCCAGCATCTCAAGAAGAAGTTCTATTTTCACTTCCAAGACTATGTTGATCTTATCATATGGAAGGTAGTACCAACATCATATTGTTCTGTTTTTGTTTTAACAATATCTTTTTTTTTCTCGAACACGTACGAGAGTTGCGTATCAATATACTTTTGTTCTCGAAAGACGCAGGAGAACTGCGCTTCATTATATTAAGAAGAAGAAAAAAGGGAAAAATTCCCTAAATACAAGAGTCGAAACCCAACGCAACACACACCACACACACAGCCTAGCACCCAGACACAAACCACCCAAGGGGGGGTTTTCTCAGAAGCCATCGCGCCCGTGACACGAAGAAATGAGCGACCTAAATCCTTCTACCTATTCCACTGATGTAGGGGCTGTTAGAAATGAAATTCCTCGAGCCCCTGCAATCGACCATAACTTCCTCTCCTCGCTGGCCATGGCAAGTGCACGTGCCATATCAGGAACGGCTCCTTAAAAAACACACTTGTTTCGCTGAGTCCATATCGTCCAGGCCCCAAGAATGGTAAGGGAGTTGAGTCCCTGCAGCAGCTCACCATTTCTGTCCTTGCTGGCCTTCTCCCACCAATCGAAAAAAAGAAGGGTGAAAGATCCCGTTTACACAGGTTTTGGACCCCCCCTCCACACACAGACTAACAAGAAAATGAACTTGACCAGGAAAAAGCAAAACCATTAGATAGTAAGGTGAGGAGGTAAGCAATTCCTCGAACCCTAGTAGTATCCCTGTTGGAGTATAAGTGAATTGCCCACCTTTCCTCATCAGTTTAAGCTATTGGGTTGAACTGGTTGGTGCATGCAACTCAATATGGTATCAGAGCCAGAGGTCTCGAGTTCGAATCCTGGCGGGCGCGTTAATTAAATTAATTACAGCCCCACTCCAATATCCACGTACGCGGCTTGGGGGAGCCTGCACGTGAGGGGGAGTGTTGGAGTATAAGTGAATTGCCACCTTTCCTCATCAGTTTAAGCTATTGGGTTGAACTGGTTGGTGCATGCAACTCAATAATCCCACATGTACAGCCGTACAGGTCCAGATCCCGTAATAGTAGACATAAGTGTGAGTATATGTGAATTGGTTAGTGCATGCTAACTGATATGGATTATATGATGGCCAAGGTACAATAGCAGATTGATTAACAACCTGCTCGCCCTCCCTGGGAGGCTCTGAGCTTTGAGGTTAATCTTCTGCTTAACCCTCTCTTAGGCGCCAAGGCCTCTTTAAGTAGCAAGACTCCTAAACAACCAATCCTGATTTCTAGCTAACAAACCAATCTATTGGCCGGTGGCCAACTAACTAAAAGATTACAAGATCAAATCTGTTAATCCTAGCCACTAGCCGGCGCCTGGGACTTCTTCCTCTGGCGCCTATACAGTTTCCCAAACACAGAGTCCATAACACTTCCACCCGTCTGACTGAAAAGCTCGTCCTCGAGCTTGAACTCTGGATACTTCTCCTTGAAATCTTCCAAGGCCTCCCATGTGGCATCCATTGCATCAAGTCCCTGCCATTTGACCAGCGGATCCCAAGAAGTTGCAGTAGGTCGGGCTCGCATCACCTTTGTTGGAGCGGGCAGGGCGCGGCCATGAGTGATGGGTGGTAGACACGGCATGGTCGACGGCGGTGGCCCTTCAAACTTCTTCAAGAACACCACATGGAACACGTCGTGGATCCTGGCTTTAGGGGGGAGCTGGAGCCGATAAGCCAAGGGACCCACACGTTCTCGCACCTGGAACGGCCCGTAGAACTTTGGAGCGAGCTTGGCACTGGAGCGATCAGTAATGCCGGCGGCGGAGCGGTGGTGAAGGCGCAGGACCCAGTTGCCGGGCTCGAACTGGACATCGCGGTGGGACTTGTCGTAGGAGTTCTTCATGTGGTCCTGTGCCTGCAGCAGCCGCTCACGGACTTCAGCAAGGAACGTGTCGCGCTGCAGCAGCTGTTTGTCGAGCGCCACCACCCTGGCCAGCCTCGGGGTGTAGGAGATGAGGGACGGTGGGTCACGCCCATAGACGACGTGGAACGGTGTGGTCTGCAGCGCCGTCTGGAACGAGGTGTTGTAGCAAAATTCCGCCCAGGGGAGCCACCTGAGCCAGCTGCGGGGGCGGTCGCCGGCGAGGCAACGCAGGTAGACGCCGAGGATCCGATTGGCCACTTCTTATTGCCCGTCCGTCTGTGGCCGGAACGCGGAGCTGAGGCGGAGCTGTGCGCCGGAGAGAGCGAACAGCTCCTTCCACAGCGTGCTGGTGAAGACGGGGTCCCTGTCGCTGACAATGGAGCAGGGGAACCCGTGGAGCCTGACGATGCCGTCGAAGAAAAGCTTGCGCAACTGTGAGCGCGGTGTAGGGGTGGCTCAAAGGGATGAAATGCGCCATCTTGGAGAACTTGTCGACGACGGTGAGTACGACGGACTTGCCGCCGACCTTTGGGAATCCCTCGACGAAATCCATGGATATGTCGCTCCAAACTGAGTGTGGAACGTCGAGCGGCTGTAGGAGACCGGCAGGATGCAGATGCTCGGACTTGTTCCGCTGGCACACCGAGCAGCCCCGGACGAACTCGCGGACCATGCGTGATGCCGCCGGGTTGTAGAAAGACGCGCGCAGCTGTACCAGGGTCTTCTGGGCGCCCTCGTGTCCCATGCCGTGCGCCGTGGTGAGGAGCTGGGGCCACAGGGCGGACGAGGTGGGCACGAAGATGCGGCCCCTGTGCATGACGGAGCCATCGCGCAGCGACCAATCCGCACCGGCGGTCCCGTCCTCGATCTCCCGGCGTTTGGCTGCGATCTCCGGCAGGGAGTCAACCTCGCGCTTGAAGTCGTCGAACAAGGCGAACTCCGGGCGGGAGATGGCGCGTGCCTGGAGTGCATCATCGTCACGCCGCGACAGCGCGTCAGCCGCGGCGTTCAGCTTGCCTGGCCGGTACTCCACCCTGAAACTGTAGCCAAAAAGTTTGCTCACCCAAGTGTGCTGCGGGATGGTGGAGAGGCGTTGGTCGAGGAGGTGTTTGAGGCTGAAGTGGTCCGTGCGCACGATGAAGTCCCGCGACCAGAGATACGCCCGCCAATGGCGCACAGCCCTGACCAAGCCGATGAGCTCGCGTTCATAGGCCGCCAATTTTGCGTGTTGCGGAGCGACTTGGCAGCTGAAGAAGGCAATGGGTCCCCGGTCTTGGTGAAGCACAGCGCCGAAGCCGGAGCCCGAAGCGTCGCAGTCCACGATGAAGGGCTCGTCGAAGTTGGGGAGCTGGAGCACGGGCGTCGTGGTCAGCGCCGTCTTGAGGGCCTCGAACGCCGTCGTGGCGGCTGGGGTCCAGTGGAACGCGTCGCGCTTCAGGAGGGCGGTCAGTGGCGCCGCGATGAGCCCATAGCCGTGGACGAACTTCCTGTAGTAGCCGGTGAGGCCAAGGAATCCCCGGAGTGCCTTGATCGTCTTGGGCAGCGGCCATGCTTGCACGGCCGAGACCTTGTTGGCGTCCATGGCGACGCCGTCGTTGGCGATGACATGCCCCAAGTAGTGGATGCGCTGCTCGCCGAATAGGCACTTGGAGCGTTTGAGGAAGAGGCCGTGTTCCCGCAGCTTGAGGAAGACCGCGCGGACGTGCTGGGTGTGTTCTGCTTGAGTCCGGCTGAAGATGAGGATGTCGTCGAAGAAGACGAGCACGAACAGGCGCAGGAACGGCTGGAGCACCTCGTTCATCAGGGCTTGAAAGGTGGAGGGCGCGTTGGTCAGGCCGAACGGCATGACCATGAACTCAAAGTGTCCATGATGCGTGCGGAAGGCCGTCTTGTGCACATCCTCCGGGTGCATGCGAACTTGGTGATAGCCGCTACGAAGGTCCAGCTTGGTGAAGAACATGGCGCCCTTGAGTTCGTCGAGGAGCTCATCGACGATCGGGATGGGAAAACGGTCACGCACCGTCTTGCTGTTGAGCGCCCTTTTGTCGACGCAGAAGCGCCAAGTGTCGTCCCGCTTGCGCACCAGCAGCACGGGCGCGGAGAAGGCCGAGGTGCTGGCGCGGATGATGCCCTGTGCCAACATTGCCACGCATTGAGCTTCAACCTCATCCTTGAGGAGCTGGGGGTATCTGTACGGCCGGACGGTGACGGGCGCTGTGTCGGGGAGGTGGATGCGGTGGTCGCAGCTCCGCGCTGGAGGAAGGCCTGTGGGTTCCGCGAACAGGTCCGCGAACTCCGCCAGAAGCAGATGGAGCAGGTCCAGGACGGCGGCAAGGCGCGGTGCGACGGAGGTGGTGCTGCCGTGCCAGAGAACGTGATGATCCACCCGCCAGAACGCCATCGTCTTGCGCTTGAAATCCCAGAGGATGGGGCCGAGGGTGCTGAGCCAGTCACAGCCCAAAATCAAGTCGTAGCCGTGCAGGTTGAGGATGTGGAGGTCGATGCCGAAACGTTCACCGCCGATCGAGATGGGAACGTCTTTGCAGACGCCCACCAGTGGAACGCGTTCGCCGTTCGCGACGCCGACCGTGAGTCCAGGGCGCGAGACGAGGGGCAACCCCAGGCGGCGCGTGGTGTCCTCCCCGATGAAGCAGTGTGTGGAGCCCGAGTCCACAAGGGTGTCGAGCTGGCCAGCGCCGAGCGAGGTGGTGAGGCAGATGGTGGACGCGGAGCGCACGCCGGAGAGGGTGTGCATGGATATGGTCATGTCCTCGTCCTCGCGTTCCGCCGTGTCGTCCAGGTCGCCGTCGTTGGGTGCCTCCAGGAAGTAGATCCCCCGCATAGAGCACTGTCGTGCGTGTTCGCGGGAGAACTTCTCCGGACAGTTGAAGCAGAGGCCGTCCAGCCGGCGTCGCGCTCGCGCCATCTCTTCAGCCGTGAGGCGGTGGAAACAGCCTGGCGGCGGTGGTGGTTTCGTCGGCGCAGCCGGTGAAGCGGTGGAGGCGGCGGTTGCCGGCGGGGTGGCAGGGGATTTGCCGGAAGGCGGCGGCGGCGGCCGGGACGAAGGGCGCGCCGCAGCCGGCGGCCTGCTCAGGCCGCGCGGGACCTCCTCTGGTGGCGCGGCGCGGCGCTCGTACGCCCGGGCAAACGCCATGGCGTCCTCCAGAGTCGCTGGGTTGAGGAGTTCGACGTCGACGCTTAGCGGCGGAAGGAGGCCCGCCGTGAACAGAGCAATCTGTTGCTTCTCGGTCACCTCGTCACAGCGTGCCAGGAGGTTGAGGAAGGACTCCTGGTACTCGTCGACGGTGCCCGTGCGGCGTAGATGGGACGGCGTAGATGGGACAGTTCGCCGAGGGGATTGGCGTGGAGGGGCGGCCCGAAACGGCGATTGACTCCGGCGGCGAAATCGTCCCACGACGGTGCGACACCGCCGAGATTCTTCTCCCAGCGGTAGTACCACTGGCTGGCGGCGCCGTCCAAGTAGAAGGACGCCGTCCACACCATCAGCGACGGCGGCGTTTCGTAGGCGCGGAAAAATTGCTCCCCCTTGTGGAGCCACACCAGCGGGTCGCCGGAGCCGTCGAACTTGGGGAAGCGGAGCTTGTGGGTTGGAGGTGGAGCGCCGCCGGTTGCGGATTCAGAGCTGGAGCGATTGGGATCGAAGCGGCCTTGCTTTTCCAGCAGCTACGTCTGCACGTTCGTGATGGACGTGTTCAGCAGGGCCTGCTCCGTCTTGCGATTTGCAGACTCGGCATCCAGCTTCTTGCCGAGGTCGGTGACCATGACGACAAGCTTGTCGAGGGCTTCGGAGAACGCCCACTGGGGAACGGGCGTCTCGTCCTTCGGTTCCGAGGCGTCGTCCATCATGGCTGACGGCGAGGAGCAGATGGGTTTGGGCAGGGGGCGCAGCGGAGCAGATGGATTTGGAGGCAGAGGAGGCGTAGCAGATTAGGCCGAGGAAAAGACCTAGACTGATACCAGAGATGATATGGATTATATGATGGCCAAGGTACAATAGCAGATTGATTAACAACCTGCTCGCCCTCCCTGGGAGGCTCTGAGCTTTGAGGTTAATCTTCTGCTTAAACCTCTCTTAGGCGCCAAGGCCTCTTTAAGTAGCAAGACTCCTAAACAACCAATCCTGATTTCTAGCTAACAAACCAATCTATTGGCCGGTGGCCAACTAACTAAAAGATTACAAGATCAAATCTGTTAATCCTAGCCACTAGCCGGCGCCTGGGACTTCTTCCTCTGGCGCCTATACTGTTTCCCAAACACAGAGTCCATAACATAACTCAATATGGTATCAGTACCAAAGGTCTCGAGTTCGAATACTGGCGGGTTCGATTGAATAAAATAATTGCAGCCCACTCCAATATTCACGTATGTGGCTTGAGGGAGCCTGCACGTGAGGAGTGTTGGAGTATAAGTGAATTGACCACCTTTTCCTATCAGCTTAAGTTTCTGGGTTGAATTGGTTGGTGCATGCAAGTCAATAAGAAGGCCATTCAGGTTTGGTTGAAGTCCATAAAAACAAAACGATTCCGATGGATCCAGAGCGATCAGGCCACTAAGATTTTTGTTACTGAATTTAGCCCTTGTTTAACCATTAACATTGTCCTATCTTTCCTTTTTCTGGTTAGTTGAAAAGATCTGTAATTCTTTACTGGCACTTACTGTTGTTCTATTTTAGCTCAGCTGGCTAGCTCTTAGCAGTAGCATGAGCTTGATGTCAGGGCCGGTGCCATTTGCTAAACAGACTATTTTCTCTTAAGAAATTATTTTCCAAAGGTGCTTACAGCATGCTAGTTGATCAGGTACAGTTTTTGGATCGACATCACCTATTCATCAAGTTTGGTAGTGTGGATGGAGGGGTAAGTCTTTTTTTTCTGGCAGGATCGATGTTGCATACCTTCATTGTCATCTAATGTAACCGCAAATGCTTTTTCGATATTATCTCTAGGTTTCTCGAAGCACTGATCAAAACTTAGCATTCTTTGCTGTGTATAACATGGAGACAACAGATATCATTTCGCTTTACCAGGTACTTTTATGGCCATGGAAACAGATTTACACGTTGTGGTATACCTTCTCAGTGTGCTGAGTTAGTTTTATAAATTGTCAACAGAACTCATCGGAGGAGCTCTATTCCTTGTTTGAACAATTCTATGACCATTTTCATGCAAATCCACAAGATTCATCACATGGAAAATTTATCTCGTCGCACTCCAATGATATTCATGCTCTCAATCAACTTCGCACAATAAAAAATAAAGCAAGCAGCTCGTCACAGGTAATATTGATAGAACAATTATGATCCAGTTTTAAAAGACAATTGAGCTCTTGGTCATTTGATCTTCCATTGATGTCACCTCATATTGCAATCTCCAGTGTACACATATATTTTACAGCATATTTGAGTACAGCAATGTTATTGATGAATTATTTCTTTTCTTATTTGATAATTAGGATACAAATATCTCTGGTCTCATCAACTTAAGGGTCAATTAACTTGGGTTAGGGACATGCTGGTTGTATTATACTAGCATTGAATTCTTTGTTTTTGAGGTTTGAATGTGTCTTCCAGGATATATGAAACGTAACACGTATTGTTTGCTTGTTAATATTAGAACAAATCTTATCTTGCTGCAAAAAGTAGAGGTGTCAAATACCACTAGTTAATGCATATTAATTTCCGACAAGTTGATGCTCATTTTTTGACAATTTGCTGAGTGCTGCCCTTTGTGTCTGTTAGAAGACTTGTAGCATCTCCAGCAGGTTACTCTTCTCATCCCCACTACCAAAAAAAACTGTCATGTTGGAGATGAGATGGGCTCCAGCAGATAAAAAAATCCTACTTGTGATCACTGAAAACCAACCCTCTCACCCAAACGAATGCTATGCATCCACGTTCCCCTATCGACAGTTATTTCTGGTGGCAGGAAGTCTCAGAGAGAATGAACAGAGAGAAAGGGGAGGAAGAGCTCCACACCACCATGATATACCTGAGCTAGTCCATACGCGAGCAGGCGGAGTGCCAGAGATGGGGCCGCTGACGGTATCTGGCTCCACTTGAGCGATCTTTATCTTGGAGAAGCAGCCTTAGCCGCCCCACTGCCCATGCATCCTGGAGCCATGCAGGCTGCAGCCACTGCTGTATGGCCTGACACCTCGACCATTGTGTTTGTCCTAACTATGCTCTCAACTCCACTGCTGTATGGCATGTCCTGCTTCTCTCAACCAAATTGCTTCTTTAGCAAATTAGTAGCATCAGAAGTACATAATGATTTAGAAATTACAGCAGCATCATCTGTAATTGTATTACCTCGAAGATGGTACAAATTGGCAGATTTTAAATCACCTCTCATAACAATAAGAGAACCTTTTGACACTTTTAAAACCATCTCGATCGGAGTACTTGTACCCTTTGCCGTCAAGTGTACTCGAAGAAATAAGATTCGTGCTCATATTTGGAATATGCCTACCATCATGCATCTTGATTTGAACAGACCCGATGCTAATAATTTGATGTGAACTATCACGACCCATTCTAACAGAACCACCTTGGACAGAATCATAAGTGATGAATCAGTCTCTATTAATGCATATATGAAAGGAAGCAGCGGAATCAAGTCTCTGTTAATGCATATATGAAAGGAAGCAGCGGAATCAAGAATCCATTCATCACCATTATTTGCACATCCAGCAAAAGCAACAAGAACCTCAGAACGATCAGAATTACCTTTCGGTCTATATGTGCCGGTTCTCTTTTCTTTGTTCTTCAATTTAGGACACTCAAAAATAAAATGAGTATCCTTCTTGCAATATCTGCAGAATTTTTCATCCTTGCCTCTAGACTTTGAACGGTGCGGAATCGGTGATGACGACTGTGTCGCCACTGATCGGGAGTGTCGGTTGACCACTCGCCCACTTGGCCATCACCCTCGATGAGCGGGAGGAGTGAGGCATCGCGGTCGTGAGGCTCCAGGGGTGTGATGATCGCAAGAGCGAATCGCGGCACATCCTCGTCCGAGTGGTATTCAGGAGGTGTCGGGGAGGTAGCCGTCGCTCGGACCTTCTTCGTTTTTGCAACGATGGAGGCGGCGGTGCTCTTCAACCCGTGGGGAAAGCGTTCATGGGGTGCAGCGTCGGGTGCGACCTCAGCGATCGCAATGCACTCGGCCATGCTGTGGATGACCCGATCCATAGATTGGACCAGATCGCACATGGGAGGGTTCAAGGACCCTTCCACCGTCAGGTCTTGAACCGGAAGATGTGGCTTCTTGGTTGGAGGCGGCGTGCCGAAAAGGACTCGGCAAGCCCTAGGCTTCTCCAGATTAGATCTGGGAGCCCGGCGGTTGGAGTTCTCGGGCGTTTCAGAGATCGCTCCAGAGGTTGCTTCCGCGACATCCGTGGTGTCGGGGAGGAAGCAGGTAACTTCCCCGACGGTGATCCGACGCCCAGGAGGAGTCGTGAAGCTAGTGGCCTTCTTGTCGGCGGTGGAGTTGGAGCCGTGAGTCCTGAAAGGGATGCCCGCTCCCAATGTGGCGAGGATGAGGCAGCTGCGCGGGATCTTGATTGCTACCATCGAGCCCACTAATACTTCGGCGAACCCCTACCTGGCGCAGCAACTGTTGGTACAATAGTCTTGGCAGTCCACTAGGTGGTTGGTGGTAGATTGTGCGGAGGGGATCGCCGGAGCTAGGACTAGATGGTGAACACAAAGGACAAGGGATTTTACCAGGTTCGGGCCGCTAGGAAGCGTAATACCCTACGTCCTGTGCTCGGAGGTTGTATTGCTTTTTGCGTATGGGAATTCAGATGTTTTGGTGGGGGTCCCTGCCGCCCCTTGTATAATGGGCAGGGTTACAGATCGCGAGGGATCTTTCCTAGTCGGCTGCGGGTACATCTTTCTTCAAGTACAAGTCATATCTTTCCTAACCGACTAGTTCTATCTATGGTAGTATATCTATTCGGGTGCCGCCTCGTCTTGAACCGTACCAAGTGCTGCCCGTATGGGCCCTATCGTGGCATCCGAAGTAGTCATCCAAGCCCATCCGTGTGGCACCTCGGGGGTATATCCCCCACAAACTAGGTAGTGAACACAAAAGAATAAGACCCAAGTCCCCATCCTCATATTTTACCTCCATAGACTGTAGGTCAGCAATGATCTCCTTAAAGACCGAAGGATAGTTGGACACAAGGCCACCTTGCAACTTGTGCGTATAATTTCATCTCCATATGCATCTTGCTTGTCAAATCTTTTGACATGCAAATTGACTCCAATTTGAGCCTTAAAGCAGCGGCGGTTTTCTCCTGCAAAACCTCTTGCAAATTATTATTTGAAAGATGAAGATGAATGTGAGACAAGGCCTTACGATCTTTTCTCTTCTCATCATCGGTCCAAGAATTTGAATCCTTGTTCCCAAATTTTTCAAGCGCATCAACCAAATCAGCTTGCGCTAAAACAACCGCATCTTAACGGGCGCCAGCCAGTGATCTTCACTATAATGAGAGTTACAACGTAGGAAATACAAGGAGCAGTCATGCTCTTCCCTTGCAGGTTACAAGATGTATATATCTGGTGGACTAAACTGGCTGTTGTCAAATACGGAAACAAATCCGCTAATCATATAACCCAAATCGTGGGCCCTCCAGGCGTCCCCACAAGACATGTAAAGAATTCGGATCATATCCAACAAACTCCACCTTGAGACGAATTCCATCTTGCAGCGAATGATCATCAATGAACTCACTTCAATAATAGAGAACCACGGGCGCCAACCGGCGATTTTCACTATAATGAAAGAGTTACAACGCAGGGAATACAATGAGTAGTCGTGCCCTTGCGGGTTACAAGATGTATATATATGGTGGACTAAACTGATTGCTGTCAAATACAGAAACAAATCCGCTAATCATATAACCCGAACCGTGGGCCCTCCGGGTGTCCCCACAAGACACGTAAAGAATTTGGATCATATCCAACAAAAAATAGGTGTTCCTTCCATTACCCACCGTAGATTCAATAACTATAGCAAACATAGTTACTGCATTGGGGTACAATGGGATTTGGAGACTAGCCCATGGCCGAGTGGCACCGGTCTTCTCAACAGCCATCTCATTTGTAGCGCTCAACCCATGATCTCAAGGTTGTGGATGCTCAGCCCCCCAGGATCAATGGGCCTCATGATCTTCTCCCAGGCTACCAAACAATTACCACCATTAGCCTGCCAAACAATTACCACCATTAGCCTGTTTCCTGCCTGTCCATAGAAAACCCCTTCGTATTTTATCAACTACTCATAAGAACTTTGATGGCGACCAACAGATGTGATGGGCATTGCAGTGAGCACGAAGGGGTGCGCGCGCTCTACGTCCCTCCTGCGCTACGGACACCAGGAACACCTTCCCGGCCGGCCACCGGGCCGGCCACTCCCGCGCCACGTGCGGCCACGGCGTCACCCAGCGCGCCCGGAGCGGCCTCCCTGGTCTACATCCCACCTGCTCTATGTGTGGGCTCGACCACGGCATCGCCCATCACATCTGGTGCATCCTACCCCTACGTTCCGCCTGCTCTTCGCGCGGGCGCGGGAACTCCACCCGGATGCCCGCCCCTGTGCCCATACCGTCTCTCCACGCAACACTACTCCCGGCGACCCGCTCTTGCTGCCGCCCCCTGCCGAAGGGTGCTGTTGCTGTCCCTCTGGTGACAAATCAGCACACCATGGCCACCCGGACCAAGAGCGGCTACCGGATGCCTGCTGCCTACCACGTCGCCTCTCTCTCCGGTGCCGAAGACCTTCCGTTGCGCGCTTGCCGACCGCCATTGGCGCGTTGCAATGGAGGAAGAACACAGTGCCCTTCTCTTGAATCACACCTGGGATCTGGTACCGCGCCGCGACCACCTGGTGCCAACATTGTGACAGGCAAGTGGATCTTCAAGCACAAGTTTCGGGCTGATGGCACTCTTGAGAGGTACAAGGCTCGTTGGGTACTCTGGGGTTTCACACAGCGACCTGTTGTCAACTTCGATGAGACGTTTAGCCCCGTCGTCAAGCCTGCCACTGTGCGCACCGTGCTGTCCCTGGCCTTGTCCCGCCAGTGGCCCATTCACCAGCTCGACGTGAAGAACGTCTTTCTCCATGGCAACTTGTCTGAGACTGTCTACTGTCAGCAGCCATCCGGATTCGAGGATCCAGCTCATCCGGATTACGTCTGCCTCCTGAAGAAATCTCTGTATGGGTTGAAGCAGGCGCCCCGTGCTTGGTACAGTCGGATGGCTTCCTTGCTTCTGTCTATTGGGTTCATTGAGGCCAAGTCAGACACTTCCCTCTTCGTGTTTCGACGTGGAACGGACACCGCTTACCTGTTGCTCTCTGTGGATGATATTGTGCTCAGCCTCCTCACCTGACCTCCTTCAGCGGATCATCTCAGCACTTCAGCAAGAGTTCGCCATGAAGGATCTTGGTGTCCTGCATCACTTCCTCGGTATGCAGGTTGAGCGCCGTAGCGACGGTCTCCTCTCAGCGACAGTACATGGTGGACATTCTGAGCTGTGCCGGGATGTTTGAGTGCAAGCCCTGCTCCACACCAGTTGACACCAACCCGAAGGTAGCTCCCGCTGAGGGGGCACCCATGTCTGCATCTGCTGCCACAAACTTCCGCAGCCTCGCTGGAGCTCTTTAGTATTTGACGTTCATACGGCCAGATATTGTGTATGCAGTTCAGCAGGTCTGCCTGCACATGCATGATCCCCGTGAGCCTCACCTCGTAGCCTTGAAGCGGATTCTTCGCTATATTCGAGGCACCCTGCACCTTGGACTCCTGCTACGACTGTCTTCTTCGACCGACCTTGTTGTCTACACGGATGCCGACTGGGCTGGCTGCCCGGACACTCGCAAGTCCACCTCGGGCTACGCTGTGTACCTTGGGGATAGTCTCATCTCCTGGTCTTCCAAGCACCAGAACACCGTGTCGAGGTCAAGTGCAGAAGCCGAGTATCGCGCGGTGGCCAATGGAGTTGCAGAGGCCACATGGTTGCGCCAGCTTCTTCTGGAGCTGCACGCCCCCCTTAGGCGTGTCACACTGGTATATTGCGACAATATCAGTGCAGTCTACATGACCTCCAACCCGGTAGCATCAGCGTACTAACCATATTGAGATTGATATTCACTTCGTCCGAGAGAGAGTCGCCGTCGGTGATGTTCGAGTCCTGCATGTTCCCACCGGGTCACAATATGCAGACATCTTCATCAAAGGACTGCCTTCTATTGTGTTCACGGAGTTTAGGTCCAGCCTCAACGTTGTGCCAAGTGGCTGACGTTTCGACTGAGGGGGAGTGTTAGAATATGCGCCTATGGGCTGGCCTTAGGGCCTGGTGCCAAGCCTAATGGGCTGGGTGCCTTAGGGATTAAGATAGGTAGATGGTAGATTAGGCAAGGATCACCGTTGATTAGGGTGTTTCTATAAACCCTAATAATCCTTGCCTATATACATGTACTCTGCATTCTCCATCAATCAATCAATCTATTCCCGAAATCCTATTGGCTTTCAGATAGGGGACGTTGGAAAGGGAGCAGACAAGGGAGAGACGTCGGGTTCGGGGTGAATGGCGGCGGGTTGGCGGTGGTTGCTGAGCTTGGGGTGAGCTGTGACGGGGGGCTGGAGGGGTGGGAGAGACGGAACGTCCATCTTCGATGGTGGTTTTCAGGAACTCGAAGGGCGCCATTCACAGCCCGTAGCATGAAGGTTTAGACAACCAAGGAAAGAAAGTTTTTAACAGTGGGAGAAATGTTCTGGATTAAGACTAATGCATTAGAATACAATGTTTGTTCGGTGAGTTTATTATTTATTTACTTTTATTGCCTTTTTGTTTAGTTGAGTTTATTTGTTTTTGTTACTCGTAGCTGTTTGTTTAGGAGATTTAAGATGCAGGAATGATGCAAATGATCCACTGCCACCACCCACCGCCACCACTACACACACAAAAACGCAACTCTAAAGTAGTAATTGTAATAGATATTTTGCTTGTTACTCAGTTGGTGCTTATGGGCAATTAAGGTTTTATTTTCTGTCATTGTACATTTTCAGGCATTTAATCTCTTAATATATATTTTGTGACCAGTTACCTTGTTCTTTGTCAAGATTTTATGCTGAAGCTTTTGATAAATGATTAAATACTTCTTATTTTATATTTGTTAGTTTGTGAAAAAGATGATGGCGTCATTGCCTTACACTTGCCAATCACAGAGTCCTTCACCATATTTTGATCTATCCCTTTTTAGGTATGATGAGAAGGTATGTTCTGTGATTCGTTTAAAATATACTGTGTGTATGTGCACAGCTTGTCTAGTTTCTTGTTTGGATACCACTTGTATAATTTTTGCTGCCGTAGCCAAGCTCAAAGTTAATGATAGGGACTCTAGAATGGGCAGGATAGATCGGCTACTCGCCCTCCCGAGGGAGGCTCTGAGATGCACTCTTTGATCTATTTTCTGCTTGCCTAACCCTAAGACTCCTGGCTGCCTTTTATAGACTCAAGGCGCCTAACAAATCTAATCCAAAACTAACTAATCTTATCTAATTTGCTAACAAACTAATCCTTATCCGAGTAGTGGGCCCAGACCCAGAGCTAGTCCCACGACCATAACACTTCTCCACCCCTTCAAGACAGCTCGTCCTCGAGCTGCGACGACGATCGGAGATGTAGGTCGGTGCTGGGGCAGGTTGCGGCGTCCACGAGACCGGAGCAGACAAGGAGGGACAGTAGCCCATACATGCATGATACATCGCAGATGCTCATGCGAGACCCAGAACAAATGGGCTGGCAACAGGAGGCCGATGAACGGGCTTGCATGAGGAAAGTTGCTGGGCCCGTTTGATCGGTGGCTGCTTGACATCCGCCTTGTGGGGACCAAGTTGCCTTGGCCGTTGTTCAGTCTCCAGGTTGGGCCGAACTACCAGTTGGGCTATGGTGTACAAGACGAGCTCTGCTTTGTTTTTGGGCCTTCCAACACTGATGACTACATCTGCAACAACACCACTTCCTTATCCGAGTAGTGGGCCCAGACCCAGAGCTAGTCCCACGACCATAACAGTTAAAAACTGGAAATACCCAAAGTGAGGTGATGTTATTTTATAATTTGGACCACTTTTTCTTTCTCAATACAAAGATGTGCAGCTCTCCTGCGTGTTCAATAAAAAACAAAACTGGAAATACATCACAGACTTTTCACTGTGTTATCATTCTTATCCCTGGGTTTCTCCTTGTCACTGGGTATTAGCATTTTTGAGTAGTTTAGTCTCACTGAAATTTTGTTCTCCTTCAAATTTAGTAGCCATAATCCTTGTTAATTCGAAATGCTGTACAAGGGGTTACCTTGCTAATTCAATTTATATATCGCCACCCTGCAAAATGAGCAATGAGAAAAATTACCTTGCTAATTCAACTTTTATATTTCTGTAATATCACATATACCAATTAATGCTTTACAAGGGGTTACTCCGTAGGTAGAAATTTGACAGTTTCCACCATTTTATTGTTCTATGCAGTTCCATTAGCCCTCTAATCATCTTGGCTTGCGATATATAGGTTAAACTGTATGATATATTGAACGACTATTTTTTTCTTCTGTGCTCTGACTTGTGGTAATTTTTCTCCTTATCCCTTCCAGCTGATTTCAGCAATCGATCGGCATCGGCATTGCACAGAGCATCCAATAAAATTTATATCAGTGAGGTCACCAAATGTTGTCAGATTTAAGATCAAGCCAGGTAGTACCCATTGGTGTGGTCATGTGCTAAGATTCTAGGGCTAGCTTGTGTGGCAATATACCGACATAGCCTATATCAAGTGCAATTACAGTCATTAAGCCAACACAGCAGTCGTACGTTCATGAATCATATACCTGTACTCAGCTTTAGGTTAACTTACCTCTGTGACAAGGGTACACCATTGTTAGGGTACACCACAAGAAGGAAAATATATTGACTATTTCTTCAAGTGGCCAAAACATGAGTTTTTGTGGTATATTTCAACTTGGCATGACTATATCCTTTTCTTTTACTTTGCAGGTTCAGATTCTGGTGCTTCTGACAGCAGAGCAAAAAGAATCTCGTCGTTCTTGTTTCACCCATTTTTCCCATTAGCACTTTCAATACAGCAGACTTATATGCAGCCAACCGTTATCAATATCCATTTCAGGAGATAGGAAAAAAATATAGATGTCACCTTAATTGTATTTGCACCACTAGTGAGCTTGCAGCGCTGCTTACCGCAGAAATTTGGCCAAATGTAGTATGATGTTTAGTTGGACATGTTATATATGGGTTGGGTAACAAGAGATCTATTGTTTGGAACTGAGAAGTATAAAATATAAAGAGGCTCTTCATCCTTGTCAATGTGACCTTCACAGTGTTGACTTTATGCTTCCAGATGGTGAATTAGCCATGAGCTCAGAGGCTCATATGTCATGTGCTTGCTGCTGGATTTAAGGGCATATGTTGCATGGAGTCTGGTTATGGAGAGTTGTTCTTGGTAAGCTGTGCAAGAGAGCCAGGTATCAAATACTTGAGATGAGGCATGAGTCTGTGTCCTAAGTTCAGATATTGTTTTGGATGGATGGATGGCGAAGAATCATATGCGAGAATGTGTCTGGGAAACTAGGAACGGCAGGATTTTTTTTTTTTACGAGGAATAGCAGGATTTGTTTGTCATAGTTTGCTGATGTAATTCTCACTGTGTTATGCTGACAGTTGCTATTTAACCGTCTTGAAAATATTACAGATTCTCCTAATCTACAATAATTTCCTTTGGATACGTTTATTACGGACACCATCTTATATTTCATCAATTCAAGTAGGTAAATAATGCAGATTTCCATTAGATTTGCTCCTCAAATACTTGATTTTTAACTTCCTCACCCACCTAGTCATCTTCGCGTACGCTGCCCCTCTATCCACGCCCCCCTTCCCACCCACACATGCACACACCGTTTTCCTGCTCTCCTTCGCTGTCTTGCCAAAGAGGTGATTTTATGAGGTCCAGCCGTCCAGGGGGACAAGCAGGCGATTTCTTGCTATTCTAGAGTTTTGGTACATTTTTATTTTCCATTTTGACATTCGTTTACCCCGCAGCCAGCTAACCTGATAGTTTTTTCGTGGCATCAGGCACCCCTTCTCGATTTTACAAGGTAATTGTCTATTTTCCTTTTCTGTGCACGTGGTTTTCAGTGAGAGTAATGGATAGGGAAGAAGTGATTCCCGTTTGGAAGCGCTCAGTGCGCCGCTCTGGCATAAGGAGCATGAGCTGCACCAAAGACTTCCGCGTAGGTCTCGCAAAATACTCGATACCCATGAGCTGTACTCGAATTACCCGAATCCGAGGTACCCGATCCAAAGTTCGGATAGTAATTGTGATTACCGAAATTAGTTTGGGTAATTCGGGTAATACACTTCGGTACCCAAATTACCCGAACTACCCGAAATTTACCTTTGTCTTTGTATTTATCACGTATTGTGAGATGAACGCTTGAAATTGTCACTTATTGTAATACAATTCTCTTGGTTTGAACAAGTGATTATAAATTTATTATTCTTCTCAACTTCTTGTTGAAATTCTACACAAATTACTGATAATTTTTTTAGTAAAATTCTATTAAAATTTTGTGTAGTTTGTCATTTTTTGTAAATTTGGGTAGATTGGGTATACCCAAACCCGAAACCGAATTATCAGTTACCCAAAATTTCGGGTAGTGTTTTTTCGAGGTTAATATCGGGTAGCAGTTTTCATTACCCGAATTACCCGATCCGAAATAATCGGGTAACCCGAACGCCCAGGCCTACTCCCGCACATGCCGGCTCCTGCTGACCTGGATGGGAGGGGTGTTGCTGTTTTTGCAGCAAAACGGGCGGAGCCGGCGGAGCTGAAAAACGCAACTCCGCCTACTCCAGCTTTAACGCCGCCGGCGCAAGGAGGGTGGGCAAAGGAGCCACAATCCCACACCCCCTCTAGCTTTTTATAACACCTCCGGTGTTTAACTCTAAATTAAACAAGAGGTTAAGCCCTAATTAAAGAGTTAAAGCCTAAAGACCCTAAGACGTCCTTTCATTGGCCTGGCTATAACTCCAATTTTTGTATAGAAACTTGAAAATCGGTCAATGTAAAAGTTGTTTGTTATCTACTAGAACACAACTTCCTCAATTGGTAGCATTCCAAATTTGGAGTAGAAGATGCCCAAAATCTTGATCAAAACCCTGCTGCACTGTAATCTCTGAGCCGAGAATTTTGCAGTTTTGTGCGCGCGTTCCCGGCCAATCTATACACTTTTTCATATGCCGCACTTTGTAGAAGTGGTAGATTACAATACCATCTGCAACATTCGTATTTGGAGTTTTATTTTGGAGCAAACTTGGTCCAAACCGCTGTTGACTGTGGCGCCATAGCGCCCCAGCACTCCAGAGCACGCCCACGCACACCGAGTGTCACGCGACCCTAGCCGCCACACGACATCTCCACCTAGCACGGACGCCGATGCCGACGTACGACCGACCGAGGGGTCCCACAATGACACCTGCGCCACTCCTCTCTCACCACTTGTCCGCCAGTGCCCCGACCACTTCCTCCGCCCCAGATAGGAAGCCACGCGTCGCTTCTGCTCCTTGTTCTGCGCCGCCGCCCTACCTTCGTGCGCCATGGGACTGGACAGCTGACTACCGGCGACTGGAGCCTTCGTGGCGAAGCCTCCTCTCTCGCTCCACCATGGCTGCATATAAAAGGCACCGTAAGCCGAGCTCTAGGAGCACGTGCACACCCGCAGGCCGCGATGGCCATTGGCATAGGCGAGCTCCCCCTCCCGCGCATCACCATAGCCGCCTGAGCTCCTTTCTGCCACCACCATCCTCCACCGGAGCTCCTCAGGCCACCAGGCAACCTCCACCGTCGGCCATCTCGCCGGAGACAACGTCGCAGCGGCCTCAGATCCACCGCGCCGCCGTTCCCCATCGTCGGCACATGTTTCACCGCCTCCAACCCCTCAAATCGAACCCTAGGTGAGCAAGGATCACTCCCCCGCACTTTCCCTGACCAATATTTTGGCCATCTAAGCTGGTCGGTGCACCCAGTGACTGCATTGCAGGACCTGAGTTCTTTCTAAGGACCTATTTGTAAAATGCAAGGACCTGTTTGTGAAAACTGATCTTCATATCTAGTTTAAAAACGTAGAAACTTGTAAAATTCTAAACAAATCACAAAAAAATCTGAAAAATACGAACTCAGATAGATGGAATCACCTCTGATAAATAGATGAATGACTTTTGACATGTTTAGTTTGCTCGAATAAATATGTGTTGTAGATCTGAGTAGTTTTAGTTGAGCTAGTTGTATTAAGTTTCTGGAGCTGAAATTTTGTGAGTAGTCTAGATCTAGTCTTGCGTTGTTGTAGTAAAAGTTCCAGCTCCATATCATGCTTATATCTGTCTGTGTGATTTATTCATGTTTTCATGCTTCATGTGTAGCTCAGTTTGATGTGATTTTTGGTCAGTAGCTTTGTTCTGAGCTCAGTTTCTTGTGTGAATTTTCTCTATGCTTTCTTGTGTGTATATCTGTCAGAACTAATTTTTGAAGTAAATCAAGCTCAATAATGAGTTAATAGTAAAACCAAGTTGAATCCTAGTTGCATCCTGAACTTTTGAGCTTGAGCTTCCCTATATCACCCCTACACAATGCCTGTTATTTTTGTGAAGGTTAATTTGTTAATAATGTATAGATGTGTACAACACCATCAAACAAGAATAATCTATCACACCCTTACACCTTTTTTGTAAAGAAATAAATGTTAAATCTTTATGAAGGTGAATGTGGCCACTCTTACACCCTGAGTTTTGCTTCAGTTTTTCATAAATATAATCTTGCTTTTTTGTTCAATTAAATCTTATGCATGTGCATCTCGTGTAGACTTGCTGACAGTACTTATACACTGATTCCGAAAAGTGGAGAGGAAGAGCTCGAGGGAGGAGTGAACTACGTGGAAGTGAACCAAGACCTGGACCAAAGTCCAGAAGAGCCCAAGGCTAGCTTTGCTGATGAAGGCAAGCACCGGAGCATAACCCATCTTTCTAACTTATGCAATTATCATGTTTGTGCATTTACGTTTCAGGAGTTGAATTGAAACCGATGCATGATCCCTAGGTACCTATGCTCTTTTACTAGTATGCTAGGTCGATACTTGCCATGCTCTAAGGACACAGTACAAGTCGAGTGATGTTCGTCACTGGCGAGATATAGGTTCTTATGTCGAAATCATAAGACTTGGTAAAATGATATGCTCATGTGGTAAGAGCATGGGATTTGGCTCCGGTCAAGTGGCTTTCATGGGTTAAGCATTTGAAAGTAATAAGCACTTGTCGGGAATGGGACCGGTAAGCCTAGTACCCGAATGAGCCGGTGTGGACACTTTATCACTACTAATATTGCGGTGTGCCTCCAGGCATGAACCCTGTGGTACATGTGTGAGGCCGAACGTACTGTGTTTGTCGTACCAAATAAGCCTTGTACCTAAGACTGTAGCATCTGATCCTAATCCGAGGAATGATGGGAACCGCGTGGTTGGTGAACTCTTTGAGAGTGCACCCTTCCGTGTGTTTAGGTCCACCTTACAAGGTTTATCAATCGATCGATCGTCGGTCTCTCACTGTTACATGGGACTGCTTATCCGACTCGCTACTATGATCCTACTTAATGATGGAACTGATGGATAATATTGATGTTTGATTAATTATATTGCACAACTTTTGCTTGCAGTAGTTGCTCACTTAGAAATGGATAATCAACTAGAATTTGAGCTAAAAGTTTGAATGTAAGGACCTACTCTTTGTTGCTTTTCAACAAAATAACCCACCAACCAAAAGCCTTACATGTCTAGAGGTTGGTGATGTAGTTATCACTTGACGTGTAAGTCTTGTTGAGTATTAATATACTCAGCCTTGCTATAATTGTTGTTTTCAGGTGATGCTTGTGAGGATGTTTGGCCTGGCCAGATCCTTCCTGGTTGAGAGCTAGAATGGGTGTACAATGATGAGTGATGGCATTATGGATGGCCTCCCATAATGTTGTCTTCCACTTATTTTATTCCTGCTGTTTTAAACTTTGAACAATTTATGTTATGCAAGAACAATGGTTTGTAATAAAAGACCCCTGTGGGATGGTTTGAATAATGTAATCTTTGAACTCGCCTTCGTGTGAGTTTTGATGCATATTGATTCGATCCTGTGTTGTAAGTGATTCACCGGGCTTGATCCGGCAGATACGACAAGTTAACTCTTCTTTATTGCATAAGTGCCAAAAGGATGGTTTATGCGATAATTTATAATTAATTTGGACGGGTCTGTCACAGCTGGCATCAGATCGATCATGTGCACCAGAGATCCTTAATTAACCTTAATCACTTGTTTCTGGAATAAAACTTGCCATGATTAGAGTGTTTGCGAAAAGGGTTGGAACGCTAAGGATGAAAATAGTCCGAGAGGCCCTAAAGAGATTTTTGGGTACTTTTCAGGTGGCTAAGTAAATTACGGTTTAATTAAGCTATCTTCCAGCACATCTTTTGGCCACGTGTTTCATACGTGTGCTGTGCCGCATCATGAGTATGCGAGGGTCCATAGGGCAATCTATTCCACGGATCCTATCTTCTCGATTGGATGCCCACGTGTTTTATATGTGTGCTTTCTGTATGTAAACCATATAAAGGATGGTATGTTCTATTCAACATGGACATGTCATGGGTTCTGATGTCGCCACGTTTTCCATACGTGTGCATGATTCCGCATTGCGAACATGTGAAGGGGGACCCCTCCAATCAAAAGGGGTGTGTCTCAGGTTGGACGCTGTCCATGCAGCATTAAACGCATGGGTGCCGTTTCTGTAGTGAATGGTAATGTTTGGGAACACTTCTGTGAGTGCTGACACGGAAGGTTATTTTCTTCCAGGTACACTAACCGCATTCCCGATAGTTAAGAACGTTTAGTATCCGATTAGTTATTATAAGGAGAGACGTATTGTTGCCTTGCTACCGGCACTAACTCCGATTTTTAGGCATTGTTTTGCCTTGTAAGGACGAATAGGCCGCTTTTTGCATCATGCTAGTGTTTTCTAAGTTAAGTGTTTTCTAAGTTAATCAACATGTTTAAAAAGGAAGTTTTTGGTCACGTAAAAACCACCTCACAAGTTTCTCGTTCAGAAGTGTCCCTGTTTTTCCAGTTTTAGGTCCTTGCTGTTCTTAATTTTTTCGGGCCCCTTCCCAGCTTTGTCTGCTTAGTCATCCTATACAAAAGTTGCTCCCTATCTATCCAAGAAGCTTCTGTAAACATTTCATGGTCATTGGATCAGTAGAACTTGTGTTATGATCAAAACAGTGCCGGTCAGTTTGCTGAAATTCTGGATGACAGCAAACTGAGTTTTTCTCAAACCACCCTTTTCTCATAAGTTTTATCCCAACCTTTGAATATCAAAGTTGTTTGGAACTTCATGTTTTATATGCTCGTAAAAATTCAGCATCGTTGCAGTTTTGTGCTAAGAGTTATGAACTTTTTAGTAACCCTCTGCCTGCTGTCTAACAGCCAAGACAGAGCACCGGTATCGGAATTTTTCGGGCATGATAACCTCAGTTTTTGCCTCTGCGTTGAATACCAATGTTATAGCATACGCGTTTGTACACTTTCTGACCAAAGATGAGCATTATTTAACCTCTAAGATGAGTGTTATGAATTTTATGCTTCAGAGTAGTGCGGCTGTCCCGATTCTGAAAGTTCTGCGGTCTGAGTTTTCGTCATCATGTTCTACTTGTTTACCTTCGCATGAACAAGTTTAAAAATATGTGTTTAATGAAAGCTCAAATTTTTAGATGCTGGGGCCAACACGCAACACTCCTTGAGTTGACATCTTGTTGCTCTCTTAAAGTAATTTTAGAAACCCCAGTAAACAAACAAATGATTATTTACTAGTCTTTGCTTTCTTCATACAAATCTCTACGGAACCTTTCGACTTGGTCTCCTTCCTTCCAAATCTTAAAGTTCACTTAGCATAATATCAACCGGGTGAAGTTTTAGGAGTATGAGCAGAGTTTTTCATGAGTAGTCAAGATTCTCCACAGGTCAAGATATGCGAAGTTTTCTACCAATCCAGGATACATGATCCTTTTGCACGAAAAATCCTCTAATAACTTCTCCCCAATACAATCTTAATTCTCGACGGTGGATACCCCAAGATCTTCTCGTTTTCCCTAATATCACAGTCAAATCTCTCAAACCTATTTGACCTCCCCTTTTCAGCGCAATGCCTGCACTGCGCAGTGTCGTCGCTCCGCCATCTTTTATGGTAGTAGCTGATCGCCCTCTACGCACACACTGCAGCGCCACCGTCATGTCACCCAAGGCATCTCAATGCCGGCCACTAGCGCGCCACGCGTAGCTTTTGCCAGCCACTGCTGCAACTTGGCACACGCACTAACCGCTACCGCTGTTCTCTGTACATCGATAAAAGGAGCACCTCCCATCGGCTCTCACTACACAGAGCTTGCCTCCACTTGATTCACCACCTCCCGTCGCTGTCACTGACCTCCGACTGCTCTTTTGAGCAAGCACACTGTCCACTTCCTTCTCCAATCCGCCGCCCCTCATCCACGGCGGGGCCATTAGTAAGCCGCGGCACCTCAACCAACCAAGGGCAGTCTTCAACCCGCCACCACTCTACCACCCTGTGAGGATCAGAGTGTCCGACGGCCGGTGGATGGCCACTCCTTAGAGATGAGTGATTGACAATATTGTGTGGACTGATGATGTGCTTTGTCTTGTGGATGTAGGCTGCGGCTTGATTTGCGTTGGTGCAGGTGAAGAACAAGTGCGAAAGGTCATAGCTTTGCGGGGCTTCCGAAGGACTAGAGTGACAAGTAGGCATGGTTCGATGGACCCGGTGACCAGACGGGATTGTTGACGGTTGATAGTCGTATCAAAGTTCGTTTGGACTTGAAAGCGGACAAATCCCCCGTCGTACTCAAGGGACCCTTCTTCCCTTGAATGGTGAACCCAAGGTATCGAATCCGTAGAACAATGTGTAACGCAAGATCCAATCTAATAAGCGGAAAACACTTTGATCTTGAAAAGGGTTTTTTGCATCTAATCTATGGAAGAACCATGAAAACACATCTAATCTACTTAACACTGGAGGTAGCAAGAGAAAGATAGGGGAGGTAAACCAATCTAGAGATTGGACCGGGTCTTTTGTTGAAGTTCCAAAACCAAGAAGAATAAAGCAAACGTATCTCATTAAAAGCCTCTTTAAATCGTGGCTTCCGTTCCAACCCTCGAAGGCACCTACCGTACACGTGACCAACATCCTGTCACGATGTCCCGCTTATTGTGTAGGTGAACCTAAGAGCACGTTCATGAGGAACGTGTTGAAAACGCTCGGTAAGTCAGGTATGCACCTCTAGCCACCATGGCTACAAGAACATCCTATAAAATCTATCCGCGGAATAGATTGGAGAATAAGAAAACCCAAGCGAAAACAAAATCGTAGTGAAAGCACTTGATCGCTAGAAATCGGATTCAATCTTGCAAATTCAACATGAAGTATAATACATGGACAAGATCACGACCGGGATCCTACCTTGATCTTGATCTTAGCTTCTAGAACTCCGACGTGGTCTTCCATGCAAGGTTCCCACGTCGGCTAGGGAAACCCTAGTCAACCATCTCGACCCTCTCCTCTCCGGAAGGGTGTCCCTCTCTTCTCTGCTTCTCGGCGGTGGATGACAAATGGGTTGATGCGTGGCTCGAGGCACGGGGACTATAAATAGCCCGAAGGTCGTCTAGGTCAAAGAGGGTGCCGAACCAGGCCCGGAATGGCCTGGGCCCATTTCGGCCCAGTTCGGCCCCGGCTTCCTCCCCGTCGCTTCTCGTGTCTTCTAGAACTTTTGCCGAGTTGTATGTGGGTCCTTGACATCAGTTTCCTCGCGGTTTAGAAAAGGGTGCTTGGCGTATGAAGTCCCACATCTTCCGTCTAGGTCCTCAACACTTCTCGGCTTCACACTTTAGTCCTTGGTTCATTCGAAGTCATGTTCATATTGTATCTTGACTTGTCCCGGGGTCCATGATCTTCTCGTAAAACCCTTGATGAACTTTACCCGAAAGTCCTCATTTAGGCTCTTGATTCCTGTGTAAACAATAAACTCCAAAAACCACATGCGAGTGCGAACTTGACATATAATGAGGGTTAGGATCGTTAGTGTGAATAACAAATTAATACCAACATAGAAGGTAAACATGTGGCTAGGTTGACGGAAATCGACCGCCAACATCCCCCCATGCTTAAACCTTGCTCGTCCTCGAGTAAGCCTTCAACGGATATTAGTGTTGCCTTTCAATGTTCATACCCTGCACTTGATCATACATGAGAAAACATAATACTCTCTAAATTTATATTCATTAAAGTTCCATAATGTACTAACTTTTATCTTTATGGAGGGTAGATATCATTCAATCTCTTTCCACAAGTACTTGATCATGCTCTCAAACTTTTAAACAAATCTCAGAAATTTTGAAAAATAAAGAATGAGATGAAGAGAAAAATTGCTTTACCAAGATAAAAAATAACCATCTTGCACTTTGCTCATGTACTCTCATCTCATCTTGTCTCTCAAGCCTACTTGTTCTACTCCTTTCCTCTCTCAAAGTATATGGTGGAAAGCTTTATATGGAGCTATAGGAAAGTTTAGTCCTACCAAGATATTATAGTTGAGATATTATTAAAACAATACTAGCTTCTCATGGTCTTACCGAGACTCGTCAAAAAGGTCATTGGAAAAAATAATGTTATCAAGGAGGGGGGAGAGATGAACACACACTTTTAGATAGGTGGACATGTGCAAATGGCAAAGAGTGATCCCGAGGAACAAACGAAGTCCTCGTTATCGGATTGCAAATGGTTGGAAAGATGAGTATGGGTCTTGATCTTGAATCCTCTTGAAAACTCAAAAAGCTCTAAACATAGCTAGAGAACCGGGGAGCTTTATTATTATTTTTTCTTTCTTCTTTCTTTCTTTTTCTCATCATACCTTTTCTTCTTTATCATTTTTTTTCTTTCATCATACTTTTTCTCTCTTTTTTTCTTTCTTTTTATTATTTGCTCCCCTTGAACTCTAGACGATACTAGCACTTCCTTGGCAACCCCCCCATGCTTAGACGTTTCCTCGTCCTCGGGCAAAAGAGGTGATAAATATGCCAAGGTGGAAGTTGAAGCACTCATATTTTCTTAGACAGAGATACTCGAAAAATCTTCTAGGGATCCTTTTGGAATTCTCCCTTACTCACTTGAAGCACCTTCCTTATAATCTTCCTCAAAATATTCATCCATACTCATATATTGGGTTGTGGTCAAGGAGGTGAACACAAAAAAGATATATTTGGATTTTGGTTGGATATTGGGTGAGGTTTGCGAAATTCCCAATGTGGAAACTCACAATGCACGGATAGAAGGGCTAGTATAAAGAATGATACGCAAAAACAGAATGACCAGCTTCTTAGTCTCGGGCCAGAGAAATCATGCCTTGAATTAATGCACCCAAAAATAAATCTTGTATATACTAATGTTTTGTACTCAAGTAAGTTTAGACTTTGGATGGGTAGAGCAAAATGCAAGCGGTACTCATGACAAGGTTAGCATAACTTTTTTGAGCATAAAAAGGTTCTTTGATTCATTCAAAATTGAGAGCAACGAAAAAGAACTATGGGACTGAGTTATCATAACCTCCACACAAGATTAGGCTAGCATTTAATTAAATTTCAGATTCATATTAAAAGAGAGCACTAGCTTAAACATGCATAAATCAAGCATAGGATCGAGCAAAGCGGCAATGATCATCACATATCAACATGGCATCAACTTTTTATCTTCACTAAAGGTGATAAGCTTGGTGGCAAACTTTATTCATGTTGATTTAAAGCAAACACTACTACTAACACACATGCTGAAAATAAATAAAAACAGAAAATGCTATGCACACACAAATTTGCATATAAGTTGAAAATAAAGAAAAGTAAAGAGGGAAAATCGAACCGAAGTTGAAGGCATCATTATTTTTTTTCTTCTTCCTCCCTCTCCATTCTTCATTTTACGGTGGTTGATATTGATGATCTTGCTTGTAGCATGGTTGCGTGGGTCCTCTCGAAATTATTCCAGCGGTGATATGTGAAGGCGACCAATTTGTTAGGCAATGTTTGTGGTCCCTTCTTCCATTTGACTTGCATTGGTTTGGATGGGGTGCCATGAAAACTTCGTTAGGAAGCATGTATGGTGGAGGATGTGGTGGCGTGGCTGCCCCACTTTCCCATGCTTGCATTGGCATACTTCCTCCATATGGTGGTGGCATCACAATCCCTCCATGTGGTCGTTTATTATCTTTATGTGCAGCCTCTCCTTCGTCTTGGGCCGCGGAGGATGATCCCTCTCCCACAATTTGTTCTTTTTAATCTTCTTTACCGCTACAAGAAATCCTTCCTCTAACCAATTTTGTCTTCATTCAATCTCAACCTCATGTTGGGAAGAGGAATATTAATCTTTGTCAACTTGTACCTTCTCCTCTCATCTCCACTAATAAATTTTCCTTGCTTCATGTACTCGATCCCAAAGAAATCCTGAGAAGGAGAAATTTTGGGTTCCTTGTTATCTTCTCCCGAAATCATTCCCCAAAAATCCTTCTTACATATTTTCTTGGACATCAACTTGCTCCGGTGCTTCCTTCTTGGAACCGAGTAGTTCTCCAATATATCCATAAGGAACTAGTTGCTCTTTATCTTCAAGGCGGAATGAGAGGCATGACACCCCTTCATTAATGACCGGTGCCAATGTATAAGAATTTCCAAGGCAAGCTCCTTGTGAGTAGTCACACCAACTCCATTAAAGAATTGCACCCATCCAAGGTTGCTCAAGATTTGATATCCGAGTAGAATCCTACACTTGGAGGGCATCATTGAAGTCAACATTTGCACAAGCCTCCTCTCAAGACGAACAAGCCTCTCCTCCTCCTCCGTCATCATGATGAATCCATTTGAATGCCTCGGAGTGTATGGTGGTGGAGTGGATGAACGAGTTGAGCGTCGTGGTGGAACGAGTGGCTCCTCCGTGTGTTTTGCGGTTTGGTGTACCACATGGATGAGCTTCGTGTACTCCTTATGCCACCAAGGGGCACCGTGCCACTCCTCGGTGGTGCCACATCTTCCTCCATGCTTCGGGGAGACTCAGAGACCGAGTGCCTCCTCGAAGAGCTCGATGATGACTCCGACGATGATGATCGTGTCTTCCTTCCGAGGATGATGTTCATGGCCTCTCTGCTGCACAAAGTCACAAACAACTCCCCCGGGGGTTTCCTACCGGTGGAAAAACATACAAAGAAAGAATATGGAGGGCGGAGTTTATTATTGTTAGGGTGAAGTGTGAGGTGCACAAGATAGGAGTGATGTTTGCCCAAAGGGTTTATGAATACTTGAACATGCAACCACCTATCATGGTGAAGCCAATCTATTGTGGTGTGACATGATATATTGACGTGATCTACGGGAGCAACCCCGAAAGCAAGGTAGCTAACCTTAATCATCAAAGCATCATCAACATGAACAATATATTGAAAACAAAAGGATCGGCGATTACATGACAAGATCCTACAACCCCATGGAACTCAAAATTTTTTCTAGGTTGTTTCTGGAACATATGGGCTATGAACTCAAGAACGCAAGTTAACAAATGGATAAAATACTTACCTCCCTTGTTGCCTTGTGTCCGCGTGATCCACGAGATTCCGTCGCCCAAACGTCCACAACCACTCCTTTGCTTGCACGATTTAGGGTTCCACCTCCATTATTTTGCTTTGTGTCACTTCTTTGCTCCCTTGCCTCATGTGCTTCTACTAATTTCTTGCAAAACAAAGCCCTTGCTTCCCCCATGCTTGTCCTTTGCATGTGCCCAAGATGCCAAATGATGGATGCCTTCCCGTGATGCATCATGGAGCACTATATGTTAATCAAACTCAAAGACCTCCCCTTGATCATGTTTAGATGCTAATTACTCCTCTAATTTTGAAAATTTAAAAATTAACTCAGCGCTAGTGATGAGTCCAAATATATCATTAGAGGAGATTTTAGGAATCCGAAACATTTGTATAATTTATTTTGGTTGCACCGGGATCGATTGCTTTCATTAATTGATAGCAAACTCCTCCGGCTTGACCGTGGGGGCATAGGTTTAGGTTCTAATTTTGGCCAAACATGAGAGAGAGATTTTGAACAAAAATAAAGTTAATGAGGCTTAGAAAAATTCTAATTCTAGAAAAACCAGTAGATGTTAAGTTGAATGAAACCAAAGATCAAGTTTCCTAGGTTCACACAAGTCCGACCATGCGTCAAAGATTAAAAACCATTAAGGAACATGGCAAGGCTTTACTTGTGTGTTCCTATCATGTAAGACTACCCACCCTTAACATCATGGAGAGGATGAAAGGCTTCGATAGGATCTGAATTTTTGGTACTAGTTTCTCAAAAAGAAGCAAATAAACTTGGGATGGCTCATGTCATTGGTTTAAGATCGAAAAATCCAAATAAAACGACCGAGCAAATAAAAGGTTCTCCGAAACTTGTTCAACCACTTAAGAGTTAATAGAATGTTTTGCGTAGCAAATTCTAAGACTCACTTACTTGAAATTCGGAAATCTTCCGGGTTGCCCTCCTGGTAGCTTTGTTCTTGATCGGGTTGTCCTCCCGGTAGCTTATTCTTGACTCGACGAACGGGTTGCCTCCCGCAAAGCGCTTCGTTTATAGTCTATAGCTAGACTTCTTCTCTTTTTCACTTCGGATCAACGCTCTTTGTGGGCATTGCAATCTTGGGGACCCCACTTCTACACCATCCTTGGCCTTGGTGTAGGTTTATTCTTCGGCTTAGTTATCTTTTTGGTCTTCACAGGCGGGTGTTGATTCTTGGTCTCGACGGATGCAACAACTTTTGTGTCTCCGCTTCATTCTCCTTTGGCTCCTCTCTTCCGATGCAATGATGAGGTAGAATGTATTTTATATTGACCATGTTACATTCCTTGAATCGTGGTTAACTTGAATGCACTCCTCTCGCCATCACTTGATCTCCCCCTTGCTAACGTCGATTGTTGCTCCGACGGTCTTGAGGAACGATCTCCCTAGGATAAGTGGCAGATGAGGTTGATCTCCTTTTGATCTTGGAGGTGGAGTTTCTCTTTGAGATTCCGACGATGTCCGGCCTCCGCTTTTAGATCTACGTGTTGCACGTCACCTTTGCTTGCAAAATTTTTCTAGACCATCCATAAAATAAACGTTTTTTTTGTTGGAGATGTAGCCGTCCACCTCCCATTAGGGTTAGCCAAATATATACAAAAACTAACAGAAAACTAGGGTTTAGCAAAACCCTAGATTAGATTGATTTTTTTATTGAGGATGATCAAAATCAAGAGATGCAAAAGAAAATCAAGAGAAAAACTGAAAATATTCACAAACGCAATACTAGATTGAATCTTGATTACTTGTTCCCCGACAACGGCGCCAGAAAAGGGGCTTGTTGACGGTTGATAGTCGTATCAAAGTTCGTTTGGACTTGCAAGCGGACAAATCCCCCGTCGTAGTCAAGGGACCCTTCTTCCCTTGAGTGGTGAACTCAAGGTACCGAATCCGTGGAACAATGTGTAACGCAAGATCCAATCTAATAAGCGGAAAACACTTTGATCTTGAAAAGTGTTTTTTGCATCTAATCTATGGAAGAACCATGAAAACACATCTAATCTACTTAACACTGGAGGTAGCAAGAGAAAGATAGGGGAGGTAAACCAATCTAGAGATTGGATCGGGTATTTTGTTGAAGTTCCAAAACCAAGAAGAATAAAGCAAACGAATCTCATTAAAAGCCTCTTTAAATCGTGGCTTCCGTTCCAACCCTCGAAGGCACCTACCGTACACGTGATCAACATCCTGTCACGATGTCCCACTTATTGTGTAGGTGAACCTAAGAGCACGTTCACGAGGAACGTGTTGAAAACGCTCGGTAAGTGAGGTATGCACCTCTAGCCACCATGGCTACAAGAACATCCTATGCAATCTATCCGCGAAATAGATTGGAGAATAAGAAAACCCAAACGAAGACAAAATCGTAGTAAAAGCACTTGATCACTAGAAATCGGATTCAATCTTGCAAATTCACCATGAAGTATAATACATGGACAAGATCACCACCGGGATCCTACCTTGATCTTGATCCTAGCTTCTAGAACTCCGACGTGGTCTTCCATGCAAGGTTCCCACGTCGGCTAGGGAAACCCTAGTCAACCATCTCGAACCTCTCCTCTCCGGAAGGGTGTCCCTCTCTTCTCTGCTCCTCGGCGGCGGATGACGAATGGCTTGATGCGTGGCTCGAGGCACTGGGACTATAAATAGCACGAAGGTCGTCTAGGTCAAAGGGGGTGCCGAACCGGGCCCGGAATAGGCTGGGCCGGCCTGGGCCCATTTCGGCCCAGTTTGGCCCCGGCTTCCTCCCCGTCGCTTCTCGTGTCTTCTAGAACTTTTGCCGAGTTGCATGTATGTGCTTGACGTCATTTTCCTCGCGGTTTAGATAAGGGTGCTTAGCGTATGAACTCCCGCATCTTCTGTCTAGGTCCTCAACACTTCTCGGCTTCACGTTTTAGTCCTTGGTTCATTTGGAGTCATTTTCATCTTGTATCTTGACTTGTCCCGGGGTCCATGATCTTCTCGTAAAACCCTTGATGAACTTTACCCGAAAGTCCTCATTTAGGCTCTTGATTCCTGTGTAAACAATAAATTCCAAAAACCACATGCGACTGCGAACTTGACATATAATGAGGGTTAGGATCGTTAGTGTGAATAACAAATTAATACCAACATAGAAGGTAAACATGTGGCTAGGTTGACGGAAATCGACCGCCAATAGGGATCAAGTGCGAATCACATGGTGCGAGAAGAGCAAATTGAAGTCGGATAGCAGGTTCGTTGGTTGATCCGAAATCCAACATCGAGCCGGAGTGACCATGGCGGCCAAGTCGAGGAGTTCGGTGTGGAGGTTGCACCAAGCTCGTGGTGTTTGCAGTGGTTCACCAGAAAACCACTGGGTTCATCGGTTGATCCACAAAGCCGACCCGAAGACTCGACAGCATGGAAGCGAGACGCCGGGCGGTCTTACCGCCCATGTGTGGGACATGGGTACCCCTGGGTCCCTACTGACCAGGCTAATGGACATCCCCGACAAGTGGGTCTGGCCTACCAAACGACCTACCTACCTGGTAGTGGGCCCAACAGACCCAATCTGTGGCCCACACAACGTCCAGAAGACCTTATCCAGAAAGACTACAAGACTAGGAGTGTACGACAAGATGGCGGCAGAATCCAATAGGCAGTCCGGGGATTATGGAAACAATTGTAATCAACTAGCGTTAGGTCTCCTAGTCGTAACCGACCAGGACTTTGGGTGACCGACCTTGTCCGCTGGCCAATATAAGGCGGGCAGAGCCTCCCCCGATGTATCTTCACAGCTCACCAATCAATCAGTCACCATCGACAACTAGACGTAGGGTTTTACTCTCCGGAGGCCCGAACCAGTATAAACTCACCGTGTTTCATGTGCTCTTGCATAACCATCGAGTCCTTAGCTCTATATCACCCCCAACTGAATCTAAATAAACCACCGGGGTTAACCCCCCCGTGGGCTGTGCAGGACTAAACCTCTGACTGTTGGCGCGCCAGGTAGGGGCTAATCCAGAGTTCTCCGTGCGACTTCGATGGCTCCGATCAACAGCGTCGTCTTCCCCGCCAGTATGGCAGACTTCCTCGCCAACCCTATCAACATTAGCTTTGGCTCCATGCTGTCGGGTTCTGCACTCCAGCGGCCGGCCTAGTCGTCCTCGACAATGCTGCGGTCACCCCCGTTCAGCAAGTCGAATCCGACTCGCTGATGGAAACCCACCCACCCACACCTTGTGATCTCGTTGTGGGTTTCAACTATGTTGCAACCATGCTTGCGGACACGATCAAGATATGCGAAAGCGTCAAGCGCTCTAGCAAACCGAAGACAACTCCAATCCGTATGCCCTTCGGCCTGCGGAACACAGTTCGTGTGGGCTCTGACCACACGAGGAAGCAGATCGAGATCCAATATGGGTCGGACTCGACCAACCTTCAGGTTCCAACATGTGGGCATCACAGGCACCTCCCAGACGGTCCTTTCCCTCTCCACAAGAAAGCCAAGCACACTGCCCGTGCCATCCTTGCCCTCTCGACAAGAAAGCCAAGCACACTGCCAAGCCAAGCACACTCAAGGTCGCCCGATCCAGCTTCCCGCATAGTCTCCGGACTGTGGCGAGTTCCAGGTCGCCCGTGTCATCCTCACACCCAATACCTATGGTGATGAGGTCTGGGCATGTCGCGGCTTCCCTGATTGTGAAACCCTTGTGGTCTCTGCAGATGTACTTGCTCTGACTAGTGAAACTGATGCTCAACGCGTACAACACGAAGCTGACAATGCTGTTCGAGCTCAACGCCACCAGGCGGAGATCGATCAGGCCAACGTAGCAGTTCAGGTCGACGCTGCGGCTCATGCCGGTGCGGCGCCCTAGGACAACGCCCAGGTGAACAACAACGGACCACCCCTGCGGGTCAGGTCATAGTTCAGCAACAACGTCAATATGACCCACCACCACGACGTCACCTGCGCGCACGTGATCTCCAGAGGGACTTCGAGGAGGTCGACGATGAGGTCTTCAACTCTCCCCAAGCCAACTTGGGTGCTGCTCTAGCAGAAATTGGACTACTAGCTGATACTCCACCGATGTGTCGAGCTCTTGCTCACATCCGGATCGTTACGACACAAGTGGAGGAACGAATTCAAGGCTACAGCCAGCATTCCAGGAGCAGGTCCGTACAACCTCATACCAACAACAATGATGGCCAACCTCCTCTTCAGCCCGTGGCTGAGGAAGGTGGTGGTGAGAATGAGGTGGTGCAACAGCCAAACACCGGCGCAAGACCTCAAGCTATAGGTAATGTGCCACCCCCGGCCGCGTAGGCTCCTGCAGCCAACCAACATCAGCTACGACGAGATGAGCACGAGATCTAGCACCGTGCTAACTATGATCGCATTAATGGTCTCCTGGACCCCCCTTAATGCCAACAATCCGATCCAAGCAACCGACATCTGGGTGTTGCACGATGAAGAGCTACGACGACGTGCCAACTACGACGAAGCTAATGGCTCACCTGAGCATTTGTATGTCGCCCTCGCGGGACCTCATACTGACTTCGACAACCAATCAGGTACGAGCACCGTCAACAACTTTGTAGCCTTCTCGTGGCGACTCCGGACCATGCGCTACCTAAAAGACTTCAAGACAACCATTTATAAATACGATGGTCGCTCTGACCCAAATATTTGGCTGAAGATGTACTCCATCGCTGCTCGGGCAATAGGTCGAAACGAAGACCACATGGCGGCCTACTTCCCCTTGGCGATGGCTAAAGTGCCACTTCTGTGGCTGGATAATTTGCCTGCAGAATCCATTTCCTCGTGGCCAAGTCTGTCGCGGTTGTTCACTACGAACTACCAGGCGACCTACAATCGTCCCGGCAACACACATTACCTCGCAAGGGTGACCATGAAGACTAGTGAAACCCTCCGGGACTACACCAACCTATTCTTTGAGAACCGCAACGAGCTTGCTGGCGTCAAAGATGATGACATCATCACCCACTACAAGAAGGGCGTCACCAACATCAAGCTCTTCGAGAAGATCCATGAGGCTGGGGCAAAAACTATTGTCGACCTCATGGCCTACGTCGACAAGCTCGTGGATACTCAAGATGCTGTCGTCCACGACTTCAAAGGCAACAGAACTGATGATGCATCCGCGGCCCTGGCCTTGATGATGTCTGTCAGTTCCATGATGGCGCAAAGCATTCTATGCGTAATTACGTGGAGCTGAAACGCGCCCTTGGCATGCCAGAAGAGCCCAAGCCGGCCAAGAAGACCAACAACGGTGATGGACACTATGACAACCGCTACAACAACAACCAGTGCTACAATGATTGGTACCGCCGACCTGATTGGCGTGATGACTGCGACCGGTGACCTTATCACCGTGATGATCGCCGCGATGAGAGAGATCGCCGTGATGACTGCCTTGACGATCGTCGCCACGACGACCGCAAGGACGATCGCACCAAGGAGCGACATGACGACCGTCGCAATGATGGTGACCACCGCAAAGAGAGGACCTCTTCTCCACCACCTCCGGGTGGCAACCCTAATGGCGCCTTTCAGGCAGCCAACAGGGAGATCAACTTCATCATTAGAGGTCACAGGGCTTCTCAAAGCCACAAACAGCAGCATGCCGGAGCACGCGAGATTGTCCTCGTCAACACAGAGGCTCTGCAACCTCTGAGGTGGTCGGAGTTCCCCATAACCTTCTCAAGGGAAGATTATTGGGTCCATATACCAGACCCTGGGACATACCCACTGGTCGTCAACCCCACAGTGGATGGAGCCGTGCTACCCAAGACGCTCATCGACGGAGGCAGCAACCTCAATATCATATTCATAGAGACCTTGAAGAAGATGAAGTTCGACTTCAGCAAGATGACAGCCTGCGATGAGCGCTTCTGTGTGGTCGTGCCCAGCAAGGCAGCATACCCCTTGGGTCGTGTTTGTCTCCCAGTCACCTTTGGCACTGAGGCCAACTACTGTACTATTGATGCGAAAAACAGAATAAAGTTCTTCACGATAGCACGTAATGGATCCCTGGGATGCAACAAGGTGTGCCAGCCGACCTGACCTATTGATCGACACAGAAGAGAGTAGAAGATTAAATACGGGTTAATCAACTAGAGAACCGATGAGAGCCTTCCACGTGGGCACAGCGTAACAGCCTGATCGGCCGATACGGGAGCGGGCGAAATCGGCTAGCCGCTGGGGCATCCAAAGTGCAAGTATGTTCAGAGCAGCTGGGATCAGCCGATCTTGTGACGTCAGCAGCGAGACAGATCGGGATCATCTGTGGGATCGATACGTCGATGACGCAGCGAGAGGTAGCCGATACGATCGAGCCTCGAGCGGGATAAATTGGTGATAAAAGCTAAATAAACACGAATTGGTACGGAACTTGCAGATCTAGCTGATATCGATAAATTGTGAATAAATCTAGATGAAACCACAGTGATGCACCTAGTGGTTAGAGCCAAGGAATTACTCGGTAAAGCGGTACTCACAAGCCTGCCGGAGGTCGATTGATGCAGCCCGACAAACTCGAAGGACGACACTTGAACAAACAAGAAAACAATAAGAAGAAAACTTTTGGTGAAATCGCCGACTTGAAAGGTAAATTGCAGGAAAAAGTAAATGTTTGTGTTTGTTGGTGTACCATTTTCTTCGACCACGCAGGGTCGCTATTTATGCCCTGAGGGCAACTTGACTCCTAGTCAATGACGACACGACTTACTCAACTCTAAAGAAATTACAACTGCTAAAAATAGACGACTCGTGCAAGAGTCGGACTTCCTAAACTGACTTTGACTTGTTGTCAACTGATGTTGACCCGCCTGAGCCTTCCTTCCCTCCTTGGTTTATTCTTCTTTTGCCGCTTTCTCTCCTTTATACCAGTCGATTCTCTTCTTTCACTATCGGCTAGTCTCGTTGACTTCTACTCAATCAGCCGTTTTTGCATCGGCTGATCGCTCCTTTCCTTTCTTCTATCGGCTCTGTAGCTTTCCTGGTTCCTCTTCGTCTCTTACTGACACATGTCAAAAAACAATGTCAACGCATGCCCCCCAGTTTTGGAGTAAATATCTTTTGCTCCGAAATTCCTTGGATTTCATCTTCTTTCTCCGAGTCGAATGCAACCAACAAGTAGATTTCCTAACAAACTTGAGGACTCAAGGCCATAAATATTAGCCTCCCTGGCTGTTTCTCTGTATACGTCACCTCATTGCCATCGTTTCATAGCTTCCAAGTCGATTAGATCTGTAATTGATTTTCTGTCAAAAACGATGGCTTCTGCATCAGACTCTGCTGATGGTGGCCGTAGGACAGATCTGTCGGTAACTTTTTCCGTGGTCCCTCAGGTATTGCTTGAATCCTTTGTCTTTCACTGCTGATCGATGTCGCTTAATCTTAGATTCCTTCCCTTTTGACTGTAGGAATTCAGGAATCCCATCACAATCCCCGCTGGCAATCCCCCTAGCTTTATCTTCCTTGGTCCCATGAGTAACCCTGATCCAACCACTCTGATCAATCACGAAACTGCTAGAATCCCCTTTAAACAAACCAATATGAAGGTGTCCGATTGGAAAGAAGCCTTTAGGACCTGGACTGGCTATACTTCAGGGTCGAAGACCTGGTATTGTAGAGTTGCTCAGAAATATCGGCCTCATTGGGAAACACATCACCTTAACCAATGCATCACCCTTTCTTTGTCTGACATGGCCAAAAATGAATCATTGCTCATTGCTTCTTCATATTATTGGTCGGACGCCTTGAATGGTTTTCTCTTTGGTCATGGGCCGATGACACCTACCTTAGTAGATGTTCTTATGTTGACCGGCTTGGATATCCCTTCTTCAGATCGGACTTTTCGAAAGGCCAATCCATCTTTCAATTTGAAAACCAAAGATTCTCGTGGCTGGACTGGCTATATCACTGATCATATGAAAGTTGGGACAGTCCAATCCAGGGAACATGTAGCTTTTCTTAACATGTGGTTGGACAAATTCATCTTCTGTGGAAAAACTGTTGGTCCAACCTCTAATTATCAAGTCCTGGCTGAACTCTTGAATAGTGGTAAAGAAGTGTCGACTGGGCATCCCTGGGCCCACCACTCTTGTGGGCCATACCTGGGAGATAAGAACCTGTACACCTAGACTACTCGACTAGTGGGCCACGGTGCAAGATTGCCGTGGACCACGAGGCAAGACAAGACGGACAAGGACTTGTACTAAGATTAGGATAGCTTTCTATAACTCGTATAGGCTACTCCTAGTCCTACTCGAATAGTACTCTTGTACCAATCCGACTTGTAACCCTGCCTCCCGTGGCACATCAGGCGAGGCAGGGACCCCTCTCGAAATATACGCAATCAATACAGAGCCACGCAGCATACAGGACGTAGGGTATTACGCACATTACGGCCCGAACTAGTCTAATTGTGTGCCCCGTGTCTCACCATCGTGTTCCTGATCTCGGCGAGCCCCACCGCACAATCTACTACTTTGGGTACCCTGTCGTAGGCTCGGTGTCTAAAACACTGACAGCTGGTGCGCTAGGTAGGGGATCTCGTCGTTGATCCGCTGGCGAATTCGATGGCTCTTGTCATCATCAAGCCGACCGTCGCTTTCCAGCAAGGCGACACCTTCGTTTTTGGCTCTTGGGTTTGTGTTGCTGACGACGCTGGATCGTTTCTCCGTTTCTTGGCATCAACTCCGTAGTCAAAGCTCAAATCCTCGACGCTTACGCAAGCTTCGATGGAGGAACTCGTCGAAACTTTCAGTGAAATTTCGCTCTCTGATTCGCTCAGAAAACTTGAGTCGGAGTCCGAGTACAACTCAACTTCGTCTTCTATTCAACCTGAGTTACTTTCTTCAGCTTCACAGCTTGCGCTCAGCCTGGATAACATTCCCACACCACCTCTCTTCGGCCATCGCCATGTCAGTGCCGCTTACCAAGCCGCACTGAAGCGCCTCATGTGCCCTGGCTCGAAGACCGTGCTCGAGTACTTTTCGAATTCAGAAGTCAACTTCAACTACTTCGATTCGGATTCATCCGAGTTCGAGTTCGACTATGGTTCGGATTCTACTGAAGCACAACAACTGATTGGCCCTGCTCAAGGACTGGTGATCACATCGACACCTGAGGGTAGATTTGTCTACTGGCCTGAGCATGTGCCTACTAATCTCACCTTGGATGATCAAGAGCGCTTTATCGCTTGTCTCGACAACTTACCCTTCCAGGAAGGTGACAAGCTTGTTGATTATGACACTGATATTGAGCTAATTGAGAGTACGGGTACTCACTCGTCTTATCGAGAAGTTTTTATCGTCGATACTCCGCAGGGGCGTCGTGCCAACTATCGCTTTCTAGATGATGTATCTGACAATGAACTCTCTATCAACACTCCTGCTGATGAAATTGCGGAGGCCAAAGCTGCACGTCGTCAACGCAACACTGATCGTGCAACCCTTCGTCGTGAACTCGAGGAAGCTCTACCTACCCGTAATCTTCAAGAGGCTTTGGATGCGGTTGCTACTCGTCAATATCGTACTCCAGAGGAAGCTATTAACGCGATCAACTTGCTTGGTCGCTCTATGCCTCGTGACAGGGCGGCTGCTGAAGTCGCGAAGTTGGCTGAACTAGCCTACACTATGCTACATCAAAATACCAGTACTCCTAGTCACCATGGTAGCAGCAGAGGTGTTCATCGCACTGCGCACAGTCCTCAATGCACACGTCCGGAAGCTAGCAACAGGGACAAAGGTGGTGAGGGCAGTGTCAATAGCAAGTCGGGAGACTCTCATTACGACGCTCGCATAACAATCAACGCCATACGTGCTGAGCGTGAGAAGCAAAAGGATGTGGACTCTGATTCCTTTCCTGCCTTCTCCGCTCGACTTCAAGCTCTGCTTCTTCCGGAGAAATTCAAGCCCTATGGAATTTCTAAATATGATGGCAAGCAAGATCTAAGGCAATGGCTGCATTGTTATGCTCTGTCCATCACTAATGCCGGGGGCAATGATGATACTAAATGTATCTATTTCCCTTTTTGTCTGGAGCAAGCACGCCTCACATGGTTTGAGTCCCTCAAGTGAGGCTCCATCGACAGCT
This sequence comes from Cenchrus fungigraminus, assembly GCA_036936925.1. NCBI lineage: Eukaryota > Viridiplantae > Streptophyta > Magnoliopsida > Poales > Poaceae > Cenchrus > Cenchrus fungigraminus. Next base: position 62,839,802 of record CM072779.1, read on the forward strand.
GGGGACAACTCAAGCAATGCTTCACCAGTAACTTCGCGGGTTCTTTGGGCCGTCATGGTACTCGGAAGGACCTTGTGCTGATCAAGCAAAAACAAGGCGAGACTCTTTGCGAGTACATGCGCCGCTTCTTTGAAAAAAGGGCTACTGTTGTTGATGTTACCGAGAAAGAAGTCATAGATACCTTCCAGGACCGTTTTCATGATGACAGGCTTTTCCAAGACTTCGGTCGCGCTCGCCCAGCCAACATCACCAAGCTCAAGGAGATGATCACTCACTGGGTGGATGAGGAAGACAAGGCTCGCAATCGGTTCAAGCATCTTCGCAACAACCAGAATAATAACAACAACAACAATAATGCTGGAGGAAGCAACAGTGGCGAGCAACAGCAGGGCAATCGCACAGGTAATAACTACTCGAGCAATCCTAATCGCAAGCGCAAGCCCGACAACACTGTTGCAGCCATGGAAACTACTGCCAAGCCTGAAGATGATTCCCACTGGGCAACATTGACCAAGCAGAAATGCCCATAGCACCCAGAGGGCGACCATACTAAAGAGCAGTGTTACCAACTTTGCCGTGCGGTGAAGAATACACCCGAACCAGTGCACCCAAACCCAAGGTTTCGTAAACACAAGGGGAAGAAGGCTAACACAGACACTGGGTTTCAGAACCCCTCCAACACTGTCAATGTCATCTTTGGTGGGATTCCAACCAAGCGCATGTAGAAACTTGCACTAAGGGAGATTATGTCCATTCGACCAGCAGCTCCAACTTTTCTAAAGTGGTCTGAAACCCCCATTACCTTCTCAAGGGCAGATCAGTGGACTAGTTTGTCTGAGCCAGGACGATATCCTCTCGTTCTGGATCCAGTGGTGGCAGGCTCCAGGCTAACTAAGGTTCTTATTGATGCTGGCAGCGGTCTCAACGTCCTGTTTGCCAAGACCTTAAAGAAGATGGGCCTGGATATCACCAATATGCTTACCAAGACCAACTCACCATTCTATGGTATCATCCCGGGAAACGCAACTGTTCCTTTGGGTTCAGTTGTACTACCCGTTACCTTTGGAACTAAGGATCACTACCGCACCGAGTACATTAAGTTCGAGGTCGCTGACTTCGAGACTTCTTATCATGCTATTCTTGGCAGACCTAGTCTCGCCAAATTCATGGCTATTCCACATTATGTGTACCTTGTACTCAAGATGCCAAGCCCCAAAGGAGTTCTCTCATTGCAAGGGGATTTAAAGCGTTCCTACGACTGCGACACTAAAGCCGTAGAACTTGCTTCGACAACTCAAGTACCCAATGCTGTGATGGAAGTCTTCACTGCAGCAAAAAAGCTTGCTTCGAGCGAGCTGGAGGTTCTTGAGAAGACGGATAACAACAAGCCTGCACCGACTAGTGACGTCCTGCTCAAAGCCATTGACCTTGGTACTAGTGACAGCAGCAAGACGACCATGATCAGTGCACAACTTGATCCTAAATAGGAAGATGCGCTTGTCAACTTCCTCCGGGCTAACCGTGATATCTTTGCATGGAAACCATCTGACATGCCAGGTGTGCCCAGGAGGTTGATCGAGCATTCACTCAATGTCGATCCTAATGCTACCCCCAAGAGACAACACCTTCGTCACTTTGCTGATGATCGCAGGGCTGCTATCAAGAAAGAGCTCGTTAAACTACTCGCGGCTGGCTACATCCAGAAAGTCTTTCACCCGCAATGGCTTGCTAACCCTGTGCTTGTCAGAAAGAAGAACTCTAATGATTGGAGGATGTGTGTCGACTACACTGATCTTAACAAGCATTTCCCCAAGGATCCTTTCGGGTTGCCGCGGATTGATCAAGTCATCGATTCCACGACGGGTTGTGCTCTACTTTGTTTTCTGGATTGCTACTCTGGCTATCATCAAATTACAATCAAGGAATCTGATCAAGAGAAGATCGCATTCATCACCCTGTTTGGTGCTTATTGTTACACAACAATGTCCTTCGGGTTGAAAAATGCTGGTGCTACTTATCAAAGAGCTATCCAAGCGTGTTTCAAGAAGCAGCTTCACAAGAACGTGGAAGCATATGTGGATGACGTCGTTGTAAAGACTAGGGATCCAGACATGCTTACCACGGATCTTGAGGAAACTTTTGCTTCGCTACAGGAGTACCAATGGAAGATCAACCCCAACAAATGCGTCTTTGGCATATCATCAGGAAAACTACTCGGGTTCATCATTAGCCATCGTGGCATCGAAGCAAACCCCGAGAAGATTACTGCCATCTCCAACATGCAAGCTCCGACTACAATCAAAGATGTCCAGAAGCTAACTGGATGTATGGCGTCACTCAATCGCTTCATCTCGTGACTTGGAGAATGGGGACTTCCTTTCTTCAAGTTACTTAAGCGGCGAGAGAAGTTTACGTGGACAACCGAAGCTGATCAAGCTCTTTCTCAGCTCAAGGAGTTCTTATCCAAGCCTCCAGTCCTCACAGCTCCTTGCCCAATGAAGAGCTCTTGCTCTATATTGCTGCGACTACTAATGTTTTCAGCACTGCTATTATCATTGAATAGCAGGAGGAAGGCCATGGCTACCCTGTCCAGAGGCTAGTTTACTTTGTTAGTGAAGTACTCTCAGAATCCAAGGCTCGCTACCCTCCGGTACAGAAGCTACTCTATGCGGTTCTGATCACTTCACGGAAGCTCCGCCACTACTTCATCGAGTACAAGATTTCTGTGGTTACTAGCTACCCTCTTGGCGAGATATTGCACAACTGGGATTCCACAGGAAGGATTTCTAAATGGGCTGTAGAGCTTGGCGCTCTATCGCTCGAGTTCAAGTCTCGCACTGCTATCAAGTCTCAAGCCTTGGTTGATTTCATGGCTGAGTGGCGGGAGAATCAAGTCCCAACTCCAATTGAGCATCCAGAACATTGGGTCATGTACTTTGATGGTTCACTCAAGTTGGAAGGCGCTGGTGCCGGGGTACTTCTGATTTCCCCCAAGGGCGAACAACTCAAATACGTTTTGTAGATCTTCTGGAAGGTCTCAAATAATGAAGCTGAATACGAAGCTCTACTGCATGGTCTTCGTCTTGCAGTCTCTCTTGGTATTACACGACTACTTGTCTATGGTGATTCTTTGGTGGTCATCAATCAAGTCAACGATTCCTGGGATCGTAATGCTGAGAACATGGATGCGTACTGTCAGGAGGTACGCAAACTTGAGAACAAATTTCAGGGTCTCGAGTTCCATCATGTTATTCGCGACAACAATGTTGCTGCGGACGTCTTGTCGATGCTGGGATCTACACGAGCTCAAGTGCCAGCTGGAATATTTGTCCATGAACTCCACAAACCATCAATTCTGGAGCAATCATCTGCACCTACGACTACTTTAGTTCAACCTGATCGAGAAGTGCTTATGATTGACGTGGACTGGAGAACTCCTTTTATCGACTACATTAAACATTAGTTGATTCCTGAAGACAAGTCAGAAACCGAGCGCATCTCATGCTGCATCAAGGCTTATGCTCTAGTCGGAGATCAACTCTACAAGTGAGGCGCAAGTTCTGATGTACTCATGAAGTGCGTTTCTCGTGAAGAAGGCAAGGAAATCTTGGAGGAGACACACAAAGGAATCTATGGCAATCACGCTTCTTCCCGCACCTTGGTGGGAAAAGTATTCAGACGTGCTTTCTACTGGCCTACAGCTCTTGCTGATGCAGAGGAACTAGTCAAGAAATGCCATGGATGCCAAATCTTCGCCAAGCAACAACACGTTCCAGCCTACAAACTCATTACGATACCACCAACTTGGCCTTTCTCTTGCTGGGGGCTGGATATGATTGGTCCTCTCACAAATGCGCCAGGGGGATTCAACAGAGTTTTGGTGGCTATCGACAAGTTTACCAAGTGGATTGAGGTCAAGCCTGTTACCTGCCCCAAGGCTGATAGAGTCCTCGACTTCTTGGATGAAATCATACATCGCTATGGGTTCCCTAATCGCATTATCATAGACCTGGGTTCGAATTTCAACAATCACCAATTCTGAGAGTACTGTGAGAACAGTGGAATTGACGTCTGGTACGTCTCTGTTGCTCATCCACGCACCAATGGCCAAGTGGAACGCGCCAACGGGATGGTACTCGATGCTCTCAAAAAGTGACTGTATGATGCTGCAAATACCAAGGGCGGCAAGTGGATCAAGGAACTACCCAATACTCTCTGGGGCTGCGTACTCAGCCTACTACTCCCACAGCGCAATCACCCTATTTCTTGGTCTACGGCTCTGAAGCCGTTTTTCCTGCTGATGTCATGTGGTGTTCTCCGATGGTTGATCAGTACGAAGAAGGCGTAGCTGAAGAAACAAGACAGCCAGATGTCGACAGTCTCGAGGAAGCTCGCTACAACGCACTCGTTCAATCAGCTTGATATCTTGAGAAGATTCGTCGCTACCATGACCGCAATGTTAAGGAACGCTCCTTCAACATTGGTGACTTAGTCCTTCGTCGTATCCAGAACACGACAGGTCTGCACAAACTCAACTCGCCATGGGAAGGTCCTTTCTCTGTTGCAAAGGTCACCGCCCCAGGCTCATATCGTCTTCAAACTCTTGAAGGTGAAGAAGTCGACAACTCTTGGAACATCGACCAACTTTGTCGCTTCTACCTGTAGGGGGTCTCAACAACCCTCTCCAGGCAGCTTCGGTTGCAACAACTCACTAGGCAGCTACGGTTGCCACTACTCGTTGGGGATCAAGACAATCCTCTCCAGACAGTTTCGGCTGTGACTAATCGTGGCTTCAGCTGCGATCACTCGTAGGGGATCATGATAATCCTCTCCAGGCAGTCTCATTCTGCGAACTCGTATGGAGTCATGACAACTCTCTCCAGACTACTCCGTGTCGTATAGAGCAATAAGTGGCACATGCTGTCCATGTCTCTATTTTTAATAAGAGGCTTCGGCCTAGAGTAACACCCTAAATAGTAGGGTCTCAGTGGAACTCTCATACAAGTTGCTGCTACAGCAAGGATGAGTTCATCACACTGTCTCCTACGGTCTTACTCGTTCTTCGGAACATCCTTGCGAGTACTCTCTCACTAGGCTCATAGCCTCAGAGGTACTTAAGGCACTATTACTCAATAGTGTATCCAGACATTGTAAACTCTGTACAATGTGTTCCGTAATAAAGTTGTTATTCTATCGACTTGTTACTGTCCTTTGCTTATTTCACAACAAAGCCTTCTTTTACACTGCTACAGCTAAGGTGTTCAACTCGTTGTGCTTAAGCTAATATTCTTCGGAACATATCTAGACTTGAGTACATCTACTCGAGTACCGTATCTCTTTTTGCACCCACACACTCATTACCAACTCGAGTACATGGCATTCACACAAGCATACAAGGGATCCAGATAATTGACTTACTCAAGTTTTCAATTATATTACATAAGCACTTGTTTGGAATTACACTTGTTTTTCCATAGTGTTTTGTCCTACAGGTACATCTAACGAAGATCTATGAACTTGGAGACTGCTTCCACGATTGGAGATGTCTGTTGCATCAACTTGTTCAACCTGTCGTCGGTGCAATCTCCAGATCTCCCGTTCATGATGACCGTCAGATCCGCTTCTGCGTAGAAGGACTTGATGAAGCTCAAGACTTGATTGGGAATTATGCAGGCCAGCCTCTGAGCGTACTCCAAAATCTTCTTTGGCGTGTCCGTCAACCTTTCCACAAGTGGACGCGGTTGAACTCCAACAACTCTAGGCTCGAAGAGATTGGCTACTGGCTCGGCTGCCTCCATCAAGGCCTTCAACTCTGCACGCAGACACTCAGATTCTTCGATTTTGATCTTGAGCGACGAATCATTCCAACCGTCAAGGCGAATCTGCATTTCACGCTCAAGTTCCATGCACCGCACCTTATAATTAGCTTCGAGGTCAAGACGGACTGATTCTTCACGGTTATAAGCCAACTGCTAGTCCAGCGACTTGTTCTTGTACTTTTCAACCTCTTCAGCCAGCTCTGCAAAAGACCAAGACTACTTATAAGGATGCAGTGCGCAAGAAAAAGTACTCTAAAGATAAGTTCAGAAAGGGGGAATACCTTTATTCTTCTGGCGTAGTGACTTGTTATTCCCAACAACGTCATCCTTTTGAGCCGTCAGCTTCTGAATTTCATTGTGGTACTCTGCGCCATTACCATCAAGCCTCTCTTGCAGCTTTAGTGATAAGGCTTTCTGTTCCTTAAGTTCTTCTCTGAGCTGAGAGACTTCTTCGATGTTAGCCGCGTATTGCTCGAGCAGACGAGTCTTGCGTTTCGACTGCTTGACTACTTCCAGCAAAAGCAAAACAACTCAAGAGTCAAAGACAAGATATCTTTGGCCAAAAGTACTCTACAAGAGAAGCCAACTTACTGCAAAGAGCTTCTCTACACTGCGGAACATCTCGGCGTGCGCCTGCAAGTTTTCCTCATCCAGGCATGAATCATCATACGGCATCAGGCCTTCAGCTTTGGATTGAGTACTTGCGATCGCTTCTGAGTGCATCGCAGCGCTGTGCAGAGGAGCCGGGTCTTCAATTTCTGGCTCGTGCGGCACTATGCGGCCTTCTGGGTTGTCTTCAAGCGCTAGCCGTGCATCTATCTGACGCACGGGGGCTTCAACAACAGGGACTTCTTCATGGCGTAGTCCGGCTTCTGGATCAACCTCCAGGCCTTCATTCACCACCGCCTCAATGTCTTCGGGTTGTTGAACCCTGGGCTTTGAAGCCGCATCCACTACTGCCCTGACTACATCGCTCCAGAGGAGGTGCAGCGCTTGTGCAGCATCAGCTTCCGTAGCTACTACTTGGGGTTCTGGAAGCATGTCTTTTTGTTCTACTGGAGAGTTCTGATTATCTTCAGTAAGACTACTTCCAGAGGCTCCCCACTTTACATCAGTGGATTTACTACATCAACAAGTTGGTCAGCACATTCAAGATTATCAACAACAAGAAGTACACAAGTACTCGGGTACTTACAGAGCAGCACGGGGCACCACAACTCTTGGTCACAACATATCGAAGAAAGAGGGTGCCGCCGGTTCCACTGGAATTTTCTCCACCGGTGGCACACTTCCCGATGCCGCAGCTCCTTGTTGTTCAGGCACCACCGTTTCAACGGTTGATGAGGGAACCACGTCGGGTTCTGTTGTTCTTGCAGGGCTACTCGAGGGTACTTGTGCAGTATCCTCGATAACCTACGCAAGTCAAAATTCAAGCCATTACAACAGAGAACAAGTATTCAACACGATATTGGCTACTTAAAGTTCTCAAAATTCACCGTAATGGATGGCAGAGCTGTGACCTTCTTCACAGCACGCTTCCCCACAGTGGTTCTCTTCTTCCGCGGCGGCAGCGTCACATCATCTGCAAGGGATGAAGCCGACCCCTTCAATGCCCCTGCGGAGACACCACTAGGGATTGGCGCCCTAGAGTACCCATAACGACCTCTCACTTCAAAGCGCTGTTGAAGTGTTTGTCCGTCGTCGTCGCTTGAGGAGGCGTCCTCCACCAAGACTTCTTCTTCCCCTTGAGCAGATCGATTACTCTCGGGGGTTTGAGCCTCACCTTGAGATGGCTCTTCCTCCGGTGCTTGTAGTGGATCGCGGGGGCGAGGAGTAGGGATGGAGACAAATTTAAGACATCCTCCTGCAAATCAAGACAAATTCTCTAAGTTCACGACTACTTTTCATAAGTACTCGGGGGCTAGTTTGCGGATACTCACCAGATGCGGAGGGTTGTCAGCACTATATTATTGAACAACTGCTGAAATTCCATGAAGATTCTTGAAAATCTTTTGCAGCCTCTCCATCACGAGATCATCGCTGATCTCCTCTGAAGACAGTCTTGAGCCATCTTCAGTACCCGTGTACTCGAACCCAAGATTTTCCCACTGCATCAAGGGTTGTACTCGCCGCTTCATGAAGCTAAAGGCAACTCTCTCAGCTGTCAAGCCTTGCGCCTTCTTCTGTGCAATCTTAGCCAGCAACTCTAGAATCTGAATGAACTCTTGCATTGTTGGTTCATCCTTCCAGAGCCTATCATACACAGGCGCAAACATGCTTGGCTTCGGCAGTTGAGGAGGGCTGTTGTCAATGTAGAACCACTTGGTCTTCCAATCCTGATTCGAATCTATCAAGTCGTACTTGAAGTACAACTCTGGTGCCTTCTAGCGCATCTGAAGACTGGCTCCACCGACTACTACTGGGAAGTTTGCGTTGGGCTGCGGCTTCGGGCGAAATATCTTCCTAAACAAAGCCCAATGTGGGCGAATTCCAAGGAAAGCCTCGCAAAAGTGAACGTACACTGCAATCTGGAAGATGCTGTTCGGGTTCAGATGTACATGCTCCAGCTTGAAGAAGTTGAGGAATCCCCTGAAGAATCCGACGACGGCAGAGTCAACCCACACTCGACGAAGTGGCCGAACATCGGGATTTCATCTGGAGTCTTCTCCATGGGCCACGCATCTCCCGTGGCAGAGCTCCATCCTGCGACTGCCTTCTCGCGTAGCAACCCAGCAGCTTCAAGGGCCTTGATATCATCCTCCCTCATCTTGGATTTCTTCCAAGAAACGGCTTGGCTTGGTGGCTTCGTGATTACCACGGTCTTGTACTTGGGCTCCGGCAACTGATTTTTGCCGCAGCCAGATTTCCTCTTCTATCCCTTGGTCAGTGCAGGCTTCATCCTTCCAGTCATAAGGGTCTTCTTTCGCATTGACTCGAGGTCTGCGAGGGGGTGGAGGAGGAAGCACTTGGCGGTGTAGATGCTCAAACTCTGTGGCGGCTACGCATGCTAAGGCTTTCTTTCTGGATCTAAGGGCGAATGGAAGCAGTGAAACCCTAAGGGATACCCCCTCGGGTATTTATAAAATCAAAACTCTAACGGTTCAACCTGGTGACCCTTCATATTCAACAGATTGGTTACACACAGGCCAAAATTTTAGGCTAAGTCAGTGGACTTAAATCCAAGACCAGCTCGGCTCCATCTCGGGGGCTCAACTACATGATGGAATTGGTTTTCACTCAGCTACAGTTCATTGAATTCAAGCCACTATTCTACAGTCAGATTGGATCCTTCAATTCGAGAAAGTACTCGACTCAAGGCTCGGGGGCTCCGTGCCATGTGTCCTTCAGCTTTTCTCAGGATTTTACGGGATTATTTGACAAAAACTACAGATTGACCCTCAGCTTTAATTGTCAATTCAAACTAAGGCTCGGGGGCTACATCCATATAGGATGCGATTTTTGTAAACACACTCCTATATGATTTCTTCGGACTTTTTAATGGATTTTTTCGGAGCAAGATCAAAGACTAGAAGATTGACCCTCAGCTTGAATCCTGGATTCGACCTAAGGCTCGGGGGCTACATTCCATATGGAATGCGATTTTAGTAATCGCATTTCCATATGGATCTTTGATGCAAAGATTTAAAGAACAAAGTGGGTATTATTGAAGACCTTCAAGGGAAGTACTCGGGGACGCTTGGGAACAACTCGAGAAGACTTCAAGACTACTCGTGGAGTTAGCTGGTGTTCGCACCCAAAATTGGCAGGTCTGCTCTGACCGGTCTGACCTGTGGGTCCCACCGGTCAGACAAGTGTGGTCAAAGTCCACAAAATACAATTTGGACTTCACCATTGGATAGGTATCGTCGAGTAGATCAAGATTCATATGTAGAACGTCCAAATCGGAGTCCGGATGAAACAGATATGCCTTCAGGAAGATCTGCACGTCCGGTGAGCCACACAGGTCTGACCGGTGCCTCTGACCGGTCTAACCGGTGCTCCTGAGTCCGAGCCAAATTGAGAAGTCCCGATAGATTTAGACTTGTAAAAGGATTTCCTTGCGGGGTAAGTCCTCCCCACCCTAATAAATATGAAGGGTCGTGGCCGATTGAGGAAAAATCACAATCGAATCTATCAAATTTATCTTTTATTGTTCTTTTACCTTTCTTCCTCGTTACCCAACTCATCCAACCCTACCATGCTGTTCTTTCTTCATCTCCGTGATGTCTGAAGACGTCCTAGCTGGCCTACCGAGCCTAGGACAACCGTGCGTGCGCCGCCCCGATGGGATCCTGCCCGGGCGATGTTTGTTGGTCTCTCGCCGGATCTTCCCGGCGACACCGGTCTGACCGGTGACCCGCACCGGTCTGACCGGTATGGCGTGGGGGCGATGCAAGGAGCTTCCTCCGTGTGCTTGTTGGCCCCGAAAAGGTGCCAACAAATTGGTGACTCCGCTGGGGACGAAGGTGTTTCGGTTTTGATAGCTGAAATCAAGTCCAAGCAATATGATGTCGTTTGAAGATCTATGGAAGGGCACCAACAAGATAAAGGAGTTGCAGCCACCATGTACCTTCGACATATTGAAGGAGTACTCTTCAGGTAATAAATCTGTTGCTTTATCCCTCTTTGAGAATTATAGTCTCAAAATTTTTAATGATAAAAAGGATAGCATAGATTCAATTCCTGTTGTTCAAAAGTCGGCTATTGAAAAGCCGACTATTGATATTATTAATCCTTGTAAACCTTTGCCAACTCATGATGTTGTTGGTCAAAAACAAGTCGACCGTCTCTAGCTAAAATTGTTGAACCAAAATCCCCTAGCAAGAGCATAGAGGCTACATCTAGTACTTCGACGCTCGGGGGCAACAAAACAAAGGCAACGGTGCCGGTTGCGCTGTGACCGGTCTGATCGGTGGCCGAACCGATCTGACCGGTGCCCAAAATGGTCTAACCGCCTCATCTAGGGTTTCGCAAAATAAATCAAGACCAAAGATGGTTAAGCCTAAAAAACCCGAGATTGGTGTTTGGAAAAAAATTGAATCTAAAGGCCGCATGCACAAAGAGAAAAGCCGAAGCTCAATTAAAAACTTCCGGCTAAGTCTCAAAGACAAAATAATGTCAATGGTGCTAGTCGGTCTAAAAATTCTAAACGCCTAAAATCTTCTCCTAGAGAGAAGTTCCATAACGAGAATCGACAATGGAGTAACTCTCACAAATCAACACCGTTTCCTCCATATGGATCATCTATGCCTATACCATTGGAAGATTATTTTAATATGCATTATTTTTGTCCTTCATGGTATTATAATTCATATATATCATCTACTCCTAGTTACTTCCGATCTAATTGTATTAATTATAGAGAGCCGATTATTGATGAGCCATCACCTATGCATAGTGACCGTTTTGATCATAAGAATTGGTCAACACTAAAAAATAAGCGCAAGGTGATCAAACAAGTCTATCGTGCCAAAAAAGACGGTAGATTAAATAAAAATTCAGATTTGACACTAGACATAGAAAAGCTGCATATTGAAAAATCATCGGCTAGTTCTACTGATCAAATTGTCCCTGACAATAATCATGTCGCGAATAATATAGCTGAGTAGCAATCTTGTTTGGCTGGGGGGCAAAAAGATCTTAACATGGCTGGTTCTAAAGGAACCGGTTTAACCGGTGTGCTGACCGGTCAGGCCAAAAATTTTGGTAGAGCCGCAAATGTCATACCAAACAGTAAGGTGATGAAGAAGAAGCCAAGTTTTGATGAGTTTTTGAATACATATCACAGGATAGCCGAGCAAAAACAAAATAATTGGTTAGGAGATCAAATTTGGAATTCTTCATCACCAAAAGCAAAGAAGCATCGACGGTCGTCACATTGGTCTTCATCATTCGTCCCATCGATGCATGTGCCCTGGAATGCTTATTCAGGTATCAACAATTTCAATCCATGGTTTTGGTATAATCCTTGGTCTTCTTTTTACAACTATCAATATTATGCTTATGATGCACCAAGGAGCTACGGTTGGCCGCCATGGCCACATCAGAACTTCACTTGTTAGATATTTTGTTCAGAAGCCGAAATTGTAGTTTCATGCATGTTATACTTATTAAGTTTTCATTTCGGTTAGAATAGCATCCATATAGAGTTTACACATGGGCGATGCATTGTTGATCATCGTCTTAAGCCAATTTTGATCTTTGTGAATGTTTTCTAGCACGCAAGCCTTACCAGAAAACAGGGGGCATATGTTCGCACCCAAAATTGGCAGGTCTGCTCTGACCGGTCTGACCTGTGGGTCCCACCGGTCAGACCGGTGTGGTCAAAGTTCATAAAATACAATTTGGACTTCACCATTGGATAGATATTGTCAAGTAGATCAAGATTCATATGTACAACGTCCAAATCGGAGTCCGGATGAAAGAGATATGCCTTCAGGAAGATCTGCACGTCCGGTGAGCCACACAGGTCTGACCGGTGCCCCTGGCCGGTCTGACCGGTGCTCCTGAGTCCGAGCCAAATTGAGAAGTCCCGATAGATTTAGACTTGTAAAAAGATTTCCTTGCGGGGTAAGTCCTCCCCACCCTAATAAATATGAAGGGTCGTGGCCGATTGAGGAAAAATCACAATCGAATCTATTAAATTTATCTTTTATCGTTCTTTTACCTTTCTTCTTCGTTACCCAACTCATCCAACCCTACCATGCTTTTCTTCCTTCATCTCCGTGATGTCTGAAGACGTCCTAGCTGGCCTACCGAGCCTAGGACAACCCTGCGTGCGCCGCCCCGACGGGATCCTGCCCGGGCGACGTTCGTTGGTCTCTCGCCGGATCTTCCTGACGACACCGGTCTGACCGGTGACCCGCACCGGTCTGACCGGTACGACATGGTGGCGCTGCAAGGAGCTTCCTCCACGTGCTTGTTTGCCCTGAAAAGGTGCTAACAGCTGGAGTACCTTCCAGTCTCGTGATGATTCAAGTACTATTGAAGATCGAAGCTTGTAGAACTCGGGGACGCTTGGGAACTACTCGCGGAGACCTTCAAGACTACTTGGAAGCATCACACTTGACTACAAAGTACTCGGGGGGCTTGTCGATCGGGCATCCCTGGGCCCACCACTCTTGTGGGCCATACCCGGGAGATAAGAACCTGTACACCTGGACTACTCGACTAGTGGGCCACGGTGCAAGATTGCTGTGGACCACGAGGCAAGACATGACGGACAAGGACTTGTACTAAGATTAGGATAGCTTTCTATAACTCGTATAGGCTACTCCTAGTCCTACTCGAATAGTACTCTTGTACCAATCCGACTTGTAACCCTGCCTCCCATGGCATATAAGGCGAGGCAGGGACCCCTCTCGAAATATACACAATCAATACAGAGCCACGCAGCATACATGACGTAGGGTATTACGCACATTGCGGCCCGAACCTGTCTAATTGTGTGCCCTGTGTCTCACCATCGTGTTCCTGATCTCGGCGAGCCCCACAGCACAATCTACTACTTTAGGTACCCCGTCGTAGGCTCGGTGTCTAAAACACTGACAAGAAGTTCCCTTGGGTAAGCACCTTTTTGGAGCGGTTTATGATCTACTTCATCGAGTGGCAGCAAGCTTGGTGAAAGGCGAACTAGTGAAAAATATAGGTGGTCCTTGGTGGTTCATCAATCTTTGGTTGAATCTGCACTTTCATGCACTTTTAGGCCAAAACATCTTCAATTCTGTCTTTTCTTTAGATCAACCAGATGATGTGGCCACAAAAACTCGCCTGTATCGCAACTTTGGCGAAGCGGTTTCTGTCTTCCAAGTAGAAAAAGAGAACTGATTCTTGTCACCGGTTTCTTCAAAGGCTTCTACCATGGTTTCAATGATGATGCCGTTATTTGATTTGCATATAGAGATCCCGACCATAAATTTGAATCGATCTTGCAATTCGAGAATATCACGAATAATGATAGAATTGTCTTTGAGCATATCATCAGGCCAAGTGTACTTCCTTCAAACTTCTTTGGTAGTCAACCTCCCTCGTATGAATTCTATGACCCTTCGGTTGTAGCTCGTCAGTTGTGTTTTGGCCAATTACCGATTGGCCTTTACTTTCAAGATCTGATCAGACCTAGAGAGATAATCCCCGATGTGCTTCACTATGACCGACTGAGAAATCTGAACCCAGATTCTACAATCGTAGTGGTTGATGGTTGGAATAATATATCATTCACTTCTTCTTATTTCAACGATTGGTGGTCTGAATGGAGTGAGCATCTATTTTGTGGGGCCCGCTCCACATATTGTCAGAAGTTTTATAATAATTATAGGGCCCGCTCTGAGGTAATGATCCTTTCTCTGCTTTAATATGCTTTTGTTGCCATAATTTTCTAACCTTTTACTCCTGTCCTTTCTCAGCTCGGAGATATCAAACCACCATCTGTGAGCCGAAGTGGTCGGCCGATTCCCCCTCGAGATCGTCCATGGATTGGTCATAAGGCCCCAAAGGTTGCCGACATTTCGGATGTCACAGCTTCCAAAGCTCCTCAACACCAGAAGAGAAAAGCAATTACTTGGAAGATTTTGATCAAGGATCTAAAGAAACCCAAGCTATCCGCCGATACTCCTGCTGGCGACGTATTCGTCAATCCTGGACACGCGGCTGGTATACTAGCCGATGCAGTGACGGTAATCAACTTTATTTGGACCTCTTTTTTCTTTTTAATATGTTTCCCAACTTCTTATTCTTTTCTATCCGTAGTCTTCTGGTCTGTTGGGTAAATTTATCCAAGAGAAAACAAGAGCTTCATCGACACAAGTCATTGTACCAGAGTCAAATCAAGGGCAAACCGAAGAAAACCTTACATCGGTCAATCCTCATGGAGACGAACCCCAAGCACAGAACTCTATGTCAATTGAGGAACCTCAAAGTCAATCTGCTACTGAACAAGGATTTGCAAAATTTACCACTCTTCCTGATGTAGAAGCTAGAGATATTGAAACAACCGATGAGCTTCAGGATCGGTAAGCTAATGTTGAAACAGAATCGTCTGCTTGTCTTAATACTGAAAGCCAGAAAGAGCCTGCCGACATCATCTTGATCGAAGAAGATGAACCAATCACATTGAGATCTAACCCAATTGTAAGTATCTCCTTTTCTTCGTTAATCTTGCTATATGTCTTCTTGATAATAGTCCTTCTGTCCTACCTTTTATCTTTGCAGATTCAAGATATCCTTCTATCGGCAGCTCTTCTCATGTATTATCTTCAAATTCACTTCCTGACAATGTTCAAGCACGTCTTCGAGATATGTTGCTCCTCCTTGATCAAGACATCAATCAATTGGTTCAAGAAGCCGAACCGGTCAGACAAATTTATAAGCAGATCAGAGGGCAGCTGCCATCTGAAGTAAAAGATAGACTCCATGTAGTTGCTTTCATAGAGAGTCATCAACTTCGTGTTGAACATGCACAACGTCGTCTAGAAGAAATAACTCATTAGGAGAAGTTGGTTCAGAATCGAGAAGCTCTTGATTCTTAGATGGTCGATTTGGATAACAGGATCCAAATTTTGTCTCGTTCTCGCCCTGAGATTTCTGCTATTGTCGACCGGATGAAGAGCAGACGTGTGGATCTTCTTGCAGAATTAAGGAAGCTCGAGGAGGATCTATTCTTGGAGGAGAAAAGGCTAGCAGATCTCCCAAACATGATTAATGGTACGAAGTGCAAGAAAGATGCCATTGTCAAGAGAACCGAAGCTATCAGCCGAGAGGAACAACCGATCTCTGGTTCAGCTGACGCCGATCGTCAAAAAATAGAAGAAGTTGACCAACTTTGTTTGGATGTGATCAATGCCATTCATTCGTTAGGCATAGTTTAAATGCCCTTGCATGTGTAACTCTGTCCTTTGAATGTACTAACCAACTTTCCAACGCTCTGCTTTTATTTGGCTGATGCATCCGGCCCTTTACTTCTATGTAATCGGTAGTATCATTGAAAATTAATCTGAGATCTCATCGTCAATTCTTCTGATACCCTTTGAATGCATATGATTCTCTCCTGATGCTGCTCAATATGATGATTCACCACGTGACTCTGATTCATCTTTTCTATTCCCTCTCTATAAAATGCATCCCTTTGTCCAAGGGTCTTTCCAGAGTCATAGCTATTTTGATCGAATGATTTGGATCAACTGTCTTGAGTCTTTAGGAATGTGAGGTGTTTATTCTCAAAAGATTCTTCAGGAAGAAATAGCCATCTGTTCCAAATAGTAATTTTCTACTTGTGATGGCTTTGCTTTTTGACGATGCTATGAAGACTGCAGCCTCTATCTGCAATTTTGAGGAAAAATAGCCTCAATGTATGCTCTGTAGTTTGTCGACATGGAGAATTTCCAAATTTAATGTATTGGTGCCAGCCCCATTTTTGGGAAACGTATCTCTGAATCAATGTCAGCCTTTTGAAGGTTGAGTCATTCACGGGGCGTCTGTTCCTCTTTTGACCGGATCTGATGCTTTTGTTTCTATTTTTTCCGTTCTCCTCATCCTTATCTCTTCCTGGTGTTTGGGCTATAAATAGACCCTGCGTCCATCGATGATGAGCACATCTCCTTACCATGGCTCAAAATATTAGTCTGATAGGCTGCCAACTTCTTCTCTTCGCCTTTCTTCTCTTTTTCTGATCTCTTGACGGCTAGAAGAATTCTTGTGAAATAGTATAGGGCATGCTCCTCTCTCTAGTTTCATTTTGTGAAGCCAGGAGGTCCAACAGCTAGAAGAATCGTTGTGACGCGTCTTGGGTTCATCAGCTGGTGGAGGAGAGTTTGCATATAGCCCCTTTGGCATCAGGAAGAAGAACAAGCCTATGTCTTGTTCATCAGCAAGTTACGAGGGTAGGTCACATAATAGTGATCCATCTTGTCAACTTTGCACTTCCTTTTGCTTTTTAGTATCTGCTTCCCTTGTATATCCCTCCGTTTGGCAACCGCAGATTCCTAGTGATGATGAACATAATCGACTGTTCTTCCCATTTGTTTTCCCTATCAGACTTTGTAATATCACCATGTACTGGAATATGAGAGGAATAAATATATATTCATATTTTTTGTTCTAAGGGAGATTGTTACATCGTCCATTATCCGAATCATTTATCGGCTTTACATTTTTGGACTAAAGGCGATATACATAATATCGACTATCTAATTTTTTGTACTAGAGGCGATTTAATAAAATCGGCTACAGCTCGAAAATCTAAATTGGCTAAAAGCCAGAAGTAGTAATCGGCTAAGTACATAATCTGATACTTTCTGCTTTGCCTTGGCTTTGATGAGTATCAGCCTTGTTTTGTTATAGTCCAATCCTCCAATCGGCCGATATCACTCTGTGCTTTATCTTCTTATATTTTGGAACCGATTGTTTGGATCAGCTGAAGCTTAAAGTCAGACATCTTGAGGAAATCTGTCTCCTACACTGATGAGGACATCGCCACTCCACATCCTTCCCCACGCTACAAGTCGTCTCCAACTCAGCTGCCACGTTCGGTTCGGATTCAGCCGACACCCCTGCACGGTTTCGGCGATATCTCCCACATCCAACATCGAAACAAGGCATATAAGGATGCATTGGAACGGGGACGACGACGCGATCGTTTTGGTTCTGGTCCTAGCTCCAGAAGTGAGAGACATGGGTACCCATGGGTCCCCACCGACCAGGGTGTCAGCCGTCCCCGACAGGTGGGTCCGACCTACCAGACGACCCACCGACCTGACATGCGGGCCCAAGGACGTAAAGATGCTTGGTGTACAAGACAAGACAGTTCAGCTCGGATAAGCTTTCCCTGTTATAACCAACTAGGATAGATGAAAACCAACTTGTAGCCCAAGGTCGTCGGCCAATATAAGGCGGCCTGGGGCGCTCTCCATGGGGCAGATCTCTCTGGCATAATTCCACCACCAAACTGGACGTAGGGTTTTACTCTCCGGAGGTCCGAACCAGTATAAATCACTGTGTTCCTCGTGTCTCGCCGAGATTTCCGTGTGCATCCCGTGCATAACCACCTATGCTCTTAGATCCCGATCTCCTCCATTAACCTGCAAACCTCTAGGGTAACCCCTAGCAGATCTGTCCAGGTCTCACCCCCTGACAGTTGACGCGCCAGGTAGGGGTGATCGGGAGCTCGCTGTGCAGCATGGTGGCCGGACCCAGCGTCATCTTCGGCGACGGCACGAAGAACTTTCTCGACAGCGACCTCCTCGCCGCCGCCCTCTGATCTAATCGCGAGGTCGACGTCTTCATTCAGTGGATGGCGCGTAAAAAATTTCCCCCGGTGGCAACCCACCCACCCACGCCCTAAAGACAACGACCTGCTCCATCCTGTGTCGTCAAGTTGATTTTTCCAGTCGATGGATTTGAGTCGATCGTTTGCGATCTCGTCGATCCGCGTGACGGCGTGGGTCCTTGTGTCGTCGTCCCTGCACTAGGCGTCTACCTCCGAGCATGATGCATGTGGCCAGCGCACTCTTGCGTCCTGCCCCATCAGCATCACGGCTACGACGCTGACTCCATCTCCGTTCCATGCGGCCGGCAAAAAATACATCTGCAAAGATGCAAGGTCGGCGGCGGGCCCTGCATCAATCCCGTGACGACCTGCATGTGGAGGCGAAATCAATCTACAAGTTCACATGTGAACAGGGAATACTCTATTTAATTTGTTTTCTTTCTTTAATTACCTCATCTTGTTTTATTTGCCAGCAAGATTAATCTAATATATCTTTTTTCCCTAACATGACGTGATGCATGTTCGTTCCTGCACATGACTGACGACAGCTCTGGACCTGTTTGACGTGCTACCGCTCGCCGACCTCTGGCTCGCGGCCATGGGCCCACGTCCTGCTGCTCATGCAGCCGGCACCGCCTCGACCACGACGCATCTGCATGCAGCCATCTGCATGCGGCAGACGCAACCAATCTATAGTGGTCTCGACCAACTACGCATCGACATCTTCGACCACCTCGTTAGGTCGCCACGTTGCTACCCCGGCACGAGTCCACCTCGAGCCGTCGACTTCTCTGACATCTACAACTCGGCAACTCGCTTCGCCGACCTACTCCACAACATCGCCGGTTCCTTCAGTGCCTCCAGCACGGCGACCACGCCGACTCCGAGCCTCAGCACGGCGACCGCGACTACGTCGACTCGACAAGCTAAGTGTTATTTTTTATTAAATATTTTACGGCTTCAATTTCTTTCGCCGACCTACTTTACATGTTTTTTCTTGCTTTATTTTCCCTCCCTCTTCGACACGCTCGGGGGCTTGGTATAGCCGACCTCGATATGCTCGGGGGCTTGGCAATGCCAATCTAAAGGTCACCAGACCTGAGGGACTTAATTAATTTCTGTGTGTTCTCCCTTTAAATGTCTTTTACTTATTATGCGCATTCTTAAGTCGTGTGGTTGCGAGACCTTGGGTCCAAGGCCCCCCTCCGCGCACCGGCTGTACCTAAGCCTCCACGCTAAGCCGTGCAGTCGGTAAGCCATTCCTCCACTGAGTTGGGTTAGCGGAGGGGACACGTTTTGCAGCTTCATAGTCTTTGAGTTCGCATAATTTGTGCCTGGCAAGATGAGGGGAATGATTTCTCAAACAAAACACATTGCAAGCATGTCTTAAGCTCAGGTTAAATTTTTATTATATTTACAGATTAATACACCGACCTGGTGTTTATCTTGTTTCACAGGCCCAGCTCTACGACGACCTGGTATGCCTCCCAGCAATATTTGTGGCTCACGATGGGATGCGACTCAGCGATTCTGCGACTTGTCCGGCTTCCATGCTCGGGGGCTGGTCACCTTCTTCAAGGTCGCCAGACCTCCCGGCGGTTCTGTCGTCGTCTTCTTCAAGGTCGCCAGACCTCCTGGCGGCTCCGTCGTCCTCTTCTTCAAGGTCCTCGGCGACCCAATGGATTTATCACGCAACGACTCTCCCGGCGGCTCTGTCACAGGCAGTAATGGCTCGCGCCGTGCTGGAATTTATGCCCATTGGCTCTCTGATCAACGGCCTGGCATCCATAAGACTTGTTATGCCCTACTTGAAGCCCCCATACTATGGCGGATATCTGCTTCAAGGTCTCCTGACTGAGTAACGACCTCCGGGTCTATCGTATCACCTCCACGAGGTCGATAAGGCCCCGCTGCCTCCTAGGTCGCAACGACCCACAGTGATAAAATATCACACCAACGGCCCCGTGCTTAATGGCTCTACTGCCCGTTGGCGGCCTCCTGGCCATGTAGCTCCTCCTTGAGGTGGCTAAGGCTCTGCTGCCTCCTAGGTCGCAACGACCCACAGTGATAAAATATCACACCAACGGCCCCGTGCTTAATGGCTCTACTGCCCGTTGGCGACCTCCTGGTCATGTAGCCCCTCCCTGAGGTCGCTAAGGCCCTGCTGCCTTCTAGGCCGCGTAGACCTAGATTTTTCAGGCTGACTACCTGCGTTGTGCCATCGCACAACGTCCGTGCCGATCCAGGACGACACGGGCTGCTCATCTCTACTTAAGGCCTCCTAAAGGTCGGCGTGCTAATACAACCCAGCTGGGACCTTAGTAGCCATACCATTGCCGCACTGGCGCCTCTACATCTCCTCGGACACAATATTTGTCATACAAATGTGTATATAAAAGGCTTCAATAGCTGTAAGGACCTTGGCCCTTGGCCGTCATCGTCCTCTTCAGGTCGCCAGACCTCCCGGCGTCTCCGTTGTCGCCCACTTTAGGTCGATAGACCTCCCGGTGTATCTGTCGTCGTCTACTTCAGGTCGCTAGACCTCACGGCGTCTCCGTCGTCGTCTACTTCAGGTCGGTAGACCTCTCGGCATCTCCGTCGTCGCCTCGATAGACCTCCCGGCGTCTCCGTCGTCGCCCTCTTCAGGTCGCTAGACCTCCCGGTGTCGTCGTCGTCGTCCTCTTCAGGTCGCCAGACCTCCCGGCGTCTCTGTCGTCGCCCACTTTAGGTCGCCAGACCTCCCGGCGTCTCCGTCGTCGTCCTCTTCAGGTGGCTAGACCTCCCGGTGTCGCCGTCGTCGTCCTCTTCAGCTCGCTAGGTCGCTAGACCTCCCGGCGTCGTCGTCGTCATCCTCTTCAGGTCGCCAGACCTCCCGACATCTCCATCGTCGTCCTCTTCAGGTTGCTAGACCTCCCAGCGTCTCCATCGTCATCCTCTTCAGGTTGCCAGACCTCCCGGCGTCTCCATCGTCGCCCACTTCAGGTCGCCAGACCTCCCGGCGTCTACGTTGTCGTCCTCTTCAGGTCGCTAGACCTCCCGGCGTCGCCGTCGTCGTCCTCTTTAGGTCGCTAGACCTCCTGGCGTCACCGTTGTCATCCTCTTCAGGTCGCCAGACCTCCCGACGTCACCGTTGTCATCCTCTTCAGGTCGCCAGACCTCCCGGCGTCTCCGTCGTCGCCCTCTTCAGGTCGCCAGACCTCCCGGCATCTCCGTCGTCACCCACTTCAGGTCGCCAGACCTCCCAGCGTCGCCGTCGTCGTCATCTTCAGGTTGCCAGACCTCCCGGCATCTCCGTCGCCGCCCTCTTCAGGTCGCTAGACCTCCCGGCGTCGCCATCGTTGACCTCTTCAGGTCGCCAGACCTCCCGGCGTCTCCGTTATCGCCCACTTCAGGTCGCCAGACCTCCCGGCATCTCCGTCGTCACCTACTTCAGGTCGCTAGACCTCCCGGTGGCTCCGTCGTCGCCTACTTCAAGTTGCCAGACATCCCGGCGTCTCCGTCGTCGCCTACTTCAGGTCGCCAGACCTCCCGGCGTCTCCGTCGTCGCCTACTTCAGGTCACTGTTCGCCCGTGGGAGGCATTGGCGCACCTTTCCCCTACCTGACTGCATTCTAGAGCATTTTTGTCTCTTGCGGGTGACAGCGACCTGTGCTTCACCTGGAAGGCGGCCCGTGACTGTACAGTGCACACATGACTCAGGTCTCGTCAGCCCTGGCGCCTGATGACCTCTGCAAGATTACGGAGCTTTTATCCTATTGAATTAACATCACAAGGGCATCTGTTTCCTGAGCAGAAGGTCGTAGGTTCGGCTATTTCTTTCTTCTTTTTCTTCGGAGCATCAAACCGGCCATTCTAGTCGCTTTAGTGCTCGGGGGCTACTACACTAGTGCGTCTTTCGACGCCCTATTTTCCCCAGGTCGCCTCGACCTAACGGAAGCCTGCTTCCGCTACTTCTCCGCTCGACCAACCTTCAGTAGGCATGGCGACCTTTCTGAAGGTCGCGGAAGTTACTTCATCACACCTGATCCATGTCAGGTCGGCGGTTCTTCAAGATCTACGCCTCGTCTTCACTTCGACCTTATGGTCCTTCATCCCAGAAGCCTGACGTTCAACTTCGTGCGCGCATCGGAGGGGTTTTTCTTTTTTGGATCCTCGTGCACCCTTCACGACCTCGACGGTGCTGCGCCTTCGCTACTCTTCGACACAACCTTGCCTCAGCCGCTACGCCTACACGTCGATCGGGGGCTTGAGAGACATGGGTACCCATGGGTCCCCACCGACCAGGGTGTCAGCCGTCCCCGACAGGTGGGTCCGACCTACCAGACGACCCGCCGACCTGACATGCGGGCCCAAGGACGTAAAGATGCTTGGTGTACAAGACAAGACAGTCCAGCTCGGATAAGCTTTACCTATTGTAACCAACTAGGATAGATGGAAACCAACTTGTAGCCCAAGGTCGTCGGCCAATATAAGGTGGCCTGGGGCGCCCTCCACGGGGCAGATCTCTCTGGCATAATTCCACCACCAAACTGGACGTAGGGTTTTACTCTCCGGAGGCCCAAACCAGTATAAATCGCTGTGTTCCTCGTGTCTCGCTGAGATTTCCGTGTGCATCCTGTGCATAACCACCTACGCTCTTAGATCCCGATCTCCTCCATTAACCTGCAAACCTCTAGGGTAACCCCCTAGCGGATCTGTCCAGGTCTCACCCCCTGACAAGAAGGTTCGTGGATCATGCTGTGTCACCACGACAAGGTGCTGCGTCACCTTTTTGGGCCAATTTGGCCGTGTATCGTGTCGGACCTTAAGCCTAGGTTGAGGACGCCCCCCTGGTCTCCCCTCAACCCTAGGTCACCCCCTTCAGGGTTTAAACTTAATAGCCATCATCGTTTAGACTTGGGTTTTGTTTAATAGGTTGTGATTTTCGTTGAGGATAAAACTTTCTTCATAGCTACCGTACTGTCGAGGTCTTTTTCTATGAATCAAGGCCCCCGTTCTTGTTCATCACCACTATGTCGATTAGTCCTTTTGTGATCAGAACTTGAACCCCTTTGTCTTTGCTTCAATTCATATCTGCAATTATCAGATTGCATGCTTTACTTTCTTGCTTGTGTTCTTGATTCGCTTGTAGGGAAAAGCCTTCGTGGTGAGGTCAATCAAGTTGTGCTTGGTTGATAACTAGCAGAGTAGTGGTGTAGTGGTTGCGGGGTCCGAATCATGCTGATTCGAAGCTGGATCGCCAACGTCGAGTTCTCCACCCAATCGAGTTTACCATCTACCTCTCAGAAGATCGAGCCATCACCTATCACACACTTTTCCTGATATGCAGATAACTTTCTCAAAGTTCCACTGTGTATCGGCTGTTGCAATGTGGAATGAGGAATCAGCGTTGACTACTTCCACAGAGTCTCGAATCGATTGAATCACACATTGATGCATGGTAGATGGGATGCAGCAGTTGGCGTGAATCCAATCTCGTCCAAGTAACAGATTGTAGGATCCTTTCCCCTTGATGACGAAAAAGGTAGTTGGAAGAGTCTTGCTGCCGATTGTCAGATCCATGCAGATAGCACCCATTGCAGATGATGTGTTTCCTTCAAAGTCGAGCATCATGATATCAGTCTTGGTTTAACCGTGCTCACTTTTTCCAAATCTCTAAAGAATTGAGTAGGGCATGAGATTGACCAATGCACCACCATCCAACAGAAGCCTTGTGACTGGCTTCCCATTGACATGTCCTTTGAGAAACAGAGCCTTCATGTGCTGACGCTTTTCTTCGTCTGGCTTCTCAAAACTGGCCAACATTGGATCCAAAGTCAATTGAGCTGATCCTAGTTCTTCATCTGAATCGAACTCAAGAGTTATGAATTCTTTGGTTAGCATGAAGACCATATTGATACTTGCCGTTGGCTGATCATCTTTTTTATCATCAGCTCTTGGTTTGGGTTGCCAGATTGGGGATCGAACTTTCTTTTTATCAAGTGCTTGCTTCTCAATTTCTTCCTGTTGTTCCAATTGCCGCTAACACTGGATCCTTCTCTTCTGAGACTTGGTCAATCCTTCTGGGCACCACCTAGGTTGATGAGGTTCATGTTGGCTTTTGTCTTCATATGTAGCATTGTCGTCTTTCTGGATCTCATGCCAACACGTCTTCATCAGGGACCCTGCTATCAGCCATATCTTCTAGCCGATTGGGCCGACTATCTTGGCGCTTGCCCCCCAGGAAACCATATACGCTTTCCTTGCCCCCCTGCCGATCGTATACTGAGATGCGTTGGTTGGGGTGCTCTTGCTGATTTTGATTAATAGGCTTCCTGTTCCTATCATCAAAATAAAGCCTTTTGGACGACTGTCCTTCTGAATAAAAGCCTTCACATTCTGGACAGTTGCCAGATGTCGGAAGCTTGATCCCTTCCTCCTAGCAGCATCTGAAGAACATACATCTCCAGTGCCCTGCATTGCGCCTTGTCCATTCTTCCTTTTCCTTGATCTACCTTTGTTGGCGTTGGAACTTGCTCAAAAGAACCTGTGATGTAACATGCTGCTTTGAACCCTTTGAATTGATTCCTTCTTCGAGCAATCCCTTCCCTTTGGCTTCTTCAGCTGTCATCTGAGTTTCGGGATCAAAGGTTCCTTTATTTTTAGCTGATTCAGATGTTAGCACCTTTGCTTTGGTCATCTCAACCGTGTTGGTAGGAAAAGGGTGCTGATCGATCTTCATCAGCTTTCCTGATTTGGAAGATGTTTCAAACTTCAGCTTTCCTTGATCTATTGCATTCTGAATTTGTTGATAAAACACCTTACACTCATCAGTGTTGTGAGATGTAGCATTGTGCCATTTGTAGTACTTGATCTTCTTCAACTCCTCTGCACTTAGTATGGTATGATTTTGTGAAAGCCTAATCTGTCCTTGCTGGAGGAGAAGATCGAATATCTTGTCAGCTTTGGTTTTGTCAAAACTGAACTTCTCAGGTTCCTTTTTGCCGAAGGGACATGCAATCGGTTTCCTGTTTGGTACCCACTCAGCCAAGTCAACTTCGGCTTCCTCTTCATTATCAGAGCAATCTACATAGGACACTCATTTTTGATAGTTCCTCCTGGGTTCATATGATCGAGTACTCTCGTGACTTAGCTGATGGAGTAACTGTCTAATGTTCTCGAACTCTTGTGATGCATATTTCACTTTGATGGATGGCAAGAGTCCCTAAAACGCCAATTCTGCCAACTATTTATCGTTCAGAGATAAGCTGTAGCATTTGTTCCTCATCTCCCTGAACCTCTGAACGAAGTTGGGTATTGATTCATCGTTCCTTTTCCTTAATCTAGTAAGATCAGTAAGCTTCGTCTCATGAATCCCCGAGAAGAAGTACTCATGAAATTGCCTTTCTAAAATCTTCCCAACTCTGAATTGAATTGGCTGGGAGTGATGTAAAGCAAGCGAAGGTTCGCCTTGATAGTGAGAATGAAAATAATCGTACTCTTAATGATTCATTTGTCCCTACCACTCCACACTGAATGATGAAGCGAGTAACATGCTCAATGGTGGAGGTGTCATCTTGGCCAGCGAACTTGGTGAAGTTAGGCACCTTGAACCTTTGAGGAAACAGGATCTGATCAAAGGATGCAGGGTAGGGTGTCCAATACATGTGTGTTTACTACTTTGGATTTAACCTGAATTGATTATGGAGCATATTTGTTGATGAGGACATCTTCCTCCACTATTACCCGTTGGCAAAGACGCAACATAAATGGGCCATGTGGCCCAGTTGTAGTCGAGCGGTGTTGACGGTGGAAATTCACCATTTCCAACCCTCAATATTCTCACATAAATGGAGGCATATGCATTATTTACTAGCATTTAGGTTTGAATAATGTAGTTCCACTTGTCCTTGGAGATTATTTGTATGTAGGTGATTTACCCCTTAAAAGAGATGGAAACTCCACTCCTATGAAGAAACCATGCCAACTCAGCTGAGGAGGTCGCTGCCACCAAAGGAAACATGGCAAGACACGTCATCGATCCAGGGGAGGCACTCACCGACGAATCAGAGGACGCCACATGGACTTCACATGGATCAAAGGGCCCACCTCGGATACCAAATCAAGCCATGCACCAGGGATGGATCAGAGGGCCCACAAGGTTGTCAACTAGAGGAAGCACACCAGGTGGGGCCGCCCTAGGGGGTCGGCCGATCCTAGGATCGGTCGAACCGCCTTAGTGGCGTCCCATCCTGGCCTTACACGTGGTTGCTCCTCATTGGTCACTTGCTGCAGTCCCGGGTGTTTAGGGGCCATTTGGGCGTCCGAGCAAGCCTTGTCCTCCTCTATAAATAGGAGGGGAGGGGCTCCCATTTCTTACACACTACTCTCTCATTCTCCTCTCACTTTTAGTTTCTAAGGCTAGGGGGTAGGCTGGAGTAGCTCTTCTTCAGGTTCCAAGTCCTCTTGGAAGTTTAGGTATGAGTTCTCTTTTATCTTTATTTCTTTGTATGACTTTGATCTACTTCAGTTATTTAGCTAATTCATATAAAGTCATGGTAGGTCATATTCTTGATGTGTTCTTGAGTTCATCCTCTGTTCATCATTTAGAGGCTTGTGTTCTTCGTGAACACTACCTTTTGATCCACTTGAAGGATGATAAACTCCTTCCTTATGTGTTTGTTTATAAGTTAGAGGTTCGTGTTCTTCACGAACATGACCCTTTGATCTTGTTGATTAGACATAAGAGAGTTCATATCTGTTCGTATGTCTAGCCTTAGTTGATCTTGTTAGATAGCATAAGAGTGTTGCATGGGGTCTGTGTTCAAGCTACGGTACTCAGTCTAGTTGACCAGTCTTCTGGTGCCTCTCACCCTGGGTCACAATAGCCCGGGCCGGGTGAAGTCTAGCAGCAACGTAGGCATGGTGCCTGGGTTGTCTGGCTACGATAGTTATGAGCATACCCCCCATAACGAGAGGTCGGTCCTCAGGTGGTGACAGCCCTGTTGGATCCTAGGGCAACCTCCGCGTTGGGGTACCTGCTGTAGGAGTCTAAAGTCTAGTTTCGCAGAGTGCTAGTCGTCGCGGGCTAGCTCCCCGTTTGTACCTGGGTGCTGAACCATGTTTCCCTCATGCAATACTCATGCCTATCTCTTGTATCTTCTAGCTTTGTATGTTTAGTACATTAGAACCTAGAGCTAACTCGTATGTTCCCCCTAAGCCGTAGTGTACTAGAGTAGAGGTAGATTTGAGGTGTGTGTGTCACACTACCCCTATTATCTTTTATCTTACCCCTGCCTTTGATTGTGTTTTCCCTATATCTATCTCTTGGTTTACATTCAGAGCAAAAGCATAAGTCTAAGATATCCGCCATTGCCTTCCTTGGATTCGATACCCTTAGAATACTCTCTTTCCTTGGGGAAATGCTACAATGGTTTATCAGTGCGCTTGCAGATTCGTTCATGATCGTTTAGATTAACCTATGGCAAGTCTCGATGTTCATGCTAACTGCGCCATTAGTTGTGACATAGGGAAATGCCAACAAGCATTTCTTGCGCTGACGCTAAGGATGGATTACCAATCTGTTCTTAAGTGATCGACGTTTAGAAATGTCAACAAGCATTTCTGGCGCCGTTGCCAGGGAAGGCACAGGATTATCATGACTATGCTTTGCATCTGTTTATAAACTCTGAGTAGGTTAGGACAACCCTCAATGCAGGCTAACCTTGATTGTCTTCTTTTATCCTTGGATAATGAAGACAGGTAGTGTATGACTGGTTTCGACCTACCGGGGAATTTTACTGAAGATCCCGAGTCACTTGTGAGGAAAGCTCGAACTCATTTCGGCTAACCTCATCGTACTTGTCCGGAGGACGAACCAACTTCCTTCGTACCATCCACGTCCAACACTATGGCCCAGAAGACACTTCATGAGTACTCAGCTCCTTCTGCTGAACAGGTGCTGCAAGGCCCTGAGGTGGCAATGGGGACTGAAAATTTCGAGATCAAGACGGGTTTAATCACGATGGTACATGCTTGCCTATTCTGTGGCAAGCCAAATGAGGATGCCAATGCTCATCTGCAGCAATTCCTAGAGCTGTGCAGCACTTTCGTCATCAGGGGTGCAAATATGGATGCTGTTCGTCTACGGTTATTTCCATTCTCCCTCTTGGGAAAGGCTAAGCAATGGTTCTACGCGAACCAGGAATCTATTGACACTTGGAGTAAGTGTTCAGAGGCATTTCTTAAGAAGTTCTTCCCATTGGGTAAAACCAATTCTCTTCGTGGAAGGATTTCTGGTTTTCAGCAAGCAGCAAGTGAATCTATTCCAGAGGCTTGGGAGGGGCTTCAGGAGTATGTCCTGGCCTGTCCTCATCATGGGATGGAAGATTGGCTCATTCTTCAAAGTTTCTATAATGGGTTGACTCCGACAGCTCGAGGCCATATTGATGCTGCTGCTCAAGGAGCATTCTTCTCACTCACTGTTGATAATGCTAAATTACTCATGGAGAAGATGGTCTCCAACCAAGGGTGGAGTGATGAAAGACTCCAACCACGACCGAGGGGTACTCATACTGTCAAGGAAGCAGACATGATTACTGCCAAGATGGATCTTCTTATGAAGAGATTGGATGACTACACCAGCGAGAAGGCTGCCATGGCCACTACTTCTTTGCCTATGGATTCTCACATGACCTGTGAAGTCTGTGGCAACACTGGGCATTCAGGCAACTATTGTCCGGAGACTCAGGGGGAAGTGATGTACATGAATGGCAATAACAATGGTTATCGTCCATCTCAACAAGGAGGCTAATCGTGGAATCAACAACGCCCTTACTATCAAGGAGGTAACCAAGGTAATTCTTACAATCCTAACCAACCTTCCTTGAGAGATCTTGTTTTTGGGCAAGCTAAGATTAATGAAGGTATTAACAAGAAGCTAGCTGCCCTTGATAAAACTGTGGAAAGCCTCAATGTTAAGCTTGATAGTTTTTCTTCTACCCAGAAGAGTCAGCTGAGTTTCAACAAAATGTTAGAAACCCAGTTGGCTCAACTGGCTACTTTGGTTCCATCTCCTGATAACAGGTGGATCCCGGGGCAACCCGTATCCTTTTGTGAAAATGTTAGTGTAGTGTCAACTAGGTGGGGTAAGCCACTTAGGAAGACACGTGCCTCTGACTATGCAGGAAAGCCCATTCAACAAATTCTTGATCCCTGGGAGGAATCAGTAGTGGTGCACAAGAAAGGTCCAGGCTACCCAACTATCACGTGCACAATCTATTACTAGAAGATCAGGCATGCTCTTTGTGACCTTGATGCGAGTGTTAATCTCATGTCCAAGGCCATGTTCGAGCAACTGGGATATCCAGCTCTCTCTCCAACAGCACGGACTATCCAACTCGCCGATTCAACGATCCGATACTCAGAAGGAATTGCCGAGAGTTTATTGGTTAAGGTCAAGAGCTCTTATGTCTTCGCGGATTTCGTGGTCCTTGACATGGATGACGAGGGAGGAATGCCGCTCATCCTTGGGCGACCATTTCTCAGTGATGTTCGAGCTAGAATCAATGTGGGTTCCGGTATCATCCGTTTCCGCATTGGGGAGAGGAACTTGAAGTTCAAGTTTCAGGATAAGGAAGAGCAATGCTATTTGGTGTAAGATAGTGTTGAGCAGCTTGGGGGAAGGATGGAGCCTTCACCCCCAAGGAAGAAATCACCGTCAAAGAGGTTAAGGAAAATTCAGAAAGAATGGTGGAAGATTGAGATGGCACCAACCTCTACTTCTCAGGAGTGGGGTGCTGAATGGAATTGATCACTGAGAAGAGTCCAACTCGTCGGACTAAAAATGATGGGTCCTTTCTACCAAAAAGAGCCGTTGGTGGCACACCTGCCAAAGGGGGCCAGCACCAGGCCCACCACCGGGCCGACCGAACCAGGGTTCGGCCGAACCCTGGTGACGGTCATGTGGGCCCAGCTTTGGCCAACGGCTCCTAGCCGTTGCCCAACGGCTATCCCGCGGTGTGCTGCCCCTTTGCTCTATATATTGGACCCGAGAGGGGGTGTTCTTCACACATGTAACTCATTTCATCCACACTCCCCTCTCTACTCCTTGCTCTCTTGGTTTTCTTGGATTTCTTGCTCAAGATTGGATCATCAAGTGGTCTCTCTAGTGTGTTGCTGAAAATATTGTTGTTGGTGGAGCAAACTCGGTAAGAACTTCATTCGATTTTACAAACCCATCACCGAGTTGCTCATGTTGTTGTTGTGCTAGCATGAATTGGGCGGCGAACACTCTCCGGAGGGTGACACGCTCACACTCCCGTTCGCGGGCAAGCACGAGTGCATCCACCCCCGCCGAGCCGACGCCGAGCCCGTCAACGATGGATTATGAAGAAGAGCAAGAAGAGCAAGCCGAGCCACAAGCCGCGGAGGAGGTCGTCGACGACACCCCCTACCTCAGCTTGCGGGGCGCTCGAGAGGAGCAGGGCTATGCTCTCCTGAAGGACCAAGTCTTCGGCCACACCAGGGACTTCGACCCGACTCTCATGGAGAAGACAGGTATGAATCTCGAGTTCACTTCCATTTGGCATGCTCTTGGTTGGGAGGAGTTTGCACCGGTTACAGAGCTTGGCTCTCGGCCCCTCACCATCCAGTTTCTTTGCTCTCTTACCGAGACCCCGGATGGCGTTGAGTTTCGTCTTTTCGGGACTGATTATCGTCTTTCTTGGAAGGATCTTAGTCGTCTTCTTGGTTTTAGTCCTCGTTGTGCTGTCTCTTTGAAGCGAGCTTGTGAGGGTTATGTTCGGGAATCTTTCTAGGCAGATATCTCTGGTCTTGTTTACAGGGGCAAGTTTGTACCTCGGTGCAACGATATTGTGCATCCCACTCTCCGCCTGTGGCACAAGTGGCTCGCCATTACTCTCTTTCCACGAGAGGATGTTCGGCCCGTGCGCAGCGATGAGATGATGCTATTATACACCGCTGTCAACCAGATCAAGGTCTCTCCCGTTAAAGCAATGATTCGGCAGTGGATGACGAATTTCAAGATGATAGGTCCTATTGAGTGTACGGCTTTGGTGACTCGTATTGCTCTCAAACTCAGGGTTCTTAGCGGGAATACCGTACCCTTCATCGGGACGCCCTGAGTTCTCATTGATGAGGCATACTTGATCCAGGGGCATATACTCAAGAGGGGCTCAAATGATTCTTTGACTTTCTTCTTTCCGAGCTATGCAAACCAAATCCCATTACCTAACCCGGGGTTTGGATTGTATAACTCGGAGTCACTAACCATTCCCCTTGTTACACAAGAGGACAGCCGTCGTGCTAGTGTTTCGGGCAGGTCCACCAGGAGCGCGGCAAAGAGAGCACACATGCAGCAGCAGTCACAGCTGACACCACCACCACAGCCTCAGCTACAGCCTGTTACACCACCGGTGGCAGGAGGGGCCCCTGCGGGGTACATGTCCGGGGTTACCCCTGGATATGCACCTGGTTGGGACCAGCCCAACTACCAGCCGAGTGCGAGTGGCACGACTTGGGCGGACGCGAGCAGAGCTCAGTGGGCCACACCCGCTAGTTCCAGCTCCGGTGGTCCACCTCCGTCTTCGTCCTTCCGGTGACACTCTTCAGCCTCTGCACGCGATGCTCAGCTCGCACAGCAGATGGGAGAGCTCACCATCCAGGTCACAGGATTAGAGGAGACGCTGAACACCCACGTCGAGTCTACCTCTGCGTGGCAGCGTCAGGCTGGTGAGAGGATAGCAGCCATGCAGCAAGATCAGCGGCAGTACATGGATGCGCAGAGGGCTTACTACGCGAGTCAGGGTTTCTTCTACCCTCCTCCGCAGTGAGCCTGAAGCTAGCTTGGGGGAGGACCCCCATCCTGAGGTAACTTGTATCTTCCTGCATTTTCAGAATATCGTATAAATGAAAATCCAAAAAAAATCTGCAAAATAAAAGACCAAAAATATTTATTTGCTTTCATCATTTGCTTAGTTTGGTTTGATATGCTTAGTAAGAATGCTTTGCCTCTATGGTTGAAATGATGAATAGTTGCTCTGTTTATTCTCCTTGTATGTCTTGCTTACAACTTTGTATCCTACCTAAGTTTTGAGTTTGTTGGCTTGTATGTTCAAACCTTAGCATGAAAACTGTGGGTAGCAGAAAGCATGATCCTTGCCTAAGTTGTTGTGAGACATGATATGGTATAATAGAGTGCTATGATCTTGTGCTTAGTGATGCTTGACATCCGGAGTTTTCCTTTTTGAAAAAAAAAATCAAAACATGATGAGTTCCTCAATGATGAGAATTTCCCATCCAAGGCCATATGTAGATTCTAGTTCTTAGCCTCTACATATGCAGCTTGTTCTCTCATTGAGCTTTGTCAAATTGTTGTGACCCTTGTTAGAACTCATACTCCCCTGATCACGATCACGTACACGTTCATGCTAAACTTCTACACTGGAAGTTAAGCATTCATCATTTACTCCATACTGCTTATGCATTCTTCCGCAAATAAAACTCGATGTATCTTTGCATCATTCATCCCTCTCCAAATATCTCCAATAGAGACAAAGGGCTAGCAAAAAAAAAAGAGAGAGAAAAGCATGCTCAAAAGCATGGCAAAAATAAATAAAGAGAGTTAGCCCAAGTCTCGGAAAAATTTCAAAGGAGAAAAAGGGATTGATATGTGCAAGAAAAAGAGTTCCACCATATAGATGGTAATAACTAGTACCTACTCCGGGGCTAGTGTCCACCTTACCATCAATCCCTCATTTCCTCATATAAAACATGGCAATATCTAGCACCCATTTCCGGGCCTAGTATCCACCTTGCCATGCTCATATCCATCACACACATATGCACATCTTGATCAGGATGTATGTTTGTTTCTTCCAAGGATCTGGTTTTTGACTTAGTAAAACATGAGAGACAAGTATGCCACATCTTCCCTACCTACAGCTCCACATAAAGCCTATTAGGAGTAGGATGTGAAGAAAGGCAACATTGATGCCTTGGTGAGGAATCTTACACCTTTGAGCGATCTGAGAGTCTCATTTGAGGAACTCTGATTTTTCTTTTGAAAAATTTGCAAAACCTCCGGATTGCTAAGCTGATCAAGGTATGAGTGATTATGCATTCTCTATATAACCATTCTGTCTCTCAACTGCCCAAGGCAGGTGAAGCTATATGTCCCATGTATCAGGCGAAAGGTAAGAACATTGCCAACTTGTTCAACACTTGTTAGAGTACTTTGTTGTATGTTTGCCATAAGTTGAGAATACAACATTGTAGCAACTCCTGATCAACCAACCTAAGTCTCTAATGTCTTTCTTCAAGACGAGCAAGAGGTTAGCTTGGGGGAGTTTGTTGACGGTGGAAATTCACCATTTCCAACCCTCAATATTCTCACATAAATGGAGGCATATGCATTATTTACTAGCATTTAGGTTTGAATAATGTAGTTCCACTTGACCTTGGAGATTATTTGTATGTAGGTGATTTACCCCTTAAAAGAGATGGAAACTCCACTCCTATGAAGAAACAATGCCAACTCAGCTGAGGAGGTGGCTGCCACCAAAGGAAACATGGCAAGACATGTCATCGATCCAGGGGAGGCACTCACCGACGAATCAAAGGACGCCACATGGACTTCACATGGATAAAAGGGCCCACCTCGGATACCAAATCAAGCCATGCACCGGGGACGGATCAGAGGGCCCACAAGGCAGTCAACCAGAGGAAGCCACCAGGTGGGGCCGCCCTAGGGGGTCGGCCGATCCTAGGATCGGTCGAACCGCCTTAGTGGCGTCCCATCCTGGCCTTCCACATGGTTGCTCCTCATTGGTCACTTGCTGCAGTCCCGGGTGTGTAGGGGCCATTTGGGCGTCCGAGCAAGCCTTGTCCTGCTCTATAAATAGGAGGGGAGGGGCTCCCATTTCTCACACACCACTCTCTCATTCTCCTCTCACTTTTAGTTTCCAAGGCTAGGGGGTAGGTTAGAGTAGCTCTTCTTCAGGTTCCAAGTCCTCTTGGAAGTTTAGGTATGAGTTCTCTTTTATCTTTATTTCTTTGTATGACTTTGATCTCTTCAGTTATTTAGCTAATTCATATAAAGTCATGGTAGATCATATTCTTGATGTGTTCTTGAGTTCATCCTCTGTTCATCATTTAGAGGCTTGTGTTCTTCGTGAACACTACCTTTTTATCCATTTGAAGGTTGATAAACTCCTTCCTTATGTGTTTGTTAATAAGTTAGAGGCTCGTGTTCTTCACGAAAACGACCCTTTGATCTTGTTGATTAGACATAAGAGAGTTCATATCTGTTCATATGTCTAGCCTTAGTTGATCTTGTTAGATAGCATGAGAGTGTTGCATGGGGTCTGTGTTCAAGCTACGGTACTCGGTCTAGTTGACCAGTCTTCTGGTGGCTCTCACCCTAGGTCACGATAGCCCGGGCCGGGTGAAGTCTAGCAGCAACGTAGGCATGGTGCCTGGGTTGTCTGGCTACGATAGTTATGAGCATACCCCCCGTAATGAGAGGTCAGTCCTCAGGTGGTGACAGACCTGTTGGATCGTAGGGCAACCTCCGCGTTGGGGTACCTGCTGTAGGAGTCTAAAGTCTAGTTTCGCAGAGTGCTGGTCGTCGCGGGCTAGCTCCCCGTTTCTACCTGGGTGCTGAACCATGTTTCCCTCATGCAATACTCATGCCTATCTCTTGTATCTTCTAGCTTTGTATGTTTAGTACATTAGAACCTAGAGCTAACTCGTATGTTTCGCCTAAGCCGTAGTGTGCTAGAGTAGAGGTAGATTTGAGGTGTGTGTGTCACACTACCCCTATTATCTTTTATCTTACCCTTGCCTTTGAGTCTGTTTTCCCTATATCTATCTCTTGATTTACATTCAGAGCAAAAGCATAAGTCTAAGATGTCCGCCATTGCCTTCCTTCTCTTCGATACCCTTGGAATACTCTCTTTCCTTGGGGAAATGCTACAATAGTTTATCTGTGCGCTTGCGGATTCGTTCATGATCGTTTAGATTAACCTATGGCAAGTCTCGATGTTCACGCTAACTGCGCCATTAGTTGTGACATTGGGAAATGCCAACAAGCATTTCTAGTGCTGACGCTAAGGATGGATTTCCAATCTGTTCTTAAGTGATCGACGTTTAGAAATATCAACAAGCGGCGACCATGTGAGCCTCATTATCCCACCTTGCTTAGCTTGGGAGGAGGAAGCCACCTTACAGGGGAGAGCCACCCTTCCCCTAATGGACTAGTCTTTTGGGGCGATTGGGCCTTTCCCTGAGGGGTGTGATGAAGGACGGTGCTAAGGTTTGCATCGAAATTCGGGTGCCGAGGCCAAACTGCGTAATCGGTGCATCGGGCTTACCATAAATCCAATCCCACCTAGGTCGGACTTATCATTTGGTATCAGAGCTAGGCCCATGTTAAGAAGGGGAGAATAATGAGGACATCTTCCTCCACTATTACCCGTTGGTAAAGACGCAACATAAATGGGCTATGTGGCCCAGTTGTAGTCGGGCGGCGACCGTGTGAGCCTCATTATCCCACCTTGCTTAGCTTGGGAGGAGGAAGCCACCTTAACGGGGAGAGCCACCCTTCCCCTAACAGACTAGTCTTTTGGGGCGATTGGGCCTTTCCCTGAGGGGTGCGATGAAGGACGGTGCTAAGGTTTGCATCAAAATTCGGGTGCCGAGGCCAAACTGCGTAATCGGTGCATCGGGCTTACCATAAATCCAATCCCACCTGGGCCGGACTTATCATTTGTAACTTCAACAATCAGGCTTTTCTGATCAATCGGCTGAGAACCTGACGAAGGATACTGCTATCCTGAAGTTGCCGAAGTTGTCCTTGGTTGCTCTTGAACAATCGGCTGGATAACCGAAGGATTGGGAGGAGACCAATATTGCTTTGGGATCTCAACACTATGTGATGTTCCTGTGAAAGAACTGCCCAAATTAATTCCATATTATTGCCTAAACCGGTCCATCTGGTCATTAAGCAATAATACAGAAGTAACTTTTCGCCTCTGCCGGGTCAAGCCCGGTAAATCACTTGAACAAGGATCGAAGACTCGTACATTAAAACTCGCACGACAGTGAGTCCAGAGACCAACATTTCACAAATTATTACATCAAGCTCCATAAGGTTTTAACATTACAAACCAAGTCCTTTGCATGAGGTAAATAGTTCAGAGTTCGAAACACAGCAGAAATAAAATACTAAACGTCGTAGGTAACATCATAGGAGGCCATCCATGACGTCACTAAGCACTGTCATCCTCCCACTCAACTTCCCAACCGGGTGGGAGAGAACCAGGCCACGGGAACCCATTATCATTCACATCACCTGAAAACAACATCAAAAGCAAGGCTGAGTAAACTAATACTCAGCAAGACTTAACCGTCGGGTGATGGAAAATCACCAACTCTCTAGACATGCAAGGCTTTATGGCTAGTGGGTTGTTTTGCTGAAAAGCAACAAAGAGTATGTCCTTACTTTCAAGTTTTAGCTCAAAATTCTAGTTGATTATCAATTACTAAGTAAGCAACTATTGCAAGCATAAGTTGTGCAAACAATTAAGCACATACCCATATTAAATCTCAATTCCATCATTAGAGGGACATAGAGTGCATGGTTAAGCAATCTCGGGTAACGGTGAGAGGCCGACGATCGATCGATTAATAACCTTGCAAGGGAAACCTAAACACACGGGAGAATACATACCCTAAGAATAACAACTAAAACCAAAAGGGGGTGGGATATGCACCAACCAGGCGGTTCCCAACCGTACTCGACTTAGGATCCATTTCTACAGTCTTTGGTACAAGGTGGTTGGTTCGGCCTCGCCTCCCCAACCCTACACATGCACCACTCTGTTGCAAGCAGAGGGGACTCGTCCTAAGATTAGTGGTCATAGTTCCCTTACCGGATCAAGAAGGTACTAGGCTTACTGGTCCCATTCCCGACAAATGTTTAGTACGTTCAAACGCTTAACCACAGACCAATTGGCCGGAGCCGATCCCATGCTCTTACCACATGAGCATATCCATTTTACAAAGATCTTATGATTCCAACATAAGAAACCTGTAGCTCGCGAGTGACGAACATCACTCGACTTTTACCGTGTCCTTAGAGCATGGCAACTAGCGACCTATCATGCTAGTATTTGAGCATAGGAACCTAGGATCATGCATCTACGGTTTCAATTCAACTCCTGAAACTTAAATGCACAAACATTGCATAACATAATTGTAAAACTTAGAAAACTAGGTTGTGCTCCGGGGCTTGCCTTCACTATCAAAGTCAGTGGAGAAATCCTCCGAACTTTGGTTTGGGTCTTGCTGCACTTCCACCACATTCACTTCTCCTTCAGCTAGATCTCCCTCAGATTCCGGCACCAACTTGTAGTTCCCGTCCGGAAGTTCTACACGACATGCATATGCATTAACTTCATGTATTTATAAATGAGGAGTGAGAACGTAGTTTAGAATTGAAGGGTAAACGTGGGGTACATGAGTGACCACATTCACCTAGACAAGGATATATCCAGCATACTCTTCCTATCAAAGATAAGGGGTATGTGTGCGTGGTTTAACTCCTTATTTGATGGTGATTGTGTGCACATCTAAATTAATTAATTAATTAATTTCTCTTCACCAAATTATGGGGTGCTGTTCATGGTGTGATTTGGCGAAGCTCAACCAAAAGATTTAGAATGTAAACAAAGGTGATTTCAATTTTTCTTTTAATTCGTAGATTAAGCTTGATTTACTTCAAAAATTCATTCTGGAAGAACTACAAACAATATAACCATGAAACTTTGCAGTCAGGAACATCATACTATACATGAGCTACTGCCAAAAATTTAGATCAAACCAAGCCACAGATTTAGCATGAAAAATACAACTAGATTCATTCATTAAAAACAAAAATAAATCATACAAAAATATATACACCACATCTTGAGCTATAAATTCATGTAGAAGTTCAAAGCATCTAACCATGCAGAGATATGCACTTACTCGGCAAAGAAAATTTAAATTACTTTAAATTTATGAAGGAAGGTTAAACTTGTGCAAAAATTACTTAGCCCTATTAATCATGATAAAAACATCTCTACTATTTATCATGAGTGCAAAACCATTAAACAGGACCATAGAATAAGTATTGGATCCAAAAGATCAACAAATTCATTTACAATAATCATAAACAGGAACAATGCTGAAAATCAACTTTACTTCATAACTACAGATCTACTTTATAACTTTGTGCCATGTTTGAACCAGAATACCAACATGACAAGGCAAACAACATATCCAAAATTGAGCTTCAGATCATGCGTAGAATTTGAATTATTTCAGATCTATCCAAACTGGTAAATTCAAAATTATTCAAAACATACAAAGAAATTTGAAAACTTCCTTTGTAGAAATGTTTGTTCTAGTCATAAGGATCACAACAAAACTGAGTTTGCATTTTTACGATTTTTTTGTGATTTGATATGAAGTTTACAAGATTCAGGAAAAAGGGAATGAAAAGGAAGAATCTTTTTGCGGAAAACCCTTGGCTTTTGCACAGAGGCCCCTAGGAAGATCTCGATGTTCACACATACACCCTTGGCGGCGCGGCTGGGCTCGCCGGCGGCGATGCAGTGCGGACTC
Organism: Cenchrus fungigraminus; assembly: GCA_036936925.1. NCBI lineage: Eukaryota > Viridiplantae > Streptophyta > Magnoliopsida > Poales > Poaceae > Cenchrus > Cenchrus fungigraminus. The sequence continues at coordinate 62,878,550 of CM072779.1, forward strand.
GGCCGAGCGAGCAGCGGGAAAGGACTAGGAGCTCACCTAGGATCGATTCTAGGGGTTGGCCGGTCTGAAGGAGGCTCCGGCAATCGCCGGCGGCGGAGCAGGGGCAGAGCAGCCGCGGCGGCGGGTTTTCCGGCGAGCTGGGGCACGGCGCTGAGCAACACGCGGCTTGGGAGGCTCAGGTGGTGTTGCGGGAAGGCGCTGGGGTGCTTCACGGCCGGCGGGATAGAGCGGGACGGCGAGCTCCTCGGCGGCCGGGCAATGGCGGCGGCGGAGCAGGTGCGGAACGGCCGGCTCGGCGGGGCGCTGCCCTTTTTATAGGTGGCGGCGGTGTGCTGAGCGGGAGCGCATGCAGTGGACCAACCCCTCTTCTCCCGCGGTGCGCGCGCACAAAGCCGGCGCAGCGCGCGCACAAGGCCGGCGGAGGCCGCGCGCGGGCGCGACGCGCGGGCTCGGCGTGCAACGCGGCGTGGCCGGGCGCGTCTCCACCCTAGCGCGGGCCACCTGGGCAAGCGGCGCCTGGGAAGGTGGCATCTGGGCGCGGCGCAACTGGTGGTGGTGGGGCCCAGCGAACGGCACGTGGACAACGGCACAGACATCGGGGCGGCTCGGCACTAGCGCGGCGCGATGCGTGCTCTCGCGCTCTAGAGCGCGCAGGGCTGAACCTGTGTGGTGAAGGCCACTTTGACCGCGAAAATCTCCAAAAAGTTGAACTGCGCGGAAAAAATCGCCAATTACCAAACTTGTAGGTGGCATAACCCTCTCAAACTTTTGTAAAGGCCAACCTATGTAAAACCTTATTGATTTGGAGATAAATTGGTTTGAACTTTGGAATTTTCTCGGTTTGGTCAAAATGAGTCCCTAAGCTTTGACCAAGATTTGGAGGGGTTTCAACTTTGAATTTCAAAAACTGCCAATTGAATGAAATGTGTCCCATGGAAAAATGATCAACTTTCATATTGGCTGTTTTTGAAGTTGTTATATGAAAAGTGTAGTTTGTGTTGAGCCATCAAAATAGGTCAAAATGAAGCTTTAGGGGGTGATTAAGGTGCCTAGGGTTTTTCTCCCACTTACAAGCCAAAACTCAAAAAGTGCCAATGGACAAAGTTGTGTCCCATGAAAACCTTGACAACTTTTATTTTGGCCTAATTTGAAGTGTTTAGTGAAAATTTGGAGAACAAGCTAGATCATCAAAGAAAGGTATTGAGTTCTAGGGTTTTGACTTGGGTTTTGAGAGGGTTGACCTAGGGTTGAGAATTGGACCAAGTCAACCATGTTAAGTACCATGCTTAGCCTTACTAATGATGGTGATTACTATTACATAAACATCAGGGATGTTACAGTTCCTTGAAGTGGCTGCCCAGTTGAGAAACCCTGATTTGCCTGGCTTGCTTGTGGAGCAATCGTATGTTGCACATACTGAATGTTTGAAAAATCCTAGATCTATTGCTCTTGATATTGCGGTGCAGAGAACAAAGGAGGATCTGTCAGTGTTTCGAAGAGTGTAGCTTGATACATGGCATCATTGTATTCCTCTTGGAGTTTAGTAGCATAGCTTCTTACTGAAGATGCTTTCATGGCTGACATCATTTGCTCATGTTCCATCTGGTGACTTACGATCAGCTAACTAGCCGAAAATCCACTTGACACATTTGGTTGAGGTGTCATCTCTTGAGTTTTCTGAACACTCTGAGGATCAGGTAGTGGCTTGACCATATAAGCATGCATGGGAGATATCTCATAACTCTGCTAACTCTGGGATTTGTGATCGTAGAATGTGAATGTAATCCCTCTGTCATGCTGAAGAGCAGTACTGAAGGACCGAATAGGCGACCAGAGAGGGGGCGGGGAGTGAATGGGAGCCGATAAAAATTCTTCCCGAAAGTCGAACTCAGCCTATACCCCGATTGCCACTCCGAGTACTCGCACACACCAAAGAAGCTCTAGACAAGTCACAAACAAGCCCAAAAGATCAAGAGACAAGCCTAGAAGCAAGGAGTGGAAGCACAAGATAAGAAGCAAAGCACTTAGCCAAATCTGTGAAGTCCAGGGCGGACCGTCCGCAAGCACCAGGCGGACCGTCCATGGGACCCAGCGGACCATCCGCAAGCACAGGGCGGACCATCTGAAAAAGCAGACCGAACCTCCAGTAGCGCACCGGGGAAAAACGGACTGTCCGACGGTTCACTACGGACCGTCCGACCGTCACGGACCATCCGGGCCTTCCTCGCGGACTGTCCGCCAAACTTGTTGCCACCGAACCAAAGTAACTCAACGGATCGAAACTCAAGCGCTCAAGAACTCGCGAAGAACACGAAGAACACCAATGCTGCCTGGGCCCCGCGGACCGTCCGCACGGGCCTCGCGGACCGTCCACCAAGCGCAAACAAAACAGAAAAATGCTCAAGCTCGGGAGTCAACTCCACCTTTCCAACACCGGATCTCCCAAACGGCTAGAGCTCTTGAGACAAGATTTTGGGGAGATGAGAAGCGTCACACAAGGAAGCTATGCCCCAAAAATCTTGACCTCTAACTCCCTAAATCACCAGGAATCGCGGATCACACGAACCACCACCATGAACTCGGGCACCAACCAAAAACGCACGAATCGAAGGAGTTTCCCGGTGTTTGAGGGGTCAAGATCACACACAAAGATGCGCAAGGCATCCACCCATGATCCCCTCAAAGAAATCCGAGAAGAAACGCCCTCAAATCCACGAATCGAGCGAAGAACAAAACTCCCAAAAAATAGCCCCGAAAAATGATATGAAAATCACAGAGCACTAGGAGATCACCGCACCGCCGAATGCTTCCATACATCCAGAGGTCAGAGTCTATACAAGAATCTATCCTAAGGAATACAGAGGGAAAAGAAGCAGTTCAGAGCAATCTTCCGGGGGAGGAAAACCTAGAGTCCAACCGAGAGAGATGCCATCCACCTCTCCGCTATTTATACAAAGTCCATCGGAGGGAGGTAAATGACCACACTACCCCTACAACTTGAAATGAGGATACAACCCCTCAGGGGCATTTTGGTCAAGTCTTCATCGGACGGACACGCTTCCACCGTGGCTTCGCTTCACATCAACGCAAACCCCGCGATCACGCCACATGCCCCCCGCCTCGAAAAGCTTCCCGAAGCTCCCGGATCACCATCTCCGTCGCCTCGGGCCTTCGGGCTTGGTTTTGCGGCCCAAACCAAGAAACCGTCCACCTAATGGTTTTGTGGGCAAACCAACAAACCCCGCGTGCAAGCTTCAGGCTCCATCCGCTACCTTGCACCGGCCCATATTCATGACTTCAGCCCGCCAGTCTTGCACTACACAGCTCGCACTTGACGCCATCGGCCACCGGATCCATCGAACCAAGCCTACTTGCCTCTCCATCAACCGGAGGCTGCCACGGCTAAGGCCTTTCGCGCTTGTTCTTCACCTGCACCAACCCGAGTCAAGCCGCAACCTGTACCTGCACACTTAGCCAAGCATCAGTCCACACAACGTTGTCAATCACTCATCACTAAGGAGCGACCCTCCACTGGTCCTCGGACACACCTGGTCCTCAATCTCCCCCTTGATGAGTGCATTGACAACACCCATAGTGACCATCATAGAGAAAAAGAAAAGAAAAACAACCACAAACACAAACCTTTGAGGAAGTGATCCAAAGCCAAAGAACAAGCGAAAACATGATCACTTGCCAGACCAAGTCTCGGCCCCCTAAGACAAGGGCAACGGCTCGACACAGCCGAGACAAAACAAAGCTCACAAAGAGCACACCACAAAGCACAAAACTTAGGAAAAACAAAGGAGCTCCCCCTGCACATATGCAAACTCCCCTGAGCAAATGCAACCTCTTCTTCTCAATTTTTCTCCTCACATGCAACATCTCACAAATGCATACCAATTTTTCCACAAAATCTCCCCTTATCATACAAATCTTCCAAAATGCATACAACATCTCCCCCTTGTTTTTTTGAGGAACACGATCTCTCCATTACTCAGCATCAGAGTTACAATCGTTGGCTGCTGTTTCCTGAAGCCATGGTGGAATGCAGTTCAGCCAACATATAGAAGGATTCTCCATCGAGACCTCCTTTACACATTTATCTGCTAGAAAGTTTGCTTGTCTATAAATAAAACAAACTTTAAAACTAGAAAAAGAGCTAAGCAGCTTCTTGACATCAGAACAAACCCCTGCTATAACTGATCTGTCCAAAGACGTCGAGGTGAGAGCGCTCACCAACACCGAGCTATCTGATTCCAAAATGATCTTGGTAGCCCTCAAACGAGCTGCTAACTGCAGGCCATCATATGCAGCTGCCGCCTCTGCCACAAGGGCGTCTTGCATCGGGCCGAGCCATCTTGCTTGTGCCCCCTTGACCTGACCAAGATGATCCCGGAGAACTGCTGCCCCAGCTCCCCATTCATTGCAACTATCAAAAGCTCCATTAGTGTTCAATTTCGTCCACCCTTCCTCCGGCGGCCGCCATCTTGCCCTCGCTCTGTGCACTCTGTAACACCCCTGGTGTTTATCTCTTTTTAATCAAGGATGTTAACCTAAGCTCATGGTGTTAAAGGAAAAGTAAAGCATAGTTTGAACTTGGTCCCATTTTCACTCAGAAATTGAACTCTTACCATTAGGAGCAAGATTTTGATTGGACCTGAGATCAATTTTCACTCAGAGCTTAAACTTTTTCCAGTCTGAAAGTCATCACCAAGATTCAAGAACATAACCTTGTAATTGTCACTTTTGGAAATTGAGGATAAAAGAAGGAGGTTAACCCTATCATAATTGGTCCACTACAATAAAGGAATTTCTGAGGACACTTGATGACTTAGCCACAATTTGTAGATTTTGTTTAGAAACTTCAAAATCGACCAATGTGAGAGTTGATGGACTACTCAAGCTTAGCATTTCATCTTTAAGGTTGAGATAGAAATCTTGAGTGAAAGATCTTCAAAACCTTGAGTCAAATCTCTTCAATAAGGTCAAACCCCCAAGTTCATATACTCATCTCTAGAACTTTGATCAAATCTCCAAAAATTCCCAAAACACTGAAAAATTAGCCAATACAAAAGTTGTGCAGAATTTCATGGGACACATTTCATTCAATTGGCAGATTTTCAAATTTCAAGTGGAAATGCCTCAAAAATGTGGTCAAAGCCCTGAACAATATTTTGACCGCATCGAGAAAAACTGCATTTTAAGCCAGTTTTCTGCCAAATCTGTTCATCTTTTCACTGGTCGATTTTTGAAAAAGTTGTAGAGGGTAATCTCAGCTACAACTTTGTTTTTGGACAAAAGTTGAGTTCCATTTGAATTTGAATTGTTCTAGCCGGTCAAAGTGGCCTAAGCTGAAACGGTGTGCTGCACCTGTTGTCTGTGCGCGCGCCCCGGGCCGCGACGTCGCGCCGCGACCGTGCCCTGGCCCATGCGCCGCCCACGCGCCTCCCACCCGTGCCACTTGGCCCGCTCGTCGCGGTAGGCCACACCGCCATCACGAGCCTGCGTTGCCCGAGGATCCCCGTGCCACCTGGCTCTCCCACGCGTCGCGCCCGGCCTGCATTCATCGCCACGTGCCGCGCCACCACCGACTCTGCTGCCATGCGCCCCGCCGTGCCGCGCCACGTCGCCACCCCACTGTGTCGCGCTGGCCAGCATGCTGTCGCGTCGTGGCATTGCAGCGACACCTCACAGACCCATATAAAGGACAGGAACTCCCCTGAGCTCGCCGCGCCGCCGCACAACGCCGCCAGGCTACCGCTACTCGCCGTGGGAGCACCGCCGTCGAGCCAACTCGCCCGCGCCTGCTCACTCTCGCCAGAGCCACCTAGCAGGACCACACGCCCCAGTTCCACGCCCCAGGGCCGCGCATTGCCCAGTCTGGCCACCCTGCTCGCCGGAGCAGCCGTCCCTGCAGCCGGAGCTCCACCCTGTCGCCGAGCTCCCGTCTCCGAGCCGTCCCGTCGCCGTCTAAGCTCCTTAGCAGCACCACTTCGACCTACTGGAGTTTCCCGTGCCACGTGTCATCGAGCCCTGCCGCCCAGTTCACCGGCGTCAGCCTCGCCGCAGCTGAAGATCCAGATCGCCGTCGATCCTCGCCGCCGGCTGCTTCCTCACCGTGTCTGAGCGCCCGAGCCGACCCAAGGTGATGCTCTGGTCCTCCTCCGCCCTTTCCCCCGCCCTACTTCGCCGCCGTTCGCCGGAATCCGGCCATCCCCACCGGCGGCCGTGGCCGAGCCCTGATCTGTGAAGATCAAGATCTTCCCGGGGTGTGATCTGTAAAAGAAAGGGTCTCGGTGTAAAAAGAAGGGCATAGTTGTGAAGTAGATTTCTGATCGAGGACCTGGATGAAAGAAGATTCTTGAAACTTAAATCTCTGAGATCTTGTAAAATTCATAGCAAATCGAATAAAAATCAGAAAAATGCAAACTAAAATGTCCTGTGATCTACATGAACAGATGTAACTTTTATAGAAAGGAATTTTGTAAATTTCTTTCTAGATTTAGAATAATTTTGAATTGATCAGTTTGAATAGATTTGCAATTATTTGAAATCTAGAGCTGATCTGCCTGTGACATTTTAATATGTTGTTAGTCTTCTTATGATTGCCCTTGTGTAGAAAAATTGCACATAGATCTATTATATATCTTTAGTTATGATTTAATTTTGATATATGGCTGCTTTTGTGTTTCTGTTTAGTATTAAATAATTTGTTAAGCAAATAGGTTTGATCTTTTTGCAGTAGCCTGTATATGACTAGATGAAGCTATAGTAAAAATATCAATAGCTTTTGACATGTTAATCTAGCTCTATTTAATTTAGGCCTTAAATATAAGCCTTTTTAATAAAGCATGTTGTAATTAGTTTCTAGCCATGATAATTTTTGAGTAATCTTGTTTTACCTTGTTATGGCTATGGTAAAAGTTTCAGACCCAGTGCATGCTTGAATATTGCCATGATTATGAGTAGCTAGTTTCAATCTGAACTTTTGTGAGTAGCTCAGTAATGCTATGATTATGATCTGTGTAATTTCCTGATGCTAGAACATGTATAGATCTTGCTGTAGAAATAAATCATGTTTATGGCAGCTAGTTAATGTTAGATTTTTCATGTGCAGTTCATGGCTTAGTTTGATCTAAATTTTGGGCAGTGGCCTTATTGCCATGATATGTGCTTGTAGTAATTTTCTTTCTGTTTGTTTGTGTGTGGAATATTCAGAAATAATTTTCGAAGTAATTCAAGCTTAATAAGAGGAATAAAAGAAAAACCAAAATCACCTTTAATGTGACTTGGTTTTAAATAGCTATGCTTCAACAAAACACACCCTAAACAGCACCTTTTATTTTGGTGAAGTTAAATAAGTTAATTAGTGTAGATATGCACACAATCACCATCAAATAAGAAAGATAAATAACAAACATACAATTCCTTAATTAAGGAAGAGTATGCTGGATATATTCTTATCCAGGTGAATGTGCCCAACAATACACCTCATGTTTATCCTTTAGTTATGAACTAAGTTCTTCCTTCTTAAAAACGAACAAAGTTATGCATATGCATGTCGTGTAGAACATCCGGACGAAAGCTACGCGTTGGTGCCGGAAGCTGAAGGAGAGCTTGTTGAAGGAGAAGGTGAACATGTTGGTTTTGCAACAAGACCCGAACCAAGTTCGGAGGATCTCCAACTAACTTTGCTAGTAAAGGCAAGCCCCAGAGCATAACCTATGTTTTCAACTTATGCAATTATCTTTGCTATGTTTGTGCATTTAAGTTTCAGGAGTTGATTTGAAACCCTAGATGCATGATCATATGTTCCTATGTTCCAATACTAGAATGATAAGTCGCTAGTGCCATGCTCTAAGGACCCGGTAGAAGTCGAGTGATGTTCGTCACTCGCGAGCTATAGGTTTCTTATGTTGGAATCGTAAGATGGTTAAACCTACCTGCTCACGTGGTAAGAGCATGGGACCGGCTCCGGCTAAGTAGGTCTGTGGTTAAGCGTTTGAACGTACTAAACATTTGTCGGGAATGGGACCGGTAAGCCTAGTACCTTTTTGATCCAGCAAGGGAACTCTCTACCACTAATCTTGGGATTTGTTCCTCCGGCTTGCAACCGGTGGTGCATGTGTGAGACTGGAAGGACGTTGGGCCTTATGCCAGTGATCCTTGTACCGATGACTGTGGACATTGATCCCGAACTGAGGATGATTGGGAACAGTCTGGTTGGTGCGTACCCCGCCCGTTGGGCCGTGGTCGTGGTGATGAGGTATGCATTCTCCCGTGTGTTTAGGTTTCCCTTGTAAGGTTATTAATCGATCGATCGTCGGCCTCTCACCGTTATCCAAGATTGCTTATCCATACACTCTATGTCCCTTAATGATGGAATTGAGAAGAATACTGATGTATGCTTAATTGTTTGCACAACTTTGCTCGTGTAGTTGCTTACCTAGTAATGGATAATTAACTAGAATTTTGAGCTAAAACTTGGAAGTAAGGACATACTCTTTGTTGCTTTTCAGCAAAAGAAACCCACTAGCCAAAAAGCTTGCATGTCTAGAGAGTTGGTGATGTCTCATCACCCGACGGTTAAGTCTTGCTGAGTATTAGTATACTCAGCCTTGCTTTGTTGATACCTTTTGCAGGTGTTGATGTGTTGATGTTATTCGTGGACTGGTTCTCTCCCACCCTTTGGGAAGTGAGTGGGAAGATGACAGTGCTTAGTGATATCATGGATGGCTTCGCGTGATGTTACTTCTGACGTTTAGTATTTTATTTCCGCTGTGTTTTCAAACTCTAAACAATTTATTTTCCTGTATGGAACTTGTTTTGTAATAATGAATAATGGATGAATATGATGTATTAAGGCTGTATTAATTATCTCTGAACTCGCCGTCGCGTGAGTCTTAGTGTACAATCTTCGATCCTTTGTTATAAGTGATTTACCGGGCTTGACCCGGCAGATATCGACAAGTTAACTCCTCTTTAACGCATAATGACCAAGTGGATAGGTTATGCGTGTTAAATGGGATTTAATTTGGACGGTTCTATCACAGGTGGCATCAGAGCTTGATTGTACATCAGAGATATTAAAAACCACCTTAGTAACATGTTTTTGGAATAAAACTTGCAAGATTAAGGTGTTTGCAAAATGCGTTTGGAACGCTAAGGATTAACTAGTCTGAGAGGCCCTAGAGGGATTTTTGGTTTCTTTCAGGTGGCTAGTACTCTATGGTTTATCTAAACTGACTCCCAGCACATTTTATTACCTGGCAAAACTTACTTTCTTGCACAATCATACTAGTTCAGCACATTTTGCCATATGTGCTCGTGCCACATGGAAGTCATGTGAGGGATGAATGGGACCTATTCCAAAGGGAACCCACTATCACGTCTGTGTCTCGCCACGTTTTGTCATACGTGAGCATGATTCCGCATTATGAATATGTGAAGGGGGATGCCCTCCATTCAAACGGAGCGTGTCTCAGGTTGGACGCTGTCCATGCAGCGTTAAACGCATGGGTGTTGTTTCTATAGTGAACGGTAATGGATGTGGACGCTTTCGAGAATGCTGGCACGAAAGGTTTGAGATGTTCTGTGATTTTCTGCAGGTACACTAACCTCGATTCGTAAGTGCTAAGATCAAGTAGAATTCGAGTAGCTATTATAGGGAGAGTCGTATATTGTGCCATGCCACCGGCACTAACTTCGATCTTGACAAGGAATTGTCTATGAGGACGAATAGGTTTTTGCATGCATCATGTTAAAATCTCTAAAACTGAACCTCAAAGATAATGAGTACAACTTGAAATCTCTTTCATCCAAGTTTTTGTCAAGTTAGCTTAAGATCTTTCTAGTGTTTGCTGAAAGAGCTGCTGGTCTGGAATTTTTCGGGCTAGCAAAAGGAGTTTCTCCAGAGATCTTTTACCCCAAGGTTGTCTCCAATTTTGCAACGAAGATGTTGTAAAATTTTCATTAGTTTTGGATCAGCCAAACTCAAGATATGATCTTTTTCTTAAGAATGCTCTAGCTGTCAATCTGTTAACTTATTTGTTCTGAAGTGTTTTGACCCCCAAGATAGTGCTTTCTGAGGAAAAGTTAGATATGAAAGTTGTTCGAAATCTTGTCAAGCATCTGCTGTAAAAATTTCAGAAATTTTGGTCGAAGGAATTTTGAGTTATGACCAAAATAGTGCAGCTTTGTTTGCTGTTTTTCCTGAGGGACAGCCATTGGAGTTTTAATTCTTTTGGCTATCTTCCTCTAGTTTTTAGCTCCACCTTTGAATACTAATTTGATACTTCATAATCTTATTGAGTACCTGGTAAAAGTTCAGAATTTTTGGCTGAACCAAAATTCAGTTACACTAATTTGAGTAACTGTCTGTCTGCTGAAATTTCTGGACAATAGCAAAACTGAAGTTTGGTCCAATAACCTCTTTTACCATCGGTTGTAGCCCAACCTTACACTACCAAAGTTGTTTGGGACTTCAAGTTTGGTGTGCTCGTGAAAATTGAGTATCGTTGCACTCTTATGCTGAGAGTTATGAACTTTTTAGTAACCCTCTGCCTGCTGTCCATCAGCCAAGATAGAGCACCGGTCTCTAATGTTTTTCGAGCACATTGACCTTAGTTTTTGCCCAAGTGGGAAATATAAAGCTTGCTTCTACCTTCATAAGGATCTGATGGAAGTTAGGAACATCTAGTTCATGGTTTGCCAAATAGGATAATTTTGTATGGCTACTAAAAGCTATCGTTTGTGCCAATGCATCCATCTGGTTTCTTACTTATGTTACTCTCTTTAGATGGCCAATTCTGGATTCACACATGTTGATGAAGAAGGATGGACTCATGTTGATTACCCCTAGGGGAGTGGTTTTCCCCTGATTTTGTGGACCACTTTGCAGGACTTTAGATATACTACCCAACCACAGTATATGTACAGTGAGTTCATGAACGAAGGACAAATCCCTAGTTGCGAAGTGAAAGTGAAGATTTCAGCTTGTTCCATTGATCCAAACTGGGAAGCTTGGGAAAGTAAAGTACAAGGCTTAGAGTGGGCTGACACCTTGCAAAAGGCTGCTCTTGAAGCACTCACCACTTTTTGTGGGAAGCATTCTGCATTGGTAGCTCACACTACAGCCAAGGTAATTCCCCTGCATGAGCATTACCATGGACAATGGACCGAGTAGGAGTCTCTCATCTCTGTTCAGGAAAACTCACATTACAACCCTGATCTGATCACCTCAGTTTGTTTTTCCAAAGCAATGTATGATACATACCAGCTGCTGGTCAGAGAAAATGCAATCTATAGGAATCAAGTTAGAGAAATGGAAAGTACCACACATGAGTTGAAGGAAGCTCAAGCCATGATAAATGCCCTTAAGAAAGGAAGACGCAAGGATAAAGCAAAAATATTAGAACTGCGTCAAGAAATTCAGGACCAGGACTATATGCTACATCAAGCCGACCTACACATGCTAGACATGGAGAATCAACTAGAAGCAATAGCCGCTCCACCACCAGGACCTGTTATTCCTCCACCTGAAGATGAGGAGAATCACAATGAGATTCAAGGAGAATCTGGAGTAGAATCTGGATCTGCATCACCCTGAGCCTTTGTTTTCAACTCAAGGAGAATAAAAAGGTTAGCATAGGCTAGCTAGTGGATCTAGTTGGATGTTGCCACGAGTGTAATAAAATAAGGAGATGTAAGAGTACTGTACTATGCTTGAACCATATTAGTACTATGATAAAGACTTGATCTTCAGAGTTTACTTTTAGTTTCTAATCTTATCCTGGCAATGCAAGCATGATATCTCAGACGACCTGTATCAATTACACTATGTGTGTTTGTAATCTGAAGCACTCAGCTTTTCAGTGATGTTGATATCCCTGAGTGGATCACTTTTGATCTCTCAACTTCAAAATCTCATGATTCTTAACCCTACTCTCACAATTAGAGTAGATGAGAACAATGTCACAAGTGGTAGAATCAATTTGGTATCCATGTTGACCCTCATCCTTTCCAGAAGTTGTCTTTTGGCCAACTGAAAGTTGATACTTCCAAGCACATACCATGAGTAAACATCTTATTGTTTCCTAGCACAACTTCAGAAATTTCAGTAAACAAATTTAACAAATGTTTGTTTACTAGCCTTCCCTTTCTTCATAAGAAATCTCTATGGAACCATCCAGTCTGGTCTGCTTCTGTCTCAATCTCAAAGTTTACCTAGTATCAAAATCAACCAAGTTATTTTGAAAGAGCATGAGCAGTCAAGGTTCTCTAAAAGTCAATATATGAGGAGCTTTATACCAATCCATGATCTGTGATCCTCTCTCAGCTTCAACCAAATCTACAGACTCGGTATGTTTGAAAGGAAAGAATGGACAAAAGCTCTTAACAGTTTTCCCCGACAAAAATGAGTTTTAGTTTGAATTGTGGATACCCAGGATCTTCTCGTGTTTCCCAAATTCATAGTCAATTTCTCTCGAGAATCAATTTGACCCCTCTGTATCTGTGCTCCGTCTGCTCTGTGTTGTGCCATCGCTCTGCCACCTTTCTACCGCAGCAGCTGATCGCCACCTATGCACACCCTACGACAGCCGTCTTGTCCCCATGGCATCTCGTGCCGGCCATCACCGTGCCACATGCCACTACCACCGCACATCCATGCCTCTATACCCCGGCCCCTACACAAGTGGCGCAAGCACCACCGCCACTACACCATGGTGAGCATCCATAAATGGACCACCCTCCATTGGTTTCCACTACCCCTCCCTTTGCATCCACTGGAGCCATCACCTCCCGTCGCCCTCCCTGCTCTCCTGCTCTTTTCCTTGAGCGCACACTGACCATTCTCATCACCTCCAGCATTTCCTCCATCTTCTCCAACAAGGTGAAGAAGAATCAAGCCTCATTAGAAGTCGAAGTCAGTTCAAGCCTGTCCTTGAAGCTCGTCTACTAAAGGATTGGTGCCTACATCGAGAAGAAGAAGCTCAAGAAGAAGGTCACTAGAAGAAGCCAATCCTGCATCACCAGCTATGGATCGTTCTCTCGAGATATGTGATTCAGATTGCTGGGACGCCTTGATGGCGCTGGTTTGTTTTACACCTCTGCTATGCTTGTTTGTAGCCTTTCATGTGCACATTCAGCGCCCGCTTCCTCATGAGTTAAATGAAAGTTTGTCATGAAATTCGTGTATCTTTTATCGTCTTTGAGTTCTAGATCTTAGAGAGTTTAGCCTGTCTCTATAAGTTTCTCTATGTAATCTCTACCTTCCCCTGAAAAGTCTATCAAGCTTGTTGTCGAATCTCGGGACGAGATTCTGTTTAAGGGGGTAGGTTGTAACACCCTAGGTGTTTATCTCTTTTTAATCAAGGATGTTAACCTAAGCTCATGGTGTTAAAGGAAAAGTAAAGCATAGTTTGAACTTGGTCCCATTTTCACTCAGAAATTGAACTCTTACCATTAGGAGCAAGATTTTGATTGGACCTGAGATCAATTTTCACTCAGAGCTTAAACTTTTTCCAGTCTGAAAGTCATCACTAAGATTCAGGAACATAACCTTGTAATTGTCACTTTTGGAAATTGAGGATAAAAGGAGGTTAACCCTATCATAATTGGTCCACTACTTTAAAGGAATTTCTGAGGACACTTGATGACTTAGCCACAATTTCAAGATTTTGTTTAGAAACTTCAAAATCGACCAATGTGAGAGTTGATGGACTACTCAAGCTTAGCTTTTCAACTTTAAGGTTGAGATTGAAATCTTGAGTGAAAGATCTTCAAAACCTTGAGTCAAACCTCTTCAATAAGGTCAAACCCCTAAGTTCATATACTCCTCTCTAGAACTTTGATCAAATCTCCAAAAATTCCCAAAACACTGAAAAATCGGCTAATACAAAAGTTGTGCAGAATTTCATGGGACACATTTCATTCAATTGGCAGATTTTCAAATTTCAAGTGGAAATGCCTCAAAAATGTGGTCAAAGCCCTGAACATTATTTTGACCACGCCGAGAAAAACTGCATTTTCAAGCCAGTTTTCTGCCAAATCTGTTCATCTTTTCACTAGTCGATTTTCGCAAAAGTTGTAGAGGGTAATCTCAGCTACAACTTTGTTATTGGCCAAAAGTTGAGTTCCATTTGAATTTGAATTGTTCTAGCCGGTCAAAGTGGCCTAAGCTGAAACGGCGTGCTGCACCTGTTGTCTGCGCGCGCCCCGGGCCGCGACGTCGCGCCGCGACCGTGCCCTGGCCCGTGCGCCGCACGCGCGCCCGCGTGCCTCCCGTCCGTGCAACTTGGCCCGCTCGTCGAGGTAGGCCCCACCGCCGTCACTAGCCTGCGTTGCCCGAGGATCCCCGTGCCACCTAGCTCTCCCACGCGTCGCGCCCGGCCTGCATTCTTCGCCACGCTGCCGCCGACTCTGCTGCCATGCGCCCCGCCGTGCCGCGCCACACCGCCACCCTGCTATGTCGTGCTGGCTAGCATGCCGTCACGCCGTGGCAGTGCAGCGACACCTCACGGCCCCATATAAAGGACAGGAACTCCCCTGAGCTCGCCGCGCCGCCACACAACGCCGCCAGGCTGCCGCTACTCACCACGGGAGCGCCGCCGTCAAGCCAACTCGCTCGCGCTCGCTCACTCTCGCCTGAGCCACCTAGCAGGACCACACGCCCCAGTTCCACGCCCCAGGGCCGCGCATTGCCTAGTCCGGCCACCCTGCTCGCCGGAGCAGCCGTCCCTGCGGCCGGAGCGCCACCCCGTCGCTGAGCTCCCGTCTCCGAGCCGTCCCGTCGCCGTCTAAGCTCCTCAGCAGCACCACTTCGACCCACTGGAGCTTCCCGTGCCACGTGTCATCGAGCCCCGCCGCCCAGTTCGCCGGCGTCAGCCCCGCCGCGGCTGAAGATCCAGACCGCCGTCGATCCTCACCGCCGGCCGCTTCCTCGCCGCGTCTGAGCACCCGAGCCGACCCAAGGTGATGCCATAGTCCTCCTCCGCCCTTTCCCCCGCCCTACTTCACCGCCGTTCGCCGGAATCCGGCCATCCCCGCCGGCGGCCGTGGCCGAGCCCTGATCTGTGAAGATCAAGATCTTCTCAGGGTGTGATCTGTAAAAGAAAGGGTCTCGGTGTAAAAAGAAGGGCATAGTTGTGAAGTAGATTTCTGATCGAGGACCTGGATGAAAGAAGATTCTTGAAACTTAGTTTTAAATCTCTGAGATCTTGTAAAATTCATAGCAAATCGAATAAAAATCAAAAAAATGCAAACTCAAATGTCCTGTGATCTACATGAACAGATGCAACTTTTCTAGAAAGGAATTTTGTAAATTCCTTTCTAGATTTAAAATAATTTTGAATTGATCAGTTTGAATAGATTTGCAATTATTTGAAATCTAGAGTTGATCTGCCTGTGAAATTTTAATATCTTGTTACTCTTGTTATGATTGCGCTTGTGTAGAAAAATTGCACATAGATCTGTTATATATCTTTAGTTATGATTTAATGTTGATATATGGAATCTTTTAAGTTTCTGTTTAGTATTAAATAATTTGTTAAGCAAATAGGTTTGATCTTTTTGCAGTAGCCTGTGTATGCCTAGATGAAGCTATAGTAAAAATATCAATAGCTTTTGACATGTTTATCTAGCTCTATTTAATTTAGGCATTTAATATAAGCTTTTTTAATAAAGCATGTTGTAATTAGTTTCTAGCCATGATAATTTTTGAGTAATCTTGTTTTACCTTGTTATGGTTGTGGTAAAAGTTTCAGACCCAGTGCATGCTTGAATATTGCCATGTGATTTATTTATCTTTTCAGCAGTGTTTTAATGTTGTAATTTTCATGCTAGATCTATATCTTAGTTCAATCTGAACTTTTGTGAGTAGCTCAGTAATGCTTTGATTATGATCTGTGTAATTTCCTGATGCTAGAACATGTATAGATCTTGCTGTAGAAATAAATCATGTTTATGGCAGCTAGTTAATGTTAGATTTTTCATGTGCAGTTCATGGCTTAGTTTGATCTAAATTTTGGGCAGTAGCCTTATTGCCATGATATGTGCTTGTAGTAATTTTCTTTCTGTTTGTGTGTGTGGAATATTCAGAAATAATTTTCGAAGTAATTCAAGCTTAATAAGAGGAATAAAAGAAAAACCAAAATCACCTTTAATGTGACTTGGTTTTAAATAGCTATGCTTCAACAAAACACACCCTAAACAGCACCTTTTATTTTGGTGAAGTTAAATAAGTTAATTAGTGTAGATATGCACACAATGACCATCAAATAAGAAAGATAAATAACAAACATACAATTCCTTAATTAAGGAAGAGTATGCTGGATATATTCTTATCCAGGTGAATGTGCCAAACAATACACCTCATGTTTATCCTTTAATTATGAACTAAGTTCTTCCTTCTTAAAAACGAACACTTAAAGTTATGCATATGCATGTCGTGTAGAACATCCGGACGAAAGCTACGCGTTGGTGCCGGAAGCTGAAGGAGAAGGTGAACGTGTTGCACTACAAGGATTTGGGTCAAATGCAATACCGATAAATTGCAACGTAGAAAATTTGGTTGCTATAGATGGTTGTATTACAACCATTCTAAAAAATGGTAGCGATACATGGATTTAATACAACGGTTTTCAAGATGTTGCAAAGCTCTGTTGCGATTGGTGGACGATATTGCAATGGTGCAAAATGGTTGCATTAGAATTAATTTTGGTTGCAATTGAGTGGTAGTATTGCAACCACATTTACGTTTGTTGCATTTGGTTGTGACTATTGCTACGATTGTTTGGTGTTGCATAAAATTTCACAAGCATTGCAAATTATTGATATTTAATGCAACGAGAACTCTTGGAGGCGAAGCAAAAGTGAGGTTCAATTGCAACCTTTGTTGACAGTTGCAATATACTTTGATATTGTTGCAAATGCTAAATTTTATTGCAACGAGATCTTCGGCTTCGAAGTGAAAATTGTGTTCAAGTGCAACGCTTAATTTTTGTTGCAATATATACTTTGAGTGTTGCAACAACTAAGAGGCGAGTCTGATTTGGATTGGGCCTTTTAGCGTGTATGATATACTATGAAAAAAATACAATTCATAGTCAAAAATAGAAATTGGCTAATTTTGAATCGAGATTTTATTCTAATTATTAATTTTAAGAAAGAAGTTTGAATTGGTAGGAAAACAATATGTCATTAGTGACAAAATAGAAAAAAAATAAAAAAGCGCCATGATATGGAATTGAACCAAGGACCTCAATACTACACTAGTATATAACTTACCACTACACCATTACAATGTTTGTGTTAGCTAGCATCGTTCAAGCCTTTTTCATGTTTCTATGTGGTCAGCTTATAGTAACCTTATAGATATTAAAATAGAATAGTTACTTTACAGGGTTCTATTAGTTAGTTACACTCGGTACGGTCCCACCAGCTAGTCCCACCTCGACCACGTGGCACTGCAGTCCCACTTTAACAACATTTGAAGCAGTAAATGATTTTAGATGGAAAAGTCATAAACATAAAAGTTATAGAACTCATCAAGATTACACTTTGTATTATGATCATTTTTGCAGTTGACAGATTTTGAACGATTCAAATTTGAATTTCAAAATTTTACAAAGAAAAATCAATTTTTGAAACCCTAGATGGTTTCAAATTATTTTTCTTTTCTGTCTAATGCAACACCGAAAAACTGTTGCAATAGGTCTAAAATTGTTGCAATAGACACAATGCCAGGAAACCAAACAATTTTAAATTATCATCAGCCGCGATTGTCTTGTCACCCGGTCCGACCTAGAGGATGTGTCGATGCAGTCCCACCTTGAGGATGTGGTGATGCGGTCCTATGACCGGGTCCCCCCTCAAGAAAATAGTAATTAAATATGTATACGTAGGCAAAAAAAATCGAAAAAATAAAAATTGTGTGCATTACGGTTTGAACTATGCACCTCCTACCTTAACTAAAGCACTCTAACCACTACACTACATAACATTTTGTGTTTTTCCATTGCATTCAACATTTTTGTACTTGGTTTTGCCACCGGCCCGGCCGACCGTAGCCTCCCACGCCACGCAGCAGCCGAGCCCCGGCCGGCCGCAGCTAGCCATGCCACGACCCCGGCTGGCAGCACCCTGGCTGCACCAAGGCCGGGGCTGGCCGCGCCCTGGCCGCGGCCGGCTGCACCAAGGCCGTGGCTGGCCGCGCCCTGGCTGCACCAAGGCCGTGCCTGGCCGAGCGCCCACAATCCACTCATGAAGTTCATTAAGATTTATTGGACAACTCTTATTTTAGTCATTTGTTCATCTAACAAAATGGTAATACCATTGTACACAAAATTTACATATGTCATTTATACTTATGAAACCATATGAGTGAGATGTAAAATTTTTGTTTTCTGTCTAATGCAACACTGAAAAAGTGTTACAATAGGCCTAAAATGGTTGCAATAGACACAATACCAAGAATTTAATTGGCAAAAAAATGCGAATTTAATTGGCAAAAAAATGCCTACTTGGGGATCGAACCTGAGACCTTTGGAACAAAAGTGACGTGTGCAAACCACTAGGATAAGCATTAGTTTATGTTGTATTAGTTGTATTAGGGTTGTTTATTTCTTTTTATTAATTGAACTGCAATAAATTTTTTAAAACAATTTGAAAAAATATGTGGCTATACAACACATTTTGGCTCCATAACCCTCCCATAAAAGTTTCAAACGATTTCGACAAAGTGATACTATACATCTTTCACAATTAGGAACATATCTCACTTAGCTACATAGGACTATGTGAGCTATATATGTCTTTGTGAGGGATATTCAGTAACTCTATCGAAATCACTTGAATTTTTTATGTGACGCTCATACACCAAAATCATGTGACTTCGTAACTTTTAGTTTTCTTAGCCACTTTATGATATTTTCGCCTTTATTTCTTAGTAATTCAATAAATAAATACAATAATAGCAAAACTTGATCAGAAAATTCCATAGATTCACACAATAACATATGCTGGCTTCATAACTATCCCATAAAAGTTTTAAACGATTTCGACAAAGTGATACTATACATCTTTCACAACTAGGAACATATGTCACTTAGCTACATAGGACTATGTGAGTCATATATGCCTTTGTGAGGGATATTCAACAACTCTTTATCGAAATCACTTGAATTTTTTATGTGATACTTATACACCAAAATCTTGTGCCTATGCAACTTTTTAGATTTTTCTATCCACCTTATGATATTTTCACATTTATTCCTTAGTAATTCAATATATAATTACAATAATAGCAAAACATGATCAGAAAATTTCATAGATTCACACAACAACATATTTTTTCTCCATAACTATCCTATAAAAGTTTCAAACGATTTCGACAAAATGATACTATACATCTTTTACAACTAGTAACATATCTCACTTAGCTACATAGGAGTATGTGAGCCACATATGCCTTTGTGAGGGATATTTAGCAACTCTTTATCGAAATCATTTGAATTTTTTATGTGATGCTCATAGATCAAAATCATGTGGCTTTGTAACTTCTTAGATTCTCATTTCTCAGGAACCAAATTAAATTGGTTAGTTCGGTTCGGTTCACGGTTAACCAAGGGAACCGAGAAAACACCGAATCCGGAGGAGATCTTTTACGGTGCACAATACGACTCTGTATTACTGTTTGAAAAGGACATGTACTCCCTCCATAACCAAAAATCAAGTCGTTTAGGACATGATTGTGCTTATCAAGGAGTCATTAATTAGGGTAGAGTTTTCCTTGTTTGCCCCTATTAAATAGTGTCGCAAGTACTCCTAGACAACTCCCCAACACAGCACTTACTGGCTAGCATAATGAGTCCCGAGAGGAGACGTCGTGGGTTCGATTCTTGGCGGCCTCATTTTTTGGTGTTCTCGTGTGATCGCGTTTTGTATTTTTGCATGGCGCTGCCGTAGTCGTGCGGAGCGTGTTGGATCGTTTTCGCTGGCCGCGTGATCATTCGTGTGCATGCTTTTTTTTTCCGGCGACGGTTTTGTTGGTGCGTGTGTGCGCCTCTGGCTTTTCTTTTGCTCGTGCGCGCTCATGCTGCTGAGTTTCGTTGCCGCGCGCGCTACCAGGTCAAGGGTCATGCTGCCGTTTTGCTTCCTTATTTAACCGTGCAACACCGAGTCACCAAGTTAGTTAGAACTTTTCTTCCACAACTTGTGCAACACATGGATCTCAACATTCCTTTAAAGGAAGATGACAGCGGCAGTGGTGGCTTCGATCTCAACATTCCTTTAGAGCAAGATGGCATCTGCAATGGTGCTTGGACCTAGACTAGCCTGTAGAGGAAGAAGAGTTCGGCATTGGTAAGATTGCTTTTCTTTTTCGTATCATTGTTTCCTTGAACCTCAACTTTTCTCGTATCTTGTATTCAGCGTGAGTTTTTTTGCATGCAACACATGGTGTGGAGGCTCCTGCTGATCCTGTAGAATGTGCCGCAGCAAGGACACTGCACCGCCTCAAACACACAGTCGTTGTCGGCGGTATGGGACATGCCACAGTGAACACACAACACCATCTTTGAGTTCGGCACCATCTCTGAGACCGGCATGGCGCGAGCGAACTTCATGGCGACGACATCCATGCATGACGTCCTTTGCGGCGACCACCTCCAAGACCTTCATGCTGGCGATGACGTCCTCCGCGGAGATGTGCTTCGAGTCCGGCACCGGCACCACGTCCTCCGTGGCGACCTCGAGTGAGTCCGGGGCCAACACCAAGTCCAGCGATTCCTCCAGCATGCCGCCGGGATCCATAGCGAGGAAGCGACCTGCGAGAGAATAGGAGCGTGAAGTGCCGCGACCTGCGAGAGAAAAGAAGGGAGGCGAGAGCTAATGAACGAGTCGTACGAGGCGACGCAATACATACGAGGCGGCATGATTAATTGTAGATTGAAAGCAAACGGCCAGCAAACGCAGCGGCCGGGGGCAAACACATCCACGGAGTGCCTCGTATGCTGAGAACAACTTGTTATGTGAAAATGGCTCAACAATCCAAAACGACTAGATTTTTAGGTATGGAGGAAGTATGTAATAAAAAAGAATTTACTTTGAAAGATTTGATGGTTGAAATTAATTTTATAATACCGGTTTTTTTACCGGTGGTATGGTAGACGGTTTTTTTACCGGTGGTATGGTAGGAGTTGTTGCACTGAAGTTTTTTCTCACTTCGCTAAAAATCAAGAATTAGGAAGCATTTAGAAAACTTTTGGAGATGCTAACGTTGCTAATGCGAGGAGAGGTCTTAGGCAGTTTTGTTAGGAGAAAAAAAATGATCCTACGGTTTCCTTCCAATGAAAAAGAAAGGAACGAAGGTCCGTGGCTGCATGTCCGTCATGCAGAGAAACAACCACCTACCTATAGGAGGAACGAGCTAACACAGATTCAGCCCAATAATAGTCCAGCCGGCAAGGCCCAAAAGAATTGACCAAAAGAAACCCTAGCTTCTAATCCTCACAGTTCCCACCTCAGCCGCCCCTGCCCTCCACCCTGCGCAACTCCTCTCCAATCCATCGGCGGCGCGATTCACACCGGCAAGAGAGAGGTGAGGCTTCCTTCCGCGGCGCAGGTGTAGATCACCGGCGAGGTGAGGCTCTGAAATCCCACCCCCACCCATCTCTCTGGTGCGAAATCTTCCTGTTTTGTCATCACCCCGCGCTCAATCCATCTCGCTGCTTAGATTATCCGCCCTTTCAGGAACACCGCAGCTGCCCAGCGTCCTCCCCCGACCGGCGGCCAGCGCTTGCCGACCCCGTCAGTCCTGCGCTGCCAGCGCCCACCGCACGGGGCGCGGCCAAGCCACCAGCGCGGCAGCGCCCGCACGCGCACGGAACACGGCTAGGCAGCCAGCGCCCTCTGCACGGGGCGCGGCCAGGCGAGCAGCACGGCAGCACCCGTAGGCCGTCGCACGGGCATCCCCGAGGCCTCGACCCCGGCCGTCCCTCGATCCTGCCGACCACCATCCTTCGTATGGCTATTCTCTTGCTTTCTGGGGTTAAACATTTTATTCATCTCATTTCTGCAGTTTAGCTTCTGGGTGCTTTCGATTATTTCACTTCTACACTCTGCAGTGTGCTTATGTCTGAATATTTGGTGAAGTTTCAGACTTTCTGCTCATGTTTGTTTTTTTCATTCAGCGAAAGTCTACCATGTAGAATCAGGTAATCCCATCCACCCCTTTGTACCCCTTTGTATACACCGTGTCGATGAGCACCTCGAACGCCGATCATCGGCTGCCGATGCCAGCGTGCTCCGCCATGCCGTTGTACTGGATCTTCAACCAGTGGATTTGGTCACTCTCGTAACATTGACAGCGAGCTAGGTACTCGAGCAGCCAGTGGCCGTGCCGGAAGGGGATGCATAGTGCAGCGACAACTTCACACCTGATTAGTTGTGTGCAGCAAGCAATACATGTATGTGCTTAAAAAAATATGGGTCGATCCACTATATCCATTGGAGCACATTGTCCAAAGCAGCACTAGAAAAATGGGTGGACTGGTGCTCCTTTCATGCATGAATGGTTCGATGGATAGTTCCAGGGTCGCTCCATGGAGCACCTACGCCCATCTTTACCCTGTGCTTTCTTTCAGATATGGAATATATTTCAAGGATAGATTGCTGTCTTTCTTATTTTCTACACTCATAGACTTATTTGTACCTGAATTTGCCACTGAAAATTCTATATATTTATGTCAGATCTTACAGAAAGTTAAGATTAGATGGTTCATGCGAGTTTGAGTGCTTCACATATGGTGCTGGTACTTACTTAAAAAGCGTTCTATAAATTCTGTCAGTTCAAGATATGGCGGTGAGTTGTACTCTAGTAAACTGAATACAGTAGCATTCTAGTAAATTGAAAAATGGTCTTGGATGAACTAGTTGTCTGACTTCTCTCTTTTTGACATGAATCATATATTTGAGGTCAAAAGTGGATGTGGAAGTAGGGTGAATGCTCAAACTCAACTCACAATGTTCAGCTGGAAAGTGCAAAGCATTGAGGTATGTGTTATAGCTTTAATTGTTGTTGTTGCCCATACCCATGAATAAATTTTAATGCACTGTGCAATTGTAGACAAACAAAGAAAAATATAAGTTGGTGTGTAGGTTCTATCACTAATTTCTTTACCATATTTTATTTACTTCTCAACCAAACATGGAATTCTTCGTAATTTTTGTTACTGTACTGCAAACTTGCACTGAATGGTACAATTGGACCTGCTGACCTTGCAGTAAACTTAGTTGATTTCTCCATTCTTGATACAAGAGCTAATGATCTCTTTTGCTTTATAGGATGAATATATTGCACATCAAGAAACGTTAGGGCAGCAAGAGCTAGATGGACTTGTGTTTGTGAGGGCTGCAAAGTGCCTTGCTGCACTGACCTGTGCTCTATGCAGTGAGAGCAAAGACATTTCTAGTTGCCTATGTATGGCTATGTAATATGGTTAAACCTCTATGTTGCAGCAGTTTATATTGGATAATTATCTCAATTTACATGTGCCTACAGTAGTAGTGATTTTATTGAACTCATTGTTTCAATCATCCATGGCTAATATGAACCTTTAGCTTGTATGCTTAAGCTCTAGGATTAGTGTATGTTTGTGTGCTTCAACTTTTATCTATAGTAGTCATTTAATCTTGCGTTTACTATTTTGCTTTTATACTTGTTACATTAATACTTATTCCTCTAGTTAGCTAATGCATGTCAATGATTTTTTCAGGAGGACTCTTGAGTTTGAGAAGGAGCATGTGAATGGTGGGACGATGGCCAATATACATATCAAGGCAACCTTCAATGCTGCAGTAGACATTGGTCTTTTGGTTCGAATGAGTCGAAACAGTTGTGTGTGCTTTGTGTTCTCGTTTAGTTTGACACTCGGTGTGTTTCGTTAAAGATTTGTATGAACAAATTATATTTCGTTTTAATGGATGTTGATGCTTCATTCATTATGTATTTGTCGTTTGCGATTATTGATTTAAGCTACCAATATTAATATATTAATTTGGTGTTGCAATATATGATGGAAATCAAACCAAATTGTGTTGCAACAATCGCACATATAACAACCACATTTAGTCGTGGCAATAGGTAAGATAATCGTGGTAATAGACAAACTGTCTCTTGCAACTACAAAAAAAGATGACGGTGGCAATAGAGGAATCTACCTATAGCAACCATTTACAAACGTGGCAATAGAGGACCTCTCTGTAGCAACCAACCTACGGATACGTTGCAATAACCTAAGCTACCTATAGCAACCATTTAGGCGACGTGGTAATAGAGAAGCTCTATTGCAATGCTTTCTCCGCGTAGCAATAACCACACTTGCAACACCCGTGTTGCGTTGCGATTGCATTGTGTTGCTACACGACCAGCGTGTCGCAATACATATCACTAGCAACGCCTAGTTCGTTGCAATTGATACTATTGCTACACCCATAGTGGTTGCAATTGCTTCTGTTACAATACTCAACATGTGTTGCAAAAGCATCAAAAGTGTTGCAATAGAGAAGTTGTGTGTCGCAACTAAAACGTAACCTGTTGCATTATGCTATTGCTACAGTTACAAGTGCAACGACATTTAACCAAAAAAAATGGTAGAAAAAGTATTATTGCTACCATTTTTGGGTCTTTTGCAACACTTTCTCAGTGTTGCAATAGACCGAAATCCTTGTAGTGTTGGTTTTGCAACAAGACCCGAACCAAGTTCGGAGGATCTCCAACTAACTTTTCTAGTAAAGGCAAGCCCCGGAGCATAACCTATGTTTTCAACTTGTGCAATTATCTTTGCTATGTTTGTGCATTTAAGTTTTAGGAGTTGATTTGAAACCCTAGATGCATGATCATAGGTTCCTATGTTCCAATACTAGAATGATAAGTCGCTAGTGCCATGCTTTAAGGACCCGGTAGAAGTCGAGTGATGTTCGTCACTCGCGAGCTATAGGTTTCTTATGTTGGAATCATAAGATGGTTAAACCTACCTGTTCACGTGGTAAGAGCATGGGACCGGCTCTGGCCAAGTAGGTCTGTGGTTAAGCGTTTGAATGTACTAAACATTTGTCGGGAATGGGACCGGTAAGCCTAGTACCTTTTTGATCCAGCAAGGGAACTCTCTACCACAAATCTTGGGATTTGTTCCCCCAGCTTGCAACCGGTGGTGCATGTGTGAGACTGGATGGACGTTGGGCCTTATGCCAGTGATCCTTGTACCAATGACTGTGGACATTGATCCCGAACTGAGGATGATTGGGAACGGTCTGGTTGGTGTGTACCCCGCCCGTTGGGCCGTGGTCGTGATGATGGGGTATGCATTCTCCCGTGTGTTTAGGTTTTCCTTGCAAGGTTATTAATCGATCGATCGTCGGCCTCTCACCGTTATCCGAGATTGTTTATCCATACACTCTATGTCCCTTAATGATGGAATTGAGAAGAATACTGATGTATGCTTAATTGTTTGCACAACTTTGCTCGTGTAGTTGCTTACCTAGTAATGGATAATTAACTAGAATTTTGAGCTAAAACTTGAAAGTAAGGACATACTCTTTGTTGCTTTTCAGCAAAAGAAACCCACTAGCCAAAAAGCTTGCATGTCTAGAGAGTTGGTGATGTCTCATCACCCGACGGTTAAGTCTTGCTGAGTATTAGTATACTCCGCCTTGCTTTGTTGATACCTTTTGCAGGTGTTGATGTGTTGATGGTATTCGTGGACTGGTTCTCTCCCACCCTTTGGGAAGTGAGTGGGAAGATGACAGTGCTTAGTGATATCATGGATGGCTTCCCGTGATGTTACTTCTGACGTTTAGTATTTTATTTCCGCTGTGTTTTCAAACTCTGAACAGTTTATTTTCCTGTATGGAACTTGTTTTGTAATAATGAATAATGGATGAATATGATGTATTAAGGCTGTATTAATTATCTCTGAACTCGTCGTCATGTGAGTCTTAGTGTACAATCTTCGATCCTTTGTTATAAGTGATTTATCGGGCTTGACTCGACAGATATCGACAAGTTAACTCCTCTTTAACGCATAATGACCAAGTGGATAGGTTATGCGTGTTAAATGGGATTTAATTTGGACGGTTCTGTCACACACTCCATGCTCACCATGATTGCCAAGGCATAGCATATCTTCCACAGTCCGGGCCACATACTTCACCGACGCCACCGGGTTCCATTGTTTCCGTCCATGCACACGGTTGTTGCGATCTGTCCACAGCGCCCAAGCCCCACAAACGAAAGATGCTGCCTCCTCCCTGGTGCACAAGGTACCCATTAGGAGATCAGTGCCCACGTAAGTGGATGCAAGTGTGGCAGCTTCCTTCCTGTGATCTCCTTGACTGCAGCCCAGAAACGTCTCGCCCATGGACAGTCCACCATCACATGGAACAGAGACTCCGAAGGATTACCACAAGCCTCACAGTTACCATCCTCCCAGATATGTCGCCTTAAAAGCTCAGCATTGGACGGAAGAAAGCCATGAATCACACACCACCAAAAAATCCTCACCTTCAGAGGCACCTTAAGTTTTTTTAGGACCCTCCACCATTTACCTGCCTCTAAGGATGCAGTATCCCCTTCCTTCTCGCGCAATAATCGACATTGTTCCTCTTTCAGGGACCTGTATGCTGATCTGACAGAATAAAAACCTCCTCTTTCAGGTGCCCATGCAAGAACATCATCAGACATGGTCTGACTTGGCCGAATTTTCAGTATCTCCTCGGCATCAATTCGGATGAAGGACTGGAGAATCAGTTGCTCATCCCACTTTCTACCTCCTTCCTCCATAAGCTCATCAACTGTATTGACCACCACCCTTGGTAACCGGACACGAGGCTTAAACCCCTTAATACCAGGAATCCACCCATCATGCCAAATGTTCACAGAAGTGCCAGGGCCAATCCGATTGATAAGTCCCTTTTTCAAAACATCTCTTCCATACAGGATAGCTCTCCAAGTTTCCGAACTCCTTTTCCGCCTTGTAGCTGCGAGGAAATTAGTATTAGGGTAATACTTGCCCTTCAAAACCCTCGAGCAAAGCGCATTTGGCTGATCAAGGAGCCGCCAGCCCTGCTTCCCTAGCATCGCTTGATTAAAAAGATTCATATCACGAAAACCCATTCCTCCCTCAGTCTTTGGGTCTGTCAGATTACTCCATCTGAGCGAATGAATCTTATGGTTGTCCACTGAGCTGCCCCACCAGAAATTCAAAATAAAAGTTCTCATTTTCTTGCAGACCCCGTCCGGAAGCTTGAAGCAGCTCATAGGATAGGTTGGGACCGCCTGTGCATTCGCTTTTATCAGCACTTCCCTTCCAGCACAACTCAGTAAATTTTCGCTCCAGCCACATATAAAGTTCCTGATCCTATTTGGAATATATTCAAACACTCCATCAGAAACCTTTCCGGCTGAAGTTGGGAGACCCAAATATTTCTCTCCTAGTGCCTCAACAGTGATCTGCAGGCCCTGATGCACAGCATCCTTCACCTCCTGCCCACAATTTGCACTGAAGAAAATCGCAGATTTTTGTTTATTCACTAGCTGACCTGATCCCCTGTGATAATCATCCAGAATTTGAGCTACCCGGTCAGCACTCCCCCTTGTTGACAATGCATGAATCAAGATATATGAAACTCTTCCCCTTGTTTGCATGAAGAATGCATGTCAAAGCATATATACAATCTACCAAGCTTCTCAAATATACAAAGAGCACAACAAAATGCTACAAATGAGACATAGAGCAAGCAAAGTAGACATGGTGTAGTTAGCACATTGCCATCAAGAAGGTAGAGACATATAAGCATGTGACATGGCCAAAAGCAATTTTAAGCAATTTTCACAAAGAAACATTCATCTCATGAGCAAGACCCTATCCATAGCAATTTGAGCACAAAAACACTAGATCATCCAAAGTTTATGCAAGATCACAAATTCTCATCACAAGATCATTATAAATGCCCACAAGCTACTCAAGTCATGTTAAAGCCACCGAGCCATGTGTCTACTTCTTGAAATAAGACTTCTCATGGTAGACAACATGCTACGGTTTAGCACCCAAGATATGAATATCAAAGCATAAAAACATGATTAGGAGCTCATTTTTCAAGCACAAGGCAATTCATACACCAATTTCATTTTCAAGATTAAACATGGTACATGAAATGCCTTTGCGGCAAAAAGAAGCTTATGCTCCTCCCAAACTAAACAAATGGGATAAACATTTACAATGACAAAAGGTCTTTGACCCCAAGCAAAGAGAACATGATCCTCAGGCACAAACTAAGCATGATATAGGCATTTAAGCACAAATTAAGCATAGAAAAGCATCTACTCATGAGAGAGGCAATTTTATCATTTTCACAGACATGAAGCTATCTCAACATAAATTATGGCAAAACCATCAAGAGCATAGCATTCACATCCACAATTTACCAAACATGCACAAGTCCACAAATAGGACATCAGTGATCAATGTATATAAGAGAAGATTATTCGTAGCACAAGTAATCCAAAGATGGCTATCCTACCAGGTTTTGTACAGAAAGTAAAATGCATGTATGAAATGCAACAAAATGAAACATATGACACATATATACATGAGAAGCTCCAAGACCCAACTAGAACGGAAAGCACACCCCAAGTTCACCCCGCAAGCGAGTGAAAGTGACTTGGTCAAGTGGTTTGGTGAAAATGTCGGCTAGCTGATCTTGGGTAGGGACATAGGAAAAAGATATGTTTCCCTTCTCAACATTGTCCCTCAGAAAGTGGTACCTCACTTCTATGTGTTTCGTTTTGGAGTGGAGGACAGGATTTTTGGCTACGCTTATGGCACTGGTGCTGTCACAGAAAAGTGGAACCTGGGAGCACTCCTCACCAAAATCACTCATGGTGTAGGTCATCCAAAGCAGCTGGGAACAACAACAAGCAGCAGCTACATACTCGGCCTCTGTAGTGGACTGGGCTACACTGGATTGCTTGCGAGATGACCAAGAGACCAAAGAGGAACTAAGGAACTGACAACATCCAGAGGTAGACTTGCGGTCCAATCGACACCCAGTAAAATCAGCATCGGAGTACCCGTGATGTTTGAGTGTCGAGGAGGCAGAATACCAAAGACCAAACTCAGGAGTGTAGTTCAAGTACCTGAAAATCTGCTTGATGACCTACCGATGTGAAGTCCTCGGTGAAGCCTGAAAATGAGCGCACAGACACACACTGAACTGTATGTCCGGCCTCATTGCCGTCAAGTAGAGGAGGGAGCCGATCATGCTCCAGTACTCCTTCTGGTCCACGGGTTCGCCATCCTCATCCGCGTCCAAAGCCGTAGTGGTACTCATCGGTGTAGTCAGCGGCTAGGAGTAATTCGTGCCAAACTTCTTCACCATGTCCCTGGTGTACTTCGCCTGATGTACAAACGTCTCGTCCTTGCACTGCTTGATCTGGAGTCCCAAGAAAAACTGCAGCTCGCCCATCATGGACATCTCAAATTCCCTGCTCATGTCATCTGCAAATTTGGCAACAAGATCATGAGAAGAGCCACCAAAGATTATGTCATCCACGTATATCTGAACAATCAAAAGGTCATTCCCATGCTTAAGGAGAAATTGGGTCTTATCTACTGTGCCCATCACAAACCCCTTACTTAGCAAAAACCCTCTCAACCTGCCATACCAAGCTCTAGGTGCCTGTTTCAACCCATAGAGCACTCTCTGGAGTTTGTATACACAGTGTTGGTATTTCTCGCTCTCAAACCCCGGGGGTTGCCTCACGTACACTTCTTCCTCTATCACCCCATTCAAGAAAGAACTCTTGACATCCATTTGGTACAACTTGAACCCTTTAGCCACGACAAAGGCTAGAAGGATCCTAATTGCCTCCAAACGGGCCACAAGATCAAATGTCTCCTCATAGTCTATCCCCTCCTTCTGGTTGAACCCCTGCGCCACCAACCTCGACTTGTTTCTCACAACCATCCCATTCTCACCCTCTTTGTTCTTCCACACCCACTTGGTACCTATGGGACGGCAATTTGGCGGTGGATCGACTAACACCCAGACTTGGTTTCTCTCAAAGTTCTCCAACTCATCATGCATGGAATTCACCCAATTCTCGTCAGACAAAGCGTGTCAAATATCTTTGGGCTCAAAAGAAGCGACAAAGGCAGAGTGAGCGAAATGAGAAGTATTCCTTGACCTCGATCGTGTAGTGCGTTCATGAAGGTCACCTATGATCGTCGTCGGTGGGTGATGAATCTGTACACACCGGGGAGCCTCTTGCCTGGACACAATCCCCCCCTCAGCAGCAGCCTCCACTCGAACAGCCTCCGTCGTAGTGGGTGTAGGGGATGGTCCATCCTCGATCGTCATCGTATTAGTGGAAGTAGCGTGTACACGATCAGCCACGGGAGCACCACCATCATCATCGTCGTCGTCTCCATCTCCATCCTTCTCATCTTCAAAGATCCTCGCTCCAATCTCCTCGTCACCTGCACACTCAAAAGTAGAAGAGCTACATGGCTGTGTCTCACCGAAGGTAACCTCGCAAGTCTCCATGATTCGGTTAGTGTCAAGGTTGAGCACACGATATGCTCTAGAATGAATCGCATAACCAAGGAAAATACCATCCGAACATCTAGACTCAAACTTATCTAACTTGCCCTTCTTCAGAATGAAACCCTTGCAACCAAAAGCTCTAAAGTGACTCACCTTGGGTTGTCGCCCATGCATCAGCTCATAAGAGGTCTTCTTCTTAAAGGCACGAAGGAAGATGCGATTTGAGACATAGCAAGCGGTACTGACCGCCTCGGCCCAGAAACGCCTAGGAGTCCTATGCTCATCGAGCATCGTCCTGGCCATCTCACAAAGGGTCTGGTTCTTCCTCTCCACTATGCCATTCTGGCAAGCGACGTATGGAGAAGAGTACTGATGATCAAGAACAAGATGACTGCAAAAGGCATTGAAATGAGAGTTTTTAAACTCTGTGCCATTGTCACTGCGTATAGCTCGAATGGCATCACCATGTCTCTCATTCTTCAACCTCAAGATCATGTCTCGAACAAAACCAAATGTCTCGTTCTTATCCTCCAAAAAGAAAACCCAAGAGTACCTCGAAAAATCATCAACAACCACAAGAACGTACCACTTCCCACCCGCAGAACGAACACGAGCTGGCCCAACCAAATCCATGTGCAACAGCTCACCAGGTCGCTCGGTCATGACCGCAGTCAGAGGGGCGTGAGAAGCAGCAACCATCTTTCCATGCCGACAAGAAGCACAAACCAAATCCTTCTCGAATTTCAACTTCGGCAATCCTCAGACAAGATCAAGACCACTCAAGCGGGAAAGCAACTCAAAGCTCAAGTGCCCCAACCTCCTATGCCATTTCCAAAGCTCGGCCGAAACGCCAGCAACAAAGCATCGAGGAGGACCAACAGACTGGGAAAATCGGCATGGAAGATTTGACCCTCGGGGACGATCATACAGACAAGATCGCCTCGAGAATCAAGCACATGAGAAGCGCCCGACTTAAAACGAACCTCAAAACCTTCGTCAAGTAACTGAGATACTGACAACAGGTTAAAACCAAGTGACTTGACCAGAGCCACACTTCTTAAGGTCACCTTGCTACTCACCTTCACCATACCTTCAGCAAGCACTCGTCCTCTCCCATTGTCCCCGAAAGTGATGTACTACCTCGTACTCACCGGGTTAAGGCTGGAGAACCACCCACGATCTCCGGTCATGTGTCGTGAGCAACCGGAGTCGATCAACCAAAAATCCTCCAAGCCTCCCACTTGTAATAAAAAATGAGAACGAGAATAAGCAAGCAACTCAACACTGGGTTTAGTACCAAAAGAGTCAAACTAGTGTCGAGCCATTTGCTCAAAAGAAGGGTTAGCAAAATCCATCCTACCAAAACCTCTAGGCGGAGCCCTCTCACGCCTACCACCAAAGGACCTGTCACGTCTCACTGGAGGAGTACGCGCACCACGAGGAGGAAAACGTGGCCCGTAGTCCATCTGAGACCCAAAGCTCTGATCGTGCCCCCCAAACTCGTAACGGTCACGAGAAGGAGCACGTCGAGCCAACTCACCACGCCCAAACCCAACACGCCTATCTCTCTAAGGAAACACACCTCCACCTCATCCTACACCTCCACGAGTGGGAACTGTATGCACATACACCTCACCCCTAGGTAGAGGCACTCTACGAGGCTCAGGCACACCATGAGCAAGGTGGTACCTGTGTTGACGGTGGAAATTCACCATTTCCAACCATCAATATTCTCACATAAATGGAGGCATAAGCATTATTTACTAGCATTTAGGTTTGAATAATGTAGTTCCACTTGTCCTTAGAGATTATTTGTATGTAGGTGATTTACCCTTAAAAGAGATGGAAACTCCACTTCTATGAAGAAACCATGCCAACTCAGCTGAGGAGGTGGCTGCCACCAAGGGAAACATAGCAATCCACATCATCGATCCAGGGGAGGCACTCACCGACGAATTAGAGGACGCCACATGGATTTCACATGGATCAAAGGGCCCACCTCGGATACCAAATCAAGCCATGCACCGGGGATGGATCAGAGGGCCCACAGGGCAGCCACCCAGAGGAAAACCACCAGGTGGGGCCACCCTAGGGGGCCGGCCTATCCTATGATCGGTCGAATCGACCTAGGGGGCGCCCATCTGGCCCCGACACGTGGTTGCTCCTCATTGGTCACTTGCTGCAGTCCCGAGTGTTTAGGGGCCATTTGGGCGTCCGAGCAAGCCTTGTCTTCCTCTATAAATAGGAGGGGAGGGGCTCCCATTTCTCACACACCACTCTCTCATTCTCCTCTCAATTTTAGTTTCCAAGGCTAGGGGGTAGGCTAGAGTAGCTCTTCTTCAGGTTCCAAGTCCTCTTGGAAGTCTAGGTACGAGTTCTCTTTTATCTTTATTTCTTTGTATGACTTTGATCTACTTCAGTTATTCAGCTATTTCATATAAAGCCATGGTAGATCATATTCTTGATATGTTCTTGAGTTCATCCCCTGTTCATCATTTAGAGGCACGTGTTCTTCGTGAACACTACCTTTTGATCCACTTGATGGGTGATAAACTCCTTCCTTATGTGTTTGTTCATAAGTTAGAGGCTCGTGTTCTTCACGAACACGACCCTTTGATCTTGTTGATTAGACATAAGAGAGTTCATATCTGTTTGTATGTCTAGCCTTAGTTGATCTTGTTAGATGGCATGAGAGTGTTGCATGGGGTCTGTGTTCAAGCTACGGTACTCAGTCTAGTTGACCAGTCTTCTGGTGACTCTCACCCTGGGTCACAATAGCTCGGGCCGGGTGAAGTCTAGTAGCAACGTAGGCATGGTGCCTGGGTTGTCTGGCTACGATAGTTATGAGCATACCCCCCGTAATTAGAGGTCGGTCCTCAGGTGGTGACAGCCCTGTTGGATCCTATGGCAACCTCCGCGTTGGGGTACCTGCTGTAGGAGTCTAAAGTCTAGTTTTGCAGAGTGCTGGTCGTCGCGGGCTAGCTCCCCGTTTGTACCTGGGTGCTGAACCATGTTTCCCTCATGCAATACTCATGCCAATCTCTTGTATCTTCTAGCTTTGTATGTTTAGTACATTAGAACCTAGAGCTAACTCGTATGTTCCCCCTAAGCCGTAGTGTGCTAGAGTAGAGGTAGATTTGAGGTGTGTGTGTCACACTACCCCTATTATCTTTTATCTTACCCCTGCCTTTGAGTGTGTTGTTCCCTATATCTATCTCTTGGTTTACATTCAGAGCAAAAGCATAAGTCTAAGATATCCGTCATTGCCTTCCTTGGATTCGATACCCTTGGAATACTCTCTTTCCTTGGAGAAATGCTACAATGGTTTATCTGTGCGCTTGCGGATTCGTTCATGATCGTTTAGATTAACCTATGACAAGTCTCGATGTTCACGCTAACTGCGCCATTACTTGTGACATTAGGAAATGCCAACAAGCATTTCTATCGCTGACGCTAAGGATGGATTCCAAATCTGTTCTTAAGTGATCGACATTTAGAAATGTCAACAAGCATTTCTGGCGCCGTTGCCGGGGAATGCACAGGATTATCTTGACTATGCTTTGCATCTGTTTATAAACTCTGAGTAGGTTAGGACAACTCTCAATGCAGGCTAACCTTGATTGTCTTCTTTTATCTTTAGATGATGAAGACAGGTAGTGTATGACTGGTTTCGATCTACCGGGGAATTTTACTGAAGATCCCGAGTCACTTGTGAGGAAAGCTCGAATTCATTTCGACTCACCTCGTCGTACTCGTCCGGAGGACGAACCAGCTTCCTTTGTACCATCCACGTCCAACGCTATGTCCCAGAATACACTTCGTGAGTACTCAGCTCCTTCCGCTGACCAGGTGCTGCAAGGCCCTGAGGTGGCAATGGGAATTGAAACCAGTCACGATGGTACAGGCTAGCCCATTCTGTGGCAAGCCAAATGAGGTTGCCAATGCTCATCTGCAGTAATTCCTAGAGCTTTGCAGCACTTTCGTCATCAGGGGTGCAAATAAGGACGCTGTTCGTTTACGGCTATTTCCATTCTCCCTCTGGGGAAAGGCTAAGCAATGGTTCTACGCGAACCGGGAATCTATTGACACTTGGAGTAAGTGTTCAGAGGCATTTCTCAAGAAGTTCTTCCCATTGGGTAAAACCAATGCTCTTCGTGGAAGGATTTCTGGTTTTCAGCAAGCAGCAAGTGAATCTATTCCAGAGGCTTGGGAGAGGCTTCAGGAGTATGTCCTGGCCTGTCCTCATCATGGGATGGAAGATTGGCTTATTCTTCAAAGTTTCTATAATGGGTTGACTCCGACAGCCCGAGGCCACATTGATGCTGCTGCTCAAGGAGTATTCTTCTCACTCACTGTTGATAATGCTAAATTACTCATGGAGAAGATGGTCTCCAACCAAGGGTGGAGTGATGAAAGACTCCAACCAAGACTGAGGGGTACTCATACTGTCAAGGAAGCAGACATGATTACTGCCAAGATGGATCTTCTTATGAAGAGATTGGATGACTACACCAGCGAGAAGGCTGCCATGGCCACTACTTCTCTGCCTATGGACTCTCATATGACTTGTGAAGTCTGTGGCAACACTGGGCAGTCAGGCAACTATTGTCTGGAGACTCAGGAGGAAGTGATGTACATGAATGGCAATAATAATGGTTATCGTCCATCTCAACAAGGAGGCCAATCGTGGAATCAACAACGCCCTTATTATCAAGGAGGTAACCAAGGTAACTCGTACAATCCTAACCAACTTTCCTTGAGAGATCTTGTTTTTGGGCAAGCTAAGATTAATGAAGGTATTAACAAGAAGCTAGCTGCCCTTGATAAAACTGTGGAAAGCCTCAACGTTAAGCTTGATAGTTTTTCTTCTGCTCAGAAGAGTCAGCTGAGTTTCAACAAAATGTTAGAAACCCAGTTGGCTCAGCTGGCTGCTTTGGTTCCATCTCCTAATAACGGGAGGATCCCGGGGCAACCTGTATCCTCTTGTGAAAATGTTAGTGTAGTGTCAACTAGGTGGGGTAAGCCACCTAGGAGGACACATGCTTCTGACTATGCAAGAAAGCCCATTTAACAAATTCTTGATCCATGGGAGGAATCAGCAGTGGTGCACAAGAAAGATCCAGGCTACCCAACTATCACTTGCATGATCTATTACAAGAAGATCAGGCATGCCCTTTGTGACCTTGGTGCAAGTGTTAATCTCATGTCCAAGGCCATGTTCGAGCAACTAGGATATCCGGGTCTCTCTCCAACAGCACGGACTATCCAACTCGCCGATTCAACGATCCGATATCCAGAAGGAGTTGCTGAGAGTTTATTGGTTAAGGTCAAGAGCTCTTATGTCTTCGCGGATTTCGTGGTCCTTGACTTGGATGACGAGGGAGGAATGCCGCTCATCCTTGGGCGGCCATTTCTCAGTGATGTCCGAGCTAGAATCAATGTGGGTTCTGGTATCATCCGCTTCTGCATTGGGGAGAGGAACATGAAGTTCAAGTTTCAGGACAAGGAAGAGCAATGCTATTTGGTGCAAGATAGTGTTGAGCAGCTTGGGGGAAGGACGGAGCCTTCACCCCCAAGGAAGAAATCTCCGTCAAAGAGGTTAAAGAAAATTCAGAAAGAATGGCAGAAGATTGAGATGGCACCAACCTCTACTTCTCAGGAGTGGGGTGCTGAATGGAATTGATCGCTGAGAAGAGTCCAACTCATCGGACTAAAAATGATGGGTCCTTTCTACCAAAAAGGTTAAAACTGGTATTTATCTCATATTTCCCTTTCCAAAATTTTATTTCCAAAATTGCATATTTGATTTTCCAAAACTCTGCATTTGCATGCTAGATTCATCTAGCCCTCTTCTCTTTTCCAAATAAAATTTCTGAAAATAAATTTTGAGTTTGAAAACCATAGAAAATTCATTTGGGCAATTTTTGGAGTAAACTTTGGCCGGTGCACCTTGGCATATCTTCATGTAGCCGTTGGTGACACACCTGCCAAAGGGGGTCAGCACCGGGCCCACAACTGGGCCGGTCGAACCCTGGCAACGGTCAAGAGGGCCCAGCCTTGGCCAACGGCTCCTAGCCATTGCCCAACGGCTACCCCGCGGTGTGCTGCCCCTTTGCTCTATAAATTGGACCCGAGAGGGGGTGTTCTTCACCCATTCAACTCATTTCACCCACACTCCCCTCTCCACTCCTTGCTCTCTTAGTTTTCTTGGATTTCTTGCTCAAGATTAGATCATCAAGTGGTCTCTCTAGTGTGTTGCTGAAAATATTGCTATTGGTGGAGCAAACTCGGTAAGAACTTCATTCGATTTCACTAACCCATCACCGAGTTGCTCTTGTCGTTTGTTGTTGTGCTAGCATGAATTGGGCGGCGAACACTCTCCGGAGGGTGACACACTCACGCTCCCGTTCACGGGCAAGTACGAGTGCATCCACCCCCACCGAGCCAACGCCGAGCCCGTCAACGATGGATTATGAAGAAGAGCAAGAAGAGCAAGCCGAGCCACAAGCCACGGAGGAGGTCGTCGACGACACCCCCTACCTCAGCTTGCAGGGCGCTCGAGAGGACCAAGCCTATGCTCTCCTGAAGGACCGAGTCTTCACCCACACTAGGGACTTCGACCCGACTCTCATGGAGAAGACAGGTATGGATCTCGAGTTCGTTTCCATTTGGCATGCTCTTGGTTGGGAGGAGTTTGCGCCGGTTACAGAGCTTGGCTCTCGGCCCCTCACCATCCAGTTTCTTTGCTCTCTTGCCGAGACCTCGGATGGCGTTGAGTTTCGTCTTTTCGGGACCGATTATCATCTTTCTTCGAAGGATCTTAGTCGTCTTCTTCGTTTTAGTCCTCTTTGTGCTGTCTATTTGAAGCGAGCTTGTGAGGGTTATGTTCGGGAATCTTTTTGGGCAGATATCTCTGGTCTTGTTTACAGTGGCAAGTTTGTACCTCGGTGCAACGATATTGTGCATCCCACTCTCCACCTGTGGCACAAGTGGCTCACCATTACTCTCTTTCCACGAGAGGATGTTCGGCCCGTGCGCAGCGATGAGATGATGCTATTATACGCCGCTGTCAACCAGATCAAGGTCTCTCCCGTTAAAGCAATGATTCGGCAGTGGATGACGAATTTCAAGATGATAGGTCCTATTGAGTGTACGGCTTTGGTGACTCGTATTGCTCTCAGACTCGGGGTTCTTAGCGGGAATCCCGTACCCTTCATCGGGACGCCCCGAGTTCTCATTAATGAGGCATACTTGATCCAGGGGCATATACTCAAGAGGGGCCCAAATGATTCTTTGACTTTCTTCTTTCCGGGCTATGCAAACCAAATCCTGTTACCTAACCCGGGGTTTGGATTGTATAACTCAGAGTCACTCACCATTCCCCTTGTTACACAAGAGGAAAGCCGTCGTGCTAGTGTTTCAGGCAGGTCCACCAGGAGCGCGGCGAAGAGAGCACACATGCAGCAGCAGCAGTCACAGCCGACACCACCACCACAGCCTCAGCCACAGCCTGTTACACCACCGGTGGCAGGAGGGGCCCCTGCGGGATACATGTCCGGGGTTACCCCTGGTTATGCACCTGGTTGGGACCAGCCCACCTACCAGCCGAGTGCGAGTGGCACGGCTTGGGCGTGCGCGAGCAGAGCTCAGTGGGCCACACCCGCTAGTTCCAGCTGAGGTGGTCCACCTCCATCTTCGTCCTTCCGGCGACACTCTTCCGCCTCTGCGCGCGATGCTCAGCTCGCACAACAGATGGGAGAGCTCACCGTCCAGGTCACGGGACTGGAGGAGACGCTGAACACCCACGTCGAGTCTACCTCAGCGTGGCAGCGTCAGGCTGGTGAGAGGATAGCAGCCATGCAGCAAGATCAGCAGCAATACATGGAGGCGCAAAGGGCCTACTACGTGAGTTAGGGTTTCTTTTACCCTCCTCCGCAGTGAGCCTGAAGCTAGCTTGGGGGAGGACCCCCATCCTGAGGTAACTTGTATCTTCCTTCATTTTCAGAATTCCTTATAAATGAAAATCCAAAAAAATATGCAAAATAAAAAGACCAAAAATATTTATTTGCTTTCATCATCATCATTTGCTTAGTTTGCTTTGATATGCTTAGTAAGAATGCTTTGCCTCTATGGTTGAAATGATGAATAGTTGCTCTGTTTATTCTCCTCCTATGTCTTTCCTACAACTTTGTATCCTACCTAAGTTTTGAGTTTGTTGGCTTGTATGTTCAAACCTTAGCTTGAAAACTGTGGGTAGCAAAAAGCATGATCCTTGCCTAAGTTGTTGTGAGACATGATATGGTATAATAGAGAGCTATGATCTTGTGCTTAGTGATGCTTGACATCCGGAGTTTTCCTTTTTGAAAAAAAATCAAAACATGATGAGTTCCTCAATGATGAGAATTTCCCATCCAAGGCCATATGTAGATTCTAGTTCCTATCCTCCACATATGCAGCTTGTTCTCTCATTGAGCTTTGTCAAATTGTTGTGACCCTTGTTAGAACTCATACTCCCCTGATCAAGATCATGTACACGTTCATGCTAAACTTCTACACTGGAAGTTAAGCATTCATCATTTACTCCATACTGCCTATGCATTCTTCCATAAATAAAACTCTATGTATCTTTGCATCATTCATCCCTCTTCGAATATCTCCAATAGAGACAAAGGGCTAGCTAAAAAAAAGAAGAAAGAAAAGCATGCTCAAAAGCATGGCAAAAATAAATAAAGAGAGCTAGCCCAAGTCTCAAAAAAAATTCAAAGGAGAAAAAGGGATTGATATGTGCAAGAGAAAGAGTTCCACCATATAGATGGTAATAACTAGTACCTACTCCGAGGCTAGTGTCCACCTTACCATCAATCCCTCATTCCCTCATATAAAACATGGCAATATCTAGCACCCATTTCCGGGCCTAGTATCCACCTTGCCATGTTCATATCCATCACACACATATGCACATCTTGATCAGGATGTATGTTTGTTTCTTCCAAGGATCCGGTTTTTGACTTAGCAAAATATGAGAGACAAGTATGCCACATCTTCCCTACCTACAGCTCCACATAAAGCCTATTAGGAGTAGGATGTGAAGAAGGGCAACAATGATGCCTTGGTGAGGAACCATACACCTTTGAGCGATCCGAGAGTATCATTTGAGGAACTCTGATTTTCTTTTGAAAAATTTGCAAAACCTCCGGATTGATAGCTGATCAAGGTATGAGTGATTATGCATGCTATATAACCATTCTATCTCTCAACCACCCAAGGCAGGTGAAGCTATATGTCCCACGTATCAGGCGAAAGGTAAGAACATTGCCAACTTGTTCAACTCTTAGTAGAGTACTTTGTTGTAATTTTGCCATAAGCTGAGAACACAACATTGTAGCAACTCCTGATCAACCAACCTAAGTCTCTAATGTCTTGCTTCGAGACGAGCAAGAGGTTAGCTTGGGGGAGTTTGTTGACGGTGGAAATTCACCATTTCCAACCCTCAATATTCTCACATAAATGGAGGCATAAGCATTATTTACTAGCATTTAGGTTTGAATATTGTAGTTCCACTTGTCCTTGGAGATTATTCGTATGTTGGTGATTTACCCTTAAAAGAGAAGGAAACTCCACTTTTATGAAGAAACCATGCCAACTCAGCTGAGGAGGTGGCTGCCACCAAGGGAAACATAGCAATCCACGTTATCGATCCAGGGGAGGCACTCACCGATGAATCAGAGGACGCCACATGGACTTCACATGGATCAAAGGGCCCACCTCGGATACCAAATCAAGCCATGCACCAGGGATGGATTAGAGGGCCCACAGGGCAGCCACCCAGAGGAAAACCACTAGGTGGGGCCACCCTAGGGGGCCGACCGATCCTAGGATCGGCC
The DNA here is from genome assembly GCA_036936925.1 of Cenchrus fungigraminus. Classification (NCBI taxonomy): domain Eukaryota; kingdom Viridiplantae; phylum Streptophyta; class Magnoliopsida; order Poales; family Poaceae; genus Cenchrus; species Cenchrus fungigraminus. Next base: position 62,919,037 of record CM072779.1, read on the forward strand.
GAACCGACCTAGGGGGCGCCCATCTGGCCCCTACACGTGGTTGCTCCTCATTGGTCACTTGCTGCAGTCCCGGGTGTTTAGGGGCCATTTGGGCGTCCGAGCAAGCCTTGTCTTCCTCTATAAATAGGAGGGGAGGGGCTCCCATTTCTCACACACCACTCTCTCATTCTCCTCTCACTTTTAGTTTCCAAGGCTAGGGGGTAGGCTAGAGTAGCTCTTCTTCAGGTTCCAAGTCCTCTTGGAAGTCTAGGTATGAGTTCTCTTTTATCTTTATTTCTTTGTATGACTTTGATCTACTTCAGTTATTCAGCTATTTCATATAAAGTCATGGTAGATCATATTCTTGATATGTTCTTGAGTTCATCCCTTGTTCATCGTTTAGAGGCACGTGTTCTTCGTGAACACTACCTTTTGATCCACTTGATGGGTGATAAACTCCTTCCTTATGTGTTTGTTCATAAGTTAGAGGCTCGTGTTCTTCACGAACACGACCCTTTGATCTTGTTGATTAGACATAGGAGAGTTCATATCTGTTCGTATGTCTAGCCTTAGTTGATCTTGTTAGATGGCATGAGAATGTTGCATGGGGTCTGTGTTCAAGCTACGGTACTCGGTCTAGTTGACCAGTCTTCTGGTGGCTCTCACCCTAGGTCACAATAGCCCGGGCCGGGTGAAGTCTAGCAGCAACGTAAGCATGGTGCCTGGGTTGTCTGGCTACGATAGTTATGAGCATACCCCCCATAATGAGATGTCGGTCCTCAGGTGGTGATAGCCCTGTTGGATCCTAGGGCAACCTCCGCATTGGGGTACCTGCTGTAGGAGTCTAAAGTCTAGTTTCGTAGAGTGCTGGTCGTCGCGGGCTAGCTCCCCGTTTGTACCTGGGTGCTGAACCTTGTTTCCCTCGTGCAATACTCATGCCAATCTCTTGTATCTTCTTGCTTTGTATGTTTTGTACATTAGAACCTAGAGCTAACTCGTATGTTCCCCCTAAGCCGTAGTGTGCTAGAGTAGAGGTAGATTTGAGGTGTGTGTGTCACACTACCCCTCTTATCTTTTATCTTACCCCTGCCTTTGAGTGTGTTGTTCCCTATATCTATCTCTTGGTTTACATTCAGAGCAAAAGCATAAGTCTAAGATATCCGCCATTGCCTTCCTTGGATTCGATACCCTTGGAATACTCTCTTTCCTTGGGGAAATGCTACAATGGTTTATCTGTGCGCTTGCGGATTCGTTCATGATCGTTTAGATTAACCTATGGTAAGGCTCGATGTTCACGCTAACTGCGCCATTAGTTGTGACATTGGGAAATGCCAACAAGCTTTTCTATCGCCGACGCTAAGGATGGATTCCAAATCTGTTCTTAAGTGATCGACGTTTAGAAATGTCAACAACCTGTCCTTGTTTGCCATCTCCCTAGCAAACCTCTCATCTCTCTTCCTCCTGAAATAGAACTCATCCTTATGCCCATCCCTCCCACAATACTCACAATGGAAGCGGATCGACTGTGGCTTAGGCGGTGGCTTTTCTGTGCGCTTCCCAACTGCTTTCTCTCCTGACTTCCCCTCAAAGACATTACCCAGGTTGCTCACAAACTTGATAGGTTTCTGGTAGTTCTCTGTTTTTTGGGGGAACACTGGTGGGTCTGGAGTTGTATCAAGCTTGTTTCTCAGGTGGTTTGGCTTGGGTGCATATTTGTTCATGGGTATGGTGTGTGGTGGTGTAGGGATCTCACCAACTTTCTCTTCTCCCTCACAACTCTTCTCACCACTCTTCTCACCACTATTGCCAGCCCCCAATGCCTGACCACCAAACCGCTTGAACTCAGCCAACATCAAACTCAAATGTGGATCATGCCCACTCAACCAACTCATCAATTTCCTAAGCTTATCATTTTCATCCTGCAAACGGTCAACATAGTGTGCAAGTTCCATGTTTTTCAAACATGCATTTCACAGGTAGAACATGATGTAGGAATGAGAGCATTCAAAGCAGCCTCAAGAGAAATAATTCTAGTGTGAGATTCATCTAGCCTACCATGCAACACAGTACATGAGGTACAAGCACCTAACAAAGCTGGCCTAGATTTCAATTCATCACACTCAATCCTAACCACATCTAGTTCCTCAAGCGTAGAGGCATCCTTCTCCTTAAGAGCAGTCAAATCAGCAAGAAAAACTGAGCAATCACCATAGTCAATCTAATCAGACTCCATAGGAGCAGATTTCAAAGCGCCTATCTCATTTCTAGCATCCACAGGCAAGGATTCAAGCTCAGCTATCTTATCCTTAGCATCAGCCAACAAAGACCTAAATTCCCTCTTCTCCTTGTTGGTCTTTCTAAGCACATCATCACGGTTATCAAGCAACTCATTCAGCCTAGCATTCTCCTCTAGCAAGAAGTTGGGATCTTGTCGTACCTCTTCTTCGGAATCGGAGTTCAAATCTGAGCTGTGCCTCCCACCCTTCTTGGAATGTGCCATGCCGCAAAATCCACCTTATGCGACGAAGCTTAGGCCGGTGAAGTTCTTTCCCGTGTGCCGCTTGTCCTTGCGCCTTTCTTGCTCTTCCTCGCTGCTCGAGTCGGAGGAAGCATCGCTTGATGTCGAGTCGATGTCGCTCGCTTCGGCCACCATCGCTCGAGCCGTCTTCTTCTTGTGGCCGCCACTCTTCTTGTGCCTTCTCTCGCCCTTGTCCTTGTGCTTGTCCATGTAGTCGTTCCGGGAGTGGTGCGTGTTGTAGTCATGCTTGGGCTTGCCCTTGTAGTCGTTCTTGATCTCTATGGCTTCAGGGCATTCAGCGATGAAGTGCCCGTGCTTCCCGCACCGGTAGCACATCCCCGAGCTCCGCCTTGCATTCTTGCAGTTCTCGTACAACCGCCCAAACCTCTTGCTCAACAAAGCGAGATTGTCCTTGCTCAACACCTCAAAGTCCTCATCTGGCAAAGACACAAGACAAGACAAAGAGAAACCACTAGAGTTAGCATTAGACCTTGATCCTGAGACAAGAGCCAAACTATGAGGATCAGTGGCGCTCTCGCTCTTAGCTCTCAAGCCACGATCAACCTCCGAGGACCTGAGCTTGGAAAACAACTCATCTAGCGTCAGCATATCATACACGCTCGACTCCTCAATGGCCTCGACCTTGGCACTCCACACAGACCTATCCAGGGCATGCAAAAGCTTGATAGCTTGATCATGATTCGTGTATGGGAGCACTGTCACATTGGCCCTCATGTTGTTGACTATGCTGTTGAAGCATTGAAACATAACATCGGTCGACTCACCGGGGAGATGAGTGAAGTTCTCGTACTCTATCCGGTAAGTGGAAAACAAACGGGCTTGCACTTGGGCATTGCCAACATGAGCATTTCTCAACTTGAGCCAAATCTTTCCGGCCACATTCTCTCCGTACACTCGCTCGAACTCCGAGGCACAGAGAGCACAGAACAAGTAATCAACGGCCTTGCTGTTGGCCTCACACATGTCCCGCGATCCTGGAAGCAGAAAACTGTCTGGGATGACATAATGAGGATTCTGAGTGACCTCCCAGATCAGAGTTCCCTTCCCTCGCAAAAACGCGCCCATGTGCCTCTCTCACATCAGGTAATTTTTGCCATCAAAGTGCGGAGGACCCGACCCCTTGCCATAATCGCCCATCTTTGGATCTTAGACTGGTTAGAATCAAGAAGATCCATAACCGACTCTGATACCAATTGAAGGACCGAATAGGCGACCAGAGAGGGGGGGAGTGAATGGGAGCCGATAAAGATTCTTCCCGAAGGTCGAACTCAGCCTATACCCCGATTGCCACTCTGAGTACTCACACACACCAAACAAGCTCTAGACAAGTCACAAAAAAGCCCACAAGATCAAGAGACAAGCCTAGAAGCAAGGAGCGGAAGCAGAAGACAAGAAGCAAAGCACTTAGCCAAATCTGCGAAGTACAGGGCGGACCGTCCGCAAGCACCAAGCGGACCGTCCATGGGACCCAGGCAGAACGTCCGCAAGCACAAGGCGGACCGTCCGAAAAAGCAGACCGAACCTCCAGTAGTGCATCGGGGAAAAACGGACTATCCGACAGTTCACTGCGGACCGTCCAACCGTCACGGACCGTCCAGGCCTTCCTCACGGACTGTCCGCCAAACTTGTTGCCACCGAACCAAAGCAACTCAATGGATCGAAACTCGAGCACTCAAGAACTTGCAAAGAGTAAGAAGAACACCAACTCTACCTGGGCCTCGCGGACCGTCCGCACGGGCCTCGCGGACCGTCCGCCAAGCACGAACAGAACAGAAAAATGCTTGAGCTCGGGAGTCAACTCCACCTTTCCATCACCGGATCTCCCAAACGGCTAGAGCTCTTGAGACAAGATTTTGGGGAGATGAGAAGCGTCACACAAGGAAGCTATGCCCCAAAAATCTCGACCTCTAACTCCCTAAATCACCAGGAATCGCGGATCACACAAACCACCACCATGAACTCGGGCACCAACCAAAAACACACGAATCGAAGGAGTTTGCCAGTGTTTCAGGGGTCAAGATCACACACAAAGATGCGCAAGGCATCCACCCTTGATCCCCTTAAAGAAATCCGACAAGAAACACCCTCAAATCCACGACTCGAGCAAAGAACAAAACTCCCCAAAAATAGCCCTGAAAAATGATACGAAAATCACAGAGGACTAGGAGATCACCGCAATGTCGAATGCTTCCATACATCCACAGGTCAGAGTCTATACAAGAATCTAGCCTAAGGAATACAGAGGGAAAAGAAGCAGTTCAGAGCAATCTACCGGGGGAGGAAAACCTAGAGTCCAACCGAGAGAGATGCCATCCACCTCTCTGCTATTTATACAAAGTCCATTGGAGGGAGGTAAATGACCACGCTACCCCTACAACTTGAAATGAAGATACAACCCCTCAGGGGCATTTTGGTCAAGTCTTCATCGGACGGACACGCTTCCACTGCGGCTTCGCTTCACATCGACGCAAACCCCGCGATCACGCCATGTGCCCTCCACCTTGAAGCTTCCTGAAGCTCCCGGATCACCGTCTCTGTCGCCTCGGGCCTTCGAGCTTGGTTTTTTGGCCCAAACCAAGAAACCGTCCACCTGATGGTTTTATGGGAAAACCAACAAACCCCGCGTGCAAGCTTCGGGCTCCATCCGCTACCTTGCACCGGCCCATGTTCACGACTTCAGCTCGCCAGTCTTGCACCACACGGCTCGCACTTGACCCATCGGCCACTGGGTCCATAGAACCAAGCCTACTTGCCTCTCCATCACCCGAAGGCCGCCACGGCTAAGGCCTTTCGCGCTTGTTCTTCACCTGCACCAACACGAGTCAAGCCGCAACCAGTACCTGCACACTTAGCCAAGCATCAGTCCACACAATGTTGTCAATCACTCATCACTAAGGAGCGACCCTCCACTGGTCCTCGGACACACCTAGTCCTCAAGTACCAACCAGGTTGTTGAGCTTTGCTGCATAAGGGCCAGTATGCTTGGGTATTGTTGTAGTCTCTTGTCTCTGGCTTGACTCCGGTGCAGAACTCACAGGCATTACCGTATTTTGGTGTTGTAGGAGTAACGGATACGAAGCCTTGAGATCCTGGTTGACCAATCTCTCCCATAGTTGTTGATGGCGGCATGGTAGGAGGAGTTGTTGTAACGATGCTGGGAGTGGAAGTCGGAATCGGTTGAGAAAACGACAACACTTCATTGAACCTCTTGTTGTCAACAAACGGGAAAGTCATGTTAGGTTGATAATATGCTGGTGCCTTGAATCAGCTCATGACTTCTTCCCTGAGAACCTCCTTCACGCTGTTCTGCACTGAATTGTTGAAGACAGAAGATTGATTAATCAAAGCGTGATGCATAGCTTTTGTCATCATGTCTTGTAACTTTCCAGGTTCAGCCTGCACTATAATCTCTGTAGGCCTTGGAAGAGGAACCTTCTTCATTGGCCCTTCTCTAGTGAGGCCGAAGCTGCCCATCAGAAGCCGACCATTTTCTGCCATGCAATTCTCGTACTCGACTTTGTCTGCTTCCTTGAGTTGATCCACGATAATTGGTTGTATGTTGTCCTCATGGACATCTTCAGTCTTCTTGAGCTCCATAGACATCGTTCGTGATTCTTCGTGTCCCACCGGGCTTGCCAAGATGTGTTGACACAAAAAAACGGAATAAAGTTCTTCACGACAACGCGTAACGGATCCTAGGGATGTAATAAGGTGTGCCAGCCGACCTGACCTGTTGATCTGCATGGAAGAGAGTAGAAGATTAAATACGGGTTAATCAGCTAGAGAACCGATGAGAGTCTTCCACGTGGGCACAACATAACAGCCTGATCGGCCGTTACGGGAGCGGGCGAAATCGGCTAGCCGGTGGGGCAGCCGAAGTACAATAATGTTCAGAGCGGCTAGGATCAGACGATCTGGTGACATCAGCAGCGAGACGGATCTGGATCGGCTGTGGGATCGGTACGTCGATGACGTAACGAGAGGTAGCCGATACGATCGAGCCTCGAGCGGGATAAATTGGTGATAAAAGCTAAATAAACAAGAATTGGTACGAAACTTGCAGATCTAGCTTGATGAAGACATCTCCACGCTGGATACGCGCACGCCACGTCCTTACCCACGCTACAAGTCGTCTCCAACTTAGCTGCCACATTCAGTTCGGATTCAGCCGACATCCCTGCACGGTTTCGGTGATATCTCCCTCATTCAGCATCGAAACGAGGTGTATAAGGATGTGTTGGAAAGGGGATGATGACGCCATCATTTTGGTTCTGGTCCCAACTCCAGAAGGCTCGTGGATCATGCTGTGTGACCACGACAAGGTGCTACGTCACCTTTTTGGGCCATTTGGGTCGTGTATCGTGTCGGGCCTTAAGCCCAGGTTGAGGAAACCCCCCCTGATCGCCCCCTCAACCCTAGGTCGCCCCTTAGGGGTTAAAACTCAGTAGCCGCCATCGTTTAGACTTCGGTTTTGTTTGAGTTTGTGTTTCCCTTCGATTCGAGGAACAGACTATCTTTATAGCCACTATAACGCCGAGTTCTTTTGCTGTGAATCAGGGCCCCCATTCTTGTTCGTCACCACTGTGTCGATTAGTCCTCTTGTGATCAGAACTTGAACCCCATACTCTTTTGCTTCAATTCATATTTGCAATTATCAAATTGCGTGTTTATCCTTTCTTGCTTGTGTTCTCGATTCGCTTGCAGGGAAAGCCTTCGTGGCGAGGTCAATCAAGTTGTGCTTGGTTGATAACCAACGGAGCAGTGGTCTAGAGGTTGAGGGTCTGAATCGTGTTGATTCGAAGCCGGATCGTCAACGTCGTGTTCTCCACCCAATCGAGTTTACCATCTACCTCTCGGAAGATTGGGCCATCACCTATCAATTAGTATCAGAGCTGGGTCCTTGTTAAGAAGGGGAGGATGATGAGGACATCCCAGGGCACGATTTGGCCAGGTGCACGACAGTGTAGGTGGCAGTCGTGGAGCACGATTTGGCCAGGCGCACGACAGTGTAGGCGCACGACAGTGTAGGCGGCCCATGGGCCAGGTGCACAACAGTGTAGGTGCTCGACAGTGTGGGCGGCGAAGCCATGCGTGTCCGAATTATCCCACCTTGCTTAGCTTGGGAGGTGAGGACCAGGTGTGTCCGAAGACCAGTGGAGGGTCGCTCCTTAGTGATGAGTGATTGACAACGTTGTGTGGACTGATGCTTGGCTAAGTGTGCAGGTACAGGTTGCGGCTTGACTCGTGTCGGTATGCCTGCAAAGGGTGCGGTTTGGCCCGCTTCTGAAGTCGCTCCGCTCCTCAATTCAGCCCACGGTTCGAAGCGGTTCGGCCCAACAAGAAAAAGGATTGAGAGGGGTTCGAAGTGGTTCGGCCCAACAAGAAAAAGTGAAGCCGCGGTGGAAGCGTGTCTGTCCGATGAAGACTTGACCAAAATACCCCTGAGGGGTTGTATCTTCATTTAAGCAGTAGGGGTAGCATGGCCATTTACCTCCCTCCGATGGACTTCGTATAAATAGCGGAGAGGTGGATGGCATCTCTCTCTCTTGGACTCTAGGGCTTTCTCCCCCGGTAGATTTCTCTGAACTGCTTCTTGTTCCTCTGGATTCCTTAGGCTAGACTCTTGTACAGACTCTGACCTTTGGATGTATGGAAGCTTTCGGCGTTGCGGTGATCTCCTAGTCCTTTGTAATTTTCGTGTCATTTTCGGGGCTATTTTTGGGGAGTTTCGTTCTTCGCTTGATTCGGGGATTTGAGGGCGTTTCCTCACGGATTTCTTTGAGGGGATCATGGGTGGATGCCTTGCGCATGTTTGTGTGTGATCTTGACCCCTCAAACGCCGTGGAGAGCCTTCGATTCGTGAGTTTTTGGCTGGAGTTTGTGTTCTTGGTGGAGTTCGTGTGATCCGCGATTCCCGGCGATTTAGTGGCTTAGAGGTCAAGATTTTTGGGGCATAGCTTCCTCTTGTGTTGCTTATCATCTCCCCCAAATCTTGTCTCAAGAGCTTTTGGCGTTTGGGAGATCCGGTGATGGATTGTGGGAGTTGACCTCGCGGGGTCGCGCGTTTTCTGCTCTGTCCGCGTGTCGCGGATGGTCCGCGAGGGGCGTGTTTGTCAGAGTTCGTCGCGTGTTCTTCGTACTCGCATTTCGATCCGTTTCGGCGGACAGTCCACGAGTGCTTCACGGATGGTCCGCGCGGCCGAGATTTTGTCTGGGGTGCCTCGAGGTTTGGCTGGGGTTTTCAGCGAGGTTAGCGGACAGTCCGCCTAGGCCTCACGGACGGTCCGCGACACTGGAGGACAGTCCGCGCGGCCTCTTCGAACGGTCCGAATTTCGGCTTGCAGCTCTGGTGGTTCTGTTGTTCATTTCGGGCAGTCCGGGCCGTACCCGCGGACAGTCTGCGGTACACTAGCGGACAGTCCGCCGGTACCAACCGGACGGTCCGCACTGGTCGTTTCCAGAATTGACCAAGTGCTTTGTTTCTTGTCCGGTGCTTCCACTCTTTGCTCCTAGGCTTGTTGGTTGATCTTCTAGGCTTGTGTGTGCCTTGTTTGGAGCTTCCTTTGTGTGCGCGAGTGCTTGGAGTGGCAATCGGGGTATAGGCCGAGTTCGGCCTTTGGGAAGAATTTTTATCGGCTCCCATTCACTCCCCCCTCTCTGGTCGCCCTATTCGGTCCTTCAATTGGTATCAAAGCCGGTTATGGATCTTCGTGATTCTAACTAGTCTAAGATCCAAAGATGGGCGATTACGGCAAGGGGTCGGGTCCTTCGCACTTTTATGGCAAGAATTACCCGATGTGGGAGAGGCGCATGGGCGCGTTTTTGCGAGGGAAGGGAACTCTTATTTGGGAGGTCACTCAAAATGATCAATATGTCATCCCAGATAGTTTTCTGCTTCCAGGATCGCGGGAAATGTTTGAGGCCAACAGCAAGGCCGTTGATTACTTGTTCCGTGCTCTCTATGCCTCGGAGTTCGAGCGAGTGTACGGAGAGAATGTGGCCGGAAAGATATGGCTCAAGTTGAGAAATGCTCATGTTGGCAATGCCCAAGTGCAAGCCCGTTTGTTTTCCACTTACCAGAGAGAGTATGAGAACTTCACTCATCTCCCCGGCGAGTCGACCAATGCTATGTTTCAGCGTTTCACTAGCATTGTCAACAACATGAGGGCCAATGTGACAGTGCTCCCATACATGGATCATGATCAAACTATCAAGCTTTTGCATGCCCTAGATAGGTCTGTGTGGAGTGCCAAGGTCGAGGCCATTGAGGAGTCAAGCGTGTATGATACGCTGATGTTGGATGAGCTGTTTTCCAAGCTCAGGTCTTCTGAGGTTGATCGTAGCTTGAGAGCCAAGAGCGAGAACCCCACTGATCCTCATAGTTTGGCTCTTGTCTCGGGATCACAGTCTAACGCTAACCCTGGTGGTTTCTCTCTGTCTTGTCTTGTGTCTTTGCCAGATGAGGACTTTGAGGTGCTGAGCGAGGACGATCTGGCCTTGTTGAGCAAGAGGTTTGGGCGGATGTACGAGAACCGCAAGAATGCAAGGCGGAGCTCAGGGATGTGCTATCGGTGCGGGAAGCACGGGCACTTCATCACCGAATGCCCTGAAGCCACGGAGATCAAGAGCGACTACAAGGGCAAGCCCAAGCACGACCACAACAAGAATCGGTCCCGGAACGACTACAAGGACAAGCACAAGGACAAGGGCGAGAGAAGGCACAAGAAGGGTGGCGGCTACAAGAAGAAGACCGCTTGAGCAATGGTGGTCGGAGCGAGCGATATCGACTCGACATCAAGTGATGCTTCTTCTGACTCAAGCAGTGAGGATGAGCAAGAGAAGCGCAAGGACAAGCGGCACACAGGGAAGAACTTCACCAGCCTAAGCTTCGTCGCACAAGGAGGCTTTTGTGGCATGGTGCACTCCAAGAAGGGTGGGAAGCACAGCTCGGATTCGAACTCCGACTCCGATGAAGAGGTACGACAAGATCCCAACTTCTTGCTAGAGGAGAATGCTAGGCTCAATGAGTTGCTTGATAACCGTGATGATGTGCTTAGAAAGACCAACAAGGAGAAGAGGGAATTTAGGTCTCTGTTGGGTGATGCTAAGGACAAGGTAGCCGAGCTAGAATCCTTGCTTCTGAATGCTAGGAATGAGATAGTCGCTTTGAAGTCTGCTCCTGTGGTGTCGGATGAGATTGATTGTGGTGATTGTTCAGTTTTTCTTACTGATTTGACTGTCCTCAAGGAGAAGCATGCCTCTACTTTGGAGGAACTAGATGTGGTTAGGATTGAGTGTGATGAGTTGAAATCTAGGCCAGCTTTACTAGGTGCTTGTACCTCATGTCCTGTTTTGCATGCTAGGCTAGATGAGTCTTACACTAGAATTACTTCTCTTCAGGCGGCATTGAAAGCTCCTCTTCCTACATCATGTTCAACCTGTGAAATGCATGCTTTGAAGAATATGGAACTTGCACACTATGTTGATCGTCTGCAAGATGAAAATGATGAATTGAGGAAAATGATGGGGTGGTTGTCTGGGCATGAGCCACAATTGAGTTTGATGTTGGCTCAGTTCAAGAGGTTTGATGGTCAGGCGTTGGGGGCTGACAAGTGTAGTGAGAAGAGTGGTGAGGGAGAAGAGAAAGCCGGAGAGATCCCCATTCCACCACATACCACACCAATGAACAAATTTGCACCCAAGCCGAACCACCTCCAAAACAAGCTAGACACAACACCCGATCCTCCAGTGTTCCCCCAAAAATCTGAAAACTACCAAAAACCCATCAAGTTTGTGAGCACCCAGGGGAGTGTCTTTGATGGGAAGACAGGAGAGAAAGATGGAGAGAAGCTTGTAGAGAAGCCACAGCCTAAGCCAGTGCTGATCCACTTCCATTGTGAGTATTGTGGGAGGGATGGGCATAAGGATGAGTTCTGTTTCCGGAGGAAGAGGGATGAGAGGTTTGCTAGGGAGATGGCAAACAAGGACAGGTACCACCTTGCTCGTGGTGTGCCTGAGCCTCGTAGAGGGCCTCTACCTAGGGGTGATGTGTTTGTGAGGACAGTTCCCACTCGAGGAGGTGGAGGTGTGTTCCCTCAGAGAGATAGGCGTGTTGGGTTTGGGCGTGGTGAGTTGGCTCGATGTGCTCCTTCTCGTGACCGTTACAAGTTTGGGAGGCACGATCAGAGCTTTGGGTCTCAGATGGATTACGGGCCATGTTTTCCTCCTCATGGTGCGCGTACTCCTCCAGAGAGACGTGACAGGTTCTTTGGTGGTAGGCGTCAGAGGGCTCCGCCTCGAGGTTTTGGGAGGATGTATTTTGCTAATCCTTCTTTTGAGCAGGTGGCTCAGCACTGGTTTGACTCTTTTGGTACTAACCCCAGTGTTGAGTCGCTTGCTCATTCTCGTCCTCGTTTTTGATTGCATGTGGGAGGCTTGGAGAACTTTTGGTTGATCGACTCCGGTTGCTCACGACACACGACCGGAGATCGTGGGTGGTTCTCCAGCCTCACCCCGGTGAGTACGAGGGAGTACATCACTTTGGGGGACAATGGGAGAGGACGAGTGCTTGCTGAAGGTATGGTGAATGTGAGTAGCAAGGTGACCTTAAGAAGTGTGGCCTTGGTCAAGTCACTTGGTTTTAACCTGTTGTCAGTATCTTAATTACTTGACGAAGGTTTTGAGGTTCATTTTAAGTTGGGTGCTTCTCGTGTGCTTGATTCTCGAGGCGATCTTGTCTGTACAATTGTCCCCAAGGGTCAAATCTTTCGTGCCGACTTTTCCCAGTCTGTTGGTCCTCCTGGATGCTTTGTTGCTGGCGTTTCGGCCGAGCTTTGGAAATGGCATAGGAGGTTGGGACACTTGAGCTTTGAGTTGCTTTCCCGCTTGAGTGGTCTTGATCTTGTTCGAGGATTGCCTAAGTTGAAATTCGAGAAGGATTTGGTTTGTGCTTCTTGTCGGCATGGGAAAATGGTTGCCGCTTCTGACGCCCCTTTGACGTCTATCATGACCGAGCGACCTTGTGAGCTGTTGCACATGGATTTGGTTGGGCCAGCTCGTGTTCGCTCTGCGGGTGGGAAGTGGTATGTTCTTGTGGTTGTTGATGATTTTTCGAGATACTCTTGTGTTTTCTTTTTGGAGGATAAGAGTGAGACATTTGGCTTTGTTCGGGACTTGATCTTGAGGTTGAAGAATGAGAGACATGGAGATACCATTCGAGCTATACGCAGTGACAATGGCACAGAGTTTAAGAACTCTCATTTTGATGCCTTTTGCAGTGATTTTGGTCTTGATCATCAGTACTCTTCTCCATACGTCGCTTGCCAGAATGGCGTTGTGGAGAGGAAGAACCGGACCCTTTGTGAGATGGCCAGGACAATGCTTGATGAGCATAGGACTCCTAGGCGTTTCTGGGCCGAGGCGGTCAATACCGCTTACTATGTCTCAAATCGCATCTTCCTTCGTGCTTTCAAGAAGAAGATCTCTTATGAGCTGATGCATGGCCGACAACCCAAGGTGAGTCACTATAGAGCTTTTGGTTGCAAGTGTTTCATTCTAAAGAAGGGCCAGTTGGATAAGTTCGAGTCTAGGTGTTCGGATGGTATTTTCTCGGTTATGCGATTCACTCTAGAGCATATCGTGTGCTCAACCTTGACACTAACCGAATCATGGAGACTTGCGAGGTAACCTTCGACGAGACACAACCATGTAGCTCTTCTGCTTTTGAGTGTGCAGGTGACGAGGAGATTTGTGCCAGGATCTTTGAGGATGAGAAGGATGGAGATGGAGACGAGGATGATGATGATGGTGGTGCTCCCGTGGCTGATCGTGTACACGCTACTTCCACTACTACGACGACGATCGAGGACGGACCATCCCCTACACCCACTACGACTGAGGCTGTTCGAGTGGAGGCTGCTGCTGAGGGGGAGGTTGTGTCTAAGCGAGAGGCTTCCCGGCGAGTACAAGTTGATCACCCACCGACAACCATCATTGGTGACCTTCATGAACGCACTACACGGTCGAGGTCAAGGAACACTTCTCATTTCGCTCATTCTGCCTTTGTTGCGTCGTTTGAGCCCAAAGATATTCGACACGCTTTGTCTGATGAGAATTGGGTGAATTCCATGCATGAGGAGCTGGAAAACATTGAGAGAAACCAAGTCTGGGTGTTAGTCGATCCACCGCCAAATTGCCGTCCCATAGGTAACAAGTGGGTGTGGAAGAACAAAGAGGATGAGAATGGGATGGTTGTGAGAAACAAGTCGAGGTTGGTGGCGCAGGGGTTCAACCAGAAGGAGGGGATAGGCTATGAGGAGACATTTGCTCCTGTGGCCCGTTTGGAAGCAATTAGGATCCTTCTAGCCTTTGCCGTGGCTAAAGGGTTCAAGTTGTACCAAATGGATGTCAAGTGTGCTTTCTTGAATGGGGTGATAGAGGAAGAAGTGTATGTGAGGCAACCCCCGGGGTTTGAGAGTGAAAAATACCCACACCGTGTATACAAACTCCAGAGAGCGCTCTATGGGTTGAAACAGGCACCTAGCGCTTGGTATGGCAGGTTGAGAGGCTTTTTGCTGAGTAAGGGGTTTGCGATGGGCACAGTTGATAAGACCCTGTTTTTCCTTAAGCATGGGAATGACCTTTTGATTGTTCAGATATATGTGGATGACATAATCTTTGGTGGCTCTTCTCATGATGTTGTTGCCAGATTTGCAGATGACATGAGCAGGGAATTTGAGATGTCCATGATGGGCGAGCTGTAGTTTTTCTTGGGTCTCCAGATCAAGCAGTGCAAGGACGGGACCTTTGTACATCAGGCGAAGTACACCGGGGACATGGTGAAGAAGTTTGGCATGAACGACTCCAAGCCGCTGGCTACACCGATGAGTACGACTACGGCTTTGGAAGCGGACGAGGACGGCGAACCCATGGACCAGAAGGAGTACCGGAGCATGATCGACTCCCTCCTCTACGTGACGGCGACGAGGCCAGACATACAGTTCAGCGTGTGTCTGTGCGCTCGTTTTCAGGCTTCACCGAGGACTTCACATCGGCAGGTCGTCAAGCGGATTTTCAGGTACTTGAACTACACTCCTGAGTTTGGTCTGTGGTACTCTGCCTCCTCGACACTCAGGCTTCACCGTTTTTCTGATGCAGATTTTGCTGGGTGTCGATTGGATCGCAAGTCCACTTCTGGGTGTTGTCAGTTCCTTGGTTCTTCTTTGGTCTCTTGGTCATCTCGCAAGCAATCCAGTGTAGCCCAGTCCACCACCGAGGCTGAGTATGTAGCTGCTGCTAGTTGTTGTTCCCAGCTGCTTTGGATGACATATACCATGAGTGATTTTGGAGAGGAGTGCTCTCAGGTTCTACTTTTCTTTGATAGCACCAGTGCCATAAGCGTAGCCAAAAATCCTGTCCTCCACTCCAAAACGAAACACATAGAAGTGAGGTACCACTTTCTGAGGGACAATGTTGAGAAGGGAAACATATCTTTGTCCTATGTCCCTACCCAAGACCAGCTAGCTGACATTTTCACCAAACCGCTTGACCAAGTCACTTTCACTCGCTTACGGGGTGAGCTTGGGGTGTGCTTTCCTTTCTAGCTGGCTCTTGGAGCTTCTCATGTATATATGTGTCATATGTTCATTTTGTTGCATTTCATTCATGTTTTTTAAATTCTGTACAAAACCTAGTAGGATAGCCATCTTTGGATCACTTGAGCTAGGGTTGAGCTTCTCTTATATACATTGATCACCGATGTGCTATTTGTGAGATATGTGCATGTTGTTAAATTGTGGATGTGAATGCTATGCTCTTGATGGTTTTGCCATATATTTGTGTTGAGATAGCTTTCTTTTGATGAAAATGCTAAAATTGTGTCTCTCATGAGTAGATGCTTATCTATGCTCAGTTTGTGCTTAAATGCCTATATCATGCTCAGTTTGTGCTTGAGGATCATATTCTCTTTGCTTGGGGTCAAAGATCCTTTGTCATTGTAAATGTTTAGCCCTTTTGCTTGCTTGGGGAGGAGCATAAGCTTTTTTTTGCCGCAAAGGCACCTCATGTACCATGTATAAACTTGAAAATGAAATTGGTGTATGAATTGCCTTATGCTTGAAAAATGAGCTCCTAATCATGTTTTTATGGTTTGATATTCATATCTTGGGTGCTAAACCGCAATATGTTTGTCTACTATGAGAAGTCTCATATTAAGAAGTAGACACATGACTCAGTGGCTTTAACATGACTTGAGTAGCTTGTGGGCGTTTATAATGATCTTATGATGAGAATTTGTGATCTTGTATAAACTTTGGATGATCTAGTGTATTTATGCTCAAATTAGTATAGAGAGAGTCTTACTCATGAGATGACTATTTCTTTGTGAAAATTGCTTAAAATTGGTTTTGGTCATGTCACATGCTTATATGTCTCTATCTTCTTGATGCCAATGTGCTAGATACACCATGTCTACTTTGGTTGCTCTATGTCTCATGTGTAGCATTTTGTTGTGCTCTTTGTATATTTGAGAAGCTTGGTAGACTGTTTATATGCTTTGACATGCATTTGTCATGAAAACAAGGGGAAGAGCATCTTATACCTTGATTCATGCATTGTCAACAAGGGGGAGAGTTTTGTATGATATGGGGAGAATTTTCATGCATTGGAAGTTTTTGTGGAAAATTGGTATGCATTTGTGAGATGTGGCATGTGAGGAGAAAGATTGAGAAGAAGAGGTTGCATATGTGCAGGGGGAGCTCCTTTGATTTTCCTAAGTTTTGTGCTTTGTGATGTGCTCTTTGAGAGCTTTATTTTGTCTCGGCTGTGTCGAGCCGTTGCCCTTGTCTTAGGGGACCGAGACTTGGATTGGCGAGTGATCGAGTTTTCGCTTGTTCTTTGGCTTTGGATCACTTGCTTGGGAGGTTTGTGTTCGTGGTTGTTTTCTTTTCTTTTTCTCTATGTGATTTCTATGGGTGTTGTCAATGCACTCATCAAGGGGGAGATTGAGGACCAGGTGTGTCCGAAGACCAGTGGAGGGTCGCTCCTTAGTGATGAGTGATTGACAACGTTGTGTGGACTGATGCTTGGCTAAGTATGCAGGTACAGGTTGCGGCTTGACTCGTGTCGGTATGCCTGCAAAGGGTGCGGTTTGGCCCGCTTCTGAAGTCGCTCCGCTCCTCAATTCAGCCCACGGTTCGAAGCGGTTCGGCCCAACAAGAAAAAGGATCAAGAGGGGGGCGACCCCGTTGACCCACGGTGACCCTCGGGTCGAACCCTGACGGCTCTCCTCCCATCGCCCCGTCCTCCTCCCAACCACCTTCGATCTCCGCTCTCCACCCGGCCGCCTCCGCTCTCCACCCGACCTCCTTCCATCCTCTGCCCGTCCTCCGCCCGGCCGCCTCAGCTCTCCCCTGGATCCATTCTTGCTTCCTGCGCAGCCACCGGATCGAGGTCGCCGCCGTCAAAAGCTGCCCCGGCCACCCACATCGGGTCGCTGCTGTTGGAAGCTGCTTGCAGCCTCCCAGATCGGGTCGCCGCTGTCGCTCACTTCGCCGACATATATTGGTGAGACATCTGCACAATCCCGTGTAGTTGGTTCTTAACTTTGGTTTCTCCTCTCCATCGTGGTGATGCAGGCCGCATGTGATCAACAGACTAGTTCTTGATTCAATTTGTTGCCCGATTCTGTTTTGGAATGGTTCTTCCTTCTTGTTGGCTTGTTGCCCACCTGGAATCTGATTCCTCCGCCACTAATTCCAATAATTTATTGCAGGTGACGGCTGTTGATAGGGTATCTTGGACGGTTTTTTATTCAAAGCCCTGATGGTGCTAAGTCCTGTTGTTTCCTTGGTGGGTTCGATCTTTATGCTGCACATTTACTGGCTGCGATTTTTTTGCTTGGTGAATATAAGGGTCAGTCAGTCATGAACTTCAATCCGATTAATTAGTATGACTACTTGCAGGGGCTTTTACTATCTTAATTTCCACAGCATTATTAAACATCTTAGAGCTAGTGTGTAGCACTTTAGTTTTCGGATTGGTTAATAATATAAGCTAGCTATCTTTTGTTTCCGTAAACTCTGTTTCGCTATTACATGGAGTTACTGTAGATTGATTCTTCTCCTATGAGGAGGTTAAAGCCGTTACTTTTTTGAATCCATTATCTGAACAAAAGTATATTGGCCACTCAAGTATAGGATACTGTTTAACCCCGTAAATCAAAAACTTAAGCTTCTGGTTAGTCCGTCGATTCCTAGAGACACATGGATTAACGTCCACACTTATATATGTGTGTCCATACGCATCTTTCATAGACATATTGTTGCTTATACTGTTACTCCATCCACACCCATTATATTTTCTAAGACCTGATCTATTCATGATTTATTGAGAATCGTAAGTGCTTGGCCTGAACAATCTATGACAAGTTCCGTATATGAACTTAGTACCAGAACTATTTTTGTTTTTGGTGTACTGCTGTTTCAATTGCAATTTATTATGGCTATTGTACTGTTCCTTAGAAAATCTTTGTTGTTGGGTTCCTTTGCTTATCTGTTCTAGCACATCATATTTCATTCAGGTAACCATCCTTTTGTACTTGAATCCTGATACTTAGTTACCTGGCAGAATGTTGAGCTCCAGGGGAAAAAAATTAATAGTTGGTCCAAGTTAAACCTTGCCGAAATTAATAGTTGGTCTTGTTAATATACTGCAGATGCCGTGTCTTTGTTTCAAGATATTCTAAGTATGATATTGACACTCAATTTTATTAAAAACAATGCTAATGCAGACTGCTAAGGCTGAGAATGATACCAGGTAATCTGTGCATGGAGTGTTTTACTCATGTAGAAAAGTCCCGGTCTGTGCATATTGCAGTTTTTTTTTCATCTGGGAGTTGTGTGTACTGTAAGTTCAAAAATGCCTATTGGTGTTCGTTCAAAAAGTGCCTATTTATCAAATTCCCCATTCTAATCCATGTTAGTACATTTGTTCTAGATTTCTTGTATTGATACCCTATGGACTAGGAATTAATAAGCAGTCAGTTTTTGTAGCTGTTTAGTAGAACTGAGATGCTCTGAAAATTCTCCATTCTAAGCTTTGTAGAATAACTTCCTTCTAGGAAATGCAATTTACAGTAAGAGAACTTTTACTACGTGTGAGAATTAGTTGCTTTTATTTTTTTTTGATGGCAACATCACACTGAAGATATGTTGCTTGGTTGAGTTTGACTGAATGTTTGGTTGTTTGTGAATTTGGAGTACCATCATAATGACAGTATTCAAGGTTTCTGACGGTATTGTGTCCTCTTTGCTGTGTAGGATATGATTTGGTGGATACAAAATGTTGCTAGCTGGTCATTGCAAAGATTTACAGAGATCTTGAAAGTATATGTTGTCAATGTTCAGCTTCAGTTTACATCAGATAATAAGGAGACAACCACTCTGGATGTGTACCTGTTTAGACCATTACTATGACTGTATGAGCTAGTTTTGTAATTTATTAGTGTTTCTTTGAACAGAGTTGTTCTTAGTATTTGTCCTAGAAGAACGTTTCACTTGCTAGCCAACTTCGTCATTGTTGGAAAAAACATTTGTTCTTAGCAAGTGGTACTGGTACATGTCTAGTTTCAGTAAACTAGCAACTCAGAGCCAAGTCCAGCAGCAAGCTGCAGCGAGCGATGACATATGTGTGTAGCAGTGTGGCAGTTCAAAGGTGCGTTAGGTCACTAGGTACTATCTAGCTTAAGAAAAATCAACCATGCGTGTGAACGGTTCAACCCGCGGTGCACCCTGGGCCATCAAGGTTCTCTTGACGTGAGGTGCGGGTTGACCCATGACCCTCCTTTTTATCTGACGGGGCAGAGGGGCAGCAACAGGGGCGCTCCAAACCGCACCCTTTGCAGGTTTACGTGTCGGTGCAGGTGAAGAACAAGAGCGAAAAGCTTTAGCCGTGGCGGCCTCCGGGTGATGGAGTGGCAAGTAGGCTTGGTTCGATGGACCCGGTGGCCGATGGGGTCAAGTGCGAGCCGTGCAGTGCAGGACTGGCGGGCTGAAGTCGTGAACATGGGCCGGTGTAAGGTAGCGGTTGAAGCCCGAAGCTTGCACGCAGGGTTTGGTGGTTTGCCCACAAAACCATCGGTGGACGGTTTCTTGGTTTGGGCCTCAAAACCTAGCCCGAAGGCCCGAGGCGACGAAGACGGTGATCCGGGAGCTACGGGAAGCTTCGAGGCGGAGGGCACGTGGCGTGATCACGGGGTTTGCGTTGAGGTGAAGCAAAGCCGCGGTGGAAGCGTGTCCGTCTGATGAATACTTGACCAAAATGCCCCTGAGGGGTTGTATCTTCATTTAAGTAGTAGGGGTAGCATGGTCATTTACCTCCCTCCAATGGACTTCGTATAAATAGCGGAGAGGTGGATGGCATCTCTCTCTTGGACTCTAGGGCTTTCTCCCCCGGTAGATTTCTCTGAACTGCTTCTTGTTCCTCTGGATTCCTTAGGCTAGACTCTTGTATAGACTCTGACCTCTAGATGTATGGAAGCTTTCGGCGTTGCGGTGATCTCCTAGTCCTTTGTGATTTTCGTGTCATTTTCGGGGCTATTTTTGGGGAGTTTCGTTCTTCGCTTGATTCGGGGATTTGAGGGCGTTTCCTCACGGATTTCTTTGAGGGGATCATGGGTGGATGCCTTGCGTATGTTTGTGTGTGATCTTGACCCCTCAAACGCCGTGGAGAGCCTTCGATTCATGAGTTTTTGGCCGGAGTTCGTGTTCTTGGTGGAGTTCGTGTGATCCGCGATTCGCGGCGATTTAGTGGCTTAGAGGTCGAGATTTTTGGGGCATAGCTTCCTCTTGTGTTGCTTATTATCTCCTCCAAATCTTGTATCAAGAGCTTTTGGCATTTGGGAGATCCGGTGATGGATTGTGGGAGTTGACCTCGTGGGGTCGCGCGTTTTCTGCTCTGTCCGCGTGTCGCGGACGGTCCGCTCGAGGGTCGCGGACGGTCTGCGAGGGGCGTGTTCGTCAGAGTTCGTCGCGTGTTCTTCGTGCTCGCGTTTCGATCCGTTTCGGCCTTAGGGTTTTGTTGCGCGGGGTTTGGCAGACAGTCCGTGAGTGCTTCACGGACGGTCCGCGCGGCCGAGATTTTGTCTGGGGTGCCTCGAGGTTTGGCTGGGGTTTTCAGCGAGGTTGGCGGACAGTCCGCCTAGCCCTCACGGACTGTCCGTGACACTGGCGGACAGTCCGCGTGGCCTCTTTGGACGGTCCGAATTTCGGCTTGCTGCTCTGGTGGTTCTATTGTTCATTTTGGACAGTCCGGGCCATACCCGCGGACAGTCCGCCGTACACTAGCGGACAGTCCGCCGGTACAAGCCGGACGGTCCGCACTGGTCGTTTCCAGAATTGACCAAGTGGTTTGTTTCTTGTCCGGTGCTTCCGTTCTTTGCTCCTAGGCTTGTTGGTTGATCTTCTAGGCTTGTGTGTGCCTTGTTTGGAGCTTCCTTTGTGTGCGCGAGTGCTTGGAGTGGCAATCGGGGTATAGGCCGAGTTCGACCTTTGGGAAGAATTTTTATCAGCTCCCATTCACTCCCCCCCTCTCTGGTCGCCCTATTCGGTCCTTCGGGAGGAGGAAGCCACCTTAAAGGGGAGAGCCACCCTTCCCCTAATGGACTAGTCTTTTGGGGCGATTGGGCCTTTCCTTGAGAGGTGCGTCGAAGGACGCTGTTGGTTTGCATCGAAATTCGAGCGCCGAGGCCAAACTGCGTAATCGGTGCATCAGGCTTACCATAAATCCAATCCCACCTGGGCCAGACATATCATAGCTGATATCGATAAATTGTGAATAAATGTAGATGAAACCACAACGATGCGCCCGGAGGATAAAGCCTAGAAATTACTTGGTAAAGCGGTACTCACAAGCCTACCGGAGGTTGATCGATGCAGCCCGGTGAACTCGAAGGACGACGCTTGAACAAACAAGAAAACAAGAAGAAGAAAACTTTTGGCGAAGTCGCCGACTTGAAAGGTAAATTGCAGGAAAAAGTAAAGGTTTGTGTTTGTTGATGGGTACAATTTTCTTCGACCACGCAGGGTCGCTATTTATGCCCTAAGGGCAACTTAACTCTTAGTCAATGACGACATGACTTACTCAACTCTAAAGAAATTACAACTGCTAAAAATAGACGACTCGTGCAAGAGTCGGACTTGCTAAACTGACTTTGACCCATTGTCAACTAACGTTGACCTGCCCGAGCCTTCCTTCCCGCCTTGGCATATTCTTCTTTTGCCGCTTTCTCTCCATTATACCAGCCGATTCTCTTCTTTGACTATCGGCTGGTTTCATTGTCTTCTACTCAATCGGTCGTTTTTGCATCGGCTGATTGCTCCTTCTTTCCTTTCTTTTATCGGCTCTACAGCTTTCCTGGTGCCTCTTCGCCTCTTACTGACATGTGTCAAAAAATGGTGTCAACACGTACAAAGTGGCTGACGTTCGAGGTCGCGGACTTCCACTCCTCCTACCACGCCATCCTAGGTCGTTCGATGCTGGCTTGGTTCATGGCCATTCCGCATCATACGTACCTCATCATGAAGATGCCGACACCCAACAGAATCCTTTTCGTCCATGGGGACATCATGGTCTCCTACAGATGCGAGGAAGAGACCCTCGACCTTGCCTCGAAGTCTGCCTACGCTGCGCTACTTCGATCATGGTTGCTGAGGCCTGTTGACGGCTGTTAAGTACCTAATTTAGGGCCGTCAATCCCTGCATTTTATCATAAGAACTAAGCATCCACACTAGAATAGGGGTTTAAACTGACAATTTCCACCAGTGGCTATGCTAAGTTGAATGCAGGTGTTTAGCATAAGAAATGAAGAGAAAAGACACCCTCATGATCCTAGCAAGTTAGGCTCAGCCAATGAGGCGCTGCATGCAAACATCCCCTGGATCCATGACATCACCAATCCAAGGAAGGAAGACTCGGCGAATCAGAAGCCGCCATGCAGGCATCACATGGATCCCATGGCCCACCAGAGCGCCTAAACCACCTCCAAACCACGTGGACACCAGGAACCGACCTCAGGACCCACAGGACAGCCACCACGCGAAAGCACACCCCGAGTGGGGCCCACAGGGGGTCGGCCGACCCCACAGGTCGGCCGAACCGACCTTGTGGCGTCCACTCAGGGGCTTCCACGTGGTGCTCGGTCATTGGTTCTAGAGGCCATCCCCGGGGTGTTTGGGTGCTCTTATGCCGATTGCACAAGCCTATAAATAGGAGGAGAGGGGGGTAAGAAGAGGTGGAGCACACTTGAAGCCATTTCTCACCTTTGCCTCTTTCTCCCTCTCTCATTCTCTCTTGGTGGAGGTGAAACCTCATCCCACCATGAGTGTGTGTGTGTGGAGGATCTAGAGTAGGTGGTGCTAGGTAGAGAGCAGTGTGTGGATGAGTAGAGGTGAGGTGGTGATGATCCGTTCATCATCCATCGTCCCCTTGTACCTCATGAGTGATGCTGTTCTTCATTTAGACTAAAGTGAGTATTTCATTATTTCCTATTTAGACTAAAGTGGCTCTCATGCATGAATGAGTTGTTCTTGAGTTCTTCGTTCATTCATCATTTAGAGGCTCGCGTTCTTCATGAACGTGCCTCCTCGAGTCAAGTGAAGATCAAGAGAAGTGCAAAGGAAGGATGTGATGTTGTTGAGAACGAATCTTCGATAATCCAACCATGTGCAATCCGACAACAAGGACATCATTAGGGCCTTGGAGTCATATTTTCTTTTCCCTTTTGCACATGTCCACCATTCTAAATCTTCTTATCCTTGATACCCTCACATTATGGTTTCATTCTCATGGTCATTGGCTCGGGAGGTGAACAACTATTAGAGAACTTTCCTAGCTTGATAATATTTGTGTTAGCTTCACTAGCCTTACCTATAGCTCCACTATATATTCAAATGAGAGACTTGTGGGAGATGAAAGTTCATGAATTATTTAGGATAGCCACTTTAAATGAGCGACATGTGAAAACTTGGAGGAAGATTTTGTCTAATACTTGTTGCAGGAATTTTATTTTTGAAAAAGCTCAAAACCCTCCGGCAGAAGTAAAAAGTAAGTATGGTTGGATAAAGGACCTCCGGCAAAAAGGTATAAGTTGTGGGGTAAGACTTGATTGGGTAATTTCCTAAACACCCATGATCCATATAGTGTTTATTGTTTTCATATTTCTTATATTAAAGATGAAGGGTTGACTAACTTGTAAGGAAGGAACTTATGACACACGTTTTAACTCCATGGACAAGAGTTCTTTTGCAAGAAAATTGCTCGAGGACGAGCAAGATCTAAGCGTGGGGGAGATGTTGACAGTGAATTTTGGTGCTCCAAACATGTTCGTTACAGTTTGGTTTGAACTTCATCATGGTCCTCCGATGGTTTTGTGGCCAAACCACCAAACCCCGCGTACACGGCCCAGCCTCACCACGCCAAGCGTCGAGCCCGTCAAGCCTTTCACCTCCGGCGCCCGGACGGTCTACTCGGTCTTGCCTTGTTCCTTGACTTGGCCGCCACCGATGCACCAGCTCCATGTCCACGACTTCGTCTTGCTCTTCTTGCACCATGCGGCCCGCACTTGATCCCGTCGGCCACCGGGTCCCTCGAACCAAGCCTACTTGTCTCTCCATCACCCCGGAGGCCACCTTGGCATAGACCTTTCACGCTTGTTCTTCACCTGCACCAACGCAAACCAAGCCGCAACCAACACCTGCAATACTAGGCCAAGAGTCAGTCCACACAACGTTGTCAACCACTCCTCACGAGTGCATTGACAACACACCACATAAACATATGAATAAAAGACACACAACTGACAACACAACCCAACGAAACACACTCAACACAAAGCCTCAGAACATCCGGTCAATCGCTCATCATATACAAACCAAGGCACATATCAACTTGGTTTCTCAGTTTTTCTTATGACTTGTTTAGCTCAACCCGACACATGTTTTAGCTCGTTAGTTGCTCTCACATGTAGTTTCTTTTATAAAGATAAATGTTAATAAATAAAAGTTGACTAGGATAAATAAAAGTTGACTAGGATCAACATGTGTTCTGGAATCAAATTTAATTTTAATTAATTACAACAAAGGTTATTTCTCTGGAATATCCTCCATACATGTTTCTTGTATAAATAAAATAAATCAAGCATATAGTTCCTTCTTTCGTATAACATAATATTTATCGATAGTTTTGCCCTTTCTACCCGTAGCTTCGTTTAGTCGTCCCTTGCGCTCTAGAGTCCGTAGCTAGCTTGTCTTAGCTAGTTGTACGATGTTTTCTAAAATGGTTTTATTATCTGGTGTATTGTTCTTAGTGGTAGCTTTGTGTTGTTTTAGTTGATTGCTATGCGTGAAGGAACGTCTCTGAGCAGTGGAGCATCGGGAAACGGGCAAGTGTCCTTGACATCTTGCTATTTTATACCTTTATGTTTTATTCACCATAATCACTGCTTTATTTATGCTTTCTTGCATTAGATGTCTAATTTTGCTAGGAATCCTATTAAGACTGTTTACTAGAATTTCATGATCATTCCTTGCTTACCCTTAGAGGTTACCTATATGGGTAGAATATGCTTAGTTTGCTCAACATGGGTTGGTTTTAATCTTGAACTTGATTAAAGACTATGCAACATATTAATGTGGGTTATGGTTAGCAACATGAACACCCTAGGTGACTCAGGCAAGTGGTTTGTGATTGCATGATGTTGGCCTTGTCTGAGTCAACTTTATAAGGACCTGTCTGTGGAGCGACCACCCGAGACATACAGTACAACCATGAGAACTAATGGGCTATGGTCTTGGCCAATTAAGTAGGGTAAACCAGTGGTCTGTGTTAAGCTATCTGGGCTGGATGAGGACGTAGTTCCCAAGAGTATGGCAAGGAACCTCGGGTGTCGCTGGCACTCCGTAACTCGGTTAATACGCGCTGGTGAACCTATGTAAAGGCCTCATAGTGTCTCTATGCTATCACACCTAAGGCAGTGTGAAAGTGCCTGATCCGCACAGCATGGTTGGGTTTAACATTCCTTTGAACGTTTACGCGACTCGTGGGTAAAGATCTACAACCTCTGCAGAGTGTTAAAACTGTTATAACAGCCGTGCTCACGATCAAGAGTGGCCTAGACCCTCACATGGCTGCTCAGATAAACAGAAGCTAGAAGAAGGAGCTGCATCGTGAAGACTTGGAGTTCTAGGTTGGCGTGCCCCCAGTCGACGTTCCTGTGGAAGATGGTGCCTACTCTGCTGTGATGGAATAACAATGTGTAATCTTTTGTTTTAGACCCTCTGGTCATTTTGTAATAGTTATACGCTTGTAATGATATATGTTGTGATATTCACTGATGATGTCAGTTTATGCATGAATTTGATCCTGGGCATTCGGTTTGTCCTTTAAAACTAGGTGTTACACCGAATCACTTGGTCAGCAAAGCAAGATCCTCATCATCCAACGCCTCGAACTCCTCATCTGGCAAAGAAGCAAGAGCAGACAGTGAGAACATCCTAGAAGATTGATTAGAGTTAGTTCTCGGTCCAGAAACAAGAGCAAGGCTATCATCAGCAAGGCCCTTGCCCTTCTTGGCTCTCAAGTCACGGTGCACCTCGGACGACTTGAGCTTATAGAACAACTTGTCCACCGTCAGGGTCTCATACACACTGGACTCCTGAATAGCCTCAACCTTCGCTCCCCATACATCAACATCCAGCGCGTGTAAGAGCTTGATAGCTCTATCATGATCATCGTATGGAAGCTTGGTGATGTTGGTTCTCATGTTGTTCACAATCAGCTTGAAGCGCTCAAACATGGTATCCACAGACTCTCCGGGGAGATGAGTGAAGTTCTCGTACTCTCTCCGGTAGGTCATAAAGTGACGCGCCTTCACCTGACTGTTTCCTCCATGGGCATTCCTCAATTGGGTCCATATCCAATTTGCCAACTTCTCTCCATACACCCTACTAAACTTGGATGCACAGAGAGCACCATAGAGATAGTCCACAGCCTTGTTGTTGGCATCGAACATATCCCTAGTCTCGGGCAAAAGGAACGACTCCGGTATGACATAGTTCACGTCAACCGTGACATCCCATAGTAGCTGACCCTTTCCATGCAGAAACGCGCCCATCCGAGCTCCCCACATCTGGTAGTTCTTCCCATCGAAGTGGGGAGGACCCGAACCCTTCCCATAGTCTGCCATCTTTGGATCTCAACCGGTCAAGGTCTCAATGATCCGAATCTGGCTCTGATACCAATTGAAGGACCAGAATGGCGACCAGAGAGGGGGGAGTGAATGGGAGCCAATAAAAATTCTTCTCCGAAGAGACAAACTCGGCCTATGGTTCCAAAAGCAACTCCAGAGTACTCTACACCTCGCTAGCCAAATCCACGTAGCCACTGGAGTGCTACTGGACCTCGGAGCTAGCCACACACCCAAGCTGCTCAGACACGTAGCAGAAAACAACTCGAGCAGCAACCTGTTACACTGGTCAGACCGGTCCAGAGCAACCTGCTTTGAATTTCCTCAAACTTGTCCAGCAAACCTAGATGGCAATTCTAGGATGTGGAGCAATAGGGAGAAATCCAGAAATCTACCACGCAAGTGGAAACACTCCAAAACATGAGCACACTAAAAATCACCACAACCAAACTTGCTCCAAAAGCACTCTGCAAACAAGTAGCACAACTAACAGCAGCAAGGAGGATTTTCCCACTAGAAGCCTTGCACCGGTCTGATCGGTTCACTCCACCGGTCTGGCTCAGAAAACACCAACTGCAAGAACTCGATCTCCCAAAGGCCAAAACTACACGATACTGAAACCACGGCAAGCCAAGATCACTACCAACACTCCGGAGAAGAACTCCCGAGAAACAGCCATAGCAGGCCGTACCGGTCTGACCGGTGGAGGGCACCGGTCTGACCAGTCAAGCCTGGGTTGCTCAGATGAACTCCACCCGCGAGTCAACTCCCAACTTCCGATGCCTCGATCTCCCAATTCGCTCCATGAATTGAAGTAAAACATTGGCGATAGGTGTATCACCTCATGGACAAGCCATGCCTAAGAGACCGGCCCCAAAGATCCACTCAATCAATAGAAATCAGAGGATGAACACCAATAATACCTTTTCCCGGAACATCAAGAAAACCCCAAATTTGAGCAGCTAAACCCATGGATTTAGATGAGGGATCACAAGGAAAAGAACCACAAGGGGCTCATGTATACATCCCATATCAAATCCGCAAAGGGGAGTCCTCAAATCAACCACAAGAAAATCGCCAAGAAAAGGCTCCGAAAATCCACAAAAAGGAAAACAGGAATCGCCACCACAAGAGCTTGAGGAACCACACCGAACCTTCTATACATCATAGGAAAGATTCATACAAGGTTGAGCTTACCTCCCTAGCATCCATCCCTCTCTCAAGATATCTCATGAAGTTCTCAAGCTAGTCCTAGAGAAAATAGGTAGCTAAAAAGAGAAAATACAAAGAGCAAATGAAAACCCTAAAGCCCTAGAGATGGCTACCACAACCCTTCCACCAAGTTTATATATGAGGTCCTTCGGTGGGGGTAAATGACTAGAATGCCCTCTAGGCGATACAACCCCTCGAAGTGCATATTTGGAAACTTAACAGCCTTTCCATTAGATGGACTACCAGCAACGGCACCTTGCGTAGCCTCGATGCCAAGCCTGCGATCCCGATGTGTGTCCTCCGCTTCGAGTCACCCGATGCTCCCGGCCTCCACCGGTCAGACCGGTGGCACTGGTGAGACCGGTCTGATGCACCGGTCAGACCGGCCCCGCGTAGAGCTGAGCTGTCGACCACTCGGTCTTGGCTTTGTGGATCAACCAAGGAACCCAGTGGTTTTCTGGTGAACAACTGCAAACCTCGCAAGCTTAGTGCAGCCTCCACACCGAGCTCCTCGACTTGGCCACCACGTCCGCTCCGGCTTGATGTTAGCTTTCGGATCAACCAACGAAACCGCTATCATCTGACTTTGACTTGCTCTTCACGCACCATGTGACTTGCACTTGATCCCGTCTGGGCACCGGGTCCCTCGAACCAAGCCCACTTGTCCCTGAGACCTTTCGCAATTGTTCTTCACATGCACCAACACAAATCAAGCCACAGCCTACATCCACAAGATAGAACACAGCGTCAGTCCACACAACGTTGTCAATCACTTATCACTGGAGGGTGGCCAACCACTAGCGATCAGACACTCTGGTCCTCACCTGTACCTGCACACTGAGCCACGCATCAGTCGACACAATGTTGTCAATCACTCATAACTAAGGAGCGACCCTCCACTGGTCCTCGGACACACCTGGTCCTCAATCTCCCTTTTGATTAGTGCATTGACAACACCCATAGTAATCAACACAGAGAAAAAGGAAAATAAAACAATCGTGAACACAAACTTCCAACAAGTGATCCAAAGCCAAAGAACAAGCGAAAAACAAGATCACTTGCCAGACCAAGTCTCGGCCCCCTATGGCAAGGGCAATGGCTCAACACAGTCGAGACAAACAAAGCTCTGCAAAGAGCATGGCACAAAGCACAAAACTCAAGCAAACCAAAGGAGCTCCCCCTGCACATATGCAAACTCCCCCTAAGCAAATGCAATCTTTTCTCAAATTTTCTCCTCACATGCAAACCTTACCATTTTTCTCCACAAACTCTCCCCCTTGTTGACAATGCATGAATCAAGCTACCATGATGGTGCACAAATGCATGTCAAAGTATATAGAAGCTACCAAGCTTCTCAGATATACAAAGAGCACAACAAAATGCTACAAATGAGACATAGAACAAGCAAATTATACATGGTGTATTTAGCGCATTGCCATCAAGAAGGTATAGACATATAAACACGTGATATGGCCAAAAGCAATTTTAAGCCATTTTTAGAAAGAAACGTTCATCCCATGAGCAAAGCCCTATCCATGATAATTTGAGAAAAAATGAACTAGATCACACAGAGCTCATACAAGATCACAAGTTCTCATCACAAGAT
Organism: Cenchrus fungigraminus; assembly: GCA_036936925.1. NCBI lineage: Eukaryota > Viridiplantae > Streptophyta > Magnoliopsida > Poales > Poaceae > Cenchrus > Cenchrus fungigraminus. The sequence goes on from CM072779.1 coordinate 62,948,612, forward strand.
CATGACAAACAACCATAAGCTACTAAATGTCATGTCAAAGCCACCAAGCCATGTGTCTACTTCTTAAAATGAGACTTCTCATGGTATACAACATGCAACAGTTTATCACCCAAGATATGTACATAAAAGCATAAAGACATGATTATGAGCACATTTTTCAAGCATAAGGCAATTCATACACCAAATTCATTTCAAATTTAAGTATGGTACATGAAATGCCTTTGCGGTAAAAATAAGCTTATGCTCCTCCACAAGTGAACATATGGGCTAAACATTCACCATGACAAATGAGTCTTTGACCCCAAGCGAAAAGAGCATGATACTCAAGCACAAACTAAGCATGATACATGCATTTGAGCACAAATTGAGCATGAAAAAGAATCTACTCATGAGTGAAGCATTTTTAGCATTTTCACAAAAAGAAGCTATCTCATCATGAACATATGGCAATACCATCAAGAGCATAGCATTGACATCACCATTCCCAAAGCATACACATATCTCACATATAGCACATCATAGTGATCAAAGTATATAAGAGAAGCTCATCCTACGACAAATGATCCAAAGATGGCTATCCTACCATGTTTTGTACAAAAATGAAAATGCATGCAATGTAATGCCACAAATGATACATATGCTACAAAGTGATCTCCCATGGACCAAAGAGGCAAAAAGCAAGCAAAGCTAGCAAGCTCCCCCTAATCACATGCCTAAGGGCCAAAGAGCATACAAAGCTCACCCAAAGTACATGTCATAGGGCAAAGAACAAGCATGCTCACAAGCTCCCCCTAAACACATGCATTAGGGCCAAAGAGCATACAAAGCTCTCCCTAAAGTACCTGTGATAGAGCAATGCCTCAAATTAAAAAGGGCTACTCACAAAGACCAAAAGAAGCAACAAGAGAAACTAGCTCCAACACTTACCTGGTGGACCCGGTGGCCATACGGGATCAAGTGTGAGTCACATGGTGCAAGAAGAGCAAGACTAAATCTGTCAGTTCGTTGGTTGATCTGAAAGCCAACAACGCTTCGTTGGTTGATCCGAAAGCCAACATCGAGCCGGGGCGACCGTGGCAGGCAAGTCGAGGAACAAGGCAAGATCGAGTAGGCGGTTCGTGCGGTGGAAGCGAAAGACTTGTAGCTTGAAGCTCGACGTGGAGGTCACGCATAGCTTGTGGGGTTTGCAGTGGTTTAGCCACAAAACCACTGGGTTCCTTGGTTGCACCACAAAACCAAGTTTGAGGGGTCGGCAGCTCAGAGTTGCACTAGGCCGGCCTAACCGGTGGGCCTCACCAGCCTGACCTGTGTGGACCGGTCTGACCAGTGGTGGACACCGGTCTGACCGGTGGCGGCCAAGGAGCGTCGGGTGCTTCGAAGCGGAGGACACGCGTCGGGATTGCAAGCTTGACGTCGAGGGTACGCAAGGTGCGGTCGCTGGGCGTCCGTCCGATGGAGAAAATTATGTGTTGACCAAAACACCCTTGCATGGGCATGAATTGTAACTCCTAAGTGTAGGGGCTCTTCAGTCATTTGTCCGGAGGGCCTATATATAGGAGGAGTGGCTGGTTGGGCAGCCATCTCTTTTGGCTTGGCTAGGTGGGTGTGCTCCTTCTTCTTGGAGTGCTCTTGGTGAGAGGTAGAGAGGAGAGAGTGGCTCTTTGTTTGAGCTTTTTGCCATCCAAGATTTGTGATTCTTGGGAGTGGCTTGTAACAGAATATGGCTACATGATTCATAGTGATTACTTCCTCTTCATCTTGTGCCATATCTTTTATTCCCTGCGTTTTTCTTTTTCGGAGCTATTTTCGAAGCACTTTTGGAGGGATTTTTGTTCGTCCGATTTGGAGGCGTTTCCTCTCGGATTTCTTTGAGGGGATCATGCGTGAGTGCCTTGTGTTTCTTTGTGGATGATCTTGACCCCTCAAACACCGGGAATCGACCTCGATTTGGTGGTTTTTGGTTGAACCTGAGTTCTTCACCCTTGAGCCTAAGATCTACGATTCCTCAAGTTTGGGTTGGTTCGAAGCCATGAGATTTTGGGCATAGTTTCTCCTAGAGACGCTTATCTTCTACCCAAAATTTGGGCTCAATCCATCCAGCTGTTTGGGAGATCCGTCAATTGGAAGTTGGAGTTGACTTCGCAGGTTCGTTTCTGTTCGTGCCCAGTCTTCACCAGTCTGACCGGTGGGGGTCATAGTTCTGACCGATGCAGGTCAATAGTTGATTTTTGAGGTGGTTTTTTGGGAGCATGTTTGTGATGACCAAATAGATCTATGGTTCAAATTTCATCAAGATTGGACTTCATTTGCTCTAGTTTTGCATCTTCTCTTCGAGCCTCCTGGAGGGCACAGATCTGACTGGTGCAGACCAACTTTGGATTTCTTGGGAAATCTTTGGCCACAAGTTGGTTATAGTCAAGGAAAGTGGTGGTTCAAGTTTGGTTGACTTTGGACCTTGTTTTCTCTAGTTCCTTTGTCCCTTCGTTTCCCTGAGCTGACCAGTCTGACCGGTGCTCTACACCGGTCTGACCGGTGCGGACCCTCTTGTGAGTTTCTTGGGAAATCAAGTGCTGGAGTGTTGGTCTTGTTCAGAGAGAGCTGATGTTTCAGTTTCGTGTAGTTTGTTGTTGGTTTGCTCTAGCTTTGGACCTTTGAGGTTTCCTAGGCTTGACCGGTCTGACCGGTCAGGGACACCGGCTTGACAGGTGTCGAGCCTCCAGTGGGAGTCCTGGGGATTGTGCTAGAGGTGTGCTTGTTTTATCCAGAGGGAGGTTCTATTCAAGTTTCGTTCAGGTTGGTCTCAGTTTGGAGGAATTCTTGGCCTGTGTCTTTGGTTGCTTTTCTCTAAGATTTGAGTCCAGTGCTTGGATCATGTCTTGAGAGTGTTTCGACAGTTTTGTTTGTCGTGCTTGTGACACTGGCCTGTTCAGGGGGTGACCGGTCTGACCGGTGTAGGTGACCGGTCTGACCGGTGTAGGTGACTGGTCTGACCGGTGCTGGCTATGCAGCAAGGCTACTGGTTTTTCCGCTGTGATCTTTGTGTGTTTCGCTTTGAGGTTGGATCTTGCTCCTAGGTCCAGTAGTACTCCAGTGACTACATGGATTTGGTAAGTTTGGTGTTGGCTGGTGCTCGAATTGTTTTCCGCTGCGTGTTCAAGTGCTTTGGTTTTGAGACTTGTTCCTAGGTCCAGCAGTACTTCAGTGACTGCATGGATTTGGCAAGGGAAGTGTTTGAGGCCTCAGAGTTGCGATTGGGATCATAGGCCGAGTTTGTTCTCTTTGAGAGAAGAATTTTTATCGGCTCCCATTCACTCCCCCCCCTCTCTGGTCGCCAATCTGGTCCTTCAATTGGTTTCAGAGCCGGTTACGGATCTTCGTGGTTCTAACTAGTCTACGATCCACAGGGTGACAGAGAAAAAGGGGTGCTTTTGCTTGTGGCTTTGGTTTGCGCACTTTGAGCTTGCTTTCGGCTAATCCTAACCGGTGCTTTGAGTTATGGCACCTAGTTCTTGTCCGATTGGCTCTTTGTCCTTAGGTGGTTCCTTGAGCAGGAGGTGTTTGGAAAAGAGGACGGTACACAAGAAGAGTAGGAAGGGTGACTCGGACTCCGACTCTGAGGATGAGGTATATCATGATCCGGACTCTATGTATAGGGAGATCACTAGGCTAGAGGAGCTCCTAGATAATCGTGATAAAGTGCTTAGATAGGCTAAGAAGATGAGGAAAGAGCTTAGGACTTTGCTAGAAGAGGCTAGAGAAAAGGCGGTTGATCTAGAGTCCAAGCTTCTTGATGCTAGGCTAGAGATTGAGTCTCTTAAGGCTGCTCCTACTGTTTGCACTGATTGTGATGCTTCTCTTGCTAGATTGGATGTGTTTAAGAACCAGTATGCCTCGAGGGTTGAGGAACTAGATGTGGTTAGGGCTAAGCTTGTTGAGTTGAAGTCTAGACATGCTTTGATAGGTGCTTTGTACTTCTTGCTCTGCCTTGCATGCTAAACTAGATGATGCTAGCCATACTTCTTGTGATGGTGCTTTGCTTGATGTGAAGGATGCTAGTTGTTCATGTGATCTCATTTGCACATCATGCATTGATTTGGAAAGTGAAGTGTTGGCTTTGAAGAAAACGCGCGATGATATGAGCGCCAAGTTGGTTGTGCATGATGAGATGAGTGCCAACCTTGAGAAAGAGAATGAACTCTTGCGTACCACATATGCTAGACGCATTGAGGCAGAAATTGAGAATTTGCGAAATATGACATGTGGTACTTGTGAGCGACTCAAATTTGAAAATGAGGTTTTGCGCACAAGGTGCAAGAGTCTTTGTGCCAAGGGTTTGGATTCTCGCATTTCGTGTCACTCCGATGTTGATGCTTTTACAGTTGCTTCTTCTCAACCAGAGTTGACTTCTTCTCTTGAGCGTGAGTCTTTGGGTGGTGGCATGTGTGGTGGTGCTTTGGATAGCTCTTTCATAGCTACTCCTAAGCTAGTTGCTTCTTCCGGTGTTGCCCAGGATGTGTCGGATGGAAAAGGTGCTTCTCACATATTTGGAACTCATGCTCCCAAAACCGAAGTTCCAATGCACCTTTTGCAAGAAGGATGGGCATACCGTTGAGTTTTGCTTTCGCTGTGTCAAGCACGAGCGACATGTGCGTGCTAAACCTTTTAAGAAGCCACGTAGCCTTTCTCATGGCACGTGTGATTCTAATGTGGGCACCAAGTCGGATGTTGAGGTTGATGCTTCTTGCTCTAAGTCCCAAGGGACTTCTCACTGACAAGAGAATGGTGATTCGTCCACTCAGACCGTGCCACCCGATAGGCCTTTGTACCATTGCTCTCATTGTGGGAAGGATGGGCATCAAGAGAGCTTTTGCTACTGCTGGGCAAGGAGAATACGGCGAGGAGGTGCTTCTAGGCCTTTGGTTGTCCATAGCACTTCTCATGGCATAAACACTTATGAGCCTAAGAAGGCACGATTTGTGGATGGGTTTTACGACACCCTTTCAAGTGAGTTAGGCCATGCTCGTGGACATGTTTCTAGTGTTTCTTGTGTTGGTCCGCGACATGCTTTCCGTGGTTCTTGTGTTGGTTCTTCTCCTACGACCTCGAAGGATCTTTGCCTTTTTGCTTGTGGTAGCACTCGGCTTTCCTCGCGAGTTGCTCCTTTGAGGCATGGTTCTAAGAGAGTTCAAAAACCTTTTCATTCGAACCGGCATTTGCACCATGCTAACCCACATGATAAGTTGAGTGCATCGATTACCCATGTGACCAAGTATTGGATTCCCAAGTATGTGCTTCCTAACCCTTGGGATCAAAGGCTCGGTCTTTTTCATCTCCTTGTGTGTAGGTATGGAGACACGGTTGGAGAACATGGGTTGGATGGTGATTGATCTTTGCCCATGAGGTGATCAAGACAAGATGGTAGGCTCTTGACAGCCTTTGTACACATGTATAGTGAGTTTTCTTTTCCCCTTGTGCTAACTTGTATATACTTTTATCTTGTTTGTGTGTAAACCATGTTAGGCTAGCCACTTTGTTCATGATAGCTTTGTGATCATGTATATCTATCTTGTTATCTTTTGTATAATATTGTGGTGGACGATATTTATGAACATCATGCTTTATGGTTGCTCTTTGTGGCTATGTCATGTTGTTCATCTATATCATGTTTGGCTAGCTCTATGGTACCTTTCTTGTTAGCATGTTTGTTCCCCTGTATATCTTTTCATGATAGCTTCGTAATATATGTTGGTGGATGATCCATATGAACTTGTATCATGCCTTTGTTTAGTTCTTGTATCACGTTTGGCATGTTGTTCTTTGGAATCTTTTTGGTTTAGTATCCTTGTATAGGGCTGTACCTTGTTGACATGCTTGCTAGCCCATACTTATTCATATATGTGGAATCATGTTACAATGCTTTATTTATCTTGATTGGTATTGTCAATGCATTGTGTAGCATGTTTTGAGCTTGCTTTGGGTTTTGGGCTTGCCTTGTCTTCGGGTTGTGTTTTGTTCATTCTTTGGTCTTCTCCTTTTTTAGGTTGTTTTTAGAGCTTCTCTTTTGCTCTTTCTTTTCATAGGTTTTGCTTTGCTAGTTGTCTTTGGTTGATGGGGAGCTTGGCTTCTTTCATTGGAGAATTTGTTTTTGAGGGTGTGGCTTTTGGTAGCCATTTTTGATCCTTCAATTGGTATCTTTCCTATGGTACTCAATTGGGATCTTTGGCAGTCTTGCAATTGGTGTCTTTTATATGGTACTCAATTGGGATCTTTGGTGGCTCTTCTTTCGCATGGAGCGGTTCTTAGTTGGTGTGTCCCCTTGTGAGCCTTCTTCGTGTTAAGTCAAGATCCTTGCATAGCATATGTATCATATATCATGATGTATAGACTTTGGTAGGTTTGACATTCATGTCTTGCATTGTGTCATATATCATGTTGCATTTGTTGTACATATCTACCTTTGTTGCATTTGTATCATATGCATGGTAGGTTGAGCTTCTCGTATATGCCATGAATACTATGATATGCTTTTTGTGAGCTTTTGGGCATGTTTGATATGTTTTGGTGATTGATAGCTATGATCTTGATAGTGTTGCTATATATGCATGTTGACATGACGATTTTTGGAAAATGCTAGATAGGCTCTCTCTTGTGAGTTTAAGGCTTTGCATGATCTTAGTGTGCTTTTGTGGTTTATATCATGCTTAATTCATGTTTGTATATCATGTGCTTTTCACTTGGGGTCAAAGACCCATTTGTCATTATGAATGTTTAGCCCATGTGTTACCTCGTGGGGGAGTATAAGCTTCTTTTTGCCGCAAAGGCACTTCATGTACCATTTTGTGCTTAAATATGAAAAATGAAATTGGTATGAAATGTTTTGCTTGAAGTTACGCTCTCACTTGTTCCATGTCATGAAATGCTTTAAAATTGCAATAATTTGGGTGCTAAACCATTGCATGATGTCTACCATGAGAAATCTCATTTTAAGAAGTAGACACATGGCTCGGTGGCTTTAACATGACATGAGATGCTTATGGGTGTTTGTAATGCTCTTGTGTTGAGGATATGTGACCTAGCATGAAGTTTGTGTGATCTAGATTCACTTTGGCATGTTTTGCTCATGTTTAGGTCTTTGCTCATGAGAGGGAAATTTTTCGCAAAATTGGTTAATTTGATCATGCCTTTGTCAAATGCCTATATAGCTTTACTATCTTGATGGCTATACTTTTACAGAACTGTGGAATGTCTTGCTTGCTCATTTGCTCACTTGTAGCATTTTATTGTGCTCTTTGTATATTTGAGAAGCTAGTAGTTGAAACTTTTGCAAAATTGCCTCGTTTCATGCTTTGTCAACAAGGGTGAAAAGTTTGCACATGGGTTATATATCTGGGCATATTTAGAGCCTTTTCATGCATTTCAAGGCTGCATTTGGGACATGTGCATTTTTGGGTGGTCATAGGTCAGACAGACCGGTGTGCATAGGTCAGACCGGTGTGGAGCTAAGTAGCTCTTGTTAATGGTAAGTTTGCATGCATTTGTTCAGGGGGAGTTTGCATGTGTGCAGGGGGAGCTTCTTTGGCTTGATTGAGTTGTGCTTTGGTGATTTGCTCTTTGCTCTATCTTATGTGTTTAGGGTGAGCTTTGTATGCTCTTTGGCCCTAGTGCATGTTTTTAGGGGGAGCTTGTGAGCTTGGTGTGCTCTTTGTTCTATCACGTGTGTTTAGGGGGAGTTTTGTGACGAGGCCAGGGACCAGGGCCCACCAGGACCTCTACAAAACACAGTACGGACCCACGTACGACATACTTTAGCGGCTAAATACAACGAGTATTAGGCCCCCGAGTACTTGAGGGTCCGTACGACCTGTTTGCGTCATGGGTCGAGAGGCAGGCGGCCCACGGCCATCCGCACCCTCTCCTCTGAGTACATGGTAGCCCATACGACAAGTTTTCACCTCGCCTCCGACTACTTGCTCGCACGAGTAGTCTGCGCTTCCCGTCTATGACTACTCGTTCGCACGAGTAGTTTCCGTCACCAACCCGCACAGGCTTCGCAGGGAAGGCGCAAGGTGCTTGGGCCCCTCCAGATCGAGATCCCGAGATCTCCGCGCACACCTCCCCGCGTGTCGCCACGTGTCCGCACCGCCGCAGCGGTCCGCCCGGGCTTGCCCAATTCGGTGTCTGGGGACGGATTCGTCAAACCCTGCTACGAACGGCACAATGGCCATCGTACTTCTAACGGTGTAAGGAACACTGGGCAACACACGGTGTAGTACACGCTACACCCTAAGCATCAGAAGACGTGGCATAGATTACCTACTCGCACGAGTAGTTTTCCGCCTCCGACCGGTTCAAGACTTGGCCGCCAAGGCCGAAGGTACACGGGCCCCGTTGATATCCCATGATACCCAGGCGTGCGACTCGCCACGTACTGGCCTCCCCGCATCGGTCCGCCCTGACCAGGTCGATCTGGTGTCAGAGGGCAGATCCTCCTACCGCTCCTCAGCAGGGGCAGTACGTATCGTACTTCGGATGACACAGGAAACGTGTGCCACGAATAGCACAGTGTGAGCCGTCACCTATCCCTCGATCGTCGTGGCACAGACCACTCCATTCCACAATACCCGGAAAAGACAAGCCCCTGGTCCACTGACAGGATCAGGATACGAATCCTACTTCCTGTACCCGACTAACTACACAGAGAAGGACGCAGGACGCCCCAGGAATAGCTCCTTGGGACGCACGACTCAAGGAAGACCTACACTGTCACCTGAAGCATTGCAACAGTTCTTCGCCGTTCCTCCTGGCAGCCCAACGCAGAAGGAGGACGCCCTACGCTGTAGACCAGTTCACACCCTCGATGTAACCCTCCTGAGCCTCTCCCTTGTGACTATAAAAGAGAAGGATAGGGACACTTGCAAGACACGTTCGTTTCCACCCCACACGCACGTAGTATCGATATGCCATCTCATACAACCCCTCAAATGCTCACACACTCACATACGCAGAATCCTGGCACAAGAATCACTTGCACACCAGGGACTTGGGCTCGAAACCCTCTCCCGCCTTGTTTGTATCCCCTACTACAAACTCCTAAGCATAAAGAACACCCCCTCTCAGACTGGACGTAGGGTATTACTTTCCGGAGGCCCGAACCAGTATAATCCCGAGTGTCTCTTGTGCTACCGTGCGGATCAGTACACGCGTTCTTATAAATTTACTTGCCGGCGGTAACAAACCCTGACACTTTGTATGCTCTTTTGGCCCCAATGCATGTGTTTAGGGGGCTTGTGAGTTTTGTGCCCTTTTGCTTTTTTGCTAGTGGTGTTGAGCTCCTTTGCCTCTTCTTGAGGAGTCGGTGGTTGATTTGAGTTGTCAGTCTATCCATGATCGGTGTTGAGCCCTTTGTGCCTCTTCTTGAGGGATCATGCGTTCTTGTCTCGGTTGTGTCAAGCCGTTGCCCATGTCATTGGGGATCGAGATTGTTAGTGGTGGTGGCCTTTGTGGTTTCTCTCATGCCAAGTGACTTTGTTCATTACTCTTGTGTGGTTTTTGTTCACTTGGATGAGATGTTCGGCCTTTGCTCTCTCAAACCATTTCTTTGGGCTCGCATGTTGTCAACCCACTCCTCAAGGGGGAGAAATTTGGAAAAAACAAGTTGATATGAAAATTGATTTGATGGTGATGAGCGGTTGACAGGTGCTTTGCTAAGACCTGAAATTTGTTTGATGGATTTCAGGTTTGATTGTAGCTCTTGTGGGTCGCTTGACTCTTTGGTGGTGTTTAGCCTTTGTGCTTCTTTTGGTTCTAAGAGTTTTTGGTTGGAGCTCTTCTCACTTCAAGTGGCCTTGTGTTTGCTTTTTGTTGGCTTTTGGGCACTTGAATGAGTTTTTTCTTTAGCTTTCAAACCATCTTTTTTCAATGCACTCATCAAGGGGGAGATTGAGAAACCAAGTTGAGATGTGCCTTGGTTTGTATATGATGAGTGATTGACCGGATATTTTGAGACTTTGTGAGTAGTGTAGTGTTGTGTGTGTTGTGTCCTTTGTGCATTGTGTGTGTTTATCGTGTTGCTTTAGTGGTGTGTTGTCAATGCACTTGTCAAGAGGGAGATGGAGGATTGTGTGTCCGAGGACCAGTGGATGGTCGATCCCTAGTGATGAGTGGTTGACAACGTTGTGTGGACTGACTCTGTGCTTAGTAGTGTGGATGTAGGTTGTGGCTTGGTTTGCGTTGGTGCAGGTGAAGAACAAGCGCGAAAGGTCTTAGCCCTACTGGGGCCTCCAAAGGACTGGAGGGATAAGTAGGCTTGGTTCAATGGACCCAGTGGCCAGACGGGATCAAGTGCGAGTCACATGGTGCAAGACGAGGAAAACTAGGTCCGTCGGTTCGTTGGTTGATCCGAAAGCCAACAACGCTTTGTTGGTTGATCCGAAAGCCAACATCGAGCCAGGGCGACCGTGAAGGGCAAGTCGAGGAACAAGGCAAGATCGAGTAGGCGGTCCGTGCGGCGGAAGCGAAAGACTTGTGGCTTGAAGCTCAGCGTGGAGGTTGCACATAGCTCGCGGGGTTTGCAGTGGTTTGGCCACAAAACCACTGGATTCCTTGGTTGCACCACAAAACCAAGTCCGAGGGGTCGGCGGCTAAGAGTTGCACTGGGCAGGTCTGACCAGTGGGCCTCACCGGCCTGACCGGTGTTGTTATTTCGTAACGTCGATCACTTAAGAACATATTTGGAATCCATCCTTAGCGTCAGCATTAGAAATGCCTTTAGGCAGCTCTCAATGTCACAACTAATGGCACCGTGTTAGCGTGAACATCGAGACTTTCCATAGGTTAATCTAAACGATCATGAACGAATCCGCAAGTGCACAGATAAACCATTGTAGCATTTCCCCAAGGAAGGAGAGTATTCCAAGGGTATCGAATCCGTGGAAGCCAATGGCAGATATCTTAGACTTATGCTTTTGCTCTGAATGTAAACCAAAAGATAGATATAGGGAACAACACACTCAAAACAGGGGTAAGATAAAAGATATAAGGGGTAGTGTGACACACACACACTCAGATCTACCTCTACTCTAGCACACTACGGCTTAGGGGGAACATATGAGTTAGCTCTAGGTTCTAATGTACTAAACATACAAAGCTAGAAGATACAAGAGATGGGCATGAGTATTGCATGAGAGAGATAAGGTTCAGCACCCAGGTACAGACAGGGAGCTAGCCCGCGACGACCAGCACTCTGCGAAACTAGACTTTAGACTCCTACAGCAGGCACCCCAGCGCAGAGGTTACCCAAGGATCCAACAGGGCTGTCACCACCTGAGGACCGACCTCTATCGTTACGGGGGGTATGCTCATAACAATCATAGCCAGACAACCCAGGCACCATGCCTACGTTGCTGCTAGACTCCACCCGGCCCGGGCTATTGTGACCCAGGGTGAGAGCCACCAGATGACTGGTCAACTAGACCGAGTACCGTAGCTTGAACACAGACCTCATGCAACACTTTCATGCCATCTAACAAGATCAACTAAGGCTAGACATACAAACAGATATGAACTCTATTATGTCTAATAAATAAGATCTAAGGGTCGTGTTCGTGAAGAACACGAGCCTCTAACTTATGAACAAACACATAAGGAAGGAGTTTATCACCCTTCAAGTGGATCAAAAGGTAGTGTTCACGAAGAACACAAGCCTCTAAATGATGAACAGAGGATGAACTCAAGAACATATCAAACATATGATCTACCATGACTTTATATGAAATAGCTAAATAACTGAAGTAGATCAAAGTCATACAAAGAAATAAAGATAAAAGAGAACTCATACCTAGATTTCCAAGAGGACTTGGAACCTGAATAAGAGCTACTGTAGCCTACCCCCTAGCCTTGGAAACTAAAAGTGAGAGGAGAATGAGAGAGTGGTGTGTGAGAAATGGGAGCCCCTCCCCTTCTATTTATAGGCAAGGACAAGGCTTGCTCGGATGCCCAAAGTGCCCCTAAACACCCGGGAGTGAGGCAATGGAGCAATAGGGGGCTGCCACGTGGAGGGCCAGGATGGAACCCCCTAAGGCGGTTCGGCCGATCCTAGGATCGGCCGGCCCCCTAGGGTGGCCCCACCTGGTGGCCTTCCTCTGGTTGGCTACCCTGTGGGCCCTCTGATCCATCCCCGGTGCATGGCTTGATTTGGTATCCGAGGTGGGCCCTTCGATCCATGTGAAGTCCATGTGGCGTCCTCTGCTTCATCGGTGAGTGCCTCCCCTGGATCGATGACATGGATTGCCATGTTTCCCTTGGTGGCAGCCACCTCCCTAGCTGAGTTGGCATGGTTTCTTCATAGAAGGTTTGTTTCCATCTCTTTTAAGGGGTAAATCACCTACATACAAATAATCTCCAAGGACAAGTGGAACTACATTATTCAAACCTAAATGCTAGTAAATAATGCATATGCCTCCATTTATGTGAGAATATTGAGGGTTGGAAATGGTGAATTTCAACCGTCAACAAACTCCCCCAAGCTAACCTCTTGCTCGTCTCGAAGCAAGACATTAGAGACTTAGGTTGGTTGATCAGGAGTTGCTACAATTTTGTATTCTCAACTTATGGCAAACATACAGCAATGTATGCTACCAAGAGTTGAACAAGCTGGCAATGCTCTTACCTTTCACCTGATACGTGGGGCATATAGCTTCACCTGCCTTGGGCGGTTGAGAGACAGAATGGTTATATAGCATGTGCATAATCACTCATACCTTGATCAGCTTAGTAATCCGGAGGTTTTGCAAATTTTTCAAAAGAAAATCAGAGTTCCTCGAATGATACTCTCGGATCGCTCAAAAGTGTATGGTTCCTCACCAAGGCATCAATGTTGCCTTTCTTCACATCCTACTCCTAATAGGCTGTATGTGGAGCTGTAGGTAGGGAAGATGTGGCATACTTGTCTCTCATGTTTTGCTAAGTCAAAAACCGGATCCTTGGAAGAAACAAACATACATCCTGATCAAGATGTGCATATGTGTGTGATGGATATGAGCATGGCAAGATGGATACTAGGCCCGGAAATGGGTGCTAGATATTACCATGCTTTATATGAGGGAATGAGGAATTGATGGTAAGGTGGACACTAGCCCCAGAGTAGGTACTAGTTATTACCATCTATATGATGGAACACTTTCTCTTGCACATGTCAATCCCTTTCTCTCCTTTTGAAATTTTCAAGACTTGGGCTAGCTCTCATTATTTATTTTTGCCATGCTTCTGACCATGCTTTTCTTTTTCTTCTTTTTTTAGATAGCCCTTTGTCTCCATTGGAGATACTTGAAGAGGGATGAATGATGCAAAGATACATAGAGTTTTATTTATGGAGGAATGCATAAGCAATATGGAGCAAATGATGAATGCTAACTTCCAGTGTAGAAGTTTTAGCATGAACGTGTACGTGATCTTGATCAGGGGAGTATGAGTTCTAACAAGGGTCACAACAATTTGACAAAGCTCAATGAGAGAACAAGCTGCATATGTGGAGGCTAAGAACTAGAATCTACATATGGCCTTGGATGGGAAATTCTCATCATTGAGGAACTCATCATATTTTGATTTTTCAAAAAGAAAAACTCCGGATGTCAAGCACCACTAAGCACAAGATCATAGCACTCTATTCTACCATATCATGTCTCACAACAACTTAGGCAAGGATTATGCTTTTTGCTTCCCACAGTTTTCAAGCTAAGGTTTGAACATACAAGCCAACAAACTCAAAACTTAGGTAGGATACAAAGTTGTAAGCAAGACATATGTGGAGAATAAACAGATCAACTATTCCTCATTTCAACCATAGAGGCAAAGCATTCTTACTAAGCATATCAAAGCAAACTAAGCGAATGATGATGATGAAAGCAAACAAATATTTTTGGTCTTTTTATTTTTGCAGATTTTTTTTGGATTTTCATTTATAAGGTATTCTGAAAAGAAGGGAAGATACAAGTTACCTCAGGATGGGGGTCCTTCCCCAAGCTAGCTTCAGGCTCACTACGGAGGAGGGTAAAAGAAACCCTGACTCGCGCGGTAAGCCCTCTGAGCCTCTATGTATCGCTACTGATCCTACTGCATGGCTGCTATCCGCTCACCAGCCTGACGCTGCCACGTTGAGGTAGACTCGACGTGGGTGTTCAGCGTCTCCTCCAATCCCGTAACCTGGACGGTGAGCTCTCCCATCTGCTGCGCGAGCTGAGCATCGCGTGCAGAGGCTGAGGAGTGTCGCCGGAAGGACGAAGACGGAGGTGAACCACCGGAGCTGGAACTAGCGGGTGTAGCCCACTGAGTACTGCTCGCACCTGCCAAGGCTATGCCACTCGAACTCGGCTGGTAGGTGGGCTGATCCCAGCTAGGTGTATACCCAGGGGTAACCCCGAACATATACCCCGCAGGAGCCCCTCCTGCCACCGGTGGCGTAGCAGGCTGTGGCTGAGGTGGTGGTGGTGGCTGTGACTGCTACTGCTGCTGCATGTGTGCTCTCTTCGCTGCGCTTCTGGTGGACCTGCCTGAGACACTAGCACGACGGCTTTCCTCTTGTGTAATAAGGGGAATGGTTAGTGACTCCGAGTTATACAATCCAAACCCCGGGTTAGGTAACAGGATTTGGTTTGCATAGCCCGGAAAGAAGAAAGTCAAAGAATCATTTGGGCCCCTCTTGAGTATATGCCCTTGGATCAAGTATGCCTCATCAATCAGAACTCGGGGTGTCCCGATGAAGGGTACGGGATTCCTGCTAAGAACCCCGAGTCTGAGAGCAATACGAGTCACCAAAGATGTACACTCAATAGGACCTATCATCTTGAAATTCATCAACCATTGCCGAATCATAGCTTTAACGGGACAGACCTTGATCCGGTTAACAGCGGCATATAATAGCATCATCTGATCGCTGCGCACGGGCCGAACATCCTCTCGTGGAAAGAGAGTAATGGCGAGCTACTTGTGCCACAGGCGGTGAGTGGGATGCACAATATCGTTGCACCGAGGTACAAACTTGCCACTGTAAACAAGACCAGAGATGTCTGACCAGAAAGATTCTCGAACATAACCCTAACAAGCCTTCTTCAGAGAAACAGCACAACAAGGACTAAACCCAAGAAGATGACTAAGTTCCTTCCAAGAAACACGATAATCGGTCCCAAAAATACGAAACTGAATGCCATCCTGAATCTCGGTAAGAGAGCAAAGAAACTGGATGGTGAGGGGCCGAGAGCCAAGCTCTGTAACCGGTGCAAACTCCTCCCAACCAAGAGCATGCCAAATGGGAGCGAACTCGAGATTCATACCTGTTTTCTCCATGAGAGCTGGGTCGAAGTCTCGGGTGTGAGCGAAGACTCAGTCCTTCAGGAGAGCATAGGCTTGCTCCTCTCGAGCACCCCGCAAGCTGAGGTAGGGGGTGTCATCGACGACCTCCTCCGCGTCTTGTGGCTCGGCTTGCTCTTCTTGCTCTTCTTCATAATCCATCATCGATGGGCTCGGCATTGGCTCGGCGGGGGTGGATGCACTCGTGCTTGCCCGCGAACGGGAGCGTGAGCGTGTCACCCTCCGGAGAGTGTTCGCCGCCCAATTCATGCTAGCACAACAACAAGAGACAACAACAGCATCTCGGTGATGGGTTAGTGAAATCAAATGAAGTTCTTACCGAGCTTGCTCCACCAATAACAATACTTTCAGCGATACAATAGAAGGAACACTTGATGATCCAATCTCGAGCAAGAAATCCAAGAAAACCAAGAGAGCAAGGAGTAGAGAGGGGAGTGTGAATGAAATGAGTTGAATGGGTGAAGAACACCCCCTCTCGGGTCCAATTTATAGAGCAAAGGGGCAGCACACCGCGGGATAGCCGTTGGGCAACGGCTAGGAGCCGTTGGCCAAAGCTGGGCCCACATGACCGTTACCAGGGTTTGGCCGAACCCTGGTTCGGCCGGCCCAGTGGTGGGCCCGGTGTTGGCCCCCTTTGGCAGGTGTACCACCAACGGCTATATGAAGATATGCCAAGGTGCACCGGCCAAAGTTTACTCCAGAAATTGCCCAAATGAATTTTCTATGGTTTTCAAACTCAAAAATTATTTTTAGAAAGTTAATTTAGAAAAGGGAAATGGGCTAGATGAATCTAGCATGCAGATGCAGAGTTTTGGAAAATTAAATATGCAATTTTGGAAATGAAATTTGGGAAAGGGAAATATGAGATAAGTACCATTTTTAACCTTTTCTTTAGAAAGGACCCATCATTTTTAGTCCAACGAGTTGGACTCTCCCCAACGATCAATTCCATTCAGCACCCCACTCCTGAGAAGTAGAGGTTGGTGCCATCTCAATCTTCCGCCATTCTTTCCGAATTTTCTTTAGCCTCTTTGACGGAGATTTCTTCCTCGGGGTAAAGGCTCCGTCCTTCCCCCAAGCTGCTCAACACTATCTTGCACCAAATAACATTGCTATTCTTTGTCCTGAAACTTGAACTTCAAGTTCCTCTTCCCAATGTGGAAACGGATGATTCCGGACCCCACATTGATCCTAGCTCGGACATCACTGAGAAATGGTCGCCCAAGGATGAGCGGCATTCCTCCCTCGTCATCCATATCAAGGACCACGAAATCCACGAAGACATAAGAACTCTTGACCTTAACCAATATGCTCTCAACAATTCCTTCTGGATATCGTATCGTTGAATCAGTGAGTTGGATAGTCCGTGCTATTGGAGAGAGAGAGCTGGATATCCCAGTTACTCGAACATGGCCTTGGACATGAGATTAACACTCGCACCAAGGTCACAAACGGCATGCCTGATCTTCTTGTAATAGATTGTGCAAGTGATAGTCGGGTAGCCTGGATCTTTCTTGTGCACCACTGCTGATTCCTCCCATGGATCAAGAATTTGTATATGGGCTTTCCTGTATAGTTAGAAGCATGTGTCTTCCAAGGTGGCTTACCCCACCTGGTTGACACTACACTAACATTTTCACAAGAGGATACAGGTTGCCCCGGGATCCTCCCGTTATCAGTAGATGGAACCAAAGTAGCCAGCTGGGCCAGCTGGGTTTCTAACATTTTGTTGAAACTTAGCTGACTCTTCTGAGCAGAAGAAAAACTATCAAGCTTAACGTTGAGGCTTTCCACAGTTTTATCAAGGGCAGCTAGCTTCTTGTTAATACCTTCATTAATCTTAGCTTGCCCGAAAACAAGATCTCTTAAGGAGGGTTGGTTGGGATTGTACGAATTACCTTGGTTACCTCCTTGATAATAAGGGCGTTGTTGATTCCACGATTGGCCTCCTTGTTGAGGTGGACGATAACCGTTGTTGTTGCCATTCATGTACATCACTTCCTCCTGAGTCTCCGGACAGTACTTGCCTGAGTGCCCAGTGTTATCACAGACTTCATAAGTCATGTGAGAGTCCATAGGCAGAGTAGTGGTGGCCATGGCAGCCTTCTCGCTGGTGTAGTCATCCAATCTCTTCATAAGAAGATCCATCTTGGCAGTAATCATGTCTGCTTCCTTGACAGTATGAGTACCCCTCGGTCGTGGTTGGAGTCTTTCATCACTCCACCCTTGGTTGGAGACCATCTTCTCAATGAGTAATTTAGCATCATGAATAGTGAGTGAGAAGAATGCTCCTTGAGCAGCAGCATCAATATGGCCTCAGGCTGTTGGAGTCAACCCATTATAGAAGCTTTGAAGAATAAGCCAATCCTCCATCCCATGGTGAGGACAGGCCAGGACATACTCCTGAAGCCTTTCCCAAGCCTCTGGAATAGATTCACTTGCTGCTTGCTGAAAATCAGAAATCCTTCCACGAAGAGCGTTGGTTTTATCCAATGGGAAGAACTTCTTGAGAAATGCCTGTGAACACTTACTCCAAGTGTTAATAGCTTCACGATTCGCATAGAACCATTGCTTAGCTTTCCCCAAGAGGGAGAATGGAAACAGCCGTAGACTAACAGCATCCATATTTGCACCCCTGATGATGAAAGTGCTACATAGCTCTAGGAATTGCTGCAGATGAGCATTGGCATCCTCATTTGGCTTGCCACAGAATAGGCTAGCCTGTACCATCGTGATTAGACCCGTCTTGATCTCAAAATTTTCAGTCCCCATTGCCACCTCAGGGCCTTGTAGCACCTGGTCAGCGGAAGGAGCTGAGTACTCACGAAGTGTCTTCTGGGCCATAGCGTTGGACGTGGATGGTACAAAGGAAGCTGGTTCGCCCTCCGGACGAGTACGACGAGGTGAGCCAAAATGAATTCGAGCTTTCCTCACAAGTGACTCGGGATCTTCAATAAAACTCCCCGGTAGGTCGAAACTAGTCATACACTACCTGTCTTCATAATCCAAAGATAAAAGAAGACAATCAAGGTTAGCCTGCATTGAGAGTTGTCGTAACCTACTCAGAGTTTATAAACAGATGCAAAGCATAGTCATGATAATCCTGTGCCTTCCCTGGCAACAGCGCCAGAATTGCTTGTTGGCATTTCGTAACGTCGATCACTTAAGAACAGATTTGGAATCCATCCCTAGCGTCAGCGTTAGAAATGCCTTTAGGTAGCTCTCAATGTCACAACTAATGGCACCGGGTTAGCGTGAACATTGAGACTTGCCATAGGTTAATCTAAACGATTATGAACGAATCCGCTTTTTGTTCACTTGGATGAGATGTTTGGCCTTTGCTCTCTCAAACCATTTCTTTGTGCTCGCATGTTGTCAACCCATTCCTCAAGGGGGAGAAATTTGGAAAAACAAGTTGACATGTAAATTGATTTGATGGTGATGAGTGGTTGACAAGTGCTTTGCTAAGACCTGAAATTGGTTTAATGGATTTCAGGTTTGATTGTGGCTCTTGTTGGTTGCTTGACTCTTTAGTGGTGTTTAGCCTTTGTGCTTCTTTTGGTTCTGAGAGTTTTTGGTTGCAGCTCTTCTCATTTCAAGTTGCCTTGTGTTTGCTTTTTCTTGGCTTTTGGGCACTTGAATGAGTTTTTTCTTTTGCTTTCAAACCATCTTTTTTCAATGCACTCAAGAAGGGGGAGATTGAGACACCAAGTTGAGATGTGCCTTGGTTTGTATATGATGAGTGATTGACTAGATATTTTGAGGCTTTGTGAGTAGTGTAGTGTTGTGTGTGTTGTGTCGTTTGTGCATTGTGTGTGTTTATCATGTTGCTTTAGTGGTGTGTTGTCAATGCACTTGTCAAGAGGGAGATGGAGGACTGTGTGTCCGAGGACCGATGGATGGTCGATCCCTAGTGATGAGTGGTTGACAACGTTGTGTGGACTGACTCTGTGCTTAGTAGTATGGATGTAGGCTGTGGCTTGGTTTGCGTTGGTGCAGGTGAAGAACAAGCGCGAAAGGTCTTAGCCCTACTGGGGCCTCCAAAGGACTGGAGGGATAAGTAGGCTTGGTTCAATGGACCCTGTGGCCAGACGGGATCAAGTGCGAGTCACATGGTGCAAGACAAGCAAGACTAAGTCCGTCGGTTCGTTGGTTGATCCAAAAGCCAACAACGCTTCGTTGGTTGATCCGAAAGACAACATCGAGCCAGGGCAACCGTGGTGGGCAAGTCGAGGACCAACGCAAGATCGAGTAGGCGGTCCGTGCGGCGTAAGCGAAAGACTTGTGGCTTGAAGCTCGGCGTGGAGGTCGCACATAGCTCGCGGGGTTTGCAGAGGTTTGGCCACAAAACCACTGGATTCCTTGGTTGCACCACAAAACCAAGTCCGAGGGGTCGGCGGCTCAGAGTTGCAGTGGGTAGGTCTGACCGGTGGGCCTCACCGACTTGACCGGTGTTGGCATTTCGTAACGTCGATCACTTAAGAACATATTTGGAATCCATCCTTAGCGTCAGCGTTAGAAATGCCTTTAGGCAGCTCTCAATGTCACAACTAGTGGCATCGGGTTAGTGCGAACATCGAGACTTGCCATAGGTTAATCTGAACGATCATGAACGAATCCGCAAGCACACAAATAAACCATTGTAGCATTTCCCCAAGGAAGGAGATTATTCCAAGGGTATCAAATCCGTGGAAGGCAATGGCGGATATCTTAGACTTATGCTTTTGCTCTGAATGTAAACCAAGAGATAGATATAGGGAACAACACACTCAAAGACAGGGGTAAGATAAAAGATATAAGGGGTAGTGTGACACACACTCAGATCTACCTCTACTCTAGCACACTACGGCTTAGGGGGAACATACGAGTTAGCTCTAGGTTCTAATGTACTAAACATACAAAGCTAGAAGATACAAGAGATGGGCATGAGTATTACATGAGAGAGATATGGTTCAGCACCCAGATACAGACGGGGAGCTAGCCCGCGACGACCAGCACTCTGCGAAACTGGACTTTAGACTCCTACAGCAGGTACCCCAGTGCGGAGGTTGCCCAAGGATCGAACAGGGCTGTCACCACCTGAGGACCGACCTCTATCATTATGGGGGGTATGCTCATAACTATCGTAGCCAGACAACCCAGGCACCATGCCTACGTTGCTGCTAGACTCCACCCAGCCGGGGCTATTGTGCCCAGGGTGAGAGCCACCAGACGACTGGTCAACTAGACCGAGTACCGTAGCTTGAACACAGACCTCATGCAACACTCTCATGCCATCTAACAAGATCAACTAAGGCTAGACATACAAACAGATATGAACTCTCTTATGTCTAATCAATAAGATCAAAGGGTCGTGTTCGTAAAGAATACGAGCCTCTAACTTATGAACAAACACATAAGGAAGGAGTTTATCACCCTTCATGTGGATCAAAAGGTAGTGTTCACGAAGAAAACAAGCCTCTAAATGATGAACAGAGGATGAACTCAAGAACATATCAAACATATGATCTACCATGACTTTATATGAAATAGCTGAATAACTGAAGTAGATCAAAGTCATACAAAGAAATAAAGATAAAAGAGAACTCATACCTAGACTTCCAAGAGGACTTGGAATCTGAATAAGAGCTACTCTAGCCTACCCCCTAGCCTTGGAAACTAAAAGTGCGAGGATAATGAGAGTGGTGTGTGAGAAATGGGAGCCCCTCCCGTTCTATTTATAGGCAAGGACAAGGCTTGCTCGGACGCCCAAAGTGCCCCTAAACACCCGGGAGTGAGGCAATGGTCCAATAGGGGGTTGCCACGTGGAGGGCCAGGATAGAAACCCCTAAGGTGGTTCGACTGATCCTAGGATCGGCCGGCCCCCTAGGGTGGCCCCACCTGGTGGCCTTCCTCTGGTTGGCTGCCCTGTGGGCCCTCTGATCCATCCCCGGTGTATGGCTTGATTTGGTATCCGAGGTGGGCCCTTTGATCCATGTGAAGTCCATGTGGCGTCCTCTGATTCATCGGTGAGTGCCACCCCTGGATCGATGACGTGGATTGCCATGTTTCCCTTGGTGGCAGCCACCTCCTCAGCTGAGTTGGCATGGTTTCTTCATAGAAGGTGAGTTTCCATCTCTTTTAAGGGGTAAATCACCTACATACAAATAATCTCCAAGGACAAGTGGAACTACATTATTCAAACCTAAATGCTAGTAAATAATGCATATGCCTCCATTTTAGTAATAATATTGAGGGTTGGAAATTGTGAATTTCAACCGTCAACAACCGGTGTGGACCGGTCTGACCGGTGGTGGACACCGGTCTGACCGGTGGCGGCCAAGGAGCGTCGGGTGCTTCGAAGCAAAGGACACACGTTGGGATTGCAAGCTTGGCGTCGAGGGTACACAAGGTGCGGTCGCTGGGCGTCCGTCCGATGAAGAAAATCATGTGTTGACTAAAACGCCCTTACATGGGCTTGAACTGTAACTCCTAAGTGTAGGGGCACTTCAGTCATTTGTCCGGAGGGCCTATATATAGGAGGAGTGGCTGGTTGGGCAACCATCTCTTTTGGCTTGGCTAGGTGGGTGTGCTCCTTCTTCTTGGAGTGCTCTTGGTGAGAGGTAGAGAGGAGAGAGTGGCTCTTTGTTTGAGCTTTTTGCCATCCAAGATTTGTGATTCTTGGGAGTGGTTTGTAACAGAATATGGCTACATGACTCATAGTGATTACTTCCTCTTCATCTTGTGCCATATCTTTTATTCCCTGCATTTTTCTTTTTCGGAGCATTTTTGGAGGGATTTTTGTTTGTCGGATTTGGAGGTGTTTCCTCCCAGATTTCTTTGAGAGGATCATGGGTGTCTTGTGCTTCTTTGTTGATGATCTTGACCCCTCAAACGCCGGGAATCGACCTCGATTTGGTGGTTTTTGGTTGAACCTGAGTTCTTCATCCTTGAGCCTAAGATCTACGATTCCTCGAGTTTGTGTTGGTTTCAGGCCATGAGATTTTGGGCATAGCTTCTCCTAGAGACGCTTATCATCTACCCAAAATTTGGGCTCAATCCATCCAACCATTTGGGAGATCCGTCGATTGGTAGTTGGAGTTGACTTGGCATGTTCCTTTCTGTTTGTGCCCAGTCTTCACTGGTCTGACCGGTGGGGGTCATAGTTCTGACCGATGCAAGTCGACAGTGGATTTTTGAGGATGTCTTTTGGGAGCAAGTTTGTGATGACCAAATAGATCTATGGTTCAAATTTCATCAAGATTGGACTTCATTTTCTCTAGTTTTGGATCTTCTCTTCGAGCGTCCTGGAGGGCACAGGTCTGACCGGTGCAGACCAACTTTGGATTTCTTAGGAAATCTTTGGCCACAAGTTGGTTCTGGTCAGGGAAAGTGGTGGTTCAAGTTTGGTTGAATTTGGACCTTGTCTGCTCTAGTTCATTGGTTTCTTGGTTTCCCTAAGCTGACCAGTTTGACCGGTGCTCTACACTGGTCTGACCGATGCGGACCCCCTTGTGGGTTTCTTGGGAGATCAAGTGCTGGAGTGTTGGTCTTGTTCAGAGAGAGTTGCTGTATCAGTTTTGTGCAGTTTGACATTGGTTTGCTCGAGCTTTGGACCTTTGAGGTTTCCCAGGCTTGACCGGTCTGACCGGTCAGGGACACCGACCTGACCGGTGTCGAGCCTCCAGTGGGATTCCTAGGGATTGTGCTAGAGGTGTGCTTGTTTTATCCAGAGGGAGGTTCTGTTCATGTTTCGTTCAGGTTGGTCTCAATTTGGAGGAATTCTTGGCCCGTGTCTTTGGTTGCTTTTCTCTAAGATTTGAGTCTAGTGCTTGGATCATGTCTTGAGAGTGTTTCGACAGTTTTGTGTGTCGTGCTTGTGACACTGGCCTGTTCAGGGGGTGGCCGGTCTGACTGGTTCTGGCTGTGCAGCAATGCTACTGGTTTTTCCGCTGCGATGTTTGTGTGTTTCGCTTTGAGGTGGGATCTTGCTCCTAGGTCCAGTAGTACTCCATTGACTACGTGGATTTGGCAAGTTTGGTGTTGGCTGGTGCTTGATTTGTTTTTCGCTGCGTGTTCGAGTGCTTTGGGTTTGAGACTTGTTCCTAGGTCCAGCAGTACTTTAGTGACTACGTGGATTTGACAAGGGAAGTGTTTGAGGCCTCGGAGTTACGATTGGGATCATAGACCGAGTCCGTTCTCTTTGAGAGAAGAATTTTTATTGACTCCCATTCACTCCCCCATTTTCTAGTCTCCAATCCGGTCCTTCATCTTCCATCCTCATATCGACCACGAGGTGGAGAACGTCTAGCAAACACACCACGGCCAAACCCAACCCGGCTATCTCTCTGAGGAGCAAAACCACCACCCTGATTTGGAACTGTGCACAGGAACCCCTCACCCCGAGGTAGAGACACAACACGAGGCTCAGGCACACCACGAGAAGGGCGGTACCTATCCTTGTTTGCCATCTCCCTAGCAAACCTCTCATCCCTTCTCCTCCTAAAACAAAACTCCTCCTTATGACCATCCTTCCCACAATAGCCACAATGGAATAGGATCGGCCTTGGCTTTGGGTTTCCTTTTGGCTGTGGGTTCTTCTCTTTCTCACCTCGCTCTCTCGGCTGGTTGTTGTGTGGGATGGGGTTGTTTGGTATCTCTCTTTCTTTCTTACCACCACTCTCACCAAATTTCTCAAAGCCCAAACCATGGCCATCCGCTCTCTTAAACTTAGCCACCAACTTCCCCAGTTGTGGCTCCTGT
The DNA here is from genome assembly GCA_036936925.1 of Cenchrus fungigraminus. Classification (NCBI taxonomy): domain Eukaryota; kingdom Viridiplantae; phylum Streptophyta; class Magnoliopsida; order Poales; family Poaceae; genus Cenchrus; species Cenchrus fungigraminus. The sequence goes on from CM072779.1 coordinate 62,972,717, forward strand.
GACCTCAACCAACTCAACAACATGCACAACCCATGATTCTCATTCTGCAGCCGATCAACAATTTGTGCAAGCTCTAGATTTTTCTCAGCATGCAACTCATAGGTAGAGCAAGACATAGCAATAGGAGCTTTCAAACCAGCCTCAAGAGAAACAATCCTAGCATGAGATTCATCTAGTTTTCTATGCAACACAGGGAAAGATGTGCAAGCACCAAGAAAGGCATTCCTAGACTTCATCTCTTCAAGCTCAGCCCTAAGAACATCTAGTTCCTCCAACTTAGAGGCATGCTTCTCCCTAAGCACAGTCAAATCAGCCAAGAAAGAATTGCAATCGGTGCAATCGACCTCATCACTAACAATAGGAGAATACTTAAGAGCATCCAACGCAAGCATGTCATCAAGATGCCTAGCCTCTAACTCAATCAATTTCTCCCTAGCTTCCTCTAGGGAGGCCCTAAGCTCTCTCCTCATCTTCTTACCCTCTCTAAGCACCTCATCACGATTATCCAGCAAATCATTCAACTCCGCATTCTCCTTAAGCAAGAAAGCAAGATCAGGGGTTACCTCTTCCCCAAAGCCGGAGTCGACATTAGACTCATCCTTTCCACTCTTCTTGCTTGACTTGCTTCCAGTGCTATGACCCATCATACAAAGGCCGGTGAGGTTCTTGAAGGAACTATTCTTCTTCTTGCGCTCGCCGTCTTCTTCTTCACTACTCGAACTCGACGATGTGTCCTCAGAGTCCGAGTCACTTAGCTTCTCAATCTTCACTCGAGCCCGTGCCTTCTTCTTGTCACCACCCTTCCTTGATCCCCGCTCGTCCTTGTCCTTGTACTTGTGCTTGTGTTCACGCCTCGAGCGGTGTGTGTTCTCTATCCTCGGGCGGTGCTTGTTCTCATTCTTGGGCACGACCTCCTGTGGGCAGTCGGTGATGTAGTGTCCCTTCTTGCCGCACCTGTAGCACGTCCATGTGATCCACCTCATGTTCACGTGGTTCTCGTGCAGCTTCTCGAACCGCCTGGTCAGCAGCGCTAGCTCATCCTCTCCAAGCTCATCAAACTCCTCGTCTGGCAAGGACATAAGAGATGACAAAGAATACATCTTGGAGGATGGGTTAGCATTAGTCCTTGGTCCAAGTCCGGAGACTAGATCACGACTATGGGAGTAAGTCGGGCTCTCATCCTTAGCTCTCAGGCCCTTATGCACCTCTGACAACTTGAGCTTCAAAAATAGCTCATCCAAAGTCAAAGTCTCATACACGCCCGACTCCAAAATAGCCTCGACCTTGGCACTCCACACAGACTGATCAAGGCAATGCAATAGCTTGATAGCTCTGTCATGATCTGTGTAAGGAAGCATGGCCACATTAGGTCTCATGTTGTGCATGATGCAGGTAAAGCGCTGGAACATCACATCAATCGACTCACTGGGGAGATGAGTGAAATTCTTGTACTCTCTCCGGTGAGTGGCAAACAAATGAGCCTGCACCTAAGTATTCCCAACATGAGCATTCTTAAGCTTTAGCCAAATCTTTTCGGCCACATCCTCTCCTTACACTTGATCAAACTCTGAGGCACAAAGACCACGAAACAAGTAATCCACAGCCTTGTTGTAGGCCTCAAACATGTCCCGCGATCCTGGAAGAAGTAAACTATCGGTAATGACATAATGAGGATTTTGAGTCACATCCCAGATTAGTGTCCCCTTCCCACGCAAAAACGCGCCCATGCGCCTCTCCCACATCTGGTAATTATTGCCATCGAAGTGTGGAGGACCCGATCCCTTACCATAGTCGCCCATCTTTGGATCTTAGACTTGTTAGAATCAAGAAGATCCGTAACCAGCTCTGATACCAATTGAAGGACCGAATAGGCCACCAGAGAGGGGGGGAGTGAATGGGAGCCGATAAAAATTCTTCCCAAAGGATGAACTCGGCCTATACCCCGATTGCCACTCAGATCACTCGCACACTCCAAAGAAGCTCTAGACTAGGCACACACAACCCTACAAGTCCTAGAGACAAACCACGAATCGAAAAGCGGAAGCACTAGACAAGAACCAAAAGACTTAGCCATATCTGCGAGGTCCTAGGCGGACAGTCCACATGAGCCAGGTGGACAGTCCGCAATGCCTGGGCCGACAGTCTAGGGACACAGGGCGGACAGTCCAAAAACACACACCGAACCTCGAGTAGCTCTCGAGGAAATTCGGACAGTCCGGGCAAGCACCTCAGACAGTCCGAGCCTCGCAGACAGTCCGGCCTCACCAGGCAGACAGTCCGGTAAACCTCCCCCAACCAAAAATCTTCAACTCGACGGATCGAAAGTCAAACACGCACGAACATAGATGAACTGCCGACGAACACCAGTCGCACGGACAGTCCGCAAGCCACCTGCAGACAGTCCGCAAAGAGCGGACAGAACAGAAACAACACGAGCTCACGAAGTCAACTCTCTAAACCCATCACCGGATCTCCCAAACCACTTGAGCTCTTGAGACAAGATTTGGGGGAGATGAGGAGCGTCACTAGATGAAGCTATATCCCAAAACTCTTGACCTCTAACTCGCTGAATCAACAAGAATCGCGGATCACACGAAACAACCTCCATGAACTCGGGTTCCTCCAAGAACTCGCAAATCGAAGGGTTTTCCTGGCGTTTGAGGGGTCAAGATCACACCCAAAGATGCACAAGGCATCCACTCATGTTCCCCACAAAGAAATCTGAGGAGAAATGCCCTCAAATTGATGAATCAAGCGAAGAACAAAAGCAACCAAAAATAGCTCAGAAAATGACACGAAAATCACAAAGAGCTAAGAGAGGGATCGAATCACAACGCCGAATGCTTCCATACATCCAGAGATCAGAGTCTATACAAGAATATAGCCTAAGGAAATACTGGGAAAAGAAGCAGTCAAGAGCGATCAACCCTAGCCATCCTCCTCGACCTTCTATTTATACTTAGTCTTCTGGAGGTGGCAAATGACCCAACTACCCCTAGTGCATAAATGTAAGATACACACCCCTCAGGGGCATTTTGGTCCAAGTCAAGCATTTTCCTATCGAGCGGACACACTTCCACCGCGGACTCGCTTCGCCTGGATGCAAGCCCCGCGATCACGGCGTGCCCCCCACCTTGAAGCTTCCCGACGCTCCCAAATCACCGTCTTCGTCGCGTTGGGCCTTCGGCCTTATTTTGAGGCGCAAACCAAGAAACCCTCCACCAATGGTTTTGTGGGTAAACCCCGAAATCCCGTGTGCAAGCTTCAGCCTCGAACCGCTACCTTGCACCGGCCCATGTCCATGACTTCAACTTGCTCATCTTGCACCACACGGCTCGCACTTGACCCCATCGACCACCGGGTCTGTCGAACCAAGCCTACTTCCCTCTCCATCATCCGGAGGCCACCATGGTTAAGGCCTTTCGCTCTTGTTCTTCACCTGCACCAACACGAGTCAAGCCGCAACCTGTACCTGCACACTGAGCCAAGCATCAGTCCACACAACATTGTCAATCACTCATCACTGAGGAGCGACACTCCACTGGTCATCGGACACACCTGGTCCTCACCCGTCCTTGCACTACTTGATCTGGAGCCCTAGGAAAAATTGCAGCCTGCCCATCATAGACATGTCAAATTACCTGCTCATGTCATCTGCAAATCTGGCAACAAGATCATGAGAAGAGCCACCAAAGATTATGTCATCCACGTAAATTTGAACAATCAACAGGTCATTTCCATGTTTAAGGAGAAATAGGGTCTTATCAACTATGCTCATCACAAACCCCTTACTCAGCAAAAAGCCTCTCAACCAACCATACCAAGCCCTCGGTGCCTGTTTCAACCCATAAAGCGCTCTCTGGAGTTTGTATACATGGTGTGGGTATCTCTCAGTCTCAAACCCCGGGGGTTGCCTCACATACACTTCTTCCTCTATCACCCCATTCAAGAAAGCACTCTTCACATCCATCTGAAACAACTTCAACCCTTTAGCCACGACAAAGGCTAGAAGGATCCTAATTGCCTCCAGACGGGCCACAGGAGCAAATGTCTCCTCATAATCTATACCCTCTTCCTGGTTGAACCCATGAGCCACCAACCTTGACTTGTTCCTCAGAACCATCCCATTCTCACCTTTCTTGTTCTTCCACACCCACTTGGTACCTATAGGACGACAATTTGGCGGTGGATCAACTAACACCCATGAGGAACCAAGTTGAGATGTGCCTTGGTTTGTATGTGTTGAGTGATTGACCGCATGATTTGAAGCTTTGTGTAGTGTTGTGTTGTGTGTGTTGCGTCGTGTGTGCATGTGTATTTACCATGTTGCCTTAGTGGTGTGTTGTCAATGCACTCATGATGAGTGGTTGATAACGTTGTGTGGACTGACTCTTGGCCTAGTATTGCAGGTGCAGGTTGCGGCTTGGTTTGCATTGGTGCAGGTGAAGAACAAGCGCGAAAGGTCTATGTCTGTGTGACCTCCAAGAAGTGGAGAGACAAGTAGGCTTGGTTCGAGGGACCCGGTGGCCAATGGGATCAAGTGCGGGCCGCATGGTGGCAAGAAGAGCAAGATGAAGTCGTCTACAAGGAGCCGGCGTAGGGTAGCGGCTAGCAACCGAAGTCTGCACGCAGGGTTTGTTGGTTTGGCCACAAAACCAACACCGAGCTGGGACGACTGTGGCGGCCAAGTCATGAGTGGGATTGGCGTGGAGGTCGCACCAAGTCCGCGGGGTTTGCAGTGGTTTGGCCACAAAACCACTGGGTTACTTGGCTGAGCCACAAAGCCAAGACCGAGGACTCGACGGGGCGAGCCGGCTTGCCTGGGGCGGTCTGACCGCCTGGCCAGGGAAAGACCACGGGCAGGGCAGTCTGACCGCCCAGGAGGGGCGGTCTGACCGCGTGGGCTGCAGCGCGTCAGAAGCTTCGAAGCAGAGGACGCGTGGCACGATCGTGAGGCTTGCGTGGAGATGAAGCAGATTGCTGGCATCCGTCCGATGGAGAAAATCATGTGATGACCAAAACGCCCTTGCATGGGCTTGAATTGTAACTCCTAGTGTAGGGGCACTTCGGTCATTTGTCCGGACGGACTATATATAGGAGGAGTGGCTGGTTGGGCAGCCATCTCTTTTGGCTAGGCTAGGTGGGTGTGCTCCTTCTTCTTGGAGTGCTCTTGGTGAGCGGTAGAGAGGAGAGAGTGGCTCTTTGTTTGAGCTTTTTGCCATCCAAGATTTGTGATTCTTGGGAGTGGCTTGTAACCGAATATGGCTACATGATTCTTAGTGATTTTCCCTTCTTCATCTTGTGCCATATTATTTATTCCCTGCGTTTTTCTTTTTCGGAGCCCTTTTCTTGGGATTTTTGTGGGGAAGTTTTGGAGGAGTTTCTTTGTGGGATTTGTAGTGGGAATCACACATGAGAACGTGGTGCCTCTTTGCTTGGTGATCTTGCCCCTTCAAACCCGTGGAAAGGCCTTCGATTCGGTGGTTCTCGGAGTTGCCTGAGTTCTTGAGGTAGAGGCGCAAGATTTACAATTCCCATGATTGAGAGCATTTTGGTGGATGTCCTTTGGGGGAGAGGTTGTCCAGGAGGTAACCCATCCATCCCCAAAGTTTCCTGCAATCCGTTGGGTGAATCGGGAGATCGATCGATGCGAAGTTGAGGGTTGACCCGTGGTTCTTGTTTTCTAGGGGAGGGCGGTCTAACCGCGTAGGGGACGTGGTGTAACCACCCCGGGACCTTCCCAGAGAAAGTTTGGATTTTCGAGGAGATCTTCTGGGATCAAGTTGGCCTTGATCAGAAGAACTCATGGTTAAAATCTCAGCTCGTTTCGAGTTCATTTGGTCTAGTTTTTGACCTTTTCTTGGAGCCAACCAGAGGTAGCCCCTGGTCAAAGTTTGGTTTTTCTAGGAGATCCTCTGAGAGCATTATGTCCACGATCAGAGAAAGCCATGGTTGAAGTTTGAGCAAGTTTCGACTCCGTTTGCTTCGGTTTCGGTAGATTTGGTGTTTCCTGTCTAGGGAGGTCTGACCGCCCCCCTTTGTGGTTAGACCGCCCCCTGCTGGACAGAAGTGGTTTCGAGATTTCCGGAGTGTATTTTGGTCTCGGTAGTTTTGGTTTGAGGTGGGACTTGTTCCTAGGATCAGTAGTATTCCAGTGACTGCGTGATCTTGGCAAGCAAGAGGTTTTGGAGTTGGTAGTGTTTTTGGGTCAAGGCAAGATTTCTGAAGAGGGAGGTCTGACCTCCCCTGGACCGCGGTCTGACCACCCCTGGAAGAAGTTTTGCTTTTTGGTTGGATTTCTCTGTGAGCCTGTTGGTCTTGACCAGAGGAAGCCATGGTTCAAACCTGAGTGGATTTTGAGTTCGTTTGGGTTGTTTTCGAGCAAGTTCTTGGTCACTCCTGTAGGGAGGTCTGACCGCCCTGGCATAGAGGTTTGACTGCCCTACCCTGGAGCGAGATCGTTTTGTGTTGTCCGCTGCGTGGTCGATCTCTTTGGGTTGGATACTTGATCCTAGGTCCAGTAGCACTCCAGTGGCTACGTGGATTTGGCAAGTGAGGTGCTTAAGGCTTTGGAGTTAGTCTGGGACCATAGGCCGAGTTATTGCTCCGTGTGAGAAGAATTTTTATCAGCTCCCATTCACTCCCCCCTCTCTGGTCGCCAATCCGATCCTTCAATTGGTATCAGAGTCGGTTACGGATCTTCGTGAATCTAACCAGTCTAAGATCCACAGGGCGACCAAGAAAAGGGGTGTTTTGCTCGTGGCTTTGGTTTGTGCGCTTTGAGCTTGACTTTGGCTAATCCTAACCGGTGCTTTGAGTTATGGCACCTAGTTCTTGTCCGATTGGCTCTTTGTCCTTAGGTGGTTCCTTGAGCAGGAGGAGTTTGGAGAAGAGGACGGTACACAAGAAGAGCAAGAAAGGTGAATCGGACTCCGACTCCGAGGATGAGCTATATCGTGATCCCGACTCTATGTATAGGGAGATCACTAGGCTAGAGGAGCTCATAGATAATCGTGATAAAATGCTTATAGAGGCTAAGAAAATGAGGAAAGAGCTTAGGACTTTGCTAGAAGAGGCTAGAGAAAAGGCGGTTGATCTAGAGTCCAAGCTTGTTGATGCTAGGCTAGAGATTGAGTCTCTTAAGGCTGCCCCTACTGTTTGCACTGATTGTGATGCTTCTCTTGCTAGATTGGCTGTGTTGAAGAACCAATATGCCTCAAGGGTTGAGGAACTAGATATGGTAAGGGATGAGCTTGTTGAGTTGAAGTCTAGACATGCTTTGATAGGTTCTTGTACTTCTTGCTCTGCTTTGCATGCAAAACTAGATGATGCTTGCCATACTTCTTGTGATGATGCTTTGCTTGATGTGAAGGATTTTTGATGGTGGAAATTCACCATTTCCAACCCTCAATATTCTCACATAAATTGAGGCATATGCATTATTTACTAGCATTTAGGTTTGAATAATGTAGTTCCACTTGTCCTTAGAGATTATTTGTATGTAGGTGATTTACCCCTTAAAAGAGATGGAAACTCAACTTCTATGAAGAAACCATGCCAACTCAGCTGAGGAGGTGGCTGCCACCAAGGGAAACATGGCAATCCACGTCATCGATTCAGGGGAGGCACTCACCGACGAATCAGAGGACGCCACATGGACATCACATGGATCAAAGGGCCCACCTCGAATACCAAATCAAGCCATGCACCGGGGATGGATCAGAGGGCCCACAAGATAGCCAACCAGAGGAAGCACACCAGGTGGGGCCACCCAAAGGGGTCGGTCGATCCTAGGATCGGCTGAAACACCTTAGTGGCACCCCACCCTGGCCCTCCACGTGTTGGTTGCTCATTGGTCCATTGCCTCACTCCCGGGTGTTTAGGGGCCATTTGGGCGTCCGAGCAAGCCTTGTCCTCGCCTATAAATAGAAGGGGAGGGGCTCCCATTTCTCACACACCACTCTCTCATTCTCCTCTCACTTTTAGTTTCCAAGGCTAGGGGGTAGGCTAGAGTAGCTCTTATTCAGGTTCCAAGTCCTCTTGGAAGTCTAGGTATGAGTTCTCTTTTATCTTTATTTCTTTGTATGACTTTGATCTACTTCAGTTATTCAGCAATTTCATATAAAGTCATGGTAGATCATATTCTTGATATGTTCTTGAGTTCATCCTCTGTTCATCATTTAGAGGCTCGTGTTCTTCATGAACACTACCTTTTGATCCACTTGAAGGGTGATAAACTCCTTCCTTATGTGTTTGTTCATAAGTTAGAGGCTCGTGTTCTTCACGAACACGACCCTTTGATCTTATTGATTAGACATAAGAGAGTTCATATTTGTTTATATGTCTAGCCTTAGTTGATCTTGTTAGATGGCATGAGAGTGTTGCATGAGGTCTGTGTTCAAGCTATGGTACTCGGTCTAGTTGACCAGTCTTCTGGTGGCTCTCACCCTAGGTCACAATAGCCCGGGCCGGGTGGAGTCTAGCAGCAACGTAGGCATGGTGCCTGGGTTGTCTGGCTACGATAGTTATGAGCATACCCCCCGTAACGATAGAGGTCGGTCCTCGGGTGGTGACAGCCCTGTTGGATCCTTGGGAAACCTCCGCGCTGGGGTACCTGCTGTAGGAGTCTAAAGTCTAGTTTCGCAGAGTGCTGGTCGTCGCGGGCTAGCTCCCCATTTGTACCTAGGTGCTGAACCTTATCTCTCTCATGCAATACTCATGCCCATCTCTTGTATCTTCTAGCTTTGTATGTTTAGTACATTAGAACCTAGAGCTAACTCGTATGTTCCTCCTAAGCCGTAGTGTGCTAGAGTAGAGGTAGATTTGTGTGTGTGTGTGTCACACTACCCCGTATATCTTTTATCTTACCCATGTCTTTGAGTGTGTTGTTTCCTATATCTATCTCTTGGTTTACATTCAGAGCAAAAGCATCAGTCTAAGATATCCGCCATTGCCTTCCACGGATTCGATACCCTTGGAATACTCTCCTTCCTTAGGGAAATGCTACAATGGTTTATCTGTGCGCTTGCGGATTCGTTCATGATTGTTTAGATTAACCTTTGGCAAGTCTCGATGTTCACGCTAACCCGGTGCCATTAGTTGTGACATTGAGAGGTGCCTAAAGGCATTTCCTAGTGTTGTCTCTAAGGACAGGTCCCAGATCTATTCTTAGGATGATGACGCTACGAAACGCCAACAAGCATTTCTGGCGCCGTTGCCGGGGAAGGCACAGGATTATCATGATTATGCTTTGCATCTGTTTATAAACTCTGAGTAGGTTAGGACAACTCTCAATGCGGGCTAACCTTGATTGTCTTCTTCTATCTTTGGATGATGAAGACAGGTAGTGTATGACTGGTTTCGACCTACTGTGAAATTTTACTGAAGATCCCGAGTCACTTGTGAGGAAAGCTCGAATTCATTTGGGCTCACCTCGTCATACTCGTCTAGAGGGCGAACCAGCTTCCTTTGTACCATCCACGTCCAACGCTATGGCCCAGAAGACACTTCCTGAGTACTCAGCTCCTTCCGCTGACCAGGTGCTGCAAGGCCCTGAGGTGGCAATGGGGACTGAAAATTTTGAGATCAAGACGGGTCTAATCACGATGGTACAGGCTAGCCATTCTGTGGCAAGCCAAATGAGGATGCTAAGGCTCATCTGCAGCAATTCCTAGAGCTATGCAGCACTTTCGTCATCAGGGGTGCAAATATGGATGTTGTTCGTTTACGGCTATTTCCATTCTCCCTCCTGGGGAAAGCTAAGTAATGGTTCTATGCGAATCGTGAAGCTATTAACACTTGGACTAAGTGTTCAGAGGCATTTCTCAAGAAGTTCTTCCCATTGGGTAAAACCAATTCTCTTCGTGGAAGGATTTCTGGTTTTCAGCAAGCAGCAAGTGAATCTATTCCAGAGGCTTGGGAGAGGCTTCAGGAGTATGTCCTGGCCTGTCCTCACCATGGGATGGAGGATTGGCTTATTCTTCAAAGCTTCTATAATGGGTTGACTCCGACAGCCCGAGGCCATATTGATGCTGCTGCTCAAGGAGCATTCTTCTCACTCAATGTGGATGATGCTAAATTACTCATTGAGAAGATGGTCTCCAACCAAGGGTGGAGCGATGAAAGACTCCAATCACGACCGAGGGGTACTCATACTGTCAAGGAAGCAGACATGATTACTGCCAAGATGGATCTTCTTATGAAGAGATTGGATGACTACACCAGCGAGAAGGTTGTCATGGCCACCACTACTCTACCTATGGACTCTCACAGGACTTGTGAAGTCTGTGGCAACACTGGGCACTCAGGCAACTATTGTCCGGAGACTCAGGAGGAAGTGATGTACATGTATAGCAATAACAATGGTTATTGTCCACCTCAACAAGGAGGACAATCGTGGAATCAACAACACCCTTACTATCAAGGAGGTAACCAAGGTAACTCATACAATCCTAACCAACCTTCCTTGAGAGATCTCGTTTTTGGGCAAGCTAAGATTAATGAAGGTATTAACAAGAAGTTAGCTGCCCTTGATAAAACTGTGGAAAGTCTCAGCGTTAAGCTTGATAGTTTTTCTTCTGCTCAGAAGAGTCAGCTAAGTTTCAACAAAATGTTGGAAACTCAGTTGGCTCAGCTGGCTGCTTTGGTTCCATCTCCTGATTACGGGAGGATCCAGGGGCAACCCGTATCCTCTTGTGAGAATGTTAGTGTAGTGTCAACCCGGTGGGGTAAGCCACCTAGGAAGACACATGCTTCTGACTATGCAGGAAAGCCCATACAACAAATTCTTGATCCATGGGAGGAATCAGCAGTGGTGCACAAGAAAGATCTAGGCTACCCGACTATAACTTGCACAATCTATTACAAGCAGATCAGGCATGCCCTTTGTGACCTTCGTGCAAGTGTTAATCTCATGTCCAAGGCCATGTTCGAGCAACTTGGATACCCAGCTCTCTCTCCAACAGCACGGACTATCCAACTCGCCGATTCAACAATACGATATCCAGAAGGAATTGTTGAGAGCATGTTGGTCAAGATCAAGAGCTCTTATGTCTTCGCGGATTTCGTGGTCCTTGATATGGATGACGAGGGAGGAATGCCGCTCATCCTTGGGCGACCATTTCTCAGTGATGTCCGAGCTAGGATCAATGTGGGGTCCGGAACATCCGTTTCCGCATTGGGAAGAGGAACTTGAGGTTCCGGTTTCAGGACAAAGAAGAGCAGTGCTATTTAGTGCAAGATAGTGTTGAGCAGCTTGGGGGAAGGACGGAGCCTTCACCCCCGAGGAAGAAATCTCTGTCAAAGAGGCTAAAGAAAATTCGGAAAGAATGGCGAAAGATTGAGATGGCACCACCCTCTACTTCTCAGGAGTGGGGTGCTGAGTGGAATTGATCACTGAGAAGAGTCCAACTCGTCGGACTAAAAATGATGGGTCCTTTCTACCAAAAGGGTTCAAGCTGGTACTTATCTCATATTTCCCTTTCCAAAATTTTATTTCCCAAAAAAAATTGCATATTTAATTTTCCAAAACTCTGCATTTGCATGCTAGATTTATCTAGCCCTTTTCCCTTTTCAAAATAAAATTTCTAAAAATCATTTCTGAGTTTGAAAATTTAAGAAAAATCATTTGAAAAATATTTCGAGGGAATTTGGGCCGAGGCACTCAGGCAGGCCCCCAGCTAGCTGTTGGGGAGCCACTGGCCAGGGCAGAGGGTAGGTGGGCCCGGCCTGGGGTCGGCGGACCCCAGGTTCGGCCGAAGCAGCCCAACGGCTGCTGGGCCCCACCTTGCTCCAACGGCTATGTCTGGATGCCCGGCGCATTTGCCTATAAATAGCAAGGGGAGAGGGCGTGTTCTTCACCCATTCAACTCATTTCACTCACACTCCCCTCTCTACTCCTTGCTCTCTTGGTTTTCTTGGATTTCTTGCTCGAGATTGGATCATCAAGTATTCTCTCTAGTGTGTTGCTGAAAATATTGTTATTGGTGGAGCAAGCTCGGTAAAAACTTCATTCGATTTCACTAACCCATCACCGAGTTGCTCTTGTTGTTCCTTGTTGTTGTGCTAGCATGAATTGGGCGGCGAACACTCTCCGGAGGGTGACACGCTCACGCTCCCATTCGCGGGCAAGCACGAGTGCATCCACCCCCGCCGAGCCAACACAGAGCCCATCGACGATGGATTATGAAGAAGAGCAAGCCGAGCCACAAGCCGCGGACGAGGTCGTCGACGACACCCCCTACCTCAGCTTGCGGGGCGCTCAAGAGGAGCAAGCCTATGCTCTTCTGAAGGACCGAGTCTTCGCCCACACCAGGGACTTCGACCCGGCTCTCATGGAGAAAACAGGTATGAATCTCGAGTTCGCTTCCATTTGGCATGCTCTTGGTTGGGAGGAGTTTGCGCCGGTTACAGAGCTTGGCTCTCGGCCCCTTGAAGGACCGATTAGGCGAACCAGAGAGGGGGGGAGTAAATGGGAGCCGATAAAAATTCTTCTCGAAGGAGATGAGAACTCCAACAAGACGAACACGGCTTTCAAATCACGTCTCCGACTCAACTACCCAAGTTGGCCAAGACCACGTAGCCACTGGAGTGCTACTGGTCCTAGGAACCAACAACCACCTTCACAGACTCGAGAACGCAGCGGAACTAGCAACTCGAGCGCTACTGACTTACACCAGTCAGGCCGGTGAGCACCACCGGTCAGACCGGTCCCTGCCGGTACAACCTGGGAACTTCCACAGAAAGCCCCTACACCGGTCAGGCCGGTGTAGCTCACCGGTCAGACCGGTTCAAGCCAGGAAACCCCAAATCTACCAAACAGGCCTACCGAGCTCCAAACAGATCCAAACTCGAAACAGCAGCACCACGGGACAACAACGAACTCACCCAGATGTTCACCCGAGGCAAAACCCACAGAACCCCTACACCGGTCAGACCGATGAGCAGCACCGGTCAGACCGGTCAGGTTGGGCCGCTCGGGGATGAACAGCACCCGCGGGTCAACTCCCCCAAATCCAACTCCCGATCTCCCAAATTGCTCCAGGGATTTGTGCAAGACTTTGGGGATAGTAGGAACACCTCATGGGTACTCCATAGCCAAGATTTGGTCCACCAAAACTTGCTAAATCAAGAGGAATCGAAGAAATCCCACCAAGAACGCCTCTAACCCTAGAGTCACGAAAACCCCAAAATCGAGCCCCTTTGCTCACGGATTTGGGAGGGGAATCAAAGGGAAAAGAACCATGAAGGGTTCATGCATACATCCCCCACCAAATCCCAAAGAGAAAGCCTCGAAATCGCTCCAAGAAAATCGCCAAGAAAGGGCTCCGAAAATCACCAAAAAGGAGAAACGGGAAAGACACATCCAAGCCTTGAGGAACCACGCCGAATCATCTATACATACCAAAGAGGTTCATACAAGGTCTAGCTTGCCGCCCGATCATCCTTCCCTCTCACAAGATCTCACCATGAAGCTCTCAAGCTAGTCCTAAGAAAATCCTAAGGAAAATAGGAAGAGAAATAGGAAAGCAAATGAGCTAGGGTTCCAAGAGATGGCTTCCATCCTCTCACCACTTGGGTTATATGGAGGCAACCGAAAGACGAAAATACCCTTACTAGCTAACTAGGGATACATGCCCCTAAAGGGCGAATTCGGAAATCTTTGTCTTCGCTCCATCAGACGGATGCCCAGCGACCGCAAACTTGCTTAGCCTCGACGCAAGCCTTGCGATCCCGACGCGTGTCCTCCGCTTCGAAGATTCCGGACTACGTCGTCGCACACCGGTCAGACCGGTACCCACCGGTCAGACCCACTGGTCAGACCGGTCTGGAGCTGCTGCACCTCCATCTTCGGTTCTTCGGTCTTGGCTTTGTGGATCAACCAAGGAACCCAGTGGTTTTCTGGTGAACCACCGGAAACCCCGCGAACTCGGTGTAGCCTCTGCCAATCACCACTCATGACTTGGCTCCCACGTAGTCCCGGCTCGACCTTGGTTTTGAGGCTCAACCAAGAAACCGTCCATGACTTCATCTTGCCGTTCTTGCCACCATGCGGCCCGCACTTGACCCCGCTGGCCACCGGGTCCCTCGAACCAAGCCTGCTTGTCTTCTCCACACCTGGAGGCCTCACCGGCAACGACCTTTCGCGCTTGTTCTTCACCTGCACCAGTCAAGCCGCAACCTGCACCTGCAATACTTAGCCAAGAATCAGTCCACACCACGTTGTCAATCACTCATCACACCAGGAAGCGACCATCCACCGGTCCTCGAACCACACCTGGCTCTCAATCTCCCCCTTGATGAGTGCATTGACAACACACATGTTTTGGTAACCAAGAGAAAAGGAAAAGAAAAGAAACGACTAAAAGAAACTCCAACAAGCGATCGAAAGCCAAAGAAAGGCAAAGAGCAAGAAGACAAGTCTCGGACCCCTTAGGCAAGGGCAACGGCTCGACACATCTGAGACAAAACCATGCTCTAGCAAAGAGCACAAGCCAACAATCCAAAGCTCAAAAACCACAAAGAGCTCCCCCTGCACACATGCAAGCTCCCCCTGAACCAATGCAACTCCCCCTGGACGAATGCATGCAAACCACCTCGCAAACAGAGCAGCTGCTTCAGCTTTGCTCTGGCCGGTCAGACCGGTCACCCTCACCGGTCAGACCGGTGGACAAGATCGTCCAGCACCTGGGAACTACACCGGTCAGACCGGTGTGCCTCACCGGTCAGGCCGATGCCACCTGGGAAACTGCCCGAGCTCAAAAATAGCCCGAAACAACTCGGAAACCTTCTAAATGCATGCAGCAAGCCAAAACTGCTCAACCTTCTCCCCCTTGTTGATAATGCATGAATCAAGCCAAAAATGCAAAAAATGCAACCTAGAGCTTCTCAAATAGACAAAACTCAACAAAGGATGCTACACATGTCCAAATGAGCAAGTTAGATACTCTATAGCTTAGTTATGACATCAACTTCATGATCACCAAGTTTCACAACTATTGGGTGAAGCTAAGATAGAATTGAGCAATTTTGCGAAAAATCACCCTCTCATGAGCAAAGTCCTAAACATGAGCAAAACATGTCAAAATGGCAAAGCCACACAAACTTCATGCTAGGACAACCATTCTAAGCATAAGACCATCATAAACACCCACAAGCACCTCATGTCATGTCAAAGCCACCGAGCCATGTGCCTACTTCTAGATATGAGACTTCTCATTGGTAGGCAACATGCAACGGTTTAGCACCCAAAAGCAAGTAAATTAAGCACATATGACATGGGAGCACATTTTCCAAGCAATTTACATTTCATTTTCAGATTTATAATTGGTACATGAAATGTCTTTGCGACAAAAAGGAACTTATGCCCCTCCACAAGATGAAGCATGGGGGCTAAACATTCATGATGGCAAATGAGCCTTTGGCCCCATATGATCAAAATAAGCTATCCAACCACAAATTAAGCATAGCCAAGCCACAAAAACATGTCAAGATCATGTAAAGGTATTTACTCACAAGAGAGCATATATATGAAATTTTTCAAAAACATAGCCATCAACCATGGATATAAACAAGATTATCAAGAGCTAAGCCAAACTAACCATAGCTTACCAAATTAGCTCACAAAGACATATATATCATTCCATGGTGAACAATGTATATAGGAGAAGCCTTTCCTAAACAATGCATATGATACAAACTGCATGCAACCTAAGATACAAAGATGCCTATACATCATGATACATATGCCATGCCAAATGCAAGAAATGCACAAAGGAAAGCTATACATATGCTACAAAGGAGCTCCCACATGCCAACTCAAGAAATCAAACAAACACCAAGCTCCCCCCGTAAACGAGTGAAAGTTGCTTGATCTAGGGGTTTGGTGAAGATATCGGCTAGTTGGTCATGTGTGGGTACATGGATCAAAGCGATTTTTCCTTTCTCTACGTTGTCTCTCAGAAAATGATACCTCACTTCTATGTGCTTGGTTTTCGAATGAAGCACTGGGTTCTTTGCAACGCTTATGGCACTGGTGCTATCACATTGAAGTGGGACATGGGTATACTCCTCACCAAAGTCACTCATGGTGTATGTGATCCAAAGTAGCTGAGAGCAACAACTAGCTGCGGCCACATACTCTGCCTCGGTAGTGGATTGAGCAACACTCGACTGTTTGCGGGAAGACCAAGACACCAAAGAAGAACCCAAGAACTGGCAAGTCCCAGAAGTGGACTTCCTATCGAACCGACACCCGGCAAAATCCGCGTCTGAAAATCCATGAAGTGCCAAAGAAGAAGACGCAGAGTACCAAAGGCCGAAGTCGGGAGTGTGTCGCAAATACCTGAAAATGCGCTTGACTGCTTGCCGATGCGAAGTCCTCGGAGACGCTTGAAAACGAGCGCACAGACATACCGAGAATTGGATGTCCGGCCTCGTCGCCGTCAAGTAGAGGAGTGACCCGATCATGCTCCGGTACTCCTTCTGGTCCACATGTTCACCTTCCTCGTCCGCATCAAGAGCTGTAGTCGTACTCATAGGCGTCGCCATGGCCTTGGAGTCCTCCATCTTGAACTTCCTCACAATGTCCTTGGTGTACTTAGCTTGGTGCACAAATGTTCCTTCCTTTGATTGCTTGATCTGTAGCCCGAGGAAGAACTGCAACTCGCCCATCATACTCATCTCAAATTCCCTGCTCATGTCTTCTGCAAACCTTTCAACAAGAGAGTTAGACGAGCCACCAAAGGCAATATCATCTACGTATACCTGCACAATCAGGATATCTCTGCCCTGCCTGAGGAGAAACATGGTCTGGTCGACCTTCCCCATCTCAAACCCTCTCTCAAACAGGAACCCCCTCAACCTACCATACCAAGCTCTAGGCGCCTGCTTCAACCCATACAGCGCCTTCCTCAACTTGTACACCCAGTGGGAGTACTTCTCACTCTCAAACCCCGGTGGTTGCCTCACAAACACCTCTTCCTCCAACACACCGTTCAGGAAAGCACTCTTCACATCCATCTGGTACAACTTGAACCCTTTAGCCACGGAAAAGGCTAGAAGGATCCTGATCGCCTCCAAACAAGCTACAGGAGTGAAAGTCTCCTCGTAGTCGATCCCCTCTTTCTGACTGTACCCCTGAGCAACAAGTCTCGACTTGTTCCTCACCACTTCTCCTTTCTCTCCCTCTTTATTTTTCCACACCCATTTTGTCCCAATCGGCTTACACCCTGGGGGGAGGGTCGACCAACACCCAAACTTGGTTCCTCTCAAAATTCTCCAACTCCTCATGCATCGAGTTAACCCAATTGTGATCAGATAACGCGTGTCCAATGTCTTTGGGCTCAAAGGTGGCAACAAAAGCAGCATGAGCGAAATGAGAATTGTTCCGAACCCTCGACCGTGTAGAACGTTCATTCATGTCGCCGATGATTCTCGAAGCTGGGTGATCCACTTGCACTCGCCGGGGAGGTTCTCACCTTGATGCTACCTCCCCCTCAACAGCAGCTTCGCCTTGATCTGGGTTTGTCGTTGTAGGTGTGGGAGAGGGTCCGTCCTCGATCGTCGTCGAAGTAGTAGGTACATGTTCAGCCGCGGGTACCACACCGCCATCTTCATCATCTCCATGTTCATGCTCCTCCTCTTGGAAGATCTCCTCGCCAAGTTCGTCGTCACCTGCACACTCAAAAACAAGCTGACTACGTGGCTGTGTCTCGTCGAAGGTTACCCTGCAAGTCTCCACGATTTGGTTAGTTTCAAGATTGAGCACACGAAATGCTCTAGAATGAGATGCATAACCAAAGAAAATGCCATCGACAGATCTAGCCTCGAACTTGTCCAACTTCTTCCCTTTCTTCAGAATGAAGCATTTACAACCAAAGACATGGAAGTGACTCACCTTGGGTGTGCGACCGTGCATCAACTCGTAACAAGTTTTCTTCTTATGAACCCTGAGGTAGATCCTGTTTGACACATAGCACGCGGTATTGACCGCCTCAGCCCAGAACCTTCTCGGAGTCCTATGCTCGTCGAGCATCGTCCGAGCCATCTCGCACAAGGTCCTGTTTTTCCTTTCCACAACGCCATTCTGGGGAGGTGTATACGGACTCGAAAACTGGTGTTCAATACCCAAGTCATGGCAAAAGGTTTCGAAGCGAGAGTTTTTGAATTCCGAGCCATTGTCACTGCGAATCGCTCGTATGGCATCTCCGTGCCTCTCGTTTCTTAACCTCAAGACAAGATCTCGAACAAAACCAAACGTCTCCCCTTTCTCCTCAAGAAAGAATACCCACGCATACCGAGAATAGTCATCCACCACAACAAGGACATACCACTTCCCACCCGCAGATCGCACATGAGCTGGCCAACAAGGTCCATATGGAGCAGCTCACATGGACGCTCAGTCATCACATCGGTGAGAGGCGGGTGAGAAGAAGCTACCATCTTGGCATGACTACACGTGGCACAAACCAACTCTTTCTCAAACCTCAACCGTGGCAATCCTCTGACCAAATTGAGTTTACTCAAGCGAGACAAAAGGTCAAAGCTCAAGTGACCCAACTTCCTATGCCACTTCCACAACTCACTTGAAGAACCAGCCAAAAAGCAACGCTCCACACCAGAAGACTGAGAGAAATCAGCTCGGAACACTTGACCCTCGGGAATGACCATGCAAACGAGGTCCCCTCGAGAATCTAAAATCCGAGAACCACCAGGTCGAAACAACACCTCAAAGCCCTCATCCAACAACTGAGACACAGAAAGCAAATTGAACCCCAGCGATTGAACAAGAGCAACACGCCTGAGAGTGACCTTGTCACTTACCTTGATCTCACCTTCTGATAGTACACGCCCTCGCCCATTGTCCCCAAAAGTGATGTATGTCCTGGACACCACCGGGACGAGACTTGAGAACCACCCCTTGTCTCCGGTCATATGCCTCGAACAACCGGAGTCAATCAACCAAACGTTTCTCAAGTCTCCCACCTGAAATTCAAAAGTGAGCACGTGAGTGAACAAACGACTCAGCACTGGGTTTAGTACCAAAAGAGTAAAATCAGTGCCGAGCCATTTGCTCCAAAGTGGGGTTAGCACAAACCACATCATCACGCCTATCAAAGCTACCACCACGAACACCACCACGGTAACCACTACGAGGGAACCAACCCTCTCTAGCTGGAGGAGGACGAAAGCCACGAAAGGAAAACCGTGGATCGGACCTCCTCTCCATCTCAAAGCTACGACTCCTCCCACCCCCGTATTGAGAACGAGGTGGAAAACGCCGAGCAAACTGACCACCTGCAAACTTTCCAGACCAACCACCAGAACCACGACCACCAGAACCAAACCGAGCATCCTCACGAGCACGAAACCCGACTCGCTGTCTGCCCAGACCTGCACCGGTCTGACCAGTGTAGTATACCGGTCTGACCGGTGTAGCTCGGCCAGCAGCAGCACCTGCAGCCTTCCGGTCTCCCCAAGCCGGAACCGTCCTCACAATCGCCTTGGCCCTGGGCATCTGCATACGAGGCTCAGGTACACCATTAGAGGGGTGATACCTGTCCTTGTTAGCCCACTCTCTAGCCATTCTCTCCTCACGCTTCCTCTTGAAGCAAAACTCATCCTTGTGACCATCTCTCCCACAATACCCACAATGGAACTTTATGGGCTGTGGCTTAGGCTTTGGCTTGGGTTGGGGCTGCCCACTCGGCTTCTCACCCTTCTTCTCTCCTTCCTCACCTCCCTTTGGGCTCACAAACTTCACCGGTTTCTGAAAATCATTTGTTGGGTGAGGGAATATGGGTGGATCTGGAGTAGTGTCAAGTTTGTTTCTGAGATGGTTAGGCTTGGGCTCAAACTTGTTCTTGTATCTGTTTGGTGGTGGGATAGGAATCTCTCCAACTCTCTCAACTCCCTCACCACTGTTCTCTCCAAACTTGTCAGCCCCAAGTGCCTGACCATCATAGCGTTTGAAAGCCGCTATCATGATACCAAGCTGAGGCTCCTGACCCGACAACCAGCTCATACATTTCCTCAGCTCATCATTCTCATCCTGCAAGCGATCAACATAATGTGCAAGCTCCAAATTCTTAACCGCATGCAATTCACAAGTAGAGCAAGAAGTGGGTATAGGCTCTTTCAACTTAGCCTCAAGCGAAACAGTGTAAGCATGCATCTCATCAATCTTTCCATGCAAATCAGGGCAAGAAGTGCAAGCACGTAGCAAAGCAGGTCTAGACTTAAGCTCAGCCACTTCAACCCTAAGCATTTCTAGTTCATCACAAGTAGAAGCATGCTTATCCTTAAGAGCAGTAAGATCAGCTAGATACATAGAGCAATCACAGCAATCAATCTCATCAGAAACCACAGGAGAAGCCTTAAGCGAATCAATCTCAAGCTTAGCATCTAGGTTCTGGGTTTCTAGCTCAGCCACACGGTTCCTAGCATCTTCTAGTGAGGCCCTAAGCTCTTTCCTCATCTTCTTGGCCTCTCTAAGCATGTGATCGCGATTATCAAGCAAGTCAACCAACTCATCATTCTCCTTGCGCAAAGAAGAGAGCTCATCACATACCTCATCCTCGGAGTCGGAGTCCGAGTCGCTCTGGTGACTCTTCTTGCTGCCGGAGCTACGAGCCATGCCACAGAAGCCATCTCCCGCGAAGCAGCTCAACCCGCTCAAGTTCCTGGATGACTTCTTGTTCTTGCGCCGATCACCTTCATCTTCACTGCTACTCGAGCTCGAGGAAGAGTAGGCGGAGCTGGAGTCGACGTCGCTCGCTCCGACCATCGCTCGGGCCTTCCTGCCGCGGCCGTCCTTCTTCCTCGACCGTCGCTCGTCCTTGTGCTTGTTCTTGTGCTTGTGATCGCGCCTCGATCGGTACTTGCCATCCTTGCTCGACCGGTGCCTGTAGCCGTCCTTGTTCTCCGTCTTCTCCGGGCAGTCGGTGACGAAGTGTCCTGGCTTGCCGCACTGAAAGCACGTCCGTGCTGTCCTCCTCGTGTTCACCCGATTCTCGTGCAGCCTCTCGAACCGCCTGGTCAGCAACGCCAGCTCGTCCTCTCCAAGCACGTCGAACTCCTCGTCTGGTAAAGACATCAAAGAAGACAGAGAGTACATCCTGGAGGATGCGTTAGCGTTAGACTTAGCTCCTTTGCCACCAACGAGAGCGAGACTATGAGAATCAGTCGGTCTCTCGATCTTGGCTGTCATACCACGGTCCAACTCAGCCGACTTGAGCTTCGAGAACAGCTCGTTCACCGTCAAGGTGTCATACTTCTCAGACTCAACAATAGCCTCAAACTTCCTGTCCCATATGGTACGATCCAACGAGTGCAAGAGCTTCACGGCTCTATCATGATCATTGTATGGGAGGACGTCCACATTGGCTCTCATGTTGTTCACAACGACCGTAAACCACTGGAAAAGGGCATCGACGGACTCGCCGGGGAGATGAGTGAAGTTCTCGTACTCTCTCCGGTAAGTCGCGTACATCCGAGCCTGAACCTGAGCATTCCCAGCATGAGCATCCTTCAACTGCTCCCAAATTCTACAAGCTAAGTCCTCTATCTGAACCCGATCGAATTCAGGCTGACACAGAGCACGAAACAAGTAGTCGATAGCCTTGTTGTTGGCTTCGAACATATCCCTCGATACTGGAGCAAGGAAGTTCATCGGATGAACACAAGCTGTGTTCACCGTGACATCCCAAAGGATCTGACCCTTTCCGCAGAGGAACGCCGCCATCCGCCTTTGCCACATCTGGTAGTTCTTCCCATCGAAGTGCGGAGGACCCGAACCACGTTCCTGGTACGCCATCTTTGGATCTTAGACGGGTAAGAGTCAATAAAGACCCAAACCGGCTCTGATACCAATTGAAGGACCGATTAGGCGAACCAGAGAGGGGGGGGGGAGTGAATGGGAGGCGATAAAAATTCTTCTCGAAGGAGATGAGAACTCCAACAAGACGAACACGACTTTCAAATCACGTCTCCGACTCAACTACCCAAGTTGGCCAAGACCACGTAGCCACTAGAGTGCTACTGGTCCTAGGAACGAACAACCACCTTCACAGACTCGAGAACGCAGCGGAACTAGTAACTCGAGCGCTACTGACTTACACCGGTCAGGCCGGTGAGCACCACCGGTCAGACCGGTCCCTGCTGGTACAACCTGGGAACTTCCACAGAAAGCCCCTACACCGGTCAGGCCAGTGTAGCTCACCGGTCAGACCGGTTCAAGCCAGGAAACCCCAAATCTACCAAACAGGCCTACCGAGCTCCAAACAGATCCAAACTCGAAACAGCAGCACCACGGGACAACAACGAACTCACCTAGATGTTCACCCGAGGCAAAACCCACAGAACCCCTACACCGGTCAGACCGGTGAGCAGCACCGGTCAGACCGGTCAGGCTGGGCCGCTCGGGGATGAACAGCACCCGCGGGTCAACTCCCCCAAATCCAACTCCCGATCTCCCGAATCGCTCCACGGATTTGTGCAAGACTTTGGGGATAGTAGGAACACCTCATGGGTACTCCATAGCCAAGATTTGGTCCACCAAAACTTGCTAAATCAAGAGGAATCGTAGAAATCCCACCAAGAACGCCTCTAACCCTAGAGTCACGAAAACCCCAAAATCGAGCCCCTTTGCTCACGGATTTGGGAGGGGAATCAAAGGGAAAAGAACCACGAAGGGTTCATGCATACATCCCCCACCAAATCCCAAAGAGAAAGGCCTCGAAATCGCTCCAAGAAAATCGCCAAGAAAGGGCTCCGAAAATCACCAAAAAGGAGAAACGGGAAAGACACATCCAAGCCTTGAGGAACCACGCCGAATCATCTATACATACCAAAGAGGTTCATACAAGGTCTAGCTTGCCGCCCGATCATCCTTCCCTCTCACAAGATCTCACCATGAAGCTCTCAAGCTAGTCCTAAGAAAATCCTAAGGAAAATAGGAAGAGAAAATAGGAAAGCAAATGAGCTAGGGTTCCAAGAGATGGCTGCCATCCTCTCACCACTTGGGTTATATGGAGGCAACCAAAAGATGAAAATACCCTTACTAGCTAACTAGGGATACATGCCCCTAAAGGGCGAATTCGGAAATCTTTATCTTCGCTCCATCGGACGGATGCCCAGCGACCGCAAACTTGCTTAGCCTCGACGCAAGCCTTGCGATCCCGACGCGTGTCCTCCGCTTCAAAGATTCCGGACTGTGTCGTCGCACACCGGTCAGACCGGTGCTCCTCACCGGTCAGACCGGTACCCACCGGTCAGACCGGTCAAACCCACCGGTCAGACCGGTCTGAAGCTGCTGCACCTCCGTCTTCGGTTCTTCGGTCTTGGCTTTGTGGATCAACCAAGGAACCCAGTGGTTTTCTGGTGAACCACCGGAAACCCCGCGAACTCGGTGTAGCCTCCGCCAATCACCACTCATGACTCGGCTCCCACGTAGTCCCGGCTCGACCTTGGTTTTGAGGCTCAACCAAGAAACCGTCCATGACTTCATCTTGCCGTTCTTGCCACCATGCAGCCCGCACTTGACCCCGCTGGCCACCGGGTCCCTCGAACCAAGCCTACTTGTCTTCTCCACACCTGGAGGCCTCACCGGCAACGACCTTTCGCGCTTGTTCTTCACCTGCACCTGCACCAGTCAATCCGCAACCTGCACCTGCAATACTTAGCCAAGAATCAGTCCACACCACGTTGTCAATCACTCATCACACCAGGAAGCGACCATCCACCGGTCCTCGAACCACACCTGGCTCTCACCCCTCACCATCCAGTTTCTTTGCTCTCTTACCGAGATTCAGGATGGCATTCAGTTTCGTCTTTTTGGGACCGATTATCGTGTTTCTTGGAAGGAACTTAGTAGTCTTCTTGGGTTTAGTCCTCGTTGTGTTGTTTCTCTGAAAAAGGCTTGTGAGGGTTTTGTTCGAGAATCTTTCTGGGTAGATATCTCTGGTCATGTTTACAGTGGTAAGTTTGTACCTCGGTGCAATGATATTGTGCATCCCACTCTCCGTCTGTGGCACAAGTGGCTCGCCATTACTCTCTTTCCACGAGAGGATGTTCGGCCCGTGCGCAGTGATGAGATGATGCTATTATATGCCGCTGTTAACCGGATCAAGGTCTCTCCCATTAAAGCTATGATTCGGCAATGGTTGATGAATTTCAAGATGATAGGTCCTATTGAGTGTACATCTTTGGTGACTCGTATTGCTCTCAGACTCGGGGTTCTTATCGGGAATCCCGTACCCTTCATCCGGACGCCCTGAGTTCTCATTGATGAGGCATACTTGATCCAAGGGCATATATTCAAGAGGGGCCCAAATGATCCCTTGACTTTCTTCTTTCCGGGCTATGCAAACCAAATCTCGTTACCTAACCCGGGGTTTGGATTGTATAACTCGGAGTCACTAACCATTCCCCTTGTTACACAAGAGGAAAGCCGTTGTGCTAGTGTCTCAGGCAGGTCCACCAGAAGCGCAGCGAAGAGAGCACACATGCAGCAGCAGCAGGAGCAGTCACAGCCACCACCACCACCTCAGCCACAGCCTGCTACACCACCGGTGGTAGGAGGGGCCCCTGTGGGGTACATGTCTGGGGTTACCCCTGGATATGCACCTGGCTGGGATCAACCCACCTACGACCCGAGTGTGAGTGGCACAGCTTGGGCGAGTGCGAGCAATGCTCAGTGGGTCACACCCGCTAGTTCCAGCTCCGGTGGTCCACCTTCGTCTTCGTCCTTCCGGCGACACTCCTCAGCCTCTGCACGCGATGGTCAGCTCGCGCAGCAGATGGGAGAGCTCACCGTCCAGGTCATGGGACTGGAGGAGACGCTGAACACCTATGTCAAGTCTACCTCAGCGTGGCAGCGTCAGGCTGGAGAGAGGATAGCAGCCATGCAGCAAGATTAGCGGCAATACATGGAGGCGCAGAGGGCTTACTACGCGAGTCAGGGTTTCTTCTACCCTCCTCCGTAGTGAGCCTGAAGCTAGCTTGGGGGAGGACCCCCATTCTGAGGTAACTTGTATCTTCCTTTGTTTTCAGAACATCTTATAAATGAAAATCCAAAAAAAATCTGCAAAATAAGAAAGACCAAAAATATTTGTTTGCTTTCATCATCATCGTTTGCTTAGTTTGCTTTGATATGCTTAGTAAGAATGCTTTGCCTCTATGGTTGAAATGATGAATAGTTGCTCTGTTTATTTTCTTCGTATGTTTTGCCTACAACTTTGTATCCTACCTAAGTTTTGAGTTTGTTGGCTTGTATGTTCAAACCTTAGCTTAAAAACTGTGGGTAGCAAAAAGCATGATCCTTGTCTAAGTTGTTGTGAGACATGATATGGAATAATAGAGTGCTATGATATTGTGCTTAGTGATGCTTGACATCCGGAGTTTTCCTTTTTGAAAAAAATCAAAACATGATGAGTTCCTCAATGATGAGAAATTTCCTATCCAAGGCCATATGTAGATTCTAGTTCTTAGCCTCCACATATGCAGCTTGTTCTCTCATTGAGCTTTGTCAAATTGTTGTGACCCTTGTTAGAACTCATACTCCCCTGATCAAGATCACGTACACGTTCATGCTAAAACTTCTACACCGGAAGTTAGCATTCATCATTTGCTCCATATTGCTTATGCATTCCTCCATAAATAAAACTCTATGTACCTTTGCATTATTCATCCCTCTCCAAATATCTCCAATAGAGACAAAGGGCTAGCTAAAAAAGAGAGAGAGAGAGAGAGAAAAGC
This sequence comes from Cenchrus fungigraminus, assembly GCA_036936925.1. NCBI lineage: Eukaryota > Viridiplantae > Streptophyta > Magnoliopsida > Poales > Poaceae > Cenchrus > Cenchrus fungigraminus. The sequence goes on from CM072779.1 coordinate 62,998,472, forward strand.
ATGCTCAAAAGCATGACAAAAATAAATAAAAAGAGCTAGCCCAGGTCTCGAAAATTTCAAAAGGAGAAAAAGGGATTGATATGTGCAAGAGAAAGAGTTCCACCATATAGATGGTAATAACTAGTACCTACTCCGGGGCTAGTGTCAACCTTACCATCAAATCCTCGTTCCTTCATATAAAACATGGCAATATCGAGCACCCATTTCTGGGCCTAGTATCCACCTTGCCATGCTCATATCCATCACACACATATGCACATCTTGATCAGGATGTATGTTTGTTTCTTCCAAGGATCGGGTTTTTGACTTAGCAAACCATGAGAGGCAAGTATGCCACATCTTCCCTACCTACAGCTCCACATACAGCCTATTAGGAGTAGGATGTGAAGAAGGGCAACATTGATGCCTTGGGGAGGAACCATACACTTTTTAGCGATCTGAGAGTATCATTTGAGGAACTCTAATTTTCTTTTGAAAAATTTGCAAAACCTCTGGATTGATAAGCTGATCAAGGTATGAGTGATTATGCACATGCTATATAACCATTCTGTCTCACAACCGCCCAAGGCAGGTGAAGCTATATACCCCACATATCAGGTGAAAGGTAAGAACATTGCCAACTTGTTCAACTCTTGGTAGAGTACTTTGCTGTATGTTTGCCATTAGTTGAGAATACAACATTGTAGCAACTCCTGATCAACCAACCTAAGTCTCTAATGTCTTGCTTCGAGACGAGCAAGAGGTTAGCTTGGGGGAGTTTGTTGACGGTGGAAATTCACCATTTCCAACCCTCAATATTCTCACATAAATGGAGGCATATGCATTATTTACTAGCATTTAGGTTTGAATAATGTAGTTCCACTTGTCCATGGAGATTATTTGTATGTAGGTGATTTACCCATTAAAAGAGATGGAAACTCAACTTCTATGAAGAAACCATGCCAACTCAGCTGAGGAGGCGGCTGCCACCAAGGGAAACATGGCAATCCATGTCATCGATCCAGGGGAGGCACTCACCGATGAATCAGAGGACGCCACATGGACTTCACATGGATCAAAGGGCCCACCTCGGATACCAAATCAAGCCATGCACCGGGGATGGATCAGAGGGCCCACAAGGCAGCCAACCAGAGGAAGCACACCAGGTGGGGCCACCCTAAGGGGCCGGCCGATCCTAGGATCGGCCGAACCACCTTAGTGGCGCCCCATCCTGGCCCTCCACGTGTTGGTTGCTCATTGGTCCATTGCCTCACTCCTGAGTGTTTAGGGGCCATTTGGGCGTCCGAGCAAGCCTTGTCCTCACCTATAAATAGAAGGGGAGGGTCTCCCATTTCTCACACACCACTCTCTCATTCTCCTCTCACTTTTAGTTTCCAAGGCTAGTGGGTAGGCTAGAGTAGCTCTTATTCAGGTTCCAAGTCCTCTTGGAAGTCTAGGTATGAGTTCTCTTTTATCTTTATTTCTTTGTATGACTTTGATCTACTTCAGTTATTCAGCAATTTCATATAAAGTCATGGTAGATCATATTCTTGATATGTTCTTGAGTTCATCCTCTGTTCATCATTTAGAGGCTCGTGTTCTTCGTGAACACTACCTTTTGATCCACTTGAAGGGTGATAAACTCCTTCCTTATGTGTTTGTTCATAAGTTAGAGGCTCGTGTTCTTCACGAACACGACCCTTTGTTCTTATTGATTAGACATAAGAGAGTTCATATTTGTTTATATGTCTAGCGTTAGTTGATCTTGTTAGATGGCATGAGAGTGTTGCATGAGGTCTGTGTTCAAGCTACGGTACTCGGTCTAGTTGACCAGTCTTCTGGTGGCTCTCACCCTGGTTCACAATAGCCCGGCCCGGGTGGAGTCTAGCAGCAACGTAGGCATGGTGCCTGGGTTGTCTGGCTACGATAGTTATGAGCATACCCCCCGTAACGATAGAGGTCGGTCCTCGAGTGGTGACAGCCCCGTTGGATCCTTGGGCAACCTCCGCGCTGTGGTACCTGTGGTACCTGCTGTAGGAGTCTAAAGTCTAGTTTCGCAGAGTGCTGGTAGTCGCGGGCTAGCTCCCCGTTTGTACCAGGGTGCTGAACCTTATCTCTCTCATGCAATACTCATGCCCATCTCTTGTATCTTCTAGCTTTGTATGTTTAGTACATTAGAACCTAGAGCTAACTTGTATGTTCCCCCTAAGCCGTAGTGTGCTAGAGTAGAGGTATATTTGAGTGTGTGTATCACACTACACTGTATATCTTTTATCTTACCCCTGTCTTTGAGTGTGTTGTTTCCTATATCTATCTCTTGGTTTACATTCAGAGCAAAAGCATAAGTCTAAGATATCCGCCATTGCCTTCCACAGATTCGATACCCTTGGAATACTCTCCTTCCTTAGGGAAATGCTACAATGGTTTATCTGTGCGCTTGCGGATTCGTTCATGATTGTTTAGATTAACCTTTGGCAAGTCTCGATGTTCACGCTAACCCGGTGCCATTAGTTGTGACATTAAGAGGTGCCTAAAGGCATTTCCTAGTGTTGTCGCTAAGGACGGGTCCCAGATCTGTTCTTAGGATGATGACGCTACGAAACGCCAACAAGGATGCTAGTTGTTCATGTGATCTCATTTTCACATCATGCATTGATTTGGAAAGTGAAGTGTTGTCTTTGAAAGAAATGCGCGATTATATGAGCGCCAAGTTGGTTGTGTATGATGAGATGAGTGCCAACCTTGAGAAAGAGAATGAACTCTTGCGTACCACATATGCTAGATGCATTGAGGAAGAAATTGAGAATTTGAGGAATATGACATGTGGTACTTGTGAGCTCCTCAAACTTGAAAATGAGGTTTTGCGCACAAGGTGCAAGAGTCTTTGTGTCAAGGGTTTGGATTCTCGCATTTCTTGTCACCCCGATGTTGCTGCTTTTACATTTGCTTCTTCTCAACCGGAGTTGACTTCTTCTCTTGAGCGTGAGTCTTTGGATGGTGGCATGTGTGGTGGTGCTTTGGATAGCTCTTTCATAGCTACTCCTAAGCTTGTGGCTTCTTCCGGTGTTGCCCAGGATGTGTCGGATGGCAAAGGTGCTTCTCACATATTTGGAACTCATGCTCCCAAACCAAAGTTCCAATGCACCTTTTGCAAGAAAGATGGGCATACCGTTGAGTTTTGCTTTCGCCGTGTCAAGCACGAGCGACATGTGCGTGCCAAGGTTTTTAAGAAGCCACGTAGTCTTTTTCATGGCACGTGTGATTCTAATGTGGGCACCAAGTCAGATGTTGGGGTTGATGCTTCTTGCTCTAAGTCCCAAGGGACTTCTCACTTACAAGAGAATGGTGATTCGTCCACTCAGACCGTGCCTCCTGATAGGCCTTTGTACCATTGCTCTCACTGTGGGAAGGATAGGCATCAAGAGAGCTTTTGCTACCGCCGGGCAAGGAGATTGCGGCGAGAAGGTGCTTCTAAGCCTTTGGTTGTTCATAGCCCTTCTCATGGCATGAACACTTGTGAGCCTAAGAAGGCACTATTTGTGGACGGGTTTTATGACACTCTTTCCAGTGAGTTAGTCCATGCTCGTGGACATGTTTCTAGAGTTTCTTGTGTTGGTCCACGTGATGCTTTCCATGGTGCTTGTGTTGCTTCTTCTGCTACGACCCCGAAGGATCTTTGCCTTTTTGTTTGTGGTTGCACTCAGTTTTCTTCGCGAGTGGCTCCTTTGAGGCATGGTTCTAAGGGTGTTCGAAAATCTTTTCATTCGAACCGGCATTTGCATCATGCTAACGCACAAGATAAGTTGAGTGCATCGTTTACTCGTGTGACCAAGTATTGGATTCCCAAGTATGGGCTTGCTAACCCTTTGGGATCCAAGGCTCGGTCTTTTTCGTCTCCTTGTGTGTAGGTATGGAGACGCAGATGGAGAACATGTGTTGGAGGGTACTTCATCTTTGGACATGGGATGATCAAGATAGGATGGTTCTCCACATCGCTTTGAATGGCTCTTGAATGCCTTTGTACACAAGTATAGTGAGTTTTCTTTTCCCCTTGTTCTCACTTATATATACTTGTTGCATGCTTTGATCTTCTGTCATGCTTGTGTATAAACCATGGTAGGCTAGCCACCTTGTTCATGATAGTTTTGTGATCTTGTATATCTATCTTGCTATCTTTGTATGATATTGTGGTGGATGATATTTATGAACATCATGCTTTATGGTTGCTCTTTGTGGTTATGACACGTTGTTCATCTATATCATGTTTGGCTAGCTCTATGGTACCTTTCTTGTTAGCATGTTTGTCCCCCATGTATATCTTGTCATGCTAGCTTTGTAATATATGTTGGTAGATGATCCATATGAACTTGTATCATGCCTTTGTTTTGTTCTTGTATCATGTTTGGCATGTTGTTCTTTGGTATCATTTTGGTTAGGCTAGTTGTATAGTTATGCAAGTAACATCCCAGAGTTTTCCGGAATGTTAGTTTTTGCAAAAATGTGGATTTCAAAATTTTTGCTTGGATTTGAGTGCATGCTTAAAATATTAAGGATGTCTTCTTTGACTCCTTCCCTAAATTCCTAGATTTATTTTGAGCTAAATAATAAATTTTAGGAAATATAAATGCTAGTGTGATAATTTTGGAGTTTATGACTTTTATTTGGATCTTATTTGTGTGTGGTTCAAATTTGAATTGAAATAGTATAAGGGATAGGATTAAGGAAAAATAGGAAAAACCCTTTTGATCCTGCTGGGCCTTATCTCTTCGCTGAAGTCCATCGGACCCCCTCCAAATCTTTTCTCTGGTCCACCTCTAGCCGGCCCACCTAAACCTCGCCGGCCCGTTTAAAACCTTTCAGCCCGCCAGCTTGCCTCCCACCTACCCCTTCTCCTTGTGCCGCTTACACGTGGGCCCCGCTTGCAAGCCGGTCCCCTGTTCCCCTTTCCCTTTCCTCGCTGACGCACACGAGCAGTGCGTGGGGACGCGACCGAGCTTCCTCTCACCGCATCGCCACTGCCCCGCTCCGCCTCGCACCGCCAGATGCTCACCGCGTGTCCACAGCACGGATGCTGAGGATCTCAGCCGCTCGCTCCTGCGCCTCGTAGCCCTAGCTCTCCCATATAAAGGCCGCACCGCACCCCTCCTTTCTCCCCAGTTTTCGCCGCCGTTGTTGGGGTTTTCCCCTGACCGCCTGCCACCTGAGAAGGAGAGAAGAAGGGGGGAGAGGAGAAGGAAGGGAGGAGTGGAACCCGAGGAGCCGCCAGGGACCATCGACGCCGAGGGGGACCCGGAGCGCCGCGTCGTCCGCCGGAACCACGACGCCGATGCCACCGTCCCAGAGCACCGCGAGCCGAGGAGCCAGAGCAGCCTGTGCGTGTACCTCGACGCCATCCTAGGAGCTCGAGCCGCCTGTTCCAAGGACGTCCACACCGCCGCACTCATGCTCTATTTCCTCTGCTCCTCTTCACCACCGCATCATCGCCGCCGAGCTCCGCCCGCCTTAACCACCAGGTGAGCTTGCCTCCCCGCTCGCCTGATGATGTGAGGAGCTGGCCTTCGTGCCGCTCACCTCTGCTACGGCCGGGAGAAATCCCTGAACCTGTGCGTCTTCCTGCTCTTGGCCTGCTTGCACCGCGCCGCCGCCACGTATAACACCGATGCCTGTGTCGCCGACCTTCGTGTCGTGCTCAACGCTTGCAGGACCGCCGTCGTCGCCGCGCACCGCTCACCCCGCTGGACCTCACCGCCCCTCTGTTTCCCCTGAACTGCTCGACCACACTAGCCGCATCGCCGATCTCTGACCATGGCATCACCATCACCATAGCCGGCCAAGCTCGCCGCCGTGTTTTCATGCACGCACGCACGAACCGGTGGAAGGCTAAGGCTTTGCCTTTGGCCAACCGAGCACACCCGTGCCGTGCCCGCACCCGCTCGTCACGCACACACTCCTGTCGTGGTTGAAGCACGTCGCCCAGCCCGCCGCGCCATCATGGCCCTGGACGCCGGCACCCACACGCACATGCGCGCACACACGCACCTTGCGTAGCTCGTTCGTATCCGAGGCACCCCGTCCGCGCACCAGCGCGCGCGCAAGCGCCTTTCGTGCGGCCGCCCTGCCTGTAGCCACACTGTGCGCTGCCGTCTGGCCTTCTGTCGCCGCTGCGCCGACCTGCGTCAGGGCGCCGCACACCAGCACGGCTGTGCGGCAGCAGTGGCCCGAACACTGGGTCACGCGCCTGCGTGTGCAAGCCCAGGTTTTGCCTTTGGTCAACCGGGCGCCTGCACCCTTGCGCACGAGCACCCTCCACCGCCGTGCAGCGTCCCGCCGCACCTTGCTCTTGTTCGCCGCCATGCCGATCCCCGACCTGCTCCGCCACCCCGTTCGCTGCGTACGCGCGAACACAAATAGGGAGGCAAGGCTCCCTTTTTGGGTTCATCTACACACCAGACGCACCCTTGCACAGCCAGGGGCACACGCTGACCTGCGTGCACACGTCATTCGCGCGGCCGCCCTGCGCTGCTTCACCGCGCTCTGCTCTTCTTTGCTCGCCGTCCTTGTGGAGGCCGAGGAGAGGCCTTGCGCCTGTGCATCGAGCCCTCTCGCTCCGGCCAAAGGCTGAGCCTTGCAACCATGCCTGCACCCAGCGCGCACACGCACTCTTGCACGCTAGCACGCCGGAGCCTGCGCTCAAGCCCGCGCCGCCGCTCTGATCCGCACCGCTGCGTGTGCCCCCGCCGAATCCGGCCAAGCCTGCATCTCTCTTTGCCCAAACCAAAACCCTAGGTGCCCGTGACCCACGCCATCCTGTTCCTTTGTCGGTTACCAGAGAACCTAGCCGCCGGCGGAGCCATCGCCACCGCGGAGTGCCTCTGAGGCGCCGCATCGAGCACCTGGTGGGCGCCAAGGCCCCAGCCTGGGGTTTTGTTACACATACAGGACCACACCGCAGGCAACCACACCAAGATCCCCAGGATCCTTTGCGACCAGCCAATCTCTGCTGAGCCACACCGCTGTCCTACTCCGCCCGTGCCGTACCGGATCCCGCCGGATCTCGTGCACCCCGCCACAGGTGCGGCCCAGTCAGCTGCCACTTGGACAGCATCTGGCTTATAGCCTGCCACGCAACCGCCACTTCAGCAGCTAGAGCCAGCCTTTAGCTAGCCCTTAGCTAGTTTAGAGCTAGCTAGAGTTAGCTAGTAGCTAACATAAAGTCGATGCTATTGTGTATGCGCAATTTAATTTCAGAAATGGTTTTAACCTTCAAAAAAACTAATTCTTACGAGCTCCGAAAAATATAAAACCACTTTCATAATCTTTCTAAAATCATGACGCACCCGTTAGTCAGGTGTTTTCTCTCTTTTGGCCCTTCCTGCTTCTTCTTTTGGTGTTATTTGCAATTAGCACTGGTATTTATTTATTTTCGCGAATCTAGGAGCTACTGGAGCTGCAGAGCCAACCCAGGACTACGACGATGACTTCGCCTTCAACGACTACCCGCTCGCAGGTTCATGCCCGACCGACTTTGAAATCCTATTAGGCATTGCTTGTAGAACTACTAGCGCTTTACTTTATGCATGATGATAGATATGATAAACCCTGCACTGCCTTCTTTATTTACCCTGTCCTTGAGTGCCCTACTACTACTACTATAAATATGTGTGTGTATATACGCTGAGCTTCGCTAGGCATGTGTTGGGGCTATGTGGTAGCTTTCTTGGCGTGTGTTGGAGACATCTTCTGGAAGCTAGCTACCGCTGCGTAGGCTCTTATTCATGTTATTCCGCCAAGAGGCATGTAATGATGTACTCCTTTAATGGGTTTGTAATAAAAGTAATACTTTTGGATGCTTATTTCCGTTGTATGGTTGTGTTATTCATCTGTGATGGAATTCTGTACGTGATAGCGTCTGATCCAGGGACTATCGCAAGGTACAAGGTGACGGGTTTTCCCCTCCGAAAACCCAAGTTGTTACAATGCACCATGTTTACATGTTTGCTAGCCCATGCTTATATATGTGGAATCATGTTACAATGCTTTATTTATCTTGATTAGTATTGTCAATGCATTGTGTAGCATGTTTTGAGCATTCTATGGGTTTTCAGCTTGCCTTGTCTTCGGGTTGTGGTTTGTTCCTCTTTTGGCTTTCTCCCTTTTTCGGTTGGTTTTAGAGCTTCTCTTTTGCTCTTTCTTTTCTTAGATTTTGCTTCACTAGTCGTCTTTGGTTGAGGGGGAGCTTGGCTTCTTTTGATGGGGAATTTGTTTTTAAGGGTGTGGCTTTTGGTAGCCATTTGTGATCCTTCAATTGGTATCCTTTCTAAGGTACTCAATTGGGATCTTTGGCGGTCTTGCAATTGGTATCTTTTCTATAGTACTCAATTGGGATCTTTGGTGGCTCTTCGCTCGCTTGAAGCGGTTCTTAGTTGGTGTGTCCCCTTGTGAGCTTTCTTGGTGTTAAGTCAAGTTCCGTGTCTCCCCATGCATTTTGCATAGCATATGTATTCATATATCATGATGTATAGACTTCGGTAGGTTTGACATTCACGTCTTGCATTGTGTCATATATCATGTTGCATTTGTTGTACATATCTACCTTTGTTGCATTTGTATCATATGCATGGTAGGTTGAGCTTCTCCTATATGCCATTAATACTATGATATGCTATTTGTGAGCTTTTGAGCATGTTTGATATAATTTCGTGATGGATAGCTATGCTCTTGATAGTTTTGCTACATATGCATGTTGAGATGGCTATTTTTGGAAAATGCTAGGATAGGCTCTCTCTTGTGAGTTTTAAGGCCTTGCATGATCTTAGTGTGCTTTGGTGGTCTAGGTCACACTTAATTCATGGTTGGATATTTAAGTGTGCTTCTCACTTGGGGTCAAAGACCAATTTGTCATTATGAATGTTTAGCCCATGTGTTACCTTGTGGAGGAGCATAAGCTTCTTTTTGCCGCAAAGGCACTTCATGTACCATTTTACGCTTAAATGTGAAAAATGAAATTGGTATGAAATGCTTTGCTTGAAATTATGCTCTCACTTGATCCATGTCATAAATGATTTAAATCTAAAATTATATGGGTGCTAAACCGTTGCATGTTATCTACCATGAGAAGTCTCATTTTAAGAAGTAGACACATGGCTCGGTGGCTTTAACATGACATGAGATGCTTATGGGTGTTTGTAATGATCTTGTGTTGAGGATATGTGACCTAGCATGCAGTTTGTGTGATCTAGATTCACTTTGGTATGCTTTGCTCATGTTTAGGTCTTTGGCTCATGAGATGGAATTTTTTCGCAAAATTGTGTATCTTGATTATGGCTTGCTCATATGCTTATATAGCTTTACTATCTTGATGGCTATGCTTCTATGCAGCTTTGGAATGTCTTGCTTGCTCATTTGCTCACTTGTAGCTTTTTGTGGTGCTTATTGTATATTTGAGAAGCTAGTAGTTGAAACGTTTGGAAAATTGCCTCATTTCATGCACTGATATAAAAAGAGAAAAGTTTGTGCATTGCTAAATGCATCTGGGCATGTTTAGATGGTTTTCAGACTGTTTCGGCAATTTTCAGAGCAAAATTTGGAGAAGCGGTCTTTTGGGGCGGTTTGACCGCCCTGCATACAATAAATCCGGGGGGGCGGTCTAACCTCCCTGGGGGGTCTAACCGCCCCAGGCAGACTAGGCAGTGTTTGCTCTTTGTCTTGCATTGGCATTTTTGCATGCATTTGTTCCATGCGAGTTTGCATTTGTTTAAGCGGAGTTTGCATGTGTGCAGGGGGAGCTTCTTTGTTTGCTTGAGTTGCGTTTTTGGTGGTTTTTCTCTTTGCTCTTTTGCATGTGTTTAGGCTGAGCTTTGTATGCTCTTTGGCCCTAGTGCATGTGTTTAGGGGGAGCTTGTGAGCTTGGTGTGATCTTTGCTCTATCGCATGTGTTTAGGGGGAGCTTTGTATGCTCTTTTGGCCTTAATGCATGTGTTTAAGGGGAGCTTGTGAGTTTTGCGCTCTTTTGCCGGTGGTGTTGAGCCCCTTTGCCTCTTCTTGAGGAGCCGGTAGTCCATGATCGGTGTTGAGCCCTTTGTGCCTCTTCTTGAGGGATCATGCGTTCTTATCTCAGTTGTGTCGAGCCATTGCCCATGTCTTTGGGGACAGAGATTTTTAGTGGCGGTGGTCTTTGTGGTTTCTCTCATGCCAAGTGTCTTTGTTCTTTGCCTTTGTGTGGCTTTCGTTCACTTGGATGAGGTTTTCGGTCTTTGCCCTCTCAAACTATTTCTTTGTGCTCGCAAGTTGTCAACCCACTCCTCAAGGGGGAGAAATTTGGAAAATCAAGTTGATATGAACCTTGATTTGATGGTGATGAGCGGTTGACAAGTGCTTTGTTAAGAGCTGAAATTGGTTTGATGGCTTTTGGGTTTTGCTTGTAGCTCTTGTGGGTTGCTTGACTCTTTAGTGGTGTTTAGCCTTTGTGCTTCCTTTGGTGCTGAGAGTCTTTGGTTGGAGCTCTTCTCATTTCAAGTTGCCTCGTGTTTGCTTTTTCTTGGCTTTTGGGCACTTGAATGAGCTTTCTTTTGCTTTCAAACCATCTTTTGTCAATGCGCTCATCAAGGGGGAGATTGAGGAACCAAGTTGAGATGTGCCTTGGTTTGTATGTGTTGAGTGATTGACCGCATGATTTGAAGCTTTGTGTAGTGTTGTGTTGTGTGTGTTGTGTCGTGTGTGCATGTGTATTTACCATGTTGCCTTAGTGGTGTGTTGTCAATGCACTCATGATGAGTGGTTGATAATGTTGTGTGGACTGACACTTGGCCTAGTATTGCAGGTGCAGGTTGCGGCTTGGTTTGCGTTGGTGCAGGTGAAGAACAAGCGTGAAAGGTCTATGTCTGTGTGACCTCGAAGGAGTGGAGAGACAAGTAGGCTTGGTTCGAGGGACTCGGTGGCCGACGGGATCAAGTGCGGGCCGCATGGTGGCAAGAAGAGCAAGATGAAGTCGTGTACAAGGAGCCGGTGCAGGGTAGCGGCTAGCAACCGAAGTCTGCGTGCGGGGTTTGTTGGTTTGGCCATAAAACCAACACCGAGCCGAGACGACCATGGCGGCCAAGTCATGAGTGGGATTGGCGTGGAGGTCGCACCAAGTCCGCGGGGTTTGCAGTAGTTTGGCCACAAAACCACTAGGTTACTTGGCTGAGCCACAAAGCCAAGACCGAGGACTCGACGGGGCGAGCCGGCCTGCCTGGGGCGGTCTGACTGCCTAGTCAGGGCGGTCTGACCGCCTAGCCAGGGAAAGACTGCGGGCAGGGCGGTCTGACCGCCCAGGAGGGGCGGTCTGACCGCGTGGGCTATCCCTACGAAATCTTGGCCTCAAACCAACTAAAATGAGAGGAATCGAGATCCTATGAAAACATCTCCACCAAGTCGAGTTCATCCAATCCTCACCAAATCGAGCCTGATTATCGACGTTTGAGGGGTCAAGATCATCACCAAAGATGCGCAAGACATCCACCCATGATCCCCTCAAAGAAATCCGGAGAGAAACACCCTCAAATCCGACGAACAAAAATCCCTCCAAAAAGGCTCTAAAAAAGCCAAACGTAGGGAATAAAAGATATGGCACAAGATGAAGAGGAAGTAATCACTATGATTCACTTAGCCATATCCGAATACAAGCCACTCACAAGAATCACAAATCTTGGATGGCAAAAAGCTCAAATAAAGAGCCAACTCTCTCCTCTCACCTTCTCTCCCAAGAGCACCCCAAAATGAAAGAGCACTCCCACCTCGAGCCTAAGAGCTGGCTGAAATTCAGCCCTCTCCTATATATATAGGCCCTCCGGAAAAGACCGAAGTGCCCCTACACTAGGAGATACATTACAAGCCCTCACAGGGGCATTTTGGTCAACACATGAAGTTCTCCATCGGACGGCCGCACATCTATCGGGCCTTCGCGTCCTCCCGACGCAAGCACCTCGATCATGTTGTGTGTCGCCCGCTTCGAAGCTTCCCGACGCACCCGGATACCGTCTCCGTCACACCGGGCCCTCGGGCTCGGTTTTGAGGCCCAAACTGAGAAACCCTCCTCCTGATGGTTTTGTGGCCAAACCACCAAACGCCACGTACAAGCTTCGGTCATTAGCCGCTACCTTGCACCGGCTCAGTGTTGGCTTTGTGGCCAAACCAACAAACCCCGTGTGCAAGCTTCGGTCGTTAGCCGCTACCTTGCACTAGCTCCATGTCCATGACTTCGTTTTGCTCTTCTTGCACCATGCGACCCGCACTTGATCCCGTCGGCCACCGGGTCCCTCGAACGAAGCCTACTTGTCTCTCCATCACTCTAGAGGCCACCTTTGCATAGACCTTTCGTGTTTGTTCTTCACCTACACCAACGCAAACCAAGCCACAACCAACACCTGCAATACTAGGCCAAGATTCAGTCCACACAACGTTGTCAACCACTCATCACGAGTGCATTGACAACACACCACTAAGGCAACATGGTAAACACACATAACACAATGCACACGCGACACAACACAACAAGCCACCGACAAGGCAGAGGTGGAGTGGAAGGCACCAACCGGCAAGGCGTTCCCTTCGGAGGACGTCACCAAGCAGGTCGTCTTCGCCTCCTACTTCGAGCGCGGCTTCAACATCCCCACAAGGGACTTCTTCTATGGATTGCTCCACTACTACCGCCTGGAGCTGGTACACCTTGTTCCCAACTCCATAACAGTAGTCTCGTCTTTTATTCATATGTGCGAGGCATAGTTAGGTATACCGCCACACTTCAAAAATTGGTGGTATTTCTTCCAAGTGAAGAAGCCGGGCAAGGCACCATTCGTAGGTAGTGCTGGTTTCTACCTTAGGTCTAGCCTTAAGGCGGAGTATATAGAGATGGAGCTGCCAGACATCAATGTTGGGTGGAGGTCGGAGTGGTTCTATATCGCGAACCAGAAGCCAGAGCTCCCGAAGCGAACGGGATTTGGTCCAACCAAGATCCCAGAGTGGGATCTTGCGCTGACCTCCCATGAGAAGGAGGAGATCGGCCCGCTCCTTGTCATCCTGAATGACCACAAGGAAGCAGGTCTGACAGGGGGCGCTGTGGCGATTAGTTTCAGTCGTCGCCAGATCCAGCCGATCAAGGATCCAGTGCATCCGGTGTACGAGTACTAGGGCCAGACGGACCCAACCTGCGAGGCCAACAGGAAGGTCTCCAAGGAAGAGATGGTGGCTTGCGTCAAGGAGCTCTTCTGTGGACGGATCCACAACAAGACATGCCCGAAGGCATACTCGTTGAAGCACGCACCCGACCTGGTAGGTCGCTGACCTTAGCATTTTTGTTGATGACATCTTTATTAGGAGGTTGACCTCACTAATATTCTTCTTGATGCTTTCCTGCGTGCAGGCTCGCGCAATGGACTATTGGTGCCCCGCACCATTGCCTGCCGGCCAAGAGCCGCAGAGGAAGATAAGGTCACTAGAGGAGATCCAGCAGCCACCAGCCCAGCTGGTTGAAGACTACCTGTCTGACTCATCGGTTGAGGCGAACGGGGACAATGTTCTGGAGGTCACGAAGAATGCCAGCAGACAAACCTACCGGACGCGACATGCCATCGGGAAGGTGGCATAGTCGAAGGTGGGGGCCACCAAGACTGCCAATCTGGGGAGTGCCAAGAAGAAGTGGAAGAGGAGCAAGAGCTCCACTCCCCCGCCAAAGCAGAAGAAAAGGGAAGAGGAGGTCACCGCGGATGATGAGTCTGATGAGGTCGATGAGGAGATTGAGATACCAGATCTCAGTCCTGAGACCAAGCAGCGCAAGGAGAAAATGATGAAGGTCACCCAGGATGACCTTCACCGCATCAAGGACCCTAAGCCCGTCAACGTGTTGCCTTCCCAAGCGGATCGTGACGTTGAGGCGGACTAGCCACAAATCAACTTGCCGCCACCACGTCAAGAAACAGCCACGAAGGGAGGACAGGGTCCGGCCATGCTGGGGGCTGGAGGTCAGCCGTACAAGGCCAGAGAGATTGATTGGAACGGTATTCCGTTCAAAAATGACATCCATGATGATCACAAAGACAGCGTGATGATTCGGAGTTCCCTCATCATCCTCAGGCAGGCCTTCCAGGTAAGAGGTCATTGTTGCAGTAGAATATGTAGGTCTCCATCAAGTGTTAGTAGGCTAACAATATTATCCTTTGCAGATCGAGCCAGAGCTCGGGCCGACTTGTGCAAGAATGCCGCAGATGTGATGCTGGAGGCACGACAGTTGGAGCAAGAGCTTCAATGGGTTAAAGAAGAGGCCGCCCTCAACAAGAAGAAACTCGAGGACGAGAAGAAGAAGCTCATGGACGAGCAGGAGGAGCCGAAACACATGGCTGTAAATACAGACACCCTTTTGAAGGAAATCAGCAATGGTAAGACCATGATCCGCCTAGGTCGTAGGGTTTGTTTATCTTGTGATAAACTCATGCTGACGGCTTGTTTATGCAGAGGCTAAAGGATGACCTCAAGGAGGCTGAGAAAGCCATTGACACCCTCAAACAGGAGAATAAGATGTTGAATGATAGTGAGTACACTGTTTGCTGAAAACTAGCTCATGAAAAGCAAATCAGGAGGGATCTGGAGATCAACCTCGTGGTTGCAATGCAGTCTCTTTATAATGATCAAGTGCTCATTGCAGGTCATGAGGTGGAGATGGCCGATCTTTAGAACGCCACGGGCTTCATTATGAACAAGGTCGTCCCGCAGCCCACCCAAGGGGAGCCAATGCCTCTACTGGAGAGACTTATGGCCACCTTGGAGTGAGTCGACGAGCTACTCAACAGTTCAAGCAAGACAGCAGCCATGGAGACACTCGTTCGGGTCAAGTCCCACTTCCCACAGGTGGAGGTCAAGAAGATTGCTGAGGGCCCCAACGTGGAAGCCGACCTCGAAACCATAGAGGTTGAGGTAGATGACGTCGCGGACAAGGTTGTAGAGAGCCTTGCCTCCGAGGATGATGAAGAGTAGAAGACCTGTTGTAATAGGTTAGCTTTTGGTGCCTTTGTTGGCCGGAGCACAACAATCCCTGTGCTATGTATAAATAATGTAAATTTCCTCTTTATCATGCAAAGTTTCTTACTTATACGAACTTGATGGCTCGGAAGCACTTGTGTATTTTAATTTACTCGCTAACCACTACTCATGAAGAGGACAACTTATCGACCATACAGCTCAGCATGGAGACTTACACATGATCGACGTGCGAGAGGAGTCAAGGACTCAGGTTTAGCAACCTCACAGCCAAGTTCGAACAAGCAACAAAATGAGCAATCAAAAGTAGAAAATGATCCTCAGGTCGAGCGACCCTTTAGTTGCCAAGGCCAAGCCCCCGAGCATGTCGAGGGGGAGGAAAACACATCATCCTCAGATCTAACGACCCAGTAGTTGGCAAGGCCAAGCCCCCGAGCATGTCGAGGGGGAGGGGAACAACACAACACAGGAAAGGGTCCAACAATTTCAAAGGTCGACAGAAGACTATCTAGAAACTAATCTTTATTCAACTGAATTTAACAAAAGTAAATAGTACATATCTTAGTAATGTACATATTCTACGGATAGAATCATCGTAGGTGCTCCACATTCCAAGGGTTTGGAAGTCCTTGACCGTCGCCGCATTAAAGGCGATAGGTCGATGGGTTCATAACTTCTATAACGATGAAGGGGCCCTCTCATGGGGCGGAAAGCTTGTGCATCCTGTCGGTTTTCTGTATCCTTCGCAGGACCCGGTCACCGACGTTGAAGGAGTACTCCTTGACATTGCGGTCGTGATAGCGACGTAGTTGCTAGTCGTGGCGCACCTGCCGCATTATGGCTGCCACTCTGTTTTCTTCAAGGCTGTCGATGTCGACTCGACATGTCTGCTCTGATTCTCCTTCGTCGTAGTGTTGGAAGCGAGGTGCCCCAAAGACCACATCGGTGGGGAGGATGGCCTCCAAACTATAGACCAAGAAGATGGGCGAGAAGCCCGTAACCCAGCTGACCTAAGTCCGGAGACCCTAGAGGACATGTGGAAGTTCAGCGAGCCAACGGGTACCATAGTAGGAGGCATCATCAAAGATGCGGTCTTTCAAGGCTTGCAGCACCATGCTGTTGGCACGCTCGACTTGGCTGTTGCACCGGGGTTGGGCGACTGACGAGTAGTAGACGTCAATCATGCTGTCGTGGCAGAAATCCCAGAACACCGAGCGAGTAAAGGCTGAACCAAGATCGATGATGATCCTGCTGGGCACACCGAAGCGGTATGTGATTTCCTTGATGAACCTGGCTGCCTCCTCAGATCTGATCTTGGCAACAGGTCAGACCTCAATCCACTTGGTGAATTTGTCCATAGCGACAATGATGTGTTTGTAGCCGCCAGGGGCGACTTTGAACAGGCCTATAGAGTCCAAGCCCCACATGGCGAAGGGCCATTAAGGGGGGATCGTGCGCAGGACCTGAGCAGGCAGGTGCTGCTGTTTGGAAAAGATTTTGCATTCTTTGCACCTCTTGATGAGGTCTGTGGCATCGCTCATGGCCGTGGGCCAGTAGAAGCCAGATCGGTACACCTTGCCGACCAGATTGGCAGAGGCTGCGTGAAAGCCACACTCACCACTGTGGATCTCAGCTAGGAGCTGAATACCCTCCGATCACAAGATGCATTTCATCAACACGCTAGTAGACGCTGCTTTGCGGTATAGCTCTTCTCCAATGACGACGTAGTTAGCAGTACGACATGTGACCTTCTCGCATTTTGACTTGTCATCTGGGCCCAAGTAGTGGATCATGAAGTCAATGAATGGCTGGTGCCAATCACCTTCTGCTTCTGCCATAAGCACGTCACGGGGAGGTGCAGGTGCTGGGTCTGGTTGCTCTGTAGCTGGGTTGTCTGGGTCCAGAATCTTGATGGACGGATTGCGCAGGTCTTGAATGAACACACTGGCCGGAACTAGTGCTCACTTGGAGCCCAATTTAGAGAGGACGTCGGCGGAAACATTATTGTCGCAAGGAACATGGTGGAATTCGACTCCCTCGAAGTGGCCTTCGAGTTTTCGAATCTCAGCACAGTAAGCATCCACTGTGGCTTTGACACAATCCCAGTTCTTGATGACTTGCTCGATGACGACCTTGGAATCGCCATAAGCAAGTAGTCGCTTGATGCCCAGAGACACCGCGATACGAAGCCCGTGGATGAGAGCTTCGTACTCCGCTCCATTGTTGGAGGCCTTGTAGTGCATTTGAAGCACATACTTGAGCTGGTCTCCTTTAGGAGAGATAAGCAATACGCCTACTCCAGCACCCTCAAGGTTGAGTGCGCCGTTGAAGTACATGATCCAATGTTCAGGCCGTTCCATAGACGGGAGCATCTGAATTTCAGTCCACTCTGACACGAAGTCAGCGAGGATATGAGACTTGATCGCCTGCCTAGAGCAGAACTTGAGGTCGAACTCACCGAGCTCGACAGACCACTTGGCAATGCGGCCATTGGCATCTCGGTTGCCAAGAATCTCCCCTAGCGGGAAGGATGAAGGCACCTTGATGGAGTGAGCTTGAAAGTAGTGCCGGAGCTTCTGTGATATGATCAAAGCGCATAGAGGAACTTCTGAGGCTCTGTATAACGTGTTTTAGTGTCGGTCAAGACCTCGCTCACGTAGTACATAGGTCGTTGGACAGGATAGGCCTGCCCTTCTTCTTCTCGTTTTGCAAGGAGGACGGTGCTCACCACATTAGTGGTTGCTGAGATGTAGAGGAGGAGTGTTTCCTTCGGCTTGGGAGGCGTCATGATCAGCAGAGAGGTGAGACTCCTTGAGCTTGTCAAAGGCTTGCTGAGCTTCGTCGTCCCACACAAACTTATCTACCTTCTTCAATAGCTTGAAGAAAGGCAGACCTTTTTCCCCGAGCTTGCTGATGAAATGACCTAGAGCAGCCATCATACCGGTAAGCTTCATACGTCCTTCTTGCAAGATGGCCTGTCCATGTTAATAGAGACGGAGTGCCCGATCTTTCGGTGAGTGGAGATAACTTCGATTTGGTGGAAGTAGACACTTACGGTCCGACTACGACGAGCAAGACTCAAAGCGCTAATGCAATCGCTGAACCAACTCCCTATGGTTACCAACCTTGTCGGCGCAAGGTCAGCCTAATCACAAGATCAATTCCTATATGCAATCGAAGAACGAACAAGAATCTGAGGTGAGCAATCTTAATATCACTCGAAGGTGGAGTTCTGAATCACAGAGGACAACACGTATTTGTGCGTGTTCTGGGGTAGCTAAAGCTAGATGTAAAACAAAACTCAAGTTGTAAACAAAAGGGACTCTATCTAATATAGAGGAAAGGGAAAAGGGGGCACAGCCCCTGGCGGCCACGAGGAGGGCGCGCGCGGCCAGGGAGGGGGTGATGAGGACAGGACACCCATGCATACGGCCATGATTGGTGCATGGAATGGAGTAGAAGAAGTCCAGCAAGGGTGTCCAAGTCGAAGAGGAGGCACGAGGCTAATCCGGTTCGAGTCCCCAAGGTGGAGGCCCAAAGCAATTCAAGTTCGAGCCCAGTTCGGAGTCCAGGACCAGTGCGTACTAAAAACACTGCCCAGGTCGCATACGAAGTCGGTTTTGGACGTTCTTTATATGGCTGGAAGCAGAATTTCATAAAGTTTCCAATGACACTAGTTTCAGGCCTAAATTCGTCCCGAGTCAACAGGAATCGTCGAAAGAAGTTGACATCCAGAATCTGCCAAGGTGCTACGTTGCCGGTTTGTTGGGCCTTAAGCCCAAGTTGAGGGCGCCCCATCCTAGGTCGCCCCCAACCCTAGGACGCCCCTCTTCATATACTCAGTAGCCGCCACATTTAGAACTCGAGTTTTGTTTTACATCTAGCTTTAGCTACACCAGAACACACACAAATACGTGCTGTCCTCTGTGATTCAGAACTCCACCTTCGAGTGATAGTAAGATTGCTCGCCTCTTTTTCTTGTTCATTCTTCGATTGCATGCAGGAAACGATCTTCGTGATCAGGCTGACTTTGCACCAGCAAGGTTGGTAACCATCGGGAGTTGGTTCAGCGATTGCATTGGCGCTTCGAGCTCGCTCGTCGTAGTCGGATCGTGAGGGTCAACAACCACCAAATCGAAGTTATCTCCACTCACCGAAAGATCGGGCACTCCGCCTCTATCAAGTGGTATCAGTTTATGAGGTTGATCGATGAGTTTATCTAGTGTTTTTATTTCCTACAGTCCACAAAAACCAAACAAAAATTTGTTTTTAGATTAGATCCTTGTCCCAGCAACCCTTTTAGCCTCGCACCTTCTTTCAATAACTTGCTTTGTTGAGTTTGCGTGCTTTGTTCGTTCAATCGTGACTGGTTACTTGTGTTCTATCCTTTGTTTCTTGTTTTCCTTCTAACACCCTAGTTTCACCACCGTTTCTTTGCTGCTCATCTACCGCCGCGCACGCCAAAACCCACGCCACCCACCTCGTGCGAACCATCCTATCGCGCCAACGCCCTCCCTCCTCGCGCCCCCAACTCGACCAGGGCCGCGTCGCGCCTCTCCCCCTGATCGCCCCCTACCTGCCGCCTAGTGTGTTTGGAAAGTTAAAAAAAGGAAAAAAAGAAAAAAAAGAAACAATCAAAAAAGGGAAGAGTCCAACATGGAGAAGGAGGTTGATCCGGCCCGGTGGAGAGTCCCCACGCGCGGCGTTTCCCTCCATCGCGGGGCACTTTTTCCCCCTGTCCGCAATGTGAACCCCCCTCCCAGCTACGTTGTGCCCCTGCTAGGGTTTCCTCCCTGGGCAAGTGATAAGTGTTGCACTTCTCCCCTCCCACCGAACCTTCACGCCTGATTTTTCCCCCTACCGCGAGTCGCTACATTCCCTCCCGCTTGCGCTTCATCTCTGGACAGTGCCGCCTTTTCCCCTCTTTCCCCACGCCGTGCCATCTCTTCATCTCTCCTTCTTGGTACCATACTCTGAGGTTGGCCTTACTCTAGAGAGAGAGAGAGAGAGAATACCCCTGTACTTTCAGAAAAAGTGTGTGTGGTGTTTTGCTGTTTGAGATCCTCTGTGTTCATATTATCCGTTTTGAGGACCTCTGCAAAAAAAATCAGAGGAAAAAAATTAGGAAAAGAGGATTTTTGTGTGCCTTCTGCCACCTTCCTTGCTTCTATCTTTTCGATTTCACTTGTTGCCAACAGCTATTGTGACGTGTTTAGCACTCTTATTCAACTTTGCATTATTGTTTGATTGTGCTAATCCTTGATTTGAGTGCAGCCTACCCAGAACTCCACATAGTTCTACGAGGTGCAGATTTTGTTTCTCCAGGCAATCACTCCTTCAATCTTTCACAGGTTCCACCGGTTGGTTGCAGGTCGCCCCTGTGTGCGTGGTAAGAACGTATAAGAATTTGATAACAGCACTAGTTTGAGCGTCGTGTGAGCCGTTACACCCCTGTTTTGTCGTCGATTTTGTTTTTGTGTTTGCGCTAACAATGGCAGACGACGACAAAAGGGATGACCAGCTGCAGGACATGCGGACACGAGTTGGTGGACTTGCCGCGGACCTTCAGACGATATATGCACGGCTGGATTCGATGACCACTTCATCGACAGAGCGGTTCGATACACTCGACCTCGCACAGACGACCGCTAAGACCACACTCGACACCGTCGTGGCGCGACTCGATGCTTTGCACACAATGCTCACAGAGTTGCAGAAGGATGACAGAGACCGCCTGATTTGCTTGATGTTTCTTGTGATAAAGATGAATTGTGTGCTACTACTTCAGATTTACATGCTAGTGCGGAAAATAAACATGTTATGCATGTTGCTAGTAAAAATGATGAGCTACATTTGTTGTATTCTTTACATACTTTGGGTTACATTGAATTTGATGATTTGTGTAATCTAGAATGTTTAGAAGAGAGACTTGTTGCATATACTGATTTGCCATGGTTGTCTAAACATTCATATATGTTATTGGCAAATATAACAACAAAGGACAATATATGGTACATCGGGTTTACATTTGTACAAATCTGAATTCTCCTTTTGTTGTGCACGATTGTGATCGATTAGAGGGTAACCATCCTACAAACATTTTCACACGTTCCTCTAGTAGTTTTGTTTCACAAGAAGGGAAGCATTGCTGGTGGCTTCCTATAATTTTTTGTACTAAATTTTCTTGCGAGCAACCAGCCATTAGTGTTGTGTCTTTTGTTTGTACTAGTAAGATGCACGTGCGACACGCACGTATTAAAAATATAACTTAATTTTAAAAATATGTTAGTATAGTGATACAAACTAATAAGTGTCACTTATAATCCTTCTTATTAAGATAATCCTTCACTTGTATATAGTTTCACGTGCCCAAAATTTTCCCTGTGCACCAAAACATGAATTTACGAACCCGTTTAGTTTCCAAAATTTTCCCCACCTACCCGTCTTAATTAGAGTATTAAGCGTGGATTAATGACAAAATCTATTACATAACCCCTCTCAATTTGCGAGACAAATCTAACAAGCCTAATATGCTATGATTACACAACATCGTCCTGCAGTAAACAATATCTAATGACGAATTAATTAAGCGTAGTGGATTCATCTCACGATTTCTGTCCATCCATGTAATTAATTTTATAATTAGTCTACGCTTATTACCCCTAATAGGTCTTGAAAGCCCTCGAAATTTTCTCCTAAAATTTTCCCCAAACTAAACAGGCCTAATTACCTTGGTAACATTGTACTTTGACAACTTCATGCAAACAAATTAAAGCATATCAAACATTTAGACAAAACACTTGAGTCCCCCTCCAAGGAAATCATCGAACAAAGGGAAGGCAAGCCAAAACAACACTTTATGTTAAACAACACTGTATGTTAGAATGGAATATGATGCTGAACTTTAATGGAAAGCAATTGTTATCCTGTATAACTTCTCATACTACTATTTTACATATATTAATTTTTTCGAAGGAGAACCATTTTTTGGTGGAGCACAAGTCAAATAGAAACCTAAATGTTTCTTTGGAAAGAAAATTTTGCAATTACGCAAATGATGTTTCCTTCAATCATCAAATAGTTTAACTCCAAGATCTGAGTACTCTAATATGTGTATGAAAGCCTCAAAAAACTTATGCCTTAATGTACAATTCACCAAATAATATCATGTAATCATAAGGTTGAAAGGACATCATGTTACTGTAAATCGCATAAATCTAGCCCTCGAAAGTGGCCATGAATTCAATTATCAAGTGGCGAAATAATTCAAATAACCTAATTTACTTGACTGAATCCAGCACTTTAAATAATTCAAAGACCCTGATTTATTGAACTGAATCAAGTACTTTAATCACTCTTTAGAAAGCTAATGTAATTTCTTAAGCAGTCTGTACAAAGCTAATTGAATTTATTAAATTAGGTAGCATCTCTGCAGTCAAAAGCACGTGATGAGATCTAGTCTCCTGATTACCAAACCTGTACACATGGATAGATTTAGCATCTAATTACCCAGAACTAACCCAATGCGGAGAAAAGGAAGAAAAAGGAAATCAATCCATTAAATACCTATGGAAGGTCACAACCCATTCATCCTACTCTTATCCTCACCCTCCTGCTGTGACCGATGATCATGTTCAGCAGCACAAATCTTCATCCAACAATAAAGGTAGCTGTGATCAAAATAAGCAGGCCGAGGATCCTTTTCTCTCTCGGGATGATTTGGTTGGAGATGGAGTGATGGACTCATGGAGACACATGCGCTCCCAGGGAGATTTTCGTGGTGGCTTGTTTGAGGGGTTTCTTGGAGGGATTCTTGTTGGGTGTCACACATGAGGTCTTCATGCCTCTTTTCTTGGTCACTTTGCCCCAGAAATCCTTTGGGTAATCCTTTGATTTGGGTCGATTTCGGAGCTCTTGGAGTTCATGACCTAGAGACCTTCGATTCATGATTCCTCTTGATTGGATGGGTTTCGGTGGATATCCTTTGGTGGAGAGGTCATTCATGAGGTGACCCAGCTATCCCCGAAGTTTCGTTGCAATCCGTGGAGTGAATCAGGAGATCGGGTGAAGGGAAGTTGGGAGTTGACCCGTAGACAGATTCTGCAGGGGAGGCGGTCTGACCGCCCAGGGCAGGCGGTCTGACCGCCCTGGGGGTTTCGCGAGGAAAGTGTTGGTTTTCTGGGGATTTACTCTGAGAGCTTGTTTGCCTTGATCAGAGTAGTTTC
Source organism: Cenchrus fungigraminus (assembly GCA_036936925.1). Taxonomy (NCBI): domain Eukaryota; kingdom Viridiplantae; phylum Streptophyta; class Magnoliopsida; order Poales; family Poaceae; genus Cenchrus; species Cenchrus fungigraminus. The sequence goes on from CM072779.1 coordinate 63,021,685, forward strand.
CAGGAGAAATCTTGGGTCGATTTGGAGTCGTGAGCTTCGGGTTGTGATTTTGGGGAATTTCTAAGCCTAGGCGGTCTGACCGCCCCTGGCAGGAAATTTCCCGTGTGTTGTTTCCGCTGTTGTGGTTGAGTAGTTTCAGTGCTTGCTGGTGAGGTTTGCTCCTAGGACTAGTAGCACTCCAGTGGCTACGTGGTCTTGGCAAACGTGCGGATAGAGTGGTGCAAGTGAATTTGGGATCAAGGCCGTGTTCATCTCGTTGGAGGAGCCATCTCCCTCGAGAAAGAATTTTTATCGGCTCCCATTCACTCCCCGCTCCCTGGTCGCCCAATCCGGTCCTTCAGAGCTGGTTACGGATCTTTTTGATTCTAACCAGTCTAAGATCCAAAGATGGGTGACTACGGAAAGGGGTCGGGTCCTCCGCACTTCGATGGGAAAAATTACCAGATGTGGGAGAGGCGCATGGGCGCGTTCTTGCGTGGGAAAGGACAATTGATCTGGGATGTGACACAAAATGAGATTTATGTCATTCCGGACGATTTCATCCTCCCAGGTGCTCGGGACATGTGTGAGGCCAACAGCAAGGTTGTGGATTACTTGTTCCGTGCTCTGTGTGCCGCAGAGTTCGATCGCGTGTACTCAGAGAAGGTGGCTGGAAAGATTTGGGCTAAGTTGAGGATCGCTCATGTTGGGAACGCTTAGGTTCAGGCGCGTTTGTTTGCCACTCACCGGAGAGAGTACGAGAACTTCACTCATCTCCCCGATGAGTCGATTGATGCCATGTTCCAGCGCTTCACCTGTATTGTGAACAACATGAGGGCCAATGTGGCGGTGCTCCCATACATGGATCATGATAGAGCTATCAAGCTCTTATACGCACTTGACAGATCTGTGTGGAGTGCCAAGGTCGAGGCCATTGAGGAGTCGAGTGTGTATGACACGTTGACTGAGGACGAGCTCAAGTCGTCGGAGGTGGATCGTGGCCTGAGAGCCAAGGCTGAGAGCACGACTGAGTCCCATAGTCTTGCTCTTGTGTCCGGATCTGGTGGAAGGACTAACACTAACTCCTCTTCGAGGATGTTTTCTCTGTCTTCCTTTGTGTCCTTGCCAGATGAGGAGTTCGACGAGCTTGGAGAGGACGAGCTGGCCCTGCTGACCAGGAAGTTCGAGAGGCTGCATGAGAACCACGTGAACATGAGAAGAACCACTCGTACGTGCTACAGATGCGGCAAGCAGGGACACTTCATCGCTGAGTGCCCACAGGAGATCGAGCCCAAGAACGAGTACAAGCACCGCCCAAGGATCGAGAACAAGTACCGCTCGAGGCGTGAGCATAAGAGCAAGTACAAGGACAAGGACGAGCGGAGGTCGAGGAAGGGCGGCAGCTACGACAAGAAGAAGAAGGCTCGGGCGATGGTGGGAGCGAGCGACGTCGACTCCAGTTCCTGCTACACCTCGTCGAGTTCCAGCGGTAGCAACGACGACAGCAAGCGCAAGCACAAGAAGCACGGTTCCAAGAACCTGAGTGGCCTGAGTTGCTTCGCACGAGAGGACGGCTTCTACGGCATGGCCCACAGCTCTGGCAGCAAGAGAAGCCAGAAGGATGACTCCGGATCAGAATCCGAGGATGAGGTATGTGATGAGCTCTCTTCTTTGCACCAGGAGAATGCTGAGTTGGTTGCTTTGCTTGACAACCGTGATACCATGCTTAGAGAGGCTAAGAAACTTATGAAAGAACTCAGGGCCTCACTAGAAGAAGCTAGGGAGAAAATTGTTGAGCTAGAATCTGTGAATCTTGATGCTAAACTTGAGATTGATTCCCTTAAGATTGCTCCTGTTGTTGCTGATGCTCCTGATTGTGATGACTGCAATGCTTTCTTGGCTGATTTAACTTTGCTTAAGGAAAAGCATGCCTCAAAGTTAGAGGAACTAGACTTGCTTAGGGCTGAGATTGATGAGTTGAAGTCTAGGTCTGCTTTACTAGGTGCTTGCACTTCCTGTCCTATGTTGCATGCCAAACTAGATGAATCTCATGATAGGATTATTTCTTTGGAGGCTGCTTTGAAAGTTCCAATTCCTACATCTTGCTCTACATGTGAATTACATTCTGTTAAGAATATGGAATTGGCCCACTATGTTGACCAGTTGCAGGATGAGAATGATGAGCTGAGAAAGCTTATGAGTTGGCTGTCTGGGCATGAGCCACAGTTAAGTTTGATGATGGCTGAGTTTAAGAGGTCGGATGGTCAGGCGTTGGGTTCGGACAAGATTGGTGAGAGCAGTGGTGAGGGAGAGAAAATTGGAGAGATTCCCATTCCACCACAAACAGCACCCATGAACAAATTTGCTCCAAAACCCAACCATCTGAGAAACAAGCTAGACACCACTCCCGATCCACCAGTGTTTCCCCACAAAACCGATAACTTCCAGAAACCGGTGAAGTTTGTGAGCACCCTTTGGAACATATTTGAGGGAAAATCAGGTTAGAAAGAGGTAGAGAAACCGAGAGAAATTCCACAGCCAAAGCCTAAACCAGTTCGCTTCCATTGTGAGTATTGTGGAGGGGACGGTCACGTCGGAGAGTTTTGCTACAAGAAGAAGAGGGATGAGAGGATGGCAAAGGAGTGGGCGAACAAGGACAGGTACCACCCTTCTAATGGTGTGCCTGAGCCTCGTATGCCACTGCCTAGGGGTCAGGCTGAGGTGCGTACAGTTCCGGGTTGGGGAACGAGAGGAATTCCCAATCGAGGTGGTTCGCGTGTTGCTGCCCAGGGGGGCGGTCAGACCGGCCCGGGCAGGTGGTCTGACCGCGTCCCAGCTGGGAGCAAGGGGTGCTGATGCTCGTGGTCGTGATTTTGATCGTGGTGGTTCCTATGGTCGTGGTATAGATAGTAGGGGGTTTGCTTCTGGTGGTGATGTGTTTGCTGGACGTTCTCCTCCTCATGATGGATATGAGGGTGGTAGAGATCGTCGCAGCTTTGGGGGTCAGAGGAGCTACGAGCCACGCTTTCCCTTTCGTGGTAGTCGTTCTCCTCCAGCTAGATGTGAGGTGGTTCAGCGTGGGGGTCGTAGCTTTGGATGTAATAGAATGGATGTTGCTAACCCCACTTTTGAGCAAATGGCTCGACACTGGTTTGATTCATTTTGTGCTAACCCCAGTGTTGAGTCGCTTGCTCATTCTCGTTTTCGTTTTTTGATTTACAGGTGGGAGGCATGGAGAACGTTTGGTTGATTGACTCCGGTTGTTCGCGACACATTACCAGAGACAAGGGGTGGTTCTCCAGCCTCACCCCGGTGATGTCAAAGGTGTACATCACTTTCGGGGATAATGGACGAGGACAGGTGATTTCGGAAGGTGAAGTTAAGGTGAGCAAGTTGGTGACCCTAAAGCGTGTGGCTCTGGTCAAGTCACTTGGCTGTAACCTGTTGTCAGTATCTCAGTTGCTGGACGAGGGTTATGAGGTGCGTTTTAAGTTGGGGGCTTCTTGTGTTCTTGACTCTCGAGGCGATCTTGTTTGTACGATCGTGCCTGAGGGACAGATCTTTCGTGCTGATTTTTCTCAGTCTTTTGGTCCCCCGAGGTGTTTGGTTGCTGGTCCTTCTTCTGAGTTGTGGAGGTGGCATAGGAGGTTGGGGCACATGAGCTTTGAGCTTTTTCTCGTTTGAGTGCACTCGATCTTGTCCGAGGATTGCCCAGATTGCATTTTGAGAAGGATTTGGTTTGTGCGCCTTGTAGGCATGGCAAGATGGTAGCCACTCCCCATCCACCCCTGACTGCTGTCATGATAGAGCGTCCGACAGAGCTGTTGCATATGGACCTTGTTGGGCCAGCTCGAGGTCGCTCGGTGGGTGGGAAGTGGTATGTCCTAGTGGTGGTGGACGATTACTCCCGCTATGCCTGGGTGTTTTTCTTGGAGGAGAAGGGTGAGACGTTTGGTTTTGTTCGAGACCTGATCTTGAGGTTGAAGAATGAGAGACATGGGGATGCCATTAGAGCGATACACAGTGACAATGGCACAGAGTTTAAGAACTCTCGTTTTGAGACTTTCTGTCGTGATCTTGGTCTTGAGCATCAGTTTTCGACTCCGTACACCCCCCTCAGAATGGTGTTGTGGAAAGGAAGAATCGGACCCTGTGTGAGATGGCTAGGACGATGCTCGATGAGCACAAGACTCCTAGGAGATATTGGGCTGAGGCAGTGAATACCGCGTGCTATGTGTCAAACCGGATTCTCCTCCAAGCTTTTAAGAAGAAAACCTGCTACGAGCTGATGCATGGGAGAGTACCCAAGGTGAGTCACTTTCATGTCTTTGGTTGCAAGTGTTTCATTCTTAAGAAGGGCAGAAAGTTGGAAAAGTTTGAGGCTAGGTTGGTCGATGGTATTTTCTTTGGTTATGCTACTCACTCAAGAGCATTTCGTGTGCTCAACTTGGAAACTAACCAAATCGTGGAGACTTGCGAGGTTACCTTCGACGAGACACAACCGCGTAGCTCTTTGGTCTTTGATTGTGCAGGTGATGAGGAGTTCGTCCAGGAGATCTTTGAGGAGGATGTGCAGGAAGATGGTGAAGAAGATGATGGTGGTGGTGCTCCCGCAGCTGACCGTGTACCTACTACTTCCACTACTACGACGACGATCGAGGATGGTCCTTCACCTACACTAATGACGGCTGAGGCTGTTCGAGAGGTTGCTACTGCCGAGGGGGAGGTGGTCTCCAGACGTGAGGCTCCCCGACGTGTTCAGGTGGATCACCCACCCTCGTCGATCATAGGTGAAATTCATGAACGTACTACATGGTCCAGGTCACAAAGGCATTCTCATTTTGCTCATTCTGCATTTGTTGCTTCTTTTGAGCCCAAAGATATTGGACACGTGCTTTCCCATCCAGATTGGGTGAACGCTATGCATGAGGAGCTTGAGAATTTTGAGAGGAATCAGGTGTGGGAGTTGGTTGAGCCTCCACCAAATTGCAAACCTATTGGGACAAAGTGGGTGTGGAAAAATAAAGAGGGAGAACATGGGGGAGATTGTGAGGAACAAAGCGAGGTTGGTTGCTCAGGGGTTTAGCCAGAAAGAGGGGATAGACTATGAGGAGACATTTGCTCCGGTGGTACGTTTGGAGGCAATTAGGATCCTTCTAGCATTTTCAGTTGCTAAAGGGTTCAAGTTGTACCAAATGGATGTGAAGAGTGCATTCCTGAACGGTCTCTTAGAGGAAGAAGTGTATGTGAGGCAACCCCCGGGCTTTGAGAGTGAGAGATTTCCTCATCGGGTATACAAACTCAAAAAAGCACTATATGGCCTTAAACAAGCTCCCAGGGCGTGGTATGGTAGGCTGAGAGGGTTCTTGTTTAATAAGGGGTTTGTGATGGGAAAAGTGGATCAGACTCTTTTTCTCCTTAGGCAGGGTGTTGACATTCTGATCGTGCAACTATACGTGGATGATATAATCTTTGGTGGCTCCTCTCACGCTTTGGTTGCCAGGTTTGCAGATGACATGAGCAGGGAATTCGAGATGTCCATGATGGGTGAATTGCAGTTCTTTCTCGGGCTCCAGATCAAGCAGTGCAAGGACGGGATGTTTGTGCATCAAGCCAAGTACACCAAGGACATAGTGAAGAAATTCAAGATGGATGACTCGAAGCCGATGGCTACGCCGATGAGTACGACTACAGCGTTGGATGCGGATGTTGATGGCGAGCCCGTGGACCAGAAGGAGTACCGGAGCATGATCGGCTCCCTCCTCTACTTGACGGCGACGAGGCCGGACATACAATTTAGTGTGTGTCTGTGCGCTCGTTTTCAGGCTTCACCGAGGACTTCACATCGGCAGGCTGTCAAGAGAATTTTTAGGTACTTGAACTACACCCCTGAGTTTGGTCTTTGGTATTCTGCGGCCTCGACACTCAACCTTCACGGGTTTGCGGATGCTGACTTCGCTGGGTGTCGTTTGGATCGTAAGTCTACTTCAGGTCGGTGTTAGTTTCTTGGGTCTTCTTTGGTTTCTTGGTCATCCCGCAAGCAGTCGAGTGTAGCCCAGTCCACTACAGAGGCCGAGTATGTTGCTGCAGCCAGTTGTTGCTCCCAGCTCCTATGGATTACCTACACTATGAGCGACTTTGGTGAGGAGTGTTCCCATGTCCCACTCTTTTGTGACAACACTAGTGCCATAAGTGTAGCCAAGAACCCAGTTCTCCATTCCAAAACCAAGCATATAGAGGTGAGGTACCACTTCCTGAGAGACAATGTGGAGAAGGGAAAGATTGCTTTGATCTATGTACCCACCGAGAACCAACTAGCTGATATCTTTACCAAACCCCTTGACCAAGCTACTTTCTCTCGCTTGCGGGGTGAGCTTGGTGTGTGTTTGCTTTCCTGAGTTGGTGGTGGGAGCTCCTGTGTAGCATATGTATCATATTTATCTTTTTGCATGGCATTGCATTTGTATCATGATGTACAGTCATCTTTGTATCTTAGGTTGTCTTTCCTTTTGTGACATATGGTAGGATGAGCTTCTCCTATATACATTGATTACTATGATATGCTAGTTGTGAGCTTATGAGCATGTTTGATGTGACTTATGAAGGATAGCTATGCTCTTGATAGTCTTGCTATATTTGCATGTTGAGGCGGCTAGTTTTTGGAAAATGTTTAGATAGGCTCTCTCTTATGAGTTTAAGGATTGGCATGATCTTAGTATGCTTTGGTGATTTATGTCATGCTTAGTTCATGGTTGGATATCATGTGCTTCTCACTTGGGGTCAAAGACCCGTGTGTCATTATGAATGTTTAGCCCATGTGTTACCTTGTGGTGGAGCATAAGCTTCTTTTTGCCACAAAGGCACTTCATGTACCATTTTATGCTTAAATGTGACAAATTTAACGTGGTATGAAATGCCTTGCTCAAAATTGTTCTCTCAATTGATTCATGTTATAAATATTTTAAATCTGATTTTATATGGGTGCTAAATCGTTGCATGTTGTCTACCATGAGAAGTCTCATTTTAAGAAGTAGACACTTGGCTCGATGGCTTTAACATGACATGAGATGCTTATGGGTGTTCGTAATGATCTTGTGCTAAGGATATGTGACCTAGCATGAAGTTTGTGTGTTTTAAATTCACTTTGGTAGACTTTGTTCATGCCTTGGTCTTTAGCTCATGAGAGGAAAATTTTTTGTAAAATTGTGTATTTTGATCATGGCTTGCTCATTTGCTCATATGGCTTTACTATCATGATGGCAATGCTTATACGAATCTTTGGAATGTCTTGCTTGCTCATTTGCTCACTCGTAGCATTTTGGAGTGCTCTTTGTCTATTTGAGAAGCTCTAGGTTGTAATTATCGTAGAAATGCCTTGATTCATGCATTGTCAACAAGGGGGAGAAGTTTGTGCATGGAAAATAGGTCTGAGCATGTTTAGAAGGTTTTCGGCTAGTTTCGAACTGTTTCGGAACATGTCTTTCAGGGGGCGGTCACATAGGGCGGTTGGACCGCCCTGTCTATGGTGTGACTGGCCCAGGCGGTCTGACCGGCCTGGCTAGGCGGTCTGACCGGCCTGGGTCAGTGAGAGCAAGTTTTGCTCATTTTTCATGCATCTGCAGTAGTTCTTGCATGCATGTGTTCAGGGGGAGTGCATTTGCTCAGGGGGAGCCTGCATGTGTTCAGGGGGAGCTCCGTGTGTCGCCTGAGTTCTTGCTTTGGTGGTTTGCTCTTCGTGAGCTTTAGTTTGTGTCTCGGTTGTGTGTAGCCGTTTGCCCTTGCCTTAGGGGACCGAGATTTTGGCTTCAAGTGATCAGGGCTTGTGTTGTTTGGATTTTGGATCACTTGATGGGTTGTTTGCTGTTTCTTTCTTTTTCTTTCCTTATGATGATTACTATGTGTGTGGGTGTTGTCAATGCACTCATCAAGGGGGGGATTGAGGACCTATGTGGTTCAAGGACCGATGGATGGTCGCTCCTTAGTGATGAGTGATTGACAACGCTGTGTGGACTGATTCTTGGCCTAGTATTGCAGGTACAGGTTGCGGCTTGATTCGCGTGGTGCAGGTGAAGATCAAGTGAGAAGGTCTATGTCTGTGTGACCTCCCAGGAGCGGAGAGACAAGTAGGCTTCGATCGAGGAACCCGGTGGCTGACGGGATCAAGTGCGGACCGTACGCTGGCGAGAAGAGCAAGACGGCGTCGAGAGGGATGGAACCGGTGCAAGGTAGCAGGGGACAACTGAAGCTTGCACGCGGGGTTTGCAGTGGTTTGGCCACAAAACCACTAGGTTGCTTGGCTGAGCCACAAAGCCAAGGCCGAAGGTTCGACGGGGTGACCAGCCTGCTCAGGCCGGTCTGACCGCAAAGGGGAGGCGGTCTGACAGCCTGGCCCGGAGTGATCGGGGGAGGCCGGTCTGACCGCCCAGGATGGGCGGTCTGACCGCCTGGCTCGCAGCGTGTCGAGAAGCTTCAAAGCGGAGGACGCGTGGCGCGATCGTGAGGCTTGCGTGGAGATGAAGCGGATTGCTACCAGCGGGAGTCCGTCCGATGAAGAAAAAGATCAAAGTTCCCAAAGTGTCCTTAGTGGGCGTGTATCTTAAGTTAAGTAAGTAGGGGTAGTTTGGTCTTTGGTTGCCCTCCATATAAACTCAGTTGAGAGGAGATGGCAGCCACCTCTTGGAACCCTAGTTCATTTGCTTTCCTCTTTAGTTTTCCTTAGGCCTAGCTTGAGTGCTTCATGAGAGATCTTGTGAGAGGGATGGATGTTCGGGTGGCTTGCTAGACCTTGTATGAACCTTTCATGGTATGTATAGAAGCTTCGGCGTGGTTCATCAAGTCTCTCTTTGTCTCCCGGTGTTTTCCCTTTTGGTGATTTTCGGAGCTCTTTTTGGAGATTTTCATGGTGGCTTGTTTGAGGGGTTTCTTGGAGGGATTCTTGTTGGGTGTCACACATGAGGTCTTCATGCCTCTTTTCTTGGTGACTTTGCCCCAGAAATCCTTTGGGAAATCCTTTGATTTGGGTGGATTTCGGAGCTCTTGGAGTTCATGACCTAGAGACCTTCGATTCGCGATTCCTCTTGATTGGATGGATTTCGGTGGATATCCTTTGGTGGAGAGGTCATTCATGAGGTGACCCAGCTATCCCCGAAGTTTCGTTGCAATCCGTGGAGTGAATCGGGAGATCGGGTGAAGGGATGTTGGGAGTTGACCCGCGGCCAGATTTTGCAGGGGAGGCGGTCTGACCGCCCAGGGCACGCGGTCTGACCGCCCTAGGGGTTTCGCGAGGAAAGTGTTGGTTTTCCGGGGATTTTCTCTGAGAGCTTGTTTGCCTTGATCAAAGGAGTTTCCAGGCGAAATCTTGGGTCGATTTGGAGTCGTGAGCTTCGGGTTGTGATTTTGGGGCATTTCTAAGCCTAGGCGGTCTGACCGCCCTGTCCATGCGATCTGACCGCCCTTGGCAGGAAATTTCCCGTGTGTTGTTTCCGCTGTTGTGGTTGAGTAGTTTCAGTGCTTGCTGGTGAGGTTTGCTCCTAGGATCAGTAGCACTCCAGTGGCTACGTGGTCTTGGCAAACGTGCGGATAGAGTGGTGCAAGTGAATTTGGGATCGAGGCCATGTTCATCTCGTTGGAGGAGCTATCTCCCTCGAGAAAGAATTTTTATCGGCTCCCATTCACTCCCCCCTCTCTGGTCGCCCAATCCGGTCCTTCAGTGACGCGGGTAGTGGTTGGTCTTCCGAAGGTGTACTCTTGTCTTTCTTCCTCCAAACTTGTTTCTTCAGTGGAGACCTTTCTGGGGTAACAGGTCCAGAGTTCTTGACTGGTAGGAACTGAGCGGACTTCTCTTTAATCTCTTCTTCAATATTCTTGATGTCCGTCAACTTCGTGTTCAGCTTGCGTTGCAATTTCTAAAGGCGTCTCCACGTCTTGTTCTTCTTGGGCTGCTCAGAGTCAGTATAAGTATTAAAGTAGCAGCGTACCTTCTCAGTTCTGAACTGGAAGTGGATATCGCCCGTCCTGATGTAGATGATCGCTCTTGTGGTGTTCAGGAACGGTCTCCCAAGTACTATGGGAGGATCTTGCTCTTCATCTCCCATGTCCATGACTACAAAGTCAGTTAGGACATAGTGATCCTTTATCTTGACAGGTACATCTCGTGCAATTCCCTCCGGGAATCGGTGTGATTGGTCCGCCATTTGCATCATTATATAGGTGGAATACAAAGGCAGGTCACCGTATATTAATTCATAAGTTACCTTAGACATTAAGTTGATGCCCGATCCTGTGTCGCAGACAACTCGCTGGAAGTTCCATTGATTGATGGAGCAGTGGATTGATGGCACTCCAGGGTCGTCTAGCTTTGGCAGCAGTGGTGAAGGGAACAGGTTCTCGTTTTCTGATTGAATCTTGTTGATCATCCAAACTTCCTCTACGTGTGGTCGAGGTTGATTGTTCTTCTTGTTCCTCCTTCTATCTCTCCTTTTCTTCTCGACAGCTGGCTTGTACTCTTGAGGTTAAGGATATTGGGGGTGTGCAGGAGTTCTTAGGATCTTGTTCTTGAAACTGAATCTCTCCCTCTTCCCGTTGATGGTGAAGACGATCTTCGCGGTGTCGGCGTAGATGATGGCTTTGACTGTGGTAAGGAAAGGACGTCCCAAAATGATTGGGGCGTTCTCACTTCCCCCAGTCTCGACAACAGCGAAGTCAGCAGCTACGTAGGAGCTTCCTACCCCCAGACATATGTCGTCTAGGATGCCCTCAGGGTAGCATAATGACAGGTCTGCAAGCTGCAAGCACATGGTTGTGTACAATAAAGGTGAACCATTGATTTTCTCATATATTACCTTGGGCATTATGTTGATGCTAGACCCAAAGTCACAAAGTGCATTCTCAAAAGTGTAGGCTCCAATAGTGACGGTCATGACGGGCCTCCCTGGATCTCCTTTCTTGGCGGGCATGCCCCAGTCAGTCCACTTTGGGCCTTCTTCTGTCTTATTAGAGCACAGACCTGCATAATAGATATTGACAAGATTTGCAAATTCTAATTCTTCTGGCTGGCCCGGAATCTGACCTGGGTTAGCCGTGGGAACAGATGGTGCCAGCTGAGATATCTGTGACTATCATTTTATTAAAACTATGCTGGTTCTTAATGGCAGAAGAAAAACTTTCCATTTTATTACTAATAGTTTCTAACATTTTATCATTGGAAGCTAACTTCTTAGACAGATTATCCATAACTCTACCCTAGTTTTGGACTAACTCTCTTAAAGGTGGGAAATTATTAGAAGAGTTATTACCTTGATAGTTACCTGAATAGTTACCTGGGTAGTTGGGCCTCTGCTGGGTCCATCCTTGATTTTATTGGGGACGATATTGGTTGTTGTTGTTGATGTAATTCACGTCCTCCTCCAGCTGAGGGCATTGATTGCCCTAGTGTCTAGTGTTTCCACACTCTTCACAGGTGATGCAGGATTCGAAGAGTTGCATAACTTCCTTCTTCTCAGGGGCTTTGTCTTCAAGCCTCTTCATGATTAAGTCCATTTTGGCAGACAACATGTCTACCTCCTTGAGCTGCTGCATTCCTCTTTCTTTCTTGCGGGGTTGACGTTCCTCGTTCCAAGATTGATTGGACGCCATCTTTTCCACAAGGTTAGTAGCTTGAGTAAGTGTAAGGGACAGGAAAGCACCTCCAGCTGCAGCATCTATCGTTTCACGGGTGTTGGTAGTGAGCCCGTGGTAGAAGGTCTGCATGAGCAACCAGTTTTCCATTTTGTGGTGTGGGCATTCTGAGATGTAGTCTTGGAAGCGCTCCCACGCTTCAAGAACAGATTTGTCATGTTGCTGCTAGAAACTTGAAATTTTCCCCCGTAAGGCATTGGTTTTGCCTGTAGGAATGAACTTTGCCAGAAAGGCAGTAAAACATAGTGTCCAAGTTGTAAGTTTGTCTTTGTTGGAGTAAAATCATTGCTTCGCTCGCCCCAAGAGTGAGAATGGGAATAAGCGAAGTAGGATTGCATCACTTGGGACATCTTTGATCGTGAAGGTGCCACATATCCCCAAGAAATTTTGAAGGTGTGCGTTGGCATCTTCATGAGCTTTTCCACAAAATTGACTAGCTTGTACCATGTTGATCAGTGCAGGCTTGAGCTCAAAAGCTATGTCTCCCACACTGACTGCCGGACCAGTACGAATGTTCTCCGGGGTCGGTGCGGAGTACTCGCGAAGGGTCTTGTTTTCCATTACTTTAAACGTGGGTGTTAAGCTTCGCACTATTGAACCTTCCAAGGCAGAGGTCGTGGGCCGAGATTTGGGCTTTAGCCTTGCCTTCCTTAGGATTTTCTCTGGATCTGAAACGAAGTTGTCTGGAAGATTCTTATTCATACATTACCCTGAAATCAGATAGACAAAAGTGGAAAGAACAAGGGTAAGCCTGTTTAAGCAATGATAATTTGGGTTCTCTATACATTACGTGTGAGAGATGCATGCATGCTATTACTAATTTTTTTAGGCTTTAGACTATCTTTCCCCGGCAACGGTGACAAAAATGCTTGTTGACATTGCTAACGTCATCGACTAGAAACGGATATAAGATCCATCTCTATCGACGGCGCCAGAAATGCAAAGGTATATCTTAACATGATGCTAAGTGTATATCAGATGTTGCTTTCAGATAAACTAAAAGATAAATCCGCTACAGGTCATAGCACAACTTGATCGAGGTTGTCATCCCTGACAGAAGTGCCACTAAAAGCATGGATTGGTACTCTTACATATGCCTTGGGTCTCTATATAAGAAAAATATATAAATGGGTATCCGCAAGCGCACAGATATGAATATACCATTGTAGCATTTTAACTAGGAGTAAAACCAGGTATCGTATTTATATTCTACCACAGGGAAAGAAGTCTTTTATCTATAATAACAAATACATGCATATCTCTCAGTTGTGTAATGTAGGGTGCAATCGCAAGTAAATACAGTATAAGCACCACGCTTACACTATCTTTACCACTCACCCATGTTAACAGATGATCTAGGTGAGGGCTATACGACTCCATACACGAATATAAAGGTAAATCAACTATGCTAAACATGTAATCATAATAAACACCAAAGCATATAATCTCGAAAATAATCATTGATAAGAACATATGTCTCTACAGCAAATGTAAAAGAACTTATAAAGAAGAACTTACAAAAGCGAAGCTAGATCAGTATCTCGACAAGCTTCTAGACGATCGGGAGCCAAGTAGACGCCTTGCCTCCCCCTAGATCTAGACTAGTTAGCTACTCTCGCTATATGGTGTTTCTAGGGCGTAGTATCTCTGACTTGATGACTTGATCTAGTGTATGAACTGGGATTCCTCAGGCCAGATCCTCCTCTGCTAGGGGGGTCAGGGGCCTGCTTATATAGTCCTGAGGAGGTGCCATGCGCCGTACGATCAAACCGACCTAACATTCGGTTTAGATTGATCCTCATAGGTGGTGGAAAAACATTCCAGAAGTAGGGCTGACGTGGCGCCCGGGGGAGGCCGACCAGCCCCACCACCAGGACGATCGGCCTGGGATGGGCCCCCCTCGGGGTCCGCTTCGGTCTGATCGGTTCTTGCCCCTTCCAGATGCTTCTTTTTTGGATGCCAAGTCACGTTGAGTTCCGGAGTCCTCTGGAGTCTTCTAGAAGTGTTCCTTTTCCTATTTTTCTGATTAGTCCCTGCAATACATAGAATTCTCCAAAACTCCAGGAAAACTGTTAGTGACACCCTATTCTAAGTTGGTATTAATGATTATGCCCTTTTCTCATGTTTGTTTGACTTATAAATATATAAGATAAAATGTGTCAACACGCATGATTATAAGCAAACTCAAGATGAGGTAAGCAATCCTCTCAACATCTCAAATTTTGATCTAAAACAGCCCTAAGCATGGTTGACAAAGTTCTATTAACCACCTCAGTATGTCCATCAGTCTGAGGGTGACAAGTTGTGCTAAACAGCAATTTAGTTCCCAATTGATTCCACAGAGATCTCCAAAAATGACTGAGAAACTTAGCATCACGATCAGAGACTATTGTATTCGGAATCCTATGCAAACGAATAATCTCTCTAAAGAACAATTCAGCAACATTGCTAGCATCATCAGTCTTATGACAAGGTATGAAATGAGCCATTTTAGAGAATCGATCAACAGCCACAAAAATGCTATCCCTCCCCTTCTTAGTTCTAAGCAATCCCAAAACAAACTCCATAGAAATATCAAGCTAAGGGGAAGTAGGAACAGGCAAAGGCATATACAAACCATGGTTGTTCAACCGTGACTTAGGTTTCTAACAAGTAGTGCAGCGTGCAACAAGGCACTCAACATCAGCGCGCATCCGGGGCCAAAATAAATGGGCAGCCAGTACCTCATGTATCTTGTAGACTCCAAAGTGCCCCATGAGACCGCCTCCATGCACTTCCTGTAACAACAAAAGACGAACCGAGCTAGCTGGAACACACAGCTTGTTAGTGCGAAACAGGAACCCATCCTGCATGTGAAATTTGCCCCATGGTTTGCCATTAATACAATGGGCGAAAGCATCTTTAAAATCAGCATTGTCTACATATTGATATTTCACTGTTTGCAAGCTAAAGATTTTAAAATCTAATTGTGACAGCCTGGTATAGCAGCGAGACAAAGCATCAGTAATAACATTGTCCTTCCCGTTCTTGTGTTTAATTATGTAAGGAAAGGACTCAATGAATTCTACCCATTTAGCATGACGACGATTCAGATTTGTTTGGGTACGAATATGTTTCAAAGCCTATCAAAATGAATTATGAACTCACGATGCCAAAGATAGTGCTGCCATGTATGCAAAGTGCGCACTGAAGCGTAAAGCTCATTATCATAAGTAGAATATTTCAGACTAGTACCGCTTAATTTTTCACTAAAATAAGCAACTGGTTTTCCTTCTTGTAACAAAACAACACCGAGCCCAATATCGCTAGCATCGCATTCAAGCTCAAACACATTATTAAAATCAGGCAATTGCAAGAGGGGAGCATGGGTTAACTTATCTTTCAAAGTGCGGAATGCTACCTCTTGCGAATCACTCCAAGCAAACGACACATCTTTCTTTGTAAGCTCATGTAGAGGCGTTGCAATGGAGCTAAAATCACGAAAAAAACTAAGGTAGAAACCTACAAGTCCAAGAAAGCTCTAAATTTGTGTGACCGTCGTCGGTGTAGGCCACTCCTGAATGGCAGCAATCTTGCTGCTATCCACCACAATGCCCTGTGGAGTAACAACATAACCAAGAAATGAGACATGTGGTGTGCAAAAGATGCATTTTTCCATGTTAGCAAATAAGTGGGCTGCACGCAACGCGTCAAAAACATCACTCAAATGTTCCAAATGTTCTTCCATAGATTTGCTGTAAATAAGGATATTATCAAAATAGACAACCACAAACAATCCTATGAAGGGCCTCAAAACTTCATTCATCAATTTCATAAAAGTTCTGGGAGCATTAGTCAATCCAAATGGCATAACCAACCATTCATATAAACCAAATTTTGTTTTAAAAGCCATTTTCCATTCATCACCCAATTTCATTCGAATCTGATGGTAGCCACTACGCAAATCAATCTTAGTGAAAATAATGGCACCACTAAGCTCATCTAGCATATCATCAAGGCGTAGTATAGGGTATCGATAACAAATGGTGATGTTATTAATAGCACGACAATCTACACACAAACGCCATGACCCATCTTTCTTTGGAACAAGTAACACAGGAACTGAGCAAGGGCTAAGAGACTCACGAATGTAACCCTTATCAATCAATTCCTGCACCTGGTGCTGAATCTCCTTCGTCTCATCTGGATTGGTACGGTACGGTGCACGGTTTGGAAACTATGCGCCTAGAATGAGGTCGATCTGGTGCTCAATGCCACGAAGCGGTGGAAGACCCGGTGGCAAGTCTTTGGGAAACACATCAGTGTGCTCCTGCAAAATGTTAGCGACCGCAGGGGGAATATCCAAAGATGGTGCATCATCAAGTGAAACTAGCACACTAGAGCATACAAGTGCAAAACATGGCAAATTAGCAGCATGTAGATCAGCAAAATCAGCACGTGTAGCAAGTAAAATAGGAGCATTCAACTTGATTTCAGTATTAACAGATGGTGACAGATCAAGTTGTTTAGCAGTTTTAGCAGCTCGAGCAAGATCATCTTTAACAATTTGTTCAGGTGTCATCGGATGTATGATTATTTTCTGACCCTTAAACATGACAGAATAATGATTTGAACGACCATGATGTAAGCTATCAATATCATATTGCCAAGGTCAACCAAGTAATAAAGAGCATGCTTCCATGGGAACAACATCACAATCTACAAAATCAAAATAGGCACCCATGGAGAAAGGAACACGCACAGAACGTGTGATTTTTATTTTACCACCATCATTACGCCATTCAATGTAATTTGGGTTGGGATGCTTATGAGTGGGTAATAACAATTTTTCTACTAGCATGGTACTCGCCACATTGTTACAGCTGCTGCTGTCGATGATGATGCGAATCGCCCGCTCCTGCCCAACACCCTTTGTATGGAACAGAGTGTGTCGCTGATTCTTCTCGGGCGAAGCGACCTGTGAACTAAGAACACACTACACAACAAGACTCTCATACCTATCAAAGTCGCCCGGGGTGACATGTACCTCCATCTTAGCTGCATGGTCAGTGGCAAGCAATGCATGTTCAATTTCTTCAGAATTACTAGCGAAAGAGTCACCATCGTCACAAATGAGCAAAGGGCGCTTGTTCGGACAGTCCCGAAACATGTGGCCAAATCCTACACAACGATGACACTGAATATCGCGTGTACGGCCTGTGGTGGGAGGAGCCGCGCTTGGGGATGGGGCAGTGCCTGTAGGTTTGGCCGTCTTCTCGCGTGGTGTAGTGGTGGACGTGGATGGCGCAGGGGAGACGGGTGCTGATGTGGATGTCGAGCTTCTTCCTACAAAAGGCTTAGAATATGTCTTCGAGCATCATCCCTGCACTTCATGTTCAGCTTTGCAAGCATATTCAAATAAAGTAGTCATATCATGATATTCCTTATAATCAAGTATGTCATGTATTTCGTGGTTTAAACCACCACGAAAACGTGCCATAGCAGCGTCGTTGTCCTCCAATATCCCACAATGAATCATACCTTTTTGTAACTCCTGGTAATAGTCCTCAACAGATTGAGAACCTTGCTGAAAACGCTGCATCTTATTAAGCAAATCACGAGCATAATACGAAGGCACAAATTATGGTGCATAACAGCTTTCAATTGATCCCAAGTGGTCAGAATGGCAATGGGATGTTTAATTTTATACTCACGCCACCAAATTAAAGCAAAATCAGTAAATTCACTAACAACAGCTTTAACATGAGAATTTGTAGCAATATCATGGCATCAAAATTTTTGTTCAACCTCTAACTCCCAATCAAGATATGCAGCAGGATCATATTTGCCATTAAAATCTGGGATTTTAAATTTAATCTTAGAAAAAGAATCATTACCGGGGCGGTGTGGCACACAGCGGGCACGACCACAGCTGTCTTTGGTGTCCTGCTCCGAATCACCGCCATAATCCTTCTGCAAATCTATGATCATTGTGTGCATTGCATCGAGTCGGGCCACGAGAGCGTCGAGTGTGGTCTTGGTGGCCATCTGGGCAAGGTCGAGCTGATCGAAATGGTTGGTCGACGAAGTGATCGATGAGTCCAGCCGTTCATGTATCGTCTGAATGTCCGCGACTAGTCCTTCAACTTGTGCTCGCATGTCTTGCAGTGGATCATCCCCCGCGGTGCCGTCATCTGCCATGGTTAGCGCAAATAGAAAAAAACAAAATGATGACAAAAACAGGGGTAGGACGGCTCACAAGGCTCACACTAGTGCTGTTATCAAATTCTTATCCGTTCTTACCACGCACACAGGGACGACCTGCAACCAACCGGTGGAACTCGTGAAAGATTGGAGGAGCGATTGCCTGGAGAAACAAAATCTGCTCGTCGTAGAAATATGTGGAGTTTTGGGTAGGCTGCACTCAAAGCAAGGATTAACACAATCAAACAATAGATGCAAAGTTGAATTATAGTCCTAAAACACGTACAAAAGCTGCTGGAAAGAAGTGAAACCGAAGGACAGATGCAAGGAAGGTGGCAAAGGTGGAGAGGGTGCAACAAATTGCTATTTTTTTGGCTTCTCTTTTTTTCAGGAGTCCTCAAAATCGATAATCTGGACACAAAGGATCTCAAACAACAAGTTACGACACACACTTTTTCCGAAAGAACAGGGGTATTTCGGTAAGGAGAAGAGTAAGGCTAACCTCAGAATAAGGCTAACCTCAGAATATGGTACCAAGAAAGAGATATGAAAAGCTAGCACGGCGTGGGGGAAGAGGGGGGGAACGTGAGGGCTCGCGACCAGTTGTGGGGAGCGGCACGCGTGAGGGCGCAGTGGAGTTCTCCACCGAACCGGATCAGTTCCCCTCTCCCGCTTGGACTGTCCTGCTTTCTTTCCCTTTTTTCTTTCCTTTTTTATTGCTTTCCTCCTTTTTTTGAACTTTCCAAACGCACAGGACAGGGAGGGGGCAATAGCGATGGGGTGGGTGCGGTGCAACCACGGCGAGCAACCAGGGGGAAAGGGGCAGTGTGATGGAGAGTGCGGCGGCGGTGAAGCTAGGGTTAGAAAAAAACAAGAAACAAAGGATAGATCACAAGTAACCAGCAACAATTGAAGTGTAAAGCACACAAACTCAACAACGCAAAGTATTGAAAGAATGTGCGAGGCTAAAAAGGTTGCTGGGACAAGATCTAACCTGAAAATAAATTTTTGTTTTGGTTTTATGGAATGTAGGAAGGGAAAAACACTCGATAAACACACCGACCAACCTGCAAAACTGATACCACTTGATAGAGGCCAAGTGCCCGATCCTTCGGTGAGTGGAGATAACTTCGATCTGGTGGAAGTAGAACCTCACGATCCGACTACGACGAGCGAGACTCGAAGCGCCAATGCAATCGCTAAACCAACTCCCGATGGTTACCAACCTTGCCGGTGCAAGATCAGCCTGATGACGAAGATCAATTCCTGGACGCAATCGAAGAACGAACAAGAATCTGAGGTGAGCAATCTTAATGTCACTCGAGGTGGAGTTCTGAATCACAGAGGAAAGCACATATTTGTGCGTGTTCTGGGGTAGCTAAAGCTAGATGTAAAACAAAAGTCAAGTTGTACAAGAGGAGGACTCTATCAAATATATGGAAAAAGGAAAAGGGGGCGTAGCCCCTAGGGACGGCGCGGCCAGGGGGCGCACTCGTGCCAATGGGGAAGGTCGCTCGTGGGCGCCTCCAACCCTAGGCGCCCCTCCTGGGCCTCCTGTTGGGCCAGCCGCTAGTCTTCTGGGCCTTCGTTCTTCAATAACAAGATGTAGTTCAATTCTCTCACAAGGGCCCGAGTGATTGGTCCAGAAGATGGCGCTGAAGAAGGCGCTGCCGGCACTGGAGTAGGAGAAGGTGCTGCTGGTGTAGATGTACTCGTGGTGTCTGCATCAAGAGGTTTAGATCTGCACAGCCAACAAGGGGGTTAACCCTGGTGGTTTATTTAGGTTCGGTTAGGGGCGATCTAGAGCTAAGGACTTGATGGTTATGTGAAAGCATACGGAACACACCGAATTTGTACTGGTTCAGGCCTCTAGAGAGTAAAACCCTACGTCTAGTTGTTGGTTTCTATTCCTTGATTAGTGCGTTGTCCATCGGGGGACGCCCTGCTCGCCTTATATTGTCAGCGGACAAGGTCGGTCGCCTAGAGTGCTGTTCGGTTATGACCAGGAGACCTATCTCTCGATGATTACAACTGTTCCCGTAATCTCCTAACTGCCTGTTGGATCTCACTGCTATCTTGTCGTACACTCCAAGTCTTGTAGTCGTTCCAGATAAGGTATCAGGAGGTCGTGTGGGCCACAGATCAGGTCGATGAGTCTTGTGTTGGGCCGGACCTACTTGTCGGGGAAGGTTGTGAGACTGGTCGGTGGGGACCCAAGGGTACCCATGTCCCACAGATCTCTAGCTACATTTGGAAATTTCAAGAGGCTTCAAGATCAAGACCCATCCTCATTTTTCAACCATGTGCAATCCAATAACGAGGACTTCGCTTGTGCCTCGGGATCACCCTTTGCCATTTGCACATGTCCACCTAGCCAAAAAGTGTGTGTTCATCTCTCTCCCTCCTTGGAACATTATTTTACAATGACCTTTTTGACTAGGCTCGATAATTCCATGAGAAGCTTATCTTGTTTCGGTAATATCCTAATTATGATATCTTGATAGGATCAACTTTCCTATAGCTCCATATAAAGCCTTCCACTAAATATGTGAGACAAGAAAGAAGTAGTCCTAGTAGGCTTGAGAGACAAGATGAGATGAGAGTTCACGAGCAAGATGCAAGGAGGTTTATTATTGATCTTGGTAAAGCAATTTTTTATCCCGCTCTTTATTTTCAAAATTTCTGAGATTTGTTTAAAATTTGAGGGCATGATTAATTACTTGTGGAAAGAGCTTAAATGATATCTACCCTCCATAGAGATGAAAGCTAGTTACATTATAGAACTTTAACAAATGAAAACTTGGAGAGCATTATATTTTCTCATGTATGATCAAGTGCAGGGTATGAACATTGAAAGGCAATACTGATATCTATTAAAGGCTTACTCGAGGACGAGCAAAGCATGGGGGCATGTTCGCGGTCGATTTCCGTCAACTAAGAGTACTTGTTACACTTTGGTTTGAGCTTTGATTTGTAACTAACCCGCCACTAGGCATACTAATGATGTAACAAGTTCACCTTTGCATGTGTCTTTTGAAGTATAATGTTTATGCAGGAAATCACGCGCTTAATGGATAAATCTATATCAAGTTCGGATGGTGTTATGCAAGAGAATCAAGGAGCTCTGTTCGTGTATGAACTTACTTCCACAGGTGGCAAAGACCAAGGTGCAATGATGAAATATTCCCGAGGACCAAGATGAAAGACCGAAAGTTCAAGCAACAAGACCCCTTATCTTGATCGTGGGGATAATGACGTCTAAAGCCCACATGCAAAGGAGAAAAAAAGTCAAAATGTCGAGAAAAGCCGATCGGGAGAGAATTGGATACGGAGCACTCAAAAGAGATATTCGCACAGCCCGGAACAACATGATCTTTCGATGCAGATTCGGAGACATAAACGGCTTCTAATGGCAAAACATTAAGTACCAAAGTTGTGGGCCTTGTCGAGATTTTCGATTTAGACATATGAAAGGCCCAATTTGGATCGGGGAGCTAGGAGATATGGCCCCCGAAATACCTGCTGCGCAGACAAGTCCGAAATCAGACAGATTATCTTTCGAGGCCGTTTTGGGGACCTTATCTTCGTTTATAAGGAAATCAATGAATACCAAAGTTGGAGATAATTTTGTGCCACACAAAGTAGACACTGAGTTTGCATTATTTGGTACGTGGGAGATATGGCGTCAGGAAGGAAGGGCTGCGAAACATGAAAATCTAGACGAGACAGATTTTATGGAAACCAAGTTTGCTTTGCTCCCAAGCAAGATCTCGTGCAAGGCAACATGGAGCACACCCCAAGGCTCCCCAAGGGCATAAATACAACCCCCTGGACGTCCAAGGAGGGGGATCCATTCACGAAAATTCGGTGAAACCTAGAAGCAAGCACCGGAGGGAGACGACGGCGGCCACAAGTCCTCGAAGTTGTCTTGGAGATGGCCTAGGCCTACTCTAGCCGCCATGGCCGCCCTGCGTGGTTGTGCCATGGTTGAGTTCCGGACCTAGGTGTGGTCATCAATGGTATGTACTCGGTGGTGATGATCCAAACACATCTATTATTATGTGAGCAATGTTCATTGTGTTTTCCGATCTATTAGCGATTCCATGTCTCTGTTTATGCTTTCTACCTTTCATGAATATGTTTGATCCTTAGTTTAATGCATATGTTTAGACTATATAGCATGCTTTATGTAATCGTGGTGATTAGATCTAGTATGTCGACCCTTCATGATTTGTAGACGCGTTTATGTTTGGGCGTGCCCCTAGACTCCCCGTTCCATTAAGGGTGCACCGTGACAGGATGATACCCCCGAAAGAGTGGATGTTTTCGAGAGGTAAGACAGAGGTAGGAGTTTAAGAATTCTATTAGATGAGATGCATGGTTTGTTGCTCTTTTGTCGGAAATACAACTAGAAGACGATATGCCCTAGTTACCCTTGCTTGTTCCTTTATGTTGCCTATGTTTGTGGATGTGATCAACCTTGAGCTATCACTCATATATCTTTAGGTTTATCTTTGTATGCAATCGATGCTTTAAGTTAGGTTAGATTGACTAGAAAATGTAGAGAACCTTAGCGGTTTGCTTCCGATCCACGGATTGATACCTTGGGTCCATACTCGAGGGAAAAAGGTACTACATGACCCGTAAGTTTGCGGTGAACCTTGGCGCGTTATTGAACCATCAACACTCCCGCTCCTTCGTGTCTCCCGTCAACACAAAGGATCTCAAACAGCAAGTTACGACACACACTTTTCCCGAAAGAATAGGGGTATTTCGGTAAAAAGAAGAGTAAGGCTAACCTCAGAATAAGGCTAACCTCAGAATATGGTACCAAGAAAGAGAGATGAAAAGCTGGCATAGTGTGGGGGAAGAGGGGGGGAACGTGAGGGCTCGTGACCAGGGGTGGGGAGCGGCACGCGTGAGGGTGTAGTGGAGTTCTCCACCGAACCGGATCGGTTCCCCTCTCCCGCTTGGACCGTCCTGCTTTCTTTCCCTTTTTTCTTTCCTTTTTTTTACTTTACTTTTTTTATTGCTTTCCTCCTTTTTTTTGGCTTTCCAAACGCACAGGACAGGGAGGGGCGATAGCGATGGGGTGGGTGCGGTGCTGCCACGGCGAGCGACCAGGGGGAAAGGGGGCGGTGTGATGGAGAGTGTGGCGGCGGTGAAGCTAGGGTTAGAAGAAAACAAGAAACAAAGGATAGATCACAAGTAACCAGCAACAATTGAAGTGTAAAGCACACAAACTCAACAACGCAAAGTATTGAAAGAATGTGCGAGGCTAAAAAGGTTGCTGGGACAAGATCTAACCTGAAAATAAATTTTTGATTTGGTTTTGTGGACTGTAGGAAGGGAAAAACACTCGATAAACACACCGATCAACCTGCAAAACTGATACCACTTGATAGAGGCCAAGTGCCCGATCCTTCGGTGAGTGGAGATAACTTCGATCTAGTGGAAGTAGACCCTGACGGTCCGACTACGACGAGCGAGACTCGAAGCGCCAATGCAATCGCTGAACCAACTCCCGATGGTTACCAACCTTGCCGGCGCAAGATTAGCCTAATCACGAAGATCAATTCCTGTACGCAATCGAAGAACGGACAAGAATCTGAGGCGAGCAATCTTAATATCACTCGAGATGGAGTTCTGAATCACAGAGGACAACACGTATTTGTGTGTGTTCTGGGGTAGATAAAGCTAGATGTAAAACAAAACTCAAATTGTACAAAAAGAGGACTCTATCTAATATAGGGAAAAAGGAAAAGGGGGCGTAGCCCCTAGGGACGACGCGGCCAGGGGGCGTGCGTGTGCCAAGGGGGAAGGCCGCGCGTGAGCACCTCCAACCCTAGGCGCCCCTCCTGGGCCTCCTGTTGGGCCAGCCTCTATTCTTCTGGGCCTTCGTTCTTCAATAACAAGATGTAGTTCAATTCCCTCGCACGGGCCCGAGTGATTGGTCCAGAAGATGGCGCTGCCTGCGCTGGAGTAGGAGAAGGTGTTGCTGGTGTAGATGTACTTGTGGTGTCCGCATCAAGTGGTTTAGATCTGGACAGCCAACAAGGGGGTTAACCCTGGTGGTTTATTTAGGTTCGGTTAGAGGCGATCTAGAGCTAAGGACTTGATGGTGATGTGAAAGCATACGGAACACGACGAGTTTATACTAGTTCAGGCCTATAGAGAGTAAAACCCTACGTCCAGTTGTTGGTTTCTATTGCTTGATTGGTGCGTTGTCCATTGGGGGACGCCCTGCCCGCCTTATATTGGCCAGCGGACAAGGTCGGTTGCCCAGAGTCCTGGTCGGTCATGACCAGGAGACCTATCTCTAGTTGATTACAATTGTTCTCGTAATCTTCTGACTGTCTGACAGATCCCGCCGCTATCTTGTCGTACGCTCCAAGTCTTGTAGTTGTTCCAGATAAGGTCTCAGGAGGTCGTGTGGGCCACTGATCAGGTCGGTGAGTCTTCTATTGGGCCGGACCCACTTGTCGGGGACAGCTGTGAGACTGGTCGGTGGGGACCCAGGGGTACCCATGTCCCACAGATCTCTAGCATCATTTGGAAATTTCAAGAGGCTTCAAGATCAATACCCATGCTCATTTTCCAACCATGTGCAATCCAATAAGGAGGACTTCGCTTGTGCCTCGGGATCACCCTTTGCCATTTGCACATGTCCACCTATCCAAAAAGTGTGTGTTCATATCTCCCCCGTCCTTGGAACATTATTTTCCAATGACCTTTTTGACTAGGCTCGATAATTCCATGAGAAGCTTGTCTTGTTTTGGTAATATCCTAATTATGATATCTTGATACGATCAGCTTTCCTATAGCTCCATATAAAGCATTCCACTAAATATGTGAGAGAGGAAAGAAGTTGTCCTAGTAGGCTTGAGAGACAAGATGATATGAGAGTTCATGAGCAAGATGCAAGGAGGTTTATTATTGATCTTGGTAAAGCAATTTTTCATCCTGCTCTTTATTTTCAAAATTTCTGAGATTTGTTTAAAATTTGAGGACATGATTAATTACTTGTGGAAAGAGGTTAAATGATATCTACCCTCCATAGAGATGAAAGCTAGTTACATTATGGAACTTTAACAAATGAAAACTTGGAGAGCATTATGTTTTCTCATGTATGATCAAGTGTAGGGTATGAACATTGATAGGCAATACTGATATTTTTTAAAGGCTTACTCAAGGACGAGCAAGGTTTAAGCATGGGGGTATGTTGGCGGTTGATTTCCGTCAACTAAGAGCACTTGTTACACTTTGGTTTGAGCTTTGATTTGTAACTAACCCGCCACTAGGCATGCTAATTATGTAACAAGTTTACCTTTGCATGTGTCTTTTGAAGTATAATGTTTATGCAGGAAATCATGCGCTTAATGGATAAATCTATATCAAGTACGGAGGGTGTTATGCAAGAAAATCAAGGAGCTCTATTCATGTATGAACTTACTTCCAAAGGTGGAAAAGACCGAGGTGAAATGATGAAATATTCCCGAGGACCGAGATGAAAGACCGGAAAGTTCAAGCAACAAGACCCTTATCTTGATCGCGGGGATAATGACGTCTAAAGCCCCCACATGCGAAGGAGCAAAAAAGTCAAAATGTCGAGAAAAGCCGATCGGGAGAGAATTGGATACGGAGCACTCAAAAGAGATATTCGCGCAGCCCGGAACCGCATGATCTTTCGATGCAGATTCGGAGACATAAACGGCTTCTAATGGCAAAACATTAAGTACCAAAGTTGTGGGCTTGTTGAGATCTTCGATTTGGACATATGGAAGGCCCAATTTGGAACAGGGAGCTAGGAGATATGGCCCCAAAATACCTACTGCGCGGACAAGTCCGAAATCAAACAGATGATTCCGAGGCTGTTTTGGGGACCTTATCTTCGTTTACAAGGAAATCAATGAGTACCAAAGTTGGAGATAATTTTGTGCCACACAACGTAAACACTAAGTTTGCATTATTTTGTACGTGGGAGATATGATGTCGGGAAGGAAGGGCTGCGAAACAAGAAAATCTAGACGAGACTGATTTTATGGAAACCAAGTTTGCTTTGCTCCCAAGCAAGATCTCGTGCAAGGCAAGATGGAGCACACCCCAAGGCTCCCCAAGGGCATAAATACAACCCCCTAGACGTCCAAGGAGGGGGATCCATTCATGAAAATTTGGTGAAACCTAGAAGCACGCACTGGAGGGAGATGACGGCAGCCATAAGTCCTCGAAGTTGTCTAGGAGATGGCCTAGGCCTACCCTAGCCGCCATGGCTGCCCTGCGTGGTTGTGCCATGGTTGAGTTCCGGAGCTAGTTGTGGTCATCAATGGTATGTACTCGGTGGTGATGATCCAAACGCATCTATTATTATGTGAGCAATGTTCATCGTGTTTTCCGATCTATTAACGATTCCATGTCTCCGTTTATGCTTTCTACCTTTCATGAATATGTTTGATCCTTAGTCTAATGCATATGTTTAGACTATATAGCATGCTTTATGTAATCGTGGTGATTAGATCTAGTATGTCGACCCTTCATGATTTGTAGACACGTTTATGTTTGGGCGTGCCCCTAGACTCCCCGTTCCATTAAGGGTGTACCGTGATAGGATGATACCCCCGAAAGAGTGGATGTTTTCAGGAGGTAAGCCAGAGGTAGGAGTTTAAGAATGCTATTAGATGAGATGCATGGTTTGTTGATCTTTTGTCGGAACTACAACTAGAAGACGATAGGCCCTAGTTACCCTTGCTTGTTCCTTTATGTTGCCTATGTTTGTGGATGTGATCAACCTTGAGCTATCACTCATATATCTTTAGGTTTATCTTTGTATGCAATCGATGCTTCAAGTTAGGTTAGATTGACTAGATAAGGTAGAGAACCTTTGCAGTTTGCTTCCAATCCACGGATTGATACCTTGGGTCCATACTCGAGGGAAAAAGGTACTACATGACCCATAAGCTTGCGGTGAACCTTGGTGGGTTATTGAACCGTCAACACTCCCGCTCCTTCATCTTTCGGTCATCCTGGTGGGAGTGCAGCTCCTCGTCCTGCTTCCTTTACCTCTCCTATAGTTCGTCATCTTCCACCCATGCATACTCTTCCATCTTCTTCATCAACTCAGACACCGTCTGAGGTGGTCGCCGGGACAACCGCGACCGGAGCGAGCCGTGAGGAGCCCCTCCTGGGTTGTGTCGATGATGGTGCGCTCGCTCAGTCCGCTGGCCTGGCACTTGACGTTCATGAAGCGACAGACGAAGCTCTAGTGGGTATCGTTCCTCCCTTGCTGCACTGCGAACAGGTGTCCGGACGTGACCGGATCATCGTGGTTCCCGTGGAAGTTCTCCAGCACCAGCTCCCGGAGCTGCTCCCAGGAGCGGATCCTCCCAGCATCCTACAAGGATTTCGGTCTAATGCAACACCGAGAAAGTGTTGCAAATGACCCAAAAATGGTAGCAATAATACTTTTGCTACCATTTTTTTGGTTAAATGTCGTTGCACTTGTAACTGTAGCAATAGCATAATGCAACGGGTTACGTTTTAGTTGCGACACACAACCCCCCTATTGCAACACTTTTGATGCTTTTGCAACACATGTTGGGTGTTGTAACAGATGCAATTGCAACCACTGCAGGTGTAGCAATAGTATCAATTGCAACGAACTAGGCGTTGCTTGTCACACCTATTGCGACACGCCGGTCGTGTAGCAACACAATGCAATCGCAACGCTCCGCGAGTGTTGCAATCGTGGTTATTGCAACACGGAGGAAGCATTGCAATAGAGGTGCGCTATTGCCACGTCACCGAAATGGTTGCTGTAGGTGGATTACGTTATTGCAACAACTTTTTTTGTTGGTTGCTACAGAGAGGTCGTTAATTGCAACGTATCTGAATGGTTGCTATAGATGGCATATGCTATTGCCACGTTACTTAGGTTGGTTGCTACAGATAGGTCATCTTTTGCCACGGTGCTAACTAGTTGGTTGCTATAGTAGATTCCTCTATTGCCACCGTCAATATTTTGTAGTTGCAAGAGATAGTTCTTTGTTAAAACGATTATCGAACCTATTGCCACGACGAATTGTGGTTGTTATATGTGCCATCATATATTGCAACGCTAGATTAATATATGAATAATTAATGTTGCGACGCTTTGTTTGGTAGCTTTAATCAAAAATCGTGAAACGACAAATAGATAATGAATGAAGCATTGACATCCATTAAATTGAAATTTAATTTGTTCATACAAAATCTTTAAATAAACACACCGAGTGTGAAAGTAAATGGGAACACACGTAGATAGCTTAACACAAACTATTGTTTGAACTAATTCGAATTTCGAATGAAAAGACTAATGTCTACAGTAGAGCAAAGGTTCCCTTGATATGTTTGTTGGCAATCATCCCACCCTTCGCATGCTCCTTCTCAAACTCAGGATTCCTCCTGAAAAAATCATTGACATGCATTAGTTAAACTGAGACTAGTGGTGGCGAAGGTAATAATTGAACAATGAAGCAAAAAACGAGCTGCAACTATAAACCATGAAATTTCAAACCTTGAGCACAAACACATCCATATATATTTCTTTTTAATGCAAATAGAGATAAAAGGTTTAACATAGTACCTGTGTATTCTTTTTGGACAATGCAGATCTTCTCCTAGCAGCATTTTCCTTAAGTTGCTTTGTTGTAGTATAAATAGGACCGGAATTGACTGCCGAATTCTTTCTAGTCATGCGCCCTCTAGTGAGACGTTCTTCAGCTGCAGAAGAAGGGGTTTGTTGTTCTAGCTGGCTGTTTTCTTGGGTAACCTGAAAAAAAATGGTTTGTGGAAAAAATTACACCCCTTGACAAGAATATGACATGCATGTTAGAATTAAACATTCTTCAATTATCATCAAATTACCTGCTGACTACACATCATGTGTTCTCCCTCTGTAGTAGTTTCATTTTGTGTCCCCTCAATTGTAACAGCAGCAGCAACAACATTTTTAGTTGGCTCCACAATTGTGCTAGCCTGCACTTTGAATTGGGTTCAAGATCATGAATTTCAGTTCACTAAACTATGAGAACATAGATGTTGTTTATATTACCTGTTGTACTACAGCTTGCTGTTGGGCTGCTTGCAGCAGTAAGGTAGCTTCCCTTTCCTTGTTCATCTGTTCAAGCTGACACCTATATTCTTGCCTCTCGGCTTTCCTTTCCTCTTCTTGAGCTTCAAGTCTTTCTTGCACCCGTCCAAACGATTCAAGAAGGGCATCGTCCTGTTGGAGTTTGCGCTGGTAGTCCTCCGACAGTAGCTCCTTTCTAGTTGGGTACCTTGCAAGGTAACCATTAGCATGCATCTTGTTTCATTTGATTTTTCTTGTTTCCTTGTAGGTCGATTGGAAAATCTGATTCTGCTCCAAATCTATGACGACATTTGCGTCCGGCCTTGACTCTAGCTCCATAATCTTCTTGGTTGCATTGTCCTAAGAAAGTATAGATGTTTAGGTAATTAAAACTTTAATTCTAAGTGAGGACAGTTGCAGCACATAATAAGAGTTGTAAAAAATATTTAATACTCACATAGACTTCCCTAGATTCCTCGCTTGTCCATTGTCCATTTTGTTGGTGGGTCATCATAAAAAGCTCCATATCATTTGGCTCTTCACCAGTTATTTGGTCCCTCTAATTAGGAAACAATGTGAACAAATTAGCCATATTTCATAATCTAGGGAAATGTAGAAGCTTTCACAATCTGTTAAGATCAGGAAGGTGTCCAGCAGCAATTTCATAACAAAAGGTAACAGAAATATTTATTGCTATTGAAAAACTAATGGAATGCAAGTTCTTATTTTTTTGCACACATTACCTAGATTTAGTACTTTTCAGCTATCTAAATACAAGCATGCAAAATATATTATTTGGAAGTGGGCAGTGGGCTCAATATCTCTATCAAATACAAAGACTATATAGGTTATAACAATATCAGGTCATTGTCATTGGGGGGCACCAGCACAAACCAAATAAAAAAGCCTGACGGAAAACCTTGTGACAAAACTTTTTACCTTCTAATAGCTCAATTGAGAGAAACCCTTTGATCCTGTAACATGGTTCATCTTTCGACTGTGGCGATTCTAAGAATTCTTATTGCTAATCGTCTGCATACAACCCTAGCAATGATTTGATTTTTATTAAATCAACATATGTGATCATGGAATAAGTAGAGAAGTGTAAAGTGCACAGAATAAACATGCCTTCAGGAGCCTTAATATATGAATGAATTGGTAATAGCATTCCAGTAATCCAGTTCCAGGAATCTACTTATAGGTGATCTATATAGAGGGACCATGTAACTTTGCACACCTTAACTCAGATTGCTAAAAACATAGAACTAGTGCATAAATCTGTGACTAAAGTTAAGTAACAGCTGCTGATAAACAGAAATATTATTTGTAACACGTTTCTTCATTGGGAATTTTCTTTATAAAATTTTGGAACAAACCTGGAAGTCTTCGGTGCCAAAATACGACACCAGATAGTGCCACTCAACAATGTCTAATTCTTCAGGCCTATGCCTCATTCTCTCTTCATAGGTGGTGAACGCCTTGTAGGTAGCACTAAATGTAGATCTCCATCCTTTGTAACGGTCATTAGCCACCGTCCATATCTTGAATCTGTTCTCATCGTTATTCTCAAGGTCCCACTTAGCCTGCTCAATGAAAAAGCCTAAATAAATTACTTCTTAAACAATAAATTGGTAGTTCAAATTTTACATCCGCATGGATAACAGAAGCTTACCAGCACATCATTTGCTATTGCAATTTTCACATCCACATTGATATCTCTCCATGTTCTCACCCCGATGAGAGGTGCTCTTTTCCTCACGAACAGTGTTATTTCATCAACAAATATTCGCTTGTTTGCACCTACAGGTCCTCCAAGCCTAGAGAACTGGATGCTAAGCTTCTGAGATGCCTCCCTGGTTCTCTTGTTTGTTGCTGTCCATCCTTTCAATTACCTCTTGGCTTCCTCTTTTTGGAGTCTTGTCAATGGAAAAAAAATATACAAAGCAAAAGACTTTAAAAAATGTAGACATAGTTTTAAATTAACTGAACCTCACAACAAACTGAAAGTACCCAAGTTACTTACTAGTTGCCTCTCCCTGTGGAACGATGAAACAACGAGCATGAGATGGTCTGTTTACTTGTGGTGTGGCGTTGCTATCTTGACTTGAGAGTACTACATCTGTTTGATGAGTACTGTCCACATAGGCCACTACAAAAAATATTGGTCACTTGTGTAAGCTATAATATGTTTGTGAAGGAATATTAACAGCAGACATGTAGTGACAGATGTTATATTACTAATATCATCCAGTTCTCCTTGCACCCTTAACCATTCTTTGTAAGTTTTGGTGGTGTCATCCCTCTCTTTATCTTTCAAATCTGGGTCAACCAAACTAATATTAGTACAAATGCTTCTCCAATGTAAAATAATACAACAATTTGTAAATATAAATGTGTCCAACATATCACTTACCAGTGAATCGTTTTTCCTTGTGCATGGCGTGCAGCCATACCTTGTAAGCATCAACATTATACTGCTCATCTTCATCTATATTCCTTTCCCTACTAATGGGTCTCCTTACAGGTACTTTCAAGGGAGTTATGTTGACATTCTAGACTAATTTAGCTTCCTTGCACAACAATAGTCTGACCACTCTTTCCTCCTCATTACATGCTATCATAGCATCTGCTTCGTCTTCTTCATCGATTTGGTGTAGTGTTGCTGCATTACCACTTCTCCTCTTGTAGTACATGTAGTCACTTACCCTGTACCCCAATTGTAGTTTCATAAGAACCAAGTTACTCAGGGTGATATCAGCCCTACTGATTGTAACTGTAGAAGACTCTTGCCCACTCGTCGAGCCCTCGCAAGTGAAATAGAGAGTCCATGTTTGATCCGAGCTGCCAAATATTACACATAGTATCAAAGTAAAGCACTAGTGATGATACAAATATACTTAAAAGTCCACTAGTGTACATATAGTTTTTTTGTACAGACAGAGAAAGTAATTTAAACTTAGTGCCACTTATTTGAACTCTCCATTACTCAATTTAAAGTAAACCAGCAAATATGCATACTAGGAAACACTAATCAAGCAAAGTTAGTGGCACTTATTTGAACTCTCCATTACTGAATTAAAACTTAGTGCCACTTATTTAAATTCTACACTTATTTGCTCTCTTAATCAGCATGAGTCTAGTGCATTCTTTGATAAAAAGCAAGATGACCAATGATATTAGTATTCATATGATAGAATGAAATTTCCGATAACTGGACACACCACTAAATCTATTTACTACAACTTAAATTCGGGTATGTAGCAGTGCCAACACTAACTTAACTTATAGATATAGGCATATGTGTATGCACATAATTAAAAATGAAATTTGCAATGATACATAATTAACTCAAATGCTATCATGGATAATCACTAATATTTATTTCCCTACTGTATAAGTAGAACACAAGAACTTCAGTAGATTAATAGTGAAAGGGATAAAAAAAGATACACTGTCTAAACCATAACTAAGCTAGTTTATGTAATCATCAATTGAATTAAAAAAAGCAGGCATGCAAGGTGTGTCATGTCCAGGTCCTCCACGCATAGTTAGGTTGTTTGAACATGCAATCAGGAAGCAATTTTGGAAGGCAAACCTAGAACGTATAACCACATGCAACCTAGAACCCTAAAACCGATATGATGAATCCAAAAATAGGAAGGCAATAGGTGTTACCTATCATTGTTCTCATCCATTGCCAGGACGGTCTCTTGTTCATCACCAGGAACTACCGTCGACCCGGACGAACGAGTTGACCCAAAGAGGGACATGGTCGCGTTGGGTCTGGTTGAAGCTGTCGCCGCCGCCGCCGCCGCCGCTGGAGTTGTTGGCGTCCCCGCTCCTGTCGACCCGGACGCACGTGTTGCCCCAAAAAGGGACATGGTTGCGTTGGGTCTAATTGAAGTTGCCATCGCCGGTGCCGCCGTCACCGCCGGAGTTCTTGGCGTGCCCGCTGCTGCAGGTGTGCGCATGGAAGACGATGACTGAGGTGTTCCAGTTGTTGGAGTTGTCGCCATGGTTGACTTCTCCATGGCGCAAACCTGAGAACCCTAACTATGCGTGGAGACGGCGGCCTGGTGGTTGAGGCGGTGCGTCAAAACGGAGGGCACGTTTTAGAAGATGCGAAATAAAGGGGCGTCGTGGGAGGAAGGAAACGGGGGTTGGCCGCGTGGGAGATTTTCATTCGCGACATTAATCTTCAAAAAAATGAGTGTCCTTCGCGGCATGGGCCTACAATTTCCAAATTTTGGGTACTATTGGCGCAGGGGATTAATTTTTGGAAATTATTGTGAATATTTTAACACTAACTAAGGAATAAATGATAAAAAATCCTAAGCGGCATCGAAAATTCAAAAAACTTTGAGGGACGCGTCATTTCGACGTATATGTGTGCTCGAAAAAGTTTGAACTCATTCTGAGAAACTGGCGATGCACATCCTCACAGAGTCTAATGTCGTGCCATACTTACCCCTGTGCATGAGGGAGCGATGTGCATCGTCGTGCGAGACTTGTAGTACCACTATCTCCAAATCATTTAATACTGCAATGGGATATTTAGGGAGCCAAACTATGAAGCTGTGTGCATATATGCAAATTTCTGAACAAGTTTTCCTATTATTGTGAATATTTTAACACTAACTAAGGAATAAATGATAAAAAATCCTAAGCGACATCAAAAATTCAAAAAACTCTGAGGGACGCGTCATTTCGACGTATATGTGCGCTCGAAAAAGTTTGAACTCATTCTGAGAAACTAGCGATGCACATCCTCACAGAGTCTAATGTCGTGCCACACTTACCCCTATGCATGAGGGAGCGATGTGCATCGTCGTGCGAGACTTGTAGTACGACTATCTCCAAATCATTTAATACTGCAATGGGATGTTTAGGGAGCCAAACTATGAAGCTGTGTGCATATATGCAAATTTCTGAACAAGTTTTCCTATTATTGTGAATATTTTAACACTAACTAAGGAATAAATGATAAAAAATCCTAAGCGACATCATATGTGGTGTCATACTCAAAAAAATTTGAAGTCATTGTGAAGATTGTAAGTCAAAAATATAATTGCAAATTGCAATTACATAAATATCAAAATTAATAAACACTGCGGATCTAAAGTGTAAACGAAAAAACTTTACAAAAAAATGAATTTGGGACGCATGTTAAAAATATAAAAAAAGTGCTCCCCACAGGATTCGAACCTTGGAGCTTTGGCTCAGAGAAAAGCATCACTACCACTGGGCTACACTAGTATGTTCGACGTTGCTCACGTTTCATTTTATTTGAGGCAATCTCTAACACAAATAGTTATAAAATGCCCAACTCTAGCCCCCACACCTTGTCGTCTCCGTCCTCCCCAAATCCATCCCGGCCCCTTCGCCTTCTCGTCAACACCCCTCCCCATCTAGGAAACTCCGTCCTTCCCCGTAGGCGATGCGTGGCGGTGGCGATAGCGGCAGCAACGCCGGCGAAGGTGGGAGCAAGTGCAGCGCGCCCCTCGGCTGCGCCTGCGACGCCGAGGATTGCCGTCTAGGGCAATGGTGACGAGGAGGAGGACATCAAGCCCTCGTCTGACGAACTCCTGCTGTCGAGGGCGGCGACGCAGCGTCTGACTCCGGCGCGGGAGGCCGCCGACAAGAAGGGTAAAGGGATAGGGGCATCCTCCGCCGCGACCAAGCAGAAGACGGTGATCCCCCACGGCAAGCGGGCCAAGACCTCGACTCGTGCCAGGAAGAAGGTGACCTCGAGTCTTAGGGTTAGGGTTGACCTCTGTTTTTTTATTCGAAATTGACCTCTGCTTAGAAATTGACCTCTGTTTGAAGCAAGAATATTTTGATGAATAGTATTCTTGAATGTGTTAAGATTTATTGAGATGACTGAATATGTTGGAAATTTTGAGCAACTTGATGAAGACCAGATTAGCAGAATAGTCATATGTTATTTTAGATGACTAAATAGCAGAATAGCCTGATGAATGATCTAGGTATGCTCTCTGGCATTTTTTGCCTGATAAGTTAAAATGAGCCTGATAATTGAATTTTTAGATGAATAAGTAGCCTGATGAATGATCTAGGCATGCTATCTGGCATTTTTTGCCTGATAAGTTAAAATGAGCCTGATAATTGAAGTTTTAGATGAATAAGTAGCCTGATGAATGATCTAGGCATGCTATCTGGCATTTTTTGCTTGGTAAGGTAAAATGAGCCTGATATTTGAATTTTTAGATGAATAAGTAGCCTGTTGAATGAGCCTGTTAGAAAATGACAGCCTACTAGCAATGTTCGTCTGTTGCGTCTTCTATCCTTGGTCAATATTAACCATATGATAGCCTACTAGCAATGTTTTTGGGGAAATAATATGGACAGTTAAAAAATTAGAGATCCAGTTTTCCTGCAACAAGTTTGCAGCAAAAAATTTAATTAAAATCCTTTTGTTAGCAAGCAATGAATATGGCCAGCAAGCAATGTTGAAGAAAACAGTGAACTTGTGTCCTGCTATTCAATCCGTTATGTTGAAAACGAGTAGTACATTTTGCCACTTCTACTTCATATTTTGCATATGGCCATTATACATATATAATTTGTTCACAAAACAGATGTATAATAAGGCACCAGTTAATTGTTTTGGCCGCCCATTAGAACTATGTAACTGATATGAAATTGCCATGTACTATACCAGCTATGTAGTTGAGTTTCAGTCTCTCGGTCATTCTTTGAATTTTAATTAGATGGTTTGAAAGACATGGATATTGATGCATGAAACTGATGTAATTTCAGAATGTTTGTTGAACTCGTAAGACTTATAAATTGTCTTTCCTGGTATTCCAGAGCATGCTTTTTCTTGAGTTCACTTCTGAATCATGCTCAATAACGACGGGTTTTTCAGAAGTACCATTCCATTGAAATTTACATTTACAGGGGAATATTAGTGTTTTTGTAAATCAGACTTTGGTCTGGTTTTATATTTTGTCTGCGGAACAACTGAAACACAAACCATTCATTATATGGATTTTTGTTATTCTTCGTCTTAACTTCATTGCAACGTTCATCTGTTGTTGCGTCTTCCATCCATGGTCAATATTAACCAACTGATAGCCTAGCTCACAGAAACTAATGCAAAAAAGAAGAGCAATGCACAATATTTGAATTCTCATTTATATGTTTAGATGACTGAATTGCAGTATAGTTAGTGTGTGAATTGCACAATATTTGTTTACTTGCTAACTAATTTTTTATGTTCCATGGTAACAGACAGTGTATGAAACTTCAAGTGATGAGGATACTACTTCTTCCGGGTCTGGTGGAGCTCTAACTGTACCTGAACTTGTTGAGTTCCACATAGATATCGCACAAATTGACATCAAAGAGTACATGGAGGGACTGATCTTCAAGTTCAACAAGTATGTTGACAAGAGGATGAAGCAGCTGCGTAAAGTTGTTTACAAGGAACTTGACAAGGAGTCCACCTCTGGGAACTGAAATGGAAACTAAGGGTGGTAGATACTGTTAAGTAGTAGTAACCTGGTGTGTGACCTTGCTGTTAAGTAGTAGGAAGCTGGTGTGTGAATTTGCAGTTAATTAGTAGGAAGCTTTTGTGTGAACTTGCTTTCAAGTACTTGTAAGCTGCTGTGTGAACTTCCTTTGAAGTACTAGTAAGCTGGTGTGTGAACTTGATGTTAAGTACCTGATGTTAAGTGGTTGTATGTTAATTACTACTTCCTGATATTGCTCATGTGTGTTAATATGTCTTCTTATGTTCGATACAAGTATCTTTAGAATCATATCAGGAGCTTAATTACAATTTGATTGACAAGCAAATGTTTTATAAGGTTCAAAAAAATAAAATACTTGATAGCTGTCCCTGCATAATTCAATAGCATCATTCATACAGAATAGCATCATTCATCCTTGACTGGTGCAATAATTCATTCATACACACCCAACCTGGTCTAGTTTTAAAGAATCTCAATATCATCATTAAAGAAAGAAAGGATTAGACAAACACCCAACCTGGTTAAGTTTTAAAAAGAAAAAAATCAATGATCCTTGCAACAGTTGACAAGGAAAATATAATAAAGTGCGACACATGAATACAAAGCTTCATCTAAATACAAAGAAATCATCTTCCATATTTTCCTCCATCACTGCTGCAATAACCCCATCATCAATGTAGGTGTCATCGTCGTCAGAATCGTCACCAATAATGTCATCATCAGGTTCTGGAATTGCTTCTCTACGCACTTGATTAATAATGTCGGCAGCACCACTTGTGCCTGCCCTATCTGGTCTTGACCAGTTTGAGAGTTCCTGACCTTGAACTGATTCAATCCTTTCTTGGATTCCCACATCAAGTGCATCGGCGTCATTTCCTGTGTCTGGCATGGAAAACAAATTTCTTGGTCTCACCAAAACAACAGTAGACCATCCCGGCTTGTTCACGATAGGGACATAAAACACTGGTTCAGCGTTTGAAGCAAGAATGTAAGATTCATCTGAATATCTGAACATGGAAGTAGCAATGTCGATAATACCAAATTTATCCCTAGTGTACCCTCTGCTTCTGCTGGTATTGGTAGCCGACACATCATACCAATCACACTGAAACAATATAACTTCTTTTTCTTGTGGGAATTCCAGTGAGATTATATTTCTAATGACTCCATACCAGGTCATGTTGCCTGAACTTTGGTCACCCCTCACAACGACACAAGAATTTTGTGTCACGAGGCATTTCTCTGTGGCAGCTGTCCGAAATAGCCAATTATTAATGTGCACTCTATTCAACACACGAGCTCGAGGGTCAGGTCCCTGAGAAAGGGCATGCATCAGTTTATTTGCTTCCCCTTTCTCGTTTAGTTTTGCTATCTGCAATTTAAAAACTAAGTTAGACATCTACGGTTAATTAATACACCGGTCTAACTACAAGTGGAATTCAAAATTATTAAATAATACTACATACCTTGATTTCAAACCATCGTACAAAATGCTACTTGTGCCATTTTTTAATGTTAGTTAAACTAACCCTTGTGAGTTGTGCCTTATGCTCCCTACATCATATTGCACCAAATTAGTAGTTGACACCACAAACAAGCTGATAATAGATAAATTTAGTGGAAATTTTAGTGACTTACTCTACCCACATCCTGGCTTCATCACAATTAGTAATTATGTAGTGCCTCATCTGTTGAAGTTCAACTGTCTCCAAATTCTTAAGCTTATTTCCTCTCCTCTTGTAATCAATTTCACTAAAAATACTTAGACCACAAGGAGGCTCATTGACAACTATATTTTCATGACGATCTACTCGACTCAGCTTGGTGTCGATGTCGAAGAATCGAGAGCAAAATGTAAGACACTCCTCAGCTATGTATGCCTCGGCAATTGATCCTTCTGGTTGTGCCTTGTTCCTGACATATGCTATAACAGTACGTAGATACCTCTCTACTAGATACATCCATCTGTAACACACCGGCCCTCGTAGTTTAGCCTCTTCAGCCAGATGGACAGGCAAATGAATCATCATGTTAAAAAATGAAGGTGGGAAAACCATCTCAAGCTAGCAAAGAGTCTCTTTAATTGAACTATCTAGTTTGTCAAGATCTGTTGGCACCAACTCATTAGAACAAAGTGCACTGAAGAACCTACTGAGCTCAATCAATGGCGTGGCAACATCTTCTGGCACAATCCTTCTAATGACTAAGGGCAATAGTTTTTGTAGAATAATATGGTAGTCATGAGTTTTGAGTCCAAACACCTTACATGTTTTATCGTCAACACATCTCTTCAAATTGGAGCAGAACCCATCAGGCATCTTCACTCCTTGAAGAAATTGGCATAAAATCCTCTTGTCATCCTTGTCTAGAGAGTACAACGCTGCTGGCAAGGTGTACGTGTCATCTTCAATCACAGGATGCAGATCGTGCCTGATCCCAAGATGTTCCATGTCAAGGCGGGCATTCTCGCTGTCCTTACATTTCCCTTGAATTTCAAGCAAAGTCCCTAATATGCTCTCGCATATGTTCTTCTCAATATGCATCATGTCCAAATTATGCCTTATTAGCAAAGAAGACCAATAGGGGAGCTCAAAAAAATACTCTACTTCCTCCAATTGTGCCATCTTGCATCTTCATCACGCTTCCTCTTTTTTGTTTTGTCCTTTCCAGAACTAGTTTCATCAAATGTTGCATATTGGTCTAATACATCTTGACCAGACAGTGGAACTGGAGCCTCCCTGGTTTCCTCCTCATTGTTGAAGCTCATCTTGTTCATGCGCCATGGATGGTCTAAGGGAAAGAACCGACGATGTGCCATGTAGCAGAACTTCTTCCCATGTTTCAACCACAAATAATCGGTATCCTTGTGACAGTAAGGACATGCAAATTTTCCTTTTGTGCTCCAACCAGAAAGCATCGCATATGCTGGGAAGTCATTGATTGTCCAAAGCAGCATAGCACGTAGTGTAAAGTTTTCCTTTTCCTTTACATCCCTACAATCAACACCATTATTCCACAGCTCCTTCAACTCATCAATTAGGGGCCTCAAGTAAACATCAATATTCATTCCAGGAGATTTCTTGCCAGGTATCAACATCGACATGATCCAATAAGTTTGTTTCTCATACAACCAAGGAGGCAAATTGTAAGGTATTAGATAACCGGCCAACAACTGTAAGTAACATTTTGCATACCAAATGGGTTGAAGCCATCAGAAGCAAGACCTAGTCTAACGTTACGAGCTTCTTTAAAGAATGGAAAGGTATCATCCACATGCTTCCATGCCCTAGAGTCTGCAGGATGACATAGTTTGCCATCATCTACTCTTCCTTTCTCATGCCAACACATTTCTGATGATGTGCTCTCTGACATGTGCAACCTGCGCAGCCGAGGAGTGAGAGGGAAGCACCGAAAGATTTTGACTGGGACACGACGACGGTTCTTATCCTGACCATCATCTGTGTTGCTAGCACCACGGTCATCTGCTTTCCACCTAGACGCTTTACATTTCGGGCATATATCCAGCTTCTCGTATTCCTCCCGAAATAACACACAATGATTCTCACATGCATCTATCTTGATATAGTCCAAGCCTAGATCGCGAACCACCCTTTGCACTTTCTCCATTATGTTTGGGACTCAATGACCTTTAGGGAGAAACTTTGAGATCAGAAACAGTACCCCCTCCATAGCTTTGTTACTTATCCCATACATGCACTTAACCTGGAAAAGTTCCACAATAAAAGATATCTTGGTACCATCCTCACAACCTGGATATAATTCCTTTTTTGCCTCCTGTAGTAACTTGAAGAAGACCTTGGCATGGCCATTCGTCTCGTCTTCATCACCGATCTCTCCTCGTATTTCACCTCTGATTAGGGATTTAATCAACTTACTAGCCTCATCATCTTCACTCTGTGCACCGCCTTCTTCATTGTCTACTCCAGAATCATGTGCTGCACCTTCATCATGGTTCTGTACTTGTACATCTGCTGCTGTTGGGTCGTCATTGTGTACTTGTACATCACTAGGTCCTGCATCTTCATTGTGAAATACCACATCAGATGAACCTTCCCCTTCCATGATAAAACTTTCAGCAAACCCATTTAAAAGGACATGAATCTGAAGCACAGCCTGTGATCTGTGTGACATGCATAGACATTTACGGCACGGACATGCTGCAGTTCCACCCCTCGAAGTCCCACTATATGTCCTGTCCAAAAACTACCTGAAATTGTTCTGCCACTCGGTTGAAGAACGAGGCAAGCGCATCCAACTCCTATCATCGCCTGACATCTGCGTCATGAACATGAACGATCACCAATAATTTAGCAAGCGTATTTACGTACAGATTTGAACTATATGTGCAGCCCATGGTGATCTCGTACCTTTCGCCGTGACGACAGCTTGTCAATGGATCGATCGACGTGGACGATATATAGAGGGCATGCAGCGGCCGTCAATCAGGGCAGAATTCAGTTATACTCTACCAAAAATAATGACATTACAGCACAATTAGCGACCTAGGGTTTTTCAAATTAGACATCGGAGGCTGGGAGATTTTGATTCTCATACCTAGAAAACGGATTCTGTGATCCACAGGATGCACCGTTATGGAGGTTGAGGGCAGTGGAGCGGAGGTTGGAGGAGTCGAGATGCCGAGCAGCGGCGGCGGTCGCCGTCTCCCCCGTGCGCAGCGCCGGCCCCTTCACGAACGCGTGAAAGATCGACAGAGCGCGGACCCACCCCTACACGCGACGTGTACGTAGACGACGTAGAAAAAAAAACCCCGTGAGAGCCCCAATCCTAATCAGACTCCCCTCTAGTTTGTTGCAACTCACAAATTATATTGCAACCAATAATAAGCGTAGCAACTTGATCACATTTTTCGCTTCGAACCCAGAGATCTCGTTGCAAAAAAGATTAGCACTTGCAACATTAGCAACATCTATTGCAACTGCCAACAACTATTGCTATTGCACCCCACTTTTGCTTCGCCTCCAAGAGTTCTCGTTGCATTAAACATCCGGCATTTGCAACGTTCGTGAAATTTAATGCAACACAAAAAAATGTAGCAATAGTCAAAACAAAATGCAACAAATGTAAATGTGGTTGCAATACTACCACTCAATTGCAACCAAAATTAACTATAATGCAACAATTTTGCACCATTACAATATCGTCCACCAATCGCAACAGAGTTTTGCAACATCTTGAAAACCGTTGTATTAAAGCCATGTATCGCTACCATTTTTTAGAATGGTTGTAATACAGCCATCTATAGCAACCAAATTTTCTACGTTGCAATTCAACGGTGTTGCATTTGACCGAAATCCTTGTAGTGATGTTAGTGTACCAGGTGCGCGTGATCCCGGTGACGGCCATCACAAAGCTCTTGGCCATGGTGGACTTGTCTCCCCCAATGGACTGAATGGCCACCTCAAAACTCATGAGGAGCGCCGTCAGGTCAGTCTTGCCATCGTAGGGGGCAATCTGGGGCATTTTGAAGCCCTTTGGCCAGCTGAGGGACTGGAGTGTCGGGGCCAAAGGCGGGTCATCGCCTTCCGCTGGGTCTTCCCTTGCCTCCTCCCGGAGGACTTCCCGCTCGGCTCCGTCTGGGTCCCGGGGCTCCTCCGAGGAGCCTAGAGGGGGAGCTCCGGTGACGTCACCCTTAACCGCGGGCTGCTCGTCCCGAGACTGTCCCTGAACTCCCTTCCCCTTCTTCTTCGCCAGAGCCATCTTGGCCTTTCTCAGTCACACACGTTCCCCACGGATAGCGCCAACTATTGTTAGTTACGATAGCCCAAACAGTAAAGAGTGGGGCTCTTGAACCATACGGAACAGCTCAGGAGAGCTACTAGGGGACTGAGTGACTAGTAGAGTGAATAGATTACAAC
The DNA here is from genome assembly GCA_036936925.1 of Cenchrus fungigraminus. Taxonomy (NCBI): domain Eukaryota; kingdom Viridiplantae; phylum Streptophyta; class Magnoliopsida; order Poales; family Poaceae; genus Cenchrus; species Cenchrus fungigraminus. The sequence continues at coordinate 63,064,020 of CM072779.1, forward strand.
TGACCTGAATACACAGGCCGACACCCCTTTTATAGGACTCAAAGGCACCCTCCGGTACAATGTATGTTCTTCCCCCGGTACGGACTCCCAACCCTATACCCTTCATCAAGGGCATTCTAGTCTTTCCCTCCTATTACACCACACGCGATCATGTGGCCCCCTAGTGCTCTGTGGTCCCTCCTCTGGCCTGCTTCGGGCCCATCTGGTATTCCGGCAATCTTCCGTTTCCGTCCTGGCAGAACTTCTCTGCACCTCTGCTGTCTTTCGACACGGCTCCACCTGGTCCTTCTGGATGTCCCCGCTCTTTCCGGTGCCTTCTCCCTCTGACTTCTCCTGGGACGCCGACTTCCTCTTGATGTCTGTGTGGTGGGCCCAACGTGGGGGCCCCCTTTATTGGGCTTGGGGTGGCCTACCTGGAAGTGGGGGGCCCTTCCTAGATCCCCAACAAGGGCCACACAAGATCTAATTCAGTAAATAGATGGAAGTAGAAAAGTAATAGTTTCAAAACTCAATCTGAATCTAGAGGTAAATAGATAAAGAAGCACACACATTGCCTCTACACATACATAAATATCTGAGTACTACTCCCTCCATCCCGCTATGTTAGCATTTGAAGGACCGATTAGGCGACCAGAGAGAGGGGTGGAGTGAATTGGAGCCGATAAAAATTCTTCTCGAAGGATGAACTCAGCCTATACCCCGATCGCCAGCCCGAGCACTCGCTGAGGACCAGAGTGTTCGACGGCCGGTGGTTGGCCACTCCTTAGTGATGAGTGATTGACAATGTTGTGTGGACTGATGCTCTATCTTGTGGATGTAGGCTGGGGCTTGATTTGCATTGGTGCAGGTGAAGAACAAGCGCGAAAGGTCTTAGCCTTGTGGGATCTCACAGGGACTAGAGGGACAAGTAGGCTTGGTTTGATGGACCCGGTGGCCAGACGGGATCAAGTGTGAGTCACATGGTTTGAGAAGAGCAAGTCGAAGTCGGATAGCGGGTTCGTTGGTTGATCCGAAAGCCATTATTGAGCCGGAGTGGACGTGGCGGCCAAGTCGAGGAGGTCGACGAGGAGGTTGCACCAAGCTCGTGGGGTTTGCAGTGGTTCACCAAAAAAGCACTAGGTTCCTTTTGGTTGATCCTCAAAGCCAAGTCCGAGTGGTTGGCGGCTCAAGACTACACTAGGCAGGTCTGACCGGTGGGCTAGACCGGTCTGACTAGCGTGGACCGGTCTGACTGGTGGCGAGCAACAGTCTGACCGGTGGTGGCCGAGGAGCGCCAGGTGACTCGAAGCGGAGGACACACGTCGGGATCGTAGGCTTGGCGTCGAGGCTACACGAGGTGCGGTTGCTGGACGTCCGTTCGATGTTAGAGATGTCAAGTTTCCTAATTTTCCCTTCAAGGGGTTGTATCACCTAAAGGGCATCTTAGTCATTTACCCCCACCGAAGGACCTCATATATAAACTTGGTGGAAGGGTTGTGGCAGCCATCTCTTGGGCTTTAGGGTTTTCATTTGCTCTTAGCATTTTCTCTTTTCAGCTACCTATTTTCTCTAGGACTAGCTTGAGAGCTTCATGGTGAGATCTTTGGAGAGGGTTGGATGCTAGGGAGGCAAGCTAGACCTTGTATGAATCTTTCCTTTGATGTATAGAAGGTTCGTCGTGATTCCTCTAGTGTTTTTTGTTGTCTGTACCATTTTCCTTTCTGGTGATTTTCGGAGCCTTTTCTTGGCAAAATTCTCTTGGTGGATTTGAGGCCTTCCCTTTGTGGATTTGTTGCGGGATGCACACATGAGCCCCTTGTGGTTCTTTTCTCAGTGACCCCCTTCTAAATCCGTAGGTTTGGGTGCTCAAATTTGGGGTTTTCTTTGGGTTCTGGGAAGAGGTGTTCTTGGTGTTAATTCTTCGATTCCTCTTGATTTAGTGGATCCTTGGGGATGATTTCTTAGGCATGTCTTGTCCATGAGGTGTTACACCTATCCCTAAAGTTTTTCTTGAATCCATGGAGCAAATCGGGAGATCAAGACATCGGAAGGAGGGAGTTGACCCGCGGGTGGAGTTCATCCCGAGCGGCCCAGGCGAGACTGGTCTGACCGGTGCCTCCCATAGGTCTGGCCGGTGCGGCCCTGCTATGGCTTTTCTCGGGGAGTTCTTCTCCAGGGTGCTGGTTAGGTTCTTGGCTTGTTGTTGTTTCAGTTCCGTGCAGTTTTGGCCCGTGGAGATCGAGTTCTTGCAGTTGGGGTTTTTCTGAGCCAGACCGGTCTGACCGGTTGTAACATCCCTGATGTTTATGTAACAATAATCACCATCATTAGTGAGGCTAAACATGGTGCTTAACATTGTTGACTTGGTCAAATCCCTAACCCTTAGTCAAACCTCTCAAAACCCAAGTCAAACCCCTAGAGCACTATACCTTTCTTTGATGATCTAGCTCGTTCTTCAAATTTTCACTAAACACTTCAAATTCTGCCAAAATAAAAGTTATCAAGAATTTCATGGGACACAACTTTGTCCATTAGCACTTTTTGAGTTTTGGCTTGTAAGTTGGAGAAAAACCCTAGCCATCTTACACCTAAACACCCTTTGTGACCTCTTTTGATGGCTCAACTCAAACTCAAAATTTCATATAACAACTTCAAAATCTACCAATATGAAAGTTGCTCAGTTTTTCATGGGACACATTTCATTCAATTGGCGGTTTTTGAAATTCGAAGTGGAAGACATTCAAAAATTCGGTCAAAGTCCAAATCCTGAAATGGCACGCGCCAAGAAAATCCTGAAGTTTGTGGCTACTTTCCGGCCAAACCAGGGAGAAAAACATAGGACGGTCTTTGTAAAAGTTGGAGAGGGATAAGTCCTCTACATCTTTTGTATTGGCCAAAATTTAAGTTGTATTCAAGTTTAAAATGTTTGAGCCGGTCAAACGAGGCTTGACCGGAAGCTTGGGTGTCGTGAGCGCGCACGCTAGCGCGCCGGTGCACGCGTTCCCGCGTGCCCGCCTGCACCGCGGTTTCCTAACTTGGTTTCCGCGCCGTGCCGCTTGTGCATGGGCCCACCGTCGTGCCAAGTGCGCCTCCCCAGGTGACGCTAGCCCGGTTGGCTCGCGCCAGATGGCGGCGCGCCTGAGCACGCGCGACACGCACCGTGCCCGCCGCGCGCTGCTTCGCCAGGGCCTTGCGCGCGCCGTGGGAGGGAGCGGCCTGGCTGGACGCCCGACCTCGTCGCGCCGTTTCCCGCCAACGCCGCCGCCTATATATACACCGGAGCCCCGCCACACTTCGTCGCCGCCCCCATTTGCTCCACCAGGCCGCCATTGGAGCGCCGCCGTTGAGCTCCCCCACTCGAGCCGTCTCGTGCTCGCCTGAGCGCCCGAGCACCACCACCCGCCACCACCTAAGCCTCCCCAGCTGCCCGTTGTCGACCACCGCCGCCCAGCTCGCCGGAGCAACCCCGTGTAGCGGCTGTTGTGCCCCTGTGTCGCCGAGCAACCTCGCCGGCACCTTTCCCTACCCAGCTCCGGTTGCGAAACGAACCTAGGTGAGCACGCCGTCAACCCCCGCCACTCCCCCGACCCTCTTCGGCCGCCGGCTCGCCGGATTCCAGCCGGCCGTGCCGCCAACCATGGCCGAGGACCCAATTGCAAGCCCCCAAATACTTCTAGGGTCTAAACCGTGAAACCAAGGGCCTTTTGGTAAAACCGAGGGCAGTTGTGTGAATAATGATCTTTGACCGGGGACCTTTCAACAAAATTGATTCTTCAACTTTAGAATTTAAGATCTGAATCTTGTAAAATCGAGATCAAATCACAGAAAAATCGTAAAAATGCAAACTTAGTTTTGTTGTGATCCTTATGACTAAAACCAACTTTTCTACAAAGGAAGTTTTCAAACTTCTGTGTATATTTTAAATAATTTGGAATTTACCAGTTTGGCTAGATTTGAAATAATTCAAATTCTATGCATGATCTGGATCTAAGTTTTGGATATGTTGTTTGATATGTCATGCTGGTCTTCTGGTGAAAATTTGGCACATAGTTATGAAGTAGATCTTTAGTTATAAATTAAAGTTGATTTTCAGCAATGTTCCTATTTATGATTTTTGTAAATTCACCTGTTGGTCTTTTGGATCCAATCTTTTTGGTATGGTCCTGTTTGATGGTTTTGCACTCCTGATAAATGGTAGAGATGTGTTTATCATGTTTAGTAGGGTCAAGTAAATTTTGCACAAGTTTAACCTTCCTTCATGAATTTAAATTAATTTAAATATTCTTTGCTGAGTAAGTGCATATCTCTGCATGGTTAGATGTATTGCACTTCTACATGAACTTCTAGCTCAAGATGTGGTATATATATTTCTGTATGATTTATTTGTGTTTTTAATGGATGAATCTAGTTGTATTTTTCATGCTAAATCTGTGGCTTGGTTTAATCTGAATTTTTTGCAGTGGCCCATGTATAGTATGATGATCCTGTCTGCAAAGTTTCGTGGTCACATTGTTTGTATTTCTTCCAGAATGAATTTTCGAAGCAAACCAAGCTTAATCCAAGAAATAAAAGGAAAATAAAAATCACCTTTGTTTACTTTTTAAAACATTTGGTTGAACTTCACCAAATCAAACCCTGAACAACACCCTTAATTTGGTGAAGAAAAAATAATTAATTAATTTAGATGTGCACACAATCACCATCAAATAAGGAATTAAACCATGCACACACACCCTTATTTTGATAGGAAGAGTATGCCGAATATATCCTTATCTAGGTGAATATGGTCACTCATGCACCCCATGTCTACCCTTTAATTCTAAACTATGTTCTCACTCCTCATTTATAAATCCATGAAGTTAATGCATATGCATGTCGTGTAGAACTTCCGGACGGGAACTACGAGTTGGTGCCGGAATCCGAGGGAGATCTAGCTGAAGGAGAAGTGAACGTGGTGGAGGTGCAGCAAGACCCGAATCAAGTTTTGGAGGACTTCGTCACTGACTTTACTAGTGAAGGCAAGCCCCGGAGCATAACCTAGTTTTCTAACTTTTACAATTATGTTATGCCATGTTTGTGCATTTACGTTTTAGGACTTTGAATTGAAACCCTAGATGCATGATCATAGGTTCCTATGCTTAAATACTAGCATGATAGGTCGTTAGTTGCCATGCTCTAAGGACACGGTAAAAGTTGAGTGATGTTCATCACTCGCGAGCTATAGGTTTCTTATGTTGGAATCATAAGATTTTGTAAAATCGATATGCTCATGTGGTAAGAGCATGGGACCGGCTTCGGCCAGTAGGTCTGTGGTTAAGCGTTTGAACATACTAAACATTTGCTGGGAATGGGACCGATAAGCCTAGTACCTTCTTGATATGGTAAGGGATCTATGACCATTAATCTTGGGGAGAGTCCCCTCTTCTTGCAACAGAGTGGTGCATGTGTGGGGTTGGGCGGCAGAGGCTGTGGCCAAACCACCTTGTACCAAAGACTGTAGAAATGGATCCTGAGTCGAGGACAGTTGGGAATCGCCTGGTTGGTGCATACCCCACCCCCTTTTGGTTTCTAGTTGGCTACTTTTGGGGTGTGCATTCTCCCATGTGTTTAGGTTTCCCTTTCAAGGTTATTAATCGATCGATCGTCGGCCTCTCACCGTTACTCGAGATTGCTTAACCATACACTCTATGTCCCTATAATGATGGAATTGAGATTTAATTTGGATATATGCTTAATTGTTTGCACAACTCATGCTTGCCATAGTTGCTTACTTAGTAATGGATAATCAACTAGAATTTTGAGCTAAAACTTGAAAGTAAGGACATACTCTTTATTGCCTTTCAGCAAAACAACCCACTAGCCATAAAGCCCTGCATGTCTAGAGAGCTGGTGATCTCCCATCACCCGACGGTTAAGTCTTGCTGAGTATTAGTATACTCAGCCTTGCTTTTATTGTTGTTTTCAGGTGATGTGAATGATGATGGGTCCCCGTGGCCTGGTTCTCTCCCACCCGGTTGGGAAGCGGAGTGGGAGGATGACAGTGCTTAGTGACGTCATGGATGGCCTCCTATGATGTTACTTATGACGTTTAGTATTCTATTTCCGCTGTGTTTCGAACTCTGAACTATTTACCTTATGCAAAAGACTTGGTTTGTAATAATGAATCTTGTGGAGCTTGGTGTAATAATTTGTGAATGTCTGTCTCTGGACTCGCCGTCGTGTGGGTTTTGATGGACGAGTGTTCGATCCTTGTTAAAGTGATTTACCGGGCTTGACCCGGCAGAGGCGACAAGTTACTTCTGTATTATTGCTTAATGACCAAATGGAATGGTTTAGGCAATAATATGAAATTAATTTGGGCGGTTCTGTCACACCGGTGCTGTCCACCGGTCTGACTGGTGCAGGTCTTCCAGTGGGAAAACCCTTGTTTCTGCTATTAGTTGTGCTGCTTGTTCGTAGAGTTCTTCTGGTGCAAGTTTGGCTGTGGAGAGTTTTCAGTGTGCTCGGGTTTTGGTGGGTTTTCTCTAGCCTGGTTGGTTTCTGGATTGCTCCCTGTTGCTCCACATCCTAAAATTGCCATCTAGGTTTGCTGGGCAAGTTTGAGAGAATTCAGAGCAGGTTGCTCTGGACTGGTCTGACTGGTGCCAGGGACTGGTCTGACCGGTGGCTAGGTAGTGCTGCTCGAGTTGGTTTTCCACTGCGTGTTCGAGTAGCTTGGGTGTGTGGCTAGTTCCTAGGTCCAGTGGCTACGTGGATTTGGCTAGCGGGGTGTCGAGGACTTCAGAGTTGCGTTTGGGATCATAGGTCGAGTTCGACTCTTCGGAGAAGAATTTTATCGGCTCTCATTCACTCCTCCCCTCTCTGGTCGCCATTCTGGTCTTTCAATTGGTATCAGAGCCGGATACAGATCATTGATACATTGATCGGTTGAGATCCAAAGATGGCAGACTACGAGAAGGGTTCGGGTCCACCCCACTTCGATGGGAAGAACTACCAGATGTCGGAAGCCCGGATGGGCGCGTTCATCCGAGGAAAGGGTTAGTTGATATGGGACGTCATGGTTGACGAGAATTATGTCATACCAGAGTCGTTCATTTTGCCCGGGACTAGGGATATGTTCGATGCCAACAACAAGGCCATGGACTATCTGTATCGTTCTCTCTATGCATCCGAGTTCAGTAGGGTGTACGGGGAGAAGTTGGCACATCAGATATGGACCTAGTTGAGGAATGCCCATGGTGGAAATAGTCAGGTGAAGGCGTGTCGCTTTATGACCTACTGGAGAGAGTACAAGAATTTCACTCATCTTGTCGGAGAGTCTGTGGATGCCATGTTTGAGCGCTTCACGCTAATTGTGAACAACATGAGAGCCAACATCATCGAGCTCCCATACGATGATCATGATAGAGCTATCAAGCTCTGACATGTGCTGGAACTCGATGTATGGAGTGCAAAGGTTGAGGCAATTCAGGAGTCCGGTGTGTATGAGACCCTGACAGTGGATGAGCTATTCTCTAAGCTCAAGTCGTCCAAGGTGGACCGTGACCTGAGAGCTAAGAAGGGCAAGGGCCCTACTGATGATAGTATGGCTCTTGTTTCTGGATAGAGAACTAAGACTAATCACTCCTCTCGGATGTTCTCTCTGACTGCTCTTGCTTCTTTGCTAGATGAAGAGTTTGAGGTGCTGGATGATGAGGATATTGCTTTGCTGACCAAGCGGTTCAGGCACTTGAACGAGAATAGGAAGAACTTCAGGAGGAACTCAGGGACGTGCTACAAGCGTGGGAAGTTTGGGCACTTCATCGCTGATTGTCCCGAGGAAGATGAGCACAAGATTGAGTACAAGAAGCCTAAGTACAAGCATCGCCCGAAGACTGAGTACAAGCAGACCGAGAACAAGCACCAATCCCGGAACTACCACTCCAAGCACAAGAGCCGAGATGAGTACAAGGGCAAGAAGAAGGGCGGCTACCACAAGAAGTCCAGAGCAATGGTGGCCAGTGCGAGTGACGTGGACACTTCTTCTTCCTTCTACACCACGTCGAGCTCGAGCAGTGAAGATGAAGATCGTGGGAGGCACAAGAGCGAGAAGCACTCGAGCAAGAACATGAATGGGCTGAGCTTCATGGCGGCATGTGGCTTCTACGGCATGGCACACAATTTGAGTAGCAAGAAGAGCAATAAGGAGGTCTCGGACTCCGACTTCGAGGATGAAGTACTTCCCCCCACCATTGACTCGTTGCTTGAGGATTATGCTACATTGAATGAACTGCTAGATAATCGTGATAGTGTGCTTAGAGATGCTAAGAAGATGAGGAAAGAGCTTAGGGTCTCTTTAGAGGATGCTAGGGAAAAGGTGGCTGAATTAGAGGCTAGGCATTTTGATGACATGCTTGCTTTGGGTGCTATGAAGTCTGCTCTTGTGGTTAGTGATGAGGTTGATTGCAATGATTGCTCTGTTTTTCTGTCTGATTTGACTGTTTTGAAAGAGAAGCATGCCTCCACAGTTGAGGAACTAGATGTGGCTAGGAGTGAGTTAGATGAGCTGAAATCCAGATCTAGTTTTCTTGGTGCTTGCAGTCTTGTCCTGTGTTGCATGCAAAACTAGATGATTCACATGCTAGGATTATTTCCCTAGAGGCTGAGTTGAAAGCTCCTATTGCTACTAGTTGTTCTACTTGTGAATTACATGCTGTCAAGAATATGGAGCTTGCACATTATGTTGATCACTTGCATGATGAGAATGATGAGTTGAGGAAAAATATGAGTTGGTTGTCGGGTCATGAGCCTTAGTTGAGTGCGATGATGGCCGCTTTTAAGCGCTTTGATGGCCAGGATTTGGGGTCGGAGAAGATTGGTGAGTGTAGTAGTGAGAGTGAGGGGAAGATTGGAGATATCTCAGTGCCACCACAAAATACACCCACAAACAAATATGCACCCAAGCCGAATCACCTACGAAACAAACTTGACACCGTTCCAGATCCTCTCGTGTTCCCCCACAAAACAGATGATTTCCAAAAACCGGTGAGATTTGTGAGTACCCTTGGGAATGTGTTTGAGGGGAAGGTAGAGAAGAAAGAGGTGGACAAACCCAGTGAGAACCCACAACCAAAGCCAAAACAGGTCCGCTTCCATTGTGAGTATTGTGGGAGAGATGGTCACGTTGGTGAGTTTTGCTACAAGAGGAAGAGGGATGAGAGGATGGCTAAGGAGTGGGCGAACAAGGACAGGTACCACCCTTCTCTTGGTGTGCCTGAGCCTCGTATGCCACTACCCAGGATAGAGGCTGTGGTGAGGTCTATACCAGCTTGGGGAGATAGGAGAGTTGCTGATCGGGACCGAGTTGCTGCCAGGGAGGCACCGGTCAGATCGGTCAGGTGCACCGGTCAGACCGGTGCACCTTGGAGAGGTGCTCAATTCGGGTTTCGAGGCCGTGGGGTTGATAGATTTGGTTCTGGTGGTCGTGGTACAGGTGGTATGCAGTTTGAGTCTGGTTGTGGGTTGTTTGCTGGACGTTCTCCACCTCATGGTCAATATGAGGATGGGAGAGGTCGTCGTAGCTTTCAGTCTCAGAGGAGGTACGGGCCATGCTCTTCCGTTCGTGGTGATCGTACTCCTCCAGCGAGACGTGAGGTGGTTCGGTTTGGTAGGGGTCGTAGCTTTGGTGGACATATAGGATGGATGTTGCTAACCCCACTTTTGAGCAAATGCCTCGACACTGGTTTGACTTTTTTTGTACTAACCCCAGTGTTGAGTCGCTTGCTCATTCTCGTTCTCGTTTTTGATTTGCAGGTGGGAGGCTTGAGGAATGTTTGGCTGTTGGACTCCAGTTGTTCACGACACAAGACCGGAGACAGGGGGTGGTTCACAAGCCTTACTCCAGTGAGTACCAGGGAGTACATCACTTTTGGGGATAATGCTAAGGGACGAGTTCTAGGTGAAGGTTTGGTAAAGGTGAGCAGGAAGGTTTCTCTGAGGCGTGTTACTCTTGTCAAGTCGCTGGGGTTCAATTTGCTTTCTGTGTCTCAGCTGCTTGATGAGAGGTTTGAGGTTCGGTTTAAGTTGGGTGCATCTCAAGTGATTGACTCTCGAGGCGACCTTGTTTGTACAGTCGTTCCCGAGGGTCAGATTTTTCGAGCTGATTTCTCTCAGTCCGATGGTCCTCCATGATGTTTGGTGGCTGGTTCTTCTGATTTGTGGAAGTGGCATAGGTGGTTGGGACACTTGAGCTTTGATCTGCTTTCCCGCTTGAGTGGTCTCGATTTGGTCCGAGGATTGCCGAGGTTGAGGTTTGAGAAGGAGTTGGTCTGTGTGCCTTGTAGGCATGGGAAGATGGTCGCTGCTTCTCATCCACCCCTGACTGTTGTTGCATATGGACCTTGTTGGGCCAGCTTGAGTTCGCTCGGTGGCTGGGAAGTGTTATGTCCTAGTTGTCGTGGACGACTATTCTCTTTATACCTAGGTGTTTTTCCTTGAGGATAAAAGTGAGACTTTTGGTTTTGTTCGAGACTTGATCGTGAGGTTGAAAAATGAGAGGCATGGGAACACTATTCGAGCAATCCGTAGTGATAATGGCTCTGAGTTTAGGAACTCTCATTTTGATGCCTTTTGCTGTGATCTTGGTCTTGAGCATCAGTACTCGACTCCTTATGTGCCCCTCAGAATGGAGTTATGGAAAGGAAGAACCGGACGTTATGTGAAATGGCTAGGACGATGCTCGATGAGCACAGGACTCCTAGGAGGTATTGGGCTGAGGCGGTGAGCACCGCGTGCTATGTGTCGAACAGGATCTTCCTTCGAGCGTTCAAGAAGAAAACAAGCTATGAGCTCATGCATGGTCGAGCTCCTAAGGTGAGTCACTTCTGAGTCTTTGGTTGCAAATGCTTCATTCTCAAGAAGGGAAAGCTTGATAAGTTTGAGGCTAGATCTAGTGATGGTGTTTTCTATGGATATGCAAACCATTCTAGAGCTTATAGGGTGCTTAATCTTGAGACTAACAAAATCATGGAGACTTGTGAGGTGACCTTCGACGAGAAATTGCCATGTACATCTCTTGGTTTTGATTGTGCAGGTGATGAGGAGATGGCTGAGACGCTCTTTAAGGAGGAAGAAGAAGATGGTGATGGAGATGGCGAGGATCGTGTACTTTCTGCGGATCATGTACCCTCTACTTCCACGACGATGACGACAGTTGATGGCGGGCCTTCTACTTCGACTATGATGCATCAACATGTACCACAAGCAAGGGTGGAAGCTGCTGTGGAGGGGGAGGTAGTCTCCAGACGAGAGGCTCCTAGGCGTGTACAAGTGGAACACCCTCCTTCGAGGATCATAGGTGACATCAACGAAAGAACTACACGGTCGAGGTCACAAAATACTTCTCACTTTGCCCACTCCACATTTGTTGCCTCTTTCGAGCCCAAAGATATTGGACACGCACTTTCTGATGCAAACTGGGTGAATTCCATGAACAAGGAGTTGGAGAACTTTGAGAGAAACCAAGTCTAGGTGTTAGTTAATCCACCGCCAAATTGTCATCCTATAGGTACCAAGTGGGTGTGGAAGAACAAGGAAGGTGAAAATGGGATGGTTGTGTGGAATAAGTCTAGGTTGGTGGCTCAGGGGTTCAACCTGAAAGAGGGGATCGATTATGAGGAGACATTTGCTCCTGTGGCCAGACTAGAGGCAATTCGATTCCTTCTAGCCTTTGCCATGGCTAAAGGGTTAAGTTGTTCCAGATAGATGTGAAAAGTGCTTTCTTAAATGGGGTAATAGAGGAAGAAGTGTATGTGAAGCAACCACCAGGGTTTGAGAGTGAGAGATACCCACACCGTGTGTACAAACTCTAGAGAGTGCTTTATGGGTTGAAGCAGGCACCGAGGGCTTGGTACGGTAGGTTGAGAGGGTTTTTGCTGAGTAAGAGGTTTGTAATGGGCACAGTTGATAAGACCCTGTTTCTCCTTAAGCATGGAAATGACCTATTGATTGTACAAATTTACGTGGATGACATAATCTTTGGTGGCTCCTCTCATAACCTTGTTGCCAAGTTTTTAGATGACATGAGCATGGAATTCGAGATGTCTATGATGGGCGAGCTGCAGTTTTTCTTAGGGCTCCAGGTCAAGTAAGTCAAGGACGGGACCTTCGTGCACCAGAGCAAGTACACCAAGGACATGCTGAGGAAGTTCAACATGAATGATGTGAAGCCCATGTCGACAATGATGAGTACGACTACAACTCTAGATGCGGACGAGGATGGTGAACCAGTGGACCAGAAGGAGTACCGGAGCATGATCGACTCCCTCCTCTACTTGACGGTGACGAGGCCAGACATACAGTTCAGTGTGTGTTTGTGCGCTTGTTTTCAGGCTTCCCCGAGGACTTCACATCGGCAGGCCGTTAAGAGGATTTTCAGGTATTTGCTGTACGCGCCTGAGTTTGGTCTTTGGTATTCTGCCTCCTCGACACTCACACTTCACAGGTTTTTTGATGCTGAATTTGCTGGGTGTCGTGTGGAGCGCAAGTCTACCTCTGGTTCTTGCCAGTTTCTTGGTTCCTCTTTGGTCTCTTGGTCTTCCTGTAAAAAGTCAAGTGTAGCTCAGTCTACCATAGAAGCCGACCTACCCAAGACCAAAAAGCCGATATATTCACAAAACCGCTTGACCAAGCTACCTTTGCTCGTTTATGGGGAGAGCTTGGTGTGTGTTGTCTGTTTTGAGTTGGTCATTGGGAGCTAACTCTGTAGCATATGTATCATACATGTTTACTTTGATGTATAGCATGCATGTTTAATTTCATATGATAGCCATCTTCGTATCTTGATGTATAGTTTTGCATCTTTGTAAGATATGCTTTGCATTGCATTTGTATCATATGCATTTTGGTAGGATGAGCTTCTCCTATATACATTGATTACCATGATGTGCTAGTTGTGAGCCTTTGAGCATGCTTGATATGACTTGATGATGGATAGCTATGCTCTTGATAGTTTTGCTATATTTGCATGATGAAATGGCTAGTTTTTGAAAAATGCTAGATAGGCTCTCTCTTGTGAGTATAAGGCTTTGCATGATCTTAGTGTGCTTTGGTGGTCTATATCATGCTTAATTCATGTTTGGATAGCATGTGCTTTTTACTTGGGGTCAAAGACCTATTTGCCATTATGAATGTTTAGCCCATGTGATACCTTGTGGGGGAGCATAAGCTTCTTTTTGCCGCAAAGGCACTTTGTGTACCATTTTGTGCTTGAATGTGAAAAATGAAATTGGTATGAAATGCTTATGCTTGAAGTTATGCTCTCACTTGTTCCATGTCATAAATGCTTTAAAATTGCTATAATTTGGGTGCTAAACCGTTGCATGATATCTACCATGAGAAGTCTCATTTTAAGAAGTAGACACATGGCTCGGTGGCTTTAACATGACATGAGATGCTTATAGGTGTTTTTAATGATCTTGTGATGAGGATATGTGACCTAGCATGAAGTTTGTGTGATCTAGATACATTTTCGTATGCTTTGCTCATGTTTAGGTCTTTAAATCATGAGAGGGAAATTTTTCGCAAAATTGTGCATTTTCATCATGGCTTGCTCATATGCTCATATAGCTTTACTATCTTGATGGCAATGCTTATACGGAACTTTGGAATGTCTTGCTTGCTCATTTGCTCACTTGTAGCATTTTATGGTGCTCATTGTCTATTTGAGAAGCTCTAGGTTGAAATTTTTGTAGAAATGCCTTGATTCATGCATTGTCAACAAGAGAGAGAAGTTTGGGCTTGAAATTGCTTGCTGCATACATTTATAATATTTTAGTGGAGTTTCGGACGAAAAATGGGCATGTGCATTTCCCAGGTGGTCAGCGGTCTGACTGGTGGAGGTCACCGGTCTGACCGGTCTAACCGGTTTGCTGCAGGTATTACAACCGGTCTGACCGGTGTGAGCTAAGAGCTCTGGCTTCCAGGTAAGGGGAGATGTTTGCATGGTTTGGTTCAGGGGGAGTTGCATTTGCTCAGGGGGAGCTGCATGTGTTCAGGTGGAGCTCCTTGTGTCGTCTGAGTTCTTGCTTTGGTTTGTTTGCTCCGTGTGAGCTTTGGTGGTTTGTCTCGGTTGTGTTGAGCCGTTGCCCTTGCCTTAGGGGACCGATACTTTGGATTGCAAGTGACCAGGGTTTGTGTCGTTTGGTGTTTGGATCACTTGTTTGTCTTGTTTTGTTTGTCTTTTGTTTTTACTTTTTTTGTATCGATTAAGAGGTGTGTTGTCAATGCACTCATCAAGGGGGAGATTGAGGACCAGAGTGTCCAACGGTTGGTGGTTGGCCACTACTTAGTGATGAGTGATTGACAATGTTGTGTGGACTGATGTTGTGCTCTATCTTGTGGATGTAGGCTGCGACTTGATTTGCGTTGGTGCAGGTGAAGAACAAGCACGAAAGGTCTTAGCCTTACGGGGCCTCGGAGGGACTGGAGGGACAAGTAGGCTTGGTTCGATGGACCTGATGGGCAGACGGGATCAAGTGCGAGCCACATGGTGCGAGAAGAGCAAGTCGAAGTCACATAGCGGGTTCGTTGGTTGATACGAAAGCCAACATTGAGCCGGAGCGGACGTGGCAGCCAAGTCGAGGAGCTCGGCGAGGAGGCTACACCAAGCTCGCGGGGTTTGCAGTGGTTCACCACAAAATGACTGGGTTCCTTGGTTGATCCTCAAAGCCAAGTCCGAGTGGTCAGCAGCTCAAGACTGCACTGGGCACGTATGACCTGTGGTGAGCACCGGTCTGACCGGTGGCGGCCGAGGAGCGCTGGGTGACTCAAAGCGGTGGACACATGTCAGGATCGCAGGCTTAGCGTCGAGGCTACATGAGGTGCAGTTGTTGGGCGTCCGTCCGATGGAAGAGCTGTCAAGTTTCCTAATTTACCCTTCAAGGGGTTGTAACGCCTAAAGGGCATCTTAGTCATTTACCCCCACTGGAGGACCTCATATATAAACTTGGTGGAAGGGTTGTGGCAGCCATCTCTTGGGTTTTAGGGTTTTCATTTGCTCTTAGCATTTTCTCGTTTTAGCTACCTATTTTCTCTAGGACTAGCTTGAGAGCTTCATGATGAGATCTTTGGAGAGGGTTGGATACTAGGGAGGCAAGCTAGACCTTGTATGAATCTTTCCTTTGATGTATAGAAGGTTCAGTGTGATTCCTCTAGTGTTTTTTGTTGTCTCTCCTGTTTTCCTTTTTGGTGATTTTCAGAGCCTTTTCTTGGCGAATTTCTCTTGGTGGATTTAAGGCCTTCCCTTTGTGGACTTGTTGCGGGATGCACACATGAGCCCCTTGTGGTTCTTTTCTTGGTGATCCCCCTTCTAAATCCGTGGGTTTGGGTCCTCAAATTTGTGGTTTTCTTTGTGTTTCGGGAAGAGGTGTTCTTGGTGTTCATCCTTCGATTCCTTTTGATTTAGTGGATCTTTGAGGACGATTTCTTAGGGATAGCTTGTCCATGAGGTGTTACACCTATCCCTAAAGTTTTACTTGAATCCGTGGAGCGAATTGGGAGATCAGGACATCGGAAGGAGGGAGTTGACCCGCGGGTGGAGTTCATCCCGAGTGGCCCAGGCGAGACCAGTCTGACTGGTGCCTCCCACGAGTCTGACCGGTGCGGCCCTGATGTGGCTTTTCTCGGGGAGTTCTTCTCCAGGGTGTTGGTTAGGTTCTTTGCTTGTTGCTATTTCAGTTCCATGCAGTTTTGGCCCGTGGAGATCGAGTTCTTGCAGTTGGGATTTTTCTGAGCCAGACCGGTCTGACCGGTGCTGTCCACCGGTTTAACCGGTGCAGGGCTTGCAGTGGGAAAACCCTTGTTTCTATTGTTGGTTGTGCTGCTTGTTCGCAGAGTTCTGCTGGTGCAAGTTTGGCTGTGGAGAGTTTTCGGTGTGCTCGGGTTTTGGTGGGTTTTCTGTATCCTGGTTGGTTTCTGGATCTCTCCCTATTGCTCCACATCTTAGAATTGCCATCTAGGTTTGATGGGCAAGTTTGAGAGAATTCAGAGCAAGTTGCTCTGGACCGGTCTGACCGGTGCTAGGGACCGGTATGACCGGTGGCTAGGTAGTGCTGCTCGAGTTGGTTTTTCGCTGTGTGTTCGAGTAGCTTGGTTGTGTGGCTAGTGATAGAGGCGGAGTGCCCGATCTTTCGGTGAGTGGAAGATAACTTCGATCTGGTGGGAGGCGACCCTCACGATCCGACTACGACGAGCGAGACTCGAAGCGCCAATGCAATCGCTGAACCAACTCCTGATGGTTACCAACCTTGCTGGCACAAGATCAGCCTGATCACGAAGATCGATTCCTACACGCAATCGAAGAACGGACAAGAATCTGAGGTGAGCAATCTTAATATCACTCGAAGGTGGAGTTCTGAATCACAGAGGACAACACGTATTTGTGCGTGTTACGGTGTAGCTAAAGCTATATGTAAAACAAAACTCGAGTTGTAAATGATACAGGACTCTGACTAATAAAGGGAAAAGGGGGTGCAGCCCCTACGGGAGGCGCGGCCAGCAAAGGGGGTGCCGCTCCTAGCGTCGTGGGTGCGGGGGTGCAACCCTAGGCGCCCTCTTGGGCCAGTCCTAGGCGCCCACGCACAAGGCCTCCTGTTGGGCCAGCCTTCAGTCTTCTGGGCCTTCATTCTTCAGCATCATGACGAAGTTGAACTCTCTTGCACGGGCTTGAGTAATTAGCCCAGAAGGTGGCACTGAAGAAGGTGTTGCCGGTGCTGGAGTAGGAGAAGGTGCTGCTGGTGTAGATGTACTCGTGATGTCCTCATCATCCTCCCCTTCTTGAACTGAAGTCATCCTCGACGGCAACTCCTCATCCTCACCCAGATATGGCTTCAAATCTGCAACATTAAAACTAGTGGAAACACCAAACTCCGCAGGCAGGTCAAGGATATAAGCATTATCATTAATCTTGGTTAGCACTTTAAAAGGACCAGCAGCACGAGGCATTAATTTAGAATGGTGCAAAGTAGGAAAACGATCCTTTCTCAAATGCAACCAAACCATATCACCAGGTTCAAAAGTAACATGTTTTCTACCTTTACTACCAGCAACCTGATATTTAGCATTAGCAGCAGCAATGTTTTGGTGAGTTTGTTCATGCAGGTTAACCATTTGTTCAACATGTGTAACAGTATCTAAGTGTGGGGCGTCTTCAGCATCAAACGAAAACAAATCAATAGGCGCCCGAGGGATGTAACCATACATAATTTGAAAAGGGCACATCTTTGTAGAGGAATGCGTTGCATGATTATAAGCAAACTCAACATGAGCCAAGCAATCCTCCCAACATTTCAAATTTTTATCTAAAACAGCCCTAAGGATGGTGGACAAAGTTCGATTAACCACCTCAGTTTGTCCATCAGTCTTACGGTGACAAGTTGTGCTAAACAGCAATTTAGTTCCCAATTTATTCCACAGAGATCTCCAAAAATGACTGAGAAACTTAGCATCACGATCAGAGACTATTGTATTTGGAATACCATGTAAACGAATAATCTCTCTAAAGAACAATTCAGCAACATTGCTAGCATCATCAGTCTTATGACAAGGTATGAAATGAGCCATTTTGGATAATCCATCAACAACCACAAAAATGCTATCCCTCCCCTTCTTAGTTCTAGGCAATCCCAAAACAAAATCTATAGAAATATCAAGCCAAGGGGAAGTAAGAACAGGCAAAGGCATATACAAATCATGGTTGTTCAACCGTGACTTAGCTTTCTGACAAGTAGTGCAGTGTGCAACTAGGTGCTCAACATCAGCACGCATCCGGGGCCAAAAGATGTGGGCAGCCAGCACCTCATGCGTCTTGTAGACGCCAAAGTGTCCCATGAGACCGTCTCCATGCGCTTCCTGTAACAGCAAAAGATGAACCGAGCTAGGTGGAATACACAGCTTGTTAGCACGAAACAAAAACCCGTCCTGTATGTGAAATTTGCCCCATGGTTTGCCATTAATACAATGGGCAAAAGCATCTTTAAAATCAGAATCATCTACATATTGATCTTTCATAGTTTGCAAGCCAAAGATTTTAAAATCTAACTGTGACAGCATGGTATAGCGACGAGACAAAGCAACAACAATAACATTGTCCTTCCCGTTCTTGTGTTTAATTATGTAAGGAAAGGCTCAATGAATTCTACCCATTTAGTATGACGACGGTTCAGATTTGTTTGGGTACGAATACGTGTCAAAGCCTCATGATCAGAATGAATTATGAACTCGCGATGCCAAAGATAGTGCTGCCATGTATGCAAAGTGCGCACTAAAGCGTAAAGCTCCTTATCATAAGTAGAATATTTCAGACTAGCACCGCTTAATTTTTCACTAAAATAAGCAACAGGTTTTCCTTCTTGTAACAAAACAGCACCTAGCCCAATACCACTAGCATCGCATTCAAGCTCAAATACTTTATTAAAATCAGGCAATTGCAAAAGGGGAGCATGGGTTAACTTATCTTTCAAAGTGCGGAACGCTACCTCCTGCGAATCACTCCAAGCGAATGGTACATCTTTCTTTGTAAGCTTATGTAGAGGCGCTGCAATGGAGCTAAAATCACGAACAAACCTGCGGTAGAAACCTGCAAATCCAAGAGAGCTCCAAATCTGTGTGACCGTCGTCGGTGTAGGCCACTCCTGAATGGCAGCAATCTTGCTGCTATCGACCTCAATGCCCTGTGGAGTAACAACATAACCAAGAAACGAGACACGTTGTGTGCAAAAGATGCATATATCCATGTTAGCAAATAAGTGGGCAGCACGCAACGCATCAAAAACAGCACTCAAATGTTTCAAATGGTCTTCCATAGATTTGCTGTAAATAAGGATATCATCAAAATAGACAACCACAAACAATCCTATGAAAGGCCTCAGAACTTCATTCATCAATCGCATAAAAGTGATGGGAGCATTAGTCAATCCAAATGGCATAACCAACCATTCATACAAACCAAATTTCGTTTTAAAAGCTGTTTTCCATTCATCACCCAATTTCATTCGAATCTGATGGTAGCCACTACGCAAATCAATTTTAGTGAAAATAATGGCACCACTAAGCTCATCTAGCATATCGTCAAGGCATGGTATAGGGTGGCGATAACGAATGGTGATGTTATTAATAGCACAACAATCTACACACATACGCCATGACCCATCTTTCTTTGGAACAAGTAACACAGGAACTGAGCAAGGGCTAAGAGACTCACGAATGTAACCCTTATCAAG
This sequence comes from Cenchrus fungigraminus, assembly GCA_036936925.1. Lineage (NCBI taxonomy): Eukaryota > Viridiplantae > Streptophyta > Magnoliopsida > Poales > Poaceae > Cenchrus > Cenchrus fungigraminus. The sequence goes on from CM072779.1 coordinate 63,083,255, forward strand.
CAATTCCTACACCTGGCGCTGAATCTCCTTCGTCTCATCCGGATTGGTACGGTACGGTGTGCGGTTTGGAAGCTGTGCGCCTGGAATGAGATCGAGCTGGTGCTCAATGCCACGAAGCGGTGGAAGACCCGGTGGCAAGTTTGTGGGAAATACATCAGCGTACTCCTGCAAAATGTTAGCGATCGCAGGGGGAATATCCAAAGATGGTGCATCATCAAGTGAAACGAGCACACTAGAGCATACAAGTGCAAAGCATGGCAAATGAGAAGCGCGTAGATCAGCAAAATCAGCACGCGTAGCAAGTAAAACAGGAGCATTCAACTTGATTTTAGTATTAACAGATGGCGATAGATCAAGTTGTTTAGCAGTTTTAGTAGCTCTAGCAAGATCGTCTTTAACAATTTGTTCAAGTGTCATCGGATGTATGATTATTTTCTGACCCTTAAACATGAATGAATAATGATTTGAACGACCATGATGTAAGCTACCAATATCATATTGCCAAGGTTGACCAAGTAATAAAGAGCATGCTTCCATGGGAACAACATCACAATCGACAAAATCAGAATAGGCACCGATGGAGAAAGGAACACGCACGGAACGGGAGATTTTTATTTTACCACCATCATTAAGCCATTGAATGTAATATGGGTTCGGATGCTTACGAGTGGGTAACGACAATTTTTCTACCAGCATGGTACTTGCCAGATTGTTGCAGCTGCCGCTGTCGATGATGATGCGAATCGACCGCTCCTGCACAACTCCCTTTGTATGGAACAAAGTGTGTCACTGATTCTTCTCAGGAGGGGCGACCTGGGCACTAAGAACACGCTACGCAACAAGACTTTCATACCTATCGGAGTCGCCTGGGGTGCCATGTACCTCCTCCTTAGCTGCATGGTCAGTGGCAAGCAATGCATGTTCAATTTCTTCATAATCACTAGCAGAAGAGTACTCACCATCGTCACGAATGAGCAAAGTGCGCTTGTTCGGGCAGTCCCGAAACACGTGGCCAAATCCTTTGCAGTGATGACACTGAATGTCCCGTGTATGGCCTGGGGAAGGGGCGGCGCTTGTGGGTGGGGCAGCGCCTGCCGGTTTGGCCGTCTTCTCGCACGGTGTAGTGGTGGACATGGATGGCGCAGGGGAGACAGGTGCTGGTGTGGATGTCGAGCTTCGTCCTGCAAAAGGGTTAGAATATGTCTTCGAGCGTCGTCCCTGCACTTCACGTTCGGCTTTGCAAGAAAATTCAAATAATTGAGTCATATCAAGATATTCCTTATAATCAAGTATATCCTGGATTTCTCGGTTTAAGCCACCATGAAAGCATGCCATAGCAGCGTCGTTAGTCTCCAATATCCCACAACGAATCATACCTTTTTGTAACTCTTGGTAATAGTCTTCAACAGATTGAGAACCTTGCTCAAAACGCTGCATCTTATTAAGCAAATCACGAGCATAATACGAAGGCACAAATCTATGGTGCATAACAATTTTTAATTGATCCCAAGTGGTCGGAACGGCAGTGGGATGTTTAATTTTATACTCACGCCACCAAATTAAAGCAAAATCAGTAAATTCACTAATAGCAGCTTTAACTTGAGAATTGGCAGCAATATCATGGCATGAAAATTTTTGTTCAACCTCTAACTCCCAATCAAGATATGCAGCAGGATCATATTTGCCATTAAAAGGTGGGATTTTAAATTTAATCTTAGAAAAAGAATCATTACCGGGGCGGCGTGGCACACGGCGGGCACGACCGTGACTGTCGCCGGCGTCCTGCTCCGAATCACCACCATTGTCCTTCTGCATATCAGTGATCGTTGTTTGCATGGCATCAAGTCGGGCCACGAGAGTGTCGAGTGTGGTCTTGGTGGCCGTCTGGGCAAGATCAAACTGATCGAAACGGTCGGTCGACGTAGTGATCGTTGAGTCCAGGCATTCATGTATCGTCCGAATGTCCCCGGCTAGTCCTTCAACTCGTGCTCGCAAGTCTTGCAGCGGATCAGCCCCGGCGCCGTCATCTGCCATGGTTAGCGCAAACACAAAAACAAAACAACGACAAAAACAGGGGTGGGATAGCTCACAAAGACGCTCACACTAGTGTTGTTATCAAATTCTTATCTGTTCTTACCACGCACACAGCGGCGACCTGCAACCAACCGGTGGAACTCGCGAAAGATTGGAGGAGCGATTGCCTGGGGAAACGAAACTTGCTCGTCGTAGAACTATGTGGAGTTCTGGGTAGGCTGCACTCAAATCAAGGATTAGCACAATCAAACAATAATGCAAAGTTGAATTATAGTGCTAAACGCGAAACAAATGTTGCTGGCAACAAGTGAAAACGAAAGGACAGCAAGGAAGGTGGAGAGGGTGCAGCAATGCAGCAAGTTGCTGTTTTTTTTGCTTCTGTTTTTTTTGTGGAGTCCTCAAAACCGATAATATGAACACAAAGGACCTCAAACAGCAAGTTGCGACACACACACACAGACTCTCTCTATAGTAAAGCCAAACTCAGAATATGGTGCTAAGAAAGAGAGATACGAGTATGAAAATATGGCACAACATGGGGGAGGGCGCGGTATGCGTGGGGGAAAGGGTGTTACTGCGTTGCCGCGGGGGTTCGCGAACCAGGGAGGGCGGTGCGCGTGAGGCAGGGTTCCACCGAACCGAAACCGGATCGCCTTCCTTCTCCCTGTTGGATTCTTTCTTTCTTTTTCTTTTTCTTTTATCACCTTTTTTGCACTTTCCTTTTTTATTACCTTTTTTTGCACTTTTCTTTTTTTTTGACAGGGAGGGGGTGATCGGAGGGATGGAAACTGCCGTTACCAGAGGGGTCGCGCGCAGTGCGTGGAGGTACGGTGCGAGGGTGCGCGGCGTGGAGGATTGGCGAGTGGCGGAAACGGCGGCGGCGAAACCAGGGTTAGAAAAAGAAACGAGAAACAAGAGATTAAACACAAGTAACCAGCAACAATTGAACGAGTAAGCACACAAATTCAACAAAGACACTTATTGAAAGAATGTGCAAGGCTAAACGGTTGCTGGGACAATGATCTAACCTGAAAATAAATTTTTGTTTGGTTTTTGTGGACTGTAGGAAGGGAAAAACACTCGATAAAACTCACTGATCAACCTGGAAAGCTGATACCACTTGATAGAGGCGGAGTGCCCGATCTTTCAGTGAGTGGAAGATAACTTCGATCTGGTGGGAGGCGACCCTCATGATCCGACTACAACGAGCGAGACTCGAAGCGCCAATGCAATCGCCGAACCAACTCCCGATGGTTGCCAACCTTGTTGGCGCAAGATCAGCCTGATCACGAAGATCGATTCCCGTACGCAATCGAAGAACGAACAAGAATCTGAGGCGAGCAATCTTAATATCACTCGAAGGTGGAGTTCTGAATCACAGAGGACAGCACGTATTTGTGCGTGTTCTGGTGTAGCTAAAGCTAGATGTAAAACAAAACTCGCATTGTAAATGATACAGGACTCTGACTAATAAAGGGAAAAGGGGGCGCAGCCCCTAGGGGAGGCGCGGCCAGCAAAGCGGGCGCCGCCGCTAGTGTCGTGGGTGCGGGGGTGGAACCCTAGGCGCCCTCTTGGGCCAGTCCTAGGCGCCCACGCACAAGGCCTCCTGTTGGGCCAGCCTTCAGTCTTCTGGGCCTTCATTCTTCAGCATCATGACGAAGTTAAACTCTCTTGCACGGGCCCGAGTAATTGGCCCAGAAGGTGGCGCTGAAGAAGGTGCTGCCGGCGCTGGAGTAGGAGAAGGTGTTGCTGGTGTAGATGTACTCGTGGTGTCCTCATCATCTAGTTCCTAGGTCTAGTAACACTGCAGTGGCTACGAGGATTTGGCTAGCGGGGTGTAGAGGACTTCAGAGTTGCGCTTGGGATCATAGGCCAACTTCGACTCTTCGAAGAAGAATTTTTACGGCTCCCATTCACTCCCCCCTCTATGGTCGCCATTCTGGTCTTTCACTCGCACACATCAGAAGCACACAGAGCTAGGCACACCCAAGCCTGCAAGCACTAAGAACACACCTCGAATCAAAGAGCGGCATCATGAAGCAACGAGCAAAGAACTAAAGCAGTTCTGCGAGGTGTAGGACGGATTGTCCGTCATAGCAGGACGGACTGTAGGTCGGCCTTACGTGGACTGTCTATTTTGTACAGACTGACTGTCCGTATTAGCTAACAGAACCTCCAGAGACGCATCCTCTCCTTATGGACCATTCGACTGGACCCCACGGACTGTCCGACCCTTGCTCACGGACTGTCCGCAAACTCCTTCCAACGAAAACCACGAAATCAAACCGATCAAACGACGTGGCACATGAACTCATGAATAACATGCGACGAACTGGATGTGCCACAGACTGTCCGTATAGACACAACAAACAGTCCGTCAGCTCTCCAGAGTGCGGGTTCGAGCAGCCCGCGAAGTCAACTCTACATTTCATTCCACGGATCTCCCAAACCACTGGATGGATTGAGCCCAAATTTTAGGTAGATGGGAAACATCTGTAGGAGGAGCTATGCCTAAAACCATGGAGCCCCAAACCAATCCAATCAACTGGAATCGCAAACCTCGTGCACACAAGGCACAATCTCGAGTTCATCCATTCCTCACCAAATCGAGACTGATTCCCGGCATTTGATGGGTCAAGATCATCCACAAAAAGGCACAAGGCACTCACCCATGATGCCCTCAAAGAAATCCAAGAGAAACCAGCCTAGAAAAATCGACGAACACGGATCGAAACAAAAACCATCGAAAATAGCACAAAATCAACTCGGGAAACCAAAGGGAGAGACAACTAGCACAAGAATTCTTCCATACACACACATGTCAAATTCTTTACAAAGGCTAGCAATCAACCCGCATCCACCCGCTTGAAGATGTGCTCGTGATCGCTTTGGCTAGCCTAGAGGGAAGGAAATGAAAAGCAGTCCAAAGGATGGTTTGCCCTCCACCCCTGAGCCTATTTATATTTAAGTCGTCCGATGGGGGCAAAAGACCAAACTACCCTTACAACTCGAAAGGAAGATACAACCCACTCAGAGGCATTTTGGGTAACTGGTGGGTATCTCCATCGAGTGGACACACTTCCACCGCGGACTTGCTTAACCTCGACGCAAGCCCCGCGATCATGCCACGTGCCCCCGCCTCGAACCTACCTGACGCTCTCGGATCCCTGTCTCCGTTGCTTTGGGCCTTCGGGCTCGGTTTTGAGGCCCAAACCGAGAAACCGTCCTCCGATGGTTTTATGGGCAAACCACCAAACCCCGCGTGCAAGCTTCGGTCGCTAAATGCCACCTTGCACCAGCTCCATGTCCATTACTTCAACTCGCTCTTCTTGCACCATGCGGCTCGCACTTGACCCCATCGGCCACCAGGTCCATCGAACCAAGCCTACTTGTCTCTCCATCACCCGGAGGCCACCTCGGCATAGACCTTTCACGCTTGTTCTTCACATGTACCAACACGAGTCAAGCCGCAACCTGCACCTGCAATACTAAGCCAAGTATCAGTCTACACAACGTTGTCAATCAGTCATCACTGAGGAGCGACCCTCCACTGGTCTTCGGACGCTCCTGGTCCTCAATCTCCCCCTTGATGAGTGCATTGACAACACCCATAGTAACCAATTTAGAGAAAAAGGAAAAGAAAACAACCACGAACGCCAACCCTCCAACAACTGATCCAAAGCTAAAGAACAATCGAAAACAAGATCACTCATAAGAGGAAGTCTCGGCCCCCTAAGGCAAGGGCAACAGATCAACACAGCCGAGACAACAAGCTCACTACAAAGAGCAAAACACAAAGCACAAAACTCAAGCAACACAAAGGAGCTCCCCCTGCACACATGCAAACTCCCCCTGCACACATGCAAACTCCCCCTGAACAAGTGCAATTATTTCCACAATGTTGAGAATGCATGAATCAAGCTACCATGAAAGTGCACAAATGCTACAAATGAGACATAGAGCAAGCAAGGTAGACATGGTGCTGTTATTGCATTAGCCATCAAGAGAGTAAAGACTTAGATACATGTGACATAGCCAAAGCATTTTAAACAATTTGCACAAAAGTCATTCATCTCATGAGTGAAAACCTATCCATGGTCAATTTGAGCAAAAATGAGCTAGATCACACAAAACTCATACAAGATCACAAGTTCTCATCACAAGATCAAAGAAAACACCCACAAGCTACTTCATGTCATGTCGAAACCACCGAGCCATGTGTCTACTTCAAAATGAGACTTCTCATGGTAGACAACATGCAACAGTTTAGCACCCAAGATATATACATGAAAGTATAAAGACATGATTATGAGCATATTTTTCAAGCATAGACAATTCATAGACCAATTTCATTTTCAAATTTAAACATGGAACATGAAATGTCTTTGCCGCAAAAAGAAGCTTATGCTTCTCCACAAGTGAACACATGGGCTAAACATTCACAATGATACATGGGTCTTTGACCCCAAGTGAATAGAGTATGATTCTCAAGCATGATATAGGCATTTGAGCACAAAGAGAGTATGAAAAAGAATCTACTCATGAGTGAAAGCATTTTAGCATTTTATCAAAAAGAAGCTATCTCAGCATGAATATATGACAATACCATCAAGAGAATAGCATTCACATCACCATTCCCAAAGAATGAACACATCTCACATATAGCACATCATGGTGATCAAAGCATATAAGAGAAGCTCATCCTAGCAAATATGATACAAAGATGGCCATCCTACCATGTTTTGGTACAAAAATGAAAATGCATGCATGAAATGCAACAAATGATACATATGCTACAAAGTGAGCTCCCGAGAACCAACAAGGCAAAAAGCAAGCAAAGCTAGCAAGCTCCCCCTAAACACATGCATAAGGGCCAAAGAGCATACAAAGATCACCCAAAGTACATGTCATAGGGCAAAGAACAAGCAAGCTCACAAGCTCTCCCTAAACACATGTGTTAGGATCAAAGAGCATACGAAGCTCACCCTAAACACATGTGATCGAGCAAAGACTCAAACTAAAAATGACAACTCACAAAGACCAAAAGAAGCAACAAAAGCAACTAGCTCCAACACTTACTTGAAACATCCCTTCGGTCAATATTTGTCCATTATCCCAAAAAGTGATGTGCTCCAAAGACACCATTGGGATGAGGCTAGAGAACCATCCCTGAACTCCGGTCATATGACAAACAACTGGAGTCGATCCGCCAAATTTTCTCCAAGCCTCCCGCCTGCAAGATAAAAAACGAGACTGAGAGCGAGCAAACGTCTCAACACAAGTGTAGTACAGAAAGAGTCAAACCAGTGTCGAGGTATTTGCTCAAAAGTGGGGTTAGCAACATCACGCCTATCGCGTCCACCAAAACTACAACCACCACGCTGAACTACCTCATGTCTCGCTGGAAGAGTACGATCACCATGAAAGGGAAAGTGTGGCCCGTAGCCCCTCTGAGGCTCAAAGCGGTGACGGTCTCTCCCATCCTCATATCAACCATGAGGTGGAGAACATCCAGCAAACACACCATGACCAAACCCAACGCGCCTATCACCATCTCTGTGAGGACCAACACGACCACCCCAAGTAGGAACTGTACGCACAAACCCCTCACCCCGAGGTAGAGACACAACATGAGGCTCAGTTACACCACGAGAAGGGAGGTACCTATCCTTGTTTGCCATCTCCCTAGCAAACCTCTCATCCCTTCTCCTCCTGAAACAAAACTCCTCCTTATGACCATCCTTCTCGCAATAGCCACAATGGAATAGGATCGGCCTTGGCTTTGGGTTTCCTCTCGGTTGTGGGTTCTTCTCTTTCTCACCTCGTTCACTCAGCTGGGTGTTGGATGGGATGGGGTTTGTCGGTATCTCTCTCTCTTTCTTACTACCGCTCTCACCAAACTTCTCAAAACCAAGACCACGACCATCCGCTCTCTTAAACTTAGCCACCAACATACTCAGTTGTGGTTCCTGTGAATTCAACCAACCCAACTACTTGCGCAACTCATCATTCTCATCCTGCAGTCGATCAACATATTGCGCAAGCTCTAGATTTTTGTCAGCATGCAATTCATAGGTAGAACAAGAAGTAGCAATAGGAGCTTTCAAAGCAACCTCAAGAGAAACAATGCGAGCATGTGATTCATCTAGTTTGCCATGCAACACAGGACAGGAAGTGCAAGCACCTAACAAAGCAGATCTAGATCTCAATTCCTCAAGCTCAACCCTAACCACATCTTGTTCCTCAATCTTTGAGGAATGCTTCTCCTTAAGCACAGTCAAGTCAGCCGAGAAAGCATTGCAATCACCACAATCAATTTCATCTGTCACAACAGGAGCAGCCTTAAGGGAATCATTTTCTACCTTAACCTCAAGATACTTGGACTCTAGTTTAGCTACCTTTTCTCTAGCCTCTTCTAGGAAAGTCCTAAGTTCTCTCCTCTACTTCTTAGCCTCTCTAAGCACATCATCACTGTTATCTAGCAAAGCATTCAACTCCACATTCTCCTTAAGCAGGAAAGCAAGATCAGGGGTTACCTCTACCTTAGAATCGGAGTCGATGTCAGACTCATCCTTTCCACTCTTCTTGCTACTAGAGTTGTGTGCCATCCTGTAGAACCCTTGTACATGGCAACACAGGCCATTGAAGTTCTTAAGGTAAGCCTTCTTCTTCTCACTCTTGCCGCCTTCTTCTTCTTCACAACTAGAGCTCGAAGCTGTGTCCTTGGAGTCCAAGTCACTTAGCTCCACGATCTTCACTCGAGCCCATGCCTTCTTCTTATCACCACCATTTCTCGATCCCCGCTCGTCCTTGTCCTTGTACTTGTGCTTGTGTTCACGCCTCAAGCGGGGCTTGTTCTCGATCCTCTAGCAGTACTATTGTGCTTGGGCTCGATCTCGTGTGAGCACTCGGCGATGAAGTGTCCCTTCTTGCAGCATCTGTAGCACATCTGTGTGACCCTCCTCGTGTTCACACGGTTCTCGTGCAGCCTCTCGAACCTCCTGGTCAGCAACGCCAGCTCGTCCTCTCCAAGCTCATCAAACTCCTCATCTAGCAAGGACACAAGAGAAGACAAAGAATACATCCTGGAGGATGGGTTAGCATTAGTCCTCGGTCCATGTCCGGAGACTAGGGCACGACTATGGGAATAAGTCGGGCTCTCATCCTTGGCTCTCAGGCCCTTATCCACCTCTGACGACTTGAGCTTCGAGAACAGCTCATCTAAAGTCAAAGTTTCATACACTCTCGACTCCAGAATAGCCTCAACCTTGGCGCTCCACACAGATCAATCAAGAGAATGCAAGACCTTGATAGCACTGTCATGATCTGTATATGGAAGCACGACCACATTAGCTCTCATGTTGTTCACAATACAAGTGAAGCGCTGAAACATCGAGTCAATCGACTCACCGGGGAGATGAGTGAAATTCTCATACTCTCTCCAGTGAGTGGCAAAGAAGCGAGCCTACACCTGACTATTCCCAACATGAGCAATCTTAAGCTTCTCCAAATTTGACCTGCCAAATCCTATCCGTACACACGATCAAACTCTGTGGCACAAAGAGCACAAAACAAGTAGTCAATGGCCTTGTTGTTGGCCTCAAACATGTCTCGAGAACCGGGGAAGTTTGTGGGATGGACATAACTAACATCCTGGGTCACATCCCAAAGCAACTGTCCTTTGCCACGAAGAAATGCGCCCATGCGCCTCTGCCACATCTGGTAATTCTTGTCATCGAAGTGCGGAGGACCCGACCCCTTTCCGTCTTCGCCCATCTTTGGATCTTAGACTAGTTAGAATCAAGAACATCTGTAACCGGCTCTGATACCAATTGAAGGACCGATTAGGTGACCAGAGAGGGGGAGAGTGAATAGGAGCCGATAAAAATTCTTCCCGAAGGATGAACTCGGCCTATACCCCAATTGCCACCCCGAGCACTCGCACACACAAGAAACACACAATGCTAGGCACACACAAGCCTGCAAGCACTAGGAACACACCTCGAATCAAAGAGCGGAAGCACGAAGCAATGAGCCAAGAACTAAGGCAGTTCTGCGAGGTCTAGGACGGATTGTCCGTCACAGCAGGACGGACTGTCTGTCGGCCTTACGCGGACTGTCCGTATGGTACGGACGGACTGTCCGTGTTGGCTAACAGAACCTCCAGACACGCACCCTGTCCTCACGGACCATTCGACTGGACCCCACGGACTATCCGACCCAGACGGACTGTTCGACCCTTGCTCACGGACTGTCCAAAAACTCTTTCCAACGAAAACCACGAACTCAAACCGATCAAATGACGCGGTGCATGAACTCATGAAGAACACATGATGAACTGTATGCGCCACGGACTATCTGCATAGACATGACAAACAGTTTGTCAGCTCTCCAGAGCGCGGGTTCGAGCAGCCTGTGAAGTCAACTCCACCTTTCGATCCATGGATCTCCCAAACCGCTAGATGGATTGAGCCCAAATTTCAAGTAGACGGGAAATGTCTCTAGGAGAAGCTATGCCTAAAATCTTGGAGCCCCAAACTAATCCAATCAACCAGAATCGCAAGTCTCGGGCAAACAAGGCACAAACTCGAGTTCATCCAATCCTCACCAAATCGAGACCGATTCCTGGCGTTTGAGGGGTCAAGATCATCCACAAAAAGGCACAAGGCACTCACCCATGATGCCCTCAAAGAAATCCAAGAGAAACCAGCCTAGAAAAATCGACGAACACAGATCGAAACGAAAACCACAGAAAATAGCACAAAATCAACTCGGGAAACCAAAGGGAGAGACAACTAGCACAAGAATTCTTCCATACACAAAGAGGTCAAATTCTTTACAAAGGCTAGCAATCCTCCCGCATCCACCCACTTGAAGATGTGCTCGTGATCGCTTTGGCTAGCCTAGAGAGATGGAAATGAAAAGTAGTCCAAAGGATGGTTTGCCCTCCACCCCTGAGCCTATTTATATTTAAGTCGTCTGGTGGGGGGAAAAGACCAAACTAGCCCTACAACTTGAAAGGAAGATACAACCCACTCAGCGGTATTTTGGGTAACTGGTGGGTATCTCCATCGAGCGGACACACTTCCACCGTGGACTTGGTTAACCTCGATGCAAGCCCCGTGATCACGCCACGTGCCCCTCGCCTCGACGCTTCCCGACACTCCTGGATCCCCGTCTCCATCATGTTGGGCCTTCGAGCTCAGTTTTGAGGCCCAAACAGAGAAACTGTCCTCTGATGGTTTTGTGGGCAAACTACCAAACCCCGCGTGCAAGCTTCGGCCGCTAAACGCCACCTTGTACCGGATCCATGTCCATGACTTCAACTCCCTTTTCTTGCGCCATGCGGCTCGCACTTGACCCCATCGGCTACTTGGTCCATCAAACCAAGCCTACTATCTCTCCATCACCCGGAGGCCACCTCGGCATAGACCTTTTGCGCTTGTTCTTCACCTGCACCAACACGAGTCAAGCCGCAACTTGCACCTGCAATACTAAGCCAAGCATCAGTCCACACAACATTATCAATCACTCATCACTAAAGAGCGACCCTCCACTGGTCTTCGGACGCTCCTGGTCCTCAGCATTCCAAGCATTCAAATGCACAAAATAGCAATGTGGCGAAATGACACATTTGCCCTTTGTTGTCTTTCTTCTCTCCACTATCTAACCCAATCGCGCCTCCTCCTCCCAGCCGCAACCACGGCGGCCCCTCTCCTCCTCCCCGTTGCTGCAGGCCATAGCGGCCCCAACTCCTCCTACGCGCACGGTGGAGGCGGCGTAGGCCAGGGTGGCCTTCTTCTCCTCCCATCGCCAGAGGCCATGGCACCCCCACCTCCTCCTCCCTATCACTGCTCGCCGAAGCATATCCCGGGCAGCTGCTCGCCGGCACTGCATTCTCCTCCGCATCGGCACCGGCGCCGGCCTCCTCCGCGCCCAGGCCTCTCCTTGGTCTCCTTTGCGCTAGCGTCAACCTTCTCCCCCGGCGCGGTGCTGTGGTGGCCCGCCAACCTCTCCTCTTCCGATGCTTAGTGGCCCGCTGCGACCTCCTCTCTCCCGGGCCAGAGCGCTCATCGGCAACCAGGAGACGGGTGGTAGCCACGCCTAGCGAGCCCACCCACGACACTAGACGGGACCGTGGCGGTACTTCCTGTAGTCAGGCGGCACCGCAACATTGCAGCCCAGATACTTTCTGTGATAGAAGGGTACGATCTGGATGGGTCGGAGACGACAGCTTCCTTGCGGTGGGCGCGACTCCGGCGGGGAAGGGGAGCGTGATCTGAGTGCGCCTCTTGCGGCTGGGAAGAAAACAATAGGGATCGTGAATTTTTTTTATTCCATTGTGTGTGGCCAACAACACAAATGCTTACATTGTGAGCAAAATTTTGAGGTAGAGACTTTGTAATAGCCAGCTGTCACGTAGTGGTTCGGTACAGCAGGGTGCCACGTGCGGAATCTGGACGGACAGAGCTCCCACTTGCTCCACTCGTGTGTGAACCCACTAGTGAGGGAACCTACTCGCTTGGGGGCCTACTAGTCATGTAATTGTTCAAATATTGGGAGTCACACCCCGCCTGTTCGCTTCTTGTCGTTCCACATTTCTAATCTCGCTCTCTCTCTAGGGTTCCTCTCTCTCCTCTAGCGATTTCTCTCCCTTCTGGTGATTTCTCTCCTCCGCTACCGCCGGCGACCACGCACGGGAGGGAAGCACACATCCACACGGGGAGGTGAGCACACTCTACTACCATGCATCGTCTCCCATGCCGCGAAATGCATGGATGAGCATTTCATTCGATTTTTGACCGGACCGTCTCAAGGATTCGGCGGTGCAGGTGAACCGCAAGGGAGGGAGCAAGGACGAGGGGGCTTGAACCCGCACGGGAGGGAAGCACACATCCACGCAGCAGGGAGTGCTCTGTCTCTAGTTGTCATGATGAAATGAGAGAGCTGTATCACATAACTCTTCTCTATCACAAGGTTTAGCCAACAAATCACCTTGTGATAAAGGAAAATCAGTAGCAGGTTCCACTATTTGCTGCTCTTGGTTAGCATGTAAAGTGGACAAATGTGAATCATCACGGATCACATCATTCTTGCAAGTACTCAATACAATTTCCTTTTCAGCAGTGAGAGCAAGCCAAAACAAGTGACTACAATGGGTATACGATCTGCTAGTAAGCAAGGTTCGAATTTCAGAATTGAGTGCTCTCATGAACCCACTCATAACATCATTCATGCATTCATCCAAGCCACCAAACTGAATACAAATTTTAAAATCATGGTAGTATTGTTTCACAGTCCTACTACCTTGCTTTAGTTTCTCTAGTTTATTAAGCAAATGATCAACATAATATGCATGAATATATGCATCTCGAAAATGAATTTTGAAATCGTGCCAAGATTGAGGGACATTGTTATGCCTACAAAGATGTTTCCATCCAACCAAAGCATATTTGGTCAAAGCATTTGAGGAAGCAAAAACCATTTGATGTTCAGACAATTCATGTTTATCAAATTCTGCATCTACTTTTGGCTCCCAATCAATGTATGCCCGAGGGTCAAAATTTCCCTCAAAAGAAGGTAGAGCATTGCAGATTTCAGTTAGAACATCATCATATACCTCAAGTGCAAATGTTCCCATTTGTTCTTCAGCTTGTCGACATCCATGGGGATGGCTGCTAGCTCTCCTTCGCTTGCTCATGTCTGTCATGGTTAGGAGACAACAAAAATAGACACAAGATGTGGCCTATCAACTAAAGGAAGAATCTGGTGGCACACTACATTTTCACTCAACTTGTACAACCAAGTTCTTACATGTTCTTACCACACTTGCAGAAGGTGTTGGCAGCCGGTAAGAACAATAACAAATGGTGACACAAGCGCAACTCTGTGATGTAGTAGATAATTTGTGGAGCTATAGGTGGCTGCAAGATAAATCAAGGGACAGCTTGAACCACGTTAGTCAAAAACAAGTTGAATGAGCGTTCAAAGACGGTAAAGTGTTGGTCCTAGGTTAACCCGTACTAGAGACGTGAGCCTGAGCACAAAGGTAGTCACACAAGTGACCAACTAGGACACAAAGAGACAATGGAATCAACCTTTCTTTCTTTCTTTCTCTTTTTTTTATTTCTTCTATTTCTTTTTTCTTCTCCTTTCTTTCTGCAGGGGCCAAAAATTTATGTTTGGTATCTAGACAATCCAAACAAAACAACTACTTCACCCAACCCCTATATACTAAGATTTGTTTGATCACACAACAGATTGAGGGAAATCTCTTGGACGATTGCAAAGTGCTCATAACGAATTTTTGGGTGAGGTCAAATCCGTTGAAAAGAACACGAAGTAAGCTCTCTAGATTGTATTAAAACACTTAAATCCGACCACGAACAAGAGAGATAAGGTACTTCTCTTCCCGAAACAGAAACAAATTAGTGATGGGAAATGGCAGCGGATTGAATTTGGTGATTGTTGATCTTGTGGTGACAAAAACGTGACAGAACTCGAAACTCTAAAGGCTTAACACTAAGACCAGCAGTTTACACATCAATGCAACCGCAAAGTCAACAAGCAATGATCTAGGTGGAACAGCAAGGCTCAAAGCTTGTTTAGGGAATTTTAGATCTATCCTATTTTTGGTTTTTTGACTGGAGGTAAAGTAAAGGATGGGTAAATCACTCACCAAAGAACCTTGCTCTGATTACCACATGATATGACTAGGGTTGGTCCTGATCTTTTGGTGAGTGGGGATAACACGATTTGGGGAGGATTCAACGTTGCGTTGCCCGACTACAATGACCAAAGGGGCGCTGCTCCTTAGCGACAGTTACACCGGCTTCGATTTGTTTTTGTTCTTGTTGTGCCAACAACAACCTCGAACCTACAAGCAAATCGAAGAACAAGCAAGAACAAGTGGACAAGCAAACAGCACACAAACCTTGCCCAAGAGATGAATCTGATACACACAAATTTGAGGTTATGAATACAAGTAATCGGGTGGCCTAGTCGACTCACGCGAGTTGCAAGGAAATAGCAGGAGTTAAACTTTCATCTAAACAAAACCTGAGTCTCCAAGGTGTGGCTGCTACTCCTATTTATAGGACGGTTGCAACCAGGAGTTCCTGGAGGAGTTCTCCTAACCCTAGGACGCCCTCCCCATGGGCTGGGCTGAATGCAAGGCCCACAATGGTCCTGATGTGTTCAACCTTGCGGTCCAAATGTTCCTTGGTCAATTTCTTTCAGCTCCGGTCGAATCTGGATGTGAGGTTTGAACCATATGAAAACACACTCCGAGAGCTTTCCAACAAGTACTCAGGTGCCTCGATCGCCTTCTGGAGTGAAGAGTTATGGCCTTCTCAATCGTGGGCTTCCTACAAGTTCGAGGGCCTCCAAACGAGGTGATCCACCTTGTTTTGATTAGAGTGGTCCAAGGTGCTCGTGCAGGCAGGTCCACTCCATCCCAAATGTGGTGATCCAGCTCGTTTTAGCATGTTGGGGCTTTTCCTCCTCTTCCTCTGTACGTGTCCTAAGTTCCTGAGAATAAGACAATTATGTCAAGGCTTTAGTAGCACCCAATTCTGAGAATAACATGTATGGACAGCTAGGAACGAATTTACCCGAGGATTAATCTTGTAAGCTCGGTCTTTACTAGTGTAAGCTTGTTGTCCCGTAGGTGTGGTTGTATCAGTGGCAGCGATGTCAACATCACGAGGGGCTCGAGGATTTGGGGAGGGGCAAGCAAGGAGGTGAGTCCAGTCTCTCGCGTCCTTATTTGGGGGGTATTTCCACATAGAGCAGCCGGGGATGTGTACTGATTTTCCAAACACTTTTGGTGAGTTCACACTTGACAGGGGCTAGACCAAGGTAGGCTAGGTCATCCCTCTAATCCTCAACACGTGTCATGAAGTACCCCACATCGAGCGGGACCCTCGGCCCAGGCTCTAGTCGGGCAGTTCACAATTGGCACGACAAGATTCCGCCGTGGACTGGCTGTCCGGGGTTCGCACGACTAGGCTCCACCTCTGACTAGTTGCTTGGGATTCGCATGACAAGAGTTCCGCCTCCGACTTGCCATCCTTTCCCCGCGAAGCAAACCACTGCAGGACCCACTCCCGACCAGTCCCCGCCGGCTTTTGCCCATCTCGATCTGTACCCACTTGATGCCCCCGCGGTCTAGCAGGATGGGTGGCCTTCTGCCACCTCTAAGGCCATAGTGAAAAACGTCTCATCCCACAGGAGCCCCACGATCCTCAGGAATGACATTTGTAACGACCCAGGTTTTCAAAAGGGGGAAAACCCGTCAACCTGCTCTCGTGATAGTCCCTGGATCAGATGCTATCACGCACAGACATCCATCACAAATAAATATCACATCCATACATCGAAATAAAGCATCAGAGTAATAATATTATTACATGTCCTGAATAAAGGAGTACATCATTACACGCCTCTTGGCGGAATAACATGAATAAAAGCTTACGCAGCGGTAGCTAGCTTCCAGAAGGTGTCTCCATCTTTATTCTTCTCTCTCACAGGCATCCTTGAGCGAAGCATCGTGCCCCTCAGTCGTACCATCCGTCGGTGTTGTTGTCATAGTCTGACTCGTACCCTGCAAGCTCAGGGGCTATCCCCAAGGATCGAGATAGGTCCACGTCACCAACCGTATGCAACCTTTAAGTGGCCTAGTTCTAAAGGTAAAGAAAGGAACAAGGTAGAGGCTGGGTTTTCCTAAGCAGCAGTAGCAACATAAATGGAATAACATCTCCAAATTCCCACATCTCTCAACCACAAACGGTTAAACCTGGTTACCCAGATCACCGTCACCAGAATCTATCTCCATCTAGGGTCGGTGCGAGAACTCCCACTCCTCGCACCTCAATGGTTGCACCCGGATCCGCGAGGCAGAGGGAGCAACTCCCCTCTCCCCGAGTACAACCACGGCTCACCATACACTCACATCCTATAAGGGGAAGGTAGAAATCCCAAGATGTAAGAGTCGGAGTAAACAACGAGCATGTCCATAACTGAGGACAAGGCTATACGTATAGATATAAACTCTGTAGAGCGTGTACACCAGTACCCAACTCGAAATAGCACCCGGACGGTGTATGGCCGACCGAGCCTACCCAACCGAACGAACACCTAGGAGTTACGATTCCATCCTGCATCCGGGTCTCGATGCGGTCCCTTGCAAAGGACCACCCCAGAACTGTGAACATGCCCCCGTGTGGCCACACGGGGAGCGCCGCAAAGGGAAGGGACTTCACCCTACACCCTCTCACTGATACCCTCTATCCTACTAGCAGGTATGGTATCGCACTTGCTAGGGTCGAAACGGCCCTATCCCCACTCTCGGTGAGGTGGTGTGTACGAAAGTCCCGTGTAACAAAGCGACCCACTCGGTTTCAGACCGGGGCGAGCTCCTATCCTCCAAGTCATCACAAAAACCCCAACACCTGTGCTCCTAAAACCGTGTACCCGCCATAGGTACAAAAATGGGAATCGCCCGAGAAGACGAACCCTGGCCCCCGATCCCAGATCGGGTTGTCTTGAGCTCACCCCCGCCAAGTCACCCAAAAACACCTTCTCCTGCCAGTTTTCCCCACACACGCCAAGAATACTACCACATTATCCCAACACATGTACAGCGAAGCTCAGCGTATAATCACTCATAAATATAGTAGTAGTAATAGAACAATCAAGGACATGGTATTTAAAAGGGCAGTGCAAGGGTTTCAGCATATCCATCATCATGCATAAGTAAAGCGCTAGCAGCTCTAAAGCAATGCCTAATGGGCATTCAATGTAGGTCGGGCGTGAACCTGGGAGCGGGTAGTCGTCGTAGCCGAGGTCATCGTCGTAGTCTTGGTTCAGCTCTCCGGCTCCAGCTGCTCCTAGAATCGTAATTAAATAAATAAACACGGCTGCTAATACAATAACTCCAAGAGGAACAACAAATAAGACTCAAAAAGAGGCAAACTCTAGCCTAGCGCGGAGTTTGAGATTTTAGAAGATTTTCAGAAAAGGTTTTGTATTTTTCGGAGTTAAAATGGATTTACTATGAATTTTCTGAAGGAAAATACATTTCTAAAATTAAAATACGCATTTACAATATTACGGACTTTAGGCTAGCTATTGGCTGACTCTAGCTGACTCAAATCGGGCTTAACGCCAGCTACTGACCGGCTCTAGAGCACAGGTGGCAGCCACGTGGGTGGCTTTAAGCCTGCGCTTGCCCGCGTGGCGGCTGGTGTGGCGTCCCCGTGTGGCAGGGCGCAGCAGATCCCTGGGCGGATCGCTGTGGCGCGTCGGGGTGCGGTACGGTGTGTGGTGCGGCCGTGGGTGGCCGGCCGCATGAGATCCAAGCAGATCTTCTGCATCGCGAGGCGCGTGTGTGCGTGCGTGTGTGGCCAAAAACCCAAGGGGTTTTGGCCGGCGCTGGCACGTGTTCGACGATATGCCACAGAGGAGTGGCGGCGGAGTAAGGCTCACCGGCGGTGAGGTAGGGCGGCGGCTGGTCAACAAGCAGCAGGGCTCGATGCGGGAAACGATTGCGCACATGTCCAGGCCAAGAAAGGCCGGACCTTTGGCCGGAGCGGAGCTCAACGGCGACGGCGCAGAGATGGACGCGGTGGTGCGGTGCGGCGATCGCCGGCGTTGGTGTGTGGGTGAGTCAAATTGCCAGGCGCGTACGCGCGTGCACCAGGTGAAACTAAACGAGCCTAAAAACTGGGGCTTTACCCCTCATTCATGAACATCGGGTCGGCACGGCCATGGCGCAGCTCTGGCCGGCGCTGATGGCGAAGGGCTGTCTCCCGCGGCAAGGCGACGACGCGCGTGGGTGCGCAGTCGTGTCGGCGGTGAGGCGTCCACGGAGAGGCCCAAAAAGGCGAGACCTTTTCCACCTGCTCGCGCGTGCACGACGGCATCCCACGCGGCGAAGGCCACGGCGGCGCGGCGAGCAGGACGTCAAGGCCTCCGGCGTGCAAACAGATAAAAGGATTAGGGCAAGGCGTGAGCCCGCGCGTGTTGTCGACGGCAGCGGCACCTACAGGCGTAAGGCACGGCTCAATGGCCGGTGACACAAGCGATGGCAGTCTACGGCGGCGGCACGGCGCGTGCAAGGGCATCCACGGTGTCCAAGGCGAGCCCTTTCTCCCTCGGTGCGATGGCCGGGTTCACAGCAGAGAGGGAGAGGCGGCGGCTCACCTGAGTGACCAGGGGTCGACATGCAGAGCGGTGGTGAAGAGAGGCGGAGTAGAACGGTGGCGGCGCGGGAAGCAGAGGAACCAGAGTAGGCGGCGCGGCTTCAGCAGGGACGGCGCCGGCTTCTCGTCGAGCAGCTGCTCCCGCGGGCGGCTCCGGCTTCGTGGCGTGCTCCCTCGGACGGCCTCCATGCCTCCTTCTCCTCCCCCCTTCTTCTTCTTCTCAGGCGGCGGCGGAAAGGGGGAAAACCCCAGAGCGGATTAGGTCTTGGGAGGCCGGCCGCAGTGGGTCTTATAGGCGGGCGCGTGCGGCGTGGACGGTTGGACGGGGCGCGGCCGAGGTGGCGCACATCCAGGGCTCCGCCACAAGCGCGTACGGTGAGCTCAGTCGAGCTGGCGGACGCTGGATGGGCGTGGCGGCGCAAAAGCGAAAAGGAGAGAGGGGGAAGACGACGTTGACATGTCGTCTGACACGTGGGTCCCCTCTGTCGGCGAGAGCAAGGAGAAGGGGCGTGCGCGGGCCTAGCTGGGCCACAGTTTCATTGGGCTGGGGAAGTGCAGGGGTGGAAGTTGAGCTTGGCAAAAGAAATGGAGGGCCTCTGGTGGACTTCGGCTGCTGGACTTAAGGCCCATCTAGGTTTGGATCCTTTCCCCTTTTCTTTTTATCCTGAACCCTATTTCTTTTTTATTCAAATTTGAATTAGAATTCAAATTTGAATCCCACTGAAATAAAAATCCAAATAAAAACCAATGAACTCCAAAGTTCTCACACCAGCATTTTATATTTCCTAGAATTTTTAATTAGCCCAAAAATATTTCTAGGAGTTTAGGAGAGAAAAAGAAGGCATCCTTATTTAAATTAGCAAGCACTCAAACAATTCACTAAAAATTTTTAAATCCTCAATTTTAATAACTAAACATTCCATAATAAAATTGCGGGATGTTACAGACTCCCCCCCTCAAAATAATCTCATCCTCGAGATTAAGAACTTACCTCCGTCTCGAAGAGGTGTGGGTACTTCTCCTTCATGACCGATTCTTTCTCCCACGTCGCTTCTCGCTGAGTGTGATTGCTCCAAAGCACCTTGGAGAAGCGAGTGGTGGTGCTTCTTGTAGCTTTCTCGGCCCAATCTAGTATCTTTACCGGATACTCCAAGTACTCTAGGTTGTCTTGCAAGTCGATAACATCGGTGGAGACATGCTTGTCAAGCTTCGGGTCGAGGCATCTCCAGAGTTGCGAAATGTGAAACACACGATGCACTCCGGCAAGATCCGGCGGTAACTCCAGCCTATATGCAAGTTTCCCCACCTTTGCCACAATCTTGTAGGGTCCAACAAACCTTGGTGCTAGCTTTCCCTTCACATGGAATCTCTTCGTGCCTCTAAGCGGTGACACTCTCAGAAGGACGTAGTCACCCACTTCGAAGGAGATATCCCTTCGCTTAGAATCAGCATAGCTCTTCTGCTGCTCTGTGCTATCTTCAGGTTCTCTCTTACCTTGGCCACATTTTCCTCAGCTTCAACAATGGTAGCAGGACCGAAGAAAGTCCTCTCCCCCACCTCAGACCACATCAACGGGGTCCTACATTTTCTACCATAAAGAGCTTTGAAGGGTGCCATTTGCAGACTTTCCTGAAAGCTGTTGTTGTATGAGAACTCAGCGTAGGGCAGACTCTTCTCCCAATCATTGTTGTAAGTCAACACCCAAGCTCTCAGAAGATCTTCGAGAATCTGATTCACCCATTCTGTCTGTCCATCAGTCTGAGGATGAAAAGCCGTACTATAGTCCAAGTGTGTACCCATCGAATCATGCAGACTCTTCCAGAACTGAGTAGTGAAATGAGTGCCACGATCGGACACAATGCTACGTGGTGCTCCATAGAACCTCAGGATGTGCTCTACGTAAAGATCGGCCAACTGACTCACACTGAATCTGTTCTTCACTGGTATGAAGTGTGCTACCTTGGTCAAACGGTCCACAATTACCCAAATCGAGTCATTTCCCTTCTGAGTGCGGGGTAAACCTACCACGAAGTCCATGCTGATATCATCTCATTTCCATTGAGGTATCTCAAGTGGCTGTAGCAGTCCGGCGGGTCTTTGATGTTCCGCCTTCACTCTTTGGCATGTGTCACATCGAGCAACATACTCAGCGATGTCCTTCCTCATATTCTCCCACCCGAACCGACTCTTCAAGTCTTGGTACATCTTGGTGTATCCAGGATGAATAGAGTACCGAGAGTCGTGAGCTTCCTTCAGAATCGTCTTCTGAATCTCCTCAACACTAGGCACACATATGTGTTCCTTCAACCACAACGTGCCTTGCTCATCAATGCGGTAGTCAGGGGCCTTACCTCTCGTCAAAAGGTCTTTCACTTCTTCAATCTCTGGACACTTCTTCTGGGCTTGCCTGATTTGGTCTTCTAAATCGTACTTCACCCTCAACTCATTGAGCTGACCCTTCTCGATGATGTCGAGCCTCAACCTCTCCGTCTCCTTGTACAACTCTGGCTGTTCCTCCTGCACCATCAGGTTGTTGCAATAGCTTCTTCGGCTCACAGCGTCGGCCACAACATTCGCTTTGCCTGGGTGGTAGTGAATGTTGAGGTCATAGTCCTTTATCAGCTCAAGCCATCTTCGTTGCCTCAAGTTCAACTCTGACTGGGTGAAGATATACTTCACACTCTTGTGGTCCGTGTAGATATCACATTTGTTTCCCATCAATTAGTGCCTCCATATCTTCAAAGCATGAACAACAGCTGCTAATTCGAGGTCATGTGTTGGGTAGTTCTCTTCGTGCTTCTGAAGTTGCCTTGAAGCATAAGCGATCACCTTGCCCTCTTGCATCAACACACAACCAAGACCCTGCCTTGAAGTATCACAGTACACCACAAAGTCCTTGTTGTCATCAGGAAGCGTCAACACAGGAGTTGTGGTGAGTCAGGTCTTGAGCTCCTGAAAGCTTGCTTCACACTTCTCTGACCACACAAATAGTGTGTTGTTTTTCAGCAACTCTGTCATTGGCTTCACAATCTTGGAGAAGTTCTCGATAAACTGGCCGTAGTATCCTGCCATACCGAGAAAACTCTTGATTTTTGTCACTGTCTTGGGCGACTGCCACTTTGACACAGCTTCGATCTTCGAGGGATCAACTGCTACTCCTTCACCTGACAACACATGCCCAAGGAATGCTACTTCTTCCAGCCAGAACTCACACTTGCTGAACTTGGCATACAACTGATTTTGCCTCAGTTTCTCCAGCACTATCCTCAGATGCTCTTCATGCTCTTCCGCAGTTTCTGAGAAGACCAAGATGTCGTCAATGAAAACCACAACAAACTTGTCTAACTCATCCATGAATACTTTGTTCATCATGTTCATGAAGTAAGCTGGGGCGTTCGTAAGACCGAACGATACGACAGTGAACTCATACTGCCCGTACCGGGTCACAAACACTGTCTTGTAGATGTCCTCGGGGCGAATCTTCATCTAATGATAGCCGGATCGAAGGTCAATCTTGCTGAAGTACTTTGCCTTCCTCAACTGATCAAGCAGGTCATCAATGCGTGGCAACGGGTACTTGTTCTTGATGGTTACCGCATTAAGAGCGCGGTAATCAACGCACAGTCGTTGCGTTCCATCCTTCTTCGGTACAAACATCATCAGTGAAGCCCAGGGTGATGCACTTGGTCAGATATACCCCTTCTGTCGGAGAGCTTCGAGTTCCTCCTTCAGCGTTGCCATCTCTAACTTGCCCATTCTGTAAGGACTCTGTGCCACGGGTGTTGTGCCTGGCACAAGGTTGATCACGAACTCCACATTGCGGTCTGGTGGTAACCCCGGCAGATTATCAGGAAAGACATGGGGGTACTCACAAACCACTAGAACATCGGCCACTGTCTTCGTAGTGAGGTTGTACACAGCTGGTACGTCTCGTGACTTCAGCGTCTCAAACGTGATCTTCGTCCCCTTGGGGTGTATCAGGGCCACTTGTCGAGGTGACGAGGAGATAATTCCTCTATGAGCGGTGATCCAATCCATGCCTAGAATAACATCAATCCCATTGGACTTCAGCACGGTCAGATCTCCGAGAAACTTGTGACCCTTGATGAACATTTCCACACCTTTCCATAGTAAGGTGCACCTGATATCTCCAAGCAGCGAGCTCGTCACAATAGGTATCGGTCGGGGAGTCATGGGGAGAGACATTTTGTTTACAAAGTTAGAGGACACATAAGAACTAGTTGCCCCAGTATCGAAAAGGATCAAAGCTTTTGCACCACAAACTAAAAACTCACCGATCACGACGTCAAGAGCGTCGGCAGCCTCCTCCTCAGTCAGGAGGTTGAGTCTCCCATGGTCAGCGGTCTGCTGGGGAGCAGCCTGAGGTGGCCTCCCTCCTGGAGTTGGTGCCTTGGCAGGTGTAGCAGCGTTATTCTTGCTGGGGCACTTGAACGACTTGTGGCCTTGCTTGCCGCAGGCGTAGCACGTAGGTGTGAAACCTCTGGTGCCGGGTCTTGATGACGTACTGCTGCGGGCGATTGTAGCCACCACCCAGCTGCTGGTAGTTGGAGCTCCTTCCCCCTGGGTACGGTGCACGGCTTCCTCCGAAGCCACTGTTGACATTTCTTAACGCAATCACCTAAGAACAGGTTTGGAACCCATCCTGGTAACAGCGCCAGAAATGCTGGTTGGTAATTCTTAACGTTACAAGAGTCCGCAAGCGCACGGAAGTACCATTGTAGCATTTCCCCAAAGGAGTATTCCAAAGGGTATCGAATCCAAGGAAGGCATTGGCGGAATGAGAAGATCAACTCTATTGCATTGAGTATAGATCATAGACGGAAATAAACCAGACACTCAAGTGTAGGGGTAAAATATGATAATGGGGGTAGTGTGATCACACACACACTCACTCTCTCTCTAAGGGGTCCTAGGCATAGGCGGCGACATACGAGTTAGTTCTAGGTTCTTATGTACTATACATATAAAGCTGGTAGGAACGAGTTAGATACACTAGCGTTGAAGAACATTGACTTAAGCACCCAGGTACCACAGGGAGATAACCTCCCGTGTTGCTTCCGCACAACTCCGGTTGTTATATTTTAGACTCCTACAGCTTATCCGAACGTGGGGGATTTCAGAGGGACCAACGGCTGTCACTACCGCGGCCTACCCCAAGACAAACCATGGGATAAACTCATAAGTAAGGTAGCTACGCAACCCAAGCACCATGCTTATGTTGTTAGCCGGACTTTACCGGCCCAGGCTATTGTGACCCAGGTCAAGCCACCAGATAAACCAGCCAATTACACCGAGTACCGTAGCTCAAGCACAGACTTCATACAACGCAGTCATGTCATCTAATTAGATCAAACTAGGTTAGGTACACAAACATATTCGTGTTTTCCTATGTCTGTTCAACTGGATCAAAGGGTCATGTTCGCGAAGGACACGAGCCTCTAACTTATGAACAAACAACAGAAGCATGTGAAAGTCACCCATCAACTGGATCGAAAGGCCTTGTTCATCAAGAACAGGAGCCTCTAAATGATTAACAGGTGAAGAACACATGAACAAATCACTCATGTATACTAACACAACATTATATGAAATAGATAAATAGCTGAAGTAGATCAAAGTCATACAAATGAAATAAGATACAAGAGAACTCATACCTAGATCCCAAAGTAGACTTGGAACCTGAATTAGAACTACTCTAGCCTACCTCCTAGCCATGAGACTAAAAGTGAGAGAGGTGTTGCAAGTGTGGATGGTTCATAAGTGAGCCCCCTCTCCTTCTATTTATAGGCCCGAGCATCGGCGAGGAATGGATGCAAACACCCTGGGGATGGCGCCTAGGACCAATGGGGAGACACCACGTGGAAGCCCCTGAGTGGCGGCCACAAGGTCGGTTTGGCCGACCTATGGGGTCGGCCGACCCCCTGTGGGCCCCACTCGGGGTGTGCTTCCTCCTGGAGGCTGTCCCGTGGGTCCTTAGGTCGGTTCCCGGTGTCCACCCTGTTTTGGCGCGGTTTGCATGTCTTTGTGGGCCCATGGATCCATGTGATGTCCACGTGTCACACTCTGATTCGTCGCGGGTTGCTTCACTTGGATTGCTTGCATGGCATGCATGCATGGCTCCCTAGTTGGCAGGTGTGCATGCATGGCATCTTTGTTGGTAGCCCACCTAGGATGAGGTGATGTGGCATGGACCATAGAAGGTGAGTTTGTCACTCTTTTCCTACTTATTTTCCTGCAATCAAATAATCTCCAAGGACAAGTGGAACTACATTATTCTTAACTAAATACGTGTAAGAAATGCATTATGCTCCTTTATTCATGAATATATTGACGGCTAAAGTAGGCACTTAACAGCCGTCAACAACTCCCCCAAGCTAGCCTCTTGCTCGTCCCGAGCAAGAGATCAATGGACTTAGGTTGGTTGATCAGGAGTTGCTACGATGTTGTATTCCTAATGTATAACAAGATACAGCTAGGTACTCTATCAAGAGTTGAAGAAGTTGGCATTGATCTTACCTTACACTCGATTTATATGGGGCATGTAGCTTCACCTGCCTTGGGCGGTTGAAAGATAGAATGGTTGTATAAAGATTACTAATCACATGTACCTTGATCAGTTATCAATCCAGAGGTTTTGCAGTTTTTTTTTCAAAAAGAAATCAAAGTTCCTCAAATGATACTCTCGGATCGCTCAATGTGTATGATTCCTCACCAAGGCTTTGATTTGCCTTCTTTCACTTCCTACTCCTAATAAGCTGATATGTGGAGTTGTAGGTAGGGAAAACATGTGGCATACCTGTTTCTCATGTATTGTCGAGTCAAATACCGGATCCTTAGGAGAACAAGTCATACACCCTGATCAAGATGTGCAAATGTGTGTGTATGGTGGATGGATGATGAACTCCTATTTTGCATGATTTTACTCTCCTCCTTTTTGAAATTTTTGAGACTTGGGCTATGTCTCTTTATTCTCTCTTTTTTTTATGCATGCCCTGGAGCATGTTTCTTTTTTTTACATAGCACAAAGTCCTTGCTGAATATTTTTGGAGGGAGAGTAATCATGGAACATGCACAGAGCTTTATTTTGTGGAATGGATGGGAAATGGATGAAATGATGGTTGCTAACTTCCAGTGTAGAAATTTCGCATATGGTGGTGTGTACGTGATCTTGATCATAGGTGTATGACAAGTTTACTCGCCGAGGGTCACAACAATTCGACAGGACTGAATGAAGAAATCAGGTAGCATATGTGGAGGTTTAACAGAAACTAAAATCTACATATGGCCTTGGATAGGAATTTATTATCATTGAGGAACTTATCATTTTATCATTTTTCAAAAGAAAACTCCGGATATCAAACATCACTTAGTACTAGCTCATAGCAACTCTATTATACCATATCATACCTCGCAACAACTTAGGCAAAGATCATGCTTTTTGCTACCCACAAATTTCAAGCTTAGGTTCGATCATACTAGCCAACAAACTCAAAACTTGGATAGGATACTAAGTTGTAACAAGGCATACAAGAGAAATAAACAGAGCAACTATTCATCATTTCAACCATGGAGAATAAGAACACTCTTACCGCGCATATGAAAACAAACTAATTTAAGAAAGCAAAGATTTTTATGTGTTTTTAGCATATGGGGTTCTGAAAACAATAAAAGATACAAGTTACCTCAGAATGGGGGTCCTCCCCCAAGCTAGCTTCAGACTCACTGCTGTGGAGGGTGGTATCCCATCCACGCGTAGTAAGCCCTCTGCTCCTCCAGCTGTCGCAACTGTCTCTGCTCCATGGTGTGAATCCTCTCGCCAGTCATACGCTGCCAGTCCCGAGTGGACTCAACCTGCTAGTGCATTGTCCCTTCCATGGTACCGACACGGATGTTGAGCTCGCTCATCTGCTGAGTGAGGGTGGCCCCACGAGATGACGAGCACAACCCGGACGATGAGGATGAGTCCCCGTAGGTAGCACCGGCGGGCCGAACCCACTCGCCACTCATTGCACTAGCCCAGGTCGAGCTACTCGCACCCGGCTGACTCATGGGTTGGTCCCAACCGGGAGCATATCTGGGTGTAACTCCAGACATGTATCTGGCCGAGGCCCATGTGCCAGACAGCGGTGGTGTAGGCTGAGGCTGTGGCTGAGGTGACGGCTGCGGCGGCGGATGTTATGGCGGTTGCTGTGCTGTCGCTGCCCTCCTCGATGCACTCCTAGTGACCCTGTATCCAGAAACACTAGAACGACAAGGTTCCTCAAGAGGAACGGTCAGTGGCCCTTGGCCGTACAAACGGAAATCCGGGTTGGGTAACCGAATCTGGTTTGCATGGCCAGGGTAAAAGAAAACCAAGGAATCATCCGGGCCCTTTTTAAGAGTATGTCCTTGAATCAGATACGCCTCATCTATCATGGCCCGGGGAGAATCAATGTAGGGAACGTTAGCCCCTAGTGAAATCCCAAGACTCGAAATGATACATGTGATCAGGGATGTACACTCAATAGAACCCGTCATCCTAAAATTTGTCAACCACTGCCGAATCATAGCTTGCACTGGGGAGATTTTGATCCGTCTGATCGCGGCATATAATATCCTCATCTCGTCTGTGCGCACAGTTCGAACATCATCCCTTGGAAAGAGAGTGATGGTGAGCACTTGTGCCACAGTCGGAGAGTAGGATGCGTGATATCATTGCACCGAGGTGCTAACTTGCCATGGACAGGCCGACCAGAAATCTCTTCCCAAAAATTATCTCGAATAAAATCACTACAAGCTTGATTGAGAGAAATAGCACAACGACGATGAAAACCGAGAGCACGACTAAGATCATGCCATGAGACTCGATACAACGTTCCCTGGAAATGAAATGTAATACCGGTCTCATCCTCCCGAAGAGTACAGAGGAACTGAATGGTGAGAGGCCTAGAACCGATCTCCCACACCGGAACAAAGTTCTCCCAACCAAGAGCATGCCAAATGGAATCGAACTCGGAGTCCATACCTGTTTTCTCGAGAAGGGTCGAGTCAAACTCCTTGGTGTTGGCGAAGACTCGATCCTTGATGAGAGTATAGGCTTGTCTCTCCCGGTCGTCCCTTAAGTCGATGAAGGTGGCATCAGTGTTGATCACCCCTTCGGCTCGTGGTGTGGGTAGCTCCTCCTCTCCCTCTTCTTCACGATCGGTTGACATTGGACTTGGTGTAGCTCCGGAGTGGTGAGAGAGCCCTCTCTATCTCTAGAACGGCGTGAGCGGGTCACCTTCCGGTACGCACCGACAATCCAGCTCATCTTGCACAACAATGGGACAACACGAGCAACTCGGTGATGGGTTAGTGAAATCGAAATGAAATCCTTACCGAGCTTGCTCCACCAATATTCAATATTCTGCGACAAATTGGAGAGAGTGCTTGGCACTTCCACTTGAGCAAGAAATCCAAGAAAACCAAAGAGCAAGAGCAAAGAGGGAGAGAGGGTGATGGAAATGAGTGAATAGGTGAAGAAACCCCTCAATCCCCCTTCTATTTATAGGCAACCGAGCCAGGCACCGGGGTAGAGGACAAGAGCAATGGCTAGGAGCCGTTGGAAGAGGCGGGGCCCACTTGACCGTTGGTCTGGGTCGGCCGACCCCTGGGGTCGGTCGACCCCCTGCCGGGCCCGCCTGCTTCCAGCTTTTTGCAATGGCTCTCTAACGGCTACCTGATGTCCTGCCCAGATGTCTATGTCCAGATTCACCCAAAATGTTGCTCGAAAAATTTTTCTATGACTTTCCACTCAAGAATTTATTTTCATAATTTTATTTGAAAAGGGAAATTTGCTAGAAAAATCTAGCATGTAGATGCAAGGTTGGAAAATTCAAATATGCATTTGGAAAAATCAAATAAATTTTTGAAAGGGAAACATGAGATTACTACCAATTTTAGCTTTTGGCAAAAAGGACTCATCTTTTTAAGTCTGAGAGCGAGACTTTTCTCGGTGATCAATTCCACTCGTCACCCCATTCCCGAGAAATTGATGGAGATGACTTCTGTATTTCCCGCCACACCCTTCTCGTTTTCTTAGGCTTTGTTGGAGTGGTGGGAAGTCGCGGGGGCTGTGGCTCCGTCCATGCCCCTGATTGCTCATTTTTGCCCTGCAGTGTATAACATTTCTCTTTTGTTGCCTGAAATCGGAACATCAAGTTCCTCTTCCCAATGCGGAATCGGATCGTTCTGGCTCCCACATTGATCCTTGCGTTGGCGTCACTCAGGAATGGTCTCCCAAGAATGAGAGGCATTCCCTCATCATCTTGCATATCAAGGACCACGAAATCTGCAAAGATACATGAACCTTGGATGAATACCAATAAGTTCTCTACTATCCCCTCTGGATGTCGAATCGATGCATCAGCAAGTTGGACGGCCGTCGTAGTTGGAGTTAGAGCTGGATACCCCAATTGTTCAAACATGGCCTTGGACATAAGGTTAACACTTGCACCAAGGTCGCAGAGAGCATGCTTAATCTTCTGGTAATATATCTTGCAGGTGATAGCCGGATAACCAGGATCTTTCTTGTGTGTGATTGTTGAAGATTCCCATGGGTCAAGTATTTGCTGTATAGGTTTCCCTGCATAGTCAATGGTTTGTGCCCGCCCTGAATGCTTACCCCATCTTGTGGACACTACACAAACATTTTCATAGGAAGATACGGGTTGCCCCGGAATCTTCCCGTCTTTAGCAGAGGGAACCAAAGCTGCTAATTGAGCCAACTGGGTTTCTATCATCTTATTAAAACTCAACTGGTTTTTAAGAGTAGAAAAAAGGCTATCAATTTTAACATTAAGGCTCTCAAAAGCCTTATCATAGGCAGCTGTTTTCTTATTAAAACCTTCATTAATCTTAGCTTGCCCAAAGACTAGATCTTTCAAGGAAGGTTGGTTTGGGTTGAAAGAATTACCTTAATTACCTCCTTGATAATAAGGGTGCGATTGATTCCACGTTTGACCTCCTTGTGGACGATAACCGTTGTTGTTGCCGTTCATGTACATCACATCCTCCTAAGTAGTAGGGCAGTAATTCCCTGAATGCCCAGTATTACCACAGACTTCGCAAGTCATGCGATCATCCATAGCTTGAGTAGTGGTGGCCATGGCGGCCTTCTCATTGGCTAGATCATCCATTCTCTTCATCATTAGGTCCATCTTGGCATGCAACATATCCGCTTCCTTGACAGTATGTGTACCCCTTTGACGTGGCTGGAGTCGATCATCACTCCACCCTTGATTGGTAACCATCTTCTCAATCAGTGTACTAGCTTCAGTGATAGTAAGAGAGAAGAAAGCCCCTCCAGCTACAGCATCAATATGGCCTCGGGCTATCGGAGTCAGCCCATTATAGAAACTTTGAATAATAAGCCAGTTGTCCATCCCATGATGAGGACAAGCCAGGATGTACTCCTGGAGTCTCTCCCAAGCTTCTCGGATAGTCTCATTTGCCGCTTGCTGGAAACTCGAAATTCGCCCCCGAAGGACATTGGTTTTGCCCAACGGAAAGACCTTCGCGAGGAATGCTACGGAGCATTTTGCCCAAGTGTTAATCTCTGCACGGTTAGCATAGAACCACTGCTTCGCCTTTCCCAAGAGGGAGAAGGGAAACAATCGCAAACGGATAGCATCTTCCTCCACTCCTCGTATAGTGAAGGTACTGCACAGTTCTAGGAACTGCTGCAAGTGGGCGCTCGTGTCTTCATTAGGCTTGCTACAGAATGGGCTAGCCTGTACCATCGTAATTAAGCCAGTCTTGATCTCTAAGTTTCCATTCCCAGTGTTGATCACAGGGCCCGTCGGCACCTGGTCAGCAGAGGGAGCGGAGTACTCGCGGAGAGTCTTCTCGACAGGGTTGGCCATGGAAGTTGATGCGGATGGCACAAAGGAAGCTGGATCGACTTCCGAACGTTCACGCAAAGGAGAGCCGAAATGAGTTCATGCCTTCCTTACGAGTCACTCAGGATCTTCAGTAAAATTCGATGGTAAGTCGAAACTAGTCATGCACTACCTATCTTCATCATCAATAGACAAAGAAGACAATCCAAGTTAGTCTGCATTGAGAACTGTTTTATTCCTGTCATGATTATAAACATATGCAAAGTGTTGATATGTCATCCTTTAGCCTTCCCCGGCAACGGTGCCAGAAATGCTTGTTGACATTTCTTAATGCAATCACCTAAGAACAAGTTTGGAACCCATCCTGGTAACAGCGCCAGAAATGCTGGTTGGTAATTCTTAACATTACAGGAGTCCGCAAGCGCACGGAAGTACCATTGTAGCATTTCCCCAAAGGAGTATTCCAAAGGGTATCGAATCCAAGGAAGACATTGGCGGAATGACAAGATCAACTCTATTGCAATGAGTATAGATCATAGATGGAAACAAACCAGACACTCAAGTGCAGAGGTAAAATATGATAATGGGGGTAGTGTGATCACACACACACTCACTCTCTCTCTATGGGGTCCTAGGCATAGGAGGCGACATACGAGTTAGTTCTAGGTTCTTATGTACTATACATATAAAGTTGGTAGGAACGAGTTAGATACACTAGTGTTGAAGAACATTGACTTAAGCACCCAGGTACCACGGGGAGATAACCTCCCGCGTTGCTTCTGCACAACTCCGATTGTTATATTTTAGACTCCTACAGCTTATACGAACGTGGGGGATTTCAGAGGGACCAACGACTGTCACTACCGCGGCCTACCCCAAGACAAACCGTGGGATAAACTCATAAGTAAGGTAGCTACGCAACCCAAGCACCATGCTTACGTTGTTAGCCGAACTTGACCGGCCTGAGCTATTGTGACCCTGGTCAAGCCACCAGATAAACCAACCAATTACACTGAGTACCGTAGCTCAAGCACAGACTTCATACAACGCAGTCATGTCATCTAATTAGATCAAACCAGGTTAGGTACACAAACGTATTCGTGTTTTCCTATGTCTATTCAACTGGATCAAAGGGTCGTGTTTGCGAAGAACACGAGCCTCTAACTTATGAACAAACAACAGAAACATGTGAAAGTCACCCATCAAGTGGATCGAAAGGCCTTGTTCATCAAGAACAGGAGCCTCTAAATGATGAACAGGTGAAGAACACATGAACAAATCACTCATGTATACTAACACAACTTTATATGAAATAGATAAATAGCTGAAGTAGATCAAAGTCATACAAATGAAATAAGATACAAGAGAACTCATACCTAGATCCCAAAGTAGACTTGGAACCTGAATTAGAACTACTCTAGCCTACCTCCTAGCCTTGAGACTAAAAGTGAGAGAGGTGTTGCAAGTGTGGATGGTTCATAAGTGAGCCCCCTCTCCTTCTATTTATAGGCCCAAGCATCGGTGAGGAATGGATGCAAACACCCCGAGGATGGCGCCTAGGACCAATGGGGAGACACCACGTGGAAGCCCCTGAGTGGCGGCCACAAGGTCGGTTTGGCCGACCTATGGGGTCGGCCGACCCCCTGTGGGCCCCACTCGGGGTGTGCTTCCTCCTGGAGGCTGTCCTGTGGGTCCTTAGGTCGGTTCTTGGTGGCCACCCTATTTTGGCACTGTTTGCATGCCTTTGTGGGCCCATGGATCCATGTGATGTCCACGTGTTACACTCTGATTCGTCGGGGGTTGCTTCACTTGGATTGCTTGCATGGCATGCATGCATGGCTCCCTAGTTGGCAGGTGTGCATGCATGGCATCCTTGTTGGTAGCCCACCTAGGATGAGGTGATGTGGCATGGACCATAGAAGGTGAGTTTGTCACTCTTTTCCTGCTTATTTTCCTGCAATCAGATAATCTCCAAGGACAAGTGGAACTACATTATTCTTAACTAAATACGTGTAAGAAATGCCTTATGCTCCTTTATTCATGAGTATATTGACGGCTAAAGTAGGCACTTAACAGACGTCAACAGCCACGTCAGGGCTGGTTGTTCCCCGGGTGGTAGCTCCCTCTCAGCAGGTTGCTCGACCCACTCCTCGGCCTCTGGAAGGATCGATCACCATGGTCCCGATCTCCCATCCTCTTCATGCCCTTCATGCGCTCTTCATCCCCCTCCTTTCTTCCTTGAGCGCGATCGCCCTGTTCACCAGGTGGCGAAGGGACTTGTGCTCACTGGCCTTCAAACCCTGGTGGAGACCATGGTGGAGGCCTCACAGAAACCAGAACTGCTCCTTGTCGTTGGTGTTGGTGTCGTTGGGGGCATAGCGCATCATTTTCATGAAGTGCCTCTCGTACTCCTCCACCCTCATCGCACCCTGAGTCATGGTGCGGAACTCTTGGGCCTTCTTAGTCATGAGCTCCTTAGGCAGGTACTGCTCACGGAACACCTCACAGAACTCCAGCCAGGTGATGAAAGCTGGGTTCGGGTGGCTCTCGGAGTAGTTGTCCCACCAAGACTTGGCAGGACCCTCGAGCTGGTGGACGGCGAGAGCCACACACTCTTCATCAGTGTAGGCAGTGAGGTCGAGCTTTGTCTTGATCATGCAGAGCCAGTCGTCAGCTTCGAGAGGATCAACCGAGTAACTGAAGGTAGGGGCCTTCAGGCGGAGGAACCTCTCGATCTTCTTGGCGAAGTCCTCCTCCGGCAGGATGTTGCAGTTCCCACCGTTGACTTGGTTCTCGACGGCTTCAGCCATCCTCTGCATCAGCGCTGTCTGAGCGGCCATCACCTCAGCCAGGTTAGGCGATGGCGGTGGCGGTGCCTCTCCACAGCCATGACCACGCCCACGACCCTAGGGAGCTGGTGCCGGCTCAGGTTCTCCTTCAGCTTCCTCCTCTCCTTCTTCAGCATCGCCTTGACCGATGGGCGGAGGCGGCGGTGGTGTCACCACAGCGCCTCGGCCTCATCCTCGGATGGGCGTGTGTCCACGACCACGAGTGGCAGCGCGTCCATGCCCACGTGCGGGAGCGCAGCCACGTCCACGGCCACGGACTGGCGGGGCTTGTTCTTCCTCGGCTTCGGCCTCCTCGAGGCGTGCCAACAGACGTTCGGACCTCCTGATGGACATCTTACTGAAAACATGACCAAGGGCAAAGGAAACTTTAAATACGTCACTCACCAACAATTTGAGTCTGATATACAAGCATGAAAATATTTCTACTAATATAATTCCAACACTCAAAGGGAAAAAGCAATAAGAACGATTAACTCCATTAAAAACCAAACAATCAGCATCCGTTATGAGTACATCAGTTTCCTCGAGGTTGACTCAAGCCTTGGAGGTCACACACAGCAGCGATCTAATATAGCATTACATGATCTCAAAAGGGTGTGCACATCTAGGTGTGAAAAGACTCATAACTCCACATGCACCGGAACAGGCTCTCGGCTGCATGGGACAACTCATGGTAGCTACCTATATTACAACTCTACTCATATTACCACGATCACGCTCCAGTACTCTACTCGGTGCGAGCCCTCTTGTACGTCACTGGGCGACGGTCCTCCTCGGGGAAGTCTCTGGGGAACATCCGAGTCAGCATGGCGTGAGCAGCCCTCACCTCCTCGGTCTCAACCGGAGTGGGCATGTCAGCCATCGGACACAGGTGTAGCTTGAGAGCAGACGGGTGCAGCTTGAAGGTCTCCTGGTAGATCTCCCGCTAGTCCTCTGGAGGTAGCTGACTGTTGAGCTCGTGAAGCTCGTCCACACATAGAGAGTCAGCGTCCTCCCACGTCCTCAGCATCCTCTTGCACTTGTCCAGCAGGAACACAGAAGTCCTGGTGAGTGCAGCGAGGTTGGTGGTGTTGGCGTCCTTGTCCTTCCCCAGCTCAGCAACCTTGACCTTCTCACCAGTGAGACGGTGTCCCTGTGCGGCGAGCAGTGCATCCTTCTGGTTCAGCTTGTTGAAGAGGCAGCTAAACCTGGCCTCCTGCTTGCGGAGGTCCTCCTTGGCGTACAGCATCCCCTCACGTGCGCTCACTCTCTCTGTCTCTTCCTGCACCACCAAAGAGTTGGCGTGGCATAGCCCTCGCTTGAGCTGCTCGACTCACTGGCATAAGGTACGGTTCTCCACGTCCAACCTCTGGCCGCGGGGTAGAAGCTGACGGACCTCCATCGTAGTGTGCTCCAATCTGCTGATGAGTCCACTTGTCTGCTCGCTCAGTCGGCGGGCGTGAGTGTCGAGGTCCACGAGGTAGCTCCCTGTGGTGACGAGCGCCTCATCGGACTCGCGTAGAGGAGCCTGGACAACCTCCTCCTTGTAGAGTGCCGAAGGGTTAGGCAGTCCTCCCACGATCGGAGCCACTCTGTAGTAGTCCTGGGGAATCAGCCGCAGGTCTCCAGTCTTGTACACATCGCGGTACCTAGCCAACAGGTGGCGAAGTACGTGGCTGCAGGCGGTGTCAACAGCGTTCCTCACGTTTAATCCTGTGCTGTGGTCCAGCGTCTCGGAGAAGTCTGGCCACGCCGGGTGGGGTAGGATGGCCACCGTGCAAAGCACCAGTGAGCCTGACAGAGTCAGTACGTCCTCAATGCAGTAGGTGACGTGCGTAGGGGGAATCCCCAGCTTGAGGACGACCCGGTCCACCCAATGAGCAAGACCCTCCATGTGCTCCGGGAGGAGCTCTACATCCTGTCGACTCATTTCCTGTGACACGGAAGAAAATTTCTAGTTAGCGTAGGTGAGATAGAACTTTTCAAAGAAGGATAAGTTTTTGTAATATATGCATGTATATAGCAAAAGAGACTGTTTAGAGTCCTAGTTTCTATCAACCATTTCTAAGGGCACGTGCTACGGTCAAGTATGGCTCTGATACCATCTGTAACGACCCGGGTTTTCAAAATGGGAAAACCCCGTCAACCTGCTCTCGTGATAGTCCCTGGATCAGATGCTATCACGCACAGATATCCATCACAGATAAATATCACATCCATACATCGAAATAAAGCATCAGAGTAATAATATTATTACATGTCCTGAATAAAGGAGTACATCATTACACGCCTCTTGGCGGAATAACATGAATAAAAGCCTACGCAGCGGTAGCTAGCTTCCAGAAGGTGTCTCCATCTTTATTCTTCTCTCCCACAGGCATCCTTGAGTGAAGCATTGTGCCCCTCAGTCGTACCATCCGTCGGCGTTGTTGTCGTAGTCTGACTCGTACCCTGCAAGCTCAGGGGCTATCCCCAAGGATCGGGATAGGTCCACGTCACCAACCGTATGCAAGCTTTAAGTGGCCTACTTCTAAAGGTAAAGAAAGGAACAAGGTAGAGGCTGGGTTTTCCTAAGCAGCAGCAGCAACATAAATAGAATAACATCTCCAAATTCCCACATCTCTCAACCACAAACGGTTACACCTGGTTACCCAGATCACCGTCACCAGAACCTATCTCCATCTAGGGTCGGTGCGAGAACTCCCACTCCTCGCACCTCAATGGTTGCACCCGGATCTGCGAGGCAGAGGGAGCAACTCCCCTCTCCCCGAGTACAACCACGGCTCACCATACACTCACATCCTATAAGGGGGAGGTAGAAATCCCAAAACGTAAGAGTCGGGGTAAACAACGGGCATGTCCATAACCGAGGACGCGGCTATACATATAGATCTAAACTCTGCAGAGCATGTACACCAGTACCCAACTCGGAATAGCACTCGGACGATGTACGGCCGATCGAGCCTACCCAACCGAACGAACACCTAGGAGTTACGATTCCATCCTGCATCCATGTCTCGATGCGGTCCCTCGCAAAGGACCACCCCAGAACTGTGAACATGCCCCCGTGTGGCCACACGGGGAGCTCCGCAAAGGGAAGGGACTTCACCCTACACCCTCTCACTGATACCCTCTATCCTACTAGCAGGTATGGTATCGCACTTGCTATGGTCGAAACGGCCCTATCCCCACTCTCAGTGAGGTGGTGTGTACGAAAGTCCCGTGTAACAAAGCGACCCACTCGGTTTCAGACCGGGGCGAGCTCCTATCCTCCAAGTCATCACAAAAACCCCAACACCTGTGCTCCTAAAACCACGTACCCGCCATAGGTACAAAAATGGGAATCGCCCGAGAAGACGAACCCTGGCCCCCGATCCCGGATCGGGTTGTCTTGAGCTCACCCCCGCCAAGTCACCCAAAAACACCTTCTCCTACCAGTTTTTCCCCACACACGCCAAGAATACTACCACATTATCCTAACACATGCACAGCGAAGCTCAGCGTATAATCACGTATAAATATAGTTGTAGTAATAGGACAATCAAGGACATGGTATTTAAAAGGGCAGTGCAAGGGTTTCATCAAATCCATCATCATGCATAAGTAAAGCGCTAGCAGTTCTAAAGCAATGCCTAATGGGCATTCAAAGTAGGTCGGGCGTGAACCTGGGAGCGGGTAGTCATCGTAGCCGAGGTCGTCGTCATAGTCCTGGTTCAGCTCTCCGGCTCCGGCTGCTCCTAGAATCGTAAATAAATAAATAAACACGGCTGCTAATGCAATAACTCCAAGAGGAACAACAAATAAGACTCAAAAAGAGTCAAACTCTAGCCTAGCGCGGAGTTTGAGATTTTAGAAGATTTTTAGAAAAGGTTTTGTATTTTTTGGAGTTAATATGGGTTTACTATGAATTTTCTAAAGGAAAATATATTTCTGAAATTAAAATATGCATTTACGATATTATAGACTTTAGGCTAGCTATTGGCTGACTCTAGCTAACTCAAACCGGGCTTAACGGCAGCTACTGACCGGCTCTAGAGGACATGTGGCAGCCACGTGGGTGGCTTTAAGCCTGCGCTTGCCCACGTGGCGGCTGGCGTGGCGTCCCCACATAGCATGGCGCAGCGGATCCCTGGGCGGATCACTGTGGCGCGTCGGGGTGCGGCACGGTGTGTGGTGCGACTGTGGGTGGCCGGCCGCACGAGATCCAAGCGGATCTTCTGCCTCGCGAGGCATGTGTGTGCGTGCGTGTGTGGCCAAAAACCCCAGGGGTTTTGGCTGGTGCTGGCACGTGTTCGATGATATGCCGCAGAGGAGTGGCGGCGGAGTAAGGCTCGCCGGCAGTGAGGTAGGGCGGCGGCTGGTCAACAAGCAGCAGGGCTTGATGTGGGAAATGATTGCGCACATGTCCAGACCAAGAAAGGCCGGACCTTTGGCCGGAGCGGAGCTCAACGGCGATGGTGCAGAGATGGACGCGGTGGTGCGGTGCGGCGATCGCTGGTGTTGGCGCGTGGGTGCGTCAAATTGCCAGGCGCGTACGCGCGTTCACCAGGTGAAACTAAACGAGCCCAAAAACTGGGGCTTTACCCCTCGTCTGTGAACACCGGGTCGGCGCAGCCATGGCGGAGCTCTGGCCGGCGCGATGACGGTGAAGGGCTGGCTCCCGCGGCAAGGCGACGACGCGTATGGGTGCGCGGTCATGTCGGCGGCGAGGCGTGCACGGAGAGGCCCAAAAAGGCGAGACCTTTTCCTCCTGCTCGTGCGTGCACGACGGCATCCCGCGCGGCGAAGGCCATCGTGGCGCGGCGAGCAGGACGTCAAGGCCTCGGGTATGCAAACAGATAAAAGGATCAGGGCAAGGTGTGAGCGTGTGCGCGTTGTCGATGGCAGCGGCACCTACATGCATAAGGCACGGCTCGATGGCCGACGACACAAGCGACGGCGGTCTGCGGTGGCAGCGCGACGCGTGCAGGGGCATCCACGGGGTCCAAGGCGAGCCCTTTCTCGCTCGGCGTGATGGCCGGGTTCACAGTAGAGAGGGAGAGGCGGCGGCTCACCTGAGTGACCACGGGTCGACGTGCAGAGCGGCGGTGAAGATAGGCGGAGCAGAACGGCGGCGGCGCGGGAAGCAGAGGAAGCAGAGCAGGTGGCGCGACTTCAGCAGGGACGACGCCGGCTTCTAGTCGAGCAGCTGCTCCCGCGGGCGGCTCCGGCTTCACGACGTGCTCCCTCGGACGGCCTCCCCGCCTCCTTCTCCTCCCCCTTCTTCTTCTTCTTCTTCTTCTCAGGCTGTGGCGGAATGGGGGAAAACCCTAGAGCGGATTATGTCTTGGGAGGCCGACCGCAGCCGGTCTTATAGGCGGGCGCGTGCGGCGTGGACGGTTGGATGGGGCGCGGCAGAGGTGGCGCGCATCCAGGGCTCCGCCACGAGCGCGTACGGCGAGCTCAGCCGAACTGGTGAACGCCAGATGGGCACGGTGGCGCAAAAGCGAAAAGGAGAGAGGGGGAAGACGACATCGACATGTCGTCTGACGCGTGGGTCCACTCTGTCGGCGAGAGCAAGGAGAAGGGGGGCGCGGGGGCTTAGCTGGGCTGCGGTTTCACTGGGCCGGGAAGTGCAGGGGTGGAAGTTGAGCTCGGGAAAAGAAATGGAGGGCCTCTGGTGGACTTCAGCTGCTGGACTTGAGGCCCATCTAGGTTTGGATCCTCTCCCCTTTTCTTTTTATCCAAACCCTATTTCTATTTTGATTCAAATTTTAATTAGAATTCAAATTTGAATCCCACTCAAATAAAAATCCAAATAAAAACCAATGAACTCCAAAGTTCTCACACTAGCATTTTATATTTCCTAGAATTTTTAATTAGCCCAAAAATAATTCTAGGAGTTTAGGAGAGAAAAAAAGGCATCCTTATTTAAATTAGCAAGCACTCAAAAAATTCACTAAAAATTTTTAAATCCTCAATTTTAATAACTAAACATTCCGTAATAAAATTGCGGGATGTTACAACATTTACCTACCCCGTCCGCGTCAGCAGCCGTCGAAGGGAGAACAACATCAGTCAATGCCACTCCAAAACAACTCAGAAGAGTGCTCGGGAAGCCGACGGCGACTAACAACTCGGAAGCCAACCACTCAGGTTGGACTACTCGGAACCAACCACCCCGGTCAAATTGTGGTCGCCCACACTGTCAAAGGCACGACCGACCACAGTTGCCAACTATTCACCACGTGCGGCTGCAGAACAGAGGCACCAACAGGGACTCTGGCACTATTACACCAAGTATGCTACCGTTTTTACCCCTCCCCTTGTGGCTATAAAAGGAGGAGCGGTAACCATTGTAAAAAAGAGGAGACGCTTACATAGACGAGGCACACAGCGCACGAGTTGCTAGAGCAAGCCTTTGAACACACTCTCACACACATCCGACTCACACCTCAGGGACTTAGGAACCACCACCCTCTCCCGACCAGTTTGTACCCCCTACTACAAACCTTGGGCATAAAGAACACCATTCCAAACTAGACGTAGGGCTCCTCGGGGCCTGAACCAGTATAAACCCTTGTGTCTCTTGTGTCACCATCCGGTCTCAACACACGATCGTAGAAATCGTACTTGCCGGCTGTAGAGAACCCTGACAGTTGGCATGCTAGGTAGCGCGATTCATGTGTCATGACTACTTCACCAGGGTCCGGATGGCCCATTCTGGCACTCCCCTGGTGTCGGACACCACTCCGCGTTTTGGCTCTTTTGAGTTCGTCCTCGACGAGCCGGCAGAGTCTGTCACCGGGGCAGTCTTCGTTCGCCTCGACTCTCCCATCAGCGACCACATCACCAAGTGTGACGAGGAGCAGCAGCAGGCCCCGCCTGCTGCCGACGACGCGCCCGCTCTTGACCTCAATGCAGCGGGCGACGATCAGGACGCGGCCGCGGAGCCTCCTTCTTCACCGCCAGCACAGTCGCCACTGGCGGTCGCCACCAACAAAGTCATCAACATACTACGCGTTAGCTTGGAGGAGTCCCTGGGAGCTAACCCCTCCCAGGAACGCTTCCGGCTGTCCTGCTACACCGTCTCCACTCTCGCTTTTCAGTTGGCGGGGTTGGAGCAACTGTCCTGGGAGGAGTTCCTCAACTGCTACAATATGGTGTACCCGGAGGGCCAGCCCAGGTTGCCTTTCGAATCCACCTTCCCCAGTTGTAAGTGCAATCAAGCCCTAAGTGGGTTTTGGTGATGTTGACCACCCAATTAAAGGACTAATGAGCCTCTAAGTGTATGTTTTAGGTTAATGATTTATACAGGGTGCAAAGGAACAAAAGGAGACCCCTAATTTAAAAAGGGCAGGCTTGCCCTTGTCAAGGATGCTAGTTTAATTTATTTTCATTTG
Organism: Cenchrus fungigraminus; assembly: GCA_036936925.1. Classification (NCBI taxonomy): domain Eukaryota; kingdom Viridiplantae; phylum Streptophyta; class Magnoliopsida; order Poales; family Poaceae; genus Cenchrus; species Cenchrus fungigraminus. The sequence goes on from CM072779.1 coordinate 63,124,582, forward strand.
GAAATTGAGTATAGGACAAGCCATACTATCAAGAGGGATACTAATAGTGGCTTTGGGGTAGAACCAAGTGCATTAAGTTCTTTACAAACCAACAAAACATCCCAACCACAAATGTCCTATCAGCTGCAGCTCTGTTTTCTTTGTCCCTAGAACCTCCGCGTTTTTCCTGGATGTTCCGGACTGCATTATGTCTGCTAGCTGAAGACTCCCAGACCTCAGAAGTTCCGAGATTTTTCCTGAGGTTCCGGGTTTTCAAAAAGAGCCGTTGCAGATCTAGATCTGAGGGTATTTATACACCTTTGACCGCCCCAACGGTCCTCTTCTTCTTCGCTGCGCCAAAACAGTAGCATTTGCCCCTTTCTCACTCTTATCATTCATTCCCACCTACTTGAATCCAAAATCCATCCTTAGCATTCAAGTCTTGGGTGATTCCTTGTGAGAAGAAGCAAATCCTTTCACTCTCTTGAAGTTCTAGTGCACTTGGTGAAACCACTAGCTTACTTGGTGGATCTATTACTCTTGGAGTCTTACTCCTAGATGGCTAGAGGTTACTTGGGAGCTTCCTAGCTTTGTGTGGCTGCCCCAAGTTGTTTGTATTACCCTTTGTGACTAGTGGAGCACTCCATCTATTACCTTGGTGATAGGTGTGAGAGAGAAGTGGATCTAGAGAGATCCCAAAGCCTTTGTAGCTTACCTCAACAATGTGGATTTAGGCTAACCTTTGTGGTGAGCTGAACCACGGGTTAAATCAGTGTCTATTGTGCTTTACATCCTTTACTTACATTGCTTGCTCTTTCTTGTTTGCTCTCAACTAGATCTTTTAGGGTTTGCTCTAGATCTATAAGTTATCTTCCTCTAAGGTTGTTTAATAGCTTATGCTTCAAATTTCTGTCTCTTGCTTATTGAATCAGCTCTTAGCTATCTAACTCGTGCAGGTTTGAAAAATCAGAAGCTCCAGGAAAATTCACTGTCTGTGCATTTTCCCGGAGGTTCCAAACATTGACAGAAAGTTGGCGGAAAAGTTTGAATTTGTTTTGTAGGCCTATTCACCCATCCTCTAGGCCACTTGCATTGATCCTTTCAATTGGTATCAGAGTTTGGATCCTCAGTTTGCACTTAACCGTGTGAGGAAATGGCAAGTGGAGATGAAAGACCCGAAGGAGACAAAGAAGAAGTTGGTGAACCAACCAACAAGGAAGCAGTTGAAGCTTCAGGAGTAGATGGTGATTCATCCTCTGCTCATGAGAAGCTTGAAAAGCTCAAGAAAGCAATGAAGGAAGACAGCAAGAAAGAAAAAGAAAAGAAGAAAGAAAAAGAAGAGAAGAAGAAAGAAAAGAAGAAGAAGAAGGAAACGAAGAAGAAGAAGAAAGAACCTTCACCTCCACCTTCATCTTCATCTTCATCTTCTTCGGTGCCTTCATCCTCATCAAGTGAGAATGGAGATGATGATGATGAGTACTATGGCGCAAGGATGCCCAAGAGAACGCTCAAGCCCAAGTCCAAGTCCAAGAAGAGCTATGGAAGCGTATCCTTTAACTATGATTGCTTAGCCACTTCCAAAGATAACATGTCTATTCCCGTTGGCAAATTGCCTCAATTTGATGGCACTAACTTTGCCAAATGGAAGCATCTAATGAAAGCCTACCTTAGAGGCTTGCACTTGGATTTGTGGAATATTGTGTGTGTAGGTTTTGAAGACCCCGAAGATGAAGAAAAGCTTACATCACAAGATTGCCGCAACATAAGAAGAAATGCCCAAGCCACCATCATTCTCCTTAGTGCTTTGAATGGACAAGAGTACAATAGAGTGAATGGCTTAGAGATTGCCAAGGAAATTTGGGACACTCTCCATATTGCACATGAAGGGGTTGACAAAGTGAAGAAATCCAAGATAAGCATTATGATGCCCGAGCTCAATAGATTCTCTATATTGGAGGGTGAAGGACCCCAAGATATGTTTGATAGATTGATGGTCATTGTTGGCAAGATAGGTTTGGGTGGTGATGAATTGGATGACCACTATGTTGTGAAGGTGATGTTGGAGGCCTTTGCTCCTAGAAACCCTACTCTAGTCACCTTGATTAGAGAGAAGAAAAGATTTGAGGAGTTCTCTTCAAATGATGTCCTTGGAAGAATTCTTACACATGAGCTCATGGACATAGAAATACAACATAGAAAGAAGATTGGAGAGCTAGAGTCCAAGATGAACAACATGAAGGTCAAAGATGTGGCCCTCCAAGCTAGCAAGTCAAGCAAGCCCTCTACTTCATCTAGACCGACCAAGTCAAAATCAAAGAAAATTGAAGTAGAGAGCACATCAAGTGACTCAAGTGAAGACGAAGATGAAAGTCCTCAAGTTGAGATTGGTGACATAGCCCTATTCATGAGAAGATACAAGAAGGGCTTAAAGAAGCAAGGCTACAAGTTCTCCAAGAGAAAGTATCCCAATCACAAGAAGAGGACTTGCTACAATTGTGGAAGCACAGAGCACTTCATTGCGGATTGCCCCAATGAGAAGAAAGATGGCAAACATGACAAGAACAAGGACAAATATAAGAAAGATCAAAAGCCATATCACAAGAAGAAGAACTATGGTGGAGAAGCTCATATTGGACATGAATGGAACTCCAGTGATGAGAGCTCTAGTGATGATGAGGAGAAGAAGAAGGTTGCTACCGTGGCTATCAAGAACCCTTCCTCTACATCAAGGCTCTTCAACAACTTGAGTGATAATGAAGAAAGCACCACCGTTCATTGTCTCATGGCTAAGGGAGAAAAGGTAGATTCCTCCTCTAAAACCTCTCCTTCACCTAGTGATAGCTCCGACATAGACTCTAGTGATGAATCTAGTGATGAAGAAATAGAAGAACTAGTTGGTAAAATTGACAAACGATCTAAAGACTTGGCTAAGTTAGTGGTTGAACTAGAAAAACACCAAAGTCTTCTTGCTTCGGAGAGGAATGAGGTTGAGGCCTTAAGATTGGAAGTTGATCATAACTTGGCTATCAGTCTCTTAGGGAAGAACTTGCTGCCTCTCAAGCTCAATGCAATTCTCTTAAAACAAGGAATGAAGAGCTTGAGGAGCAATATAGTCTCCTTTGGAGTAGTACCTCACACCCCTCCAAAGCAAAGGGTGAATCTAGTTCTTCTACTAGCAAGGGCTATGATAAATTTCATAACATTGATGTTGAATCTTATGCTACTAACCTTGCTAATATGGATACAATGAAGAAAGAAATTGCTAGGCTCAACACAATCATAGCCAATGGGTGCATGAAGGATGAAAGCAAGAGGAAAATTGATATCAAATATGAGAAGATGCTTTACAAGAATTCAAGGCATGGTTTTGGGTATACTGAGAACAGTAATACCTCTGAAAGGAAGATCAAGGGAAAGGAATGCCTCAACTTCAACAGCAAGGGCTTCCTGTTCACCCAGAGTCCGGAGGTTCCAGTGTCTATGCCCGAAGGTTCCGAAGTCTGGAAGGCCAAAACTGCACAGAAAGCATTTCCCGGAGGTTCCGAGAAAAACCTCGGAGGTTCCGGGGTCTGCAATGACAGAAGCAAGAACAAGGCCAAGTCTCTGCCCAAGCATGTTCCCAAAGCATCTAACACTCTCTTACAGGTCAAGAACAATCCCATCCTGCCCATGAGGAACAAGTTTGCACACAAGAACAAGGCTCATGCATCCATTGAAAATCAACCTAGCTATGTGTTGAGACGCACCAACCTTGGTAAAGTTGTTGCCACGTATGTTGGAAATAAGTCCAACATATATGTGAAAAGGTCACTATGGGTTCCTAAGATTTTGGTTGCTAACGTGGAAGGCCCCATGTCCAATTGGGGACCTAAAAGAAGGAACTAAATTGTTTTGTAGGCATACTCCTCCGGTGGATCAAGTTGGGTGCTTGATAGCGGATGTACACATCATATGACTGGAGAAAGGAGTATGATGTCCACCTATCTCCACCTAGAAGGACCAAGAGAAAGAATTGCTTATGGTGGTGATGCTAGTGGAGAAGTCATTGGAGTTGGTGATATTCCTATCTCTTCTATATATTCAATTACTAATGTGCTTCATGTTGATCCGTTAGGTTACAATCTTCTATCCGTTTCACAACTTAGTGAGATTAGATTTGATTATCACTTTTCGGATAAGGGTGTGTCCATCATAAAGATGAAGGATTCCTCTATTGTCCTTACGGGTCGCTTGAAGGGAAGGCTTTACCTAGTTGATCTCAACAAAAATAATGTCTCCCCTAAGACTTGTTTGGTGGCAAAATCTAGCATGGGTTGGTTGTGGCGTCGCCGACTAGCTCATGTTGGCATGAGGAACTTGGCCAAACTCTTGAAAGATGAACACATCCTTGGACTAACTAATGTTCATTTTGTGAAAGATAGGATATGTCAAGCATGCCAAGCCGGGAAACAAGTAGGTGCACCTCACCCACCAAATAGCATCGTTACAACTACAAGCCCGTTGGAGCTCATTCACATGGATCTATTTGGACCGGTGGCCTACATAAGCATTGGTGGTAATAAATATGGCTTGGTCAATGTTGATGATTTTTCTCGCTTCACGTGGGTGTTCTTTGTGTTTGAAAAGAGTGAAGTACAAGGGAAGGTGAAGACCTTCATAAGAAGAGCACAAAGGGAATTCGGTTTGCCCGTCAAGAAAGTGAGAAGTGATAATGGCTCCGAATTTCGCAACACCAACGTTGAAGAGTTTCTTGATGTAGAGGGCATCAAGCATGAATTTTCAGCTCCTTATACCCCTCAACAAAATGGGGTGGTTGAGAGGAAGAATTGCACACTTATTGAGATGGCAAGAACCATGTTGGATGAGTACAAGACACAAGACATATTTTGGGCCGAAGCCATCAACACGGCTTGTCATGCCATTAACCGCCTCTATCTTCACAAGTTTCACAAGAAGACTTCCTATGAGCTTATCACTGGTAAAAAGCCCAAGGTGTCCTACTTTAGAGTGTTTGGGTGCAAATATTTCATTCTAAACAAGAAGCCCCGAAGCTCCAAGTTTGCACCAAAGGTTGAAGAAGGTTTTCTTCTTGGCTATGGTCCTAGTGAACATGCCTACCATGTCTTCAATCTAACCTCCGGAAGGATTGATGTCACGGTGGATGTTACCTTTGATGAATCTAATGGCTCTCAAGTGGAGCAAGTTGATATGAATGTTGTAGGAAAAGAGAAGCCACCTTGTGAAGCAATCAAGCGAATGGCCACAGGTGATGTTAGACCAGTTGAAGCACAAGATGAAGATGAAGAAATTGTACAAGCTTCAACACCATTCGAAGGGCCAGATGCTCCTGGTTCTGCAGAGGTGCAGACCTCAGAGGTTCCGGGCAAACACCCGAAGGTTCCGGGAACTGTCACTAGAACTCAACCTCTGGGAATTACTCCAGAGGTTCCGGAGTCTGGGAACACAGCACCCAGAACAATGAGAACCAGGCCACCATTCAGCAAGAAGATGATCATGAAGCCAATTCAGAGACTCAAGCTGATGGTGATAATGAAGACCAACCTCTACACCAACCTCTTGGACCATCACATCCTCGTGTACATCAAGTTGTGCAACGGGACCACCCCATTGACAATATCCTTGGGAGCATAAAGAGAGGGGTAACAACACGATCTCGTCTTAAAAATTTTTGTGCATTTTACTCGTTTGTTTCCTCTCTTGAACCTATCAAGGTAGAGCAAGCTCTTGAGGATCCGGATTGGGTGATGGCTATGCAAGAGGAGTTGAACAACTTTGAAAGAAATCAAGTGTGGGAGTTGGTGGAAAGACCCAAGACAAATATAATAGGCACCAAATGGGTTTTCCGAAACAAGCAAGATGAGTTTGGCATTGTGATTAGGAACAAAGCAAGGTTGGTTGCTCAAGGGTACACTCAAGTTGAAGGACTTGACTTTGGAGAAACATATGCACCGGTGGCAAGACTTGAAGCAATTCGGTTTCATCTTGCCTTTGCTGCCCATCATGACTTCAAGTTATATCAAATGGATGTCAAGAGTGCATTTCTCAATGGTCCACTCTCCGAAGAAGTCTATGTGGAACAACCACCTAGCTTTGAAGATCCCAAGCGTCCTAATCATGTCTACAAACTCCATAAGGCGCTCTATGGGCTTAAGCAAGCACCAAGAGCATGGTATGAATGCCTTAAGGATTTCTTACTCAAGCAAGGCTTTGAGATAGGCAAAGCCGATGCTACCCTCTTCACTAGAAAAGTTGATGGTCATATCTTTGTTTGCCAAATATATGTCGATGACATAATATTTGGTAGTACTAATGAAACTTTTTGTGAAGAATTTAGTAGGGTTATGACAAAGAGATTTGAGATGTCCATGATGGGTGAGCTCAAGTACTTCCTTGGATTTCAAATAAAACAAGCAAAGGAAGGGACTTTCATATGTCAAACCAAATACACAAGAGATATGCTTAAGAAGTTTGACATGGACAAGGCCAAGCCCATCAAGACTCCAATGCCTACCAATGGACACTTAGATCTTGATGAAGAAGGGAAATCCGTGGATCAAAAGGCATATCGCTCCATGATCGGCTCTCTTCTTTACTTATGTGCATCTAGGCCGGACATTATGCTTAGTGTGTGCATGTGTGCTAGATATCAAGCTAACCCGAAAGAGTGTCATCTTATGGCCGTAAAGAGAATCTTGAGATATCTAGTTCATACCCCTAACCTTGGCTTGTGGTATCCTAAGGGCTCCACTTTCAATCTACTTGGCTATTCGGATTCCGATTATGCCGGTTGCAAAGTAGATAGAAAGAGTACATCAGGGACGTGCCAATTCCTTGGTAGGTCCCTAGTGTCTTGGAGTTCTAAAAAGCAAAACTCAGTAGCCCTTTCCACCGCCGAGGCCGAGTATGTTGCAGCCGGCGCTTGTTGTGCTCAACTACTTTAGATGAAGCAAACCTTAAAAGATTACGGATGTCATTTTACCCATATCCCACTTTTGTGTGATAATGAAAGTGCCATAAAGCTTGCAAATAATCCTGTAAGCCACTCCCATACAAAACACATAGACATCCGGGTTCACTTCTTGAGAGACCACAAAACCAAAGGAGATATCGCTCTAAGTCATGTGAGCACCGAAAAACGACTAGCTGATATCTTCACTAAACCTCTCGATGAGTCAAGGTTTTGCAGTTTGAGGAATGAGCTAAATATTCTTGATTCTTGTTGCGTGGTTTGATATATAGCACATCTTGTTTGATATGTTGCTATGCTGAAAATCCTTTTGAAAAACCTTAATACATGTGTTTCAAAATCTATTTTATATCCCAACTTGTTCCAAAAGGCTATAGCTGTGTGTTGATTGTTTGTTTTCTAGCCTATTGGGACGATCTAAGAGCAAAGTTGAGTAAAAAGTACCAAATCTCATCAAAACAGCAGCTCACTGTCTCTGGTTGCAGTCTCCGGAGGTTCCAGGAAATACCCGGAAGTTCCGGATCCTTATCTGGTTCAGTCAAGCTTGAGTCAGTCGTCAATTCTGAATCCAGAGGTTCCAGAGATTGTCCGGAGGTTCCGCACTTTTGCAGTTGACGGTCAAACAGAGTCAGAAGGGAATCAAAGTTGGTATATTCCGTGGACCTTATCCTTTACCCCCCTTAGGGTAACTTCCCCCTTTCTACCCTAATCTTTCACCGCAGTAGATCCCCTTTCACCGCACGACTCCGCATGCCTCTCTCCCTTGCTCTCGCGCGCTCGCATCCTCCTCCACCGCCATGCGCCGCCGCCGCCGACATTGCCGCTGGTGGAGTCGTCGGTCAAGCTCTGAGGTGTGGCGCGCATCCTCCGTCCGTGCTGAAGGTCGAAGATGGGGGAGCCGCTCATGCAAGTACCTGGATCTGCACCGACGGTTGCCGCCGCTCGTGAACAAGAAGGGGTCCCGAAGCTGTTCGTCTCGTCGTCCTCAACATCTTGATCTTCTTCTTTCTGTCCCGAAGGATCTTGCTTTGTGAAGCTGGAGACCTAGCCATTGCACTCCAGATCTAATCTGGCAGGCTAACTCTAGCACTACTAGGTCACTTTGTGATCTAGAGAGGGCCTCTAGACTACGTCCTCAGTGTGAAAAGCTTCACAAGCTTCTCCTTTCTCTCCCTGACCAGAGATAAATCCTAACCCTAATCTATCCAAGTTCATCCTCTTTCCTCGCTCATGACTAGATTCCTAGTGTAGAAATGTTCTTAGTTGTCTCTGATGTTAGATGCTTAGACACTCGATGTTGAGATTTCAATTGAAAGCTGAATCAGAAACTGTTAGTCACTGTCACTGAAGAACCCGGAGGTTCTGGGAAATTCCCGTAGGTTCTGGGGTCTGCAGCAACAGAGACTCTGATTCTAATTCAAAGTTCAATTGAACTCTTGTACATTTTGTTTCTAATTCATTCTTACATCATTTTCTCATCTATCTACACATCCTTTTATCTAGATGGCTGGGGACTCTTCAAGGAAAAGGGACAAGAGGCCCCTGCAGTTTGAGGACTCAGAGGGTGAAGAAGCCTTCAACATTGCTGCCAGGACTGTTGCACCCAAGAAGGCAACACTAAAAAGGGGTAGAGGGTCTGGTAGTATGACAGGAGGCAGAGGATCTGGGGCTGCTACCCATGTCAGTGATAATGGGGGAACTGAAGTGAAGTCTATCCCCATTGAGGTGACTGAGGCTGCCAAGCCTGATGAACTTGACACCTCTTATCTAGTTCATGTGGAGATCATGCCAAAGAAGAGGCCACCCACAAAGTATGACATCACAATGACCTTAGAGTATCAGAATTAGGAGGGTGCTAATCAGCCTGTTAGGATAGCTAGACTGCACAATCCCTATCTCCTACCCAAGGTTGTAGCAATTGACAAAAGATTCTGGTTAGTGTTTCATTTCAACTACTACAGCTCTGTCTTGCTAAGCAAGCCAAAAATCAGAAAAATGCAATGGGTGGACTGGCAGCATTTTGAAGAGATTGAGAGACCTGAGGTAGAAGAAGTGCTTGAAATAGTCAACAAGTATGACATGAAAGATTTGATGGGTTTCAAGTATGACTGGAATGCAGAGATCATAGCTAAATTCCATGACACATTCTTTTATGATGATACTAAAGACACCATTGACTAGATGACCCAAGGAGTTCACTACAAGCTTAATTTTGTGACCTTTGCTAGGCTCTTGGGATTTGGGAAGGAAGACAGGGATAGGGATGTCATCAACTTTGAGAGCCACATGAAGCCAAATCAGATTGCAGATGCATACTATGTGGATGAGTTGGCTACTGGTTCCACAGTAGGGCTCAAACCAGTGTATTATGTACTCAACAACATGCTCAGGCAAATCATCTACCCCAAGGCTGGTAGTGACTCCACTTCTCTAAGGAGTCTTGCAACAAATCTTATCTTCAGAATGCTCCCAGAAGCCACTCCCTTCTCAGTCAGCAAGTTCATTTGGTTGGACATCATCATGAGTATGGAGAATGGGGTGGACAACTTCCCATATGCCCCCTATGTCATGTACATCATTGAAGTTGTCACTGGCAAGATCTTCAAGAAAGATTGTGAGCATTGCTCATACCAGGTCAAGCAGTGGAAGCACTAAAATACTGATGCAGCTGTGAGGAAAGTCCTGGGGACTGAGGCTGGCACTCCCTCTACACCAGCAGCTACACTAGCAGCCACTCCAGTAGCACATGATCATGAGGCTGGCCCTAGCAGCACCAAGGACAAGGAGTCTGAGCTTGACAAGATAAAGAAATTGCTTAAGTACAGCCTTATGCTCTGTACATATTCAGCAAATCAGGCTTATGAGACTAGGAAAGTCTTGAATAGGTTGCTTGCTCACCATGGTCTTGCTGTCCAGCCCCTTGTTTCTCCTCCAAATTTCTATGTGGACATATCCAGTGATGAGGATGATTTCCATACTCAGCCTAGGACATATTCTAAGGCTCATCCTGATCAGCCTAGTGATGCCCAATCTGATGATGAGAGTGACCAAGAGACTCTGGCTGCCAAGATAAAGAAGATGAAGCCCCAATCCAAGAGTCCCAAGGTTCCTCCCAAGAAAAACTACGAGGCTGCAGCTCATAGAGGCAAGAAGCCTCCCTCTGATGAAGAGCCTGAGACCTATGATAGCACTTGGGATGAGTGATTTCCTCTCTTCCTCCTTCTTCTCTTTTTGTTAACATGTTGACAAAGGGGGAGAAGAGGAAAGATTGAGTTGATTATCTGCTTTTGTGATGCTTATTACTGTTGCTTTATTTATCTCAGCTGAACTCATTTTGTTATGGTCTGTAATATTGTGGTACTTATGTGCTTGCCTCTGTTCGCAAGTGGTGGATGATGGTCATGGACAACATTTGTGGGATTTGAAAACTTTTAAAAACTTGGTGATGTGATGTGATGTAATAGGCTAGATGTGCTTTAAATTGCTTATCTTTATCAAGTTTTGTTGCTGTTGGTTTATAATCCTTGCCTATGTTGTTTGATGCTAGATAGAGCTGCTGTGTTACCAAAGCTCGGAGGTTCCAGGCTGTGGTGCCAGAACTCGGAGGTTCCGAATTTTTCCCGGAAGTTCCGAGGTCTGGTCATAGTCAGCTCCCTAGTTGATTTTAAACTGTCATATGCATCACGTATACATGTTTCGCTGTTCCTTGCACCCCACGTTGAACTGAATACAATGCAGTTGTTTCACATGCTCATAATGTATGCCTACATGTCTTGGAAGACATTTCCACTCTATTCTAAATGAGAAAGGCATACATTAAGGGGGAGCCTTGTATTCATGTCATCAAAAGCTCAATCTTTATAATTAAATGTATGCTTTAATTAGATTGTCAACATTTATCAAAAAGGGGGAGATTGTAAGTGCAATCAAACCCTAAGTGGGTTTTGGTGATGTTGACCACCCAATTAAAGGACTAATGAGCCTCTAAGTGTATGTTTCAGGTTAATGATTTATACAGGGTGCAAAGGAAGAAAAGGAGGCCCCTAATTTAAAAAGGGAAGGCTTGCCCTTGTCAAGGATGCTAGTTTAATTTATTTTCATTTGGAAATTGAGTATAGGACAAGCCATACTATCAAGAGGGATACTAATAGTGGCTTTGGGGTAGAACCAAGTGCATTAAGTTCTTTACAAACCAACAAAACATCCTAGCCACAAATGTCCTATCAGCTGCAGCTCTGTTTTCTCTGTCCCCGGAACCTCCGCGTTTTTCCCGGAAGTTCCGGACTGCATTCTGTCTGCTAGCTGAAGACTCCCAGACCTTGGAAGTTCCAGGATTTTTCTGGAGGTTCCGGGTTTTCAAAAAGAGTCGTTGCAGATCTAGATCTGAGGGTATTTTTACCCCTTTCACCCCCCAATGGTCCTCTTCTTCTTCCCTGCGCCGAAACAGTAGCATTTGCCCCTTTCTCACTCTTCGCATTCAGTCCCACCTACTTGAATCCAAAATCCATCCTTAGCATTCAAGCCTTGGGTGATTCCATGTGAGAAGAAGCAAATTCTTTCACTCTCTTGAAGTTCTAGTGCACTTGGTGAAACCCTAGCTTACTTGGTGGATCTATTACTCTTGGAGTCTTACTCCTAGATGGCTAGAGGTTACTTGGGAGCTTCCTAGCTTTCTGTGGCTGCCCCAAGTTGTTTGTATTACCCTTTGTGACTAGTGGAGCACTCCATCTTTTACCTTGGTGATAGGTGTGAGAGAGGAGTGGATCTAGAGAGATCCCAAAGCCTTTGTGGCTTACCTCAACAACATGGATGTAGGCTAACCTTTGTGGTGAGCTGAACCATGGGTTAAATCGGTGTCTATTGTGCTTTACATCCTTTAGTTACATTGCTTGCTCTTTCTTGTTTGCTCTCAACTAGATCTATTAGGGTTTGCTCTAGATCTATAAGTTATCTTTCTCTAAGGTTGTTTAGTAGCTTATGCTTCAAATTCATAGCTTCAAATTTCTGTCTCTTGCTTGTGAAATCATCTCTTAGCTATCTAACTCGTGCAGGTTTGAAAAATCAGAAGCTCCAGCAAAACTCACTGTCTGTGCATTTCCCCAGAGGTTCCGGATTTTTCCCAGAGGTTCCGGACATTGACAGAAAGTTGGCAGAAAAGTTTGAATTCGTTTTGTAGGCCTATTCACCCCCCCTCTAGGCCACTTGCATTGATCCTTTCACCAGTGTAGGAGGAACCAGGCCCTCAAGATGTGACCAGCAATACTATCGACGTGTAGCCGGTGGAGCCGCAGCCGGAGCAACCCTTGCTGATGCCATACGACCCCACGCGAGTGCTTCATGAGCCAGACGCTAGATGGCGCCATCAACTCTGTCAGCAGCTCCACCAGGGGACAGCCCAATGACCCACCTGCTCGGAGCGAGCCATCGAACGACCAACAACGCGCTCGTCTCGACGAGATTGACGAGAACTAGCGGCAGCTTGAAGAGGAATGTGCGCGACTCCATCAGGAGCTGGGGGAAGATCCAAAGTTGACCCTGACTTGGGTACACACGCGAGGGGTGCAACAGCGCATCTTCAGTGATGACCATGATGACGTCCACAGCATGCCTATCTTCAAGTGCGCGTCCCAAAACCATGTCGTAGCGGCCGTCCTCCTCTGAGGATGTCCGGAGTCAGCCACGTCCGACAAGAAGGTGATCCTCCAGCAGCTCAAGACGCCCCTGGAGACTGTAGTTGTCCAGCAGGCGGAGAGCTCCGCCTCACGCCAGTGAGCCTCGAGAGCACCCAGGCACAACCCGTCCGTACATCTCCAGGCGGACCTGCCATCGTAGCGTCAGGGCCATGTGGAGGAGCCCGTCAATGTGTTGGTCAAGGACCGCCTCGGCCCCAACCGCGACGCACGCAACACCATTCGGGCCCAGCAAAAGGCGACAGCAGACAAGGACGCCCACCACGAGCATCAATCCTGTAAGGGTTACAGCAAGCGGCGAGACGGGCGCTACGACAGTGAAGAAGTTCGAAGCTGAAGAACGACGCCTGATCCGCGAGGGGCGCGCGCTTTTGGGGCACACGTCCTCAGCGCCCGCTTCCCTCCACACTTCCGAGCCCCGACGATGGTACCCAAGTACAACAGAGAAATGAACCCAAGTGTCTAACTAGAAGACTAGCAGTTGGCCTGCCATGCTGGGACCACCTACGTCACCCTCATCCACAGGATACGACACCGGAAGCCATGGACCACCAGGGAGCTCCTCGACATCAGCACGGATCATGCTGACGGGGAAGAGGCAGTCGCCGCAACACTCGACAGCACTCATGCCAAGGGGAAGCAATCCGAGAATGTGGGCGAAGGTCCATCGACCCGATCTGATAAGAAGAAGAAAAAGAAGGACAAGCGACATCGCGATGACAACCTGGTAGCAGTGGCTGATCGAAAGGTGGCCAAGCCCAAGGGCAGCCTACCCAAAGATCACTTCGAGAAGCTCCTGGAGGCCCCATGCACCAACCACGAAGGCCCGGTTAAGCACGTCCTCAAGGACTGCAACCTGATGAAGAGCTACTTGGCTGGAAACCTGAAGAAGAGCCTATCGAACACAACCAAGAAAGGAGCGGGAGCCTTGACTGAGGCGACGACGAGTACCCCAAGAAGGATGGTTCCATCATGATGATCTTCGGAGGGTCGGCTGCTCGACCTCCGAAGCGCAAGGAGAAGCTGCTCCTCCAGGAGATATACAATACTGAGCCCGCGGTGCCATCATACCTCAAGTGGTCGGAGATGCCAGTCACCTTCGATCGTGTTGACCATCCCGACCATGTTCCACAACAGGGCGCCTAACCCCTTGTCGTGGCACCCTTGTTCCGCACCAAGTGCGTCCACAAGTTGCTAATGGACGGAGCTTGCGGCCTCAACATCATCTACGCCTCGACTCTTGACGACATGGGAATCTTGCGGTCTCAGCTGCGACCGTCTTCAATGCCATTCCATGGGGTCGTTCCCGGCATGGAGGTGGTTCCCCTCGGGAAGATCGATCTGCTCGTCACCTTCAGAGTATCGCGCAACTTCTGAAAAGAAACCCTCACCTTCGAGGTGGTGGGGTTCCCGGGGACGTATCACGCGATACTCGGAAGGTTGGCATACGCGAAGTTCATGGCCGTCCCCAACTACACGTATCTAAAGCTGAAGATGCCCAAACCGAAGGGCATCATCATGGTGGGAACATAGTTCTAGCACGTGTACGAATGTGATGCTGAGTGCTTCCAGTTCGCTGAGGCACTCATCCGGTCCGAGAAGCTCACCGCTGAGCCTTCACCTGTGAACCTCGACATACTCAGGTCGTCCAAGCGTGTGGCATGCTGTTTTGAGCCCACCAAGGACGCCAAGGAGGTTCTAGTCTCTGATGACGGCCTCACCCTCCGTATCGGGATGACACTTGAACCTAGATAGGAAAGCGCGCTCGTCAAGATCCTCCGAGCGAACCTCGATGTGTTCACATGGAAACCCTCATACATGCTGGGGATTTCAAGGGAGGTCGCCGAGCACAAACTCAACATCAAGCCCGGTTCTAGACTGGTCAAGCAACGACTTTGTCACTTTGACAGTGACAAGTGCAAGGCCATAAGAGAAGAGATCAAGAAACTCCTTACTGTAGGCTTCATTAGAGAAGTGTACCACCACGAGTTGTTAGCAAATCCTGTACTTGTTAAGAAGAAAAATGGAAAATGGAGAATGTGCATTAACTACACCAGCCTGAACAAGGTGTGTCCTAAGGATCTGTTTCCTTTACCAAGCATAGACCAAGTAGTCGATTCCACAGCCGGGTGCGAAACTATCGGTACAATGGTGCCAGCGGTCCATCACGGGTTAGGCTATGGTGGTAGATTGTGTGGAGGGGATCACCGAGACTGAAGCTAGATGGTGAACGAAGGACACAGGGATTTATCCAGGTTCATGCTGCAAGGATGCATAATACCCTACGTCCTGCGTCTGTTGGTTGTATTGAGTGTTCCGCGAATGGGAATCAGATTGGACTTGTTTTGGAGGGGGTCCCTTCCGCCCTTATATAGGTATGGGGGCAGGATTACAGATCACGTGGGATCTATCCTAGTCAGTTATACAAGATCTCCCTTTGTTTACAAGCAATATCTTTCCTAAGCAACTAGTCTTTATCTATGGGAGTATATCTCTTCGGGCGTCACCTCATTCCTGATCCGTACGCTCGCGCCGAGTGCCCCACGTGTGAGCCCACACCATCCTAGCAGATACGTCGCGGGGCCCTTTCGTGTGGCACCCCGAGGGTATATCTCCCACAGCAGTCCCCGAGCGCTTCTTAACCAGACAGCAACTTCGATCCTGAGCTTTGAACGTCAACCGAGTGCTTGCCGCTCCCAGCTGAGTGCTCGTCGCCTTCGGCCAAGTGCTTTAGTTTCTGTCCTGCTAGCATCTTGATGCAGTCGAGTGGTTCTCGATGCTCGACTCGTGGTTGCCGGGTGGTTGAGGGAGCTCCTCTCCATTCAGATTTGATAAGATCACCGAGCAAGAAAATGTACACTCTCATCGAAGATGAAGTGTACACACTTAGTTCCCGAGCCTTGATAAAGATTGAAAGGTTTATCAAGGGTCTAGGAAAGAATCTAAGCGACCGAGCCCCGACGTCTTTAATTAGGCATCCCTTTAAAGAGAAACGACCCTATGCCTCCCAGATCTCTGATTTCTGGCCACTATCGAGCGCTTGGCAAAGGGCCTTGATTCTGGCTGCGGATGATCATGGTGACAATGTTCGTGCTCACTAAATGGGCGCATCTCCAGATGCGCCCATTAGGGCAGTCCTCGAGGTTCATAATAGTTAGAATAACTATTTCGAAGCTCTAAAAAAGAGACTTAAATGGAATTATTGTCATCCCTTTAGGCAGAGTACCTCTCAAATCATTTGATCTGGTACGGCACCTGGGGAGAGCTCCAGCTCCGACCCAGATTTGCTATATGGCCCACCGTGTTCTCAAGGAGAACTCGCGCAAGGTCACCCGTCCTAGTCATCATTTTTGTGGCTTCTGAACGGCTCTGGCCTGTGTATGGCATACCTCCGAGAGAACGCTTTTGAGCTAGTCGATTGAACCTACTTTGAGATTTATGCCGTAAAATTTTCGAGGGCAGGTTATCTGATAACCTGGCAACCTGTGACTCTGGGTCACGGCCTCTATGTGGCTTGTGTACCAAAAATATTTGGAAAGCTCTTTTAATAGTTCAGGGCGTGGTCACCCTTATGAAAAACCTCCACTCATCGACTCATTTAGAAATGAGCCCCATCTAGGCCCAAGAGGCCCGAATTTGGAACGTCAAGGGTAATGGCGCGGACGCCGTGTTGAAGACGAATCAACCACGAGTATCTCGCGAGTCAAACTCGCGTGGACATGGCGAATCGACGGGACGGGGCGGTGCCCGCCACGACTCCCTTTTCGGCTGCCCTCATTTAAGGCAAGCTAGGGGCGTGCATGCTCCCACACTCCATCACTTCACATCGCCTCGCATTTCTTAGAAAGCCACGCTCCGCCTTCTCCTCCGGCAGCTCTGCCACCGCATCTGTTCAATCCGCCATCGCAGTATCTCAATCCGCCAGATCCAGAGCAGACAGAACCCTAGATCCAGATCCGCTGCTCGATTCGCCCCGATCCCCTTCGCCTCCGGCAGTCCCGAGCATAGCGAGGGCCATGACTTCGAAGTCTCGCCGGGGCAAAAAGAGCTCGAGGGAGGGCGCGACGGCCGCGAGGAGGTCTCTCTCACCGTCTCCTTCACCACCGTCGTCTTCCCGCCGCGACGACGAGTGGGTCCGCTCCGTGTCGACGTAGGAGAGGATTGTCGCCCTGATGTGCGGCGGCGTCATGCTCGACGCGGCCACTGAGGAGTGGCGTGCGGCAGTGGGGGAGGATTTCCCCACGCCGCAGACGTACGAGGTGGTGGTGTTCGAGTCGTGGTACCCCCACGGATTCGGGTTGCCTGCGCACCCCTTTTTCCGTGGCCTGCTGTACTACTACGGGTTAGAGCTCTGCAATCTCAACCCTAACTCCATCCTGCACATCACCATCTTCATCCACCTGTGCGAGGTGTACCTTGGTATTGCCTCGCACTTCAATCTCTTCTGGTACTTCTTCTGGGTGAAGCCCCACAAGAGTGCCAAGAAGCCGAAGGTGGTGGCAGGCGCCGGGTTCCAGCTCAAGCAGAAAACTTCTACTGAGTACATCTCAGTGCCGCTCATCACCCCAACAAGGGCTGGCACAAGGAGTGGTTCTACACCACCAACCACGCCCCGCAAGTGCCGTGCGATGTCGACGTGCGCTCGACCCAGCTTTGCTGATGGGACGAGGAGCTAAAAGACGCCGAGATGGAGCAGGTGACGGAGCTGCTGAAGCTGATTCGGAACCTGAAGACGGCCGGCCTCACTAGAGTAGTGGTCATGGCGAACTTCACCACCCGGCGGCTTCAGCTGCTAAAGGAGAGGGCGCACCCGGCGACACGACGCAGCACATGCCGCAGCCGGGGATCACCACCAACACCGTCATCACAACGCGCGGCGCGCCATGCCTTTTCAGCCTGGGAAATCCTCCGCCCGTGGTAAGTGGAAATTTCCTCTTTTTGCCGTCTGCCCATTAGGGCATAAACATGTACCCGAAAGATGTTTGATGAAATGCTTGATTGATTGTCTGCCTTTTGTAGGGTCATGAGGCCTTTTTCTCCGCCTCCCCGCTGCCGGGGATGCTGGCTGGTGTTGCATCCCTGCCCGGCAGGCTTGGCGAGCTGCATAGGCTGGAGCGTACCCGCACCCACGTCGCAACTGGTGGTGGCGGCACGGTCGCGCCGGGACTGAGCCAGCGCATGGCCGCGCCCTCTTCCGACAGGCCGCGTGCTACCCCTACTGACAAGGGGAAGGCGCGCAAGGGCAGCAGGTGACTGGAGGTGCGGCGTGCACCACCCGGTTCGCTCAAGATTGACGAGCCGGCATCGCGCCGGCGCAACCTGGTGCTGCCGGGTGACTCAGACGAGGAGGAGGTTGCCCTTCGTTTGTTCGAGGCCCATCCTTCTCCTCCACCTTCTCGTCCTTCTTCTCCTCCACCTTCTCTTCGACGAACAGAAAGCTCTCCTCGAGGCACGAGCATTTAGCGCCCTTCGCTGCAGACTGCCCCGCCACCCCCTGTGACGACACAGGGTGCGCCCAGGTTGACTCCTGAGGAGACGGCTGGGGCGAAGAGGCCAGTGCCCTTGAGCTCAGGATTCTGCAAGCACGCTCGTGTGTGCGTGTCCACCGAGTAAGTTGTTCTGTTGATCAGTGTTTCATTTTGCTGTAGTTTGCCGGTCGGTGCTTAGAGTTGAAGGTTGTGGTGTTGGAATTGTTCTTGTATGTAGGGAGCCCTGAGAAATCCTTGTTGGGGGTGAGGTGCCCGCGCCACCTGTCGGCCCGGCAGTGTGTCCGCCGAGTGCTTCAAGAGAGCACTCGGGCGCGGCGCTGGGTGTGTCGAGTGCTGCGGCGCTGGACATCAGCGTAACTCCCCGGGCGGCCAGTCCCCAGCGTGGAAGCGTTGGTTCCCTGGCCTTGGGTTCTGCCACTAGGGCAGGCCCCGAGGTTTAGGAAATCCACCGGGAGCTCCCTGCGCTCCGTGCTAGCCTGCTGCGCCCTGGCAAGATCACTCAGGCATGCAGCGGCAAGGTGCGTGAGCTGCTCGGCGACCTGACTGTCGACGAGGACAACGGGCAGGAGCTCGTCGCCGCCGCCATTATTGGCATTTCTTAGCGTCGATCACTTAAGAACAGATTTGGAGTCCATCCTTAGCGTCAGCGCTAGAAATGCTTGTTGGCATTTCTTAACATCACCACTAACGACGCCGAGTTAGCGTGAACATCAAGACTTGCCAAAGGTAAATCTAAACTATCATGAACGAATCCGCAAGCGCATAGATAAACCATTGTAGCATTTCCCTAGGGAAGGAGAATATTCCAAGGGTATCGTATCCGTGGAAGGCAATGGCGGATATCGTAGACTTATGCTTTTGCACTGAATGTAAACCGAGAGATAGATATAGGAAACAACAACTCAAAGGCAGGGGTAAGATAAAAGATATGATAGGGTAGTGTGACACACACTCAGATCTACCTCTACTCTAGTACTCTACGGCATAGGGGGAACATACGAGTTAGCTCTAGGTTCTAATATACTAAACATACAAAGCTAGAAGATACAAGAGATAGGCATGAAACATTGCATGAGAGGGTAAGGTTCAGCACCCAAATACAAACGGGGAGATAGCCCGCGATGACCAGCACTCTGCAAAACTATACTTTAGACTCCTACAGCAATACCCCAGCACGGAGGGTTCCAAAGGGTCCAACAGCTGTCACCACTGCGGCCTACCTCAATCGTTACGGGGGCATGCTCATAACTAACGTAGCCACACAACCCAGGCACCATGCCTGCGTTGCTGCTAGACTTCACCCGGCCCGAGCTGTTGTGACCCAGGGTGAGAGCCACCAGAAGACTGGTCAACTTAGACCGAATACCGTAGCTTGAACACAAACCTCATGCAACACTATCATGCCATCTAACAAGATCTAACTAAGGCTAGACACACGAACGGATACGAACTCTCTTATGTCTAGTCAAGAAGATCAAAGGGTCGTGTTCATGAAGAACACGAGCCTCTAACTTATGAACAAACACATAAGGAATGAGTAAATCATCCTTCAAGTGGATCAAAAGGTAGTGTTCACAAAGAACACGATCCTCTAAATGATGAACAAGAGATGAACTCAAGAACATATCAATCTTATGATCTACCATGACTTTATATGAAATAGCTGAATAACTGAAGTAGATCTAAGTCATTCAAAGAAATAAAGATAAAAAAGAACTCATACCTAGACTCCAAAGTAGACTTGGAACCTGAATAAGAGCAACTCTAGCCTACCCCCTAGCCTTGGAAACTAAAAGTGAGAGGGAGAGGGTGGTGTGTGAGAAATGGGAGCCCCTCCCCTTCTATTTATAGGCAAGGAGGAGGCTTGCCTCGGGCACCAAATGGCCTCAAAACACCTGGGAGTGAAGCAATGGACCAATGAGAAGCTGCCACGTGGAGGGATGAGATGGGAGGAGCCAGAGGCGGTTCAACCGATCCTAGGATCGACCGCCCCCCTAGGCCCTCCTCTCGGGGTGTCCTTCCTCTGGGTGGCTGCCCTGTGGGCCCTCTGATCCTTCCCTGGTGCATGGCTTGTTTTGGTATTCGAGGTGGGCCCTTTGATCCAAGTGAAGTCCATGTGTCGCTCTCTGATTCGTCGGTGAGTGCCTCCCTTGGATCAGTGATGTGGATTGCCACGTGTTTCCATGGTGGCAGCCACCTCCTCAGTTGAGTTGGCATGGTTCTTCCATAGAAGGTGGGTTTCCATCTCTTTTAATACTTATTTCACCTACATACAAATAATCTCCAAGGACAAGTGGAACTACATTATTCAAACCAAAATGCAAGTAAATAATGCATATGCCTCCATTTATGTGAGAATATTGATGGCCGAAAGTAGTACTTAACAGCCGTCAACAAACTCCCCCAAGCTAACCTGTTGCTCGTCTCGAAGCAAAACATTAAGGACTTAGGTTGGTTGATCAGGAGTTGCTACGATGTCATATTCTTAACTTATGGCAAACATACAGCAAAGTACTCTACCAAGAGTTGAACAAGTTGGCAATGTTCTTACCATTCACTTGATGACCTGGGGCATATAGCTTCACCTGCCTTAGGCGGTTGAGAGTCAGAATGGTTATATAGTAAATGCATAATCACTCATACCTTGATCAGCTATCAATCTGAAGGTTTTGCGAATTTTTCAAAAAGAAAATCAGAGTTTCTCAAATGATACTCTCGGATCGCTCAAAAGTGTATGGTTCCTCACCAAGGCATCAATGTTGTCTTTCTTCACATCCTACTCCCAATAGGCTTATGTGGAGCTGTAGGTAGGGAAGAAATGTGGCATACTTGTCTCTCATATTTTGCTAAGTCAAAAACTGGATCCTTGGAAGAAACAAACATACATCCTGATCAAGATGTGCATAAGTGTGTGATTATAATGAGCATGGTAAGGTGGATACTAGGCCCGTAAATGGGTGCTAGATATTACCATGCTTTATATGAAAAATGAGGGATTGATGGTAAGGTGGACACTAGCCCCGGAGTAGGTACTAGATATTACCATCTATATGGTGGAACTCTTTCTCTTGCTCATATCAATCCCTTTCTCCTTTTGGAATTTCTCGAGACTTGGGCTAGCTCTCTTTATTTCATTTTTGCCATTCTTTTGAGCATGCTTTTCTTTCTTTTCTTTTTTTTCAACTAGCCCTTTGTCTCTATTGGAGACATTCGGAGAGGGATGAATGATACAAAGATGCATAGAGTTTTATTTACGGAAGAATGCATAAGCAAGTGGAACAAATGATGAATGCTAACTTCCAATGTAGAAGTTTAGCATGACCGTGTATGTGATCTTGATCAGGGGAGTATGAGTTCTAACAAGGGTCACAATAATTTGACAAAGCTCAATGAGAGAACAAGCTGCATATGTGGAGGCTAACAAGAGCTAGAACCTACATATGGCCTTGGATAGGAAATGCTCATCATTGAGGAACTCATCATGTTTTGATTTTTCATAAAGGAAAACTCCGGATGTCAAGCATCACTAGGTACAAGATCATAGCACTCTATTATACCATATCATGTCTCACAACAACTTAGGCAAGGATCATGCTTTTTGCTACCCACAGTTTTCAAGCTAAGGTTTGAACATGCAAGACAACAAACTCAAAACTTAGGTAGGATACAAAGTTGTAAGCAAGACATACAGGAAGAATAAATAGAGCCACTATTCATCATTTCAACCACAGAGGCAAAGCATTCTTACTATGCATATCAAAGCAAACTAAACAAACCTGATGAAAGCAAATAAATCTTTTTGGTCTTTTTATTTTTGCAGATTTTTTTGGGTTTTCATTATAGGATATTCTAAAAACAGAGGAAGATACAAGTTACCTCAGGATGGGGGTCCTCCCCCAAGCTAGCTTCAGGCTCACTGCGGAGGAGGGTAGAAGAAACCCTGACTCGTGTAGTAATCCCTCTGCTCCTCCATGTGTCGCTACTGTGCCTGCTGCATGGCTTCAATCCTCTCACCAGCCTGACGCTGCCACGCTGAGGTAGACTCGACGTGGGTGTTCAGCGTCTCCTCCAATCCCGTGACCTGGACGGTGAGCTCTCCCATCTGTTGCGCGAGCTGAGCATCACGTGCAGAGGCTTAGGAGTGCCGCCTGAAGGACAAAGACGGAGGCGGACCACCAGAGCTAGAACTAGCGGGTGTAGCCCACTGAGCACCGCTCGCACTTGCCCAAGCCACGCCACTCGGACTCGACTGGTAGGCGGGCTGGTCCCAACTAGGTGCATATCCAGGGGTAACCCCAAACATGTACCCCGCAGGGGCCCCTCCTGCCACCGGTGGTGTAGCTGGCTGTGGTTGTGGCTGTGGTGGTGGCTGTGGTGGTGGCTGTGATTGCTGCTGCTGCATGTGTGCTCTCTTTGCTGCGCTTCTGGTGGACCTGTCTGAAACACTAGCACGACGGCTTTCCTCTTGTGTAACAAGGGGAATGGTTAGTGACTCCGAGTTGTACAATCGAAACCCCAGGTTAGGTAACAGGATTTGATTTGCATAACCCGAAAAGAAGAAAGTCAAAGAATCATTTGGGCCTCTCTTAAGTATATGCCTCATCAATGATAACTCGGGGCGTCCCGATGAAGGGTACGGGATTCCCGCTAAGAACCCCGAGTCTGAGAGCGATACGAGTCACCAAAGATGTACACTCAATAGGACCTATCATCTTGAAATTCGTCAACCACTGCCGAATCATAGCTTTAACGGGAGAGACCTTGATCTGTTTAGCAGTAGCGTATAAAAGCATCAACTCATTGCTGCGCACGGGCCAAACATCCTCTCGTGGAAAGAGAGTAATGGCGAGCCACTTGTGTCACAAGCAGAGAGTGGGATGCATGATATCATTGCACCAAGGTACAAATTTGCCACTGTAAACAAGACCAGAAATGTCTACCCAGAAAGAGTCTCGAACAAAACCCTCACAAGCCTTCTTCAAAGAAAGAGCACAACGCTGATTAAAACCAAGGAGACGACTAAGTTCTTTCCATGAAACTCGGTAATCGGTCCCGAAAAGATGAAACTCAATACCATCAGCCACCTCGGCAAGAGAGCAAAGAAACTGGATGCTAAGGAGCCGAGAGCCAGGCTCCGTAACCGGCGCAAACTCCTCCCAACCAAGAGCATACCAAATAGAAGCAAACTCGAGGTTCATACCTGTCTTCTCCATGAGTGTTGGGTCGATGTCCCAAGTGTGGGTGAAGACTTGGTCCATTAGGAGAGCGTAGGCTTGCTCCTCTGTAGCGCCCCGCAAGCTGAGGTAGGGGGTGTCGTTGATGACCTCCTCCGCTGCTTGTGGCTCAGCTTGCTCTTCTTCATAATCCATTGTTGATGGGCTCAGCATCGGCTCGACGGGGACGGATGAACTCGTGCTTGCCCGTGAACGGGAGCGTGTCACCCTCCGGAGAGTGTTCGCCGCCCAATTCATGCTAGCACAAGAATGGGACAACAAGAGCAACTCGGTGATGGATTAGTGAAATCGAATGAAATACTTACCGAGCTTGCTCCACCAATAGCAATACTTTCAGCAACATAATAGAGAGAACACTTGATGATCCAAACTTGAGCAAGAAATCCAAGAAAACCAAGAGAGCGAGGAGTAGAGACAGGAGTGTGAGTGAAATGAGTTGCATGGGTGAAGAACACCGCCTCTCCCCCTGCTATTTATAGGCAAATGCGCCGGGCATCTATACATGGCCGTTGTGCAACGGCTAGGAGCCGTTGGAGCAAGGTGGGGCCCAGAAGCCGTTGGGCTGCTTCGGCCGAACCTGTGGTTGGCCGACCCCAGGCCGGGCCCACCTACCCCCTGCCTTGGCCAGTGGCTCCCCAATGGCTAGCTAGGGGCCTGCCTGAGTGCCTTGGCCCAAAATCGCCCAAAATATTTTTCAAATGATTTTTTTCTAGAATTTTCAAACTCAGAAATTATTTTCAGAAATTTTATTTAAAAATGCTAGATAAATCTAGCATGCAGATGCAAGGTTTGGAAAAATCAAATATGCAGTTTTGGAAATCAAATAAAATTTTGGAAACGGAAATATGAGATAAATACCATCTTTAACCTTTTTGGTAGAAAGGACTCATCATTTTTAGTCTGACGAGTTAGACTCTTCTCAGCGGTTAATTCCACTCGGCACCCTACTCCTAAGAAGTAGAGGGTGATGCCTTCTCAATCTTCCTCCATTCTTTACGAATTTTCTTTTGCTTCTTTGACGGAGATTTCTTCTTTGGGGGTGAAGGCTCCGTCCTTCCCCCAAGCTGCTCAACACCATCCTGCACTAAATAGCATTGCACTTCTTTATCTTGAAACCTAAATGTCAAGTTCCTCTTCCCAATGCGGAAATAGATTACTCTGGCCCCCACATTGATTCTAGCACGGACATCACCGTGAAATGGTCGCCCAAGGATGAGCGGCATTCCTCCCTCGTCATCCATATCAAGGACCACGAAATCCGCGAAGACGTAAGAGTTCTTGACCTTTACCAATAAGCTCTCAACTATTCCTTCTGGATATCGTATCATTGAATTGGCGAGTTGGATAGTCTGTGTTGTTGGAGAAATAGCTGGATATCCCAGTTGCTCGAACATGGCCTTGGACATGAGATTGACACTTGCACCAAGGTCACAAAGGGCATGCTTGATCGTTTTATAATAGATTGTGCATGTGATAGCTGGATAGTCGGGATGTCTTCTGTGCACAACTGCTAATTCCTCCCATGGATCTAGAATTTGTTGTATGAGCTTTCCTGCATAGTTAGGAGCATGCCTCTTCCTAGGTGGCTTACCCCACCTGGTCGACACTACACTAACATTTTCACAAGAGGACACGGTGTCAGTGTTTTAGACATCGAGCCTACCACGGGGTACCCGAAGTAGTAGATTGTGCAGTGGGGCTCGCCGAGATCAGGAACACTATGGTGAGACACAGGGCACACAATTAGACAGGTTCGGGAAGCAATGTGCGTAATACCCTACGTCCTGTATGTTGTGTGGCTCTGTATTGTTTGCTTATGTTTTGAGAGGGTCCCTGCCTCGCCTTATATGCTGCGGGAGGCAGGGTTACAAGTCGGATTGGTACAAGAGTACTATTTGAGTAGGACTAGGAGTAGCCTATACGAGTTATAGAAAGCTATCCTACTCTTAGTACAAGTCCTTGTTCGTCTTGTCTTGCCTTGTGGCCCACGGCAATCTTGCACCGTGGCCCACTAGTCGAGTAGTCCAGATATGCAGGTCCTTATCTCCCGGGTATGGCCCACAAGTGTGGTGGGCCCAGGGATGCCCGGTCGACAAGCCCCTGAGTACTTTGTAGTCGAGTGTGATGCTTCCAAGTAGTCTTGAAGGTCTCCGCGAGTAGTTCCCAAGCGTCCCCGAGTTCTGCAAACTTCGATCTTCAATAATACTTGAATCACCACGAGGCTGGAAGGTACTCCAGATAACTCCACGAGTAGTCTTGAAGTCTTCTCGAGTTGTTCCCAAGCGTCCCCGAGTACTTCCCTTGATGGTCTTCAAAAATACCCGCTTCGCTCTTGAAATCTTTGCATCGAAGATCCATATGGAAATGCGATTACTAAAATCGCATTCCATATGGAATGTAGCCCCCGAGCCTTAGGTCGAATCCAGGATTCAAGCTGAGGGTCAATCTTCTAGCATTTGATCTTGCTCCGAAAAAATCCATAGAAAATCCAAAGAAATCATATGGGAATGCGATTACTAAAAATCGCATCCTATATGGATGTAGCCCTCGAGCCTTAGTTCGAATTGACAATTCAAGCTGAGGGTCAATCTGAGGTCTTTGTCAAATAATCCCATGAAATCCTGAGAAAAACTGAAGGACACGTGGCACGGAGCCCCTGAGCCTTGAGTCGTGTACTTTCTCGCATTGAAAGATCCAATCTGACTGTAGAAAGTGGCCTGAATTTAGTGTACTGTAGCTGAGTGAAAACCAATCCCATCGAGTAGTTGAGCCCCCGAGATGGAGCCGAGCAGGTCTTGGAATTTGTACAAAGTCCACTGACTTAGCCAAAAAATAACGCCCTGTGTGAAACCAATCTGTTTAATATGAAGGGTCACCAGGTCGAACCGTTAGGGTTTTGGCTTTATAAATACCAAGGGGAGTATCCCTTAGGGTTTTACTGGTTCCATTTGCCCTTAGATCCAGAAAGAAAGCCCTAGCACCTGTAGTCGCCACAGAGTTTGAGCGTCTACACCGCCAAGTGCTTCCACCTCCTCCCCCTCGCAGCCCTCGAGCAGATGCAAAAGAAGACCCTTGTGACTGGAAGGATGAAGGCTGCGCCATCCAAGGGATAGATGGAGAAGAAGAAATCTGGTCGCGGCAAAAATCAGTTGCCGGAGCCAAAGTACAAGACAGTGGTGATCGACAAACCACCAAGCCAGGCCGCCTCTTGGAAGAAATCCAAGATGAAGGAGGATGACATCAAGGCCCTTGAGGTTGCTGGCTTGCTGCGCGAGAAGGCAATCGTAGGTTGGAGCTCCACCGCTGGGGATGCGTGGCCCATGGAGAAGACTCCAGATGAAATCCCAATGTTCGGCCACTTCGTCGAGCGTGGGTTGACTCTGCCGGCCTCAGGTTTCTTCAGAGGGTTCCTCAACTTCTTCAAGCTATAGCACGCGCACTTGAACCCGAACAGCATCTTCCAAATCGCAGTGTACCTGCACTTCTGTGAAGCTTTCCTTGGAATTCGCCCATATTGGGCTTTATTTAGGAAGATATTCTGATTGAAGCCACATCCCAATGCCAACTTCCCAGTAGTAGTCGGTGGAGCTGGTCTCCAGATGCGCCAGAAGGCACAAGAGTTGTACTTCAAGTATGACTTGATAGATTCCAATCAAGATTGGAAGACCAAGTGGTTTTACATTGACAACGCACCGCCTCAACTGCCCAAGCCAAGTATGTTCGCACCAGTATACGAGAGGCTCTGGAAGGATGAGCCGTCGATGCAAGAGTGTATCCAGATTCCAGAATTGCTGGCGAAGATTGCGCAGAAGAAGGCGCAAGGCTTGACAGCTGAAAGGGTAGCCTTCAGCTTTATGAAGCGCCGTGTACAACCCTTGATGCAACGGGAGCATCTAGGGTACGAGTACACGGGCCTTGGAGATGGCTCCAGATTGTCTGCAGAGGAGATCAGTGATGATCTTGTGATGGAGAGGCTGCAGAAGATCTTCAAGAACCTTCATGGAATTCCAGCAGCTATCTGAGAGTTCAATGCTGATAATCCTCCTCGCCTGGTAAATTTCTGCAAACTAGCCCCCGAGTACTTATTCAAAAGTAGTCGTGAACTTAGAAATTTGCCTTGTTTTGCAGGAAGAAGTTCTTAAGTTTGTCTCCAGCCCTCCTCCTCATCCCCGTGATCCACTACAAGCACCAGAGGAAGAGCCGTCTCAAGTTGAGGCTTAAGCCCCCGAGAGTAGTCGATCTGCCCAATGGGAAGACAAAGTGTTGGTGGAGGACGCCTCCTCGAGTGATGATGACGAGCAGACACTTCAACAGCGTTTTAAGTGAAATCTCGCTACGGGTACTCTGAAGCGCCAATCCCTAGTGGTGTCTCCGTAGGGATGTTGAAAAGGCCGGCTACATTTCTTGCAGATGAAGTGACACAGCCGCCGCGGAAGAAGAGGACCACTGTGGGAAAGCGTGTTGTGAAGAAGATCACAGACCAGCCATCCATTACGGTGAGTTTCGAGAACTTAAGTAGCCAATATCATGTTGGATACTTGTTTCCTTTGTAATGGCTTGTAATTTATATTTATGCAGGTTATCGAGAGTACTGCTTAAGTACCCGCGAGTAGCCCTGCAAGGTCGACAGAACCTGAGACGGTTCAAGCGTCAACCGTAGAGACGGTGATGCCTAGGTGACAAGAAGTCGCGGCGCCGGGAAGTGTGCCACCGGTGGAGAGTATCCCAGTGGAGCTGGCGGCGCCCACATTCTTTGACATGCTGGGACCAAAAGTTGTGGTGCCTCGTGCTGCTCTGTAAGTACTCGAGAACTCAAGTACTTCTTGATGTTATTAATTTTGATTATGCTGACCAACTTGTTGATGCAATAAATCCACTGATGTGAAGTGGGGAGCTTCTGGAAGTAGTCCTATTGGAGGAAATCAGAACCCTCCAGCAGAAAAGGAAAATGCGCTTCCAGAACCCCAAGTGGTAGCTACTGAAACTGATGCCGCACAAGCATTGCGCCTACTCTGGAGTGATGTAGTCAAGGCAGCAGTGGTTGCGGCTTCCAAGCCAAGGGCTCAGCAACTTGAAGACATAGAGGCAGTGGTGAATGAAGGCCTGGAGGTTGATCCAGAAGACGGATTACTCCAAGAAGAAATCTCAAATGCTGAAGCCCTTGTGCGTCAGATAGATGCACGACTAGTGCTGGAAAATAGCCCAGAAGGTTGCATAGTGTCGCATGAGCCAATAATTGAAGATCCGGCTCCTCTGCGCAGCGCTGCGATGTACTCGGAGGCAAGCACAAGTACTCAATCCAGAGCTGAAGGCTTGATGCCGTATGACGACTCATGCCTGGATGAGGACAACCTGCAGGCACACTCCGAGATGTTCCGCAGTGTGGAGAAACTTTTTGCGGTAAGCTCGAGAACATAGTCTCTTGTAGAGTACTTTAGCCAAAGATATCTTGTCTTTGACCCTTGAGTTGTTTGCTTTTGCAGGAAGTTGTGAAACAGCCGAAGCGGAAAACTCGTCTGCTTGAACAATATGCGGCGGACATAGAAGAAGTCTCACAGCTCAGAGAAGAACTCAAGGAGCAGAAAGCCTTGGCTCTGAGACTACAAGAAAAACTTGATGGCAATGCCGCCGAGTACCACAATGAAGTCCAGAAGCTGACGGCTCAGAAGGATGACGTTGTTGGGAAAAACAAGTCACTGCGCCAGAAGAATAAAGGTATTCCCCCTTTCTGAACGGTTCTTCGAGTACTTATTTCTTGCATACTGCACCCTTATAAGTTGTCTTGGTCCATTGTAGAGCTGGCTGAAGAGATTGAGAAGTACAAGAGAAAGTCTCTTGACTGGCAATTGGCCTATAACCGTGAAGAATCAGCTCGCCTTGACCTCGAGGCAGAATATAAGGTGCGGTGCATGGAACTTGAGCGTGAAATGCAGATTCGTCTTGACAGTTGGAATGATTTGCTGACTTGTATGCAGTCGCTCAAGATCAAGATTGAAGAATCCGAGTGCCTACGTGCTGAGTTGAAAGTCTTTATGGAGGCAGCCGAGCCGGTAGCCAATCTCTTTGAGCCCAGGGTAGCTGGAGTTTAGCCTCGTCCACTCGTGGAAAGGTTGAAGGACACGCCCAAGAAGATACTGGAGTATGCTCAGCGGCTGGCTTGCACGATTCCCAATCAAGTGCTGAGCTTCATCAAGTCCTTTTATGCAGACGCAGATCTGACGGTCATCATGAACGGAAGATCTGGGGATTGCACCGACGATAGGTTGAACGAGTTGATGCAGCAAACATCTCCAATCGCGGAAGCAGTCTCCAAGTTCATAGATCTGCGTTAGATGAACCTGTAGGATAAACACTATGGAAAAAACAAGTGTAATTCCAAAAAAGTGTTTATGTAACATAATTGAAAACTTGAGTAAGTCAATTATCTGGATACCTTGTTTGCTTGTGTGAATGCCATGTACTCGAGTTCATGATCAATGAGTGTATGGCTGCAAAAAGAGATACGGTACTCGAGTAGAAATACTCAAGTCTAGGTATGTTCCGAAGAACGTTAGCTTAATCACAACGAGTAGAAAACCTTAGTTGTAGCAGCATAAAAGAAGGCTTTGTTGTGAGATAAACAAAGAGGCAGTAACAAGTCGATATATAACCACTTTATTACTGAACACATTGTACTGAGTTTACAATGTCTGGATACACTATTTAGTAATAGTGTCTTAAGTACCTCTAAGGCTATGAGCCTAGTGAGAGAGTACTCGCAAGGATGTTCCGAAGAACGAGTAAGACCATAGGAGACAGTGTGATGAACTCATCCTTGTTGTAGCAGCAACTTGTATGAGAGTTCCACTAAGACCCTACTATGAAAGGTGTTACTCTAGGCCACAACCTCTTATTGAAAATAGAGACATGGACATCATGTGCCACTTATTGCTCTATACGACACGGAGTCATCTTGAGAGAGTTGTCATGACTCCCTACGAGTTGTCGCAGAATGAGACTGCCTGGAGAGGATTACCGTGATCCCCTACGAGTAATTGCAGCCGAAGCCGCCTAGAGAGGATTGTGTGATCCCCTACGAGTAGTCGCAGCTGAAACAGCCTGGAGAGGATTATCATGATCCCCTACGAGTTGTGGCAACCATAGCTGCCTAGAGAGTTGTTGCAGCCGTAGCCGCCTGGAGAGGGTTGTAATGACCCCCTACGGGTAGAAGTGACAAAGCTGGTCGATGTTCCAAGAGTTGTCGACTTCTTCGCCTTCAAGAGTTTGGAGACGATACGAACCAGGGCCGGTAACCTTTGCAACAGAGAAAGGACCTTCCCATGGCGAGTTGAGCTTGTGTAGTCATGTCGTATTCTGGATACGACGAAGGACTAAGTCACCAACGTTGAAGGATTGTTCCTTAACGTTGCGGTCATGGTAGTGGCGAATCTTCTCAAGATATCAGGCTGATTGAACGAGTGCGTTGCAGCAAGCTTCTTCGAGACTATCAACATCTGTCTGTCTTGTTTCTTCAGCTACGCCTTCTTCGTACTGGTCAACTGCCGGAGATCGCCACATGACATCAGCAGGCAAGACGCTTCAGAGTTGTAGACCAGGAAATAGGGTGATTGCCCTGTGGGAGTAGTAGGATGAGTACGTAGCCCCCAGAGTGCATTGGGCAGTTCCTTAATCCACTTGTCGCCCTTGGTGTTTGCAGCATCATACAGTCGCTTTTTGAGAGCATCGAGTACCATCCTGTTGGCGCGTTCCACTTGGCCGTTGGCACGTGGATGAGCGACGGAGACGTACCGGACATCAATTCTGCTATTCTCACAGTACTTCCAGAACTGGTGATTGTTGAAATTCGAACCCAGGTCTAGGATGATGCGATTGGGGAACCCATAGCGATGTACGATTTCATCTAAGAAGTCGAGGACTCTATCAGCCTTGGGGCAGGTAACAGGCTTGACCTCAATCCACTTGGTAAACTTGTCGATAGCCACCAGAACTCTGTTGAATCCCCCTGGCACATTTGGGAGAGGACCAATCATGTCCAGCCCCCAGCAAGCGAAAGGCCAAGTTGGTGGTATCGTGATGAGCTAGTAGGCTGGAATGTGTTGTTGCTTGGCGAAGAATTGGCATCCATGGCATTTTCTGACTAGTTCCTCTGCATCAGCAAGAGCTGTAGGCCAGTAGAAAGCACATCTAAAAACTTTTCTCACCAAGGTGCGGGAAGAAGCATGATTGCCATAGATTCCTTTGTGTGTCTCCTCCAAGATTTCCTTGCCTTCTTCGCGAGAAACGCACTTCATGAGTACATCAGAACTTGCGCCTCGCTTGTATAGTTGATCTCCGACTAGAGCATAAGCCTTGACATGGCGTGAGATGCGCTCGGCATCTGTCTTGTCTTCAGGAATCAACTGATTTTTAATGTAGTCGATGAAAGGAGTTCTCCAGTCCACGTCAATCATAAGCACTTCTCGATCAGGTTGAACTGAAGTAGTCGTGGGTGCAGATGATTGCTCCGGAATTGATGGTTGGTGGAGTTCATGAACGAAGATTCCTGCTGGCACTTGAGCTCGTGTAGATCCCAGCTTTGATAAGACGTCAGTAGCAACATTGTTGGCGCGAACGACATGATGGAACTCGAGACCATGAAATTTGTTCTCGAGTTTGCGTACCTCCTGACAGTACGCATCCATGTTCTCAGCATTACGATCCCAAGAATCATTGACTTGATTGATGACCACCAAAGAATCACCATAAACAAGTAGTCGTGTGATGCCAAGAGAGACTGCAAGGCGAAGACCATGCAGTAGAGCTTCATATTCAGCTTCATTGCTTGAGACCTTCCAGAAGATCTGCAAAACATATTTGAGTTGTTCGCCCTTGGGGGAGATTAGAAGTACTCCGGCACCGGTGCCTTCCAGCTTCAGTGACCCATCAAAGTACATGACCCAATGCTCTAGATGCTCAATTGGAGTTGAAACTTGATTCTCCCGCCACTCAGCCATGAAATCAACCAAGGCTTGAGACTTGATAGCAGTGCGAGACTTGAACTCGAGCGATAGAGCACCGAGCTCTACGGCCCATTTAGAAATCCTTCCTGTTGAATCCCGGTTGTGCAAAATTTCGCCAAGCGGGTAGCTAGTGACCACAGAAATCTTGTATTCATCAAAGTAGTGGCGGAGCTTCCGTGAAGTAATTAGAACCGCATAGAGTAGCTTCTGTACCGGAGGGTAGCGAGCTTTGGATTCTGAGAGTACTTCACTGACAAAATAAACCGGCCTCTGGACAGGGTAGCCATGGCCTTCCTCCTGCCGCTCAACGACAATAGCAGTGCTGACAACATTAGTAGTCGCAGCAATGTAGAGCAAGATCTCTTCGTTTGGCGGAGGAGCTGTGAGGACTGGAGGCTTGGATAAGAACTCCTTGAGCTGAGAAAGAGCTTGATTAGCTTCAGTTGTCCACATAAACTTCTTCTGCCGCTTGAGTAGCTTGAAGAAAGGTAGACCCCGTTCTCCAAGTCGCGAGATGAAGCGATTGAGTGACACCATACATCCAGTAAGCTTCTGGACATCCTTGATAGTAGTTGGAGCTTGCATGTTGGAGATGACAGTAATCTTCTCGGGGTTTGCTTCGATGCCACGATGGCTAATGATGAACCCGAGTAGTTTTCCCGATGATACGCCAAAGACGCATTTGTTGGGGTTGAGCTTCCATTGGTACTCCCGTAGTGAAGTGAAAGTTTCCTCAAGATCCGCGATAAGCATGTCTGGATCCCTAGTCTTTACAACGACGTCATCCACGTATGCTTCCACATTCTTGTGAAGCTGCTTCTTGAAGCACACTTGGATAGCTCTTTGATAAGTAGCACCAGCATTTTTCAACCCGAAGGACATTGTTGTGTAACAATAAGCGCCAAACAGGGTGATGAATGCGGTCTTCTCTTGATCAGATTCCTTGATTGCAATTTGATGATAGCCCGAGTAGCAATCGAGGAAACAGAGTAGAGCACAGCCCGCCGTGGAGTCAATGACTTGATCAATCCGCGGCAACCCAAAAGGATCCTTGGGGCAATGCGTGTTAAGATCCGTGTAGTCGACACACATCCTCCAATCATTAGAGTTATTTTTCCGGACAAGCACAGGGTTAGCAA
This sequence comes from Cenchrus fungigraminus, assembly GCA_036936925.1. Classification (NCBI taxonomy): domain Eukaryota; kingdom Viridiplantae; phylum Streptophyta; class Magnoliopsida; order Poales; family Poaceae; genus Cenchrus; species Cenchrus fungigraminus. Next base: position 63,158,100 of record CM072779.1, read on the forward strand.
GAAATTGCGGGTGAAAGACTTCCCGGATGAAGCCAGCCACGAGTAGTTTGGCGAGCTCTTTCTTGATAGCATCCCTTCGGTCATCAGCAAAGCGACGAAGGTGTTGTCTCTTGGGGGTAGCATTAGGATCGACATTAAGTGAGTGCTCGATCCACCTCCTGGGCACACCTGGCATGTCAGATGGTTTCCATGTAAAGATATCACGGTTAGCCCGAAGGAAGTTGACGAGCGCATCTTCCTATTTAGGATCAAGTTGTGCCCTGATCATGGTCGTCTTGCTGCTATCGCCAGTACCAAGGTCAATGGCTTTGAGCAGGACGTCACTAGTCAGTGCAGGCTTGTTGTTGATGTCTGTCTTCTCGGGAACCTCCAGCTCGCTCGGAGCAAGCTTTTTAGCTGCAATGAAGACTTCCATCATAGCATTGGGGACTTGAGTTGTCAAAGCAAGTTCCACGGCTTCAGTGTCGCAGTCGTAAGAATGCTTCAAATCCCCTTACAGTGAGAGAACTCCTTTGGGGCTCGGCATCTTGAGTACAAGGTACACATAATGTGGAATAGCCATAAACTTTGCCATACCAGGTCTGCCAAGAATGGCGTGATAAGAAGTCTCGAAGTTAGCAACCTCGAACTTGATGTACTCAGTGCGGTAGTGAGCCTTAGTCCCAAAGGTAATGGGTAGTACAACTGAGCCCAAAGGAACAGCTGCATTGCCCGGGATAATACCATAGAACGGTGAGTTGGTCTTGGTAAGCATGTTGGTGATATCCAGGCCCATCTTCTTCAAGGTCTTGGCAAACAGGACATTAAGACTGCTGCCACCATCAATAAGAACCTTAGTAAGCCTGGAGCCTGCCACCACTGGATCCAGAACGAGAGGATATCGCCCTAGCTCAGAAAAACTAGTCCACTGATCCGCCCTTGAGAAGGTAATGGGGATTTCAGACCACTTTAGAAAAGTTGGAGCTGCTGGTTCAATGGACATAATCTCTCTGAGAGCAAGTTTCTGCATGCGCTTAGTTGGAATCCCAGCAAAGATCAGTGTCGGATGGGTCTTGAAACCCAGTGTCTTTGCCTGTGTTAGCCTTCGTCCCCTTGTTCTTGCGAAACCTTGGGTTTGGGTGCACTGGTTTGGGTGTGTTCTTCAATGCACGACGAAGTTGGTAACACTGCTCTGTAGTATGATCGCCCTCTGGGTGCCATGGGCATTTCTTTTTGGTCAATGTTGCCCAGTGAGAATCATCTTCAGGCTTGGCGGTGGTTTCCATGGCAGCAACAATATTGCCAGGCTTGCACTTGCGATTAGGATTGCTCGAGTAGTTATTACCCGTGCGATTGCCTTGCTGTTGTTTGCCACTATTGCTTCCACCAGCATTGTTGTTGTTGTTGTTGTTGTTGTTGTTGTTGTTGTTCTGGTTGTTGCGAAGATGCTTGAACCGGTTCTGAGCCTTGTCTTCCTCGTCCGCCTAATGAGTGATCATCTCCTTGAGCTTGGTGATGTTGGCTGGGCGAGCGCGACCGAAGTCCTGGAATAGCCTATCATCATAAAAACCATCCTAGAAGGTGTCTATGACTCCTTTCTCGGTAACATCAACAACAGTGGCTCTCTTTTCAAAGAAGTGGCACATGTACTCGCAAAGAGTCTCGCCTTGTTTTTCCTTGATCAGCGCAAGGTCCATCTGAGTACCATGATGGCCTATAGAACCCGCGAAGTTGCTAGTGAAGCGTTGCTTGAGTTGTCCCCAGTTGTCGATGGAGCCTCGATTGAGAGATTCAAACCATGTAAGGGGTTCTTGCTCCAGACAAAAGGGAAAGTAGATACATTTAGTATCATCATTGCCCCGGTATTAGTGATGGACAAAGCATAACAGCACAACCACTGTCTTGGATCTTGCTTGCCATCGTATTTAGAGATGCCATAAGGTTTGAATTTCTCTGGAAGAAACAAAGCTTGAAGACGAGTAGAGAAAGCAGGAACGGAGTCAGAGTCGACATCCTTGTGCTTCTCACGCTCGGCACCCCTGGCGTTGATTGTTGTGCGAGCATCATAGTGAGAGTCTCCCGACTTGCTATTGACACTACCGTCACCGCCTTTGTCCTTGTTGCTTGCTTCCGGTCGTGTATGACTAGGAGTGTGAGTGTTGTGATGAGCACCCCCACTACTGCCATGATGACTAGGAGTACTGGTATTTTGACGTAGCATAGTGTAGGCTAGTTCTGCCAGCTTCGCGACTTCTGCAGTCGCCCTGTCACGAGGCATAGAATGACCAAGCAAGTTGATCGCATTGATAGCTTCCTCTGGAGTGCGATATTGTCGAGTAGCAACCGCATCCCTCTAGATCTGGGTCGTGGCACCTGCGGTGCTCACGCGGAGGCCGTTGTCGTCCCAGCGGGACTTGACGTGTCTGAGCTGCTCGCGCTCAGCCTCCTAGTCACCAGCCTCCAGATTTGCCACGGTCAAGAGGACGTTGACGTTCTTGGGGGGCTTTTGAGCCCACATGTTCACCAGCTTGTCGTAGGCCAGCCCGTGCTAGAAGGTGCTGATGACGTCGTGCTCCTCGACGAAAGGAAGAGAGTTCTTCTTTTTGGAGAAGCGACGAATGTACGAGCGCAGTGACTCATTCTTGCGCTGTCGGATCTGATCCAGCATCCTTCTGTTACCCGGCCGCTCCTATGTGCCGGAGTATTGCCTTGTGAAGAAGGCGCAGAGCTCGTCCCATGAGTCGATGGAGTTCTTTGGGAGCCCAGTGAGCCAACTTCTGCACCCCTTCGTGAGCATGATTGGCAGATAGTTTGCCATCACACCGGAGTTGCCTCTAGCAGCCTTGACCGTGGTGGAGTAGATCTGCAGCCATTGGACGGGATCTGACGTCCCATCGTAGTTGTCCATGTCAGACAGCTTGAACCCACGAGGCCAGGTCACCTTTCGCAGCCACACCGTGAGGGAGAGGAAACCATCATAGGACGTGGCACCCTCTCGACGTGGCACCCTCTCGACCCCTACGGCATTCGGCGGTGGGCCTCTCATATGAGTTGTAGCTTTCCTCGGAGTACGAGTAGTCATCCGAGTAGTAGTCCTCATACCCGTTGTGCGAGTCGGAGGGTGGGGTCACATCGCGCTTGCCGCGCCAGTTCTGAGCTCCGTGTTCCTGATCGTAGTCGCGACGGCATCTCGACTCGTGCTGGCGCCACTCCCGGGCACGACGGTCGATGGTGTGCCTCGCATCCCGAGAACGTAGCTTCTCACGCAGATCCTCGTGTTGTCACGGCGTGCCCTCTTATGGCGTGGCCTGCGCGTGCTGCCCGTATCTCCCCGCCCAACTGGTTGGGAGGGATCAATCCGGTTGGCCCGGGTCGCGGTGGCCTGCACTAGAGCTTGTAGGCGGCCTAAACCCGGCATCTCCGGGGGCATCTTCTTGAGATCCTCATTTAGTACAATGAGGTTCTCCTTGGGGGTCGTGTAGACCTTGTGCCCGGCGAAGTTGACGGTGAAGTTGTCCTCCAGCCTCCGGCAGCGTATGCCTGGCTGCGCTGAGTACGGCGCCTCTGCCTCTGGCGCGGCGGGCTGGACTCCGAGTAGGCATACTCATCTTTGTCATCCTCGCCATCTTGGTGTCAGTTGTGGCAGCGCTGGTCGTGGCATTGGGCCTCTTGGTGTCATCGCGCTCGATCTGCGTTCTTCCGCTGGCGTTTGGTCTTCTAGGTGGCCGTCTCGCCGTCTCGGGTGCGTTGATGAAGGCAGGTGCTCGGCTCCCATCCGAGGATTCGGAGGATGAGGCGCTAGCATATTGGATCACCGACGTATCGATAGACCTGAGAGTTTCGGAGCCGTCTTCAAGGCCGAGGGCTGCTCTCAAAGACGCGAAGGAGCTCTCCGAGCCGGAGCTGGGATCGGGCTGCCTGGCCGAGTAGTTTGGCCGGTGCAGATCCTCAGATCTGTCAGTGGTCCATTCTCCGACCTGTCCATCTACCTCTAAGATGGGGAAGAGGGACTCATCAAGGTCGTCACCCTCCAGGGGGGTGATCACCATCGACACGAAGCGCGACGCGTCCTCGTCCGAGTGGTATTCCACCGGCCAGGGCAAGGAGGTCACGTCTAAGGTTTTCTGCACCATTGCCGAGGCGGAGGCGGCGACGCTCTTCAACCTGTGGGGAAAGCGCTCAGCCTACGGGACACCGAGAGTGGCCTCGCAGATCGCAATAGTATCAGCCATGTGGCTGATGACCCGATTCATAGATTGGACCAGATCGCATTCGGGAGGGTCAGAGGACCCTACTACCTTCAGATCTTCGACCGGGAGGCTCGGCCTCCGGGCTGGTGACGGCGTGCCGAAAAGGACTCGGCAAGCCTTGGCCTTATCCAGGTTCGATCTGAGAGCCGGTTTGCTGCCTGCGGGCGGCATAGAGTCTACTCTGGAGGGCTTTTCCGCGGTGATCGCGGTGTTGGAGATGATGCATGGGATCTCTCCGATGACGATGTGACCCTAAGGCGGGGTCATGTAGCTGGCCGCCTGCTTGCCGGCGGTGGAGTCGGGATCAGTGATGCAGATAACAGGCTATAGCGGCACTATAGTGCTGCTATAGCGGCTACAGACACATGCCACAATGCTTTTTTTGTTTTTGCTGCTACAAGCGCTAATGCTGATATGGCGCCCAATAGCGCTAGTATAGCAAAATAACTTAGTGTTCAAATAGCTGCACTATTGAGGAATTGCTGAATCGGGCCAAAAGTCGAGCCCCTGCTAGTTTTTTGGCCCAATTAGACCCGCTTCACCACCGCAAATTAGTAACCCAGCCAGGCAGCCACACCCATGAAACCCTACCTCCTCCGATTCCCCCAGTCGGCCAGTCCCAAGTACAGTGGTGGAGGCGAGCCGGCGACTCAAGTGTTGCTGCTGCTGCGGTGGCAGCGGCAACGAGCCAGCGACTCAAATGTTGGCTGCACCCCTACGGCCTCGGCAAGCTTTGGTGATTGCCTCTGCTGATGAGGGTTCCTGGATCCCTGAACTCTGCATCGGCAAGGACTAGGAGCCACGAATCCAAATCCAAGTCAATGATAAACAATATCCAAGCCAAGTATACCAACGACAAATGTTGTTCCATCTCAGAGTGCCCAAGACATCCAAGGAAAAGTCCTTCTATGCATCTAGTTTTTACTGATCCAAACATTCAATAGTTCTGTACTTGTAGTTGTCTCTGAAAAACGCTAAATGTGTAGCGGCTGCTATAGTGGCGCTATAGCACAAATAGCGTTTCTGAGAAGGCTCGGCTAAATTCCATAGCCCGCTATCCGCAACATTGGTCTGGATTGAGGCTCCCGAAAGGGATTCCCGCTCCCAACGCGGCGAGGGCGAGGCAGCTAGCTGGGATCTTGACTGCGGCCATCAAGCTTGCCAATTTTCGTGGCGAAGCCCCTACCTGGCGCGCCAACTGTCGGGGTGCTTGCAGTCCACCACGGGGTAGGCTATGGTGGTAGATTGTGTGGAGGGGATCGCCGAGACTGAAGCTAGATGGTGAACGAAGGACACAGGGATTTATCCAGGTTCGGGCCGCAAGGATGCGTAATACCCTATATCCTGCGTTGGTTTGTTGTATTGAGTGTTCCGCGGATGGGAATCAGATTGGACTTGTTTTGGAGAGGGTCCCTGCCGCCCTAATATAGGCATCGGGGGTAGGGTTACACATCACACGGGATCTATCCTAGTCGGTTATACAAGATCTCCGTTTGTTTACAGGCAATATCTTTCCTAACCAACTAGTCTTTATCTATGGGAGTATATCTCTCCGTATGCCCGCGCCGAGTGCCCCATGTGTGGGCCCACACCATCCTCGCAGATACACTGCGGGGCCCTTCCGTGTGGCACCCCGGGGGTATATCCCCCATAGAAACCCTGCGCTTTCTCGAGGCCTACTCGGGTTACCACCAGATTGCGATGGACTTGGCCGACCAACTCGCCACATCATTCATCACACCCTTTGGTGCTTTCTGCTATTCATCCATGCTGTTTGGATTGAAGAACGCAGGCACCATGTTCCAGAGATGCATGCGACACGTCTTTTGTGACCTCATCGGTCTATTAGTCGAAGCGTACGTCGACGATATCGTGGTGAAGTCAAGGCGTATCGGCGATTTGGTCCTTGATCTCACCACAGTTTTTGAAAAGCTCCAGCGGCACAACGTAAGGCTCAACCCCAAAAAGTGTGTTTTCGAGTAGCCGAGGGGCATGCTCCTCGGTTTTGTCGTGTCGGAACGTGGCATCAAAGGCAATCCGGAGAAGATCTCCACCATCACTAACAAGGGGCCAATCCAGAATGTGAAGGGAGTACAACGGGTGACTGGGTGTTTGGCGGCGCTTAGTCGTTTCATCACTCAGCTTGGCGAGCGGAGCCTACCCCTGTACCGATTACTCAAGAAGTCAGACAAGTTCACCTGGACCCCAAAAGCTCAAGAAGCGCTCGATTCGCTCTAGAAGCTTCTGAAAAGCCCACCGATCCTAACGACACCTGTGGAAGGAGAGCCCATGCTGTTATACATCGCCGCAATGACCCAAGTCATGAGCGTTGTACTTGTCGTCGAGCGTGTAGAGCCTAGGAAAGCCCTGAAGGTACAACAGTCGGTTTACTTCATCAACGAAGTACTCTTCGACTCAAAGACACGGTACCCGCAAATCCAGAAGCTGATTTACGCTGTCTTGATCACCAAGAGGAAGCTTTGACACTACTTCGACGCCCACCCCATCACGGTGGTGTCCAAGTACCCACTCAGAGAAGTGATACAGAGCCCCGAAGCTGAAGGAAGAATAGCTAAGTTGCCTCTCAAGCTAATGGGACAGGGCATTGCCTATGCCCCCGCGACTCCATCAAGTCATAGGCACTCGTTGACTTCATAGCGGAGTAGACAGAGATCCAAACCCCACTAGTGTTGATCAAGCACGAGGTTTGGATCATGTATTTCGACGGATCAGTCATGAATGATGGAGGCGGAGTCGGCCTCGTCTTCATCTCGCCTCTGGCATGTGCATAGAGTACATGGTCCGACTACATTTCCCCGCATGTAATAACATCGCCGAGTACGAAGCCCTCGTCAATGAGCTCTGTATCGCCCTTGAGCTGGGGATTCGCCACCTTGAGATCCGAGGGGATTCGGAGCTCATCGTGAATCAGGTGATGAAAGAAGCAAATTGCGTCAACCCGAAGATGGCGGCTTACTGTCAGGCGGTTCGCGAGCTGGAAGACAAGTTCTACAGGCTCGAGCTCAGGCATGTGCTGTGAAAGTTCAACAAAGCGACGGACACCCTCGCAAAGGCAGCTTCCAACCGAAAGCCTGTTCCAAACGGCATCATTACTGACGGTCAACATGAGCCATCCATCTGCATTGATGGCGACAAGCCGCCTGAGCTGTCGGTACAAGAAGTCATGGAGATCGATGAGGCACCAAAGCCCAACCTTCAAGACCCAGATTGGAGAATTCCACTCCTCGAGTGGATGGTGAAAGGCAAGCTCCCACCCAACAAGACCGAAGGTCGACGAATCGCGCGGCACGCTAGGTTGTTCAAGCTCATCAATGGAGAACTCCATCGACGAGGCACTACAGCCATCCTCATGCGCTGCATTTTCGCTGACCAAGGGCAAGAAATCCTGCAGGACATCCATGCCGGTGTGTGTGGACACCATGCTGCTCCAAGGACCCTTGTCGGGAAGGCATTCCGATAAGGTTTTTACTGGCCAACCACCATCGTCGACACCAAGAATGTTGTGCGCAGCTATGATGGCTGCAATTCTACACACGACAAACCCACCTTCTACTGCAAGCACTCTAGACCATCCCCATCACCTAGCCCTTCGCCGTATGGGGTCTAGATCTGGTCGGACCACTGAGGAAAGTGCCCAGGGGCTACACGCACCTCCTTGTAGCCATCGACAAGTTTTCCAAAGGGATCGAGGCAAGGCCAGTCTGCAGGGTCCACTTTGAGGAAGCGGTCAAGTTCTTCACCGACATCATATATCGCTTCGGGGTCCTGAACGTCATCACACCGACAACGGCACTCAATCCACGGGCAAGAAGTTTCTCCATTTCTGCGACAACAATAACATCCGAGTAGATTGGGCCGCTGTCAGCCACTCGAAGACCAACGGACAAGTGGAAAGGGCCAATGGCATGATCCTGCAAGGCTTGAAGCTGTGCATTTTCAAGCGCCTCGAGAAGTTTCGGGCAAGATGGGTGGTGGAACTCCCCTCTGTCCTCTGGAGCTTACACACCTCACCAACCCGAGGCACTGGTTCCACGCCTTTCTTCATGGTGCACGAGTCGAAAGTAGTCCTCCCGACCGACCTCGACTACGGCAGCCCAAGGGTCCGAGCCTACACCGACGAAGGAAACCAAGTTGCTCTCGAAGATGCCATCGACCAGCTCGACGAAGCATGCCTCGTCACCCTGCTCCAATCAGCCAGCTACCAGTAGGCCATGCGGAGGTACCACGACTGCAACATTTGAGAGAGGACATTTCAAGTCGGCCACCTGGTGCTCCGACGAGTTCAAAGCAACAAAGATCACCACAACCTGGCGCCGCCTTGGGAAGGCCCGTTCATCATCGACCAGATCCTCCGCCCGGGCACTTTCAAGCTCAAGGATGATGACGGGCACCCCAACACCAATGCCTAGAACATAGAACAGCTACGTCACTTTTATCCTTCAGCAGTACCTGTACTTCGTTTGCTTATAATAAATAGAAGTATTCTACCATTCCGAGTACTTTGTGTTATAAGTTTTCACATCATCTTTTCAAAAGTAATGATATTCTGACAAGCCTACTGAACTAAGCAACGAGCGACCCTGCCTCTGCTCAAGGTCGCTCGTCGCTCGGGGGCTCCAACCAGGGGCATTGTACCCCTCTCTTTTTAAAAGTTTTATTCACAAAACTCTCTAAAGCGATCGTAATCACACACGATCCACGATACACTTTCACGCCTGAAGGAAAGAGAGATCAGGCTCTGGCGACTACGCTTGGCCAAGCTCCATGTGCCCTTGGTGTTCATATCCATCTCAAAAACACGCACTTCATTAAAAAGCAATTATTTGTACTATGTCAAGCAACAATTTTTATTTTATTGACCAATTATACTTTTTCACTTAAGCAAAATGCTATTGTGCTTGATTAGTTTATATGTTGGCATGCTATAGGCAATGATAGTTCTGAAAATTGGCAAAATATTGCACTGCATCAGGCTAGGTGATGATCAGGTCCTAATCTTAGCAATGGATCTATATGTATTAGATGCTTTGATAATTTTTCCTGAAAACAACCCCTACTAAATCTGATCATGCTTGTAAGACCCCAAAAAAACAGACCCTGCTAAAATTTGATTGAGTAGATAAGGAAGGATCTACATACCATGTGTCTGTGGTCAAGATTGTTTGTGCCTTTCCAAAATAATTGCTTGATCTCTGCCTTATCGAGATTGCCTGACAACAAGTATCCCTGTATAATAAAGATTCAGATTGAGAAAAAATTGTTGTTTAGCTGCCAAATGTTGTTGTTTAGATGGTTTTGAAAAACAAAAAAGAAGAAGAAAAATGTATGCATATAAACTGAGAGCACTCACAGAGAGGCGTAGTGGCATAATCCGTTTCAAAGCACCCCTAGCCTTAGGGTTAATTGCATATAAGCCGATCTCTGCAACCGTATTAATTAGCTCTCCACCGGGCTTGACAGAATTTGCGAGCTCATGCAAGTAAATGTGGATAGGCTAGTAATTGATGATTATGATTCTATAGTAAGAAATCATGGGGAAAAATGCAGGGGGGAAAAGTTAGGTAAAACTGAAGATTGAAAATCGGGAGGGGGAGCACATACTCATCACTCTTTGTATCCCTTGATCTAGACGAATGTCCATGGGTTTTCAGAATTGTATCGTAGAGGTGGCATACTTCCTTGCTGTAGTGGAATGACTTTTTTGGTGCAGTATCAGCATACGGTGACTTCAGCACAACAGCCTTCCTTAGTCTCTTCATGGGTGCTGGTTGGAATGCTGGTGTGACAAATGAATTTGCTGGTAATGGTTCTTTTTCTGCTGCTTTTGCTGGTGTTTTATTGAGATCCTCTATGATTTCTACTGATTACTCACTACTTCTTACATCTGAATTCTTGTGGCTTGAGTTGATCTCAATTCCTATTGCTGCTGCATCACAAGCATCTTGAGTGTTCTTAAGGTTAAACTGCTTTATGGCATTTTCTTCTATTTCCCTCAGCACCTCTTCGTCTAACTCATCCAAATAACACGCAGACCCTGGTTCAGTGAGAAAGTCTAGGTTTGAGGGCTGTCCTGTAGGTGGACTTGCTTCTGTTGCATCGACAAACTTCATTATGTTGATTTCAGGTGGTGTGAAATCTAGCGAATTGCTTCTTGCAATCGGTAGTGCTTCCAATTCTCTTTGGTATGAGTCATCAGTTGACTTGCTCCTCTTGTGGCTGCGCTCATTAACTGATTTGCTGGCCGTGTGGGGATTGATGGGGTGATCTGTTACAGTTTCAGGTTCGCTCAGCCTTAACCTTGCTCTTCTGTCCATGGCTAGCGGTGCTGGGATTGTCTCTAAAGGGATAGGCTCAATTACTTGCTTGAGTGTCTTTAGCCTTCTAATCAAAGGAATATTATCAGCTTCATCTTGGTCGTCTTTTAAGTGGATGGCTGATGTGTGCCTCTCAACATGACCTTCAGGATTACCTTCCTCATTGCCCTCTGAAATTGGGTGTAGTGTGATGTGAACCCACTCGGGTTTGTGGCCCATATTTCGATGAGAGTCAGGAGGGATAACTCGATCGGAGGAAACGACGTTCACCCTGACTACAACCTTTCGAAGGATGCACCTTAGCAACCGATACACCACCTCCTATGGCTGCCACGGTCTTGTGGAGCGCGTCAACTGCCACTAGGGCACCCGTTCCTGCAAGCAATCAAAGAACAAGTATAACAAGCAACTCAATTGCAAATGTGGAGATAAAAACCAATCTGATATAAAAAAAGTTGGGGTTCTGAATCAGGTAGAACAGGTGGTCTAGCCGACACACACGTCTACAAGGAAGTAGCAACGACTAAACTTACAACGAAACAAAACCCAATCTGTTTGTGGTGTCTATGGGTGTATATGAGAGGGTAGGGGCACGACCAGGACATGGTGGGGGTCGTGTTCCAACCCTAGGACGCACCCCCATGGGCTCCGACACGATACACGGGCCAACAGCCCAAAAGACCGTGACGCGGCACCTAGACAGATTCTGGACGTCCACTTGTTTCGGCGATTCCCATCAACTCAGATAGAATTTTGATATGAGACTGGCGCCATTGGATGGTCTATACAATTTCCTTTCCAACCATATAAGGAACGTCCCAAACAGAGTCCGTATGAGGTCGTGGCGTCCGTTGCGAGTTGGCCCAGTCATGCAGTCTGAAAATAGCACCCAAAACGTGTTGGCCTTGACCTCTTATCATCTTTGGGTGAAAAGTGACGTGGTGGCCTGATGGAGGACGTGAGGAATACTTGTACTTGGCCCCCAATCAACTTCTTTGGTCTGTCATGCTTTCCATGTATGTTTAAGTATGCACGTTAGTATTTCTGAAAATGACAAGCAACATAGATCATGACGCAGCAACAATTCATCAAATATACCAAAGACAATGATGATAAAGAATTGGTTCACCTTATAATCAAAACTTGCTCTTGTGGTTGTATTCGAGCCGGTGATGTCCTCATCATAGTGCCTCGCTGCTGCTGCAATGTTCTGATTGTACAATCCACAACGCTTTGAACTTGGCTAGTTTGCTTGTGCATCACTAGACCTTGGCATCTTTGGTTGTGCTTCATTTTCTTCATCGTCCTCTTCATTTCCGTCTTCTGCATCAGCCTCCTCATCTTCTGCACTTCCCTCATCTTCATCTTCTTCAGACCCTGATTCTCCCCAATCATCATCTTCCTCCTCCTCATCCAGTTGCTGGTCGTAATCACAATCTTCTTCGTCTTCTGTATCTTCATTTGAGGTAGACCTTTTCCTCTTTGATCTCGTTAAACTAGGACCACATGTATCTTGTGCCTGCATTTGCACTGCTCCAACTTCTTGAACAAAATTGCCCAATAGACTTGTCATCCCGCACAACATTTTGCCTACAGCATCTGAAAGCTTTCTCTTATCCTGCGTGAGATGTGTGATTAACCAAAACAAAAGTTAGAGCATTGAGTGATATGTCATGTGATGGTGCACTGAAAAAAATAAAAAACAACCAAGTTTACCCGGGCTGCCATTCCTCCGGGTACCTTTGAAGCCACAAAATGAAATATGTCTTCCATCTTGAATAGTGACTGGTACAGTTGTATGAGCTGACTGTTTGAGCTGAAAAAAGGTGGATGCAGATAGATGTGAACAAATCAGGGCAAAGTAGTTCAAGAAAAAGGGAGTCAAACAAGTGTGTAAATCGCTTCTCCGTACCTTGAGTTTCCCGAATGATCCTTCATTTTGGTGTCTAACTTGATAAGCTTATCCAAAAGCTTTCGAGGCCATGCTTCTACTCTAGGAGTTGTATCTAGAATATAGAAGCTAGGAGCATCGAGTGCGTCTGCATATAATATGTGTAGGGCACCAGAAAAAAAAAGAAAAAATAGTAAGAATCAAAAAATAGTTTTTTTATATATATAGAACTCCGTTATTTGGTACCCAAGATACTAGATAATATTCAGTACCCGAGCCTACTCCGACGCGCCCAGTTCCACACGGCGGGCGCTGCCTTCCTTGCGCGCGGGGTGCCCCACGTCCACGTGCTTTTCCGTTTCTCTCGTGCGCGAGTGGTTTGGGAGTTGGGCCCAGAGGACGGGCGCCGGGCAGAAACGATAAGCTGCCTATAGTTATTTTGATCAGATCGCATCCAAACCATGTGGCCTGGTAACAATTATTGACAAGACATCATGCCATATTCTTCGTGTTGTAACGAATTGTTTTTCTACTCACGAATGAGTAATTTATGGTAGAATGACAATACATCATGCCAATGAAAATTTGTGTTTATTATCCAAATTCAGTCTTCTATTTATGACAAATAATTTTTTCTACTCCCGGGCAGCATGTACCCTAATCATAAATACTGCAGTGCATTAAGAGAAAACACTTGAAATCTGCTCTTTATTTTACTAGCATAAATTAGCTTTCGGTTCACATTAGTGTTGTGCCCGCGCACACAACTGAACAAAAAAAAACTATATGCATGCATACAGTGGCCTTCTCATACATCAGGCAAGGAGCTGATTTCTTTTCAATACATGCGTAATGATAGGAAGAACCACATTATTGGGGCAAACAAACGGATTTCTAAGAAACACATGAAACATCAAGCTATCATGATTTTTTCTACTCTTCCCTCTAGGTGTTTGAGCGTTCATCATCTGACTTCTGACAGCTTGTTGAATGTCTTCCGTAGTGCAAACAGAAGGCAAGTTTGTTTGTTGTGACCAATCCACTCTGATGCAATATTGGAGCTACAGACAGATAACAAGGGTTCAGAACAAAGCATACTTGCTAGTTAAAGATTCAGCAGCAGCACAGTCACATGCCCGATAGGAACATACTATAGGTTCAATAGAAAATATATAATCCATTGCCAAATTACAGGGCACCGTGCTCTCAACGGCCAGAGCACCCATGCCGTCTAGGGCATCATGTTCTCATTTGTGCACAATCCTTGTGAGGCTGTTACCATGGACGATGGCATATCTCTGCCATGCTCCAAATCAACCCGACGAAATAGGTCATCTTCTCCAATGGACAGATATGCAGGCAGGGGTAAAAATCAGACTAGAAATTGGATTAATATATCCACCAAAACCACCAGAACCAATAGTAGCATCTGAGGATTCTTTTTACTAATAATAGTAATAGTAATGACCTTCAACCATGCTGTTGTAATCTCAAGTACAAGTACTCAAAATAAATTAACACGAGAGGATTAGCTACTCCACTTGTCATATAAGCAAATTTACAGAGTATGTGTGATTTCACATAGTTTTCTGAATTCATCATTACACTATACAGTGGAAACTAGCTACATGGAAATAAAAAAAAAGCTGACACCAATTTCCTCAAGTGGAAGCTAGAGCTGAAATTGTAGCGATTGCTACATTATATATAGCACAAATCTTAGGAGTAGGTACAAGAAAATTTTCTTCGCTACTAGGATTATATTAATTCAATATAACTGGGGTGGAGTCTGGACTCATGCTCCGAGAGCACAGATAGAAAGCTATCAAAAAGCCAAACAGGGTACAACAAAGCATCACCTTGACCAGTATGACTTGAGTGTACATTACGAAAGGAAATTATTAATCCCGCTTTCTCACACCAAAACTTGAAGGGATATGTTTCAATTCATTGTGTCATCTGAAATTGAATCCCACTATAACACAACAAATTGGGAGTATCAGATCAAGAAAGGAAACAGTAAATCATAAAAAGCTCAGGGTACTAAATAGCCAAACTACGCCAACAAATCAACTACCAATAAAATTTATTTCACATTCAGCTCAAGACATAGTTATCACATATCAAATGAAAAATTAGTATAGTGGAAGAGAAATGGAAGCAACAAAGGCACTGCATAGTGCATACTCATCCATTCATCTCTGCAAAGAAATGAATCTCACTGACCATGGAAATAATTAGGGAAAAACAAAGATGTTAGCTTACTATATACATGGGATCAGGATTTTCCTTTCCAACATAAACGGTGTGGTCTCAAAAGATTTCGCCCAATATATACTACAACCTTAATAAAAATTTGAAATCCATAATTAAGTCACGGACCTCTCAATCATAACATGGATACTGAATAATCAGACTTTGCATAGGAAAAATGAAAGCAAGTAATTTGATTTAGCACAGATTATAGTGGAGGAATGGATATGGTTGTGGGGATACGAGGGTGTAGGGGGAAATCAGATGGAATAGCAATTTGGAGGACATGGGTGATTTGTAGAGAGATTTTTTACCGCTGCTCACCTCGGGAGTCCACGCCCAGCGGCTTGAATGGGGATGAGGACGTTGTTGACCAGGGATCGATTGATCCAAAGAAATGATTAGAGAGAATAGGCTTACCAGAATCACTTAGCCTAACCGGTGGGGACCTAATCGCTTGACTTCCAGTGCGCAAATCAGATTGGGATCCCTTAGTCGCCTGCAGCTCGGATATGATGCCAGCCGCTCCAGTTGAGGTCGCCGGTTTGGGTGGGTGCTACGCTCGTGAGGGGAGAATGGTCACCACCGGGCCAGCATGGCTTCCACCAATATATATGAGTTGCCGCCGCATGTGTAGATCCATGGTGGGGTGGTGATGAAACCAACTCTGTAGCGCCCTCCAACACTCGCCATGGCGTCGCCGCCTAGGGGCTCATTCGGTTCCCTGGGAACAGACCTGTGGAACAATTCCTGGCCGGAATAGTTGTTCAATTTGTATAATCTTGAATCATCCGGAATGATTTCTTGGCTCATTCCGAACTAACCGAACGAGCCCTAGAGGAGCTCTGTACCTGACTAGACCAGGAAGATCCAGCGTAGCTCTTGCTCACCGTGCTTCCGGTCACCAGGAGGGTGGGTGGCGGTGCCTCGGCTCAGTGTACATCCTTGACTTCCAGCTCTAGGCATGCAGGATGGTGGAAGGTCTGATTGGGCTGAGCAAAAGTAGCAGCGGTGACGGCGGCGGCGGCGACAACGACAACAATGTGAAGCGGTTTGAGGAGGGAAGAGGCAGATAGAGATGCTGGTCTGGAACCGTCGGCCACGATCTGATCCGTATGTACCGATTAAAAAATGGAGCTGAAATATTCGGGAAGCACCGGACGGGGGCTCCTCCGGTCGGGGACGCGCGAGCGGTGGGCAGCTTGGGTACTTAATATTATTCAGTACCCAGGGTGCCATATAATATAACTATATATATATACACACACGTTTTATCTACATACGTGTGTAACTACTCTCATCATCAAAATACCACTTGTGTATGTCTACATACCTATTTATCACTTTGAGTACGTTTACATACTAATTCTAGGACAATCCAAATGGATATATACGAAAAATTTCAAAAGCCTCTCTAGTTTTTAATATATTTCTATTACACCTTACTGTTAGTATATAAAAATTAGTATGTTCACATACTCTATGTATGATCACATACTCAACTTATATACCACCATAAATAGTATAGTATCAGCACATACTACGTGTACATACTTTTCATTCGGTCCGATTCAATGTATATCATGAGATATGGAGGTAGGTGTAGTTACACGCGTGTATATATATATATATATATATATATATATATTTGCAGTACCAGTAGTGCTAAGTTGATGATCCTAATTGGAGTACAATGCTAAATTATTTGTATACACTATTGGATTTTATTTGCACTGCAAACAAAATAACAAAATTATATGGAAAGAGTGGTACTTACCACAAGGATGAGGATGCATCCCCTGATAGATCCTTTCTTGTTTATTTTTGAACCAGAATCCTTCAACTGATTTACAACAAATTGTGACCAATTTAGGTCCTTGACACGCTTCAAATCAACTAGTTCTGGGTAGCATCTAGGGCTTATTCCCAAGCTTGTTGGAGGGCACAGGAATGTTGATACAACAACCATAAGCCATGACCTTAAGAAATCCTCATTTGCTTGCTTGTTATTCTCCACCCTTTGGCAGATGGCTTCTATCCTTGGAGTTGTGCCAAAAACAATGTCGTACTTGTCATGGATGAATTTGATTGCTTCCGCTTGAAGCTAATACTTTACTTCCTCCCCACTATTTGGCAACCCCATTATATGTGATACAACCTCTGCAGCCACTAAAATTCCGCCCCTGCTAGTAGCACATGCTCCATTGTTTCAGCCTGAAAGGAGTCCTTGATAAGCCAATTTGCAAAATGTCCAGGAATAGTATGGCATGCAATTTGAAGCAACCCTCCAAAAATCTACATCTTCGATCATTTTTTGCTGCTCTGGTAACATATGTTTGTAGAGCTTTACAAGCCTAGAAGGCGTTGCCCTGTTCCTCAAGCCCTAAAAAAGAAAATGATAACAAAAGGAATATGATTTAGCCACAATAAAAAAGCAGAAGGTGTTGCAGTTTCAATATGGTACACACAGCTTAAGAAAATAATGTTTTCATTACTAAATGTCAAAAAAATTGTGAAAATAAAAAGGTCAGAATGTGCTGAGCTAGTCTGATAAAAAAGGTTCTAGTTGAATTAGCATGAAGTGAGCTCCTACTACTGAGCTTATCATACATGTACTTTCACAACAGGCAGGGCATTGTCTTTAATTGTTCGTTAAACTGATATGCATTTGATCATAATGAATTTTTTAAAAAGAGCCCAATCTTGTGTGAAAGAACGAAAAAAAGAATAGACATACCACAAGGGGTGTTGTCTTGTATCGTTCTTCTTTCTTCTAGCCATTGACTGAGTTTTTATCTGTACAAGTTAAAGTAATGCCACGGTGTATCAGTGCAGGGCATGCGTATAATTTTAAGAACTAGATGAAATATAAGAGCTGTAGTAAGAATGACTGCTTGCTGTATGCAATTGGACTTAAAGACTGAGCGAGATGGAACAAACCAGACGTTTCACTTTCAACGGCAAAAAAGGTTCTCTGAGCAATCTCTCATGGACTATAGAGAGTCACCAGATCAAGTTGTATCGCAATTTTATACATAAGTATCGTATCATTGCCTATATATAACCATATTATTGGCTAATGCATAACAAAATGTTGCCTAAATTATAACAAATTGTTGCCTACATGCATAGAGTGACGCTTTAAGTTGCCTAAAAATCTTACAAAGTGTCCACATACCTTCAATTACTTCCTTGTTCAACTTCAGCAATAATAGATCGTGCGGGCCATGTGTACATGCAACAAGAGGGTGAAAAAAGTATTCAGTTAGTTTGCGTTTTGTCACAGCAACAAACTATGCGATCTAAAATAAGCTACAAACAATTCCTTGGCCTAATGATTGAGTGAACCATGTAGTGCCACCACACCGAGCATTACAGGGCACAAGCGATATGGAAAAAAAATCGCCCATGCCCATACCAATCTAGTGGATTTTTGTTGGCTACGCTTACATGGTTCAAACAATAATTAGGCCAAACTGTTGCCTAAATTGCCTATATATAACCATATTATTGGCTAATTCATAACAAAATGTTGCCTAAATTATAACAAACTATTGCCTACATGCATAGAGTGACGCTTTAAGTTGCCTAAAAAATCTTACAAAGTGTCCACATACCTTCAATTGCTTCCTTGTTCAACTTCAGCAGCAATAGATCGTGTGAGCCATGTGTACATGCAACAAGAGGGTGAAAGAAAACAATCAGTTAGTTTGCATTTTTTCACGACAACAAACTATGTGATCTAACATAAGCTACAAACAATTACTTGGCCTAATGATTGAGTGAACCATGTAGTGCCACCACGCCGGGCATTACATGGCACAAGCGATATGGAAGAAAATCGCCCATGCCCATACCACTCTAGTGGATTTTTGTTGGCTATGCTTACATGGTTCAAACAATAATTAGGCCAAGGTACCATGAACATCTAGCACCATTCAGCTCAAAAAAAATGAAAAACAACAAAGGTCTCGAAAATGCATGTCTCACCTTCGATCGTATAGGTTCCCTCTCTCACTCCCTCCTCTGCCACCGGATCCTCAAGCGCCCTTCACCTTGGAGCATGCACGTTCCCTCTCCCCCACTCTTCTCTGCCAAAAAATATTTCTCATGTATGAATGTTTTTTTGAACATTTGGCATAATAAATTGTTGATGTTTCATTAGTATCAATGAACCTTAAATGAGCAAAATAGAAAAACCGTGACTAGTGGATTTAACTCATTTACGATAAAAAACAGAAGATTATGTTAGCATATACAACATAACCCAACTGCTAGTTAATGAAATAATACTTTTGCTACAAAATTGAAATGAATAACAACAATTTGCTTAGATAAAAAAAATATACTTAGCCTAACTCATAACTCTACTTTGTCTATCTAAAAGTATAGTACATTGCCGGTAGTTTGCTTAGACGATGCTTATGATGATTTTCTGGATGACAATTTGCCAATCTGGTTTACCAAGTCTTGCAACATATAACTAGATCTATCAATTTCTTATAGATTGTACAAGTGGATTAATAAAAATAATTAGCAAGTTTTAAAGAAAATGTTAAGCGCTAGGCCTACGCTAGACCACTATGTAGTGCTTAGGCTGATTAAATGTTGATTAAACATGATTAAGCATTTTGCATGTTTTTTACTACTGGGAGCAAGATGGAGGCCACAACTTAAAAATGAAGAATGGAGAGGTGCAGAGCAATAAGACTAGCACAGACCGTGGATACATCATTTAGAACATTAGAGATCATTTCAAAAACTAGAGATATGTGATCGACCATGGATAAATTAGGATAAATTACTGTAATTCTCTAACAAGTAGGAGTAGTGAGGCAAAGCACATGAATTGCATTGCTATGGCAGTAGTCAGGCTGTTGCCAAGATTCTAACAGTTTGCCTAGAACATGAAAATGAGTTGAGGTAAATGTGTCTACAAAACATGAACAACGCAGACACATGAACATTCAGTTGAGGTGAGGGTTTGTATAGCTTGCTTAAAATGCAGAACATGAAAGTCACTCAACATAACCGTAGAAATCTCAAATGTGCATGTCTCACCTTTTCGGATGTGCAACTTCTCTCCCCCCGTACCTCCTCTACCACCAAATCTAGCCTCCCATGTGAATTGGAAACACAAACAAGTACATATGAAGGCTTCTGTGATGGGGAATAGACACGTATTAGTAGGGTTGTCGGGGTTCTCTATCGCTGGCAAGTACGATTTCTACGATCGCAAGTCGGGACCGGATGGTGACACAAGAGACACAAGGGTTTATACTGGTTCAAGCCCCGAGGAGCCCTACATCCAGTTCGGAATGGTGTTCTTTATGCCCAAGGTTTGTAGCTGATGTGAACCCACTTGGGTTTGTGGCTGATCTTTCGATGAGAGTGGGGAGGGATAACTCGATTCGAGGAGACGATGTTCACGGGCCGAGTACAACCTTTCAAAGGATGCGCCTTAGCAACTGATACACCACCTCATGTGGCTGCCACGATCTTCTGGAGGGCGTCAACCGCCACTAGGGCACCTGTTCCTGCAAGCAATCAAAGAACAAACAAGAACAAGTATAACAAGCAACTCAATTGCAAATGTGGAGATGAAAACCCATCTGATATCAAAAAGTTGGGGTTCCGAATCAGGTAGAACAGGTGGTCTAGCTGACACACGCATCTACAAGGAAGTAGCAACGGCTAAACTTACAACGAAACAAAACCCAATCTGTTTGTGGCAGCTATGGGTGTATATGAGAGGGTAGGGGCACAACCAGGACCTGGTGTGGGTCAAGCTCCAACCCTAGGACGCGCCCCATGCGCTCCAACATGATACACGGGCCAACGGCACAAAAGACGGTGATGCAGCACCCAGACAGATTCTGGACATTCACTTGTTTCGGCGATTCCCATCGACTCAGATAGAATTTTGATATGAGACCAGCGTCATTGGATGACCTATAAAATTTCCTTTCCAACCATATAAGGAACATTCCAAACGGAGTCCATATAAGGTCGTGGCGTCCGTTACAAGTTGGCCCAGTCATGTAGTCTGAAAACAGCACGCAAAACGTGTTGGCCTTGATCTCTTATCATCTTTGGGCAAAAGTGATGTGGTGGCCTGGTGGAGGACGTGAGGAATACTTGTACTTGGCCCCCAATCAACTTCTTTGGTCCGCCATGCTTTCCATGTACGTTTAACACTCTTTATTTATCCACGTCAGTATTTCTGAAAATGACAAGCAACATAGATCATGGTGCAGCAATAATTCATCAAATATACCAAATACAATGATGATAAAGAGTTGGTTCACCTTAGAATCAAAACTTGCTATTGTGGTTGTATCCGAGCAGGTGATGTCCTCATCATTCTCTACTTCTTGGTTGCAAGTCATCCTCGACTTGCTCTGGTGGCATCTAAAGGTCCTTGCCTCGATGTTGGAACATGAAGCGACTTGTATAGTGCAAATCGAGTACCGGCAATGCTCCCCTTCTTTGGGCTGACCCTGTTGCTTAAGAGAAAAACTAGAAGGACTTTGGAAGACAATGTTAGCGTTAGTGCAGCCCCCTATTTTATCATGGTCATATAACCCAAAAGGAGATTTCCGATCTGGGCAAATATAAATTCTATGCACCAAATATTCTCCTTTGGAATTATATTTGCCAATAAAGTGATATGTCTGATCAGTCAAACATCTCAATTCAGAATATGCAAAAAGTTTCTCCTCTAAACAATTTAGATCACAAAGAACATCAAATTCAATATAACCTAGAGTATTCAAAGAAGACAACAATTTCAGTTCATCTTGTGCACTAGTAATAGGATGAAAAAGCTTTTCTTCAACACATATGTATGGATCCAAAAAAAAGTATCACTCTTATTCACTACTTGTGGCATAGGAGTAAAAGAAACATCAGCACACAAGTTCTCTTTTTCACAGGGAACATCAAGCAATTCATTGTGTGACAAAATCAAATCAGCAGCAGGTTCCACAACTTGTTGCTCTTGATTAGCAAGCAGAGTGGACAAATTTCCAACATTATGGGTCACATCATTCTTGCAACTACTCACAGATGAAAGAATTTCCTTTTCAGCACTCACAGCAAGCCAAAACAATGAACCAATATGGTTGTATGATTTGCTAACTAACAAGGTTCGAATATCAGAATTGAGCCCTTTCATGAACATACTCATATTATCTTCCCGACATTCTTGCAAACCACCAAAAATGACACAAATCTTAAAGGTATGATAGTATTCTTTAACAGTCCTACTACCTTGCTTCAAGTTATCTAATTTTGCAAGCAAATAAACAGCATAATATTCAGGAACACATTCATCTCGAAAAACATTTTAAAATCTTTCCAAGTTTGTGGAACTTTGTTTTGCTTACAAATATGTTTCCATGTAGTCAAAGCATATTGCAGTATGAGGACCAGGTGTGTCCGAAGACCAGTGGAGGGTCGCTCCTTAGTGATGAGTGATTGACAACGTTGTGTGGACTGATGCTTGGCTAAGTGTGCAGGTATAGGTTGCGGTTTGACTCGTGTCGGTGCAGGTGAAGAACAAGCGCGATAGGCCTTAGTCGTGGCGGCCTCCGGGTGATGGAGTGGCAAGTAGGCTTGATTCGATGGACCCGGTGGCCGATGGGGTCAAGTGCGAGCCATGCAGTGCAGGACTAGCGGGCTGAAGTCATGAACAAAGGCCGGTGCAAGGTAGCGGTTGAAGCCCGAAGCTTGCACGCGGGGTTTGGTGGTTTGCCCACAAAACCATCGGTGGACGGTTTCTTGGTTTGGGCCTCAAAACCAAGCTCAGAGGCCCGAGGCGACGGAGACAGTGATCCGAGAGCTTCGGGAAGCTTCGAGGCGGAGGGCACGTGGCGTGATCGCGGGGTTTGCGTCTAGGTGAAGCGAAGCCGCGGTGGAAGCGTGTCCGTCCGATGAAGACTTGACCAAAATGCCCCTGAGGGGTTGTATCTTCATTTAAGCAGTAGGGGTAGCGTGGTCATCTACCTCCCTCCGATAGACTTCGTATAAATAGCGGAGAGGTGGATGGCATCTCTCTCTCTCTTGGACTCTAGGGCTTTCTCCCCTGGTAGATTTCTCTGAACTGCTTCTTTTCCCTCTGTATCCTTTAGGCTAGATTCTTG
Source organism: Cenchrus fungigraminus (assembly GCA_036936925.1). Lineage (NCBI taxonomy): Eukaryota > Viridiplantae > Streptophyta > Magnoliopsida > Poales > Poaceae > Cenchrus > Cenchrus fungigraminus. The sequence goes on from CM072779.1 coordinate 63,180,952, forward strand.
TATAGACTCTGACCTCTGGATGTATGGAAGCATTCGGCGTTGCGGTGATCTCCTAGTCCTCTGTGATTTTCGTGTCATTTTCGGGGCTATTTTTGGGGAGTTTCGTTCTTCGCTCGACTCGGGGATTTGGGGCGTTTTCCTTCGGATTTCTTTGAGAGGATCATGGGTGGATGCCATGCGCATCTTTGTGTGTGATCTTGACCCCTCAAACACCGGGGAAAGCTTTCGATTTGTGAGCTTTCGGCCGGAGTTCGAGTTCTTGGTGGAGGTTCGTGTGATCCGCGATTCCCAGCGATTTAGTGGCTTAGAGGTCGAGATTTTTGGGGCATAGCTTCATCTTGTGTTGCTTATCATCTCCCCCAAATCTTGTCTCAAGAGCTCTAGCCGTTTGGGAGATCCATCGATTTGAGGATATGTCTCCTCTCTAGGGTTCATAGCCTAAATCATTTTTTTGGTGCTGATTCCTTGATCTTTAGGAGGAGATCTTTTGGGCAAAGTTTTCTTGTGTTGTTAAGAAGCTATGGTTAAAGTTTCGTGATTTTTGGAGTTCGTTTGATCGAGTTTTGGATTTTCCTTCCTTCTCTCGCGGGCTGTTTTTCTCTGTTTTCTGGGGGCTGTCGGAAGTTCCGACCCGGGGCAGGAAGTTCCGATAACTTGTTCAAGGGCTGACAGAAAGTCTTTTTCGGAAATTCTGACCCTAGGCTGGAAGTTTCGATGGACGGAAGTTCTGACCCTGTACCGGAAGTTCCGATAATGAGTTTCTGATAGCCAGAGAACCTGTTATCGGAAGTTCCGATACTTGGCCGGAAGTTCCGACAAAACCTGCTGTAGGTTGTCCTGAGCTTGTTCTTTTCTCGTTTCCTTTTGAGCTTGCTTCCACTTTGTTTCTAGGCTTGTCCTAACTTGTTCCTAGGGTCAGTAGGTCCGTTGAGACTACGTGATCTTGACAAGTTTGTGCGGGGTTCGTTGGAAGTGATATTGGGGTTTAGGACGAGTTCTTTAGAAGAATTTTTATCAGCTCCCATTCACTCCCCCCCTCTCTGGTCGCCAATTCGTTCTTTCAATTGGTATCAGAGCCGGTTACGGATCTTCGTGATTCTAACCAGTCTAAGATCCAAAGATGGGCGATTACGGCAAGGGGTCGGGTCCTCCGCACTTTGATGGCAAGAATTACCCGATGTGGGAGAGGTGCATGGGCACGTTTTTGCGAGGGAAGGGAACTCTTATTTGTGAGGTCACTCAAAATGATCAATATGACATCCCAGATAGTTTTCTACTTCCAGGATCGCGGGACATGTTTGAGGCCAACAGCAAGGCCGTTGATTACTTGTTCCGTGCTCTCTGTGCTCGGAGTTCGAGAGAGTGTACGGAGAGAATGTGGCCGGAAAGATATGGATCAAGTTGAGAAATGCTCATGTTGGCAATGCCCAAGTGCAAGCCCGTTTGTTTTCCACTTACCGGAGAGAGTACGAGAACTTCACTCATCTCCCCAGCGAGTCGACCGATGCTATGTTTTAGCGTTTCACTAGCATTGTCAACAACATGAGGGCCAATGTGACAGTGCTCCCATACACGGATCATGATCAAGCTATCAAGCTTTTGCATGCCCTGGATAGGTCTGTGTGGAGTGCCAAGGTCGAGGCCATTGAGGAGTCGAGCGTGTATGATATGCTGACACTGGATGAGCTGTTTTCCAAGCTCAGGTCTTCAGAGGTTGATCGTGGCTTGAGAGCCAAGAGGGAGAGCCCCACTGATCCTCATAGTTTGGCTCTTGTCTCGGGATCACGGTCTAACGCTAACCCTGGTGGTTTCTCTTTGTCTTGTCTTGTGTCTTTGCCAGATGAGGACTTTGAGGTGCTAAGCGAGGATGATCTCGCATTGTTGAGCAAGAGGTTTGGGCGGATGTACGAGAACCGCAAGAATGCAAGGCGGAGCTCGAGGATGTGCTATCGGTGCGGGAAGCACGGGCATTTCATCGCCGAATGCCCTGAAGCCATGGAGATCAAGAACGACTACAAGGGCAAGCCCAAGCACGACTACAACAAGCACCGGTCCTGGAACGACTACAAGGACAAGCACAAGGACAAGGGTGAGAGAAGGCACAAGAAGGGTGGCGGCTACAAGAAGAAGACCGCTTGAGCAATGGTGGCTGGAGCGAGCGACATCGACTCGACATCAAGCGATGCTTCCTCCGACTCGAGCAGCGAGGAAGAGCAAGAGAAGCGCAAGGACAAGCGGCACACGGGCAAGAACTTCACCGGCCTAAGCTTCATCGCACAAGGAGGCTTTTGCGGCATGGCGCACTCCAAGAAGGGTGGGAAGCACAGCTCGGATTCGAACTCTGACTCCGATGAAGAGGTACGACAAGATCCCAACTTCTTGCTAGAGGAGAATGCTAGGCTCAATGAGTTGCTTGACAACCGTGATGATGTGCTTAGAAAGACCAACAAGGAGAAGAGGGAATTTAGGTCTTTGTTGGGTGATGCTAAGGACAAGGTAGCCGAGCTTGAATCCTTGCTTGTGAATGCTAGGAATGAGATAGTCGCTTTGAAGTCTGCTCCTGTGGTGTCTGATGAGATAGATTGTGGTGATTGTTCAATTTTTCTTGCTGATTTGATTGCCCTCAAGGAGAAGCATGCCTCTACTTTGCAGGAACTAGATGTTATTAGGATTGAGTGTGATGAACTAAAATCTAGGCCAGCTTTACTAGGTGCTTGTACCTCATGTCCTGTTTTCCATGCTAGGCTAGATGAGTCTCACACTAGAATTGTTTCTCTTGAGGCGGCATTGAAAGCTCCTCTTCCTACATCATGTTCAACTTGTGAAATGCATGCTTTGAAGAACATGGAACTTGCACACTATGTTGATCATCTGCAGGATGAAAATGATGAATTGAGGAAAATGATGGGGTGGTTGTCTGGGCATGAGCCACAATTGAGTTTGATGTTGGCTCAGTTCAAGAGGTTTGATGGTCAGGCGTTGGGGGCTGACAAGTGTGGTGAGAAGAGTGGTGAGGGAGAAGAGAAAGCCGGAGAGATCCCCATTCCACCACATACCACACCAATGAACAAATTTGCACCCAAGCCGAACCACCTCCGAAACAAGCTAGACACAACACCAGATCCTCCAGTGTTCCCCCACAAATCTGAGAACTACCAGAAACCCATCAAGTTTGTGAGCACCCAAGGGAGTGTCTTTGATGGGAAGATAGGAGAGAAAGCTGGAGAGAAACTTGTAGAGAAGCCACAGCCTAAGCCAGTGCCGATCCGGTTCCATTGTGAGTATTTTGGGAGGGATGGGCATAAGGATGAGTTCTGTTTCCGGAGAAAGAGGGATGAGAGGTTTGCTATGGAGATGGCAAACAAGGACAGGTACCACCTTGCTCGTGGTGTGCCTGAGCCTCGTAGAGGGCCTCTACCTAGGGGTGATGTGTTTGTGAGGATAGTTCCCACTCGTGGAGGTGGAGGTGTCTTCCCTCAGAGAGACAGACGTGTTGGGTTTGGGCGTGGTGAGACGGCTCGACGTGCTCCTTCTCGTGACCGTTACGAGTTTGGGAGGCACGATCGAAGCTTTGGGTCTCAGATGGACTACGGGCCACGTTTTCCTCCTCGTGGTGCGTGTACTCCTCCAGTGAGATGTGACAGGTCCTTTGGTGGTAGGCGTGAGAGGGCTCCGCCTAGAGGCTTTGGGAGGATGGATTTTGCTAACCCTTCTTTTGAGCAAATGGCTCAGCACTGGTTTGACTCTTTTGGTACTAACCCCAGTGTTGAGTCGCTTGCTCATTCTCGTCCTCGTTTTTTATTGTAGGTGGGAGGCTTGGAGAACTTTTGGTTGATCGACTCCGGTTGCTCAAGACACATGACCGGAGATCGTGGGTGGTTCTCCAGCCTCACCCCGGTGAGTACGAGGGAATACATCACTTTCGGGGACAATGGGAGAGGATGAGTGCTTGCTGAAGGTATGGTGAAGGTGAGTAGCAAGGTGACCTTAAGGAGTGAGGCCCTGGTCAAGTCACTTGGTTTTAACCTGTTGTCAGTATCTCAATTACTTGACGAAGGTTTTGAGGTTCGTTTTAAGTCAGGGGCTTCTCGTGTGCTTGATTCTCGAGGTGATCTTGTATGTACGATCGTCCCCGAGGGTCAAATCTTTCGTGCCGACTTTTCCCAGTCTGTTGGTCCTCCTCGATGCTTTGTTGCTGGCGTTTCGGCCGAGCTTTGGAAATGGCATAGGAGGTTGGGACACTTGAGCTTTGAGTTGCTTTCCCGCTTGAGTGGTCTTGATCTTGTCCGAGGATTGCCTAAGTTGAAATTCTAGAAGGATTTGGTTTGTGCTTCTTGTCGGTATGGGAAAATGGTTGCCGCTTCTCACGCCCCCTTGACGTCTGTCATGACCGAGCGACCTTGTGAGCTGTTGCACATGGATTTGGTTAGGCCAGCTCGTGTTCGCTCTGCTGGTGGGAAGTGGTATGTTCTTGTGGTTGTTGATGATTTTTCGAGGTACTCTTGGGTTTTCTTTTTGGAGGATAAGAGTGAGACATTTGGCTTTGTTCGGGACTTGATCTTGAGGTTGAAGAATGAGAGACATGGAGATGCCATTCGAGTTATACGCAGTGACAATGGCACGGAGTTTAAGAACTCTCATTTTGATGCCTTTTGCAGTGATCTTGGTCTCGATCATCAGTACTCTTCTCCATACGTCGCTTGCCAGAATGGCGTTGTGCAGAGGAAGAACCGGACCCTTTGTGAGATGGCCAGGACGATGCTTGATGAGCATAGGACTCCTAGGCGTTTTTGGGCTGAGGCGGTCAATACCGCTTGCTATGTCTCAAATCGCATCTTCCTTCATGCTTTCAAGAAGAAGACCTCTTATGAGCTGATGCATGGCCGACAACCCAAGGTGAGTCACTTTAGAGCTTTTGGCTGCAAGTGTTTCATTCTGAAGAAGGGCAAGTTGGATAAATTTGAATCTAGATGTTCGGATGGGATTTTCCATGGTTATGCGATTCAGTCTAGAGCATATCGTGTGCTCAATCTTGACACTAACCGAATCATGGAGACTTGTGAGGTAACCTTCGACGAGACACAGCCATGTAGCTCTTCTGCTTTTGAGTGTGCAGGTGATGAGGAGATTGGAGCGAGGATCTTTGAAGATGAGAAGGATGGAGATGGAGACGAGGATGATGATGATGGTGGTGCTCCCGTGGCTGATCGTGTACACGCTACCTCGACTACTATGACGACGATCGAGGATGGACCATCCCCTACACCCACTACGACTGAGGCTGTTCGAGTGGAGGCTGCTGCTAAGGAGGAGGTTGTGTCCAGGCCAGAGGCTCCCCGGCGAGTACAAGTTGATCACCCACCGACGACCATCATTGGTGACCTTCATGAACGCACTACACGGTCGAGGTCAAGGAGCACTTCTCATTTCGCTCATTCTGCCTTTGTTGCGTCGTTTGAGCCCAAAGATATTCGACACGCTTTGTCTGACGAGAATTGGGTGAATTCCATGCATGAGGAGTTGGAAAACTTTGAGAGAAACCAAGTCTGGGTGTTAGTCGATCCACCGCCAAATTGACGTCCCATAGGTACCAAGTGGGTGTGGAAGAACAAAGAGGGTGCGAATGGGATGGTTGTGAGAAACAAGTCGAGGTTGGTGGCTCAGGGGTTCAACCAGAAGGAGGGGATAGACTATGAGGAGACATTTGCTCCTGTGACCCATTTGGAGGCAATTAGGATCCTTCTAGCCTTTGCCGTGGCTAAAGGGTTCAAGTTGTACCAAATGGATGTCAAGAGTGCTTTCTTGAATGGGGTGATAGAGGAAGAAGTGTATGTGAGGCAACCCCCGGGGTTTGAGAGAGAAAAATACCCACACCGTGTATACAAACTCCAGAGAGCGCTCTATGGGTTGAAACAGGCACCTAGAGCTTGGTATGGCAGGTTGAGAGGCTTTTTGCTGAGTAAGGGGTTTGTGATGGGCACAGTTGATAAGACCCTGTTTCTCCTTAAGCATGGGAATGACCTTTTGATTGTTCAGATATACGTGGATGACATAATCTTTGGTGGCTCCTCTCATGATCTTGTTGCCAGATTTACAGATGACATGAGTAGGGAATTTGAGATGTCCATGATGGGCGAGCTGCAGTTTTTCTTGGGTCTCCAGATCAAGCAGTGCAAGGACGGGACCTTTGTACACCAGGCAAAGTACACCAGGGACATGGTGAAGAAGTTTGGCATGAACGACTCCAAGCCGTTGACTACACCGATGAGTACGACTATGGGTTTGGACGTGGACGAGGACGGCGAACCCGTGGACCAGAAGGAGTACCGGAGCATGATCGGCTCCCTCCTCTACTTGACGGTGATGAGGCCAAACATACAGTTCAGCGTGTGTCTGTGTGCTCGTTTTCAGGCTTCACCGAGGACCTCACATTGGCAGGCCGTCAAGCGGATTTTCAGGTACTTGAACTACACTCCTGAGTTTGTTCTTTGGTACTCTGCCTCCTCAACACTCAGGCTTCATGGTTTTTCTGATGCGGATTTCGCTGGGTGTCGTTTGGACCGCAAGTCGACTTCTGGGTGTTGTCAGTTCCTTGGTTCTTCTTTGGTCTCTTGGTCATCTCGCAAGCAATCCAGTGTAGCCCAGTCCACTACAGAGGCCAAGTATGTAGCTGCTGCTAGTTGTTGTTCCCAGCTGCTTTGGATGACCTACACCATGCGTGATTTTGGTGAGGAGTGCTCCCAGGTTCCACTTTTCTGTGACAGCACCAGTGCCATAAGTGTAGCCAAAAATCCTGTCCTTCACTCCAGAACAAAACACATAGATGTGAGATACCACTTTCTGAGGGACAATGTTGAGAAGGGAAACATATCTTTGTCCTATGTCCCTACCCAAGACCAGCTAGCCGACATTTTCACTAAACCACTTGACCAAGTCACTTTCACTCGCTTACGGGGTGAACTTGGGGTGTGCTTTCCTTTCTAGCTGGGTCTTGGAGCTTCTCATGTATATATGTGTCATATGTTCATTTTGTTGCATTCCTGTCATGCATTTTACTTTCTGTACAAAACCTGGTAGGATAGCCATCTTTGGATCACTTGAGCTAGATTTGAGCTTCTCTCATATACATTGATCACTGATGTGCTATGGATGAGATATGTGCATGTTTGGTAATTTGTGGATGTAAATGCTATGCTCTTGATGGTTGTGCCATATATGTATGATGAGATAGAATTTTGTTTGTGAAAATTATAAAATTGTCTCTCTCATGAGTAGATGCTTGTCTATGCTAAATTTGTGCTTAAATGCTTATATCATGCTTAGTTTGTGCTTGAGGATCATATTCTCCTTGCTTGGGGTCAAAGACCTTTTTGTCATTATAAATGTTTAGCCCTTTTGCTTGCTTCGGGAGGAGCATAAGCTTCTTTTTGCCGCAAAGGCACTTCATGTACCATGTTTAATCTTGAAAATGAAATTGGTGTATGAATTGCCTTGTGCTTGTAAAATGAGCTCCTAATCATGTTTTATGCTTTGCTTTTCATATCTTGGGTGCTAAACCGTAGCATGCTTGTCTACCATGAGAAGTCTCATTTTGAGAAGTAGACACATGGCTCGGTGGCTTTAACATGACTTGAGTAGCTTGTGGGCGTTTATAATGATCTTGTGATGAGAATTTGTGATCTTGTATAAACTTTGGATGATCTAGTGCTTTTATGTTCAAATTGGTATAGAGAGAGTCTTGCTCATGAGATGACTATTTCTTTGTGAAAAGTGATTAAAATTGCTTTTAGCCATGTCACATGCTTATATGTCTCTACCTTCTTGATGGCAATGAGCTAGATACACCATGTATACTTTGCTTGCTCTATGTCTCATGTGTAGCATTTTGTTGTGCTCTTTGTATATTTGAGAAGCTTGGTAGATTGTATATGCTTTGACATGCATTTTTCATGAAAACAAGGGGTAGAGTTTCATATACCTTGATTCATGCATTGTCAACAAGGGGGCGAGATTTGTATGATATGGGGAGAATTTTTGGAGAATTTTCATGCATTGGAAGTTTTTTGTGAAAAATTGGTATGCATTTGTGAGATGTTGCATGTGAGGAGAAAAATTGAGAAGAAGAGGTTGCATTTGCTCAGGGGGAGTTTGCATATGTGCAGGGGGAGCTCCTTTGTTTTTCCTGAGTTTTGTGCTTTGTGATGTGCTCTTTGAGAGCTTTGTTTTGTCTCGGCTGTGTCGAGCCGTTGCCGTTGTCTTAGGGGGGCGAGACTTGGATTGGCGAGTGATCGAGTTTTCGCTTGTTCTTTGGCTTTGGATACTTGCTTGGGAGGTTTGTGTTCGTGGTTGTTTTCTTTTTTTTCTCTATGTGATTTCTATGGGTGTTGTCAATGCACTCATCAAGGGGGAGATTGAGGACCAGGTGTGTCCGAAGACCAGTGGAGGGTCACTCCTTAGTGATGAGTGATTGACAATGTTGTGTGGACTGATGCTTGGCTAAGTGTGCAGGTACAGGTTGCGGTTTGACTCGTGTCGGTGCAGGTGAAGAACAAGCGCGAAAGGCCTTAGTCGTGGCGGCCTCCGGGTGATGGAGTGGCAAGTAGGCTTGATTCGATGGACCCGGTGGCCGATGGGGTCAAGTGCGACCCGTGCAGTGCAGGACTGGCGGGCTGAAGTCGTGAACATGGGCCGGTGCAAGGTAGTGGTTGAAGCCCGAAGCTTGCACGCGGGGTTTGGTGGTTTGCCCACAAAACCATCGGTGGACGGTTTCTTGGTTTGGGCCTCAAAACCAAGCCCGGAGGCCCGAGGCGACGGAGACGGTGATCCGGGAGCTTCGGGAAGCTTCAAGGCGGAGGGCACGTGGCGTGATCGCGGGGTTTGCGTCGAGGTGAAGCGAAGCCGCGGTGGAAGCGTGTCCGTCCGATGAAGACTTGACCAAAATGCCCCTGAGGGGTTGTATCTTCATTTAAGCAGTAGGGGTAGCGTGGTCATTTACCTCCCTCCGATAGACTTCGTATAAATAGCGGAGAGGTGGATGGCATCTCTCTCTCTCTCTTGGACTCTAGGGCTTTCTCCCCCGGTAGATTTCTCTGAACTGCTTCTTTTCCCTCTGCATCCCTTAGGCTAGATTCTTGTATAGACTCTGACCTCTGGATGCATGGAAGCATTCGGCGTTGCGGTGATCTCCTAGTCCTCTGTGATTTTCGTGTCATTTTCGGGGCTATTTTTGGGGAGTTTTGTTCTTCACTCGATTCGGGGATTTGAGGGCATTTTCCTTCGGATTTCTTTGAGGGGATCATGGGTGGATGTCTTGCGCATCTTTGTGTGTGATCTTGACCCCTCAAACGCCGAGGAAAGCCTTCGATTCCTGAGCTTTTGGCCGGAGTTCGAGTTCTTGGTGGAGGTTCGTGTGATCCGTGATTCCCGGCGATTTAGTGGCTTAGAGGTCGAGATTTTTGGGGCATAGCTTCATCTTGTGTTGCTTATCATCTCCCCCAAATCTTGTCTCAAGAGCTCTAGCTGTTTGGGAGATCCATCGATTTGAGGATATGTCTCCTCTATAGGGTTCATAGCCTAAATCATTTTTCTGGTGGTGATTCCTTGATCTTTTGGAGGAGATCTTTTGGGCAAAGCTTTCTTGTGTTGTTAAGAAGCTATGGTTAAAGTTTCGTGAGTTTTGGAGTTCGTTTGATCGAGTTTTGGATTTTCCTTCCTTCTCTCGTGGGCTGTTTTTCTCTGTTTTCTGGGGGCTGTCGGAAGTTCCGACCCGGGGTAGGAAGTTCCGATAACTTGTTCAAGGGCAGACAGAAAGTCTTTTTCGGAAGTTCCGACCCTAGGCCGGAAGTTCCGATGGATGGAAGTTCCGACCCTGTACCGGAAGTTCCGATAATGAGTTTTTGATAGCCAGAGAACCTATTATTGGAAGTTCCGACAAAACCTGCTGTAGGTTGTCCTGAGCTTGTTCTTTTCTCGTTTCCTTTTGAGCTTGCTTCCGCTTTGTTTCTAGGCTTGTCCTAACTTGTTCCTAGGGTCAGTAGGTCCGTTGTGACTACGTGATCTTGGCAAGTTTGTGCGGGGTTCTTTGGAAGTGATATTGGGGTTTAGGCCGAGTTCTTGAGAAGAATTTTTATCGGCTCCCATTCACTCCCCCCCTCTCTGGTCGCCAATTCGGTCCTTCACAGTAAAGCACTAGAAGTAGCAAAAATCTTTTCATGTTCACACAAGTCATATTTATCAAATTCTGCATGCAGCTTAAGCTCCCAATTAATGTAAGCGTGAGGATCAAACATACCAGCATATAATGGTAAGTGCTGAATGACATTATGAAGATGAGGGTGTAGTTTGAACTGCTCAAAAATCTCTATATCTCCAGCCATGATTAGTAGAAAATAAGAAACACAAGAATAATATGTTTTCTCCTGTGAACTACTAGGATGTGTTGGGTGTAATTCTCTCAAACTCAACTTGTTCAAAACAAGCTCTTACAAGTTCTTACCAAGCCAAACAGGAGGGGACAACAACAAACAAGTTTGCAAGCCTGGAATGAAGTGTATCGGTGTCGCAGCAACAAAACCTATCAAGTTGTAGTCGAATATGTGGAGCTATAGGTCGGTTGAAACAAGGAATGACTAGCACCACGTTAGTTATAAAAGCAAGCTGAATAATCGTTCACTGGCGGTATTGTGCTGGTCCTTAGCTAAACCATGCTAGAGATGTGAGCCTAGGCACAAAGGTAGTCACCGACCAAGAGCAACTAGCACCGCACAAACAAAATAAACATATTCAGCCCCTTTTTTCTTTCACTTCCTTTCCTCCTCTCTTTCTTTTTTCTCTTCTCTTTTTTCTGTTTTTTCTTCTTCTTTTTCTTTCTTTCACTTTTTTTTGCACAAAACTAAACTCTTTTGCTGAATAATATGACAAATCCACACCAAAGGATGAGTTTACACAGATTGCAGATTGCCAATCTCCAGGACAATTGCGGAACGCTTATAACGAGTTTTGCAACAAGGCTAGATCCGTTGGAGATAAAAAGAGATTTCCAAATTGTATTTAAACACTTGAATCAGACTTAAGATGTATCCGTGATGGCTAAAACGCAGCAGCGATGTATATGATGATAATTGATGTCATGGTGACCAAACGTGATAGAACTCAAAACTGTAAACACTAAGACCAGCAACTCAACACAACTGATGCAACCGAAAACTCAACAAGCCCTAACTAAGCAGTACTAGTAAAGGCTCAAAATGTTTAGAGGATTGCTAGTAACTGATCTACTATATTTTTTTGGCTTTTCTAGACTATAGGAAAATTAAAATAGCAAAGGATTGATAGTCTCTCATCGATAAACCTCGCTCTGATTACAAACTGATGTGAACCCACTCGGGTTTGTGGCCGATCTTTCAATGAGAGTGGGGAGGGATAACTCGATTGGAGGAGACGACATTCACAGCGCGACTACAACCTTTCGAAGGATGTGCCTTAGCAACCGATAAACCACCTCCTATGGCTGTCACGATCTTGTGGAGCGTGTCAACCGCCACTAGGGCACCCGTTCCTGCAAGCAATCAAAGAACAAGCAAGAACAAGTATAACAAGCAACTCAATTGCAAATGTGGAAATGAAAACCAATCTGATATCAAAAAGTTGGGGTTCCGAATTAGGTAGAACAGGTGGTCTAGCCAACACATGCATCTACAAGGAAGTAGCAACGACTAAACTTACAACGAAACAAAACCCAATTTCTTTGTGGTGTCTATGGGTGTATATGAGAGGGTACGGGCACGACCAGGACCTGGTGGGGGATGTGCAACCCTAGGATGCACCCCTGTTGACGGTTGTTAAGTGCTACTTTTATGCCGTCAACTCCTGCATAAAATGAATGGAAAGTGATCATCAACACTAGAATAGGGCTTAAACTAATCATTTCCAAAAGTGTTGGTGATTATTCGAATGCAGGTATTTAGCACAAGAAATGGAGAGAAAGCATGCACATTTCCAAAAGTGAGTATTTCCGCATTTTCTATTTAGACTAAAGTGTTATTCATACTTGAGTGATATGTTATTCTGTTCTTCGCCTGTTCATCGTTTAGAGGCGCGTGTTCTTCACGAACATGCCCCCTCGATCTAGTTGATTAGGTGCACAAGTTTGTATCCCGTTTGTATGACTAGTATTTTAGAATAAAGTGGATATGCTTGCATGCTCTGATTAGAATAAAGTGTGTTCTTGATTCCTTTCTAATAGTTTATGCTAGGTTGCATGAGTAGACTTTTTACTCTTCTAGTGCATAGATCCTGGGTTTATGCATTCGTCTGCTGCATGTTGTTCGTATACGTTGGAAGCATAGTATGGGGTCGAGTGCTCTCTTGCATGCCTTTAGTATAAGCTAGTAGTACCTATAGTGAGTGAGATCAGTTCTCTTCTGTGGTCGTAGTTCTATTAGTACAAAGTGTTGTAGTCCGTTGGCTACGGCAGTAACCACAGCATAGACGTTATGTCACGCTACCGGTTATCATTCGTTCGGCTTATCCCAAGGATAGGTAGAGGCAGTCCAGTAGGTGGTGACAGCCCTTCTGGCCCTTGTTGATCCTTCGCAGCTAGATATAGTCAGAGCTTCGTTCCACATAGATCCGTGTGCCGGAGTCGCCTATTAAGTTAGGGCTATCGGTACCCTAAGCCAAGTTCTATCTAGAGATCGACCTTTAATCTCATCTATAGTACTATCTTTAGGAATCCTCTCCATCCTTGCCTCTTATCTGGGTGTGTCCTTGGACTAACTAGTACGAAGCTAGTACACACATGTTCCCTTGGATTCGATACCCTAGGAATACACTGAGGTGAAAGCTACAACGATATCCGTGCGCTTGCCTATTTATTCATGTGATGCTAAAATACCCAACAAGCTTTCTGGCGTCGTTGTCGAGGAATGGTTGTTGTATCTATCTTCGTACCCAATGGTCCTCTTATCTTTTCATTTTTCTTTATTCTACATTTACCCCCGTTACCCATGGAGAGGCCATCCTTTCACGACCTCTCCACCTCATCTAATGAGTTCACTGATCCATCAACTTCCACACACATCTATGGACTCAATCCCGACCTTATAGCCATGGTTCGGAATCAAACCTTCTCTGGAGCAATTAATGAAGAACCTTATGATCATTTGCAACAGTTTGAGGATATGTGTTCATTCTTGGTTGTCCAAGGAATGACGCAGGAGACCTTGAGATGGAAGTTGTTTCCTTTCTCTCTCACGAAGAAGGCGAAACAATGGTACAACCGTTCGGTAGGGAGCATGAGCGGTGATTGGGAGAAACTACGAGTTGACTTTTGTTCCTCGTTTTCCCTCCTGAAATGCATAAATTCCCTTCCGATGGACATCCTTGATTTTGAGCAACTAGAGAAGGAATCCATTGGTGCAGCGTGGGTGAGATTTTTACACCTCTTGGCATCTTACGCACGCTTGTCTATACCCGAGGGTGTATCTTTGTAAATCTTTTGCTCGTGTCTAGACATGAAGTCTGCCCAGGAGCTTGACACTACCGCTAGAGGCTCGTTTGAAGACAAAACGACAATGGAAGGAAGGGAAATCCTAGATACCCTCTTAGAAGACTCTTTTTTACCTACCAACCATAATGAACCCCTCTGCGATGAGTATGTATCAAGCCATGAGAGTCTCTCAACAGCCGAACCTGAGCCTACGGTTTCCACATCTCAATATTTGACTGTTGAGCCCTCTCTCGAACCACGAACATCGAAGGAAGAAGAGATTCAACCTTCGGAGTTCGCTTTTTGATTCGAGGATGATCCTTCTGAAGACACATAAACACCTCGAATCATCCTAGGCACGAGAAGCCTACGACATTGATGTGCCCTTATGAGGCCCTCGATAAAGTTTCCAATAAGGCATCCACATCGGATTGGTCAAAGGAGTTAGAGCGTACTTCTGAAGAAATTCGGGTTAGCTCAACCTCCACGACTATCTCTTGTTCCATGAGAGGATATGTCGTAGAAGTTGTTCATGACCCTACTGTTGGGGCTTGCATCATATCGAAGTACCTTATGGATACTCTTGTGGGTAACAAGCCCCTGACCCCAATTGATAGACATTTCTGAAGTCCCAAGTGGGGCTACCTTTTCCCATGTTGGGGGATCACTAGGGACGTGCCGATCATTATAGACAAAATTGAGGTGCACTTAGATTTTCATATCTACCCCATCGTCGATTTTGGTCTTCTCCTAGGCGTCCCATTGGATGATCTTCTCGATACATCTCGAGGGAGCCTAAATGAAAAGCGTAGGCAAGCCGCTTCTGCCACCACACCCTTGTTTTCAGAAAGATCTATGGTGAAGCCTCTTCCCAAACAAGACCCACTTGAGGAGTTGATGCATGTATCTCCATTCGCACTATTTGAGCCTATTCTCTTTGAGGTTGTAGAGTTTTCTGCTCCTCAGGAATACAACTCAGAAGACCCTCTTCACCTTTGTGAAGGCAAACGATCATCATCACTCTCAATCGAGTTTGAGCCTCTTCCCGCTGGCCTATACTATGTTGCTCTCGACCCTGATCGGGAATCAACATCGACATTCCACGATGAATCTCTTGAGATGGAGAATTCATGGGCCATGGAAATCTATGAGGCACCGACTCAGGAGTCCAAAGGAAAAGATTCGATTCTTCTAAAGAGCATGGTAGCTTCACTCTTGATATACCTCAGGAACCATGCTTGCATCATGCCTCTCTAGAGTCAGCCATGCTTAGTGCACGGAGCACGCACGAGGAATACAACCACCTTATGGTCCTCTTTTGCAAAAAGTTTAGAAGGATTGTTGTAGATGCATATGTTTACCATAAGCATTGCAGATTTCGTGTATGCACTGTGGCACTAACCTTGCAGCTAAAGCTTCCATTATACATTAAAGATTGGTGGTGAGACGGGAATGACATCACCAATGATAGCTGCAAGAAGTTCCCATGGTTGAGCTTATGACCATAAACAAAGCACTATCAGGAGATAGCCTGGATTAGGTTTGTTTTATTTCCCTTTTAAATAAAAAGCAAGAGGATGCTTCTAGAATAGGTGTCCTTCAGGTATTTTTGGTCCTAGCCTTTCAGGTGAAGATTATAAAGAACGACGGACAGATGACTCCTAAGAGCATGTGAGCTACATCACCTGCTACACCTTGGTAATATATGGTGAGGGAACATTTACAAAAGGAAGCTTGATCTCCACACACTTGAGTTTTGTTGCCTAGCAATGCAAACTTCAAGTGTGGGGGAGGTATGTGAGCATCCCGAGTAAAGTTCCTCTCATCAAAATCTTATCTTGGTTTGGAGATGATGTTAGTTCTTGCATCTTGCCCAACTAGCTAGGTACGTCCTACTTGCCTGATGTTTACCATCGTTTGTAATGCTATGGTTTGAGTGCATGTTTAGCTGTGTGTATTCATAGGTTGTTTTAAATTAAGCATGGTGCTTAGGTTAAAACAGTCTTCTTCAATCAAACAAGACATGGTGTCAAGTTTGATTGATGAACTTTATAGTTAATGCCTTCATGGATATTGGTTATATATGCAGACTAACTCTTACAGAATTTTCGATTCCAAATAGGGTAAGTCATCGAGCTTGATTCAAATAGGAAGGTAAGACAAGGCATGTCGGCCTTGTTGAGCTAAGTCTCATGGTGAATTTATAAAAAAAAGAAACAAAACAAAAAAATGTTTGTTTTCGAATAAAGAATCCTGGTTCTTGAACCATAGAGTCCCTCTTTTGTTTTTCCTTTTTTGTTTGAAGACAGCACTAGATACAAGAACAAGTGTGGGGGAGATCTCCTAAGCTTATCCTCGACATACACACTTGAGATTTCCCACATCGGCATTGCACAACATCGACTGCGCTTTCATGACAAGGGACAAGGTAAACTAGGGTGAGCCAGCTTCCCCATGGGTCAGCTGAACCACTACTGGTCCTCCTTGATTCCCCAATTCTTCAGGAGTGATGGTATGTGCACCCTTTATCTCGTTCTCTCTGATTCATGACTTTGAATGAATTTCAATTCTTATCTGATAAATCAAACTCATGGAATCATGCTCGACTTGCTCTACATGTTTCCGGTGGTTGGCTTGCATATATTTTATTCCTTACCTATCATCTTGATACTTGTGAAAAAAATATTTAGGAAAGTATGCTCATCTAAGTAGTTGGCGTTTGTGATATGGTCAGATGATATGATCTTCTCTCTAATTGCTTGAGTGCTTGGGAATTTTATTTGAAAATATGAAAACCTTTTGCAAAGATCCTCTTTGATATGTCAAAGTCCTACCAAAGCCATATGATGTTTTAGTTGAAAACCTCGTACTCATATGCTGCTTGTTATTGCATTGAGCTTTGTCAAATTGTTGTGACCCTTGTGAGAATTATTTTCATGCTTTCATGATCAAGATAGATTCATGTGCACCCCATATTCCCTGGCTATGCTTCCACACTAGAAGTTAGCATTGTATCATCCATCCATTCCACAAAATAAAGCTCCATGTGTGACCTCTCTCTCTCCAAAAGTATCTTTGAAAAAAGGATATGGGCTATGCAAAAAAAAAGAGAAAAGAAAGAAAATAAAAAAACATGCTCAAAGCATGAGTGCAAAAAAAAGCCCCAAGGCATGAAACAAAAGAGAAGGAAAAAAAGAGAGATTGCCCATGTCCAAAAATGGAAGAAGAAAAAGGAGAGAGATGGAATCATGTAAAAGGGAGTTCCAATAAATTTGATGGTAATAACTAGCACCCGCTCCGGGCCTAGTGTCCACCTTACCATGACCACAACATTCATAATATGTATATATATATATACGGTAGTAACTAGCACCCATTCCGGGCCTAGTATCCACCTTACCCTATCCATAACATCCATACATGTGTACATCTTGATCCGATTGTATGATTTGATTTTCTCCTTGGATCCGGTTTTTGACTTTGCAATATATGTGATACAAGTATGCTTTATCTTTTATCCTACCCTGAGCTCCACATATAGCCATCATTAGAAGTAGGATGAAGAAATGCAATTATAATGACTTGGTGAGGACATGTACACACTGAGTGATCTGAGAGAATCAAATGAGGAGCTAAGCAAGGTTTTGTTTTCGAAACTTATTGCAAAACCTCAAGTTACTTGACATGAGGAATAGAAGTGATTTGAGTCATGATCGTTCCATTCCTCAACTACCCAAGATGGCATGATAGACACTTCACAGAGTTCACAAGTACAAGGTATGGTTTGGAATATCTCTTATGCTCGTTTCATACCTTTGGATATCATGTCTCACCTTGATCTGTTCCCCTTTACTCGGGACGAGCAAAGGTCAAGTTTGGGGGTGTTGTTGACAGCTATTAAGTGCTACTTTTATGCGGTCAACTCCTACATAAAATGAATGGAAAGTGATCATCAACACTAGAATAGGGCTCAAACTAATCATTTTCACAAGTGTTGGTGATTATTCGAATGCAGGTACTTAGCACAAGAAATGGAGAGAAAGCATGCACATTTGATCCAAGCTGTTCAGGACGTCATGGTCCCCCGAACCAAAGGCATGAATATGGCATCGTTATAAACAATCTCAAATGCCAAATTTAATTGCATCATTGCGACAGGCTCGTCGAGACGATCGAAATGGATATATCATTTGTCCACTTCGGAGTCCGAATGAAAGAGATATGCACAAGACAAGATCACCCTCTTGATATCATGTGGGCTCGGTGGGACCCACACCAGACCATGTGGTGATGTGTTGCACATTGGATGTCATGTGTCCATGACACATCATCAATCCATGTGAAGCAACTCCTGACGAATCAGACATTGCCACGTGTGCAACACAAGGATCCAAGGGCCCACCGGGGACCCAAACCACCACGAAACTTGCCATGCACGGAGGATAGATCGTGGGACCCACATATCAGTCACCTAGAGAGAGCACACCGCGAGAAGTGGCAAAGTGGGGTCGGCCGATCCCCACTTCGGCCGATCCGGGAACTCCTCCGTTCATCTCCTGCTTCCACGTGGTGGTCCCTGATTGGTCCTAGAGCGCAGCTCGACATGTTTTGGTGTCCTTTGGCACTCCGAGCAAGCCACCTCCTCCTCTATAAATAGTAGGGGAGGGGCTCCATTTTCTACACACCATCTCACCCAAGGATGAGAGCTTCCCTTCAAAGGAGGGGCCTCTCCTTGGTAGATTAGAGAATAGGAGAGTGAGAGAGGGATTTGTATCTCTATGGATGCTTCGTTCTTCAATTAGAGTAAAGTGAGTATTTCCGCATTTTCTATTTAGACTAAAGTGTTATTCATACTTGAGTGATATGTTATTCTGTTCTTCGCCTGTTCATCGTTTAGAGGCGCGTGTTCTTCACGAACATGCCCCCTCGATCTAGTTGATTAGGTGCACAAGTTTGTATCCCGTTTGTATGACTAGTCTTTTAGAATAAAGTGGATATGCTTGCATGCTCTGATTAGAATAAAGTATGTTCGTGATTCCTTCCTAATAGTTTATGCTAGGTTGCATGAGTAGACTTTTTCCTCTTCTAGTGTGTAGATTCTAGGTTTATGCATTCGTCTGCTGCATGTTGTTCGTATACGTTGGAAGCATAGTACGGGGTCGAGTGCTCTCTTGCATGCCTTTAGTATAAGCTAGTAGTACCTATAGTGAGTGAGATCAGTTCTCTTCCTTGGTCGTAGTTCTATTAGTACAAAGTGTTGTAGTCCGTTGGCTACGGCAGTTACCACAGCGTAGACGTTGTGTCACGCTACCGGTTATCATTCGTTCGGCTTATCCCAAGGTTAGGTAGAGGCAGTCCAGTAGGTGGTGACAGCCCTTCTGGCCCTTGTTGATCCTCCGCAGCTAGATATAGTCAGAGCTTCGTTCCACATAGATCCACGTGCCGGAGTCGCCTATTAAGTTAGGGCTATCGGCACCCTAAGCCAAGTTCTATCTAGAGATCGACCTTTAATCTCATCTATAGTGCTACTTTAGGAATCATCTCTATCCTTGCCTCTTATCTGGGTGTGTCCTTGGACCGACTAGTACGAAGTTAGTGCACACACGTTCCCTTGGATTCGATACCCTTGGAATACTCTAAGGTGAAAGCTACAACGATATCTGTGCGCTTGCGGATTTATTTGTGTGACGCTAAAATACCCAATAGTCCCCATGGGCTCTGACATGATACATGGACCAACGACCCAAAAGACGGTGACGCAACACCCAGGTAGATTCTAGATGTCCACTTGTTTCGGCGATTCCTGTCGAGTCAAATAGAATTTTGTTATGAGACCAGCACCAATGGAAACTCTATAAAATTTCCTTTCCAACCATATAAGGATCGTCCCAAACGAAGTCCGTATGAGGTCGTGGCGTCCGTTGCAAGTTGGCCCAGTCATGTAGTCAGAAAACAGCGCCCAAAACGTGTTGGCCTTAATCTCTTATCATCTTTGTGCCAAAAGTGACGTGGTGGCCTGGTGGAGGACGTGAGTAATACTTGTACTTGGCCCCCAATCAACTTCTTTTGTCTGACCATGCTTTCCATATACGTTTAACACTCTTTTTATCCACGTCAGTATTTCTGAAAATGACAAGCAACATAGATCATGGTGCAACAACAATTCATCAAATGTATCAAATACAATGATGATAAAGAATTGGTTCACCTTAGAATCAAAACTTGCTATTGTGGTTGTATCCGAGATGGTGATGTTCTCATCAGTAGCAGGGGGTACAAACTGGTCGTGTGAGGGTGGTGGTGCCCAAGTCCCTGAGGTGTGAGTCAGATGTGTGTGAGAGTGTGTACGAGGGCTTGCTCTGGCAACTCATGCGTTGTCTGCGTGCCTCGTCTGTGAAAGTGCCTCCTCTTTTTTACAAGGGTCCCTGCTCCTCCTTTTATAGCCACAAGGGGAGGGGTAAAATGGTATCATACTTGGCGTACTAGTGCCGGAGTCCCTGCTGGCACCTCCGTTCTGCAGCCATACGCGATGAATAGTTGGCAACTGTGGTCCGTCGTGTCTTTGATGGTGTGGGCGACCGTGCTTTGACCAGGGCAGTTGGTTCCGAGTAGTCGAGTTGGCTCCGAGTAGTTGAGCCCGAGTGGTTGGCTTCCGAGTTGTTGGTCACCAGCGGCTTCCCAAGCACTCTTCCGAGTTGTTTTGGATTGGCTTTGACCGACGTTGTTCTCCCTTGGACGGCTGCTGACGCGAGCAGGGTAGATAAATGTCATTCCCGAGCACTGTGGGCTCCTGTGGGACGGGACGATTTTGATTGTGGCCTCAGAGGTGGCAGAAGGCCGCCCATCCAGCTTGACTGCGAGGGCGTCAAGTGGGTACGGATCGGGATGCGCAAAAGCCGGCGGGGACTGGTTGGGAGTGGGTCCCATAGGGGTTTGCTTCGCGGGGAAGGGATGGCAAGTCGGAGGCAGAACTCTTGTCGTGTGAATCCTGATCAACTAGTCGGAGGCGGAGACTAGTCGTGCAAACCCCGGGTAGCTAGTCAGTGACAAAATCTTATCATGCAAATCTCGAACTGCCCGGCCTGAGCGTTGATCCTTGTTTTGGGCCAAGGGTCCCACTCGATGTGGGGTCCGTCGTGACACATGTTGAGGATTAGAGGTCTGACCTGGCCTACCCTGGTCTAGCCCCTCGTAAGTAGCCCCCGAACCTAAGAGGGAGTCAAGGACTCGCTTCTAAGGTTCATTGGTTGTAGTTGGGATTGGTAGTCGGGGTCGCTCTTTGTTTCGGTGGGGACGCGCAAGCGCACCTGTCGGGTGTAGCCCCCAAGCCTGTGGTGGAGTAGGAGACTCCACCACGGGGTTTTATAATGTTTCTGTTACATGCCTACCCTTCGAGGCGGAGGTGGCGTGGTTCAGGTGCGTGTTTGTGACCGTGCTTTGCCAGGCGCAGCTGGCCTCTGGCCAGTCTCGTCGATGTGACGGTGCGAGGGCGGGCCCTTAGCGCTGCCGCTGCTCGGGTGCTGTGTACGGGCGGCAATGCGCACTCACGAGGCGTACAGTTCTCCGCAACTATGTGCGGCTCGATGCTATCACCGCCCGGGCCTATAAATAGACCCACCCTTGCATAGCTTGTGGCACCAAGGTGGTGAGATGGAGAAGAAAGTTGCCCTGTCACTCTTCTTGTCGGGAGGGGTTCGTCCCCCCGAGTGTAGCAAAGGATCTCGCCGATCTTGGAGTTAGAGGGATGCTTGCGAATGGAGAGGGATGGATGGGTTGGTTGCCCTCTTCTTCCTCAGGCTCGAACCTCTCGTCTGGGGGTCAGGTCTGAGGGGATTAAGGCCTTCCCATTCTTTCTCGTAATGCTCGTGCCGTAGTCGTCTCCACCCACCAACCGCACTGCTGCTCATAGCGCTGTTTCTTCATGGTAGTGCTGGTGGTGGGCTGGCGGCTTTAGCAACATGATGACCTCGGTCGCTGCAGGCATCTCCCCGGTCGGTGTCATGCTCCTCTACGGTGAGGCGACGGGGCGACCTCTAGTTTGGGGAGCAGTTCAGCTGTCATGGCTCGAGTTTCTCCTCTGGCGAGGATGTCATACACCACCAGAACCGCTTGTTCATGGTGCGCTCGACATCCTGGGCGATTTTGTGGGTGCCCAGCTTGTAGTCGTTGTTGCTGTGCTGGGCGGGCATCTCCCCGAGTTCCATGGGGAAATTCTTGGTCCGATAGGAGTCAGAGAGAGGTTTACGACACGAGTCTGTATGCAAAGCTCGATGCGTCCTTCGACTTCGACGGATTCAAGATTAAACACCACCGCATCGGTGGTGCTTTGTATTTCGATCCTTTTACACGGTCTCGTTGACTGGCTTCTTGTACCTTAGGGTTTAGGGTTTATCTGAATAAAGACGCCCCCCTGTTCCTTTATCGTGTCTGTACCTGCTCGAGTTCGAGCGGCTGCGCGCTGCAAGGTTGCATGTCGGCCCGGATGTTATTGCCGAAACGTGCCAGGTGGTTCCGCTGCTACTTCTCGCTCCTTGAACTGCCGAAGCAGAGGATTAGATCTATTGGTTGCACTTATTAGGGGCGTCATGGGCCGTGTGGCCTGACGCGAGGGGGCGTGACCCTTCATCTTCAAGAAATTGTCACAACGCTTGTCTTCGGCTGACCATAAATCCCCATGGCTTATTGAGGGTTTGCCACTTCACTCGCCCCTATCACTATTCATCTGACAAAACCGCCGCGCAGAGCAAGTTTCTACGCTTCTCGCTTCCCCCAATCCAGCGATGGCTGACGGGAAGCGTCCTGCCGAGGATCCCCTTGACTCGAAATGAGCGGGCCGCCGCCTCGCCTTCACTAGCGCCTCACCCACCTTGGGTCGGATTTGTTCCCCCTGCTCATGGATTTTTCAATCTTGCCACGGTTTTGACGTTTTTGTGCTTCCCTCGTTTCGCAGGGCGATTCGGGGCACCGCCGGCCTGTCCTCCATCGTAGTGGTCGCGGCCGCCTCCTCCGACTCGTCGGCGTCCAGGTCACGGGAGGCTTCACCGCCACCGGTCCACGGCAGGGGTGCCGCCCAACAGGCGGTCCCGAATCCGCCGGAGGAGAGGGCGTGGATGCAGCGTCGGGTGACGACGTGCTGCGTCAGGTACGAGAGCTAGAGGGGTCCCTACGCTGTGCAGGGTGCACTTGAGACGTCGAAGGGGGAGACCGCCGAGGCGTGCGACGCGATGCATGATGCCGAGGCGTGTGACGTGATGCATGATGCCGAGGCATGTGATACTATGCATGACGCTGAGGCACACTTCGCAGGTTCACTCTTGACTTCCTCTTGGTTTCTCTGGGTGGTTATGTTCCCACTGACACTTGTTTTCGATGCAGGCTAGGAGGAAGAGGTATTCTTCCGTCATGCCCAGATGGAGGAGTTGCGCTGTTGCCTCAATGATCTCGAGACCCGCCACGACAACCCTGTGAACGCGACGGGTTTGCTATCGACGCGGTGAGGCTGAACTCAGTGCTACTGCCCGACCGCCTCCGCGATCTCCCAGGGCGCATCCAAGAGATGGTGCAGTCGGCAGTGCACCGTGACGTGGCGGACACGCTTGGTGCCGCTGACCTTCAGGCTGGGGAGGACGAGGTGGCACCCTTGTTCGGCATCATGCCCCTGGGATGGCCAGCAAACGCTCCTACGCACCGGTGCCGGCTTCGAGCAATCTACTACACGCCAATGCGGACGCCATCGTCGAGGCGACCGACATCGTCGAGCTCCTTCACCAGGGCGGCGCAGGTGGCCATGGTAGTGCCTAGATCATCGTCGCCAACTAGTTCTTCTTTTTGTTTGTAATAATGTTGTTGTCGATCCTTCCTGATCGACGTTAGTCTTGAACAATTTGGATGAAATGTGGCCGGCCCGTTGGCTGGTTTAATTACCTTTCTTGTTTTTCATGTTCGATTATTGATTTTGTGTGCACGACGTCAGGTGTGCGGCGCGAAATTGTCGAACACGCTCGTGTTGTCTTGTCATCTGCCAACGTGCGCTCCCATGTCTCGTCTTGCCAATGTGGCGAGGGAAATAATTGTGCCCCGCGCGTCCGAGTAGTTCCTTCCCTGCCGCGCCCGAACGCATCGTCCGAGTAGTCGGCGAACAGCTCCAAGTCGGGGACGCGAAAGTTGTTGAATCAAACTCCTTCCAGCACCGGGTGCACCTTTTGAGGTTGCCAATCAAAAGGATGGGGAGGGGACACAGTTCACCTACCCCATCAGTGGGCCCAGGCATTTATTGCCACTGCCCACGTCTCCACGTTTCCAGTTGCACCCCCATTTTTTATCGCACAAAAGGGTCGCTAGTTGGGATTCCTCCTGTTTTCTCGCATCTCTCGCCTGTCTTGACCTACTCACCCTTCTCACCCCTACCTACAGCCGTGCTTCGTGTCATCGTCGCTGTCGTGCCCTCGACCGCTCGCCACCATGAGCGCCACACCCATGTCTCTCCGGAGGAGGGGGAGAAGCGGATCTTCAGCCTACGCCGTTCCACTTTGTCGCCGGTGCCATGTCGAACTGACAGCGCTCCACCATCGCCCTCGCGCAACTCCAAGGGCTTGCGGAGGCGAGGATGCTCCCGCCTCTGACTGCGGTAGAGGAGTGGCGCAGGATGGGAGGATCACCCCCTGCCACCGTCGGGGTACGTGGTCTCCTTCGTGGCCTTCCACGACCGCGGGTTCTCCGTGCCCACAGGGAGGTTCATCCGTGTTGTGCTCCTCGAGTACAACCTCGAACTGCAGCATCTCAACCCAAACAACGTCCAATAGATGGCGGCGTTCGAGGTGTTGTGCGAGGGGTACTTGGGCATGGATGCCCATTGGCACCTCTTCCGCTACTTTTTCAAGTTCGTGATTCAAAAGAACCACGGCCGCCCCGTGTTGATCAGGTGCACCGCCCTACGTATGAAGCAGGGTAGGGCGACAACTACATCAAGGGCGGCCTGATGAGCTCAAACAGCGGGTGGCACTCGAAGTGGTTCTACCTCAAGAACGACCCCGAGTGCCCGCTCCTCGAGTTCTCCGGGAGGTGCATCGATCTGGCCCTCAAGGGGTGGGCCGACGGACCCTCAAGGCGGATTAGGATAGACTCCTGCAGGGCTGCAAGGATGCGCCGGCGATCCTGTGGGCCTGGAATGTGGATCTGGCGATGGTCATTGGCAATTACCACACAATGGGAATTCTGCCACTGCGGTGGCGCACCCTCAGGTTGTACCAGATGACGGACGACCGGGTTCCCTTCAAGGGGACAGTGACGGCCAACCCCCTACCCTTAGTGTTTAAGGTTCGGCGCAGGGTGAGAGTGGCCGTGGGGGTCGCAAACAGCCTGTGGCTGCCGGCTGCGCTTCTGCCCTTGCTCACCAACGAGGACACCAAGTCCATCGTAAGTGCTCCAGTTTGTCTCTTTTTCTTTAGACCTTCCTGATTTCCCCTTCGCCGTCTGACGTCTCGCTCAATTAGTTGAGGAGCGCGATTGCCTTGCCTGCTAAACCTCCACTTCCTGATGACAAGGTACGGAATCACATCTCCGATGCCAAGCTCAAGAGGCGCAAGGACCGCCGCATGGAAGGTGGTGGAGGTCGAGAAGCGGACTCGAAACGAAGTCCGAGCGAAACAGAGGAGGGATGAGAGGAGGGCGTCTCCTCGGACGAGGACCCCTCGTCGTCACCCGACAACTCCTCGGCGGAGGAGGAGGTCGGAGATGAGGAATGGTGGGAGGCCTTTGGCGCGATGCAGGTGTCACTGCCGAAGGAGCCTCCGGCGACAATGGCGGCTGCCCCACCGTTGCCACAGCAAGGAAGGCCCAACTCCTGTCGGGGGCCGCCGCAGTCCGGCGGTGACGGAAGTGGAAGTTCCCGAGATGGGTGGTCGCACCACTCTCCTCGTGACGACAGGGATGAGTCACGTGCCCGCACACTCATCTGATCGTCATGACTCCGAGAGCCGAAGGGATTCTTGCCGGTGCGTCGACTCTTCTCGTTGGGATGAGCCCCGCAACTCATCAGATCGCGTTTCCGCAAGTAGTCCATAGCATGAGAGGTCGCATTCCCCTAGGGCGTGCCCATTGCGGGGGAGCACCCAGTGTCGCCTGCGGCTTCTGCAGTGAGGGTACAGGATAATGGGTAGGCCGGCTGTTGCCTCCTCCACCGGTGCCTCCCCCAGCCAACCAGCCGAGGATTGCCGGGGGCGGTCTCGTACTTTGGTTTCCCACCGTGAGGTGTCAGGTCCCCATCGCGTGGCACGTTGAGGCAGAGGAGATGACTCCCTGCTCAGTTGGTGGTGAGGCCTTGGTCGGCCATGCCACACCCCTCGCGAGCGAGACCCCGACCGCCGCCCCAACACCCAGCATCCCTTCTTCAGTTGCGGGAGGCAAGAGGCCGACCCTCTTGGCCGGTTTGGCCTATTCGGGTGCCAAGCGTGCCCGCATCATTTCAGCGAGGTAAGTCCCGACTTGTTTCCTACCTCGGCTGATTTCTATTTGTGCGGCCAGCACCGCTCGTTCCTTGTTTTTCTATCATTAACGGCCTCGATCGCAGCCATGTCGTCGTGAAGACTCCCAGGGTGGTGCCTTAGAAGATACTGCATCAGGCGGCCAAGGAGCCCGCCGACTCATCCTCTATGATGGTTCTGCCGCAGGTCCCTTCGACCGATCCCGTCGGGGCGACGGCGGAGAAAGAGGTGCCTCCTCAGGCGCTGGGGGTGCCTTCGGGAGGCGGCAACAGTTACGGGACCATTGGATCCTCACTGGGCCTGGGCATTACGAGGGACGACCTCTCAGAGGAGGTGGTCTCCATGCTGCAGGCGGACTTGGGAAGACAGTTGGCTGGGTCAGCAGCCCCTGTCCCTGAGGAGGCAACAGGCCATCCCGGAGCGGAGGAGGTCGCCCTGCTTGTCAGCCTCTCCGATGTCGCGGGAGGTGGTGGTGCAGATTTTGTGGGCCGCACGCCTGCACTTCTTCTGGAGGCCGCTGCTGAGGCCATGGAGGACGTGGTCGTGCCCTCTCCAGCGCCCGGCGTGCTCCCGACCGTGGAGACCCCGGAGGCTGCCGTCGTTGAGGATTCCCATCCGAATGGTGGCCGAGGGGATGTGGGTTCCTTGCCAGGGTAGGCCACCTCCCCATCTGGTGTCACCCAGGTGATTGGTGAGCGCTCCGAGGACCCGATCGAGGTGTGAGTCGGGGCTCCAGAGACGGAGGCCGCGCGCCTGGTCGGAGCAGCAGATCCTTCGTTCGAAGGGCTCTCGCCTGATGCGGATTGTGCTTCATCGTTTCCCCATGACCTCCTCGGGGCGAGCTCATCGGACTGCTACCTCAGGCTGTTGATGCAGGTCACAAGGGAGGAGGGCCGCGGCGAGGTCTGCCATGGGCGGCTATTATTTTCCGAGCACAACAACAACAATCAAGTGTTCTTCTCCATCGACAACGAGGCAGAGCGGTCGTCGCACTGGCTCTTCGAGCAGGGCTTCCGCCTGATGGAGATGGGGTTCAGGGACATGCTCGCACCCGCCATGAAGTGAGCGTAATTTCTCTGTGTCTTTCCGCCTAGCTCTGCGTTTGTGTCGTCCTTGTTGACACAAACGTGTTTTTGTCAGAGCAGGACTTTATCGAGTGCAACCTTGACAAGTCCCGCTTCCTCGTCGTGAGGCCGGGCATTGGCATGCCGTCGACGCCCTCTGAGCTGAGAAGATGCAGCTTGAGGAGTAGCTAGTCACATCCCACCAGGCTGCCGCTACAGCTGAGGTCCGCGTCAAGGCGGTCTCCCTAGAGAAGGCCACCCTTGAGGCAAGGCTGGCGGAAATGGAGAGGTCAACGGTCGAGGTGCGCTCAGCCACCAAGGCTGCTGCTCGGGCTACGACCGAAGAGAGGGACACCCTCCAGGTAAAGTTGGCCGAGGCGGAGAAGTCGGTGATGGGCTTGCGGGAGGATTTGATCCATGCCCAGATCGACCTCGAGACGACCAACAACCAGGCGGTCACGCCTAGTGTCGACCTCGCGAAAGCCACTAACGAAGTGACCCAGCTCTGTGCTCTTACCAGCGAGTGGGTGGAAGGGATCACCAGTAAGTCACTTTCATCGAGACCTTTGGTTCTTCTCTTTCTTATTTTTCCTTCCGAGTAGTTTCCGTGAAGTTGTAGTTTTGGCTTTTTGTTGGAGCAGCCCTTCGCACTCAGCGCGACAGCCTGCAGGCCAAGCTTCCGACCAATGAGAGCTTGGTCGTTTCATCCATCACCAAGAACCAGGAGCTGACGGTGCTCGTTCAGTCGTTGAGCGAGTAGCTGAAAGGTGTGGAGAGTGTCTCCTTGTCTCGTTCCCTCTTCTGGTGATGACTTGTCATGACACATCTGCCTTTCGTTTTTCCCAGAGGTGGTCGAGACACTCGAGCAGTCTCGTCAGTCTGGTGCCGCGGCCCAGAGGACTCTCCTGGAGAGGGATACTGCACACCAGGTGGTAACTCAGGCCGTCGAGCAGCTGCTGGGGAAATTCGGTGTCGAGGCTGGCGCGTCGGGTTGATCTTGGGGAGAGCTTGTGAGCAGGCGTTAGAGATGGCACGGGTCGTGTTGCGCAGGGTCATCTCCATGTTCATGTCGTATTATCCAGACCTAGAGCGCAGACCTCTGAGTGATGGGTTGCTGCCTATGAAAATCACCATTACGACGCGATCGAAGCAGGTGCCACCACCTTTGTTGATGTTGTTTCTACCACTACTTTGAAATATTTAGGGCTGGTCGATGATGACCAATAAACAGTTAGGATGGATTTATCTCACTTGTCTGCTTATGTAACAAACTAAACCCCTCTGGGGCGCCCCCTTGTTGTGGGCTTTGGCTTCGATCTACTTGTTTTTTTCAACAGTTTCCCCATTTCCTCGAGTACTTTAGGTCTATGGGTCGAGGGAGTATGGCATCAGACGTCATAGGCTTTACCCAGTTCCGTAGTCGCCGGGGCGTAGGAGCTTCGGGGGTGTAGGTTGTACTTAGTCGTGTAGTCATACCACCTAGACCCGTAGCCCCCGAGCAACTTCGGAGGGTCGGGGCGTAACAAGCGATTATCTTAAGCAAATTTTAGAGCAAGAACTAGTCGAGACGGTTGCTTTGTTGCGTTTAGGGATGAAAGGGGGTCAGCCCGAGGACTTGGACTTTGCTCGCAAGACTTCGCACCTTAGTCGCGGGGGCGTGAGTACATGTGTTGAACAGAAAATGTAGTTACTACATGTAGTTCAATCATTTTAACATTTGCATTTTCGTTGGATGCTCGATGACCTGACATATAATAATGAGAGAAAAAAAGACCAACTTGATATCATGTACTGATTATGAAGGGGGAAAGGGTATGTCAGAGGTTTGTCTCTACACAGCCCACAGGGGGGTTAACCCCAGTGGTTTAGATTCAGATGGGGGTGATCTAGAGCTAAGGAATAGATGGTTATGCGAGAGCACACGGAACACGGCGAGTTTATACTGGTTCAGGCCTCTGGAGAGTAAAACCCTACGTCCAGTTGTTGGTGTCGATTGCTTGAGGATTGATTGGTGCGTACAACACAGGACGCCTTGCTCGCCTTATATTGGCCAGCGAACAAAGTCGGTCGCCCACAGTCCTAGTCGGTTAGGACCAGGAGACCTGAGTCTAGTTGATTACAACTATTTCCATATTCTCCGGACTGCCTGTCGGATCCGCCACCGTCTTGTCGTGCACTCCAAGTTTGTAGAATCCCGAGAGTAGCGAGGTCAAGTGCCGACCTAAAGGAAGTAGACTTCCAATAGGTTGAAGCGACGATGAAAAAACAGAGGGTGTTTGAAAAACACTCTCGTAGAGTAGTCCTCGAGTATTGAAGTAGGCAGCAAGACTGCTTCGATGATCCAAAAAAGGAGGAGAAGAAGAAATCAGCTCAAGAGCCGACTTGATGAGAAACAAGGTTTCTCAGAAGGTCGAAGTGACGAGGAAAACAAGAGGGTGTTTGAAAAAACACTCTCGTAGAGTAGTCCCCGAGCATTGAAGCGGGCAACATGGCCAGTTTGATGGTCCAAAAAGAAGCGAAGAGATCATGTCGTGGTTATGGAGAATCAGTTATAGAGACACCCAGATATCTTGCATGGCTGCAAAGAGTCTGGCAGAGCCACTCGAGGCATGACGACCTCAAGAAGGTCTCATGTTATTAGCACCCAAGCACCTAGAGATGCCTGGCAGGGCCAGTTTGGCGTGCACCCCACAGAGAGGCCTTCATTCCGTGAAGCAAACATTCCAATGGTGTCTAGAACAGTCTGGCAGGGCTAGAAACACACACTGACTAGGTTGGCAGGGCCTGAATAGTACCAAGGCCGTGAAGGGCCAAGGAATTGAGGCACATCGACCTCTAGGAAGGCCATTTTGGTGCCCAGACGACCATCATAGCTGCCAGTCATCTAGCAGAGCCAGGGTACCATGGTATTGTCGACCAAGGTAGCAGGCACACCGACCTTCAGGAGGCCCGTCGAAATCGTAGACTTGGTTGATCTGGACTTCAAGCGCCCAGACGAATCTGGCAGAGCAGCATGGCACGCCTACCTCAGGAAGGTCTTCAATCAAACCTACGACCATTCTGCTCAGGAAACAGAAATATAGGTTGATTGGTATAAGGTCCGTTTATGTGTAGAGCCGTAGCGGGTGCACCAGGACGCAGAACCATGGCGGGTGCGAATGTCATTGGATGAGGTCGTAGCAGGTCGTAGAACTGAAGAGGTCGTCGAACTAGCAGGTACAAGACCATATAGCAGCGGGGCCATCTGACACGGAGTCAGGATAGTTAAGGAAGCAAATTGTAGATTCATGGGGGCAATAATGCAGGGTAGCATAAGATCACCAGCCAACTTGCTCAGCACAACGTGACAGAAATCGCATCCGACAAAAGTATTGTCCGAGCGCAAGAGACGAAGCCTGGCAAAAAAGCACACACTGTGCAGGTCACAGGTGGCAAGTCTGGCAGAGAATCACATGTGAATAGTGCACTTTGCGTCAGGTGCAGGACACCCAGCCTTGTCGTCATGTGTACAGTGACCAGAGTCACATGCCAACACTGTAGAAGTCGACTGAGTGCGGAACTCAGCTATAAATAGGGCAGGAGCCCAAAGGCAAGGCAATAACCACGAAGGAGATCATGGAGTTCCGTTGTAGCCAAAGTATCATGCCATGGGCATGCATCCGTCCACCAGAGTGTAGAAGAAAGAAATTGTAGAAGCTTGGAGCTAGAAGAATACTTGCGAAGTGTGGAGTAATCTACCGATCTCTGTGCCCGCGTCCACCGAGGAATCTAGAAGGAAATCGGTGTCATACTCCAGATTCTTGGCTAGTAATAGATACTCATTGAGGCCTGGTGGCGAGTAGAGTTGGTGGCGAGTGTGCTAGGTCCCAGAGTCTAGCACACACCCGGGGTGAAGAACGCATCTGCATGCAAAAGTCGGGGCCCTAAACAACTTGCTAGGGGCAGTGTTGAGCGACCGATCCCCGAGAGGTCTCCACGAAGGTCTGGAAGCCAGAAGAAAACTTGTGATGTGCTCTGCTATAGCAGAAAGCATGGCAAGATTCGCTCTAGGTAGGTCAGATCTTCAATAATGCCCTTTATGGGAATGATCTAGTTTGTATCTTGTAACTGGTCAAGGACCGGATGGGGCTTATGACGACCATGTAGACATGGGATCATGTATGTAAAGTTAACACTCTTCTGTCAAATCATATGTAATAATATGCGTAGAGGAATTGAATCCCCTACGACCTGTTGTGACACCTTCAGGGTATCGACCGACCTTAAGAAGGTCGGGGATGCTATCAAGACGACCTGATAGCAAGTAGTATCTCACCGACCTCAAGAGAGGTCATGACGACCTAGTAGGCCACCAATATAGAATTCCGAATAAATTGCAAAATACCGCACTCAATTACCATTGAGCCGTTGGCGCAATTATCCGTTGAAAAATAGCCGTTGGAGAAAATGTGACGAGGACATCACCGGCTCGTATACGACCATAATAGCAAGTTTTGATTCTAAGGTGAACCAATTCTTTATCATTGTATTTGGTATATTTGATGAATTGTTGCTGCACCATGATGTATGTTGCTTGTCATTTTCAGAAGTACTAACGTGGATGAAAAAGAGTGTTAATCGTACATGGCGAGCATGGAGGACCAGAGAAGTTGATTGGGGATCAGTCCAAGTGTTTCACACGTCCTCCACCACGCCACCACGTCATTTTTGGCCCAAAGATGGAAAGAGATCAAGGCCAACACGTTTTGGGCGCTGGATTCGGACTGCATGACTGGGCCAACTTGCAACGGACGCCACGACCTCATACAGACTCCGTTTGGATATTCTTTATATGGTTGGAAAGATAATTTCATAGAGCTTCCAATGACACCGCTCTCATGTCAAAATAATATCTGAGTCAATGGGAATCATCAAAAAAAGTGGACGTCCAGAATGTGTCAAGCTGCTGCGTCGCTCGGTTTTGGCCTGTTGGCCCGTGTATCATGTCGGAGACCATAGGGGCGCGTCCTAGGGTTGGAGCACGACCCCCACCAGGTCCTGGTCGTGCCCCTATCCTCTCATATACCCCCATAGCTGTCACAAACAGATTGGGTTTTGTTTCGTTGTAAGTTTAGCCATTGCTACTTCCTTGTAGACGTGTGTGTCGGCTAGACCACCCGTTCTACCTGATTCGGAACCCCAACTTTGTGATATCAGATTGGTTTCCATCTCCCTATTTGCAATTGAGTTGCTTGTTATACTTGTTCTTCGATTGCTTGCAGGAACGGGTGCCCTAGTGGCGGTTGACGCGCTCCACAAGATCGCTGCAGCCATAGGAGGTGGTGCATCGGTTGCTAAGGCGCATCCTTGGAAAGGTTGTAGTCGGGCCGTGAACACCATCTCCTCCAATCGAGTTATCCCCCACGCCTCTCATCAAAAGATCGGCCACAAAGCCCAACAGGTTCACATCAGTTGCATTGTCAACTGATGAGGACATCACCGGCTCGGATATGACCATAATAGCAAGTTTTGATTCTAAGGTGAACCAATTCCTTATCATCATTGTATTTGGTATATTTGATGAATTGTTGCTGCACCATGATGTATGTTGCTTGTCGTTTTCAGAAATACTAACGTGGATGAAAAAGAGTGTTAATCGTACATGGCAAGCATGGAGGACCAAAGAAGTTGATTGGGGACCAATCCAATTGTTTCCCACGTCCTCCACCAGGCCACCATGTCACTTTTGGCCCAAAGATGGACAGAGATCAAGGCCAACACGTTTTGGGCACTGGATTCGGTCTACATGACTGAGCCAACTTGCAACGAACGCCACGACCTCATACAGACTCTGTTTTGGACGTTCTTTATATGGTTGGAAAGATAATTTCATAGAGCTTCCAATGGCACCGGTCTCATATCATTATAATATCTGAGTCGACAGGAATCATCGAAACAAGTGACATCTAGAATCTATCAAGGTGCTGCGTCGCCCGGTTTTGGCCTGTTGGCCCGTGTATCATGTCGGAGCCCATAGGGGCGCGTCCTAGGGTTGGAGCACGACCCCCACCAGGTCCTGGTCGTGCCCCTACCCTCTCATATACCCCCATAGCCGTCACAAACAGATTGGATTTTGTTTCGTTGTAAGTTTAGCCATTGCTACTTCCTTGTAGACGCGTGTGTCGGCTAGACCACCCGTGCTACCTGATTCGGAACCCCAACTTTGTGATGTCAGATTGGTTTCCATCTCCCTATTCGCAATTGAGTTGCTTGTTATACTTGTTCTTGCTTGTTCTTCGATTGCTTCTAGGAACGGGTGCCCTAGTGGTGGTTGACGCGCTCCACAAGATCGTTGTAGCCATATGAGGTGGTGTATCGGTTGCTAAGGCGCATCCTTGGAAAGGTTGTAGTCGGGTCGTGAACGTCGTCTCCTCCAATCGATTTATCCCCCACGCCTCTCATCGAAAGATCGGTCACAAAGCCCTGCGGGTTATCATCAGTTGGGAATCAGAGCGAGATTTATAGGTGAGAGACTATCAATCCTTTGCTGTTTTTTTCCTATAGTCCAAAAAAGCCAAAAAAAATAGTGTATTAGTTTACCTGCAATCCTATAAACTTTTTGAGCCTTTGCTAGTATTGCTTAGTTAGGGCTTGTTGAATTTTCGGTTGCATCAGTTGTGTCGAGTTGTTGGTCTTAGTGTCTAATCCTTTAGAGTTTTGAGTTCTATCACGTTTGTTCACCACGAGATCCATTGTCATCATATACATCGCTGCTGCGTTTTGGCCATCACAGATTCATCTTAAGTCTGATTCGTGTGTTTAAATACAATTTGGAAAGCTTATCTTAATACCTTTCCAATGGATCTAGCCTTGTCTCGAAATTCATTTTGAGCATTCCGCAATTGTCCTGGAGATCAGCGATCTGCAATCTGTGTAAACTCATCTTTTTGAGCTAATTTGTCTTGTTATTCAGCAAAGGAGTGAAAAATAGTGAAAGAAAGAAATAAAGAAGGAAAGCAAATAAAAGAAAAAAAAGGCAAAAAAAAAGGAGAGAAAAAAAGGCAACAAGAGAGAGAAAAATGCTGAATTTGTAGTTTTCCTTTGTGATGTGCTAGTTGCTCTTTGTCGGTGACTACCTTTATGCCTAGGCTCACGTCTCTAGCATGGTTTAGCCTAGGACCAACACAGTATCTCTGTTAAATGATTATTCAACTTGCTTTTATAACTAATGTGGTGCTAGTTCATTCCTTGTTTCAGCCCACCTATAGCTCCAGATATTCGACTACAGCTTGACAGGTCTTGTTGCTGCGGCACCGATACACTTTCTTTGAGGTTGACATCTTGTTGGTTGTCGTCCCCTCCTGTTTTGCTTGGTAAGAACTTGTAAGAGCATGTTTTGAACAAGTTGAGTTTGCGAGAATTACACCCGACGCATCCTAGTAGTTGACAGGAGAAAACAAAATATTTTGTGTTTCTTGTTTTCTACTAATCGTGGCAAGTGATATTGAGATTTTGAGCAGTTGAAGCTAGACCCTCATCTTCAAGGTATCATTCATCACTTGCCATTATATGCTGGTATGTTTGATCCTCGTGCTTACATTGAATGGGAGCTTAAGGTAGATGCAAAATTTGATAAGTATGACTTGTCTGAACATCAAATGATTTTTTCTGCTTCTAGTGCTTTAACAAACTATGCTTTGACTACATGGAAATATATTTGTAGGCACAACAAAGTTCCACAAATTTGGAAAGATTTTAAAATGCTTTTTCAAGATGAATATGTTCATGAATATTATGCTAATTGTTTGCTTCCAAATTTAGACAACTTGAAGCAAGGTAGTAGGACTGTCAAGGAATACTATCATACCTTTAAGATTTGTGTCATTTTTGGTGGATTGCAAGAATGTCGGGAAGATAATATGAGTAGGTTCATGAAAGGGCTCAATTCTGATATTCGAACCTTGTTAGTTAGCAAATCGTACAACAATATTGGTTCATTGTTTTGGCTTGCTGTGAGTGCTGAAAAGGAAATTCTTTCATCTGTGAGTAGTTGCAAGAATGATGTGACCCATAATGTTGGAAATTTGTCCACTCTACTTGCTAATCAAGAGCAACAAGTTGTGGAACCTGTTGCTGATTTGATTTTGTCACATGATGAATTGCTTGTTGTTCCCTGTGAAAAATAGAACTTGTGTGCTGATGTTTCTTTTACTCCTATGCCACAAGTAGTGAATAAGAGTGATACTTTTTGTTTGGATCCATACATATGTGCAGAAGAAAAGCTTTTTCATCCTATTACTTGTGCACAAGATGAACTAAAATTGTTGTCTTCTTTGAATACTCTAGGTTATATTGAATTTGATGTTCTTTGTGATTTAAATTGTATAGAGGAGAAACTTTTTGTGTATTCCGAATTGAAATGTTTGGCTGATCATACATATCACTTTGTTGGCAAATATAATTCTAAAGGAGAATATTTGGTGCATAGAATTTATATTTGCTCAGATCTGAAATCTCCTTTTGGGTTATATGACCATGATAAAATAGAGGGTTGCACTAAAGCTAACAATGTCATGCAAAGTCCTTCTAGTTTTTCTCTTAAGCAACAGGGTCAGCCCAAAGAAGGGGAGCATTGCTAGTACTCGAATTGCAGTATACAAGTCGCTCCATGTTCCAACATCGAGGTAAGGACCTTTAGATGCCACCGGAGCAAGTAGAGGACGACATGCAGCCAAGAAAAAAGGAGAGAATGATGAGGACATCACCGGCTCGGATATGACCATAATAGAAAGTTTTGATTCTAAGGTGAACCAATTCTTTATCATAATTGTATTTAGACCTGGGAATGGATTGGGCTTAATCCATATCCAATTGGACTTTTGGCACTTGGATATCGTTGGATTTGGACATAGTTGGATATGGACATCCATTAGCATTAGATCCAATGTCGTTGGATTTCACTGGACAAGGGAAACAGGATAATCCAATCCCTGTTGGATTTGTCTGTAGATGGCCGGCGGAGACCCTCCGGGGGCATGGCGGCGGCAGGGGTTGTGCCAATCCCGGTAGTTTCTACCTTAGGACAGGTCGTAAGGTAGATTATATTGATATGGAGCTGCCAGACAGCAACTCTGGGTGGAAGTCGGAGTGGTTCTACATCGCGAACTAGAAGTCGGAGCTCCTGAAACGACCGGGATTTGGGCCAACCAAGGTCCCTGAGTGGGATCTTGTGTTGACGTCTCGTGAAGAAGAAGAGATCGCACCGCTCCTTGCTAGGGTGGCCGAGCTCAAGGAGGCCGGTCTGACTGGAGGGGCAGTAGCGATTAGTTTTAGTCGTCGCCTGATCCAACCGATCAAGGATCGCATGCATCCGACATACGAGTACTGGGGCCAGACAGACCCGACTCGCGAAGCCAACAGGAAGGTCTCCAAGGAGGAGATGATCGCCCGGGTGAAGGAGCTCTTTTGTGGACGGATCCGCAACAAGACCTACCCGAAGGCGCACTCATTGAAGCGTCCAACTGATCTAGTAAGTCGTTAACCTTATTGCTGTCAATCTTGTTGTTGTTATTAGGAGGTCGACCTCACTAATAAGTATTTTGTTGCTTTCTTGTGTGCTAGCACTCGCTGCACACTTTTGGTGTCCCGCGCCGCTGCCTGACGGTGAAGAGGCGCGGAGGAAGATTAGGCCGCTGGAAGATATCCAGCAGCCACCAACCTAGCTGATCGATGAATACCTGTCTGACTCATCAGTTGAGGTGGATGGGGATGACGTGCCGGAGGTCGCACAGAGCGCCAGCAGGAAGACCCGCCAGACACGGCAGACCACCAGCAAGGTCACGCAATCAAAGGCGGAGGCCGCCAAGACGCCAAGAGGCCGTGTTGGACCCCAAGCCCGTCAACGTGCTGCCATCCCCAGCAGCTCACGACATTGCAGCGAACTAGCCGCAGATCAACCTGCTGCTACCGCACCAAGAAACAGTCGCGCTGGGAGGACAAGGTCCAGCCACTTGGGGCTGGGTTTGAGACGTACCATGCCAAGGAATTGTACTGGAACGGTACACCATTCGAGGATGACATCCTTGATGATCTAGAAGACACCAAGGTGATCCAGAGCTCCATCGTCAGCCTGGGGTAGGCCTTCCAGGTGAGAGGTCGTTGTTGCAGTAGAAGATATAGGTTGTTCATCAATTTGTTAGCAAACTAACACTTCTGTTTTGGTCTTTGCAGAATATGGCCGCCCGAGCCAAAGCTCGGGCTGACTTGTGCAGGGGTGCCGCGGCTGTAACGCTGGAGGTGCACCAGTTGGACCAGGAGCTTCAACGGGTGAAGCAAGAGGCCGCCTCGAGAAGAAGAAACTCGAGGACAAGAAGAAGAAGCTCGAGGATGAGCTGGCTGAGCAGAAACACCTGGCCGCCAACACTGATGATCTCTTGAAGAAAGTCAATAATGGTAAGACTATGTTCCGCCCAGGTCGTAGGATGTGTTTACTTTGCAATAAACTTATGCTGACAACTGTTGATGCAACAGATGCTTGCACCACTGAGAAGAGGATGAAGGAAGACGTCAAGGAGGCTGAGAAGGCCATTGCTACCCTCAAGGAGGAGAACAAGGCACTTAACGACAGGAGCTTCAACGGGTGAAGCAAGAGGCCGCCTCGAGAAGAAGAAACTCGAGGACAAGAAGAAGAAGCTCGAGGATGAGCTGGCTGAGCAGAAACACCTGGCCGCCAACACTGATGACCTCTTGAAGAAAGTCAATAATGGTAAGACTATGTTCCGCCCAGGTCGTAGGATGTGTTTACTTTGCAATAAACTTATGCTGACAACTGTTGATGCAACAGATGCTTGCACCACTGAGAAGAGGATGAAGGAAGACGTCAAGGAGGCTGAGAAGGCCATTGCTACCCTCAAGGAGGAGAACAAGGCACTTAACGACAGTGAGTACACTGTTTGCAGAAAGCTAGCTCATGAAAAGCAAATCAGGAGGGATCTGGAGATCGACCTCGTAGTTGCAATGCAGTCGTTTTATAATGATCAAGTGATCATTGCAGGTCACGAAGTGGAGATGGCCGACCTCCGGAACGCTACGGGCTTCACCATGGACAAAGTCGTCCCGCAACCCACCGAAGGGGAGCCGATGCCGTTGCTGGAGCAGCTCGTGGCGGCTCCAAACAAGGTCGATGTGCTGCTGCAGGCTGCATCCAGGGCAGCAGCCGTGGAGACGCTGGTGCGGGTGAAGTCGCACTTCCCGTAGGTGGAAGTCAAGAAGATTGCTGAAGGTCCAAATGCTGACGTAAATCTGTGGGGTGCGAGTAGCGGCGAGCGGAGGACGATTTTGGGAGCCGACGAACCCGCGGAGAGAGGGAAAAGTACGACGAAAATTAGTCACAAATGCACGCTACGTGCACACGTCTGCACTCCACTCCAGGTTGTCGTTTCCTCTTTTTCTCATGTCTCCTCGGGTCCTCTCTCGGGAAAAAGACGAGTCTTTTACCTGTCATTAAAAAAGTTGCTCGTGATTTGTGTGCCATTGAAAAGTTTGCTTGCACCCTTGTACCATTGGCCTAAACTTTGTTGACCTCTATGACATTCCGTCCATTTTCTGAGCCAGCAATGTCAAAACCGACAGGTGAAATGACCATTTTGCCCCCTGTGGGTCCCACTTTCTTCTTCTTCCTCCTTCCCTTCTCCTTTCTTCTCCCTTCCGTCTCCTCGACCGAACTACCAAAGCATAGTGCTCTCTGTCGCCTTCCTCGCCACCGCCCTCTGCCATCTCTCCCTCCCCTCCTCCACCTCCACCTCCAAGCCCCAC
The DNA here is from genome assembly GCA_036936925.1 of Cenchrus fungigraminus. Taxonomy (NCBI): domain Eukaryota; kingdom Viridiplantae; phylum Streptophyta; class Magnoliopsida; order Poales; family Poaceae; genus Cenchrus; species Cenchrus fungigraminus. Next base: position 63,219,780 of record CM072779.1, read on the forward strand.
CAGGCCTCCCTCCTCCGTCTCCATCCCTCCACCTCCCGTCGCGCCGTCAGCCTCGCGCCTCCGCGGCCGAGGCGAACCTGCCCGCGGAGGAGGTCGTGGCCGTCGAGGAGGAGGATGCGACGTCCGGCAGTGCACCAACTGCAACACCTCATTCTCCCGCACCAGTGGCGCGTCCGCCGGGGCCTGCGTGCGGGCCTTCCCGACGGCACTGTGTGTCATCTTCGTCCCCGACGTCGGCGCCCGCAGCTTTGCTCCGCCGGACAGCGACGCGCGCTGGCTCCGCCTGCCCTCCGACGCATGTCGCTCGACGAACGTCGCGATGACACGGCACATTGTGTCAGTGTTCTGGACGCGCTACCCGGTGCCGTCGAGCGCAACGTCAAGCAAGTCCCCCACGGTGGCCGAGCACCGCCGCAACGCAGAGCTCCAGATAGCGGCACATCTTGAGGAGGGGAGACACATGCAGCAGCAGGCAGACGAGACGGAAGGAAGAAAAAAGGAGGAGAGGAGAAAGAAGGTGGGGCCCACAAGAGGTAAAATGGTTCTTTCACCTGTCGATTTTGACACCGTTGGCTCAGAAAATGTACGAATTAGCATAACGGTCAACAAAATTTAGTATAGTGACACAAAGGTTAAGCAAACTTTCTGATAACACACAGGTCATAAATAATTTTTTTAATGACACATAGGTAAAAGCAAAAAAAAAAAAGACGCCACATTTCCCTTCTCCCGCAAACTTCTCCGCTGTTCAATCACCACATACGCAACCGCACCGAACTACCACAACATATCCCCAAGCGACTTCTTGAAGAAATCTGGATCAATCCAATCTAAAATCGCACATTCGTAAGTGCGCATCCGGACTTGAGTTCGAATGGAAGAGGGAACCGCAGAATCTGGATCATTCTCCCGCTCCTCCTCCTTCGTAAGCGCGCATCGCAATAAAAAAAAAGGGGGTCGATTCGATTCTATTCTATTATCATCCCTTTGTTTCTTCTCGGAAGACGACACTTTCTTGATCTCTATGGATTCCTGCAGGGAGGGTTCGAGGAGTGGGTGGCACTGGTGAGGAAGCGCAATGGGAAGACCTCCTCGTGCGGGCGCCTGGCTATCCGGTCATCCGCCAGGTACTGCTGCCGCGTCTCCGTCTTATAGTCCTTTGATCCGGCATTGGTTGCGAAAGAACTGCTTCTGCATTATGCTTTCCATGCTCCGTCACGCCGATGTGGATCTGGTTAATTCCTTCTTTGATGATGCAATGAAGCCGGTGATGAATTTTAATTACAACCAGTCCCTACTTTGTACAACTGCTAAAATTCTTAATATAAAATCTTTCACGTGCCTGACTTTTATAAAAACTTAAGTGTTTGATTTTTGAACGCTCAAATTGTTGGTTCTGGTTCGCTGAATATGTGTACAAGACACCCTACCAACTTTTCTTGATCCTACACCGATACCAATGTCATCTGTAGTTAACAGAGAAGTACACATTATACAAATGGTTTGTGTTCTATGGGAATGATTTGTTTCTTAAGATGAGGTTTCCTATGTAGATCATGTTTTTATTTCGATAAGTGATTCTGTTGCTCTTTACTATATTGCAGTTCAGAAGTACCGCAACTTGCAGATCCTGATAGCAATGCCATTGACCCTGATCCTTGTGACCAAGTGCCTGAAGCTAGGCTTTGGGAGAGGCTTGGGAGGGTTTCCATGATGGATATCGAGTCAAGTAACTTCAGCTGGAGTTCTCTCACCTCACTGCATCATACTAAACATACGGCTACAAGTACTGACCCCTCTGAGGATGACAATAACAGAAGTTTTGAGGTTTGTATATGTTTCATCCATGTTATTCGCAAATAATTTTTGTTCTTACCATTGGAGAATCATTAACAACAAAAAATTGTCATTCATCTTATACAAATATTTACTTAAGTTTACAAACATGCCTCTAGTTCCTTCTAACAACTATACCATTTTGCATAGGTGACAGTAAATTCTGGGGGTGTTGTATTTATTGCATTATTCAGAACTACTGAAAATGTGGACCTTCCATCCAAGGAAGCAGCTGCAGTCATCAAAATAGCACCTTCAAGGATGGCCACACAATCTGAACGATTTGGATATGAACTCGCTAAGTGGCTTGGAGTGAGAACTCCTCAAGTAAGAATCCACTATGTTAGCAGGCACTCAAGCTAACTAAACATCACATTGACAACTCTTTTGATCCATACAGGGCAGAGTCATTCATAACTCATCACCCGAATGGCAACAAATCAAGGATGCAGTCGAAAATGCTCGACATGTGTCAGTAACTGCTGATGATGAACTTGAGGAGATGATTTGCGCTGAGATGCTGGAAGCCCTTGAATTGAGCCGCTGCCTATTCCTGATGAAGTATGAACATGAAGTTACCAGTAATATAGTCATCAAAGTAGTGCATGATTAACAAGAAACAAATTTGTCTTGCTGTTTCGCAGTTATGTACATGGCTCCCCTCTGCTTGAGAATACAGCACCATTCAAGTCACGGGAAGCTGCTGAGAAAACTGCTGAAGCATTAGGTAGGGTCTTAATACTGGACCTAGTATTGAGAAACGAGGATAGATTGCCATGCCGTCCCCTTGGTTGGCGTGGAAATTATGCAAATCTGCTTGTCGCCAACAAGGAAGCTTATGCAAACCTTGACTCACTAGATGACGTTTATGATTCTGCTATCATCCGATACAAGCCAGAGATCATCAGAAGTCCTCAGAAACAAAAGCAGAGAAGAACTGTTTCCGTTAGTGGCAGTATTGGCTCAGATGTCTCGGATCTTGTATTGGAGGACTCTTATGGTCCGTGTGAACCTGAGTTTTCCAGCTTTAATATTGTAGCCATTGATTCAGGTGTACCACGCAGGCCCCCTGCCGGTAAACGGGCAAAAGATCAGGAGAGCTACCCAAAACTAGTGGAATTAACACTCAACAACTTCGACTATTCTTCCAAACTTTTGTTTGAGGTGTCCTTCGGAAAACTTGGTATCCCAGGTCCTGAAGAATTTGGCATGTCATCTGGTTATAGTTCTAATTGCCCTGTCTCTGAGAGTGATATGGTGGCAACAGTGCACTCATTCCGAGGAGGTTTTCGTAGTGCTCTGAGGGACCTTCAGCGATTCCAGATTTTTCTCATCAGTCATCACACTCTATCAGAAGCTGGATAGTCTATTGAAAATTTTCTTCAATCTTATGTATAAATGCTCCAATGAATATGACAAGGAGGATGTTGGTGCCTCTGATTCACCATTGTGTTCAGTGGAGGCACAAGCAGATTCAAATGATACTGAGGTTCCAAGGAATCTGCTTAAGCCATCACGTACCTTGTGTTAGTGTATATATGTGTGAGTGGCCCATATGGTCTGCGTACAGCCCATAGAGGCCCATGTATAGCTAACTCTATATACCCACCCTTCTAGGGTTAGTATGAATACACTGGAAATTATTCCTCTATCATGGTATCAGCTAGGTTCCTCTCTCTCTCCTCCCTTCCCCTTCCCTGAGCTCCCTGCCGCCGCCGGCCGAGCCTGCTCCTCCCCCATGGCTGCTTGGCCGCCGCCCCCTCCTCTCTCCTCCTACCTCCCCTTCTCCTACGCCACGGCGGCTGCTCGCCGGCCTGCCCCGAGCCCGCTCGCGTGCGGCTCCATCCCGCCGCCGCCCGATCCCGCCGCTGCCCTGGCTGCCCTCGTCGATCTCGTCGCCGCCGACGCCGTTCTCCCCGCGGCGCGGCTAGGCGCGGTCGCGGGAGGCGCGGACGCGGCCGGGGGTGGCGCGGACGCCCCTGCCTCAGCCTCCGCCCCCACGGAAGCGGGCCTCCCGGATGCAAAGGCGGACGCCGGGGCCCTGGCTGCGCACACCGAGGGCGCTGGGGCCCTGGCCACGCTCGCGGACGGCGGCTTGGCTGCACAGGCGGCCGCCGACGCCCTGACTGCCGCCTACGGCATCTCCCCAGATACCGCCGCTGCGATTGCTGCGGTCGGCCCCGACGCCCTGGCCGCCGCCCTTAGCATCTTTGGGGTAGCCGCGGGTCAGGGGACCTCCGAGGCTGCTCCTCTGCTGCCTGCACTCTTCAACGGTCTCTCCACCGGCTGCACGGACACCACACTCTCTGCTGCCACCGTCCCCTCCTCTGTCGTGACTTCTTTCGGAGGTGGTGTCTCTCCAGGCAGCGGTGTTGGTCACGGTCCACTCTACGTGCCTCCTGCGACCAGGCCCTTCTCCGCCACCGCCTTCCTCCGGGGCCAGGTGCCGCGTCCCACCTCCGTCGCCGCCGCTGACAGCGCCCTCGCTGCGGCTCTGGAGCACGCCAAGACCGCAGCCGCCGCCGCCGAGGAGCGCGTGCGTGTGGCTGCCCTCGCTTGGGAGCACGAGCGTACCACGGCTGACGCTCTTGCTCGCCAGGTCGCCGAGGCGGAGCACTTCCTCCACGCCTCTGCGGGGGAGCGTGTCGCCTCCTCTCCGCAGCTTTCGCCTACTGCACTGCCCACGCCGAGTGCTGGACCCCCGGGTGGCACGGACGACCCCATGGTCGCCTACCTCCACCTTCAGGCCGCCGGGGTCCCGCACATCAAGAACCTGGTCACCGTCCTCCTCGACTCCACCTCCACTTCCTACGCTCGATGGAGGGACCAGCTTCTCCTCGTTCTCCACCGCTACGCTCTCGACGGCCACGTCCACTCCGACACTCCTGCCCGTGCTCGCGACCCGGCGTGGCGACGCCGCGACAGCATCGCCATGTCCTGGATCTCTGGGACCATCTCCCTGGATCTCCAGGACATCGTGCGGACTCCGGATCCTACCGCGTGCGGGATGTGGCTTTCCCTCGTGACTCAGTTTCTCGGGAATGCTCAGACACGCGCCCTCCAGCTCGACGCCGAGCTTCGCACGCTCGAGCAGGGTGACCTGTCCGTGGGAGACTACTGTCGGAAGATGAAGAGCACAGCTGATGGGCTTCGCGACCTCGGGTACACGGTCCCGGAGCACGTCTTGGTCCTCAACGTTCTGCGGGGCCTTCCTAGCAGCTACGAGGCCGTGCGGACGTTGCTCACGCACCAGCGGCCGACACCCACCTTCCTGCAGGTCCGTGATGCCCTCACCCTAGAGGAGCTCACCCGGGGCCTCCACACAGCTGCCTCGACTACGTCTTCATCTTCGTCCTCCACCTCTCGCGCACTCGTCGCTGCCCCACCACCGTCCTCCGCCTCACCGCCTGCCTCTCTCCTTGGTGCTCCTCCCCCCGGGCCGAGCGGGGGTGGGGGGGCCGTGGGGGACGCCGAGGCCGCCGAGGACGCGGTGGTGGGGGTCGTGGGGGTCGTGGGACCCCCACCCAGGCTCCGACCCCTCCTCTCGCTCCTCTTCCCGGAGGTGCACCCTGGCCGACCTTCTCCCACCCGTGGTCAGGGCGTATCTCCATGTGGCCCCACCAGGGTCAGGGAGGGGGGCCTCGTCCACCGCACCAGCCGGCGGCCATGGTCACGAGTGCTGCCTCCTACGCGCTGATCTGGACTCCACCCCCTCCGCCCAGCTCGTCGTGGCCGGGGGGTGGGATCAGGCTGCCTTGGCGCAGTCCTTCAGCACTGTGGGGGCTTACACCGCCCGTTGGCACCGAGTGGATCGCCGACTCGGGTGCCTCTTACCACACCACTCTAGATGCGGGTATCCTTTCTTCTGTCTGGCCTCCTCACCCCTCTTGTCCTTCTTCCATCATGGTCGGCGATGGTTCTTGTCTTCCGGTCACTTCTGTGGGCTCTGCTCATGGTCGTTTCCGTCTCTCTGATGTCCTTGTTGCTCCTCAGATGGTTCACAATCTCCTTTCTATTCGTCAATTTACAGCTGACAATTCTTGTTCTGTGGAGTTTGACACTTCTGGTCTTTCTGTGAAGGATTTGGCTACCGGGCGTCCACTCCTCCGATGTGATAGCACCGGGCCCCTTTACACCCTTCGACTTCCTGCCTCCGCTGCCTCTACTTCACCTTCGTCCTCCTCGTCAGCTGCTCTCGCCGCAACACCGTCTTCCACCACCTGGCACCGCCGCCTCGGTCATCCCGGCCGAGATGTTTTGGCTCAGATTAGTCGTAGTGGCGATATCTCTTGTACTAGGACTACTGCTGAGCACCTCTGTCAGGCATGCCAGCTTGGCCGTCATGTTCGGCTTCCTTTTTTTTCTTCTTCTTCGCATGCTTCGCATGCTTTTGATCTTATCCACTGTGATTTGTGGACTTCTCCTGTACTAAGCATTTCTGGTTATAAGTATTATCTGGTGATCATTGATGATTTCTCTCACTACTCCTGGACCTTCCCTCTGCGTGCCAAGTCTGACACCTTCCCCACCCTTCTTCACTTCTTTGCCTGGGTGTCCACTCAGTTCGGCCTCACCGTTAAAGCCGTCCAGTGCGACAATGGTCGTGAGTTCGATAACTCCACCTCTCGCTCCTTCTTTCTCACCCGAGGTGTTCAGTTGCGTATGTCTTGTCCGTATACTTCCCCACAGAACGGCAAGGCAGAGCGCATGATTCGGACCACGAACGATGTCATGCGCACTCTTCTGATCCAGGCCTCCTTGCCCCCGCGCTTCTGGGCAGAGAGCCTTCACACCGCCACCTACCTTCTCAACCGTCTTCCTTCCACCGCTTCTCCCGCTCCGACTCCTCACCACGCTCTCTTCGGTACCCCTCCCACTTACGCTCACCTTCGTGTCTTCGGGTGCGCTTGCTACACGAATCTTGCTGCCACTGCTCCTCATAAGCTCGCACCTCGCTCGACACGTTGTGTGTTCCTTGGTTACTCCCCTGACCATAAGGGGTACCGCTGCTACGATCTCGCCTCTCGTCGGGTTCTTATCTCCCGACATGTTGTGTTTGACGAGTCGGACTTCCCCTTTTCCTCCTCCTCCACACCCACTCCTGATCCTGACATTGAGTCCATGTTTTCTGACCCGGTGGTGTAGCTGCCTGTTTCTGTTTTTCCTTTTTCAGCAGGTCCTTCTGGTACACCACAGGCTCTGGCTCCTATGGCTGTGCCCCGTGCGGCACCTGAGCCTCCTCTTGCACCACCCGCGGTTCCGGTGTCATTCGTCGCACCTGACGTGGGCTTGGTGCCTTCGGCCGCGCCACGCGCGGCCCCGGTGCCCCCGACGCCCCTCGCCGCGCCACACGCGGCTCCGGTGCCTCCTCCCGCGCCACGCGCGGCCCCGCCACCACCTGCACGCTACACCGAGCCCGTGCAGGTGTAACAGCGCCGTCCGGTGCCTCCACCGCCGCTGCCTTCTCCGGCTCCTCCACCAGCGGTGCCCGTAGACTATGTGCCTCCTGTGCGCCATGTCTACGGGCGCCGCTCCACGGCTCCGCCTCCTCCACCACCGTCACCGGAGCCGTCTCCGCCTCCTCCACCGGCGCCCACACCGCCTCCGCCGCCGCCACCGCCGCCTCCACCACGTCGCTCTCGGGTGGAGTCGGCTGTGTACCACCTACCGGTCATCCATCGGGATCCTCGCCACACCCATCCCATGGTGACCCGGCAGGCGGCCGGGGTTCTTCGGCCGCGGGCTCTCTCCGCCACCGAGGGGGAGCCGCGGCTTTCTCCGATCCCGACGTCGGTTCGTGAGGCTCTGGCAGATCCGAACTGACGTCGTGCGATGGAAGAGGAGTACGGAGCTCTTCTTGCCAACCAGACTTGGGACCTTGTGCCACGTCCGTCGGGTTGTAATGTGGTGACCGGCAAGTGGATTTGGACAATCAAGCGCCGTGCTGATGGTACTCTGGAGCGCTACAAGGCGCGTTGGGTCCTTCGGGGGTTCACTCAGCGTCCCGGTGTGGACTATGACGAGACTTTCAGTCCAGTGGTGAAGCCTGCTACTGTGCGCACTGTTCTCTCTTTGGCTCTCTCTCGGTCTTGGCCCGTGCACCAGCTCGATGTCAAGAATGCATTTCTTCGTGGCACTCTGACCGAGACAGTCTACTGCAGCCAGCCAGCAGGGTTTGTGGACTCTAGTTGTCCGGATTTGGTTTGCCGGTTGAATAAGTCTCTTTATGGTTTGAAGCAGGCTCCTCGGGCATAGTACTCTCGGTTTGCCACCTTCTTGCTGACACTGGGGTTTGTTGAGGCCAAGTCAGATACTTCGCTGTTCATATATCACCATGCTGATGGGGTTGCCTACCTCCTCCTCTACGTTGATGACATTGTTCTGACTGCCTCCAGTCCACAGCTGCTTCAGCGGATTATCACCTCACTTCAGCAAGAGTTTGCCATGAAGGATCTGGGTCAGCTTCACCACTTCTTGGGCGTGATAGTTGAGCCCCGTCAGACTGGTCTTATCCTTCACCAGCGCCAGTATGCCCTGGATATCCTGGAGTGTGCCGGGATGACTGATTGCAAGCCTTGCTCCACTCCTGTTGACACTCAGGCGAAGCTGTCTGCTACTCTGGGTGATCCTGTGGCTGATCCTACTGCTTATAGGAGTCTTGCTGGAGCCTTACAGTACCTCACTTTCACCAGGCCGGATCTCACCTATGCTGTCCAGCAGATCTGCCTCCATATGCATGATCCACGGGAGTCACACCTTACTGCGCTGAAGCGCCTTCTTCGCTACGTCCGAGGCACTGTTGACTTTGGCTTGGTCCTCCACCGGTCTCCGTCTGCTGAGCTGGTCGTCTACACTGACGCTGACTGGGTGGGGTGCCCGGACACGCGCCGCTCTACCTCAGGTTATGCCGTCTTTCTCGGCGGCAACCTGATCTCCTGGTCGTCCAAGCGACAGCCGGTTGTCTCTCGCTCGAGTGCTGAGACGGAGTACCGGGCTGTTGCTAACGACGTGGCTGAGGCGTCCTGGCTCCGCCAGCTCTTGGCTGAGCTTCACAGCCCGCTCGCCAAGAGCACGCTCGTCTACTGCGACAACGTCAGCGCCGTGTACCTCTCCACCAACCCGATTCAGCATCAGCGGACGAAGCATGTGGAGATTGACTTGCACTTCGTTCGTGACCGAGTGGCTATCGGTGATGTTCGGGTTCTTCATGTACCGACCACCTCCCAGTTTGCTGACATCTTCACCAAGGGTCTTCCCTCCTCGACCTTCTCGGAGTTTCGGTCCAGCCTCAACGTAACCAGTGGCTACGGGGGGGGGGGCCTTGTGTGTGAGTTTCTTTCTTTGTTGACCAGTCTTGTACACCGCTGTGCCGGTAGTCCAGACTGCCGGGGGGTGTTAGTGTATATATGTGTGAGTGGCCCATATGGCCTGCGTACAGCCTATAGAAGCCCATGTATAGCTAACTCTATATACCCACCCTTCTAGGGTTGAAGAAATACACTGGAAATTATTCCTCTGTCACCTTGTCCCGTGATGGTCTAGACGTGTCATCTCCTTCCTGTCGAGAGAGCTTTATCACCAAACATTTTAAAGGAAATGGTGATGCATCTCGTGGTCTTCGATTGACAGTGAAGCTGCGGGATTTTAACAAGTATGCCAAGGTTATGACCTTTGAAGTGTGGATGGAAAATTTGTATACGCTATAAAATGTATGACATGGGTGCCTAGATGACATTTAGCTTTTTGTCACTCTTGGATTATTCCACTAAAATTTCCCAAACAGAGCACCAAAAGGAAATTAGTTGCAGGAGACCAAATAGATAAATAAATGGCTTCATGATTTCAACATGCTATTTACATACTAACCAAAATTCTGTTTCAGTTGTATACCTATCAGAAAATCATAATTAATATGACTGCTATATGGTGTTCTGTTTTTAAATCACTGAAGTTTATTTATCACACAATTCTCTTAATCATGCAAAACTACATTTACAGGTCGATAGCGAACTAAGCAATGAGATAGAACAATGGAATGACATGCTGAGGACTGAAGTAGTAAAGTTATGTCAAGACAACAGTTTTAACACTGGCTTTTTTGAAGGCACTGATAATAGCACTGCTGTTGATGCTTATGAGTTGAAGGTAATCCAAGATACACTGTACTAAACTAATAACTTTTGGTATATTACATTAATTGAGCCTAACAAGCAATTCTGTTGTCAGGTTCGACTTGAGCACATTCTTGAGAGGATTTCTTTGATTTCTGATGCTGCAAGCACTGAGCGTCCATCACAGGTCACAGATTCCCTGTATATTGGTGGTGCTTTAGCTGCCCGGTCAACACACACACTTAAGCACATTGGCATCACCCATATATTGTGCTTGTGTGCAAATGAAATTGGACAGTCAGAATCTCAGAAGCCAGGCCTTTTTGACTATAGGAATTTCTCGGTAAGTACGTCTGAGTAACTACACCTAGTAGCTCCATTGATGCAAAAAAATTTGCCACCCAGTTTAGACATCTTTCGGTGCTTAATTGTATCTTTATATAGATAAAAGATGATGACAATGAAGACATCGGTGATGTCTTTCAAGATGCTTCTGATTTCATCGATTATGTGGATCACCTAAGAGGCAAAGTACTTGTGCATTGCTTTGAGGGGAAAAGCCGCAGTGCGACTGTTGTTCTTGCTTACCTGATGCTGAGGAAGTAAGACTGCACAGTAGTAAATTTATAATGCTTTTCTGTTTAATCTATAACTCACAATGGATGAAACAATTTATAACTAGAGTCACATTTTCATATATAACCTTAATATCATTTAATCTAGATATCACATCTGCTAGGGAAAAAATGGAGGGGGCTAGATCATACCAGTTACACCTGGAAATTGCCACCTTTCTTTTTCTCTAGTGTGCTGGACTCACCCAGTTACTCATGGTTGCATAATTTTCCTTCTTTTAAGAAATTCTACTCTTCTGGAAGCATGGAACATGCTGAAGAAGGTGCACCGACGTGCACGCCCCAATGATGGGTTTGCCAAGGTATTGTTGGATCTTGACAAGAAGCTGCATGGGAAAATCTCCATGGAATGGCAGCACAAGAGGCCTGCAATAAAGGTGTGTCCCATCTGTGGCAAGAATGCTGGTCTCAGCAGCAGCTCACTGAAGCTCCACCTGCAGAAGGCACACAAGAAGATATCCTCTGGTAGTGTGGACAGCGCAATGACTTTGGAGATACAGAAAGCACTAGAGGCGATCAAGGCTGGTCGAGGTGGTGGCTGACAGCCCAACACAGAAATCTCTATAACACATAGAAGGATTTTGATGCTTTGTCTGAGGTTCCTCATGTAATGAGGCATACCGCATCCAGCAAGCTTTGCGATGAGTGGCCATTTTCAAAAGAAATTGTTCTGCGCCTAAGTTTTGGCATGTGTAAATAGCACTTCTTTTGGAAAATCTAACATTTTTATATGGTTCATGTGCCTGGATTAGCAAGAGATGTCCATAGAATGGATGGTTCCACTGTTGTAAAGTTGTGCAATTTTTCAGTCTGAAGGATAAATGGTTGAGATGAACATTCATACACGCTTTTGGAGCTCAAACGTTGAATCATTCTGCATCCTCTAGAACCAGTTTGGCTGGTGCTAGGGGACTGCCCTGGCGCACAGGCATAGCTTGAGGTGGTGTGCAGATGGTCTTTCCTCTCCTCTGTGTGTGTGGATGTGTGTGTGATCTCTGTATGGCTCATTTCCCTACTATTAATACAAAGATATGTAGTTCTCCTATGTATTTGAGAAAAAAATGATCAGAAACATTTTTTTTAGTTCAGCAACAAACCAGAGAAATCAAACCATTTTAAACTGAAATGTGAAATTTCTAATTACAAACCCTGTATGTATGACAAACCAGATTCATCTCAAAGATCATCATAAGTGAATCAATTAGTAAGACAGGATTTGTTCTGTACAAAAATGCAATGTAAGGATTGAACGAGGAAGATTTGGTCCAATCCTTATCTATCAGCAAATCCTCTGGGCAATCTTCTTATCAGAACTTCAGGGTATAAGAGATTGCCTGTACAGAATGTCTTTTCCATCAGCAGGTGAATACTTAGCGAGCATTGCTCCTGGTTCTGCAGAGCTCAAAACCTGAGCTGCATTCCGATACCAAGGCTGCAAATTAGGATCTGGGGAAAGAAAGTCAGGAAGCATCACTGAACCCCAGTCTCTTTGCCCCACCCTTACTTCTCCTATTCTTCGTCGTACTAAAAGCCCAGCCACATCTTCTCTCCTAATCTCCGTCATAGTCCGTGCAATCACCATGCATAAGAGAAGAACAAAAACTGCATCCTCTTCAGGTAAGAATTCCACAGCAAGTAATTTCCAGTTTAGAAGCACAGTTGCTCTGTCGCCGTGATGATCTGGTGAATTACGAACAAGAGTAAGGTATTGCTCCTCCTCATTGTGGTTGCTTGATGCGCCATCTGTGTTTACTCTGTAGCTCAATCTCCTCCCCACAAGCAACCTTGCCTGGTAAATAGTGCATTGAGTAAGTTTCAAGGGCATCATGGAATAGCTTAAAGATTTTAGAAGTGTTGCAACGACGTAGTATGTTTGACATGTTTGTAACACAAGTTTGAATCACATTACATTCACAGATGAAAATTTAATGGAAGAAAAATTTAGGAATTGATACAATCTATCTATATCTATTCTATCTATCTATCTATATACTTATACTACTTAATAAAACCGAAAAGAAGAAAAAACTTCGTCCCACTTTTTTCATCCCCTACGTGAGTCTGCAATACGTTTATACCCCACTTGCGTCCTCAGCTTGCCCCCAACCCCGTCCCATTTATGCCCCTGGGTCTGCTGCCCCCACAGCTTAATCCGCGACACCCGGCACACCCACGCTGCCAAAAAAACTCTACCGTCCGTTGCCGCTGCCGCCGCCAGGTTCTCTGATCCCGTCGCGGCACCATCTCCCCATCCCCTTCCACTGCTCATTTTTTCTTGTCGTCTCGATTGATTCCCCAACAGGCAACATCGATCCACACTGCGCCGACACCGCTGCTCTCACCAACCTCCTTATCGCGGATGTCACGACCCTGCAGCAGTGATTGGATTAGGTAGCCGTGAGAGGTAGGCGGCCGTTATGCTGCCGGCTTCCTGCTCGTGGTGGAGGTAGATGCCACCGGGAGGCAACAGGCAACAAGAGGGATGAGGAGCAGAGAAGGATGGAAGATAGATTAATTCTGGCTTGCTTTATTCCTCTTGCCGCAAAGCATAAACAACCAAGATTACAAGGATAACTACTAGCTAAAGTTTCGGTAACAAACTGCTAACAAACCAAATCTAAAGCAATGCCAATCCAAACTATATCTTGCCGCTGAAGTTGAACTAGGCGCCGTACCTCCTGGCCGCTAACCCTGCGTCGCCTTCTGTAGTAGGTCCGTCCGACCATAACATCTCTCCCCTCCTTCGAAAAGAGCTCGTCCACAAGCTCAAGCTCGAACTGAGGGTACCAGCCTTGAAACTCCACGACATCCTCCCCTGTCGCATCGCTCACAAGCAGCCATCCCAGCGGGCAAGCACCTCCCATTGTCCCCGAGCCAAGCGGATAGCACAGCAGCAGGTGTCAAATGACGTGGCCATGTAGCATAGGCGGCAATGTCGGTGCGGTGGTAGGCAGTGGCCCGTGAAATGCCTTGAGAACGCCCACATGAAACACGTTATGAATACGTGCTACTGCTGGCAGCTCGAGACGGTAGGCGATGTTGCCGACACGTTCCAGTATCTGAAACGGTCCGTAGAAGCATGGCGCAAGCTTCCCCTTCGTCTGACTCGGTAGAGACGCCACCGAACGATGCAGTAGCTTGACCCAAACCCAGTCACCCATGCTGAAGGCCACTTGGGTGTGTCTGGCGTCGTAATACAACTTTGCCTGCTCCTGAGCTTGCAGAAGGCATTCACGGGCGTCCTGCAGGAAGTCATCCCGTTCCCGAAGCATCTAATCCACCGCCGGTGCGCGTGTCGCCCTTCTCATATACCACCATGGATGGAGGATCATGCCCGTGAACCAGCTTGAATGGCGTCGCGCGTAGTGCAGAATGGAATGTCGTGCTGAAGCAATATTCAGCCCACAGCAGCCGCTAGAGCCATTGCTTAGGCCGATCACCAGTGAGACAGTGGAGGTACATTACAATGACCTTGTTTGCTGCCTCTGAATGTCCGTCACTCTGTGGATGGAACACGGGACTCATGTGTAGCTTCGTCCCTGACAAGCAAAAGAGCTCACGCCAAAGGTTGCTGGTGAAGACAGGATCCCTGTCGCTAACGATGGAGGCCGGCAGGCCGTGTAGGCGAACCACCTCGGTTGTCGTACAGGGGTTCCCAAGTGAAATGAAGTGTGTCGCCTTGGACAAACGATCCACCATCGTGAGGATGACCGTCTTGTTATTAACCCGTGACAACCCTTCGATGAAATCCATGGCCAGGGCACTCCAAATTAGTGACGGCACCAGCAGCGACTGCAGGAGGCCAGAGGACAACAGGTGGGATGTCTTGTTGCGTTGGCAGATCGACCAATCACGCACAAAGTCCTGCACCAAAGCATTATCACTCGGAATCTGAAAGTCGGCGCGGAGTCGATGGAGCGTGTGCTTCACCCTTCATGGCCGACGTGTGGGTGTGTGTTAAAAGCGCTTGGACGATGGGTGCCGCTGCCGGCACAAAGTCCTTGCAGCCCTTGGTGACGAGCATATTTGTGACACCCCATTGAGGGCCCTTGCCGCCAGCTTCGACCTCTGCACGTACCTGCTGATAGTCCTCATGCGCGGAGAGTTGCTGCCGTAACTCCATCCAAAACTGGAACGTGGGAGTAGACAATGCCATGGCCTCAGCTGCCTCGATGTCGCGGCGAGACAATGCATTTGCCACCGTGTTGGTGTTGCCCGGCTTGTCCTCGACGGTGAAATCAAACCCCATGAGCTTGCTGATCCATCGATGTTGTGGGATAGTAGAGAGGCGCTGGTTGAGGAGGAATTTGAGGCCGTAGTGATCCATCTTTACCACGAACAGGCGCCCCCACAGATACGGGCGCCAATGCTTCACTGCCTGCGCCAAGGCGATGAGTTCCCGTTCATATACCGCGAGCCCGGTGCGTCACGACGCCATAGGACGACTGAAGAACGCAATGGGACCGTGGCCTTGGTGAAGGACAACACCCAAGCCGAACCTGGACGTGTCGCACTCCACCACGAACAGGCGACCCGACGCTGTGGACAAGGCACGCTTGACCTCTAGGAATGCCATGCCTGCCGCCTCGTTCCACAGGAACCCATCCTTGGTGAGGAGCCGTGTTAGTGGAGCGGCGATGGCCCCGTAATATTGGATGAAGCATCAGTAGTATCCAGCGAGGCCTAGGAAGCCGCGCAACGCCCTGACCGAACGTAGGCACGTCGAGTCCATCAGGGTCTTCACCTTCTGGCAGTCCATCGCCACGCCGTTCGCGAACACCACGTGCCCTAAGTAAGATCGTGGGAATGCCGAACGCGCACTTGGACTTCTTGAGACGGAGCTCATGTTGGCGAAGGGTGTCGAGGATGAGACGAACGTGTGGCAGGTGATCCGCCCATGTTGTGCTATAAATAAATATATCATCAAAGAATACCATCACAAAATGATGCAAATACCGGTCGAGGATGTTATTCCTAAGCTTGGAAGGTTGTTGGGGCGTTCATCAATCCGAACGGCATGACGAGGAATTCGTAGTGACCTTGGTGAGTGTGGAACGCCATTTTCTCCATGCCGGCGACGTGCATGCGAACCTGGTAATACCCAGAACACAGGTCGAGCTTGGAAAAGAAGCGGGCACCGTAAAGCTCGTCCAGAAGTTCCTCCACAGATGGGGAACATGTCCTTGATGGTGATAGCGTTGAGGGCACGGTAGTCGACGTAGAATCACCACGAGCCATCATGGTTCTTGACGAGGAGAACCTGTGAGGAGAACACGGATGTGTTGAGTCGAATGATGCATTGGCGCAGCATGTCAACACACTGGCGTTCGAGTTCATCCTTCTGGAGCTAAGAATAGCAGTACCAGGTGGATGTGATGACTGTGTACGCGCGTCGGGGGAAGACCTATGGGCTCGCTGAAGAAATCTGCGAACTCGTCGAGTAGTTGGTCCAGCATGGTCTCTGCCTGCCTGTAGTTGGTCCAGCGAGCATCCTGGCACGCCATGCCAAGTCACCTGTCGTCTGTCGAGGAAGCACGTCATGGAGAGCAACAAGAAATTCCACAATATCAGCCCCAGCATCCGCAACCATTGAGTGTTGAGGATGACATCGTAGCCACCGAGGGCGAGGGAGAAGCACGCCAGCTGTAACGGCTCGACGACCACCACGACGTCGAGAGCACCGCAAAACCTCATGCACGAAAGACGATCACTGTTGGCGACGATGATGTTGAGGCCCCCGTGCATCAACAGCAGTGGCACGCCCAAACGAATTGCCACATCATCTCGGATAAAATTGTGCGACGAACCTGAGTCCACGAGAGCAAGGAACTCGTGGCCGCAGATGCGAACACGAAGGCGCACCGCGTCAGCCGTCTACACTCCCGCCACAGTGTACAACGAGATGTGCGGCTCATTGTCTGTCGCGGTGTCGCTTCCGACGGTCTCGTCCGGCACCAAGTCGTCGTACTCGATGAAGAGGTGGGTGCAGTTGTGTCCCCGGACAAACTTTTCGTCGCGAAGCAGAGCCCCTAGCGGCGGCGCTCGACCATCTCTATTGGTGTCAACCGGCGAATTCCGCGCTGTGGTACTGGCTCTGTTGGTGCTTGGGTGCCCGGATGCGTCAGGGTACTTCTTGGCAGACGCAACGTCAATAGTGAACGCAACGAGCTAGAACGTCCGGCGTGGAAGGGGTGGGTCACCTTCGTCTCGTATGCCCTAGCTAGGTTGCAGGCGTGTTCCACATCGCGTGGGCCCTGGAGTTCCACGTCTGTGAGGCCGGACGTGAACATGATCCGTCAGTGCGTCGGCACGGCTCGACAGGGCGAGGAACCAACTCTGGTACTCCGCCACCGTCCCTGTGAAGCAGCTGAAGTTCCCCTAGAGGTAGGGGTGGATATCGAGCCAGCTCAGCTCGTTAGTGGCTCGGCTCGTTATAACTCGACTCGTTTTTGGCTCGGCTCGTTATAGCTCGTTAAGGTACCGAGCTAAAAGTTGAGCTCGACTTGGCTCGTTTGAAAGCTCGAGCCAGCTCGTTAGATCGTGAGCCAGGGCATCAAAAATTTGACTATTGATCGCATATTAATATATACTATAAATATATTGGTCTATATGTTATATAACTTCCAATAACAAAAAGAAAAGAAAGAAAGCACATATAATCTATCAGAGCACCAAAATAAACCATCAATGTTAAGTTCATCCAATAGCAAAACACTCTATGCGACCATGCAGCCACGCAGCAGCTGCTGCAACACCACGTGCCAACACTTGACACTTGAAAATCATCATAAGTTTAGTTCATCCAACAGGAAATTAAAACATTCCATGCTGCAACACTTGACACTTCATCATAGTATTTTGTTAGGCCGCTAAGTAAGGTTGGCTCGTTATATGACCGAGCTGAAACCTTAAGGGTGTGTTTGGCAGGGCTCCAAGCAGCTCCAGATTCAAAAAAAATAACTCCACTCCAATTTTTTCCTACCAAACACCTCAGCTCCAAAAACTCCAGATCCACCAAAAACATGGATCTAGCTCCCAACTCCACCAAATCCATGGAGTACCTCGAGGGGTACTCTGCGAAGGCTGGTTTCGTACTCACTCGTGGAGTTGGGTGGAAATTACCCACCTTTGCCACCCATTACACAACTTACCGGTTCGAATCTATTTTTCCCGATACAGACTGTCCGCCTCCCTCCCGTCCGCCCGCCCCCTCGCGTCACCTCCTCCCGACGCATCGCGTTCCGAGCCGCGTCGCCGCCTCGTCGTCCTCCGCCGGCCGGGAGGATCGCCGCGGATCGGCGGAGAGGACCCATCCGCCGCCCCCTCCGCCTCCTCTCAGTTCTTCACGTCGAGTTGGTCTTCATTGTCCTCCCGCTCCAACCCTAGACGGCGCGGATGGCCAGGTCGCGACAGCCGCCGGCGTCGGCGCGGGAACGGAGGCTGACGGCCAGTTCACGAGCTCCGCCTTGGCCGCTTTTGCCTTGGGCAGGGGCTCGGCCACCGGCCTGGGCGTGGCCGGCCAGAACAGCGGTGCGGCCGGCCTCGGCCTGGGCACGGCCGGCCAGAACAACGCCGCAGCCGGCCTGGGCCTGGGCGCGGCCGGCCAGAACAACAGCGCGACCGGCCTGGGCAGTGCTGCAGCCGGGCTGGGGAGGGGCGCGGCCGGCCAGAACAGCGGCGCGATCGGCCAGGGTTTTGAATCGGACCCGTCCATCGGCGATGCGTTCTTGGCGTCTCAAGCATCAGCTACGTCCGGTGCTCAGCGTAGGAGACGTGTTGCGTCGACCAAAAGGGCCATGCCTTTGCACTCTCCACAAGTTTTTTAGTTTCTAGATATTGATTGGAGTAAATTGTTGAGTCATAAATCATCTATAGGGAGATTATATTGATTAGAATGATGACAATACCACTCTTGTTTGCCAACTGTTTGCTGAACAAAAAAGGAAAGGAAATAGACCAAACACAAACTTGAATAATGTGGGCTATGCCGAGGTGATTGATAGGTTTTTCTAGTGTAAGGGTATCATGTTGAAAAAAAAAGTCAGCTTAAGAACAAATGGGACAAGTTGACGAATGATTTGACTGTTTGGAGAAAATTAACGAGGAAACAAACTGGAACCGGTTGGACTTGAAGCACAGGAACTATCAACATGGATGCCGAGTGGTGGAAAAAAACCAAATCTGTGAGCACCTAACATTTGCTTTTATTTATAGTTTTTTGGTATTAATACACTTGCTTACTGTAGCCTAATTATGTAGGAGATACCAGGTGTTGGAAAATTTAAGGATAGGCCTCTTCAAAATGAAGAATATTTGAAGGAGATGTTTGGGAACATCATGAATGAAGAGACAGATCATTGGAATCCTATGTCTTCCAACCCGATAACACCACCTCACAGTGTTCAAGATCATATCGATTTAGAGAATGGTGAGAAGAATGGTGAAGAGAATGGTGAGGATATTGGTGAAGATATTGGGGATGAGATTTTGGAAGTCTCTCCTACACCTAGCAACAAACCTAAGAGAAAGGCTCACATTATTCTTGAAAAACCTAACAAGAAGCCTAAGACTAGCACTGGAATAGTTATACAGCAAAATATGACAAAGATAACAGAGAGTGCTCAGGCTTTTGTGGCTTCTAGGTTTGGAGGGATCAGTATTGATGAAGTCATGGGTCATGTCAGTGCATGTGGGGCTGATCTTGGGACTTATGAGCACTTTGTGGCAACTGAGTTGTTTGTGAAGAAAGAACAGAGGGAAATGTTTATGACTACACCCACCAATGAGGCTAGGTTGAATTGGCTTAAGAGGAAGTTTGACATGATGTTTGGAAAGTGATCAGTCTAGTGCCTTTTTATCTATGTCATGTAGACATATTATTTATCTATTGTCATGTAGTCAGTGTCATTTATCTATGTCATGTGGACAAATTATTTATCTATTGTCATGTGGATAAATTATTTATCGATGTCATCGATGTCATGTGGACAAATTATTTACATGTGTCTTGTGGACAAATTACTTATCTATCATGTGCACAAATTATTTAGCTTTGTCATGTGAACAAATTACTTTTCTATCATGTGGACAAATTATTTATCTTTGTCATGTGCACAAATTATTTATGTATCATGTGGATAAATTATTTATTTATGTCATGTGCACAAATTGTTGCAGATATGTAGCGATGATGACGATGAGGATTTTTTTAAAATGATCTTTGCTGGTGCTATGCTAGGACAAACATATGTTGACATGTTTCTTACTAAAAACCCTCCAAGAACGTCTACAACTAGTGGAATGAGGTTTATGTTGGAGCTTTTCAACACTCCAGGAGAATGCCATAGGCAACTGCGCGTGAGCACAGAAATTTTCTTCGACCTCCATGGGTTATTGGTTGAGAGGTATGGGTTGAGCTCATCACTACATATGTCAACTATTGAGAGTCTAGGTATTATGTTATTCATTTGTTCGGGGAATGAGTCCAACAGCAGAAGTCAAAATAGATTCAAGCACTCTGGTGAAACTATTACTAGAAAATTTGAGGAGGTTTTGTTCAGTTTGATGAGCATGTCAAAGGATTTCATTAGGCCAAAAGATCCAAATTTTCATACGATCCATAGGAGGATAAGGGATGACAAGCAAGCCTATTCATATTTCAAAGATTGCATTGGAGCACTAGATGGCACACATATTCGTGTGACACTTCCACCTGATGAGCAAGTGAGGTACATTGGAAAGACAGGGATACCCACCCAAAATGTATTAGCAGTTTGTGATTTTGACATGAGATTCACATATGTGTCAACGGGCCAACCGGGATCTATGCACGACACAAGTGTGCTATACAATGCATTGAGTGTCGACAAGGAATTCTTTCCACATCCTCCACAAGGTAAATAGTTGTCAATAATTAATTTACTTGCATGACCATCAAAGTATGTTAATTTTTTTGTATCATTTGCAGGTAAATTTTATGTTGTCGATGCTGGATATCCTAATCGGCCCGGTTATCTAGCTCCATACAAGGGTGAGAGGTATCATATGCCTGAGTGGCATAGAGGTATGGAACCTAGAACCCCGAAAGAAAAGTTCAATCGCAAACATTCATCTATTCGTAACGTGATTGAGAGATCTTTTGGGTTATTGAAAATGAAGTGGGAAATTCTATACAGAATAAAGAAATACCCTATGTGGAAGAAAAAATGATAGTTGTCGCTTGTATGGTCCTCCACAATTTCATTCGTGAGCATAACAGTGATGATGCGGACTTTGCTCGGTTTGATCGTGATCCTAATTTTATGCCTACTATACCGGAACGTTATAAACGAGATGCCGTCCTAGCAAATGCATCAGATACATCTACTCCAGAAGCGAGTTCGACTTGCATGGATACTTTTCGGGATGAACTAGCCACATCTCTCACTCTTGGTTGGAACTAGCTTGTAATCGAAATTTGTACTTTTATATTTCTTAGCGTTTGAACAATTTGTGTGCGTCAACTTTTATATGCATGTGGACAATTTCTAGTTCTCATTTGATTGGATATTTGTGTTGATCAAAAGCTTGACTTGTTTGTTTGAAAATACAAAGAAAAAAACAACACCATGCAATTCTCTGTGTTGTGTACACGAATAGCAAAAAAAAAAGACCAACGCGATGCAATTATCTATGTTGTGTTCACGATTGGCAAAAAAAAAATCAACGCATGCACGTCAATGTCATGCACACCGTGCAGGATACAGGGAAAAAAAGGTCTCCACGTTGAGGGCAAAAGAGGGCAATCCATTCAAACTCTCATTTTTCAGAGCTAGAGTTGTTACCTCTGCCAAACACATCTCTTCAGCTCCAAAGTGAGAGTCCAGCTCCACGGTGGAGCTGCAAATTGGTGGAGCTGCAGCTCCAGAGTTGGTTTGGCGGAGCCGGAGCCCTGCCAAACATGCCCTAACTCAGCTCGTTTAAAAATCCTAACAAGTCAAGCCACTAACGAGCGATTTCGAGTGAGTTTGCGAGCCACGAGTTTTCGTCCAGCCCCACCTAGGGGATTACTCCTGACCGACGGACCGAAGCGAGCGTTGCACAGGCTGTGGAATTCCTCCCAGGATGGCACGTCGTGGCTGCAATCCAAGTGCATATACCAAGGGAACACGTCGCCGTCAAGGTGGAACATGGCCAGCTACATCTTGTGCAGTGCCTCCGTCTTTTGCGCCCTGAAGTACTGCTCACAACGGCTAAGCCATTGACATTGAGTCTTCCCTCCCATCGTAGCCCGAAAAGTCGAGCTTGAAGTAGCGGGGCACCATGCCATCCGTTAGCCTGCCGCGCCAGCTAAGGACGATCCGATCGTCTTTGGTGCAAACTCCTCAGTGAACGGCTTCTTGGGCAGCAGGCCCATGTCGTGCTGCAGGGTGTCGTCGAGGGCGAGGATCCCCTTGCCGGCCAGTGCAAACTGGCCGAAGGCTTCCTGAACACCTAGTGGCCCAGTCAGTTTGGGTGGCGGCGGCACAGACTGCACGGATGTCGCATTTGGCGCGTCCGTCGTGGCCTCCAGCTTGGTGATGCGGTCCAGGAGACCTTGCGCCGACGTAGTGAGCTTGTCAACGGTGGTTGTGAGCGTGGTGTTGCGATCTTTCGTTTCCTGGTGCAGGAGATTGATGGACTCAGCTCTGCTCCGTGAGGAGCTTCATCTCATCGAAGGTTGTTGGGGAGCCCATGGATGCAGACCCGAAAGCTTATACCAAGTTGTCACGACCCTATGGCAAGGACCGGATTGGGTAGTCTTGGGAGGTGGCGGCCACTGTGCTACCGGCTTCGTGCCTGTGGTGGAGGTAGACGCCGCGGGAGGCGACAGGCAGCAAGAGGGATAAGGAGCAGAGAAGGGGATGGGAGATTAGATTAATTCTGGCTTGCTTTATTCCTCTTGCGGCAGAGTATAATAAATAACCAAGATTACAAGGATAACTACTAGTTAAAGTTTCGGTAACAAACTGCTAGCAAACCAAATCTAAACCAATGCCAATCTAAATTAAATCTTGCCGCTGAAGTTGAACCAGGTGCCGAACCTCCCGTCCGCTAACCCTGACGTCGCCTTCTGTAGTAGGCCCGCCCGACCATAACAGCAGACTACTTGAAGCTACGAGATATCCATTGCCGATCCAAATCGGATGCCTACCACATGCAAGGGCAAATCGGACTGACACTGTCCTCCGCATATCTCCATTGCTAATTCAATTCACCTTTGCCAGTATGTATACTTTTGGCCAATCCATTCAAATGTGTGCATGTTGCTAGCTGATCCAATTGAATGCAGTGTATATTTATAAGTTTCTGACTGGCTGATCCAATGTTCTGGCATCGCAAGACACACTAATGGTAGCAATTGTCCTTGTTAGAGTATATTGGGATATCTCCGGATATGGTCAATGTTGCCGTAAACGGTCGTGTAGGCCGTTTACACGGCGTTTAAACCCTACACAGCAGTCAACCGTGTTGGCCGTGTAGGCCGTTTAATCCGTTTTTTTGTCCGTTTAACCAACCGTATAGTCCGACTATTCGCTAAACGAAGGGTGACCGACCGTGTACCGTGTAGCGTGTAGGGTAACATTGGATATGGTAGATTAGGATTGTGTATCCCGACTTGCCTTATCTCTAAGGGAGGCTTCTTGCCCCCTAAGTAATGTACTCCTATATAATCCGCCCATGAGGCTCAGCAATACAATCAACATTTCCACCAATTCCATCATTCTACATGGTATCAAAGCCAAAACTCAATCACTTTTTCCGCTGCCTCAACCCTAGTGCCGTCAGCGCCCATCCACTCGCGCTGTCGCCGCCCCCTGTTCCCCATGGCGCCCCTACAGAGCACCCCCTCAACGGCTTTCTAGCGCACCCCCGGGGAGGTTGGCCATGACCTTCACTGGGGCAGCGCCCTCCATCACAACGGATCGAATTAATCTGATGCCTTTAGAGTTTCAAGCAGAAGCAGATCGAAGCGCACCTCGTCATCCCTCATGAAACCCGTCGACGACCCCAATCCGCGCTACCGTGGTGGCAGTCGCGGCCTCCCCACGGTGCATGCATCCTCCCCCGCACTGTCGTGGTGGCAACTAGGGCTTCCGTGGGCGCCCTCAACCTGTCGCCAGCGGATCCCTTGGCGGCGCCAGCCCTCCGCCCCGTCCTTCTCGCCACCCTATCAGGCTACGGGTCAAGCCCTCGTCGCACAAGGGGCCTCCACCGCTGGCCACGCCTGCTCCGGCGGGCTCCTCAGCCACCTCGTGGCTGACCCGAGCTACCCCTGCGCCTCTGCCACTACCGGTCGGGACTTTGTCGCATGATCTGAAGGCCTCCCCCACTGCCGCCGGCTGCGACCCGCGTCGCGCGGTGCATCTCCACCGCAGACGGCCAGGACCCTTGCGCCGGCCGCCAAGGTCTTCCGCCGCCCTTGGTGATTCGTTCCGTCTGCTCATCCATCGTCTGGCTCTCTCCATTTGTGTCTTTCCTCTCGTAGTCACGTGCGTGCTTTGACCATGAGGTCACGCGAGATGGAAAGAGATAAAAGGGGATGAGGGATTCGTGCTACGCACACCCAGAGGTTCTACACGAGTTGTTGCTGATGTATCTTTGTTTTTGGTAATTTCTCTGATTTTTTACTCGATCACTGATAGAGATTAAGTCGCCCACCGCCCGTTGATCGTCCGTGCACCTACATCGACGTCGTCACCAGGCATCTTCACCCTGTGTGACCCGTCCTAGCGTGCGGTGCACACAGGGCACCCCTTCTGTGGCGCCGTCAGGCCTTCGTCTACACAGCTTCTGCGCCGGTCATCCATGACAATGCCGCCATTTGTGCGCCTAGTTCGTCGTCGTCTCACGCGTGTGTTGTCGACCTGATCAACCGACCCGTACACTCGCGACACAGCTTTTTGGGATGGATGTCCCAAGCTGTAGGGGTTGTGGCTGCCTCACTCTTTTGCGTTGCAGCGTCGCCGCATGTGGTCTTCCTCGTCGTTGCATCTTCACCGCTGCCGACTACGTCCACGACTTCATCCACGTCGTCTTCTTCGACAGCGTCTCCGACATCGTCATTGTCTTCATCAGGCTGTTCGGGTTCTTCATCGTCCTCTTTGAGCTCCGCCGCCACGTCATCCGGATCATCAAACCTTGTGTCAAATCGTTCAGGATAACCTCTTCGCTTCGTCCAGCACCACCTCATCACTAGCGTCGCCGTCTCATTCTACCCATTCGTCTACTTCGACAATTGCGGGCTGCATCAGCATCTTCTACCCACCATTCTGCACCTGCGACTGTCGTGGAAGCCTTCTCTGATGGTCCCTCAAACGACAGCGCCTGCTGGTGCACCCTCCCTCACACATTCGGTTTTGGCAACATCGGTGCATGTCATCGTCCCCGAGGCGTTTTCGGGCCTGGCAAACCCGAGAATGTCTCGCCTGTCGGCTCCTGACTGCATCGACTTCAGCATCGATGCCCTCTTCGACTACCTTGACGCGCCGTCGTCTTCGTCTCCGACATCTTCGTTACACCTAAACCGTGGCGCCTCCTCGTGCGCTCACGGCTTCATGTGCGGCTCCTTACCCTCGGCAACCTCGAGAGCTCCATGTCGACCACGGTTACCCTACGCACGGCATCTTCGACCATGGCTACTCGTCCTCATGCTCGGCTACCTCGACATCGGCACCAAGGGCTACCGTCTTGCTTGAGCAACCTCCAGCCTCAGCATCAGCGACGCATCGGCCGTTACGACTGCAGGGGATGTCAGCTCGTTGGCTTTCAGCCTTTGGCTTCTTCTCCTTCTCCAGTCTCACTGTTTGCGCCGCTCCCACTGGGGAATGTTAGTATATTGGGATATCTCTAGATATGGTAGATTAAGATTGTGTATCCTAACTCGCCTTATCTCTAAGGGAGGCTTCTTGCCCCCTAAGCAATGTACTCCTATATAATCCGCCAATGAGGCTCAGCAATACAATCAACCTTTCCACCAATTCCATCATTCTACACTCCTATACAATTGATAAGACGAACTAATGATGGCACACACTTCACAATCTTTAGTTTGTTTTGAATCCCCGCTGCATGCCTTTGTCCATATTACTTCTCATATATGCAATTCCTTTGTTAGTACAAATGTGCTACTATTTAAAAGCCTTAAATATATCAGTACAAAAGAATTAATTTACTTACTAGGTGTTTTTCAATGTCCTTTACTTTGTGTGCAGATCATGCTTGGCTTTGAGCATTATCGATGAAACACTTTTTATAAGTAGTAGATTACATCAACGCACTAAGTTTTCATCATCTGAACTGGAGTGCACTACTGAGGTGACCATTTGTTCGCTAATGAACGATCTGATAGCAAAGAGGGGATAATGCGCATTTTTCATTGGGGAATACCTGGAGGCATCTTTCTTGATTCCCTGTGTGGGATTTTCAATGAATTAGATGAATTGTACTGAACCGAATTTAAGGTTTGAAAACAGCTGCAACAACACACAACATGTAAGGCGAAGCTGTTTTTATTTGTTGAATAAAGTTGACCCAGACCATGAAGAACAAACTTCTTACATAATGTGAGTTTCAGTTCTTTTAGTATATTTAAATGAAGCTTTCTCAGTATCCCCTCCCATCCAATTTATTCTGTTCTACACTATAAGAGCTGAATGATCTAAGCATTCGTTGAATTAATATTGATTGTGAAAGTATAAATATGCCAAACATGGCTACAAACGAGTTTGGTGTGGTTAATTGGCATTTTTTTGGTTATTTTCTATCATAAAGAAATTTGTTTTGCCCGTAGCAACGCACGAGCACAATCCTAGTGCTATTCTATAACACATCTTTATTAGAAACGTATGGATACAGGATTCTAAATTAACAGCACTTCAGGAAAGAGTTACAGAAACAAACATACTGATGCAAATTCACAGCATTTATGGCTCTTATATATTTCTCTTCTAAGAGACTGCCACAGTCATATCGTACTACATTTTTTAAAGAAAAATTATGAGCTCTGCAGCATACGCTATTTTGTATATTAACTTCTACAGAAAAACTTGTTTACTGCACAAATCAACTATGTATTCCTGTGCTGCCAGATCTTTTAGTGACAAGAGTAATGGTGGACCTTCATTTCAGTACTAAACAATCGATATGAGTTCTGGTACCAATTAAAATGTATGGATCATACCTCTTCTTCTAACCTCTCACTTTTAAGCTGAAAGCTGAGCTCATCACCCAAATGTACTGTGAGTATATCTCCAGTTGATAAGCTCCAAACCACCTTATTTTCTTGTTGATGCTTAGTCGCCATTGCTGTGCCCACTACCTTCTCTGCACCGTACAGGGAAAGAAATACGCACATTATTAAAATATAATTGTGATCTCCAGAAAAACGAATCGTAGTGCGTACAGGAGTTACCAGGAACATAGCCAACAGAGCTTGTACTTGCAACGTATGACCATGATCCTTCTCGAACCTCAATGCTCCTGTCCTCCCATTTCACTGCCACAGGAGTTTCAGCTCCTCTCCGCCAAATCCCTCTGCCTATTCTACACAAATTGCAACAGGTTTCATAAAAAGGTACACTGAGGTCACTCCCCATGTCATGTGGGGCCGCCACTATAGCCGCCGCCGCCGGGCTCCCAGGGGCGCCGCCGGCGCACAGCCAACTGAAAGTGGCTGATTTTCAGAAATCTTAGAGATAGGATTAGTTGAGATAGAGTTTGGAGAATAAGTTTAGGGAGTTTGTTAAGATTAGCAGCAGGCCTAAGAGGTCCTTATAAGCTTGTACTCGATGGAACTTAAGATTAAGATTGAATTGGTTTCCTATCTCCCCTGTTTCCTCTAGTCTCCCTCTTTCTCCACCATAGCGCGCAAGAGCCAGAGCTCTGCCACGCCGCCCACCGCCGGCTACGAGCTCCGTAGCCGCGGCTCCGCCGTCTTGGGCCCCGACGCCCTTGACAACCTGGTATCACGATCCAGGCGCTCCGCTTCCGCCCCATCCAGCCGCCCTTCCACGCCGCCGCCGCCCCCATCCCCATCTGCAGCAGCCATGGCCGAACCCACCATGTCCGACCTAGCTAACCTCATCCGCAACCTCGACACCTCCCTGAACGCCAAGATCGATGGCGTACAGCAGCAAGTCACCGGCGTCCAAACCCGGGTCGACGGCATCCAGGCCCGCGTCGATGGCCTCCACGGCACCTCTCCCAGCGCCTCCTCCGGTCCGTCCCCCGGCTCGGGCGCGCACACGGATCGCCCGCCGCGGTTCCAGAAGATGGATTTCCCCAAGTTCGACGGCAAGTCCGACCCCCTCATCTTCATCAACCGGTGCGAATCGTACTTCCACCAGCAGCGCATCGTTGAGGAGGAAAAGGTGTGGATGGCCTCCTACAATCTGGAAGACGCAGCCCAGCTCTGGTACATCCAGGTTCAAAGCGACGAAGGCACACCGTCCTGGCGGCGCTTCTCCGAGCTCCTCCACCTGCGTTTTGGCCCTCCCCTACGAGCAAATCCCCTCGGCGAGCTCGCGGCGCCGCCCCACCCACCGCGACGTCACGTCCGCCGCAGCGGGGACTGCTCCCGACGCCGCTTAAGCCCCTGGCCCTTCCGGCGCCGCCGCAGGCGTCTGCGCCCCCGGCACCAGCGCCACGGGTCCCAGCACCGGCGGATGGCCGGCAGATCAAACGCCTGTCGCAAGCAGAGATGGAGGAACGCCGACGCCTGGGCCTCTGCTTCAACTGCAATGAAAAATTCGGGCGCGGCCATAATCGTGTGTGCCAGCGCCTGTTCCTGGTTGACCTCGCCGACGAAGACGACGACGACACCTCCGGCGACCCAACACAGCCGGTGACCGCCCATGATCTCGGTGCTAGCAATTTCTGGCGTCCGCACCAAGGAGACGATGCAATTGGAGATCTCCATTGGCGGCGCGTCCTTCCAGGCCCTCCTCGACTCCGGCTCCACGCACAACTTCATCACCGAGGAGGCGGCCCGCCGCACCAGCCTACGCCTTCAGCCACAGCAGGGCATGCGGGTCACCGTCGCCAATGGCGACCGCGTCGCAAGCCCCAGCGTCTACCGCGCCACGCCCTTCGACATCGCAGGCGAGCACTTCACCGCGGACTTCTTCGCCCTACCGCTGGCGGGCTACGACGTCGTCCTCGGCACGCGCTGGCTGGCGTCGCTGGGACCCATCCTCTGGGACTTCAGCACCCTGCGCATGGCATTCACCCATGAGGGGCGCCCGGTGTGCTGGCAAGGACTGGCGGGACCGCCCAGCCCGTTCATGGCGGTCAGCGACTTCACCACTCTCCTCCAAGCCGTCCTCGACGAGTTCGTGGCCGTGTTCGCCGAGCCCACGGGGATGCCACCACCGCGCTCCAGAGACCACCGCATCACCCTGGTGCCCGGTGCCGCTCCGGTGGCCGTCCGACCCTACCGCTACCCAGCCGCGCACAAAGACGAGCTCGAACGCCAATGCGACGCCATGCTGACCCAGGGCATCATTCGGCGGAGCTCATCGGCGTTCTCCTCCCCGGTGTTGCTCGTCAAGAAGGCGGACGGGAGCTGGCGGTTCTGCGTGGACTACAGGGCGCTCAACGCCATTACTGTGAAGGACGCCTATCCCATTCCGGTGGTCGACGAGCTGCTCGACGAATTGCGGGGCGCACGGTTCTTCACCAAGCTTGACCTGCGCTCCGGCTACCACCAAGTCCGGATGTTCGCCACCGACGTCGACAAAACGGCATTCCGGACGCATGATGGCCTCTACGAATTTGTCATGCCGTTCGGCCTGTGCAACGCCCCCGCCCCATTCCAGGCGCTCATGAACGACGTCCTCCGCCCCTTCCTGCGCCGCTTCGTCCTCGTCTTCTTCGACGACATTCTGATCTTCAGCAGCTTGTGGGCGGAGCACCTGGGCCACGTCCGCGCCGTGTTCAACGTCCTTTGGAAGCACCGCCTTTTCGTCAAGCAGTCCAAGTGTGCGTTCGGCGCCGAGTCGATCTCCTACCTCGGCCACATCATCTCCGCTGCAGGCGTCGCTATGGATCCGGCCAAGGTGCAGGCTGTCGCTGAGTGGCCGCGGCCACGCTCTGCCCGCGCCGTGCGCAGCTTCCTCGGGCTTGCGGGGTACTACCGCAAGTTCGTCCAGGACTACGGCATTATCGCCGCACCACTGACGGCGCTGCTGCGCAAGGATGGGTTCTCCTGGACCGACGAGGCCGCGGCGGCGTTCGACGCACTGAAGACCGCCGTCACCACCGCACCTGTCCTGGCTTTGCCGGATTTCGCTCTTCCGTTCGTGGTAGAGTGCGACGCGTCGACCTACGGATTCGGCGCTGTGCTGCTGCAGGACCAACACCCGTTGGCGTTCTTCAGCCGCCCCGTCGCGCCACGTCACCGGTCGCTGGCGGCCTATGAACGTGAGCTCATCGGGTTGGTGCTCGCCATCCGGCATTGGCGGCCGTACCTTTGGGGGCGTCGCTTCGTCGTGCGCACAGATCATTTTAGCCTCAAGTACCTGCTGGATCAGAGGCTCGCGACGATCCCTCAACACCACTGGGTGGGCAAGCTTTTGGGCTTCGACTTCTCCGTGGAGTACAAGGCGGGCCGCCACAACGTCGTCGCCGACGCCCTGTCTCGCCGGGACACGGACGAAGCCAACGCCATGGCGCTCTCCTCGCCCCGCTTCGACGTCCTCGGCAGGCTGCGCGCGGCCCACGACACCGACCCTGTCCTACGCACGCTACGCGACGAGATCGCGGCTGGCCAGCGCGGAGCGCCGTGGTCCCTGGCGGACGGCTTGGTGGCATTCTCCGGCCGCCTCTACATCCCGCCGTCCTCGCCGCTTCTCCAGGAACTGCTGGCCGCAGTCCATGACGACGGCCATGAGGGAGTGCAGCGCACGTTGCACAGGCTGCGCCGGGATTTTCACTCGCCCAACCTCCGGACCGCCGTTCAGGACTACGTCCGCGCTTGCATCACCTGCCAACGCCACAAGTCAGAGCACCTGCACCCGGCAGGACTCCTGCTGCCCCTTCCCGTTCCGACGACGGTGTGGGCGGACATCAGCATGGATTTCATCGAAGCTCTTCCCCGCGTGAATGGAAAGTCGGTCATCCTCACCGTGGTGGACCGGTTTAGTAAGTATTGTCATTTCATTCCATTGGCTCATCCGTACTCCGTCGAGTCCGTCGCCCAGGTGTTCTTCGCAGAGATCGTTCGCCTCCACGGGGTGCCACAGTCCATCGTCTCAGATCGCGACCTCGTGTTCACATCCATCTTCTGGCGGGAGCTCCTGCGTCTCACGGGGACCAAGCTCGCCATGTCCTCTGCCTTCCACCCGCAGTCGGATGGGCAGACCGAGGCGGCAAACAAGGTGATTGTGATGTACCTCCGTTGCCTCACAGGTGACCGGCCGCGCGAGTGGCATCGCTGGCTTCCCTGGGCGGAATTCATCTACAACACAGCGTACTAGACGGCTTTGAAGGACACCCCGTTCAAGATTGTGTATGGCCGCGACCCGCCGTCCATCCGCTTGTACGAGCCCGGTGAGACACGGGTGGCTGCGCTCGCCAAGAACATGGCAGATCGTGACGAGCTGCTCGCCGACGTCCGCGTTCGCCTGGAACAGGCCCAGGCCATCTACAAGGCGGCCTACGACAAACACCACCGGGAGGTCTCGTTCCAGGTGGGCGACTGGGTGCTGCTCCGGCTCCGCCATCGCGCACCGGCGTCCCTGCACGTTCCCTCGGGCGGCAAGCTAAAAGCCAAGTACTACGGTCCCTTCCGCGTCCTCGCCGTCGTCAACGCTGTCGCCTACAAGCTCGAGCTGCCGCAGCACGCCCGTCTGCACGATGTTTTCCACGTTGGCCTGCTCAAGAAGTTCCATGGTGCGCCGCCGGAGTCCCCAGCGACTCTGCCTCCTCTTCACCACGGCGCGGTGGTCTTGGTGCCCGAGCGCGTGTCTCGTGCTCGTTTGGCCCGTGGCGTTCGTCAGCTCCTGGTGCACTGGAAGGGGGAGCCCGCAGCATCCGCGACATGGGAGGACACCGACAGCTTCATCGAGCGGTATCCAGCTTTCCAGCTCGCGGACGAGCTGCTCCTCGAGGGGGGGAGAGATGTCATGTGGGGCCGCCACTATAGCCGCCGCCGCCGGGCTCCCAGGGGCGCCGCCGGCGCACAGCCAACTGAAAGTGGCTGATTTTCAGAAATCTTAAGAGATAGGATTAGTTGAGATAGAGTTTGGAGAATAAGTTTAGGGAGTTTGTTAAGATTAGCAGCAGGCCTAAGAGGTCCTTATAAGCTTGTACTCGATGGAACTTAAGATTAAGATTGAATTGGTTTCCTATCTCCCCTGTTTCCTCTAGTCTCCCTCTTTCTCCACCATAGCGCGCAAGAGCCAGAGCTCTGCCACGCCGCCCACCGCCGGCTACGAGCTCCGTAGCCGCGGCTCCGCCGTCTTGGGCCCCGACGCCCTTGACACCCCAACAGTTTGTACGCATTGCATATAAAAGCTTAACTTGGATCTATTCGAGGACGATAGCATGTGACAAACATATCAATCAAAGACAAATTCTAGCAGAATTGTACCTCATCCGGACAACAAAACATTCTCTCCCACCATGATCAAGCACAGTGCGGGTCAGCCACCGTCCTTCTTGTGGACGGTAATTTCTCATGCGCAATATGACATCAGAAATCATGGCCCCATCATCATCAGTGACTCGATCAGGAACACACTTCAACAAGTATGGTGCTTGAACTGGAGGGGTAATTGATGCCATTGCTCTCATCCTGACATCAAGTTCCTCTGTGAGAGCGAGTGCTTTCTCATGCAACATATCACTCCATGGAAAGGAGATGTTCTTGAGAAACTTGCTATTCTTGAAACATCCAGTTGTGGTGCACCTGACCTCAATGAGGAGACCCCGGGTTGCAAATTCACAGTACAAGTGCCATGTTTTCTGCCAGTTTTTGCAGGATAAGTTGGCCATTGATTTGTTCAGTTTTAGTGATCTGTGACACTTTTGTGTTCGCAACCGTAGGAACTCCTTGTTGAGATGCTCCTTATCAGTTTCTCCTTTCAAGAACACATATACCTGTTAGCAAAAATCAATGACATTGTTACCAGCATGTAAACCACACAAATATAAACGCATGTTTTCTGTCAAATCGCTTTGAAATTACTCTTTTTTTAGTAATTTGCCACACAGATTACTTTAGATATCCTGCTGTGGATGACCGAATTTGGCGCCAAACCACTGCTGATAGAAGTTCACGCTAAATATGGCATTATTGCTAATATTTGTACTTTTTGCAAAGAAAATATTAAAAAAAGATTTTGGGTTCCTAAAACAAATCTGCTAACTTGACAAATGACATTAATTTGCGGTTACTAACAACTAGAAAGAAGCTCAGCAAGTGCTAGAGAACGTAGCAGTTGCCTACTGAGGCACAAACGTGCTTATGGGCATCCATCCAATTCTGGCCTCATATTTCCAAGCTCAGGCCTGATTTTGGCCCATGGATCTATGATCAGTCTGGCTTGAAATGAGGTCAATACGCTTTTGAATATCTCTGCATATAGTTATTTAAGATAATAATATTTTTTCTTTTGAAGGCCCAACCTTGTGGGGATGGTTTTTTTCAGGCATGATGTGATAGCTGCAAAAATAAATAATCAAGCAGACCAACCGAGTACCTGATTATTTGAGGCCATCAACAAAGGGAATCTTGCATTTTGGCTTGGAGTGACCATAGTCCACATCAGGCTCTAGAATTTACTACTGACAGTTTTTAACATATTGCCCTTGGCTATACTTATTGGTATTGGCATTATGCCACAATGTGGTCCAGAAACAAAAGGGAGTATGCTGAAGATGCAGAGAACAAACAGAATGACATGGTGAACAAGTAGAAAGCTCTGCTCATTTGCTAGTCATTCATGAGAGCATCACAGAGCTAATATGGAATGTCACAAGTTGGCATAATGTTAAGTGTGCTCTTTTGCATTTAATGGAAACCAAGATCACAATGCTTTGTGACTTAACCAAAATGCTAATAAATAACTGCATTTAATGAATATCTTGAATAGTCTCAGATATACCTCCATAAGAAATCTTGGTTGCAAACTTTTGTACAACCGGTTGGCATCCTCATCTGATGCTGCTGGCGCCCAGTAAAATGCCTCCCGTGATGCACTAACTGCCGCCGCATCAACCTCTGATCCAGCCATATCATATGGCTCATCATATGCTTCCTCCCATAATACCCGTGTTCTTTTGATTGCCTCATCACTCACCACCTCCCCATAACTCACCCCAACTTTTGCAACACTGTCCCTGATGGCCATTGCTACCATGTCCGTGGCATAACTTGAAGGAAAACTCTGCCAACAATTCATCACAATCATGTGACTAAATACCTTTAAGGAATACATTTACTTGCAGGAATGTAATGTCTATACATACCTGGTGAGCAAGCCAGATCAGTAATATGTCCAGACTAGGCACAAGCCGTGTCTGATCCTGGGTTGTACACACAACCTTCTTGATGAGGTCGAGGAAACACATATATCTTCGCCTTGCAGCAACATGGTAGACACCTTCCCACACAAAAGGTGTGGCGAAGTGGGCCGCCAGGCCAGCGTACCGTCTCACCATTTCCAGGATTTCACCATTGGCATTGTCATAGGCAATGTCGTCAACACAGTTCCCATCAATCTCATTACTGTGGAGGTCAAACGGCTCAGAAGGGTAATGTGCAGCCCAGACATCCCGGCAACGGTCTTCGGCATACTCCTCGTTCTCTGCATCAAGGATGGATGGGCGGTCGATGAGGTGTCCAAACCTTGATAAGCAGTATGTGGAGTAGCTCTCCTGTTGAGCAAGAGAAATTTTAGAGGAACACTTGACGAGAAGTGTTGAAGTCCAGCATGGAATTCATTAATGAAAAACATGCTAAGGAAAGGTTGTGAAAAAAAGGAATTCATTAAATTGCATGATTCCGAAAAAGTAAATAAAAAGGCTGTTGCCAATTTTCGCCATTACTACGTCCCTTATTTCTGTCACAATGCGGTCTGGGATTGTAATGCAAGTTCTCAAAAGTTAGTTCCACTAACAGTTACAGAGACAGTACGATGAATGGGAGTTTAAGTAGCATAGCACCGTTGAATGATTAAAATCGCGTGGCTGAGTGATTCCCCAAGATCTGTTTTGCCAGGCAACAAAATGGAGACAGAACCCAAAAGCGGCAAGAAATTAAGAAGGCTAGCTCACATGGTGGAAGCAGTGGCAGAGCCAGACAAGCTGCACGTCGGGCGGCGGCACCAGCATCGGCGCCTCCCCTCCTCCTTCGCCGCCCTCTGCTGCCGCCACGAGCGGCAGCCACAGCTCCTCGTACCTCCGCACGGACCGCCGCCCCACCCCGGTCGGCGCCGCGCGGAGGAACGCCAGCAGCCGGCGCGCGGCGGCCGCGAGGTCCACGGAGGAGGCGGAGGACATAGCCGTGGCGGCGGCGGGCACCGGCTCCGACGCCTCTGCTGCTAGAGAAGGCGCTTGCCTTTCTTCTCGCTGCTGCTCCGGGGAGTAGTGGGATTTGTTGTCAGATGACTCATGCCGGGAGGATGGACGGATGCGTGCGAGAGCGGTTGGGGATCAAAAGGGCTATACGGCCTATGAGACCATCCGGACCTGCTCATGGAAAAAGACGGGATCGGCTCCTCGAGAAGCTTTTTGGCGTCAAACGCCTTCCTGGAGGGAGACGGAAAATCCCGTCGCCGGTTTCCTTAGACTGTCCGCACTCGTTAACCTTCAAATTCAACCTCTAAAAGGAATATTCTTGCCTGGTCATCAAGAATTTTTAGTCCAGTTTCAATTTTTCCGCACCCGTCGACCTCTATATCTCAAACTCCATACCAACTACCCCGGTCTGGGACCCACGCGTCATACTCTTCTCTTTTTCTCTCCCTCCCCACCTACCTCGCCCAATCCGCCCGCGCCCCTGCTTCGCCTTGCGGCCGGCGCGCGTGGAGGCCCGCGGGCTCCAGCGAGCTCGGCGGCAGCGCGGAGCTCCCCCTTGCGCCGGCCGTGGCTGCGGGTCGTGGAGCACCGGCGGCGGCGCGGAGCTCCCCCTAGCGTCGGCGCGCACGGAGATTGGGATGGCGGCGTCTCCCCGGGCGGATTCCCGACAACTGGTGCAAGGCGAGGTGTGCCGCGGCTCGGCGTCTCCCTGGGCGGATTCCCGAATCGAGGCGTCCCTGGGGCGGCGGCGTCATCCCTCCCTCCCTCGTTTACTCCGCCGGCGGCGCAGGAGGAGGAGGCTGGCGAGCTCCGCAGCACGACGGCGGGGAGCAGTTCGGCGAGCAGCGACGGGGGCGGCGCGGCACAGAGGAGCTCCAGCTCGCGCGGATGAGGCAGGGGATCCCTCCCTCGTTTACTCCACCGGCGCGTCAGATCCATGGCGAGCAGAGGTCCCGCCGCCGGCAGGAGCAAGACGGGCCTCCTGTGCGAGGTGACGACGGCGGCGGCGGATCTCCGGCGGCGAGGAGAGGGCGCGGAGCAGCAGCTGCGGTGCCCGGTCGGCCGGTCGGCGGCGGCGCCTGCCCCTGCCCCCGGCGGCATGGTCGTCCCTCCCTCCACCCTCCTTCCGGCGGTGCGGTCGTTGGCGGCTCCCTCCTCCTCTCTCCCTCTCTCCCACGGCGGGACGCGCGGGGCGGTTGGGCGCCCCGTCCGACGTGGCGTGTGCCGTTCGGCCTCCAAGCGCGCCAGGGATGGCGTCCGCGGGACCGAACGGGATGGTTCCGTCCCCTTCCCAGGTCGCTAGTGCGGGGAAAAAATCGCCAAAAGCGACCTGGAGGTGGCTTTGCCGCCCCTTTCCAGGCCCCTGTGCGGACAGTCTTAGAGGAGAAGCGGACTCACGGAAAAGGATGAGGAGCGGGACCCACGGTAGTGTGTTGTTCTACACCGGTAGCAGGAAGGGGAGGAAGAGAAGATGAGCACGCCGTCGCGCCGGCAAGAGAGGGGGAGGGAGGAGGAAGAGGACGGGGCCTGCTCCCCCTGCTTGCCGGAGATGACGGGGACGGCCGCATCCTCCTTCTCCGCCACCGACCACAGAGCCGAGGGAGCTGCTGGAGAACTCCGTCGCCTCCGCCCCCGAGCGTCGTGGCCGCCCAGCTCTCTCCGCGGCGACCTCCTTCGAGCTCGAGGGTAGGAGGAGGGGACAGGAGTCCTCCGCCGCCACCGGGTCCGCCTCCGAGATCTCCGCCTCCGTCACCGCCGCCGATAGCCGCCACGGAGGAAGGGAGGGAGAGCGCCGTCGGGGGAGGGGCCATCGGCGGTGGAGGACGGCACGCGAGCTCCACTCCGGCGCGCTACTGCCCTAGTCCTCACATCGGATCCACCGGCTCCCCCGTGGAGGAGAGCGAGACGGAGCCGGATTCGGCGTCGGCGAGCGGGTAGGCGTGGCGGAGGAGAGATAGCACCAGCTGGGTGGGGAGCTCGAGCAGGAGCAACCCGTCGTCGCCGTCCCGCTCCTGCACCACGCGCCGCCGTCACGTTCCCGTAGATCAGGAAGAAGCATGAGAGGAGGAGCAGAGG
This sequence comes from Cenchrus fungigraminus, assembly GCA_036936925.1. Classification (NCBI taxonomy): domain Eukaryota; kingdom Viridiplantae; phylum Streptophyta; class Magnoliopsida; order Poales; family Poaceae; genus Cenchrus; species Cenchrus fungigraminus. Next base: position 63,256,978 of record CM072779.1, read on the forward strand.
ACGGACACGGGGGAGGAGGCTGGCCCCACGTGCTCCCCTTGTGCCAAGCTCCGGGAAGGAGCTCCTCGCCCATCGCCGGCAAGCTTGAGCTCAAGGATGCCTAGATCCGGGGCCCCTGCTCCTTCCCTGTGCCGGCGAGCTCGAGCTCGTGGACACCAGCGCGGGAGGAAGGAGGTTGGCACGCCCCTGCCCCAGCTCGCGGACGCGGGCACCCTACTCCGTCGAAGGAGCTGTAGGGGAGGGAGAGGCCCCTCCACTGTCAGCCCCCTAGATCGGGGAGGGAGGCGTGGGGAGAGCACAAAGGAGAGGGAGGGGCGCAGCGCAGGGGAGGAGGCGGAGGAGCCGAGGAGAGGGGGCTGAGTGCGGATGTGCGGGAGTTAAAAAAGGAGAGGCTGATGTGTGGGCTCCACCAGTGGGTAGTTGGGATGGAGGAGAAATATGAAGGAAGATAGGTGCGGGGAAACTAAGATTAAAGGAGAGAATCTCGATGACTAGGATGAAATATTCTGTCTTGAAGGAGGAAATGGAGGATGACAAGTGTGGATGGTCTCTACACTCGTCATCCTTCATTTCCTCCTTCAAAACGGAATATTCATGTCTGGTCAGCGAGATTCTTTCCTTTATATCTATTTCTCCCGCATCTATCATGTTTTAAATCTCTCCTTCATCCCAACAACCCATGGTGGCCCAAACGCGTCATCGTCTCTCTCTTTCTTTTCTCCCACCGGTCTCTCTCCCACTCGCATTCTCTTTCGTCTCCTCCACCTCCCTCCCCCTCGGTCCCGTCGTCTACCGCCCATCCTCTTCCCGACGTTGGGCGGTGTGGGGCTTAGACCAGCGGCCAGAGCAGTGAGTCCGGTCGCCATCTCCTCCTGCGTCGTCGCGGTCTATCCTCTGATAGAGGCGGAGTGCCCGATCTTTCGGTGAGTCGAGATAAATCCGATTTGGTGGAAGTTGACCCTCACGATCCGACTACGACGAGCGAGACTCGAAGCGCCAATGCAATCGCTGAACCAACTCCCGATGGTTACCGACCTTGCTGGCGCAAGATCAGCCTGATCACGAAGATCATTTCCTGCACGCAATTGAAGAACAAACAAGAAAAAGAGGCGAGCAATCTTACTATAACTCGAAGGTGGAGTTCTGAATCACAAAGGACAACACATATTTGTGCGTGTTCTGGTATAGCTAAAGCTAGATGTAAAACAAAACTCAAGTTGTAAAATGAGAAGGACTCTATCTAATATAGGAAAACAAAAGGAGGGGGCGCAGCCCCTAGAGTCGACGCGGCCACGAGTGGGGGCGCGGCCAGGAGGTGGGGCGCGAGCCTGGGCGCCTCCAACCCTAGGCGCCCCACCTGGGCTTCCCTGTTGGGCCAGCAACTACCCTTGTGGGCCTTCGTTCTTCAGCAGCATTATGTAGTTCAACTCCCTCGCACGGGCCGTGTGATTGGCCCAGAAGGCGCAGGTGTAGGAGCCTCTGACGCAGGTGTAGATGCAGCTCGTACGGACGGTGACGCCTGGAATGGTGCTGCTGGTGTAGATGTACCCGTGTCGGTGGTGATGTCCTCATCATCCTCCCCTTCTTGAACTGAAGTCGTCCTCGACGGCAACTCCTCATCCTCTTCCGCATACGGCTTTAAATCTGCAACATTAAAGCTAGTGGAAACACCAAACTCCGCAGGCAGGTCAAGAACATAAGCATTATCATTAATTTTGGTTAGTATCTTAAAAGGACCAGCAGCACGAAGCATCAATTTAGAACGTCGTAAAGTAGGAAACCGATCCTTTCTCAAATGCAACCAAACCAAATCACCAGGTTCAAAAGTAACATGTTTTCTCCCTTTACTACCCGCAACCTCATACTTAGCATTAGCAACAGTAATGTTTTGTTGAGTTTGTTCATGCAAGCTAATCATTTGATCAACATGTGTAGCAGCATCTATGTGTGGGACGTCCTCAGCATCAAATGCAAACAAATCAATAGGCGCTCGAGGAATATAACCATAAACAACCTGAAAGGGGCACATCTTTGTAGAAGAATGCGTGGCATGATTATAAGCAAACTCAACATGAGGCAAGCAATCCTCCCAATGTTTCAAATTTTTGTCTAAAACAGCCCTAAGCATGGTTGACAAAGTTCGATTAACCACCTCAGTTTGCCCATCAGTCTGAGGGTGACAAGTTGTGCTAAACAGCAATTTAGTGCCCAATTTTTTCCAAAGTGACCTCCGAAATGACTGAGAAACTTAGCATCACGATTAGAGACTATTGTATTTGGAATACCATGCAAGCGAATAATCTCTCTTAAGAACAATTCAGCAATATTGCTAGCATCATCAGTCTTATGACAAGGTATAAAATGAGCCATTTTCGAGAATCGATCAACAACCACAAAAATGTTGTCCCTCCCCTTCTTAGTTCTAGGCAATCCCAAAACAAAGTCCATAGAAATATCGAGTCAAGGAGAAGTAGGGACAGGCAATGGCATATACAAACCATGGTTGTTCAGGCGTGACTTAGCTTTCTGACAAGTAGTGCAACGTGCAACAAGGCGCTCAACATCAGGACGCATCCGAGGCCAAAAGAAGTGAGCAGCCAACACCTCATGTGTCTTGTAAACGCCAAAATGTCCCATGAGACCACCTCCATGCGCTTCCTGCAACAACAAAAGACGAACCGAGCTTGCTGGAACACACAGCTTGTTAGCACGAAACAGGAACCCGTCTTGCATGTGGAATTTGCCCCATGGTTTTCCATTCATACAATGAGCAAAAGCATCTTTAAAATCAGCATCATTGACATATTGATCTTTTATGGTCTGCAAGCCAAAGATTTTAAAATTTAACTGGGACAACATAGTATATCGACGAGACAAAGAATCAGCAATGACATTTTCCTTCCCGTTCTTATGTTTAATGATGTACGGAAAGGACTCAATGAATTCTACCCAATTAGCATGACGACGGTTCAGATTGGTTTGGGTACGAATATGTTTTAAAGCCTCATGATCAGAATGAATAATGAACTCACGATGCCAAAGATAGTGCTGCCATGTTTGCAAAGTGCGCACTAAAGCATAAAGTTCCTTATCATAAGTAGAATATCGCAAGCTAGCACCGCTTAATTTTTCACTAAAATAAGCAACAGGTTTTCCTTCTTCTAACAAAACAACACCTAAGCCAATACCACTAGCATCACATTCAAGCTCAAATATTTTGTCAAAATCAGGTAATTGTAAGAGAGGAGCATGGGTTAACTTATCCTTTAAAGTGCTGAACGCTACCTCTTGCGAATCACTCCAATCAAACGGCACACCTTTCTTTGTAAGCTCGTGGAGAGGCGTTGCAATGGAGCTGAAATCACGGACGAACCTGCGATAGAAACCTGCAAGTCCAAGAAAACTCCGAATCTGTGTGACCGTGGTCAGTGTAGGCCACTCTCGAATGGCGTCGATCTTGCTGCTATCCACCTAAATGTCCTGTGGAGTAACAACATAGCCAAGAAACGAGACACGTTGTGTGCAAAAGATGCATTTATCCATGTTACCAAACAAGTTAGCAGCACGCAACGTATCAAAAACAGCACGCAAATGTTCTAAATGTGCTTCCGTGGACTTCCTGTAAATCAGAATATCATCAAAATAGACAACAACGAACAATCCAATGAAAGGCCTTAGAACTTCATTCATTAAGCGCATAAAGGTGTTGGGAGCATTAGTCAAACCAAACGGCATAACCAACCATTCATATAAGCCAAATTTCGTTTTAAAAGCTGTTTTCCATTCATCACCTAGTTTCATTCTAATCTGATGGTAACCACTACGCAAATCAATCTTTGTGAAAATAATGGCACCACTAAGCTCATCTAGCATATCATCAAGTCGTGGTATGGGATATCGATAACAAATGGTGATGGTATTAATAGCACGACAATCTACACACATACGCCAGGATCCATCTTTCTTTGGAACAAGTAACATAGGAACTGAGCAAGGGCTGAGAGACTCACGAATGTAACTCTTGTCAAGCAATGCCTGTACCTGGCGCTGGATCTCCTTTGTCTCATCCGGATTTGTACGGTGCGGGCGCGATTCGGAAGTTGTGCGCCTGGAATGTGGTCAATCTGGTGCTCAATGCCACGGAGTGGTGGGAGACCCGGTGGCAAGTCTTTAGGAAAGACATCAGCGTACTCCTGCAAAAGGTTAGCAACCACAGGGGGAACATCCAAAGACGGTGCATCATCAAGTGAAACGAGCAGACTAGAGCATACGAGTGCGTAGCAAGGCAATTGAGCATCACATAAATCATCAAAATCAGCACGTGTAGCAAGTAGAACAAGAGCATGCAACTTGATTTCAGAATTAATCGACCGTGATGGTTCAAGTTTCTTAGCAGTTTTAGCAGCTCTAGCAACATCATCTTTAACAATTTGTTCAGGTGTCATAGGATGTATAATTATTTTCTGTCCCTTAAACATTAAAGAATAATGATTCGAACGACCATGATGCAAGCTATTAGTATCATATTGCCAAGGTCGACCAAGTAACAAGGAACATGCTTCCATGGGAACAACACCACAATCAGCAAAATCAGAATAAGCACCCATGGAGAAATGAACACGCACTATTTGTGTTATTCTAATTTTCCCACCATCATTAAGCCATTGAATGTGATATGGATGCGGATGCTTACGAGTGGGTAAAGATAGTTTCTCAACCAGCGCGGTACTCGCCAAATTGTTGCAGCTGCCGCTGTCGATGATGATGCGAATCGACCGTTCCTTCACAACGCCCTTTGTGTGGAAAAGGGTGTGTCACTGATTCGTCTCCGGCGGGGCGACCTGTGTACTGAGAACACGCTGCACAACAAGAGTTTCATACCTATCGGCATCATCCGGGTTGACATGTACATCCGTCTTTGCTGCATGGTCAGTGGCTAGCATGGTATGTTGAATATCCTCAGAATCACTAGCGGAAGAGTACTCACCATCGTCACGAATGAGCAAAGTGCACGTGTTCGGGCAGTCTCGAGCCACATGGCCACGTCCGCTGCAACGAAAACACGTGATATCCCGCGTACGGCCTGTGGTGGGGGTCGCGCCTGTGGATGGAGCGACGCCTGCAGGTTTGGCCGCCCTATCACGGGATGTAGGCGTGGCCGCAGATGGTGCAGGAGAAGCGGCCGCGGGGCTGGATGTCGAGGTACGACCTGCAAAAGGGTTAGAAAAAGTCTTCGAGCGGCGTCCCTGCACTTCACATTCAGCTTTGCAAGCATATTCAAATAATTGAGTCATATCATTATATTCCTTATCAAGTATGTCCTGGATTTCGCGGTTTAAGCCACCACGAAAACGTGCCATAGCAGCGTCGTTAGTCTCCAATATCCCACAACGAATCATACCTTTTTGTAACTCTTGGTAATAGTCCTCAACAGATTGAGAACCTTGCTGAAAACGCTGCATCTTATTAAGCAAATCACGAGTATAATACGAAGGCACAAATCTATGGCGCATAGCAGTTTTTAATTGATCCCAAGTGGTTGGAATGGCAGTGGGATGTCTAATTTTATACTCACGCAACCAAATTAAAGCAAAATCAGTAAATTCACTAATAGCAGCTTTAACTTGAGAATTTGCAGCAATATCATGGCATGAAAATTTTTGTTCAACATCTAACTCCCAATCAAGATATGCAACAGGATCATATTTGCCATTAAAAGGTGGGATTTAAAATTTAATCTTAGAAAAAGAATAATTACCGGGGCAGCGTGGCACACGGCGGGCACGACCGCGACTGTCTCTGGCGTCTTGCTCCAAATCACCGCCATAGTCCTTCTGTAACTCTGTGATCGTGGTGTGCATGGCATCGAGTCGGGCCACGAGAGCGCCGAGTGTGGTCTTGATGGCCGTCTGGGCGAGGTCGAGCTGATCGAAACAGTCGGTCGACGTAGTGATCATTTCGTCCAGCCGTTCATGTACCATCCGAATGTCTGTGGCTAGTCCTTCAACTTGTGCTCACAAGTCTTGCAACGGATCAGCGCCGCCTTCATCTGCCATGGTTAGCGCGAACACAAAAACAAAATGACGACAAAAATAGGGTGGGACAGCTCACAAGGCGCTCACACTAGTGATGTTATCAAATTCTTATCTGTTCTTACTATGCACATAGGGGCGACCTGCAACCAACCGGTGGAACTCGTGAAAGATTGGAGCAGCGATTGCCTGGAGAAACAAAAACTGCTCGTCGTAGAAATATGTGGAGTTCTGGGAAGGCTGCACTCAAAGCAAGGACTAGCACAATCAAACAATAGATGCAAAGTTGAATTATAGTGCTAAAATACGTACAAAAACTGCTCGAAACAAGTGCACGGAAGAAGGAAAAAGAAAGGATAGAAGCAAGGACGGGGCAGAGGTGTGTCAGGTGCAACAAATTGCTGTTGTTTTTTTAATTCTATTTTTCTTTTGTCGGAGTCCTCGAAACAGATAAAATGAACATAGAGGATCTCAAATATCAAATTGCGACACACACTTTTTCCGAAAGTACAGGGGTATTCCGGTAAAAAAAAGAATACGGTACCTAGAAAGAGAGAAAGAGCAGCTGGCATGGCGTGGGGGGAGACTGCGAGAGGGTAGGGCACAGTGCGAGGGGGAAAGGCGCCTTGCGACCCGGGGAAACACGACACGCGTGGAACTGCTCCGAGCCGGATTGGACTCCTTCTCCGTGTTGGATCCCTTCCTTTTTTTGTTTCTTTCTTTTTTTTCTTTCCTTTTTTTTCCTTTTTTTGATAACTTTTCCTTTTTTCGGACTTTCCAACACAGGGAGGACAAACGCGGAAGGGTGCGCGGTGTGTAAGGGTGCGAACTCTCTCTCTCTCTCTAGAGGAAGAACCTCAGAGTATGGCACCACGGAAGAGAGAGCTGGCTGGTGCTGTGCGTGTGGCGGCGGGCGAGAGGGAGGAGTCGTGTCCAGGGAGGGCACGATGGCGTGGGGAGGGGGAGTTCGTGACTGTGTCCAGGAAGGACACGGCCTAGCGCGCGGTGTGCGTGGTGCGGCGGCCTTGTTTCCTTTTTTTCTTTCCCTTTTTTTGGATTGCTTTCTTTCCTTTTTTTTGATTGCTTTCTTTCCTCTTTTTTTGCTTTCTTTCCTTTTTTACTTTCTAAACACAGGGAAACTAGGGTCAGCGGCACACCAGGGAGGGGGCACGCGCCCAGGGGGTTCGCGATCAGGGGGAGGCGGCGGTGTGCGTGGGAGGCAGAGCGGCGCGATAGGGTTTGTGGAGAACAGGAACAAGGCGATGAGAAAAACAAACACAAGTAACCAACAACAATTGAAATGTAAAGCACACAAATTCAACAATGCAAATTATTGAATGAAGTGCGAGGCTAAAAAGGGTTGCTGGGACAAAGATCTAACCTAAAATAAATTTTTGTTTGGTTTTTGTGGACTATAGGAATTAAAAACACTCGATAAACTCACCGATCAACCTGGAAAACTGATACCACTTGATAGAGGCGGAGTGCCCGATCTTTCGGTGAGTGGAGATAAATCCGATTTGGTGGAAGTTGACCCTCACGATCCGACTACGACGAGCGAGACTCGAAGCGCCAATGCAATCGCTGAACCAACTCCCGATGGTTACCGACCTTGCTGGCGCAATATCAGCCTGATCACGAAGATCGTTTCCTACACGCAATCGAAGAACAAACAAGAAAAAGAGGCGAGCAATCTTACTATCACTCGAAGGTGGAGTTCTGAATCACAGAGGACAGCACGTATTTGTGCGTGTTCTGGTGTAGCTAAAGCTAGATGTAAAACAAAACTCAAGTTGTAAAATGAGAAGGACTCTATCTAATATAGGAAAACAAAAGGAGGGGGGCGCAGCCCCTAGAGTCGACGCGGCCACGAGAGGGGGGCGCGGCCAGGAGGTGGGGCGCGAGCCTGGGTGCCTCCATCCCTAGGCGCCCCACCTAGGCTTCCCTGTTGGGCCAGCAACTTCCCTTGTGGGCCTTCGTTCTTCAGCAGCATTATGTAGTTCAACTCCCTCGCACGGGCCCATGTGATTGGCCCAGAAGGCGCAGGTGTAGGAGCCTCTAACGCAGGTGTAGATGCAGCTCGTACGGACGGTGACGCCTGGAATGGTGCTGCTGGTGTAGATGTACCCGTGTCGGTGGTGATGTCCTCATCATCCTTCCCCAAATCCCGGCTCTGGTCGCCCCTGCAAGCGGGCAGAGAAGCAGGGTGTCGCAGCGGCCTTGAGTTCTCCGGCGAGCTGGTCAAGCTCCGGGCAGCGGCGACCACATCCAGCCACGGCCTTGAGGAGAAGTAGAGCTTCGGACGGGACGCTGTCGCGTTGCTCCTCACCGTGACGGGATGCCGCCGCGCCCCTCCTCCCTCACCGCGCGCTTCTCCACCCTCCCCTGCTCTTCCTCCGCTTTGGGCGGCACCGGCTCCCTCCCACTCCTGGTCGGCAGCGGTGGCGCTCGGCGTGGAACGGCCTCCGCGACGCGGCAGAGCTCCTCCTCCATGACGCCGGAGCGGAGATGGATAGCGGTCGGGGCGCCGCCGCTGGATCTGGGGGCTCTAGTGGCGGCACCTCCCTCTCCAGCGTCGAGGAGCTCCAGCTCCTCGCGGTCCCGGCGGGCGCAGAGGAGCTCTGCCTCGCTGGGCGGATCTGAGCACCAACATCTCCGGCAATCGCAGCCACCACCGCTCCTCCTCGTGGTGGACGGCGGCCGGTCGAGCTCCCTGCAGCTCGGGGCTCGGGATTGGGCACTCGGAGGCAGCGGCGAAGCTTCTCCCTCAGTGGCAGGCGCCGACTGCGGCATAGCTCCTCATCCGGGAGTCACCGGCTGCGGTTCCGAGCGGTGGCGGTTTGGCCTGGGGTGGTTGGGGACTAGGGTTGCAGCCTCGGGAGATGGATGAAGGAGCTCCTCTACCTCTGCTAGGATTGGCGTTCGGGAGGCCGACCTTCATTTTCCCGTGAGGGATCCTGTCGTCCGCTGCATGGCCAAAACTAAGGCCCTGGTGTGGGTGGTTTGATGCGGGAGGAACATGCGCCAGCCAATGACGGGAGCGCACGCATGACACGACAACGCCAGGGTCGGGCGGACGGTCATCATGGAGCGGGGCCGGCCGGCCGGCCACTCTGTGCTAACGTTTGGTCCTCGCGGAGAGTGATTGATGCCATCGTTTAGGTGCGTTGGACGAGTAGTGGTTGCCACCTGCACCCAACCGCTACGGCCACCTGCACTACTAGCTGGGGACATGATGCCACTAAAGACTTCGTTTCGCAAATCGTTAAAAGGTGAAAGACCTATAAAAATCGTACTTTGGAAAACATTTCTGCCAAAAATGAATTATTTTTCTCATCCGGCACTGTCCTACCCGCCCCTGTACCCGTGTCGGGCCCACCCATGTGAGTCGGACTTGCCAGGTTACCTACCCAAACACCGGCTGCGCCTCGACCCTCGGCCTCGCCTGCGCTACGCGACCCCGCGCGCCCCTGTCATGATCAAGGCCCAGGAGAGTGGCTAATGGGCTGATAAGTAACCAAGCACTGAGTATATCCTAGTTATTTTGTGTTGGGCCAGTAATGGGCCGAGTGTGTTGTGTGGGCTTTTGCCTGGCGTTGCGTAATAGTTGCGTTGTATAAATGGGTAACCGTTCCGTTGAGCGGGATAGGGAAGAAGTAAAACTCTGAATCATTCCACGTCAATGCTCTTCTTTCTCTCGGACTCCTGCCGAGTTCTTCGTGTTCTTCTCCCCAAATTGCTTCTTCTTCCTCCAATTCTATCCAAATTACCCAACCAATTATCCAGGACACAACAAATGGTATCCAGAGCCTTCTCCTTCCTCCTGCCACAGATTTCCCCCAAAATTTTTCCACCCATCACCACATCTCGTCCTGGCGCCGAAGAAGCTCACCAAATTTCAGGAGAAGATGACAGAATTGGTGGAAACCCTCAGCACCAAGTTCGACAACCTCAGCACCAAGTTCGACGGGAATGATCAAATCCTTCAGAAGATCCTTGACAAGCTCTTCGACAGGCGAAGACTGATGAGTCCGTCACCGCCTTCATGAACCAAGCCAAGGACACCACGACCCGGCTTCAGCGACTCGAGAATCCACTGCCACGACCTCTGCCGCAACAGCAGCCGTCGTGGCCGCCCCTATCGTGGATCAACCTGTTCGACCCGAACCTAGCTCCAGGAGATGCTAGTTGGGATGCTTTGCAAACCGTAGTGTGTGAGCATTTTGATAGAGATCAGTATCAGCTGCACATGAAACAACTTGACAATCTGAGATAGACAGCTTCTGTCACAGAATACCATACCCAGTTTGAGTAACTAGCCCATAGTGTGATGTTGTACAACCCAAACTATGATGACACCTTTTTTGGTTCGATTTTTGGGTGGCTCACGAGATGAAATTTGTGCTCCTATTGCCTTAATGAAAGTGCATCTAGGCCCCTAAGTGGATTTTGGTGATTTGAATGACAAAGCGATTAAAGATCTAACTTGTTTGTTTAAGATTGTGAGCAGGTTTTTTGTTTAATTATTCATGAGTTAATATTGCTATATATTTGAGAATGAATATTGTATGGCTCACATGATGAAGACAAGAAAGTGTGTGGTCCTTTGATAAAAAATGATAAATGTCAAGCGATCAAATGAAGATAAATATTGGGGATATTTTACAAAGATCAATTCCGAATCTCCAATGATTGTGGTGGCTTGATTAAAAATCAATGGGTCATAAAAAGAGAAATGGTGTTCTCTACTAAATAATAAATGCAAGACTTCATGTGATGATTGTGAAAGGATACAAGGATGAGTGAATATTTGATGATCCAAAATTGGAAGCTTGCATATACGTTGTCAATCAAGAACATGCATTTGAAGCGGTATTTCAAATGAAGATCAAATATGGATGAAGTAAAGTCGAACTCAATGTGGTTTGGGTAAGTGATGAAGAGATCAACCGAGATAACTAGGGTGAGGGACTAAGCAATCTTTGGGGTCCTAGCTAAGCCGTCATTTCGTGTTTTGCTAAGGTGAAGTTCTAGTATCCGTGGGGTCTCCAAGTATCATATCGAAGCCTTAACCGAGTGAAGCAATGCAACTCATCTACATGTTATGTTTGGCAATATGGAGTGACTTAAGGATCTAAGAGTGCATACCTATGCTATATGGAAAGATCCTAAGTTGCTAGCTCAAGTATGGATGTCCTCATGAAGATAGCAATTGTTGGAAGCCTTCAAGTTCAAATCGTTCAAGTATGGCAAGATGTAAGATATACAAGCTCAAGAGGTTGACTAGGTATTTACTTTCGTTCTTGAGTATAGGAATGCCGTACTATCAAGAGGGATGCAACATTAGCTTTATGACAAGTATCAAAAGTGCTCATTAGTTGACCTATGTGAGAAATAGCCTTGAGAGAGTCCCTGAGTGATCTAACTAACCTCTAACCCAACCTTAGCCACTTCAACACGTCTTGAAGTGTTTGTTAGTAGAGAAGAAGGGTTTTGGGCTCTCTCTACCCAGGGCGGTCTAACCGCCCAAGAGGGGCGGTCTGACCGCCTCCTGGCTGCCAACAGCTATTTTTTCAAACTGGCCGGAGGTAGGCGGTCTAACCGCCCCATCCAGGTGGTCTGACCGCCCTGGTCGCTTTTCTAACAGCTAGTTTTCCTTGAGTGGGGTATAAGTACCCCACGAGCTCCACTTGTTGGGGCTGCTGATTCTAGGGTTGCTGGTGTGCTTCCCCTGCTGTTTTTGCTGAGCCAAAGCCATAGAACCTCTCCCCAACCTTCTCTTTGTGAGATTTGTGAGATTCAAGCTCTATTCTTGTGTTGGGTTGAGAGAGTGAGTTTGTGTGAGCTGAGAAGAGCCATTCCATAGCTTGAGCACTTGTGATTTGTTTCTACAAGCCTTGAAGCATTTGTTACTCCTGGAGGTTTACCTCCTAGACGGCTAGGCGTCGCCGGCTAGCTCCCAAGTTGTGGTGAGCAGCGGCAAGTTTGTGAGGGCTATGATCTTGCCTCTTCGTGGAAAAGATCACCTTAGTGGAATCGAGGAAAGTGGTTGAAAGAGACCCGGCTTGTTGTGGGAAGAGTTAGTTGAGAACTCGAATCCCTTACAAGCTCCTCAACGGAGACGTAGCTTCCTTGGTGGAAGTGAACTTCGGGAAACAAATCGTTGTGTCTCCTTTGTGGTTTTCTTCACTTGTGGTTTTCTAGCATATTTCTATTTGCTTCCGCTTCGATCTACTTGGGTGTGCTTGTCTTTGTGTGCAGGGATCATCACCCTACTTGTGACCATCTACCAAGGCCACTCACCAAGTTTGGTCCGTGCTAGAAGTCAAGAGGAGCTTGAGCCATTCTTTGCTGGCTTTCTGCGTGGAGGCGGTCTAACCGCCCTCCCCCCAGCAGAAAGCAGCAGGGTGGTCTTACCGCCCTGTGAAGGCGGTCTGACCGCCTCTGCCAGGGAGCTCAAGTTTTCGGGGGAAAAGTTTTTTTTGGTTGACTCGCCTATTCACCCCCCCTCTAGGCGACATCAAGGTCCTTTCAATTGGTATCAGAGCCGAGTGCTCCATTTCGAGCTTAACCGCTTGGAGTGACGATGTCGACTACATGTGAGGTACCGTTTGAACCTCTAGCTATAGATGGCTCAAACTACAATTCTTGGTCAGCAAGTGTTTTACATTCTCTTAAGGCTATGGGTCTCACTGCGGAGAGCATTGTAGTTGCGAGTATCCTTCCAAAAGATTGGACATATGTCTCTCTTGAGGATTTGGAAAACACGCAACTTAATGCCTCTATTGTTAACTTTTTGCGTAGTTCTCTATGTGAAGATTTTCAGGAATTGATGCTAGAGAACAAGAACATTTGTCGAGATGCTCATCACATTTGGATTTTACTAAAATCCTTTGTGGACTCCAAATTGGATGAAGATGAAAGTGATGATGAAGACGAAGATGAAATGGAGGAGTGCTGCACTACCTTTATAACCCTCACTGAACATCAAGCATACACTCTCGAGAAGGAAGAAGGCGAAAGAAGGGAAGACCTAGCTTCTCTGGAGGGGGCGGTCAAACCGCCCTCCCAGGGCGGTCTAACCACCTCTGGCAGAGGAAGTCAATCCTCGTGTGTCGAGGAGTCTTCTCAAGCCCCAAACTCATCCTCACCAGTTCTAGAAGCTTCAGAAACATATTATGGTGAAGGTGCTTGCCTGGTGGCCAACAAGAAGAAGAACAAGAAAAAGAGAAGAACCAAAGGAGGAAAAATTGAAAAAGATAAAGCCTCAAGCTCGATGGAAAAGCAACTTGAGACACTTCAATCTGAGCGTGCCTCCTTGGTTTGTGAGTATGAGTCATCGGCTAAACAACTTGATTATGCTAAAGCTAATGACATACTAGAAGCTAAACTAGAGAAGCTCACTAGGGAGCATACGGCTCCACAAGAAAAACACAAGGAACTTGAGTGTTCTCATGAGAAGCTTGTAGATTCTTATGCTTCACTAGAAATTGCTCATGAGGTTGTTTCATCTTCGGTAAAATACATGCAACCTCTCTCACACACATGCACATGCTCTCTTGTCAATAATGATTTTGCTTGTACTAAACTTTGTTGTTCTCAAGCAAGCCAATCTAGTATTGAGCATGTATTTATAGAATCTTGTGACGACCTCATTGCTCAAGAAAATGATGAACTCAAGCAAGAGGTTGAAAAGCTTAAGAAAAACTTGAGTGAGTTGAAAGAGAAGAGCAAAGTGCAACCTTCTCAAGATAACCGTGCTAACATGGTGAAGAAGCTTGAGAAGGGGTCAACCGTCACTAGCTCAACTCCTCAACATCAACTCAAGAACAACAAGATCAAGATTCTAGAGAAGAAGAAATTTGATCTTATCAAGTGCAATCAATGCTCAAAGATGGGGCATTTTGCTTCACATTGCCCTACCAAGCTCAAGGCTCAAGAAACAATCTCCAAGAAGAAAAGAAGCTCCATCAGAAGGAGATTGTGCTACCAATGCAAAGAGAAGGGCCACTTTGCCGCAGATTGCCCACAAGTCAACAATGCTAACCAGGGGCGGTCTGACCGCCCCCTCAGGGCGGTTAGACCGCGTCTGGCCACCACAGCTAAAATGTACTGCAGCAAAGATGAAAAAGTGTGCTCTTCAAGCAAGAAGCCCACATGCAAGCCAAGCCAAGACAAGCAAATGACCCCCAAGCCTAGAAGTGACAAAAGCCGCATTTGCTACACTTGCCGTGAAAAGGGTCACATGGGCAAGGATTGTCCAAATGGTAACATTCCTAAATCAAACCTTGTCCATTATGATTTCAGTAAGCTTAGGAATGATAAGAATGGTACTTGTGCCATGAGGATGATTTGTTCACCTCAAACAAGCACTAGGGCCATTTGGGTTCCAAAGCACCTTGTGACTAACCTAGTAGGACCCAACAAGTGTTGGGTACCAAGAAGTGCTTGTTGAGCTTGTAGGTTGATCGAGATGCATTGAAGTCATGGTGAAAAGAAAAGAATTCAATAATCGATGTCTTGCCATGAGATAAGTTTGAAAATTATTCAATCAATGGAATCTCGGTAATAAGTGCTTAATATTGTGTCTTGGTCACTCTCAGTTCTTTGTGAACGCTCATGGATCATTAGTCCTAGGATTGTGAAGCATGAGGAAGTGACCTTGACATTTTCATAATATTTATACTCTCATACCATTCGATGCTACTAATAGCTCTCTAGTAGAGCAATTGTTGTGATAAGCTTTGCAGGAATTTATTTAGGAAATTAGAAGCTTATCGACGGAAAAGAACTAAGAAATCACCAAATGGAAATCTTGAGGGCAAGGCGGTCTAACCGCCTGCCATAGGCGGTCTGACCGCCTGGTCTCCCAAGAGTACTTTTCCGGGTGACCCGGCCTATGTGGGAGGGTGACCCGTTTCGTCTCTGGATGTTGGCGGGTGACCCGGCCTCTATGACCGGGTGACCCGGGGTAAAAGCAGATTTTCAATTTTTTGGTGAAAATGCATCGAAGGTGATGAGATAACTAATTTATTTCAATTGTTAAATCATTTATATGTCATGATTAAGCTTTGAAGATATCTCCCTTGTTCATAAATGAATCATGTGCTAAGTTCGAGAAATTCAAGAATCTCTAAGCACTAAATTAGGGGGAGATTGCTTCAAAGTTTATGTCATTTGTGGGACTAACAATTTCTTCTAGTGAACTTGTAGCCTCACATATTTGTGCAACATATGCGAGCTCTTATTTGACACAATAATCCTTAAGCAATCAAGTCAAGAGCAAGCCGTCTTTAAAATTAAAATATGCACAAATAAAATGTGACCTAAGGCAAAGGTATGTTCTCTTGAACCCCTTTTAATATTGTAAAGCATCTAGGCCTATAATTATACCATGCTAGTGTGCCATTCTTAGCATATAATTGCTTCAAGTGAATTTTGTGTGTCCTTCTAGATATTTGGTTGATACCCACACATAACCTCGACTTCGTGTCGTGTGAGTGTCCTCTAGTTGGGTATGAGCTAAATATACTAGAGTGGTGATTTACTTGGGGTGGATGTGTGCACTTTGTGACATAGGATAGAAGTTTTGAAAAATAAACTAGCATGCATAGGAGTTGTGATTTTTGAAAAATATTTGAATCTTGGTCTTTGTGACCTAATCAACTTAATTATGACTATAGCTCCTCTTGTTTGTTTGTTGGCTAGTCATAATTAAGGAGATTTTCTCAAGTCCATAATATATCTATATCCATACCTTTATCTCTCTCACTCTTGGAAGAATTAAGAATTATGGAATTATTTGGAAAATCAATCTTTCTTCTAAGATTTGGCAAAAATGGATCTTTATCTTCCATAAATCCTATATCTAAGTACGGAAAAGCAAAAGGATCAAAATCTTTTCAAAATCAGCTTTTTCCAATTTTAGCCGGGGGGGGTCTAACCGCGTGACCTACGCGGTCACACCGGGTATCACGGGCTTTTTAACTTTTACCCCTCCCGTGAATCTACAGTGCACTTGACCCTATCCTTTCACCCCCTTCTCTCTCCCCACAGGCAGAACACTTCATTTTCGTCCCCAACCCGTGGTCCACTCCTCTCAAGCTCTCTCACCCCCTCCCATGGTGATTTGAGGTTTCAACCATGGAAAAATAAATCCCCACCGTGGAAGGGACTCTCCTAGGGGTGTTGAAGCAAGTTCCAAGCCTGCTTCTTGGATTCAACTCGAGTTCCTCTCTCAAAAGGTATCTAAATCTTGTTTTTGTCCGATCTCCCTACTCAATGCAAAGATTTGGATTTCCTTTGACATATCATCTATTAGCAACCCCTAGAAGACATTCCTAGAGTTTCATGCAATTTCGTTGGCTACATTGTTGGGAACAAAATTTTAGGGTTTCACTACCCCGGGCGGTCTGACTGCGTGGGCAGGGCGGTCTGACCGCCCTGAGCAGTTTAGCCCCAAGAGCTTTGTTCTTGGCCGTGAAATCAACTTTACTCAATCTAGGATTATTCCCTAAAATTTATGATCCATATCTCGGAAGTTTGTTTCTGTAGCTGGCATAAAGAGCCATTGGCTCAAAACTGGTAGGGGCGGTCTAACCGCCCGCCCAGGGAGGTCTGACCGCCGTGCCCAGTTTTGTGCAAATTGCTCCACACGCTTTGCTTCGACACGATCTATCTATCCATTCTTGTTCCTGGTGTCTTAAACTTCCTTGTTTCACTTCTTGTGATCCAAGAACAGCAGAGATGCCTAAAGGTTCAGGTGCCGAGAAAAGGAAAAAGGGAAGAGAGGAATTTGCTTACACTTAGACCGGATAGAGCTCACGTGCTTATGATATCAGGGAGAAATTGAGGCCAAGGGGGCAGCAAAGGCCAGTTTATCAAGATTATGGAGAAGATATTGAGATGGAGGAAAGAAATGAGTCTAGCGATGATGAGGTAGAGGATGAGACCTTTGTATGTGCAGAGCATCAGGGCAGAGTTGGAGCCATACACAGTGGTGTTGGTGCCGGTGGAAGAGGTGTTGGTGCTAGTCATAGAGGACTTGGTGCTGGAGGCAGTGGTGTTAGAGCTGATGCTGAGATTGAAGAAGTTGATGATGATGCAGGTGATAATGAGGAAGATGCTCCTGTGGGAGTAGATGGAGTGCCTCCCGATGATGATGATGATGATGCTGGAGGGAATGTTCCTCCCATTGTTGTTAACTTCTTGCCAGAGATCAGGGGCCCCGTCTATCCTCTTGTTCGAGGCCCGGTGGATTATTACAGTGAAGGGATGGCAGAGACTCTGAAAAATATGAGAAGGGAGAATCCATATGATCATCAAAAGACAGCTTCAGATTATCGGTTTTGGTCCCCTTTTCAGCAGGACTACTACTCTACTGTCATTATTTGTCGAAGGAATGCTAAGATCACCAGTGAAGCTTAGTGCATTGATTGGGATTATATGGCAAGAAAGAATGACAACATTTTCAATGAGATAATCAAAGAGTGTGAATTGAAGGGGTTGAAGAACATCATGGGTTTCATGCAACATTGGAATAAGGAAATCATAGCTCAGTTCTATGCTACTGTTTACTTTGGATATATGGGAACTGAGCGGGCGATGTTCTGGATGACTGAGGGAGATAGGTGGCACATCACATTTAGTAACTTCCTTGCTTTATTCAGGCTTCCCAATGATCCTAGTCTTAGAAAACTTCATGATGATGGGATTCTTAAATCAAGGGACATGGATTTTATGTACCCCAGGAGTAAGAGGGTATTTGCAGGAACGGTCAAGCCGCTTTACACTTACTATGCAGTCCTTAATCGGCTTTTCAGGAAGATCCTCACCCCTAGAGATGGGAACTCCTCAAATATCATAGCTTTTCAGGGGAACCTTATGGTTGCCATGAGACCGGGGGCAGCTAAGTTTTGTGTTGGTGATTTCATTTGGCAAGAAATCAATAATTGTTTAGAGAATGCTCAAAACTTGTGCGGGCATAGTCCATATATTATGTATATCATAAGGAAGGTGACCAACACCAAGTATCCAAAAGACACGAGACACCGACTCTTGCAACCCAAGCACAGCCTGACCATCAGTGTTCCCTCCTCTCCAGAAGAATTGTGAGAACAAGAAGGAGATACCCGTTGGGACGACGTGGCAGAGACATCGCAGCGGGGCAGAAATGAGGGTGGGGGCAGTCTGACCGCCCCCCACAGGCGGTCTGACCACCCTGAGTACTACCAGCGGCAAAACACCTCATTTTTCAAGAAATTGTTCAATATCCTTGCTGGTATTTGCAAGAGTCAGAGGGACATTGAAGTTGCCAATGACAGGGCTATGAGAGAAAGAAAGAAAGAAAGAAAGAGCGGGATTCGATGAAGAGGATGCATGAACACTTTGGGATTCAGCCACCTCGCTCACTTATTTCTCCTGTTCCTCCAGAGGCTGAGATACCGTCAGTGGATGAGAGGATGCTGGGCTACATCAACTCCGGTTACTATGAGGAGTTTGTTCAGAGACACTATCCAGATGTGGGTGCTTCGTCTTCTCAGCCTCCACCACCTCCTCCACCACCTGTCCATGCACCTAGAGGATTTGATGCCATGTTTGGTGGTGAGTCTTCTTCTCAGGCTCCACCACCACCTCCTCCTCCTGTGGAAGATCCGGAAGTTCCTCTAGCAGCATGACTCTCAGCGGATTTATTTAGCTATGGTCCACCTCTATATGGTATGGTTGATACTCTTCTAGATCAATAATCTGAAACCACCATATCTAAATCTTAATTATCTTAATTATCCAATGCTTTTATCTTTCTCAAACTTAGGAGGGAGTTATCCACCCGGCGATGGCTCAGAGTGGGGCCATTGGTAGTGATCAGCCTCTACATCTTCTCCAGGCCCTTTTATGGATGCTTGATGACAAAGGGGGAGAAGAATGGATTAAAGCTTCAAGGTTTCATCTTTTTAGTGGTGCTGATCTGGTGCAGGCGGTCTGACCGCCCCAGGGAAGCGGTCTGACCGCCCCTGGCTGCTGGCTGAGAGATGGCCATGTAATAAATTTGGATTTCTATTCCTAGTGGACTTGAGAACCTTGTATGTGTGCTACTGTGTGTATTTGAACCTATTTATGTATCTTAAGTGACTTGGTGCTAGTTTGAAATATTTATGTGTGATGATGTTTGTTTTGTGTTGGCTGAGAGGGGGTGGCGGTCTGACCGGCCTGCAACCCTGGTCTGACCGCCCCAGCCCAGTCAGCACACACATCTTTCTTTGTTGAATGCTTTTCATGCCATATGCATCACGACTTTATTTTATTGTCACACACAGTTGTTGCACATATTCTGAGATATAGGGGGAGCTCTCATGTACTTTCACTCAAAATGTGCGTTTGTCATTTGAGGCCAAATTTTTGAAATTCCATTCAAAGCACATATTAAGGGGGAGCTCATCCTATATCTAAGAATTTTTATGCGCTTAAATGTTTTATTTGTAAGCGTTAATCGAGTTGTCATCAATCACCAAAAAGGGGGAGATTGAAAGTGCATCTAGGCCCCTAAGTGGATTTTGGTGATTTGAATGACAAAGCGATTAAAGATCTAACTTGTTTGTTTAAGAATGTGAACAAGTTTTTTGTTTAATTATTCATGAGTACATATCGCTATATATTTGAGAATGAATATTGTATGGCTCACATGATGAAGACAAGAAAGTGTGTGGTCCTTTAATAAAAAATGATAAATGTCAAGCGATCAAATGAAGATAAATATTGGGGATATTTTACAAAGATCAATTCCGAATCTCCAATGATTGTGGTGGCTTGATTAAAAATCAATGGGTCATAAAAAGAGAAATGGTGTTCTCTACTAAATAATAAATGCAAGACTTCATGTGATGATTGTGAAAGGATACAAGGATGAGTGAATATTTGATTATCCTAAATTGGAAGCTTGCATATACGTTGTCAATCAAGAACATGCATTTGAAGCGGTATTTCAAATGAAGATCAAATATGGATGAAGTAAAGTCGAACTCAATGTGGTTTGGGTAAGTGATGAAGAGATCAACCGAGATAACTAGGGTGAGGGACTAAGCAATCTTTGGGGTCCTAGCTAAGCCGCCATTTCGTGTTTTGCTAAGGTGAAGTTCTAGTATCCGTGGGGTCTCCAAGTATCATATCGAAGCCTTAACCGAGTGAAGCAATGCAACTCATCTACATGTTATGTTTGGCAATATGGAGTGACTTAAGGATCTAAGAGTGCATACCTATGCTATATGGAAAGATCTTAAGTTGCTAGCTCAAGTATGGATGTCCTCATGAAGATAGCAATTGTTGGAAGCCTTCAAGTTCAAATCGTTCAAGTATGGCAAGATGTAAGATATACAAGCTCAAGAGGTTGACTAGGTATTTACTTTCGTTCTTGAGTATAGGAATGCCGTACTATCAAGAGGGATGCAACATTAGCTTTATGACAAGTATCAAAAGTGCTCATTAGTTGACCTATGTGAGAAATAGCCTTGAGAGAGTCCCTGAGTGATCTAACTGACCTCTAACCCAACCTTAGCTACTTCAACACGTCTTGAAGTGTTTGTTAGTAGAGAAGAAGGGTTTTGGGCTCTCTCTACCCAGGGCGGTCTAACCGCCCAAGGGGGGCGGTCTCACCGCCTCCTGACTGCCAACGGCTAGTTTTTCAAACTGGCCGGAGGCAGGTGGTCTAACCGCCCCGTCCAGGCGGTCTGACCGCCCTTGTCGCTTTTCTAACGGCTATTTTTCCTTGAGTGGGGTATAAGTACCCCACGAGCTCCACTTGTTGGGGCTACTGATTCTAGGGTTGCTGGTGTGCTTCCCCTGCTGTTTTTGCTGAGCCAAAGCCATAGAACCTCTCCCCAACCTTCTCTTTGTGAGATTTGTGAGATTCAACCTCTATTCTTGTGTTGGGTTGAGAGAGTGAGTTTGTGTGAGCTGAGAAGAGCCATTCCATAGCTTGAGCACCTGTGATTTGTTTCTACAAGCCTTGAAGCATTTGTTACTCTTGGAGGTTTGCCTCCTAGACGGCTAGGTGTCGCCGGCTAGCTCCCAAGTTGTGGTGAGCAGTGGCAAGTTTGTGAGGGCTGTGATCTTGCCTCTTCGTGGAAAAGATCACCTTAGTGGAATCGAGGAAAGTGGTTGAAAGAGACCCGGCTTGTTGTGGGAAGAGTTAGTTGAGAACTCGAATCCCTTACAAGATCCTCAACGGAGCGTAGCTTCCTTGGTGGAAGTGAACTTCGGGAATCAAATCTTTGTGTCTCCTTTGTGGTTTGCTTCACTTGTGGTTTTCTAGCATATTTCTATTTGCTTCCACTTCGATCTACTTGGGTGTGCTTGTCTTTGTGTGCAGGGATCATCACCCTGCTTGTGACCATCTACCAAGGCCACTCACCAAGTTTGGTATGTGCTAGAAGTCAAGAGGACATTGAGCCATTCTTTGCTGGCTTTCTGCGTGGAGGCTGTCTAACTGCCTGCAAGAGGCGGTCTAACCGCCCTCCCCCCAGCAGAAAGCAGCAGGGCGGTCTAACCGCCCTGTGAAGGTGGTCTGACCGCCTCTGCCAGGGAGCTCAAATTTTCGGGGGAAAAGTTTTTTTTGGTCGACTCGCCTATTCACCTCCCCTCTAGGTGACATCAAGGTCCTTTCACTTACATCGTCTCAAAAATGTGGATACTGCTAGCGCTCTTGCTTTGCTGTAGGAAGAGGAAATTGCGTCCAGAAGAAGGTCTGCTAATTCCAGAAGTGACAGTAGAGACTTCAGTAAACCCAGCAGCAAGGTTTTCTCTACTGGGGATAAAAGTAAGGTACCTACTAGAAGAGATGAGGTGAAGAAGCCTGAGAAGTCCCCTGTTGATGATAAATGGGTTGCTCTGAAGGCTTTCAGAAGAGCAAATAGACTATGCTTCACTTGTGGAGAGAAATGGGGAAAAGGCCACCAATGTCCAACTCAAGTATCCATCAGTGTGATTCAAGAAATGATGGAAATACTGGATGTTGATTCTGAGAGTGACCAAGAAGAAGAATCTGAGGAGGAACAAGTATGTGTAGTGTCTATTCCTGATGACACCATCAGATCCTAAGAAGAGAAAAAGGAAGACAATAAGGTTTCAAGGCTTTATTGGCAAGCAGGAGCTACTAATTCTGTTGGACTCAGGCAGTGCTTGTACTTTCATCACACCTGAGGTTGCAAAGGCTATTTCTTAGCCAGTTCAGGCCTGTGAGAGTTTGAGATTCTCTGCTGCTGATGGAAGTCCTATGGTATCTGGCTCTATGGTTTCCAAACTACATTGAAGCATTCAGGGTCACTCATTTTCTTATGACACAGTGCTCCTCTCAAAGGTTTTGACATGATATTAGGGGCTGATTGGCTAGAGGATCATAGTCCCGTGTGGGTCCATTGGAAAAAGAAAAAACTGAGGGTCCCTCACAAAGGCAAAAAGATATTATTACATGGCATCAAAGATGACATCTCAAAGTGTACTAGCATCTCAACTCACAAATTGAAAGGTCTTCTCAAAAGAAAGGCAGTAGTACAATGTGTTGAGTTACTGCCTCTTACACCTGCAAATAGAGAATTGAGTCAGCCAGAAGTTGCACAATTGATGATCACCCTCCAACAATTCAAGATACAGATGCTTCCTTGAGTATGCCTGAGAGCATTCAACAAGTGGTCAACAAATTTTCTAGTTGTTTCAAGAGCCTTCTGCCTTGCCTCCTAGTAGGGATTTTGATCATCACATACCATTAATTCCTGGAGCCCAACCAATCAATGTGAGACCTTATAAGTAGGCACCTCATCAGAAGACAAAAATTGAAAAACAAGTTTTTGAAATGCTCAAGCAAGGGATTATCCAAAGAAGTGTGAGCTCCTTTGCTTCTCTAGTACTCCTAGTAAAAAAGAAGGATGGCTTGTGGAGATTTTGTTGATTATTGTTGGGGACACAAAACCCCCAAACAGAGAAAAGGGAATCCGACGGACAATAGACGATCAAGATCAGCACGTTTAATTTAACAGCCTTGAATAAACAACTTTCCTCAATACATTACTCACTCGACTTTCCAAAATGGCGACCCCTCTACAATGAGGAGGAGGCCTCCTTTTATAGTGCCAAAAGATGAAATTTACATTCCAAGTATACCCCGAAACCCTAACATCTAACAAGAATACTCAGGGGAAAACTTGGTTTTTTACACATGTTGCGGATTTAACGCCGTAGTTCGCGGAGCGCAAATCACGCCGAAGACAGTGGAGCGGAAAATGCGCTGCGAAGACCAGAGACGGTTCCGTGTTGAAACAGCTTTTGACCGGGTCTTCGCGCTTGAATCTTTGAGAAGCCCTGGGCTTCGCCATCTTACTCCTCTTGGTGCTTAATTCTCGCTGCAGCTCAGAGCTTCGGCGCATTCCTGAGTGGGGAGCAACGAGCCGGCTTGGCTCTGGGTCGAAGCTGGGACCTTCGCCTCTCACTGTTCTCGATCGGGGGCTTCGGGCCGTTTCCTACAATGACACACCTTGTAATAAAGGCAAATCTCATGGTTAGCTGATGGATGAAAAAAGTGCCGGAGCCCTTATGCCCTAGCTATTCCTGAAAGAGAAACCATTAGAGTTATGCGCTCGTGGAGTAGATCAACCGCCCCGGAGCCCCGGGCTTCACCATCTCTTGTTGGCTCTTTGTGCTCGCGGGCATGAGACAACCTCTAGTTTCAAGGAAAACACTATCAGAGCCCGTGGCTCCTATTTTTCCTAAAAAGGATCCGAAGCCCAAAAGTTTATTTTAGCTTTGGCAAACCCCCGGTGCCCATAGGTGAGGTTTTCTGCAGCCCCAACAGTAGCCCCCCGAGGAGAAGCGTTTGAGCAACGAGATTTAACCTTCTCCTCGACTTTGCTTTGTGATCTGATGAAGAAAACGTCACCTTCGGCTCCGGGGAGTTTGCTTGTTAGGAGCTTTTTTGGCTTCGTGTGATTTTCTTTTCCCGAAGACTACAGTGGAACCGCTCCTTCCCGAGGCGTCCGTTCGTATTTCGAGATCGTTACACTTCTTCTCTCTCCTCGGGCTATATAAGGAGGGGGGTTGGGGTCCCCTGCTTTCTTACTAGCGCCGAAGCTAAGCCTCCGCCCTTCTTACTTCTGCTGCTTTAGGATTCGTGCTAGTTGCTTGATTCTCCCGGAGCTGCGAAGCTTGCTTCTATTGCAGAGCTCGGTCTTTTTCACTCATCCTGGCCTGTACGAAGCAAACCACGCGGCCAATGACTGAAGAAGAAATCGCTGCTTCAGTTGCGCTAGCCGATGCCCCAGAAGAGCCGACTGGAGATATAGTTGATTACGAGCCGTCGCCATCGAGTAAGGGGAAGGAAATTGACCTTGGCGAAGATATTTCCAGAGTAGAAGCTTCACCATCAGAGCTGATGGCCGGGAGGGAGTCGAAAACTCTGTCGTACATTTTCGGACCTTCGCTCATGTCTGAGAACCTGATCAAGTACTATGAGGAGAAGGGGTTTTTCCCCGAAGGTGTCGCCCGTCATCCAGAGGGTGAAGCCACTCCGGAGACTAAAGCTGGCGAAGCTGTGGTTTTCCGTGATTTTTTCAATGCCGGTTTGAGGTTTCCTTGTTCCCGACGCCTGCCAGAGATCCTTGATCGCTACAGCGTGAAGTTGCATCAACTGACGCCGAATGCGTTTGTGCAACTGTCTAAGTTCTTTTTTGCCGTGTGTTCTTGCGACGGCCGGGTGGATACCGAAGCCTTTGTTCGGTTCTACGAGATCCATGTGCAAAAACAGAATTTCTGGGTGGATGGTGATCCTGCTGTCTACGAAAATCATTTTGGGTGCATTACTTTCACAACCTGGAGGAGGAGTACCAAGAAAGATATAGAGAGGGTAGAGCTCAGCCCCGCTCATAAAAACAAGTGGGATGACGATTGGCTGAACTACTGGTTTTATGTGAAAGTCGACATGCCCCGCGGCTCTGATGGCATTGCCTTTTATCCCTTCAGCATTACAAACATAGCCCCCTTGAGCTATATAACAGGTCCTGACTTTGCGAAGACCAGAGGCTTTAAGGATTGCGAAAAAGCCTTTCTCTTGGCTTCGCAATTTCTTACGGGGTGAGATGCTGCTGAAGAGTTTGTTGCTGCCAATATTTGGCCTCTTTCTTCTGGCTGGAATCCTGAAGAGATTAAGTGGCTCACGGTTGATTGGTTTTCGAAAGCTATTCCTTTTCCTCGTTTTGGGTTGAAGATGCCTGAAGGAAAGAACGCTCACGAGTTCGTGGGCGAAGTGGAGCCCCGAGTAGTGGACTTACTTGGTCCTTACACCAAGGCGGAATACCAGGCCTCGCGAAGGCTACCTATTGGAGGCTGTCGTGTGAACCATATCTTTTCTGAGCTCGGTGTTGAAGTGGAAGACCGTGCGAAGCCCGGAGCTTCTTCTAAGCGTGCCCGTGACTCGTCTCAGGCCGCATTTGACCCGGCTGACGTGAAGAAGAAAAAATCTGTGACTTCGCCAGAGGCGTCCGGCGAAGCTGCCACTGCTGACTCACGGAAGCTTATGGCTCCGCTATCTTCCTCAAAGACAGGTCAACTTGAGCGTGCAAAGAAAAAGCAAGTTGCGACACAAGAGAAGGATCCCTCTGCTGGCAAAGCGGCGAAGCCCGGTCTTCGTCATAAGAAGGCTGGGTCAAAACCTAGGCAGCAACGTCGCATAGTAAATATCCTTGGTTTTTCTGACACCTTGGAGTTTCTTGACTCGGGGGCCGAAGGTACTGGAAGTAAAGAACGGTCAGCCGACCTTGGACCTGAGGTTGAAAAAGCTGTCGTTCCCAGCCCCAAGGAGGTCGCCTCAGACCCCTCCGTCCCAGGGAATGCTATTGGTGTAGATCCGTCTGGTGAAAGTGCGAAACTTCCCGGAGCCGACAACATCCAAGACAAAGGAAAAAGCCATTCGCGGCTTTGTGATCACCCCGAAGCCCCGGAGGACACCAGAGCATCACCCGAATTTATGCCATCCCTGGCGGAGATTGTGAGTACATCTGGCGTCGTGGAAGGGCATACGCTAGAGATGGTGCTGGCGGAGAAAAGCTCCTTCGACCCCTCAACTTATTCTTACAACAAGGCTATTGGTATGAGGGGTTTACAAACTTTATTGTCTGTTCGTTTGCCATTTCTTAAAGAGTGTGGAGTTGTAGAATCTCATGTGCTCTGGGAGCTAAGGGATTCTGGTCGGCTTGCAGGAGCAACATCTATTGACGTCCCGCAGGAGGAAAGGGGTGACCCTGACGGCCAGGCTCTGGAAGAAGGGGAAATCCCCGGGGCTCCGGGCTCCTCTTTGATTGTGAGACAGCCAGGCACCAGTACCTTCGCCGAACCTTCGGCACCTTTTGATCCTAAGGGTTAGTTCTGGACCCTTTTTTGTTTCTTCTGTTGCTTTGTTTTTTGCTTTTTGCCAGGTTTAAAAATGCTTCTACACATTTTTTTTGTTTTTTAGCTTATGAAAAGTCTGTCGAAGATATGGAAGCCGGCCGCCTGGCCGGTCTATCAGCTGAGCTTTGCTATAAAGTGATGATCTCGAGCCAGAAACTTCTTAAAAAATACCGTTCTCAAGAGAGAAAGTTTCAGGCTTCCGAAGCCGAGGGCATCGAGGTGAGCCGTGAGATCATCAGGCTGAAAGAAGAAAACGCAGCTCTAGGCAAGATTGTCAAGCTACGGGATCAAAGCATTGAGATCTTGAAAGATAGCGTCAAGACCTATCAAACTGCGGCTGAAAAAGTAAACGCTGATGCCGAAAAGCGTGACAACCTGCTTGAGGAGTTTAAAAAGATAGTCGAAGATGACGGCCGTATTATTGAGTCTTTGCAAAAGGAGAAAAAAGCCCAACAAACTGAGATTGAAGATCTTAAGAAGGAAGTTGAGGGTCGCGACAACTTCATAAGGCGTCTGAAGATGTTTTGAAGGAAAATCTCAAAGTTTTGCTTGAAAAGTATTCTCGTGCTCTAGGTGAATTTGGAGCGGAGCCCCTGCCTTTCCCTGGTGATGAAGATGCTAAGGCTATATTTGAATGGATGGGACAAGAGTTCGATCATCTCTCCGGCGTGATGACCGGAGCTAGTGACTACGCAGCTTCGATGTGTGTGGAGACTTTGCTTGGGCTTCTTGAAAAAACTAGATGGTCAGACTTTCTGTCCTTGGGAGCTAGGAACTATAATTTTTCGACGGCAGAAGAGCTTGAGTGTGAGGTCGCTTCGAAGAACGTTCAGGTGATCAAGAAGATTTTCTTGACCTTATTCTGGGAGGCTTTCGGGCAAGAACATGCCAAGACTGTTGCGCGCTGTCTTCTCGCGGAGGTGAATGTTTATATTATCGATTCTTTGCTTGAATTTCTGTCTTTCTTTTTTTTGGATTGCTTATTTTTCTGCTTTGCAGGCTAAGGAAAAGGAGGCGTTGGGATCGGATCTGAGCGACGGTGACAGCGAGGGTGACGGAACCCCTGCGAGCGCAGCCCCAGGTGGTTCGAACTCCGGCGTCAATACAGGTGCAGCAGATGATGATGCTGAAGACAAAGATGCCGAAGCCTGAGAATTTCTTGCTTGAAAGCTTGTTTTCTGTAACGCCCTACGTGGCGATTAAACTCTAGGGTGGGAAATCTTATGTTTAAGTATGATAACCTGTAAAACGCTATTGGCCTCATTGCCACTTTCTTTCTCGCTCTTGGGCTTTTCATTTTTTGATAGCCCTGTTTGAAGAAAACGTCACCTTCTTTTTGGAATGGTTTACTTTGTAGCTGATTTTGTGCGAGGACGTTTATTTTGACGCTTCTTAGCTTCGGAAAAAAGAGCGAAAAACCAAGTTTGTTTTTGAAGAAAACATCACCCCCCTTTTTTGGTCTTTTTTCCAGAAGCCCTTAGCTGGAAAGGTACCCGCGAAGCCCTTCACTTTTTCGTAGGTAGGGTGAGCTTTCTTAAAAAGAGCTCGAAGTCTAGCGAAGCTCGTTCAGAGCTTCGCAGACTTTCTTTTCGATGGTCGAATATCAGCAATGTTGTTGCTTTTTTGACTGAAATTTTGTCTCTTTTGTTTTCATAAAACAATCTTGGAAAAGAAACAGCTGATCTGCAACTTTTTCTGTGGCTAGCATTTTCTTGGTATAGATAGACCCTCTGAAAAGGTCGAAATTTTGCGAAGCTTACTCCGAGCTTCGCAGTTTTTCTTATTTGTAAACGAATGACAACAATCTTGTCTCTTTTTTGAACACAAGATTGCTTTCGAGTTTTAATACTCCTTTTTTGGAAGAAATAACTAATCCCGCAACTTAACCTGTTGCCTGTGGGATTTGTTTTGGTACTTAGGCATGATTTCTAAGATTTTTATGAGTCAACGTGTGTAAGCTTGTTGCTTTTTCGTTGCTCTTTGGGCAGAAACCCTCTTTGCAATAAGTAAATGACTGTAAATAAATTGCTGAAAGTAAATAAGATAGGAGCTTAAGGGGAAATTAATTTCATTAAGACTGAAATTTGATACACAGATCCGCCTCATTAAAAACCTTGCCTCCTGATTTGGAGTCCCCTTTTTGCAAGGAAAAGAGTACGGATCTCAAAAATGTAAAGTGCTGAGAAATGTAAAAAAGAGAAGAAAAGAAACATAAAATAACTAAGCTCCAGCTTCGTTTATAAGCTTATGAAGCTAGAGCTTTACACTGCCTTGTTCTTATGGGTAGTATTTGAGTAGGCTGTCCGCGTTCCAAGTGTGTGGCAATGCGTTGCCCAACTGGTCTGCCAAGTGAAAAGATCCCGGCCTAATACTTTTTGTTACGATGAATGGTCCTTCCCAAGGTTCTTGTAGCTTCCCTGGGTTGTCGAAATTTTTCTTCTTCTTGATGACCAGGTCCCCCACCTGTATTTCTTTCCTTACGACCTTCTTGTCCCTCCACTTCTTGGTTTCTTGCTGATATTTTTCCAAGTTATCTGCAGCTTGGAGCATGTCTACTTCGATCAAATCTTTCTCGGCTTCCTCGAAGCCCACATCTTGCACTTTCAATACTCGCAAGCTTTGGTTTTTGATTTCTTCTGGTGTCATGACTTCGGAACCAAATAGCAACTTAAAAGGTGAGAAGCCTGTGGTTCTTGAGACACTGGTGTTGGGAGACCAAGTTACCTTCGGCAGCTCATCTACCCATTTTCCTTTTCTTTGGTTGAACAAGCACTTCTTTATGCTGGAGAATATTTGGCCATTTGCTCTCTCTACTGCCCTGTTTGATTGCGGGTGATATACAGAAGCGAATTTTAACTTGGTTCCCATGGTGAGGCAGAATTTCCTGAAATCATTGCAATCAAATTGCTTTCCATTGTCCACGGTTAGTTCCCTAGGAACCCCAAATCTGCAAATTATGCTTTGCCAAAAGAACTTTTGGATGTTGCGAGATGTGATGCTGGCCAGTGGCTTGGCTTCGACCCATTTGGTGAAATAGTCCACAGCGACAGCTGCTAATCTGTAGTTTCCTTGCGCTGCTGGGAGAGGTCCGACTAGGTCCATTCCCCATCTTTGCAATGGCCAAGAGGGTGGTATTAGCTGTGTGGGCATCGACGGGCTTCTCTGATTGTTTGCATTCTTCTGGCATGCCTCGCATGTTTTTACCAGGTGATGGGCATCATCAATAATGGATGGCCAATAGAAACCTTGCCTTAGTGCTTTTTGAGCCAAAGCTCTAGAGCCTATGTGAGCACCGCAAAAACCCGAATGAATTTCTTTCAATAGTTCTTTTCCTGCATCAAAGCTGATGCATCTCAGGGTTGGAGCTGATATGCCAGATTTGTACAATTCTCCATCAATTATCTCGTAGCCTCGGGCTCTTTGTCTCATGCGGTTCAAGGAGACTTCCACGGTGGGTTCATAGTGACCCCTTAGGAAGGCCAAGATCGGAGCCCTCTAGTCGTACTTCTCTATGACATTGATTGTTTTGACCTTGGGTTCTTTCACAGCAGGCGTGGTGAGGACCTCATAGAAAACATCCGGTGGTAAAGTCTGATTTTGTGCAGCGGCTTTTGCTAATGCGTCCGCCTCATTGTTTGAGTTTCTTGGGATGTGCTCAACTGTGAGTCCCTTGAAATGCTTTTCCATAGATCTTACTGCCGCGAGATATTTGACTAGTTCTGGCTCTCTGGCTTTGTTATCTTTCTCTACATGCCCCTGAATGACTTTGGAGTCTGATCTCACAATAAAACTTTGTTGGCCTAGAGCTTTCATTTTCCTTAGCGTAAGGAACAAAGCTTCGTACTCGGTTGTGTTGTTGGTTGCTCTCTCATTTTCTGGGAAGTCCAATCTGACTGCGAATCGCATTTTGATTCCTGTTGGAGAGGTTATAATTGTCGAAGCTCCGGCTCCTTTGTGGCAGTAAGCCCCGTCGCAGTATGCAATCCATGGTTGATCGATGTCTGCGGAGCTCGAGCTGACTGGGGAAGTCCAATCCACAACAAAATCTGCCAAGACTTGAGATTTGATAGCGCTTCTTCTTTCAAAGTCGACTACATGTTCTGATAACTCAAGTGCCCATTTGGAGATTCTCCCTGAAGCTTCTCTATTGTTGAAAAGCTCATGCAGAGGCTGATCTGTCACAACTATAATTCTGTGGGACTCAAAATAATGCCTGAGTTTCCGCGCTGCCATAACGACTACATACGTGATTTTTTCAAGTTCTGAATAGAACACCTTTGATCCTGTGAGTGTTTCGGAAACAAAGTAAACCGGGATCTGAGTTGGCTTCCCTTCTATCTCTTTTTCTTGTATCAATGTTGCGCAAACAGCAGTTCGCGAAGCCGAGATGTAGAGTAACAAGGGGGAGCCAGGCTCCGGGAGGCACAACTTGGTTAACTTGGTGAGATAGACTTTGAGCTCCGCAAATGCTTTGCTCTGATCGGGCCCCATTCAAACTTCTTGTTGTTTCTGAGAACTTGGAAGAAATGGAGGCTTCGCTCCGCAGCCTTGGACACGAATCTGTTTAATGCCTCAATTCTCCCGGTGAGTTTCTGCACATCTTTCAGAGACCTGGGCTCCTCCATCTTTATTATTGCCTGAATTTTGTCGGGATTAGCTTGTATCCCCTTTGTCTCTACCAGGCACCCAAGCACTTTTCCTCGGCGAACTCCGAACACGCACTTCTCAGGGTTCAATCGCAGATTTGCGGCTCTCATGTTCGCGAAAGTTTCCGCCAGGTCAAAGATGTGATCGCCACGCCTATTGCTTCTGACGACAATGTCATCAACGTATGCCAGGAGATTCCTGCACAATTGGCCGGGAAACACCGAAGCTGTCATTCTTGTGAATGTTGGTCCTGCGTTCTTGAGCCCCTCAGGCATTCGCAAGAAACAGAAGATGCCGAAGGGGGTGATGAAGCTGGTTTTGTCCTCATCCTCTTTTCTGATTCTGACTTGATGGTAGCCCGAAAACATGTCGAGCAATGATAGCATCTCACTGTTTGCTGCATCATCCACTATTTTGTCTACTCTTTCTAGCGGGTAATCGTCTTTTGGGCAAGCTTTGTTCAAGTCTGTGAAGTCTATACACATTCTCCACTTTCCATTTTTCTTCTCTACAGCGACTGTTTTTGCGAGCCAGGTTGAATATTTGGCTTCACAGATTACGTTGGCGTCCAACAGCCTTTGCACCTCGGCTTTCACGGCTTCGGCTTTTTCGTCGGACATTTTGCGGAGCTTCTGCTTTTCGGGCCTGATGTTCTTGTCTATTTCTAGCCTGTGTTCGATGATGTCTCGATCGACTCCTTTCAGGTCTTGGGCTGACCATGTGAACACATCTTGATTTTTGGCCAGAAATGTTAGCAATTCTCGTTCTTCGTCTATGCTTAACTCATCTCCGATTGTTACAGCTCTATCTGGGACGTGTGCGTCCAGCGGGATCCTTTTTGTTTCGCCGTCGGCGCTGATGTTAACTTTCTCCTTGTCTCTCTTGGGCTCCACGAACTTTTTCCTTCTATCCCTTTCTTCGGCTTCGTCAGCTTCAGCTTGGGTAAGATGGTGGATGCTTCTTTGACCTGGCGATATGCCTTTTTCAATGTCTCTTGCTGTCTGTTGATCCCCAAACACGGTGATGACTCCTTTGAGTGCTGGGATTTTCATACACAAAAACAGTTGCCGAACCGCTGCATCGAACTTGTTGATGAAGCCCCTGCCTAAGATGGCCAAGTAAGGATAATGCATTTCCACTACATCAAATGTGATCAACTCCGTTCTTGGGTTGTCAAGGTTTCCGAAGGAAACAGGCAATGTGACCTTTCCCAGTGCTCTGACGGGTTTCCCCCCGAAGCCCAGAAGTGGAACATCTGCTTCTTGTGACAAGTGCGGGTCTATCTTCATTTCTATGAAAGTTTTGGCGAAAAGAATGTCTGCGGAGCTGCCATTATCTATCAGGACTTCCCCAATTTCCCAGCCTGCGATAATTGTCTTGATGACCATGGCGTCGTTGTGTGCAACTGTTTTCAGTTTGAAGTCTTCCTCTGTGAAGGTGATGGGCACATGCGCCCAAGGTGGCTTGACCGGAGGTCCGTCTTGGACTATAGTGTGCACCTCTCTGAAGTAATTCCTTCTCATCCTTTTGTTTTCGAATTCGAGGGATGAACCCCCTACAATTGGGAACACATGGTGATAGGAGTTTTCCTGGTTCTGAGCTTCTGTTTGGGAAATGGCCATGATAGACCCGAAGGTTGGTAAGGCTTTGGGATCGTTTCTTGGGTTTGGCGGCTCCGCTTTTGGAATTACATTTGGCATGCCGGGTGGCGGAGGTGGGCTTTGTTGTATTGGCTGAGAGCTTTGTTGGTTTTGCGGTTGGTATTGTTGTGGCATTGGTGATTGCCATGTTGGCTGTGGCTGGCTATATGTGCTGGTTTGGAAATAGCTTGGGTTGCCTTGGCTATAGGAGTGGAGCGGAGGTGCGGTGGGATATGGGTTTTGCTGGAAAGGTTGCTGAGGCAGGTGTGATTGACAGGTTTAGGTGGCGGAGGTTGGTGCTGGGTTTGGGCGGCCCTTTTCTCTTCGGCCATTCTTTCTAATGTTCTTTTGGTTTCGAGACAGTTGTCAGTGGAATGTTGAGGTTGTTTTCCGTGGAACGAGCAGTAAAACAGACGTGGGCGAGAGTTTTGGTTTTAAGGGGACGGTCCGTTGCCCCTTCCTCTTCCTCTTTGGTTATGACCCCCACGGTTCGGGGCTTGCGGAGCCGGCTGCGGAGGTCGGTTTTGTGGAGGCTGGTTTCATGGAGGGTTTGGATTTTGGTTTTGGGAGTGAGGCGCAGCTTCGATTGGGATTACTTGGTTTGGCGGGTATGGAGCTCTATTGTTTTGTACACTTTGGTGATAGGGAACCCATTCTTGCTCTCTTTGTGCTTGCCTTAGGCGATTTCTTTCAGCCACCCTTCTCCTGTGGTCTTCATCTGATCTGCAGTATTCTTCGAGCTCCGCCAAGAGTTCTTGCGTTGTCTTTGGCTTTTTCCTTGAGAGGTGAGATGCTGTTTGCCCTAGGTTTAGCCCCTTGACGCAGGCGGCTATGGCAACCTTTTCTGACACATCAGGAGTTTGGGATTTCAGCTGCAGAAATCTTCTCACATAACTCGCCAATGGTTCCTTGTCCCTTTGGATGCAATAGAACAGGTCCCCTTCATCTGTGGTTGCGGCTTGAAAGCCTTGGAAGTTCTGGATGAGCTTTGTTTTCAGGTCGACCCAGCTGTATATTGAGTGTGGCGGCAGTAGTGAGTACCAGTTCAACGCTGCACCTTCGCATGCTATGATGAACGATTTGGCCAGAACAACTTCGTCACCTCCGGCTGAAGCTACAGCGGCTTCGTAACTCATTATGAATTGCCTTGGGTTTGTTAACCTGTTGTATTTGGGTAGGGAGATTGTTTTGTAGGAGAAAGGCCATGGCGCTGTTTGCAGACCAATGGATAAAGGCGAGGTTGCGTCGACGGTCATGAACATCCCTGCGGTGCTGTGGGTTGGGAAGCTGAACATAATGTTTTCGTTTTGTGGGGTTGGACCTTCCTCGTAGTATCGTGTGGGACTTGGCGGTGTGTGCTGGTGGGATTGCAACTCATCCAGTTCTTGCTGCATTCGAGCCAACTGTAGCTTCGCAGCCTTTATTTTTTTATTTTTTCGTCGGCTTGTTTTTGGGCTTCGAGTTCCATAGCTACCCTCTCCTTTTCTTTTTTCATGGCTTCGATTTGCCTTAACACTGAGTCTAGCTCTCTTTCAGCTGCGCCCTCTTTATCATTTGTGAGGCTGGTTTCTGGGTCTGAATCTTGCGTGGCCTTTCCTGCTGCTTTTCTTTTTTCACTGCGGGTTCGTGCGAGGTCCTCGTCCTCCGGCCTGGGCTCCAGAGCGACTATGATTCTCTTTTCCTTGGTAGCCACCCCGGGCTCTTCTTGGTCACCAGTCTTCTTCTTTGGAGGTGCCATTGTGGGTTCCTTGGTGGCTAAGAACACGGTGGGCGCCTTTGTTGGGGACACAAAACCCCCAAACAGAGAAAAGGGAATCCGACGAACAATAGACGATCAAGATCAGCGCGTTTAATTTAATAGCCTTGAATAAACAACTTTCCTCAATACATTACTCACTCGACTTTCCAAAATGGCGACCCTTCTACAATGAGGAGGAGGCCTCCTTTTATAGTGCCAAAAGATGAAATTTACATTCCAAGTATACCCCAAAACCCTAACATCTAACAAGAATACTCAGGGGCAAACTTGGTTTTTTACACATATTGCGGATTTAACGCCGTAGTTCGCGGAGCGCAAATCACACCAAAGACAGTGGAGCGGAAAATGTGCCGCGAAGACCGGAGATGGTTCCGTGTTGAAACAGCTTTTGACCGGGTCTTCGCGCTTGAATCTTTGAGAAGCCCTGGGCTTCGCCATCTTACTCCTCTTGGTTCTTAATTCTCGCTGCAGCTCAGAGCTTCGGCACATTCCTGAGTGGGGAGCAACGAGCCGGCTTGGCTCTGGGTCGAAGCTGGGACCTTCGCCTCTCACTGTTCTTGATCGGGGGCTTCAGGCCGTTTCCTACAATGACACACCTTGTAATAAAGGCAAATCTCATGGTTAGCTGATGGATGAAAAAAGTGCCGGAGCCCTTACGCCCTAGCTATTCCTGAAAGAGAAACCATTAGAGTTATGCGCTCGTGGAGTAGATCAACCGCCCCGGAGCCCAGGGCTCCGCCATCTCCTGTTGACTCTTTGTGCTCGCGGGCGTGAGACAACCTCTAGTTTCAAGGAAAACACTATCGGAGCCCGTGGCTCCTATTTTTCCTAAACAGGATCCGAAGCCCAAAAGTTTATTTTAGCTTTGGCAAACCCCCGGTGCCCATAGGTGAGGTTTTCTGCAGCCCTAACAATTATAGGAGACTAAATGCTATTACAATCAAAGACAAACATCCTATGCCTGTGGTGGATGAGTTACTTGATGAACTCTATGGTGCACAATGCTTTTCAAAATTGGATTGCAGGTCTGGATATCACCAAATAAGGGT
The DNA here is from genome assembly GCA_036936925.1 of Cenchrus fungigraminus. NCBI lineage: Eukaryota > Viridiplantae > Streptophyta > Magnoliopsida > Poales > Poaceae > Cenchrus > Cenchrus fungigraminus. Next base: position 63,292,532 of record CM072779.1, read on the forward strand.
GAAATTGGGGGATGAGGCCAATACTGCATTCAAAACTCATAATGGCTTATATGAATTTAAGGTGATGCCATTTGGACTCTCTAATGCACCTGCTACCTTCCTAAGTGCTATGAATATAATATTTGCTCCTTTACTTCGCAAAGGTGTCCCTTCAGCCTCAGCCACCCTACTGTGACAACCCCATCCGAGATAAGTCCGTACTATCACTTAAACCACTCCATTTGGTCCTCAAGCGATAATAAAGAATTATCCCGTTGAGTGTTGCCGGGTCATAGCCCGGTAAATCACTTGTAAACCACACAGAGGATCGAACACGTATACATTAAAACTCCCACGAAGGAGAGTCCAGAGTACCTTACAAATTAATCCAACTTCCCCGTAGGGTCAAATTATTACAACCATTGTTCATGCATTAAAGGTAAATGGTTCAGAGTTTTGAAGACAGCAGAATTTAACTAATCGATAACTTGGCATCATGGGAGGCCACCCATAACGCCATTACTCCTCGTCGTCCACCCATTCCAGCTCCCAGCCGGGTGGGATTTCACCAGGCCAAACATTATCACCTGAAAACAATATTCACCTAGACAAGAATATATTCAGCATACTCTTTCTTAAATATCAATCATTCAACCATGTACCTAATTATTAAATTGGTAGTGATTGTGTGCACATCTATGCAAATAATTTAGAAACACTTCACAAAGTAACTAAACTTCACACATACACTGAAATTTATTAACAAGCCACTGAATGAATATAGTAAGGGCAACATGTATATCCCACACATTATTAAGCATTTTATAGCTATTCAAACTACCATCAAGTGTATAAAAATAAATATAGCTCCTCTGGTCCTGATTTTTCTCATACAGCAAGATTACCACAAAACATGCTCTCACACCAAAAAACATGCATAGGAAAAATCTAGATTAATTCTAACAAAAATAACAACATCAGCCTAGTAATTAAAACACAATTTAATCTAGGCAAAACTACTCATGCAAAGGATTTCAACTTTTCACCAGAGGACAACATCAACATAACAAGGGCCTACACCAAGGCTCAAGTCTTAAATCTACACATAACTTCAAATATACACATAGGTTTCCTTAGCATGCATAAATCAAAAACCTATTTTCACAGAGTCAAACCATCATGCAAAAGGTACCAGAGGCTCAACTCATCATACACAGCTCAAGATATAAAAAAATCAGCCAGAGAGCAAACCTAGGCAAAAAGATGAAGATAAAACTAGCATAAAGGCTAAATAAATCATAACTCAAGTTCTACTTAGTAACTTTGTGCAACATTTTATCCAGAGCTCATGAGCAACATGTTGCACAACATATCCAAATTTCAAGTCAAACTCACATCTAGAATTTAAACTACAGCAAAACAGTTCAAACTGATTTTTCCAATTTATTCAAAAACTATTTAGAAAAACCCTATACAACTTTCTAGGAAACACAGTACTCCTCACAAGGATTCCAAAAAAGTCATCATATGCATTTTTCTGATTTTTCTACAAATAGATATGAATTTTGGAAGTTGCTGGACTGAGATGTAAAGAAACTAAGATAAAGATTATTACGAAACGACCCTTGGTTCACAGATATACCCTCGGACAGAAAATGGACCTCACACATATGCCCTTGGCGCACCGGCCGGCGAAGGTGGCCGGAATCCGGCGAGGAGGAGGCCGGACTTGGTCGAGATGCAGCAGGGAAATGATCGTGGACCTCCTGGGGTCTGATTCCGGGGCTTGGCGGGGTTGGGGAGTACGCCGGCGAGGTGGCTCGGCGCCACCCTGCGGCTGCGGCCGCTGCGTGATGAAAACCGGCGAGCAGGGGCTCGGCTAGGGGAAGGCGGCGGTCCGGGAAGCATCAGGGGGCTCGTGTGGAGGGGGAGGATGACTTGAGCAGCTGGCTCGGAGGCGGGAAGGGGGAGCTCGCTGTGGGAGGCCAATGGCGGCACGGCGGACAGAGCAGGGGGCGGAGAAGCGTGCGTGTGCGAGGAGCTCCGGGGGGTTATGCGCATGTACGTGATGACTTGACGACCGGGAGCGTGGATGGGGTCAGCCAGTCGCGGTATGGCGACGGTACGACGACGGTACGACGGCGACGTCATTGGATGGACGGTGCGGCTGGGCGGTGCAGCTCTCCGGTGGTGGCGCGACACCTGTCGACCAAGGAGCGGGCAAGGGAGGTCGGTTGGGACTGCGGGGTCCACACACGCACGTGGGGCGGTACGTCCTCGGTGTGCGGGTCCGGCGGCTGCGCATGCACACGGCGCGTGCGCGGGTCCGGCGCGGCGTCGTGCGGCTTGGCGCTCTGGAGCGCGGGGTCCAGGAAAAAGTTCCGACTGGCCCTATTTGACCCAGAAGTTCTCCAAAAACTTAAACTGAACTACCCCAAGTGACATATACCAAAGTTGAAGATCATTCGATGCTCTACAACTTTTACAAAGGTTGTAAGGTATTTTGATCAAAATATCATGCAGAAAAGCCACGCCAACTTGACACTTTTCTCGGCGCAAAAAACAAGTGGCTGATGCCGTTGACCAAGAATTCAACCCATTTACACTCAAAATTTGCAATGCCGACCAACATGAAAAATGTGTCCCTCAACAAGATGTACAACTTTTATATTGGCGGATTTTGAAGTGTTTAGACAAAATTTGGAGAACGCGGCAAAAGTTCTAGACAGAGCAAGGTGTCAAAGGGGTTAACTAGGGGTTTTGACCAAGTTTTGACCCAACTTTGACCAAGCTTTGACCATTAGGGTTTGTTGGCTAGGTTTTCGAGGTGATGACCCAGGTTGACCAAGTTTTGACCAAAGTCAACGTGTTTGACTTGGTTGACTCAGTCATTGGCGTTAAATAACCCTAATTGAAAACCTGGGGCATCACACCTGCCACCACCGTCGCTCGCCTGCGCTTCTCCTTGGGTCAAAGCAACCTCAGATGTTGCGGATCTACACTTCGTTCGACTCTTCTACACCATGCTCTGCCTCGACGACTTCGCCTCCCCCGTGGATTCAACTTGGAGTTTCTTTCACCTCCGGTGACGGTTTTCTACCTATCTCTCGGTCGACCGGCGTGCTCGTCATCAACTTCGTCGAGCCTTCTTCAACCGATGCTTAGTGCGGCCTTCATCCTGATGTACATGCCTCCGGCGCCTCTGCAACCTCTTGTAACATCCCTGATGTTTAATTAGCATAAGCACATGATTAAGATTTGATAATGAAGTTTAAATAGTGCTAAAGCATGTTTAAGTTAGTTTTGATCAACTTTGCAAAAGGACGCTTGGTCAAAATCCCTAGTTTTGGTCAAACCCCTTAAAAGCTCTATAATGCTGAAATGGTTTTCTTGCGCGTTCTCCAAATTTCACTATAGAACTTCAAATTCTGCCAATATAAAAGTTTTTCCTTGTTTCCGGGAACACATTTTTCATAATTGGCAGACATTCAAATTTTGAGGGCAAAGTGGCCAAAAACTGAGTTTAAGTTCTTGTGCAAGGTGATTCAGGGCCGAGAAAAACTGTATTTTTGTCACGTTTTTCCCGTCAAACCAAACATCAAAACATAGGTCGCCCTTTGTAAAAGTTGTAGTCCTATAGTTCCTCTACAACTTTTATTTTTGGATAATTTCAACTTACATTTGAAAATTTTGAGTTTCGCAATTTCTAATATGGGCAGTTGAAACATAACAGGGCGCCGGCGTCGCCGGCGTCGCGCCCTCGCGCGTGCACGCGCTTCCCGCCCGTGTCAGTCACGTGGCGCGTACGCCTTCCTCCGGTGTACGGAAGCCCCGGACGTCTCGCTGTGGACCACCCCGCGTCGTGGACCCTCCGCCCGGTGTTTTCACCGTACGCCGCGCGCACACAGGGTCCCGCGCCGGGCCGTGGCCACGCGCCCGCGCGGCCTGCGCGCATGCAAAGCGGGCCAGCTGTCCGCGCCGCGCCCTATTGGCACTCCTCGCCTCGTCTACGTCGAGTGCACGCGCGCCCTCGTGCTTAAAACGAGCCGCGAAGCCGTCGTCGTCCTTCTTTTCCCCTCCGCCGGCCGCCATAGCTGCCGCCGCCACGAGCTGCACCTTCCGCTGCAAAACACCGCCGCCCAACCACTTCTACTCCTCCCTTGAACCTCCATGTAGACTCCTCGGTTGCCGCCGCCTCGACATTGGGCTGCCGTCACCGGGAACTCGAGCTCCGGCGGGCGCCTCCTCTGCGCGCCGCCGTGAGAGCTCGCCGGCGACTCCGCCGGCCGGAATTCCTCAACCAGGCGCCGCAGGTGAGCCACCTAGGGGCTCTAAGCCAACCCTCCGGCCATGCCCGGCGCCCAGCGCCTGCCGGCGGTGTCCCCTGCTCCGGCGAGGACCCCCTTGCAAAGATTGAAAAAGTTGCAGGGGCTTTTCCGTGAAATAAGGACCTGTTTGTAATTTAGAAAAGATAGTTCAAGGGTCTGTTTGTAAAAGCTATTTTAGGTTTTAGCTGCAACTTTTAAAATCCATTAAAAATCGTAGAAAAATCAGAAAAATGTAAACCCAATTGTGTTGGTTTCTTTGTGATGAGATCTACATTTTTTAGAAAGGTTGTATAGGGTTTTTTCTATATAGATTTTAAATGAAAAATCAAACTCAGTTTGATGTATTTTATTGTAGTTCAAATTGTACTCTTGCTATGGAGATGAAATTTGGATATGTTTTTCTTTATGCCATGTTTAGATTTGTGACCAAAGTTGACACATGTTTGATGTGTAGATTTATAGTTATGATTTTTGTAATCTTTATGTTAGGTTAAGCTTGATGCTTTTTATAGTCCCCTCAATAAATCTTTTCCTTAAGCACCAATGCATCCTAGGTTTTTGTCATGATGAATAGCACTTCTGGTAAAAATTTTATGATTTTAGGACTTTGTTTGATTTATGTTTTGTATTTAAGTTTGTGTAGGATGTTAAATTTATAACTTGAAAAGTAAGGTAGATCTACTTTTGTAAATTGGTCAGGAGCTTAAGTTTGACATGAATGACCTGTAGGAAAAATTTGAGGTCAAAAAGATTAGTAAATCTTTTTGTAGGAATTAATGAAGTTATGTTAGGCTAAAATTTGTCTTTTTTATATAAATTAATTTATATGTAATCTGGAGTTAATTTTTGGTATCTAAGCTTAGTTTAGTCATATGTTGCTGTGTATAAAATTCTAGGACAGTTAGAGTTATATTTCTTTTAATATGAATTTTGGATGAAAGACTAGCTTGGAATTGAATAAATATGCTTATCCACATCATTTAAGTTTAATTAAGTAATTCATGAAGTATTTCTGTTTGAAATCATTTAAACACACCCCATACTGTTTTGTGAATTTGATTAAGTTAATTTGCTTAGATGTGCACACAATTATCATCAAAGTAATGTTTAGTTCATCATCACACCACCCCAATAATTTTTGTGAGAATTAATAGTTATGTAGATGAATGTGGCCAACAAGAGTTGGTTTGGTGGTAATTGTCCCACCCTTACCATAACCTAATATATATGCATGTGTACGTGTAGATTTACCAGACGGTACTTACACGCTCACTCAGGAGGGAGACGTGACCGTGGATGGTGAAGTGAACGAGTTGGGTGTTCACCAAGACCTGGACCAAAGTCCAAAAGAGCCCAAGGCTGTAGCCGACGTAGAGGAAGGCAAGCACCGGAGTGCATCTAACCTTTTTCTAAAACTCATAACTTTACTTTTCGTATTTATGTTATGCTTTGTGCATTTAAGTTTCAGGAGTTGATTTCAAACCTAGATGCATGATCCTTAGGTACCTATGCTCTTATACTAATATGTTAGGTCGCTAGTACCATGCTTTAAGGACACGGTACAAGTCGAGTAATAACTCATTGCTCGCGAGATATATGACACTTATGTTGGAATCATAAGTTGGTTAAATTGACTCGCTCATGTGGTAAGAGCAATGGGTTCGGTCTCGACCGAGTAGCATTGTGTTGGTTTAAGCTATTGAACGTACCAAGCACTTGTCGGGAATGGGACTGGTAAGCCTAGTACCTAATGAACCAGTGCGGGAACTTTATCGCTACTACTCTTGAGATGCGTCTCCCGGTTTGCTCCCGGTAGTGCAAATGTGAGTCTGGACGTGCCGTGTTGGGCGTACCAGTAAACCTTGTACTTAGGACTGTGGCATCTGTTTCTAAGCTGGGGAATGACGGGAACCGCCTGGTCGGGGTAGACCCCGCATTTGCTTTATTTGATTTCTTGGGGTCTACCTTCTTCCGTGTGTCTTGGGTTGTACCTTGCAAGGTTTATAAATCGATCGATCGTCGGTATCTCGCCGTTATCTGAGACGGTTTAACCACTGGCTACCCCATATTGATATATGGAACATGGATTAATATTGTTGCTTGATTAATATTGTTTTGCACAACTGCTTGAATAGCTTAGGTGCTTACCTAGAATGGTTAACATACTAGAACTTGAGCTAAAACTTAAAATTAAGGATCAACTCTTAGTCGCTTTTGGCAAAACAAACCCACCAGCCAAAAAACCTTGCATGTCTAGTTGTATTTTTATTTTTGTCGGGTAAGTCTTGCTGAGTATTAGTATACTCAGCCTTGCATATGTTGTTGTTTTCACGTAATCCCATCTGGCCTGGCTCTATTCCAGATGGTTGGGAGCTTGAGGGCCCGTTCTTTTGGGTGAAAATGAATAGTAAAGTTGTAAATGAATAGTGTTAGAATAGTGTTTGTTGTGAGAGAAGATGTGATGGATGTGATAGGTGAATAGTGCTTTTCACTATTCCTTTGTAAGGAAAAGAACAGGGCCTCAGTGGGCGAACGATGATAATGAGTGATATACTATGGATGGCCTCCCATGTGTATCTTCCGCTTAGTTTACTTTCCGTTGTTTAAACTCTGAACTCTTTACTTTCATGCATGAAAATCTGGTTTGTAATAATGTGACTCTGTGGGCTTTTATGTAAATTTGAACTTGTACTCTGGACCCGCCTTCGTGTGGGCTTTGATGCATATTATCGATCCTGTTGTAAGTGATTCACCGAGCATGACCCGGCAGAGACGACAAAATAACTCTTTGTTATCGCTTATCGGCCAAGTGGATCGGCTTAGGTGATAATACGGATTTATTTTGAGTGGTTCTGTCATACCTGTGCCGGCGAATTCATCGTCGTCTTTGCTGTAGATGTGTTCGTGCTTTTCTGATTCAAGGACCTCTGTATATTTCTGTCTTCTTTAGAGAGCTGATCTATAACTTAGTTGCTTAATCTATAAGTACTAGGAAAGTGCCCGTGCGTTGCTACGGGCAAAACTAATTCCCAACATTTATTTTATTTTAAAAAATATTTCATTTTCATGTTGCCATGTGAACTTGAATGAACATGTTATCATATGTTTTTATGTACTTGATAGATCAGTCATGCAGTCTGTCCTTGCATGACCGTAACTTCTGTAAGATCCATTGTACAGAGATAACAACAACAACACAATTCCTTTCCTCCCACCTAGGCAACCCCAATAAATCGTCAAAAACCACAGCACCACAAAGATTGGAATCCTATCTGTGCCTAAAGATTAGAAGCATATAAGAGAAACAAAGTAGCAGATATTATATTGGCGTTGTATTATTACAGTGAGGAAGAATTCATACTTGACAAGATCAAGAATTTGGTTTTTTTACAACTGCAATATATTATATTAAGCAGTCAGTTTTACAAAAAGGTCCTCTGAAGAAGACTGAATTACAAAATGGTCCCTTGACCGGATAAGAACAGAGCGGCGATGGACGACAAGCTCGCCGGCGAACGGCAGTAGAGGCGGCCAGGGCGCGTACAACTAGATGGAAGACCGTGCAGAGCATCGGTTGAAGACGGATCGACGGAGCCTTAGAGGCGCACACCGGGTGACCGAAAAATGAGTTGATTGTCGTCACTGGAGGTTGAAGGAGGAGCTCCTAGTCAAGATCCAGGGGGGACGAGGTCATCAAACCATCGCTTGAGGTAGGAGAGCTGCTTGTATACCAGATCTGTGCTTCTTGTGGCTGCTTGGACCGGGGGCGAGGCGGAGGCGGGCGTCGGTGGAAGCGGATCGGAGGAACCTGGATCTTGAAGGAGTGAAGAGGACGGCAGAGCGAGTGGAGGCGAGGGAAGATACGAGCGGAGAAGGGGAGTTATTTTATTACCACGTACCTTGGGTACAGCGACGGCGGCGCCGATGAAACCACCGAGGACGACCTCGGCGACGAGAACTCCGACAACAACAGCAGCAACCAGAGGTAGGGACGAGGCCATAGAGGTACAAGCATGGAGGCAAAAACAAGTACTGCTAAAAGGAAAACCTAGATTATAGGTGGATCTATCGATTGGGGCTCCCTGCCCTCCTCGCCGCCGGCGGGGAGAAAGGGAGGGCCTCGAGCTATAAACTATTTATATTGAAAGATAGGGTAATAGTGTGAAAAATAAATATGAATATTTAAAAAGTATTGAAACAAAGCTTGATATGTTATGGTATCCAAGGCTATAGACCAGCATCGTCTAAGTCCAGGGCAGATTCTCATCGGAGTGCATGTCTGTAAGCAGGTCAGCGCCCAGCACTCATACCGGTGTTTTGCACTGGATTTTCTTCCAGATTTTCCTGCACACCCGCACTCATACCGGTGTTTTTGTGATCATTATCAGTTCTAGCAAAAGAGGCGTCGACTGGCAGGCAATGGATCGAGCGGACTAATCAATCATTGAGTATGTTTGTCGTAAATTTGTACATGCTAACAAGAGACTGTTTCAAAATATGCTATCGGAACTGCAATGTTCTGAGAGCTCTGCAAATGAACATTGCATCAGCCATCTGCAGAGTTAACAGATTTCACCAGTTAACTCTGCCTACCGTCTTGCCCGCAGCCTATGGGACTGCCATGGTGTCACACACTCTGGCTCGTGACACTCCATGGCGTCCAGTAACTGGAGGCGCAGTGGAGGCTGTGCTCCATTGATGACAATGGGTCATCTCAAATAAGCCTAGCAACAGTTCTCAGGAAAAAAAAACTAGCAACATGACCTGTCCACAAGGACACGCAACATTACCAAATAAAGGATCCCATAACGCATAGTATAATTGGCCACATGTATATTCAAGTACATATTAAAGTAAATAACAAATCAGGAGGTACCTCTAGATTACCACAACACAACTTGCCAACAATTATGCACATTATAATTGCAGGATTTAAGTACATAATTGCAAGATTTCAGTACATAGAATGACTTTCAGAACTTCATGCATTATCTATGCACTCCATTCTAAGGATTTTTCTTCAGTGACGTGCTATGTTCTCTTTTAAAAGTTACCACCAAAACCTGGTAGACAGATCAGAAGAAAAGATGAAATAACATACTTAAACACATGCTATATAAAAAGGCACCTAGAATTGCTAGGAATAAAAAAAACTGTAGGAAGTTGACCCTAATATAATGGTTGTAATTGCTACTCAATTACTCATGTCATGGCTATCAGGCATCAGCTACATGGATCTGAAAAAAAAGGTTCAGAGCCAGGATGTAAAACTGGTAGAACTCATCAGTCACATGGATCTGTAACAAAGCACAATGACTTTACTTTTTCATCAATAAAACTATGAGCATGAAACATTTCACAGTTTAGCAAAGAACATGAGACATAGTTCATTCAAAACCAGGGGGGAATTAATTCAGAGTTATCCTTCTGCTTTCATTTGTTGATCAATGCATCACAAAGGAAAATCAATTAAGATTCTTATATATATTATATGTACCTTCCTGAGTGATGTCCCATTTTTATTCCCGTTTCCCTACCTCTACCTGCAGTATAGAAATAATTAATGAATTGGAATAATACAACCAAGGGTCCAAATGGTTTGGCTGCATTCTGTCCATTTTTCCAGAGGAGCATAACTTGGATCTTGGAGCACATTGGAGCTCACAAGACCGAATCATCAAGCTTGCTAGCTGTAATTGTAAAGTAATTAAGAAGAGAGATGAAGCTACAGTACCCTCACAGTGGGTTCAAGACAAGCCCTGCATATGGTTCAAGAACTACAGTGGATCTAGAAAAATGTCTACAAGCCCTCTACATTTTCTATTCCATGCATAGGAGTAATGTGCTCTGTTAATGACCTATAGCAAATGGCTCATCTTTATCTATCTTACTTCTGATAGGTTAAGGTACCAACCACGAGCACGGCATTATCAGCTAGTTGCTCCAACTCCTTAAGAGACCCATCTACAAAGAGGTTCCCTCCCATCTATTTTGCACTTGACGCCAACCAGATAAGCCTTGTCTTAAAATATCTGCAGGCAGCCAGGTACACAAGTTCAGAAAATCAGTTGAAATAATTTGATTGATAATTGCTTCATTATATTGTTGATTGAATCCTGAAAATAATTGTAGCACATTTAGAGCTATATATACCAGTGATTGACCATGCATCCACACTTGATGAAATACAGATCCAATTTGGTAACTCCTAATAAGCTTCAGCTAAAAGTAATACTAAACATGATCCTAACGCTACGGCAACAGCCAAAAGATGACATTCATTTTAAGTGTAGCACATAGTTTAGAGCATTTCCTATGTGCCGCGGTATTGAGTGATTCTCACCTTTTTGCTTGGCCGTGAATACATCCATCAGCTCATATCCATAAGGAGAAAAAGTGGAGTGATATCTTCTTAGTCTTTATCATGGGGGATGGTGTTAAATCCATGTATAGTGTTTCTATGAATTATTCACGTAGAAATGATATCTCTGTGCTTCTTAGGACCTGCATGTAGCACATGACTTGTTGTATGACGGTAAATTAAAATAACCGAACACCTGTGCTACATTAACAACATCAGCCGGGGTAAACTTTTTTCGAAAGGCATCGCAAACAGTTACGAAGGAATATAAGCCAACAAAGAAAATTAACTAAGCATGTGGTCATATAAGCTAAGAGTGCATTAATAGAAGGTCACAACTTGGTACTGGTTATGCTCACAGAAACAAGTTTAGTGATGCTGGCCACAACTTGCCTTGGCAGCAGTAAGTGGTAGTTGCAACAAAAAGACGATTCACCCGTAACTTCATCAAGATCCCCTGTTTCTCTGTTCCCTCCAGTTGACAAAACTTTTTTTACAATTCCACCATTTTAAATACATCCACCACTGTAAACCATGACAACAACTGTACCTAAAAATGTAGCTCAGCACCATTAGGAATACCTGTAGCACCAGGATCTTCACTACCCAATGGAGGAAGGATAAATAGTGCTTCTTGAAGGTTACCTGATCCATTAGAATGACAAATTAACACCTGTAGACATATGACATAGTATATATAGAACATTATTGTAATTTGTTAGGTTACCGGATCCTCTCCAAGGTAGTACCCCAGTCATTTATCTCAACAAGCTTTATGTCCTTCGCGTAGCTCAAAGCGATCCAGTAGTTTAGATGGCACAGCTAGATCACACACCTGAAACAATTGACAGATAACATTCATTCATTCATGTCTATAACCAGGAAATCTTGTGCCATGATCTCCTGAATATGATGGCTAAACTTAAGAATTGAAAAACGAAATATCTGAATGTGTACATCTACACGTACAAATGAATGAACTGAGATAAAAGAAAATTTAAAGAGCACACAAAAAGTCCCAATGAAAGGTAACAATTAATTAAAACACATATGCTCTGCATTAGCCCTTGTGCCTCCTCCGGGTGAAGATCACAAAGAAATCATACACTATGCTCCAGCATCATCATCATCAGGGACACATAAAAGAAAATTTATGTGGTAGGGTACTAAGCAGCTTAACGGCTTCTCCTCCGGTGTCGATCTCTCGGTGCTACTACTCCCAGATAACCAAGTCGAGTAGATCAGTTACATGCCTTGATGATAAATAGTTGCGAATATAGCTAATGTAGAGCAAAATGCATTAATTAGAAAATTACCGAGAAGCAACCTACACAGTTCACACTTCAGTAAAATAAGAATAACAATGTCAAAATGTACCTGCAGTTTAAGCCTTGGGTACCGTACTCCTTCATTAAGCATTTGAATTATATTTTCAAGAGTGTAACCAGAAAGATTGTGTCTCACTATATATTTTCAAGAGTGTAACCAGGAAGATTGTGTGTCACTATTCATAAAGCATTCTAGTTATTTCTATCAGGTATAAGCTGCTATTTTAGCGCTGCTCCTAGTGTTTTCCATAGGATTGATAATGCATAACTTGAAATATTCCTCTATGATCAAGTTTAGCTGGAATTTGTGACAGCTCCTGCTTGAGAGAGACACGCTCCTTCTCATTGTTACTTTCGATTCAGTAGAGATACATGCACATGAGTCAAGACAGAGCATTGAGCCATTGATAATGGGATATTGGCATGGATAGATGGCTGATAGCAATGTTTGCTCTTTTGATAGGTTCTTAGAGAAACATAGCAACCATCAACATGCTGGGAAGATGATGTACAAAGCAGATATTTTACTATTGGCTAGACTTATGAAGCTCATTTTTTCGAGTAGGATATGCACTGACATTAGAAAGTTATAGTGGGTAGAGAATCTCACCTGTTGATCACCAATTACAGGTCACCAATTGATCCACGATTGGGATAATCTGAGATTGGGAATTGATTAATCACCCTCAAGATTAAATCGGATAACTACCCTTCCACAGATTGATTAATAAATCAAACAAAATTATATATAGCACCTACTACACCAGATTACCAGAACAAGGAATCTTTTCCTAGAGTTGAAGAACCCATTTTCTTCTTCGATCTAAAAACTAATCATTCTACAGAATCCCTACGACTCTCAGATTCACATAAATCCGCAACAACCGTGGAGTCGGCGACAGTAGTTAGCTCAGCTCAAAGCAGAGCAACATCTGTCAGCCGAGCTCGAAGGAAAGGAAAGCAACACAATCACACGGTACAGACCAAAAACAGGGAGCGGAGCAGAGGGGTAGGTAGCGATCCTACGGCAGGAATCGATCGAGCGATGGGGAGTGGACGCGCGGGGTAGGGGCGGACGCGCGGTCGTGCGAGCGGAAAAAGACGTACCAGGTTTTTATCTCTACTTCGTTCTTTTTAGTAGTATAAGTACTAGCATCATGCCCGTGCATTACTACGGGCTCACATTTTCATCGAATAGATGCAAAACTATCATGAATTATATTATATCGATGGCATAGTACCATGCTCACAAAGATGATAGTATTCTAGTTGCATTTGTCCACAATTTGTCTATCATCATGCAACATATTCACAATTTACACCCTCCAATACATTGATTTGATGAATTTAATGTGATAAAATCTTACGTAGCATTGTTGGTGTTCGTTAATACCACCTTATATTGGTAATTTTCAATGCAATAGAAGTAGAATGAAAAGCATAGTGTTTTTACAATTACAAAATCCATGTTGGGTACATTTATGCATTATCACTTTTACTCAATAAAGAAGCATCAGGTATATGTTGTTTTAAAGCAATCTACTCCTCTTGAAGCTTGACTTGTGCCGCAATGAGAATCTGGTCCTCTGATAGTTCAAATAATGAGCCGTCTAATCTGGTAAGATCTTTTAGAAATGATAGTGATTACTTCTTAAGTGTAACAAATATGAGATGAAAACAAAGAAAAATATGAAAAGAAAAAACATCACAACTTCTATTACAGAGATGAAAAAAAGACTCCAGGTAATTCAAAAGCTAAGATCCATCAAGGCATGCTAAGAAAGATATCACAGCTTCTATTACAGAGATGAAAAAAGACTCCAGGTGTAGCCACAGTTCGATTTTTTTCAGCCACAATTCGATTCCACCGGATTAATTTTTTGACGGTCTGAACTACACATCAACCAAAAATGAAGTTACTCACATTAGAATGCCAATCATAGATATTAGTTTTTGACATTTTTCACTACACTTACACAGTAACCTTTTATTTTCATACGATGAGGTAGACCAATTGCAACATAGAGATTGATTTTTGGTGTATGGCGGGTGCTTCTAAGCTTCAGGATCTCCAAGTAGGACATTGGCTTTGGGAGTATAAGCTCCAGAGGTCTGATCAGTCCCTAAGACAGTTAAAGCAAGGTTGAATGGGACTACAAAATATGGCAATAAAGCACTGCAGGATCCATCAAATTTATTTTCCAAGAATACTGTTATTGAATTAACAAAGCAAGTTATGCATGGTATTCAAGAGAATATCAGCACAATGGGAATGATCAATTCCACCAAACGAAAGAGCCAGAAAAAAATTGTAGGTGCAATGAGATCAATCAAAATCCTTAGCGAGATGGAATTCAAAAGAAAAGAGCTTTGATGCATACATGACATATTTTTTCTACTTTTCCTATAGAAAATAATATTTTTAATCTAAATCAACTTCGCTTAAAAAGACAATGGTCTATACCTTCACTCCATTCCATATTGTTATCTCCTTGGATCTCCCTTTTGGTTCGGGCAACCCGTATGAATGGTGGAGTTTGCATATTTAGTTTTACTTCATGAATAACATCAAGTCACCAACACAAATCGGATCAGGGTATGCACACCATGGCTTTTGAAATGTAAATTCATTGAACAAAACTATATTAAATCTTTTTACTTCTATACTTGTAGCAGATGCAACATGGAAATTGCAATTTGATATCTAGCATATGACAGTTCACATTAGAGCGTTATAAAAGGATCAGATGGCTACAGGGCTAACTGAAGTAGCAGCAGTAGGCCAGTAGTAAAGTATATAATTGAGTAACCAATTGGAATAGCAACCCCTATTAAAAATTTGTAACAGCTAAATTTAACCACCCAGATAGTTGTGTGACAAGAAACAGTTATGCTCTATAACAAGCAAACTCTAACGTTGAGAAAGATTTTGCGATTGCATTAAACCAAACAAGCACTACTTATCACAGGCTCAACGAAGCATAATATTGTTCTTTAGACATCTCAAACCCTAATGCTCAGCAAACTATTTAAAACCAGAACCCCCACCCAACATCCTATGGTATTCTCCTCAGCTGAACTAGAGTATACTCATCTGAGGAAAAATTAGAAGGTACCTTGTGCGGAGAAGATCGATAATTTATGGCAAAACAGGTGGATCTGCAGGAGGCCTAACTTTCCCCTTCTCTCTTTTCAATTCAGCTCCCTCATGACTGCACAGCAGTAGCACATCAACACGCGCAGAAATGGTCTGGGATCAGCACCTGAATGGCAGCAAGTACAACTGCATGTCTTGCAGAATCCCATGTTATGAAGGTACAGCAAAATATGAGCCCAAACGCGCAACACCGAACAACATCAGACAGCAAGACCATAGACGCTGCTCGTACCTGACTTCTTGGGACTGGCCTAAATCCAGCGACGACTTCGTGCTATTGTTGATACTCAGAATTGATCTGCAACATAAATTCTAGAATTGAAGATTGATAGAAGAAGAATTGGATCAGAGGAAGAACTGGAAGAAGAATGTGATAAGAGGAAGAACTGGCGGCGGCGGCGGCTGGATCGGGCAGCGAAGGTGTGTGTGTGTGCTGTGCATCATGAGCAACTAAAGTTCAGCATGTCAAGATTATGATGTTTTTATGTTTTACCTGAAGGATTGAATTGACAAAAACACCATCTAATTCGGGAGAGTGAGAATCTTGATGCTAATTCTGGAGCTTGCCGTCACAAGCTCTTGCACTGTTGAAGGCCATAAGAATGTGGTTCTCCTTTAGTATTCCTAAGAATGTTGTTCTCCTTCGTTTCTCTGACATTATAACAAATAATATCACTGTTTAATTAAATAAGATGACATCACATGGTTTGCAAATTGCAAGCAGCACAACAGAGAGAAGCAAGGTCATTGTCCTCCACTCTACCTAGAATGCAGTTGAAAGAATATGCTAGAAACAGATACTTCACTGAAAGAAAAAGAGAAGCCTAAACTGTAATTGTCTTTGCTATAGTTTTGATCAGCATGAAAAATTAATGTGATTCCTTAAGAAAAGCGCTTCAAAAAATGGAAGAGAACTAATTAAAAAAGTGGAGGATAAAGCCCATGTGTACAATCACTAATCAAGCAGCAACCAAAAGTCCAAATATCAGTAATACAAAAACCGATGTGGCATAAAGTGTAACCAAGCAGCAACGAGACTACGAGAGAGCCATCACTACCCCCAAATTTCCAAGAATAGCTGACAAATCACATGAGGTAAAAAAGAAAGCTTACCATCAATTTGTTTTAAGAAAAATAAAGCCGCATGTTTAAGTACTAAAAACCTTTGACACAGTAGTAAATGAAAGATTAGCAAATATGGGCACATTCATACTTTAACATTTCACAGGGGAAAAGTTTAGAAAAAGGACACATTACAAAGTGAAAGGATATTGAATTCGGTCAATGACAGTAGACGATATAGTCTCGCAGAGATCACACTGCCCTCAACTGAATAGCTGTGAAATTGAAAAGTGGAGTGTCCGTCAGAACAACAAAAGAACAATTAGTTCCTAGTGAATAGAAATTAGGGTGTCCCCATGGAACAGAAGGCTGTAGCACTTTTGCTTGAGTTCCTTACAACAGACAAGGAACAATATTCAAATTTCAAACTAAGCATTAATTTTACAAATATTGAAACAGTTATTGGGCTAAGCATGTTTTCGTCAGCAATTTGCCAATATAGATATAAACAACAGCATATAGATGTTCGGATATGTACTCGGAAACATGCTTCGATAGAGGCTAGAGCATTATTTCTCAAAGTATACGTAATTCATCAAGCCCTCGAGAAACTAAAAGTGATGCAACAAAGATGAAAGTGTGAGTACAACAATGTGCATCGGCATTATCTAACAAATTCAGTATGCTTGTTTTTTATGGATTATCTAAAAAGGAAAGCTTGAATGAGAACATATGCTTTTTCCTGCTTAAACATCATTGAAACATATGGCATGATAACCATCGTGAGGATGGTGGACGGGAATGACATTTTGTCAAACAAGAACAAGACATCACAAGCAACACGTTGTAGGCAAACCAGGACGTGAGTATTATTCAACTCATGGAATTGCAATCACAAATTAAAGGGCAACGTCACAGATCGAGAAATCACCTGTCTGTGATGTACTAAGGAGGCTGACCCGGGATCCATGTCAGATCGCTTCTTCCCCTGCAAAAAGAAGACCAGATCGAGGATGTAAACTTCAGCCAACGCGTTGACGGGACGAGCGGGGGCGGAGGAGATGTGGTCATCGTGGGGACTGGGGATGGTGCCGCCGGATCGACGAAGGTGATGTGACGATGGGAGGGAGGACGCCGGATCGGAGGCGGGACGTCTCGGAGGTGTTGGACTCGATCTACGACGCACGTGAGGTTCTCGGGCCTGAGAGAGAAAGAGGTGTACCTGGGAAGGTCTCCGGTCGTCGCCGCATCGCGCATCCACCGCCCGCGCTGGCATTCCCCGGTGGATCCCGCGCCCGTCATCTCGATGCGCCGATGGGGAGGGCGATTCGGAGAGGGGAGGCGAGGCGCGGTGTGGACGGGAAGCGGGAGTGGGGGGCGCTCGGTGCGGAAAAAAGTCGCCGGCAGGGGCGCGTTGTGGATGCCGGCGGCACCGAATGGCGGCGCAAAACGGCGACGCAGAACGGCGGCGCAGAACGGCGATGCAGAACGGCGACGCGTCCGGCGGCGCAGAACAGCGACGATGGGGAGGAGGCGCAGGAACGACGACGATTTGTGGAGGCCGGCGGCGCAGGACGGCGACGATGGGGAGGAGGCAAAGGACGGCCGCGATGAGGAGCCGGTCGAGCGGAAGGGGCGTCGCGCGGGGTAGGGTTGCGGTCGAGCGGAGGGGTCGGCGCGCGGGGTTGGATCGAAGGAAAAAAAGGAGAAAGCGGAGGAAAGAGGCGAGGAAAAATAGGAGCGAGAGGCCGGCCGCGAGCCCGCGACATGGCCAGACGCGCGGGGCGGACGCGCGGGCGGAGAGGAGGAACGACGTACCAGGTTTTTTTTCTCCACTTCATACTTTTTAGGAGTAGAGATATAAGAGAAGATAGAGATGTTGTTGTAAAAAAAAAACATAATTGCGAGTTTGCGACCGCCACCGCCGCCGTCACTATTATCATTCCATCGATTCATTCCATTCATCCGTTCGCGCACGCGCGCCACCGCCTCCGTTCCCTCTCGCTTGCATTCCATTCCATCCTCGCCTCCTCTCCGCCATTGGTTGCTCGAGGGATTGGGGCGGGAGAGCAACGATGATGATGACGCGGGCGTCGATGGGGGCGATGGACGCCGCGGCGGTGGACGAGGTGGTGCGGCGCCTCGTCGAGGGCGGCCGCGGCGGGAGACAGGTGCAGCTGTCGGAGGCCGAGATCCGGAAGCTCTGCGTCGAGGCCAAGCAGGTGCTGCTCTCGCAGCCCAACCTCCTCCGCATCCACGCGCCCGTCAAGATCTGCGGTGAGCCCCCGCCGCCGCCTTTGCCTGCTGCGCCTCGTCTCTGCATGTGCACGCCCCCATTTCGAGCGCCACGTTCTGTTCAGTTTCACAATTTGAGTTGGATTCTGATTGCTGCAGTTGGGTTAGATTTGTGCCGTGTTCGTTGGTGATTAGGGGTAAATCCTGCTGTGTGTGTTGATTAATCGATTAACGGTCAGCAGAGGCTTACCATGCTCATGCAATTCATACGTGTAATCTCCGACATTTGGATGGGGCTGACAATTGCAGTTTTTGAGTGCCGGGTCTCTGTTCCTGTTTAGTAGTCAATAAGCAGAGCTGCCACGGCCTTTGCTTATTAGGTATGCCTGTCCTTATCCTTTTGTACATTTCTGGGAGGAAGGAAACCACACTTCTGGTCGCCTGTTTCTGCACGCTTTGTGCTTTTTGGTAAGGCCCGTTCTGCAAGTGTAATGTCATTATCAAAGTGCTGTAGACTAATCTGCTGGAAGTTTGGAAAAAGGATGCTACCCGGGATTGCCCAGTCCTGCTTCTTGGTTGGTGTTGGAAGTTGGTAGCCTGTAGTCTTGTTCGTTGGTATATATTTCTCTTTATCCCTGAGCATCCCGTAAGTATGGATTTTGGAGTCATGGCAAAATTGGTGAGCAAAGCTAGGCTTGTTGACTTATGCACATTGCATGATTGTTGGGTTGTTTGCTAGGTTGTTTGGAATGGTTGTTTAAAAAAATATTAAGTACATTCTTTAGTTGTGCAGTTGGATTGCATAACTAGTGCTTATTGCCGCATGCTTGCAGAAAATTCTGGAGATTGTTTAGACTGAAACTTAAACTTTACATTACGTCTTATGAACAGAGGATTCATGTCTGCATTACATTATTTTGAACACACGACTGTCTGTCTGCTCCTGCATGTTTCTTCTTCATGCTTATGTATCTTTTTCTTTGATAAACAAATCCTTTCTATTTCAGTAATTTTTTTTCTATAGTATACTGTCGAAAAAAATGTAGGCACTAGTAACCACCCTATTTCTCTTGGATGGGTCTTTTTAAGGACCCAACAAGGCTCTTACCTAACATAGTGACATCCATAGGGAGGGGAAAGGGAAGGAAAAAAAAAAGCAGGATGGAGGAGGAAGCAGAAGAGATCATTGGAGATGGGCAAACCCCTCATTAGGTAGTGGATAGAGCAGGGATTCTCAATGATGGGCCATGCACAGTATCTTGTTCCTATAACTAGGTACTGGTGATTTATCATTAAATAGATCTGTGTAGTACGGTGATTTTGACACTGTAACTGTTGGGTACCCCTAAATCACAAGCAAAAGCTGGATGTAACACAACTCATGAGTAACTTTATTACAACTCCATAATTGGCTATATCGTAAACAACCATGCATGGGCACTCCATCTGTTGGTCTTATAGAGAAGTCGATGTTAAGCACTTATTGTCTTACCAAATGTGATATTTGCTTCTGTGGTAAATCTTATATACATTGAAGTTCTTTTCTGACTATTGGAATTCCATCCTGGTGAATCTACCGTTCTTTGGATGTTGTACTTCTCCTCTGTCAGATTTGCAGCACCTTATATTACAGACTCTGTCATCATGGCAAGCAACAGTCATTTTAAGTAAATCAGGAAAAAAATCTTTAAATCAGGAGAAATGCCCTTTGACAAAATATAGGTCATATGAGTAATGAGTGACCCCTTGTGTTTCAAAGTAGTCCGGACATATTTTGCAATTGCAAGTAGACATTACGCCGAGCTCCTCTCAATTTCGTCATGAGCTTTAGTTCTGATGTGTTTCAGAACAACTGCTTTAAATTCCTTAGAACAAAAGGTGTCAATTTATTGAATTCACATGAATTGCAATTTGACGTGCAGGTGATATTCACGGTCAGTTTGTTGATCTTTTGAGGCTATTCGATTTGGGTGGTTATCCTCCAACTTCAACTTATATTTTCCTTGGAGACTATGTGGATAGAGGCAAACAAAGCTTAGAAACCATATGTCTGCTTCTGGCATACAAGTTGAAGTACCCTGATAATATATACCTTTTAAGGGGAAACCACGAAGATGCAAAAATTAACAGAGTTTACGGTTTCTATGATGAATGCAAAAGGAGATTCAATGTTCGACTATGGAAGATATTCTGTGATTGTTTCAACTGCTTTCCTATGGCAGCGCTTATTGATGACAAAGTACTATGCATGCATGGTGGCCTCTCACCCGAATTGAATAACTTGGATCAATTCAAAGATATTGAGAGGCCTACAGAAATTCCTGACTATGGTCTTCTGTGTGATCTCCTTTGGTCTGATCCTAGTCCTGATATAGAAGGGTGGGGGGAGAGTGATAGAGGTGTTTCTTGCACTTTTGGTGCAGATAAGCTTGTAGAATTCTTGGAGAAGAATGATCTTGACCTTGTATGCCGAGCTCATCAAGTAAGCAAAAGTATTTCAACCTTTTTGTTTTGTTTTTAGATTGGGAACCTTTGATGTGATTGACCCTACTTCCCTAGGTGGTAGAAGATGGCTACGAGTTCTTTGCAGAAAGAAGATTAGTCACGATCTTTTCAGCTCCAAACTACTGTGGTGAATTTGATAATGCAGGTGCTCTGTTGAGCATAGATGAAAGCTTAATGTGTTATTTTCAGATTTTAAAGCCAAATGATACAGGTGCACCACATTCAAGGAAACCTCTTCCAAACAAGGTAATTATCAAGTTTAGATGATTCCATCCTAAACAACACATTGGGTAGCTAGCAAATATATTCTTAATGAGTTATATTTGTTCATACTCATTATAATTCTTTTCTCATGCACTACAGCTTTCTAAACTATGTTTATCGCACCCTCTTTGCTTCAAATTTTGTATTTATCATGTTGTCACACTTTTGTGTCCCGTATTTATTTGACGATTGTGGTGGAAGCTTAGAGGAGAAGAGGCGCAAACGTTTAAGGACAGGTTGCTAGGCGAGGGGCCGTGGGAGGGAGGAGAAGATGCAAATGACATGTGGCTAAAGATGGCAACATGTGTTCGGAAGGTGGCGGCGGAAGTGTTAGGCGTGAGTAGGGGAGGCAAGTAGGAAGCGAAAGACACTTGGTGGTGGAGTGATGAGGTGCAAAAGGCTATTAAGGAAAAGAAGGAGTGTTTCAAGCGCCACCACCGCGACAAGAGTGCGGCCAACATCGAGAGCTATAAGATAGCAAAGAGGGCGGCAAAGCGAGCTGTGAGTGTAGCCAAGGGACAGGCGTATGATGACCTTTATCAACGACTAGGCACGAAGGAAGGGGAAAGGACATTTACAGGTTGGCTAGGATCCGAGAGAGGAAGACAAGAGACATCAACCAAATTAAATGCATCAAGGATGGGACAGATCAACTGTTGGTGAGGGATGAGGAGATCAAGGACAGATGGCGATAGTACTTTGATAGGTTGTTTAATGGGGAGAATGAGGGTCCTACTATTGAGTTGGATGACTCATTTGATGACACCAACAGACGTTTTGTGAGGAGAATTCAGGAGGCAGAGATTGAGGAGGCTTTGAAGAGAATGAAGAGAGGTAAGCGATGGGCCCCGATTGCATCCCCATTGAGGTGTGGAGATGCTTGGGTGCTAGATCCATAGTTTGGCTAGCTAAGCTTTTTAACCTCATTTTCCGAGAAGACAAGATGCCTGAGGAATGGAGGAGAAGTATATTAGTGCCAATCTTCAAGAACAAGGGAGATGTGCAAAGTTGCACCAACTATCGAGGGATTAAGCTGATGAGCCATACGATGAAGCTCTGGGAGAGGGTTGTCGAGCATCGCCTCAGGAGAGAGACCAACGTGACCCAAAACCAGTTTGGGTTCATGCCTGGAAGGTCGACTATGGAGGCGATTTTCTTACTACGGCAGTTGATGGAGAGGTATAGGGAGCAGAAGGACTTGCACATGGTCTTTATTGACCTCGAGAAGGTGTATGACAAAGTACCAAGAAATGTCATGTGGTGGGCCTTGGAAAAGCACAAAGTCCCAACTAAGTACATTACCCTTATCAAGGATATGTACACGGATGTGGTGACGTGTGTGCGTACATGTGATGGCGACACTAGTGACTTCCCAATTAAAATAGGACTACATTAGGGGTCAGCATTGAGGCCTTATTTATTTGCTTTGGTGATGGATGAGGTCACAAGGGACATACAAGGTGGTATCCCATGGTGTATGCTCTTTGCTGATGATGTGGTGCTAGTTGACGAGACTAGGGTAGGGGTTAATGGGAGGCTTGAGTTGTGGAAGGAAGCATTAGAGTCGAAACGTTTCAGAATTAGCAGGACCAAGACCGAGTACATGATGTGCGATTTCAGCATGACTGGGCATGAAGTTGGGGATGTGAGCCTCGACGGACAAGTGGTGGCCAAGAAGGAGACTTTTCGGTATTTGGGATCGATGCTACAAAAGGATGGTGACATTGATGAGGATGTTAGGCATAGGATTTCAGTCGGCTGGCTGAAATGGCGCCAAGCTTCTGGCGTCCTCTGTGACAAGAAGGTGCCTCAAAAGCTAAAAGGTAAGTTCTATTGGATGGCGATTCGCCCAGCGATGTTATACGGTGCTGAATGTTGGCCTACGAATAGGCGACATGTCCAGCAATGAGTGTCGCAGAGATGCGTATGTTGCGTTGGCTTTGTGGGCACACAAGAAGAGATAGAATCCGAAACGAAGACATTCGGGATAGAGTTGGGGTGGCACCGATTGAGGAAAAATTGGTCCAACATCGGTTGAGATGGTTTGGTCATGTGCAGAGGAGGCCTCCCGAGGCACCGGTGTGTAGTGGGGTTCTAGACAGAGTAGATAATGTAAGGAGGGGTAGAGGTCGACCTAAACTAACTTGGGATGAGTCAGTTAAGAGAAACCTTAAGGAGTGGAACATCCCCAAGAAGTTAGTTATGGACAGGAGTGCTTGGAGACTTGCAATCAACATGCCTGAAATATGATCCTTTCTTTTTTTCTCTTGTTCATGTGTACTCTTAGCTTTCTTGTTATCTTGTGCTTTTGTGATTCTTCTACCCTTGTTTCTTGTGGGTTTCATCTCTAGCCTACCCCAACTTGCTTGGGACAAAAGGCTAAGTTGTTGTTGTTGGGTTTGGGCCTGTATTGTGCATCCTGCAAAGCTATATTTTGACGCCCGTAGTAAATGACTGACTTTTTGTCATGCACAGCTCACACATTTACTTTACTGCTCGCTTGAACGGTACTTAGCAAGCAGATAATATTTAACAGTTGGCAGTTTGGTACATACTTTAGTATCATAACATTTGCTATTCTTACACACCGATGTTAGTAGCATACAATACACAAGATGTCCATGCATGCCTGTAATCAGTTCACTACTTATTTCCATGTTTATGTAATGGTTTTCATGAGTGAAAATAAACCAATGACCCGCATATGATGAGATTTGAATCTCTACTCCAGATGAGATTTTTCCTTTTTCCGCATATATTCAGACAGTTAGTTCCCTCAACATCACCATAGTTTACATACTATGTAGCAGCTGGCCAATATCCAGCAAGTATCGTGGAGCACGGTGACCTGGGGACGGGGGGAGGTTTTGCCTTCTGTGAATGGAATACATCAACCTCATGTTATGCTGATGTGCAAAAGGCATCATGCATACATCATGCATATTTTGCCCAGGGCAATTTAATCTCTTCCATTAAATTCGCATTACTCATCAGCATTTTAACCGTCATTACATAACTTCTTTCATTTTTTTTTTGTCTGTGCATCAATCCTAAATGCATGATGCATCTGAATGCACTTTAATCTTTTTCCCCTTCTGCCAGCTATATTACTAGGTTCTTTCTTTTTACTCCCTCCGTTCGAATATATATGACGTTCCGACCAGATATGCTAGTTCATTTTGCAAAGGCTGCTCCTGTCTGAACGTCATATATACGTGACCGGAGGTAGTATATGCTTATCAGCTCAAATATTTGTTTTTTTCCTTTGCTTAACAGACACCAAAAGGAGAGAACGTCTAACTTGTATTGAGTTACCTAGTCACTATTGTTGTCAGATCGAAGGGGGTGATCTTGTTATGTCTCGGATCCACGGCATTAGCGTTCTACACCGCTCAGCTGCATTTGTGTGGACTCAGTCAGCAGCAGTTACATTCTTCTGTACAGCTGCAACGTTTCTAACTTGGGCATATCATGTGTTCCTAACTTTCTCTATAGTTACCTCGCCACCGCTGCAATGTTTGGTCTGGTGGACAGGGCACTTTGTTGGGTGCAGTAGTATTTTTTTGGTTAGTTTTCTAGTTATGTTCCTTTTCTTCATCTCTGTGAGTTTTATTTCCCTGTGTATGTTCTTTAGGCTATTGGATATATACATTGTACAATTGTCCAATTCTATTCACTTCCACGTACATGTTTTTCGTGTATCAGATCAGTTGACATAAGATCAATGCTTACTGTAACAATCACCCATTCATGTTGTTCAACAATGCCAACATATCTGTTTGTACGTGGCCACAGAAATATGCACTTTAGGAAAGAAATCAAAATGCTGTTCAACAATGCCAATATATCTGTTTGTATGTGGCCACAGAAATATGCACTGAAGGAAAGAGATCAAAATGCTTAAAAATTTCAATTAGACGCATATATTTCTATTTCAAAGGTTAGCATGTGCCTTGTTTCCCTGTTATATATGAAATTCTAAACATTGTTTAGAATGTTGGAATCATGAATCATTTCATTTGAAGTTCCACGAAAAACTAATTAGTTCCTATAGCTGGTCAAAAGCTTGCCTTCCAAAAGGTGACCTGTTTTGCTAGTAAATTCACGGGTAATATTAAGGGGAAAGACTTTCACAATCTGAAAAATGAAATTGACGCTTATAGCTTGGCCACATTTATTATCACAGGAGAGGTCTCAAATGTATTCCACTCAGTGACCGATAGGTACTCCAACAACACTGGTAGTCTACTTCAGGGTAGACGCTCTGTGCTTCATTTTCTTGTATCCTACTTACTATTTGACACATCCACTAGAGTTCTGTTATTCGGAACGGTCATCTTATAGCCGAGCTTGAACTTTCTTTGCCGGTGCGCTCTGCAAATGGATGGTTAGTCCCAATCAGGTGCTATGTTGATAATATACATTAATGGAAACAAACCAAAAACAAGATTATTGTACATAATTTAACACTATCACACTAGTATTTTGTAGATCATGCTAATGGGCAGCAATATTCAGAGTATGCCTGCATGACACTGTACACATATCCATGATTTTTAATGTAAGTGCTAAATATGTTTTTCTTAATGTGCATCTGAAACAGTTAAGACTACAAATAATTGCAGGACAAAGGCAGCTCCAGAGATAACGACTTCCTCGCCCAAGTGCCCTCAGAAGAGCAGCTGGGATCCTTGGTCTGGTCCTGGTTTTTTCTTTAGAGAGTGAGTTTTTTCCTAGTTTTCTTTGGGTTTTTTTGTACAGATTTTTGCCCATAACAAAACCTGATATACAGCTCTCCTGCGTGTTCGAGGAATAAAAGAGATAATGATTTGCTCACCAGAGGAATCCCTTTTGCAGCTCTTTCAGTAAGGTAGGAGCAAGGCTTGAAGAAGCTGCCATACCGCCTTGTCCACTCCTCCAACTTTCCATGAATGTACTTTGCACCGATGGAATCTGCCCAGTACATGACACCTCCCCTGCTTGTTAATAGAATGTTAGTTACTTAGTTATAAGATGAAAATGGGCCAGTGTTCAGTTAAAAGAAGAAAATTGGATAGGAGTAGACCTGTAAGGTGGGAATCCCATGCCAAAGATTGAAGCAATGTCAAGGTCAGAAGCCTTGACTGCAATACCCTCATCAAGGACCCGGCAGGCTTCATTTATCACTGGGAAAAACACCATCTCAACTATGTCTTTCTCACTTGGCTTCAGAAACTGGTAAAACAGCACCGAAGTTTTTAGCATGAGAAAAAACCTTGTCAAGTTTCAGAGAAAATGTAATATTTACTGTACCAAATGCTATATCCAAATTTCTCTAGCATTTCATGTCAGGGTTCCTAAGAATCTTGTGCATCACCTTTAGCATAAAGGAAAATGACTTTTGACACTATGTTGGCTTAACTACAGATAGTTCAAACATTTAGGGGGTGTTTGCTAGGGTGGCTCTGGGGCTCGGCTGCGCCCTCGGGAGCTCAATCACGTGTTTGGCTTCGTTTTTCTCTCCCTCGACCTGGCCTGCGGGAGCCAAATCCACCCCCTCCGGCCGGCTCCCTTCGTACGCGAGAATCCATCGTAGCTGGAGGGCTCGGCTCCGCGCGGCGCAAGGTGGCTGATTTTGGCTCTCTTTTCCACTAGAGCCCGGCTCTCAAGTGCGCCACAAACACAATCCGAGGGTGCCCAGGCTGGGTTGGGCCAGAGCGCCAAACAAGGTGGGGTGGCCTGTGGCTACCAGGCTCTAGCTGGCCATGACCTGGTCGCTGGGCCGGGCTGACCACAGCCACCGTAACAAACACGCCCTTAGTCGATATGATGTTCCCTCAAAACCTACTTCTGAACCATCATTCACGTTTCAAAAATAAAAGGCAGCATGTTTACACAGAAAGTAAACAGTTATATGTGATGTATTGTCAACACAATGAGACTACATTATTGCCAACTTCTCAACTGGTCAACCAATACAGGCCAACAGAAACAAAATTGCAAAGCCACAACCATTCCCTGTTCAGTTTCTTCCCCAAAAAGTTTTCATCCATCACATCAGATGCTCGGACACTAATTAGAAGTATTAAACGTGGATTAATGACAACCCATTCCATAACCCCCGGGTAAAATCGCGAGACGAATATAATTATGACATGATTAAACAATGTCGTGCTATAATTAGGCTTAATAGATTCGCCTCGTGATTTCCCGTCCATTCGTGTAATTAGTTTTATAATTAGTCTATATTTAACACTCCTAATTAGTGTTGGAAAAACCGCAAAAACTTTTCACCCAAATTTTTTTGCCAACTAGACAAGGCCTAAGTCATTGTATTACTGTGAGAGAGGAATAATTGCTGTGTATTCCTCCAACCCTAGAAGGGTGGGTATATAGTTAGCTATACATGGGCCTCAATGGGCTGTACACAGGCCATATGGGCCACTCACATATATATACACTAACACCCCCCCCGCAGTCTGGACTACCGGCGCAGCGGTGTACAAGACTGGCCAACAAAGAAAGAAACTCACACACAAGGCCCCCCGCAGCCACAACTAGCCACTGGCTACGTTGAGGTTGGACCGAAACTCCAAGAAGGTTGAAGAGGGAAGACCCTTGGTGAAGATGTCAGCAAACTGGGAGGTGGTCGGTACATGGAGAACCCGAACATCGCCGATAGCCACCCGGTCAATCTCCACATGCTTCGTCCGCTGATGCTGAACCGGGTTGGTGGAGAGGTACACGGTGCTGACATTGTCGCAGTAGACGAGTGTGCTCTTGGTGAGCGGGCTGTGAAGCTCAGCCAAGAGCTGTCGGAGCCAGGACGCCTCAGCCACGCCGTTAGCAACAGCCCGGTACTCCGCCTCAGCACTCGTGCGGGAGACAACCGGCTGTCGCTTGGACGACCAGGAGATCAGGTTGCCGCCGAGGAAGACGGCATAACCTGAGGTAGAGCGGCGCGTGTCTGGGCACCCCGCCCAGTCAGCGTCAGTGTAGACGACCAGCTCAGCAGACGGGGACCGGTGGAGGACCAAGCCGTAGTCAACAGTACCTCGGACGTAGCGAAGAAGGCGCTTCAGCGCAGCAAGGTGTGACTCCCGTGGATCATGCATATGGAGGCAGATCTGCTGGACAGCGTAGGTGAGATCCGGCCGGGTGAAAGTGAGATACTGCAAGGCTCCAGCAAGACTCCTATAAGCAGTAGGATCAGCCACAGGATCACCCAGAGTAGCAGACAGCTTCGCCTGAGTGTCAACAGGAGTGGAGCAAGGCTTGCAATCAGTCATCCCGGCATGCTCCAGGATATCCAGGGCATACTGACGCTGGTGAAGGAGAAGACCAGTCTGACGGGGCTCAACTGTCACGCCCAAGAAGTGGTGAAGCTGGCCCAGATCCTTCATGGCAAACTCCTGCTGAAGTGAGGAGATAATCCGCTGAAGCAGTTGTGGACTAGAGGCAGTAAGAACAATGTCATCAACGTAGAGGAGGTAGGCAACCCCATCAGCATGGTGATATATGAACAACGAAGTATCTGACTTGGCCTCAACAAACCCCAGTGTCAGCAGGAAGGTGGCAAACCGAGAGTACCATGCCCGAGGAGCCTGCTTCAAACCATAGAGAGACTTGTTCAACCAGCAGACCAAATCCGGACAACTGGAGTCCACAAACCCTGCTGGCTGGCTGCAGTAGACTGTCTCGGTCAGAGTGCCATGAAGAAATGCATTCTTGACATCGAGCTGGTGCACTGGCCAAGACCGAGAGAGAGCCAAAGAGAGAACAGTGCGCACTGTAGCAGGCTTCACCACTGGACTGGAAGTCTCGTCATAGTCCACACCAGGACGCTGAGTGAACCCCCGAAGGACCCAACGCACCTTGTAGCGCTCCAGAGTACCATCAGCACGGCACTTGATTGTCCAAATCCACTTGCCGGTGACCACATTGCAACCTGACGGACGCGGCACAAGGTCCCAAGTCTGGTTGGCAAGAAGAGCGCCGTACTCCTCTCCATCGCACGACGCCAGTTCGGATCTGCTAGAGCCTCACGAACCGACGTCGGGATCGGAGAAAGCCGCGGCTCCCCCTCGGTGGCGGAGAGAGCCCGCGGCCGAAGAACCCTGGCCGCCTGCCGGGTGACCATGGGATGGGTGTGGCGAGGATCCCGATGGATGACCGGCGGGTGGTCCACGGCCGACTCCACCCGAGAGCGACGTGGTGGAGGCGGCGGTGGTGGCGGCGGAGGCGGTGTGCGCCAGTGGAGGAGGCGGAGACGGCTCTGGTGACGGTGGTGGAGGAGGCGGAGCCGTGGAGCGGCGCCCGTAGACATAACGCACAGGAGGCACATAGTCCACGGGCACCTCCGGTGGAGGAGCCGGAGAAGGCAGCGGCGGTGGAGGCACCGGACGGCGCTGGTACACCTGCACGGGCTCGGTGTAGCGTGCAGGTGGTGGCGGGACCACGCGTGGCGCGGTAGGAGGCGCCGGAGCCGCGTGTGGCGCGGCGAGAGGCGCCGGGGGCGCGACAGAAGGCGCCGGAGCCGCGTGTGACACGGCGAGGGGCGCCGGGGCCGCGCGTGGCACGGCCGAAGGCAGCGAGCCCACGTCAGGTGCGATGAATGGCACCGGAACCGCGGGTGGTGCAAGAGGAGGCGCAGGCGCCCCACGGGGCACAACCGTAGGAGCCAGAGCCGGTGATGTACCAGAAGGACCTGCTGGAAAAGGAAAAACAGAAACAGGTGGCTGCACCACCGGGTCAGAAAACATGGACTCAATGTCAGGATCGGGAGTGGGTGTGGAGGTGGAGGAAAAGGAGAAGTCCGACTCGTCAAACACAACATGTCGGGACATAAGAATCCGACGAGAGGTGAGATCGTAGCAGCGGTACCCCTTATGGTCAGGGGAGTAACCAAGGAACACACAACGTGTCGAGCGCGGTGCGAGCTTGTGAGGAGCAGTGGCAGCAAGGTTTGAGTAGCAAGCGCACCCGAAGACACGGAGGTGAGCGTAAGTGGGAGGGGTACCGAAGAGAGCGTGGTGAGGAGTCGGAGCGGGAGAAGCGGTAGAAGGAAGACGGTTAAGAAGGTAGGTGGCAGTGTGAAGGCTCTCTGCCCAGAAGCGCGGTGGCAGGGAGGCCTAGATCAGAAGAGTGCACATGACATCGTTCGTGGTCCGAATCATGCGCTCTGCCTTGCCGTTCTGTGGGGAAGTATACGGACAAGACATACGTAACTGAACACCTCGGGAGAGAAAGAAGGAGCGAGAGGTGGAGTTATCGAACTCACGACCGTTGTCGCACTGGACAGCCTTAACGGTGAGGCCGAACTGAGTGGACACCCAGGCAAAGAAGTGAAGGAGGGTGGGGAAGGTGTCAGACTTGGCACGCAAAGGGAAGGTCCAGGAGTAGTGAGAGAAATCATCAATGATCACCAGATAATACTTATAGCCAGAACTGCTGAGTACAGGAGAAGTCCACAAATCACAGTGGATAAGATCAAAAGCATGTGCAGCATGCGAAGAAGAAGAAGAAAAAGGAAGCCGGACATGTCGACCAAGTTGGCAAGCATGACAGAGGTGCTCAGCAGTGGTCCTAGTACAAGAGACATCTCCACTACGACTAATCTGAGCCAAAACATCT
Organism: Cenchrus fungigraminus; assembly: GCA_036936925.1. Lineage (NCBI taxonomy): Eukaryota > Viridiplantae > Streptophyta > Magnoliopsida > Poales > Poaceae > Cenchrus > Cenchrus fungigraminus. The sequence continues at coordinate 63,323,363 of CM072779.1, forward strand.
CGGCCGGGATGACCGAGGCGGCAGTGCCAGGTGGTGGAAGCCGGAGTCGCGGCTAGAGCAGCTGACGAGGAGGACGAAGGTGAAGTAGAGGCAGCGGAGGCAGGAAGCCGAAGGGTGTAAAGGGGCCCGGTGCTATCACAGCGGAGGAGTGGACGCCCGGTAGCCAAATCCTTCACAGAAAGACCAGAAGTGTCAAACTCCACAGAATAAGAATTGTCAGCTGTAAATTGACGAATAGAAAGGAGATTGTGAACCATCTGAGGAGCAACGAGGACATCAGAGAGACGGAAGGGACCATGAGCAGAACCCACAGAAGTGACCGGAAGACAAGAACCATCACCGACCATGATGGAAGAAGGACAAGAGGGTGAAGAGGTCGGACAGAAGAAATGATACCCGCATCCGGAGTGGTGTGGTAGGAGGCACCCGAATCGGCGATCCACTCGGTGCCAACGGGCGGTGTCAGCCCCACAGTGCTGAAGGACTGCGCCAAGGCAGCCTGATCCCACCCCCCCGGCCACGGTGAGCTGGGTTGAGGAGGTGGTGGTGGCCAAGACGGCGCGTAGGAGGTGGCACCCGCGACCATGGCTGCCGGCTGGTGCGGGGGACGAGGCCCCCCTCCCTGACCCTGGTGGGGCCACATGGAGATACGCCCTGACCACGGGTTTGAGAAGGTCGGCCAGGGCGCACCTCCGGGAAGAGGAGCGAGAGGAGGGGTCGGAGCCTGGGTGGGCGTCCCACGACCCCCACCACCGCGTCCTCGGCGGCCTCGGCGGCCCCCACGGCCCCCCCACCCCCGCTCGGCCCGGGGGGAGGAGCACCAAGTAGAGAGGCGGGCGGCGAGGCGGAGGACAGAGGTGGGGCAGCGACGAGTGCGCGAGAGGTGGTAGACGAGGTCGAGGCAGGTGTGTGGAGGCCCCGTGTGAGCTCCTCCAGAGTGAGAGCATCACGGACCTCCAGGAAGGTGGGTGTCGGCCGCTGGTGTGTGAGCAACGTCCTCAGAGCCTCGTAACTGCTGGGAAGGCCCCGCAGGACGTTGAGTACCAGGACGTGCTCCGGGACCGGGTACCCAAGGTTGCGAAGAGCATCAGCGGTGCTCTTCATCTTCCTGCAGAACTCGGCCACGGAGAGGTCGCCCTGCTCAAGGGTGCGTAGCTCAGCGTCGAGCTGGAGGGCGCGCGTCTGTGCGTTGCCGAGGAACTGGCTCTCGAGAGCAAGCCAGGCGTCGCGCGCGGTGCCGTCGGGAGTCCGCACGATGTCCTGTAGATCGAGGGAGAGGGTCCCAAAGATCCAGGACATGGCGACACTGTCGTGGCGCCGCCACGCCAGGTCGCGTGCCTCGACCGGCGTGTCGGTGAGGACGTGGCCGTCGAGGACGTAGCGGCGGAGTGCGAGGAGGACCTGGTCCCTCCAGCGAGCGTAGGAGGTGGAGGTGGAGTCGAGGACGATGGTGACTAGGTTCTTGATATGTGGGACCGCGGCGGCCTGGAGGTGGAGGTAGGCGACCATGGGGTCAACCTGGCCAAGCGGGGGTCCGGCACTCTGCTGGACTGGAGCAGTGGGCGGCGCCTGGTGAGAAGAGGAGGCGACGTGCTCCACCTTGGAGGCGTGGAGGAAGTGCTCTGCCTCAGCGACACGGTGAGCGAGGGCATTAGCCGCGGTGCGCTCGCGCTCCCAAGCGAGGGCGGCCACGCGCACGCACTCCTGAGCAGCGGCGGCCTCGGTGCGAGCGGCAGCAAGGGCCGCGGCGAGGGCGCTGTCCGCAGTAGCGACGGTGACGGGAGGTGGCGACTGGCCCCGAAGGAAGGCGGCGGCGGAGAAAGGCGCGTCCATGGGGGGCATCCCGAGTCCGGGGAAGGTAGGAAAGATGCCCCCTTGGAGGGCAGCAGCAGCGCCAGTACCAAGGGTAGATGTGCCGGCGGGGAAGTAGTTGGCAGCCGTGCCGGCGGGGAAGGAGCTGTCCAGGGCGGGCTCGGCACCTGCTCCTGCCCCCACGGCACCCGCGCCCAGGGGAGCACCTGCCCCCACGGCATCCGCGCCCGGGGAAGCACCGGCCCCCACAGCCCCTGCCTCTCCCGCGCCCAGTGGAGATGGAGCAGAGGAGGGAGGCGGCGTGGAGGGGGTCGTGCCTGGGGGCGGAGGGGGCGGCGGCAGCCCGTGCAAGGGCGCAGAGCCGCGCGGGAGCACGGGGCGGGCGCCGAGTGGGAACGGGTGGTGGCGGGCCGCGCGGGGCGGCGTAGGCACCCGCGTCAAGGCCCCTAGGGCAGGACGGAGGAGGCAGCATCGACCAGGGAGTGCCAGGCGGCCGCGGCGGCCCCCGCGTCCGCACCCTGCAGCGGCGGCGGCCCGGCCATGAGGGCCTGGGCAGCCGCGCGTGCGGCGGCGGCGCTGGGGGTGGTTGCAGCCGGGAGAGGGCCCTGCAGGGGCGGCGGACGGCCGTAGGAGGGGCGTGGAGGAGGGAAGGAGGAGAGGGGCAGCGGCGGCGGCGGCCTTGGCTGGCGGCGGTGACGTCACGGCTGCTGGAGAAGAAAGAGAAGTGGAAACCTAACTGATACCATGTGAGAGAGGAATAATTGCTGTGTATTCCTCCAACCCTAGAAGGGTGGGTATATAGTTAGCTATACATGGGCCTCAATGGGCTGTACACAGGCCATATGGGCCACTGACATATATATATACACTAACAATTACTACCCAATACATGCCTTTTAAAGAAAACTGCATATTTCTCTAGGCATAACAAAAGGACATGGATGATCATAGGATGATGAAACCAAACCTCAGGATCGGGAGTAACTCCTGCCATGCTCCTAGATTTTTCAATATATTTCATGATTTCAGGATCAGGAGTGGCCTTCCTCTTGCCCTCGTACTTGTAAAATCCCTTTTGGGTGGCTTCACCTGAGTTAAACATTTCATAAGCTAATAGATATATGAGCTGCAAAGATAAGAAATGATAAAAGACAAGGATACTGTTTAATTATTATGCTTACCTGCCCTATTGTCCTCCATCATCAGAGGAAGTAGCATTGATTTGTAGACCCTCTCTGGGAAGTTTTCAAGGTATTGCATACCAGTAGCTACAGCCACACCAAATCCAACCAAATCTGCCAGTCTGGATATAAGCAATAGAAAAAGAGCAACAATTTTGAATCCATCTGTAAGTTACTCAATACTATGCAAGCTCATGAAAGATTAAATGGCAATTAAGTTAATGTCTTACCTGAAAGGACCCATGGGCATTCCAAATTTTGTACAGGCATGATCAATCTTATAAACATCCATGCCAAGATCAACATAAAAGAGTGCTGATTGAGTGTATGGAAAGAACATCCTGTTAACTGCAAAGCCAGTACAGTTCCCAACCACTATTGGTGTCTTTTTTATCTTATTCCCAACATCCAACAATTCAACAACAACTTGTGGTGAGGTGCGCTGGGTACAGACTATTTCCAGAAGTGGCATTATATGCGCAGGACTATATAATACAATAAGTCAATAGAGTGTTGCAAATAAATGATCACACATCAAAGTATGCTGTATTACCTAAAGAAGTGTGCACCAACGATACGATCTTGAGACTTTGTTTTCTCTCCAATTAGGTTAAGATCAATTGTGGATGTGTTAGTAGCAAGGACACAGTGGGAAGGACAGTACTTCTCTAAGTCAGAAAATATTTGCTGCTTCAACTTCACATTCTCAATAACAGCCTGATATCATAAGGAGCAAATGAACAAGGATAACTTGCCTGACTAAAATAAGCAAGTAAAGTTTTGTGCGTGAACAAAGGTAAAGGCTTGCCTCAATAACTAGGTCCACATCGTTGAAATGTTCATAATCAAGGACACCTGTGACAAGAGACATAGCTTTCTCATATCTCTCATCGGTCATTTTCCCTTTCCGCACCCGACTCTGCAAATTGGCTGGTAAAACAAAATAGTGAGGCCTTCTATTTTATATAATTGCACTGATATTAAGTATCAGATATTTTCCCAATACTTGAAAATTTGACATGATGTGTGATGATTCAAAATCATTCTACCTTTGATCCTGTCAATTCCAGCATTTAGAAACTTTTCATTTACTTCTTTAAGTATCACAGGATAGTTACTTAATATCATTGCAGTTGCAATTCCTGAACCCATGAGTCCACCACCTAATATGGCAACTTTGCTTATTTTCCTAGGCATCAACCCCAAGTCTGTGGCACCTGGAATCTGTTCCATGTAACAAAGTATTAGACAGTAAGTTTTCAGAAAGAAAAGTAGTAGACAGTGTACGATTTGTATAAATACCAAAAAGGTTAGCAATACCTTTGATGTTGCTCGTTGAGAAAAGAACACATGAACCAAGCTTTTACATGTATCCGAGAAAAGCAGGGCCTGGAAAGCAGTTGCTTCCTGCATTTTCATTGAGCAAGTGTACCTAGAATCTTATAATGCTGTTTCCATCAAAGGAAATTTTAAGGCCTTGTTTAGATTGCACAGTTTGCAAAAAATATTTGCAAATTTTCTTTACCACCAAATGCAAACTTCTTTACTTTTGGAAGAGGTGTTCAGATACACCAATAGTTTTTGCATAAAGATGTGAGTGTTGACACACAGCCCAATGCACTTTTTGCTACTTTTGGGTGTTGGCTTTCAATTGCAAAAATTTTACAAGGCCAAATTTTGCAAAGGTGTTTAGTTACATTTTTCAAAAAGTAATATAAAAAACCAAAAGTTTTTGCAAACTTTACAAACTAAACAAGGCTAAGCAGAACAAAACATAAGAAATACCAAGTACCTTCCAGAGCCCAGCTCGTGGTCCTGCAACTATGCCTTCTTCAATGACATCAATACAAACAAGTGGGTGATGAAGATTAGCTGCCTGCTTTTGAGCTTGAGCTCTTGCAAACTTCAGAATTTCCCTAGCCTCACCAAGAGGTTCTAGCTTGTCAGTCTTGTAAAGGCTTTTAATCCATCGCCTCCTAAGTTCATATATGTCCAAAGCCCATTGACGAGCAGTATTCACCAAATCATTAGGAGAAACTAAGGCATCAACCAAATCCAAGTCATGTGCCTCACCACCCTTGATTGGCTTAGATAGCTGGAAAGATAATATATCATTTATTTTTCTAAAAAATAACTGGAGTAGTTGGACGAATGTAAAAGAAAACAGAATCTGTAGACTGAAGGAGTAACAAAAAAACTGGTGTAGCTTACCAACATCATTTCCAGAGATTTTGTCAGTCCAACAAGACGTGGGAGTCGTTGTGTTCCTAAAAGTAAATAGAGAAAGCATTCACTCATAACGAATTCCTTGGTACCTAGGACATTAAACAATTCTATCATAAACAGAAACCATGAAAATAAAAAGTACCTCCAAATCCTGGGATAATTCCAAGTTGAAGTTCTGGAAGACCTAATTGAGCCATTGGAGTTGCAATCCGTGCATGGCATGCCTAATAGAATAAATAAAACTATAATGTTACCACCTCTGGAATAAAATGACATTTAAATTTTTAGATGACAGTGACAAGGATAACACGATAAAGTACCATGGCAACTTCTAATCCACCCCCAAGAGCAAGACCATCTATTGCTGCCACTGATGGCTTTGCAGCAGCTATTTAGGACAATACATAGGAAACTTGAAAAAAACGATTCTTCATAGAAAATTAATAGCTGATTGAGAAAGGTGAATGAATCAAATACCTTCTAGGGTATCAGTGAGAATATCAATTGATATATAACCAACCTTTGGTTGCATCACTGTTCAAAATAATAAATCAGATAACTTAGCGATGAGTTCTGTAGAGTAGATCATGCAGCAATTATAAGACGAGATAGTGTAGCAAGAGATCGAAAGCATAATACTTTGGCCTCCCTGAACACCACCAAAGGAACTGATATCAAATCCTCCAGAAAATTTTCCTCCTTTCCCTGTCAGGTTATAAAAGAAATATTGTTGTCTGTCAAATAGATGAAGGGAATGGGATTGCTCTGTTTGGGGCTTACCTCAAAAAGAAGCACATGTATTGCTTAAAAGAATGAACTGCTCTATACCTGTAACAACAATGGCGTTTACATCGGTTCTCCGAAGGGCTTCTTCATACCTTTCCTTTAAGCTATACAAGACTGGTCGGGGAAAAAAAGAAACTGTGAAAAAAACATACTTGGCAGATAATGCAATCTATCAAAGCACAGTATAACACTAAATTAATGCATCGAATCTAGACTTATTCTGGAGGGGCTGGTATACAGATGCAGAGGGTTGCCCTCCATATGTATGTCTGTGCAAACCGGAACATCAACGATAGTGAATTGCTTGGGTGCATAAACTATCTAGTCATGGAAGACACAGATGCTTTGCATCGACGCCATATAATATTTGTACAATATTACGCTTTTTTCCAAATGGAACTATATCATGCTTTCTAGTGATTCTATAATCTTACGGCTTTGACAGTGCGTATACATCCAACACTACAAGAGTATTGTTGAAGTTCCATGTATTTAACAAAGCAATTGCGCCATGTGCAAACCAAGGGCATGTTATGATGGGGGGATTTGGACCAACTCAATTCTCAAAATTCCAGTGCAGTCTACTCATAAAATCTGGGAGAAAGTAAACAATATGAAAACTGTACAAGTTAAATATTCAAATATTCATGTTACAAGATAGCTGATAATATATCTATTCAGTCAAGTAATTTCACAAGCTTACAAGGCACTGAGTTAAGTAGTTCAACAATGCTATGCTGTCAAGTGAAAATAGTCTTCCCAGCTTAGCATGATTTCTTTGTTACAATTTGTAACAAGTGATTGGCAACATTTTCATCGAAAGTGATAGGAAAATTAAGCAACAAGTACATAAGAAATCATGTGGAGAACTTACTACATGGGGGAAAACGGGCACTCACAGGCATAAACTTATCGGTATTTCACAAGATTATAGGCAGGAGAAACAAAGGAAAACAGCCAAGTATATTTTAGCAAAAGAACAGTTTGTTCTATTCTCCACGCTTCTGGTTAGGACTTGAATTGGAAATCTGTACCAGTTACTGTTTATATTTTATTGACAGGAATAAATAAAAAGCATGCTACTTGCAGAAATCTGCATACTGAACAACAGGGCCTAAACCCCAGTTTGGATGAGGGCAGTTACTCTAGAAACTTCTATGATGCAGTTCAAATTTGACCCAAAACAAAGTATTTTCCAAACAGATTGCAAGACCACTCAGCAATGTCAAAAAAGGGAAAGAAAAAAATGACACGGTTTAATTACACAATTGTTACATGTCAGTATGGTACACAGAAGGTACACCTTAAATTTAAGTTATTCGTTGTGAAATATCAAGGAAATTAACCAAGTACTAGCCCCAATCCAAAAATTGCAGACGAACGCTCTAAATTCTAGAGACAAACAGTAATACCGAGAACAATTTTACAGTTTCCCATGAACCCGTACCCCTAAAAGCCCCAATCTCGGATCAGACAGATCACGGAGGGCAAAATTAAGTACAGCAGCTGCAAGAATTGACATAAAGGAGGCACTTTTAACATCACCCCTCGTCGAATTCGGCCACAGGGCCACTAATTACCTGAAACTCCAATCTCGCATGAAACGGCCGACAAGAAAGATAGGAAAGATCAAGAAAGCAGATTTTGGAGGATATAGGGTGGAGCGGAGAGCCATACCATCGATGGAGAGCGAGTTCACCGGTGGGTTGTAGATGGTGATGACGGCAACGCCGTCTGCGCCCACCTCCAGCTCTGTCCTCCCCTTGACCGCCATCGCCACCGCGATAGACTGCTACGATGGTTCCAAAAGGTTTCTTGCTGTGTTTGCTTTTCTTTTAGAAGTTGCAGTTATGGCTTGCTAGGAGTTGGAAGCTGGCAACGCTATACTAGTATAGTGCCGGCCTTTATAGCTTTAGTGTCGGTTCTTTTGGGTGAAAAGAAATAGTAAAGTTGCAAATGAATAATGTTGGGATAGTGTTTCTCGTGAGAGAAGATGCGATAGATGTGATGGATAATAGTGCTTTTTTCACTATTTCTTTTCAATGAAAAGAACATAACCTTATCTTCCAATTATTATTTATACTAGTAATCTTGCACGTGCGACACACACCTGCTAAAAAAATTATATGAATAAGTCATTGTTTTAAAATTTTTGTGTCACTTTTCAATAAAAAATATGGGTCTGTCTCGCGTCAGTTGACTGAGAAATAGAGTATTCGCTGATCCTTTTAGCACCGTTAATTTGTGAACTAATGATCCAGATCTTGCTTGCCTCAAACATTATCTTCAGCCCCACGTGCCCACCAGCGAATCGCACGCATGCACATGATCTTCATCTTCGTCTGTCTTCCTCCTCCTGCCGATGGAGGCGCCGACACCGGATGCGAAACACCTTCTCTCCCACCACTTCCCGCCTGGCTTCAGCTGTATCTGCCGCCTTCTCCGCTACCATCCTCCGCCACCAACGCTAACTTGTTGGGTCTGACATCCGTCGCCTTCACCACCTACCAGGGATTCCCCGCCGCCCGGCTCCAGCGGTGCCCTCACCACCTTCGCTTTGCCGCCGTCTCTCCCACCTCTACCGCCAGCCGGCGAGCCACCCGAAGCTTCCTCTACAGCCGGGGCACTGAGGTAACCCGCAAACCAGAAGCCCCAAATTCTAACTCCAAACTCTCTTCCTCAAGTTCAGCGACTCGAGCTCCCCCACGTACCTCCTGCCCGCCCGGCTCCGGCAGCGTACCACCACCTCTGCCGCTACCCTCCTTCGCTGCCCAATGCTAACCTGTTCAACCCCAACCCCAACCTCAAATTCTCATCCCCGTTCAATTTCTAGTGCAATGTTGGGTGGCTGATGAATAAGCAAGATTCAATCACCTGAAGAGGAATAAATCTTTAAAGAGAGGAATGATCAAACCTACATTTTTTAAGAGATGAACATTAACTTAATATTCATAGTTATGTATTATCTTCATTTTTGAAAAGGTTCCATCGGCAATGTAGCATATGTCCCTCATGTCCAGCTTTCGAGGGTTGCAATATTTGCATACTCCACAACAACAAGTTAGTTCCTGTTCATTGTTCAAAACACCCAAATCTCAACATATAAATGGTACTCCATCTGTTCCAAATTATAATTCGTTTTATCTTTTGACCTCAAATTTGACCATTCATCCTATTAAAAAAATTACGCAAAATATCACATATTTTGTTGTGGCTTGTTTTATTAATAAAATTTCTTCAAAAATGACTTAAATTTGACTATATTTGTATAATTTTTTGAATAAGATGAACGATTTAATTTGAGGTCAAAAAAGTCAAATGAATTATAATTTGAAACGGAGGGAATACAACTAAACCAACCCTTACCTTGTAGCCAATAATTTTATTGAGCACTTGAACAACAAAAGAAAAAGATAAATATTAACTCATTATAAAAATGATAGAAGACATTAATTTAAAAACAAGTAATCAGGGTAAATTAAGCACCAGCAACTCAATTATCAAACTTTAGAAATTAGTTGCTGCCAAGTTGACAAATTCTATATGCCAATCGATGAGCTCCAAGACTCAAATCTAACAACCTTCACATTATACGTAGTAATATCGTTGAAGCCTATATACTACGTAGTCAGCTTCATATCTATGCAAATGATAAAAAATCAATTGAAACAGCCAAACAGGAAGGCAACGAACTGATATGCGGCCATGCAGGGCTGCCAGCTGTGGCCTGCCGGTACCACGCCTGCACCCGCCCAGTGTTCCCTCGTTGGCCACGCAGGCACTGGTCCACAGCACACGGCCGTGCGGCTAGTTTCCAGGTATCTTTGACGGTCCGGCCCCCAAGGTCCACGCCTCGCCACGCATAACTCAAGTCCAACGATGAAAATTGGGAACCTCATTCGGGCGGTGGCCGGTGAGAAATCAGTGGGGGGAGAGGGATACAGGCGGATACGACGGCGACGCAACGCGGTCCGGCTGGGTAGGTACAGCGATGGCAGGGTACGAGAACTCGATGGTCGCGCGTCATGGCCATTGTAATTGCCGCCGCGTCCTACCCCACGCCATGGCCATGAAGGTGAGCTTCGACGAGAGATGCAGGGGAGGAACGGAGGAAGCTCGACAGCCTTGGGGGCAGCATGAGACGGAGCGGGCCGCGCTTGGCCATGGCCGCGAGGGAGAGTTGGGAGGCGGTGTTCGTGCTGGGAAGGAAACAAAGCAAAAGGTCAAGGCCGCAAGGGCAGGCGTGATTGACGGGGAGACTCGACGTGGAGGGTGGCTGGGTACGGTGGACGGGTATGCAAGCGCGAGGTGGGAAAAGCATTATGTTTTTGACAGAAATACTCCTCAAATTGTGATTTTTATAGTTCTACCCACTTTTTGTCCTCCACTTACCTGACGGGTGGGTCTGACGTGAGGGGTAAGACGGGTTCGAATTAAGTGAGAAAGATTTTTCAAATTATTCGATCTTTATAGTTTTATAGTATAGATAGGGCGTGTATCGGTTGTGCGTACCTCATCTACTGCTCTCCTACCCAAGAAAGCACGAGACATTATAATCTTATGATTAAAATTTTTATTTTGTGCAAATACACTCTTAGTGTTCTTATTTTAGATAATTATGCTTTAAATATCTTTAAAACATACTAATATCACTTAATATTCACTAATAGACTAATACCATCATTAGCAGATTAAGTGCTGCACCGAGCGAGTCAGGCCAGAAAAAAGGCTGATTCGAGCGTTTTTCTATAACCAAGCCCGGAGGGGAATCTTGCACAAGTGCAGCTAGGCTCAGGGGCAGGTCCAGGCAACCAAACAGAGCCAGGCTGCATCCCGGGAGCCTGGTTCGCCATATGCAGGCAACCAAACGCCCCTAGGACTCTGCTTCCTCCTCTGCTGCGGTGCAATTGAGAAGGAAGAAACTAACACAGTTTCCATAGTTTTAATGAAAAAAACTAAAACAATTTCTATAGCTTAAGAAATTATCTATTACCATTCATCGTAATAGAATCTTTTGAGTAATAATTGTTTTCTCTTTCTCTCTCCCAATTTGAAGAACCGGATTGACGATTAGAATGGAGTGAATGAGAGCTGATAAAAATTCTTCTTCAAGAACTCGGTTTATGCTCCAAAATCACTTCCAAAGATCTCTACACGAACTTGCCAAGATCACGTAGTCCCAACGGACATACCCCTAAGAACAAGTCTAGAACAACACATCGAAAACACCTCGACCAAAACCACGAAAATCAACGAAAGTAAAATCAACACCCTGTCTGCCAGGTCAAAACTTGTACCACCGGATTTCTGAAAGGCAGAGACGCAAGGTCAAAACTGGTGCCACCGGGTTTTGCTAAAAAAACCCCCATTGACCAAACCGGTGTCACCGGGTTTCTAAACCGGTGGCACCGAGTTTTACATGGGCAGCTTGGGAAAATCTCCTCCCGAATCGATCTCTTCACTCGTGTAACCACTTGAGCTGAGATTTGGGGAGGAGTAGATCTACCCCTTGAACAAGTGACTCCTAAGAGATCAAGTTCCCAAACCAAACATCTCGTGCGAAATCGAAGATTTCAGGCAAAGGGTCAACAACAAGAGGAAGAACTCCAAAATCCGAGCCGATTCGTGGGGTTTGTAGGTACAAGATCACCAGGAATATGATCACACAAGACCTATACATGACCCCCACAAAGAAAACCCACTCAAATCGCCCTTAAATCCGACGAACAAAAATTCCTCTAAAAAGACTCTGAAAATCCATAAAAAGAAAAACGCACGGGATTAGAGAGGAACACAAGATTAGCACTCCAAATCTTCTTAACATACCAAGGAAAGATTCTTTACAAGCAAGACCTAGCCTCCTTCCTTCATCCTACCCACTGAAAAAGTGGAGAACAAGAAGTGGAGTGCTCTCTACCTCTCCCTACCAACATGAAGCACTTGGCTAGCCTAGAGAAAAGAAAATGAGTTCTGGTCGAAGACATGGCAGCCATCCACCCCTAGGGTCCTATTTATATCAAGTCACTGGGTGGAGGCGAAAGACTAAACTACCCCTACAACTTGAAAATAAGATACACACCCCTTAAGGGCAATAATGGAAAGCCGTAGGTATCTTCATCGAGTGGATACGCATCCACTGCTGCCTTGCTTCCCTTCGACGCAAGCTCCGCGATCACGCCGCGTGTCCCCCGCTTCGAAGCTTCCCGTCGCACCTGGATCTCGTCTCCATTGTGCCGGGCCCTCAGACTCGGTTTTGAGGCCCAAACCGAGAAACCACTTGGGCTGGCTTTGTGGCCAAACCAACAAACCCTGCGTACAAGGCACAACCTCGCCACGCCAAGTTTCGAGCACCTCAAGCCTTTCACCTTCAGTACCCGGATGGTCTACTCGGTATTGCCTCATTCCTTGACTTGGCCGCCACTGTTGCACCGGCTCGACGTTCACGACATCATCTTGCTCTTCTTGCACCATGCGGACTGCACTTGATCCCGTCGTTCATCGGGTCTCTCGAACCAAGCCTACTTGTCTCTCCATCACCCGGAGGTCACTTTGGCTAAAACCTTTCGCGCTTGTTCTTCACTTGCAGCAATGCAAACCAAGCCGCATCCAACACCTGCAATACTAGGTCAAGAGTCAATCCACACAACGTTGCTAATCACTCATCACTAAGAAGCAACCATCTACTAGTCCTCAGACACACTTGGTCCTCGATCTCCCCATTGATGTGTGCATTAACAACACACATAGTAACCAATCAAAATAAAAGAGAAAAAATGAAAAAACCACAAACAAGTGATCGAAAACTGAATAATAAGCAAAAACAAGATCACTCGAATGAGAAAGTCTCGAATGAGAAAACTGAAAACTGAATAATAAGCAAAAACAAGATCACTCGAATGAGAAAGTCTCGGTCCTGAAGGACCGGATTGGGCGACCAGAGAGGGGGGAGTGAATGGGAGCCGATAAAAATTCTTCTCGAGAGAGATGACTCCTCTAACGAGATGAACTCGGCCTCAATCCCAAAATCACTTTCACCACTCTATCCGCACGTTTGCCAAGACCACGTAGCCACTGGAGTGCTACTGATCCTAGGAGCAAACCACACCTACAAGCCACTGAACAACACACACACCACAATGGAAACTACACAGGGAAAACTTCCTGCCAGGGGCGGTCAGACCGCATGGACAGGGCGGTCAGACCGCCTCAGCCTGGAATTTCCCCAAAATCATAACTTGAAGCTCACGACTCCAAAACGACCCAAGATTTCGCCTGGAAACTGCTCTGGTCAAGGCAAACACGCTATCAGAGAAATCCCCCAGAAAACCAAAACTTTCGTCACGAAACCCCCAAGGTGGTCAGATCGCGTGCCCTGAGCGGTCAGACCGCGTGGCTTCCAGGAACTTGGTCGCGGGTCAACCCTCGACTTCGCTTCACCCGATCTCCCGATTCACTTCACGGATTGCAACGAAACTTCGGGAATACCTAGGTCACCTCATGGACGACCTCTCCACCAAAGGATATGCACCGAAACCCATCCAATCAAGAGGAATCGCGAATCGAAGGGCTCTAGGTCATGAACTCCAAGAACTCTGAAAAGCACCCAAATCAAAGGTCTTTCCAAGAGATTGCTGGGGCAAAATCACCAAGAAAAGAGGCACAAAGACCTCATGTGTGATACCCAACAAGAATCCCTCCAAGAAACCCCTCAAACAAGCCACCACGAAAATCTCCAAAAAGAGCTCCGAAAATCACCAAAAGGGAAAACGCCGGGAGACAAAGAGAGATAAGATGAACCACGCCGAAGCTTCTATACATGCCATGAAAGGTTCATACAAGGTCTAGCATGCCGCCCGAACATCCAACCCTCTCACAAGATCTCTCATGAAGCTCTTAAGCTAGGCCTAGGAAAACAAAAGAGAAGCAGCAAATGAACTATGGTTCCAAGAGGTGGCTGCCATCTCCCCTCAAGTGAGTTTATATGGAGGGCGTCAAATGACCAAACTACCCCTACTTACTTAACTTAAGATACAAGCCCACCAAGGGCACTTTGGGAACTTTGGTCGAATCCTTCATCAGACGGACGCCCGTTGGCCGCAATCCGCTTCATCTCCACGCAAGCCTCACGATCGCGCAGCGTGTCCTTCGTTTCGAAGCTTCTCGACACACTGCGAGCCATGCGGTCAAACCGCCCCTCCCGGGCTGTCAGACCGGCCTCTTCCGGTCACACCCGGCCAGGCGGTAAGACCGCCCTGACCGGGCGGTCAGACCAGCCCAGGCAGGCCGGTTCGCCCCGTCGAGCCTTCGGCCTTGGCTTTGAGGCTCAGCCAAGTAGCCCAGTGGTTTTGTGGCCAAACCACTGCAAACCCCGCGTGTAAGCTTCAGTTGTTAGCTACTACCTTGCACCAGCTCCATCCCTCTCGACGTCATCTTGCTCTTCTTGCCAGCGTACGACCCGCACTTGATCCCATCGGCCACCGGGTACCTCGATCGAAGCCTACTTGTCTCTCTACTCCTGGGAGGTCACACAGACATAGACCTTTCGCACTTGATCTTCACTTGCACCACGCGAATCAAGCCGCAACTTGCACCTGCAATACTAGGCCAAGAGTCAGCCCACACAACGTTGTCAATCACTCATCACTAAGGAGTGACCATCCACCGGTCCTCGGACCACACAGGTCCTCAGGTCCCCTAAGACAATGGCAATGGATCGACACAACCGAGACAACAAGCTCACAACAAAGGAGCAAATCACAAAGCACAACTCAGGCGACACAAAGGAGCCCTCCTGCACAAATGCAAACTCCCCCTGAACAAATTTGTGCAAAGAAGAATTCATTGCACAACTCGGTGCCACCGGTTTCAGCAACTGGTGCCACCGGTTTGCTGAAACCGGCCAGAGATGAATATGCAACCAAAGGTGCAACGCTCCCCCTCAACAGCTGAACCAGACCTCTGGATTGGAAATGCAATTTCTCCCAATTTCTCCTCTTTATTCACAATTCATGAATCAAGACTAGCAAGTAGGTACACAAATGCATGTCAAAGCATATAGAAGCTACCAAGCTTCTCAAATAGGCTAAAACAGCTAACAAAGACTACAAATGAGATGAAATGTAAGCTAGTCAAGTACAAAGAAAAATATCATCACCACAAGAAGGATATGATCATATAAGAATGTGACAAAGCACCAATCAAGTTTATACACTATTTTACAAAATGGTTGCCTAATGAGAAAATGTCTAAACATGATTCACTTAGTAAGATATACCAAAAGATAATAGCTCATACAAAGGACACCACATTCTCACCAAGATATCATTGCAAGCACCCACAAAACATCTCTACTCATGTCAAAGCTTGTTGGAACCATGTGTCTACTTCTCAAAAGAGACTTCTCTTGGTAGACAACATGTAACAACATAAGCACCCAAGCATATATCTCATAAAGCATTCATTTTCATATTTGCATATTTTACCATGGTACATGAGGTGTCTTTGCGACACAAAAGAGTCATGCTCCCTTAAGGGGTGCATCATGGGCTAAACATTCACAATGACAAATGGTCTTTGACCCAAATGAAAAGAATCATGCTATCGAAGTAAAAGCTATTCAACAACTAGTCATCTAGCCTAAGCAAAAAATGGATAAACAGTGACTCATGGGAGACCACACAATTTTCACATTTTATACAAAAATAGTTATCTCAACATGTATATACATTAATAACCATCAAGAGCATGACTGCGTATTACACAAGTCTGACTACCCTACATAGCATCTCATAAGTAGCATAAGATAGCAATCAAAGCATATAGGAGAAGCTCATCCTAACAATGCAAAGATGATATGTACATCGGATGATACAAAGATGACTATCCTACCATGGTATGATACATCAAAGGAAAATGCATGTATGACAAATATGCTACAAGAGAAGCTCCAAGAACCAATTGAGAAAGGGTAACACACTCCAAACTCACCTCGCAAACGAGTAAAAGTGGCTTGGTCAAGTGGTTTTGTGAGAATATCGGCTAGTTGGTCTTGGGTAGGTACATGGATCAAAGCTATGTTTCCCTTCTCTACATTGTCACTCAAAAAGTGGTACCTTACTTCTATGCGTTTTGTCTTGGAATGTAGGATAGGGTTCTTAGCTACACTTATGGCACTGGTACTATTACAAAAGAGTGGAACATGTGCACACTCCTCACCAAAGTCGATCATAGTGTAGGTGATCCATAGAAGTTGGGAACAACGGCTGGCTGCAACGACATACTCGGCTTCTGTGGTGGATTGGACGACACTCGATTGCTTGCGAGAAGACCAAGTCACCAAAGAAGACCCAAGAAACTAACAAGTACCTGAGGTAGACTTGTGAACCAAACGACACCCAACACAATCAGCATCTGAGAACTCATGGAGATTGAGTGTCGAGGATGCAGAATACCAAAGACCAAAATTAGTAGTGTAGTTCAAATACCTGAAGATCTTCTTGACGGCCTACCGATACGAAGTCTTCGGGGAAGCCCGAAAGCGAGCGCACAGACAAATGTTGAACTGTATGTCTGGTCTTGTCGCCGTCAGTAAAGGAGAGAGCCGATCATGCTCCTGTACTCCTTCTGGTCCACGGGTTCACCATCTTCATTAGCGTCCAAAGCCGTAGTGGTACTCATCGGAGTTGTCATCGGCTTGGAGTCGTTCATCTCAAATTTCTTCATGATGTCCTTCGTGTACTTCCCTTGATGCACAAATGTCTCATCGTGGAGTTGCTTGATGTGAAGCCCAAGGAAGAATTGCAGCTCACCCGTCATTGATATCTCGAACTCCCTGCTCATATCATCTACAAACCTCGCAACCAAAGCATTAGAAGAGCCACCAAAGATAATGTCATCCACGCATGCCTGAACGATCAAGATGCCAGTGCCATGCCTAAGTAGGAAAAGGGTTTTATCAACAGTTCCCATCACAAATCCTTTACTAAGAAGAAAGCCCCTCAACCTACCATACCACGCTCTGGGTGCTTGTTTCAATGCTTTTTGGAGTTTGTACACACAGTGAGGATACTTGGCACTTTCAAAACCAAGGGGTCGCCTCACATACACTTCTTTCAATATAAACCCATTGAGAAAGGCACTCTTCACATCCATCTGGAACAATTTGAACTCTTTAGCAACAACAAATGCTAGAAGAATTAGAATTGCCTCCAGACGGGCCACCGGAGCAAAGATTTCCTCATAATCTATCCCCTCCTTCTGTCTATACCCCTAAGCTGCTAGTCTAGTCTTGTTTCTCACAACCTCTCCATATTCACCCTCTTTGTTTTTTCACACCCACTTTGTACCTATAGGATGGCAATTTGGAGGTGGTTCAACTAACTCCCACACCTCGTTTCTCTCAAAGTTTTCAAGCTCTTCATGCAGGGCATTGACCCAGTTTGAATCAGATAGTGCATGTCGAATATCTTTGGGATCAAAAGAAGCAACAAATGCAGAATGAGCGAAATGAGAGATTTACTTGGACCTAGACCGTGTAATATGTTCATGGAAATATCCTATGATCTTGGATGGAGGATGATCAGCTTGTACTCATCGAGATGCCTCTCGCCTGGAGATCACCTCTTCTCAGCCGCAGCTTCCACTCGTTCTTGATGGGTCGTCATAAGAGTAGGGGATGAAGCATCATCAAATGTAGTCGTCACAGTGGAAGTCGAAGCTACTCGATCTGGTGCAAGTACACCACCTTCTTCATCATCCTCTCCTTCTTCTCCTTCTTCTTTCTCATCCTCAAAGATCGTCCCCCTAGCTCATTGTCACCTGCACACTCAAAGACAATAGAGCTACATGGTTGTGTCTCGTCGAATGTTACTTTGCATGTCTCCATGATTTTGGTTAGTCTCAAGATTGAGCACACGATATGCTCGAGAATGATTAGCATAACCAAAGAAAATACCATCTGAAGACCTAACCACAAACTTATCAAGTTTCTCTTTCTTGAAAATGAAACACTTGCAACCAAAGACTCAAAAGTGACTCACCTTAGGGGTACGACCACGCATGAGTTCGTAGCAGGTTTTCTTCTTAAAGGCACGAAGAAAGATCCGGTTCGACACATGGCATGCGGTATTCACCGCCTCAGCCCAATACTTCTTAGGAGTCCTGTGCTCATCGAGCATCGTTCTGGCCATTTCACATAAGGTCTGATTCTTTCATTGCACAACACTGTTCTGAGGAGGAACATACGGTGTTGAAAACTTATGCTCAAGGCCAAGATCACAACAAAAGGTCTCTAAATAGGAGTTCTTGAATCTAGTGCCATTGTCACTGCGTATAGCTCTAATGGCATTACCATGTCTCTCGTTCTTTGACCTCAAGATCAAGTCTTGAACAAAACCAAATGTCTCACCCTTACCAACCACAAAAAACATCCATGCATAACGAGAGTAATCGTCCACAACTACTAGGACGCACCACTGCCCACCCATCGAGTGAACGCGAGCTGGACTAACCAAGTCCATGATGTGGACATCGCTGCCATTTATACAACCACACCTACGGGACAACAAGCTTACACTAGTAAAGACCGAGCTTACAAGATTAATCCTCGGCTAAATTTGTTCCTAGCTGTCCATACATGTTATTCTCAGAATTGGGTGCTACTAAAGCCTTGTCATAATTATCTTATTCTCAGGAACTTAGGACACGTACAGAGGAAGAGGAGGAAAAGCCCCCAACAAGCTAAAATGAGGTGGATCACCACGTTTGGGATGGAGTGAACCTACCTGCACGAGCACCTTGGACCACTCTAATCAAAACAAGGTGGATCACCCCGTTTGGAGGCCCTCGGACCTGCACGAAGCACTCGATTGAGAAGGCCATAACTCTTCACTCTGGAGGGCGATTGAGGCACTTGAGTACTCATTGGAAAGCTCTCGAAGTGTGTTTTCAGATGGTTCAAACCTCACATCCAGATTCGACTGGAGCTGTGAGTTATTGACCAAGGAACATTCGGACCTCAAGGTTGAACACAACTTCACATCAGGATCATTTTGGGCCCTGCATTCAGCCCAACCCATGGGGAGGGCGTCCTAGGGTTAGGAGCACTCCAGGAACTCCTGGTTGCAGCCATCCTATAAATAGGAGTAGCAGCCACACCTTGGAGAATCAAGATTTGTTTAGATGAAAGTTTAGCTCCTGTTACTTCCTTGTAGACCTGATCACGGGCCGCCCGACCCGACGAACCCGAACCGACCCGCCCGAAAAAAACCCGACCCAACCCGACCCGAGAAATGTACGGGTCGGGCACGGGCCAGATTTTCAACCCGAGCTGAATTTCGGGTCGGGCGCGGGTCAGGATTTTAACCCGCGGGCCGGCCCGACGGCCCGGCATAAAACTAACAAAAACCCACCCTAGACGGCCCAGCAACGCCCCAGCCTAACAAGAAGACATATAAAAGCAACATCCAAACCCTAATCCATCCATTCCTCTCCCACTCCCGTACCCCCCACGGCCGCACACCATTCCCTTGTGCCGACGCCATTGTTCTGCGAGTCTGCGGCGCCTTTGCGGCTGCGCCGGTGCGCCCCCGTGACCCCGTCCCCACTCGGCGCCCGCCCCTGGTGCCTGCCTTCTCCTCTCCTATCTTCGACCAAGCTGCGCCAGGCAGCGCTCCCCTCCCTCTCATCCCCTTCTCATTTTTGTCATCTTTTTTTCAGATTGTTGTTTGGTTCAGGCCATGGCAAGCCCATCGAGCCCTGTCAGCATTGAAGAAGATGAGGACGAGATCGAGGTCGAAGAGATTGATGGTGAGGACGAGGAGCAGGTCGAACAACAACTAGCGCTTTCCCAGTCCAAGAAGAAAGCGACACCTCAAGCTGAAGCGAGCGCAAAGAAACAGAGAAAGAAGCGAGCAAGATCAGAGGTTAATGAGTCTAAGTCTACAAACCAATCTAGTTCTCGCAAGTCAAAGGTATGGAAAGACTTCCAGATTGTTTCACCAGAAGGTGCACCTGAAATTGCTGAGTGCTTGCATTGTAGTAAAAGGTTTTCTGCTGATACAAAAAATGGAACATCATCTATGTTGAGGCATGTTAAGAACAAACATCCCACTGCTAGAGCTGAAGTTACTAGTTATTTCTTAAAAACTGAGAAGAATGATGATGGAACCGATGCACTCAAAAACTATAAAGTTGACTTGGACTATGTTAGAACTACAATGTCTCTGTTTCTTCTTGGAGGGGCACATCCATTTACAGTGGTAGAAGAGATTGGCTTTAGAAATATGATGAGTTCAGCTTGTCCTCAATTGAAGCTTGTTAGTCGTCACACTATAAGAAGGGACATAATGGCTATGTTTGAAAGTGATAGAAAGGAACTTATTGAATCACTTTCTAACAGTCCTGGCAGAGTTAGTTTCACTTCTGATAATTGGAAATCTGATTGCCAAAAGTACAATTATATTTGCATCACTGCACATTTTATTGATGAGAAATGGAAATTGCACAAGAGAATAATTTGGTTCAAGAAATTAAATCCACCACTGGATGGAGTATCTATTGCTGATCAAGTGCAGCTATGTTTCCGTGAATGGAAGGTTGACAGCAAGGTTATGTGCATGACTCTAGATAATGCTTCTTACAATGATAAAATGATTACTACCCTGCAAACCCGTTTGCTGTCTAAAGGTGTTCTTCCATTGTGGGGCACATTTTTCCAAGTTCGTTGTTGTGCACACATTTTAAATTTGGTGGTCCAAGCTGGTTTAAAGTTGATTGATGCATCTGTTGATAAGTTGAGGGATGGAATTCAGTATATCAAAGCTTCCTACAGTAGGATGGTTAGTTTTTATGAAAATGCAGTAACATTATTTCAGCTAGAGGCCAAAAGAAAATTGCATGTTGATATGCCAGTTCGTTGGAATTCAACATACAAGATGATTGAGACTGCACTGTACTTCCAGCCAGCTTTGGAACATTTATCTCAAAGTGATAGCACATACAAGTCAAACTTTTATCCATCTTTTACAGAATGGGAAAGGCTTAGACAGATGAAAAAATTTCTGAAGACATTTTATGATGCTACCTGTATATTTTCTGGTACTAAGTATCCTACTTCTAACCTATACTTCAAAGCTGTATTCATGGTGCATTTACGCCTTACCGAAGCTGCAAGTGAAGGAGAAAGTTTCATGACTCCTATGGTCACAGAAATGAAGAAAAAGTTTGATAAATATTGGACTGATTATAGTTCTATTCTTT
This sequence comes from Cenchrus fungigraminus, assembly GCA_036936925.1. Taxonomy (NCBI): domain Eukaryota; kingdom Viridiplantae; phylum Streptophyta; class Magnoliopsida; order Poales; family Poaceae; genus Cenchrus; species Cenchrus fungigraminus. Next base: position 63,344,626 of record CM072779.1, read on the forward strand.
CATGTGCTGCTGTCCTTGATCCTCATTACAAGCTAGAACTTTTATCATTTTGTTACGAATTACTTTATGGTGATGATGGTAAGCATCGTGTTCAGGAGGTTAAAATCACAATGGAAGAACTTTTTAAGGGATACCATGGTTCTGTTGTTTATTCTTCTGCTAATCAGTCTAGTTCAAAGAAAAGTAGGAATTTGGATGGAGAGGCTGATATGTTCAGTGATTATGGCAAGTACATTAGCACCCGTCGGACTCGTGAAGAAAAGTCACAGTTGGAAGCTTATTTGAATGACCCTGTAGAAGATATAGAGGATAACTTGGATGTTTTGGACTATTGGAACAAGGCATCATCACGCTATCCAGAGGTTGCCTTGATGGCTCGTGATATTCTTGCTATTCCAGTGTCCTCAGTTGCCTCGGAGTCAGCATTCAGTTCAAGTCGTAAAATCATAACCGACACTCGGAGCTCTCTTTCTCCCAAAACCATTGAAGCTTTGATGTGCTTGCAAGATTGGTACCGTGAGAAGATGAATGCTGGTAGATGCAACTGTGATAACATCTAGTTAGTTGTTAAACATGTTTTCTATTTTTCCTCCTAACCATTTCTATTCTTACTTGCAGCATCTGCTGGTAGCACAAAAGAAGCAGAGGAGGAATCTGATGAGGAGGAATCTGATAAGAATTGAGAAATGATGAGCCTTAGACAGTTAGACATCATTTCTGTAATGTTGATGTATGGACTATTTGCAAGTTGGATACTTAATAGCTATGTACTGTTGTTAGTTTTTGTGTCTGATGATTGAGATTTGAGAATCGTATGGAACTTTGTATTCTGAACTGCTATTTGAGAACTACTGTTTGTGATGTTATAAAGCTACAACATTGCCTATTTTGATTTTTCATCATTTCAATTGAATTCTGGGCACTCAGCTGTACGAAACAAGGTATGGCTGATGTGCCAGCATCGGGCCGTCGGGCCGGCCCGCGGGTCGTCGGGTTATGCGCGGGTCGGGCGCGGGTCATGTTTTTCAGCCCGAGGTGCGGGTCGGGTCGGGCTCGGGTCAGCCTTTTCAACCTTCAGGTTCCTTCCGGCCCGACCCGAACCCGACACGACCCGACTGATGATCAAGTATACTTCCTAGTAACTCGCGTGAGTCGACTAGGCCACCCGATTACTTGTATTCATAACCTCAATTTCGTGTGTATCAGATTCATCTCTTGGGCAAGGTCTGTGTGCTGTTTGCTTGTCCACTTGTTCTTGCTTGTTCTTCGATTTGCTTGCAGGTTCAAGGTTGTTCTTGGCATGGCAAGAACAGCAACAAATCGGAGCCGGTGTAACTGTCGCTAAGGCGCAGCGCCCCTTTGGTCGTTGTAGTCGGGCAGCACAACGTTGAATCCTGCCCAAATCGAGTGATCCCCACTCACCAAAAGATCAGAACCAACCCTAGTCCTATCAGTCCATATGCAACAGCTTCCTAGGACACTCCGTCATGACATCGGTCAAGGGTCGATGAGGATTGGCTACCATTTTGCCATGCCTACATGGAGCACAAACTAAATCCTTCTCAAATTTCAACCTGGGCAATCCTTGGACAAGATTGAACCACTCAAGCGGGAAAGTAAATCAAAACTCAAGTGTCCCAACCACCTATACCATCTCCACAACTTAACAGAAGGACCAGTAACCAAACACCAAGCAGGACCAAAAGACATTCAGCATGAAAAATCTGTCCCTCGAGGAGTCAAGTTGGGGTGGAGTTGACTTATTTCTCTCTTTCTTTCTCACCACTGCACTAACCGACCTTCTCAAAACCCAAACCACGACCATCAACATGCTTATACTTCGTAGTCAACATACCGAGTTGTGGCTCAACCCATCAAATTGCGCATGTAATCATTATCCTCATAAATGCAATTCAAGAAAGTTTCAAGCTCAATATTCTTCAAAGCAACTACCTCACAACTAGAACAAACTATAGAAATGGGAGATTTCAAAGCAGTCTCAAGGGAAATAATGTGAGCATGAGATTCATCTAATTTACCATGCAACACGGGGGAAAGAAGTACAAGCTCCTAACAAAGTAGGTCTAGATTTCAATTCTTCAATCTCATCCCTAATCATATCTAGTTGCTCAATTTGTGAGGCATACTTGGTTTTTAGCTCAGACAAATCAGTCAAGAAAACATTGCAATTAGTGCAATTAGTCTCATCAGCAACAACAAGAGCAGCTTTCAAAGATTCTATCTGAACTCTAGCATCAACAAGAGAAGACTCAAGCTCAATCACTTTCTCTCTAGCTTCACCTAGCAAAGACCTAAACTCTCTCTTCTCCTTGTTGGTCTTCCTAAGCACATCATCACGATTGTCCAGCAAAGCATTCAACCTAGCATTCTCCTCTAGCAAGAAGTCGGGGTCATGGCTTACTTCATCCTTGGAGTAGGAGTCGGAGTCATCCTTTCTGCTTCTCTTGCTTCCAGAGCTATGCGCCATGCCACAAAAGCCATCTTCTTGTGTGAAGCAGCTCAAAGCCGTTGAAGTTCTTGCTGATGAGCATTTTATCCTTGCACCGGCTCTGGTCTTCTTCCTTGCTGCTCAAGCTGGATGTGGTGTAGCAGGAGCTGGAGTCGATGCCGCTCGCACCAGCAACCATCGCTCTGGGCATATTCTTCTTGTGGCAGCTGCTGTTTCTCGCCCGTCGCTCATCCTTCGTCTTGTGCTTGTAGTCGTTCCTAGAGCGGTGCTAGTGGTCGTTCTTGGGGCAGTGCTTGTAGCCGTTCTTAACCTCAACTCCCTCGGGACACTCGGTGATGAAGTGCCCCCATCTTGACGCACTGATAGCACATACTCGAGGTCCGCCTTGTGCTCTTGTGGTTCTCGTACATGCGCCCAAATCTCTTAGTCAGCAACACGAGATCATCCTCGCTTAGCACCTCGAACTCCTCATTTGGCATAAACATAAGTGAAGACAAGAAAAGCTGTCTAGTAGAGAGGTTAGCATTAGATCTCGATCCAGAACTGGAGACAAGAGTTAGACTATGTGAATCAGTCGAATTCTCGATCTTGGCTCCCAAACCCCTATCTACCTCAGAGGACTTGAGCTTGGAGAAGAGGTCATCAATAGTCAAAGTCTCATAACTACTAGACTCCATGATGGCCTCAACCCCTCCACAAAGTATGATCTAGAGGTGTAAGAGTTTCACGGCTCTATCATGATCATCGTACGGGAGGACAGTAATATTGGCTCTCATGTTGTTCACTATGCAAGTAAAGCGCTGAAACATCACATTAATGGACTCACTAGGGAGATGAGTGAAGTTCCCGTACTCTCTTCGGTAAGTCGCAAACAATTGAGCCTTTACTTGGTTGTTTTCACCATGGGCAACCTTCAACTTTTCCCAAATCTTGCAAGCCAATTTCTCTCCCAAAACACGATTGAATTCATGTTCAGAGAGAGCACGATACAAGTAATCCACTACCTTGTTGTTGGCATCGAAACTATCCCTAGAGCCTAGAGCAAGGAAGTTTGTGGGAATGTCATAGGTGATGTTAACCGTCACATCCCAAAGCAACTGACCCGTCATGAAGAAAAGCACCCATACGGGCTTCCCACATCTGATAGTTCTTCACATCGAAGTGCGGAGGACCCGAACCCCGATCTTGGTATGCCATCTTTGGATCTTAGACTAGTTAGAGTCGCAAAGACCCATAACTGGCTCTGATACCAATTGAAGGATCGAATTGGCGACCAGAGAGGGGGAGTGAATGGGAGTTGATAAAAATTCTTCTCCAAGAACTCAGCCTATGCCCCAAAATCACTTCCAAGGACCTCTACACAGATTTGCCAAGATCACGTAGTCACAACGGACCTACTGACCCTAAGAACAAGTCTGGAACAACTCCTCAAAAACACCTCGACCAAAACAACGAAAACTTAGTGGAAGTAAAATCAACACCCTATCTACCAGGCCGAAACCGGTGCCACCGGGTTTCAGAAACTGGTGCCACCAGGTTTCACAAAGGTAGAGATGTAGGGCTAAAACCGGTGACACTGGTTTTGCAAATTCGGTGCCACCGGTTTTAGCCAGAGAACCCCCATTGACCAAACCGGTGCCACCGAGTTTCAAAACTGGTGCCACCGAGTTTTGCCTGGGCAGCTCGAGAAAATCTCCGCCCAAATTGATCTCTTCACTCGTGCAACCACTGTAGATGAGATTTAGGGAGGAGTAGATCTACCCCTTGAACAAATGACTCATAAGAGATCAAGTCCCCAAACCAAGCATCTCGTGCGGAATTGAAGATTTTGGGCAAAGGGTCAAGAACAAGAGGAAGAGAGGAAGAACTCCAAATCTGAGTCAATTCGGGTGTTTTGTGGGTACAAGATCATTAGGAGTATGGTCACACAAGTCCTATATGTGATCCCCACAAAAAAACCCACTCAAATCGCTCTCAAATCCGACAAACAAAAATTCCTCCAAAAAGACCCCAAAAATCCATAAAAAGAAAAACACATGGGATTAGAGAGGAACACAATATTAGCACGCCAAATCTTCTCAACATTCCAAGGAAAGATTCTTTACAAGCAAGGCCTAGCCTCCTCCCTTCATCCTACTCACTGAAAAGTGGAGTGCTCTCTACCTCTCCCGCTTCAACATGAATCACTTGGCTGGCCTAGAGGAAAGAAAATGAGTTCCGGGTCCAAGGTATGGCAGCCATCCACCCCTAGGGTCCTATTTGTATCAAGTCACTTGGTGGAGGCGAAAGACTAAACTACCCCTACAATTTGAAAATAAGATACACACCCCTTAGGGGCAATACTGGAAAGTCGTAGGTATCTTCATCGAGCAGACACACATCCACCGCGACCTTGCTTCCCTCCGACGCAAGCTCTGCGATCACATCGCGTGTCCCCCGCTTCGGAGCTTCCTGTCGCACCTGGATCTCAACTCTGTTGCGCCGGGCCTTCAAACTTGGTTTTGAGGCCCAAATTGAGAAACTGTCACGGGCTGGTTTTGTAGCCAAACCAACACGTACAAGGCACAACCTTACCACGCCAACCTTCGAGCACGTCAAGCCTTTCACCTCTGGCCCCAGACGGTCTACTCGTTCTTGCCTCGTTTCTTGACTTGGCCGCCACCGTTGCACCGGTTCCATGTTCACGGCATCGTCTTGCTCTTCTTGCACCATGCGGACCGCACTTGATCCCGTCGTCCATCGGGTCCCTCGAACCAACCTACTTGTCTCCATCACTTGGAGGCCACTCTAATTAAGACCTTTTGCGCTTGTTCTTCACCTCCAAGAACGCAAACCAAGCCACATCCAACACCTGTAATACTACCCCAAGAGTCAGTCCACACATAATTGTCAATTACTCATCACTGAGAAGCAACCATCCACTAGTCCTTGGACACACCTGGTCCTCACAGAAACTAGTGGTTTCTTCCCAATGGTAAATTCATGGTTTGTTGTGCTTTGAGTCAAGAGAAGACCTGATTTCTTCATGAGGAAACCATTTCTATGATTATTGCTCTCTTTCCTCATTAATTACGTTACCATGTCAGCATTTTGCCTATGTGACAAACCATTTAATGAAGATAGAGACCACCATCAATGCATCTTAAGGACCGCCCTTAGGGCTATGTTTAGATCCTTGATAATTTTTGCAAAATTTGTTGTAGCAATTATAAACTAAAGATTAGAAGAATTAAATATGATCTAATTATAAAACTAATTATATGGATGGACGGAAAATCACTATGTCTAATTAATTCATAATTAGAGATTGTTTACGGTAGCGCGCTATTGTCTAATCATGATCTAATTTGAGATTTAATAGATTTGTCTCGCAATTTTATCCCAAGTTATGCAATGAGTTTTTACCATTAATCTACCTTTAATACTTCTATTAGTACGAAAACATTTGATACGGATCACAGTAGAAACTTGCAGATCTGCCTAGGATATTGTCTCAAGGTATCGTCCGAAGATACCTTTGCGTCCTTGAACTAGGCAGATCTGCACATTTAGATTCATTTACGACTTTTACAGTTAAATTAGCTATTGTGAAAAAGTATATTTCAGAAAAGAAAGAAAAGCGATGGAGATGCATTGTATGGAACGTGGACCGCGACTGTACTCCCTCCGTTTCAGAAAGACTGTCGTTTTCACTTTTCGAGAAACAACTTTGACTAAATATATAAAAACTGGCATAATGCCCGTGCGTTGCTACGACCAAATACCAGTTGGATTGTCTTATTCTACTTTATATTTTTATCACTTTTGTCAGAAAATCAATAGAGTTTTGAATTCTCATGTTCCTTTCACTTAAAACCCGTTACATCTCTGTTGCCTTTTTTGTTTTACCCAGAGTTTGCGACAAACAAACTATATTGTCCCATACAAGGTGATAATTTGACGGAAAATATGTTTCACACATAGTTTGATCTAGCAAACATTGTTGCTAGCTGAGCGTAGCGCACATTTGTTATTGCAGACCTTTCTTAGTGCAGTACCCCCTTCTTCCATTTTTTATAAAGCATATGACAACTTGGCACGGTCTTTCGAATAACACTTTAACCATTCATTTATCATATATTGCATCACTTGTGGTTATAAACTTATAACCATGATAAAGTATATTTGATTATAAATCCAATCATATAAAATTTATATTTTAAAATATAATTGTTAAATTATTGGTAAAAGATTGTAAAGTTTGAATTTTGATATGCGTGTGCGTCTTATAAACATAGATGGAGGAGTAGCATGTAGTGTACCAGCCAACAACATGCTGCTCATCATATGATAGGAAAAAGTCTACATCACCCCCAACCTATAGAGGGTGGATTACATAACCCCCAACTTATGAAATGGTCTATATCACCCCTTGAATTTTTCAAAACATATCAAATTATTACCCCCTAAAGCAATTTTGAAAAATCATAAAATATAAAATCATGTCAAAATTTTTTTTAGCTTCACATCTATGATTTTCTTTGTAGCTGTAAAAAATATACTAAAACATACCATATTATATGTTTGTTGCATAGATCTACTTATTTCGAGTCCAACACAATTGAATTTTCCATTTTACGATTTTTTTATTTACTTTGATTTTTTAAAATTGCTTTAGAGGATAATTTGACTGGTTTTGAAAAGTTCAGAGGGTGATATATACACCATTTCATAGGTTATGGGGGTTATGTAGTCTACCCCTCATAGGTTGGGGGCGATGTAGACTTTTTATTATCGGTTATGGATAACTTCTCTGCTCTATGTAATGCAACTCCATTCATCTTTGTTTGTTTCCAAGCCATCATAAGATCCTAATGTTTGGTAATTAAGTATATAGTTAGAACTTAAAATTAAAATTAGCATCATGTAATTAAAATTAGCATATCATGTATGGATGCACGTACGTAGTTTGCAAGCTGTACCGTGGCGATAAAAAAGAATGTTCGGACACGAGACAAATGATGACTACTATTATGTGTTGGGTACTCATCCACTTTTGCCCGTTCATATAATATCAAATATGATTGCACCACTTTTGCCGGTTCATATAATATCAAAATATTAATACAAACCAGAAACGGAGTTTACCTGGTGGTAGGGGGCCTTTCTTGGAGCCGGAGGGTCTTGGTTCGATTCCCACCTCCTACAAATTTCTTTTTACACTGGTGCGGTGGTTAGGGTATTTGATCCGGTTTTCTTCGAGTTTTATCCTGAGCCCCGGTCCGGTTCAAAGGGGGGGGGGGGCGTTGGGAGGTGCGGTGGTTAGGGTATTTGATCCGGTTTTCTTCGAGTTTTATCCTGAGCCCCGGTCCGGTTCAGAAGGGGGCGTTGGGAGGTGCGTCCGGTTGAGAAGGGGGGCGTCAGTTTCCCAACCGAGGGTCACGGTTCCCAAGGTTTTGTCTGGTTTCAGTCTCCGCGTGCCGGTTTTCTCCGGTTCCCTGGTGACGGACGAAGATGAGGGCTGAAGCAGTTCGTGCTTTAATATTAGATAAAGATAAAGATTAACATCATTAGATAGATATTTGAATCTAATTTTTAACAAAAATTTATTAGAGATACAAATACTTCACATATTTTATACAAATTCAGTTAAACTTGAAACATAAAAATCAACAACGACCATTTTTTAGGAGGAAGAAGTATATCTGTGTGGATGGTGACGGGCGGAAATCAAGAAACTCGTCTGGTTGCGAGTGGCGCTCTCGAGGACTCCGTTCCATCACCTCGCATTCGCATGGTCCACAACACGACAGACATAGCGCACCCACTTGTAGGATCTGGAGCTTATATATGGCTACCTTATCAACAAGCTCAGCAAGACATAATTCTACAGTTAATTTCTGCTCTATTATGAGATAAAACAATCTTTTGAAAGAATCAACTCGTATTATTTTGATTGTCGGATTTGAACGCTGCAAATATATTGTTGATCAAATGCTTGTAGTCAAATAGTCCCAAGAGTAGCTTTAGAGGCCGTTTGACAGGGATTCGTACTGCCGTTCCGTGCCAAATCCGTGCCAAACGCTCGGCCAACCATTGTTTCAGCTAGATGTTGTTTCAATGATTTTTCTTTCATGGGAAACAATGTTTTTACCTCCCTCTCAAGAATCCTACTCAACTCAGCTAACCAAATGATTTTAAATAAGTTTTTTTATTTACTCGAGAAATGTTACCAATGGAGAACTTTAATAGAAACCATTATGAGAATCTGGATCCCCAAATACCCTCACTTTTCAATGAAGAGAGACCATCCTACGATGCAAGTGGTGACACAAGACAAGTCCTAAATCCTAGTAATAGAGTTATTTATATAATTCTCATCAAATTAGGTGTCACATATTTGATGATGACATCTAACTAGAGCTATAAAGACAGTTGGCCTCCTGTTACCCCCTCTGGTTGCGCAGGGAAGGGACGCTCGGTCCCCTCCCTTCCCTCCCCGCCGCCCCAGCCGCGGCGGGAGACGCGGCCGCTGCCGACACCGGAGCACCATCGGCGACCTCCTCCTGTGGCCCGCGACCCTCCGCCACCTCCTCCGCCAGAGGGTTGTCGACGCGCCCCCCACGCTACGGTCCGCGACGAGGCTGCTCCTGGGGGGCTGCGCCGCCACCGCTGCCGGTTCGTCGCCCTGCGGGTGCCGCGGCGGCTCGGGCGGGCGAGGTGGCCTGGGACGCGCCGCCCCCTCCCCCGCTCCCCGCCGGCGCCCTCTTCGCCGACGGCGCGGCGCTGCCGCCTCCGCCCCCGCCGTTGCCGTTGGGCCACCCCTCGCAGCGCCCGCAGCTCGAGGTGTGCATCATTCCACGCCACCCCGAGGTCGTCGGCAACGAGGTCGCTAGGGAGCGCGCTTTGGTCGCTATGGTCGCGGGCACTTGTCCTTTCACCTCTACCGCGGATGTTGATGCCTATCTTACTGGTCGCTTTGGAGTTCAGGCAGGGTCGTTCGTCTCCTACCCCTACCACCCGGACGATTTCCTCATCGTCTTCCAGGACTCCTCTGTGATGCTGCGGGTTCTTCAGGAACCCATCTCGGACGGGCCCCTTCGTCGCTCCTTCCGCCGTTGAGGCGGGAGAACTAGGCTGTCGACACGCCCATGCACTACCAGGTGTGGGTGGGCATCAAGGACGTGCCTGCGCACCTTCGGATGCGCAGCACGGCGCAGGACGTCCTCGGCTCCTCATGTGCCGTCATCTCCTTGGCACCAGAGTCTGAGTCGAAGGCCAACCTCAAGGAGCTCTTTGTCCTTGCGGGTTGCTTCGACTCCGACTCGATCCCGGTGCAGAAGGATATGCTGGCACCGATCGAGCAGACCGGGCTGGGCGCCTGCCAGCCCTGTCTCCGCTACCAGGCGACGATCGACATCATCGAGATCGTCGATCTTCTGGCACCCCCGTCTGGTGTCGTTCCTCTGTCGGGAGGGCCAGACGGCGACGCCCCTGGTCGTTCAGGCGCTCCCCCGCCTGCGGGGTCCTTGGCTTCCTGCGGTGGCGCTCCGCTGGCCCCTGCCCCGGTGGCCGATCTGCGGCCCACGTCCGACAGGCAGCCTGGCCACGCGGCCGAGGGGGGACGGGGGTCCGCGTGCTGGGGGGCTCCCACCTTTCCTCCTTCGCTTGTTCCTCCGGCTCCCTCCTTCCCCTACTGGGCGCTGTAGGGCATCCACAGGCCGGTCGCGACCCCACCTCGGTCGTCTAGACTGTCAGCCGGCGCAACACCATTCGTCGCAAAGGCCCCTGCCTCCGCTCCGCGGGGGGGGGGGGGGGAGGGGGCGACCTTCTCCGGTGGTCCATGCATCGGCGGCCCCTGCCCCGTTCGCAGGGATCTCTTCAGCCTCCTCACCGGCCCCGGTCGTGCGGCACCCCCTCCCGACTTCTTGTACCGGCCCTACGGTGGTCCGCCCGACGTTCGCTAGCCGCGGACCGGCCGAGCGGCCGTTGCCAGAGCAGCTTCCTCCCGTTCGTGCGTCGATGCCGCTCAAGGACTTCACCAACGACCCGATGCTCCTCGAGGCGGTGCTGCTGGCCGCGCCGCGAGGTGCGCCTCTGCCCGTGGTGGCTGCTCAAGGTGCCAACGTCGCGGCCCGTGGGGGGGGACTTGCTGCGGGTGGTCGCACCCCCGCCTCAGCGTGCGTTGTGCCCCTGCGACTGTCTTCGACAGGATTCTCTCCCCCCTTCCTGCTCCCCTACTGCTCGAGCAGGGTAGGAATGGGGTGGACCCTCTGTCGGACGCCCCCTTGGTGGTTCCCCTTCTTCGTTCCGGTCACCTTCTCCTGCCCCCTCCAGGTCGTGCTCTTCCCCACCTCTACACCCGCCCGGCACCACCCCCGTGGCCGCGGCGCCGGCCCTTTGCTCCCCGCCCCCAGGTCACGCTCCCCTCCCGCCGCTGCGGCTGCAGGGGACCCGCAGGAGGACCTCGAGTCGTTGGTGGCTGACTTCTGTGCCTCGCTACAGCGGCCGCCGCCGCCTCCTGTCCTGGTGTCCCGCATCATCGCAGGGCGAAGGTCTGCCCCTCGCTCACTACGCTTCGCCGCAGCAGTCGTCTCGCCGTGGTTTCCAAGGGCCGGGGTCCGAACCTGGTCACCGCGGGGCAGAACCTACTCATGCGGAAGCTCAGGCAGCACGAGGTGCCGGACGCTGACTCATTCCACCGGTACACTAGGCTCTTCATGGTGGGCCTGTCGGAGGAGCATTGCAGGGCTATTCGCGAGCTCTTCGGTGCTCAGGTCGAGGGGTCGTTCCAGTGCTCTGTGCCGGAGGACGACGAGTTTCAGGCCGCGGTTCGCAAGCTCTTCCCAGAGGAGTAGCTGGTCGTCGATGTGTAGGCCTGAGTCTGCATTGGTCGCGTGGTCGTTTTTGTATATGTGTTTCGATGGATGTAAACTTAGTTGTTTGGAATGTTCGCGGGCTTAACCGACGTGCTAGACGCTCGACGGTCCGTGAGTTGGTAGCTTCGGAGCATGTCTCTCTTCTCTGTCTCCAAGAGACAAAGCTCACAGTTGTATCCCCCTCCATTATGCTTGATATGTTAGGTTTGGATTTTGACTATGCTGCGTTGCCTTCAGTTGGCAGCTGTGGTGGTATCTTGGCCTCTTGGCGTAAAGACACATGGCTCATCTCCTCCCCCTCACGTGGCCTTCAACATGTTACAGTGAAGGTCGTGCTGCTTTCTGCACCTTCTCAGTCTTGGTGACTCACTTCCGTTTACGGACTGCAGTCCGATGCGGATAAAGTCTCCTTCCTCGACAAGCTACGTGCCCTTCGCCCAACTCTCTCAGGGCCTTGGGTACTCTGTGGTGATTTCAACCTCATTTATCAGGAGGCTGACACGAACAATGGTCGGCTCTCGCGTAGGATGATGGGTCGCTTCCGCCGCTTCCTCAATGACCTTGAGCTCCACCTCCATGGTTGCCTGTTCACTTGGAGCAACGAGAGGTCGCACCCTATGCTTGAGCGTATTGACAGAGTCTTTGTCTCCCTGGACTGGGAACTTCTTTTCCCCCCCTCTGCCCTTCACGCCATTTCTTCCCGATGCTCTGACCATGCCCCTCTTCTCCTGCTCCTCGACAGCGGGGTGCACCCCAATAAACACTTCACCTTCTAGGCCTTCTGGCCAAAGGTGGAGGGCTTCCTCGACATTGTTAAGGCGGTATGGTCGGGGTTGCGCCCTGATGCGGACCCCTTACAGTTGTTTGACCACCTCCTTCGTGAGACGGCGAAGGCACTGGTTAAGTGGAGCTCCAAGGTGATTGGTAGCATCCGCTTGCAGATTCAGATCGCCAAGGAGGTTATTTTCCGTCTCGAGGTCACGCAGGATTCTCGGTCGCTCTCTCCTGAGGAGCTGTCATTGAGACGTTTCCTCAAGCTCCACTACCTCGGTCTGACTTCGCTGCAGCGAACGATCGCTCGACAAAAGTCTAGCCTCAGGTGGCTCCGTGAGGAGGACGCTAATACTAAGCTTTTTCACCTCCACGCCAACCACCGTAGAAGAAAGAACTTCATCCCCTCCCTTCTGGTCGGTGGTCGCTCTATCTTTTGTGAAGATGAAAAGGCCGCTGCAGCCTTTGATTACTTCGACAGGGTTCTTGGCGTCAACCATGAGCGTTCCTGCACGCTCGACTTCGAGGAGCTTGGCCTCCCACGGTTGGACCTGGAGGACCTTGTCCTCCCCTTCCCCGAGGCTGAGTTCTGGAAGGTTATCAAGGATCTTCCTTTGGACAAGGCCCTTGGGCCAGACGGGTTCACTGGTCGCTTCTACAAATCCTGCTGGTCGATCATCAGGGGCGATGTGCTGCGGGCGTTCAATGTGCTCTCTGACTTGGACTCTCGCAGCTTCCACCACCTGAACGATTCTCTCCTCATGCTCATACCCAAAAAGCCCGACCCGGTCGCTCTCTCGGATTATCGCCCCATCAACCTCATACATAGCTTTGGGAAGCTTTTCTCAAAGGCAGCAGCCAACCACTTCGCCCCCATCTTCCTTCTCTCATCTCACCAAACCAGAGTGCTTTTATCAAAGGTCGCCTCATCCATGATAACTTTCGTTATGTTCTTGGCACGGCCAGAACGCTCTCTAGTCAGAAGATTCCTAGGATCATGTTCAAGATTGACCTACCTAAAGCTTTCGACTCGGTCGGGTGGGTCTTTCTCCTTGAGCTCCTCTCTGCAGTTGGCTGCCCACGCACATGGACCAACTGGACCTCCGTCATTCTGTTGACTGCCAGCACCAAAATCCTTCTAAACAGCGTCCCGGGGCAGCGGATCTTCCATGGTCGTGGCCTTCGCCAGGGAGACCCCCTTTCTCCCATGCTTTTTGTGCTGGTCATAGAATGCTTCCATGCCCTCTTTCGCAAAGCAGAGTCCCACGGTCTCCTTCTAGACCTCGGCAGAAACATCCGCTTTCGAGCCTCCCTTTGTGCGGATGACGTGGTCGCTTTCTTATCTCCGGTCGAGCTGGACTTGAGGGTCGTCAAGGCGGTGTTGTCGCTCTTCGAGTGCACCTCTGGCTTGGAAGCCAACTTCTCAAAGAGCCAGGTCTACCCCATTAACTACTCAAAGGACCACCTCTCCTTGGTTTGTTCTATCATCTCCTGCACCATCACCGACTTCCCGTGCACATACCTTGGGTTGCTCCTCTCTATTAGGAGGCTACCCAAGGCTGCCTTGCAGCCACTGGTCGATAAGGTCGCCAGGCGTCTACCTCCTTCGCAGGGTAGACTGCTGAGCCGCAGTGGTCATTTGGTCCTCGCCAAGTCCACCCTCTCGGCCATCCCGGTGCATATCTCGATGGCGATTGCCATTGCACCCTGGGCACTGCGTGCGGTCGAAACTCTGATCCGAGGCTTCCTTTGGTGCGGCACTGAGGTGGCCTCGGGCGGTCGCTGTCTGGTTGCTTGGGTGAATGTCACTTGCCCTACGCACTGCGGGGCCTTGGCCTGCCGGACCTTCGCGCTTTTGGGACGGCCCTACGTCTGCACTGGTTTTGGCTTACGCGGACGAATCAGGACCAGACTTGGGCGACTTTCCGCTTCCCGGTTGACCGGACCTCGCAGACCTTCTTTGACGCCTCCATCTCTGTGGAGGTTGGAGATGGTGCCCGCACTCTGTTTTGGGAGGACAACTGGATCTCCGGCTGCTCGATCAAGTCTCTGGCCCCCAACCTCTGGGCAGCGGTCTCGCCGCGGGTGCGACGCTCTCGCACAGTCTGTGAGGGGCTGCATGTTGTAGTGGCAGGGCTACGCTGGGTTGCTGACATCACACACGCTAGGACGTCCAGGTTCTTGTGCAGTACCTTACCGTCTGGGATCTAGTGTGGCAGGTTAGGCTCACGTCGGAGCCTGACAGATTTATCTGGAAATGGTCGCCAAGCAGGGTTTACTCTACGGTTTCGGCTTACTCCGTTCTCTTTCTTGGTCGCGTTGAGATCCTCAGAGCACGACAGATCTGGAAGGTCCATATGCCGGGGAAGTGCTAGTTCTTTGCCTGGCTGGTCTTGCACAGCCGCTGCTGGACTTCGGACCGGCTTCACCATCACGGGCTCAGGGATTCAGATACCTGCGCACTCTGCGCGCAGGATTCAGAAACACTGGATCACCTGATTGTGGACTGTGTCTTCAGTCGCGAGACCTGGTTCAGAGCGCTCAGGCATGTTCTCCTCCAGGATCTGGCCCCGGACCGTCCCGTGAAGTTCGCAGCTTGGTGGTGCTCCGCTAGGAAGCAGGTCGCGAAGGTTCGAAGGAAAGGCTTCGATACCTTTATCTGGCTGGTCGCGTGGTCACTGTGGAGGGAGCGCAACAAACGCGTGCACGACAAGGAAGCTCTCATGCCGGTGGCGCTGGTGCCGGTAATTCTGGAGGAGGCTAAGTCTTGGGCGCGTGCCGGTTTCCTTCCGCTTGCTCGTGTTTTAGGTGTTCGCCCGGCGAGGGCAGTGTAGCCCTCCCCCTAGCTCTTTGGTTTCTTGTTTTGTTGCCTGGTACCTCTCTGTGATATAACTGGAAGACTTTTTTCTCCTCTCTTAATGAAAAACGTGCTTTGCACGTCTTAAAAATAGTCAGTTGGCCTCCCCTATCAGCTATCAGTTAGGCCAGTCTAAATGAAGTTTCATGGAAGAGTTTTATGTATTAATTTTTTTATCTGGTGATAAGAGAGAATGATGGAGTTTTATGAGGTGAGGAGAGTTTCATCACCGTAAAACTCTACTGACATGATTACTTAATTTTTCAGTCTAGGTGATTGTGCAATGAAATTTGCAGTGAGACTAGCCTTACCAAAGAAGAAGTTAGACCTACAATCGATGGTTCGTCTAGGCAGTGTTTAGACGGAGGTTTAATTTTTTTTTCACACAACTTTGACAGTTAATTATGAGTATTAAATAAAATCAGTTTACAAAATTATCTTCACAACTCTGCGCTAATTCGCGAGATGAATCTAATAAGGTTTTTGACCACATGATTAAAAGATGGTTACTGTAGTATTAGTGTAGTGAATCATTAAATTAATTATGCTTATTAGATTTGTCGCACAAAATTACACTCATCTATGAAAAAATTCTGCAAATAAACTTTATTTAGTACTTCATGTATACAAGATTCTTTTTTAAAAAATTTAGAAGGTGACCTGGGCCGAGCAGGACCGAGGTGTGTAAGTTTAAAACGTCTGTCCCAATACATGCAATTGCAACTGCACTTTCTCCTTGGGCTATTGATCTGATTGATAAGCGATGACAGGCATTTCTTTGGAGAGGTACAGCCCATAGTCACCGGGATCGCGGGTCGATGCGGTGATCCTCGTCCCGCGGAACGTCGTCCCAAATCGAGGGACGGGGACGATACGGGACGAAGCACGGTACCATAGAGGAACGCGAATCGGAGGATACCGGAACGTGAAGGCCAAGGTGAAGCCGTGCGCCTGCATCGGGGCTGCCGCTGCCCGCGCCTCGCGCCGCTGCTGCTGCCGCACCGCGTGCCGCGTGCGCCCGCGCCTGCGCCCGCCTCCCGCTGCCGCTGCCACTCGGCCCGCCCGCGCGGACGCCGGGGAGCGGCCTCTGCCGGCCGGCGAGACCGGTGTCGTGCACCCTCTGCTCCGTTCCGAGAAGAGAAGGTAGGAGAAGGGTAAAAACACGATTTGATTTTTGTCTCAGGGTTCCAGATGTAAAGATGCATGAGTCAATAATTTTCAGATAGAGGCTTAGTTAATTTCTGAGATCCACAGGGTTCCTGATAAAAAGTATTTGTCTTCTATATTTTCGTTTTGTCTGTGGCCGTCGTCCCGGTTCGTCGACCCAATCGACTCGGGAACGTGCTGAAGCTGTATACTTGTCGTTCCAAACAGTATTGAAAATTAGCGTACCTCGTTCCTCGTCCCTGTTCCTCGACCCGGGAACGCGGTGACTAAGGTACAGCCACTGTATCTGGTGGGCAATGCCGGCTTGCTTGGGCACGGGTGTGCAGATCGTCAGACTTGGGAGGTCTGGTTTTTGTGAACATGGAGCTCATGGGCTATGCCTTATGGCCTTGCGATTGCGGTGGTTGTGGTCAAGGAGAACTCACAACAAGCCTTGGTCCTAACTTCCGGAGAAAATTGAAAATCCGGTTGTTCATTTCTCCACGTCAGTACAGGTGGGCGACGGAAATAAGACGCTATTTTGGACTGATCGGTGGTTGGATGGGCGACCTATCAAAGAGTTGCCACCCTGTTTAATTCAGGCAGTGGGTGAGTGGGTCCTAGGATACAAAAGAAAAGGACAGTAGAGATTGGCGGATTGGTGCTCAGCAGCGAGGAAAAGGCTAGACAATTTAAGCAGGAAAGCTTTGGACTCACTCACCGTGTTGGTCTGTTGGTCCATCTGGCTGTAACGGAATGCTCGAATTTTCAACCAACAGAGTAGATCAGCTGTGCTGTGCATTTATCCAGAAACAGAGCTGAGGAAGTGTCGATTTCGATACAAGCTTCCGTAGCCTTTTGCCAATAGGGTAGAATGTATCTGAACTTGGTCGCCAAAACGCGGCTGTGTAACAAGTCTGTAATCTAGAATGTCAGACATTATCATTACTTCCGATGACTATGCCTATTATTATGTTGTAATTCTTCTTCTCCTCTTAATAAAAAACGTGTTAAGACACGGTCGTGAAAAAAAGTTATGAAGATAGATAGAGGGAGATGTTTTTATCTCAATGAAAACATGTCTATAATCTTTCCAAAGCTTAGAAACTACTCATGTGTATTTCATACCAAGGTTGGGAAAAAAGAATAATTTCATCCGATGATCACCAAAGTCTCTTGTGTCGTACATTAAGTATTACTAGCAAATAGACCCGTGGGTTGCTACGGGTGAAGATTTTAACCATCCCATGCATCTTTTTTTAAAAAATATCTATATACTGCGATGAGAGTCAAAATGTAAAATATATACATTTTCACAACACGAACTGTCATATATACCATCACCTCATTATAAAGTTGAAAAAATTTCAAATGAATCGGAGACAACCTCACACGCATTTTGGCTTTGATATATAGTATATGCCTAAACATGGTCTTGCTCTGAATATATTCAATGCAATGCAACGCAACTAAACAGGGCGCTCTAGAAGCTACTGGTTAAGCTTAGAGGATTCTAAAAACTCTACAATTCACATCGAGAGATGAATTGCCAACAAAAATACTTTTCTCACATATTTATATGTATAAAAAGCACGACTTGTAAAAATGGCTTGAACGTGATACCCTCTAGGGTACACGGCTCCGTGTTATATAGGCTCGGGAATAGCCCACGGCATGGCTTGTATAAGGGTTAACTTCTTTACAAAGAAATACAACAACTTCCTCTAGATAAATCTTATCTACACCGGTTGATCACAACAACCCACTACTAGGGAAACGTACATCTGTACCGGTGCTCAACCCCTATTAGTACCGGTTTCCAAACCGGTATTGTTCGATCGGTACTAATGTGAAATCACATTAGTACCGTGTGGTGAAACCGGTACTAATATGTGCATTAGTACCGGGTGGGATGAGACCCGGTACTAATGTGTTTTGCCCCGTACACCGGTTTCCGTCTCTCCTCTCTCCTCTTTTCTTTTCCTTTTCCTTTTCTTTTTTTTTCTTCTTTTCAGTTCTTCTTCTCCAACAGATTCACACGGATTCACACAACAGATTCAAGTCACATTCAACACACGGATTCAACACACATTCAACACAACAGATTCAAGTCACGAGATTCACAACATATATCTTACATCACAACATTCATAACAAAAACAACAAGTTCCAAATCACAATCCACCCTTCACATCTCACAAAAATCCATCTCACAAATCTCTCAAGATCACAGTCAATTTTACAATGCAACAGAACATCCCGTACCCGTGTGCTTCCCCATCTCCACATCCCGCGCGTACACACGGCGCTGGCTCCGTCCGCATGCCTCCAGAGGCGCCTCCCCAGGCGGCCGGTGGGCCGCCTCCCCAGGCCGCAAGGCCCGAGCTGGCCGCCGGAGCCGCGCCGGCCGCAAGGCCTGCGACAGGCGCCGGAGCCGCGCCGGCCGCCGGTCTCCAGGCCGCTCCGGCCGCCGCCGGCCGCGACGGGCGCCGGAGCCTCCAGGCCTGCGACGCGCTGCAGCTGCTCCAGCCCCCAGCTCGACCGGTCTCCAGGCCCACGCCGGCCAGCTCTGTGGATCTGCATGAGAGAAAGAGAAGAAAAGAGAGAGGTGAGGAGATGCAGAAGTGATAGAGCTAAAGAGGAAGGAATAAAATGAATGGTCAGAGTAGAGGGATCCGGGAGAGGATGAGGCTTTTTTTCTCAGTGTTGAAGGCGTCCGTGAGGTGTGCCCTGGTCACAGGCATTAGTACCGGGTTTCTTTAGCCCCGGTACTAATGTGCCCACATTAATACCGGGGCTAGTTCTCACCCGGTACTAATGTGGCCAGACCACATTAGTACCGGGTGGGAACTAGCCCCGGTACAAATGCGGGCACATTAGTACCGGGGCTAGTCTGCACCCGGTACTAATGTTTGCCACGGGATGGCCCGCCAGCCTCCTTCTTGGCACGGGACATTAGTACCGGTTCTCGCGACATTAGTACCGGGGGGCAAACAGAACCGGTACTAATGTTATTTTTGCCCTAGGACGAAAGCCTCTTTCCCTAGTAGTGACCTCAACCGGTCTACATCTATATCTTAACCCCCTCAGTCAATCTCAATGTCCTCCAATGTTGAGATTGTTCCTAAATTTTACAAGTGGACGCTTTGGCAATACTTTGGTGAATCCATCAGCTATTTGATCACCAGAATGAATGAATCGAATGTTGAGTTGCTTCCTGGCCACTTGTTCACGTACGAAGTGAAAGTCAATTTCAATATGCTTGGTACGGGCATGAAATACGGGATTCGCTGTTAAGTAGGTAGCACCAATATTATCAGACCACAATCTCCCGGATGGTGGATGAGCAACACCTAGCTCATCCAATATTTTGTGTACCCACATTACTTCAGCAGCTGCATTTGCTAGTGCCTTGTATTCAGCTTCAGTGCTAGACCTCGAAATGGTAGCTTGTTTCCTAGCACTCCAATAGATGAGATTGGCGTCAAAATATACTGCAAATCCTCTCGTGCTGTGCCGATCATCAGGACAACTAGCCCAATCCGCATCTGAAAAGGTACTGACAAGTGTAGAGGAAGATTTCTTGAATATTAGTCCCAAATTAAGGGTCCCTTTAATGTACCAAAGGATACGCTTCACAACTGCCCAAAGCACCGTTGTCGGACAATGCAAGAACTGTCACACTTTATTGACTGCGAAGGATATATCAGGCCGGGTTAGGGTGAGGTGTTGAAGAGCCCCAACGATACTCCTGTAGTGAGTTGCATCCGCTGGTCCCAATTTATCAGCATCATGGAGAGACAGCTTCTCTGACGTAGGCAATGGTGTGATCACAGGCTTGTAGCTACTCATATGCACCCGCTGGAGGACATTAGTTGCATAGCGTTCTTGTGTTAAAAAAAGCTATTCAGGAGTGCACTTAACTTCAATACCAAGAAAATAATGAATATTGCCCAAACCTTTTAGCGCAAAGTCCTTCTCCAGATCTTTCAACAACGCAGTTGTAGCAACTGGAGAGGAGGTAGCAACAATGATATCATCCACATAAACAAGCACAAAAATAGTGCAACCACCTTTGCTATAGAAGAACAGAGACGTATCACCCTTGGAAGGAGAGAAACCCAGACTCTGTAGCTTGTGACTCAGTCGAGAGTACCATGCACGTGGTGCCTATTTGAGACCGTAGAGGGCTGTCAGGGGGTGAGACCTGGACAGATCCACTAGGGGGCTGCCCTAGTGGTTTACAGGTTAATGGAGAGGATCAGGACCTAAGAGCGTAGGTGGTAGTCCACGTGGTGAACTCGGAACTAGGCGAGTATGGCGATGAACACGGGGAGACAAAGTGTTTAGACTAGTTCAGGCCTCCGGAGAGTAAAACCCTACGTCCAGTTGCGGTGGTGGATTATGCGAGAGGATGAAGATGTCCCTTGAATGAAGCCCTAGGCCGCCTTATATGGTGAGGACAGGCTAGGGTTTCCATTCAAGGTCGGTGGACTCATGTCCGGGTCGGTTACAATTGTGGGAAGCTATCTTCCGGATTACAAGGAGTATCCCGTGATACTCGGACCTACTGGCGGCGGCGCGCTGCGTACTGGTGTCTTGACTTGCACGCCAAGCTCTGCGGATCTTCCGGGATTCTTGATAATGTCACCCGGAGTCGTCGGAGTTGTGGATAAGGTCGCAGGGCCCACTTTGCAGGTCGGTGAGGCTTCTAGAAGGTCGGGTCCACTTGTCAGGGGCCTCTGGGACCCTGGCCATTGGGGACCCATGGGTACCCATGTCTCTCAAGCCCCCGATCGACGTGTAGACGTAGCGGTCGAGGCGAGGTTGTGTCGAAGAGTTGCGAGGGCGCAGCACCGTCGAGGTCGTGAAGGGTGCACGGGGATCCAAAAAAGAAAAACCCCTCCGATGTGCGCACGAAGGTGAACATCGAGCTCCTGGGACGAAGGGCCAGAAGGTCGAAGTGAAGACAAGGCGTCGACCTTGAAGAACCGCCGGCCTGACCTGGGTCAAGTGTAACGAGGTAACTGCCGCGACCTTCAGAAAGGTTGCCATGCCCACCGCAGGTAGGTCGAGCAGAGAAGTAGTGGAAGCAGGCTTCCATAAGGTCGAGGTGACCTAGGGAAAATAGGGTGTCGCAAGATGCACTAGTGTAGTAGCCCCCGAGCAGTAAGGCGACCAGAATGGCCGATTTGATGCTCAGAAGAAGAAGAAATAAATGTCTGAACCTACAGCCTTCTGCTCAGGGAAACAGAACTGTGCTTCTATGAGACCAATCCAATAGGACAAAAGCTCCAGAATCTTGCAGAAGTCATCAGACGCCAGGGCTGATATGACCTGAGTCATAGGCACACTGTACAGTCACGGGCCGGCTCCCAGGCGAAGCACAGGTCGCTGTCACCCGCAAGAGACAAAGACGCTCCAGAATCTTGTAGTCAGGTAGGGGAAAGACACGCCAATGCCTCCTACGGGCGAACAGTGACCTCGTGTCCCACGAGTGTGCAGTAGTCTTGTGGATAAGGATGCCACGCAGGTTGGCTTGCGGATAAGATCAAAGGGCAGGTGCTAGGGTATAAATAGGCACCCATACCTTGAAGCAAACCGCCCAGTCTTCAAAGGAGAACCATGGCAAATTTGTGTAGTAGTATTTCCATGCTAGGGACTTATGTCCGTCCACTAGAGCATAGAGTCAGTGTAATTCATGCTTGAAGCTAGAAGAATGCTTGCGAAGCTCGAAGAACTCGATCAGCCTCTTCTCCCGGTCCCACCGAGGAACCCAGGTGGAGCATGGGGCAATACATGCATCACCGGGCCTTACACGCTAAGGCCTGATGTGATGCTGGTGAACACGACGCTCCACCTGGCGAGGCTGGTATTGAAGCTTGTTCCACTTGGAATCTTGTGGTGAAGCTCAGACTTTATGCTGGGTACCATTGGAAACCAGTTGGAGCTCGAGTAGAGGTGGCTGTGTGGCAGCTACCTCTACAGTGGCTGTAGAGGTCGTCAAGTAGGTCCTGAAGCTAGAAGAAAGCTTGCGACGCGCCTTATTAGTGTAGACTGTGTCCCAGGCACTATGTAGGGTAGCTCAGGGCCATAAATGTCTTTGTATCTTGTAATTGGCCAAGGGCCAAACTCTTTTTTAGCTTACGAAGCTTGTAAATACACATATATATGATAAATGTCATTTTTTAAGTAGTTGCAGGGGCGTCCGGGCAGCAATGGTATGGCTACCAAGATCTCAGCGGGGCTGTGACAGCACACCGACCTTCAGGAGGCCTTAAGTAGAGACGGGAAGCCCGTGTCGACCTGGATCGACACGGTCGTTGTACAGTGACACAACGCAGGTCGTCAGCCTAAGAATCATAGGTCTAGGCGATCTAGAAGGCAATGGAGCCTTAGCGACCTCAAGGAGGGGCTGTGTTCATGACTAGGAGGCCACCAACGGGCAGTGGAGCCATTAAGCACAGAGCCGTCGGTATTGACTAGGCGTATAGGCTGGGACGGTCCAGTAGGCAGCGGGGCCTAGGAGCCGGGGTGTGAACCCGCCGTTGCAGGCTGAGGCGACCTATCCAGCAGTAGTGCTTTGTCGACCTTGCGAAGACAATGTGATGGAACCGAAGGTCGTCCAGAGATCAAGAGACCTTGAAGTAAATGTCAGCTGAAGCAGGGTATGGGGGCTTGAAGTAGGGCATAATGAGTCTATGGACGCCAGGCCATTGAGCAGAGAGCCAACAAGCATAGATTCCCGCACGGCACGAGCTGTTACTGCCTATGACCGTTTAGGCCGAAAGAGCCGTTGGGTGATAAATCCGTTGGGTCGCCGAGAATGTCACCGAACCTTTAGAGATGTTGGGACGCCATGGCCCATATCCGAGTGAGGGGCTGAGTGAGAGCCATGTGTGGTTCGAGGACCGGTGGATGGTCGCTTCCTGGTGTGATGAGTGATTGACAACGTGGTGTGGACTGATTCTTGGCTAAGTATTGCAGGTGCAGGTTGCGGCTTGACTGGTGTTGGTGCAGGTGAAGAACAAGCGCGAAAGGTCATTGCCGGTGAGGCCTCCAGGTGTGGAGAAGACAAGTAGGCTTGGTTCGAGGGACCCGGTGGCCAGCGGGGTCAAGTGCGGGCCGCATGGTGGCAAGAACGGCAAGATGAAGTCATGGACGGTTTCTTGGTTGAGCCTCAAAACCAAGGTCGAGCCGGGACTACGTGGGAGCCGAGTCATGAGTGGTGATTGGCGGAGGCTACACCGAGTTCGCGAGGTTTCCAGTGGTTCACCAGAAAACCACTGGGTTCCTTGGTTGATCCACAAAGCCAAGACCGAAGAACCGAAGACGGAGGTGTAGCAGCTCCAGACCGGTCTGACCGGTGGGTACCGGTCGGATCGGTTAGGAGCACCGGTCTGACTGGTGTGCGACGACGCAGTCCGGAATCTTCGAAGCGGAGGACACGCGTCGGGATCGCAAGGCTTGCGTCGAGGCTAAGCAAGTTTGCAGTCGCTGGGCATCCGTCCGATGGTGCGAAGACAAAGACTTCCAAATTTGCCCTTGAGGGGCATGTATCCCTAGTTAGCTAGTAAGGGTATTTTAGTCTTTCGGTTGCCTCCATATAACCCAAGGGGTGAGAGGATGGCAGCCATCTCTTGGAACCCTAGCTCATTTGGTTTTCCTATTTTCCTTAGGATTTTCATAGGACTAGCTTGAGAGCTTCATGGTGAGATCTTGTGAGAGGGAAGGATGATCGGGTGGCAAGCTAGACCTTGTATGAACCTCTTTGCTATGTATAGATGATTCGGCGTGGTTCCTCAAGGCTTGGATGTGTCTTTCCCGTTTCTCCTTTTTGGTGATTTTTGGAGGCTTTTCTTGGCGAATTTCTTGTGGCGGTTTTGAGACCTTTCTCTTTGGGATTTGGTGGGGGATGTATGCATGAACCCCTCGTGGTTCTTTTCCCTTTGATTCCCCTCCCAAATCCGTGAGTAAAGGGGCTCGATTTTGGGGTTTTCGTGGTTCTAGGGTTCGTGGTGTTCTTGGCGGAAATCCTTCGATTCCTCTTGATTCAACGAGTTTTGGTGGACCAAATCTTGGCTATGGAGTACCCATGAGGTGCTCCTACTATCCCCAAAGTCTTGTGTGAATCCGTGGAGCGAATCGGGAGATCGGGAGTTGGATTTGGGGGAGTTGACCCGCGGGTGCTGTTCATCCCGAGCTGCCCAGGCTCGACCGGTCTGACCGGTGCTCTTGTCCGGTCTGACCGGTGCTAGCCCCTGGTGGGATTTGTCTCGGGGAACAGCCTTGTCCGTGTGGTTTTGTCCTGTGGTCCTGCTGGTCAGTTCTTGGTGTGTTTGGAGTTGTTTTGCTAGGTTTTGTGAGGGGTTATTCTTCCTTCCAGGTTGTGTTTTGGAGGTGGTTTTTTGTTCCAGGGCCTAGAGGAGTCACTGAGGCTTCCTGGAACGTTTGCTGTGCGGCTGCTGTAGCCACCGGCCTGACCGGCGCTATCCACCGGTCTGACCGGCGCAGGCCATCGGTCCGACCGGTGTAGCACAGGCAGCAAGCCGTGCAAGTTTCCGCTGTGTGTATTGGTGAGTTTTGGCTCGGAAGGTTGTGTGTTGGTTCCTAGGACCAGTAGCACTCCAGTGGCTGCGTGGTCTTGACCAACTTGGGTAGTTGAGTCGGAGAAGTGTTTCGGAAGCCGTGTTCGTCTTGTTGGAGTTCCCATCTCCTTCGAGAAAAATTTTTATCGGCTCCCATTCACTCCCCCCCTCTCTGGTTCACCTAATCGGTCCTTCAATTGGTATCAGAGCTGGTTCGGGTCTTCATTAACTCTTACCAGTCTAAGATCCAAAGATGGCGTACCAGGAACGGGGTTCGGGTCCTCCGCACTTCGATGGGAAGAACTACCAGATGTGGCAGAGGCGGATGGCAGTGTTCCTCCGCGGAAAGAGTCAGATCCTTTGGGATGTTACGGTGAACACAGCTTATGTTCATCCGATGAACTTCCTTGCTCCAGGATCGAGGGATATGTTCTAAGCCAACAACAAGGCTGTCGACTACTTGTTTCGTGCTCTGTGTCAGCTCGAATTCGATCGGGTTTAGACAGAGGACTTAACTTGTAGGATTTGGGAACAGTTGAAGGATGCTCATGCTGGGAATGCTCAGGTTCAGACTCGGATGTACGCGACTTACCGGAGAGAGTACGAGAACTTCACTCATCTCCCCGGCGAGTCCGTCCATGCCCTTTTCCAGCGTTTTACAGTCGTGGTGAACAACATGAAAGCCAATGTGGCCGTGCTCCCATACGATGATCATGATAGAGCCGTGAAGCTCTAGCACTCGTTGGATCGTACCATATGGGATGGGAAGTTTGAGGCTATCGTTGAGTCTGAGAAGTATGACACCTTGACCGTGAACGAGCTGTTCTCGAAGCTCAAGTCTGCTGAGTTGGACCGTGGTATGACAGCTAAGATCGAGAGCCCGACTGATTCTCATAGTCTCACTCTCGTCGGTGGCAAAGGAGCTAACTCTAACGCTAACGCATCTTCCAAGATGTACTCTCTGTCTTCTTTGATGTCTTTGCCAGACGAGGAGTTCGACGTGCTTGGAGAGGACGAGCTGGCGTTGCTGACCAGGCGGTTCGAGAGGCTGCACGAGAACCGGGTGAACACGAGGAGGACAACACGGACGTGCTTTCAGTGCGGCAAGCCAGGACACTTCGTCGCCGACTGCCCGGAGAAGACGGAGAACAAGGACGGCTACAGGCACCGGTCGAGCAGGGACGGCAAGTACCGATCAAGGCGCGATCACAAGCACAAGATCAAGCACAAGGACGAGCGACGGTCGAGGAAGAAGGACGGCCGTGGCAGGAAGGCCCGAGCGATGGTCGGAGCGAGCGACGTCGACTCCAGCTCCGCCTACTCTTCCTCGAGCTCGAGTAGCAGCGAAGATGAAGGTGATCGGCGCAAGAACAAGAAGGCGTCCAAGAACTTGAGCGAGTTGAGCTGCTTCGCGGGAGATGGCTTCTGCGGCATGGCTCGTAGCTCCGGCAGCAAGAAGAGTCACCAGAGCGACTCGGACTCCGACTCCGAGGACGAGGTATGTGATGAGCTCTCCTCTTTGCGCAAGGAGAATGATGAGTTGGTTTACTTGCTTGATAATCGCGATCACATGCTTAGAGAGGCCAAGAAGATGAGGAAAGAGCTTAGGGCCTCACTAGAAGATGCTAGGAACCGTGTGGCTGAGCTAGAAACCCAGAACCTAGATGCTAAGCTTGAGATTGATTCGCTTAAGGCTTCTCCTGTGGTTTCTGATGAGATTGATTGCTGTGATTGCTCTGTGTACCTAGCTGATCTTACTGCTCTTAAGGATAAGCATGCTTCTACTTGTGATGAACTAGATATGCTTAGGGTTGAAGTGGCTGAGCTTAAGTCTAGACCTGTTTTGCTAGGTGCTTGTACTTCTTGCCCTATTTTGCATGGAAAGATTGATGAGATGCATACTTACGCTGTTTCGGTTGTGGCTAAGTTAAAAGAGCCTATTCCCACTTCTTGCTCTACTTGTGAATTGCATGCGGTTAAGAATTTGGAGCTTGCACATTATGTTGATCGCTTGCAGGATGAGAATGATGAGTTGAGGAAATGTATGAGCTGGTTGTCGGGTCAGGAGCCTCAGCTTGGAATCATGATAGCGGCTTTCAAACGCTATGATGGTCAGGCACTTGGGGCTGACAAGCTTGGAGAGAACAGTGGTGAGGGAGTTGAGAGAGTTGGAGAGATCCCTATCCCACCACCAAACAGACACAAGAACAAGTTTGAGCCCAAGCCTAACCATCTCAGAAACAAACTTGACACTACTCCAGATCCACCCATATTCCCTCACCCAACAAATGATTTCCAGAAACCGGTGAAGTTTGTGAGCCCAAAGGGAGGTGAGGAAGGAAAGAAGAAGGGTGAGAAACCGAATGAACAGCCCCAACCCAAGCCTAAGCCTAAGCCACAGCCCATGAAGTTCCATTGTGGGTATTGTGGGAGAGATGGTCACAAGGATGAGTTTTGCTTCAAGAGGAAGCGTGAGGAGAGAATGGCTAGAGAGTGGGCTAACAAGGACAGGTACCACCCCTCTAATGGTGTACCTGAGCCTCGTATGCAGATGCCCAGAGCCAAGGCGATTGTGAGGACGGTTCCGGCTTGGGGAGACCGGAAGGTAGCAAGTGGTGCTGCTGGTCGAGCTACACCGGTCATACCGGTGCACTACACCGGTCAGACCGGTGCAGGTCTGGGCAGACAGCGAGTTGGTTTTTGTGCTCGTGAGGATGCTCGGTTTGGTTCTGGTGGTCGTGGTTCTGGTGGTTGGTCTGAAAAGTTTGCAGGTGGTCAGTTTGCTAGGCGTTCTCCACCTCGTGCTCAATACGAGGGTGGGAGGAGTCGTAGCTTTGAGATGGAAAGGAGGAACGGTCCATGGTTTTCCTTTCGTGGCTTTCGTCCTCCTCCAGCTAGAGAGGGTTGGTTCCCTCGTAGTGGTTACCATGGTGGTATTCGTGGTGGTAGCTTTGATAGGCGTGATGATATGGTTTGTGTTAACCCCACTTTGGAGCAAATGGCTCGGCACTGGTTTTACTCTTTTGGTACTAACCCCAGTGCTGAGTCGTTTGTTCACTCACGTGCTCGCTTTTGAATTTCAGGTGGGAGACTTGAGGAACGTTTGGTTGATTGACTCCGGTTGCTCGAGGCATATGACCGGAGACAAGGGGTGGTTCTCAAGTCTCGTCCTGGTGGTGTCCAAGACATACATCACTTTTGGGGACAATGGGCGAGGGCGTGTGCTATCAGAAGGTGAGATCAAGGTAAGTGACAAGGTCACTCTCAGGCGTGTTGCTCTTGTTCAATCGCTGGGGTTCAATTTGCTTTCTGTGTCCCAGTTGTTGGATGAGGGCTTTGAGGTGTTGTTTCGGCCTGGTGGTTCTCGGATTTTAGATTCTCGAGGGGACCTTGTTTGCATGGTCGTTCCCGAGGGTCAAGTGTTTCGAGTTGATTTCTCTCAGTCTTCTGGTGTGGAGCGTTGCTTTTTGGCTGGTTCTTCGTGTGAGTTGTGGAAGTGGCATAGGAAGTTGGGTCACTTGAGCTTTGACCTTTTGTCTCGCTTAAGTAAACTCAATTTGGTCCGAGGATTGCCACGGTTGAGGTTTGAGAAAGAGTTGGTTTGTGCGCCGTGTAGGCATGCCAAGATGGTAGCCTCTTCTCACCCGCCTCTCACCGATGTGATGACGGAGCGTCCATGCGAGCTGCTCCATATGGACCTTGTTGGCCCAGCTCGTGTGCGATCTGCGGGTGGGAAGTGGTATGTCCTTGTTGTGGTGGACGACTACTCTCGGTATGCGTGGGTGTTCTTTCTTGAGGAGAAAGGGGAGACGTTTGGTTTTGTTCGAGATCTTGTCTTGAGGTTAAGAAACGAGAGGCACGGAGATGCCATACGAGCGATCCGCAGTGACAATGGCTCGGAATTCAAAAACTCTCGCTTCGAAACCTTTTGCCATGACTTGGGTCTTGAACACCAGTTTTTGAGTCCGTATACGCCTCCCCAGAATGGCGTGGTGGAAAGGAAAAACAGGACCTTGTGCGAGATGGCTCGGACGATGCTCGACGAGCATAGGACTCCGAGAAGGTACTGGGCTGAGGCAGTCAATACCGCGTGCTATGTGTCGAACAGGATCTACCTCAGGGTTCACAAGAAGAAAACCTGTTACGAGTTGATGCACGGTCGCACACCCAAGGTGAGTCACTTCCATGTCTTTGGTTGTAAATGCTTCATTCTGAAGAAAGGGAAGATGTTGGACAAGTTCGAGGCTTGGTATGTCGATGGCATTTTCTTTGGTTATGCATCTCATTCTAGAGCATTTCGTGTGCTTAATCTTGAAACTAACCAAATCGTGGAGACTTGCGAGGTAACCTTCGACGAGACACAGCCACGTAGTTAGCTTGTTTTTGAGTGTGCAGGTGACGATGAACTTGGCGAGGAGATTTTTCCGGAGGAGGAGCATGAACATGGAGATGATGAAGATGGCGGTGTGGTGCCCGCGGCTGAACATGTACCTACTACTTCGACGACGATCGAGAACGGGCCCTCTCCCACACCTACAACGACAAGTCTAGATCAAGGCGAAGCCACTGTTGAGGGGGAGGTAGCATCAAGGCGAGAACCTCCCCGGCGAGTGCAAGTGGATCACCCAGCTTCGAGAATCATCGGCGACATGAATGAGCGTACTACACGGTCGAGGGTTCGGAACAATTCTCACTTCGCTCATGCTGCTTTTGTTGCCACCTTTGAGCCCAAAGACATTGGACACGTGCTATCTGATCATAATTGGGTTAATTCGATGCATGAGGAGTTGGAGAATTTTGAGAGGAACCAAGTTTGGTTGTTGGTTGACCCTCCCCCAGGGTGTAAGCCGATTGGGACAAAATGGGTGTGGAAAAATAAAGAGGGAGAGAAAGGAAAAGTGGTGAGGAACAAGTCAAGACTTGTTGCTCAGGGGTACAGTCAGAAAGAGGGGATCGACTACGAGGAGACTTTTGCTCCTGTAGCTCGCTTGGAGGCGATCAGGATCCTTCTAGCCTTTTCTGTGGCTAAAGGGTTCAAGTTGTACCAGATGGATGTGAAGAGTGCTTTCCTGAACGGTGTGTTGGAGGAAGAGGTTTATGTGAGGCAACCACCGGGGTTTGAGAGTGAGAAGTACCCCCACCGGGTGTACAAGTTGAGGAAGGCGCTGTATGGGTTGAAGCTGGTGCCTAGAGCTTGGTATGGTAGGTTGAGGGGGTTCCTGTTTGAGAGAGGGTTTGAGATGGGGAAGGTCGATCAGACCTTGTTTCTCCTCAGGCAGGGCAGAGATATCCTGATTGTGCAGGTATACGTGGATGATATTGTCTTTGGTGGCTCGTCTAATTCTCTTGTTGCAAGGTTTGCAGAAGACATGAGCAGGGAATTTGAGATGAGCATGATGGGCGAGTTGCAGTTCTTCCTCGGGCTACAAATCAAGCAATCAAAGGAAGGAACATTTGTGCACCAAGCTAAGTACACCATTGTGAGGAAGTTCAAGATGGAGGACTCCAAGGCCATGGCGACGCCTATGAGTACGACTACAGCTCTTGATGCGGACGAGGAAGGTGAACACGTGGACCAGAA
The DNA here is from genome assembly GCA_036936925.1 of Cenchrus fungigraminus. Lineage (NCBI taxonomy): Eukaryota > Viridiplantae > Streptophyta > Magnoliopsida > Poales > Poaceae > Cenchrus > Cenchrus fungigraminus. Next base: position 63,374,897 of record CM072779.1, read on the forward strand.
AGAGTACCGGAGCATGATCGGGTCACTCCTCTACTTGACGGCGACGAGGCCGGACATCCAGTTCTCGGTATGTCTGTGCGCTCATTTTCAAGCGTCTCCGAGGACTTCGCATCGGCAAGCAGTCAAGTGCATATTCAGGTATTTGCGACATACTCCCGACTTTGGCCTTTGGTACTCCGCGTCTTCTTCTTTGGCTCTTCATGGATTTTCGGACGCGGATTTTGCTGGGTGTCGATTGGATAGGAAGTCCACTTCTGGGACTTGCCAGTTCTTGGGTTCTTCTTTGGTGTCTTGGTCTTCCCGTAAACAGTCGAGTGTTGCTCAATCAACTACCGAGGCAGAGTATGTGGCTGCAGCTAGTTGTTGCTCTCAGCTCCTTTGGATCACATACACCATGAGTGACTTTGGTGAGGAGTATACCCATGTCCCACTTCAATGTGACAGCACCAGTGCCATAAGCATTGCAAAGAACCCAGTGCTCCATTCCAAAACCAAGCACATAGAAGTGAGGTACCATTTCCTGAGGGACAATGTAGAGAAAGGGAAGATAGCCTTGATCCATGTACCTACACATGACCAACTAGCCGATATTTTCACCAAACCCCTAGATCAAGCAACTTTCACTCGTTTGCGGGGGGAACTTGGTGTGTGTTTGATTTCTTGAGTTGGTGTGTGGGAGCTCCTTTGTAGCATATGTATAGCTTTCCTTTGTGCATTTCTTGCATTTGGCATGGCCTATGTAACATGATGTATAGGCATCTTTGTATCTTAGGTTGCATGCATTTTGTATCATATGCATTGTTTAGGAAAAGCTTCTCCTATATACATTGTTCACCATGGAATGATATATATGTCTTTCTGAGCTAGCTTGGTAAGCTATGGTTAGTTTGGCTTAGCTCTTGATAATCTTGGTTTATATCCATGGTTGATGACTATGTTTTTGAAAAATCTCATATGTATGCTCTCTTGTGAGTAAATGCCTTTATATGATCTTGACATATTTTTATGGCTTGGCTATGCTTAATTTGTGGTTGGATAGCTTATTTTGATCATATGGGGCCAAAGGCTCATTTGCCATCATGAATGTTTAGCCCCCATGCTTGATCTTGTGGAGGGGCATAAGTTCCTTTTTGTCGCAAAGACATTTCATGTACCAATTTCAAATCTGAAAATGAAATGTAAATTGCTTGGAAAATGTGCTCCCATGTCATATGTGCTAATTTTAATTTGCTTTGGGTGCTAAACCGTTGCATGATGCCTACCAATGAGAAGTCTCATATATAGAATTAGGCACATGGCTCGGTGGCTTTGACATGACATGAGGTACTTGTGGGTGTTTATGATGGTCTTATGCTTAGAATGGTTGTCCTAGCATGAAGTTTGTGTGGCTTTGCCATTTTGATATGTTTTGATCATGTTTAGGACTTTGCTCATGAGAGGGTAAATTTTCGCAAAACTGCTCAATTCTATCTTAGCTTCATCCAATGGTTGTGAAACTTGGTGATCATGAAGTTGATGTCATTACGAAGCTATAGAGTATCTAACTTGCTCATTTGGATATGTGTAGCATCCTATGTTGAATTTTGTCTATTTGAGAAGCTCTAGGTTGAATTTTTTGCATTTTTGGCTTGATTCATGCATTGTCAACAAGGGGGAGATGTTTGGGCATGTTTTGGCCTACTGAATGCATTTGGAGTGTTTTCAGGTGGTTTCGAGCCATTTCTGGGCTCTGTTGTGCTCCGGTCTGACCGGTTGAGGTCACCGGTCTGACCATCAGAGTGCTGGTCCTGTGCACATGTTGAGCACCGGTCTGACCGGTGGTGTCGACCGGTCTGACCGGTCAGAGCTGAGCTGATGCAGCTGCTCTGTTTCGTCAAGTGGTTTGCATGCATTCGTCCAGGGGGAGTTGTATTGGTTCAGGGGGAGCTTGCATGTGTGCATGGGGAGCTCTTTGTGGTTTTCGAGCTTTGGTTTGATGGTTTGTGCTCTTTGCTTGAGCATGTTTTGTCTCGGATGTGTCGAGCCGTTGCCCTTGCCTAAGGGGTCCGAGACTTGTCTTCTTCAAGTGATCTTGCTCTTTGCCTTTTCTTTGGCTTTCGATCGCTTGTTGGAGTTTCTTTTAGTCGTTTCTTTTCTTTTCTTTTTCTCTTGGTTACCAAAATGTGTGTGTTGTCAATGCACTCATCAAGGGGGAGATTGAGAGCCATGTGTGGTTCGAGGACCGGTGGATGGTCGCTTCCTGGTGTGATGAGTGATTGACAACGTGGTGTGGACTGATTCTTGGCTAAGTATTGCAGGTGCAGGTTGCGGCTTGACTGGTGTTGGTGCAGGTGAAGAACAAGCGCGAAAGGTCGTTGTCGGTGAGGCCTCCAGGTGTTGTATTCTCTTGTCCTTGGCTTGACTCTAGTGCAGAACTCGCAGGCATTCTGAATCCTATCAGCTTCCCATCTGCATCTCTTTCTGGTGGAAACCTTGGTGCCACAGGAGTAATAGATACAGAGCCCTTAGATCTCGACTGACTAAACTCCCCCATGGTTGTTGATGGTGGTAAAGTAGAAGGAGGAGCTATCGTGATGATGCTGGGAGCAGTAGTTGGAATCAGCTGAGCAACCGGCAGCACTTCATTGAATCTCTTGCTGGAAAAAGTCATGCCAGGTTGATAATACGCTGGTCCCTTGTATGAGCTCATGATCTCTTCCCTGAGGACTTCCTTCACGCTATTCTACACTGAATTATTGAAGACAGAAGACTGATTGATCAAAGCTTGATGCATAGCTGCTGTCATCATGTCTTGTAACATTATAGGTTCGGCCTGCATTATAATCTGTGTGGGCCTTGGAAGAGGAACCTTCCTTACTGGCCCTTCTCTGGTGAGGCCGAAGCTGTCCATCAGAAGCCGACATATTCTGTCGTGCAATTCTTGTACTCGGCCTTGTCAGCTTCCTTGAGTTGATCCACAGTAATTGGTTGTATGTTGTCCACATGGACATCTTCGGGCTTTGAGATCTCCTTAGTCATCGTTCGTGATTCTTCGGGTCCCACCGGGCGTGCCAAATGTGTTGATGCAAAAAACAGAATAAAGTTCTTCACTGCAACACGTAACGGATCCCCAGGATATAACAAGGTGTGCCAGCCCACCTGACCTGTTGATCGGCACGGAAAGAGAGTAGATAGTTAAATACGGGTTGATCGGCTGGAGAACCGATGAGCCTTCCAAGCAGGCACAGCGTAACAACCGGATCGGCCGATACGGGAGCAGGCGAAATCGGCCATCCGGTGGGGCAGCTGAAGTGCAAGTATGTTCAGAACGGCTAGATCAGCCGATCTGGTGACGTCAGCAGCGAGACAGATCTGGATCGGCTGTGAGATCGGTACGTCGATGACGCAGTGATAGGTAGTCGATACGATCGAGCCTCGAGCGGGATAAATTGGTGATAAAAGCTAAATAAACAATAATTGGTAAGAAATTTGTAGATCTAGCTGATATCGTTAAGTTGTGAATAAATCTAGACGTAACCACAGTGATGTGCCCGGAGGTTAAAGCCTAGAAAATACTCGGTAAAGCGGTACTCACAAGCCTGCCGGAGGTCAAACGATGCAGCTCGATGAACTCGAAGGACGACACTTGAAGAAACAAGAAAACAAGAAGAAGAAAACTTTTGCTGAAGTCGCTGACTTGAAAGGTAAATTGCAGGAGAAAGTAAAGGTTTTGTGTTTGTTGGTGTGTACCATTTTCTCTGACCACGCAGGGTCGCTATTTATGCCTTGAGGACAACTTGACTTCTTGTCGACTACGATAAAGCTTACTTGACTAAAAGAAACTACAACTACTAAAATTAAATAACTCATGCAAGAGTCGGACTCTCTGACTATCTTTGACCCATTGCCAATTGATGTTGACCTGCCTGAGCCTTTCCCCTATCCTTGGAGTATCCTTCTTTTGTCGCTTTCTCTCCTTTATATCGACCGATTCCCTTCTTTGACTGTTGGCTGGTCTTGTTGACTTTTTTCTCGATCGGCCGATTTTGAATCAGTTGGTTGCTTCTTCTTTCCTTTCTTCTTTCGGCTCTGTAGCTTTCCTGGTGCCTCTTCGCTTCTTACTGATATGTGTCAAAAAACGGTGTCAACAATATTACTGATGTCATCGAGTTATTCTTCTTGCTCCATCCATTCTGTGAATGTCTTGATTGTGTCCTCCCTGTATATGTCTTGATACTCTGGAAAGGAAAGATAAATATATCAGTCATGAGTGCATTGCAAAATCCATGTTTATAATGGGCTTTATCACAACTTACCCTTGGCTTGCTCCTTTGAATGCAGATGAGCTAGCCAATCTTTGTATGCATCTAATTCATACTCATCAACGACTTCTTCATGATGTGGGCACACTGATCTGGATTTTATTGGTGTTATGGCCACACAAGGTTCCTGTATAGGATCCCTCGACACAACTAACTTGATCTCCCTCTCTGCCTCGCACGTATCTAGCATTATAGATACATCAACCTCATAGTCGAGCTCCCTAAGTTTTGCTGCCACAGGAACATCATCACTTCTTTCCTTGTAATAGATGTAGTCCTTGGGTCGATACCCCAATCTTTTTTATTTGAGTGATGTTAAGTTATCAAGTGTGATAATGCTCTTAACACAACTATATCTCTTGTGAATATCTTCCTCATCCACACCCCCCTTACAAAGGATATACACCATCAATTTATCCCCCGTACTGCAAATGTAGCAATCATGTGTATTTCAAAAAGATTCGTCGCAATCAACAAATAAATAATAGTAATGTTATGTGTGATATAAATTGATAAATAAAATTAAAACAGAAAAATGGGGAGGGAAAAATAATCGAACTCGTGACCTCCTCATAATATTGCAAAGGCATAATCACAATCCATTGTGCTACAAGTTGAATTTATAGTATATAGTTCCACCCTATCCACAGCCGGCCGCACCCCAGCCGCGCCCCAGGCACAGCCGGCTTCAGCTCAGCCACGCCGAGCCGTACAACAGCCTCAGCCAGCCGCGTCACGGCCCCGGCCGACCACACAGTTTCTTGTAGTGATGTGAATTTCTCAAATTTAGAAATTTGGAATTTAATTAATTCAATCTAACTTGAATGGGGAAGTGACCCAAACAATAGATGTACGTCTCGATAAGTTCTTTGACTATTGCACTTCAATTATTTGTAGTAAATAATGTGCACAAATGCATGAATTATAGGGTAGCAGTAGCGTGGTATGATCGACGATCCCGAAAATGACGTACCTGTTCTGGGTCTTGTCTGAGATGAAGGTACCCATTGCTATGGTTGTTGGCCGGCGTGGTCGCCTGAATGTTCGGCGGCCGAATAGTGTGGTGTTCTTTGGGATAAAGGTGACCCAAAGAGCGAAGTCGTCGCCCTAGGCCGCCTGCTGGACATGTCAGGTTCAGTTGCCATCATAGATGTTGGTGTAAACAGTGGGGGTAGCATTGCCGACGCCGACGTAGGCGTGTGCTGCGTTGCCGACGAGGAACGGGTCCCCCTTGCCGCCTTGCTGGACGTCGGCATCATCTTCGCGTGCGTGGTGGAAGGCGAGAAGCAACTTGGCGTCGCCTGTCGTTGAGTATTCCTAAGTGATCGAGATCTAGATTGATTTTGCGAGGGGATTAGGGAGGGGAAGACGCACGACAACGTGAGCCCATTGATTGTAGCGCGGTAGTTTGGAGCTTCGTAAAAAATTTCGGATGGAAAAAGAGGCACCACTTTCCAAATCGTTGGCTACAAAATTTTCGGAATGCTTGGCGTATTTGAGGAGTGTGTTTTCGTGTGTCCTACCGTCATTCGGTCCCACTTAGTTTAATTTATATTTGTAATTAAAGACGATTTCATTGAACTTAATCAAGTTTTATTAAAAATGTTCCTAGAAAAATTGAACTAGTTAACTATTTAACTACTTAACTACACCCAGATGACACAAAATCATCCATAAATTTTCCAACACTTAACATGCATGACATGAGGTATTATTGAAATTTCTATAGGACTCCAAACCTCATGTTTTGCGTAGTCATAGATGTACATAATACAACCAATTAGCGATTTTGGTGCCATAGTACCCCTATTGCACCCAAATTAGTGGTGTTGCCTAAACATTTCGTGCTATTAGGGGGAAAACCTTGTAGTGACAATTTCCAACAAGGGTTAGTCCACATACTTGCAACCAAGATCTATGAAAGCATCAACTCTAAAGTTCATCAATCAAAACTCGACACTAGGTCTCGTTTTGACTAAAGAATACAATTTTAACCTAAGCATCATGCGTAATTTAGAAAAGGTCTATCAATGTATAGCATGCACATGCATTCAAACCTGAGCAAATGAACATAGAAGAAGGAAGCATTGCATGCATGAACAAGCTATTATCAAAAGGGACATAAACATTGAAGGACTGGATTGGGCGACCAGAGAGGGGGGAGTGAATGGTAGCCGATAAAAATTCTTCTTGAAAGAGATAGCTCCTCTAGCGAGATGAACACGACCGAAACCCAAAGTCATTTCCCCCACAAAATCCTAAAGTTTGCCAAGACCACGTAGCCATTGGAGTGCTACTGATCCTAGGAACAAACCACACTTCCAACCAAAGCTACCACACACAAAGGACTACGGAAACAACATGAAGCGTCTCTGCCCAGCAGGGGCGGTCAGACCGCGTTTGCTTGGGAAAACCAAACTGACCAAAACCCACCAAACGAACTCGAAACACTCCAAGATTTCACTTGGAACCTCCTCTGATCAAGGTGAACATGGTCCCAGAGGAAAACACAGGAAAAACCAAACTTCACCTCGACCTGGCCTAGGGCGGTCAGACCGCCCTTCTTACGCGGTTAAACCGTCTGGCTCCAGAAACTCGAGCGCGGGTCAACCCTCAACTTCCCATCGATCGATCTCCCGATTCACCTCACGGATTGCAGCGAAACTTCAGGGATAGCTGGGTCACCTCCTGGACGACCTCTCCACCAACGTATATCCACAGAAATGCTCTCAATCAAAGGGAATCACGAATCAAAGGCCTCTAGGTCATGAACTTGAGGAACCACGAAAACCACCAAAATCGAAGACCTTCCCACGGATTTGCTAGGGCAAAATCACCAAGAAAAGAGGCACAAGGTCCTCATGTGTGATACCCAACCAGAATCCCGCAAAGAAATGCCTCCAACAACTCACCACGAATTTCCCAAGAAAAGGCTCCGAAAATCCACCAAAATAGCCATGGGAAAACCAAGCAAATCACCAAGAGAGACAAGGATGAACTCCAAACCTTCCATACATTCTGAGGAAAGATTCTTTACAAAGAGGCTAGCAATCTCCCTTCATCCTACCCTCTTCTAGATTTGCAATGAGCTCTAGCTAGCCTATGGAAACAAAGAGAAGGAAAACCAAAGGGGCAAATGAGCTAGGGTTCCAAGAGTTGGCTACCATCTCCCACCTCAAAGAGTTTATATGGGCAGTGTCGAATGACCAAACTACCCCTAGTTACATAACACTAAGACACACGCCACCAAGGGCAATTTGGGAATCCTTTTCGTTTCTCCATCGGAGATGCACATCGACCGTAGCTCACTTCAACTCCACGCAAGCCTTGCGACCATGCTGCGTGTCCTCCGCTTCGAAGCTTCCCGGCGAACCACGGCCCACGCGGTCAGACCGCCCCTCCTAGGTGGTCAAATCGCCCTGGCCAAGTGGTTAGACTGGCCTGGGTTGGCCTCAAGTCCCATCGCGTTTTTGGTCTTGGGTTTGTGGCTCAGCCAAGTAACCTGTTTTGTGGCCAAACCACTGCAAACCCCGCGGACTTAGTGCAGCATCCACGCCAATCCCACTCATGACTTGGCCGCCACAGTCATCCTGGCTCGGTGTTGGTTTTGTGGCCAAACCAACAAACCCTGCGTGCAAGCTTCAGTTGTTAGCTGCTACCTTGCATCGGCTCCTTGTTCCCGACCTCGTCTTGCTCTTCTTGCCAGCATACGGCCCGCACTTGATCCCGTCGGCCACCGGGTCCCTCGAACGAAGCCTACTTGTCTCTCCACTCCTCGGAGGTCACACAGACACAGACCTTTCACGCTTGTTCTTCACCTGCACCACGCGAACCAAGCCGCAACCTGCACCTGCAGTACTAGGCCAAGAGTCAGTCCAAACCACGTTGTGAATGACTCGTCACTAAGGAGCGACCATCCACCGGTCCACATTGTCAATCTCCCCTTGATGAGTGCATTGACAACACACATAGTAACCCATGATGAAAAAGAAAGAAAAAGAAATGAAACGAACAAAAACTCAATCAAGTGATCCAAAAGCCAAACAAAGGTGAAAACCTGATCACATGAAAGCCAAAGTCTCGGTCCCCTAGGGCAAGGGCAATGCTCAACACAACCGAGACAAAATCCAAAGCTCACAAGGAGCAAACCACCAAAGCAAGAACTCAAACGACACAAGGAGGTCCCTCTGAACACATGCAGGATCCCCCAAAGCAAATGCAACTCCCCCTGAACACATGCATGCAAAGAACCACTTGCAAATGCATGACAAAGATGAAGGACCGAATCGGGCTACCAGAGAGGGGGGGAGTGAATGGGCTACCAAAAATTCTTCCCTAAGGTCGAACTCGGCCTATACCCCGATTGCCACTCCACGAATCCGTGCACACAAAGGAAGCTTCGAACAAGGCACACACAAGCCTAGAAGATCAACCAAGAAGCCTAGGTTGAACATGATGTAGGAAGAGGAGTTTTCAATGCCGCCTCAAGAGAAACAAACCTAGTGTGAGATTCATCTAGCCTAGCATGCAAAATAGGACATGATGTACAAGCTCCTAACAAAGCTGGCCTAGACTTCAATTCATCACACTCAATCCTAACAACATCTAGTTCCTCCAAAGTAGAGGCATGCTTCTCCTTGAGAGCAGTCAAGTCAGCAAGAAAAACTGAACAATCACCACAATCAATTTCATCCGACACAACAGGAGCAGACTTCAAAGCAGCTATCTCATTTCTGGCATCCACAAGCAAGGATTCAAGTTCAGCTACCTTGTCCTTAGCATCACCCAACAAAGACCTGAATTCCCTCTTCTCCTTGTTGGTCTTTCTAAGCACATCATCATGGTTGTCAAGCAAATCATTCAGCCTAGCATTCTCCTCTAGCAAGAAGTTGGGATCATTCTGTACCTCTTCCTCGGAGTCGGAGTTCGAGTCCGAGCTGTGCCTCCCACCCTTCTTGGAGTGCGCCATGCCGCAAAAGCCTCCTTGCGCGACGAAGCTCAGGCCGGTGATGTTCTTGCCCGTGTACCGCTTGTCCTTGCGCTTCTCTTGCTCTTCCTCGCTGCTCGAGTCGGAGGAAGCATCACTTGATGTCGAGTCGATGTCACTCGCTCCGGCCACCATCGCTCGAGCGGTCGTCCTCTTGTGGCCGCCACTCTTATTGTGCCTTCTCTCGCTCTTGTCCTTGTGCTTGTCCTTGTAGTCGTTCCGGGAGCGGTGCTTGTTGTAGTTGTGCTTGGGCTTGCCCTTGTAGTCGTTCTTGATCTCCATGGCTTCAGGGCATTCGGCGATGAAGTGCCCGTGCTTCCCACACCGATAGCACATCCCCGAGCTCCGCCTTGCATTCTTACGGTTCTCGTACATCCGCCCAAACCTCTTTCTCAACAAGGCAAGATCGTCCTCGCTCAGCACATCAAAGTCCTCATCTGGCAAGGACACAAGACAAGACAAAGAGAAACCACCAGAGTTAGTGTTAGTCCTCGATCGTGAGACGAGAGCCAAACTATGAGGATCAGTGGAGCTCTCGCTCTTGGCTCTCAAGCCACGATCGACCTCTGAAGACCTGAGCTTGGAGAACAGCTCATCAAGCGAAAGCGTATCATACGCGCTCGACTCCTCAATGGCCTCGATCTTGGCTTCCCACACGGACCTATCCAGGGCATGCAAAAGCATGATAGCTTGATCATGATCCGTGTATGGGAGCACTGTCACATTGGCCCTCATGTTGTTGACAATGCAAGTGAAGCGCTGAAACATAGCATTGGTCGACTCACCGGGGAGATGAGTGAAGTTCTCGTATTCTCTCCGGTAAGTGGTGAACATACGGGCTTGCACTTGGGCATTGCTAACATGAGCATTCTTCAACTTGAACCAAATCTTTCCGGCCACATCCTCTCCGTACACTCGATCAAACTCTGAGGCACAGAGAGCATGGAACAAGTAATCAACGGCCTTGCTGTTGGCCTCAAACATGTCCCGCGATCCTGGAAGCAGAAAACTATCTGGGATGACATAATTAGGATTCTGAGTGACCTCCCAGATAAGAGTTCCCTTCCCACGCAAAAACGCGCCCATGCGCCTCTCCCACATCGGGTAGTTCTTTCCATCGAAGTGCTGAGGACCCGACCCCTTGCCGTAATCGCCCATCTTTGGATCTTAGATTGGTTAGAATCACAAAGATCCGTAACCGGCTCTGATACCAATTGAAGGACCGAATCGGGCGACCAGAGAGGGGGGAGTGAATGGGAGCCAATAAAAATTATTCCCTAAGGTCGAACTAGGCCTATACCCCGATTGCCACTCCACGAATCCGTGCACACAAAGGAAGCTTCGAACAAAGCACACACAAGCCTAGAAGATCAACCAAGAAGCCTAAGAGCAAAGAGCGGAAGCACCGAAGCAAGAATCAAAGAACACGAGCACTGCTGCGAAGCCCCTGGCGGACTGTCCGGGGTGACCGGGCGGACCGTCCGCGAGGAGGGCGCGGACAAAAACGTCTCGAACCACCAGTAGCGCACCCCCGAAATTCGGACCGTCCGTGGAGGCACCGCGGACCGTCCGTCAGAAATCAAGGTATATGAAACTCTTCCCCTTGTTTTCATGAAAAATGCATGTCAAAGCACATATACAGTCTACCAAGCTTCTCAAATATACAAGGAGCACAACAAAATGCTACAAATGAGACATAGAGCAAGCAAAGTAGACATGGTGTAGTTAGCACATTGCCATCAAGAAGGTAGAGACATATAAGCATGTGACATGGCTAAAAGCAATTTTAAGCAATATTCACAAAGAAATATGCATCTCATGAGCAAGATCCTATCCATATCAATTTGAACATAAAGGCACTAGGTCATTCAAAGTTTATGCAAGATAACAAATTCTCATCACAAGATCATTATAAACGCCCACAAGCTACTCAAGTCATGTTAAAGCCACCGAGCCATGTGTCTACTTCTTAAAATGAGACTTCTCATGGTAGACAAGCATGCTACGGTTTAGCACCCAAGATATGAATATCAAACCATAAAAACATGATTAGGAGCTCATTTTTCAAGCATAAGGCAACTCACACACCAATTTCATTTTCAAGTTTAAACATGGTACATGAAGTGCCTTTGCGGCAAAAAGAAGCTTATGCTCCTTCCCAAGCAAGCACAAGGGCTAAACATTTACAATGACAAAGGATCTTTGACCCCAAGCAAAGAGAATATGATCCTCAAGCACAAACTGAGCATGATATAAGCATTTAAGCACAAATTGAGCATAGACAAGCATCTACTCATGAGAGAGGCAGTTTTATCATTTTCACAAACAAAATGCTATCTCATCATACATATATGGCAAAACCAACAAGAGCATAGCATTCACATCCACAAGCTACCAATCATGCACATATCTCATCCATAGCACATCAGTGATCAAAGTATATAAGAGAAGCTCATTCCTAGCTCAAGTGATCCAAAAATGGCTATCCTACCAGGTTTTGTACAGAAGGTAAAATGCATGAAGGAAATGCAACAAAATGAACATATGGTACAAGAGAAGCTCCAAGACCCAAGCTAGAAAGGAAAGCATACCCCAAGCTCACCTCGCAAGCGAGTGAAAGTGGCTTGGTCAAGTGGTTTGGTGAAACTGTCAGCTAGCTGGTCTTGGGTAGGAACATAGGACAAAGATATGTTTCCCTTCTCCACATTGTCTCGCAGGAAGTGGTACCTCACTTCTATGTGTTTCGTTTTGGAGTGGAGGACAGGATTTTTGGCTACGCTTATGGCACTGGTGCTGTCACAGAAAAGTGGAACCTGGGAGCACTCCTCACCAAAGTCACTCATGGTGTAGGTCATCCAAAGCAGCTGGGAACAACAACTAGCAGCATCTACATACTCAGCCTCGGTGGTGGACTGGGCTACACTCGATTGCTTGCGAGATGACCAAGAGACCAAAGAAGAACCCAAGAACTGACAACACCCAGAAGTGGACTTGCGATCCAATCGACACCCAGCGAAATCCGCATCAGAAAAGCCATGAAGCCTGAGTGTCGAGGAGGCAGAGTACCACAAACCAAACTCAGGAGTGTAGTTCAAATACCTGAAGATCCGCTTGACGGCCTGCCGATGTGAAGTCCTCGGTGAAGCATGAAAACGAGCGCACAGACACACACTGAACTGTATGTCCGGCCTCGTCGCCGTCAAGTAGAGGAGGGAGCCGATCATGCTCCGGTACTCCTTCTGGTCCACGGGTTTGCCGTCCTCGTCCGCATCCAGAGTCGTAGTCGTACTCATCGGTGTAGTCAGCGGCTTGGAGTCGTTCATGCCAAACTTCTTCACCATGTCCCTGGTGTACTTCACCTAATGTACGAAGGTCCCGTCCTTGCACTGCTTAATCTGGAGACCCAAGAAAAACTGCAGCTCGCCCATCATGGACATCTCAAATTCCCTGCTCATAGTCTCCTTAGCCACGACAAAGGCTAGAAGGATCCTAATTGCCTCCAAACGAGCCACAGGAGCAAATGTCTCCTCATAGTCTATCCCCTCCTTCTGGTTGTAACCCTGCGCCACCAACCTCGACTTGTTTCTCACAACCATCCCATTCTCACCCTCTTTGTTCTTCCACAACCACTTGGTTCCTATGGGATGGCAAATTGGCGGTGGATCAACTAACACCCAGACTTGGTTTCTCTCAAAGTTTTCCAACTCCTCATGCATGGAATTCACCCAATTCTCATGAGACAAAGCGTGTCAAATATCTTTGGGCTCAAACGACGCAACAAAGGCAGAATGAGCGAAATGAGAAGTATTCCTTGATCTCGACCGTGTAGTGCGTTCATGAAGGTCACCAATGATGGTCGTCGGTGGGTGATCAACTTGTACTCGCCGAGGAGCCTCACGTCTGGACACAACCTCCCCCTTAGCAGCAGCCTCCACTCGAACAGCCTCAGTCGTAGTGGGTGTAGGGGATGGTCCGTCCTCGATCGTCGTCATAGTAGTGGAAGTAGTACGTACACGATCAGCCGCTGGAGCATCACCACAATCATCGTCGTCGTCTCCCTCTCCATCCTTCACATCCTCAAAGATCCTCGCTCCAATTTCTTTGTCACCTGCACACTCAAAAGCAGAAGAGATACATGGCTGTGTCTCATCGAAGGTTACCTCGCAAGTCTCCATGGTTCGGTTAGTGTCAAGGTTGAGCACACGATATGCTCTAGAATGAATTGCATAACCAAGGAAAATCCCATCCGAACATCGAGACTCAAACTTATCCAACTTGCCCTTCTTCAGAATGAAACACTTGCAGCCAAAAGCTCTAAAGTGACTCACCTTGGGTTGTCGGCCATGCATCAGCTCATAAGAGGTCTTCTTCTTAAAGGCACGAAGGAAGATGCGATTTGAGACATAGCAAGCGGTATTGACCGCCTCGGCCCAGAAACGCCTAGGAGTCCTATGCTCATCAAGCATCGTCCTGGCCATCTCACAAAGGGTCCGGTTCTTCCTCTCCACTACACCATTCTGGCAAATGACGTATGGAGAAGAGTACTGATGATCAAGACCAAGATCACTGCAAAAGGCATCAAAATGAGAGTTCTTGAACTCTGTGCCATTGTCACTGCGTATAGCTCGAATGGCATCACCATGTCTCTCATTCTTCAACCTCAAGATCAAGTCTCGAACAAAGCCAAATGTCTCACTCTTATCCTCCAAGAAGAAAACCCAAGAGTACCTCGAAAAGTCATCAACAACCACAAGAACATACCACTTCCCACCCGCAGAGCGAACACGAGCTGGCCCAACCAAATCCATATACAACAGCTCACAAGGTCGCTCGGTCATGACAGAAGTCAGAGGGGCGTGAGAAGCGGCAACCATCTTTCCATGCCGACAAGAAGCACAAACCAAATCCTTCTCGAATTTCAACTTAGGCAATCCTCGGACCAGATCAAGACCACTCAAGCGGGAAAGCAACTCAAAGCTCAAGTGTCCCAATCTCCTATGACATTTCCAAAGCTCAGCTGAAACGCCAGCAACAAAGCATCGAGGAGGACCAATAGACTGGGAAAAATCAGCACGAAAGATTTGACCCTCGGGGACGATCATACAGACAAGATCACCTCGAGAATCAAGCACACGAGAAGCACCTGACTTGAAACGGACCTCAAAACCTTCGTCAAGTAATTGAGATACTGACAACAGGTTGAAACCAAGTGACTTGACTAGGGCCACACTTCTTAAGGTCACCTTGCTACTCACCTTCACCATACCTTCAGCAAGCACTCGTCCTCTCCCATTGTCCCCGAAAGTGATGTACTCCCTCGTACTCACCGGGGTGAGGCTGGAGAACCACCCACGATCTCTGGTCATGTGTCTTGAGCAACCGGAGTCGATCAACCAAAAGTTCTCCAAGCCTCCCACCTGCAATCAAAAATGAGGACGAGAATGAGCAAGCGACTCAACACTGGGGTTAGTACCAAAAGAGTCAAACCAGTGCTGAGCCATTTGCTCAAAAGAAGGGTTAGCAAAAATCCATCCTCCCAAAACCTCTAGGCGGAGCCCTTCACGCCTACCACCAAAGGACCTGTCACGTCTCTCTGGAGGAGTACGCGCACCACGAGGGGGAAAACGTGGCCCGTAGTCCATCTGAGACCCAAAGCTCCGATCGTGCCTCCCAAACTCGTAACGGCCATGAGAAGGAGCACGTCGAGCCAACTCACCACGCCCAAACCCAACACGCCTATCTCTCTGAGGGAACACACCTCTACGTCCACCTCCACAAGTGGGAACTGTCCTCACAAACACATCACCCCTAGGTAGAGGCCCTCTACGAGGCTCAGGCACACCACGAGCAAGGTGGTACCTGTCCTTGTTTTCCATCTCCCTAGCAAACCGCTCATCCCTCTTCCTCCGGAAACAGAACTCATCCTTGTGCCCATCCCTCCCACAATACTCACAATGGAAGCGGATTGGCACTGGCTTAGGCTGTGGCTTCTCTACAAGCTTCTCTCCAGCTTTCTCTCCTGTATTCCCATCAAAGACACTCCCCTGAGTGCTCACAAACTTGATGGGTTTTTGGTAGTTTTCAGCTTTGTGGGGGAACACTGGAGGATCTGGGGTTGTGTCTAGCTTGTTTCTGAGATGGTTTGGCTTGGGTGCAAATTTGTTCATTGGTGTGGTATGTGGTGGAATGGGGATCTCTCCGGCTTTCTCTTCTCCCTCACCACTCTTCTCACCACACTTGTCAGCCCCCAACGCCTGACCATCAAACCTCTTGAACTGAGCCAACATCATACTCAATTGTGGCTCATGCCCAGACAACCACCCCATCATTTTTCTCAATTCATCATTTTCATCCTGCAGACGATCAACATAGTTTGCAAGTTCCATGTTTTTCAAAGCATGCATTTCACAGGTTGAACATGATGTAGGAAGAGGAGTTTTCAATGCCGCCTCAAGAGAAACAAACCTAGTGTGAGATTCATCTAGCCTAGCATGCAAAATAGGACATGATGTACAAGCTCCTAACAAAGCTGGCCTAGACTTCAATTCATCACACTCAATCCTAACAACATCTAGTTCCTCCAAAGTAGAGGCATGCTTCTCCTTGAGAGCAGTCAAGTCAGCAAGAAAAACTGAACAATCACCACAATCAATTTCATCCGACACAACAGGAGCAGACTTCAAAGCAGCTATCTCATTTCTGGCATCCACAAGCAAGGATTCAAGTTCAGCTACCTTGTCCTTAGCATCACCCAACAAAGACCTGAATTCCCTCTTCTCCTTGTTGGTCTTTCTAAGCACATCATCATGGTTGTCAAGCAAATCATTCAGCCTAGCATTCTCCTCTAGCAAGAAGTTGGGATCATTCTGTACCTCTTCCTCGGAGTCGGAGTTCGAGTCCGAGCTGTGCCTCCCACCCTTCTTGGAGTGCGCCATGCCGCAAAAGCCTCCTTGCGCGACGAAGCTCAGGCCGGTGATGTTCTTGCCCGTGTACCGCTTGTCCTTGCGCTTCTCTTGCTCTTCCTCGCTGCTCGAGTCGGAGGAAGCATCACTTGATGTCGAGTCGATGTCACTCGCTCCGGCCACCATCGCTCGAGCGGTCGTCCTCTTGTGGCCGCCACTCTTATTGTGCCTTCTCTCGCTCTTGTCCTTGTGCTTGTCCTTGTAGTCGTTCCGGGAGCGGTGCTTGTTGTAGTTGTGCTTGGGCTTGCCCTTGTAGTCGTTCTTGATCTCCATGGCTTCAGGGCATTCGGCGATGAAGTGCCCGTGCTTCCCACACCGATAGCACATCCCCGAGCTCCGCCTTGCATTCTTACGGTTCTCGTACATCCGCCCAAACCTCTTTCTCAACAAGGCAAGATCGTCCTCGCTCAGCACATCAAAGTCCTCATCTGGCAAGGACACAAGACAAGACAAAGAGAAACCACCAGAGTTAGTGTTAGTCCTCGATCCTGAGACGAGAGCCAAACTATGAGGATCAGTGGAGCTCTCGCTCTTGGCTCTCAAGCCACGATCGACCTCTGAAGACCTGAGCTTGGAGAACAGCTCATCAAGCGAAAGCGTATCATACGCGCTCGACTCCTCAATGGCCTCGATCTTGGCTTCCCACACGGACCTATCCAGGGCATGCAAAAGCATGATAGCTTGATCATGATCCGTGTATGGGAGCACTGTCACATTGGCCCTCATGTTGTTGACAATGCAAGTGAAGCGCTGAAACATAGCATTGGTCGACTCACCGGGGAGATGAGTGAAGTTCTCGTATTCTCTCCGGTAAGTGGTGAACATACGGGCTTGCACTTGGGCATTGCTAACATGAGCATTCTTCAACTTGAGCCAAATCTTTCCGGCCACATCCTCTCCGTACACTCGATCAAACTCTGAGGCACAGAGAGCATGGAACAAGTAATCAACGGCCTTGCTGTTGGCCTCAAACATGTCCCGCGATCCTGGAAGCAGAAAACTATCTGGGATGACATAATTAGGATTCTGAGTGACCTCCCAGATAAGAGTTCCCTTCCCACGCAAAAACGCGCCCATGCGCCTCTCCCACATCGGGTAGTTCTTTCCATCGAAGTGCTGAGGACCCGACCCCTTGCCGTAATCGCCCATCTTTGGATCTTAGATTGGTTAGAATCACAAAGATCCGTAACCGGCTCTGATACCAATTGAAGGACCGAATCGGGCGACCAGAGAGGGGGGGAGTGAATGGGAGCCAATAAAAATTATTCCCTAAGGTCGAACTAGGCCTATACCCCGATTGCCACTCCACGAATCCGTGCACACAAAGGAAGCTTCGAACAAAGCACAAACAAGCCTAGAAGATCAACCAAGAAGCCTAAGAGCAAAGAGCGGAAGCACCGAAGCAAGAATCAAAGAACACGAGCACTGCTGCGAAGCCCCTGGCGGACTGTCCGGGGTGACCGGGCGGACCGTCCGCGAGGAGGGCGCAGACAAAAACGTCTCGAACCACCAGTAGCGCACCCCCGAAATTCGGACCGTCCGTGGAGGCACCGCGGACCGTCCGTCAGAAATCCGACCACGCGGACTGTCCGTGAGACCCTCGTGGACCGTCCGCCAAACTCCTTGCAACCAAAGCCGAGGGACGAAACGGATCAAAAAGAAGACGCGCAAGAACACGCGAAGAACACGAAGAACAGCTGGGCTGTCAGGGCCTCGCGGACCGTCCGCGTGGACCTCGCGGACTGTCCACCAGGTGCGGACAGAGCAGAAAAACGCCCGTCCCCGAAAGTCAACTTCACCTTTCCTTCACCAGATCTCCCAAACGGTTGAAGCTCTTGAGACAAGATTTTGGGGAGGTGAAAAGCGTCACACAAGGATGCTATGCCCCAAAAATCTCGACTCCTAAGCCACTAAATCACCGGGAATCGCAGATCAACCGAACCACCACAATGAACTCGGACACAAACCAAAAACACACGAATCGAAGGCTCTCCACAGCGTTTGAGGGGTCAAGATCACACACAAAGATGCGCAAGCCATCCACCCATGATCCCCTCAAAGAAATCCGTGAAGAAACGCCTCCAAAATCACGAATCGAGCCAAGAACGAAAACTCCCAATAATAGTCCCAAAAATGACACGAAAATCACAGAGGACTAGGAGATCACCGGGACGCCGAGTGCTTCCATACATCCAGAGGTCAGATTCTGTACAAGAGTCTAGCCTAAGGAATCCAGAGGAAAAGAAGTAGTTCAGAGAAAATCTACCGGGGGAGAAAACCCTAGGAAGCAAGAGAGAGAGAGAGATGCCACCAACCTCTCCGCTAGTTATATGAAGTTCATCGGAGGGAGGTAAATGACCACGCTACCCCTACTGCATAACTGAAGATACAACCCCTCAGGGGCATTTTGGTCAAGTCTTCATTGAGCGGACACGCTTCCACCGAGGCCTTGCTTAGCTTCAATGCAAGCCCCACGATCATGCCACGTGCCCCCCGCCTCGAAGCTTCCCGAAGCTCCCGGATCACCATCTCCGTCGCCTTGGGCCTCCGGGCTTGGTTTTGAGGCCCAAACCAAGAAACCGTCCACCAGATGGTTTTGTGGGCAAACCACCAAACTCCGCGTGCAAGCTTCGGGCTTCAACCGCTACCTTGCACCGGCCCATGTTCACGACTTCAGCCCACCAGTCTTGCACCGCACGGCTCGCACTTGACCCCATCGGCCACCGGGTCCATCGAACCAAGCCTACTTGCCACTCCATCACCCGGAGGCCGTCACGGCTCAGGCCTTTCGCGCTTGTTATTCACCTGCACCGACATGAGTCAAGCCGCAACCTGTACCTGCACACTTAGCCAACCATCAGTCCACACAACGTTGTCAATCACTCATCACTAAGGAGCGACCCTCCACTGGTCCTCGGACACACCTGGTCCTCAAAAGATCAAAACTTGCTCTACACTGGCCAGGCCGGTCAAACCGCCTGGCCAGTCACATTTCAGGCAGGGGCGGTCAGACCGTCCTATGTGACCGCCCTGACAAAACATGGTTCGAAAATTGCCGAAACAACCTGAAAAACCTTCTAAACATGCCTGGATGCATTTTTCATGCACAAACTTCTCCCCCTTGTTGATAATGCATGAATCAAGGCATATTTTGGAAAAATTCAACCTAGAGCTTCTCAAATAGACAATGAGCACCACAAAATGCTACAAGTGAGCAGATAAGCAAGCAAGACATTCCACGGTTCCGTAAAAGCATAACCATCAAGATAGTAAAGCTATATAGGTATATGACAAAGGCATGAACAAGTTTAGCAATTTTGCGAAAAATTTCCCTCTCATGAGCAAAGACCTAAACATGAGCAAAACATGCCAAAGTGAATCTAGATCACACAAACTTCATTCTAGGTCCCACATTCTCATCACAAGATCATTGCAAACACCCACAAGCATCTCATGCCATGTTAAAGCTACCGAGCCATGTGTCTACTTCTTAAAATGAGACTTCTCATTGTAGACAACAAGCAACAGTTTAGCACCCAAATTAATTGTAATTTAAAGCATTTATGACATGAATCAAATGAGAGCATAACTTCAAGCATGGGCCTTTCATACCAATTTCATTTTTCAAAATTAAGCACAAAATGGTACATGAAGTGCCTTTGCAGTAAAAAGAAGCTTATGCTCCCCCACAAGTTATCACATGGGCTAAACATTCATAATGACAAATGGGTCTTTGACCCCCAAGTGAAAAGAATTAGCTATCCAAGCACAAAATAAGCATGATCAAGACCACCAAAGCACACTAAGATCATGAAAGGCTTAAACTCACAAGAGAGGGTTTTATCCTAGCATTTTGAAAATATAGCCATCTCAACACACATATATAGCAAAACTATCAAGAGCATAGCTATCCATCACTAGTCCATATCAAACATGCTCAAAAGCTCACAACTAGCATATCATGGTCATCAATGTATATAGGAGAAGCTCATCCTACCAAAATGCATATGATACAAATCCAAACAACCTAAGATACAAAGATGCCTATACATCATGATACAAGTGCAATGTAATACAAAAAGTAAATATGATACATATGCTACAAAAGAGCTCCCACCACCAACTCAAGAAAGCAAACACACACCGAGCTCACCCCGCAAGCGGGTGAAAGTAGCTTGATCAAGTGATTTGGTAAAGATACCGGCTAGTTGGTTTTGAGTGGGCACATAGATCAAAACAATCTTTCCCTCTCCACATCGTCTCTTAGGAAATGGTACGTCACCTCAATATGCTTGGTTTTGGAGTGGAGAACAAGGTTTTTGGCTGCACTTATGGCACTGGTGCTATCACAAAAGAGTGGGACATGGGTACACTACTCACCAAAGTCGCTCATAGTGTAGGTGATCCATAGGAACTGGGAACAACAACTGGCTGCAGCTACATACTCAGCCTCTGTAGTGGACTAGGCTACACTGGATTGCTTGCGGGATGACCAAGACACCAAAGAAGATCCAAGAAACTGACAAGTACCAGAGGTAGACTTGCGATCCAAACGACACCCAGCAAAGTCAGCATCTACAAACCCATGAAGGTGGAGTGTCGAGGACGTAGAATACCAAAGACCAAACTAAGGAGTGTAGTTCAAATACTTGAAAATGCTCTAGACAGCCTGCCGATGCAAAGTCCTCGGTGAAGGCTGAAAACAAGCGCACAGACATACGCTGAACTGTATGTCTGGACTCATCGCCGTCAAGTAGAGGAGGGAGCTGATCATGCTCCTGTACTCCTTCTGGTCCACAGGTTCACTATCCTCATCAGTGTCTAAAGCTGTAGTCATACTCATCAGTGTCGCCATCAGCTTGGAATCATCCATCTTGAACTTCTACACAATGTCCTTGGTGTACTTTGCTTGATGCACAAATGTCCCATCATCGACATCTCAAATTCTCTGCTCATATCCTATGCAAACCTAGCAACCAAAGTGTGAGACGAGCGGCCAAAGATAATATCATCCACATACACATGCACGATAAGGATGTCATCGCCCTACCCGAGAGAAAGAGAGTCTAATCTACTACCCCCCCAATCACAAACCCCTTGTAGAAAAGGAACTTTCTCAACCTCCCATACCACGCCCTGGGTGCTTGTTTTAGGACATAAATTGCTTTTATGAGTTTCTACACTTGGTGGGAAACCTCACACCCAAAACTCGGGGGTTGCCTCACATACACTTCTTCCTCTAACATCCCATTCAGAAGGCACTCTTTACATCCATTTGGTACAATTTGAACCCTTTAGCAACGACAAATGCTAGAAGGATTCGAATTGCCTCCAAACAGACCACCGGAGCAAAGGTTTCCTCACAGTCTATCCCCTCCTTCTGATTATACCCCTGGGCAACCAACCTCGACTTATTTCTCACAATCTCCCCATTTTCACCCTCTTTGTTTTTCCACACCCATTTTGTCCTTATAGGTTTGCAATTTCGGGGAGGCTCAACCAACTCCCACACCTAATTCCTCTCAAAGTTCTCAAGCTCCTAATGCATAGCGTTGACCTAGTTCGGATCAGAAAGTGCGTGTCCAATATCCTTGGGCTCAAAAGACACGACAAATGCAGAATGAGCGAAATGAGAGTACTTCTGTGACCTGGACCATGTAGTGCATTCATGAAGGTCACCTATGATCCTCAAGGGTGGATGATCCAACTGTACACACTGGGGAGCCTCACACCTGGAGATAACCTCCCCCTCAGCAGCAGCTTCCACTCGAACTCCATCAGTCACCGTAGGAGTAGGGGATGGGCCATCCTCGATCGTCGTCATTGTAGTGGAAGTAGTAGGTACACGGTCAGCTACGGGGACACCACCACCATCTTCATCATCTCCATATTCTTGCACCACCTCTTCAAAGATTTCCTCACCAAATTCATCATTACCTGCACATTCAAAGACCAAAGAACTACGCGGCTGTGTCTCGTCGAAGGTAGTTTTGCATGTCTCCACGATTTGGTTAGTGATAGAGGCGGAGTGCCCGATCTTTCAGTGAATGGAGATAACTTCGATTTGGTGGAAGTCGACCCTCACGATCCGACTACGACGAGTCGAAGCGCCAATGCAATCGCTGAACCAACTCCCGATGGTTACCAACCTTGTCGGCACAAGATCAGCCTGATCACGAAGATCAATTCCTGTACACAATCGAAGAACGAACAAGAATCTAAGGCGAGCAATCTTAATATCACTCGAAGGTGGAGTTCTAAATCACAGAGGACAGCACGTATTTATGCGCAATCTTGATCAGTTCTAGAACGCATCTGGCAGACTGTCCGAGGTGTCCTGGCGGACCGTCCGTGATGGCTGCGCAGACTGTCCGTCAGGTCTCCGCGGACTGTCCGATAAAACAACCAGAACCTCCAGTAGCGCACCCCCGAAATTCGGACTGTCCGTGGTGACCACGCGGACCGTCCGCCAGAAAACCGGCCACGCAGACCGTCCGTGAAACCACCGCGGACTGTCCGCCAAACGCTTTGCAGCAAAACCCTGGGAGCCAACCGGATCGAAACGAAAGCGCTCAAGAACACGAAGAAGACGGGACGAACCCTAGGCGCACGCGCTCCTCGCGAACCGTCCGCAACAGTCGAGCGGACTGTCCGCGACACGCGGACAGAGCAGAAAAACGCCCGACCTCAGGAGTCAACTCCACCTTTCCATCACCGGATCTCCCAAACAGTTGAAGCTCTTGAGACAAGATTTTAGGGAGATGAAAAGCGTCACACAAGGATGCTATGCCACAAAAATCTCGACTCCTAAGCCACTAAATCACCGGGAATCGTGGATCCACCGAACCACCACCATGAACTCGGGCACCAACCAAAAACGCACGAATCCAAGGCTCTCCACGTCGTTTGAGGGGTCAAGATCAGACACACTTTTATGTATTCTGGGCTATCAGAAAATCCTTAGATGCGCAAGGCATCCACCCATGATCCCCTCAAAGAAATCCGTCAAGAAACGCCTCCAAACTCACGAATCGAGCGAAGAACGAAACCCCCCCGAAAATGACACAAAAATCACAAAGGACTAGGAGATCACCGGGACGCCGAATGCTTCCATACATCCAGAGGTCAGATTCTGTACAAGAGTCTAGCCTAAGGAATCCAGAGGGAAAAGAAGTAGTTCAGAGAAATCTACCGGGGGAGAAAGCCCTAGAGTCCAAGAGAGAGAGAGATGTCATCCACCTCTCCGCTATTTATAAGAAGTCCATCGGAGGGTGGTAAATGACCACGCTACCCCTACTGCTTAAATGAAGATACAACCCCTCAGGGGCATTTTGGTCAAGTCTTCATCAGACGGACACGCTTCCACCGCGGCTTCGCTTCACCTCGACGCAAACCCCGCGATCACGCCACGTGCCCTCCGCCTCGAAGCTTCCCGAAGCTCTCGGATCACCGTCTCCGTTGCCTTGGGCCTCCGGGCTTGGTTTTGAGGCCCAAACCAAGAAACCGTCCACCGATGGTTTTGTGGGCAAACCACCAAACCCCGCGTGCAAGCTTTGGGCTTCAACCGCTACCTTGCACGGGCCCATGTTCACGACTTCAGCCCGCCAGTCCTGCACCGCACGACTCGCACTTGACCCCATCGGCCACCGGGTCCATCGAACCAAGCCTACTTGCCACTCCATCACCCGGAGGCCGCCACGGCTAAGGCCTTTCGCGCTTGTTCTTCACCTGCACCGACACGAGTCAAGCCGCAACCTGTACCTGCACACTTAGCCAAGCATCAGTCCACACAATGTTGTCAATCACTCATCACTAAGGAGCGACCCTCCACTGGTCTTTGGACACACCTGGTACTCAATCTCCCCCTTGATGAGTGCATTGACAACACCCATAGAAATCACATAGTGAAAAAGAAAAGAAAACAACCACGAACACAAACCTCCCAAGCAAGTGATCCAAAGCCAAAGAACAAGCGAAAAACTCGATCACTCGCCAATCCAAGTCTCGGCCCCTCAGACAAGGGCAACGGCTCGACACAGCCGAGACAAAACAGAGCTCTCAAAGAGCACATCACAAAGCACAAAACTCAAGAAAAACAAAGGAGCTCCCCCTGCACATATGCAAACTCCCCCTGAGCAAATGCAACCTCTTCTTCTCAATTTTTCTCCTCCCATGCCACATCTCACAAATGCATACCAATTTTTCACAAAAACTTCCAAATGCATGAAAATTCTCCATATCATACATAACTCTCCCCCTTGCATGTATTTTCTCCCCCTTGTTGACATTGCATGAATCAAGGTATATGATGCTCTTCCCCTTGTTTTCATGAAAAATGCATGTCAAAGCACATATACAATCTACCAAGCTTCTCAAATATACAAAGAGCACAACAAAATGCTACACATGAGACAGAGAGCAAGCAAAGTAGACATGGTGTATCTAGCATATTGCCGTCAAGAAGGTAGAGACATATAAGCATGTGACATGGCCAAAAGCAATTTTAAGCAATTTTCACAAAGAAATAGTCATCTCATGAGCAAGACTCTTTCTATACCAATTTGAACATAAATACACTAGATCATCCAACGTTTATACAAGATCACAAATTCTCATCACAAGATCATTATAAATGCCCACAAGCTACTCAAATCATGTTAAAGCCACCGAGCCATGTGTCTACTTCTTAAAATGAGACTTCTCATGGTAGACAAGCATGCTACGGTTTAGCACCCAAGATATGAATATCAAACCACAAAAACATGATTAGGAGCTCATTTTTCAAGCATAAGGCAATTCATACACCAATTTTATTTTCAGGTTTAAACATGGTACATGAAGTGCCTTTGCGGCAAAAAGAAGCTTATGCTCCTCCCCAAGCAAGCAAAAGGGCTAAACATTTACAATGACAGAAAGGTCTTTGACCCCAAGCAAAAAGAACATGAATCTCAATCATAAACTAAACATGATATAGGCATTTAAGCACAAATTGAGCATAGACAACCATCTACTCATGAGAGACACGATTTTAGCATTTTCATCAAAATAAAGCTATCTCAACATAAGCATATGGCAAAACCATCAAGAGCATAGCATTCACATCCACAATTTACCGAACATGCACAAGTCTCACAAATAGCACATCGGTGATCAGTGTATATAAGAGAAGCTTTTCCTAGCACAAGTGATCCAAAGATGGCTATCCTACCAAGTTTTGTACAGAAAGTAAAATGCATGAATGAAATGCTACAAAATGAACATATGACACATATATACATGAGAAGCTCCAAGACCCAGCTAGAAAGGAAAGCACACCCCAAGCTTACCCCGCAAGCGAGTGAAAGTGACTTGGTCAAGTGGTTTGGTGAAAATGTCAGCTAGCTGGTCTTGGGTAGGGACATAGGACAAAGATATGTTTCCCTTCTCAACATTGTCCCTCAGAAAGTGGTACCTCACTTCTATGTGTTTCGTTTTGGAGTGGAGGACAGAATTTTGGGCTACGCTTATGGCACTGGTGCTGTCACAGAAAAGTGGAACCTGGGAGCACTCCTCTCCAAAATCACTCATGGTATATGTCATCCAAAGCAGCTGGGAACAACAACTAGCAGCAGCTACATACTCAGCCTCGGTGGTGAACTGGGCCACACTCGATTGCTTGCGAGATGACCAAGAGACCAAAGAAGAACCAAGGAACTGACAACACCCAGAAGTGGACTTGCGATCCAATCGACACCCAGCAAAATCCGCATCAGAAAAACCATGAAGCCTGAGTGTCGAGGAGGCAGAGTACCACAGACCAAACTCAGGAGTGTAGTTCAAGTACCTGAAAATCCGCTTGACGGCCTGCCAATGTGAAGTCCTTGGTAAAGCCTGAAAACGAGCGCACAGGCACACAATGAACTGTATGTCTGGCCTCGTCGCCGTCAAGTAGAGGAGGGAGCCGATCATGCTCCGGTACTCCTTTTGGTCCACAGGTTTGCCGTCCTCGTCCGCGTCCAAAGCCGTAGTTGTACTCATCGGTGTAGTCAGCAGCTTGGAGTCGTTCATGCCAAACTTCTTCACCATGTCCCTGGTGTACTTCGCCTGATGTACAAAGGTCCCGTCCTTGCACTGCTTGATCTGGAGACCCAAGAAAAACTGCAGCTCGCACATCATGGACATCTCAAATTCCCTGCTCGTGTCATCTGCAAATCTGGCAACAAGATCATGAGAGGAGCCACCAAAGATTGTGTCATCCACGTATATTTGAACAATCAAAAGGTCATTCCCATGCTTAAGGAGAAACATGGTCTTATCAACTGTGCCCATCACAAACCCCTTACTAAGCAAAAAGCCTCTCAACCTGCCATACCAAGCACTAGGTGCCTGTTTCAACCCATAGAGCGCTCTCTGGAGTTTGTATACACG
Organism: Cenchrus fungigraminus; assembly: GCA_036936925.1. Classification (NCBI taxonomy): domain Eukaryota; kingdom Viridiplantae; phylum Streptophyta; class Magnoliopsida; order Poales; family Poaceae; genus Cenchrus; species Cenchrus fungigraminus. The sequence continues at coordinate 63,401,554 of CM072779.1, forward strand.
GTGTGTGTATTTTTCACTCTCAAACCCCGGGGGTTGCCTCACATACACTTCTTCCTCTATCACCCCATTCAAGGAAGCACTCTTGACATCCATTTGGTACAACTTGAACCCTTTAGCCACGGCAAAGGCTAGAAGGATCCTAATTGCCACCAAACGGGCCACATGAGCAAATGTCTCCTCATAGTCTATCCCCTCCTTCTGGTTGAACCCCTACGCCACCAACCTCGACTTGTTTCTCACAACCATCCCATTCTCACCCTCTTTGTTCTTCCACACCCACTTGGTACCTATGGGACGACAATTTGGCGGTGGATCGACTAACACCCAGACTTGGTTTCTCTCAAAGTTTTCCAACTCCTCATGCATGGAATTCACCCAATTCTCGTCAGACAAAGCGTGTCGAATATCTTTGGGCTCAAACGACGCAACAAAGGCAGAATGAGCGAAATGAGAAGTGTTCCTTGACCTCGACCGTGTAGTGCGTTCATGAAGGTCACCAATGATGGTCGACGGTGGGTGATCAACTTGTACTCACCGGGGAGCCTCTCGCCTGGACACAACCTCCCCCTCAGCAGTAGCCTCCACTCGAACAGCCTCAGTCGTAGTGGGTGTAGGGGATGGTCCGTCCTCGATCGTCGTAGTAGTAGTGGAAGTAGCGTGTACACGATCAACCATGGGAGCACCACCATCATCATCGTCGTCGTCTCCATCTCCATCCTTCTCATCCTCAAAGATCCTCGCTCCAATCTCATCGTCACCTGCACACTCAAAAGCAGAAGAGCTACATGGCTGTGTCTCGTCGAAGGTTACCTCGCAAGTCTCCATGATTCGGTTAGTCTCAAGGTTGAGCACACGATATGCTCTAGAGTGAATCGCATAACCAAGGAAAATCCCATCCGAACATCTAGACTCAAACTTATCTAGCTTGCCCTTCTTCAGAATGAAACACTTGCAACCAAAAGCTCTAAAGTGACTCACCTTGGGTTGTCGGCCATGCATCAGCTCATAAGAGGTCTTCTTCTTGAAAGCACGAAGGAAGATGCGATTTGAGACATAGCAAGCAGTATTGACCGCCTCAGCCCAGAAACGCCTAGGAGTCCTATGCTCATCAAGCATCGTCTTGACCATCTCACAAAGGGTCTGGTTCTTCCTCTCCGCAACGCCATTCTGGCAAGTGACGTATGGAGAAGAGTACTGATGATCGAGACCAAGATCACTGCAAAAGGCATCAAAATGAGAGTTCTTAAACTCCGTGCCATTGTCACTGCGTATAGCTCGAATGGCATCTCCATGTCTCTCATTCTTCAACCTCAAGATCAAGTCCCGAACAAAGCCAAATGTATCACTCTTATCCTCCAAAAAGAAAACCCAAGAGTACCTCGAAAAATCATCAACAACCACAAGAACATACCACTTCCCACCAGCAGAGCAAACACGAGCTGGCCCAACCAAATCCATGTGCAATAGCTCACAAGGTCGCTCGGTCATGACAGACGTCAAGGGGGTGTGAGAAGTGGCAACCTTTTTCCCATGCCGACAAGAAGTGCAAACCAAATCCTTCTTGACTTTCAACTTAGGCAATCCTCGGACAAGATCAAGACCACTCAAGCGGGAACGCAACTCAAAGCTCAAGTGTCCCAACCTCCTATGCCATTTCCAAAGCTCGGCCGAAACGCCAGCAACAAAGCATCGAGGAGGACCAACAGACTGGGAAAAATCGGCACGAAAGATTTGACCCTCGGGGACGATCGTACAGACAAGATCGCCTCGAGAATCAAGCACACGAGAAGCACCCGACTTAAAACGAACCTCAAAACCTTCGTCAAGTAATTGAGATACTGACAACAGGTTGAAACCAAGTGACTTGACCAGGGCCACACTTCTTAAGGTCACCTTGCTACTCACCTTCACCATACCTTCAGCAAGCACTCGTCCTCTCCCATTATCCCCGAAAGTGATGTACTCCCTCGTACTCACCGGGGTGAGGCTGGAGAACCACCCACGATCTCTGATCATGTGTCTTGAGCAACCGGAGTCGATCAACCAAAAGTTCTCCAAGCCTCCCACCTACAATCAAAAACAAGGACGAGAATGAGCAAGCGACTCAGCACTGGGGTTAGTACCAAAAGAGTCAAACCAGTGCTGAGTCATTTGCTCAAAAGAAGGGTTAGCAAAATCCATCCTCCCAATGCCTCTAGGCGGAGCACTCTCACGCCTACCACCAAAGGACCTGTCACGTCTCACTAGAGGAGTACGCGCACCACGAGGAGGAAAATGTGGCCCGTAGTCCATCTGAGACCCAAAGCTCCGATCGTGCCTCCCAAACTCGTAACGGTCATGAGAAGGACCATGTCGAGCCAACTCACCACGCCCAAACCCAACACGCTTGTCTCTCTGAGGGAGCACACCTCCACCTCCACCTCCACGAGTGGGAACTGTCCTCACAAACACATCACCTCTTGGTAGAGGCCCTCTACGAGGCTTAGGCACACCACGAGCAAGGTGATACTTGTCCTTGTTTGCCATCTCCCTAGCAAACCTCTCATCCCTCTTCCTCCGGAAATAGAACTTATCCTTATGCCCATCCCTCCCACAATACTCACAATGGAAGCGGATCGGCACTGGCTTAGGCTGTGGCTTCTCTACAAGTTTCTCTCCAGCTTTCTCTCCTGTCTTCCCATCAAAGACACTCCCCTGGGTGCTCACAAACTTGATGGGTTTCTGGTAGTTCTCAGATTTGGGTGGAAACATTGGAGGATCTGGGGTTGTGTCAAGCTTGTTTCTGAGATGGTTTGGCTTGGGTGCAAATTTGTTCATGGGTGTGGTGTGTGGTGGAATAGGAATCTCTCCGGCTTTCTCTTCTCCCTCACCACTCTTCTCACCACACTTGTCAGCCCCCAACGCCTGACCATCAAACCTCTTGAACTGAGCCAACATCAAACTCAATTGTGGCTCATGCCCAGACAGCCACCCCATCATTTTCCTCAATTCATCATTTTCATCCTGCAGATGATCAACATAGTGTGCAAGTTCCATATTCTTCAAAGCATGCATTTCACAGGTTGAACATGATGTAGGAAGTGGAGCTTTCAATGCCGCCTCAAGAGAAACAATTCTAGTGTGAGACTCGTCTAGCCTAGCATGCAAAACAGGACATGAGTTACAAGCACCTAGTAAAGCTGGCCTAGACTTCAATTCATCACACTCAATCCTAACCACATCTAGTTCCTCCAAAGTGGAGGCATGTTTCTCCTTGAGGGCAGTCAAATCAGCAAGAAAAACTGAGCAATCACCACAATCCATCTCATCAGACACCACAGGAGCATACTTCAAAGCAACAATCTCATTCCTAGCATTCACAAGCAAGGATTCAAGCTCGGCTACCTTGTCCTTAGCATCAACCAACAAAGACCTAAATTCCCTCTTCTCCTTGTTGGTCTTTCTAAGCACATCATCACGGTTATCAAGCAACTCATTGAGCCTAGCATTCTCCTCTAGCAAGAAGTTGGGATCTTATCGTACCTCATCATCAGAGTTGGAGTTCGAATCCGAGCTGTGCTTCCCACCCTTCTTGGAGTGCGCCATGCCGCAAAAGCCTCCTTGTGCGACGAAGCTTAGGCCGGTGAATTTCTTGCCCGTGTGCCGCTTGTCCTTGCACTTCTCTTGCTCATTCTCGCTGCTCGAACCGGAAAAAGCATCGCTTGATGTCAAGTCGATGTCGCTCGCTCCGGCCACCATCGCTCGAGTGGTCTTCCTCTTGTGGCCGTCACTCTTCTTGTGCCTTCTCTCGCTCTTGTCCTTGTGCTTGTCCTTGTAGCTGTTCCGGGAGCGGTGCTTGTTGTAATTGTGCTTGGGCTTGCCCTTGTAGTCATTCTTGATCTCCATGGCTTCAGGGCATTCGGTGATGAAGTGCTCGTGCTTCCCGCACCGATAGCACATCCCCGAGCTCCGCCTTGCATTCTTGCGGTTCTTGTACATCCGCCCAAACCTCTTGCTCAACAAGGCGAGACCGTCCTCGCTCAGCACCTCAAAGTCCTCATCTGGCAAAGACACAAGGCAAGACAAAGAGAAACCACCAGGGTTAGCATTAGACCTTGACCCGGAGACAAGAGCCAAACTATGAGGATCAGTGGGGCTCTCGCTCTTGGCTCTCAAGCCACGATCAACCTCTAAAGACCTGAGCTTGGAAAACAGCTCATCCAGCGTCAGCGTATCGTACACGCTCGACTCCTCAATGGCCTTGACCTTGGCTTCCCACACAGACCTATCTAGGGCTGCAAAAGTTTGATAGCTTGATCATGATCCGTGTATGGGAGCACTGTCACATTGGCCCTCATGTTGTTGACTATGCAAGTGAAGCGCTGAAACATAGCATCGGTCGACTCACCGGGGAGATGAGTGAAGTTCTCATACTCTCTCCGGTAAGTGGAAAACAAACGGGCTTGCTCTTGGGCATTGCCAACATGAGCATTTCTCAACTTGAGCCATATCTTTTCGGCCACATCCTCTCCGTACACTCGCTCGAACTCCGAGGCACAGAGAGCACGAAACAAGTAATCAACAGCCTTGCTGTTGGCCTCAAACATGTCCTGCGAATCTGGAAGCAGAAAACTATCTGGGATGATATATTGATCATTTTGAGTGACCTCCCAAATAAGAGTTCCCTTCCCTCGCAAAAACGCGCCCATGCGCCTCTCCCACATCGGGTAATTCTTGCCATCAAAGTGCGGAGGACCCGACCCCTTGCCGTAATCGCCCATCTTTGGATCTTAGACTGGTTAGAATCACGAAGATCCGTAACCGACTCTGATACCAATTGAAGGACCGAATTGGGCGACCAGAGAGGGGGGGGTGAATGGGAGCCGATAAAAATTCTTCCATAAGGTTGAACTCGGCCTATACCCCGATTGCCACACCTCGAATCCGTGCACACAAAGGAAGCTCCAAACAAGACACACACAAGCCTAGAAGATCACGAGAGAAGCCTAGGAGCAAAGAGCGGAAGCACCAAAGCAAGAATCGAAGAACTTGATCAGTTCTGGAACGCATCTGGCAGACCGTCCGAGGTGTCCAGGCGGACCGTCCGCGATGGCTGTGCGGATTGTCCGTCAGGTCTCCGCGGACCGTCCGATAAAACAATCAGAACCTCCAGTAGCGCACCCACGAAATTCGGACTGTCCGTGGTGAGCACGCGGACCGTCCGCCAGAAAACCGGCCACGCGGACCGTCCGTGAAACCACCGCGGACTGTCCACCAAACGATTTGCAGCAAAACCCTGGGAGCCAACCGGATGGAAACGAAAGCGCTCAAGAACACGAAGAACACGGGACGAACCCTAGGCGCACGCGCTCCTCGCGGACCGTCCGCGACCGTCGAGCGGACCGTCCACGACACGCGGACAGAGCAGAAAAACGCCTGACCTCGGGAGTCAACTCCACCTTTCCATCAACGGATCTCCCAAACGGTTGAAGCTCTTGAGACAAGATTTTAGGGAGATGAAAAGCATCACACAAGGATGCTATGCCCCAAAAATCTTGACTCCTAAGCCACTAAATCAACAGGAATCGCGGATCAACCGAACCACCACCATGAACTCGAGCACCAACCAAAAACGCATGAATCGAAGGCTCTCCACGGCGTTTGAGAGGTCAAGATCACACACACAGATGCGCAAGGCATCCACCCATGATCCCCTCAAAGAAATCCGTCAAGAAACTCCTCCAAACTCACGAATCGAGCGAAGAATGAAACCCCCCCAAAAATAGCCCCAAAAATGACACGAAAATCACAAGGGACTAGGAGGTCACCGGGAGGCCGAATGCTTCTATACATCCAGAGGTCAGATTCTGTACAAGAGTCTAGCCTAAAGAATCCAGAGGGAAAAGAAGCAGTTCAGAGAAATCTACCGGGGGAGAAAGCCCTAGAGTCCAAGAGAGAGAGATGCCATCCACCTCTCCGCTATTTATACGAAGTCCATCGGAGGGAGGTAAATGACCATGCTACCCCTACTGCTTAAATGAAGATACAACCCCTCAGGGGCATTTTGGTCAAGTCTTCATCGGACGGACACGCTTCCACCGCGGCTTCGCTTCACCTCGACGCAAACCCCGCGATCACGCCACGTGCCCTCCGCCTCGAAGCTTCCCGAAGCTCCCGGATCACCGTCTTCGTTGCCTCGGGCCTCCGGGCTTGGTTTTGAGGCCCAAACCAAGAAACCGTCCACCGATGGTTTTGTGGGCAAACCACCAAACCCCGCGTGCAAGCTTCGGGCTTCAACCGCTACCTTGCACCGACCCATGTTCACGACTTCAGCCCGCCAGTCCTGCACCGCACGGCTCGCACTTGACCCCATCGGCCACCGGGTCCATCGAACCAAGCCTACTTGCCACTCCATCACCCGAAGGACGCCATGGCTAAGGCCTTTCGTGCTTGTTCTTCACCTGCACCGACACGAGTCAAGCCGCAACATGTACCTGCACACTTAGCCAAGCATCAGTCCACACAACGTTGTCAATCACTCATCACTAAGGAGCGACCCTCCACTGGTCTTTGGACACACCTGGTCGTCAGGCTTAAGGCCCCACAAACTAGCGACACAACACCTTGGCAGATTCTGGACGTCAACTTGTTTCGACGATTCCTGTTGACTCGGGAAGAATTTGGGTCTGAAACTAGTGCCATTGGAAGCTCTATGAAATTGTGGTTCCATCTGTATAAAGAACGTCCAAAACCGACTTCATATGCGACCTGGGGATCTTTTTAATGCGCACTGCTCCTGGACTCTAAACTGGGCTCGAACTTGAATTGCTTTGGGCCTCCACCTTGGGGACTCAAACCGGATTAGCCTCGTGCCTTCTCTTCGACTTGGACACCCTTGCTGGACTTCTTCTACTCCATTCCATGCACCAATCATGGTCGTATGCATGGGTGTCATGTCCTCATCATTCTCCCCATCTTGAAGAAAAGTCGTCCTCGACGTCGAGTGTACTTGAAATCGATCCTGCACAACACAAGGGAGAACAGGGTTGCGGAAATAAAGCAAACGAAAACAATTGTGAGGAGTGATGTGACCATGTTTCCAAATGTGTAATATGTCATGTCGCATCAAATTGTCAGCATCTCTGGAGACTTCGTTATCGAAAGACGCATGAGGTTTGCCATTACTATCCTGCAAAAGATTAGTACCAACAAAAGACACAATACGAATGGCTGGTTGATTGCAAGAAAATTTTGCACCAAAAATCATAGGGAGCCACCAGCAATGCTTCCCTTCTTGCGAAACAAAACTACTAGAGGAACATGTGAAAATGTTTGTAGGATGGTTACCCTCTAATCGATCACAATCGTGCACAACAAAAGGAGAATTCAGATTTGTACAAATGTAAATCCGATGTACCATATATTGTCCTTTGTTGTTATATTGCCAATAACATGATATAAATGTCTAGACAACCATGGCAAATCAGCATATGCAAAAATTCTCTCTTCTAAACAATCTATATTACACAAATCATCAAATTCAATGTAACCCAAGGTATGTAAAGAAGATAACAAATTTAGCTCATCATTTTTACTAGCAACATGCATAACATGTTTATTTTCAGCACTAGCATGTAAAACTGAAGTAGTAGCACACAATTCATCTTTATCACAAGAAACATCAAGCAAAGCACCATGTGACAAAGATAAATCAAGAGATGGCTCCACTATTAATTGCTCAACTAAAGCATGATTTGTGGAAAAATTCAGCACATTAACACAATTCTCACCTTTCGTGAGTGTAGCACCATGGGCATTATCTATGTTCTCAGTAGGAGTATTAGGTGCATTGTGAAGTGATGGTTCTGAATTTGCACATGAGGATGCGCCTTCAGGTTTGTCCGTCCTCTCGCTCGGTGTAGTGGTGGGTGTGGATGGCGCAGGGAGAGCGGCTGCTGAGCTGGATGTCGAGCTTCTTCCTGCAAAAGAGTTAGAATATGGCTTCGAGTGACGTCCCTGCACTTCACGTTCAGCTTTGCAAGCATATCCAAATAATGTGGTCATATCTGCATATTCATTATAATCTAGTATGTCCTAAATTTCGTGGTTCAAACCACCACGAAAACATGCCATTGCAACGTCATTTTTCCCTAATAACCCACAACGAATCAAGTCTTTTTGTAACTCCTGGTAATAGTCCTCAAAAGGATGAGAACCTTGCTGAAAACGCTGCATTTTTTTAAGCAAAGCTCGAGCATAATAAGAAGGTACAAATCTATGTCGCATAACAGCTTTTAATTGGTCCCAAGTGGTTGGAATTGTACTGAGATGTCTTTGTTTATAATCACACCACCACATTAAATCAAAATCCGTAAATACACTAATAGCAGTTTGAACTTGAGAATTAGCAGAAATATCATGGTATGAAAATTGATGCTCAACTTCTAATTCCCAATCAAGATATGCAGCAGGATCATATTTGCCATTATAAGGTGGAATTTTAAATGTAATCTTAGCAATTGAATCATTACCGAAATGGTGTGGCACACAGCGGGTACATCCTCAGTGGTATCCATCGTCCTACTCCGAGTCACCACCATAATCCTTCTGCAAATCTGTGATCGTTGTGTGCATTGCATCGAGTTGGGCCATGGCGGCATCGAGTGTGGTCTTAGCGGCCGTCTGTGCGAGGTCGAGCGTATCGAACCACTCCTTCGATGAAGTGGTCATCGAATCCAGCGTGCATGTATCATCTGAATGTCCACGGCAAGTCCACCAACTCGTGTCCGTATGTCCTGTAGCTGGTCATCCCTCTTGTTGTCGCCTGCCATGGTTATCGCAAACACAAAAACAAAATCAACGACAAAACAGGGGTGTAACAGCTCACAAGGCGCTCAAACTATTATTGTTATCAAATTCTTATCCATTCTTACCACGCACACGGGGGCGACCTGCAACCAACCGGTGGAACTCACGAAAGATTGGTGGAGCGATTGTGATGGGGACGTGGGTGCCCGATCTTCCGTCAGGTGAAAGATAACTCGTTTAGGGCGGATGTGACGCACCGATCCGGCTTCAGATCCAAAGACCTGGACCCCTGCAATCTTAGCACCACGATTCCTCTGGTTATCAACCGTGTCACAATCCGGTTGACCTCGCCGCGAAGGCTAATCCCTGCCTGCGAAACGAAGAACACAAGCAAGAACTCAAAAGAAGCAGCTCTCAAAATAGTGACTCTGCAGATGAATGATTAACACACGAAAGTTGGGGTTTCACAAACCGATAACAGCAACTATTCGACGACAGAAAACTCTAAGCAAAACCCGCCTCTAAACCGGTGGCGGCTACTGAGTTTATGGTGAGGGAGGGTCGTCCTAGGGTTGTGGGAGACCAGGAGGAGGCACCCACGACTTGGGCCAAGGGCCCGACTCGATACACGGCCAAGTTGGCCCAAAATAGGTGGCGCAGCACCTTGTCATGGTCACACAGCATGATCCACGTGACTTCTGGAGCTAGGACCAGAACCAAATCGATGGTGTCGTCGTCCTCTTTCCAACGAGTACTTATACGCCTCGTTTCGACGTCGTATGATGGAGTTATCGCCGAAACCGTGTGTAAGTGTAGGCTGAATCCGAGATGGACGTGGTAGCTGAGTCGGAGACGAAGTCCAACATGGGAAAGGTCGTGGCGTATGTGTGTTTAGCATGGTGATGTCCTCATCAGATTGCCTGGAGAAACAAAATCTGCTCGCCGTAGAACTATGTGGAGTTCTGGGTAGGCTGCACTCAAATCAAGGATTAGCATAATCAAACAATAATGCAAAGTTTAATAAGAGTGCTAAACACGATCAAACGGTGCTGGTAACAAGTGAAAACAAAAGGACAAAAGTGAGGAAGGTGGCAAAGGTGGAGAGGGCGCAACAGATTGCTGTTTTTTCCAGGAGTCCTCAAAACAGATAATATGAACACAAAGGACTCAAACAGCAATTTGCGACACACACTTTTTCTGAAAGTACAGGGGTATTCCGGTAAAAAGAAGATGGTACCCAGAAAGAGAGAAAGAGAAGCTAGCATGACGGGGAAAAGAAGCGTGAGTGGGAGGGGGCGTGGCGACGTTCGTCAGGGGAAGAGGCGGCACTGTCCAGGGAGGAAACGCGAGCAGGAGGGGGGAGGCGTAGCGACTCGCGGCAAGGGAAAACCGGATCGGCTCCGTCTCCCGGTTGGACTTTCTGTTTTTTCTTTCCTTTTTTTGACTTGCCTTTTTTTGGACTTTCCTTTTTTTATTGCTTTCTTTTTGTTATTTTCTTTTTTTTACCTGCCAACCACGCAGGGAGGGGCGATCGGGGAGTGCGCGGGTCTGCCTGGTCGTGGTCACGGCGCGAGGGGATCACACGAGGGGGGTGGTGTGCGCCGTGGTGGGCTTGGCAAACAGCGGAACGACGACGGCGAAAAAAAACTAGGGTTAGATGAGAAGAACAAGAAAACAAAAGGATAAAACACAAGTAACCAGCAATGATTGAACGAACAAGCACGCAAACTCAACAAAGCAAGTTATTGAATGAAGGTGCGAGGCTAAAAGGGTTGTTGGGACAAGGTTCTAACCTAAAAACAAATTGTGTTTGGTTTTTGTGGACTGTAGGAAGGGAAAAACACTCGATAAAACCCACCGATCAACCTGGAAAGCTGATACCACTTGATAGAGGTGGAGTGCCCGATCTTTCAGTGAGTGGACATAACTTCGATTTGGTGGAAGTCGACCCTCACGATCTGACTACGACGAGCGAGACTCGAAGCACCAATGCAATCACTGAACCAAGTCTTGATGGTTACCAACCTTGCCGGCGCAAGATCAACCTGATCACGAAGATCAATTCCTATATGCAATCGAAGAACAAACAAGAATCTGAGGCGCACAATCTTAATATCACTCGAAGATGGAGTTCTGAGTCACAGAGGATAGCACGTATTTGTGCGTGTTCTGGGGTAGCTAAAGCTAGATGTAAAACAAAACTCAAGTTTCTAAGGCAGCGGCTATTGAGTATATGGGGCGTCCTAGGGTTGGGGACGACCTAGGATGGGGCGCCCATAACTTGGGCTTAAGGCCCAACAAACTAGCGACGCAGCACCTTGGCAGATTCTGGACGTCAAATTATTTCGACGATTCCCGTTGACTCAGGACGAATTTGGGTCTGAAACTGGTGCCATTCGAAGCTCTGTGAAATTGTGTTCCATCCATATAAAGAACGTCCAAAACCGACTTCGTATGCGACCCGAGCGTCATTTTTATTGCGCACTGCTCCTGGACTCCGAACTGGGCTCGAACTTGAATTGCTTTGGGCCTCCACCTTGGGGACTCGAACAGGATTAGCCTCGTGCCTCCTCTTCAACTTGGACACCCTTGCTGGACTTCTTCTACTCCATTCCATGCACCTATCATGGTCATATGCATGGGTGTCATGTCCTCATCAGTTAGTTTTGAGATTAAGCACACGATATGCTCGAGAATGAGTAGCATAACCAAAGAAAATACCATCAACCAACCTAGCCTGAAACTTATCGAACTTCCTACCCTGCTTAAGAATGAAACACTTGCATCCAAAGGCATGAAAGCAGCTTACCTTAGGAGGGCGACCATGCATCAGCTCATAACATGTTTTCTTCTTGAATGCCCTGAGGAGAATCCGGTTGGACACATAGCATGCGGTATTCACTGCCTCAGCCCAATACTTCCTAGGAGTCCAGTGCTCATCTAGCATCATCCTGGCCATCTCACAAAGAGTCTGATTCTTCCTTTCCACAACACCATTCTGAGGAGGGGTGTACGGAGTCGAAAACTGGTGCTCAAGACCAAGATCACCTCAAAATATCTCAAACCGAGAGTTCCTAAATTCTGTGCCATTGTCACTGCGTATAGCTCTAATGGCATCACCATGTCTCTTATTCTTCAACCTCAAGATCAGGTCTCGAACAAAACCAAACGTTTCACCCTTATCCTCCAAGAAAAACACCTAGGCATAGCGAGAGTAATCGTCCACAACCACATGGGCATACCACTTTCCACCCACTGAGCGAGTGTAAGCCGAACCAACCAAATCCATATGCAACAACTCCCCAGGACGCTCAGTCATGACAGCAGTCAAGGGTGGATGGGAAGTGGCTACCATCTTGCCATGCCTAGAAGGCGCACAAATCAAAACCTTCTCAAAGCGCAACCTGGGCAATCCTCGGACAAGATTGAGACCACTCAAGCGGGAAAGCAACTCAAAGCTCAGGTGTCCCAACCTCCTATGCCATCTCCACAACTCTCCAGAGGGACCAGCAACCAAACACCTCAGGGGACCAAAAGACTGAGAAAAATCAGCACGAAAGATATGTCCCTCGGGCATGATCGTACAAAAAAGATCACCTCGAGAGTCAAGAATCCGAGAAGCACCCAGCATAAAATGAAACTCATAACCCTTGTCCAGTAACTAAGATACTGACAACAGGTTATACCCTAGTGACTGACCAGAGCCACACACTTCAAGGTCACCTTGCTACTCACCTTAACGTCACCTTCTGAAAGCACACGTCCTCGTCCATTATCCCCGAAAGTGATGTACACCTTTGACACCACTAGGGTGAGGCTGGAGAACCACCCCCGATCTCCGGTCATGTGTCCTGAACAACCGGAGTCGATCAACCAAACATTCTCCATGCCTCCCGCCTGCAAATCAAAAACAAAAATGAGAATGAGCAAACGGCTCAACACTGGGGTTAGCACAAAAGGAGTCAAACCAATGTCGAGCCATTTGCTTAAAAGTGGGGTTAGCAACATCTATCGTAGCATGTCCAAAGCTACGACCACCATGCTGAACTACCTCACTTCTCGCTGGAGGAGAACGATCACCACAAAAGGGAAAGTGTGGCCCGTAGCCCCTCTGAGACTCAAAGCTGTGACGGTTTCTCCCGTCCTCATATCGACCACGAGCTGGAGAACGTCCAGCAAACACACCACGACCAGACTCAACACGCAAACCACCTATACCACGACCAAAGGAACCAAACTGATCAACACCACGATCGTGGAAACTACCACCTCGAGCTCCCAGCTGGGACCCAGTCTGACCGCCTCCCCAGGCCGGTCTGACCGCCCCCCTAGGCAGCACCATGTGAACCACCACCACGAGTAGGAACACCTCTCGTTCCCCAACTCAGAACTATACGCTCCACAGCCTATCCTCTAGGCAGTGGCATACGAGGCTCAGGTACACCATGAGAAGGGTGGTACCTGTCCTTGTTTGCTCACTCCTTAGCCATCCTCTCATCTCTCCTCTTCTTGTAGCAAAACTCACCCATGTGACCATCCCTCCCACAATACTCACAATGGAAGTAGATTGATTTTGGCTTTGGCTGTGGTTTCTCACTCGGTTTCTCTCCGATTTCCCTCTAAACACATTCCCAAGGTTGCTCACAAAGCTCACTGGTTTTTGGAAGTTATCTGTTTTGTGGGGGAACACTGGTGGATCTGGGGTTGTATCAAGTTTGTTCAATAGGTGATTTGGCTTGGGTGCATACTTATTTGTGGGTATAGTTTGTGGTGGCACTGGAATATCCCCAATTTTCTCATCCCTCTCACCATTGTACTCACCAACCTTCTCCGACCCCAAAGCCTGGCCATCAAAGTGCTTAAACACGACCATCATCACACTCAATTGTGGTTCATGACCCGACAACCAACCCATCATTTTCCTCAACTCATCATTCTCATCCTGCAACCGATCCACATAATGGGCAAGTTCCATGTTCTTAACAGCATGCAATTCACAAGTAGAACAAGTAGTAGGAATAGGAGCTTTCAAAGCAGCCTCAAGCGAAACAATCCTAGCATGTGAGTCATCTAGCTTAGCATGCAACACAGGACAAGAAGTGCAAGCTCCTAGCAAAGTAGGTCTAGACTTCAACTCATCAAGCTCAGCCCTAACCACATCTAGTTCCTCAATATTTGAGGCATGCTTCTCCTTAAGCACAGTCAAATCAGCCAAGAAAGCATTGCAATCATCGCAATCAACAATCAACCACAACAGGAGCACACTTAAGAGCATCAATTTCAAGCCTAACACCAAGATTCTTAGTTTCTAGCTCAGCCACCTTCTCCCTAGCTTCTTCTAGTGAGGCCCTAAGATCTTTCCTAAGCTTCTTAGCCTCTCTAAGCATGCAATCACGGTTGTCAAGCAAGGCAACTAACTCCTCATTCTCCCGACGCAAGGAACAGAGCTCATCACATGCCTCATCCTCGGATTCTGAGTCCAAATCGTCCTTCTGGCTCTTCTTGCTGCCGGTGCTGTGAGCCATGCCACAGAAGCCGTCCTCTCATGCGAAGCAGCTCAGGCTGTTGAAGCTCTTGGACACGTGCTTCTTGCTCTTGCGATTGTTGTCATCATCGTCGCTAACGCTAGAACTCGACGAGGTGTAGCCAGAGCTGGAGTCGACGTCGCTCGCACCCACCATCGCTCGAGCCTTCTTCTTCTTGTGATAGCTGCCGCTCTTCCTCGATCTCCGCTCGTTCTTGTCCTTGTACTTGTGCTTGTGCTCACGCCTCGAGCAGTGCTAGTTCTCGATCCTTGGACGCTACTTGTACTCGTTCTTGGGCTCGATCTCCTGCGGGCACTCGGGGATGAAGTGTCCCCGCTTGCCGCGTCTGTAGCATGTCCATGTGATTCTCCTCATGTTCATGCAGTTCTAGTGCAGCCTCTCGAACCTCCTGGTCAGCAACGCTAGCTCGTCCTCTCCAAGCTCATCAAACTCTTCATCTGGCAGGGACATAAGAGAAGACAAAGACTACATCCTGGAGGATGGGTTAGCATTAGTCCTAACACCAGATCCGGAGACAAGAGCGAGACTATGCGACTCAGTCGGGCTCTCTCTCTTGGCTCTCAAGCCATGATCCACCTCCGACGACTTGAGCTTCGAGAATAGCTCATCCACAGTCAAAGTCTCATACACGCCTGACTCCAAGATAGCCTCGACCTTGGCACTCCACACAGATCTGTCAAGTGAGTGTACGAGCTTGATAGCCCTATCGTGATCTGTGTATGGGAGCATGGCCACATTGGCTCTCATGTTGTTCACAATACAGGTGAAGCGCTGAAACATCTTGTCAATCGACTCACTGGGGAGATGAGTGAAATTCTCGTACTCTCTCCGGTCAGTGGAAAACAAGCGAGCCTACACCTGACTGTTCCCAACATGGGCAATCTTCAGCTTTTCCCAAACTTGACATGCCAAATCCTCTCCATACACCTGATCAAACTCGCAGGCACAGAGAGCTCGAAACAAGTAATCAATCGCCTTGTTATTGGCGTCAAACAAGTCTCGAGAACTTGGGGCAAGAAAGTTCGCAGAGCAAACATAGGAGATGTCCTCCGTCATGTCCCAAAGCAACGATCTCTTGCCACGAAGAAACATGCTCATGCGCCTCTGCCACATCTGGTAGTTCTTCCCATCAAAGTGCAGAGGACCCGACCCCTTCCCATAGTCCACCATCTTTAGATCTTAGACTGGTTAGAATCAAGAAGATTGGGCGACCGGATTGAAGGACCGGATTGGGCGACCAGAGAGGTGGGAGTGAATGGGAGCCGATAAAAATTCTTATCAAAAGAGATAGCTCCTCTAGCAAGATGAACGCGGCTGAAAACCGAAAGTCACTTCCTCCACAAAATTCTCAAGTTTGCCAAGACCACGTAGCCACTGGAGTGCTACTGATCCTAGGAACAAACCACACTTCCAACCAAAGCTACCACACACAAACCATAGGGGAAACAACGCGAAGCAACTCTGCTCAACAGGGGCGGTCAGACCGTATGGAGGGGGCAGTTGGACTACGTCTACCTAGGAAAACCAAACTGACCAAAAACCCACCAAACGAACTCGAAACACTCCAAGATTTCACCTAGAACCTACTCTGATCAAGGTGAACATGCTTCCAGAGGAAAACACAAGAAAAACCAAACTTCACCTCGACCCAACCTAGGACGGTTAGACCGCCCTCCCTACGCGGTTAAACCTCCTGGCTCTAGAAACTCGAGCGCGGG
The DNA here is from genome assembly GCA_036936925.1 of Cenchrus fungigraminus. Lineage (NCBI taxonomy): Eukaryota > Viridiplantae > Streptophyta > Magnoliopsida > Poales > Poaceae > Cenchrus > Cenchrus fungigraminus. Next base: position 63,417,605 of record CM072779.1, read on the forward strand.
TCAACCCATAACTTCCCATTGATCAATCTCCCGATTCACCTCACGGATTGCAGTGAAACTTTGGGGACAGCTAAGTCACCTCCTGGGCAACCTCTCCACCAAAGGATATCCATCAAAACGCTCTCAATCAAAGACCTCTAGGTCATGAACTCGAGGAACCACGAAAACCACCAAAATCGAAGACCTTGCCACGGGTTTGCTGGGGCTAAATTACCAAGAAAAGAGGCACAAGGTCCTCATGTGTGATACCCAACAAGAATCCCGCAAAGAAATGCCTCCAACAACTCACCATGAATTTCCCAACAAAAGGCTCCAAAAATCCACCAAAATCGCCGCGGGAAAACCAATCAAATCACCAAGAGAGACAAGGATGAACTCCAAACCTTCCATACATTCTGAGGAAAGATTCCTTACAAAGAGGCTAGCAACCTCCCTTCATCCTACCCTCTTCTAGATTTGCAATGAGCTCTAGCTAGCCTATGGAAACAAAGAGAAGGAAAACCAAAGGGGCAAATGAGCTAGGGTTCCAAGAGTTGGCTGCTATCTCCCACCTCAAAGAGTTTATAAGGGCGGTGCCGAATGACCAAACTACCCCTAGTTACATAACACTAAGACACATGCCACCAAGGGCAATTTGGGAATCCTTGTCATTTCTCCATCGGAGATGCGCATCGACCGCAGCTCGCTTCAACTCCACGCAAGCCTTGCGACCATGCTGCATGTCCTCCGCTTCGAAGCTTCTCAGCAAACCACGGCCCACACGGTCAGACCACCCCTCCTAGGCGGTTAGATCGCCCCACTCAGTCAGACCTCCCTGTCCAGTCTGTTAGACCACCCTGGGCTGGCCGTCAAGTCCTGTCGCTTCTTTGGTCTGGCTTTGTGGCTCAGCCAAGTAACCTAGTGGTTTTGTGACCAAACCATTGCAAACCCCACGGACTTGGTGCAGCCTCCATGCCAATCCCACTCATGAATTGGCCGCCACGGTCGTCCCGGCTCGGTGTTTGTTTTGTGGCCAAACCAACAAACCCCACATGCAAGCTTCAGTTGTTAGCTGCTACCTTGCACCGGCTCCTTGTTCCCGACCTCGTCTTGCTCTTTTTGCCAACATGCGGCCCACACTTGATCCCATCGGCCACCGGGTCCCTCAAATGAAGCCTACTTGTCTCTCCACTCCTTGGAGGTCACACAAATAAAGACCTTTCGCGCTTGTTCTTCATCTGCGCCATGCGAACCAAGCCGCAACCTGCACCTGCAATACTAGGCCAGGAGTCAGTCCATCCACCGGTCCTCGGACCACACAAATCCTCAAACATGAGAAAATGATGGTGAACATCAGGCAACCTCCCGGAAGGGCTTTGTTTAAAGTCAAAAGCAGGACCCACCTAGTTGGGTAAGATGCAAGAGCTAACATCGTCTCCAAACCAGGATAAGATTTTGTATAAGTGGAACTTTACTCTGGATGCTCACATACCTCCCCGACACTTGAAGTTTGCATTGCTAGCCAACAAAACTCAAGTGCATGGCGATCAAGCTTCTTTTTGTAAATGTTCTTTCACCAAAAACTTACCAAGGTGTTGTAGCCGATGTAGCTCACAAGCTCTTAGGCATCACCTATCCATCATTCTTTTTAATCTCCACCTGAAAGTTTAGCGACTAAAAATACCCGAAGGACAACCTTAACCTAAAAACATGTTCTTGCTTTTATTTGAAAAGGGAAATAAAAACCTAACTAATCCAGGCTATCTCCTGGTAGTGCTTTGTTTACGGTCATAAGCTCGGCCATGAGAACTTCTTCATGCAACTATCATTAGTGATACCCAATCTTCATGGTGGTAGGTTTCGTAACAAGATAATTTGCTGCAAGCAGCGGGTAAGTGCTTTATACCTGATAACGGTTGGATGCGACAGAGCAACAGGGAGAAAGACACCGAAACTACAAGGACTTTGTGTTGATGCAAAAAACGAAATAAAGTCCTTCACGGCAACACGTAACGGATCCCCAGGATGTAACAAGGCATGCCAGCTAACCGGACCTGTTGATCGGCACGGAAGAGAGTAGAAGGTTAAATACGGGTTAATCGGCTAGAGAACTGATGAGAGTCTTCCATGTGAGCATAGCGTAACAGCCTGATCGGCCGATACGAGAAGCAACAAGATCGACCGAAGTACAAGTATGTTTAGAACGGCTAGATCGGCCGATCTGGTGATGTCAGCACCGAGACAGATCTGGATAGGCTATGGGGTCGGTATGTCGATGACGCAACGAGCGGTAGCCGACACGGCCGAGCCTCGAGCGGGATAAATTGGTGATAAAAGCTAAATAAACAAGAAATCGGTATAGAAAACTTGCAGATCTAGCTGATATCGGTAAGTTGTGAATAAATCTAGACGAAACCACAGCGATGCACCCAGAGGTTAAAGCCTAGATATTACTCAGTAAATCGGTACTCACAAGCCTGTCGGAGGTCGGTCGATGCAGCCCGGCAAACTCGAAGGACGACGCTTGAAACAAGAAAACAAGAAGAAGAAAACTTTTGGCGAAGTCACCGACTTGAAAGGTAAATTGCAGGAAAAGTAAAGGTTTTGTGTTTGTTGGTGTGTACAATTTTCTCCAACCACTTAGGATCAGTATTTATGCCCTGAGGACATCTTGACTCTTAGTTCATTACGACAAGACTTACTTGACTAATACAAACTATAACTGCTAAAAATAAATGACTCATGCAAGAATCAGACTCGCTAAACTGACTTTGACCCGTTGTCAACTGATTGTGACCCGCCTGAGCCTTCTTGTCTTCCTTGGCATATTCTTCCCTTGCCGCTTTCTTTCCTTTAATCGGTCGATCCCCTTCTTTGACCGTCGGCTAGTCTTGTTGACTCTCTCTTGATCGGCCAATTTCAAATCGGCTGGTTGCTCTTTTCTCTCTCTTTTAGTAGTTCTATAGCTTTTCTGTTGCCTTTCTGCCTCTTATTAGCACGTGTCGAAAAGCAGTGTCAACACATGCCCCCCTGTTTCAGAGTAAATATCTTTTGCTCCGAAATTCCTTCGATTTTGGCTTCCTTCTCCGAGTCACACGCAACCAATGGATAGATTTCCAAAAAACTTGGGGACCTAAAGATATAAAGGCAACCCTTCTTGGCATTCCTTTGCTTCCACCACCTTTTGCTATAGTTCTCCTTTTGCCCTTGCAATCTCCATAGCTGTCCAGATCTAAAAATTGGTCTCCCGGTCGGGTTTCACAGGGGCTCAAGAATCACATCACCATCCCCTTATGTGATAGTCTTGGAGTAGTCTTTTTAGGACCTATGGGCAATCTGGATCCTTCAGATTTGATTAATCTTGAAACTGGTAGAATTCCCTTCAAACATGCTTCCATGGATTTGGATGATTAGAAAAACGCCTTTAGGACTTGGACCGGTTATACCCTTGGTTGGAAAGGCTGGTACCAAAGAATGGCTTCTGAACTAAGAGGTCACTGAGACAAATACAAAATCGTCCAATGCCTCAATCTCTCTTTGTCGAACATGACGTGTCATGAACCCATGCTTATAGCTGCTTCATATCTTTGGTCTAACATCTTAAATGCCTTCCTTTTCGGCCATGGGCCGATGTCGCCAACCTTGGACGATGTTCTTTTACTAACGGGGCTGGATATAACTTCTGATGATAAGCTCTTTTCTCGCCGCAATCAAAAGCCCTCCTATCGATTTGAGACCAAGAGTTTGAGCTGGTCAAAGTATGTCCGGGAATATGCAAAGACAGTCACCATTCCTGATAGGGAGCATGTTATTTTCCTTAACTTGTTCCTTGAAAAATTTGTCTTTTGCAGCAAAAATGTCAGTCCAACTTCTAATTACTAGATAGTTGCTGAACTTTTAGCCGCTGGCTCTGCAATTCCTTTGGGAAAAAAACTCCTTAGTGCTGTGTATAACCTCCTTCATCAAGTCGCAGTGAACATGTCAACTGGCAAACCTGTAGGTAGCTTGGGAGGTCCTTGGTTGTTTATTAACATGTGGTTGAACTTTTACTTTCGTACCACACTGGAGAAAGATGTTTTCTCAATGTCCTTCCCACTAGATGGGCCAGAAAACGCACCTCCAGAGACTCGCCGATGCATTAACTTTGGCGAAGCAATTTCTGTCTTTCCAGGCAAAAAACAAGATGGTCATGAAGTGTCTGATTTCTTCAGACTTTTTTACATTGGTCCTTCTAGAGATACCACCATCACATATGCATATTTGGATCCGGATAACATCTTTGACCATCTTTATGATTTTGCCAATCTTGCTGACGATGATATCAAAGAAGCTTTTGAAGTGATCATAAAACCTAGGATTCTTCCGGCCAACTTTTTTGGGAAGACTCTCCCTGCTTCCAATGAATTTTTTAATCCTTGTGTGGCTGCTCGTCAATTGAGATTTGGTCAATTACCAATCAGCCTTTACTTCACTCCCCTTGTTAAACCAAGAGAGACACTTTCTGAGGTCCTTCATTATCATTATCTGAGGGATTTGGCTCTAGATTCTTCCACCATAAATCTTGATTCATGGGCTCCTGTCTCTTTCACTTCTCCCCTTTTCAAGACATGGTGGAGGGAGTGGCATGCTCATCTCTTCTGTGCGGCTCCAAGAGTGTATTGTGAACAGTTTGATGATGTATATGCAGCTCTACCTGATGAGGTATTTTTTCAAAGTGCTATTCTTCTTTGTTCCCCTTTTCTTGCATGACTTAGCACATTTCCTTTTGTTCTCTCAGGGTCATTCTGTTGATCCTCCGAAAGTTAGTGCTAGTGGAAGGTCGATTGACTATCTCCCTCCTTGGGCTCTTCCATATCTTGGTCACACTGCTCCTCCTATTGCAAGCGTTATGGATGGTGCCGCTCGTCTTGCTGCAAAAAGGAAGGCTACAGGGAAAGCAGATCATACATCCATGTAGGTGACAACCCAGCGAAAATGCATGAAAAAGAACATCCCAGCCGATGTGACTGGTTTGATCATTGATGTTCCAATCGGCACAGCATATGTTGATTCGAGCCATGCAGCTGGAGTGCTAGTAGATGCTGTAAAGGTAATTGTCTCATCTGAATTTCCTTTTCTCCTTTGATTTGGATTAGCTGAAGATTTCTTGATCTTTCTCACAGTCTTTCGGTTTGCTGGATAAATTTGTTCAGGAAAAAGCAAGAACGGCCGAAGGAAACCCAATTTCATCGGCCGATCGATCTGGAAAAAATCTACCAGCAGAGGAACCAATAGTTGTTGAGTCTCAGCACGAAAAACCAATCCCCCCAGTATCGGCTGCTCAGCCTGGTTTGGAACATCAGGAGGACTGACTAACACGATTCTCCTTGATGAAGAAGATCAGACCATGATTGAACTAGGATTGTCGAACGCAATTGTAAGCATCTTGGACTTTTGATTCTGTATCCACTTGAAAATAACTCCCTTGCCTTATCTTTCGCTCGTAATAGGTTCAAAATGATTTTACAACTGGTAGCATCTCTCGGGTGTTATCTCTAGGTCTGCTTCCTGATGTTCAAGCGCGGGTTCATGACATGTTACCTCTTCTTGATCAGGATATCGGCCAATTAGTCCAGGAAGCCGAGCCTATCAGAAATATTTATAAGAAGATTAGAGGACATCTACCGGCTGAGATCAAGAATAAATTGCATGCAGTTGCTTTTATAGAAACTTATCAGCCCCGAGTCGAAGATGCACAAAATCGGCTGGAAGAGAGGGTCCATCGAGTGAGATTGATTCAAAAACGGGAAACTCTTGATTCCCAGGTGGCTGATTTGGATAGGAAGATCCAGACTTTATCTAATTCCCATCTTGAAATTATTGCTGGCATCGACCAGATGAAGAAAAGACGTGCAGAGCTGCTTGCAGAGCTGAGGCAACTTGAAACAGACCTACCACTAGAGGAAAAGAAGCTAGCGGATTGATGCGGACACCACAGGTACATCTATACCAGTTAATGAGGACACCATGAGTACATCTATGCCAGCAGCACCTCAGGCGCCTCCAGATGATCCACCACTTCAGGCGCTACCAGTTGGGCCAATTACTTGGGCCCGTGCGAGAGAATTAAACTACATCATGCTGTTAAAGAACAAAGGCCCAGAAGCATAGAGGAAAGCCCAAGAGGGGCCCAGGATAGGGCACCTAGGGTTGGCTGCCACCCCTCCTTTCCTGCCGTGTGCCCCCTCTCCTTCCTCCGTTGATTGGGGCTACGTCCCTTTATTTAGTTAGAGTCCCTTTTGTTTACAACTGGAGTTTTGTTTTACATCTAGCTTTAGCTACACCAAAACACGCACAAATACGTGCTATCCTCTATGATTCGAAACTCCACCTTCGAGTGATATTAAGATTGCTCACCTCAGATTCTTATTCGTTCTTCGATTGTGTGCAGTAATCGATCTTCGTGATCAGGCTGATCTTGCGCCAGCAAGGTTGGTAACCATCGGGAGTTGGTTCAGTGATTGCATTGGCGCTTCGAGTCTCGCTCGTCGTAGTCGAACTCCCCCTCCCCACGCCATCGTGCCCTCCCTGGACACGACTCCTCCCTCTCGCCCGCCGCCACACGCACAGCACCAGCCAGCTCTCTCTTCCGTGGTGCCATACTCTGAGGTTCTTCCTCTAGAGAGAGAGAGAGTTCGCACCCTTACACACCGCGCACCCTTCCGCGTTTGTCCTCCCTGTGTTGGAAAGTCCAAAAAAAGGAAAAGTTATCAAAAAAAGGAAAAAAGGAAAGAAAAAAAGAAAGAAACAAAAAAAGGAAGGGATCCAACACGGAGAAGGAGTCCAATCCGGCTCGGAGCAGTTCCACGCGTGCCATGTTTCCCCGGGTCGCAAGGCGCCTTTCCCCCTCGCACTGTGCCCTACCCTCTCGCAGTCTCCCCCCACGCCATGCCAACTGCTCTTTCTCTCTTTCTAGGTACCGTATTCTTTTTTTTACCGGAATACCCCTGTACTTTCGGAAAAAGTGTGTGTCGCAATTTGATATTTGAGATCCTCTGTGTTCATTTTATCTGTTTTGAGGACTCCGACAAAAGAAAAACAGAATTAAAAAAACAACAGCAATTTGTTGCACCTGACACACCTCTGCCCCGTCCTTGCTTCTATCCTTTCTTTTTCCTTCTTCCGTGCACTTGTTTCGAGCAGTTTTTGTACGTATTTTAGCACTATAATTCAACTTTGCATCTATTGTTTGATTGTGCTAGTCCTTGCTTTGAGTGCAGCCTTCCCAGAACTCCACATATTTCTACGACGAGCAGTTTTTGTTTCTCCAGGCAATCACTGCTCCAATCTTTCGCGAGTTCCACCGGTTGGTTGCAGGTCGCCCCTATGTGCATGGTAAGAACAGATAAGAATTTGATAACATCACTAGTGTGAGCGCCTTGTGAGCTGTCCCACCCTGTTTTTGTCGTCGTTTTGTTTTTGTGTTCGCGCTAACCATGGCAGATGAAGGCGGCGCTGATCCGTTGCAAGACTTGTGAGCACAAGTTGAAGGACTAGCCGCAGACATTCGAATGGTACATGAACGGCTGGACGAAATGATCACTACGTCGACCGACCGTTTCGATCAGCTCGACCTCACCCAGACGGCCACCAAGACCACACTCGACGCTCTCGTGGCCCGACTCGATGCCATGCACACCACGATCACAGAGTTACAGAAGGACTATGGCGGTGATTCGGAGCAGGACGCCAGAGACAGTCGCGGTCGTGCTCGCCGTGTGCCACGCTGCCCCGGTAATGATTCTTTTTCTAAGATTAAATTTAAAATCCCACCTTTTAATGGCAAATATGATCCTGTTGCATATCTTGATTGGGAGTTAGATGTTGAACAAAAATTTTCATGCCATGATATTGCTGCAAATTCTCAAGTTAAAGCTGCTATTAGTGAATTTACTGATTTTGCTTTAATTTGGTTGCGTGAGTATAAAATTAGACATCCCACTGCCATTCCAACCACTTGGGATCAATTAAAAACTGTATGCGCCATAGATTTGTGCCTTCATATTATACTCGTGATTTGCTTAATAAGATGCAGCGTTTTCAGCAAGGTTCTCAATCTGTTGAGGACTATTACCAAGAGTTACAAAAAGGTATGATTCGTTGTGGGATATTGGAGACTAACGACGCTGCTATGGCACGTTTTCGTGGTGGCTTAAACCGCGAAATCCAGGACATACTTGATAAGGAATATAATGATATGACTCAATTATTTGAATATGCTTGCAAAGCTGAACGTGAAGTGCAGGGACGCCGCTCGAAAACTTTTTCTAACCCTTTTGCAGGTCGTACCTCGACATCCAGCCCCGCGACCGCTTCTCCTGCACCATCTGCGGCCACGCCTACATCCCGTGATAGGGCGGCCAAACCTGCAGGCGCCGCTCCATCCACAGGCGCGACCCCCACCACAGGCCGTACGCGGGATATCACGTGTTTTCGTTGCAGCGGACGTGGCCATGTGGCTCGGGACTGCCCTAACACGTGCACTTTGCTCATTCGTGACGATGGTGAGTACTCTTCCGCTAGTGATTCTGAGGATATTCAACATACAATGCTAGCCACTGACCATGAAGCAAAGACGGATGTACATGTCAACCCGGATGACGCCGATAGGTATGAAACTCTTGTTGTGCAGTGTGTTCTCAGTACACAGGTCGCCCCGCCGGAGACGAATCAGTGACACACCCTTTTCCACACAAAGGGCGTTGTGAAGGAACGGTCGATTCGCATCATCATCGACAGCGGCAGCTGCAACAATTTGGCGAGTACCGCGCTGGTTGAGAAACTATCTTTACCCACTCGTAAGCATCCGCATCCATATCACATTCAATGGCTTAATGATGGTGGGAAAATTAGAATAACACAAATAGTGCGTGTTCATTTCTCCATGGGTGCTTATTCTGATTTTGCTGATTGTGATGTTGTTCCCATGGAAGCATGTTCCTTGTTACTTGGTCGACCTTGGTAATATGATACTGATAGCTTGCATCATGGTCGTTCGAATCATTATTCTTTAATGTTTAAGGGACAGAAAATAATTATACATCCTATGACACCTGAACAAATTGTTAAAGATGATGTTGCTAGAGCTGCTAAAACTGCTAAGAAACTTGAACCATCACGGTCGATTAATTCTGAAATCAAGTTGCATGCTCCTGTTCTACTTGCTACACGTGCTGATTTTGATGATTTATGTGATGCTCAATTGCCTTGCTACGCACTCGTATGCTCTAGTCTGCTCGTTTCACTTGATGATGCACCGTCTTTGGATGTTCCCCCTGTGGTTGCTAACCTTTTGCAGGAGTACGCTGATGTCTTTCCTAAAGACTTGCCACTGGGTCTCCCACCACTCCGTGGCATTGAGCACCAGATTGACCACATTCCAGGCGCACAACTTCCGAATCGCGCCCGCACCGTACAAATCCGGATGAGACAAAGGAGATCCAGCGCCAGGTACAGGCATTGCTTGACAAGGGTTACATTCGTGAGTCTCTCAGCCCTTGCTCAGTTCCTGTGTTACTTGTTCCAAAGAAAGATGGATCCTGGCGTATGTGTGTAGATTGTCATGCTATTAATAACATCACCATTCGTTATCGATACCCTATACCACGCCTTGATGATATGCTAGATGAGCTTAGTGGTGCCATTCTTTTCACTAAAATTGATTTGCGTAGTGGCTACCATCAGATTCGAATGAAATTGGGTGATGAATGGAAAACGGCTTTTAAAACGAAATTTGGTTTATATGAATGGTTGGTTATGCTGTTTGGATTGACTAATGCTCCCAACACTTTTATGCGATTGATGAATGAAGTTCTGAGGCCTTTCATAGGATTGTTTGTGGTTGTCTATTTTGATGACATCCTTATTTACAACAAATCTATGGAAGACCATCTTGGGAGATCTGCGGTCAAACCCATGCGACTCTGATTCATCTTTTTTGTTCTCTCTCTATAAATGTACTTCTTTGTCTAAGGGTCTTTCCACAAGTTCACCATATTCATAGCAATTTTAGCCGATGATTCAGATCAACTGTCTCAAGTCTTGGGAATGAGAGGCATTCACTCTCAAAAGAGTTTCTAGGAAGAAATAGCCATTTGTTCCAAATAGTAAGCTTTTACTTAGAATGGCTTTGCTCCTTGACGATGCTATGAAGATTGCAGTCTCTGTCTGCAACTTTGAGGAGAATACAATCTGAATGCATGCTCTGTAGTTTGTTGACATGCAGAATTTCTAAATTTAATGTATTGGCACCGGTCCCATTTTTTGGGAAACGCATCCCTGAATCAATGTCAGCCTCTTGAAGGCCAAGTCATTCACGGGGCGTCTGTTCCTCTTTTGACTGGATCTGGCATTTCTGTTCCCATCTTTCTCATTTTCTTTCGTCCTTATCTCTTCCTGGTGTTCGGGCTATCAATAGACCCTGCACCCATCGATGAGAAGCACATTTCTTGACCATGGCTCAAAATATAAGTTTAATCGGCTGCCAACTTCTTCTCTTCGGCTTTCTTCTCTTCTTCTGATCTCTTGACGACTAGAAGAATTCTTGTGAAATAGTATAGGGTGCTCCTCTCCCTAGTTTCATTTTGTGAAGCCAGGAGGTCCAACAGCTAGAAGAATCCTTGTGGCACGTCTTGGGTTCATCAGCTGGTGGAGGAGAGTTTGTATATAGTCCCTTTGGCATCAAGGAGAAGAAAAAGCCTATGTCTTGTTCATCAGCGAGTTACGAGGGAAGGTCACAGAATGATGATCCATCTTGTCAACTTTGCACTTCCTTTTGCTTTTTAGTATCTTCTTCCCTTGTATATCTCTCCTTTTGGCAACCACGAATTTCCTAGTGATGATGAACATAATCGGTTGTTTTTCTGATTTGCTTTCCTTGTCAGACTTTGTAATATTACCATGTACTGAAATATGAGAGAAAGAAATATATATATCTTTATTTTTTCTTCTATGGGTGATTGTTACATCAGCCATTATCCGAATCATTGATCGGCTATGAGTGTTCTAAAACACTTCTAATTTTACAATTTTTTCTACTAAAGGCGATAACTCAGTATCGGCTATCATCCGAAATCTAAATCGACTAAAAATCTAGAAGTAGTAATCGGCTAAGTACTTAATCTAATGTTTCCAACTTTGCCTTGGCTTTGATGGGTATCAGCCTAATCCTGTTGCAGTTCAATCCCTCAATCGGCCGATGTCACTCCGTGCTTTATCTCCTTATATTTTGGAACCGATCGTTTGGATCGGTTGAAGCTCAAAGTCAGACATCTTGAGGAAATATGTCTCCCATACTTTTCCTGATATGCAGATGACTTTCTCAAAGTTCCACTATGGGGCTGCTGCAATGTGGAAGGAGGAATCGGCGTTGACTAGTTCCACCGAATCTCCAATCCATTGAATCACACATTGATGCATGGTAGATGGGATGCAGCAATTGGCGTGAATCCAATCTCGTCCAAGTAACAGATTGTTGGATCCTTTCCCCTTGATGATGAAAAAGGTAGTTGGAAGAGTCTTGCTGCTGATTGTCAGATCCACGCAGATAGCACCCATTACAGATGATGCGTTTCCTTCAAAGTCGAGCAGCATGATATCGGTCTTGGTTAAATCTTCTTCACTCTTTCCAAATCTCCAGAGCAGTGAGTAGGGCATGAGATTGACCGCTGCACCGCCATCCACCAAGAGCCTTGTGACTGGCTTCCAATTGACATGTCCTTTGAGAAATAGAGCTTTCATATGCTGATGCTTTTCTTCCTCTGGCTTCTCAAAACTGGCCAACATTGGATCCAAAGCCAATTGAGTTGATCCTGGTTCTTCATCTAAAATTTTCTTCTTCTGAATCGGCCTGGAGAGTCATGAATTCCTTGGGTAGCATGAAGACCATGTTGACACTTGCCATTGGTTGATTGCCTTTCTTATCATCGGCTCTTGGTTTAGGTCGACAGATTTGGGATCAAACCTTCTTTTTTATCAAGCGCTTGCTTCTCAATTTCTTCTTGTTGTTCCAATTGCCGTAAGCGCTAGATCCTTCTCTTCTGAGACTTGGTCAACCCTTCCGGGCACCACCTAGGTTGACGGGGTTCGTGTTGGCTCTTGTCTTCATATGTAGCATGACACCTTTGTCGATCTCGTGCCAACACATCTTCATCAGTGACCCTACTATTAGCCATATCTTCTAGACGATTGGGTCTATTATTCTGAAGTTTGCCCCCAGCCGATCATACACACTTGCCTTGCCCCCCAGCTGATCATATACTAAAATGCGTTAGCTGTGGTGCTCTTGCCGATCTTTATTAATGGGCTTCTTGTCCCTGTTATCAAAACAAGGCCTCTTGGATGACTGTCCTTCTGAATAAAAGCCTTCACATTCTAGACAGTTGTCGGATGTCGGAAGTTTGATCCCTTCTTCCCAGTAGTATCTGAAAAACAGACATCTCCAGTGCCCTGCATTGCGTCTCGTCCATTCTTCTTTTTCCTTGATCTGCTTTTGTTGGTGTTGGAACTTGCTCAGAAGAACCTGCGATGTAACATGCTGCTTTGAACCTTTGAGTTGATTCTTTCTTCGAGCAATCCTTTCTCTTTAGCTTCCTCTGCTGTCATTTGACTTCGGGATCAATGGTTCCTTTCTTTTTAGCTGATTCAGACGTCAATACCTTTGCTTTGGTCATTTCAACTATGTTGGCAAGGAAAGGGTGCTGATCAATCTTCATCGACTTTCCTGATTTGGAAGGTGTTTCAAATTTCAGCTTTCCTTGATCTATCGCATTTTGAATTTGTTGACGAAACACCTTGCATTCATTAGTGTTGTGAGATGTGGCTTTGTGCCACTTGCAGTACTTGATCTTCTTCAACTCTTCCGCACTTGGTATAGTATGGTTTTGTGAAAGCCTAATCTGCCCTTGCTGGAGGAGAAGATCAAATATCTTGTCAGCTTTGGTTGTGTCAAAACTGAACTTCTCAGGTTCCTTTTTGCCAAAGGGACATGCAATCGGCTTCCTGTTCGGTACCCACTCAGCCAAATCAACTTTGACTTCTTCTTCATTATCAGAGCAATCTACACGGGTTCATATGATCGAGTGCTCTCATGACTCAGCCGATGGAGAAGCTGACTGATGTTCTCGAACTCTTGTGATGCATATTTCTCTTTGATGGATGGCAAGAGTCCTTGAAAGGCCAATTCTACCAACTGTTTATCGGTCAGAGATAAGTTGTAGAATTTGTTCCTGTCAGAGGTTTAGATCTGCATAGCCCACAGGGGGGTTAACCCCGGTGGTTTAGATTCGGATGGGGGCAATCTAGACCTAAGGACTTGATGGTTATGTGAGAGCACACGGAACATGGTGAGCTTATACTGGTTCAGGCCTCCGGAGAGTAGAACCCTACGTCCAGTTGTTGGTGTCGATTGCTTGAGGATTGATTGGTGCATACAACAGGGGACGTGATGAGGACATCTTCCACTATTACCCGTTGGCAAAGACGCAACATAAATGGGCCATGTGGCCCAGTTGTAGTCGGGCGGCGACCGTGTGAGCCTCATTATCCCACCTTGCTTAGCTTGGGAGGAGGAAGTCACCTTAAAGGGGAGAGCCACCCTTCCCCTAATGGACTAGTCTTTTGGGGTGATTGGACCTTTCCCCGAGGGGCACACCAGAGTTGTGGGTAACCTTACTGCTGTCAATCCTGTTTTCGTTATTAGGAGGTCGACCTCACTAATAAGTATTTTGTTGCTTTCTTGTGTGCAGGCACTCGCTACAGACTTCTGGTGCCCCGCGCCGCTACCTAATGGCGAAGAGACATGGAGGAACATTAGGTCGCTGGAAGATATCCAGGAGCCACCAGCCTAGCTGATTGATGAGTACATGTCCGACTCATCAGTTGAGGTGGACGGGAATGACGTGCTGGAGGTCGCACAGAGCGCCAGCAGGCAGACCCGCCGAACGCGGCAGACCGCTAGCAAGGTCGCGCAATCGAAGGCGGAGGCTGCCAAGATGGCAAAGCTGGAGAGCGCGAAGCAGAAGCGCAAGAGGGGCAAGAGCTCTACTGCGCCACCGGAGCCGCAGAAGGACTCGGAGGTCGCCGCAGATGATGACTCCGAAGAGGTTGACGAGGAGATTGAGATCAAGGATCTCAGTCTTGAGACCAAGCGGCGCAAGGAGGAAGTGATGAAGGTCACCTAGGTTGACCTCCAAAAAATCAAGGAGAAGTACCGTGCTGATTCTGGAATTCTACCGTAGGTACCCCCAAGACCACGCCCAAGGCTTTGAAGATACACCACAAGTCGCTTGCCAAGTAAGTAGATCTGATGACCTACTTTCATCTTTGTTCCGCACTTCACATTTTCGCATACTGACAGAAAGATCTGTGTAGGTCGGCGACGTCATGGCCAAGCGCATCACTCTCCAAGGAGTCGACGCCAGAGGTCGAGGGTGGAACCCAAAGCTCCGCTCCACCAGCAACGACCCCAGAGGCCGTGCTGGACCCCAAGTCCGTCAACGTGCTGCCATCCCTAGCAGCTCACGACGTTGTAGCGAACCAGCCGCAGATCGACCTACCGCTACCGCGCCAAGAAACGGCCGCGCAGGGAGGACAGGGTCCGGCCACGCTTAGGGATGGGTTTGAGACGTACCAGGCCAAGGAATTGGACTGGAACGGTACACCATTCGAGGATGACATCCTCAATGATCTGGAAGACACCAAGGTGATCCAGAGCTCCATCGTCAGCCTGGGGCAGGCCTTCCAGGTGAGAGGTCGTTGTTGCAGTAGAAGATTTAGGTTGTTCGTCAATTTGTTAGCGAACTAACACTTCTGTTTTGGCCTTTGCAGAATATGGCCGCTCGGACTGACTTGTGCAGGGGTGCTGCGGCTGTAGCGCTGGAGGCGCACCAGTTGGACTAGGAAAACACATAACCCTCAGGTCTAACGACCTAGTAGTTGGCAAGGCCAAGCCCCCGAGCATGTCGAGGGGGAGGGAAAATAACACAACACAGAGAGAAGGACAACAACTTCAAAGGTCAACAGAAATCTGTCTAAAAACTATTGTTTATTGAACTAAAATTAATAATAGTAAAGAGTACATATCTTAGTATTATACATATTATACGGATTGAATCGTCGAAGGTGCTCCACGTTCCAAGGGTTTGGAACCCCTTGACCACGCCCCACTGAAGGCGATAGGTCGATGGGCTGATGACTTTTGTGACGATGAAAGGGCCCTCCCATGGGGCAGAAAGCTTGTGCATCCCGTCGGTTGTAACACCCCAGGTGTTTATCTCTTTTTAATCGAGGATGTTAACCTAAGCTCATGGTGTTAAAGGAAGAGTAAAGCATAGTTTGAACTTGGTCCCATTTTTCACTCAGAGCTTAAACTTTTTCCTGTCTGAAAGTTATCACCAAGATTCAGGAACATAACCTTGTAATTGTCACTTTTGGAAATTGAGGATAAATAAGGAGGTTAACCCTATCATAATAGGTCCACTACTTTAAAGGAATTTCTGAGGACAATTGATGACTTGGCCACAATCTCAAGATTTTGTCTAGCAACTTCAAAATCGACCAATGTGAAAGTTGTTGGTTTCCTCAAGATTAGCATTTCATCTTTAAGGTGGAAATTGAAATCTTGAATGAAAAGTCTTCAAAACCTTGAGTCAAACCCCTAAGTTCATATACTCATCTCTAGAACTTTGGTCAAATCTCCAAAAATTCCCAAAACACTGAAAAATCGGCCATGGCCAGGGACCCATTCGTGATGATTAGAATCTTGCCGGGGGTCGAGCTATGAAAGAAAGGGTCTCGGTGTAAAAAGAAGGGCATAGTTGTGAAGTAGATTTCTGACCAAGGACCTGCATGAAAATAGATTCTTCAGCTTTTGTTTTAAAATGCTGAGATCTTCTAAAATTCGTTATAAATCGAATAAAAATTAGAAAAATGCAAACTCAAATGTTCTGTGCTCCAGATGAACAGATGCAACTTTTCTAGAATGCAATTTTGTAGCTCTAATGCATGCTTATATCTTGCAGTATGATTTATTTATCTTTTCAGTAGTGTTTTAATGTTGTAATTTTCATGCTAGATCTATAGCTTAGTTTAATCTGAAATTTTGTGAGTTGCTCAGTAATGCCATGTTTATACTCTGTGTAATTTCTTGATGCTATAACATGTGTAGATCTTGCTATAGAAATAAATCATGTTTAAGTCAGCTAGTTCTTTCTAGATTTTTCATGTGCAGTTCATAGCTTAGTTTGATCTAAATTTTGGGAAGTAGCCTTGTTGCCATGATATGTGCTTGTATGAATTTTCTCTCTGTTTGTGTGTGGAACATCCAGAATTAATTTTTAGATATTTAATTTTTAGAATTAATTAATTTAGATATTTACACAATCACCATCAAATAAGAAAGATAAATAACAAACATACGATTCCTTAATTAAGGAAGAGTATGCTGGATATATTCTTATCCAGGTGAATGTGCCCAACAATACACCTCATGTTTATCCTTTAAATATGAACTGAGTTCTTCCTTCTTAAAAATGAACACTTAAAGTTATGCATATGCATGTCGTGTAGAACATCCGGATGTAAGCTACGCGTTGGTGCCAGAAGCTGAAGGAGAGCTTGTTGAAGGAGAAGGTGAACGTGTTGGTTTTGCAACAAGACCCGAACCAAGTTCGGAGGATCTCCAACTAACTTTGCTAGTAAAGGCAAGCCCCGGAGCATAACCTATGTTTTCAACTTATGCAATTATCGTTGCTATGTTTGTGCATTTAAGTTTAAGGAGTTCATTTGAAACCCTAGATGCATGATCATAGGTACCTATGTTCCAATACTAGAATGATAAGTCGCTAGTTGCCATGCTCTAAGGACCTGGTAGAAGTCGAGTGATGTTCGTCACTCGCGAGCTATAGGTTTCTTATGTTGGAATCATAAGAATGTTGAACCTGCCCGCTCACGTGGTAAGAGCATGGGACCGGCTCCGGCCAAGTAGGTCTGTGGTTAAGTGTTTGAACATACTAAACATTTGTCGGGAATGGGACCGGTAAGCCAAGTACCTTTTTGATCCAGCGAGGGAACTCTCTGCCACTAATCTTGGGATTTGTTCCCCCGACTTGCAACCGGTGGTGCATGTGTGAGACTAGAAGGACGTTGGGCCTTATGCCAGTGATCCTTGTACCGATGACTGTGGGCTTTGATCCTGAACTGAGGATGATTGGGAACCGTCTGGTTGGTGCGTACCCCGCCCGTTGGGCCGTGGTCGTATGATGGGGTATGCATTCTTCCGTGTGTTTAGGTTTCCCTTGCAAGGTTATTAATCCATCGATCGTCGGCCTCTCACCATTATCCGAGATTGCGTATCCATACACTCTATGTCCCTTAATGATGGAATTGAGAAGTAATACTGTTGTATGCTTAATTGTTTGCACAACTTTGGTTGTATAGCTACTTACTTAGTAATGGTTAATCAACTAGAATTTTGAGCTAAAACTTGAAAGTAAGGACCTACTCTTTGTTGCTTTTCGGCAAAAGAAACCCACTAGCCAAAAAGCTTGCATGTCCAGAGAGTTGGTGATGTCACCATCACCCGACGGTTAAGTCTTGCTGAGTATTAGTATACTCAGCCTTGCTTTGTGGATATCTTTTGCAGGTGTTGATGTGTTTGATGGTATTCGTGGACTGGTTCTCTCCCACCCTTTGGGAAGTGAGTGGGAAGATGACAGTGCTTGGTGATATCATGGATGGCCTCCCGTGATGTTACTTCTAACGATTAGTACCTTATTTCTGCTTTGTTTTCAAACTCTGAACCGTTTACTTTCTTGTGTGGAACTTGTTTTGTAATAATGAATAATTGATGAATATGATGTATTAAGGCTGTTTTAATTATCTCTGAACTCGCCGTCGCGTGAGTCTTAGTGTACAATCTTCGATCCTTTATTATAAGTGATTTACCCGGCTTGACTCGGCAGATATCGACAAGTTAACTCCTCTTTAACACATAATGACCAAGTGGATAGGTTATGTGTGTTAAATGGGATTTAATTTGGACGGTTCTGTCACATCGGTCTTCTGGATCCTTCGCAGGACCAGGTCGTCAACATTGAAGGAGCACTCCTTGACGTTGCGATGATGATAGCGGCGTAGCTGCTGGTCGTGGCACGCCTGCCACATTACGGCCGCCACTCTGTTTTCTTCAAGGCTGTCGAGGTCAACTCGACGCGTCTGCTCTACTTTGCCTTTATTGTAGTGTTGGATGCGGGATGCACCAAACACCACATCAGTGGGGAGGACGGCCTCCGAGCCGTAGACAAAGAAGAAGGGCAAGAAACCTATGACTGAGCTGACCTGAGTCCTGAGACCTAAGATCACATGTGGAAGTTCAGCTAGCCAACGGGTAGCATAATTGGAGGCATCATCGAAGATGTGATCTTTCAGAGCTTGTAGAACCATGTCGTTGGCACGCTCGACCTGACTGTTGCACCTAGGGTAGGCAACTGATGAGTAGTAGAATCGATCATACTGTCCTGGCAAAAATCCTAGAATGCAGAGCCGGTGAAGGCTGCCCCAAGATCGGTGATGATCCTGTTGGGCACACCAAACCGATATGTGATATCCTTGATGAATTTCGCCGCCTCCTCCAATGTGACCTTGGCAACAGGTCGAACTTCAATCCACTTGGTGAATTTGTCCCCAACAACAATGATGTGCTTGTAGTCACCAGGGGTGGTCTTGAACGGACCTATAGAGTCCAAACCCCACATGGCAAACGGCCAGGACGGGGGAATCGTACGTAGGACCTAGGCAGGCAGGTGCTATTCCTTGGCAAAGAATTGGCATCCTTTGCACCTCTTGACGAGGTATTTGGCGTCGCTCTTGGCCGTGGGCCAGTAGAAGCCAGATCGTTACACCTTGCTGACCAGATTGGCAGAGGCTGCGTGGCAGCCGCACTCGCTGCCGTGGATCTCAAACAGGAGCTGGACACCCTCTGATCGCAAGATGCACTTCATCAGCACGCCAGTGGAGGCTGCTTTGCGGTATAGCTCTTCTCCAATCACGACGTAGTTACCACTACACCGCGTGATTTTCTCTCATTTTGGCTTATCATCTGGCACCAGATAGTGGACCATGTAGCCTAAGAAACGCTAGCGCCAATCATCTTCTGCATCTGCCATGAGCACATCTCGGGGAGGTGTAGGCACTAGGTCTGGCTGTTCTGGGGTCGGGTTGTTCAGGTCCAGGATCTTGATCGATGGCTTGCGCAGGTCTTGGATGAACACACCAGCCGGAACTAGTGCTCGCTTAGAGCCCATCTTAGAGAAGACATCTGCAGCAACATTGTTGTCGCGAGGAACATGGTGGAACTCTACTCCCTCGAAGTGGCCTTCGAGATTTTGAATCTCGGCGTAGTAGGCATCCATTGTGTCTTTGACGCAATCCCAGTTCTTACTGACCTGCTCAATGACGACCTTGGAGTCGCCATAAGCAATCAATCGCTTGATGCCAAGAGACACCGCGATACGGAACCCATGGATGAGAGCTTCGTACTCTGCTCCATTGTTGGAGGCCTTGTAGTGGATTTGAAGCACGTACTTGAGCTGGTCACCCTTAGGAGAGATGAGCAACACACCAGCTCCAACGCCCTCAAGGTTGAGGACCAGGAGCGTCTGAAGACTAGTGGTGGGTCGCTCCTCAGTGATGAGTGATTAACAACGTTGTGTGGACTGATACTTGGCTCAGTGTTGCAGGTGCGGGTTGCGGTTTGACTCGTATTGGTGCAGGTGCAGAACAAGCGCTAAAGGCCTATGTCGTGGAGGCCTCCGGGTGATGGAGAGGCAAGTAGGCTTGGTTCGATGGACCCCGTGGTTGATGGGGTCAAGTGCGAGCCGCATAGTGCAAGAAGGGCGAGTTGAAATCATGGACATGGGCCGGTGCAAGGTAGCGGTTCAAGGCCGAAGCTTGCACATGGGGTTTGGTGGTTTGCCCACAAAACCATCGGTGGACGGTTTCTTGGTTTGGGCCTCAAAACAAAGCCCGAAGGCCCAGCGTGACGGAAACGGTGATCCGGGAGCGTCGAGAAGCTTCGAGGCGGGGGGCACGTGGCGTGATCGCGGGGCTTGCGTCGAGGCTAAGCGAGTCCGTGGTGGAAGTGTGCCCGCTCGATGAGAATATGCTTGACATGGACCAAAATACCCCTGAGGGGTGTGTATCTTACATTTATGCACTAGGGGTAGTAGGGTCATTTGCCACCTCTAGGAGACTAAGTGTAAATAAAAGGTAGAGGAGGATGGCTAGGGTTAATCACTCCGGACTGCTTCTTTTCTCAGTATTTCCTTGGGCTAGATTCTTGTATAGACTCTGATCTCTGGATGTATGGAAGAATTCGGCGTTGTGATTCTATCTCCATCTTAGCATCTTGTGATTTTCGTGTCATTTTCGGTGCTATTTTTGGGGGCTTTCGTTCTTCGCTTGATTCGTTGATTTGAGGGTGTTTCTCCTCGGATTTCTTTGTGGGGATCATGGGTGGATGCCTTGTGCATCTTTGGGTATGATCTTGTGATGAGGACATGACACCCATGCATACGACCATGATTGGTGCATGGAATGGAGTAGAGGAAGTCCAGCAAGGGTGTCCAAGTCAAAGAGCAGGCACGAGGCTAATCCGGTTCGAGTCCCCAAGGTGGAGGCCCAAAACAATTCAAGTTCGAGCCCAGTTCGGAGTCCAGGACCAGTGCGCACTAAACACGACGCCCAGGTCGCATACGAAGCCAGTTTTGGACGTTCTTTATATGGCTGGAAGCACAATTCCATAGAGCTTCCAATGGCACCAGTTTCAGGCCCAAATTCGTTCTGAGTCAACGGGAATCGTCAAAACAAGTTGACATCCAGAATCTGCCAAGGTGCTGCGTCGTCGGTTTGTTGGGCCTTAAGCCCAAGTTGAGGGTGCCCCATCCTAGGTCGCCCCCAACCCTAGGATGCCCCTCCTCATATACTCAGTAGCCGCCGCATTTAGAACTTGTGCTTGTTTTACAAGTTAGCTTTAGCTACAACCGAACAGCCGCATAGCGCTGCCTTCGTGTATTGCAGACTCCACCTTTGAGTGATAGTAAGATTGCTCACCTCTTTTTCTTGTTCTTTCTTTGATTGCGTGCAGGAAATGATCTTCGTGATCAGGCTGACTTTGCATCGGCAAGGTTGGTAACCACGGGAGTTGGTTCAGTGATTGCATTGGCGCTTCGAGCTCGCTCGTCGTAGTCGGATCGTGAGGGTCGACAACCACCAAATCGAATTTATCTCCACTCACCGAAAGATCGGGCACTCTGCCTCTATCATCTTGACCCCTCAAACATCGGGAAAACCCTTCAATTTGCTAGTTCTTGGCGGAACCCGAGTTCATGGAGATGTTTTCGTAGGATCACGATTCCTCTCGTTTTAGTGGGTTTGAGGCCAAGATTTCGTAGGGAGATCATCTCCTACAGACGCTTCATCTTCCCCTATGTTTTGGTCGCAATCTATTAGGTTATTCGGGAGATCGGGTGAAGGGAAGGAAGGTTTGATTTTGGGCGGCTCGAGCTCGAGCACCTCTGTCCGCGCCTGGCGGACAGTCCGCGCGGGCCTGGCGGATAGTCCACGAGTGGCTGGCAGCACGGCTGTTCTTCGTGTTCTACGCATGTTCTTGTGTGCTCGTGTTTCGATCCGTTGGTTCAGGAGTTTTTGGTGGCAAGAAGTTTGCGGACGGTCCGTACTTGAGTGTCGGACGGTCCGTGACGAGCCGGACAGTCAGCAGGTCCTTCCCGGACAATCTGATTTTTCAGGGTGCGTCTCTGGAGGTTCTGTCTGCAATTTCAGATAGTCCGACAGGTCCATGCGGACAATCCGCCTTGGTCCCCCGGACAGTCCGCCCGTACCATTCGGACTGTCCGCCTGGGACTCTGTAGACTTGCTCCAGTTCTTTCATTCTTGTCTTGTGCTTCCGCTTCTTGATTCGTGGCTTGTTTCTAGGACTTGTAGGCTTGTGTGTGTCTAGTCTATAGCTTCTTTGGTTTGTGCCAATGATCGGAGTGGCAATCAGGATATAGGCCGAGTTCTCTCCTTTGGGAAGAATTTGTATCGGCTCCCATTCACTCCCCCCTCTCTAGTCGCCTATTCGGTCCTTCAATTGGTATCAGAGCTGGTTACGGATCTTCGTAGTTCTAACCAGTGTAAGATCCAAAGATGGGCGACTATGGAAAGGGGTCGGGTCCTCCGCAGTTTGATGGCAAGAATTACCAGATGTGAGAGAGGCGCATGGGCATGTTTTTGCATGGGAAAGGACAATTGATCTGGGAAGTGATGCAAAATGCAAACTATGTCATTCCAGACAATTTCATCCTTCCAGGTGCTCGGGACATGTTTGAGGCTAACAACAAGAAATACTAGATGTGAGAGAGGCGCATGGGTGCATTTTTGCGTGGAAAGGACAATTGATCTGGGAAGTGACGCAAAATGCAAACTATGTCATTCCAGAAAATTTCATCCTTCCAGGTGCTCGGGACATGTTTGAGGCCAACAACAAGGCCGTGGATTTCTTGTCCCATGCTCTCTGTGGCTTGGACTTTGATCGAGTGTACGGAGAGGATGTGGACAGAAAGATTTGGCTAAAGCTTCAGAATGCTCATGTTGGGAACGCTCAGGTGTAGGCTCGCTTGTTTGCAACTCACCGGAGAGAGTACGAGAACTTCACTCATCTCCCCGGTGAGTCGATTGATGTGATGTTCCAGCACTTCACCTGTATTGTGAACAACATGAGGGCCAATGTGATGGTGCTCCCATACACGGATCATGATAGAGTTATCAAGCTCTTGCACTCACTTGACAGATCCTTGTGGAGTGCTAAGGTCGAGGCCATCTTGGAGTCGGGTGTGTATGAGACCCTTACGGTGGATGAACTGTTTTCTAAGCTTAAGTCTTCGGAGGTTGATCGTGGCTTGAGAGCCAAGAGCGAGAGCCCCAATGATCCACATAGTTTGTCTCTTATCTCAGGACCGAGGACTAACGCTAACCCAGCTGTTATGCAGTTTTCTTTGTCTTGTCTTGTGTCCATGACAGATGAGGACTTTGAGGTGCTGAGCGAGGAGGATCTCGCATTGTTGAGCAAGAGGTTTGGTCTGTGTATGAGAACCGCAAGAATGCGAGGAGGAGCTCGGGGACGTGCTATCGATGTGGGAAGCACAGGCATTTCATCACCGAGTGTCCGGAAGCCATGGAGATCAAGAACGACTACAAGGGCAAGCCCAAGCACGACTACAACAACAAGCACCATTCCCGGAATGACTACAAGGACAAGCGCAAGGACAAGGGAGAGAGAAGGCCAAGGAAGCGGCAGGTACAAGAAGAAGACAGCTTGAGCGATGGTTGCCAGAGTGAGCGACATTGACTCCACTTCAAGTGACTCCTCATCTGGTTCGAGCAGCGAGGAAGAGCAAGATCAGCGCAAGGACAAGCGGCACACGGGCAAGAACTTCACCGGCCTCAGCTTCGTCGCACAAGGTGGTTTCTGCGGCATGGCGCACAACTCCAACAACAAGAAGGGCGGGAAGGATAGCTCGGATTCGAACTCTGACTCTGAGGATGAGGTACGTTGTGACCCCGACTTCTTGCTAGAGGAGAATGCTAGGCTGAATGAGTTGCTTCATAACTGTGATGATGTGCTTAGAAAGACCAACAAGGAGAAGAGGGAATTGTTGTCTTTGCTAGGTGATGCTAAGGACAAGATAGTTGAGCTTGAGTCTTTGCTTGTTCATGCTAGAATTGAGATAGATGCTTTGAAAGCTGCTCCTATTGTTTCTGATGAGGTTGATTGTGGTGATTGCAATGTTTTCCTAGCTGACTTGACTGCTCTCAAGGAGAAGTATGCCTCAAAGATTGAGGAACTAGATGTGCTTAGGATTGAGCTTGATGAGTTGAAATCTAGACCTGCTTTGCTAGGTGCTTGCACTCTTGTCCTGTGTTGCATGTTAGGCTAGATGAATCTCATGATAGGATAGTTGCTCTTGAGGCAGCTTTGAAAGCTCCTATTCCTACATCATGCTCTACCTGTGAAATGCACCCGGTGAAAAATATGGAACTTGCACATTATGTGGATCGCTTGCAGGATGAGAATGATGAGTTGAGGAAACTGATGAGTTGGTTGTCTGGCCATGAACCTCAGTTGAGTTTGATGTTGGCTGAGTTTAAGAGGTTTGATGGTCAGGCTTTGAGGTCTGGGAAGAGTGGTGAGAAGAGTGGTGAGGGAGAAGCGAAAATTGGGGACATTCGTATCCCATCACACACTACACCCATGAACAAATTTGCACACAAGCCAAACTACATCAGAAACAAGTTAGACACAACCCCAGATGCACCAGTGTTCCCCCATAAGACATAAAACTACCAGAAACCGGTGAAGTTTGTGAGCACCCTTGGGAATGTGTTTGGGGGGGGGGAGCCAGGAGAGAAAGCTGTTGAGAAGCCCATTGAGAAACCATAGCCTAAGCCAAAACTAGTCCACTTCCATTGTGAGTATTGTGGGAGGGATGGTCATAAGGAGGAGTTTTGCTTCAGGAGGAGAAGGGATGAGAGGTTTGCTAGGAAGATGACAAACAAGGACACGTACCACCCTTCTCATGGTGTGCCTGAGCCTCGTATAGTGCCTCTACCTCAGGGTGAGGGGTTTGTGCATATAGTTCCTACTCGGGGTGATGGTGGTTTTCCTCAGAGAGATAGGCGTGTTGGGTTTGGGTGTGGTGAGTTCGCTGGACGTGCTCCTGCTCGTGACCGTTACGAGTTTGGGAGGCACGATCGCAGTTTTGGTTCTCAAAGGGACTACGGGCCATGTTTCCCCCCTCGTGGTACGCGTTCCCCTCCAGTGAGACATGACAGGTTCTTTGGTGGTTGGCA
This sequence comes from Cenchrus fungigraminus, assembly GCA_036936925.1. Taxonomy (NCBI): domain Eukaryota; kingdom Viridiplantae; phylum Streptophyta; class Magnoliopsida; order Poales; family Poaceae; genus Cenchrus; species Cenchrus fungigraminus. The sequence continues at coordinate 63,442,529 of CM072779.1, forward strand.
TGAGAGGGCATCACCTAGAGGTTTTGGTAGGATGGATTTTTCTAACCCATCTTTTGAGCAAATGGCTCACACTGGTTTGACTCTTTCTGTACTAACCCTAATGCTGAGTCGCTTGCTCATTCTCATCCTCATTTTTGATTTTGCAGGTGGGAGGCATGAAGAACTTTTGGTTGATCGATTCTGGTTGTTCGCGCCACATGACCAGAGATCGTGGGTGGTTCTCCAGCCTCACCTCGGTGAGTACGAGGGAGTACATCACTTTCGGGGACAATGGGAGAGGACGAGTGCTTGCTGAAGCTATAGTGAAGGTGAGTAGCATGGTGACCTTAAAGAGTGGCTTTGGTCAAGTCACTTGGTTTTAACCTGTTGTCAGTATTCCAGTTACTTGACGAGGGTTTTGATGTTCGTTTTAAGTTGGGCGCTTCTCGTGTGCTTGATTCTTGAGGCGATCTTGTCTGTACGATCGTCTCCGAGGCTGAAATCTTTCATGCTGATTTTTCTCAGTCTGTTGGTCCTCCTCGATGCTTTGTGCTGGTGTTTCGACCGAGCTTTGGAAGTGGCATAGGAGGCTAGGACACTTGAGCTTTGAGTTGCTTTCTCGCTTGAGTGGCCTAGACCTAGTCCGAGGATTGCCAAAGTTGAAATTCGAGAAGTATATGGTTTGTGCTCCGTGTTGGCATGGAAAGATGGTTGCCGCTTCTCACGCCCCTCTGACTGCGGTCATGATCGAGCGACCTTGTGAGCTATTGCACATGGATTTGGTTGGGCCAGCTCGTGTTCGCTCTGTGGGTGGGAAGTGGTATGTGTTGGTAGTGGTTGATGATTTCTCGCGATACTCTTGGGTTTGCTTTTTGGAGGATAAGAGTGAGACATTTGGCTTTGTTCAAGAGTTGATCTTGAGTTTGAAGAATGAGAGACATGGGGATGCCATTTGAGCTATACGCAGTGACAATGGCACGGAATTCAGGAACTCTCATTTTGATGCCTTTTGCAATGATCTTGGTCTCGATCATCAGTACTCTTCTCCATACGTTGCTTGCCAGAATGGCGTAGTGGAGAGGAAGAACCAGACCCTTTGTGAGATGGCTAGGATGATGCTTGATGAGCATAGGACTCCTAGGCATTTCTGGGTCGAGGCGGTCAATACCGCTTGCTATGTGTCGAATCGCATTTTCCTTCGTGCTTTCAAGAAGAGGGCATCTTATGAGCTGATGCATGGGAAAAAACCCAAGGTGAGTCATTTTAGAGCCTTTGGTTGCAAGTGCTTTATTTTGAAGAAGGGCAAGCTAGACAAGTTTGAGGCTAGGTGTTCAGATGGTATTTTTCTCGGTTATGCTATTCATTCTAGAGCATATCGTGTGCTCAATCTTGACACTAATAGGATCATGGAGACTTGCGAGGTAACCTTCAACGAGACACAACCATGTAGCTCTTCTGTCTTGGAGTGTGCACATGCTGATGAAGTTGGTGAGAAGATCTTTGAGGATGAGAAGGATGGAGATGGAGAAGAAGATGATGATGGTGGCGATGGTCCTGCGGCTGATCGTGTACATGCTACTTCCACTACGACAACGACGATCGAGGATGGTTCATCCCCTACGCCTACGACGACTGAGGCTGTTCGAGTGGAGGCTGCTGCTAAGGGGGAGGTTGTGTCCAGGCGAGAGGCTCCCGACGTGTACAGGTGGATCACCCACCATCGACGATCATAGGTGACCTTCATGAGCGCACTACACGGTCGAGGTCACGAAATACTTCTCACTTTGCTCACTCTGCATTTGTTGCCTCGTTTGAGCCCAAAGATATTCGACACACACTTTCTGATGCAAACTCAGTGAATTCCATGCATGAGGAATTGGAGAATTTTGAGAGAAACTAAGTCTAGGTGTTAGTTGATCCACCGCCAAATTGTCGTCCTATAGGTACCAAGTGGGTGTGGAAGAACAAGGAAGGTGAGAATGGGATGATTGTGAGGAACAAGTTGAGGTTGGTGGCTCAGGGGTTCAACCAGAAAGAGGGTATAGATTATGTGAGACATTTGCTCCTGTGGCCCGTCTGGAGGCAATTAGGATCCTTCTAGCCTTTGTCGTGGCTAAAGGGTTCAAGTTATTTTAGATGGATGTGAAGAGTGCTTTCTTGAATGGGGTGATAGAGGAAGAAGTGTATGTGAGGCAACCCTCGGGGGTTTGAGAGTGAGAGATACCCACACCATGAATACAAACTCCAGAGAGCACTTTATGGGTTGAAACAGACACCGAGGGCTTGGTATGGTAGGCTGAGAGGGTTTTTGCTGAGTAAGGGGTTGTGATGGGCACAGTTGATAAGACCCTGTTTCTCCTTAAGCATGGAAATGACCTGTTGATTGTTCAGATTTACGTGGATGACATAATCTTTGGTGGCTCCTCTTATGACCTTGTTGCCAGATTTGCAGATGACATGAGCAGGGAATTCGAGATGCCTACGATGAGTGAGTTGCAGTTTTTCCTCGGGCTCCAGATCAAGCAGTGCAAGAATAGGACGTTTGTACATCAGGCGAAGTACACCAAGGACTTGGTGAAGAAATTTGGAATGAACAATTCCAAGCAGCTGACTACACCGATGGGGTACCACTACGGCTTTGGATGCGAACGAAGATGGCGAACCCGTGGACCAGAAGGAGTACAGGAGCATGATTGGCTCCCTCCTCTACTTGACGGTGACGAGGTCGGACATACAGTTCAGTGTGTGTCTGTGCACTCATTTTCAGGCTTCACCCAGGACATCACATCGGCAGGCCGTCAAGAGGATTTTCATGTACTTGAACTACACTCCTGAGTTTGGTCTTTGGTATTCTGCCTCCTCGACAGTTAGACTTCATGGATACTCCGATGCTGATTTTGCTGGGTGTCGTTTGGATCACAAGTCTACCTCAAGTTATTGCCAGTTTCTTGGTTCTTCCTTGATCTCTTGGTCGTCTCGCAAGCAATCTAGTGTAGCCCAGTCCACGACAGAGGCCGAGTATGTTGCTGCAGCCAATTGTTGTTCCCAGCTCCTATGGATGACCTACACTATGAGTGATTTTGGTGAGAAGTGCTCCCAGGTTCCACTCTTTTGTGATAGCACCAGTGCCATAAGTGTAGCCAAAAACTCAGTCCTTCACTCCAAGACTAAACACATCGAAGTGAGATATCATTTTCTGAGAGACAATGTTGAGAAAGGGAACATTTCCTTGTCCTGTGTACCTACGCATGATCAGCTAGCCGACATCTTCACTAAACCACTTGACCAAGTTACCTTCACATGCTTGCGAGGTGAACTTGGAGTGTGTTTCCATGTTTAGCTAGATCATGGAGCTTCTCATGTATATATGTGATATATGTATCATTTGTGGCATTTCATGCATGCATTTTCTTTTTTGTACCAAAACATGGTAGGATAGCCATCTGTGTATCATAATTGCTAGGATGAGCTTCTCTTATGTACTTCGATCATTATGATGTGCTATATGTGAGATATGTGTATGCTTCGGGAATGGTGATGTGAATGCTATGATCTTGATTGTATTGTCAAATGTTCATGATGAGATATCTTCTTTTTGTGAAAATGCTAAAAATACTTCACTCATGACTAGATACTCTTTCATGCTCTCTTTGTGCTCAAATGTCTATATCATGCTTAGCTTGTTCTTGAGTATCATGCTCTTTTCACTTGGGGTCAAAGACTCATTTGTCATGTTGAATGTTTAGCCCATATGTTCACTTGTGGAGGAGCATAAGCTTGTTTTTGCCGCAAAGACATTTCATGTACCATGCTTAAATTTGAAAATAAATTGGGTCTATGAAAAGTCCATGCTTGAAAAATGTGCTCATAAACATGTCTTTATGCTTTGATGTATATATGTTGGGTGCTAAACCGTTGCATGATGTCTACCATGAGAAGTCTCAATTAGAAGTAGACACATGGCTCGGTGGCTTTGACATGACATATAGTAGCTTATGGGTGTTTGCTATGATCTTGTGATGAGAACTTGTGATCTTGTATGAGCTTTGTATGATCTAGTTCATTTTTGCTCAAATGGGCCATGGATAGGGCTTTGCTCCTTAGATTAATTTTGCTTTGTGAAAATTTGCTTAAAATGCTTTTGGCCATGTCACATGTATCTATGTCGCTACTTTCTTGATGGCAATGCGCTAACTACACCATGTCTACTTTGCTTGCTCTATGTCTCATTTGTAGCATTTTGTTGTGCACTTTGTATATTTGAGAAGCTTGGTAGCTTGTATATGCTTTGACATGCATTTGTGCACTTTCATGGTAGCTTGATTCATGCATTGTCAACAAGGGGGAGAGTTTGTGGAGAAAAATGGTAAGTTTTACATGTTGGGGAGAAATTGTGGAAAGAATTGCATTTGCTTAGGGGCAGTTTGCATATGTGCAGGGGGAGCTCCTTTGGTTTGCTTGAGTTTTGTGCTTTGTGGTGAGCTTAGTTCGTCTTGGCTGTGTTGAGCCGTTGCCCTTGCCTTAGGGGGCCAAGACTTGGTCTGGCGAGTGATCTTGTTTTGGCTTGTTCTTTGGCTTTGGATCACTTGTTGGAGGTTCATGTTCGTGGTTGTTTTCTTTTCTTTTTTCTCTGTGTTGGTTACTATGGGTGTTGTCAATGCACTCATCAAGGGGGAGATTGAGGACCAGGAGCATTCGAAGACCAGTGGTGAGTCGCTCCTCAGTGATGAGTGATTGATAACATTGTGTGGACTGATACTTGGCTCAGTGTTGCGGGTGCAGGTTGCAGCTTGACTCGTGTTGGTGCAGGTGAAGAACAAGTGCGAAAGGCCTATGTCGTGGAGGTCTCCAGGTGGAGAGGTAAGTAGACTTGGTTCGATGGACCCCGTGGCTGATGGGGTCAAGTGCGAGATGCATGGTGCAAGAAGGGCAAGTTGAAGTCATGGACATGGGCCGGTGCAAGGTAGCGGTTCGAGGCCGAAGCTTGCACGTGGGGTTTGGTAGTTTGCCCACAAAACCATCTGTGGACGGTTTCTTGGTTTGGGCCTCAAAACCAAGCCCGAAGGCCCAGCGTGATGAAGACGGTGATCCGGGATCATCGGGAAGCTTCGAGGCGGGGGGCACGTGGTGCGATCGCGTGGTTTGCGTCGAGGCTAAGCGAGTCCGCGGTGGAAGCGTGTCCGCTCGATGAGAATATGCTTGACTTGGACCAAAATACCCCTGAGGGGTGTGTATCTTACATTTATGCAGTAGGGGTAGTAGGGTCATTTGCCACCTCCAGGAGACTAAGTACAAATAGAAGGTAGAGAAAGATGGCAAGGGTTAATCGCTCCTTACTGCTTCTTTTCCCAGTATTTCCTTAGGCTAGATTCTTGTATAGACTCTGACCTCTAGATGTATGGAAGAATTTGGCGTTGTGATTCCTTCATAGCATCTTGTGAATTTCGTGTCAGTTTTGGTGCTATTTTTGGGGGCTTTCATTCTTCGCTTGATTCGTTGATTTGAGGGTGTTTCTCCTTGGATTTCTTTGTGGGGATCATAGGTGTATGCCTTGTGCATCTTTGGGTATGATCTTGACCCCTCAAACGTTGAGAAAACCCTTCAATTTGCGAATTCTTGGTGGAACCCGAGTTCATGAAGATGTTTTCGTAGGATCTCGATTTCTCTCGTTTTAGTGGGTTTGAGGCCAAGATTTCGTAGGGATAGCATCTCCTAGAGATGCTTCATCATTTGATTTTGGGCGGCTTGAGCTTGGGCAGCTCTGTCCGCGCCTGGCAGACAGTCTGCGCAGGCCTGGCGGACAATCCGCTAGTGGCTGGCAGCGCGGCTGTTCTTTGTGTTCTTCGTGTGTTTTTGCATGCCTGTGTTTCGATCTGTTGGTTCAGTAGTTTTTGGTGGCAACAAGTTTGCGGACGGTCCGTACTTGAGTGTCGGACGGTCTATGACGAGCCGGACAGTCCTCAGGTCCTTCGCGGACAGTCCAATTTTTTGGGGTGCATCTCTGGAGGTTCTGTCTGCAATTTCGGACAGTCCACCGGATCCGTGCGGACAGTCCTCCCTGGTCCCCCGGACAGTCCGCCCGTACCATCCGGACTGTCCGCCTTGGAATCTGTAGACTTGCTCTAGTTCTTTGATTCTTGTCTTGTGCTTCCGCTTCTTGATTCGTGGCTTGTCTCTAAGACTTGTAGGTTTGTGTGTGCCTAGTCTAGAGCTTCTTTGGTGTGTGCGAGTGATCGGAGTGACAATCGGGATATGGGCCGAGTTCTCTCCTTTGGGAAGAATTTTTATCGGCTCCCATTCACTCCCCCCCTCTCTGTTTGCCTATTCGGTCCTTCCAAGTTTGAGTGCGCACTACAAGGTTTTCCCCCTATTGCAACACAACTCTTAGGCAACACCACAAATTTGGTTGCAATAGGGGTACTATGGCACCGAAACAGTGATGTGGTTGTAATATGCGTGTCTATTGCTACACGAAATTTGAGTTGCAATAATTATTTTTTGTGTTGCAACAGGTTGACGCTAATGCACCCATTATGAGGATTTGTGTTGCATTTGGTTGGAAATACTGCTACCTCATTTCTGCGTTGCATTAGCATTTCGTGTATTGCAATAGAAAGTTGCTATGACCACCATACTAGGGTTGGTTGCGTTTGAACGGCTATATCGCAACGTCTTATTTGGGTTGCAAATATATCTTTGCGTTATTGCAATACATGGAGGGCTATTGCTTCGTTTGTAGCCTCAAGATGCAATATCGTGTACGTATTGCCACAAAATTTAGTCGTTGCACTAGTTGTCGTTGTCGTTGCAACTGTATCAGACTTATTGCAACGAGGTCTTCCTTGGTTGCACTTAAACTTGTCTATTGCCACGCTTTTTGTTCCTACTATACAGAAGAGGAACGATCAGATCGGGACTCATCCTTGATCGGGACACGATCTAATTCCTATGTCAAAACACCACAAAAAATTCATATAAGCTAGAGTTATATCCATCTTGATTAGGATGAAGAACACTTAAAATAACTTATCCAAAAATCATATTACGTGACATCTATAAAAAATTAAAATTTTGAAAAGTATGTCAATGGCTGGAATCGAACCCAGAACCTTACATTCAACAAAGGCAACATATACCATTGAGCCACAACACCTTTGTGAAAATGAAAAGCATAGTATTTTATATAAGCTAGATTTATAACCATATGGATTTGGACGGAGAACACATGAATTGTTCAAATTGGAATTAAATTTTATAAACATAGGTAAATTCATTTAAACTATGGAAAATAGTAAATTATTCTCAAATTTGAAACTCCTAAGTAGTGCAATTGCGCCTATTGCATCCATTTAGGGTCTATTGCAACATATTTTGGGCGTTGCAACAAAAAAGCTGTGTAAAATTTGCACAACACTTGAAAATGTAAAAAAAACAACAACATGAGAGACTTTAGATTAGAACCTAGGTCCTTGGGTTTCAGAGTTGAGCACCATACCACTATGCTGCACTTTATGTTGTGGTGGAATACATTATTTTTTCTATACATAATGTGAAAGAGGGGAATCGAACCAAGGACAAATCATGCCTAGGGCGATTTGCGTGTACCCGATTAGGCTAATCACGTTGTGCCACGTGCATCATGACTTTCTCAAAATCACTTGAAACTTTTTTGACAACATAATACACCAAAAGGTGGAGGTTATGCAAGTTTTCAGATTTTTCAAGAAAGATTAGATGTTTTTAACATTTATTCTTTATTAAATCAACAAATATTTACAATAATAGGCAAACTTGGTCTGAAAATTCCAAAACTTCACACAACATCATAGTTTGGATCCATAAGCACCCCAAAAAAGTTTCAAATGATTTCGAACAACTGGTACTATACATCCCACGTAAGGATGAACATCTCTCGCTAAGTGACAATGACATGTGTGATACATGTATGCTTTAGTGCTGATGTGCATCATCACTTTCTCAGAATCACTTGAAACGTTTTTGACAACATAATACACCAAAAGGTGGAGCTTATGCAAGTTTTCAGATTTTTCAAGCAAGATTAGATGTTTTTAACATTTATTCTTTATTAAATCAACAAATATTTACAATAATAGGCAAACTTTGTCTGAAAATTCCAAAACTTCACACAACATCATAGTTTGGATCCATAAGCACCCCAAAAAAGTTTCAAATGATTTCGAGCAACTAGTACTATACATCCCACGTAGGGATGAACATCTCTCGCTAAGTGACAATGACATGTGTGATACATGTATGCTTTAGTGCTGATGTGCATCATCACTTTCTCAGAATCACTTGAAACTTTTTTGACAACATAATACACCAAAAGGTGGAGCTTATGCAAGTTTTCAGATTTTTCAAGCAAGATTAGATGTTTTTGACATTTATTCTTTATTAAATCAACAAATATTTACAATAATAGGCAAACTTGGTCTGAAAATTCCAAAACTTCACACAACATCATAGTTTGGATCCATAAGCATCCCAAAAAAGTTTCAAATGATTTCGAGCAACTGGTACTACACATCCCATGTAGGGATGAACATCTCTCGCTAATGACGTGATTAGCACCTTGCCGGATTATTATATTAGTTCTTTCGTGTGAGTCCTAGCGTCATAATGTTTGGTAGCTTTACAGTAGAGTTTATATTTCCATCGTATATGGGTTGACCGTCCGTCGGCGAAGGGCTTTAGGCCCAGCACGCAAAGAAAGACCCACTCGTGCAAAAACTAAGACCCGACCACATCTGCAAATAGAACCCTAGCACCCCCAAAGTTCCTCAGCGCTGCCGCCAGACTGCCCCCTTGCCGCCACCGGCCTCGCGCCAAAACTATTTCCAGTGTGACCCTCTGCGTGCCCACGCCGCTCCTGCGCCCTTGCGCACTCGCTACCACACCTGCCGCCCTCGCCGTCGCCGCATGCAGGATGCGCAACCGCCGCCGCCATGTACAGGCCATCGCGTCCTCATTCAACCGCGGCTTGGGAAACCGGGTTTGTCGAATGGATCTGCGGCGGCACACCCCTTTGCTCAGTATGCGCCTCGAAGGATGGAGGCATTGGTGGATTTGAATCAATCACAGGGCCGCAGGTTGCCAGAAGATAGACTGAATGGTGAGCAATTCCACGGACAGGAGACCTACACTGGTGAGATCAATGTTCCAATTGGTCAATCATTTCTTGTTTGTTCATCTTGCTCGAGTGGGAATATCTGTTCTTGTACTGTGTGGAGCCTACGAATGGTACTGTTAATCTCTGTGTATATCTGTTTATTAATCAAGAGTAGTACTGGTAGCTCTGCTTGTTGACTACTCAATACGACATGATATCTGGGAAATTTTTTTGATTACTCAAGAGTGCTAGATGTGCTTGTTTATTATGTACTGCATCTCTGATTCTTGATTAGTCAAGAGGACATGATCTTTGGGATAATATGTAATCAAGAGTGCAACTACTAGCTGCTCTTTTTTTGTGTTGATGAATATGTTTATTATGTACTGTGTCGATCAATATGTTCATTGATCTCTCGGCCATGATCTCTAATTGTTTCTGAATTAGTTGGGTCTTTTTGTAGATCCTTAGTTTTTTTTTCTATTTCAGAAGACCCTTCTGGTAGAAAATATCCCATGAGAAAAGCATCAGAGCCTTCTGATGGGAAAAGTAGAAACAAGTAGCTCCAATGATTTCCTACAGCAGAGATGCATAATGAAACTGTGAACTTTTGAGCCATTGATTTCAATTTTTTCTTGTGAAATACTTACATTCCTAGCTATGTACATTTGTAGTTCTATGGTACTGTACGCAAGGCAGCAAGCCCCTTCAGTATTCTACATTTCATCATCTTGCAGAGGTGCAAATTCTTTCAGTATGTTGCTGTAGTGTTGCATTCTTAATTCTGAATTCTTTCAGGCTGCACCAGTGTTGCATCTAGTCAAGTACCTCAAATCGATTTGATGGAAGGGGCAGCAGCGGACAGGATGGGGGCGTCGTTGATCAGCTTCGAGTCGCCGGCAGCCACCGAGGCGTGGTGCTCCTTCGCGCGACAGGCCGCGGGCGGCGTCAGGGTCAGGCAATGCCTCGCGGGCCTCCTGTCTGGTAGGCCCGATAGGTAGTTTTGAATAACCATATAATTTTTCGCTAGTTTGTTAGATGATGCTACAGGATTATGGAGTTTTCTATTTTTACAAAGGGCTAGAACCTTCAAATTTAGCTAACAAAATACAGAGACGGTTGGAGTTGCTCTAAAATAGCTTGAAATATTAAGTTTTTGAACCTGTATGTTAGTATATGGGATGATGAGGACACCAAGGCTTTCTTTGTATCTTTGCCTGATCTCAGGTTTTCCTTGGACTAAATCATATTTTACTTTCCCTATAGGGTACAAAACTGTTAGTAAATCTATCTTGTGATTTTAATTTTCACCTGCTAATCCATATATTTTAAGCAGATCGTTTCTGCCTGCTGTACTACTGGGAGAATCTGAACAACATAGGCAGAGCATCATGGAAAGGTTCACCAGCAAATTGGGGATTCAAAACAAAACTGACCTGAAAAAATATAGTGGGTATAAGAGGTTTTTTGGCCATGCCTAAGGCCATGGCCTGGGTGGCCTTTGGCCCTCGTCCGCCCCTGCCAGCAATGTAATCTGGGTGGCTGCAGGTATGTCCCTATTCATAATCTAAGCAATGCACTTTAATTGCATTAGTCTTGTGATCTGGATTTAAGATGTCTGTCAGTTCTCAGTTGTAAGATATACCTCTTATTATGCTGAGAAAGATATACCTCTTATTATGCTGATTTCTCAGATATGTTTATTGACAACACCGATCCTGCTGAGAATCATCTCAGTTGTAACATATACCTCTTATTATGCTGAGAAACATATACCTCTTATTATGCTGATTTCTCAGATATGTTTATTGACAACACCGATCCTGCTGAGAATCATCAAATTGCTCAACTAGGACCTGAACTTGGGACTACTCTTGTAATTGTCATTTCTAAGGTACCGAATAATCCCAAATTTGATTAGTTTGCATATCTTCTCCCACCTGTATTATTAACTTATTCGTTGTACTGATTATTTTTACACAGTGGTGGCACACCTAAAACCTGCAATGGTCTGCTGGAAGTACAGAAAGCCTTCCGAGATGTAACATACTATTGATTGTCATTCTGAATTAGCATGTCATTGCTTTGGGTCCTAGCCTTTGTATGCTCCTCTGGTTCTATTTTTGCTCACACTGAAATTCTCTAGTTGCCTGCTTGGTTGAGCTTTAAGCGATTCATAGGAGCAGCGACTGTTCTTCACTCTCTCTGTTCCTGCATCAGTGCGTACTCCTCTGTTCTTTGCTCTGTGTTTTCTATGTGCAGGTTCAGACAACAGCAGTTCGGTGATGGCAATAAGGCAACACCACCAGCGCAGCTTTGTTTCTGCTCAAGCTTGGCATTTTATTTGCCAAGCAACTGCAGGTTTGCTGAACCGGATCTGTACTTGTGAGGATAGCAATCTTTGCTCTGTGCATTTTGATTGAACTATGGCAATGGCTAAAATATCTTGACTGCTCTTGTTTCACACAAGATCAACTATTAATTGTTTCCCACTACAGTGCATACTCATTTAACTATTCATTGTTTGCCTTGGTTGTTTTGGCCGTCGGTAGTAGTTTGCATACACAGTTAGTTTATTTCTTTTAGCTGCTACCTCATGCATGTTTGGTCGATCCCTTGTAGCTCTGTAATAGCTAAGTGACTTTCAGCTCTGCTTGGTTGCTTCTGTCACCATTGATCACGTAATTCAGCAGCAATTTATGTTGGTTGTTTTCTTATCCAGATAAACAAGAAATTTATGTAAGTTTGAGTAACTAAGCACCCATATTTCACCGCAGAATTATCATCTACTGTTACATTACCCATATTATATGCTCAGGCTTGTGTTACACATGTGAAGTTGCATATATTTAGTGCCTGTATATATCTTCTTTTGCCGTATTTAGTTTAAGGCTATTCTTTCAACAAAGATGGATGAAACTCAATTCTTGTTGAGGAAAGTACTGCACGAGTTGAACTCACCATCCATGTGCTATATACCTTGTGCAGGTCTACCATGAATCAATTTGGTCGAGTTATTCATTCTTTTCAACAAATTTAGGCCGTTCGAATGGGGCAAACAAGTGATGGGACCTTCTTGAAGTCATCAAGTGATGGGATCGTCTTGAAGTCGCCCTTTGCTGATCAAGTTCTTCATTTCTTATCAAATTAATCTATTATGTGTTGTAAACTTAATACTATTTTAGTACTTCGTGTATCATGGAATTGTACAGTGAATGGTTGAATCTTGTTTCATGAATGATAAATGCGTAATTATTATTGATCATGTATTATGTTGTTTTAAATTATTGGTGATGTAGATAAATAAGCGTGGCAAAATGTTTTCGAAGCAATAACGAAGAAAATATCTAACAACCAATCAAACATGATGGCAATAGTGTGCTCCACCTATAGCCTCCAAATGATTTTGGTGGTAATAGAATGTTGCACCTATAACCACCATCCATATGCTGTGTGGCAATAGAGGATACCACCTATAGCAACGTAACCAATTTCGTGGCATCAGACAATACTACCTATAGCATCGAAATCAAAATTTTGTGGTAATACAGGAAATCACATATTGCACCCAAATAACTTTCGTGGTAATAGAGGTGGTTCCCCCTATAGCAACAAAAAACAGAGCGTAGCAATATAATACTTTGCAACGAAAGATTTTAGAAATTGCAACGCGTTGTGTATGATGCAATTGCACCTATGGCAACACCAGATGCATCGCAATAGAATAATTTGCAACCAACACGAGCACGCTCTAAAATGCTAGTTGCAATGCCGCATTGCGTTGCAATAGAAAAACTATTGCAACCACAAAAAGACCACGGTTGCAAAAGCCTAATGCAACGCCACCTTTCGCATCACATGGTTGACGAAAAAAAAGGTTGCAATTGCGGCTATTGCAACCAAATATGGCATATTGCAACACATTTCGTGTGTTGCATTAGGGAGAAAATCTAGTAGTGGCGCCGTCGAAGTACATGATCCATTGTTCAGGTTGTTCTGTAGACGGAAGGATCTGTATTTCAGTCCACTCTGACACAAAGTCAGCGAGGATCTGAGATTTGATAGACTGCCTAGAGCAGAATTCGAGGTCGAACTCGATGAGCTCGATAGACCACTTGACGATGCGGTCGTTGGCGTCTCGGTTGCGAATACTCTCCCCTAGCGGGAAGGATGAAGGCACTTTGATGAAGTGAGCTTGAAAGTAGTGCCGGAGCTTCCGCGACGTGATCAAAAGTGCATTGAGCAACTTCTGAGGTTGTGAGTACCGTGTTTTAGCGTCGGCCAAGACCTCGCTCATGTAGTACCGTGTTTAACGTCAGCCAAGACCTAGCAGTAGATGCCGTTGGGCGTTATGAACACCGTCTTGTCCTGGTCGTCAGGATTCAAACGTATCTGGTGATAGCCTGAATAGCAGTCGAGGAAGCACAACAAGGTGCTGCCAGCCGTGGAGTCCACGACTTGGTCGATGCACAAAAGAGGGAAAGGATACTTGGGGTAGTGCTTGTTGAGGTTGGTGCAATCGATACACATTCTTAATCCACCACTCTTCTTAGGTACAAGCACCGGGTTGACTAACCATACCGGGTGTTTACATTCACTAATGAATCCTATAGCTAAGAGCTTGCACACTTCTACCCCTATGGCCTCCCTTCGATCTTTCGCAAAGCGACGAAGCTTCTGCTTGACAGGTCTTGCCGTCTTGCTTACATCCAGGGAGTGCTCAGCCAGACTCCGCGGGACACCAGGCATATTGGATGGACTCCATGCGAATATGTCAGCGTTGTCCCAGAGGAAACTAGTGAGCGCATATTCCTATTTCAGGTCCAGGTTGGCCCCGATGGTGACTTCCTTTGATACGTTGGGCAGGCAGTTGGGGTGCGCTTTTGCTCGGGCACCGTGAGCGTGGTAACGTCGACCTTGGCGGCCTCAGTGACCATGATCGAAGCAGCAGCAGCGTAGGCTGACGTCGAGGCATGGTCGAGAGTCTCATCCTCGCATTTGTAGGAGACCATGATGTCCCCGTAGACGGAAAGGATTCCGTTGTGTGCCGACATCTTCATGATGAGGTACGTATGATGCGGGATGGCCATGAACCGAGCCATCATCGGACGACCTAGGATGGCATGGTAGGAGGAGCGGAAGTCCGCAACCTCGAACGTAAGCCACTCAATGCGGTAGTTAGCTTCAGTGCTGAAGGTCACTGGGAGGCAAACACGCCCCAGGGGGTATGCTGCCTTGCCGGGCACGACCTGATAGAAGGGCTCATCGCAGGCTGTCATCTTGCTGAAGTCGAACTTCATCTTCTTCAGCGTCTCGGTGAATATGATGTTGAGGCTGCTGCCTCTGTCGATGAGCGTCCACCGTGGGATTGACGACCAGTGGGTAAGTCCCAGGGTCTGGTATGTGGACCTAATGATCTTCCCTGGAGAAGATTATGGGGAACTCCGACCACAGCAGAGGTTGCGGAGTTTCTGTGTTGACGAGCCTGATCTCTCGTGCTCCGGCGCGTTGTTGCCTATGGCTTTGAGCAGCCCTGCGACCTCCGACGATGAAGTTGATCTCTCTATTGGCTGCCTGGAAGGCACCATTAGGGTTGCCACTCGAAGGTGGTGGAGGAGGAGTCCTTTCCTTGCACCGGTCACCATCATTGCGACGATCGTTGGTGCGGTCATCTCTGCGGTCGTCACGGCAATTATCACGGCTATCGTCGCGGTGGTCATCGTGGCGATCTCTGTCATCGCGGCGATCATCACGGCGATAAGGTCGCCTGTCTCGGTCATCACACCAATCAGGTCGGCGGTACCAGTTGTCGTAACGTCAGTTGTTGTTGTAGCGGTTGTCACCGATGTTGGTCTTCTTTGCCGACTTGGGCTCTTCCGGTACACCGAGAGCGCGCTTTAGCTCTACGCAATCGCGCATAGAGTGTTTTGCCCTATGGTGGAACTGGCAGACGTCATCAAGAGTCGACTGGAACTCGACGTGCATGAAGCTGGAGTTGGCCATTAAGACCTCATTGGAGCGCTAGCACGACATTCCAGCAGCGTCGGAGGCCAAGGCACCGGACATCTCGTCAGTTCTGATCCCCTTGAGGTCGTGGACAACTGCGTCTTGGGTATCCATGAGCCTGTCAACATACGCCATGAGGTCGGCGATGGTCTTGGCTCCGGCCTCATGGATCTTTTCGAAGAGCTTGATGTTGGTGACGCCTTTCTTGTACGCGTCGATAACGTCATCACCTTTGACACCAACGAGCTTGTTGTGGTTCTCGAAGAACCGATTGGTGTAGTCTCGGAGGGTTTCACCAGTCTTCATGGTCACCCTTGCGAGGTGATGCGTGTTGCCGGGATGGTTGTAGGTCGCCTGGTAGTTCATAGTGAACAGCCGCGACAGACTTGCCCACGAGGAGATGGACTCTTCAGGTAGATTATTAAGCCACAGAAGTGGCGCTCTACCCATCGCCAAGGGGAAGTAGCCTGCCATGTGGTCTTCATTGCCTCCTACTGCCTGAGCAGCTATGGTGGACATCTTGAGCCAAATATTCGGGTCGGAGCGACCGTCATATTTCTCAATGTTGGGCTTGAATTCCTTGGGATAGTGCATGGTTCGGAGACGCTGTGAGAAGGTCGCGAAGTTGTTGACATTGTTGGAGCTCAGTTCTTCTGCAGTACGGGGTCCCTCGGGGACGACGTACAAGTCATCAGGCGAGCCATTGACTTGGTCGTAGTTGGCACGGCATTGTAGCTCTGCGTCGTGCATCGCCCGGAGGTTGGTTGCTTGGAGTGGATTGTTGGCATTAAGGGGGTCCGGGGGCCATTAATACGGTCGTAGTTTGCACGATGCTGGATCTCGTGCTCGTCTTGCCGTGGCTGCTGCTGGTTGGCTGCGGGAGCCTGTGCGGCCTGGGGCAACACATTACCTGCAGCTTGAGGCCTTGCGCCGGGATTTGGTTGCTGCACCACCTCGTTCTCGCCATGTCCCTCTTCAGCCACAGGCTGTTGAGGAGCTTGGCCAGCGTTGTTGTTGTTTTGAGGTCGTACCGACCTACTCCTTGAGTGTTGGGTCCGCGCCGACCTGTTGTAGCCTTGGCTTCTTTCGTCCACTTGGGTCGTGGCGACCCGAATCTTGCTAATAGCTCGTCGTATCTCCGGAGTATTAGCCATTAGCTGGATCTCCACCAGGGCAGCCCCCAAGTTGGCTTGGGGGGAGTTGAACACTTTGTGGCCAGCTTTTTCAATGTCCCTCCGGAGGTCGCGTGCGCGCATGCGATGTCGTGGTGGTGGCATCTGTTCCAGCTGGGCTATGACCTGACCCGCAGAGGGTGGGCCATTACCGTTGTTCTGGGTGTTGACTTGAGGCGCTGCAACACCATCCGCCGCAGCACCGACCAGACCCACCGCGTTGGCCTGATCGAGTTCCGCCTGGCGGTGTTGAGCTCGACCATTGTTTTCAGCTTCACGTTGTATGCGTTGAGCATCGGTACGAGTTTCACGATTTGGGAAGCCGTGATGTGTCTAGACCTCATCGCTGTAGGTGTTGGGCGTGAGGATGAAACGAGCGACCTGGAACTCACCATAGTCCGGAGACTGCACGGGAAGATGGGTTGGGCGACTTGGGTCACTGCAGGAGACGGAGGTTGTTGAAGCTTCTTCAAAGCACGGCACTGACAGGCAGTGTGCTTGGCTTTCTTGTGGAGAGGGCAAGAATCGTTTGGGAGGTCCCTGCGATGCCCGCAAGTCGGAGCCCGGGGGTTGGTCGAGTCCGACCCAGATTGGATCTGGATTTGCTTCCTTGCGTGGTCGGAGACCACACAGACTCTGTTCCGCAGGGCGAAGGGCATGCGGGTTGGAGTTACCTTCGGTTTGCTAGAGCGCTGGACACTTTCACAAATCTTGATCGTGTCCGCAAGCATGGTTGCGACACGGTCGAACCCCACGACGAGATCGCGATGTGTGGGTGGGTGCGTTTCCATCAGCGAGACGGATTCGACCTCCTAAATGGGTTTGACCGCGGCGTTGTCAAGGACGACTTGGCCGGCGGCTGGAGCGGCGGATCCCGACAGCATGGAGCTGAAGCTAATGTCGACAGGGTTGGCGAGGAAGTCTGCCATGCTGGCGAGGAAGATGACGCCGTTGAACGAAGCCAACGTAGTTGCACGGAGAACTCTTGATCTGCCCCTACCTGGCGCTCCAACTGTCAGAGGTTTAGATCTGCACAGCCCACAGGGGGGTTATGATAGAGGCGGAGTGCCTGATCTTTCGGTGAGTGGAGATAACTTCGATCTGGTGGGAGGCGACCCTCATGATTCGACTACGACGAGCAGACTCGAAGCGCCAATGGAATCACTGAACAAACTCCGCAGGTAGGTCAAGGATATAAGCATTATCATTAATCTTGGTTAGCACTTTAAAAGGACTAGCATAGAACCCTGCAAGTCCAAGAAAGCTCCGAATCTGTGTGACCATCGTCGGTGTAGGCCACTCCTGAATGGCAGCAATCTTACTGCTATCGACCTCAATGCCCTGGGGAGTAACAACATAACCAAGAAACGAGACACGTTGTGTGCAAAAGATGCATTTATCCATGTTAGCAAATAAGTGGGCAGCACGCAACGCATCAAAAACAACACTCAAATGTTCCATATGGTTTTCCATAGATTTGCTATAAATAAGGATATCATCAAAATAGACAATAACAAACAATCCTACGAAAGGCCTCAGAACTTCATTCATCAATCACATAAAAGTGCTAGGAGCATTAGTCAATCCAAACAGCATAACCAACCATTCATATAAACCAAATTTCGTTTTAAAAGCTATTTTCCATTCATCACCCAAATTCATTCGAATCTGATGGTAGCCACTACGCAAATCAATTTTAGTGAAAATAATGGCACCACTAAGCTCATCTAGCATATCATCAAGGCGTGGTATAGGGTATCGATAACGAATGGTGATGTTATTAATAGCACGACAATCTACACACATATGCCATGACCCATCTTTCTTTGGAACAAGTAATACAAGAACTGAGCAAGGGCTAAGAGACTCACGAATGTTACCCTTATCAAGCAATTCCTGCACCTGGTGCTGAATCTCTTCGTCTCATCCGGATTGGTACGGTACGGTGCACGGTTTGGAAGCTGTGCGCCTGGAATGAGATCGATTTGGTGCTCAATGCCACGAAGCGGTGGAAGACCCGGTGGCAAGTCTTTGGGAAACACATCAGCGTGCTCCTGCAAAATGTTAGCGATCGCAGGGGGAATATCCAAAGATGGTGCATCATCAAGTGAAAATAGCACACTAGAGCATACAAGTGCAAAACATGGCAAATTAGCAGCACGTAGATCAGCAAAATCAGCACGTGTAGCAAGTAAAACAAGAGCATTCAACTTGATTTCAGTATTAACAAATGGTGACAGATCAAGTTGTTTAGCAGTTTTAGCAGCTCGAGCAAGATCATCTTTAACAATTTGTTCAGGTGTCATCGGATGTATGATTATTTTCTGACCCTTAAACATGAATGAAAAATGATTTGGACGACCATGATGTAAGCTATCAATATCATATTGCCAAGGTCGACCAAGTAATAAAGAGCATGCTTCCATGGGAACAACATCACAATCGACAAAATTAGAATAGGCACCCATGGAGAAAGGAACACGCACGGAACAGGAGATTTTTATTTTACCACCATCATTAAGCCATTGAATGTAATATGGGTTCAGATGCTTACGGGTAGGTAACGACAATTTTTCTACTAACATGGTACTTGCCAGATTGATGCAGCTGCCGCTGTCGATGACGATGCGAATCGACCTCTCCTGCACAACTCCGTTTGTATGGAACAAAGTGTGTTACTGATTCTTCTCGGGCGGGGCGAATTGTGCACTAAGAACACGCTACGCAACAAGACTTTCATACCTATCGGAGTCACCTGGGGTAACATGTACCTCCGCCTTAGCTACATGGTCAGTGGCAAGCAATGCATATTTAATTTCTTCAGAATCACTAGCGGAAGAGTACTCACCATCGTCACGAATGAGCAAAGTGCGCTTGTTCGGGCAGTCCCGAAATATGTGGCCAAATCCTCTGCAGCGATGACACTGAATATCCCGTGAACGGCCTGGGGAAGGGGCGGTGCCTGTGGTGGCGTAGCGCCTGCCGGTTTGGCCGTCTTCTCGCGCGGTGTGGTGGTGGACGTGGATGGCGCAGGGGAGGCAGGTGCTGGTGTGGATGTCAAGCTTCTTCCTGCAAATGGGTTAGAATATGTCTTCGAGCGTCGTCCCTGCACTTCACGTTCAGCTTTGCAAGCAAATTCAAATAATTTAGTCATATCATGATATTCCTTATAATCAAGTATGTCTTGGATTTCGCGGTTTAAGCCACCACAAAAACGTGCCATAGCAGCGTCGTTGTTCTCCAATATCCCACAACGAATCATACCCTTTAGTAACTCTTGGTAATAGTCCTTAACAGATTGAGAACCTTGCTGAAAATGCTGCATCTTATTAAGCAAATCACGAGCATAATATGAAGGCACAAATCTATGGCGCATAACAGTTTTTAATTGATCCAAAGTGGTCAGAATGGCAGTGGGATGTTTAATTTTATACTCACGCCACCAAATTAAAGCAAAATCAGTAAATTCACTAATATTAGCTTTAACTTGAGAATTTGCAGCAATATCATGGCATGAAAAGTTTTGTTCAACCTCTAACTCCCAATCAAGATATACAGCATGATCATATTTGCCATTAAAAGGTGGGATTTTAAATTTAATCTTAGAAAAAGAATCATTACCGGGGCGCGCGTGGCACACGGCGGGCACGACCGCGACTGTCTTCGGCATCCTACTGCGAATCACCGCCATAGCCCTTCTGCAAATCTGTGATCATTGTGTGCATGGCATCGAGTCGGGCCATGAGAGCGTTGAGTGTGGTCTTGGTGGCCGTCTAGGTGAGGTCGAGCTGATCGAAACGGTCGGTCGATGTAGTGATCGTTGAGTCCAGCCGTTCATGTATTGTCCGAATGTCCGCGGCTAGTCCTTCAACTTGTGCTCGCATGTCTTGCAGCGGATCATCCCTGGCGGCGCCGTCATCTGCCATGGTTAGCACAAACACAAAAACAAAACGACGACAAAACAGGGGTGGGACAGCTCACAAGGCGCTCACACTAGTGTTGTTATCAAATTCTTATCTGTTCTTACCACGCACACAGGGGCGACCTGCAACCAACCGGTGGAACTCGCAAAAGATTGGAGGAGCGATTGCCTGGAGAAACAAACTCTGCTCATCGTAGAAATATGTCGAGTTCTGGGAAGGCTGCACTCAATTGAAGGATTAGCACAATCAAATAATAATGCAAAGTTGAATAAGAGTGCTAAACATGATCAAACACTGCTGGCAATAAGTGAAATCGAAAGGACAGCAAGGCAGGTGGAGAGGGCACAATAATTTGCTGCTTTTTTTTGCTTCTGTTTTTTTCAGGAGTCCTCAAAACCGATAATATGAACACAGAGGATCTCAAACAGCAATTTGTGACAGACACTTTTTCCGAAAGTACAGGGGTATTCCGGTAAAAAAAGATGAAGAGATGGCACGACGTATGGTACCAAGAAAGAGAGATGAAGAGTAAGGCCAAACTCAGAGTATGGTACCAAGAAAGAGAGATGAAGAGATGGCATGGCGTGGGGGAAGAGAGGGGGGACGTGAGGACTCGCGAACAGAGGTGGGGAGCGGCGCGGGTGAGGCGTCTCGTGGTAAGGGCAGACTGGCGCGTGAGCCTCGATGGATTGCCACCAAACCGATACAGTGCCTTCTCCCGGTTGGACTCTTTTTTTTGTTTTTTCTTTCCTTTTTTTGACTTTCCTTTTTTTTCTTTCCTTTTTTTGACTTCCAACCAAGCAGGGAGAGGAGGTCGCAGGGAGAAAGCACGCGGGTCCTGGCCTGGTGGTCGCGGCGCGAGGGGATTGCGCGAGGGGGGTGTGCAGCGTGGTGGGGTTGGCGAGCAGCGGAACCGCGACGGAAAAAAACTAGGGTTAGATGAGAAGAACAAGAAACAAAAGGATAAAACACCAGTAACCATCAACAATTGAACGAAACAAGCACGCAAACTAAACAAAGCAAATTATTAAATGAAGGTGCGAGCCTAAAAAGGTTGCTGGGACAAGGTTCTAACCTAGAACAATTTTTTTGTTTGGTTTTTGTGGACTATAGGAAATAAAAACACTCGATAAACTCACCGATCAACCTGGAAAGCTGATACCACTTGATAGAGGCGGAGTGCCCGATCTTTCAGTGAGTGGAGATAACTTCAATCTGGTGGGAGGCGACCCTCACAATCCGACGACGACAAGCGAGACTCGAAGCGCCAATGCAATCGCTGAACCAACTCCAGATGGTTACCAACCTTGCCGACGCAAGATCAGCCTGAACACGAAGATCAATTCCTTTACGCAATCGAAGAACAAACAAGAATCTGAGGCGAGCAATCTCACTCGAAGGTGGAGTTCTGAATCACAGAGGACAACATGTATTTGTGTATGTTCTGGGGTAGCTAAAGCTAGATGTAAAACAAAACTCGTGTTGTAAACAAAAGGGACTCTGACTAAATAAGGGGACGCAACCCCAAACAACAGAGTGAAGAGAGGGGGCACACGGGAGGAGAGGGGAGCGGCGGCCAACCCTAGGCGCCCCATCCTGGACCCATCTTGGGCCTTCCTCTATACTTTTGGGCCTTCGTTCTTTAACAACATGATGTAGTTTAATTCTCTCCCACGGGCCCGAGTAATTGGCCCAACTGGTGGCGCCTGAAGTGGTGGATCATCTGGAGGCACCTGAGGTGCTGCTGGTGTAGATGTACTCATGGTGTCCTCATCAACTGGTGTAGATGTACTCGTGGTGTCTGTATCAGGTTAACCCCGGTGGTTTAGATTCGAATGGGAGCGATCTAGAGCTAAGGACTTGATGGTTATGCGAGAGCACATGGAACACGGCGAGTTTATACTGGTTCAGGCCTCCAGAGAGTAAAACCCTACATCCGATTGTTGGTGTCGATTGCTTGAGGATTGATTGCTGCGTACAATGGGAGACGCACTGCCCGCCTTATATTGGCCAACGGACAAGGTCGGTCGCCCAGAGTCCTGGTCGGTTAGGACAAGGAGACCTAAGTCTAGTTGATTACAACTATTTCCATATTCCCCGGAGTGCCTGTTGGATCTGCCGCCATCTTGTCGTACACTTCAAGTCTTGTAGTCGTTCCGGATAAGGTCTTCAGGAGGTCGTCTGGGCCACAGATCAGGTCTATTGGGCCCACTACCAGGTCGGTAGGTGTTCTGGTGGGCCGGACCCACTTGTCTGGGACGACCATGAGCCTGGTTGGTGGGGACCTAGGGGTACCCATGTCCCACAGTTCCTCATCTCTCTGAACCTCTGAATGAAATTGGGTATTGATTCGTCATTCCTTTGCCTTAAGCTGGTAAGATAAAGTAAGTTTCATCTCATGAATCCCCGAGAAGAAGTATCCATGAAACTGCCTTTCCAAATCTTCCCAACTCTGAATTGAATTGGCTGGGAGTGATG
This sequence comes from Cenchrus fungigraminus, assembly GCA_036936925.1. Taxonomy (NCBI): domain Eukaryota; kingdom Viridiplantae; phylum Streptophyta; class Magnoliopsida; order Poales; family Poaceae; genus Cenchrus; species Cenchrus fungigraminus. The sequence continues at coordinate 63,465,217 of CM072779.1, forward strand.
TAAACCAAGCGAAAGCTGGCCCTGACAGTGAGGATGAGAATAACCACACTCTCAATGACTCATTTGTTCCTACCTCTCCACACTGAATGATGAAGCGAGTAACATGCTCAATGGTGGAGGTGTCATCTTGGCCAGTGAACTTGGTGAAGTCGGACACCTTGAATCTGTGAGGAAAAAGGATTTGATCAAAGGATGCAGGGTAGGGTGTCCGATACATGTGCGTTTGCTGCCTTGGTTTTAACTCGAATTGATTCTGCAACATATTTGTAACCTCAGCAATTAGACTTTTCTGATCAATCGGCTGAGAATCTACCGAAGGATATAGCTGTCCTGAAGTTGCTCCAGCTGTTCTCAGCTGCTCTTGAACAATCAGCTCGATAACTGAAGGATTATGAGGCGACCAATATTGCCTTGGGATCTCAATACTATGTGATGTTCCTTGAAGTGGCTGTCTAGCCGAGAAACCCTGATTTGCCTGGCTTGTTTGTGGAGCAATTAGCTGTTGCACGTACTGAATGTTTGAGAGATCCTGTATGGATTGTTCTTGATACTGAGGCGTCGAGAACAAAGGAGAGTCTGTCATTGCTTCCAAGAGTGCAGCTTGATTCATAGCTTCATTGTATTCTTCCTGGAGTTTAGCAGCATAACTCCTTATGGCAGACACTTTCATGGTCGGGGTCATCTGCCCCTATGCAATCTGGTGACTTACAATCAGCTGACCAGCTGAAAATCCACCTGATGCATTTGGATGAGGTGTCATCTCTTGAGTTCTCTGAACTCTCTGAGGAGCAGGTAATGGCTTGACCATATAAGTGTGTAGGGGTGATATCTCATAACTCTGCTGACTCTAGGATTTGTGATCGTAGAATGTGAAAGTAATCCCTCTGTCATGCTGAAGAGCAATACCAACCAGGTTATTGAGCTTTGCTGCATAAGGGCCAGTATGCTTGGGTATTGTTGTAGTCTCTTGCCTCTGGCCTGACTCTAGTGCAGAACTCACAGGCATACCGTATTTTGGTGTTGTAGGAGTAACTGATATGAAGCCTTGAGATCCTAGTTGACTAATCTCCCCCATAGTTGTTAATGGCGGCATGGTAGAAGGAGGAGTTGTTGTAACGATGCTGGGAGTAGAAGTTGGAATCGGCTGAGACATCGGCAACACCTCCTTGAACTTTTTGCTGGCAATGAATGGGAATGTCAAGTCGGGTTGATAATATGCCAGTCCCTTGAACGAGCTCATAACTTCTTTCCTGAGAACTTCCTTCACAGAATTCTATACTGAATTATTGAAGACAAAAGATTGATCAATCAAAGTGTGATGCATAGCTTTTGTCATCGTGTCTTGTAACTTTCCGGGTTCGGCCTGCACTATGATCTCTGTGGGCCTTGGAAGAGGAACCTTCTTTACTGGTCCTTCTCTGGTAAAGCCGAAGATGCCCATAAGAAGCCGACCATATTCTACCATGCAATTCTCGTACTCAGCCTTGTCAGCTTCCTTGACTTGATCTACAGTAATTGGTTGTATGTTGTCCACATGGACATCTTCAGGCTTCTTGAGCTCCTTAGACATCGTTCGTGATTCTTCATGTCCCACTGGCCATGCCAAGATGTGTTGACGCAAAAAAAAGGAATAAAGTCCTTCACGGCAACACGTAACGGATCCCCGGGATGTAACAAGGTGTGCCAGCCAACCTGACCTGTTGATCGGCACGGAAGAGAGTAGAAGGTTAAATAAGGGTTAATCGGCTAGAGAACCGATGCGAGTCTTCCACGTGGGCACAACGTAATAGCATGATCGGCAGATACGAGAAGCAACGAGATCGGCCGATCAGCCGAAGTGCAAGTATGTTCAGAACGGCTAGATCAGCCAATCTGGTGACGTCAGCAGCGAGATGGATCTGGATCGGCTGTAGGGTCGGTACATCGATGACGCAATGAGTGGTAGCCGACACGATCGAGCCTCGAGCGGGTTAAATTGGTGATAAAAGCTAAAGAAACAAGAAATCAGTACAGAAAACTTGCAGATCTAGCTAATATCGGTAAGTTGTGAATAAATCTGGACGAAACCACAATGATGCGCCCGGAGGTTAAAGCCTAGATATTACTCGGTAAAGCGGTACTCACAAGCCTACCGGAGGTCGGTCGATGCAGCCCGGCGAACTCGAAGGACGGCGCTTGAAACAAGAAGGCAAGAAGAAGAAAACTTTTGGCGAAGTCACCGACTTGAAAGGTAAATTGCAAGAAAGTAAAGGTTTTGTGTTTGTTGGTGTGTACAATTTTCTCCGACCACGCATGGTCGCTATTTATGCCCTGAGGACATCTTGACTCCTAGTTGATTACGACAAGACTTACTTGACTAATAGAAACTATAACTGCTAAAAATAAACGACTCGTGCAAGAGTCAGAATCGCTAAACTGACTTTGACCCGTTGTCAACTGATTGTGACCCGCTTGAGCCTCCTTGTCTTCCTTGGCGTATACTTCCCTTGCCGGTTTCTTTCCTCTAATCGGTCGATCCCCTTCTTTGACCGTCGGCTGGTCTTGTTGACTCTCTCTTGACTGACTAATTTCAAATCGGCTGGTTGCTCCTTCTTTTCTCTCTTTTAGTAGTTCTATAGCTTTTCTATTGCCTTTCTGCCTCTTACTGGCTTGTGCCAAAAAGCAGTGTCAACACTTTGACTCGAGCTCCAAACTACCACAAAACCACAAGCCGGAATTAATGCACACAATACGGCGTAGCCAAACGGAAGCCTTATAGCACAAAGTAGCGGAACCCAGAAGGATCTCTTCACAAGTCCAAGAAGAACAAGGAAGAATAAGGGTGTGCACGACACTCAGCAGCATCGGTTGCGACAAACCATATGAGGCTATCAATTCAGGATTATCAAAAACTGAGTTTTCAGTAGTACATAGGGGGTATTTATACTAGGAACAACCCTGCTAGATGGGTGTAAATTCAAGATGGAAATGAAAATTCTAAGTATGTGAAAAGGCTCCCCAGAGTTCAACTCCCGAAGTGGACTCACGTGGCTGTTGACCTTCTGTGCAGTCTCTACTAAATCTGTCATAACTTTTTTATTGGTAAGTCTAATGGACATGCGGTTTCTTGCATTGGAAAGTTGACTTGAAGACCGTTCCATCAAGTACTCGTGAAGCTCCAGAGCTATCAGGAGTAAAGAGTTATGGTCGATTCTTTGGGCAGGTCCGAACTGGTCCGAAGTAGTGGTCCCAAGTGAACTATCCTGGATCCTTGCCTTGGTTCGCACTAATCCATCTGTTTCTTGTCCCTTGTGTTCTCTCCATGTATAGTAGCTCCTTCCTCTTTGCATACATACCTAAGTACAACAAATGTGGAACATTTAGGTAGTATAACATTCTCATATATATTGAAGTTATTTTCAGCAAGGAAAGTATGCATTGTGTTGGAGTTTCTTTGCATGGCTGCAGGTAATTGGTCCTTCAAGCACATTAACTTGTGTATCTAATGCTTGTGCTTGTGTAACTTGTCTTGCACTTGATTCTTGATTCTTATATGGAGCTGGACTTGACATAACTGGTACATCTGGTGTGACCATGACATCTAGGTTACATATGCTTGGGATGTCCTCATCATCCTCTCCCTGTTGAAAAGGAGTCGTCCTCCACTCTATTGTATAATTGAGGCTTGGCATGTGCACATGATCCTCGTCCTCTTGAAAAGGAGTTGTCCTCGACTCTTCAAATCCAAAGGACGGAGATGGGTCACCACCGTTGAGGATTGTAGTTGCACCATACTTCATTTGCATAGGGATCTTCTTTTTCTTTCTAGGATACTTGATAACCCCTTCATAATTCAAATATTCAAATGAAGACTTGTAGGTGTTGTGGCATTTATTTCCTCTAATATTCCAAGGTGTTTTGATTTGTAATCATACAAGTAGCAGTTTTGCCATATGGGAATTAGAAGGATTTAAGTTTAATATAGCTTTCACCTTGGATATTGGTTTGACAACGATGGCTTTTAATTTCCATATGTAATGCTCATCATTGTCCCCCTCTTGAGGAGAAGCAACTCCAAGCTTTTCATAATTTGAATAAAGATTGCACAAAAGGGCAAAAGTATATGCATGGTAGACGAATATGTCATCTAGTTTGTCATTAGCTTTGTTTTGCAAAACACCTTTCTCAAGAAAGGAAAAACTGCATGGAGTTGGTCCATATGGCGCAATCATCATGATGTTTGCATCATCCTCCCTTCCTTGGAAAAAGTTGACCTTGACTTTTGATTAAACGACAAAAGATTATTAGCTTGAAACATTGTATTAATCGATAGAGGCGGAGTGCCCGATCTTTCGGTGAGTGGAGATAACTTCGATCTGGTGGGAGGCGACCCTCACGATCCGACTACGACGAGCGAGACTCGAAGCGCCAATGCAATCGCTGAACCAACTCCCGATGGTTACCAACCTTGCTGGCGCAAGATCAGCTTGATCACGAAGATCGATTCCTGTACGCAATCGAAGAACGAACAAGAATATGAGGCGAGCAATCTTAATATCACTCGAAGGTGGAGTTCTGAATCACAGAGGACAGCACGTATTTGTGCGTGTTCTGGTGTAGCTAAAGCTAGATGTAAAACAAAACTCGAGTTCTAAATGTGGCGGCTACTGAGTATATGAGGAGGGGCGTCCTAGGGTTGGAGGCAACCTAGGATGGGGCGCCCTCAACTTGGGCTTAAGGCCCAACAAACCGGCGACACAGCACCTTGGTAGATTCTGGATGTCAACTTATTTCGATGATTCCCGTTGACTCGGGATGAATTTAGGCCTGAAACTGGTTCCATTGGAAGCTCTATGAAATTGTTCTTCCAGCCATATAAAGAATATCCGAAACTGACTTCGTATGCGACCTGGGCGTCATTTTTAGTGCGCAGTGGTCCTGGACTCCGAACTGGGCTCAAACTTGAATTGCTTTGGGCCTCCACCTTGGGGACTCGAACCGGATTAGCCTCGTGCCTCCTCTTCGACTTGGACACCCTTGCTGGACTTCTTCTACTCCATTCCATGCACCAATCATGGTCGTATGCATGGGTGTCATGTCCTCATCATTCTCCCCTTCTTGAAGAAAAGTCGTCCTCGACGTCGAGTGTACTTGAAAACAATCCTGCAGAACACAAGGGAATATGGGGTTGGGGAAATAAAGCAAACCAAAACAATTATGAAGAGGGATGTGCCATGTTTCCAAATGTGTATCATGTCATGTCGCATCAAATTGTCAACATATCTAGAGACTTCGTTATCGATAGACACATAAGGTTTGTCATTACTATCCTGCAAAAGATTAGTACCAACAAAAGACACAACACGAATGGCTGGTTGATTGCAAGAAAATTTAGCACCAAAAATCATAGGGAGCCACCCACAATGCTTCCCTTCTTGTGAAACAAAACTACTAGAGGAACATGTGAAAATGTTTGTAGGATGGTTACCCTCTAATCGATCACAATCGTGCACAACAAAAGGAAATTCAGATTTGTACAAATGTAAATCCGATGTACCATATATTGTCCTTTGTTGTTATATTTGCCAATAACATGATATGAATGTCTAGACAACCATGGCAAATCAGTACATGCAAAAAGTCTCTCTTCTAAACGATCTAGATTACACAAATCATCAAATTCAATGTAACCCAAGGTATGTAAAGAAGACAACAAATGTAGCTCATCATTTTTACTAGCAACATGCATAATATGTTTATTTTCAACACTAGCATGTAAAACTGAAGTAGTAGCACACAATTCATCTTTATCACAAGAAACATCAACAAATCACCATGTGACAAAGATAAATCAAGAGATGGTTCCACTATTAATTGCTCAACTAAAGCATGATTTGTGGAAAAATTCAGCACATTAACACAATTCTCACCTTCCGTGAGTGTAGCACCATGGGCATTACCTATGTTCGCAGTAAGAGTATTCAGTGCATTTTGGAGTGATGGTTCTGAATTTGTACATGAGGATGCGCCTGCAGGTTTGGTCGTCCTCTCAAGCGGTGTAGTGGTGGGCGTGGATGGCGCTGGAAGAGCGGCCGCTGAGCTGGATGTCGAGCTTCTTCCTGCAAAAGAGTTAAAATATGTCCTCGAGCGGCGTCCCTTCACTTCACGTTCAACTTTGCAAGCATATTCAAATAATGTGTTCATATCTGCATAGTCTTGATAATCAAGTATATCCTGAATTTCGCGATTCAAACCACCACGAAAACGTGCCATAGCAGCATCATTGTCCTCCAATAACCCACAACAAATGATACCCTTTTGTAGTTCCTGATAATATTCCTCCACAGATTGTTGGCCTTGCTGAAAACGCTGCATTTTATTAAGCAAATCTCAGGTATAATAGGAAGGCACAAATCTGCGTTGCATAGCAGCTTTTAATTCAGCCCGAGTGGTGGGAGTGGTAGTGGGATGTTTTGGTTCATAACGCCACCAAATTAAAGCAAAATCAGTAAATGCACTAATAGCAGCTTTAACTTGAGAACTAGCAGGAATATCATGGCATGAAAATTGTTGTGCGACCTCTAATTCCCAATCAAGATATGCCGCCGGATCATATTTTCCATTGTAAGGTGGAATTTGAAATTTAATCTTAGCAAAAGAATCATTACCACCACGGATGAACACACGGCGGGCGCGTCCACGGAGGTCTCCAGCGTCCATCTCCGTGGCACCACCGTAATCCTTCTTAGTGGCCTACGGCTGTTCATCCTTCGTGTCTACGTCTTCTACCATGGTTAGCGCAAACAGAAAACAAAACAAGACCAAAAACAGGGGTGGAACGGCTCACAAGACGCTCACACTAGTGTTGTTATCAAATTTTTATACATTCTTACCACGCACACAAGGGCAACCTGCAACCAACCGGTGGAACTCGCGAAAGATTGGAGGAGCGATTGCCTGGAGAAACAAAATCTGCTCATCGTAGAACTATGTGGTGTTCTGGGTAGGCTGCACTCAAAACAAGGATTAGCACAATCAAACAATAATGCAAAGTTGAATAAGAGTGCTAAACACGTCACAATAGTTGCTGATTACAAGTGCGAAAACAGAAGGACAGATGCAAGGAAGGCGGCAATGGTGGAGAGGGCGCAACAGATTGTTGTTTTTTGTTTATTTTTATTTTTTTGCAGGAGTCCTCAAAACTGATAATATGAACACAGAGGATCTCCAATAGCAAGTTGCAACACACACTTTTTCCGAAAGTACTGGGGTATTCCGGTAAAAAGAAGATACTCTCTCTCTCTCTCTTGAGTAAGGCCAAACTCAGAAAATGTCACCAAGAAAAGAGAGATACAGACATGGAAAGCTGGCACAGTGTGGGGAAGGAAACGCGAGTGGGAGGGGGGGGGGAAAGGTTCGGTTGTAGGGAGGGGGCGGTACTGCCCGGAACCAACACGTGAAACAGGGGGAACTCCAGATTGCTTCCCATTTTCACGACGTCCAGGAGGGGTGCGCGGCCAAACCTGGGTCGTGACTCAGTCTCGGCGAGCGTGGGGTGGCGGCCTGCTCCTGGATTACTTTATCTTTCCCCTTTCTGACATTCCTTTTCTTTTTATAATTGCTTTCTTTCCTTTTTTTTGGACCTCCTTTTTTTTATTCGCCAAACACAGGCGTGGGGGAGAGACTCAGGGCCGGCGGCACCCAGGGCACGCAGGACCGAATGGCAAGAGTTTTTGACATGGGGGGGTGGAAAACGAGCAGCGCATGATGAGGACATGACACCCATGCATACAACCATGATTGGTGAATGGAATGGAGTAGAAGAAGTCAAGCAAGGGTGTCCAAGTTGAAGAGGAGGCACGAGGCTAATCCGGTTCGAGCTCCCAAGGTGGAGGCCCAAAGCAATTCAAGTTCGAGCCCAGTTCGGAGTCCAAGACCAGTGCGCACTAAAAATGACGCCCAGGTCGCGTACGAAGTCGATTTTGGACGTTCTTCATATGGCTGGAAGCACAATTTCATAGAGCTACCAATGGTCCTGGTTACAGGCCCAAATTCGTCCTGAGTCAACGGGAATCATCGAAATAAGTTGGCGTCCAGAATCTGCCAAGGTGCTGCGTCGCTGGTTTGTTGGGCCTTAAGCCCAAGTTGAGGGCGCCCCATCCTAGGTCGCCACCAACCCTAGGACACCCCTCCTCATATACTCATTAGCCACCACATTTAGAACTCGAGTTTTATTTTACATCTAGCTTTAGCTACACCAGACCACACATAAATACATGATGTCCTCTGTGATTCAGAACTCCACCTTCGAGTGATATTAAGATTCCTCGCCTCGGATTCTTGTTCGTTCTTCGATTGCGTACAGGAATTGATCTTCGTGATTAGGCTGATCTTCCGCCAGCAAGGTTGGTAACCATCGGGAGTTGGTTCAGCGATTGCATTGGCGCTTCGAGTCTCGCTCGTCGTAGTCGGATCGTGAGGGTCGCCTCCCACCAGATCAAAGTTATCTGCACTCACCGAAAGATCGGGCACTCCGCCCCTATCAACTGGTATCAGTTTTCCAGGTTGATCGGTGAGTTTATCGAGTGTTTTCCCTTCCTACAGTCCACAAAAACCAAACAAAAAATTATTTTCAGGTTAGATCCTTGTCCCAGCAACCCCTTTTAGCCTCGCACTTTCATTCAATACTTGCTTTGTTGAGTTTTTGTGCTTGTTCGTTCAATCTTTGCTGGTTTCCTGTGTTTTTCTTGTTTTTCATCTAAACCCTAGTCGCCGTTGTTTCGTTCCGCTGCTCGCCACACCACCACCTCCGCAAACACCGCCACCCTCCCTAGGGCCTCGCGCACCCTCGCACCGAACCAGCCGCGACCCGGACTGTGCCGTGGCCCCCCTATCAATCGCCCCCCTCTTCCTTTCGTGTCGTATGTGTTGATTTGGAAAGGAATCAAAGGAAAAAAGAAAGTAAAAAAAATCAAAAAAAGACAGGACACCGATCCGCTTCGGTGGGATTTCCCACCGAGCCTCACGTGTGCCGCCCTCCTGGGTCGTGACCACCCTGGGCACCAACCGAGCGCTCGTTGCTCGGGTCCTGCTCGCGGTTACACGTCGCCCCACCTGCTGTTTTGTTTTGACAGGTTATAGAAAAAAAGTCCAAAAAAAGGGAAAGTCTAACAAACAAAAGAAGAAGGAAACCGCTTGGTTCGTGGAAACCCTACCGCGCGCCTGCTCCCTCCTGGGTCGTGACCCCACGCGCGCCTGTTTTTCCTCAGCCCGAAAGATATCGAGTTACCCTGCCAGGTACATCGAGTGCCACGCACGCCGCGCCCTTCTGCTCGTGTCGTCACCAGGCAACGCCGAGCGCTCCTCCCCCACGCACGCTGTGTTTTCCCATTGCCCCTTCTCGTGGTTTCCTCTCGGGGCAGCTCCACTTTTCCAATGATGAGGACATGACACCCATGCATATGACCATGATTGGTGCATTGAATGGAGTAGAAGAAGTCCAGCAAGGGTGTCCAAGTCGAAGAGGAGGCACGAGGCTAATCCGGTTCGAGTCCCCAAAGTGGGGGCCCAAAGCAATTCAAGTTCGAGCCCAATTCGGGGTCCAGGACCAGTGCGCACTAAAAACGACGGCCAAGTCGCATACGAAGTCGATTTTGAACGTTCTTTATATGGCTGGAAGCACAATTTTATAGAGCTTCCAATGGTACTAGTTTCAGGCCCAAATTTGTCCCGAGTCAATGGGAATCGTCGAAATAAGTTGACGTCCAGAATCTGCCAAGGTGCTGCGTCGCCGGTTTGTTGGGCCTTAAGCCCAAGTTGAGGGCACCCCATCCTAGGTCGCCCCAACCCTAGGATGCCCCTCCTCATATACTCAGTAGCTGCCGCATTTAGAACTCGAGTTTTGTTTTACATCTAGCTTTAGCTACACCAGACCACGCACAAATATGTGCTGTCCTCTGTGATTCAGAACTCCACCTTCGAGTGATATTAAGATTGCTCACCTCAGATTCTTGTTCGTTCTTCGATTGCGTACAGGAATTGATTTTCGTGATCAGGCTGATCTTGTGCCAGCAAGGTCGATAACCATCGGGAGTTGGTTCAGCGATTGCATTGGCGCTTCGAGTCTCGCTCGTCGTAGTCGGATCGTGAGGGTCGCCTCCCACCAGATCGAAGTTATCTCCACTCACCGAAAGATCGGGCACTCTGCCTCTATCAAGTGGTATCAGTTTTCCAGGATGATCGGTGAGTTTATCGAGTGTTTTTTCCTTCCTACAGTCCACAAAAACCAAACAAAAATTTATTTTTAGGTTAGATCCTTGTCCCAGCAACCACTTTTAGCCTCGCACTTTCAGTCAATACTTGCTTTGTTGAGTTTGTGTGCATGTTCGTTCAATTGTTGCTGGTTTCCTGTGTTTTTTCTTGTTTTTCATCTAAACCCTAGTCACCGTTGTTTCGTTCCGCTGCTCGCCACACCACCACCTTCGCAAAACACCGCCACCCTCCCTCGGGCCTCGCGCACCCTCGCGCCGAACCACCCGTGACTCGGACTGCGCCGTGGCCCACCTATCGATCGCCCCCCCTCTTCCTTTCGTGTCGTATGTGTTATTTGGAAAGGAATCAAAAGAAAAATAGAAAGTCAAAAAAAAGAAAAAAAATCAAAAAAAAGAGGGGACACCGATCCGCTTCGGTGGGATTTCCCACCGAGCCTCACATGTGCCGCCCTCCTGGGTCGTGACCGTCCTGGGCACCAACCGAGCGCTCCTTGCTCGGGCCCTGCTCGCGGTTACACGTCGCCCCACCTGCTGTTTTGTTTTGACAGGTTATAGAAAAAAAAGTCCAAAAAAAGGGAAAGTCTAACAAACAAAAGAAGAAGGAAACCGCTTGGTTCGTGGAAACCCTACCGCGCGCCTGCTCCCTCCTGGGTCATGACCCCTCGCGAGCCTGTTTTTCCTCCTCCCAAAAGATCGTGAGTTACACCTCCTGGTACATCGAGTGCCACGCATGCCGTGCCCTTCTGGTCGTGTCGTCACCAAGCAACACCGAGCGCTCCTCCCCCACGCACGCTGTGTTTTCCCTTTGCCCCTTCTCGTAGTTTCCTCTCGGGGCAGCTCCGCTTTTCCAATGATGAGGAATGACACCCATGCATACGACCATGATTGGTGCATGGAATGGAGTAGAAGAAGTCCAGTAAGGGTGTCCAAGTCGAAGAGGAGGCTCGAGGCTAATCCGGTTCGAGTCCCCAAGGTGGAGGCCCAAAGCAATTCAAGTTCGAGCCCAGTTCGGAGTCCAGGACCAGTATGCACTAAAAATGACGCCCAGGTCGCATACAAAGTCAATTTTAGATGTTCTTTATATGGCTGGAAGCACAATTTCATAGAGCTTCCAATGGTGCCAGTTTCATGCCCAAATTCTTCCCGAGTCAACGGGAATCGTCGAAATAAGTTGACGTCCAGAATCTGCCAAGGTGCTGCGTCGCCGGTTTGTTGGGCCTTAAGCCCAAGTTGAGGGCGCCCCATCCTAGGTCGCCCCCAACCCTAGGATGCCCCACCTCATATACTCAGTAGCTGCCACATTTAGCACTCGAGTTTTGTTTTACATCTAGCTTTAGCTACACCAGACCACGCACAAATATGTGCTGTCCTCTGTGATTCAGAACTCCACCTTCGAGTGATATTAAAATTGCTCGTCTCATATTCTTGTTCGTTCTTCGATTGCGTACAGGAATTGATCTTCCTGATCAGGCTAATCTTGCGCCAGCAAGGTCAGTAACCATCGGGAGTTGGTTCAGCGATTGCATTGGCACTTCGAGTCTCGCTCGTCGTAGTCGGATCGTGAGGGTCGCCTCCCACCAAATCGAAGTTATCTCCACTCACCGAAAGATCGGGCACTCCGCCTCTATCAAGTGGTATTAGTTTTCAAGGTTGATCGGTGAGTTTATCTAGTGTTTTTCCCTTCCTACAGTCCACAAAAACCAAACAAAAATTTATTTTCAGGTTAGATCCTTGTCCCAGCAACCCCTTTTAGCCTCGCACTTTCATTCAATAATTGCTTTGTTGAGTTTGTGTGCTTCAATCGTTGCTGGTTTCCTGTGTTTTTTCTTGTTTTTCATCTAAACCCTAGTCGTCGTTGTTTCGTTCCGCTGCTCGCCACACCACCACCTCCGCAAAACACCGCCACCCTCCCTCGGGCCTCGCGCACCCTCGCAAGAAAACCACGTGCCGAACCAGCCGTGACCCAGACTGCATCGCGGCCCCCCTATCGTTCGCCCCCCTCTTCCTTTCGTGTCGTATGTGTTGATTTGGAAAGGAATCAAAAGAAAAAAAGAAAGTCAAAAAAATGAAAAAAAATCAAAAAAAGAGGGGACACCTATCCGCTTCGGTGGGATTTCCCACCGAGCCTCACGTGTGCCGTCCTCCTGGGTCGTGACCGCCCTGGGCACCAACCGAGCGCCCCTTGCTCGGGCCCTATTCGCGGTTACACGTCGCCCCACCTTCTGTTTTGTTTTGACAGGTTATAGAAAAAAAGTCTAAAAAAGGGCAAGTCTAACAAACAAAAGAAGAAGGGAACCGCTCGGTTCGTGGAAACCCTGCCGCGCGCCTGCTCCATCCTGGGTCATGACCCCATGCGCGCCTGTTTTTCTTCTTCCCGAAAGATCGTGAGTTACCCCTCCTGGTACATCGAGTGCCACGCACGCCGTGCCCATCTTCTCGTGTCGTCACCAGGCAACGCCGAGCACTCCTCCCCCACGCACGCTGTGTTTTCCCATTGCCCCTTCTCGCGGTTTCCTCTCGGGGCAGCTCCGCTTTTCCAATGATGAGGACATGACACCCATGCATACGACCATAATTGGTGCATGGAATGGAGTAGAAGAAGTCCAACAAGGGTGTCCAAGTCGAAGAGGAGGCACGAGGCTAATCCGGTTCGAGTCCCCAAGGTGGAGCCCAAAGCAATTCAAGTTCGAGCCCAGTTCGGAGTCCAGGACCCGTGCGCACTAAAAATGACGCCCAGGTCGCATACAAAGTCGATTTTAGACGTTCTTTATATGGCTGGAAGCACAATTTCATAGAGCTTCTAATAGTGCTGGTTTCATGCCCAAATTCGTCCCGAGTCAACGGAAATCGTCAAAATAAGTTGACGTCCAGAATCTACCAAGGTGCTGCGTCACCGGTTTGTTGGGCCTTAAGCCCAAGTTGAGGGCGCCGCATCCTAGGTTGCACCCAACCCTAGGACGCCCCTCCTCATATACTCAGTAGCCGCCACATTTAGATCTCGAGTTTTGTTTTACATCTAGCTTTAGCTACACCAGACCACGCACAAATACGTGTTGTCCTCTGTGATTTAGAACTCCACCTTCGAGTGATATTAAAATTGCTCGCCACAGATTCTTGTTCGTTCTTCGATTGCGTATAGGAATTGATCTTCATGATCAGGCTGATCTTGTGCCAGTAAGGTCGGTAACCATCGGGAGTTGGTTCAGCGATTGCATTGGCACTTCGAGTCTCGCTCGTCGTAGTCAGATCGTGAGGGTCGCCTCCCACCAGATCGAAGCTATCTCCACTCACCGAAAGATCGGGCACTCCGCCTCTATCAAGTGGTATCAGTTTTCCAGGTTGATCGGTGAGTTTATCTAGTGTTTTTCCCTTCCTACAGTCCACGAAAACCAAACAAAAATTTATTTTCAGGTTAGATCCTTGTCCCAGCAACTCCTTTTAGCCTCGCACTTTCATTCAATACTTGCTTTGTTGAGTTCGTGTGTGTAACACCCTCATTTTACAAAAAATTGTTTCAATAAAATTTGAATAGAAACAATGCTTTGAGTCTAAGGAATATAAGGGAGTACGTGAATTTTTAGGCATTTAATTATATTTTTGAAAATTAAATAAATAAATATAGGAGTTTTATGTTGCATACATGCTGGAGCATAACTTTTGTTTGGTTGAATTCAAATTTGGATTTGAATTCATGTGTTTGAGTGGTTTTAAAAAGATCAAAAGCCTTTCCTTTTTCTCCCTAACCCATCTCTCCTTCCTGGCCTGGTTTGCGTTTCGGCCCAGTTCTGGAAGTCTGCCGAAAGCCCTTGATCTCCTCCGCCCGTTCGCATCTGCACCGGCCCAGCTCTGTTTCCAGCCCAACACCGGCCCGCCTTCTTCCGCTCCGTTTCCAGCCACTGGTGAGTGGGGCCCTTCTGTCATCCCCCTCCTCTCGTTGTCTTCAACACGGACTCGCCGCGCCGCCGAGCTGGAGTCCCGGCCTTCCCCGTATGCGAGACGCCCGGTCCCACACGCCAAGGCACCGGTCTTCTTAAGGAGCCGCCACACACCGGCCTGGAGCCCTAAACCCCAACCCTAGCCGCCGCAGGAACCCGTGCCGCGTCACCGGAACCCTAGAACGGCCTCCTCACTAATCTGCTGCTCTGCCGCCGTTCTGTCACCAGGAAGTCGTTCCGGAGCTGCGCAAGGAGGTGAGGAGGTCTCCCGTGTCGTTTGTTGCCGACCTTATGCTTTGGTTCTGCCTGCGCCCGCTCGCCGGAGTACGGCTTCCGCCTCGTCAAGCCGCGCGTCCCCGTCGGTGCCCAATCCTCCTCCCTGACCCCCTGGATCGCTCCGCTGTGTTGCCCGCTATCTCCACGGCCAATCCGCGTGGCCAGCCGAGCACCATGGCTTGATTCCGAGCAAGCTCGCCGAAGGAGTTTTGCTGCGCCGCCGCTTGCTCGCATCCAGTGCCGTTGGATCTGAGATCAAGGGCCGAGATTCCTTCTGACCTGAGTCAATACCAGTCAAAGGCTGTGTGATCGCGCAACTTTTCAAAAATGCCCCTGTTCTTTTAAAGTTTTCCAAGCCGGTCCTTCCACCATATGAAAACCCTTTCAGATCAGTCCTTTTCTTTTTGTTTTAACCCCTGGTTTCTTTAAAAATAGTGCCCGAGGTCCAAATCTTTAAGTTTTCAGCCAAACCCTTCTGTTTTCAAGTTCTTTTACATTTTAGCCCTCGGTTTCTTGCAGATAGGTCCCTGGAACCTTAGAATCTTCACAGATATGCCCTTGAATCTTCTTCTAGCCATATCTTTTTCGTTTTAACTCCGTTTTTCATGTTCTTTATGTCCAAACGATTGTATCGAAGAGTAGAATAGCTTTTTGCCCCTGTTTTGCTTTGATCTTACTGTTTGGTGATTGTTTCTTATTTTATTTCATTGTGTGCTTGTATGTACTTGATGTGATGCGTAGAGAACGTTTGGGCTGAAGGATTTGAAGACCAAGAAGCTCAAGTGTCTGAATAGCAACAAGGATTTGTTGAAGGCAAGTCTACCTTGATGCATACCTGTTTACCTATACAACATGCATTTAATTCACTATTCTTACTTTTGCTTGCATTAAAATGATGGGACCCTTTTTAAGGACATGACCAGATTATTTTTATCCCTATACCTTGATCAACCTGGGTATTGACTTTTATTGTTGGGTAGCTCACGCTATGCTTAACTTGGTGGATGGTATTAATGAAACTTTATGAAACTTGATTTATTTTATGCTATACCTTCATTAATACAAGACCACCTTGTTAATTGGAACATGGAGCGACCACCCAGGACAATAGTGCAACCACAAGGGTACATGGCTCTGCCTTGGCTAATTAATTAGTGACTCTAGTGTTGGTGTGACCTTACCTGATAAGGGCAAGGGGAAGCGTTAGTTGAGGTATAGACTCACTCTAGTAGGGAGTGTGCTTTGCTAAGACACGGTCCTACTAGGGGACTTTATGCTTTGCGGCGGCTTGGAACCTTCGCGGGTTGCTTCACACTGGGGAAACTTTGTAAAGGCCTCGTAGCGTCCCTATGCAATCACACCTAGGTAGCGTGGTATGATGCTTGGCCGACATCGCGTGGTTGGGTTTAAAGTTCCTAGAACTTTTACGCGACTTGTGGTGAAAGTGTACAACCTCTGCAGAGTGTAAAACTAATAGATTAGCCGTGCTCACGGTCAAGAGCAGCTGGACCCTCACATGATTAAACTATGAATGTCAATGATTAACTTGATGCATCCATCTTTATTTATGTTGTTTATGTTAATTGTGGGTTTGGTATAAACTTACACTTGCTAGTAATTATGTTGCTATAAAACTTGACCAACTAAAATGCTGAATGCTTAAACCACAGCCTCCACTATAAAGCCTTGCATGTTATGTTATGTTTCCGCTTGCTGAGTATGGCATGTGCTCATGCTTGTTTTCATTATTGCAACGACACAATCCGGATGCTGTTCAGTTTTGGAGAAATTTGAAGATTTCCCTGGAGACTTCGACGATTTCTAGGTGGACGTTCCACCAGTCAGCTGCCTGTGGTGTTGACCCCATCCACTGCATTGCTACTCGTTATAATTAGTTCGTTTATGAGACATTTTGGTCTGTAATAAAGTTTAATACTCTCTTTACGTTATGGCATTGTGTTTTGGTTATCACTGAGTCGTTATATGTGTGAAACTTGATCCTGGCACACATATAATATGAGCATTCGAATTTGCCTTTAAATTCAGGTGTGACAAGGTGGTACCAGAGCCGTGTTGACTGTAGGATGTTTGCCTAGTTAGGAAATGGTCGTATTTAAGGATTATAATATCTTAGAAGCCAATCTCTCTTCATGCTATGCTTTAATTCTATTTATATATACTTATCCTTATTTTACCCCATCCTTGATGTTCTACTTTTCCTCCACCTTTCCTTGGCTAATCTATTCACTCTATGTTTTTTGTTCTTGCTATAAGGAATCTTTAGCGTTTGCTCTACTACCTCTAATCTTTTCTCTGTCTTCACTTTACCCCGTTTATAATCGTTCTCAGTAATCCTGTGACTCCATCATGTTCAATCCAAAGATATTTCTCAATAGGATATAGGATCTTTAAGTTCCTTCTTAGTATAATCGATAGATGCGAACGTCTTAACATGTGCTTAGTATAGAAGTGTGCTTGAATGCTTGAGTTTGTGTTAATGATTGAGTTGGAATTTTGTTTGAGTGCAATGTGTTGTGGAGTAAATAACCACAATGACATTGGTTCTTTAGTAAAGTGTTAGTTGGGTTTATCTTTGTCCCAATCTATATCTCTCTTATCCTAATCTCTTAATCTCTATGTTCTACCTCAATACTATCCAGTAAATCTCAATCTGTTCGCGAAGTTTTCTGAAGTCAGCAGTACTGTTCTATTTTTATCTCGGGCTACAGAACTCCAAGTACAGTAAAACCAATTGGAAAAGTTCTGGAATTTTATAGAAGGTTATCAGTAAAAATTTCAGAAATTTAGGAGTTATATACAGAGAGTTACATACGAAACTTTGGAGCTATCAGAATATGTAAACTCAGCTGACCCAGACATCTTGTTTATTTCATAACTAAATCCACAGACCTTGGATTGAAGTGATTCTAGTTGGAATAGTTCGGTAAATTCATTATACATCCTTGGTAAAAATTCCATAATTTTTGGATTCCCATACTGAGAGTTACATCCTATTGATTGGAGTCAACAGAATCTGTCCAGGATTGAAAATCTTTACTACCTTGCCTTTCAGAGTTTTACTCTTAGTACCAACATCTAAAGTAAAGTTCCTAACACTCAGATGGTAGAAACCAGGTCAGGCTCAGGAGTCAATCAACTCGCAGTGATCCGTCCAGGACGAGGAAGTAGTTCCAGTAGTTCATCTCAGCAACCACAAATGGATCCGGCTTTCCAGCAGTTCCTGCAGGCCCAGACCCAGCTACCCAAGGCCTTACCAACACTGTAGCCAACATACAGGCGCCAGACAATAACCAACCTCAGCAACCAGCTCCTGTGAACAGGCACAGGGTGTTCATGAGCCATCAGCCACTTGTGTTCTCCCATGCTACTGATCCGCTAGAAGCTGAAGACTGGTTGAAGACCATTGAGAAAATGCTTACCATTGCTCAGTGTGATGATAGGGAGAAGGTCCTATATGCTTCAGGCCGACTCCAAGGATCTGCATCAGCTTGGTAGGATGCATTTGTTGCCACCCATGCCAATGCCAATGCTATTACCTGGCAAGAGTTTACCACCAACTTCAGGAGCCACCACATTCCTGCTGGTGTATTGAAGCTTAAGAAAAAGGAGTTCCTTGCCCTTAAGCAAGAGAAGATGTCTGTGCCAGAATTCAGGGACAAGTTCATGGAGTTGTCTCGCTACGCACCTGAGGATGTTGACACTGATAGAAAGAAGCAAGAGCTATTCTTGGAAGGATTAGCTGGACCTCTTCAGTATCAGCTAATGTCTCATACCTTCCCAAATCTCGAAGAGCTGATTGATAGAGCAATATGCTTGGAATCTAAGCGCAGAGAATTGGGAGACTTGAAGAGGAAGGCTACTACTTCAAGAACATCAGGAAGCAACACTCGCCCTCGCTATAACACCCAGTAGTGGACACCATCTCGCTTTGGAGGTTCAAGTGGGAATTATGGACAACAGCAGTATCCGCGCTCAGCTCCACAGACTCAACATACAGTTCCGCTAGCCAATGCCCCCGCTTATCAGCAGAATCAGCAGACCGTTCCAATCGGTACTCCTGCAAGGCCAAGTGGGCAATACACTCCTGGGAACAACTCATGTTTCAAGTGTGGTCACTTTGCCAACAGCTGCCCCAAGAGGACTATCCCTGGCACTCCAGTACAAGGTACACCTAACAAGAATGGAGGACAGACACCCCAAAGCAGCAGAGGACAACAGAACTATGCACATGGCAGAGTGAATCATGTGAGTGCAGACTCTGCTCACGAGAATCCACAAGTGGTACTTGGTATGTTCCTTGTTAACTCCACCCCCGCATCAGTCTTGTTTGATTCTAGAGCATCCCATTCTTTCATTACTTCTCAGTTTGTAGCTCAACATAATATACCCATTAGTCCTATGACTCACAACATGCTAGTTAGTTCACCTGGGGGGGAATTGAAAGCATCCTATCAGTGTGAGAAGGTCAGTCTCAAAATAATGGGCAAAGATTTTTGGGCTAATCTCATAGTGTTGGAATCAAGAGGGATTGATGTGATACTTGGGATGGGATGGTTAGCTGCATGTGATGCAGTGATCCAGTGCTCTAAGAGATCAGTACTACTCACTAGTCCTGCTGGAGAGAGGATTGAATTTCCAGCTGCATCATCACCAACTTCTGAGAGTACAGTGAACCAACTTGATGGGAAAGTTCTGGAGGATATCATAGTAAGGTGTGATTATACAGAGGTTCTTCCAGATAGGATATCAGGTATGCCACTTGATCAAGGAGAGAGGATAGTTTGAAGAAGAATCTCCTAATCTTTTTCTCAATCTCTTCGAATCTCGAGGACGAGATTCCTTTTAAGGGGGTAGGATTTGTAACACCCTAATTTTACAAAAATTTGTTTCAATAAAATTTGAATAGAAACAATGCTTTGAGTCTAAGGAATATAAGGGAGTAAGTGAATTTTTAGGCATTTAATTATATTTTTGAAAATTAAATAAATAAATATAGGAGTTTTATGTTGCATACATTCTGGAGCATAACTTTTGTTTGGTTGAATTCAAATTTGGATTTGAATTCATGTGTTTGAGTGGTTTTAAAAAGATCAAAAGCCTTTCCTTTTTCTCCCTAACCCATCTCTCCTTCCTGGCCTGGTTTGCGTTTCGGCCCAGTTCTGGAAGTCTGCCGAAAGCCCTTGTTCTCCTCCGCCCGTCCGCGTCTGCACCGGCCCAGCTCTGTTTCCAGCCCAACATCGGTCCGCCTTCTTCCGCTCTGTTTCCGGCCACTGGCGAGTGGGGCCCTTCTGTCATCCCCCTCCCCTCGTCGTCTTCAACCCGGACTCGCCGCGCCGCTGAGCTGGAGTCCCGACCTTCCCCGTATGTGAGACGCCCGGTCCCGCACGCCAAGGCGCCGGTCTTCTTAAGGAGCCGCCACAGCCCGGCCTGGAGCCCTAAACCCCAACCCTAGCCGCCGCAGGAACCCGTGCCACGTCACCAGAACCCTAGAACGGCCACCGCACTGATCTGCTGCTCCGCCGCTGTTCTGTCACCAGGAAGTCGTTCCGGAGCTGCGCAAGGAGGTGAGGAGGTCACCCGTGCCGTTTGTTGCCGACCTTATGCTTTGGTTCTGCCCGCGCCCGCTCGCCGGAGTACGGCTTCCTCCTCGTCAAGCCACGCGTCCCCGTCGGTGCCCAGTCCTCCTCCCTGACCCCCTGGATCGCTTCGCTGCGTTGCCCGCTATCTCCACGGCCAATCCGCGTGGCCAGCCGAGCACCGTGGCTTGATTCCGAGCAAGCTCGCCAGAGGAGTTTTGCTGCGCCGCCGCTCGGCGCTTGCTCGCGTCCAGTGCCGTTGGATCTGAGATCAAGGGCCGAGATTCCTTCTGACCCGAGTCAATACCGATCAAAGGCTGTGTGATCGCGCAACTTTTCAAAAACGCCCCTATTCTTTTAAAGTTTTTCAAGCCGGTCCTTCCACCATATGAAAACCCTTTCAGATCAGTCCTTTTCTTTTTGTTTTAACCCCTGGTTTCTTTAAAAATAGTGCCCGAGGTCCAAATCTTTAAGTTTTCAGCCAAACCCTTCTGTTTTCAAGTTCTTTTACGTTTTAGCCCTCGATTTCTTGCAGATAGGTACCTGGAACCATAGAATCTTCACAGATATGCCCTTGAATCTTCTTCTAGCCATATCTTTTCCGTTTTAACTCTGTTTTTCGCGTTCTTTATGTCCAAACGATCGTATCGAAGAGTAGAATAGCTTTTTGCCCCTGTTTTGCTTTGATCTTACTGTTTGGTGATTGTTTCTTATTTTATTTCATTGTGTGCTTGTATGTACTTGATGTGATGCGTAGAGAACGTTTGGGCTGATGGATTTGAAGACCAAGAAGCTCAAGTGTCTGAACAACAACAAGGATTTGTTGAAGGCAAGTCTACCTTGATGCATACCCATTTACCTATACAACATGCATTTAATTCACTGTTCTTACTTTTGCTTGCATTAAAATGATGGGACCCTTTTTAAGGACATGACTAGATTATTTTTATCCCTATACCTTGATCAACCTGGGTATTGACTTTTATTGTTGGGTAGCTCACGCTATGCTTAACTTGGTGGATGGTATTAATGAAACTTTATGAAACTTGATTTATTTTATGCTATACCTTCATTAATACAAGACCACCTTGTTAATTGGAACAAGGAGCGACCACCCAGGACAACAGTGCAACCACAAGGGTACATGGCTCTGCCTTGGCTAATTAATTAGTGACTCTAGTGTTGGTGTGACCTTACCTGATAAGGGCAAGGGGAAGCGTTTGTTGAGGTATAGACTCGCTCTAGTAGGGAGTGTGCTTTGCTAAGACACGATCCTACTAGGGGACTTTATGCTTTGCGGCGGCTTGGAACCTTCGCGGGCTGCTTCACACTGGGGAAACTTTGTAAAGGCCTCGTAGCGTCCCTATGCAATCACACCTAGGTAGTGTGGTATGATGCTTGGCCGGCATCGCGTGGTTGGGTTTAAAGTTCCTAGAACTTTTACGTGACTTGTGGTGAAAGTTACAACCTCTGCAGAGTGTAAAACTAATCGATTAGCCGTGCTCACGGTTAAGAGCGGCCTGGACCCTCACATGATTAAACTATGAAAGTCAATGATTAACTTGATGCATCCATCTTTATTTATGTTGTTTATGTTAATTGTGGGTTTGGTATAAACTTACACTTGCTAGTAATTATGTTGCTAATAAAACTTGACCAACTAAAATGCTGAATGCTTAAACCAACAGCCTCCACTATAAAGCCTTGCATGTTATGTTATGTTTCCGCTTGCTGAGTATGGCATGTGCTCACGCTTGTTTTCATTATTGCAACGACACAATCCGGATGCTGTTCAGTTTTGGAGAAATTTGAAGATTTCCCTAGAGACTTGGACGATTTCTAGGCGGATGTGCCACCAGTCAGCTGCCTGTGGTGTTGACCCCATCCGCTACATTGCTACTCGTTAAATAATTAGTTCGTTTATGAGACATTTTGGTCTGTAATAAAGTTTAATACTCTCTTTACGTTATGGCATTGTGTTTTGGTTATCACTGAGTCGTTATATGTGTGAAACTTGATCCTGGCACACATATAATATGAGCATTCGAATTTGCCTTTAAATTTGGGTGTGACAGTGTGCTTGTTCGTTCAATCATTGCTGGTTTCCTGTGTTTTTTCTTGTTTTCATCTAAACCCTAGTCGTCGTTCTTTCATTCCGCTGCTCGCCACACCACCACCTCCGCAAAACACCGCCACCCTCCCTCGGGCCTCGCGCACCCTCGCTCGAAAACCACGTGCCGAACCAGCTGCGACCCGGACTGCGCCGTGGCCCCCCTATCGATCGCCCCCCTCTTCCTTTCGTGTTCTATGTGTTTATTTGGAAAGGAATCAAAAGAAAAAAAGAAAGTCAAAAAAAGAAAAAAATCAAAAAAAGAGGGGACACCGATCCGCTTCGCGGGTATTTCCCACCGAGCCTCACGTGTGCCGCCCTCCTGGGTCGTGACCGTCCTGGGCACCAACCGAGCGCTCCTTGCTCGGGCCCTGCTCGCGGTTACACGTCGCCCCCACCTGTCCTCTGTGATTCAGAACTCCACCTTCGAGAGCTATTAAAATTGCTCGCCTCAGATTCTTGTTCGTTCTTCGATTGCGTACAGGAATTGATCTTCATGATCAGGCTAATCTTGCGCCAGCAAGGTCGGTAACCATCGGGAGTTGGTTCAGCGATTGCATTGATGCTTCCAGTCTCGCTCGTCGTAGTCGGATCGTGAGGGTCGCCTCCCACCAGATCGAAGTTATCTCCACTCACCGAAAGATCGGGCACTCCGCCTCTATCAGCGCACAGAAGGGGGGGGGTCGCGGCGCGTGCCCGATTGACGGCCGGGGAAGGGGTTCGCGGAGTGAGGGGGGATAGGCGCGAGGGGAGGGTTTTTAGCGTGGGGGGTGGGTGGAAAACGAGCAGCGGACGACAACAGCGAAAGTTAGGGTTAGAAGTAAAACAAGAACAGAAGGAGAGAACACAAGTAACCAGCAACGATTGAATGAACAAAGCACGCAAACTCAACAAAGCACGTTATTGAATGAAGGTGCGAGGCTAAAAGTGTTACTGGGACAAGGATCTAACCTAAAAACATATTTTTGTTTGGTTTTTGTGGACTGTAGGAAATAAAAACACTAGATAAACTCACGGATCAACCTGTAAAACTGATACCACTTGATAGAGGCGGAGTGCCCGATCTTTTGGTGAGTGGAGATGACTTCGATCTGGTGGGAGGAGACCCTCACGATCCGACTACGATGAGCGAGACTCGAAGCGCCAATGCAATCGCTGAACCAACTCCCGATGGTTACCAACCTTGCTGGCACAAGATCAGCCTGATCACGAAGATCGATTCTTGTATGCAATCGAAGAACGAACAAGAATCTGAGGCGAGCAATCTTAATATCACTCGAAGGTGGAGTTCTGAATCACAAAGGACAGCACATATTTGTGCGCGTTCTGGTGTAGCTAAAGCTAGATGTAAAACAAAACTCGAGTTCTAAATGCGGCGACTACTGAGTATATGAGGAGGGGCGTCCTAGGGTTGGGGGCGACCTAGGATGGGGCGCCCTCAACATGGGCTTAAGGCCCAACAAACCGACAACGCAGCACCTTGGCAGATTCTAGGCGTCAAATTATTTCGACGATTCCCGTTGACTCGGGACGAATTTGGGCCTGAAACTGGTTCCATTGGAAGCTCTTTGAAATTGTGCTTCCAGGCATATAAAAAACGTCCAAAACCGACTTTGTATGTGACCTGGGCGTCATTTTTAGTGCACACTGGTCCTGGACTCCGAACTGGGCTCGAACTTGAATTGCTTTGGGCCTCCACCTTGGGGACTAGAACCGAATTAGCCTCGTGCCTCCTCTTCGACTTGGACACCCTTGCTGGACTTCTTCTACTCCATTCCATGCATCAATCATGGTCGTATGCATGGGTGTCATGTCCTCATCATTAACAACTTTCATCTTACCAGGATGAAAAAACATCCTTGACTTTTGTGTATATGCAAATAATTTTTGTGTTGGAAGAACAAAAATTTCTTTCAAACAACACAACTGATTTAACATATCAAATTTCACCATTCTAAGATCAAATTGTTCAAAACATGGTTTGATGAAACATTCATAACAATCTCAAAATTTTTGTTGTACAATTTATGGACAGATTTAGTTGTATGCCTTTTAAAGTCCATGTTAATGGATGAGAACAAATGTTCAGCATGTGCACAAATTGCAATTCTTTGCCCATAAGTGTTTTCTTTTGGTGGATTAGAAGAACAAGGGAAAGTCATGGAAGGTTCTGAATTACTAGGACTAAACAATTTTGATTCATCTCATTAGGGAAATACTAATCACAAGAATTATCACACAACATGTTTGACTTCAAATCAGCAAGCTTGTCATTGGATATGCAAATGGCATGAACATAAAAAACTATTTACAACATGTTCTCCAATCAAAATAAATGTAAACTTGAAACTATGAGTAGTATTCAAGGATCTTGAAGATGTTATCACAGAAATATTTTCAAGCATGTTGTTGACATCAATAAGCATATCAAACTTAGTATAAAGCAAGCAATTGGTAAGAGATCTTTTATCAAAGAATTCAGTACTAGTCTATACTATAAAGAACGAGTTCTTTTGAAGACAATTTTCACCAAAAAATCTACCCCTTACCCCTCACAGAAGGTCCCACATTTCAGTTTTAGGCCCAGCAAATCGAGCTTTTTGGAGAATGAAAGTTGGGGGGAGACACATTTTTTGACGTTTAGAAAATACTTTTCGCTAAAACAGTATTTTTTCACCGGTTGCTTTTTGACCCGCCTGGCGTACCCACTTATACTAATTTAGCAATTTAGTGTTGCCGATATCCCTTTCCAAAACAAACCAATTGCTAATCCTTCCATTTACACTTGATTGATTTGGCTTACGAATTACCAAAAGTCACGTCGATATCCCTTTCCAAAACAAACCAATAGCTAATCATTGATGATTTGCCTTAAAAAAAGCATAGCTATTCTTTCCATTTGCACTTGATTCGTTCACGTTGCCTGCTGCCCATGTCACATTCCCCTAAACTAGCTTGCTATTTCTTCCATTTATAATATTCCTGCGTGATGTGCTCTAACGTCAAATTTCTTAACGTGATCTCCTCCTTTCCTTCCATCCAAGGATCTTGCGTAATAGGCCTTCCCCTAATAATCCTGCTAATATTTCCATCTATTGCTACATGATCTGCTCCAACGTGATCACGGGTGGTAAATGGCAATCGGCCTAGCAAGAAAATTGCACGCATGCACTTGATCAGGGACTGCCGTGCATGCAATTTAGTCTCGCCGGGGAAGCCTCTCGTCTCCACGTACAATCGGCAAGGTTGTCGACTGCTTGGCGTCATACGATCGCCCGGCGAAGCCACGGTCCACGTACACCCGTCGAGCAGAGACGAAAGTCGGCCTTAGTGATCCGACGGTGCCGAGTGGAAGGGCCGTCGCTCAACGGATCAAAGTTACTCAAGGGCAGCGGCAAGGCTGTCGACTGCTCGTCAGCAAGGGTATCACGAGCGTCGTCCCGTGCACGACGGCGAAGCCCCCAGCACTAGCAGTAGCCACGCAAGACACAAGACGCAAGTACGTTCCCTGTTCCCTCTTATCCTAATCTCAGTACCCTAATCTCAAGTATATTATCGTCAGGCGTATATATATAGTTGCTTCAAGAGTTTAGGTCATGTGTACTGTGATGGCTAGCTGTTATCAGGTGTGCTTGTATGTCTATCGATCAGATTATCTTGCTTGAGGCCATGTGATTTTTTCACGCAAGCATGTATTCATGTCGTCTGACAGAAAGTTATTTGCGTTAGGCAAAGATGATCCTGGTGGGTTTCTATTCGGTTATCAGTAATATAAGTATGAGTTCCTCTCTATCTCTCTCTCTGATCACGTGCCAAAAATTGTTGCTCTCTCTCTCTGGTTGGTATATGATCAGGACTTGGTTAGTGTGGATTATTTAAAAGGTAAATTCATGTGTCAGTGTAATCTATTAGCTTTTATTTTTTTTCCAGGCCACTAATTCATTGAAAGTATAAGCATATGCTATGATCAACTTAACATTCTTTTTGTTTCTCTTTGCTTCGTCTCAGTGTCAACAACTGATCTGTCCTTTACATATACGTACAGTTGTGTTTACTGTGATGTATTTTCCCTCACAAACCGCACTTCAAATACCTAACACGGCCTAACGCAGATGACGTTTTGGCTGGTGTTCTTCGTTTCCTTGCTGTGCTTATGGCTGACAATTCACGGCCACGACGTGGTTCCAAGGAGCAAAGGGACCTTGCAGAACCAGATCAAAGTAAGGGTTAGTCAATGCAATTTTTTTAATCGTTCATGCATGAAGATCGTAGGGACCAATATGTGATTCTGACCATATATATATGCAGGTCGATCTAATGGTGACATCCCTGCCCTACGAGTCCCCCTAGGTGATTTGAAGAATACTCGTGCCGATGGAGCTCTCTGGACGCGAGTGTTCATGATGTTGATGAAAGAAGGCAGAAGTGGAGGGATCGGTATGCAACAAATAAGGATCGAATAAATGCTAGAAGAAGGGAGGATTACCAGCGCAAAAAAGCCAAGCGACAGGCTGCCACCATAGGTGTCGACGTTTTACCACCAGAATCTTGCATGGGTATAATTCTTGTGAGGTGTCTGAGATTATGTTACATTTAAGATTCATGTACCACTGTGTGTTCATCATTGACCTGCAGGTGATGCTATGGTTACTGGTGGCGCAATCCTTACGAATGCGGCAACAGGTTCGTTACATTGCACATATCCTTATGCTCTAAATTTAATTATCCTATCAATTTATGGTTGAATTCCATTATTCATTTTTTTAAGAAGTAGATCTGGATGACGAAGGTGTTACATGGCTGCGTCGAAACGATCTGCATACAATAACTCCTAAATGCCACGGTAATTTAATTTGGCAAGCACTCCGTATATGATTTTATGTGTATACAATATTGCTTTCTCTTTAGTATAGATGTGTGTGCAGCCGAAAGGCAGTTGGCCAAGGGCAGGGAGAAGTCAAAGAGGAAGTACAGCAAAATGACAGATGATGATAAGATTTTAAGGAATGCAAAACTACGTCAACAAAGGGCGAACTAGACAATTATGTTGGACGAAGTTGAGCTGCAGAATGCCTCTACTCCCCACAGAGGTAATTCCTCTACTGTTCTGCCCCTTGATAGTTGTTGTCATCAATCATAAAATGTAGGATGAGCCGAGTTTGTTACTTTGTTGATCTAAAGTTTAGTTATAATTGCATTTATGCAATCATTGATGTAAAAAATCTTCACATATACTCGTAGATGTTGGTGCGTTTGGAACAATGCAGTCCGCGGTAACTAATCTGTTTGATTCATTTTCCGTTGCTGCAACTGGTGCTACACCCAATCAAGGTTTGAGATGCTTTCTCAACCATTGCATATTTGTTCTATGTTTCTAGCATAGTTAGATGTGTTTTGCTTCTGAAATCTGCAGCTTGTACTCCTGGAACGCACGAGTCTGATCGACCAGGCATTGTTACACGTTCTGCAGCAAGATGTTCCACTCAAGGTTTGCTTGTATGTAATTTCTGAATATGAATTTGGATTTGTATAAATATGTTTCTATTGATTTGTTTGCTCAGGCACTAGCAATGACCGAACCAAAGTACCACCACCACTTGGTACGGGTATTTGGGAGCCAGACAATCCTGATATTTCATTAGAAGGTTTGCTCTGGTTATTGTTTCTGAGTTTCTTGACTAATATACTCGTGGCCTATAGAATGTATATTCTCATTCACATTGCAGAGGAGGATTTAGATTGTCACAATCCAAACGAAGGTATGCCTGATGACTACCAAGATGATGATCCGAGAGTGTCCTATGAGAGAGGTAATTAATAACATTGCTTATAGTATAACATTCTTATAATTTTGTGAATCCAAATGTCTATTTAACTTACTTGTTGCTTCTGGACAGTGGTACGTTACAAGACACGTCGGGGTCCTGAAGTGGTTATTATAAGTCAAGATCCCTACCAATGGGTGTATAAAGACTTACCAAGAAACCACCACCTACTGCGCAAAGTGCCAAATTGTGAGTATTGTGGGGCTTTGAAATTCAGTAGCGAAACAGACGGTTTCTGTTGCAGAAAAGGCAAGGTTAATATTTATGTGCACGAGTTGCCAATTGAAATGCGTCGTTTGTTTGAGAGTCAGACAGATCGTGATACCAAGTATTTTAGAAATAACATACGTTATTTCAACTCGCATTTTTCGTTCACATCGTTTGGTGCTACCGTTGACCAATGCCTAGCCGCAGCCAAAGGTATGTATATAATTCTATGTATTATTTTATTTGTGTGACATCAGTAACTTTATGTTGACTCTCCTTTTTTATTTAAACATAGGTACTGGGATTTACGCATTCAAGGTACATGGTCAAATCTATCACAAGATTGACCAATTAATACCCGGTGGGAAGGGACCACGCCACATGCAGCTGTATTTTTATGACACAGATGAGAGTATGGTGCATTGAAGAAATAGGTCTCCTCATCTTGACCAGAACTTGATCATGGAGATCCTACGGATCATGAGCACAATAGCTATGAACCCTTACCTGCATAATTTCAGAACTCTAGGGCAATCAGGAAATATCGAAGAGTACAAGATTGAGTTAAATACAAGCATCTCTATTGATCAAAGGAGGTTTAACGCGCCTGCAATGGACCAGGTAGCTGCGATATGGCAAGATGGTTCGGATGAGCAACGAAAATTCAAGCGGAGTATAATGATTTATGCAAAATCTGGACACGCCACCTTCATACGTGCTTATCATGGTTGCTATGACCCATTAGCTTACCCGCTCTTCTACCCCGGTGGTGAGACAGGGTGGGAAGATAAAAAGGTGTTGTTGGAAGAAAATCCCATTCCGCGATTCCCGAGAGTAAAGCGTAAATACACAAAAAAAAAACAAAATAAAGGTACATACTCTAATTTTTTAAATATTTTAATTTAATATTTATATATAATATTAAATGTGGTGTTGTTCTTTATAGTATAGATAATATATATATATATAATTATAATTATAATTATAATGGTTTGCAGATAATCCTGCCGACACATCTAATGTGGTGGTAAATGGAAATGGTAAAACTGGGAGGAAGAGAAAGATGGTGTCAGTTCAGCCCTTGTCAGTTGAAGATTCTAGTAATAATATAATGTTGTTAGCTGTTTAACTAACATTTTTTCAAAATTCATTTAACTTCTTTGTCATGAAGCAGCCATTGATGCAGACGTGGATGACGATGGTAATGGTGGTCACGATAACGACAGGGGTGAAAATGACCAAGATGGTGGTATGTTTTTTATTACACTTGTATATACATATCCAATTATCATTGTATTTTCCTTAATACATATATATTGAGAGTTACATGTGACCGAAAATATATATACTAGGTTCAAGGCTTCATGTCAGCGCTCGGGAGTATTATTGTTATCTAATGCAAATAAGAGATGGTGTGTTTAATGTATATTTTCGTGGTGGACGTCTCTTCCAGCAGTGGATTGTTGATATGTACATAAAAATTGAATCAATGCGGCTTGATTGGTACTCCAACCCTGATCATCAGAAAATTATTCGAGCAGATCTGTATCAGGTTAGTGTGAATTGTAAATTACACGTACCTTATGAGTGATTATATACCCAAAAAATGTATGGTTTTATCCTAATTTATTGTGGGACGTTCACAGGGTATCGTAGATTGCTTGGCACTTGGTGATTCTGATGCAAGAAAGGTTGGTAAACATATTGTGCTGTCAAAGGATTTTCCAGGTTCCGACAGGGATGTTCATTCACGTTTTATGGATGCTATGGCTTTGGTAGCACGATATGGGCGTCCTGATTTCTTCGTTACCATGACATGCAATCCATATTGGCCAGAAATTACAGAACAATTGCTACCCGGTCAGACCCCGCATGACAGACCTGACGTTGTGGCTAGAGTCTACCATGCTAAGCTATGTGATCTCCATGACTTCATGATCATAAAGGGTCATTTTGGTAAAGTTGCAGCTTGGGCACATGTTATAGAGTTTCAGAAAAGGGGACTACCACATGAGCACTTTTTATTAATTATGGAGAAAAATTCTAAGCTGAATGGACCTGATGATTTTGACAAGTACATATTAGCTGAGATGCCTGATCAAAATAAATATCCCGAGCTTCATAGGTTGGTATGCACTCACATGATGCACGGTCCCTGTGGAACTCTTAATCCAAAGTGTCCGTGTATGATTGATGGTGGGTGTCGTTTCAACTATCCACGACAATTTTCTAACCAGACGCAGCAAGGGAAAGATGCATACCCAGTATATAGAAGACGGGATGATGGTCAACAGGTATTCATGAGAAACCATTGGTTAAACAACAGATGGGTGGTTACATACAATCCTAAACTCTTGATGCGTTACAATTGTCATATCAATATCGAGGCATGTTGCAGCATTAGGTCTATCAAATATATATACAAATACATTTTCAAAGGACATGATAGCGCTTCATTCTCTATTGAAGTGGGTACGACCGATGGACCTATTGAGATCAATGAAGTTAAAGATGTATTACTGCAATAGAGGCATTCTACCAATTATATCGATTTCCGTTGTACAGTGTGTATCCACCTGTCCTTCAGATGCAAGTACACCTCCCTAGAATGCATATGGTACCTTTCAATGATACAGATAGCCTTGAAGAGGTTGTTGCGCGTGCACAGTCTCAACGCTCTATGCAAACTAAATATTTCAAGATGAACATCGAAGATCCCAAAGCACGTCAATATTTGTACAGAGAATTTCCAGAACATTACATATGGGTCAAGTCTAGTAAATATTGGAAACCGAGGAAACAACATTTCTAGATTGGAAGGTTAGTCTATGCTAATCCAGCTGAAGGGTGCAGGTACTACCTTCGCATTCTTCTAAATCATGTTAGAGGTGCAACGTCGTACGAGTCGCTTAGAACTGTTAGAGGTGTCGTATGCCCTACCTTTAGAGATGCTTGTGAGAAGCTCGGTCTTATTACCTGTGATGGATCTCTCGACGATGCAATGACTGAAGCATCACATTTTCAAATGCCTTGTGCATTAAGGCGCATGGTTGCTATCATTACTGTTTTTTGTGAGTATGCTGATATAAGTAAACTCTGGGACAATCACTTTGAATCGATGGCTGAGGACTACCATCGTAATTTTGGAGATGATCCATACGTAATACAGCTGGTGCTGAGGGTTGTAGCAGACATTGTGCGGTCAATGGGGAAAGATATAAAGGATTTTGGGCTGCCCCATCTTGACGAATCAGGTACCCTTTTCACAGTGCAAATTATATTAATGAAAAATGCTTAAGGTTTTTTTGGTAGTATAGGTATTGATATATGGTACATAAACATTAATATGGTAAAGTGGACCACTAAAACCAGTAGGGGCACACGTTGGCGATATGATGTTTGTTGAATTAAATTATTTTATGTTGAGTTCAAATATTTTTTAATTATGTTGTTCTCGATTCTATTTTACGGTCACTATGCTAAAATTTTGTTCTATGTTATAATCAAAATTAATTCAATATTAATTATATTGCACATGATGAATAAAATTATATAACATTCAGTTTAATATTATTTGAAATGACAATTTTAATATGGGATTTTTTATGTCGGGTACTATACATACTATATTTTTTTGGTACTGTTTTATGCAAGTTGGAGAAAGTTTATTTAAGATTACATACATAACTTATTCAAATTACTTTATATTATGACAATATTAGAGATTATGTATGATGAATTTTTTCACCCAACATACAGATGCATCGAGAGATTACTATAGGGAGCTAACAGAAGAGAGGAATGTTGTTTTCAACAAGGATGATTTGAATATAATAGCATCATTGAATGCTGAACAACAGTATGGTTTCAATGCAATTATGGAGCATGTGATTATTAAGAGATGTCAGATTTTTTTCGTTGACGGACCTGGAGGTACTGGCAAAACTTTTTTGTATAGGGCTTTACTTGCCAAGGTTCGCTCTATGGGACTAATTGCTATCGCAACCGAAACATCTGGTATTGCTGCTTCTATCATGCTTGGCGGGCATACTGCGCACTCAAGATTCAAAATCCCTATAAAACTTGGTGATAATACTGTCTGCAACTTTTCTAAACAGAGTGGTACAACAGCTCTTTTGCAGACAGCATCCTTAATTATTTGGGACGAAGTGGCCATGACGAAAAGACAAGTTGTTGAAACCCTTGATAGATCTTTGCAAGATATAATGGATTGCAGTGATCCTTTTGGTGGGAAGGTTGTTGTATTTGGAGGGGACTTTAGACAAGTTCTTCATGTTGTGCCACGTGGCACTCGAGCACAAATTACAGATGCAACCCTGCAGAGGTCGCATATATGGGATAAAATACATAAGATCAGGTTGTCGCAGAACATGAGAGCACAGAGTGACCCATGGTACTCTGATTTCCTTTTGAGGATCGGTAATGGCTTAGAAGAAAGTGATGCTAATGACTATGTGGGGCTCCCTGAAGACATTTTGCTTGAGTATGAATCCGAAGAGTCTATCGATATTCTGATGAAGCATGTGTTTCATGATCTGAAAGGTAACTGCACGTCATTAGAGTATATGCGAGAGCATGCAATCTTATCAACTAGAAATGAGCATGTCGATGCTATGAATGCTAGGATGATTAAACAGTTCCCGGGAGAGGAACATGTGTATTTCAGCCATGACACAGTCGATGACGACACTAGCAACACCTATCCACTTGATTTTTTGAATTCTATCACTCCTAATGGTTTGCCACCTCATATCCTCAGAATCAAGAAAAACTACCCTGTGATCCTACTTCGCAATCTTGATCCGCACAATGGTCTTTGCAATGGCACCCGTTTGGTTGTTAGAGGTTTTGGTAACAATTCAATTGATCCTGAGATTGTTAATGGCCAACATGCTGGTAAGCGGGTTTTCCTTCCAAGGATACCTCTATCCCCTTTTGAAGATGTGACGCTACCATTCAAGTTGAAGAGGAAGCAGTTCCCAATCAGGCTAAGTTTCGCGTTGACTATCAACAAGGCACAGGGACAAACCATTCCAAATGTTGGAATATACCTTCCTGAACCAGTGTTCTCTCATGGTCAGCTATATGTAGCATTATCTAGAGGAGTTGGGCGTAATACGACGTGGGTTTTGGCCAAACCTAACACTCTAACTGATCCAACCGGTAAGAAAACTAAGAACATTGTGTATAGGGACGTTTTGGAAGCATAGAAATATATGGAGTTCGACAAAGTTGACTTGGTAAAGATTAAATTATTTCTCATAGTCAGTATTTTTTCATACACTACATATTATTTATAGCTTCTCTGTAGAAATTTGTCTATAGTGGTAGATAGATCTAAATTATACTGATTAATAATGTTTTCATTTAATCTATCGTATTGCTAGGTTGGTGATGTTAAAAGTTATTGGTAACCTTGCAGTTCATCTACAGCACCTGCAATCTGGAGACCAAACAAATTTTAAATTAGCGTCAAGTTTTGATTTTACTATATTGCTACTTTGTTATTTGTTAGTTAAATTATCTATCTTGTATCAAATAAAATAAGTGTGTTTTCAAGCATTGGAAATGTGGTGATCAAAATTTATACATTTTAATTAATATGGTTTTCTAGACACGTGCGTGTCGCACGTGCATTTTACTAGTAGTAGCCAAATGAACAGGGTGAAGTTTATTAGTTTGTAGAGCATTGCATGGATCAATCAAATTATAGAGGTTATCATCAATATCATAGTCAACACGTGTATGAACATGTGGTTCAATCAAATCAGCACAAAGGTTTTGATTATGTTCTATTGCTAAAACAATATTATCATGAGTATTCATTTCTATTTTACCAAATTTATTTACATGCATAATATTATATATATGAGTGCAAAGTATCATGTAAATCAACCATATCAAAGTGTAGAAAAGATCATGTATGACTGAACATTGGTTATCAACTTGCAAACCTTCAGAAAATGTATGATCATGTGACACTACCAAATCAGCACAAATATTATGGTCAATTCCATTTGAAATATGTACTTTATCACAATCAGTCATCACTATATGCATATTCAAATCTGAATCATTTTTAGTACCATTTATAATTTGTGGTAGTGTTAGTATCATGGATGACGTTTCTGAAATCTTACCAATTGCCTCACCATCTATTATGTTGTGAGCTGCATACAATTGGTTTGGTTGATTGGCTACCTTGTCATCTCTCTCAACAAGTATGACGACGTCATGAACAACCATATCTTCATCATTTTTATTGCAAACCTGCACATTTGGAAAGGAAACACTAGTGGTAGAGATGAGAGTGTTAGTTTCAAAAGTATCCTTACATGATTTTCATTCAAACTCTTTGTTGCTATGTGGTGTATCCCTCACATTTGCATTGCTTGTACTCTCAAGGTCACAATGGGTGGAATCACACAACTCTTGTTTTTGCTCTCTCTCAGTTTGGCTATGTGGCCCTCATTCTCACATAGGTTTTGATGCACAATCACTTCAACATCTTGTGAAGCAACATATGCATACATATCATACTTCACCAAGTTATTATTACTGCCTTTAATTTGAACTTTATGCTGCAAACACAATGAAATTTCAGCATCTTTATCCATGGTCCTCACCTGATCTTCTTTACCAAAAATTGGGGGCTGATCATACTTCATCACATTATTTTCTTCAGTAACCTGTAGCACATCAAAAGAGAAACTAGAAGGGATTATCATGTTAGAAAGAGATATTTCCTCATGTGGCTTATCTTCTACTTCACTCAATTTTTGTGTATCTTCTTCACATAGATTTTTGTGGCTCTCCTCACATATGGTGGAGTCTCTCTTCGTTGAATTTTGAACTATTACACTCAATTTGGCTTTGTGGCTCTCTGTCTCACATAGTTTTCGAAATAAATCATCTTCCATGAAGAATGGAACAGCAGTGCCATCAGAGCCGTCGACTGCAATCTCCACATGTGGGATATGTTCCACATGAGCAGATTTAAATGAATGGTTCCTTGACTTGTGAACTCCATGATCCTCCTTCTTGCCACTTTGTTTCTGCACCTTTACATCATGCATCTTTTCCTGCTGTCCAAAATTTCTTTTCTCCTCCACAAATGCATATTTTCTTGAACCAACATGCTGAAAGGTACTCTGTTGTACATAATACCTGGCTGCTGCCTTAGATGAGTTTCGGGTGGAATGATCATCAATTTCCGGAGACCTTTGATGCTGCATATGATGAGAATATGATGGAGCAAACCTCCTGCACATAACTTGCTTCATTTCAGCCCATGTGTTGACATGATCTCTGCCCAACACAAGCTGATTATCTTGCACATCTTTCCACCATGTCAGAGCATAACCATAAAATTCCTTTGCAGCTAAGTGCACTCTCTATGCATCCGAGACATGATGTATACCAAAAATATAATCACATATTTCTTCCCAAACTAAATAAGCTTTGGGGTCTTCTCTCCCAACAAATTTCGGTATACTAAAATCAACCCAAGGGATGCAATCTGAATTTCTTCTATCACAATGATCATAAGGACTGTAGAGATCACCTTGTAAGTGTGTAGCATTGAAGCGCACATGGGGGACAAGGCCACGCCCATGAGAACTTCCTCCTTGTTGCAGAGAACGCGTGGAAGCACCATTGATGGAGTTTTTCATACCATTCTTGACTTGTGGAGCAGCAGGAACACGTTGATGTCAAACCTCACTTTTTGAGACTGGAAGACGTTCATCGAACATCTTTTCCATGACCTGCAACACTGAATTTTGTACTTGTTGTAGCTCATCTCGTGGAACATGGGCCTCTTGAGCACCATGATGGCGACCACGAACACTCGAATTAGGTCTTACCATGTTAGGATATTGCAAGAGAGAGTGGAATAGGAAAAATTTATGGAATCACACTATCTCACCTCTTGCTTACCAAAGTTCTTACCTGTGCTCAAGGACCGTGAGTGTGTTAGTGTGGCGTAACCAAACCTGTGATTAAGCGATTGAAAGGATACAAGACGAGAGGTCTAGTTTCAAATTTTTATGGAGCTATAGGTGGCTGATCAAGGGAGGCTATGGTACTGAAACAAAGTGTGTAACCTATTCAAAAACTTGTTGTCCAGAACCACCACCAACTTAAGATTACAAAGATCAAACTGTTGGTTACACAATCTGCAACACAACCCCTTTCAACTTCTCTTTTCTTTTTTCTTCTCTTTTTTTCTCTTTCTTTCACACTTTTTTCTGATTTTTTTACCAATAGCAAACACAAGATAACATACGAGGGGTGCGGAAATAAAATTTAACACACGGCAAAAGAACAAAGATGGTGACTGGCAACAAGATGAATGCAACACACAAAGTAATAGTACCACAAAAAGGCTATGGGATTTCTTTGTGTGGCTTTTTAGTGGATTGTAGGACATGAACAAGACAAATATATGTGATGGATGAAAAATAGTAACATATTATAAAGGGTGGGTGGGTGGGTGATAACAAAAATCTACTGTGACAATGATAGCTCTGATTACCACATGATAGGGATTGTTGGTGTTTAATACCGGCAAACCTACCCAAGGGGTGCCTAAGGTAGTTGATTGTGCGGTGGGGGATCGCCAGACCTGGAACCTGAAGGTATGCACGAGGACACACGACACAGATTTATATAGGTTCGGGCAGCCAAAGTAGCGAATCCTACGTCCTGTTTGGAGTATCATGTATGGCGCCCTGCGCTTGGGAGTTGTTCCCTAGAGGGATTGGGGATGTCTTGGCTAGGAACTCGGCCCTCCTTTATATAGTCTAGGGGGCGGGTTACTAGTCGGTTACAAGGCAGGAGTACTAGTAGGATTACATGGTATGAGTCCTAGTAGGATTACAGAGGAATTCTAGTAGGAATTTGTTTTCATCCTTCCTTGCATAGCTACCCGGGGTGTATGCCGACAGGGACCGTTGCAAGAAAGGTCCTTGGGATGGCCCGATCTTCACGGCTGTAGGTTTCATAACAAGATAAATTGAAGCAAGCAGCGGGTAAGTGCTTTATACCTGACAAAGGTTGGATGCGACCGAGCGACGGGGAGAAAGACACCGAAACCACGAGGACTTTGACTCGATCTCCAAACGACCGCAAAACCACAAGCCGGAACTAATCCACACAATATGGTGCAACCAAACGGAAGACGTATAGCACAAAGTAGCGGAACCCAGAGGGATCTCTTCACAAATCCAAGAAGAACAAGGAAGAACAAGGGTGTGCAAGGCACTCAGTAGCATCGGCAGCGACAAACCAAATGAGACTATCAATTCAATATTATCAAAAACTGAGTTTTCGGTAGTACATAGGGTGTATTTATACTAGTAACAACCCTCCTAGATGGGTGTGAATTCGGGACGGAAATGAAAGGCTAAGTATGTGAAAAGGCTCCCCAGAATTCAACTCCCGAAGTGGACTCACGTGGTTGTTGACCTTTTGTGCATCCTCCACTAAATCTGTCATAACATTTTATTGGTAAGTCTAATGGACATGCAGTTTCTTGCATTAGAAAGTTGACTTCAAGACCGTTCCATCAAGTACTCATGGAGCTCTAGAGCTATCATGAGTAAAGAGTTATAGTCGATTATTTAGGCAGGTCCAAATTGGTCCGAAGTAGTGGTCCCAAGTGAACTATCCTGGATCCTTGCCTTGGTTTGCACTGATCCGTCTATTTCTTGTTTCTTGTGTGCTCTCCGTGTATAGCAGCTCCTTCCTTTTTGCATACATACCTAAGTACAATAAATGTGGAACATTTAGTTAGTATAACATTCTCATATATATTGAAGTTAGTTTCAGCAAGGAAAGTATGCACCTCGTGTTGGAATTTCTTTGCATGGCTGCAGGTAATTGGTCCTTCAAGCACATTAACTTGTATATCTGATGCTTGTGCTTGTGTAACCTGTCTTGAACTTGATTCTTGATGCTTATATGGAAGTGGACTTGGCATAACCGGTACATCCGGTGTGACCATGACATCTAGGTTACATATGCTTGGGATGTCCTCATCAACAGGCCAGCGGGAAGAGGCTCAAACTCGATCGAGGCTGATGATGATCGTTCGTCTTCAAAAGGTGAAGACGGTCTTCCGAGTCGTACTCCTAAGGAGTAGAAAATTCTACAACCTCAACGAGAACGGGCTCGAACAATGTGAATAGAGATACATGCATCATCTCCTCGAGTGGGTTTTGCTTGGGAAGAGGCTTCACCATAGAATGTCCTAGACAAGAGGTAGGAGTGGCGGAAGCGGCTTCCCTAAGCTTTTCATCTAGGCTCCCTAGAGATATATCAAGAAATTTTTCTAGCAGGGAGCCTAGGAGTAGATCAAGATCGAGGATATCAAAGATATGGAAGTCCAGGGTGATCTCGATCTTGGCTATCATGAGCAGCATGGCACGCACAACCCCCCAACATTCAAGAATGTGCCCAAAGTGACAACTCTTGAGAAGCATGTCGGATGGTCCTAGCAGAATATTGCCCAAAAGAGTTTCCGCTAAGTGCCATGGCATGACATTAACCTCCATGACGGGGTTAAAGTGAGCTTCTACAGTGATTCTGTTTATAGAGCAAGAAACGATCAAAGAGGGTGAACTATTCCAAATTGCTTCGGAAAAGTGTGTCACTTCATTTGACTATTCCTCCTCCATGGCCTCCTCCAGGGATGCATCATTAGCAGGAACAAGAGGCAAAGGAGGTACCGTAGGCCTAGGGGAAGGTTTTGTCAGAGGATTTCTAGTTGGTTGGATTTGGACAGAAGAGGGCTCCTTCCCTAATTGGGCATTAAAGGAATTCGAGGTGTTTAAAGAATTTATAAATGGATCATCCTTGAATTGATGAAGGAGCTTTGGAGGTTGAATTCTTCTTCCTCCATTGTTCCTGGTTCGGGAGAGGGTTCAACAGACGAATCTTGGGGTGTGGAAAATGAAAGCTTGGATTCAGCTACTGAGAAACTCTCATGGATCGACTCAGAATCTTGGTGGGGTTCATTGTGATCAATATAGAAAGGAGAGGTTTCTAAGAAGCAATCTAAAGTTTCTCTTCTTACCATTGGAGGTTAATGCTCAAACGAACCACCTCCAACATACTTGTCAATTTCCAGCATAGATTCCGTGTCCATACGCGAGTAAAAGGTGTACATTCATATATCATCAGATATGGACAAGTCTGGGCTAGCTGCCAAAAGACATAAGAACCTAGCCCATGTTGAACCTATGGACTCCATCTCTAATCACTCAAAATCACGGAAGTCGCACTGTAGAGAATCAATGTGTTCCAAAATGGAGAATGAATCACAAAAGTCATCTCGTAATTCTTCCCAATTGTTCACATTCCCTATTGTGCAGTTGTACCACTGCTCCGCTCTATCTACGAGAGAGCAATGGAACAACTGGCACCTCAAAGTTTCCTGTGTCATGCCTGGGATTCCCTAACACGAACACAGTCCTTCGAACTCCTCTAAATGATCATGAGGATCGTCATTTATCACTCCAGAGAAAGGTCGATTCCGAACCATGGCTATAAAGTCGGGACAGAGTTCACAGCTAGATGAAGAAGTTGATGGTTGCTCTAAGATGAACTCACCCCTAGGGGTAGAGATGCTTTGACAGGAAGACTTCTCCATGGGTAGCAGAGGTGAAGGTAGAAGAAAAGAAAACTAAAAAGGTATATACGAGGACCACTAGGTTTGAAGACAGATACAACAACCGTTCCCCAGCAATGACGCCAGAAAGCTTGTTGGGTATTTTAGCGACACACGATTAAATCCGCAAGTGCACGGATACCATTATAGCATTCACCTCAGACTATTCCAAGGGTATCAAATCCAAGGGAATGTGTGTGTACTAACTTCAGTTCTAATGGTCCAAGGACACACCACGATATTAGGCACAGGAAGAGAGGATTCCTATGGATAGCTATACAGAAGAGATTAAAGGTCGATCTCTCAAGAACTTGCTTCGGGCACCGGCTTACCCCTGACCTGTCATGCGACTCCGACCTAAGGTTCTAAGAAGAACCTCAGCCTGCACTATATCCGAACGTGGAGGATTTCAAAGGATCAATAGGGTTGTCACCACCTGTGATACCTCTACCAATCCATGAGAGGACTGTAGGGAGTTTGGGATGGTTTCCCCCTATTTTCCCCCTTCTCTCGAGGCCATCTGGCGCGGAACAGTGTGGGCCACAGCACTGTAGCGTATGGTGGAAGCTTCCTTGAGGTGGTGGAGTTGAAAACTGGAGGAAAGCCGGATCCTAGTAGGTGAACAGGCCCTGAACCGGTCGCTGGGTCGCCGAACCAGCGTAAAAGGGCAGAAAACCAGCCGAACCAGGCAAATCAACACAACCGACCTTGCCCCTAATAGAGGCAGAGTGCCTGATTTTTCGGTGAGTAGAGATAACTTCGATCTGGTGGGAGGCGACCCTCACGATCCGACTACGACGAGCGAGACTCGAATCGCCAATGCAATCACTGAACCAACTCCCGATGGTTACCAACCTTGCCGGCGCAAGATCAGCCTGATCACGAAGATCAATTCTTGTACACAATCGAAGAACGAACAAGAATCTGAGGCGAGCAATCTTAATATCACTCGAAGGTGGAGTTCTGAATCACAGAGGACAGCACGTATTTGTGCGTGGTCTGGTGTAGCTAAAGCTAGATGTAAAACAAAACTCGAGTTGTAAACGATACAGGACTCTGACTAATAAAGGGAAAAGGAGACGCACCCCATAGGAGAGGCGCAGCCAGCAAAGGGGGCGCCGCCCCTAGCGTCGTGGGTGCGGGGGTGCAACCCTAGGCGCCCTCTTGGGCCAGTCCTAGGCGCCCACGGACAAGGCCTTCTGTTGGGCCAGCCTTCTGTCTTCTGGGCCTTCATTCTTCAGCATCATGACGAAGTTGAACTCTCTTGCACAGGCCCGAGTAATTGGCCCAGAAGGTGGCGCTGAAGAAGGTGCTGCCGACGCTGGAGTAGGAGAAGGTGCTGCTGGTGTAGATGTACTCGTGGTGTCCTCATCATCCTCCCCTTCTTGAACTGAAGTCGTCCTCGACGGCAACTCCTCATCCTCACCCAGATATGGCTTCAAATCTGCAACATTAAAACTAGTGGAAACACCAAACTCCACAGGCAGGTCAAGGATATAAGCATTATCATTAATCTTGGTTAGCACTTTAAAAGGACCAGCAGCACGAGGCATTAATTTAGAACGGCGCAAAGTAGGAAAATGATCCTTTCTCAAATGCAACCAAACCATATCACCAGGTTCAAAAGTAACATGTTTTCTACCTTTACTACCAGCAACCTGATATTTAGCATTAGCAGCAACAATGTTTTGGTTAGTTTGTTCATGCAGGTTAACCATTTGTTCAACATGTGCAACAACATCTAAGTGTGGGGTGTCTTCAGCATCAAACGAAAACAAATCAATAGGCACCCGAGGGATGTAACCATACACAATCTGAAAAGGGCACATCTCTGTAGAGGAATGTGTTGCATGATTACAAGCAAACTCAACATGAGGCAAGCAATCCTCCCAACATTTCAAATTTTTGTCTAAAACAGCCCTAAGCATGGTGGACAAAGTTCAATTAACCACCTCAGTTTTTCCATCAGTCTGAGGGTGACAAGTTGTGCTAAACAACAATTTAGTTCCCAATTTATTCCACAGAGATCTCCAAAAATGACTGAGAAACTTAGCATCACGATCAAAGACTATTGTATTTGGAATACCATGTAAACGAATAATCTCTCTAAAGAACAATTCAGCAACATTGCTAGCATCATCAGTCTTATGACAAGGTATGAAATGAGCCATTTTGGAGAATTGATCAACATCCAAAAAAATGCTATCCCTCCCCTTCTTAGTTCTAGGCAATCCCAAAACAAAGTCCATAGAAATATCAAGCCAAGGGGAAGTAGGAACAGGCAAAGGCATATACAAACCATGGTTGTTCAACCGTGACTTAGCTTTCTGACAAGTAGTGCAGCGTGCAACTAGGCGCTCAACATCAGCACGCATCCGGGGCCAAAAGAAGTGGGCAGCCAGCACCTCATGCGTCTTGTAGATGCCAAAGTGTCCCATGAGACTGCCTCCATGCACTTCCTGTAATAGCAAAAGACGAACCGAGCTAGCTGGAATACACAGCTTGTTAGCACGAAACAGGAACCCGTCCTGTATGTGAAATTTGCCCCATGGTTTGCCATTAATACAATGGGCAAAAGCATCTTTAAAATCAGAATTGTCTACATATTGATCTTTCACAGTTTGCAAGCCAAAGATTTTAGAATCTAACTGTGACAACATGGTATAGCGACAAGACAAAGAATCATCAATAACATTGTCCTTCCCATTCTTGTGTTTAATTATGTAAGGAAAGGACTCAATGAATTCTACCTATTTAGCATGACGACGGTTCAGATTTGTTTGGGTACGAATGTGTTTCAAAGCCTCATGATCAGAATGAATTATGAACTCGCGATGCCAAAGATAGTGCTGCCATGTATGCAAAGTGCGCACTAAAGCGTAAAGCTCCTTATCATAAGTAGAATATTTCAGACTAGCACCTCTTAATTTTTCACTAAAATAAGCAACAGGTTTTCCTTCTTGTAACAAAACAGCACCTAGCCCAATACCGCTAGCATCGCATTCAAGCTCAAATACTTTATTAAAATCAGGCAATTGCAAAAGGGGAGCATGGGTCAACTTATCTTTCAAAGTGCGGAACGCTACCTCCTGCGAATCACTCCAAGCGAATGGCACATCTTTCTTTGTAAGCTCATGTAGAGGTGCTGCAATGGAGCTAAACTCACGAACAAACATGCGGTAGAAACCTGCAAGTCCAAGAAAGCTCCGAATCTGTGTGACCGTCGTCGGTGTAGGCCACTCCTGAATGGCAGCAATCTTGCTGCTATCAACCTCAATGCCCTGTGGAGTAACAACATAACCAAGAAACGAGACACGTTGTGTGCAAAAGATGCATTTATCCATGTTAGCAAAAAAGTTGGCAGCACGCAACGCATCAAAAATAGCACTCAAATGTTTCACATGGTCTTCCATAGATTTGTTGTAAATAAGGATATCATCAAAATAGACAATCACAAACAATCCTATGAAAGGCCTCAGAACTTCATTCATCAATCGCATAAAAGTGCTGGGAGCATTAGTCAATCCAAATGGCATAACCAACCATTCATATAAACCAAACTTCGTTTTAAAAGCCGTTTTCCATTCATCACCCAATTTCATTCGAATCTGATCGTAGCCACTACGCAAAACAATTTTAGTGAAAATAATGGCACCACTAAGCTCATCTAGCATATCATCAAGGCGTGGTTTAGGGTGGCGATAACGAATGGTGATGTTATTAATAGCACGACAATCTACACACATACGCCATGACACATCTTTCTTTGGAACAAGTAACACAGGAACTGAGCAAGGGTTAAGAGACTCACGAATGTAACCCTTATCAAGCAATTCCTACACCTGGCGCTGAATCTCTTTCGTCTCACCCAGATTGGTACAGTACGGTGCGCGGTTTGGAAGCTGTGCGCCTGGAATGAGATCGATCTGGTGCTCAATGCCACCAAGCGGTGGAAGACCCAGTGGCAAGTCTTTGGGAAATACATCAGCGTACTCCTACAAAATGTTAGTGACTGCAGGGGGAATATCCAAAGATGGTGCATCATCAAGTGAAACGAGCACACTAGAGCATACAAGTGCAAAGCATGGCAACTGAGAAGCGTGTAGATCAGCAAAATCAGCACGCGTAGCAAGTAAAACAGGAGCATTCAACTTGATTTCAGTATTAACAGATGGCGACAGATCAAGTTGTTTAGCAATTTTAGCAGCTCTAGCAAGATCATCTTTAACAATTTGTTCAGGTGTCATCGGATGTATGATTATTTTGTGACCCTTAAACATGAATGAATAATGATTTGAACGACCATGATGTAAGCTATCAATATCATATTGCCAAGGTCGACCAAGTAATAAAGAGCATGCTTCCATGGGAACAACATCACAATCGTCAAAATTAGAATAGGCACCCATGGAGAAAGGAACACGCACGGAACGGGAGATTTTGATTTTACCACCATCATTAAGCCATTGAATGTAATATGGGTTTGGATGCTTACGAGTGGGTAACGACAATTTTTCTACCAGCATGGTACTTGCCAGATTGTTGCAGCTACCGCTATCGATGATGATGTGAATCGACCGCTCCTGCACAACTCCCTTTGTATGGAACAAAGTGTGTCACTGATTCTTCTCGGGCGGGGCGACCTGAGCACTAAGAACACGCTGCACAACAAGACTTTCATACCTATCGGAGTCACCCGGGGTGACATGTACCTCCTCCTTAGCTGCATGGTCAGTGGCAAGCAATGCATGTTCAATTTCTTCAGAATCACTAGCAGAAGAGTACTCACCATCGTCACGAATGTGCAAAGTGCGCTTGTTCGGGCAGTCCCGAAACACGTGGCCAAATCCTCTGCAGCGATGACACTGAATATCCCGTGTACGGCCTGGGGAAGGGGCGGCGCCTGTGGGTGGGGCAGCGCCTGCCGGTGTGGCTGTCTTCTCGCGCGGTGTAGTGGTGGGCGTGGATGGCGCAGGTGCTGGTGTGGATGATGAGCTTCTTCCTGCAAAAGGGTTAGAATATGTCTTCGAGCGTCATCCCTGCACTTCACGTTCAGCTTTGCAAGCAGATTCAAATAATTG
Source organism: Cenchrus fungigraminus (assembly GCA_036936925.1). Lineage (NCBI taxonomy): Eukaryota > Viridiplantae > Streptophyta > Magnoliopsida > Poales > Poaceae > Cenchrus > Cenchrus fungigraminus. Next base: position 63,510,190 of record CM072779.1, read on the forward strand.
AGTCATATCATGATATTCATTATAATCAAGGATGTCCTGGATTTCGCGGTTTAAGCCACCACGAAAGCGTGCCATAGTAGCGTCGTTGGTCTCCAATATCCCACAACGAATCATAACTTTTTGTAACTCTTGGTAATAGTCCTCAATAGATTGAGAACCTTGCTGAAAACGCTGCATCTTATTAAGCAAATCACGAGCATAATACGAAGGCACAAATCGATGATGCATAGTAGTTTTTAATTGATCCCAAGTGGTCAGAATGGCAGTGGGATGTTTAATTTTATACTCACGCCACCAAATTAAAGCAAAATCAGTAAATTCACTAATAGCAGCTTTAACTTGAGAATTTGCAGCAATATCATGGCATGAAAATTTTTGTTCAACCTCTAACTCCCAATCAAGATATGCAGCAGGATCATATTTACCATTAAAAGGTGGGATTTTAAATTTAATTTTAGAAAAAGAATCATTACCGGGGCAGTGTGGCACACGGCGGGCACAACCGCGACTGTCTCCGGCGTCCTGCTCCGAATCACCGCCATAGTCCTTCTGCAAATCAGTGATCGTTGTGTGCATGGCATCGAGTCGGGCCACGAGAGCGTCGAGTGTGGTCTTGGTGGCCGTCTGGGCGAGGTCGAGCTGATCGAAACGGTCGGTCGACGTAGTGATCGTTGAGTCCAGCCGTTCATGGATCGTCCGAATGTCCCCGGCTAGTCCTTCAACTTGTGCTCACAAGTCTTGCAACGGATCATCCGCGGTGCCTTCATCTGCCATGGTTAGCGCAAACACAAAAACAAAACAACGACAAAAACAGGTTGGGACAGCTCACAAGGCGCTCACACTAGTGTTGTTATCAAATTCTTATCTGTTCTTACCACGCACACAGGGGTGACCTGCAACCAACCGGTGGAACTCGCGAATGATTGGAGGAGTGATTGCCTGGAGAAACAAAATCTACTCATCGTAGAAGTCTGTGGAGTTCTGGGTAGGCTGCAGTCAAATCAAGGATTAGCACAAGCAAACAATAATGCTGTTGACGTTTGATTATGGTTGCAAAGTTCGTTTGGACTTGCAAGCGAACAAATCCCTCGTCGTAGTTAAGGAACCCTTCTTCCCTTGAGTGGTGAACCCAAGGTGTCGAATCCGTGGAACAATATGTAATGTAAAATCAATCTAATAACCAAGAAACACTTGCTTCTTTGAGAGGTTTCGAATTGCATCTAATCTACTAAGATCAAAAGAGGTAGCAAGAAAAAGTATTGAGGTACCGATCTAGAGAGGGGTCTAGATCGTGTTTATGTCGTCGTTCCGAGCAAGATAAAGAGAGAGTAAAACAAATCTCATTGAAAGCTTCTTTAAATCATGACCTTCGGTCAAACCCCCTAAGTCGCCCCACTGTACTCGGTGTCAACATCCTGTCACGATGTTCCCCTTTCTTCGCGGTCGAATCTTAGAGCACACCCGCAAGGAGTGCGTTGAACTACTTGGTAGATCGGGTATGCACCTATAGCCAGCGCGGCTACAAGTACATCCCATGCAATCTATCTCGAGAATAGATTGAGGAGGAAAACACCCAAGCAAGAATAAGAATTGCAAACAAAGGTACTCGATCGCTAGGAATCGGATCCATTAAAACTCCATAAAAAGTATGAATACATGAATAAGATCTAACCGGGATCCTACCTTGACCTTGATTCACGCCTCCGGAACTCCGACGTGGTCTTCCTTGCAAGGTTCCCACGTCGGTTAGGCAAACTCTAGACGACTAACATGACCCTCCTCTCCGGGGTGGTGTCCCTCAAGCTCCTTTGCTCCTCGGCGGCGAATGACGAATTTCTTGATACATGGCTCGGGGTACCAGGGCTATAAATAGCCCGAGGATCAGCTAGGTCAAAGGGGGCAGCGAATAGGGCCCAGAATGGGCTGGGCCGACCGGCTTGGGCCGGCCGGCCTAGGCTCATCCTGGACCAGTTCGGCGCCGCCTTTCTTCCGGATGCTTCTCGCGACTTCTTGAGTTTTTGCCGAGTTGCATGTGGGCCCTTGACGTCATTTTCCTCGCAATTTAGATATGGGGGCTTTGCGAATGAACTCCCGCATCTTCTGTCTAGGTCCTCCGCACTTCTCGGCTTCACACTTTAGTCCTTGGCTTGTTTGGAGTCATGTTCATCTTGTATCTTGACTTGTCCCGAGGTCCATGATCACCTTGTAAATCCCTTGATGAACTTTACCCGGAAGTCCTCATTTAAGCTCTTGATTCCTGTGTAAACAACAAACTCCAAAAATCATGCACGATTGCGAACATAGCATATAATGGGGGTTAGGATCGTTAGTGTGAATATTAAATCAATACCAACATAGAAGGTAAACAAGTGGCTAGGTTGACGGAAATCGACCGTCAACATCCCCCTATGCTTAAACCTTGCTCGTCCTCGAGTAAGCCTTCTATGGATATCAGCGTTGCCCTTCGATGTTCAAACCCTACACTTGATCATACATGAGAAAACATAATGCTCTCTAGTTTTATATTCATTAAAGTTCCATAATGTACTAACTTTTATCTTTATGGAGGGTAGATATCATTCAAGTTCTTTCCACAAGTACTTGATCAAGCTCTCAAACTTTGCTCATGTACAAAGAAATTTTGAAAAATAAAGAGAATGAGATAAAGAGAAAAATTGCTTTACCAAGATCAAAAATAACCATCTTGCACTTTGCTCATGTACTCTCATCTCACTTGTCTCTCAGGCCTACTTGTTCTACTCTTTCCTCTCTCAAAGTATATGGTGGAAAGCTTTATGTGGAGCTATAGGAAAGTCCTACCAAGACATTATAGTTGAGATATTATTAAAACAAGACTAGCTTCTCATGGTCTTACCGAGACTCGTCAAAAAGATCATTGGAAAAAAATAATGTTATCAAGGAGGGGGAGAGATGAACACACACTTTTAGGTAGGTGGACATGTGCAAATGGCAAAGAGTGATCCCAAGGCACAAATGAAGTCCTCGTTATCGGATTGCACATGGTTGGAAAGATGAGTATGGGTCTCGATCTTGAATCCTCTTGAAAACTCAAAAGCACTAAAACATAGCTAGAGAACCGAGGACCTTTATTTTATATATATATATATATATTTCTTTCTTTCTTTTTCTCATCATTCATTTTTTCATTTTTTTTTCTTTTTCCTTCATCATACTTTTTCTCTCTTTTTTTATTTGCTCCCCTTGAACTCTAGACCATACTAGCACTTCCTTGGCAACCCCCCATGCTTAGACGTTTGCTCGTCCTCGGGCAAAAGAGGTGATAAATATTCCAAGGTGGGAATTGAAGCTCTCATTTTTTCTAAGAGAGAGACACTCGAAAAATCTTCTAGGGATCCTTTTGGAAGTTTCCCTTTCTCACTCAAAGTACTTTCCTTGTAATCTTCTCCATAATATTCATCCATACTCATATATTGGGTTGTGGTCAAGGAGGTGAACACAAAAAAAAAGATATATTTGGGTTTTGGTTGGATATCCGGCGAGGTTTGCGAAATTCCCAATGTGGAAACTCACAATGCACGGATAGAAAGGCTAGCATAAAGAACGATACACAAAAACGGAATGACCAGCTTCTTAGTCTCGGGCCAGAAAAATCAGGCCTTGAATCAATGCACCCAAAAATAAGTCTTGTATATACTAAGGTTTTGCACTCAAGTAAACTTAGGCTTTGGATGGGAAGAGGAAAACGCAAGTGGTACTTGTGACAAGGTTAGCATAACTTTTTGAGAATAAAAAGGTTCTTTGATTCATCCAAAGTTGAGAGCAACGAAAAGAACTATGGGACTTGAGTTATCATAACCTCCACACAAGATTAAGCTAGCATTAAATTAAATTTCAGATTCATATTAAAAGAGAGCACTAGCTTAAACATGCATAAATCAAACATAAGATTGAGAAAAGCGGCAACGGTCATCACATATCAACATGGTACAAATTTTCCATCCATATTAAGATCATAAAAGCAATGGTGAAACTTATTCATGATGATGGATAACAAACTACTACTACCACACATGCTGAAATAAAATAAAAACAAGAAAATACTACGCAAACATAAAAGCACACAAGATGAAAATAAAGAAAAGGAAAAGGAAAAAATCAAACCACACTTAAAAACTCATAGTATTGTTGCATGGCCCCTCCATGAAATTGATGAGGCGGCACGAGTTGAAGACGTCCCAATTGATGGGCGATTCCCGCCGTTCCTTCATGCCAATGGTTGACATGGCTTCGGATCCTCTCGACGTCTTGTTCGTTCCTTTGCATATACGCCCCAATAATGGCTGCACTTTGTTGGGGTTGGGGCATGCTTGCGTAAGGTGCCACAAATGCTTCATTGAGCACAACAAAAGTTGGTGGAAAATATGTTGGAGGAGGTGGTGGCATGGCTGCACCACTCCCCCATGCTTGCATTGGCACACTTCCGTAGTGAGGTGGTGGCATAGGAATTCCGCCATAGGGTTGATGGTAGGCCGCTCCTCCTTGCTCTTGGGCTGCGGAGGATGAACCTTCTCCTACGATTCTTCCCCTCTTGTTCTTCTTGGCCGGTACGAGAATTTCTTCTTCTAACCAATTCTCTCTCCCTTCAATAAATAATTTCAGCTTCATGTTGGGGAGAGGAACGTTGACTTTTGCCACATTGTACCCTCTCTTCTCATCTCCACTAATATATTTTCCTTGCTTCATATAATCAATTCCAAGTGAATTTCCCGCAAGGATGAATTTTGGATTTCTTGTAATACCCGGCTTCACAGAAATTGCTATCATAGAGAGATAGCATCCCGAACCAATTTGTCCACTCCCCGATATTGCCTCACAACACCACCTATTGATCATGATATATGATGGATCAATGGCTTGTCTTGCAATTAACGCCGAATAAAGCCAATTAACTTCCATATCGGTGACCTTGGACTCTCTCATTCTTCCCAAAATCCTTTTGCTCATCCAAGAATGAAATTATCGGATGATGGGATTCCGAATGCTATTTCTTTGCCGGTTATCTTCCCCTGAAATCATGCTCCAAAATCCTTCCAACACACTTTCATTAGCATTAACTTGCTCCGGGGCTACCCTCTGAAAACCGAGCAACTCTCTAATTTGCTCATAAGGAATTATTTGCTCATCATCCTTCAATCGAAATGAGAGGGATGGCACCCCTTCATTAATAACCGGTGTCATGGTCATAAGAATTTCCATGGCAAGCTCCAAATGAATACTCACTCCTACTCCATCGAAAAATTGCCCCCATCCAAAGTGGTTCATCATTTGATAGATATCCGGGGCAAATCCCAATACTTGGAGGGCATCATCATCAAAGTCAACATTGGGCACAACCCTCTTCTCTAGGCACCCAAGCCTCTCCTCCTCCTCCGAAATCATAAGAAATCCATACTTGCAACGTGGTGGAGTGTATGGTGGTGGAGCGGATGAACGAGTCGAACAACGAGGTGGAACGGGCGGCTCCTCCGTTCGCCCTTGCGGTTCGGTGTACCGCATAGACGAGCTTCGGGTGTCTCTCCTTCCACTAAGGAGCATGGTGTTGCTCCTTGATGGTGCCACGTCCTCTTCCATGCTTCGCGGCGACTCGGAGATCGAGTGCCTCCGCGAAGAACTTGTTGATGCCGGCTTCGATGATGATGATTGCGTCTTCCTCCCAAGAACCTTGCCAAAGACCTTCTTCATCTTGTAGTTGCTGCACAAATCACAAACAAACTCTCCCGGGGGTTTCTTGCCGGTAGAAATACACACAAAAGAAGTATATGGAAGAGCAAAGTTTGTGATGCAATTCTCTGAATTTTTGTACTCAAGAGAGGAGAACGAATTTTTCTGGAGAGTTTCTGGAGGTTCTGGACTAAGAGTTGAAGAACACGAACTAATAAGCAAGCAAGAGACTCACCTGTGAAACATGGAGGCAGGGGGGCGAAAATATAGGGCAGGCCGGCCGGCCTGGCCCGACCGGCCTGGGGTCCCTGCCCCCTGCCTCGACTCCAGCTTTCTCCCATTTGATGTTTGTTGCATTATGACCTTGTGTCCTCGTGCTCCACGCGGATCCACCGCCCAAACTCTCTCAGCCATTCGTTTTTCTTTCATGGTCAAGTCCTCATCTTGATCATTTCCTTTGTGTCACTTCCATGCCTCCTTGCCTCCCATGTTATCATTTATAACCTGCAAAAATCAAAGCAATGCTGCCCCCCATGCTTGTCCCATGCATGCCAAAAGATTCTTGAATGATGATGTGTTCCCGTGATGCATCATGGGTCATTAGAGGTTCAATTAAGATCAAAACCTTCCCTTGATCATGTTTAGATGCTAATCACTCCTCTAATTTCAAAAATTATAAATTAATTCAGAGATATCAATGAGTTCAAATGTATTTTTAGAGGAGTTTTTAGGCATCAAAAACATTTGTAAGTCGAAACTTTTCGACTACATTGATTTTGGTTACACCAGGATCACTTGCTTCCATTAATTGATAGCAAGCTCCTCCGGCTTGACCGTGGGGGTATGGGTTTAGGTTCTAACTTTGGCTAAACTTGAGAGAGATGTTTTGAATGAACAAAAATAAATGTGGCTTGGAAAAAAATCTAATTCTAGAGAAACCTAGGTTCGCGCGAGTCCTAGCATGCGTCAAAGATTAAAAATCATTAAGAAACAACGCGGGGCTCTACTCATGTGTTTTTATGATGTAAAACAAACCAACCTTATCATCATGAGGAGGATGAAAGGTGTGGGTAGGTTCTGAAATTTTGGAGTTGGTTTCTCGAAAAGAGGCAAATAAATCGTAGGATGGCTCATGTCAAAGGTTTATGTCAAATAAAATCCAAATGAAACATCCGAGCAACTTAAATATCTCAAAAATAAATTCAACCACTTAAGAGTTTATACCAAGTCTTGCGTAGCAAATTCTAAGACCAACTTACTTGAAAATCGGAAATAATCCGGGTTGCCCTCCCGGTAGCTTATTCTTGTCTCGACGAACGGGTTGCCTCCTGCCTAGCGCTTCGTTTATAGTCCATGGCTAGACTTCTTGTCTTCTTCACTTCGGATCAACGCTCTTTGCGGGCGTTGCAATCTTGGGTACCCACTTCCGCACCATCTTGGGCACGGGCTTATTCTCCGGCCTAGTCATCTTTTTGGTCTTCACAGGCAGCCTTTGTTCTTTGGTCTTGACGGATGCAACGACTTCCTTGATCACTTTCGCTTCCTTCTTCTTGGGCTTCTCCATCTTCTTTGGCTCTTCCTTACTAAAACGACGATGAGGTGGAACATATTTAGCATTGATCATGTTGCATACCTCGAAACATGGACGAAACTTGAATATGCTTCATGTGCCATTGACGTCGAACTTAATCTCCCCCTTGCCAACGTCGATCGTTGCCCCGATGGTCTTGAGGAAGGGCCTCCCTAGGATGAGGGGCGGCTTATCCCTTTCTCCCATCTCAAGTACCATGAAGTCGACGGAAATGAAGTGATCTCCAACTTTCACGGGCACATCTTCGGTAATTCCCACGGGATAGCGGATAGAGTTGTCGCCCAACTCCAAACACATACCCGTAGGCTCAAGTGGTAAGCGTAGCTTCTTGAACACATCTCTTGGCATGACGCTCACGCTTGCTCCAAGGTCGCATAATGCCTTCTCGAACGTGAATGAGCCAATAGAACATGGGATAGTTGGACATCCAGGGTCTCTTTGCTTCTCGGGCCCTTGATTTGCGATGGTGGCACTACATTGTTCGGACATCTTGACATGGTCTGCTCCAAGTGTTGCCATCTCATACTTGTTTGCAAGTATGTCTTTGAAGTAGCGAGAATATGTAGGAACTTGGAGAGCGTCTAATAGCGGCATGTTGATGCTTAACCTGCGCACCATTTCCACAAACTTTTCAAAATGATTATCAATTTTACCTCGAAAGTAGCGTGTCTTTAATGTTGTCATCTTCATGTCATCACTTGGCACTTCGAATTCCGACTCTTCGGTAGCAATCTCCGGAATAGTAGTCACTTTCTCCTTAGTGTGATCATCCGCTTCAACGGTTGGCTTGGGCTTCCTTGCACCGGCTGGAAGTTCGGGATCTTCAGTCTCCTTTCCCGACCGAGTTTGAATAGCCTTTGCCATCTCGGGACCTTGGGGCTGCCCCGGCAATCTTCCTTCATTAGTGGTTAAGCGCCCGGCAAGTTGTCCCACTTGCGTCTCCAATATCTTCATTATGTTGAGCACTTGTTGGTTGGAGCTCCCGACCTCCGTCACCTTGCCATAAATATTCTCCAAGATTTTATCCATAGCCTTGAACTTAGTGACAGTGTCCTTGTTGATCTTTGCTTGCTCGTCCATGAAATCCTTCAATTGTATAGGAAGAGGCACCGAATTTTGAATAGACAAACTTGCATTAAATTGAGGTCTACCTTGCCCGTAGCGGAAGTTCGGCAAATCTCATTTTCTCATGTAGTCAAGCACCTTTGCTTCCTTCGGACAATCCCTTTGGACATGGCCATACTCCCCACATTCTTCACATGTGGATCTTGCTTCGGCGGCCATCAAGTCTTCGGCGGCCTTCTTTTCTAGCTCCATCTTTTCAAACCTTCTCATGAGCGAGTCAATCTTCCCTTCTAGAAGTTCTTCCTTTTCAACCTGGAAAACACCTTTAACATTGTCCGTTGGTTGAACCGGAAGTAGATGTCCTGATGACGCCCATGTATCATTATCCGCAACCTTCTTGAAAAGAGTGAAAGTCTCCGTCGGAGTTAGCTCAATAATAGATCCTCCCGCCGATGCGTCAATTACGGTCCTCGATGCTAGATTGAGACCTTGATAAAACTTTTGAACAAGGTCTTCCTTTGGGAACTTGTGATGTGGCACAGCTCGGGTGTACTCATTGAAACGCTCGAAAGCTTCCGTGATAGTCTCCATAGGGTATTGAGCAAAAGTAGTAATCTTATTACGCAAGCTTTGAGTCTTACCCGGTGAATAGTACTCCTTCATGAAAGCTCTCGTCAATGCTTCCCAATTTTGCACCGTCTCTACCGGTAGAGTATAGAACCATTGCAAAGTTTTTCCGAGAAGTGAGAACGGAAAAAGTCTTGCCCTCAATTGATTTTGATCCAGCCCTTCCATCATGAATGTCTGATAAAGTTGAATGAATGCTTGGATGTGAAGGTTAGGATCCTCTTTACCGGTGAAAGGTGTATGTTGCACCATGCGGATGGTTGAAGTCTTGATCTCGAACGGCCTCCCGATGTCGGCTAGGTTGAGGATGGGTAGATCTCCAAGCTCCGGGATGCAAAGCTCCCCGATCTTCCTCTCCTCTCCCATTGGTGGCGGTTGAGGTTGATCTCTCCTTGGACTTGATGGTGGTGATTCTTTCTTCAGACTTATGGGTGGAGATTCCTTTGGAGATCCCGACGTTCCTTCGTCTCCGGTGTTTGGATCTACAATCCCCAGCTTCCTAGATCGTGCTTCTTGTCTCCCTTGCCTGTAAAGTTTTTCTGGATCATCCACAAAATTTTTTGGTTTGCTGGAGAGGTGGCCATACATCTCCTGTTAGGGTTAGCGATAAACAAAATATACAAAAGATCTAAAAAGAAAAGAAAACTATAAAAAGGGTTAGTCAAAAACTAGATTAGATCGGTTTTTAAGGATGATTGAAGTTTAGTAGATGCAAAAGAAAAATCAAAAAGAAACTGAAAATACTTACAAACGAGATATTAGATTGGATCTTAATTACTTGTTCCCCGGCAATGGCGCCATAAAAAGGGGCTTGTTGACGTTTGATTATCGTTGCAAAGTTCGTTTGGACTTCCAAGCGGACAAATCCCTCGTCGTAGTTAAGGAACCCTTCTTCCCTTGAGTGGTGAACCCAAGGTATCGAATCCGTAGAACAATATGTAATGTAAAATCAATCTAATAACCGAGAAACACTTGCTTCTTTGAGAGGTTTCGAATTGCATCTAATCTACTAAGATCAAAAGAGGTAGCAAGAGAAAGCATTCAGGTACCGATCTAGAGAGGGGTCTAGATCGTGTTTATGTCGTCGTTCCGAGCAAGATAAAGAGAGAGTAAAACGAATATCATTGAAAGCATCTTTAAATCATGACCTTCGTTCAAACCCCTAAGTCGCCCCGCCATACTCAGTGTCAACATCCTGTCACGATGTTCCCCTTTCTTCGCAGTCGAATCTTAGAGCACACCCGCAAGGAGTGCGTTGAACTACTTGGTAGATCGGGTATGCACCTCTAGCCACCGCGGCTACAAGAACATCCCATGCAATCTATCTCGAGAATAGATTGAGGAGGTAAACACCCAAGCAAGAACAAGAATTGCAAACAAAGGTACTCGATCGCTAGGAATCGGATCCATTAAAACTCCATCAAAAGTATGAATACATGAATAAGATCCAACCGGGATCCTACCTTGACCTTAATTCACGCCTCCGGAACTCCGACGTGGTCTTCCTTGCAAGGTTCCCACGTTGGCTAGGCAAACCCTAGGCGACTAACACGACCCTCCTCTCCGGGGTGGTGTCCCTCAAGCTCCTCTACTCCTCGGTGGTGAATGACGAATTTCTTGATACGTGGCTCGGGGTACCAGGGCTATAAATAGCCCCAGGATCAGCTAGGTCAAAGGGGACAGCGAACAGGGCCCAGAATGGGCTGGGCCGACCGGCCTGGGCCCATCCTAGCCTAGTTCGGTGCCGCCTTTCTTCCGGATGCTTCTCGCGACTTCTTGAGTTTTTGCCGAGTTGCATGTGGGCCCTTGACATCATTTTCCTCACGGTTTAGATAAGGGAGCTTTGCGAATGAACTCCCGCATCTTCCGTCTAGGTCCTCCACACTTCTCGGCTTCACGCTTGAGTCCTTGGCTTGTTTGGAGTCATGTTCATCTTGTATCTTGACTTGTCCCGAGGTCCATGATCACCTTGTAAATCCCTTGATGAACTTTACCCGGAAGTCCTCATTTAAGCTCTTGATTCTTGTGTAAACAACAAACTCCAAAAACCGTGCACAAGTGCGAACATAGCATATAATGGGGGTTAGGATCGTTAGTGTGAATATTAAATCAATACCAACATAGAAGGTAAACAAGTGGCTAGGTTGATGGAAATCGACCGCCAACAAATGCAAAGTTGAATAAGAGTGCTAAACACGTCACAATAGCTGCTGGTTACAAGTGAAACCCAAAGGACAGCAAGGAAGATGGAGAGGGTGTTGCAATTTGCTGTTTTTCTTTTTTTTTGCTTCTTTTTTTTGCAGAGTCCTCAAAAACTGATAATATGAACACAGAGGATCTCAAACAGCAAGTTGCGACACACACACACACACACTCTCTCTCTCTCTAGAGTAAAGCCAACCTCAGAATATGGCACAGAGAAAGAGAGGAAGAGAAGCTGGTAAGGCGTGGTTGAAGAGGGGGGAAGGCGTGCGTGGTGTACACGGTGGAGCCGTGGGGTTGCGCGATCCAGGGGGGGCACGATGCGCGCAGGAACACCGAAACGAGTCCTCTTCCTTCTCCCGTTTGGACTCTTTCTATCTTTCCTTTTTCTTTTTTTTTTTTGTTTCTTTCCTTTTTGTTTCTTTCCTTTTTTTCCTTTTTTTTGACTTTCCAACACAGGGAGGGAGAAACGCGGAAGGGGAGCGAGCGGGATCGCGACGTGCCACCCGAGTCAGAGACCGAGGCACTAGGGAAGGGGTGTTCGCGAAGGGGGGAAGTCCTGCGGCGGCACGTGGGGGGCGAGTGGTGTGGTGGGCAGGGCAGCGGAGAAAAACTAGGGTTAGAAACACAAGTAACCAGCAACGATTGAACGAACAAAGCACGCAAACTCAACAAAGCAAGTTATTGAATGAAAGTGCAAGGCTAAAAGGGTTGCTGGGACAAGGATTTAACCTAAAAACAAATTTTTTGTTTGGTTTTTGTGGACTGTTGGAAATAAAAACACTCGATAAACTCACCAATCAACCTGGAAAGCTGATACCACTTGATAGAGGCAGAGTGCCCGATCTTTCGGTGAGTGGAGATAACTTCGATTTGGTGGGAGGCGACCCTCACGATCTGACTACGATGAGCGAGACTCGAAGCGCCAATGCAATCGCTGAACCAACTCCCGATGGTTACCAACCTTGCCGGCGCAAGATCAGCCTGATCACGAAGATCAATTCCTATACGCAATCGAAGAGCGAACAAGAATCTGAGGCGAGCAATCTTAATATCACTCGAAGATGGAGTTCTGAATCACAGAGGACATCACGTATTTGTGCGTGGTCTGGTGTAGCTAAAGATAGATGTAAAACAAAACTCAAGTTGTAAACGATACAGGACTCTGACTAATAAAGGGAAAAGGGGACGCAACCCCTAGGGGAGGCACGGCCAGCAAAGGGGGCGCCGCCCCTAGCATCGTGGGTGCGGGGGTGCAACCCTAGGCGCCCTCTTGGGCTAGTCCTAGGTGCCCACGCACAAGGCCTTCTATTGGGCCAGCCTTCAGTCATTTGGGCCTTCATTCTTCAGCATCATGACGAAGTTGAACTCTCTTGCACTGGCCCGAGTAATTAGCCCAGAAGGTGGCGCTGAAGAAGGTACTGCCGGCGCTGGAGTAGGAGATGGTGCTGCTGGTGTAGATGTACTCGTGGTGTCCTCATCAGCCCCGGCCAACGAATGGGTGCCACCTGTCTAGCCCAGCCGGCCCACAATCCCTCGCGCGTGCCTGCGGCATGTCGGTCTACGGCGTCCCGCACTAGTGCATGTAGTGCCGCCACGCGTCAGGGTTAGAACTGAAGGACCGATTAGGCGAACCAGAGAGGGGGGGGAGTGAATGGGAGCCGATAAAAATTCTTCTCGAAGGAGATGAGAACTCCAACAAGACGAACACGGCTTCCAAAACACGTCTCCGACTCAACTACCCAAGTTGGTCAAGACCACGTAGCCACTGAAGTGCTACTAGTCCTAGGAACCAACAACCACCTACACCTACTCGAGAACGCAGCGGAAAAACCAACTCGAGCAGCTACTGGGCTACACCGGTCAGGCCGGTGAGCAGCACCGGTCAGACCGGTCCCTGCTGGCAAAATCTGAGAACTTCCACAGAAGGCCTCTACACCGGTCAGGCCGGTGTAGCTTGCCGGTCAGACCGGTCCAAGCCAGGAAATCCCAAATCCACCAAACTGACCTACCGAGCTCCAAACAGGACCAAACCTGAAACAACAGCAACACAGGACAACAGGGAACTCACCAAGACGTTCACCCGAGCAAAACTCAACAGAGAGTCTGCACCGGTCAGACCGGTGAGAGGCACCGGTTAGACCGGTGTGACCTGAGTTCTCGGGATGAACAGCGTCCGCGGGTCAACTCCCCCAAATCCAACTCTCGATCTCCCGAATTGCTCCACGGATTTGTGCAAGACTTTGGGGATAGTAGGAACACCTCATGGGCACTCCATAGCCAAGATTTGGTCCACCAAAACTTGCTAAATCAAGAGGAATCGAAGAAATCCCACCAAGAACGCCTCTAACCCTAGAGCCACGAAAACCCCAAAATCGAGCCCCTTCGCTCACGGATTTGGGAGGGGAATCAAAGGGAAAAGAACCACGAAGGGTTCATGCATACATCCCCCACCAAATCCCAAAGAGAAAGGCCTCGAAATCGCTCCAAGAAAATCGCCAAGAAAGGGCTCCGAAAATCACCAAAAAGGAGAAACGGGAAAGACACATCCAAGCCTTGAGGAACCACGCCGAATCATCTATACATACCAAAGAGGTTCATACAAGGTCTAGCTTGCCGCCCGATCATCCTTCCCTCTCACAAGATCTCACCATGAAGCTCTCAAGCTAGTCCTAAGAAAATCCTAAGGAAAATAGGAAGAGAAAATAGGAAAGCCAAATGAGCTAGGGTTCCAAGAGATGGCTGCCATCCTCTCACCACTTGGGTTATATGGAGGCAACCGAAAGACGAAAATACCCTTACTAGCTAACTAGGGATACATGCCCCTCAAGGGCGAAATCGGAAATCTTTGGCTTCGCACCATCAGACGGATGCCCAGCGACCGCAAACTTGCTTAGCCTCGACGCAAGCCTTGCGATCCCGACGCGTGTCCTCCGCTTCGAAGATTCCGGACTGCGTGGTCGCACACCGGTCAGACCGGTGCTCCCCACCGGTCAGACCGGTCAGACCCACCGGTCAAACCGGTCTGGAGCTGCTGCACCTCCGTCTTCGGTTCTTCGGTCTGGGCTTTGTGGATCAACCAAGGAACCCAGTGGTTTTCTGGTGAACCACTGGAAACCCCGCGAACTCGGTGTAGGCTCCGCCAATCACCACTCATGACTTGGCTCCCACGTAGTCCCGGCTCGACCTTGGTTTTGAGGCTCAACCAAGAAACCGTCCATGACTTCATCTTGCCGTTCTTGCCACCATGCGGCCCGCACTTGACCCCGCTGGCCACCGGGTCCCTCGAACCAAGCCTACTTGTCTTCTCCACACCTGGAGGCCTCACCGGCAATGACCTTTCGCGCTTGTTCTTCACCTGCACTAACACCAGTCAAGCCGCAACCTGCACCTGCAATACTTAGCCAAGAATCAGTCCACACCACGTTGTCAATCACTCATCACACCAGGAAGCGACCCTCCACCGGTCCTCGAACCACACCTGGCTCTCAATCTCCCCCTTGATGAGTGCATTGACAACACACACGTTTTGGTAACCAAGAGAAAAGGAAAAGAAAAGAAACGTCTAAAAGAAACTCCAACAAGCGATCGAAAGCCAAAGAAAGGCAAAGAGCAAGATCACTTGAAGAGGACAAGTCTCGGACCCCTTAGGCAAGGGCAACGGCTCGACACATCCGAGACAAAACCATGCTCAAGCAAAGAGCACAAGCCAACAATCCAAAGCTCGAAAACCACAAAGAGCTCCCCCTGCACACATGCAAGCTCCCCCTGAACCAATGCAACTCCCCCTGGACGAATGCATGCAAACCACCTCGCAAAATAGAGCAGCTGCTTCAGCTTTGCTCTGACCGGTCAGACCGGTCAACCACACCGGTCAGACCAGTGTGCTAGATCGCCCAGCACCTGAACCTCACACCGGTCAGACCGGTGTACCTCACCGGTCAGGCCGATGACCACCTGGGAAAAACTGGGAACTACACGAGCTCAAAACTAGCTCGAAACCACTTGGAAACCTTCTAAATGCATGCAGCAAGCCAAAACATGCTCAAACTTCTCCCCCTTGTTGACAATGCATGAATCAAGCCAAAAATGCAAAAAATGCAACCTAGAGCTTCTCAAATAGATAAAATTCAACATAGGATGCTACACATGTCCAAAAGAGCAAGTTAGATACTCTATAGCTTCGTAATGACTTCAACTACAAGATCACCAAGTTTCACAACCGTTGGACGAAGCTAAGATAGAATTGAGCAATTTTGCAAAAAATCACCCTCTCATGAGCAAAGTCCTAAGCATGAGCAAAACATGTCAAAATGGCAAAGCCACACAAACTTCATGCTAGGATAACCATTCTAAGCATAAGACCATCATAAACACCCACAAGCACCTCATGTCATGTCAAAGCCACCGAGCCATGTGCCTACTTCTATATATGAGACTTCTCATTGGTAGGCATCATGCAACGGTTTAGCACCCAAAGCAAATTAAAATTAGCACATATGACATGGGAACACATTTTCAAGCAATTTACATTTCATTTTCAGATTTGAAATTGGTACATGAAATGTCTTTGCGACAAAAAGGAACTTATGCCCCTCCACAAGATCAAGCATGGGGGCTAAACATTCATGATGGCAAATAAGCCTTCGGCCCCATATGATCAAAATAAGCTATCCAACCACAAATTAAGCATAGCCAAGCCACAAAAACATGTCAAGATCATATAAAGGCATTTACTCACAAGAGAGCATACATATGAGATTTTTGAAAAACATAGCCATCAACCATGGATATAAATCAAGATCATCAAGAGCTAAGCCAAACTAACCATAGCTTACCAAACTAGCTCACAAAGACATATATATCATTCCATGGTGAACAATGTATATAGGAGAAGCCTTTCCTAAACAATGCATATGATACAAAATGCATGCAACCTAAGATACAAAGATGCCTATACATCATGTTACATATGCCATGCCAAATGCAAGAGATGCACAAAGGAAAGCTATACATATGCTACAAAGGAGCTCCCACACACCAACTCAAGAAATCAAACACACACCAAGCTCCCCCCGCAAACGAGTGAAAGTTGCTTGATCTATGGGTTTGGTGAAAATATTGGCTAGCTGGTCATGTGTGGGTACATGGATCAAAGCGATTTTTCCTTTCTCTACGTTGTCTCTTAGAAAATGATACCTCACTTCTATGTGCTTGGTTTTGGAATGGAGCACTGGGTTCTTTGCAACGCTTATGGCACTGGTGCTATCACATTGAAGTGGGACATGGGTATACTCCTCACCAAAGTCACTCATGGTGTATGTGATCCAAAGGAGTTGAGAGCAACAACTAGCTGCGGCCACATACTCTGCCTCGGTAGTGGATTGAGCAACACTCGACTGTTTGCGGGAAGACCAAGACACCAAAGAAGAACCCAAGAACTGGCAAGTCCTAGAAGTGGACTTCCTATCCAACCGACACCCGGCAAAATCCGCGTCCGAAAATCCATGAAGAGCCAAAGAAGAAGACGCGGAGTACCAAAGGCCAAAGTCGGGAGTATGTCGCAAATACCTGAATATGCGCTTGACTGCTTGCCGATGCGAAGTCCTCGGAGACGCTTGAAAACGAGCGCACAGACATACCGAGAATTGGATGTCTGGCCTCGTCGCTGTCAAGTAGAGGAGTGACCCGATCATGCTCCGGTACTCCTTCTAGTCCACGTGTTCACCTTCCTCGTCCGCATCAAGAGCTGTAGTCGTACTCATAGGCGTCGCCATGGCCTTGGAGTCCTCCATCTTGAACTTCCTCACAATGTCCTTGGTGTACTTAGCTTGGTGCACAAATGTTCCTTCCTTTGATTGCTTGATTTGTAGCCCGAGGAAGAACTGCAACTCGCCCATCATGCTCATCTCAAATTCCCTGCTCATGTCTTCTGCAAACCTTGCAACAAGAGAGTTAGACGAGCCACCAAAGACAATATCATCCACGTATACCTGCACAATCAGTATATCTCCGCCCTGCCTGAGGAGAAACAAGGTCTGATCGACCTTTCCCATCTCAAATCCTCTCTCAAACAGGAACCCCCTCAGCCTACCATACCAAGCTCTAGGCGCCTGCTTCAACCCATACAGCACCTTCCTCAACTTGTACACCCGGTGGGGATATTTCTCACTCTCAAACCCCGGTGGTTGCCTCACAAACACCTCTTCCTCCAACACACCGTTCAGGAAAGCACTCTTCACATCCATCTGGTACAACTTGAACCCTTTAGCCACGGAAAAGGCTAGAAGGATCCTGATCGCCTCCAAACGAGCTACAGGAGCGAAAGTCTCCTCGTAGTCGATCCCCTCTTTCTGACTGTACCCCTAAGCAACAAGTCTCGACTTGTTCCTCACCACTTCTCCTTTCTCTCCCTCTTTATTTTTCCACACCCATTTTGTCCCAATCGGCTTACACCCTGGAGGAGGGTCAACCAACACCCAAACTTGGTTCCTCTCAAAATTCTCCAACTCCTCATGCATCGAATTAACCCAATTATGATCAGATAGCGCGTGTCCAATGTCTTTGGGCTCAAAGGTGGCAACAAAAGCAGCATGAGCGAAATGAGAATTGTTCCGAACCCTCGACCGTGTAGTACGTTCATTCATGTCGCCGATGATTCTCGAAGCTGGGTGATCCACTTGCACTCACCGCGGAGGTTCTCACCTTGATGCTACCTCCCCCTCAACAGCAGCTTCGCCTTGATCTGGGTTTGTCGTTGTAGGTGTGGGAGAGGGCCCATTCACGATCGTCGTTGAAGTAGTAGGTACATGTTCAGCTGCGGGCACCACACCGCCATCTTCATCATCTCCATGTTCATGCTCCTCCTCCTGAAAGATCTCCTCGCCAAGTTTGTCGTCACCTGCACACTCAAAAACAAGCTGACTACGTGGCTGTGTCTCGTCGAAGGTTACCTCGCAAGTCTCCACGATTTGGTTAGTTTCAAGATTGAGCACACGAAATGCTCTAGAATGAGATGCATAACCAAAGAAAATGCCATCGACAGACCTAGCCTCGAACTTGTCCAACTTCTTCCCTTTCTTCAGAATGAAGCATTTACAACCAAAGACATGGAAGTGACTCACCTTGGGTGTGTGACTGTGCATCAACTCGTAACAAGTTTTCTTCTTGTGAACCCTGAGGTAGATCCTGTTCGACACATAGCACGCGGTATTGACCGCCTCAGCCTAGAACCTTCTCGGAGTCCTATGCTCGTCGAGCATCGTCCGAGCCATCTTGCACAAGGTCCTGTTTTTCCTTTCCACAACGCCATTCTGGGGAGGCGTATACGGACTCGAAAACTGGTGTTCAAGACCCAAGTCATGGCAAAAGGTTTCGAAGCGAGAGTTTTTGAATTCCGAGCCATTGTCACTACGGATCGCTCGTATGGCATCTCCGTGCCTCTCGTTCCTTAACCTCAAGACAAGATCTCGAACAAAACCAAACGTCTGCCCTTTCTCCTCAAGAAAGAACACCCACGCATACCGAGAGTAGTCGTCCACCACAACAAGGACATACCACTTCCCACCCGCAGATCGCACACGAGCTGGGCCAACAAGGTCCATATGGAGCAGCTCTCATGGACGCTCAGTCATCACATCGGTGAGAGGCGGGTGAGAAGAGGCTACCATCTTGGCATGCCTACACGGCGCACAAACCAACTCTTTCTCAAACCTCAACCGTGGCAATCCTCGGACCAAATTGAGTTTACTCAAGCGAGACAAAAGGTCAAAGCTCAAGTGATCCAACTTCCTATGCCACTTCCACAACTCACTCGAAGAACCAGCCAAAAAGCAACGCTCCACACCAGAAGACTGAGAGAAATCAGCTCGGAACACTTGACCCTCGGGAACGACCATGCAAACAAGGTCCCCTCGAGAATCTAAAATCCGAGAACCACCAGGCTGAAACAACACCTCAAAGCCCTCATCCAACAACTAGGACACGGAAAGCAAATTGAACCCCAACGATTGAACAAGAGCAACACGCCTGAGAGTGACCTTGTCACTTACCTTAATCTCACCTTCTGATAGCACACGCCCTCGCCCATTGTCCCCAAAGGTGATGTATGTCCTGGACACCACCGGGACGAGACTTGAGAACCACCCCTTGTCTCCGGTCATATGTCTCGAGCAACTGGAGTCAATCAACCAAACGTTCCTCAAGTCTCCCACCTGAAATTCAAAAGCGAGCACGTGAGTGAAGAAATGACTCAGCACTAGGGTTAGTACCAAAAGAGTAAAACCAGTGCCGAGCCATTTGCTCCAAAGTGGGGTTAGCACAAACCAAATCATCACGCCTATCAAAGCTACCACCACGAAAACCACCACGGTAACCACTACGAGGGAACCAACCCTCTCTAGCTGGAGGAGGACGAAAGCCACGAAAGGAAAACCGTGGATCGTTCCTCCTCTCCATCTCAAAGCTACGACTCCTCCCACCCCCATATTGAGCACGAGGTGGAGAACGCCTAGCAAACGGACCACCTGCAAACTTTCCAGACCAACCACCTAAACCACGACCATCAGAACCAAACCAAGCATCCTCACGAGCACGAAAACCAACTCGTTGTCTGCCCTGACCTGCACCGGTCTGACCGGTGTAGTGCACCAGTCTGACCGGTGTAGCTCGGCCAGCAGCACCACCTGCTGCCTTCCGGTCTCCCCAAGCCGGAACCGTCCTCACAATCGCCTTGGCCCTGGGCATCTGCATACGAGGCTCAGGTACACCATTAGAGGGGTGGTACCTGTCCTTGTTAGCCCACTCTCTAGCCATTCTCTCCTCACGCTTCCTCTTAAAGCAAAACTCATCCTTGTGACCATCTCTCCCACAATACCCACAATGGAACTTCATGGGCTGTGGCTTAGGCTTTGGCTTGGGTTGGGGCTGCCCACTTGGTTTCTCACCCTTCTTCTCTCCTTCCTCACCTCCCTTTGGCCTCACAAACTTCACCGGTTTCTGGAAATCATTTGTTGGGTGAGGAAATATGGGTGGATCTGGAGTAGTGTCAAGTTTGTTTCTGAGATGGTTAGGCTTAGACTCAAACTTGTTCTTGTGTCTGTTTGGTGGTGGGATAGGAATCTCTCCAACTCTCTCAACTCCCTCACCACTGTTCTCTCCAAGCTTGTCAGCCCCAAGTGCCTGACCATCATAGCGTTTGAAAGCCACTATCATGATACCAAGCTGAGGCTCCTGACCCGACAACCAACTCATACATTTTCTCAGATCATCATTCTCATCCTGCAAGCGATCAACATAATGCGCAAGCTCCAAATTCTTAACCGCATGCAATTCACAAGTAGAGCAAGAAGTGGGAATAGGCTCTTTTAACTTAGCCTCAAGCGAAACAGTGTAAGCATGCATCTCATCAATCTTTTCATGCAAAACAGGGCAAGAAGTGCAAGCACCTAGCAAAACAGGTCTAGACTTAAGCTCAGCCACTTCAACCCTAAGCATATCTAGTTCATCACAAGTAGAAGCATGCTTATCCTTAAGAGCAGTAAGATCAGCTAGGTACACAGAGCAATCACAGCAATCAATCTCATCAGAAACCACAGGAGAAGCCTTAAGCGAATCAATCTCAAGCTTAGCATCTAGGTTCTGGGTTTCTAGCTCAGCCACACGGTTCCTAGCATCTTCTAGTGAGGCCCTAAGCTCTTTCCTCATCTTCTTGGCCTCTCTAAGCATGTGATCGCGATTATCAAGCAAGTCAACCAACTCATCATTCTCCTTGCGCAAAGAAGAGAGCTCATCACATACCTCATCCTCGGAGTCGGAGTCCGAGTCACTCTGGTGACTCTTCTTGCTGCCAGAGCTACGAGCCATGCCGCAGAAGCCATCTCCCGCGAAGCAGCTCAACCCACTCAAGTTCCTGGATGACTTCTTGTTCTTGCGCTGATCACCTTCATCTTCGCTGCTACTCGAGCTCGAGGAAGAGTAGCGGAGCTGGAGTCGACGTCGCTCGCTCCGACCATCGCTCGGGCCATCCTGCCGCGGCCGTCCTTCTTCCTCGACCGTCGCTCGTCCTTGTGCTTGTTCTTGTGCCTTGATCGGTACTTGCCGTCCTTGCTCGACCGGTGCCTGTAGCCATCCTTGTAGCCGTCCTTGTTCTCCATCTTCTCCAGGTAGTCGGCAACGAAGTGTCCTGGCTTGCCGCACTGAAAGCACGTCCATGCTGTCCTCCTCGTGTTCACCCGGTTCTCATGTAGCCTCTCGAACCGCCTGGTCAGCAACGCCAGCTCGTCCTCTCCAAGCACGTCGAACTCCTCGTCTGGCAAAGACATCAAAGAAGACAGAGAATACATCCTGGAGGATGCGTTAGCGTTAGACTTGGCTCCTTTGCCACCAACGAGAGCGAGACTATGAGAGTCAGTCGGGCTCTCGATCTTGGCTGTCATACCACGGTCCAACTCAGCCGACTTGAGCTTCGAGAACAGCTCGTTCACCGTCAAGGTGTCATACTTCTCGGACTCAATAATAGCCTCAAACTTCCCGTCCCATACGGTACGATCCAACGAGTGCAAGAGCTTCACAGCTCTATCATGATCATCGTATGGGAGCACGGCCACGTTGGCTCTCATGTTGTTCACAACGACCGTAAACCGCTAGAAAAGGGCATCGACGGACTCGCCGGGGAGATGAGTGAAGTTCTCGTACTCTCTCCGGTAAGTCGCGTACATCCGAGCCTGAACCTGAGCATTCCCAGCATGAGCATCCTTCAACTGCTCCCAAATCCTACAAGCTAAGTCCTCTGTCTGAACCCGATCGAATTCAGGCTGACACAGAGCACGAAACAAGTAGTCGACAGCCTTGTTGTTGGCTTCGAACATATCCCTCGATCCTGGAGCAAGGAAGTTCATCGGATGAACATAAGCTGTGTTCACCGTAACGTCCCAAAGGATCTGACCCTTTCCGCGGAGGAACGCTGCCATCCGCCTCTTCCACATCTGGTAGTTCTTCCCATCGAAGTGCGGAGGACCCGAAGCAAATTAGACTGGTAAGAGTCAATGAAGACCCGAACTGGCTCTGATACCAATTGAAGGACCGATTAGGCGAACCAGAGAGGGGGGGAGTGAATGGGAGCCGATAAAAATTCTTCTCGAAGGAGATGAGAACTCCAACAAGATGAACACGGCTTCCAAAACACGTCTCCGACTCAACTACCCAAGTTGGTCAAGACCACGTAGCCACTGAAGTGCTACTGGTCCTAGGAACCAACAACCACCTACACCTACTCGAGAACGCAGCGGAAAAACCAACTCGAGCAGCTACTGGGCTACACCGGTCAGGCCGGTGAGCAGCACCGGTCAGACCGGTCCCTGCTGGCAAAATCTGAGAACTTCCACAGAAGGCCTCTACACCGGTCAGGCCGGTGTAGCTTGCCGGTCAGACCGGTCCAAGCCAGGAAATCCCAAATCCACCAAACTGACCTACTGAGCTCCAAACAGGACCAAACCCGAAACAGCAGCAACACAGGACAACAGGGAACTCACCAAGACGTTCACCCGAGCAAAACTCAACAGAGAGTCTGCACCGGTCAGACCGGTGAGAGGCACCGGTCAGACCGGTGTGACCTGAGTTCTCGGGATGAACAGCGTCCGCGGGTCAACTCCGCCAAATCCAACTCTCGATCTCCCGAATTGCTCCACGGATTTGTGCAAGACTTTGGGGATAGTAGGAACACCTCATGGGCACTCCATAGCCAAGATTTGGTCCACCAAAACTTGCTAAATCAAGAGGAATCGAAGAAATCCCACCAAGAACGCCTCTAACCCTAGAGCCACGAAAACCCCAAAATCGAGCCCCTTTGCTCACGGATTTGGGAGGGGAATCAAAGGGAGAAGAACCACGAAGGGTTCATGCATACATCCCCCACCAAATCCCAAAGAGAAAGGCCTTGAAATCGCTCCAAGAAAATCGCCAAGAAAGGGCTCCGAAAATCACCAAAAAGGAGAAACGGGAAAGACACATCCAAGCCTTGAGGAACCACGCCGAATCATCTATACATACCAAAGAGGTTCATACAAGGTCTAGCTTGCCGCCCGATCATCCTTCCCTCTCACAAGATCTCACCATGAAGCTCTCAAGCTAGTCCTAAGAAAATCCTAAGGAAAATAGGAAGAGAAAATAGGAAAGCCAAATGAGCTAGGGTTCCAAGAGATGGCTGCCATCATCTCACCACTTGGGTTATATGGAGGCAACCGAAAGACGAAAATACCCTTACTAGCTAACTAGGGATACATGCCCCTCAAGGGCGAAATCGGAAATCTTTGTCTTCGCACCATCAGACGGATGCCCAGCGACCGCAAACTTGCTTAGCCTCGACGCAAGCCTTGCGATCCCGACGCGTGTCCTCCGCTTCGAAGATTTCGGACTGCGTGGTCGCACACCGGTCAGACCAGTGCTCCTCACCGGTCAGACCGGTACCCACCGGTCAGACCGGTCAGACCCACCGGTCAGACCGGTCTGGAGCTGCTGCACCTCCGTCTTCGGTTCTTCGGTCTTGGCTTTGTGGATCAACCAAGGAAACCAGTGGTTTTCTGGTGAACCACTGGAAACCCCGCGAACTCGGTGTAGCCTCCGCCAATCACCACTCATGACATGGCTCCCACGTAGTCCCGGCTCGACCTTGGTTTTGAGGCTCAACCAAGAAACCATCCATGACTTCATCTTGCCGTTCTTGCCACCATGCGGCCCGCACTTTACCCCGCTGGCCACCGGGTCCCTCGAACCAAGCCTACTTGTCTTCTCCACACCTGGAGGCCTCACCGGCAATGACCTTTCGCGCTTGTTCTTCACCTGCACCAACACCAGTCAAGCCGCAACCTGCACCTGCAATACTTAGCCAAGAATCAGTCCACACCACGTTGTCAATCACTCATCACACCAGGAAGCGACCATCCACCGGTCCTCGAACCACACCTGGCTCTCAAGAACGCTCACGCGCGCCCTCCCACGGCGATCCGCATGATCCCCTGCCAGCAAATGGATGGGCGATGTGTGGCCCGCTCTCTCCCATGCACGCCTAGGCTGTGCTAGCGTAGGTCCCGTTGGGTCCGCATGCTGACGCCAACTATTGTGTAATATTTTGTGATTTTGATATCGTTCTCATGTGAGCTCCGAAGTAGGCAAATGATATATCCATTTCGATCGTCTTGACGAGCCCGTCGTGATGGTTCAATCGAAATTGACATTTGAGACAATTTTAGATGACGTCCTATATATGGCTTTGATTCACTCTCTCTTAACTATATCATTTCATATGCATTTTGATGTGTCCTGCAACAAAAGATAGAAACACCAAAACTCGTGGATAGCACTAATGTTGATGCTTATTTTTGTTTCATTTATGTATGAGTTGATAGCACAAAAGTAGTACTTAATAACCGTCAATAGCCTCCTGATTCATCAAGGCTTGACTCCCTTGGATCGATGACATGTCAAGGACACATGGGATCCTATGTGGCAGCCACTCCTCAGTTGTGGTGGCATGGCATGGTCCATAGAAGATGGGTTTCTCACTGATTTGTGTATAGTTTTCTGCAATCAGATAATCTCTGAGGACAAGTGGAACTACATTATTCTTAACTAAAATGCGTATAAGAAATGCACTTTGCTCCTTTATTCATGAGAATATTAACGGCTAAAAGAGGCACTTAACAGCCGTCAATAGAGTGGTGTGTATCTTTTAATTCAAGTGGTAGTGGTAGAATGGACTTCTTCCCTCTCCACCCACTCGATATAAATAGGAGGGAAGAGGGACATGGCAGCCACCTCTTCGACTCTTGAGCTCTTTGTTTTCCCCTTTCTTTTCCTTCTCTAGGTCTAGCTAGTCCTTCATGATTAATCTCAAGTGAGTAGGATGATGGGAGGTTGCTAGCCTCTTTGTAAAGAATCTTTACTCGTGATGTATGGAAGGTTTGGAGTTCATCCTTGTGCCCCCTTGTGATTCTCTTGTGATTCTCGATGTTTTTCCTTTTATGGATTTTCAGAGCTATTTTGTGGGGATTTTTGTTCGTCGGATTTGAGGGAGCTTCCTTACGGATTTGTTTGTGGGAATCATGAATGAGTAACTTGTGACTCTTAGTGATCTTGTGCCCACAAACTCCGAGAAAAGCCTTCGATTTGGTGGTTTTTGGTGGAACTCGAGTCTAGGTGTTCTTGGTGTTTGATTCGTGATTCCTCATGATTTGGTGAGTTTGGGGACCTAATCTACTAGCAGTGGATTGCCCATGAGGTACTCCTACTATCCCCAAAGCCTCACTTGAACCCGTTGAGCAAATCGGAGATTGGTGGCAATGATTCTTGGAGTTGACCCGCGAGCGGAGTTCTTCCCAAGCTGCCCAGACCTGACCGGTCTGATTAGTGCAACACACCGATCTGACCTGTCCCGGCCTTTTCGTGGGTTTATCTTGAGAACGTTTGGTGTTGAGTTGGTTGTTCTTAGAGATGGCCAAGGGTCATTTTCTCTAGGATTTGTTTCTGTTTGATATGTTTCTTGGATCTTCTCCTGATCATGTCTTCCTGAATTCTATGCTTGTTTTGTTCCAAAGCCTAGATACTTCCTTGAGGCTTTTTGGACAGTCACTACGTGTTTGATGCAGGGATCGGTCTGACTGGTGTAGGTGACCAGTCTGTCCGGTGTGTGGTACTGTGGGACATGGGTACCCCTGGGTCCCCACCGACCTGGCTCATGGCCGTCCCCGACAAGTGGGTACGGCCCACCAGAACACCTACCGACCTGGTAGTGGGCCCAACGAACCTGATCTGTGGCCCAGACGACCTCCTGAAGACCTTATCCGGAATCCTGAAGACCTTATCCGGAACGACTACAAGACTTGGAGTGCACGACAAGACCGCGGTGGATCCGACAGGTAGTCCGGGGAATATGGAAATAGATGTAATCAATTAGTCTTAGGTCTCCTGGTCCTAACCGACCAGGACTCTAGGCGACCGACCTTGTCCGCTGGCCAATATAAGGCGGGCAGGGCGTCCCCCGTTGTACGCACCAATCAATCCTCAAGCAATCGACACCAATAACTGGACGTAGGGTTTTATATCAGGAGGCCTGAATCAGTATAAACTTGTCGTGTTGTGTGTGCTCTTGCATAACCATCAAGTCCTTAGCTCTAGATTGCCCCCATCCGAATCTAAACCTCTAGGGTTAACCCCCCTGTGGGTTGTGCAGATCTAAACCACTGACAGTTGGCGTGCCAGGTAGGGGCAGATCCAGAGTTCTCCGTGCGACTTCGATTGCATCGTTCGACGGCGTCATCTTCCCCGCCAGCATGGCGGAATTCCTCGCCAACCCCGTCGACATCAGCTTTGGCTCCATGCCATCGGGATCCGCCGCTCCAGCCGCCGGCCAAGTCATCCTCGACAAACCTGTTCAGCAGATCGAATCCGACTCGCTGACCAAAACCCATCCACCCACACCTTGTGATCTCTTCGCGTGGTTCGACCATGTCGCAACCATGATTGCGAACACGATCAAGATTTGTGAAAGCGTCCAACGCTCAAGCAAACCCAAGGCAACTCCAACCTGCATGCCCTTCGCCCTGCGGAACACAGTCCGTGTGGTCTCCGACCACGCGAGGAAGTAGATCCAGATCCAATCTGGGTTGGACTCGACCAACCCCCAGGCTCAGGCTTGCGGGCATCGCAGAGACCTCCCAAACAATCCTTGCCCTCTCCACAAGAAAGTGAAGCACACTGCCCGTCAGTGCCGTGCTTTGAAGAAGGTTCAACAACCTACACCTCCTGCAGCGACCCCAGGTTGCCCAACCCATCTTCCCGCACAGTCTCCGGACTTTGGCGAGTTCTAGGTCGCTCCTGTCATCCTCACACCCAACACCTACAGTGATGAGGTCTGGGCAGGTCACGGCTTCCCAGATCGCGAAACCCTTGTGGTCTTCGCGTATGTACCAGCCCCGGCTAGTGAAACCGATGCTCAGCGCATACAACGTGAAGCTGAAAACACTGGTCAAGCTCAACGCCGCCAGGCGGAACTTGAGCAGGCCAACGCGGCGGCTCAAGTCAGTGCTGCGGCGGATGGTGGTGCAGTGCCTCAAGTAAACACCCAGAACAGCAGCAATGGCCCACCCCCTACGGGTCAGGTCATAGCCCAGCAGCAACAGCAACAATAGATGCCACCACCAGGACATCGCATGCACGCATGCGACCTCTGGAGGGACTTTGAAGAAGCTAGCCACGAAGTGTTCAACTCCCCCCCAAACCAACTTGGGGGCTGCACTGGCAGAGATCCAGCTGATTGCCGATACCCTGGAGATACGGTGACCTATAGCCAAGATTTGGGTCGCCATGACCCAAGTGGAGGAACGGAGCCAAGGCTACAGCAGGTCGGCATGGACCCAGCACTCAAGGATTAGGTCAGTACGACCTCAAAACAACAACAACGCTAGCCAAGCTCCTCAACAGCCTGTGGCCGAAGAGGGCGTGGCGAGAACGAAGTGGTGCAGCAAACAAATCCCGGCGCAAGGCCTCAAGCTGCAGGTAACGTGCCGCCCCAGGCCGCACAGGCTCCCGTAGCCAACCAGCAGCAACCACGACGAGACGAGCACGAGATACAACATCATGCGAACTACGACCGTATTAATGGTCCCCCGAACCCCCTTAATGCCAACAATCCACTTCAAGCAACCGACCTCCGGGCGATGCACGACGCAGAGCTACAACGCTGTGCCAACTACAACCAAGTCAATGGCTCGCCTGATGACCTGTACGTCATCCCCGAGGGACCTTGTACTGCAGAACAACTAGGCTCTAGCAACGTCAACAACTTCACAACCTTCTCACGGTGTCTCCGGACCATGCGCTATCCCAAGGAATTCAAGACCAACATTGAGAAATATGACGGTCACTCCGACCCGAATATTTGGCTAAAGATGTACAACATAGCTGCTCAGGTAGCAGGAGGCAATGAAGACCACATGGCAGGCTACTTCCCCTTGGCGATGGGCAGAGCGCCACTTCTGTGGCTTAATAATCTACCTGAAGAGTCCATCTCCTCGTGGGCAAGTCTGTCGTGGCTGCTCACTACGAACTACCAGGCGACCTACAACTGTCCCGGCAACACGCATCACCTCGCAAGGGTGACCGTGAAGACTGGTGAAACCCTCTGGGACTACACCAATCGGTTCTTCAAGAACTGCAACGAGCTCGCTGGTGTCAAAGACGATGACGTTATTGACGCGTACAAGAAAGGCGTCACCAACATCAAGCTCTTCGAGAAGATCCATTAGGCCGGAGTCAAGACCATCGCTGACCTCATGGCGTACGTTGACAAGCTCGTGGATACCCAAGACGCAGTTGTCCACGACTTCAAGGGGATCAGAACTGACGAGATGTCCGGGGCCTTGGCCTCCGACGCTGCTGGAAAGTCGCGCAAGCACTCCAGTGAGGTCATAATGGCCAACTCTAGTTTCATGCACGATGAGTTCCAATCGACTCTTGGTGACATCTACCAGTTCCACCATGGGGCAAAACACTCTATACATGATTGCGTAGAGCTAGAGAATGCTCTCGGCATACCAGAAGAGCCCAAGCCGGCAAAGAAGACCAATAGCGGTGACAACCGCTACAACAACAACAGACGTTATGACAACCGGTGCCGCCAACCTGATTGGCGTGATGGTCGAGACAGGCGACCTTATCGCCGTGATGATCACCGTGATGACAAAGATCGCCGTGATGACTGCTGCGATGATCACCGCGATAATCGCCACAACGACCGCAGAGATGACCGCAGCAACGACCGTCGTAATGACGGTGACCGGCGCAAGGAAAGGACTCCTTCTCCACCAGCTCCGAGTGGCAACACTAATGGTGCCTTCTAGGCAGCCAACAAGGGGATCAACTTCATCGTCGAAGGTCGCAAGGCTGCTCAAAGCCACAGGCAATAACGTGCCGGAGCGCGAGAGATCGGGCTCGTCAACACAGAGATTGCAACCTCTGAGGTGCTCGGAGTTCCTCATAACCTTCACCAGGGAAGATCATTCGGTCCACATACCAGACCCCGGGACTTACCTGCTGGTCGTCAATCCCATGGTGGATGGAGTCGTTCTCCCCAAGATGCTCATCGATGGAGGCAGCAGTCTCAACATCATATTCACCAAGATGTTGAAGAAGATGAAGTTCGAGTTCAGCAAGATGACAGCCTACGATGATCCCTTCTATGGGGTCGTGCCCATTAAGGCAGCATACCCCCTGGGGCGTTTTTGCCTCCCGATCACCTTAGGCATTGAAGCTAACAACTGCACTAAGTGGCTTACGTTCGAGGTTGCGGACTTCCGCTCCTCCTACCATGCCATCCTAAGTCGTCTGATGCTGGCTCGGTTCATGGCCATCCCGCATCATACGTACCTCATCATGAAGATGTCGGTGCCCAACAGAATCCTTTCTGTCTATGGGGGACATTATGGTCTCCTACAGATGCGAGGACGAGACTCTCAACCTTGCCTCGACGTCTGCCTATGTTGCTGCTACTTCGATCATGGTCGTTGAGGCTGCCAAGGTCGATGTTACCACGCTCACGGTGCCCGAGCAAAAGCGCACCCCAACTGCCTTGGACGATAGTCCCGCAGTGAAGAAAGTCTGCCTCAGCCTACCCGACGTATCGAAGGAAGTCAGCATCAGGGCCAACCTGGACCCAAAATAGGAATATGTGCTCACCAGTTTCCTCCGGGATAATGCTGACATATTCGCATACAGTCCATCCGATATTCTTGGTGTCCCGCGGAGTCTGGCTGAGCACTCCTTGGATGTAAGCAAGACGGCAAGACCTGTCATGCAGAAGCTTCATCGCTTTAAGAAAGATCGAAGGAAGGCCATAGGGGTAGAAGTGTGCAAGCTCTTAGCTGCAGGATTCATTCGTGAATGTAAACACCCAGTATGGTTAGCCAACCCAGTGCTTGTACCTAGGAAGACTGGTGGATTAAGAATGTGTATCAATTACACTGACCTCAACAAGCACTGCCCCAAGGATCCTTTCCCTCTTCTGCGCATCAACCAAGTCATGGACTCCATGGCTGGCAGCACCCTGTTGTGCTTCCTCGACTGCTATTCAGGCTATCGCCAGATACCTCTGAATCCTGACGACCAGGACAAGATGACGTTCATAATGCCCAACGGTATCTACTTCTATAAGGTCATGACCTTTGGCCTGAAAAACGTTGGTGCCACGTACCAGAAGGCGATCCAAAAGTGTTTGGAGTATCAGCTCCATCAAAACTTGGAAGTCTACGTCGATGATGTGGTCGTCAAGACCAAGAACGAGGAGAACTTCATCGCCGACCTCGAGGAGACTTTCACCAACCTTCGTGCCTACCAATGGAAGCTCAACCCGACCAAGTGTGTCTTCGGTGTCCCCTCTGGGTTGCTCCTGGGCTTCATGGTCGGGCACCGAGGCATTGAAGCCAACCCCATCAAGATCGACACTATACGCAACATGGCTAGACCATCTTGCAAGAAGGACATCATGAAGCTCACCGGCATGATGGTGGCTCTAGGTCGCTTCATCAGCAAGCTTGGGGAAAAAGGTCCGCCTTTCTTCAAGCTATTGAAGAAGGCGGATAAGTTCGTGTGGGACGACGAACCACAGCAAGCCTTCGACAAGCTCAAGGAGTCTCTCACCTCTCCGCCGATCATGATGCCTCCAAAGGCGAACGAAAGCTCCTCCTCTACATCTCAGCCACCACTAATGTGGTCAGCACCGTCCTGTTCGCAGAACGAGAAGAAGATGGGCATGCCTATCCTGTCCAATGACCTGTGTACTACGTGAGCGAGGTCTTGGCCAACGCTAAAACACGTTACTCACAGCCTCAGAAGTTGCTCTATGCGCTTTGATCACGTCGCGGAAGCTCCGGCACTACTTTCAAGCTCACTCCATCAAAGTGCCTTCATCCATCCCGCTAGGGGAGATTCTTCGCAACCGAGACGCCAACGGCCGCATCGTCAAGTGGTCTATAGAGCTCGGCGAGTTCGACCTAGGCAGTCTATCAAATCTCAGATCCTCACTGACTTTGTGTCAGAGTGGACCGAAATCAAGCTACGGAACGACCTGAACATTGGATCATGTACTTTGACGACGCACTCAACTTTGTGGGCGCTGGAGCCGGTGTGTTGCTCATCTCTCCTAAGGGTGACCAGCTCAAGTACGTGCTTCAAATCCACTACAAGGCCTCCAACAATGGAGCAAAGTACAAAACTCTCATCCATGGGCTCCGTATCGCGGTGTCTCTGGGCATCAAGCGACTGATTGCTTATGGTGACTCCAAGGTCGTCATCAAGCAGGTCAACAAGAACTGGGATTGCGTCAAAGACACAATGGACGCCTACTGTGCCGAGATTTGAAAACTCGAAGGACACTTCGAGGGAGTAGAGTTCCACCATATTCCTCGCGACAACAATGTTGCTACAGATGTCCTCTCTAAGATGGGCTCTAAGCGAGCACTGGTTCCGGCCGATGTGTTCGTCCAAGACCTGCGCAAGCCATCGATCAATATCCTGGACCCGGACAACCCTGGCCCAGAACAGCCAGACCTAGTGCCTGCACCTCCCCGAGATGTGCTCATGGCAGATGCAGAACATGATTGGCGCCAGCCTTTCTTAGACTACATGGTCCACCAGCTGGTGCCAGATGATAAGCCAAAACGAGAGCAAATCATATGGCGTAGTGCTAACTACATCGTGATTGGAGAAGAGCTATACCGCAATGCAGCCTCCACTGACGTGCTGATGAATTGCATCTTGCGATCAGAGGGTGTCCTGCTCTTGGCTGAGTTCCACGGTGGCGAGTGTGGCTGTCACGCAGCCTCTGCCAATCTGGTCGGCAAGGTGTACCGATCTGGCTTCTACTGGTCCATGGCCATGAGCGACGCCAAATACCTCATCAAGAGCTGCAAAGGATGCCAATTCTTAGCCAAGTAGCAGCACCTGCCTGCTCAGGTCCTACGTAAGATTCCCCCGTCCTGGCCATTTGCCATGTGGGGTTTGGATTCTATAAGTCCGTTCAAGACCACCCCTAGCGGCTACAAGCACACCTTGTTGCTGTGGAAAAATTCACCAAGTGGATTGAAGTTTGACCTGTTGCAAAGGTCACATCAGAGGAGGTGGTGAAATTCATCAAGGATATCACATATCGCTTCGGTGTGCCCAACCGGATCATCACCGATCTTGGGACAGCCTTCACTGGCTCTACGTTCTAGGATTTTTGCCCAGGTAATATGATCGATGTCTACTACTCATCAGTTGCCTACCCTAGGTGCAACGGTCAGGTCGAGCGTGCCAACTGCATGGTTCTACAAGCTCTGAAAGATCACATCTTCGATGATGCCTCAAATTATGCTACCCGTTGGCTAGCTGAACTTCCACATGTGATCTGGTGTCTCAGGACTCAGGTCAACTCAGTCATGGGTTTCTCGCCTTTCTTCTTGATGTACGGCTCGAAGGCCGTCCTCCCCACCGACGTGGTGTTTGGTGCGCCCCGCATCTAACACTACAATGAAGGCGAAGCAGAGCAGACGCGTCGAGTCGTCCTCGACAGCCTTGAAGAAAACAGAGTGGCGGCCGTAATGCGGTAGGCGCGCCACAACCAGCAGTTATGCTGCTATCATGATCCCAACGTCAAGGAGTGCTCTTTCAACATTGGCGACCTGGTCTTGTGAAGGATCCAGAGGACTGACGGGATGCATAAGCTTTCTACCTCATGGGAGGGCCCTTTCATCATCACAGAAGTCATCAGCCCATCAACCTATCGCCTTTAGTGGGGTGACGGTCAAGGGGTTCCAAACCCTTGGAATGTGGAGCACCTTCGACGATTCTATCTGTAGAATATGTATAATACTAAGATATGTACTCTAGACAGATTTTAGTTCAATAAAGAATAGTTTTAGACAGATTTCTGTCGACCTTTGAAGTTGTTGTCCTTCTCTTTGTGTTGTGTTATTTTCCCTCCCCCTCGACATGCTCGGGGGCTTGGCCTTGCCAACTACTGGGTCGTTAGACCTGAGGGTTATGTGTTTTCCTCCCCCTCGACATGCTCGGGGGCTTGGCCTTGCCAACTGAAGGGTTTCTCAACCTGAGGATCATCTTTCGACCTTTTTATTGCTTGTCTCTTGCTTATTCGACCTTGATTGTGAGGTTCCCAAACGTGAGTCCTTGACTCCTCTCACGTGTTGATCATGTGTAAGTCTCCCTGCTGAGCTATATGGTCGATAAGTCATCCTCTGTGTGAGAAGTGGTTAGTGAGTTGAAAACACAAGTGCTTCCGAGCCGTCAAGTTCGAACAAGTAAAAGATTTTGCATGATAAAGATGGATTCATTTGATATTTTTTATACACAGCACAGAGATTGTTGTGCTCCAGCCAACAAGGGCAACAAAAGCTAACCTATTTACAAGACAGGTCTACTAATCCTTATCTTCAAAGGCAAGGCTCTCTACGACCTTGTTTGCAGCGTCTTCTACTTCAACCTCGATCAGTCGAAGGTCGACGTCAGCATTTGGACCTTCAACAATCTTCTTGACTTCCACCTGCAAGAAGTGTAACTTCACCCGTACCAGCATCTCCACGGCTGCTGCCCTGCTTGCAGCCTGCAGCAGCACATCGACCTTGTCTGGAGCCACCACGAGCCGCTCCAGCAACGACATCGGCTCCCCTTCGATGGGCTGCGTGACGACTTTGTCCATGATGAAGCCCGCAGCGTTTCGGAGGTCACCCATCTCCACTTCATGACCTGCAATGATCACTTGATCATTATAAAGCGACTGCATTGCAACTACGAGGTCGATCTCCAGATCCCTCCTGATTTGCTTTTCATGAGCTAGCTTTTTGCAAACAGTGTACTCACTATCGTTAAGTGCCTTGTTCTCCTCCTTGAGGGTAGCAATGGCCTTCTCAGCCTCCTTGAGGTCTTCCTTCAACCACTTCTCGGTGGTGCGGGCACCTGTTTTATCAACAATTGTCAGCATAAGTTTATTGCAAAGTAAACACATCCTACGACCTGGGCGGAACACGGTCTTACCATTATTAACTTTCTTCAAGAGGTCGTCAGTGTTGGCAGCCAGGTGTTTCTGCTCAGCCAGCTCGTCCTCGAGCTTCTTCTTCTCGTCCTTGA
The DNA here is from genome assembly GCA_036936925.1 of Cenchrus fungigraminus. Lineage (NCBI taxonomy): Eukaryota > Viridiplantae > Streptophyta > Magnoliopsida > Poales > Poaceae > Cenchrus > Cenchrus fungigraminus. The sequence goes on from CM072779.1 coordinate 63,544,550, forward strand.
GTTTCTTCTTCTTGAGGGCGGCCTCTTGCTTCACCTGTTAAAGCTCCTGGTCCAACTGGTGTGCCTCCAGCATTACAGCCGCGGCACCCCTGCACAAGTCAGCTCGGGCTTTGGCTCGAGTGGCCATATTTTGCAAAGACCAAAACAGAAGTGCTAGTTCGCTAACAAATTGATGAACAACCTGTATCTTCTACTACAAACGACCTCTCACCTGGAAGGCCTGCCCCAGGCTGACGATGGAGCTCTGGATCACCTTGGTGTCTTCCAGATCATCGAGGATGTCATCCTCGAATGGTGTACCGTTCCAGTTCAATTCCTTGGCCTGGTACGTCTCAAACCCAGCCCCATGCATGGCCGGACCCTATCCTCCCTGCGTGGCTGTTTCTTAGCGCGGTAGTGGCAGGTCGATCTGCGGCTGGTCCACTGCAACGTCGTGAGCTGCTGGGGATGGCAACACGTCGACAGGCTTGGGGTCTAGCACAGCCTCTGGGGTCGTTGCTGGTGGAGCGGAGCTTTGGGTTCCACCCTCGACCTCTGGCGTCGACTCCTTAGGGAGTGATGCGCTTGGCGATGATGTCGCCGACCTACACAGATCTTTCTGTCAGTATGTGAAAATTTGAAGTGCAGAACAAAGATGAAAGTAGGTCGTCAGGCTAGTGTTACCTTTTGGCTATCGAATGTGATCCATACATGCACCTGTGTTTGCATGTTAAACCCTTATGCAATCAATGCTTAATGTTAGGTTAGTTCGATAGATTAGATGGAGAACCCTAGGAGTTTGCTTCCGATCCTTGGATTGACAAACCTTGGGGGGATACTCTGAGGGAAGAGCTACAACCGACCTGTGCGCTTGCGGATCGAAACTTGGTACGGTATTTGGCCGCCAACAACAAGCTTGTCTGGCACTGTTGCCGGGGATCGACAACTCGAGCCCTAGGGCGATCTATCTTTCTTTTGGACTAACCCTAATTTTATTATTGCATATATCCTGCTTTTCTTGTTTGTGTCCATGAATGCAGGTAAAACCCTAGACACAAGACGTTCGAGAAAGTTCTCTACCGGACTTCAACAATCCAAACTCGTTCTGAGATTCACTCCCAACAACTTGAAGATTCACTCTTTAGTGGTAGGTGTTAGTGGCCCATCATCCGCTATCGAGTACCCACCAATGAAGACAACAAAGATCAAGATAAATGAGGTACGCCATTGTGTCAATAAGTTTTTAGACTAATGTTTCTTGGAGAATTGCTTGTTCAAGCAATAGGTGCCAAAGCTACGCCTGAAGACGTGCGAGTTGATCATCGACATCTCGAATTGAATGCTGCTGTTATGATAATTTTTGGCCAAGATCAGAAGTGTACAACAGGAGAAAATTGGATATTCAAAGGCTCTATCAAGTCTTCTTTCCAACCCATCAAGAATCGACAATTTTGGAGGTCGGTACGAAGAGTTATGAGGAAATCTTTCAACACTACGCGTTCTGAAATCAGATCGGGACAGAACGTAGTGCCGGAGCAAAAGGATGTAACTCTTTCATCCGGAGTCCGTTTAAGGTGAATGACCACTTTATGAAAAGGTAATTTGATAAAGGATTTAATGGTGCATAAGTTTGGTACATATTCTGTATTGGTCGCAGAGGAATTCAGTAGAGAAGTTGCAGCAGCAGACAACAAGTAAAGTGAAGATGACACAAGCGATCGTGTCAAAAGAAATTGGAGGAGCATTCTATACAAAAGACGATGACTTGAAGGTTGACAAGACCGGAGGCAACAAGATTAGAGGCACCATGATATCACCAATCTTCTCCAGAGGGATGCTCAAGAAATTTCTAATCGAGCGATGCAATCAAGAGACAAACCGCTGAGACCATCGACATGAAGTGTAGAAGCCATCTTCGATCCTATCACTTTGGCTAGAACAAGAATATAGAGAAGACACATCATTGCTGTCATAATACTCGCTGATGATGCAATGATGATGACCTTGAAGCCAAAGGATGAGTGACATGATGCTCGAAGGACAACGAGATGAAGATCATCAACATCTACCGGATCAATCCGAAAGAAGCCAATGTTCTTGTCAATATTCTTCACTGCCTTAGAAGAAAAGTATGAAATATTTTTGGATATCTAGAAGCCCCATGAAGTTACAATTCCTACGAATCAAGAATCAAGGTAATCGGATGTTCCTACAAGCGGATATGGCCGAATCACCGATGATTGCACGTCCTGAAAATTTCTGGACAGCAAGCAAAGCTGAAGTGAAACCGCTATAGCTCCCTCATTTGGACTCCGTTTAAGATGAATGAGTACTCGTTGGAAAAGTAATTTTATAAACTTTTCAATAGAACTATATTTTGGTATATAGTTCATTTTCAAAGCAACTCTTCTCTACTCGAAGCTCAAGACCGATTGTTCATTGTTGTATTAGAGGAGAAAGAAGCTGAGATGGTCGAATTAATTTTGTATTCATTCGGACATTTGGCAGCCTATTCCCTAGGACAGAGCTCCTGAGTATGCTCGAATCAATTTCAAATAGATTAAACAAAATCGGCATAATAAGATGGCATCTCATAGGAACTCATCACCACTAAGTTCACACCACCGAGTATCAAACATCATAAGATGATCAGGTAGCAACAAGTTTCTTGGCTCATCACAACAAGATGATCAGGTAGCATCAAGTTTCTCAACTCATAACAACAAAGTTGACACCACCAAGTAGCAAACATCAACATATCGGCAATGGTAGAAAAAACTAATATAAGATATCTGTTTGGCTCAAATAACACAAACTGCATCATGTCTCAGTGGTAGTGCTGCCTACCTCCTCAGAATAAAGGTCATGGGTTCGAACTTTGTTATTGATGTTGTTTCCTTTTTTATTTTCCTCCTTTTTTGTCATACTAAATTGTGGCCTTGTGGGACCTTGCTTTTTTTATAGACTGGAATAGGCGACACTTGGAAACAAGCATTTAGGCATTTGTTACTCAGGAAGGTCCTCCCTGCAAAATATCAACAGACCGTAGGTTCCTCGTCCATATCTTCCTCATCCATAAAGTCCGTTCTGTAGTATTCAGTCGGACAGGATTAAACTCTCACTACTACGCAATGAGAAAACCCAACATCTTACAGTGAAAAAATAGTAGTAGTAGTAGCAACAAGTTCTTGCTATCCTACGTGTTAGCTTATTCAAAATCAATGTTTTTCCTTTTTATTTTCCGAGCATTGAGTAGCAAACATCATACGAGCTCAAGATTAACCATTCGACCAAATGACCTATATAACAACACCAAGTAGCAAACATCATAGGATGATCATCATTACAATTTTCACAATAATCATAACTACCCATTTGTAATCATAACAATAAGAACTAATCGTCAATTTCCATCTGTAGACGTTGATTCTCCTTCCATAGCTCCATCCTGCAGTTGTCCCTCCACCTTCTACAGCTCAGTGGCAGCAGCTTCAAACTTCATGTTATCTTCTGAGGATCCTTCCCATTGCTGATCCATTTCTCGCTTGTGTGACCTAAAGTAAACATCAGCAACAACAAGTTTCATAACACTGCGTGTCATGGCAGTTTCATACAAGCATGATAACTACCCATTCATAATCATAACGATTGCTAGAACTACTCCATCACATATTTGGCCTCCTGCAGCTGTTCCTTCACCTTCTGCATGTTATGTTGTGAATTTTTGGTCTTGCAGGTCTCACTTGCATTACTTAATGTTGTTTCAGAAGAGCTGGATGTCTTGTCCCAGGGCGAGGACTCTTCTAGGATCTCCAAGGAGATTGAACAGTTAAGATCTCGGTTAGCTATGAAAGAGAGAGAGCTTGAGCACTTACCTAAGAACAAGAAAACTAAGGGCAGAGCTAGCTCTGAAGGCATCATTGACGCATTTATTCCAATGTCTTTGGCCTTCAGAGCCAGTTCTGCCCTTAGTTTTCTTGTTGTTAGGTAAGTGCTCAAGCTCTTCCTCTCTTTCATAGCTAACCGAGATCTTAACTTATCAATCTCCCTAGAGATCCTGAAGAGTCCTCCCCCGGGACGAGGCATCTAGATCTTCTAAAAGACCATTAAGATGTTCTTATACCAACCAGATCTTGGATGTTCTTATACCATCCACACCAACATCAACAACATGCTCCTCAATCTGTTCAGCGCTTGCAATTTTTTCAGTCTGTTGTTTTGTCCTTGGAGAAAACTCATCTCGATCTGAAAAATAAACTCATCTCAGTCTATAAAAAACCTGAATCCCTTGAACCCAAATGTATGAGTATAGTAAAACAAGTCCACCAAATGCCACAAAATCTGGTTGTTTGCTACCTACATAAACTCAGTAAGGGCATGGTTGTCCTAGCAAACCATTCAGCATCAGGAGGCCCCGATCTGCCGCTACCAGTACCTTGAAGCACCTCCAGAAGGTAGTAAAATACAAGAACCTATCGATCCATCAAATGATACAAATTGGAAACTAACTGAATCTAACACGGTCTAGACATCATTCAATCTCTTCAATCCATCAATCCATAAAACGATGCAAATTGAAAATATAAGAACCTATCAATCCTACCAATTGTGCACTTCCAGAAAAATCCCTAAAACGACGAGTGGCTTGAAGCACATCCAAAAGCTACTAAAATACAAGAACCTATCGTAAGACGATGCAAATTGAAAACTAACTGAATCTAACACCTATGAATTGTCTATAGCCTATCAAATTCTAACACCAATTGAAGTGCAAATCTAAGGGTACGATGAAATCTGAATCTAACATATATGATCATCAATCCTCCAGATCTCTAAATCTCGATATCCCCAACCCAAGGAAGATAGGGCAACATATAGCGGCTCAAACCAGAGGACTGACCTCGTCATGCTGTTTCATCCTCTTGTTACTTGGATGTGGCAGTGCAACCATCTTCCTGTCACCGCTAGGATCCACCATTCGTGCCACAAGCCGTTGCTGAGGCAAAAGTCGAGAGTCTTTGCGAAGGTAGTGAAGCATTTCGCCTTCGAATTACCGATTTATATTAAAGACTCACCTGAAATTTACAGGTGGGACCTGGTCAATGTAAAAAATTCCCCTTCGAGTGGTAATAGGTTCATCCCACAGGAGGAGCACATTTTCTCCTTGTTTGACCACCATATTTATCTGCTTTAACTTACATGGGGCATTCAAAATAATATAAACACAAATAAACTAATATAAAAAAATCTTCATGGCTCAAATAACACAAACTGCATCATTTCTCAGTGGTAGCCGCCTTCCCCTTCAGAATCAGAGGTCCCGAGTTCGACCCTTGCTATTGACATTGTATCCTTTTAATATTCCTTCCTTTTTTACCTGACTGACTTGTGGGACCCTATTAAATTTTAGGACGAGTTGGTACACTCTATTTTCAAACAAATGCTTACATGTGGGACCATGCAAAATTTTATGATGAGTTGGAACACTCTATTTTCGAAAGAATGCTTACATGTGGGATCCTTCTGAATTTTATGACGACTTGGAACACTCTATTTTTAAAATAATGCTTACATGTGGAACCAAAGTTGGCTTATGACGCTATTGTGGAGCTTATGGCATCACAAAACTAGCTTGGAACAGGGAATGCTCGGCTACAGTACCAACCGTTATGACGAAAGTTTTTTTGTCACTAAATTTGCTCGGAAGTGAAATTTAATGACGACATCAGCCAGGACCGTCATAAATCAATGACGCTGAAATGTGGTTACGTCACTAGTTAACGATTTTCTTGTAGTGTTTGTTGATGCAATATTAATTGTGATTGGAATTGTGGATGTTTATCTTTTCAATCTATTTTGCAAATCTCGATCCTGCTTTGCACTTAGTCAAGCTAGTGACCTTAAAAGAGCACATGTCGAGAGAAGCTCGAAGTTCACTAACCATGCAGGACACGTGACTTAAATTAAGTGGAGAGAGATCATGCCCAAACAGTTGCAAGCTTGATCGTCACCCTCTCCAAATAACGTCGCTGTTGTTGTCAAGTTTTGAGCACATGGTCAAACATGTACAAAGGGATAAAATTAGACATTCAGAAGCTCCATGAAGTCCTTGTTCCAACCAAAGCCGATGAATTTGAAGACCCGTACAAGGAGATATAGCAAAAACATTAGGCACTGCATGTGCTGAAATCGACTCGGGACTGATTGCAACACTGGAATAAAATGGGCATAACGCACTCTATCGGAATCGGATTGGAGCGAACAAAGACTCAATGGAAAGAAAATTTCATGCACTACGCATTGAAATCTTGATGGCTACATGTTCAGATATGGACAGAGAATAAAAATCTGTGCAAGTGAGGCAGCGATGAAGCGCAAAGGAGAACAAAGTGATGACAATGCGAGAAGTGATTGGGAAAGTCTTCCATTGAGCAAGAAAGATCATGTCAAGCATGTGAAGTGAATTAAAGCTGCATGGGAACCTTCAACTCTTGCATGCAGGGACATGGCTTCACGACTATAAGAAGGTATGTGAGAAAGTTGAACTTTATGACTTAAAATGAAGCGCTTGGCGGGAGGCAACCCGTTCTTTTTGTTTATCTATATATATAATGACGATCTATATTGTGCCTTTTAATGGCACCCGTCAAGTAACATTGTACCATTGCTCTAATAAATGCCACAACAACATATTGTATGTTCTAATTGCTATTAAGAGATCACTTTGTTATTTGATCATGGAAAACTTGTAGACCCTTCTTGTGTGCCTACTAGTGTTTAGAGTCTTTTTATTTTGTGTCTTTCTAGAGAGAAATATGAAGTATGGCATGACCCCTTTGATTTTAAGCTTTGGCCTAAGTCCCAAAGTCACATCCAAGGAAATCCCGCACACGACTTACCAAGATCATGTAGTCACTGGAGAGTACTACTGATCCTAGGAGCAAGTTCACAACCTAGCGCAAAGCTCACAAGAACACAACGGAAAAATAGCACGACTTGCTGCCAAACCTCCACCGGTCAGACTGGTACCTGTCAGAGGTTTAAATCTACATAGCCCACAAAGGGGTTAACCCCGATGGTTTAGATTTGGATGGGGGTGATTTAGAGCTAAGGACTTGATGGTTATGCGAGAGCACACGGAACACTGCGAGTTTATACTGGTTCAGGCCTCCGGAGAGTAAAACCCTACGTCCAGTTGTTGGTGTCGATTCCTTGAGGATTGATTGGTGCGTACAATGGGGGACGCCCTGCCCGCCTTATATTGGCTAGTGGACAAGGTCGGTCGCCTAGAGTCCTGATCGGTTTGGACCAAGAGACATAAGTCTAGTTGATTACAACTATTTCCATATTCCCCAGACTGCCTGTCGGATCCGCCGCCATCTTGTCGTGCACTCCAAGTCTTGTAGTCATTCCGGATAAGGTCTTCAGGAGGCCGTCCGGACCACAGATCAGGTCTATTGGGCCCACTACCAGGTCGGTAGGTCTTCTGGTGGGCCGAACCCACTTGTCGGGGACGGCCATGAGCCTGGTCAGTGGGGACATAGGGGTACCCATGTCCCACAAGCCCCCGAGCGATGTGTAGGCGCATCGAACTATTAAAGGGGACATGACGAAGTCGTGGAGCTATCGACAAGTCGATAAGCGTGCACGTCGGTCCAAAAACAATAAGTCTTAATGGCCGACCAGTTTGTAGAATCCCGAGAGTAGCGAGGTCAAGTGCCGACCTAAAGGAAGTAGACTTCCAATAGGTTGAAGCGACAATGAAAAAATAGAGGGCGTTTGAAAAACGCTTTCGTAGAGTAGTCCTAGAGCATTAAAGTAGGCAGCAAGACTGCTTCGATGATCCAAAAAAAGGAGAAGAAGAAGAAATCAGCTCAAGAGCCGACTTGATGAGAAACAAGGTTTCTCAGAAGGTCGAAGCGACGAGGAAAACAAGAGGGCATTTGAAAAATGCTCTCGTAGAGTAGTCCCCGAGCATTGAAGCAGGCAACATGGCCGGTTTGATGGTCCAAAAAGAAGAGAAGAGATCATGTCGTGGTTATGGAGAATCAGTTGTAGAGACACCCAGATATCTTGCATGGCTGCAAAGAGTCTGGCGGAGCCACTCGAGGCATGCTGACCTCAAGAAGGTCTCACGTTATTAGCGCCCAAGCACCCAGAGATGCCTGGTAGGGCTAGTTTTGTTCGCACCCCGTAGAGAGGCCTTCATTCTGTGAAGCAAACGTCCCAATGGTGTCAAGAACAGTCTGGTAGGGCTAGAAATGCACACTGACGTGCGGGAGGTCACGCATCCAAGGCACCCAACTAGGTTGGCGGGGCCTGAACAGTACCAAGGTCGTGAAGGGCCAAGGAACTGAGGCACGCTGACCTCCAAGAAGGTCATTTTGGTGCCCAGACGACCAGCATAGCTGCCAGTCATCCAGCAGATCCAGTGTACTGTGGTATTGTCGACCAAGGTAGCAGGCGCACCGACCTTCAGGAGGCCCGTCAAAATCGTAGACTTGGTTGCTCTGGACTCCAGGTGCCCAAATGAATCTGGCAGAGCTACAAGGCACGCCTACCTCAGGAAGGTCTTCAGTCAAACCTACGACCATTCTGCTCAGGAAACAGAAATATAGGCTAATTGGTATAAGGTCCGTTTGCGTGCAGAGCCACAGCGTGTGCACCAGGAGGCAGAGCCATAGAGGGTGAAAATAAGATGCAGAGCCATGGCGGGTGCGAATGTCGTCGGATGAGGTCGTAGAACTGAAGAGGTCATCGAACTAGCAGGTACAAGACCATATAGCAGCATGGCCGTCTGACACGGAGTCAGGCTAGTTAAGGAAGTGGATTGTAGATTCACGGGGGCAATAGTGCAGGGTAGCACAAGATCACTAGCCAACTTGCTCAGCACAACGTGACAGAAATCGCATCCGACAAAAGTATTGTTCGAGCGCAACAGACAAAGCCTGGCAAAAAGTAGATAATGTGCAGGTCATGGGTGGCAAGTCTGGTAGAGAACCACATGTGAACAGTGCACTTTGTGTCAGGTGCAGGACACCCAGCCTTGTCGTCATGTGTCGAAGAGAAACGCCAAAGGAGGCCTCACATGTGTACAGTGACTAGAGTCACATGCCAACAGTGTAGAAGTTGACAGAGTGCGGAACTCAGCTATAAATAGGGTAGGAGCCCAAAGGCAAGGCAATAACCACGATGGAGATCATGGAGTTCCGTTGTAGCCAAAATATCATGCCATGGGCATGCACCTGTCCACTAGAGTGTAGAAGAAAGAAATTGTAGAAGCTTGGAGCTAGAAGAATACTTGCGAAGTGTGGAGTAATCCACCGATCTCTGCGCCCGCGTCCACCGAGGAATCCAGAAGGAAACCGGTGTGATACTCCAGGTTCTTGGCGAGTAATAGATACTCATTGAGGCCTGGTGGTGAGTAGAGTTGGTGGCGAGTGTGCTAGGTCCCAGAGTCTAGCACACACCCGGGGTGAAGAACGCATTTGCATGCAAAAGTCGGGGGCCCTAAACGACTTGCTAGGAGCAGCGTCGGGCGACCGATCCCCGAGAGGTCTCCACGAAGGTCTGGAAGCCAGAAGAAAACTTGCGATGTGCTCTGCTATAGCAAAAAGCATGGCAAGATTCGCTCTAGGTAGGTCAGATCTTCAATCATGCCCTTTATGGGGATGATCTAGTTTGTATCTTGTAACTGGTCAAGGACCAGATGGGGCTTATGACGACTATGTAGACATAGGATCATGTATGTAAAGTTAACACTCTTTGGTCAAATCATATGTAATAATATGCGTAGAGGAATTGGATGCCCTACGACCTGTTGTGACACCTTCAGGGAATCCACCGACCTCAAGAAGGTCGGGGACGCAATCAAGACTATCTGATAGCAGGTAGTATCTCACCGACCTCAAGAGAGGTCATGACGACCTAGTAGGCCACCAACATAGAATTCCGAATAAATTGCAAAATACCACACTCAATTAGCATTGAGCCAATGGCGCAGTTATCCGTTGAAAAATAGCCATTGGAGAAAATGATTTGTTGGCATAGAGCCATTGGGCTCGGCGACCTGTTAACATAGAGCTGTTGGGCTTGCCGACTCAGGAACAGTCAGATGGACTGCAGAAGCCCATATATAGGTCGTGGCGCGCAGGGGCAGACCCCACTCGCACTCTGTCGCATCCGCACCGCTAGGGTTACGCATTCCGCCGCCGCTCGATTCCTCCGCGCCACCGTAGAGAATCCTTGCACTGCCATAGCTATAGCCGGAGCTCACCGCCATGCGTCGCACCACCACCGCCACCGCTGTGAGCGACTCCATACACGCACCGCCCTATGCGTGCGAAGACCCTCTACGTCTTTAGGACCAGATCGCAAGGGTTCACCGAAGAAGAGGAAGAAATAGCGCCGCACCAGATCCCCGCGCCGGAGGAGCAGTGGGTCCCATCAGAGATGATGGAGGCCAAGATCGAGGTGTTGGTGGAGCGCGGGCTGCTAAGGCCCAAGGTGGAGGTGGAGTGGAAGGCGCCCACCGGCGACGCGTTCCTCATGGAGGACGTCACCAAGCAAGTCGTCTTTGCCTCCTTCTTTGAGCGCGGCTTTCCCCCCAGGGGATTTCTTCCCAGGTCTGCTGCACTACTACCGCCTGGAGCTGGTACATCTTGTCTCCACCTCAATTATGATGGTCTCTGCCTTCATCCACATGTGCGAGGCCTATTTAGGTATATCGCCACACATTCATTTGTGGCGGTACTTCTTGCATGTGAAGAAGTCGGGCAAGTCGCTAGTCGTAGGTAGCGCTCTACCTTAAGACAGGTCGTAAGGTAGATTATATAGATATGGAGTTGCTGGATAGCAACTCTGGGTGGAAGTCGGAGTGGTTCTACATTGTGAACCAGAAGCCGGAGCTCCCGAAGCGATCGGGATTTGGGCCAACCAAGGTCCCTGAGTGGGATCTTGCATTGATGTCTCGTGAAGAAGAAGAAATCGCACCGCTCCTTGCTAGGGTGTTCGAGCTCAAGGAGGCCGGTCTGACAGGAGGGGTGATAGAGATTAGTTTTAGTCGTCGCCTGATCCAGCCGATCAAGGATCGGGTGCATCCAACATACGACTACTGGGGCCAGACAGACCCGACTCGCGAAGCCAACAGGAAGGTATCCAAGGATGAGATGGTCTGGGTGAAGGAGCTCTTTTACGGACAGATCCACAACAAGACCTACCCGAAGGCGCACTCATTGAAGCGTCCAGCTGATCTAGTAAGTTGTTAACCTTACTTCTTTCAATCTTGTTGTCATTATTAGGAGGTCAACCTCAGTAATAAGTATTTTGTTGCTTTCTTGTGTGCAGGCACTCGCTACAGACTTCTGGTGCCCTGTGCTGCTGCCTGACGGCGAAGAGGCACGGAGGAAGATTAGGTCACTGGAAGATATCCAGCAGCCACCAGCCTAGCTGATCGATGAGTACCTGTCCGACTCATCAATTGAGGCGGCGCGAGGATGACGTGCCGGAGGTCGCACAAAGCGCCAGAAGGCAGACCCGCCGGACGCGGCAGCCCGCCAGCAAGGTCGCACAATCGAAGGTGGAGGCCGCGAAGACGGCAAAGCTGGAGAGCACGAAGAAGAAGCACAAGAGAGGCAAGAGCTCCACACCGCCGCTAGAGCCGCAGAAGAAGGATGCAGAGGTCGCCGCGGATGACGACTCTGAAGAGGTTGACGAGGAGATTGAGATCAAGGATCTCAGTCCCGAGACCAAGTGGCAAAAGGAGGAAGTGATGAAGGTCACCCAGGTTGATCTCCAAAAAATCAAGGAGAAGTACCACGCTGAATCTGGAATTCAGCTGCAGGTACCCCCAAGACCACCCCCAAGGCCTTGAAGATACGCCGCAAGTTGCTTGCCAAGTAAGTAGATCTGATGACCTACTTTCATCTTTGTTCTGCACTTCAATTTTTTGCATACTGACAGAAAGATCTGTGTAGGTCGGCAACGTCATCGCCAAGCACATCGCTCTCCAAGGAATCAACGCCAGAGGTCGAGGGTGGAACACAAAGCTCCGCTCCACCAGCAACGACCCCAGAGGCCATGCTGGACCCCAAGCCCGTCGACGTGCGGCCATCCCCAGCAGCTCACAACGTTGCAGCGGAGCAGCATAGATCGACCTACCGCTATCGCGCTAAGAAACAACCGGGCAGGAAGGACAGGGTTCGGCCACGCTTGGGGCTGCGTTTGAGCGTACCAGGCCAAGGAATTGGACTGGAACGGTACACCATTTGAGGATGACATCCTCGATGATCTGGAAGACACCAAGGTGATCCAAAGCTCCATCGTCAGCCTGGGGCAGGCCTTCCAGGTGAGAGGTTGTTGTTGGAGTAGAAGATATACATTGTTCATCAATTTGTTAGCGAACTAACACGTCTGTTTTGGTCTTTGCAGAATATGGCCACCCGAGCCAAAGCCCGGGCTGACTTGTGCAGGGGTGTCACGGCTATAATGCTGGAGGAGCACTAGTTGGACCAGGAGCTTCAACGGGTGAAGCAAGAGGCCGCCCTCGAGAAGAATAAACTCGAGGACGAGAAGAAGAAGCTCGAGGATGAGCTGGTTGAGTAGAAACTCCTGGCCGCCAATACTGATGACCTATTGAAGAAAGTCAGTAATGGTAAGACTGTGTTCCGCCCAGGTCGTAGGATGTGTTTATTTTGCAATAAACTTATGCTGACAACTGTTGATGCAACAGATGCCCACACCACCGAGAAGAGGTTGAAGGAAGACCAAGACCTCGAGGAGGCTAAGAAGGCCATTGCTACCCTCAAGGAGGAGAACAAGGCACTTAACGACAGTGAGTACACTATTTGCAAAAAGCTAGCTCATGAAAAGCAAATCAGGAGGGATCTGGAGATCGACCTCATAGTCGTAATGCAGTCGCTTTATAATGATCAAGTGAACATTGCAGGTCACGAAGTGGAGATGGCCGACCTCCGGAACGCTGCGGGCTTCATCATGGATAAAGTCATCCCGCAGCCCACCGAAGGGGACCTGATGTTGTTGCTGGAGCGGCTCGTGGCAGCTCCAGACAAGGTCGATGTGCTGCTACAGGATGCAAGCAGGGCAGCAGCCGTGGAGGTGCTGGTGCGGGCGAAGTCGCACTTCCCACAGGTGGAAGTCAAGAAGATTGCAGAAGGTCCAAATGCTGACGTCGACCTTCGACTGATCGAGGTTGTCACACCCGATTTTCTGAAGAAAACCAAGTGATAGTTATATGTATGCCAGGATCTAGTTTCATACATATAGTGACATCATAATGAATAACAGAAACAATATCACGTAAAGAAAGAGAGATTATCAGAGATTTACAGCGGAATCCTGGGGAAGCAAAGGCTCCAACTTCACAGGCAAACGAGTGGGGGTTGCGTACGCCTAGCACCATCTTCTAGACTTCATACACCTTCTTCTTGTTCTTCTTCTGAGCAGCGGTTAGCAAGGATGAGTACACTTATGGTTGGTACTCAGCAAGGCCACAAAAGTTAACCAGAAAGCAAATTAATTTCCATCTTTAAGTATATTAATCATGTGAGGGTCCAGGCCGCTCTTAACCGTGAGCATGGCTGATCGATCAGTTTTCACTCTGCAGAGGTCGTACACTTTACCCACAGCTCGCGTAAAAGTTTCGAGGAACTTTGAACCCAACCATGCTGTGCTAGCTAGGCACAATACCACACTTCCGAGGTGTGATTGCATAGGGACGCTACGAAGCCTTTACAAATATGTGAAAAGGTCCAACAGCCCGCATAGTTACAGTAGCAGAGCGGACCATAACCCTCCCTAGTGGTCAGCACCATAGCAAAGGCTGCGACCAAGAGGACCGGGCTATACCCCTTAAACTCTGACCCCCTCTGCTCCTTTCGGATAAGGCTGTCAGTTCATTCACACATCTAATTAATTGGCTAAGCCAGAGCCATATGGACTGTGATTGCACTGTTTTCCTAGGTGGTTCTCCATGTTCCAATTAATTCACATAGTATTCTTATTAAAGCATAGGTAGAAGGGTGGTTAGGGTCACTTGCCTTTCTCAACAAAAATCTACTCCTGCTCTTCTGCTCTTGCTCACTTGATCTTCAAGACTTCTGATCAGCAGCTCGATCTTCTACTCGAAGCAAACATCAGGCACAACATATGCAAAGCAGACAAACAAGAACAACTAAGAACATTACACCAATCAATAGAGGTTTTAAAAGAGAGCAGGGGTTGGTTCTAGGACCGCAAACGCAAGAAATGCTGAGAACGGAACTATCGAGAGATTTGAATTATATCACACAAGACTATGTGCTTAGCATATTTTAATTCAAAAAGATGTGCATAGGTTATTTCAGAGAAATATCCCATTTATAATTAAGGAAGTTATATTTTTATTAAAAAGACAATGTAAAACTTATTCAAATTTTATTTATAAATATTCAAGTATGATTTATGCAAATTAAGCATTTAATTAAAAGAAGCATGTAAAGCATCTAAATGTGTAACTTTATATTTCGAGTTCAACTAGGCAAATTATAATTCAAAACACATTTATATTAATATTAGTCAAATTTAATATTTAATTAAGAAAACTCGGTATAGAACCTATATTGCTTTTATTTAGAAAGATTGCATAATCATTAATCAATTTAAGTTTGATTATAAAACCGAGGTATATCTCTAATTAGCTTTTAATTGAAAGAAATATTTAATAAGTATTAATCATATTAACTTTCTTATGAAAACACGTGTTGAACTGTAATTAGATTTTAATTAGAAAAGCATGTGTATAAGAGTTTAATCACATTTAAATAAATTATAAAACAAAGAACATGTTCAACATTGGTCCTAACACGTTCTTTGAGTTGATATGAGCCTAACGCAACTTGAAACGGTCAAAACGGAGCTAAAACGTGAAAACTAGGGGCTAAACAGGGTTTAGGGGCCAAACTGTGAAGAAACTAGGGACTCCAGGGGCTTAACTACAAAAACCAGGGGCTAAAACCTAAACTTACAAAAGAACCGAGGGGTCTATGCGCAAAAGAACAAGGTTGGACTGCGGGTGGAAGAAACAGAGAAGCTCAGGGGCTTAAACGCGAAAACCTGGACCTAACTGAAAGGATCTTTGGAGGTGGGAGGGCATCATTGTGATATTAAAGAGATCAGGGGTCTTTTGCAAAGTGACCATGGCCGGCTGAGTTGACCGTTACGGTCGCTGTTTTGACCGGCGGGGCGGGCTGATCCGAGCCGTTGGTCGCTGATCTGGCGGCCACGGATGCCTGCGAGCGGCTGCCGGCGGCGCCAGGCGGCGGACGGCAGCAGACCCGCCGGAAGATCGCCGGAGATGGCTGGATTTGGCCTCCTGGCCACCAAACTTGACGGGGAAAACACCGAAATGAAGAGGAGAGCAAGAGGGACTCACCTAGCGGCTTGGAGAGGAGGGAGAGGCGCCGGAGGAGGAGATCGTCGGCGGACAGCGGAGCTCCGGCGGCTCGGTCGGGGCGGCGGCGCTGCGCGGGCGGAGAGGAGAGGAGGAGAGGTGCGGGATGTAGAGGAGCTCGTGGGCGTCTCTTATAGGCAGAGGAGGGGCACGCGGAGGGGCGCGAAGAGGCAGTGGGGAGGAACTCCGGTGGGCCGCCATGAATGCGCCGGTGGTGGAGAGGTTTCGGTGGGGGGCGTTTCGGGAACGTGGCGGGGTGAGGCGATGGTGTATTGCGGCGCATTCAAGGCACACAGAGGGAGGGGAGGAGGCGGGAGAGAGGGGAGGGCGCCGGGTGACCGCGGTGGTGGCCGATGGCCATGGGAGGAAGGGACGGCCGGAGGTAGAAGAGGAGCCCGACAGGTGGGGCCTACCTGTCGGCGAGTGAGAGAGAGGGGAGGTAGAGATGGGCCGGCGGACCGTGAAGGCGAGCTAGGCCTGGGCCGAAAAAAAAAGAAAAAAGAGAGAGCTGCTGGGCTGGGCCGAGAGGGGAAGAGGGAAGGGAAAAGGGTTTGGGAGGGGTTTAGGACTTTTTTTTCTTTTCAACACACAACAAACAAAAATCAAATGCAACCAAAATAAATACAACACACATACATATTTATTTATAAAAAACAATCAATTGTGTTTTCTTATACTAAACTTCCTGTGAAGAGAATAAAGTTTGTGCAAATTTTAAAAATTGTGAGAAAATTGTTGTTAATTATTTTTCCTATTAACATCCTGGAATTTGACAATTTCAGGGTGTTACAAATCTACCCCCCTTAAAAGGAATCTCGTCCCAAGATTCGCAAAGGCTAGCAAGAAACAAAGGTTCAGGTAGATAGCATCCAACACTTATTAACTTTAAGGTTGCTTGGCATTACAAAATCTTCTTAAACACACCTCTTTGTTCTTCACAACCCACTAATAATTAAAACACCTCAGGGATACTTAATCTTGTTCCACTTGTAACTGTCCATTCCTTTTCTCGACCATGTTGATTCACCTTCGTAGGATTTTCTTCTCATCTTGATAAAGTGATTTGATTAGAGCTGGGTTAATTCCATGATTTTTTTGTGTGACTATTTCGAATCATTCTTCAAATCCTTTTTTTTCTCCTTTTGATCCAAAAGCTTCTTGGGGCACTGACTTATGAAATGTCCCTCTTTGTCACAATAGAAACATGCTTTTCTTGCTCTAGTATCTTGGCGAATGCATGTTTGACTAGAAGTAAGGGTATTGAGACTTCAATCCTAGGGTTGATTATCATCCTCTTTTGCACACCAACTAGCAAGATGTCCATTTTCTCCACACTTGAGGCAATATAATCCAGCATGACTAGACAAAATCCTCTTACACTTTGTTGGACAATTATTAACATAGTGGCCTTCTTCACCACATCTGAAACACAATCTTTTAATACTTTTGTCCTGGCTTTCTTCACTTGCATGCTTCTTGGGTTGCTTGATTCCATAGGGCTGAAATTCTTTGAAAGTTATACTCCAATCCTCAAGGTTGATAATCTGATTACTATCTTCAACTTGAGCAACTTCTTCTAGGACTGGATCTTGGGTACATGACTTCCTCTTCTTATTGATGTCCAAATGATAACATTGTCTAGCCTCAGCTGTCATTAGGCTAGCTTCTTCTTTGTCCAACGACGGTGGAACAGATGGAATTTGATGGTTATCACCTATAACAAGGTTGGGGTTCTTAGGATTTGGTGCTTGCTCTATAATATACTGATGGATATTAACCATGGTTTGAGCCATTACTTCCAGAGTCTGAGTTTGTGTTGCCATATACTCTAGCATCTTGCGTTCAAATGCTGAGGTTGTAGATGGAATGTCGATGTTTCCTTTGTTGTCTTTATCTTCGTGATTTCCATTGGGACTCGCCATCTGGTTGGGTGATAAAGGTAAGCTCAGAAGAGGTTGGAAATAAACAAATTGAAGAGCAAGGTAAAATTATTGATTTCATATCCATCTTTTCTTGGTTGTTGTGATTGTAATCAAATTTTGGTATAAAGCAGAATAACAGGGGTAACAACTGAAATTGATGATCCTTCTTTTCAACTTCTTTCATGTGTCGATGTCTGCACATGCTTGTAGGTTTCTTGTTGTTGATATTGGTGTTGCTTCTAGACTTTGATCTTCTGACATCCTCCATAGGGTTAAGTAGAAAGAAAGAGGGGAACAAGGAGGTGGGTCGTACAAAAGAAGAACCCAACTAGGCAACTGATGTCATTGTAGGTAGAAGACCCACAATGCACCAACAATCAATACAAAGAACCCACTCAATCAAGGTCATAAAGACAACTATCATCAACCAAACACAGAGCTTCACCAGACAGCACATGATCAAGGGAACGATGCTACACGTTGTTGTTATGGTTAAGGGATCCTCCTAAGCTTGGATTTGATGCTTCTTGAAGAGATGAACTGATAGATTCATTCTTCAGAATTTCAGATGACCGGAGAAGACTTTATGTCAGATGGCACAGATCATAAAAACATTTTGAATGATATTACTTTGGAATAAGAATCAAAGAATAAAAATCCAAAGCAATACAACTAGAGAAGCAAAGAGAGTTTCAATGAGAAGATAGATATATTGAAAAATAAATTGGTGGAGGAGATATGTGTACAAGGATAAGTTAGAGATAAGAATATCAAAAGAGGATTTGAGAAAATAAAAAGATCAAAGAGTGAGAATAATTCTCAGAATGGTCAAGGGAAAGGTAGGAATTGTTTTTAGAGTAGAAACCAACCATTTCTATCTAGGCTTACGTCCTAAAGTCGATATAGCTCTGGTACCACTCTGTCACACCCGATTTTCCAAAGAAAACCAAGTGATAGTTATATGTATGCCAGGATCTAGTTTCATACATATAGTGACATCATAGTGAATAACAGAAACAATATCATGTAAAGAAAAAGAGATTATCAGAGATTTACAACGGAATCCTGGGGAAGCAAAGGCTCCAACTTCACAGGCAAACAAATGGGGGTTGCGTACGCCTAGCACCATCTTTTAGACTTCATACACCATCTTCTTGTTCTTCTTCTGAGCAGCGGTTAGCAAGGATGAGTACACTTATGGTTGGTACTCGACAAGGCCACAAAAGTTAACCAGAAAGCAAATTAATTTCCATCTTTAAGTATATTAATCACGTGAGGGTACAGGCCGCTCTTAACCGTGAGCACGGCTGATCGATCAGTTTTCACTCTGCAGAGGTTGTACACTTTACCCACAGCTCGTGTAAAAGTTCCGAGGAACTTTGAACCCAACCATGTTGTGCTAGCTAGGCACAATACCACACTTCCGAGTTGTGATTGCATAGGGACACTACGAAGCCTTTACAAAGATGTGAAAAGGTCCAACAGCCCGCATAGTTACAATAGCAGAGCGGACCATAACCCTCCCTAGTGGTCAGCACCTTAGCAAAGGCTGCGGCAAAGAGGACCGGGCTATACCCCTTAAACTCTGACCCCCTCTGCTCCTTTCGGATAAGGCTGTCAGTTCGTTCACACATCTAATTAATTGGCAAAGCCAGAGCCATATGGACTGTGGTTGCACTGTTTTCCTGGGTGGTTCTCCATGTTCCAATTAATTCACATAGTATTCTTATTAAAGCATAGGTAGAAGGGTGGTTAGGGTCACTTGCCTTTCTCAACAAAAAGCTACTCTTGCTCTTCTGCTCTTGCTCACTTGATCTTCAAGACTTCTGATCAGCAGCTCGATCTTCTACTCGAAGCAAACATCGGGCACAACATATGCAAAGCAGACAGACAAGAACAACTAAGAACATTACACCAATCAAGAGAGGTTTTAAAAGAGAGCAGGGTTTGGTTCTAGGACCGCAAACGCAAGAAACGCTGAGAACGGAACTATCGAGAGATTTGAATTATATCACACAAGACTATGTGCTTAGCATATTTTAATTCAAAAAGATGCGCATAGGTTATTTCAGAGAAATACCCCATTTATAATTAAGCAAGTTATATTTTTATTAAAAATATGATGTAAAACTTATTCAAATTTTATTTATAAATATTCAAGTATGATTTATGCAAATTAAGCATTTAATTAAAAGAAGCATGTAAAGCATCTAAACGTGTAACTTTATATTTCGAGTTCAACTAGGCAAATTATAATTCAAAACACATTTATATTAATATTAGTCAAATTTAATATTTAATTAATAAAACTCGGTATAGAACCTATATTGCTTTTATTTATAAAGATTGCATAATCATTAATCAATTTAAGTTTGATTATAAAACTGAGGTATATCTCTCATTAGCTTTTAATTGAAAGAAATATTTAATAAGTATTAATCATATTAACTTTCTTATGAAAACACGTGTTGAACTCTAATTAGATTTTAATTAGAAAAGCATGTGTATAAGAGTTTAATCATATTTAAATATTTAAAGAAATTATAAAACAAAGAACATGTTCAACATTGGTCCTAACACGTTCTTTGAGTTGATATGAGCCTAACGCAACTTGAAATGGTCAAAACGGAGCTAAAACGTGAAAATTAGGGGCTAAACAGGGTTTAGAGGCCAAACTGTGAAGAAACTAGGGACTCCAGGGGCTTAACTGCAAAAACCAGGGGCTAAAACCTAAACTTACAAAAGAACTGAGGGGTCTATGCGCAAAAGAACAAGGTTGGACTGCGGGTGGAAGAAACAGAGAAGCTCAGGGGCTTAAACGCGAAAACCTGGACCTAACTGAAAGGATCTTTGGAGGTGGGAGGGCATCGTTGTGATATTAAAGAGATCAGGGGTCTTTTTGCAAAGTGACCATGGCCGGCTGAGTTGACCGTTACGATCGCTGTTCTGACCAGCGGGGCGGGCGGATCCGAGCCGTTGGTCGCTGATCTGGCGGCCACAGAGGCCCGCGAGCGGCTGCCAGCGGCGCCAGGCGGCGGACGGCGGCAAACCCGCCGGAAGATCGCCGGATTTGGCCTCCCGGCCACCAAACTTGACGGGGAAAACACTGAAATGAAGAGGAGAGCAAGAGGCACTCACCCAGCAGCTTGGAGAGGAGGGAGAGGCGCCGGAGGAGGAGATCGTCGGCGGGCAGTGGAGCTCCAGCGGCTCGGTCGGGGCGGTAGCGCTGCGCGGGCGGAGAGGAGAGGAGGAGAGGTGCGGGATGTAGAGGAGCTCGTGGGTGTCTTTTATAGGTAGAGGAGGGGCACGCGGAGGGGCGCGAAGAGGCGGTGGGGAGGAACTCTGGTGGGCCGCCATGAATGCGCCGGTGGTGGAGAGGTTTCGGTGGGGGGGCATTTCGGGAAGGTGACGGGGTGAGGCAGCGGTGTATTGCGGCGCATTCAAGGCACGCAGAGGGAGGGGAGGAGGTGGGAGAGAGGGGAGGGCGCCGGGTGACCGCGGTGGTGGCCGACGGCCATGGAGGAAGGGACGGCCGGGGGTAGAAGAGGAGCCCGACAGGTGGGGCCCACCTGTCGGCGAGTGAGAGAGAGGGGAGGTAGAGATGGGCCGGCGGACCGTGAAGGCGAGCTGGGCCTGCACCGAAAAAAAAGAAAAAAGAGAGAGCTACTGGGCTGGGCCGAGAGGGGAAGAGGGAAGGGAAAAGGGTTTGGGAGGGGTTTAGGACTTTTTTTCTTTTTTTCTTTTCAACACACAACAAACAAAATTCAAATGCAACCAAAATAAATACAACACACATACATATTTATTTATAAAAAAACAATCAATTGCTTTTTCTTATACTAAATTTCCTATGAATAGAATAAAGTTTGGGCAAATTTTAAAAATTGTGAGAAAATTGTTGTTAATTATTTTTCCTATTAACATCCTGGAATTTGAAAATTTCAGGGTGTTACAGAGGTTGAAGTAGAAGACGCTGCAAACAAGGCCGTAGAGAGCCTTGCCTTCGAAGATGAGGATTAGTAGACATGTCTTGTAAATAGGTTAGCTTTTGTTGCTCTTGTTGGCCAGAGCACAACAATCTCTGTGCTGTGTATAAAAAATATCAAATGAAGCCATCTTTATCATGCAAAATCTTTTACTTATTCGAACTTGACAGCTCGGAAGCACTTGTGTTTTCAACTCACTAACCACTACTCACGGAGAGGACGGCTTATCGATCATATAGCTCAGCGGGGAGACTTACACATGATTGACGCATGAGAGGAGTCAAGGACTTATGTTTGGCAACCTCACAATCAAGGTCGAACAAGCAAGAGACGAGCAATCCAATGGTGGAAAGATGATCCTCAGGTCGAGTGACCCTTCAGTTGGCAAGGCCAAGCCCCCGAGCATGTCGAGGGGGAGGAAAACACATTACCCTCAGGTCTAACGACCTAGTAGTTGGCAAGACCAAGCCCCCGAGCATGTCGAGGTGGAGGGAAAATAACACAACAGAGAGAGAAGGACAACAAATTCAAATGTCAACAGAAATCTGTCTAAAAACTATTCTTCATTGAACTAAAATTAATAATAGTAAAGAGTACATATCTTAGTATTATACATATTCTACGAATAGAATCGTCGAAGGTGCTCCACATTCCAGGGGTTTGGAACCCCTTGACAGTCGCCCCACTAAAGGCAATAGGTCGATGGGTTGATGACTTCTATGACGATGAAAGGGCCCTCCCATGGGGTAGAAAGCTTGTGCATCCCGTCGGTCTTTTGGATCCTTCGCAGGACCAGGTCGCCAACGTTGAAGGAGCACTCCTTGACGTTGCGATCATGATAGCGGCGTAGCTGCTGGTCGTGGCGTGTCTGCCGCATTACGACCGCCACTCTATTTTCTTCAAGGCTGTCGAGGTCGACTCGACGCGTCTGCTCTGCTTCGCCTTCATTGTAGTGTTGGATGCGAGGTGCACCAAACACCACATCGGTGGGGAGGACGGCCTCCAAGCCGTAGACCAAGAAGAAGGGTGAGAAACCTGTGACTCAGCTGACCTGACTCTTGAGACCCCAAATCACATGTGGAAGTTCTGCTAGCCAACGGGTAGCATAATTGGAGGCATCATCGAAGATGCGATCTTTCAGAGCTTGTAGAACCATGCCGTTGGCACGCTCGACCTGACCGTTGCACCTTGGGTGGGCAACTGATGAGTAGTACACATCGATCATACTATCCTGGCAAAAATCCCAGAACGTAGAGTCGGTGAAGGCTGTCCCAAGATCAGTGATGATCCTATTGGGCACACTGAAGTGATATGTGATATCCTTGATGAATTTCGCCACCTCCTCCGATGTGACCTTGGTAACAGGTCGAACTTGATGAGGACATCCTCCACTATTACCCATTGGCAAAGACGCAACAAATGGGCCACCGAGTGGCCCAAGTTGTAGTCGGACGACGACCGTGTGAGCCTCATTATCCCACCTTGCTTAGCTTGGGAGGAGGAAGCCACCTTAAAAGGGAGAGCCACCCTTCCCCTATCGGACTAGTCTTTTGGGGTGATTGGGCCTTTCCCCGAAGGGGCACCGTTGAGTTGCGGTTCAGCGATTGCATTGGCGCTTCGGGCTTGCTCGTCGTAGTCGGATCGTGAGGGTCGGAACCTCGGGTGTGCGAATGCAAAACTGAGTAATCGGTGCATCAGGCTTGCCATAATCCAATCCTACCTGGGCCGGACTCATCAGAACTTCAATCCACTTGGTGAATTTGTCCATAGCAACAATGATGTGCTTGTAGCCACTAGAGGCGGTCTTGAACGGACCTATGGAGTCCAAACCCCACATGGAAAATGGCCAGGACGGGGGAATCGTACGCAGGACCTGAGTAGGGTGGTGCTATTGCTTGGCAAAGAATTTGCATCCTTTGCACCTCTTGATGAGGTCTTTGGTGTCGCTCATGGCCGTGGGCCAGTAGAAGCTAGATCGGTATACCTTGCCGACCAGATTGGCAGAGGTTGTGTGACAGCCGCACTCACGGCCGTGGATCTCAGCAAAGAGCTGGACACCCTCTGATCGCAAGATGCACTTCATCAGCACACCAGTAGAGGCTACTTTGCGGTATAGCTCTTCTGCAATCACAACGTAGTTAGCACTACGCCGCGTGATTTGCTCTCATTTTGGCTTATCATCTGGCACCAGTTGGTGGACCATGTAGTCTAAGAAAGGTTGGCGCCAATCATCTTCTGCATCTGCCATGAGCACATCTCGGGGAGGTGCAGGCACTAGGTCTGGCTGTTCTGGGGCCGGGTTGTTCGGGTCCAGGATCTTCATCGATGGATTGCACAGGCCTTGGATGAACACACCGGCCGGAACCAGTGCTCACTTAGAGCCCATCTTATTGAGGACATCTGCAACAACATTGTTGTTGCGAGGAACATGGTGGAACTCTACTCCCTCAAAGTGGCCTTCGAGTTTTCGAATCTCGACGCAGTAGGTGTCCATTGTGTCCTTGACGTAATCCCAGTTCTTGTTGACCTTCTCGATGACGACCTTGGAGTCGCCATAAGCAATCATTCGCTTGATGCCTAGAGACACCGTGATACAAAGCCCATCGATGAGAGCTTCGTACTCCGCTCCATTGTTGGA
Organism: Cenchrus fungigraminus; assembly: GCA_036936925.1. Classification (NCBI taxonomy): domain Eukaryota; kingdom Viridiplantae; phylum Streptophyta; class Magnoliopsida; order Poales; family Poaceae; genus Cenchrus; species Cenchrus fungigraminus. The sequence continues at coordinate 63,568,523 of CM072779.1, forward strand.
GGCCTTGTAGCATGTACTTGAGCTAGTCACCCTTAGGAGTGATGAGCAACACACCGGCTCCAGTGCCCTCAATGTTGAGTGTGCCGTCGAAGTACATGATCCAATGTTCAGGTTGTTCTGTAGACGGAAGGATCTGGAGTTCGGTCCACTCTGACACAAAGGCTGCGAGGATCTGAGATTTAATAGACTGCCTGGAGCAGAATTCAAGGTCGAACTCGCCGAGCTTGATAGACCACTTGACGATGCGACCGTTGGCGTCTCGGTTGCGAAGACTCTCCCATAGCAGGAAGGATGAAGGCACTTTGATGGAGTGAGCTTGAAAGTAGTGTCGGAGCTTCCGCGATGTGATCAAAAGTGCATAGAGCAACTTTTGAGGCTGTGAGTACCGTGTTTTAGTGTCAGCCAGGACCTCGCTCATGTAGTACACAGGTTGTTGGACAGGATAGGCCTGCCCATCTTCTTCTCATTCTGCGATGAGGACGGTTCAGACCACATTAGTGGTGGCTGAGATGTAGAGGAGGAGTGTTTCCTTCGCCTTTGGAGGCGTCATGATCGGAGGAGAGGTGAGAGACTCCTTGAGCTCGTCGAAGGATTGCTGAGCTTCGTCGTCTGACACGAACTTATCTGCCTTCTTCAATAGCTTGAAGAAAGGCAGACCTTTTTCCCCGAGCTTGCTGATGAAATGACCTAAAGCCGCCATCATGCCGGTGAGCTTCATGACGTCCTTCTTTGCAAGATGGTCTGGCCATGTTGCGTATAGCGTCGATATTGACAGGGTTGGCTTCAATGCCTTGGTGCCCAACAATGAAGCCCAGGAGCAACCCAGAGGGGACACCGAAGACACACTTGGTCGGGTTGAGCTTCCATTGGTAGGCGCAAATGTTGGTGAAAGTATCCACGAGGTCGGCGACGAAGTTCTCCTCGTTCTCGGTTTTGACGACCACATCATCAACATAGGCTTCCACGGTTTGATGGAGCTAAGACTCCAAACACTTTTGGATCGCCTTCTGGTACGTGGCACCAGCGTTTTTCAAGCCAAAGGTCATGACCTTATAGCAGGAGATGCCGTTGGGCGTTATGAATGCCGTCTTGTCCTAGTCGTTAGGATTAAGAGGTATCTGGTGATAGCCTAAATAGCAGTTGAGGAAGCACAACAGGGTGCTGCCAGCCGTGGAGTCCACGACTTGGTCGATGCACGGAAGAGGGAAAGGATCCTTGGGGCAATGCTTGTTGAGGTTGGTGTAATCGATACACATTCTTAATCCACTAGTCTTCTTAGGTACAAGCACCGGGTTGGCTAACCATACCGGGTGTTTACATTCACGAATGAATCCTGCAGCTAAGAGCTTGCACACTTCTACCCCTATGGCCTCCCTTCGATCTTTCGCAAAGTGATGAAGCTTCTGCTTGACAGGTCTTGTCGTCTTACTTACATCTAGGGAGTGCTCAGCCAAACTCCGCGGGACACCATGCATATCGGATGGACTCTATGCGAATATGTCAGCGTTGTCCTGGAGGAAAATGGTGAGCACGTATTCCTATTTCGGGTCCAGGTTGGCCCCGATGGTGACTTCCTTCAATACGTCGGGGCAGGCCGAGGCAAACTTTCTTCACTGCGGGACTGGCGTCCAAGGCAGTTGGGGTGCGCTATTGCTCGGGCACTGTGAGCGTGGTAACGTCAACCTTGGCGGCCTCAGCGACCATGATCGAAGTAGCAGCAGCATAGGTAGATGTCGAGGCGTGGTTGAGAGTCTCGTCCTCGCATCTGTAGGAGACCATGATGTCCCCGTAGACAGAAAGGATTCTGTTCGCCGCTGACATCTTCATGATGAGGTACGTGTGATGTGGGATGGCCATGAACCGAGCCAGCATCGGAAGACCTAGGATGGCATGGTAGGAGGAGCGGAAGTCTACGACCTCGAACGTAAGCCACTAAGTGCGGTAGTTAGCTTCAGTGCCGAAGGTGACCAGGAGGCAAACACACCCCAGGGGGTATGCTACCTTGCCGGGCCCGACCCCATAGAAGGGCTCATCGCAGGTTGTCACCTTGCTGAAGTGGACCCAATGATCTTCCCTGGAGAAGGTTATGGGTAACTCTGACCACCTCAGAGGTTGCTGAGTCTCTGTGTTGACAAGCCTGATCTCTCGCGCTCTGGCGCGTTGTTGCCTGTTGCTTTGAGCAGCCCTGCGACCTCCGATGATGAAGTTAATCACCCTGTTGGCTGCCTGGAAGGCACCATTAGGGTTGCCACTCGGAGGTGGTGGAGGAGTCCATTCCTTGCGCCGGTCACCGTCATTGCGACGGTCGTTGGTGCGGTCATCTCTGTGGTCGTCGCGACGATAATCACGGTGATCGTCACGGCGGTCATCATGGTGATCTCTGTCATCGCGGCGATCATCACGGTGATAAGGTCGCCTGTCTCGTGCCTCACGCCAATTAGGTCGGCGGTACTGGTTGCCGTAGCGTCAGTTGTTGTTGTACCAGTTGTCACCGTTGTTGGTCTACTTTGCCGGCTTGGGCTCTTCTGGTACGTCGAGAGTGCGCTTTAGCTCTACGCAATCGCGCATAGAGTGTTTTGCCCCATGGTGGAACAGGCAGATGTCGTCAAGAGTCGATTGGAACTCGTTGCGCATGAAGCTGGAGTTGGCCATGAAGACCTCATTAGAGAACTTGCGTGACTTTCCAGCAGCGTCAGAGGCCAAGGCCCCGGACATCTTGTCGGTTCTGATCCCCTTGAAGTCTTGCACAATTGTGTCTTGGGTATCCACGAGCTTGTCAACATACGCCATGAGGTCGGCGATGGTCTTGTCTCCGGCCTCATGGATCTTCCCGAAGAGCTTGATGTTGGTGACACCTTTCTTGTACGCGTCGATAACGTCGTCATTTTTGACACCAACGAGCTCGTTGCGGTTCTCAAAGAACCGATTGGTGTAGTCCCGGAGGGTTTCACCAGTCTTCATGGTCACCCTTGCGAGGTGATGCGTGTTGCCAGGACGGTTATAGGTCGCCTGGTAGTTCGTAGTGAATAGCTGTGACAGACTTGCCCATGAGGAGATGGATTCTTCAGGTAGATTATTAAGCCATAGAAGTGGCGCTCTGCCCATCGCCAAGGGGAAGTAGCCCGCCATGTGGTCTTCATTGCCTTCTACTGCCTGAGTAGCTATGGAGTACATCTTGAGCCAAATATTTAGGTCGGAGCGACCGTCATATTTCTTATTTTGGGCTTGAATTCCTTGGAATAGCGCATGGTCCGGAGACGTCGTGAGAAGGCCGCGAAGTTGTTGACATTGCTAGAGCCTGGTTGGTCTACAGTACGGGGTCCCTCGGGGACGACGTACAGGTCATCAGGCGAGCCATTGACTTGGTCGTAGTTGGCACGGTGTTCTAGCTCTGCGTCGTGCATCGCTCGGAGGTTAGTTGAGTGGATTGTTGGCATTAAGGGGGTCCGGGGGACCATTAATGGGGTCGTAGTTTTCACGGTGCTGGATCTCGTGCTCGTCTCACCATGGCTGTTGCTGGTTGGCTACAGGAGCCTGTGCGACCTGGGGCGGCACGTTTCCTGCAGCTTGAGGCCTTGCGTTGGGATTTGGTTGCTGCACCACCTCATTCTCGCCACGTCCCTCTTCAGCCACAGGCTGTTGAGGAGCTTGGCTAGTGTTGTTGTTGTTTTGTGTCGTACCGACCTACTCCTTGAGTGTTGAGTCCGCGTCGACCTACTGTAGCCTTGGCACCATTCCTCCACTTGGGCCGTGGCGACCCAAATCTTGGTGATAGCTCGCTGTATCTCCAGGGTATCGGCCATTAACTGGATCTCCGCCAGGGCAGCCCCCAAGTTGGCTTGGGGGGAGTTGAACACTTCATGGCCAGCTTCTTCAAAGTCACTCCGGAGGTCGCGTGCGCACATGCGATGTCATGGTGGTGGCATCTGTTGTTGCTGTTGCTGCTGGGCTACGACCTGACCCGCAGGGGTGGGCCATTGCTGTTGTTCTGGGCATTGACTTGAGGCGCTGCACCACCATCCGCCGCAGCACTGACCTGAGCAACCGCATTGGCCTAATTGAGTTCCGCCTGGCAGCGTTGAGCTCACCCAGTGTTTTCAGCTTCACGTTGTGATGTGAACCCGCTAGGGTTGTGGTCGATCTTTCGATGAGAGGCGTGAGGGATAACTCAATTGGAGGAGATGACGTTCACGGCCTGACTACAACCTTTCCAAGGATGTGCCTTAGCAATGGATACACCACCTCCTATGGCTGTGCTAGGGTTGTGGTCAATCTTTCGATGAGAGGCGTGAGGGATAACTCAATTGGAGGAGACGACGTTCACGGCCTAACTACAACCTTTCGAAGGATGTGCCTTAGCAATCGATACACCACCTCCTATGGCTGCAGCGATCTTGTGGAGCGCGTCAACCGCCACTAGGGCACCCGTTCCTGCAAGCAATCGAAGAACAAGCAAGAACAAGTATAACAAGCAACTCAATTGCAAATGTGGAGATGGAAACCAATCTGATATCACAAAGTTGGGGTTCCGAATCAGGTAGAACAGGTGGTCTAGCCGACACACACGTCTACAAAGAAGTAGCAATGGCTAAACTTACAACGAAACAAAACCCAATCTGTTTGTGACGGCTAAGAGGGTATATGAGAGGGTATGGGCATGAGCAGGACCTGGTGGGAGTCGTGCTCCAACCCTAGGACGCGCCCCTATGGGCTCCGACATGAGACACTGGCCAACGAGCCAAAATCGGGCAACGCAGCACCTTGACAGATTCTGGACGTCCACTTGTTTCGACGATTTCTGTCGAGTCATATATTATTTTGATATGAAACCGGTGCCATTGGAAGCTCTATGAAATTATCATTCCAACCATATAAAGAACGTCCAAAACGGAGTCTGTATGAGGTCGTGGCGTCCATTGCAAGTTGGCCCAGTCATGCAGTCTGAATCCAGTGCCCAACACGTGTTGGCCTTGATCTCTATACATCTTTGGGCCAAAAGTGTTGTGGTGGCCTGGTGGAGGACGTGGGAAACACTTGGACTGGTCCCCAATCAACTTTTTTGGTCCTCCATGCTTGCCATGTACGATTAACACTCTTTTTCATCCACGTTAGTATTTCTGAAAAATGACAAGCATACATCATGGTGCAGCAACAATTCATCAAATATACCAAATACAATGATGATAAAGAATTGGTTCACCTTAGAATCAAAACTTGCTATTATGGTCGTATCCGAGCCGGTGATGTCCTCGTCACGTTGTATGCGTCGAGCATCGGTTTCAACAGCTGGGGCGGTTACATCCGTGGAGACCACAAGGGTTTCGCGATCTGGGAAGCCGCGATGTGCCCAAACCTCATGGCCGTAGGTGTTGGGCGTGAGGATGACACAGGCGAAGTGGAACTCGCCACAGTCTGTAGATTGCACGGGAAGATGGGTTGGGCGACTCGGGGTCGCTGCAGGAGGCGTAGGTTGTTGAAGCTTCTTCAAAGCACGGCCCTGACGGGCAGCGTGCTTGGCTTTCTTGTGGAGAGGGCAAGGATCGTCTGGGAGGTCCCTGCGATGCCCGCAAGCCAAAGCCTGGGGGTTGGTCGAGTCCGACCCAGATTGGATCTGGATCTGCTTCCTTGCGTGGTCGGAGACCACATGGACTGTGTTCCGCAGGCCGAAGGGCATGCGGGTTGGAGTTGCCTTCTATTTGCTAGAGCGCTGGACGCTTTCGCAAATCTTGATTGTGTCCGCAAGCATGGTTGTGACAGGATCGAACCCCGCGACGAGATCGCGAGGTGTGGGTGGGTGGGTTTCTGTCAGCGAGTCGGATTTGACCTACTGAACAGGTTTGACTGTGGCGTTGTCGAGGACGACTTGGCCGGCGGGGATCCCGATAGCACGGAGCCAAAGCTGATGTCGACCGGGTTGGCGAGGAAGTCCGCCATGCTGGCGGGGAAGATGACGCCGTTGAACGAAGCCATCGAAGTCGCACAGAGAACTCTGGATCTGCCCCTACCTGGCGCGCCAACTGACAGAGGTTTAGATCTGCACAGCCCAGAGGGGGGTTAACCCCGATGGTTTAGATTCGGATGGGGGCGATCTAGAGCTAAGGACTTGATGGTTATGTGAGAGCACACGGAACACGGCGAGTTTATACTGGTTCAGGCCTTCGAAGAGTAAAACCCTACGTCCAGTTGTTGGTGTCGATTGCTTGAGGATTGATTGGTGCGTACAATGAGCGATGCCCTGCCCGCCTTATATTGGCCAGCGGACAAGGTCGGTCGCCCAGAGTCCTAGTCGGTTAGGACCAGGAGACCTAAATCTAGTTGATTACAACTATTTCCATATTCCTCAGACTGCCTGTCGGATCCGCCGCCATCTTGTCGTGCACTCCAACTCTTGTACTCGTTCTGGATAAGGTCTTCAGGAGGTCGTCTAGGCCACAGATCAGGTCTGTTGGGCCCACTACCAGGTCGGTAGGTCTTCTGGTAGGCCGAACCCACTTGTCGGGGACGGCCATGAGCCTGGTCGGTGGGGACCTAGGGGTACCCATGTCCCACACAAATTAATACCAACATTGAAGGTAAACTCATGGCTAGGTTGACAGAAATCGACCGCCAACATCCCCCCATGCTTAAATCTTGCATCAATGTTGCCTTTCAATGTTCATACCAAGCACTTGATCATACATGAGAAAGCATAATGCTCTCTAAATTTATATTTGTGAAAGTTCCATAATGTAACTAGCTTTTATCTTATGGAGTGTAGATATCATTTAAGCTCTTTCCACAAGTAATTAATCATGCTCTCAAATTTTAAACAAATCTTAGAAATTTTGAAAATAAATAACGGGATGAAGAAAAATTGCTTTACCAAGATAAAAAATAATCTTCTTGCATCTTGCTCATGAACTCTCATCTCATATTGTCTCTCAAGCCTACTTGTTCTACTCCTTTCTCCTCTCAAAATATTTAGTGGAAGGCTTTATATGGTGCTATGGGAAAGTTTAGTCCTACCGAGACATTATAGTCGGGATATTATCAAAACAAGACAAGCTTCTCATGGTCTTACCGAGACTCGTCAAAAAGGTCATTAGAAAAATAATGTTCCAAGGAGGAGGGAGAGATGAACACACACTTTTTTGAGATAGGTGGACATGTGCAAATGGCAAAGAGTGATCCCGAGGCACAAACGAAGTCCTTGTTATCGAATTGCACATGGTTGGAAAGATGAGTATGGGTCTTGATCTTGAATCCTTTTGAAAACTCAAATGTACCAAATGTTGCTAGAGAACGAGAGAGCTTTATTTTTTTTTCTTTCTTTTTCTCATCATACCTTTTCTTCTTTATCATTTTTTCTTCTCTCTTTTTTTCTATATTACTCCCCTTGAACTCTAGACTACACTAGCACTTCCTTGGCAACCCCCCCCCCATGGATAGACGTTTGCTCATCCTCGAGCAAAAGAGGTGATGATTGTGCCAAGGTAGATATTGAAATTCTCGTATTTTCTTGAAGAGAGATACTTAAAATCTTCTAGGGATCCTTATGGAGGTCTCCCAAAATCTTGCTCCACTTGACGACACCTTTCTTGTAATCTTTCTCGAAATATTTATCCATACTCAAAATTTTGGGTCGTGGTCAAGGAGGTAAACACAAAAAGATATTTTTGGGTTTGTGGGTGGATATCCAGCGAGGTTTGCGAAATTCCCATTGTGGAAACTCACAATGCACAGGTAGAAAAAGGCTAGCATAAAGATAGGTACGCAAAAACGGAATGATCAACTTCTTAGTCTCAAGCTAGAGAAATCAAGCCTTGAACCAATGCACCCAAAAATAAATCTTGTATACTAAGGTTTGTGCACTCAAATAAATATAAGGCTTTGGATATGTAGAGCAACATGCAAGCGGTACTAAACACAAGGTTAGCATAACTATTAAGAACAAAAATAAATGACCTTCGATTCATTCAAAATTGAGAGCAACGAAAAATACTATGGGTCAAAAGGTATCATAACCTCCATAAAAGATTAGGCTAGTGTTAATTAAATTCTCAGATCATATTTAAAGAGAGCACTAGCTTAATCATATATAAATCAAGCATAAGAATGAGCAAAGCGGCAACAATCATCACATATCAACATGGTACAATTTTCCATCCATATTAAAGATCATAAAAACAATGGTGAAACTTATTCATGGTGATCGAAAACAAAAACTACTACTACCACACACATGCTGAAAATAAATAAAGCAAGAAAATGCTCGCATACATAAACACACACAAGCTGAAAAATAAAGAAAAGGAAAAGGAAAAATCAAACCACACTTAAAAGCATTATTCCTTCCTCCTTTCTTCATTCTTCATCCGATCGCTCATCCTCCGGCGGTTGACTCTCGTTATATCCTTGCTCATAGTATGGTTGCATGGGCCCTCCATGAAATTAATCTGGTGGCACAATTTGAAGGCATCCTAGTTGATGGGCGATCCCCGCCGTTCCTTCTTGCCAGTGGTTGACATGTGTCCGGATGCTTTCAGCATCTTGCACATTTCTTTGCACATATGCCCTAATGATGGCAGCACATTGTTGGGGTTTAGGCATGCTTGCATATGGTGCCACGAATGCTGCATTAGGTACCACAAAGGTCGGAGGATAATATGGTGGAGGTGGTGGTGGCATGGCTGCACCACTCCCCCATGCCTGCGTTGGCACACTTCCGTAGTATGGCGGCGGCATAGGAATTCCTCCATATGGTTGATGATATGCAGCCCCTCCTTGATCTTGGGCTGCGGAGTATGATCCCTCTTCTACAATTCTTCCTCTATTATTTTTCTTGGCCGGCACAAGAAGTCCTTCTTCCAACCAATTTTCTCTTCCTTCAATGAATAATGTTAGCCTCTTGGGAAGAGGAACATTAAACTTGGCCACCTTGTAACCTCTCCTCTCATCTCCACTTATATATTTCCCTTGCTTCATATACTCGATTCCTAAAGAAGTCCCAGCAAGGAGGAGTTTTGGGTTTCTTGAAATCATCGACCTTAATGAAATAGCTATCATAGAGAGATAGCATCCCGGACCAATATCATTGGTTCCCGAAGTTGCTTCACAACACCACCGACTAATCATGATATAGGAAGGTCAATAGCTTGCCTAGCAATCATTCCCGAGAAAAGCCAATTCAATTCCATATCAGTGATTTTTGTTTCTCTCATCCTTCCCAAGATTCTCTTGCTCATCCATGAGTGAAACACCCTAATGATAGGATTCCGGATGTTATTCCTTTTCCGGTTGTCTTCTCCCGAAATCATTCCCCAAAATCCTTCTAGCACATTATCTTGGACGTCCACTTGTTCCAGGGCTTCCTTCTAGAACCCGGGCAGCTCTCTAATATACTCATAGGGAACTAGTTGCTCTCCATCTTTAAGCCGAAATGAGAGGGATGGCACCCCTTCATCAATGACCGGTGCCATCGTCATAAGAATTTCCAAGGCGTGCTCCTTGTGAGCGCTCACCACAATTCCATCGGAGAAATGCACCCAACCAAGGTGACTCAACATTTGATAAATGTCCAAGGTGCTTGGAGGGCATTGTCATCGAAGTCAACATTCGGCACAAGCCTCCTCTCAAGACGAACAAGCCTCTCCTCGTCCTCCGTCATCTTCATGATAAAACCAAACTTGGAACACTCCAGAGTGTATGGTAGTGGAGCGGATGAATGAGTCGAACGTCGAGGTTGAACGGGTGGCTCCTCCGTGTGTCCTTGCGGTTCGGTGTACCGCATGGACAAGCTTCGTGTACCCCTTATGCCACTAAGGAGCATCGTGTCGCTCCTCGGTGGTGCCACGTCCTCCTCCATGCTTCGCGGGGACTCTGAGATAGAGTGCCTCTGCGAAGAGCTTGTCGATGGCACCTTCGATGACAACGACCGTGTATTCCTTCCAAGAACGACGTTCATGGCCTTCCTCATTGTACCTTGCTGCACAAATTCACAAACAACTCTCCCGGGGGTTTCTTGCTGGTAGAAAAATGCACAAAGGAAGTATATGGAAGGGCAAGCATTGTAACAAAATTTTCAAGATTTTTGGACTTAGGATTGAAGGTTGAAATTTTCTGGGTGGTTCGTGAGGTCTCTAGACTATGAACTCTAGAGCATGATCTTGCAAATGAGTGGGAAGCTTACATGAGGAAGATGGACGCCGGGGGGCGAATAAATAGGGCAGGCCGGCCAGCCTAGGCCGACCGGCCTGAGGTCCTTCCTCCCTGCTTTGCCTCCAATTTTCTCCCACTTGCTCTTTGTTTCATCATCGCCCTGTGTCCTCGTGCTCCACTCGGTTCCACCGCCCAAACACTCTCGGCCACTCCTTTGTTTTGAATGATGAAGATCAATGACTCCCTCCTTTACTTTGTGTCACTTCTTGTCCACCCTGCTTCATGTGCTTCCACTTATTTCCGGCAAAACAAAGCCATTGCTGCGCCCCATGCTTGTCCTTTGCATGTGCCCAAGATGTTTTGATGATAAGTCGTTCTAGTGATGCATCATGGAGCACTAGGTGTTAAATCAAGCTCAAAACCTTCCCTTAAACATGTTTAGATGCTAATTACTCCTCTAATTTCGAAAATTCAAAATTAACTCAGAGCTAGCAATGAGTTCAAATATATTCTTATAGGAGTTTTTAGGCATCAAAAACATTTGTAAGTCGAAATTTTCCGATTACATTGATTTTGGTTACACCGGGATCATTTGCTTTCATTAATTGATAACAAGCTCCTCCGGCTTGACCGTGGGGGTATGGGTTTAGGTTCTAATTTTTGCCAAACATGAGGGAGATGTTTTGAATAAATAAAATAAATAAGGCTTGGAAAAATTCTAATTCTAGAGAAACTGGTGGATATCAAGTTAAATGAAACCAAAAATCAAATTTCCTAGGTTCACGCGAGTCCTACCATGCATCAAAGATTAAAAATCATTAAGGAACAACACGAGGCTCTACTCATGTGTTTTTAACATGTAAAACAAGCCAACATTAACATCATGAAGAGGATGAAAGGCTTAGATAGGTTCTGAATTTTTGGTACTAGTTTCTCGATAAGAGGCAAATAAAACATAGGATGGCTCATGTCATTAGTTTATGATCAAATAAAATCCAAATAAAACAACTGAGCAATTTAAATGTCTCAAAAATAAGTTCAACCACTTAAGAGTTTATACCATGTATTGTGTAGCAAATTCTATGACCAACTTACTTGAAATTTGGAAATCTTCTGGGTTGCCCTCCCGGTAGCTTTATTCTTGATCGGGTTGTCCTCCCGGTAGCTTATTCTTGGCTCGACGAACAGGTTTCCTCCCGCCTAGCGCTTTATTTATAGTCCATAGCTAGACTTCTTCTCTTCTTCACGTCAGATCAACGCATAATGTCTTCTCGAACGTGAATGAGCCAATAGAACATGGGATGGTCGGACATCCGGGGTCTCTTTGCTTCTCAGGTCCTTGATTTGCAATGGCGGCACTACATTGTTCGGACATCTTGATGTAATCCGCCCTGAGTGTTGCCATCTCATACTTGTTCACAAGTATATCTTTGAAGTAGCGAGAGTATGTAGGAACTTGGAGAGCGTCCAATAGCGGCATGTTGATGCTTAACCTGCGCAACACTTCCACAAACTTTTCAAAATGATTATCAAGTTTACCTCGAAAGTAGTGTGGCTTTAGTGGAGGCATCTTCGTGTCATCACTTGGCATCTCGAACTCCGGCTCTTCGGTAGCGATCTTCAGAATAGTAGTCACCTTCTCTTTAGTGTGATCCTCCGCCTCGGTGGTTGGCTTAGGCTTCCTTGCTCCGGCTGAATATTCAGGATCATTCGTCTCCTTTCCCTAGTGAGTTTGAATAGCCTTTGCCATCTCGTGACCTTGGGGTTGTCCCGGTAATCTCCCTTCATTAGCGGTTAGGCGCCTGGCAAGTTGTCTCACTTGCGTTTCGGGCATCTTCATCATGTTGAGCACTTGATGGTTGGAGCTTCCAACCTCTGTCACCTTGCCATCTATATTCTCCAATACTTTGTCCATGGCCTTGAACTTAGCGATGGTGTCCTTGTTGATCTTAGCTTGCTCGTCCAAGAAATCCTTCAATTGTATACGAAGAGGAACCGAGTTTTGAATGGACAAACTTGCATTGAATTGAGGTCTACCTTGCCCGTAGCGGAAGTTTGGCAAATCTCCTTTCCTCATGTAGTCAAGCACCTTTGCTTCCTCCGGACAATCTCTTTGGACATGGCCGTACTCCCCACACTCTTCACATGTGGATCTTGCTTCAGCGGCCTTTAGGTCTTGGGCTGCTTTCTTTTGTACCTCCGTCTTTTCCAACCTCGTCATGAGTGAGTCAATTTTTCATTCTAGAAGTTCCTCCTTTTCAACCTGCAAAACACCTTTAACATTGCTCGTGGGTTGAAATGGAAGTAAGCGTCTGGATGACGCCCATATGTCATTATATGCAACCTTCTTGAAAAGAGTGAATGCTTCGGTCGGAGTAAGCTCGATGATGGATCCTCCCACCGATGCATCAATTACGGTCCTCGATGCTAAATTGAGCCCTTGATAGAACTTTTGAACAAGGTCCTCCTTCGGGAACTTGTGATGTCGCACTGCTCGGGTATATTCGTTCAAACGCTCAAAAGCTTCCTCTATCATCTCCGTTGGAAATTGAGCAAATGTAGCAATCCTGTTACGCAAGCTTTGAGTCTTACCCGGTGAATAACACTCCTTCATGAAAGCTCTCATCAATGCTTCCCAATTTTGCACCGTCTTCGCGTGGTAAAGTGTAGAACCATTGCAAGGCTTTTCCAAGTAGCGAGAATGGAAAAAGCCTCACCCTCATTTGATTTTGATCCAGCCCTTCCATTGTGAATGTTTGACAAAGTTGGACAAACGCTTGAATGTGAAGGATAGGATCCTCTTTACCGGTGAAAGGTGAATGTCGCACCATGCAGATGGTTGAAGTCTTAATCTTGAACGGTCTTCCGATGTCATCTAGGTTGAGGATGGGTAAATCAACAAGCTCCGGAATGCATAGCTCCCCGATCTTCCGCTCCGGTTGTGCCATTGGTGGCGGTTGGGGTTGATTTTCCTTCGAACTTGGAGGTGGTGATTCCTTCAGAGATTCCGACGATCCTTCGGCCTCGGCTTTTGGATCTACAATCCCTAGCTTCCTAGCTTGTGGTTCACATCTCCTTTGCTTGTAAAGTTTTTATGGATCATCCACAAAAGTTTTCAGTTTGTTGGAGAGGTAGCCGTCCATCTCCTATTAGGGTTAGCAATATACAAAGATCTAAAGAAAGGAAAACTATAAACAAAAGGTTAGTCAAAAACTAGATTAGAATGATTTTTGAGGAGGATCAAAGTTTAAGTAGATGCAAAAGAAAATCAAACAAAAAACTGAAAATACTTACAAACAAGATACTAGATCGGATCTTGATTACTTGTTCCCTGGGAACAGTGCCAGAAAAAGGGGCTTGTTGATAGTTCAATAACACGCCAAGGTTCACTGCAAGCTTACGGAACATGTAGTACCTTTTTCCCTCGAGTATTACCCAAGGTTATCGAATCCTTGGAACATGTGCAACACAAGATTCAATCTAATAACCAAGAAAACACTTTCATCTTGAAGGGTTTCAAATGCATCTAATCTACTAAACACGAGAGGTAGCGAGAGAAAGCGTAGAGATAACTGATCTAGAGAGCCTAGATCATGCTTATGTTGTAGCTCTGAGAAAGATAGATGAAGAAAACCATGTGAATCTCGTAAAAAGTATCTTTAAATCTTGACGTTCGGTCAAACCACCTAAGTCGCCCGCCGTACTTGGTGTCGACATCCTGTCATGATGTCCCCCTTTCTTCACGGTCGAATCTTAGAGCATGCTCACAAGGAACATGTTGAACCACTTGTAGATTCGGTATGCACCTCTAGCCACTGCGGCTACAAGAACACCCCGTGCAATCTATCTCGAGAATAGATTGAAGAAGAAGCAAACCCAAGCGAGAACAAAATCATAGAAGAAGGCAATTGATCGCTAGAAATCAGATTCACAAAAGACTTCACCATGAATGTTTACATGAATAAGATCACCACTGAGATCCTACCTCGATCTTGATCCTAGCTCTGGAACTCTGACGTGGTCTTTCTTGCAAGGTTCCCACACCGGCTAGGGTAGCCCAAGACAACTAGCATGACCCTCCTCTCCGAGATGGTGTCCCTCTAGCTTCTCTTCTCCTCGGCGGCGAATGACGAATGGCTTGATGTGTGGCTCTTCATATGGGGACTATAAATAGGATGAGGGGGTGCTAGGTCAAAGGGGGTGCGCGAACCGGGCTCGAAGTGGGCTGGGCCGGCCGGCATGGGCCTAGTGCGGCCTAGTTCGCCCTCGGTTTTCTTCTTGAAGCTTCTCGCGTCTTCTTGAGTTTTTGCCGAACTGCATGTGGGTCCTTGACGTTGTTTTCCCCGCGGTTTAGATAAGGGTGCTTGGCGCGCAAACTCCCGCATCTTTTGTTTAGATCCTCAGAGTTTCACGGCTTCATGCTTCAGTCCTCGGGTCATTTGGAGTCATGTTCACTTTGTGTCTTGACTTGTGACGGGCTTCATGATCTTCTCGTAAAGTGCTCGACAAACTTTACCTAGAAGTCCTCATTTAGGCGCTTAAATCATGCGTAAACAACATACTCCAAAAACCACATGCGAGTGCAAACTTGACATATCATGAGGGTTAGGATCGTTAGTTTAAATATCAAATTAATACCAACATTGAAGGTAAACTCATGGCTAGGTTGACGGAAATCGACCGCCAACAGTGACCCCTAGGTCAACTGAACTAGGTAGGATCAGCTGACCATAGGATCAGCCGCCTCAGCTTCAACGCCTCAGGCTCAGTCACGGACATCGATTTTAGGTGGTTTGGATCCAGGGAAGCCAAGTGTCGGTCGGTCGGCTTGGCCCCCTTGTCTGAAGATGTTTGTTGCACTATCTTAGTGTGTGGAAGACATGGTTGGGTAAGTGATTCGGTGAAGGTTGTTCATCTTGTTGGTCCATAGAGCCAATATTACTTATGCTCAAACAAAAGGAGAAATTGCATTGTATCTAGTACTCAAAAAACAATTGCATTTCATATGGATGGCTATGGGTAGGTTATTGGTGTGCATGGATAATGCCAATCTGAATACACCATAAAAGCAGAAAAAATAGCTCTGTGTTGGCCATTGCTCTATCATATGCTCCCCTAATCAAACTTAACCTAAGAACCTAGTGATCTACAAGGTTTTCAACAAAATATGGTGGATGTAATGTTCAACAACTTGGGAATCACATTTGTATCCAAAATTCACCACATATTTGCCATGTATGCTCCTCAAACATAAGTTTCTGAACATAGGTTTCTATCAAATAAACAACAAATGCAACATATTGGACATAGATAGAACGGAGGTGGATATGGGGGATTGCCTTGGTGAAGCAATTTGAGAGTCGATCTGCCTTACTCTATGCACATTTGGGGCTAGGGTTTCAGGTCGTGGTGGTGGAGGGAGGGAGATGAGGGAGTGTGGCAAGCAAAACAATGGAAATAAGTGGTGAGGGGGAAGAAGTGGTTAGCGCGGGCTAAATATCTTAACCTTAGTGTTGAATTTGGGCCACGCCAAGGTATGTGCCTCTGCGTTAACTAAGACCACGTTGATGTCTGAGCCCATATTAAAAGTGCTCTCCATGTTGGTGATGACATAACGGTTTTCATCATGTGGTAAGTTAAACCAATTGAAGACCTCCACATTAACATGAGGAATGCTAAGATAAAGGATCCATTTCTGAAAAATATTTCAGCAAGTTGTTGATATTTCCTAACGTCACTACTAACGACGCTGAGTTAGAGCGAGCATCAAGAACATCTGGGTACACCGACGAGTACGAATGAATCCGCAAGCGCACGAAAATACCGCTGTAGCACTTCCCCAGGGAAGGAGTATTCCAAGGGTTTATCGAACCAAGGGACAGTGAGGCAATCTATCGGGCGTCTATCCAAGGACACCAAGCTATTTCTAGGATAGGTTGGAGATGAGAAGCACTTCTTGAGGGGCACAACTAACTCTCGAGATGGATCCGATCATTATGGATCTTGCTTTGGGCAATGGTCCCCTGGCACTCAATGGGCTCTAGGTGGATTCGGTCTGTCTGGCTCTACCAATGTACCCGGGCGCAGAGGAGTACGAAGGGTCCAACAGTATTCACTACAGCGGCCTACCTCTATCTATATGGGAGGGGGCACAGGGCAAACGAAGGATAGCCCACGGTCCAGACACCACGTCTACACCACCGACTACTACTAGAGCACGGTTACGTCTGTCGACCCGTAACAATGCAAAAGCACTCCGTACTAGGACGAAGCGACGAACCCGTCAGAACGGCTTAGATCATACTGGTCAACAAGTTATGTTGTGACAGGAAGGTTTGGACGCAAACTAGATCCAACACTCTTACTAAGCTAAACAAGATCAAACATGCAAACAGATACTTGAACTAATGCACTAGCTCTAAAAGATCAAAGCAACATGTTACGAAGAACACAAGCCTCTAAATCATGAACGAGCTAAGAACACAAGAACATATCATTCAATACATGAATTCCACTTTAGTCTAAATAAGAAATGTCAAAATACTCACTTTGGTCTAAATGAAGAACAAAGACATCCACGAGAACTCCATCTCGCTCCTCACTTCTACTCTCTCATAATCCTAGTCTAGATCTCACCTCATCTCTACTCCACCAACTATAGGTGAGAATCACCTCACATAGGCAGAATGGGAGGGAGGGGGAGCTACACAAGGGAAGAAGTGAAGGCTTGAGAGCTTGGAATGTGTGTTAGAAATGAGGCCCCTCCCCTTCTATTTATAGGCAAGGGGGTGTGAAGCTCTAAGGCTCAAAGTGCTCCAAGACACCCCGGGATGCAGCTTAGGACCAATGAGCTAGTGACACGTGCAGAGCCAGGATCAACCGACCAAAGATCAGTTCGGTCGATCCTAGGATCGGGCGATCCTAGGGGCCATGTGTCCTGCTATGCTTCCTTTGGCTGGCTGGCATGTGGGTCCCATGATCTGTCCTAGGTGCATAGCGCATTTGGCATTTGGAGTCGTTTGCTTGGTTAGTGGGCCCTTGGATATATGTGATGCTGACGTGGCAGCGTGTGATTCGTCAAGAGTTGTTCACATGGATTGATGAGGTCATTGATCCAGGAGAATCCCATGTGGCAGCCTCTCATTGGCTAGAGCCTGAATAGCTTGGATCGAATGTAATTCCCCTCATTTCCTATGCTAAACACCTACATTCAAATAGACACCGACACTTGTGGAAATGATTAGTTTAAGCTCCTATTCTAGTGTGGATGTGCCATTCATGTGCCAAAATGCAGGAGTTGATGACCATAAAAATGGTACTTAACAGCCGTCAACACACCCTCACAACCCTTACTCGTCCCGAGTAAAGGGAAAACAATATAAAGCAGGTCATGCATACCAAAGGAATGGAACAAACATAAGAGATATTCCAAGTCATATCTTGCTCCTGCGAACTCTGTGGAGTGGCTATCATGTCTTCTTGGGTGATTGAAAAGCAGAACAACCATGAATCAAGTCTCTTATGCATCTGATGACAAACATCTTAGGGTTTTGAAATGTTTTCATAAATAAAACTCTTGGCAGCATCCTCATTTGATTCTCTCGGATCACTCAATATGTATATGTCCTCACCAAGGCATAAGTTGCCTTTCTTCAATCCTACTTCTAATGATGGCTTATGTGGAGCTCAGGGTAGGATAAAAGAGGAAGGCATACTTGCATTACACATATCGCGAAGTCAAAGATGGGATCCAAGGAGAAAGTCCAACCACACAATCGGATTTAGATGTGCACTAATGGTGTAATAGTGGATATGGTAAGGTGGACACAAGGCCCAGAATGGGTGCTAGTTATTAGCATATATGATATACAGGGATAATCAACTCCTTCACGTGAATCTCTATCCTTACGATAAACACTTGTGAGGACATGGCTATCTCTTTTGGTGGACCTTCATGTGCCCACATTTTTTTCAAGGGCCTTCATGTGTCCCTCTTTTTTTGGATAGATAGCCATGCCTCTCATGTGAAATAACTTGAAAGGAGAGAGACATTGATGCACACAATGGAGTGACTTATGGATGAATGGTACAATGCTAATTTCCAGGGTGGAGGCTTAGCAAGGGGAAATAAAGTGGTGTGCACATGGATCTTGATCATGAGAGTATGATAAGAATTCTCGCACGGGTCACAGAATTTGACAAAGCTCAATACAATAGCAAGCATCATATGAGTATAAGGTTTTTGCTAAGAGCATCATATGGCTTTGGTAGGACAGTGGCATATCAAAGAGGAGCTTCGCAAGAGGGTTTATTGTTTTCAAAAATAAATAACCCAAGAAAGTTTGCACATTAGAGCAAAAGATCATATCATCAAGCCATATCGCACTCATCAATTACTTAGATAAACATGTTGTCCTTAAGACAGATATTGTTCACATGCATCAAGATAAATAACGAGGAATAGCACATATGCAAGTCATCCCAGGCATCAGATGAACGGGGTAAGCATAACATGAACCTATGAGTTTTAATTATATGGAATTAACGATCATGGATCATAAAACTCAGGAGGAAAGAGTGAGATGGAGGGCGCACATACCATGGCTTCTGAAGGATATCGGGATCAAGGAAGACCCGCGGTGATTTGACAGACTCGTGGGGCAGCCGGCTCACTCTAGTTTACCTCGTCCCTTATCATGAAAGCGTAGTCGATGTTGTGCAGCCCCTGTGTGGGAGTTCTCGAGCGGATATGTCGGTGATGAGCTTGAGAGAACTCCCCCACACTAGTGTTTGTGCCTGATGTTGTTCTTCAAATGACAAGTGGAAACAAAAGGTCTGCTGGTTCGAGAACCATATAGCCTTTATTCAAATTCAAATATTTTTGTTTGTTTTTTTGTCACCATATGATTTGCTCAAACAGGGTTAGATCGATATTACACTTCATAAACAAAGAAGGTATACTTACCTGGGACCTTTAAGGGGTCATATGTACCTCCTTCGTATGTCATGCAAAATGAATCTGACACCTTGACTTACCTTCCCATCGAAATCTAGCTCAATGACTTACCCATTCATATTTGATGATTTGCTGCAGGGGTTAGTCCACATCCATGCAACCGAGATCCATGATAGCACAACTGTAAGGTTCATCAGTCAAAAGTTGATACCAAGTCTTGTTTTGATAGAAGAAGACAATTTTTAAACCAAGCACCATGCTTGATTTAAGAATAGCCTATGGATGCACATTCCAAGAGATCATTCAAATGATGCATTCAAACCATAGAGTATATGAACACAGATAAAGGAAGCATGCAAGCATGATCAAGCCATTTTCAAAGGGACATAAGCATGAGCACATGATGGTGAATCTCGGGCGACCTACAGGAAGGGCTTGTTTAAAGTCAAAAGCAGGATTTACCTAGCTAATCGGGCAAGATGAAAGATCCAACACCATCTTCACACTAGGGTAAGAGTTGGCAGGAGAGGAACTTTTCTTGGGATGCTCTCACACATCCCCCACACTTGAAGTTTGCATTGCTAGGCAACAAAACTCAAGTGTGCGGAGATCAAGCTTCCTTTTGCAAATGTTCCCTCACCAAAACTTACCAAGATGTTGTGGGTGATGTAACTCACATGTTCATAGGCCTCACATGTCCATCTTTCTTTTTAATCTCCACCTGAAAAGTTAGTGACCAAAAATATATGAAGGACAACTTATCCTAAAAACATGCTCCTGCTTTTATTCGAAAGGGAAATAAAACCTATGCTAATCCAGGCTATCTCCTGGTAGTGCTTTGTTTAATGTCATAAGCTCAACCATGGGAGATTTCTCTTGCAGCCATCATTGGTGGTGTCCTTCCCATCTCACCACCAATCATTGATGTATCAGCGAAGCTTTAGCTGCAAGGTTAGCGCATATATGCTAGCACGAGTCCAAAAGATGATAAAGCAAAAGGCAAACATGGTCATCCCAGGAGAACTGCGACAGGTCCTAGGGTGATCACGAGACTCGAGAAGCCATAGCACAACAAACAAAGAACCTCAGAGATAGGAAAGTGAGCAATAAGCAGTGCCCTCAGAGTGAAAATTGATCTCCAAGTGAGTTGAACTCAGGAACATACCGAGCCTCGAGAAAGGATAGAGTGAAGCTCTACGGACTCGATGCACGT
Source organism: Cenchrus fungigraminus (assembly GCA_036936925.1). Lineage (NCBI taxonomy): Eukaryota > Viridiplantae > Streptophyta > Magnoliopsida > Poales > Poaceae > Cenchrus > Cenchrus fungigraminus. The sequence continues at coordinate 63,588,829 of CM072779.1, forward strand.
CCAAGAGTTAGAATTCTCACGAGGAGAGAGTGTATCTCAACTCACCCTCACGTTAGGTATGAAGCTACATGTTCTATCGAAGTGATAAAACACCCAGCACTCCAACCTAAGCTTCCAACGGGAGGTTATAGATAAACTGAAAAGCTCAGCTCCCATTGGGCATCAATCAAGTCAAGGTGTGAGATGGGAAATGGTATTTCTCTTGACTGATCGACATCAATCGATCATCGAGTTTAAGATGAGCAGTCGATTCACTCGATGCGATCAGTAAGTGATCATGCTCCTCTAGTCCGATAAGTGAATCCCATGGATTATAAGACAGGAACCAGTGCCTTAGCCTGGACTTTGGTGCAAAGGCACCTCAGCGTGAGCCTGGACGTAGTAACATGATATGCCTACCGTACTTCCCTCAGGAGATCATAACTGGTATTAAACAAGTCATCCTAGCCGGGAATTACCATTCTTTCCTAATTATTTTCTCTATCCTCCCCTCGAGACAGGGTCTCAGGGAGAAGATCTAAGAAGAGGAATGAGAGGGGAACCAAAAGCCAGGATTTGCGCTAGGCATCCTTTTCCATAGATTCCTGCTATTCAGGACGGTATTATAGCCATACCTTCGAAAGAGTAGATATGATAGCTCAAGCTCGACTGATGATAGATTTGGGTGGCTCAACATTTTCTCTGGTCGGGACTGCATTGGACGAGATGCAAGGGGAGCTAAAATCCTGGAGGTTTTCCACGATCTCCTTCCCCTCATCATGGTCCACGAGCACAAACGAGTATCCAGCGAGAGCATCAGGCCGTATGGCATCATCCTTCCGCAGCCCATTCTAGAAGTGCTGAAGCAGCATCAGTCAGGGATGTAGAGGACTGGGCAATCTTCCATGAAAGAGGCGAAACGATTCCATGCCATTCCTAGAGATTCCTCCTTACCTTGCTTAAGTTGCGGATCTTCGTCCTTAACGAGATAATACGTTGCTGTGGAAATAATCGGGAGCAGAAAGATGCTCTCAAACTCTCCCACGTAAGGTAGTCTATACCAAAGCAACGATGCCAATCCCTTGCTACCTCGGAGAGAGATAGCGGGAGAAATCTCCTCTTAAGAGCACTTGGTGATACCCCGGTTTTACCTTGAGTTTCAATCAAATGATCAAAGTCTCACACATGGTCGAAGGGGTTCTCATGAATTAACCCTGAGAAGGAATGTTCCTGAATTAGCTACATGAGAGAGGGGAGAATCCAATAGCCAGATGAAGGAGTAGGTTCATATAAAGATGGCTCTAGAGATCCGCTCCTAGCGGGCGAAAGGTGTTTACAAGGATAACCTTCCATGGATAACGGGGGTAGGGATAGAAACGAAAAGGAAAAGATAAAAGATATGAGGATAGACGGGTCCGAAGATTAACAACAGTCGTCCTCAGCAATGACACCATAAATGCTAGTTGATATTTCTTAACGTCACTACTAACGACGCCGAGTTAGAACGAGCATCAAGAACATCTAGGTACATTGATGAGTACGAATTAATCCGCAAGCGCATGGAAATACCGTTGTAGCACTTCCCAGGGAAGGAGTATTCCAAGGGTTTATTGAACCAAGGGACGGTGAGGCAATCTATTGGGTGTCTATCCAAGGACACCAAGCTATTGCTAGGATAGGTTGGAGATGAGAAGCACTTCCTGAGGGGCTTAACTCTCGAGATGGATCCGATCGTTATGGATCACGCTTTGGGCACCGGTCCCCTGACACTCAATGGGATCTAAGTGGATCTGGCATGTCTGGCTCTACTGCTGTACCCGGGTGCGGAGGAGTACAAAGAGTCCAAAGGTTGTCACTACCACGGCCTACCTCTATCTATACGGGGGGCACAAGGCAAACGAAGGATCGCCCACGGTCTAGAGACCATGTCTGCACCACCGACTACAACTTGTGAGACATGGGTACCCCTGGGTCCCCACCGACCAGGCTCATGGCCGTCCCCGACAAGTGGGTCTGGCCCACCAGAAGACCTACCGACCTGGTAGTGGGGCCAACAGACCTGATCTGTGGCCCACACGACCTCCTGAAGACCTTATCCAGAATGACTATAAGACTTGGAGTACATGACAAGGTGGTGGCGGATCCGACAGGTAGTCCGGGGAATATGGAAATAGTTGTAATCAACTAGAGTTAGGTCTCCTGGTCTTAACCGACCAGGATCTTGGGCGACCGACCTTGTCCGCTGGCCATATAAGGCGGGCAGGGTGTCCCCTGTTGTACGCACTAATCAATCCTCAAGCAATCGACACCAACAACTGGACGTAGGGTTTTACTCTCCGGAGGCCCGAACCAGTATAAACTTGCCGTGTTCCGTGTGCTCTTGCATAACCATCAAGTCCTTAGCTCTAGATCGCCCCCAACTAAATCTAAGACCACCGGGGTTGACCCCCCTTGTGGGCTGTGCAGATCTAAACCTCTGACAGTTGGCGCGCCAGGTAGAGGCAGATCCACAGTTCTCCATGCGACTTCGATGGCCTCGTTCAACGGCGTCATCTTCCCCGCTAGCATGGCAGACTTTCTCACCAGCCCCGTTGACATCAGCTTTGGCTCCATGCCATCAGGATCCGCCGCTCCAGCCGCCGGCCAAGTCATCCTCGACAACGCCGCGGTCAAACCCATTCAGCAGGTCGAATCCGATTCACTGACGGAAACCCACCCACCCACACCTTGCGATCTCGTTGCGGGGTTCGATCATGTCGCAACCATGCTTGCGAACACGATCAAGATCTGCGAAAGCGTCAAGCACTCTAGCAATCCAAAGTCAACTCCAACTCGCATGCCCTTCGGCCTGCGGAACACAGTCCGCGTGGTCTCCGACCACGCGAGGAAGCAGATCCAGATCCAATCTGGGTCGGACTCGGCCAACCCCTAGGCTCCGGCCTGTGGGCAACGTAGGGACCTCCAAATGATCCTTGCCCTCTCCACAAGAAAGCCAAGCACACTGCCCGTCAGTGTCGTGCTTTGAAGAAACTTCGACGACCTATCTACCCGCACAGTCTCCAAACTGTGGCGAGTTCCAGGTTGCTCGTGTCATCCTCACGCCCAACATCTACGGCGATGAGGTCTGGGCACGTCGCAGCTTCCCAGATCGCGAAATCCTTGTGGTATCTGCGGATGTACCAGCCCCGGCTGGTGAAACTGATGCTCAGCGCATACAATACGAAGCTGAAAACACTGGTCGAGCTCAACGCCGTCAGGAAGAACTTGATCAGGCCAATGAAGCGGCTTAGGTCGGCGTTGCGACTGATGGTGGTGCGGTGCCTTAAGACAACACCCAGAACAACGGGAACATCCCACCCCCTGCGGCTCAGGTCGTAGCCCAACAGCAACAACAACAGATGCCACCACCGCGACGTCAGATGCGCGCACATGACCTCTGGAGGGACTTTGAAGATGCTAGCCATGAATTGTTCAACTTCCCCCAAGCCAACTTAAGTCACACCTGTTTTTCCAAAGAAAACTAGATGCAGTTCTATATGCATGCCAGGATCAAGTTTCATGCATATAGTTGACATAAGTGAATAACAGAAACAATATCACGTAAGAAAAACAAAGATTATCAGAGATTTATGCTTCATCCTGGAAACGAAGGCACCAAACTTCACAGGCAGACGACTGGGGGCTGCGTACGCCTAGCAACAACACCATCTTCGACAGCTTCACACATCTTCTCCTTCTGAGCAGCAGTTTAGCAAGGTTGAGTACACTTATGGTTGGTACTCAGAAAGGCCACAAGAAATAACCAGAAACAAATTAAATTACTCTTTAATTTTATTAATCATGTGAGGGTCCAGGTCGCTCCATGACCGAGAGCACGGCTGATCGATTAGATTTACACTCTGTAGAGGTTGTACACTTTACCCACAAGTCGTGTCCCCCAAATACGCCCGGGTTTGCAAAGCCATTAAACACTTCCGAGGTGAGTGGCATGGGTTTCACTACGAGGCCTTTACAAAGATTCCCTAGTGTGGGCTGATCGCTAGGTTTCATGACAGCGCAATGCATAACCCTCTCTCGAGGCTGCGAAGCTACCACAGAGCAGATCAGCCTGAGGGCCGGGCTGTACACCAACTACCGGCACCCCCTAACCCTTATCAGGTAAAGCATACCACACACTAAAGTTTCTAATTAACTAGCCAAGACAGAGCCATATGTCTTGTGGTTGCACCTGGTTCCTGGGTGGTCGCTCCATGTTCCAATTATAACATAGTATTCTTGTAAATAAAGCATAGGTAGAAGGTGGTTAGGGACACTTGCCTTTCTCCAACGAAAATCTACTCTTACTTCTCTTCATCTCTTGCTTTCTTGGAACTCTTTATCTTCAAAGCGAACGAACAACGATCCTTCTTCTACTTGAAGCAAACATCGGGCACAACCATACAAAGCAAAGGAACAAGTACAACTAAGAACAATGCACCAATCAAAAGAAAAGCTTGAAAAGAGCGTGCTAACGGATAGGCTCGAGTATATGGTCACGAAATGTTGAGAACGTAACTATGGTCGAAAAGATAAAAACTATCAAGGGATTACTATCGAACAACAAGAGACTAGATGCTAGCTTTATTTTAATGAGAAATCATGTGGAAAGAATATTTCAGAGAAATACTCTATGTTAGAATTAAGCAAAGTTACATTTAAGTATAGAAAACACGATAAACTAATTCATATTTTATTTGTAAATATTTGAGTACGTGTTATATCAGATTAACATAATAGCTTTAGAAACACAAAGCATGTATGAGGCATCTAACGAATAACTTTGGATTTCATGTTCAACTAAACATATTAATATTGAAAAGACATGTATAATATCACTAAGCATATTAACTTTATTATGAAAACCGTTGTATAGCTCTAACATCTTTTATTTAACAAAAACTAGTTATAAATAAGAATTAACCCATTTACATCATGATTAAAGAAAATCGGAATAGAACCTAATCACTTTTATTTAGAAAAGCAATGAAATAATAATTAGTCAAGATTAACATGCAACTTTAGTGTTAAAACATGTCACAGGTGATACACATGCTAGCGTACAAGTTAAGGTGAAACGAACGAGAATGGTAGAAGCGAAGTATAACGCACATGCAAACCTTAGGCTAGGGTCTAGGAGAACTAGTCTACCAAGAGAGCTATGCTGAACGACTAACACACTAACCAAAGGTAAACTGATCTGGCAGGAGAAACAATTAACAGGGTAAGCTCTAAAGAAAGGTAGCTATGGAAGATTAGGCACAAGAACATAGCTGATTCATAAAGAGACAACCTAACTGAGATAGGATAGACATGAACTAGATATTGATAAACAAGATTCTAAGAGAAACATGAAACCATTATGATAGGATTACTTGATAGAGAAAAGCAGAACAGAAGCTCTAATATATCTATTCGGATCACCAAAGCACACAAATTGTGCTTAAAAGGGAAAGGCTCGGCTAGATGTAGAAAAAAACTTGATTTGAGCTAGAGCTGGATTTGGAAAGATCCAAAGCTTACACAAGGCTGGATACACAAAAGAAAGATACTGAGATAAAGCTGGCAGAACGTCTAACAGACACTTTGCATTTATGAACATGGAAGACTATAAGCTTAGGTTCATTTTAATTAACAAAACATATGAACATACTCTAAGTTGGAATTAATGCAAGTTAAGCTTTATTTACAAAACCGACGTAAAGAACTAGTCAAGTTTTATTTATAAATGTTTATGTATAAATTATACCAATTAAGCATTTAACTTAGAAAGGTTAAAACAACTACTTGAATTAAAACATATGTCGTGTTGAGCTAGAAAAACTTTATTTAGAAAATACATGCACATTGACATTAGTCATTTTAGCAAATAATTATGAAAATCGAGTTATAGCTTAACCATATTTTAATTAGAAAGATTAAAGTATAAATTATACCTTTTTAAGCATTTAGCTTTGAAAAGGCTAAACTATGTGAGACATCTAAACGTAACTTTATGATTCAAGTGGATCATATTATTATTACTGAAAACAACACTATATTGATATTAATCAAATCAATATTTATTATGAAAGCTGGTGTAAAAGCCTATGCAACTTTTAATTATGAAAGGTTAATTAAATATTAATCAAATTAACATTTGATTTATGAAAAACCAAAGTAAAGATCTAATTAGATTTTATTTACGAAAGCATGTGAAATAATCATTAATCAAATTAATATAAATTATGAAAAACGGTGTACAACACTATATTGCATTTATTTATAAAAGGCATGTATAACTAAGCATTAATCAAAATTAATATTAAATTTATTTTTCAGAAGACAAACATGATGAAAACTCACCACTAACATGTACTTTATCTCATTATGAACCTAACACAACTTGAACGGATAAAAACAGAGCTAAAACATAGATTCTATGGATAAAACAAGATGGAAAGGACCTAGTTGTGAAAACTGTAGATTTTAGGGGCTAACAGTGAAGATTCCCGAGACACAATGAATAGTGCTTGTGAAAAGAATAAAGGACAGGGTTCGATCTATAAAAGGTTCGGGTGGACCTTATGTGCAAAAGGTGGGATTTTTCTATGGGGTTTTCTATAGATTTGCATAGACACAAGAAATAAACTAAGGGTTATAGGGTTCCACAGGGGATAAAGCGCAAAACGGCCAATGCATCTTCCTCCTCTGGTTAGTGACAGGGACGGACAGGAAGGTCCTCAATGTACAGGAACTCCTGGTGTTGGTGGTGCCGGTGATTCGGGCGACGAGGGGCACGGCTGAGGCAAGGAATCGGAAGAGGAGATTGAGGAGGTCGCGTGGAGCTACTCACCAACGGCGGGGACGAAGGGGAGGCGGCCGAATCTCGCCCGGTAGCGGCGGACGGCGGCTCGGTCTCCATGGTGATTGCGAACAGAAATAGAGAGAGGAAGAGAGATGGGGATTGGATTAGGATGACCACGAAACTATAGATTGAACGGCAAAACGGAAAGGAAATTACGAGATGAATGCGATGCTGTGCTCACCTTCGGCCATAGATGAACAATGGCGATGAAAGACCTCGCCGGAGTTGGAGAGGAGATCGCCAGAGTTGGGGAAGATGACGGAGCCGACATCGGAACCGAGCAATCCACCACACCACGGCGTAGGGCTCGATGAGAGAAACTCCATGGTGGTGTCCGTTTGCACCAGAAGTCCATGGTTTCGCCGGAAAAGCTCGTCGGAAAGTTTGCCGGATTTTAGTAGATGCAAAAGTTCGGCGTCGGTTTGTGGGAGCTAGGATTCTCGAAACGAGATGAGGTTTGCGGCGTTGGAAAGAGGACGTCAAGGAGATAACCGGCAACTATTTATTGGCCGAGATAGAGTCCGATTTATTTTCCCTTATTTTTCTAATTTCGGGAATTAATTTCGGATTTAAAACAATTCTAAGAAATTCTGAAATGATAATTAAATCACAAAAAATACTCCGAAAGCTCAGAAAATTTTAGGAAAATTACTAGAGATGATTTGGGACACGAGGAATCCAAATAAAATATTTGGAACTTATGAAAAAGGATTTTAGAGCATTCTAATAAATAGAGATAGCTCACGGAAAGTGAGAATAAATTCCAGAAAAAGCTGGAAATTTCTCGGAAGGTTTTGGTCAGCACCTAAGCGCATTTAAAAACCTTTTGCACTTATAAACACCGAGATGCATCGGCATGAATGCAACACTCACACATAACCATTTATTTAATTCAGAAAAACAAACAAAGGTTTTTTTCCTATACTATATTTCCTGTAAATAAAATAAATGTTGGAAAAATTTTAAAATTGAGTGAAACTTGTTGCTTAATTATTTTTTCTATTCACATCCTGAAATTGGGAAATTTCAGGGTGTGACAAATCTACCCCCCTTAAACGGAATCTCGTCCCGAGATTCGAAGAAAGAAGAAACAAGGAGAAGGAAGATAAACAAGAACATTGCTATCAGGGTAGGTGGGCGGTCATCCTCTTTTGTCGTTCGTGTGTAGAATCTTCAATATTCATCTTTCTTGGTCGTTCGGTCTTCATTAGAGTGGGGTAGATCGCAAGGTGGAAAAGAATGTAGAGTGAGATCTTCTTTTCTTCGACTTGCTCACTTCTTAATGGTGACGATGGCAGTAGCCTTTGCATGTTGACATCAGTGTTGGATTCAATTTCTTCTTCTGATGTCCTTCATTTGATCAGGTAGAGGGAAAGAAAGATGACAAGGATGTGGGAGGCACAAAGGAAGAACCCAACTAAGCAATTGATGTTATTGCAGATATAAGACCCATAATACATCAACACTCACTACAAAGAAACGAATCAATCAAGGTCATAAAACCAAGCATCATCATGCAAGCACTGAATTCCACAATTCAAGACATAGTCAAAGGAAGGATGCTAAGTGTTGTTAACTGAGTCAAAAGGGTATCCTCCTAAGCATGGGCATAGCTTCAACGGTCATCAAGGCTTGACTTCAGGCGATGATTTGATAGCTCCATTATTCGGGTGACCTTAGCAGGCATGCTTCAGGGTACGTGGCATGCATCATCTAAGAATTTTTGAATCACACGAACACTTTGGAAAAAGTCAAGGAAGAATCCAAAGTATTACATTGTTTGAAAAGCAAGGTGAGGTACGATAGGCAAGATGGGTACACCAGATAAAATCTTAAAAGAATATGGGGATAAGAAAGAAGAAATATAAGGGAATGAAGGAATAAGGGATGAAAGGGTAACAATAGCACCAATAAATCAAGGGGGTGTATTGCATGAAATAGGTAAGATCATTCAACAGAAAATGAATGCAAGATCAAGATCAAGGGGGATAAAATAAATGGACAAGGGTAGAGAGTTTAACATTTGCAAAACAATGAATTGCAAATGAAAAGGAGTCAAGTCAGAAAGGTGAGTTATCAAGGAGGATTGAGGAAAGATAATGGTCAAGGAGTGAGAACATTCATCATAGAGCTCAAGGGAAAGGCAGTGATGAATTTTAGATCAAAGGAAACCTTAAGGAACGACCATTGCTATCTAGGCTTACGTCCTACAGTCGATACAGCTCTGATACCACTCTGTCACACCTGTTTTTCCAAAGAAAACCAGATGCAGTTCTATATGCATGCCAGGATCAAGTTTCATGCATATAGTTGACATAAGTGAATAACAGAAATAATATCACGTAAGAAAAACAAAGATTATCAGAGATTTACGCTTTATCCTGGAAACGAAGGCACCAAACTTCACAGGCAGACGACTGGGGGCTGCGTACGCCTAGCAACAACACCATCTTCGACAGCTTCACACATCTTCTCCTTCTGAGCAGCAGTTTAGCAAGGTTGAGTACACTTATGGTTGGTACTCAGCAAGGCCACAAGAAAGAACTAGAAACAAATTAAATTACTCTTTAATTTTATTAATCATGTGAGGGTCCAGGCCGCTCCATGACCGAGAGCACGGCTAATCGATTAGATTTACACTCTGCAGAGGTTGTACACTTTACCCACAAGTTGTGTCCCCCATATACGCCCGGGTTTGCAAAGCCCTTAAACACTTCCGAGGTGAGTGGCATGGGTTTCACTACGAGGCCTTTACAAAGATTCCCTAGTGTGGGCTGATCGCTAGGTTTCATGACAGCGCAATGCATAACCCTCTCTCGAGGCTGCGAAGCTACCACAGAGCAGATCAGCCTGAGGGCCGGGCTATACACCAACTAACGGCACCCCCTAACCCTTATCAAGTAAAGCATACCACACACTAAAGTTTCTAATTAATTAGCCAAGACAGAGCCATATGTCTTGTGGTTGCACCTGGTTCCTGGGTGGTCGCTCCATGTTCCAATTATAACATAGTATTCTTGTAAATAAAGCATAGGTAGAAGGTGGTTAGGGACACTTGCCTTTCTCCAACGAAAATCTACTCTTACTTCTCTTCATCTCTTGCTTTCTTGGAACTCTTTATCTTCAAAGCAAACGAACAACGATCTTTCTTCTACTTGAAGCAAACATCGGGCACAACCATACAAAGCAAAGGAACATGTACAACTAAGAACAATGCACCAATCAAAAGAAAAGCTTTAAAAGAGCATGCTAAAGGATAGGCTCGAGTATATGGACACGAAACGTTGAGAACGTAACTACGGTCGAAAAGACAAAAACTATCGAGGGATTACTATCGAACAACAAGAGACTAGATGCTAGCTTTATTTTAATGAGAAATCATGTGGAAAGAATATTTCAGAGAAATACTCTATGTTAGAATTAAGCAAAATTACATTTAAGTACAGAAAACACGATAAACCTATTAATATTTTATTTGTAACTATTTGAGTACATGTTATATCAGATTAACGTATTAGCCTTAGAAACACAAAGCATGTATGAGGCATCTAACGAATAACTTTGGATTTCATGTTCAACTAAACATATTAATATTGAAAAGACATATATAATATCATTAAGCATATTAACTTTATTATGAAAACCGTTGTATAGCTCTAACATCTTTTATTTAACAAAAACTAGTTATAAATAAGAATTAACCCATTTACATCATGATTAAAGAAAACCGGAATAGAACCTAATCACTTTTATTTAGAAAAGCAATGAAATAATAATTAGTCAAGATTAACATGCAACTTTATTGTTCAAACATGTAACAGGTGATACACATGCTAGAGTACAAGTTAAAGTGAAACGAACGAGAACGGTAGAAACGAACTATAACGCACATGCAAACCTTTGGCTAGGGTCTAGGAGAACTAGTCTTCCAAGAGAGCTATGCTGAATGACTAACACACTAACCAAAGGTAAACTGATCTGGAAGGAGAAACAGTTAACAGGGTAAGCTCTAAAGAAAGGTAGCTATGGAAGATTAGGCACAAGAAAATAGCTGATTCATAAAGAGACAACCTAACTGAGATAGGATAGACATGAACTAGATATTGATAAATGAGATTCTAAGAGAAACATGAAACCATTATGATAGGATTACTTGATAGAGAAAAGCAGAACAAAAGCTCTAAGATATCTATTCGGATCACCAAAGCACACAAACTGTGCTTAAAAAGGAAAGGCTCGGCTAGATGTAGAAAAAAACTTGATTTGAGCTAGAGCTGGATTTGGAAAGATCCAAAGCTTACACAAGGCTAGATACACAAAAGAAAGATACTGAGATAAAGCTGGCAGAATGTCTAACGGACACTTTGCATTTATGAACATGGAAGACTATAAGCTTAGGTTCATTTTAATTAACAAAACATATGAACATACTCTAAGTTGGAATTAATGCAAGTTAAGCTTTATTTACAAAACCGACGTAAAGAACTAGTCAAGTTTTATTTATAAATGTTTATGTATAAATTATACCAATTAAGCATTTAACTTAGAGAGGTTAAAACAACTACTTGAATTAGAACATATGTCGTGTTGAGCTAGACAAACTTTATTTAGAAAATACATGCACGTTGACATTAGTCATTTTATCAAATAATTATGAAAACCGAGTTATAGCTTAACCATATTTTAATTAGAATGATTAAAGTATAAATTATACCTTTTTAAGCATTTAGCTTTGAAAAGGCTAAACTATGTGAGACATCTAAACGTAACTTTATGATTCAAGTGGATCATATTATTATTACTGAAAACAACATTATATTGATATTAATCAAATTAATATTTATTATGAAAGCCGGTGTAAAAGCCTATGCAACTTTTAATTATGAAAGGTTAATTAAATATTAATCAAATTAACATTTGATTTATGAAAAACCGAAGTAAAGATCTAATTAGATTTTATTTACGAAAGCATGTGAAATAATCATTAATCAAATTAATATAAATTATGAAAAACGGTGCACAACACTATATTGCTTTTATTTATAAAAGGCATGTATAACTAAGCATTAATCAAAATTAATATTAAATTTATTTTTCAGAAGACAAACATGATGAAAACTCACCACTAACATGTACTTTATCTCATTATGAACCTAACACAACTTGAACGGATAAAAACGGAGCTAAAACCGTTGAGCATCAGTTTCATCAGCCGGGGCTGGTACATCTACGAAAACCACAAGGGTTTCGCGATCTGGGAAGCCGCGACATGCCCAGACCTCATCGCCGTAGGTGTTGGGTGTGAGGATGACACGGGCGACCTGGAACTCACCACAGTCTGGAGACTGTGCGGGAAGGTGGATCGGGCGACTTGGAGTCGTTGTACGAGGCGTAGGTCGTCGAAGCTTTTTCAAAGCACGACACTGACGGGCAATGTGCTTGGCTTTCTTGTGGAGAGGGCAAGAATCATCTGGGAGGTCCCTGTGATGCCCATAGGCCGAAACCTTGGGGTTGGTCAAGTCCGATCCAGATTGGATCTGGATCTGCTTCCTCACGTGGTCGGAGACCACACGGACTGTGTTTCGTAGGCCGAAGGGCATGCGGGTTGGAGTTGACTTCGGATTGCTAGAGTGCTTGACGCTTTCGCAGATCTTGATCATGTCCGCAAGCATGGTTGCGACACGGTCGAACCCTGCGATGAGATCGCGAGGTGTGGGTGGGTGGGTTTCCGTCAGCAAGTCAGATTCGACCTGCTGAACGGGCTTGACTGCGGTGTTGTCGAGGACGACTTGGCCGGCGGCTGGAGCGGTGGATCTCAATGGCATGGAGCCGAAGCTGATGTCGATGGGGTTGGCAAGGAAGTCCGCCATGCTGGCGGGGAAGATGATGCCGCTGAACGAAGCCATCGAAGTCACACGGAGAACTTTGGATCTGCCCCTACCTAGCGCGCCAACTGTCAGAGGTTTAGTCCTGCACAGCCCACAGGGGGGTTAACCCCGGTGGTTTATTTAGATTCGGATGGGGGCGATCTAGAGATATGGACTTATGGTTATGCAAGAGCACACGGAACATGGCGAGTTTATACTGGTTCGGGCCTCCGGAGAGTAAAACCCTATGTCTAGTTGTTGGTGTCGATTGCTTGAGGATTGATTGGTGCATACAACGGGGGACGCCCTGCCCGCCTTATAATGGCCAGCGGACAAGGTTGGTCGCCCAGTATCCTAGTCGGTTAAGACCAGGAGATCTAACTCTAGTTGATTACAACTATTTCCATATTCCCCGGACTGCATGTCGGATCCGCCGCCATCTTGTCGTGTACTCCAAGTCTTGTAGTCGTTCCGGATAAGGTTTCTGGAGGTCGTATGGGCCATAGATCAGGTCTGTTGGGCCCACTACTAGGTGGATAGGTCTTCTGGTGGGCCGGACCCACTTGTCGAGGGCGGCCATGAGCCTGGTCGGTGGGGACCCAGGGGTACCCATGTCCCACACGTTCCAGCAAGGTAGTAATCCTTTCTCTGCTTTAATACGCTTTTGTTGCCATGTTTTTTCTAACTCTTTTCTTCCCTGTTCTTCCTCAGCTCGGAGATATCAAACCACCATCTGTGAGCCGAAGTGGTCGGCCAATTGATTATTTCCCCCCTCGACATCGTCCATGGATTGGCTACAAGGCTCCAAAGATTGCCAATGTCATGGATGGCCCAGCTTCAAAAGCTCCTCAACGCCAGAAGAGAAAAGCAATTGCTAAGAAGGTTTTGATCAAAGACCCGAAAAAACCCAAGGTATCTGCCGATATGATTGGTATGAACGCCGATACTTCCATCGGTGATGTATTCGTCGACCCTGGACATGCGGCTGGTATACTAGCCGATGCCGTGACGGTAATCAACTTATATGGACCTCTTTTTCTTCCTCTTAATATATCTCCTAGCTCCTTATACCTTTTCTATCTGTAGTCTTCTGGTCTGTTGGACAAATTTATCCAAGAGAAAGCAAGAGCTTTATCGGCACAAGACGTTGTACCAGAGTCAAATCAAGAGCAAGCCGAAGCAAACCTTTTGTCGGCCAATCTTCATGGAGAGGAGTTCCAAACACAGAAATCTATATCAGCTGAGGAACCTCAAAGTCAATCTATTGTTGAATAAGGACTTACGGAATTGGCCGCTCTTTCTGATGATGAGCTCCAAGGTCATCAAGCTGATGTTGAAACAAAATCGGCCACTCCTCTCAATACTAAAAACCAGAAGGAGCCTGCCGAAGTTGTCTTGTTAGATGAAGAGGAACCAGTCACATAGGATTCGTCTAATCCAACTGTAAGCACCCTTTTCTTTGTTAATCTTGCTTTATGACTGCTTGATAATAGTTCCTTCGACCTGTCTTTTACTTTTGCAGATTCAAGATGACCCCTCCATCGGCGGCTCTTCTCGTGTATTATCTTTGGGCCCACTTCCTGACGATGTTCAAGCACGTCTTCGAGATATGCTGCTCCTCCTTGATCAAGACATCAGTTAATTGGTTCAAGAGGCAGAACCGATTAGACAGATTTATAAGCAGATCAGAGGGCAGCTGCCAGCTGAAGTAAAAGATAGGCTTCATCCAGTTGCTTTCATAGAGAGTCATCAGCTTTGTGTTGAGCATACACAGAGTCGACTGGAAGAAAGAACTCATCAGGAGCAGTTGGTTCAGAATCGAGAGGCTCTTGATTCTCAGATAGCCGATTTGGACAATTGTTGACACCGTTTTTTGACACGTGTCAAAGCCGATGTCGAAAAAGAGGTAGAGAGACCGATACAGGGTATAGCAACACAGTCGATGAAAAAGCAGTGGAGACTCAGCTAATAAATCTGATGTGATTTGAAATCACAGGAAATAATCTGTTCTTCATTAGCTAACATGGCAGGAGCAAAGCAGAGTAGAAATCGGCAGGCAGTAGCATCAGCTAGGAGAAAAAGGGAGAAAGTGGGCTTGATGATCGGCCAGCAGACCCTCACGTACAATGGAGTCAATCGGCCGATGCACATATGTGAACTTCACGAGATTGGTTGAGAACAGGAAGGAATACGTGAGAAGCTTACTATTGGCATTTTCCATAGAGGCTTAATGGAATACGATGATTGTGGCTATTGGAAATAAATAATATTTCCTAAATTTAAATGCTTTGACCGAATCACATTCAAATAAGAAGGAACAGAACCAGCGGAGTCCGGTTCAATAAAATGGGTAAGAATTGGAAAGAGAAGAAGCTTACACGCACAAGCAAAGAAAATTAAATTAAAGAAGGCAAGGATGACGGCAAGGAGGAAAATGATCCGTGTACATGCAAGTCCAAGGTTATTAAGAATAAAATCTATACTATAAGAAGCGAAGATAATTGAAAACTTTTTTCACCCAAATCAGGTCCGCCTTACCCCTCACGCCGGACCCACCCGTCAGGTTGCGTGATGACCAAAAAGGTGGAACGACTATATAGAAATCTCAATTTGGAAAGCGTTTCTGCCACAAACGAATTATTTTTCTCACCCACGACTCACGTACCCGCCTGAGCGTACCCGTCGGGCCCACCCTCATCGGAAAAAAACATCGACTCGCTACTTGTCGCCGTGCCACGGCCCCGCCTTCGCTGCGCAACTGCCCCCGCGCCGGCGCCGCCGCAACCCCTAACGCTCCACAAGAGCCGCATGTCCTGCCGCTCACGTGCTTACCCGCAGGCCGCAGCCCCTCACGCACAGAGTTGTCGCCGGAACTGCTGCCGCGGAGCCCCGTCCATCTCCTCCCGTCTCACCACCCCATATCCCCACCATACGCCTCAACTTCCATGCCCATTCATGCTGCCTCTTCGATTCCACGCTGCCCCTTTCCCCCATCCTTGGATGAGGTCCCGGTGCCGTTGGTCGTCATCGAGCATGGCAGCAGTGCAAATTTCAAGATCTGCCACCTGGCTCTAATGCTCTCATTGGTGGAGGCAGCGAAGGAGAGCAGCAGCCTCATGGCAGGTGCCCGAGCAGCCACCCTGTTTACTGTTGTCATCTTGGTGGTCGCTGTAATTTTCCTGTAAAATCTCCTCTGTTATGATTATTCCTTGTCTATGCCTTGCATCATAGCTCAGATGGCAGCCACCATCGACGGTGGTGAACTTTGATGGCCACTCCGTGCCTGCCATTGACCAGGTCACAAAGTGTATCCTCTTGCGTCTGCCTGTTACCATGAAAATGTGTTCTCTATTTTCCTTCTAGGATAATCATTCAGTGTTTTTTTCGGAGCTTTACTGGAGATTACTGAACTGATTGCTGGTGTCCAATTGAACTACCTTTTGTTCAGACTAATGAAGTGAAAGCCATTCAACTGTTGATTATTCTTGTGATGAGCTGATGGGTATTAGCAACTAAAATATTCCATTTTATTAATTAGCTATCCGAGCTTAAGATTACATTTTAACAAAATCCAGAGACAGATGTTGGATAGTGACTTTGGTACTACAGTGTTCCTGACAGATGTAGTAGGAAATTCATTTAGTATGGGACTTTATACATGCGGATTTTCAGCAATATAACCTCCGTTAGTGAAATATCCAGTTTTTTTTACATTTGTGACATGGATAGTTGTGAACTTTTCAGCAATTTAAGTATGATTAACTATTCACAGGAAAACAGATTCAGTAGTGTTGGACACACGGCCGCCGGTATATTTTCCTTTTCAGGAAGAATGTAGTATATTTTCAGCAATATAACGTGATGATTTCCTAGCTTGAGTGTTTTGACTGGATAATACTTGAATTACAGAGCATGTATCTGCACGCAGCTCCATATCAAGTGATATTCTAGGTCCAGTGCGAATTTGAAGTATATATATTTATTTGTGCATAAGTGCAAATCTCCTTGGCCCTGTGATGGCATACACCATATATTGTCGACGACTTTTCCCTCTTCAGTGATGCTATGCCTGCTTTCCTCTCATTTTCCAAAAGATCCCCAAATTCCTTTGTAGGTGCTAGAAGTTGGATCCTCCAAGCATGGATAAGAGCTTCTGATGGTATTGGATCATCAAGGTCAAGTGTGTATCCTTGGCAGTGCAGCTGAAATATGTATTCTATTTGATGCTTTTTTACATAAATTTTATTTGATGCTCAGGGTTACATGCAAGATAAAGAAGTGTTTTAAGTCGAATAAATTATATGCCTATTCCTTATTTTGCATTTTGAGTATCTCTAAATAATAATTGAATCGATAACATACATACTCCCAGAGTTATTTTATATCCTATAATTTTTCCTTGTTTCTTTCATTCTGAAATTCATGGCAGGAACCTGTGTTCTACCATGTAGTTCATGATGAGGAAATTATGCAAGATATTAGAAGTAAAAGTCCATGATGTTTACTAATTAGCATATTAAGATGCAACCATATATCTACCTTGTTCATCGATGGAGCTAAGAAGAGACTTGATAATAACACAGGGATGGCTACTTGTATATCTACTTTAGTATATTGAAACAGAATCGCTAAACGAAGAAGAGGACGATGACAGCTCCCAAGAAGAAGATGCGGACAATGAATGGAATCCAAAAGACGAGGAAGAAGAAGATGAAGAATATGAACATGAAGAAGCACCAGAGGATGAGGAAACTGAGCATGAATACGAGGACGAAGAAGAAGAAGAGGCCGATGATAGCTCCCAAGAAGAAGATGAGGACAGTGAATGGAATCCAAAAGACGAGGAAGAAGAAGATGAAGAAAATGAATATGAAGAAGGAACAAAGGATGAGGAAACTGAGCATGAATACGAGGACGAAGAAGAGGATATCAAATCAGATTTTCAAGATGGAAACGAATTGGAAAATGACGAATGCTACGAGGGTCAATATGACGAAAGTAAAGAAGACGACTATCAGGATGACGAAGATGATGTCATGGAGGATAGCAATTCAAACGCAGATGACGAAGAGTACACAGAAAAACCAAAAAAGAGGCAAAAAAAAAGCACAAGTCAATGACAACAAGGTAAATAAGAATAATTAAAACTCATCCGGTGAAGAGAGCAGCGACCACGAGGATAGTTGATCACCAGTATTTTATCAAATATAATACAATAGGAGTATTGCTTTAGATGTTTATTATTAATGTATCATCAAAGTCATATTTTGGGGGAAAATATGGTATGGCACTACCAATAAGCATGATAAGAATGATATTGTTTTCTTTTAAAAATCAACCAAGAAAAAAAACTATATAATGCATATGGAATACAATAACATGATTATTGCTCAAACGTGCTAAAAGAAAAAAATAAATTGTTCACTAAGCGTAAAAATATTAAAATAATAATGTCGCAGCAATTTATATTTATCTCTTTTAATTATGGTAAAAAACAATCCAAAAGAACTAAGAAATAAATGTTCAATTATAATTGCAGGTGCGGAAAACATGTGATGTGCACATTCAAGCCGCAAAAATTTTAAAGGCAGTTGTTCAAGAAATAGGAGGATCTGAACAAATTTATCAAGACGTATCTTGGTACATTTCACTTGTGGGATATGAAGTTCAATTCTACGTTCCATCAAAAGTTGGAGTGGATGGTATGGCAAATGTTGCGATATGTGGGATGATGCCAGAGGGAACTACCAAGGAGGATGCATGTGAAGAAATTGCACGAGATGCTTTGGAGTTGCTCCAACATGAACATGGCATTAACGTTCTAAACCATAATTCGGCCGAGACATCACAGATACGAGGGAGATGTGTTGCTCTGGTGGAGAAGTTCAATGAGAACAAATATATATATGATTTCATACGATCCAAGAGTACCATGGTAGTAGATGGTATAGGGTTTGCTTCAGACATTTTCATTAACAGAGCCTACGAAACAGACAATGCAACTGAGAAGATCCCTGCTCAGGAAAACATGTCTACAGTTCTAAGAGACTGTGCAAAGGAACTAAGAGAAATAAGCAAAAGATCGAGGGACCAGCTGGACAACCAAGATAGGCTCACGAAAATGCTACAGCACATGTCAAGAAACCAACTACAAAGCCCATACGTTGAGTATAGTGAATTACACTTCAAGGTGGGTAAAATTATTAAATAAGGTTATCAATTGCAAGTTTCGTATGCTACAGAAAATATTACATTGACAAATTCAATTCATGTTGACAGGTGGGAGCAAATAAAGTAATTAGTGCCCTAACAATTGTTCTGGAGCAAGCGGCATCAAAGGCTGGTTTCAGGATGCCAGTCGTAACGACTGAGGAACTTAATGGAGGTTATTACATAGGAAAAGTTGAGCTAAAACAATTGCCATCTGGTTAAAAAAACTTCAAGAGCGGTATTGATTCAGACAAGCGCGAAGCCATCTCCACAGCGACAGGAAATGCAATTGGGTTCCTGACAGACAAATATGGTTTGAATATAGTAGATCCAAGCAAGTATGCGGCAACACATCTCACAGAAATACATAAGTCAATCAAAAAAGAGATTGTTCACCTGGCAAACGGTGCTGGAGCGTATGAAGATTGGGCATGTGAAGCCATTAATGATATCCACAAGTTGGCTGACAAGTACGATGGCTCCGTAAGTCAGAGAGATGCCGACATCAAGAGTCTGTTATTTTCTATATGTGTTGATCTGAGTCGACACCTAGACCCAGTTCAGAAGCTTCGCAAGGATGCAAAACAGAACACAAAGAATTGAAAGAGTTAGGGTAGAAGTGAATTTTAGATAATTTATTCTATTTTTGTGATATCTTTCAAAATATGAAAATTTGAATATCATTTTGGTATATTAACGAAATATAATTTTTTTTTAAAAAACAGAAACACGTGCGTGTCACACGTGCACTTTACTAGTAAGAGAAAGTGCCGCATGGAAAGAAGAACTAAGTTGAACTCGTACGCAGATCAGCTTGATGGCCGACGAGTCAAAGAAGAAGCTTAATTAGCAAGGACTCTAAAAAAAGGAATTAGAGTCTACGTATCTTAGTATTTCCTTTTATTGATTAGGGAGTCTTGTGCGAGTCATAGTCCTAGCTAGTTAGGAGTCATAAGATCGGAGTATAAATATGTACCCAGGGTCATTGTAGTATTTCATCACACGATCAATATACAAACTCTACTTTTTCAAGTAGCTTTACCTTTCAAGTCGACGACTTCGTCAAAAGTTTCTTTCTTCTTATTTTCTTGTTTCTTCAACATCGTCCTTCGAGTTCGCCGGGCTGCATCAACTGACCTCCGGCAAGCTTGTAAGTACTGTTTTACCGAGTAATTTCTAGGCTTTAACCTTTGAGCGTGTCACTGTGGTTTCGTCTACATTTATTCACAATTTATCGATATCAGCTAGATTAGCAAGTTTTACCTTAATTCTCGTTGCTTAACTTTTATCACCAATTATCCAGCTTGAGACTACATCCTGTCGGCTTTTACTGTTTTATTATATTTTATACATAGCCGATTAGATCTGTCTCAGGTGTTGCCTACGTAGCTTTGTTTAAGTTACCTCCGGTAGCTTACGCAATACCTACATCATCATATCGGCCGATCTGGTCGATCTGTTTCCCGTATCGGCTACCTAGCTGTTACGATTTTATCAGAAGACACATCAGCTCTCTAGCCGATTAACCTACAATTTAAAGTTCCTACTGTTTCCGTGCCGATCAGCAGGTCAGGTCGGCTGGCACACCTTGTTACATCCCGGGGATCCGTTACGTGTTACCGTGGAGGACTTTATTCTGTTTTCTGCGTCAACACATCTTGGCACGTCCGGTGGGACACGAAGATAATATTCTACCATAAACAGCCCAAAGATGTCCATCACGTACCGTCAAGCATTGGCAAATTTTATATGCAATGGAGATGCGTTCTCTAATGGTCCAGCTCAACAACAAAGTTATTCGGGACCGTATTATCAGCAGCCGATCACATCGGCTAATTCTGCATTTTCGTACAATCCAATTCAACATCAAGGTTATGAAGAATTTATTTTGCAATCAATGCAACCTTTGGTTCTGGATACTCAAGAAAATCAGCAGCAAGGCTACAAAGAACTGGCATACATATATCCTAGATCATCAAGCACTGTAGCACCAACGGCAACCTCGTCATTATCGCCAGAACAAGATTTGTTCAGCGCTCTTGGATACACGCCGTTGCCGCTGGCACAGGGGGATCTGTTCAGCGTTCTTGGATATACACCTACGGATACTACTCAAATTCAAGAATCAACACGTGTTCAAGGTGCTGCCTAAGGATTGCAATTTATTCCCCACATATCACAACAGATTGCTCCATGTGCTCAACAGTCTTGGTCTGGGGGCTGCATTCACAACCGAAGGCTCAACAGTATTTGCCTGGGGGCTGCAATATTTTCAGCTATCAGCTCAGCCTCAACGATCATATCAAGGAGTTGTCAATTGGAGGCTGATGATATTCATTCGCAGTTTACTCCTCAAGAATCACCGCCGATGGCACATCATTCTGTTCTAAAGCCATCACGACTAGCAACAGACCTACCGGTCCAATAGGCTACTGAGCAACAGAAGGCTGGACTTGAAGAGTATGTGCAAATAACGAAAATTGATTATCATGAGGAGCAGACTCCAGTTGATGAGTTCAAGAATAAAGGCTGGTATGAGGAGAAACGTAGCTCTGAAGAAACTCACAAGGAAGAAGTCCCAGCCAAATACAAAAATAGAGAAAAACAAGCTGATGGAGATCTCTATCTAGATTCTAAAGCATTGGATTCACAGGTGGCTAATAGATCAGTAACAGATCACAAACTGCAAATTGCAGTTGACAAGATCAAATATGAAGACTGTTGTGGGGGAGATCTTAATTCCAAAAAACCTCAAGAGGAAGCTCCAGTCAGCAGGAGTAATTGTTTACAAGACATGGTTGAGGTTGACGGCCAGAAAAACACATCTAAAGCTAAAGTGTTAGATCCTGAGGGAGCTAAGGAGTCAGAGGTTGTTGGTTACGAGGTTATAGAAACAGAGCGGGCAGATTGTTTCTTGGAGTATTTATTGTTCGCTGTTCAAAAATATGACCTCGTAGTGTTAGCTATCTGGAGTTCATTTTCCATGGGAACCGGGTTATCAACAACAAAAAATTATTGCCCTGAAGCATTCGTCATTTGGAGATTATTTTTCATGGGATCCACGCAGGCAAGAGTTACGTACGAAATTTTAAAGCTGATGTCTCTAAATCGGCTAGATAGTGGGGCACATGTTATTTGAAGCATGTCCTATCATTATGTCACCTCATGATTGAAAACCAAAAACATATATGTTTTGGCTACGTGTTATTTGAAGTAACGTTCTATGATACTATCTCAGTGACTATTGCTGAAAGCTGATGATTTATCGGCTATGTGCTTTTCAAATGAGCTTGATAATCAAGTTAATTATATGATCATAGCTCCATTACGTACAAGAATGTTCATTTAACTCTATCGGCTACATGCATAAAAGCCAATGAGAAATTTCTGTTGACTGCATATTATTCTAATGGAGTTCAAGTTCATTTGGTCAACCAACGGATGATATCGTGAAAGACAAAAAACATTGGTGGTTTCGGCTAGAATAGATCGGCAGGCTACCAATCGGCTGGTTGAAAGTTGTTCGGTCGAAGTTTTGCTGCCGATTTTGTTCAACTAGAGACCTTCCTAATGTAACTTAGGTCGTCGATAACAACGGCCAAAAATGCCTTGGCCGATGAGTTATAGCCAATAGAAGCAGAGGTTGGCCGGTAAAAAAGCAACAGAGTCAGCTGATGGAGCATGACCGCTCTTTGTTGACTACGCCAGAGAAGACACCATCAAGTTTAACGCCAGCGATCTCGTGAACAACTTCACCGACGATTATTTCGACGACGACGACTACAACAACATCATTAGCAAACAGATCTACACCAACTCGTCATCAAGCAGGCATGTCTACGACAATGCCTAATGCCCTACACGGTATGTATCTACTGATAATTGCCCTATGCGGCAAGTGGAGTAGATCAATTGGCACCAAAACAAATCTGATGAAGGAGACGATTTGTCAGGATGGCCGACAATATGATCTTAACCGAATGAGCTTCACCTCGGCTGATGCATCATCGGCAAGGTCATACGCATGCCGCACATACGTGCTGGCACGTACGGAATATATCGGTTGCTTGATAGCCGATGAAGTAATAGAAGAAGTCGGCAGAAAATTATTATTGACACAAATACTCATCCAAGGAAATTGGCAGTCCAATAGTTGTTACAGAGACAGCCGACGGAATTATTTAAGGAAGAACTAATACAAGATTATTTAAAGAAAGGAAATTGATCTCCGGTACTTGGCTTCTCAACATTTAAAAAGGTAGACAACTGATGGAAGAGGCGCGCCAATACCTACACCCTTGTAGTGCCACCACGATGCTACGAGTTGGAGATAATAGACTGATGCAAATATAATTATTAATTATGGGTATGAAGGGCAGGAGGTCTGTCCATACTACAAAGATAGCTGATATTTCAAGTATTGGTCCAAGCGTACCGCTCCTCAGGATTATTTTTGTTGGAGATTCAAAGATGGGAATGAACGCACAGCCAATGCACCAACAATGCTGCCGTCTCCGGAATATTTAGGAAAAAGGCAGCAGGATCAAGTGCAGCACATGGTCGACCAAGGCTTCCGGTGGATTAGTTCTGATATCAGCTAATAGAAGCAATATGGCAACCAATAGAAAAACGGTCGATAAAAAGATTAATCGGTTAATCAATCAAATATACTTCTACAATATGTCGCACGCAGCTGCACACTTTACAGATCACCAGCCAGCATCCAGGAGGAACGACCGATTAGAATTAACCTTGAACATTTTTTCGGCTGCTGGTCATGGGACTTTGAGGTCCCAGTTATTATTAGAGGACATTGCCGGAGAAGCTAAGGCTGATGGTGTCAGTCAATGATGCGAGCTGAGTTTACTGCCGACCAAAAAAGGTTAAGATAGATGGCTGACGTGTCAAATCAGCTAGGAGCTTCACATCGATAAATACACAGAACCAGTGGTCAACTATGTTTCGAGATCGATGCTGATGGCAAAGTAATAATGGCATAAGCGGTGAGGATGACATGGTATAAAAAGGCCGGCCGGGATGTTTCTGCACGATCATACTTCATCGCGAGTATTTATCCATTAGCATGGCTGATCAATAAAATATGAAAAGAAGCCTGGAGGACAGGTTCAACAGACGTACTGTTCTCTGTAGTATCGGGCGAATGCCGTAGTCCACCTTCCTTCCTCCCTTTCCTCTCCACAATCTTCAGATCTGAAGGCGTAATCGAGTCTGATCTTCTCGATCTTTGCAAGATTTGCTAATCCTGCTACGCTCTACCGATTCCCCTCCTTTTGGACAGCATCTGTCGGTGGTTTCTTCCGGTCAATACCGCCGGAATAGCCTCTGCTGCGGAGTTCCTCAAAGCTGATTTGTCCAGATCAGGTTCATGTTCCCCAACCTGATCTGCTTCTTCCTTGATTGGTTGCTGGGCATCTTAGTCGGTGGATCTGTGCTCGTGCTGTCATGCTTTATCCTGCAGATGAGCCAGCTAGTTCTACCTTTCTAGCCTCAGTTCTGAGCTCCATTTTACCGCTCCCCGCCATGACCAGTGAAGGACCTAATGCTCCTCTTCCTTCTCCCGTGGATGATGTGCCCCCTGATCCTCCTCCGCCCTCCGATCCTCCTGATCCGACCCATGGCGCCTTTCCCATGTCCACTCCGCTTCATTCACCTCACGCTACGCTGTTCCCAATTGTTGCTTCAATCATCCTTCCCACCACATATATGCCTCCTCGCTCCACAACACCAGCCACAGGTACTCTTCCTCAAGTTGCGCTGGTGAGGTCTCCACTTCAAAATCAAGGTGACAGAGATGACCTACCTCACCCTTCTGCTCGTGACAATCTTCCTCAACACCCTCCCCAAGCTGGTGTCATGACACACCTGGCGTGGAACTGCCGAGGCTCGGGCGGCAGTCTTCGAAGTTCAACCATGACCCATCTTGCTAGGTTACTCCAATCCACTAAAGCACAGGTATGTTTTATATCAGAAACTAGGAATTCTTCAATCACTAAAACAGCCATTAAAAATAGATTTAATTACAACGAAGCTTTTGTAGTTCCATCAAAAGGCCAATCTGGAGGTCTATGGCTGATTTGGAATGATGAGGTTGATATTACTGTTGTTGATCATAGCCACAACTTCATTTTTGCCTTGTGTACAAATAAAACTTGTATGCAGCATTATGGTTCGGTGTGTATTTATGGTGACCCACATCATCGTACCACTAGAGCTATGTGGGATCAGGTGCTTGATTTTGTTCATCAGAACAGTAATTTACCTATGTTTTGTATGGGGGATCTAAATGAACTGATGCATGCTAATGAAAAAGTAGGTCCCACTAGAGCTGATGTTCATCGTATTAATGAGTTCAACTCTTGTGTTAAGCAATGTGGGTTTCTTGATCTTGGCTATAATGGACCAGCCTATACTTGGACTAACAAGAGATTTTCCTCCATTCCAACTTATGAAAGGCTTGACCGCTATTTAGGAAATGCAGAATGGTGCCTGATGTTCCCCTCCACTACCATCTACCACCTTCCCATGATGTACAGTGATGACGCTCCTATTCTTGCGGTTCTAAACTCTCAAAGACCTCGTCTTAATAAACCTTTTCGTTTTGAAAACTGGTAGTTAATGGAGCAAGAATATCATGATATTGCTAAACAAAGTTGGCAACGCTCCTCTATGCGTGATTTCTCATTAAAAACTAAGTTTCTTGCTGCAGATCTTAGAAAATGGCGGAGAAAGAAACCGAAGAACAGTGACCTTCTTGCACACATTGAACACCAAATTCTAGCTCAACAAAATCTGCACCCTTCTCTCCAGAACCACAACTTGCAGCAACAGCTCCATGAACAGCACCACAACCTGATGTCCAAAGAAGAAACCTACCACCTCCAGTGTGCCAAGAAGACTTGGGCAATTAAAGGCGATAGAAACACTGACTTTTTCATCGTGCTATCATTAAAAGGAATAGAAAGAATAGAATTACTCACCTTATTAATCCTGATGGCACCCATTCCACCACTCCTGATCAACTTGCTGCCACCCTTACTAATTACTTTCAACATATTTTCTCTACTAGCAACACCAATAATCTCTAGGGCTCTTCCCATGATTTCACTCCCCCTGCGGCTGTTTCCCCTGTTCATCATAGTGACAGTACCAACTTGCAGGAAGATGATCTTTTCAGATTTACTTATTCTATTCCTGACTCAAAAGAAATTCATGACATAATTAAACAAATGCGTAGTAATGCAGCTCCAGGTCCTGATGGTCTCAATGCAGCCTTCTACAAATCTGTCTGGCACTGGGCAAAGGATGACATCTACAAAGTGGTAACAGATTTCTACGCTCATGCTACCTTATCTTCTGATCGTAATCGAACCTTTATCTCTCTCATTCCCAAAAAGAGTAATCCTACTGTTCCTCAAGATTATAGACCTATTAGCTTATGCAATGTCATCTATAAAATCATAGTTACTTCTTTGGCTAACAGAGTTAAAAACCATCTCCCTAATTATGTTAGTCAGGCCCAATCTGCTTTTATTGCCCATAGACACATTTCCTCTAATATTATTATCACTCAAGAGATTATCCATTCTTTTAATCTTAAAAGTTGGAATTCTAATGCTTTCCTTCTAAATATTGATCTAGCTAAAGCCTTTGACAGACTAGAATGGACCTTTATTTCAGATGCTCTTCACAGAATTGGTTTTAATGACAGCTTCATCAATCTGATTCATACTTGCATTTCTACTTCTTCTTTAGCTATTCTTGTTAATGATGAACCTTCCAATTATTTCAATCCACAAAGAGGGTTGAGGCAGGGCTGTCCTCTCTCTTCCTATCTTTTTGTAATTGCTATTAATGAACCCTCTATTAGACTGCAGGAAGCCCTTAACAATAACAACCTATCTGGAATCTCACTGGGAGTGGGAGCTCCTCCTATTCACTCCCTTTTATTTGCAGATGATCTCATTCTCTGTGGCAAGGCGACCCTGGATGAGGCCCAAGCTATTAAAATCATTCTCTATGAATTTTGTCAACAATCAGGTCAGACTCCCAACATTAAAAAATCCTCTATTTATTTCAGCAAGAATGTTCCCAACCACATTAGGACCCAAATCAAAGGTATCTTCCCTGTTCCTAATCTCCAGCCTAATACCATGCACTTAGGACATCCTATGATTTTTAGTCACAGGGATAAGAACAGAGCTTATAATTTTATTTACAACAAATTCATTGCCAAGTTTGGAACTCTCTAAGCCAACAAGCTCAACCATGCTGGTAGATTGCAATATATCAAATCAGTGCTAGCTTCTATACCCATTTATTACATGTCCACTGTTCTTCTCTCCAAAACCTTTATTGAAAAGATTAACACCATCATTAGAAGATTTTGGTGGGCAGGAGTTCAGGACGAGCTGGACACAAGTCCCATTTCTTATCGCTCTTGGGATGATATATGCAAACCTAAGGAGCAAGGCGGGCTTGGCATAAGAGATATGGAAACGGTTAACAAAAGCCTCATTGTTCATTCGGCTTGGAATATTGCTAACAATAAAAATCCTTTCTTGTCTGCTATTCTTAAGGCCAAGTATTACCCTAATGACTCATTCTGGACCACCCCTAACACGGCCTCTAGGTCTATTTATTGGTCTTCTGTCATGCAGGTCAAACACCATCTTGTAGCTAATACAACCTGCCAAATACATGCTGGTAACTCCTCCATATGGTCATCACCTTGGATGCCTGTTTGGGATCACATCCATGACCACCTACTCCTGCCAGTGGTCAATTTGCCTCTACCAGCTAAGGTTAGTGACATGTGGTTTCCAGGCACGTGCAACTGGAATCACCAGCTTCTCTGTTCTACCTTCACTGAGGAGGCTGTGCAAGCAATAGAAGCAACCCCTGTTGTCACCTCTGAAATGGATGATATCCTCAGATGGATCCCGGCAAAAAATGGACTCTGTACTACTAAATCTGTCTATAATTTTCTAGCTAAACAACAGATGCACCACCTACCCACCCATGGCTCAAGAAGTATTAGTCGTGATGCTAATCTCATTTTGCAAAAGGTTTGGAAGTGCAAAACTATTCCCCCACTTCTCAAAACTTTTGCTTGGAGGATAATCAGGCATGCAATTGCCACAGGTGAACGAGCAGGCAGGTATTCCACTCATATTGATCAACACTGCACTTACTGTGGTCATATTGAAAATGATCAGCACTTGTTTTTTCAATGTAATTTGCCTGCTACAGTATGGGCTACAGCTAACCCACCTCTATACACCAACAACATTCCAGTAGAACAAGATGGCATTCAACTGACTATTCCTTCACTCATCTCCAGTAACCCCTCTAAAGGTTTACTTTGTAAAACTTTGTTTACTCTTTGGTACATTTGGAAAGCTCGTAATGCCAACAGGTTTCAGAGGAAAACTTGGACACCCACTCAGGTACACCAAGCAGCTACTGCCCACATGCATTCCCACTTGGGTGCACTAAGTGAGCAACAAAGCAACACAGAAGCATCCAGGATTCCTCTCAGGTCCAATCGCCAAGGTACATCTTCTCCTTCTGTAGGTTTACATGGTGTTGATGCAACCTGTTCAAATGGAGTTGCTGCAGCCATGGATACTCCCCAAGGTATGAATTCTTTAACTACAGATAACAATTAGGCTGCCAATCAGGAGACCATACATGGCACTGCAACAACAGACACGCTACTGGTTCCTCTTCCTACCTTACTTCAAGGGACTCGGCTGAACCGCCACACTTCTATTACTTGCTATACCGACGCATCTATTACCCCGGATGGACCTGACACCCAACCTAGGGTGGCTGGTGTTGGTATTGTGTTTGCCAATTTGCAGGATGATCCCGGGAACAAGCTATATATCAAGGCCATCATCAACAATGCCTCCTCGGTAATTATGGCAGAAGCTGGTGCACTTGCTTTGGCAGCTCGAATAGCTGTCAACATGGGCTACACCAATGTCTCCTTTTCTGATTGCAGTCAGCTTGTGCAGTTCCTTTCCTCCCAAGATCACAGCAACCCGCCAGATTTGAGAATGAAGAATTTCACTCAAGAATATGATACCTTATCTGTTACCATTCACTCCAAATTGTATAAGATAAATAGAGCACAAAACCTAGAGGCTGATTCCCTAGCCAGACTTGCTATGTCTATCGCTAGCACGGTTCACCAGCCTTTCTCTTTACATTGCTCCTATGGAGCCCATGAAACTCAGTGTCCTATGTTCCAGGCACTGACTTCTGTAACCATGCACTCTGTTTGGTTGCTTGCAGCTTCTTGCTACTGATATGAATGATTGCTGTTTGTCAAAAAAAAATTGGGAGTCAATTCCTGATAACATGTCATACTCAACATTATGGTTGCGTCATTCATCCTGTTCATTGACAGAAAATATCATCAGCGATAGCGTTTTGTTGCCGATCACGGAAGAAAGCAGAGGGGAAGTCAAAAGTTGACGAAATAGTATTGCAGCTCTGGGATCTGGAGTAAACTGTTCTGCTCAATATTTCCTGGAGTTGTGACTCATGAGGAGATCATGATAGCATTGGCTAATAGATATCTCCAAGAATCTACGGATACATGTGTAAGTATCAAGGCCCCACCGCACCTTTGGTAAGGGTGTGTTTCAGTGATAAATGACAACCATATACTTGTGACTAACCTTTGTTTTATAGCGGATTTATTCTTGGGTTATTGTCATAAGTGATAAATGAAATGAGACCCCTCAATTTGAAATTATGGATAATCAATGCACAAAGACTACAAGGCTAAGGACATTCTTAGTTCCAAGTGTCACAAGGAGATGAAGGACACTTGGATTTGCTAGTTTGTAGTGTTTGGCCGTACTATTAAGAGGGGTTCACACTTTAGTAGCTAGACCATGCCAAATGCTATGCTATATTCATGCACTATCAAGCTCCTTGGTTACTAAACAGCTCAAGATACTCATGGAAACACATTGGAAGCAAAAGACTTGAAGAAAAACTCAAAGGCGATTGAATTGGATGAGTTGAAATGAAAAAGGGCCCGTCGGATGATCCGACGACATCATTTCTAGTTGCACCGGATGATTGATGTGGAAGTTTCAGAAGAAAACAGCACCGCCGGATGAACCGACGGTGTATCAGCAGTTGCATCGGTTCATCAGGTGACCTAGGGTTTGGTAACAGTGATGATTCAAGTCAAGGGCCTTCAGCACCGGATGAAGCGAAGGTCCAAGCAATGGTTCATCCGGCGCACGCATATAAATCATACAGAGACGCACCGAGTGAACTTGCTTCAGCACCGGATGAACCGACGCCCATGAAGACTACCAGTAGTTCATCCAGCGTCTATGGTTATTCTACGCAGAGACGTTTTGAGTGAAGTTGCTTCAGCACCGGATAAACCGACGCATCATCGGTGCATGCGTTAGATGAAGTGGTACAACGTTTGAGTTCAACGGCTATATTTCGAGACACAGAGACACCGGATGAACCGACGCTGTCGTAGGGGGAACCGTCAGTTCATCCGACGGTACTACTTTTCAGAGGACTTTTCTAACGGCTAGCCTCCCTTGCTAGGCCTATAAATTGGACCCCCTGCGTCTCTTGAGCTGCCTTTGCCACTCTGAAGAACTACTGCAGCCAAGGAGAAGGAGAGTTAGTGCTTTGATCATTTAGATTTCATCTTCCTAGCCAAGAGGGATTCTTTCTTGGTGATCAAGAGTTTCAAGGTGCTTTCAATGGCATAGCTGAGTGCATTGGTCAAGTGAGAGTGTGTGAGCTTGTTACTCTTGGAGTTTGACAGCTCCTAGACGGTCTCGGTGATTGGGGGTTCTTGGTGATTGTGGGAGACCTGGGAAGTTCTTGGTGTAAATGGATTGAGACCCATCGTTCCGGAGATGGAGAACGGGTACTCCTAGTGAGCACTCAAGTCTAAGTCGCTTGAGGGGGAGCAAAACTCTTTGAGTGCTCCAACGTGGATTAGGGAGAAGCGTCAACTTCTCGATACCACGGGAAAAAATTCGGTTGTATCGTGTCCTCTTTTTCTACCTTCTTGCACTTAATTCCGCATTTACTTTAAGCTCTTAAGTTCCCTTGCTCTAGTTTCCCTCTAGTTTGCTTTGCTTGTTGCATATCTTGACTAGGGTGCTTTTCTCATGTTAGTGTGAATCTTTCTAAGGAACTTTGTTGCTAGTGTGCTTAGTTGGTAGGAAGAAACCTTTTTAGATGGGAAACACTAGAGGTATAGGTTAAGGTTTACTTCTTGTTCTAGAAATTTGAAGAAGGCCCATATTCAACCCCTCCCTTCTATAGGCCATCGATCCTACAAGTGGTATCAGAGCCTAGGCCCTCTTTTTGGTGGCTTAACCGCCTAGAGAGACGGGCATGGGGAGTGGCAATGGCCCTCCCAAGTTGGCGGGGAAACGGTTCACTTTTTGGGCACATAGAATGGCTAGTTTTCTTCAAGCACAACACCATGATTCATGGATCACTACCATGTATCCCATGCCAATTGAACCCACCGAAAGTGAAACCAAGTGGAACTGTTGTGCTAGAAACTTTATCTTTGAGACTCTTGAGGAGGATTTGTTTGATAGGGTGTTTGCTTTGGAGACCGCTCATGAGGTTTGGATGGAGCTCAAAAGAATCTATGTAGGCAACAAGAAAATCCGTGAGGAGAAGTATGAGTTGCTTAAGGTTGAGCTCAATGAGTTTAAGATGAAGGATGATGAGGGTGTAGAGGAAATGTACTCTAGGATGGGTGTTATTATTCAAAATATTAATGCTCTCGATGTTGCTAACGTGTCCGAGCAGGAAATTATTCGGAAAATTCTTCAAACGCTTCCCAAGCCCAAGTACAACATCGTCAAGGCACTCATCTTTGAGAAGGACTTCGAAACTCTCACCATCACCGAAGTTGTGAACAAGATTCGATCTCATGAGATGTTCTTGATGGGGCAAATTGAATCATCTACTTCCACATCAAGCTCCAAGAAGGATCTTGCACTCAAGGCTAGTGACAAGACCAAGCCCAAGCCAAAGTCAAAAGCAAAGCCTCCTCCCTCTTCAAGTGAAAGTGAAGACAAGAGTGACTCAAGTGATGAAGATGATGGTGAACTTACTCTCCTCATGAGGAGGACTACCAAATTGCTCTCCAAGATTGGCAAGAAGGGCTACAACTATGATCCTAAGAAGAACAAGTTTCGCTCATCAAGAAGAAGTGGTGAAGGTGGCAAGAGGAAGTGCTACAATTGCCAAAGCTATGATCATCTATCATATGATTGCCCCAAACCCGACAAGCGAGTGTCAAGCTCAAGCAAGAAGAAGAGAATGATGATGACAATGAGAAAGATGACAAGCACTCTAAGAAGGACTCATACAAGAAGAAGTCTTCTAGCAAGCCCTACAATAAGAAGAAGGGTGGTCATCATTCTCTCTTGGCAAATGAGTGGATCACGGATGGTGAAACTTCAAGTGAATCAAGCGGAAGTGAAGATGAGAAGAACAAGAAGTTTGTCGGTCTTGTGATCATGGATGATAAAGAACCTCTTCTTTCTCCTCCACCTATGTGCTTCATGGTTAAACACTCCTAGGTGAGCGATAGTGAAGATAGTGACTCCTCGGATAGTGATAATGAACTTTCACCTCATGCTCTTAAGGGACTTCTAGATCAATACACCAACATGATCAAAAAACAAAAGAGTAAGCTCAAGGCTCTTGAAGAGACCCATGAGAAGCTTAAGCTATCCAATGATGAGTTGCTTGTGAAACACAATGACCTTAGCAAAGAACATGAAGCTTTGGTAGTGTCTCACAAGTCACTTAGAGATGACCACAACAAGTTACTTGATAAGCACAATGAGCTAATCGTCAAACATGATGATATAACCATGATTAACAAGTCTCTTGAGTCAAGTCAAAAGATGCTTAAGAAAGATCATGTGGTCTTAGAGATGAAGTATCAAGAGATTGAGCTTGCTTATGAGGCTATTTGTGCTAGTGGGCAAGAAATTGCTAGAGACATCACTAAGACAAATGCTTCTACTTCTTGTGATGATTTGATTGAAGAACCTAAGATCTTGCTAAATGATGAGAATGTTGCCTCCTCTTCCAAGACTAACCATGATAGGGTGAAAGCACTTGAAGAGGAAGTAAGAAGCCTAAGATCTTGTGTGAAGAATATGGCCAATTGTGAAGCATTACATAAGGAGATCCTCTATCACAATGCAAGAGATTATGGCTCTAGGGGACTTGGCTCCTTCCCTCAACCCATCAAAGAGACTCGCAAGTCAAAGGAACTTTATGGGTGCTTTGTGAAGGAAGTTGGGTCTTATTGCCAACATTGCAAGATCACCGGTCATCACACAAGGGAGTGTCCCTTACCTTCACGTCCATTGCCTAACTTACCTAGCAACTATCGTTCCATGTTCAACAATAACCATTTCTTGTTGTTGAAGAATAGCAAGGGCAAGGTGGCAGTAAGGTTCATAAGGACCAAGTCTAAAGTGAATCATCCTAAGCAAATTTGGGTTCCCAAAGCTTTAGTAACTCATGTGATTGGACCCAAACTTGCTTGGGTTCCTAAATCTTCAACTTGATCTCTTTGTGTGTAGGTGAACTACAAGGCTGGGGGAAGTCATTGAGTTCTTGATAGTGGATGTACTCAACACATGACCAGCCAAGTTAAAATGTTCACCTCTCTAGTGGATGATGCGGGGAATCATGAGCAAGTCACATTTGGTGATAATTCTAAAGGAAGAGTTTTCAGTTTGGGTGACATAACCATTGCAAAAGATCTCTCTCTTTCCAATGTTTTGTTTGTAGACTCTTGTAGTTATAACTTACTTTCCATTGCTCAATTTTTGTGATCTTGGCTTATCTTGCTTGTTTGATGATGAGGGAGTTATCATTACTAACAAGAAATCTAATGAAGTTGTGTTCAAAGGTGTCACACCCTGAAATTTCCAATTTCAGGATGTGAATAGGAATAATAATTAAATAACAACTTTCTCTCAATTTTAAAATTTTCCCAACATTTATTTTCTTTACAGGAAATATAGTATAGGAAAAACCTTTGTTTGTTTTTCAGAAATTAAATAAAATGTTTATGTGAGTGTAGCAATCATGCCGATGCATCTGGTGTTTCATAAGTGCAAAATGTTTTTAAATGCGCTTAGGAGCTGACCAAACCCTTCCGAGAATTTTTCAGAATTTTCTAGAATTTATTCTTATTTTTCTCTGAGCATTTTCTATTTATTAGAAGGCTCTACAATCTTTTTCATGAGCTCCAAATATTTTATTTGGATTGTTCGTGTCTCAATCTAGCTCTGGGAATTTTCCTAGAATTTTTGGAATTTTTAGAATATTTTTTCGTGCCTTTAATGAATTATCTAGCTATTTCTAGATTATTCTTTTTCACGAAAATGTTTTCTGAAAATGAAAAGAATTTATTTTCTCCTTTCTTTCTTTCGGCCCGCGGCCGCTTTCAGCCCAACCTCTAAAAGTCCACCACCACCCCTTCTACTCCTTGGCCTGGTGTAGCCCAGCTCCCCTCGCTCCCAGCCCAGCCTTGCTTGGCAGCCCACCGGTGGAAGTCCACAGGTGCCCCTCGTTTTCTCTCGCCCGCTCACTTTTCCACCTCGGCCCAGCGAGTTTCAGCCCATCCGGCCAATGGGGAACCCACTGGAGCCAGCCGAGCTCAACCAGCTCGTGTCCATGGCGGACACAGCACTAGGGGCGCCGCCGCCTGTGACCTCGGCGTGCGCGCCCCAGTCTTCCCTAGCGTATGCACCCCGGCCTCCCTGGCCCGTGCCCCCATAAAACCCAGCCGGCCTCCGCGCACCCCTGCCTCGGGCCCTGTTGCACAGCGCCGCCTCGCTGTTCGCGCCGAGCGCCGCCGCAAGAAGTCGCCGTCGGGATTTGATACCAAGCCAAGTGTCGCCGGCGCTGCTATCGCCGTCTCGCCGGCCGGAGCCGAGCCTCAGGTACCGCGCGCCTGCACCTCACGCCGTCGCCACGTCCCTGCGCAGAGCCGCGCCCCGTGCTTCGCTCACCTACGCTGCGCCGCACGCAGAGCTCCGCCACCGGTCGAGTGCCGGCCGTCGTCGATTGGGTCACAGCCGGAGCTCACCGTCCCCACCAGGGGTTCCGCCGAGGCAAGCCGCACCCCATCTGCCGCATCCCGTCGCCGGAAGAGCATCGTAGCACCTCCGTCCGTGCACACAGAGCCAAGCCGCCTTGCTCCTCCGCCGCCGGCCGGACTCAGGGCGTTCCCCTCTGTCTCCATCACGGTGAGAACACCCCCTGTGCACCCCTGCCTCACCTCCACCCCATTCGTCAGCCTCCCGAACTCTTAGCCACCAGAGCACCGGCAATCGGAATGGCCGGAGCCGCCGTCTGCCTCTGCCACTGGATCGAACAGAGGTAGAAGAAGAGGGAGTTGGTTGTTTTGCGTCTGAGCCCCTGAGGAAAAGGATTTTCTTGTAGATTAGTTTGTGTCTTGCAAGTCTTACTCATAACCCCCTAATCTTTCCAGATCCTCACATATAGATCCAATCTATGATCTTTTTTGATCTAACCCTGAACTTAGGTTTATTTTTTAGCACTATTCTTTGTGTCTCGGGAATCTTCTCTGGAAGCCCCTGAACTCTATAGTTTTCACATATAGGTCCCTAATCTTGTTTTGCCCATAGCTTTCACGTTTTAACTCCGTTTTAATCCGTTCAAGTTGCGTTAGGTTCATAATGTCATGAAGAACACGTTAGTGGTGACTTTTGATCATGTTTGTTTTCTGAAAATAAATTTAATATTAATTTTGACTAATTCTTAGTTAATCCTGCCTTTTCTAAATAAAAGTAATATAGTGCTATACACCGTTTTTCATAATCAAATTTAATTTGATTAATGTTTCTCTCACATGTTTTCGTAAATAAATTTTAATTAGATCTTTACCTCAGTTTTTCATAAATCAAATGTTAATTGTTTAATATTTAATTAACTTTTATAATTAAAAGTTGATTAAGCTTTTACACCGACTTTTGTAATAAAATATTAATTTTATTAATGCCAATGCCATAATGTTTTTGATAATAATATGAACCACTCGAATCATAAAGTTACACTTAGATGATACATATAGTTTATCTTTTCTAAATTAAATGTTTAATTGGTATAATCAATATATGAATCTTTATAAATAAAACTTGATTAGGTTCTTTACTCCGGTCTTTTACAAATGAAATATAATATTGCATTAATTTCAACTTGGGTATTTTATTTATAAAATATCCTTTACATATTTTTGCTAATTAAAATAAACCTAGCTCCTAGTCTTGTTCTCTCATATGTGCAAATCTATCGTTAGTCGTTCTTTATCAAAGCCCTGTCTCAGTGTGTCTCTGTTGCAGAGCTAGTCTTCTTTCAAGCTCTAGATCTTTTTGATCCATAGAATCGAGCCTATCTTTTAGCACGCTCTTTTAATGCTTTTCTTTTGTTTGGTGTATTGTTTTGAGTTGTAATTGTTTGTTTCCCTTGTATGTTTGTTCCCGATGTTTGCTTCGAGTAGAAGATCGTTGTTCGTTTGCTTTGAAGATAAAGAGTTCCAAGAAAGCACGAGCTGAAGAGCAGTAAGAGTAGCTTTTCGTTGGATAGAGGCAAGTGTCCCTAACCATCCTTCTACCTATGCTTTATTTACAAGAATAATATGCTTTAATCGGAACATGGAGCGACCACCCAGGAAAACAGTGCAACCACAAGACATATGGCTCTGTCTTGGCTGAATAATTAGAAACCTTGATGTTGGGGTGGCCTTACCTGATAAGGGCAAGGGGGAGCGCCAGTGGGGTATAGACTCGCTCTAGTAGGGAGTTAGGCTTGGCTAAGACACGGTACCTACTAGGGGACTTTATACTCTGCAACGACTCGGAACCATCGCGGGTTGCTTCACATTTGGGAATCTTTGTAAAGGCCTCGTAGCGTCCCTATGCAATCACACCTAGGTAGTGTGGTATTGTGCCTACTTTTGCACAGCATGGTTGGGTCCAAAGTTCTTCTGAACTTTTACGCGACTTGTGGTGAAAGTGTACAACCTCTGCAGAGTGTAAAACTAATTGATTAGCTGTGCTCATGGTCAAGAGCGGCCTGGACCCTCACATGATTAATATACTTAAAGATGGACTTTAAATTGAATTCTGGTTATTTCTTGTGGCCTTGCTGAGTACCAACCATAAGTGTACTCAACCTTGCTAAACTTCTGCTCAGAAAGAGAAGATGTGTGAAGCCGTTGAAGATGGTGTTGTTGCTAGGCGTACGCAGCCCCCAGTCGTCTGCCTATGAAGTTTGGTGCCTTCGTTTCCAGAATAAAGCGTAAATCTCTGATAATCTTTGTTTTTCTTACGTGATATTGTTTCTGTTATTCACTTTTGTCAACTATATGCATGAAACTTGATCCTGGCATGCATATAGAACTGCACTTGGTTTTCTTTGGAAAAACAGGTGTGACAAAAGGTTTTCGCCATGGGTTCATCTATCTTGTAGACTTCTCCTCTCATGAAGCGAACTTGACTACTTGTCTATTCACCAAGACATCCAAGGGTTGGCTATGGCATCGCCGTATTGCACTTATAGGCATGAGTCAACTCAAGAAGGCTTTCAAAAGGGGTTTAGTTCTTGGTGTGAAGGATGTCACATTTGAGAAGGACAAGTTATGTGGAGCGTGTCAAGCCGGCAAGCAAGTAGCAAGTCACCATCCTATGAAGGCTTATGTATCTACCTCAAGACCTTTGGAAATCTTCCACATGGACCTCTTCGGCCCTACTACATACAAGAGTATTGGTGGTAATCTCTATTGTCTTGTCATTGTTGATGATTACTCACACTACACTTGGACATTCTTTTTGGAGGACAAGAGCAAGACGTTTGGGATCTTCAAGAACTTTTCTAAGAGGGCTCAAAATGAGTTTGAGTCATCTATTGTGAAGATCCGGAGTGACAATGGTTCGGAATTCCGGAACATTCAAGTGGAAGAGTATTGTGATGAGCTAGGCATCAAGCATGAATTCTCTTAAACTTACACACCACAACAAAATGGTGTGGTAGAAAGGAAGAACAAGACTCTCATCACATTGGGTAGAGCTATGTTGGATGATTATGGTATCTCTCAAAGATTTTGGGTGGAAGCAATCAACACGGCGTGTCATGTTTCAAATAGGGTGTATCTCCATCGACTATTAATGAAGACACCCTATGAGCTTCTCATTGGGAGGAAGCCCAACATCTCCTACTTCTGAGACTTTGGGTGCAAGTGTTTCATTTACAAGAAGAGGAAGCACCTAGGGAAGTTTGAGAGTAGGGTAGATGAGGGCATGTTTCTTGGTTATGCATCCAACTCCAAGGCATATAGAGTATTCAACAACACTACACGTGCCATTGAAGAAACATGTGATGTGGAGTTTGATGAATCTAATGGCTCCCAAGGAGATGGCTATTGTTGTGATGATGTAGGAAAAGAACCTCTCCGAGATGCAATAAAGAAGATGGCTATTGGGGACATCAAGCCCAAAGAGGATGATGATGCACCTTCTACTTCCCACAACCATGAAGACTCATCCTCTTCTGATGATGATAATGATGACCATCAAAGGCGCACAAGACAAGAAAGCCCATCTTCCTCACATGGACCACCTCCTACATCACAAGACACCCAAGATCAAGAAGGAGAAGAATCGGAAGTAGTGCAACCTCAAGATGATCCAACTTCTACCACACTTGAGAGGCGTACAAGGACTTCATCAAACTACCCCATTGATCTAGTCTTGGGTGATCCCAAGGGTGGTACACGTACTCGCCGCAAACAATATGCTTCTTTTTGCAAACATCATGCATTTGTTTCTTTTGTAGAACCCACTACTATAGAGGAAACTCTTGAGGACCCGGATTGGATCTTGGCTATGCAAGATGAGCTCAACAACTTCACAAGAAATGAAGTTTGGGTCCTAGTAGAGCACCCCAAGAACAAAAATGTGATTGGCACCAAGTGGGTCTACCGAAACAAGCAAGATGAACATGGAGTTGTGGTGAAGAACAAGGCAAGACTTGTCGCCAAGGGCTACTCTCAAGTAGAAGGCTTGGACTATGGAGAGACCTTTGCTCCGGTTGCACATCTTGAAGCAATCTGTATCCTTCTTGCTTATGCTTCTTGTCACAAAATGAAATTGTTCCAAATGGATGTCAAGAGTGCCTTCTTAAATGGCTTCATCAATGAAGAAGTCTATGTTGAGCAACCTCCCGGTTTTGAAGATATCACACATACTAACCATGTCTATAGGTTGATCAAGGCTTTGTATGGACTCAAGCAAGCTCCTAGGGCATGGTATGAGAGGCTCCGGGAATTTCTCATCACGGAAGGCTTCAAGATTGGGAGAGTGGACATTACTCTATTCACCAAGATCATTAACGGAGAGCTCTTCATTTGTCAAATCTATGTTGATGATATCATCTTTGGCTCTACCAATCTCAAAGTGTGCAAGGACTTTAGTGATCTCATGACAAGGGAATTCGAGATGTCTATGATTGGGGAGCTCAACTTCTTCCTTGGGTTTCAAATCAAGCAATTGAAGGAAGGGACCTTCATCCATTAAGAAAAGTACACTAATGATATTCTCAAGAAGTTCAAGATGGATGATTGCAAGCCAATCAAGACACCAATGCCTACCAATGGACATCTCGACTTAGATGAGGGAGGTAAACCGGTTGACCAAAAGCTTTACTGTTCTATGATCGGCTCTCTTCTTTATCTTACCGCATCTAGGCCCGATATCATGTTTAGTGTTTGCATGTGTGCTCGGTTTCAAGCCAACCCTAAAGAATCTCACCTAAGTGCTTTGAAAAGGATCCTTAGATACTTAAAATACACACCTAGCATTGGCTTGTGGTACCCCCATGGTGCTTGTTTTGAGCTCTTGGGTTATTCGGATTCGGATTTTGCCGGATGTCGAGTAGACCGCAAGAGCACTTCGGGTGGGTGCCATTTGCTAGGTCGATCTTTGGTTGCTTGGTCCTCTATATGAAGCAAAGCCTCTTGGATTATGGTGTGGTTCTAGATAGGGTTCCTCTCCTTTGTGACAATGAAAGTGCCGTAAAAATTGCTAACAACCCGGTTCAACATTCGCGCACCAAGGACATTGATATCCGCCATCACTTCTTGCGAGACCTTGTGGCTAAAGGTGATATTCTCCTTTGTGGTGTTCGCTCCGAGGAGCAATTGGCGGATATATTCACTAAGCCTCTTGATGAAAACACCTTTTGTAGGCTAAGGAGTGAATTGAATGTGCTTGATGCGTCTAACATCATGTGATGCTTGTCATATAGTTTGCATTTGCATATGTACATGGTGTAGGGGCTTGTCTAAGCTTGTTAAGATAGTGGTGAGTATGGGTCTTGCTTGAGCCGGTGGTTTTCAAGTTTCGCTCAAGGCATGTTGAAAGGCTCACCATGAGTAAGCTTAACAAGGGCTCAAACTTGGCAAGATAGTTTATCTTTCCGCTTTGCATCTTTGCTTGTCATGTAGAATGCATTCATGTTTAATTTCATGCATTTGTTCTTGCATTGCATCGCATGAGAGGTGTCACAAAGGAAAATCACACTATGAGAAAGTTGCTTAGCTTTTAATGCAAATCAACAACTCCAATAGTGTGATAAGACAAATGTTTGTGCTTAATGCCTATTGAGTTATGTCCTAACGAGCTTAAAGTTTCTATCTCTAAGTTCAAAGGCAATAACTCATACATTCCCTTTTTGGATCTTAATTCGCCTTTTTTTCTAAAAATTTATAAGGTCTATCCCTTGTAGGGAATCTATGGTGTATATACTTGTATTTTGCAAAGGAGTGCTTGAGGGGTGAGGTTGTCACTCAGGATTGGTCCAAAAATGTGCTTGTGTTGGCTTGTGCGTGACATTTGTTGGATCCAAAATGAGCTTTAGATCAGCATTCTGTTTTTGTCACTGTCAGATGAACCGCTGCCATGTAGGTTCCGGGCGTCGGTTCATTCGGTGGCCGGGTCAGTTTGAATTTTGCTCAGCGCGCCTCTATTACCTATCGTCGGATGAACCGACGCTCACCTCTGTGGAAGCAGCGGTTCATCCGGTGCTACTGAGTTTTGAGGCAAATTCAGACCCACGCAGAAATCATCTGACGAATCTAAAAACGTGGCCATCGGTTCATCTGGTGCAGCCTTTCTCTGATCTGCCCATATCATCCAGTGGTTCGACCGACGCTGCACTCTTTTCTACCGCCGGTTCATCCGGCGCATCACTGCAAGTCGGCCCCACATGTCATATCCGTCTTGACCATTTCGATCCCCTTTTCCAAATCGAACCGCGTCGCGCAGCTCGTACTCTCTCTCACACCGCCGCGACTCCCGTCGCCTCCGATCATCTTTGACCACGCACCGCCTCCCGCGCCCTTCGCCAGCTCCCAGACATCGCCGCCGGCCTGCTCCGCCGCCGCACTGCCGCTCCATCCGAGCTGAATCTCTCACACGGCCTGCAGGGACCCCCGCTAGGGTTTGCGCCGCCGCCGCCGATTCCGGCTCGCCGGCGCCGCCGCAGCACGTCGACCGCCGTCCTTAGGTGTGCGCAGGTCTCCTCTGTGCTCCCCTGCAGCATCTCGTCGGCTTCTACTCTGCAGTGGTGAGCACCGTCAGTTAATCCCCTGTCTAGTTCTTACAGTTCATGCTTCTATTGGGGAATTAGCTGAAATTTCTGTGGATTAAGACCATGTTTATGAGCTAGGCTACGTCAATTCCAGATATCTTGCCCATTTGTTCACAGTTTTGCTCAAATCTATACCTATCCTGCTATATCTCATGGTTTTTGAGCCCTGCGGGTACTGTTCGACCACTGTTCTAGCTCATGTGCTACTGTATGTCTCTGTTCAGTCCTTTTTCTTCACAGTAACACATGTTCATGTTCTAGCACTGACACACACATCTTGTGCACATAAGGACAGTCCTAGACACATCCTTTTATTTCATGTGCCATGATCATCTCCTAGGATTCATGCATAGGCTCTATCTATTCATATGCTTTGCTTAAGGACCCCTTACCCATAGATATTTATCTCGTTTATATACTTCGCTCGCCATTCTATAATCTTCCACCGTTTCTCTGACAGATGGCAGGCGACAAGAGGAAGAGCAAGGTAGTTCTTGAGCTGAAGAAGAAGAAGAGCAAGCACGACAAGGAGTGAGAGCGTGTGATGAGCATACCAGACACTCAAGGGCAACCACAGAGAGGCATTCGGATTGGTTACCGTGCACAGGGTTAGGGGGAGCAGCCCCATGAGCAGCAGCTGTTACGGCGTTCAGGCTGTACTGGTACCCGTCCGACAGAGACACCTCCTTCTGCACCACGTACCGGTCCTCGGACTCGTGGTGGACACACATAGCCGACTCCGAGGCAGAGGAGGACAGCAACAGAGCAGCAGGTTGAGCAGGAGCAGCAGGACCAGTCTCGAGAGAGCCCTGAGATACGGATTGGTGCACAATGAGCAGAGGCCTTCGGGGTCTATCTCCATGATCTGAGGAGCCTTTCTGGTCCGAAGATCCGGAAGTTGAGGTTCGTTGAGGAGGACGAGTGGTCCGCTCCTCACAGAGAGGATTGTGACCCCCGGTTCTGGACTATTCTTCAGGAGAGCTTCTATGCCTCCTATGTCAGGAAGGGGTCACAGCTGAGCTAGCCCAGGATGCTACAGTGGACAGCACTCAGAGCAGCAGCAGCTGGAGTTCCGATTCTCCCACACTTCGACTACCTACCGGGACTCGCAGCTTTGGTCAGTGAGAGGCCGCGTTACGTGCCAGAGTGGGTCAGAGTGTTCTACGCCACTGTCTACGTTGAGGATGCCCGACTCTCGATCAGGTTCATGTTTATGGGGCAGCAGTTCAGACTCACTCGAGAGTGGATAGCAGAGTTCCTTGGGGTTCAGGTCGATGACACTTCGATTCACTACCTGGCTTACCCCGACGTTGAGGCTCCTCCTCGTGCTCACACTCCTATAGTTCCGTCAGACGAGGAGATCAGTTTCTTGTTCCAGCAGCCGTTTCTTCCCGGCATCCCTCGGACCCCTGACAGGTTGACACGCGAGGCCTACATGGTTCACTTCACTCTCAGGAGGTCCCTTCTGATGAGGATATCACCATGCTGAACACACATACGCCACGACCTTTCCCATGTTGGACTTCGTCTCCGACTCAGCTGCCACGTCCATCTCGGATTCAGCCTATACTTACGCACGGTTTCGGCGATAACTCCATCATACGACGTCGAAACGAGGCGTATAAGTACTCGTTGGAAAGAGGATGACGACACCGTCGATTTGGTTCTGGTCCTAGCTCCAGAAGTCGCGTGGATCATACTGTGTGACCACAACAAGGTGCTGCGCCACCTATTTTGGGCCAACTTGGCCGTGTATCGAGTCGGGCCCTTGGCCCAAGTCGTGGGCGCCCCCTCCTGGTCTCCCACAACCCTAGGACGACCCTCCCTCTCCATAAACTCAGTAGCCGCCGCCGGTTTAGAGGCGGGTTTTGCTTAGAGTTTTCTGTCGTCGAACAGTCGCCGTTATCGGTTTGTGAAACCCCAACTTTCGTGTGTTAATCATTCATCTGCAGAGTCACTATTTTGAGAGCTGCTTCTTTCGAGTTCTTGCTTGTGTTCTTCGTTTCGCAGGCAGGGATTAGCCTTCGCGGCGAGGTCAACCGGATTGTGACACGGTTGATAACCAGAGGAATCGTGGTGCTAAGATTGCAGGGGTCCAGGTCTTTGGATCTGAAGCCGGATCGGTGCGTCACATCCGCCCTAAACGAGTTATCTTTCACCTGACGGAAGATCGGGCACCCACGTCCCCATCACCTTCTCTTCAGGATGGGGAATGCCGAGTCGATCACCGGAGTCTAGCAGTGGCTACTTCTCTATATCATGACTCACCGGCTGTTCACATCGTGGACATTCTACTCAATGAGATCGAGGACGTGATTATGGATGGTATGGGGATGACACGACAGTTTCCCTTTGCCCACTAGATCAGTTGGATGCTCTCTCGGCTGGAGTCTCAGCGATACATCTTTGTCTTGGAGCGATCCAAGTACGTATTCAAGACTTACCAGCCGCCGATGCCAGGGGACATGAGGCAGGGACCCAGGGGACAAAGACGAGCAGTTGAGGACCTTCAGGCTCGTGCTGCAGCTGAGGCAGCTATGGATGAGGCCACACGTCAGGACGAGCTTCTTGCTCTAGCTGAGGGGCCTCTACCTGCGTACCTTGCCACCGACACAGATGAGGACTCGAGCGAGGATGAGGACTTTGATCCAGAGCCACAGCCCGTCTTCCGTGTTCGTCGTACTCATGACGACGAGGCAGGATGCTCCAGTTTGCCAGGACAGAGAGAGGCTGAGTCACCGATACCTCCGATCTCCACTTC
Organism: Cenchrus fungigraminus; assembly: GCA_036936925.1. Taxonomy (NCBI): domain Eukaryota; kingdom Viridiplantae; phylum Streptophyta; class Magnoliopsida; order Poales; family Poaceae; genus Cenchrus; species Cenchrus fungigraminus. Next base: position 63,633,272 of record CM072779.1, read on the forward strand.
TCAGGTTACTCAGCCCGACTCCTTGACCTCAGTGATCCAGTCCTTGGCCGACCAGTCCAAGGCCATGATGGACATTCAGCGCCAGATGCAGGCACAGTTCCAGAGGCAGCAGGAGGCACAGCAGGTCATACTAGACAGTATACGCCAGCAGGAGGAGGCACAAAGGCAGCAGATTCAGTAGCAGCAGATGATGACCGCTCAGATGTTCTCGTTCATGTCCATCTGCTTGGGTCAGCTCTTTCAGCACACAGGGCTTCAGCTTCCGACTCTTCCTACCCAGCAGCTTCTTCAGCCTGAGCCGGCAATTTCTCTACCTCCTGCCAGTGTTGTGAGCCTCCCGATTTCGACAGTCTCAATCTCGACCTCACCGCTCTTTCCGTCAGGGACGTTTGCCACTTAGCTGCTCTCGACTCCACAGATGACCACCTTACTTGAGCAGCTCAGGGCAGGGCAGTTCTCACAGACCCCTTCGACTCAGCTGATGTCTCCGTTCCCAACAGGACCGCTTCTCTTTGAGACACCGGCACGGCCTTCTCTGAGGTTCACCTCGCCCATGCCTACTATGGCTTCTTCTCAGGCAGAGCAACTCAATCAGGAGGATACCACAGTTCGTATGATCACTCAGCAGATTGAGTCCGAGATGGTAGCAGTGAGCTCTCAGGCGCTTCCTACCTCTACCGGCACTGACACAGCTATCATCTCTTCGCCAGTCCGATCTTCAGAGCTGTACGGGTTCGAGTCCGATGACGGTGACACCTCTGAGTACCACGTCGCACCTTCAGTGGTTGTTACTTCGACACCGCCGTCTTCTCCTCCACCTCAGAAGGATTAGGTCCCTTTTTGGTGCTTGTTGCCAAAGGGGGAGATAGATAGGGGGAGTAGAGATAGGGGAGCTTGGGAGTGTGTTTTGAGAGCTTTTGTGCCCCTTGTTTGTTTTGTGGAGTTCATGATGAGACATGTATTTGGATGTTGTGTTTGTTGCTGGTTTACATGTCTACTCATGCTTGTGTGTTTGTTTATTTAATGCATGTGTGCTTGTGTTTATCCTTTCCATGCATTAGTTGTAGAGTTTATGCTTTAATTTCAAATTCTTGTATATCTCTACTTGTGTTGTCATCTATCACCAAAAAGGGGGAGATTGTAAGCATCAAGGCCCCACTGCACCTTTGGTAAGGGTGTGTTTCGGTGATAAATGACAACCATATACTTGTGACTAACTTTTGTTTTGTAGCGGATTTATTCTTGGGTTATTGTCATAAGTGTTAAATGAAATGAGACCCCTCGATTTGAAATTATGGATAATCAATGGACAAACCGTACTAACTTGTAGCGGATTTATTCTTGGATTTATTCTTTGCTAAGGACATTCTTAGTTCCAAGTGTCACAAGGAGATGAATGACACTTGGATTTGCTAGTTTGTAGAGTTTGACCGTACTATTAAGAGGGGTTCACACTTTAGTAGCTTGACCATGCCAAATGCTATGCTATATTCATGCACTATCAAGCTTTTTGGTTACTAAACAGCTCAAGATACTCATGGAAACACATTGAAAGCAAAAGACTTGAAGAAAAACTCAAAGGCGATTGAATTGGATGAGTTGAAATTAAAAAGGGTCCGTCGGATGATCCGACAGCATCATTTCTAGTTGCACCGGATGATTGATGTGGAAGTTTCAGAAGAAAATAGCACCGCCGGATGAACCGACGGTGTATCAGCAGTTGCATCAGTTCATCTAGTGACCTACCGTTTGGTAACAGTGATGATTCAAGTCAAGGGCCTTCAACACCGGATGAAGCGACGGTCCAAGCAACGGTTCATCCGGTGCACGCATATAAATCATACAGAGACGCACCGAGTGAACTTGTTTCAGCACCGGATGAACCGACGCTCATGAAGACTACCAGTGGTTCATCTGCCGCCTATGGTTATTCTACGCAGAGACATTTTGAGTGAAGTTGCTTCAGCACCGGATAAACTGACGCATCGTCAGTGCATGCGTCGGATAAAGTGGTACAGCGTTTGAGTTCAACGGCTATATTTCGAGACACAGAGACACCGGATGAACCGACGCTGTCGTAGGGGGAACCGTCGGTTCATCCGACGGTACTACTTTTCAGAGGACTTTTCTAACGGCTAGCCTCCCTTGCTAGGCCTATAAATTGGACCCCCTGCGTCTCTTGAGCTGCCTTTGCCACTCTGAAGAACTACTGCAGCCAAGGAGAAGGAGAGTTAGTGCTTTGATCATTTGGATTTCATCTTCCTAGCCGAGAGGGATTCTTTCTTGGTGATCAAGAGTTTCAAGGTGCTTTCAATGGCATAGCTGAGTGCATTGGTCAAGTGAGAGTGTGTGAGATTGTTACTCTTGGAGTTTGACGGCTCCTAGACGGTCTCGGTGATTGGGGGTTCTTGGTGAGCTCTTGGAGATTGTGGGAGCCCCGGGAAGTTCTTGGTGTAAATGGATTGAGACCCACCATTCCGGAGATGGACAACGGGTACTCTTAGTGAGCACTCAAGTCTAAGTGGCTTGAGGGGGAGCAAAACTCTTTGTGAGTGCTCCAACGTGGATTAGGGAGAAGCGTTAACTTCTCGATACCACGGGAAAAAATCTGGTTGTCTCATGTCCTCTCTTTCTACCTTCTTGCACTTAATTCCGCATTTACTTTAAGCTCTTAAGTTCCTTTGCTCTAGTTTCCCTCTAGATTGCTTTGCTTGTTGCATATCTTGACTAGGGTGCTTTTCTCATGTTAGTGTGAATCTTACTAAGGAACTTTGTTACTAGTGTGCTTAGTTGGTAGGAAGAAAGCTTTTTAGATGGGCAACACTAGAGGTATAGGTTAAGGTTTACTTCTTATTCTAAAAATTTGAAGAAGGCCCATATTCAACCCCTCTTCTATAGTCCATCGATCCTGCAACATGGGATGGATTAATTCTTTTAGAGCCTCTATTTACAACCAATGGAGCTGGAGCAACGCTTGATGCCATTAGAGGATTGTCATGTTCTTAGCAGACTTAGACTACATATCGATAGTACCAACCACGGTAATTAGGACACGACCAGTTCGATGAAATCAAGTTTCAAGAAATCGAACTAGCGGCCGATACAGCCACCTTGGTTGACACCAACATCGCCATTGCGAGGCACTAGTATGTATAACTGGAGGAACAAGCACCAAGACGATTATGAGGATGCATGAGCGACAATCGCTACCAGAGAAGAACATTTAAGCCACAGGATGACAAAGGAGCTGGTGTTTCTTTGCCGATTGACCGCATCATCAATGTTGACCATGGAGTAGCACCCACCACCACCAGCAAGCTATATCATGTTCTGGTTGCCGTCAATGCCAAAATACCTGAGGTGTCAGATATCTACTGATATTAGAGGAGCTTCTAAGGTACCGCACAGCCACTAGAAACAGAGGATCGGCGACAACCGAGACAGTAACGATGAAACTGCTGGAACCAACAGGATGACGATCACAATGAGATGGCACAATATAATGTTTCACATCACGCTGAAGAAACTTCTTGCAGATATGGGATTGAGATTTTCTGTAAGTCAATGCACAAACTGGCAAGGAGATTGATGATGAGAATCCTTGTAGAGTCTTCTGCAAACTGACGGTGTGACCTATATTGATCAATTTGAGGTATATATCGGTTGTTAATAGCCGATAACATTCAGACCAAGGATTATCATGTTTTTAAAAAACCAATATGATCAAGATGAGAGTTCCCGTCTTATACAGTGAATCTATCTGATCTCGATCAGCTTGATTATCGATGCAAACACTCACAGTTGTTAAGACCGTCGACGGTCCAAATTATGAAGCGGCCAGTAACTATTTTGGGGCAGCAAGGATTCAGAATCACATGACATTACCACTGCTGCCTATGCCATCACTACGGGTTAATAATGCTGATGACATTGTTACTACTGTCAGCGCTTAAGAGAAGTTACCAAAGTAGACTATCAAAGACTGTCGATGGAAGACTGATCATGTTGGAAAAATCAGCAGTTTTTAGAATGTTTATGGAAGACTGCATACATCAATTACTCATTTGAGGAGGAGGATAAGTACCAGATGAGTGATGCATACATTGACTAATCCGTTATTGGTTCCAGACGAAGTAATACGCATACTAATCATGTGAACCAATGGTCAAGACTTCGAGCTGAGAATTCGCCGATGTTGTCCCTATGGGCCTAATCTGTAGGTACATGGAGGTGTGGTGATCGCATATGCTATGCGGAGCAGCTTCTTTCGAGATGCCTTTGACCCGAGACCTACAGTCAGCACGAGAGCGTTAACATCAGGGATGCTTTTCTACCTAAATAATAATTTATAAAGGATTAACAATATGTATAAATTTGGATCAACAATATTTATAAATTTGGATCAACAATATATAAGAAGGTACGCGCACAAGCAAAGAAAATTAAAATAAAGAAGGCAAGGATGACGGCAAGGACGAAAATGATCCGCGTACATGCAAGTCCAAGGTTATTAACAATAAAATAATAGCAAGTGCCGCATGGAAAGAAAAACTAAGTTGAACCCGTACGCAAATCAGCTTGATGGCTGACGTGTCAAAGAAGAAGCTTAATTAGCGAGGATTCTATAAAGAAAGGGAATTAGAGTATGTATCTTAGTATTTCCATTTCTTGATTAGGGAGTCTTGTGCGAGTCATAGTCCTAACTAGCCAGGAGTCATAAGATCGGAGTATAAATATGTACTCAGAGTCATTGTAATATTTCATCACACGATCAATATACAAACTCTACTTTTTCAAGTATCTTTACCTTTCAAGTCGACGACTTCGCGAAAAGTTTACTTCTTCTTATTTTCTTGTTTCTTCAACGTCGTCCTTCGAGTTCGCCGGGCTACATCGACTGACCTCCGGCAAGTTTGTAAGTATCGTTTTACCGAGTAATTTCTAGGCTTTAACCTTCAGGCGCATCGCTCTGGTTTCTTCTAGATTTATTCACAATTTATCGATATCAACTAGATTAGCAAGTTTTACCGTAATTCTTGTTGCTTTAGCTTTTATCACCAATTATTCAGCTTGAGACTACATCCTGTCGGCTTTTACTGTTTTATTATATTTTAATCATCATACATAGCTGATTAGATCTGTCTCAGGTGTTGCCTATGTAGTTTTGTTTAAGTTGCCTCCGGTAGCTTACGCAATACCTACATCGTCATATCGGCCGATCTGGCCGATCTGTTTCCCGTATCGGCTACCTAGCTGTTACGATTTTATGAGAAGACACATCGGCTCTCTAGCCGATTAACCCGCTATTTAAAGTTTCTATTGTTTCCATGCCGATCAACAGGTCAGGTCAGCTGGCACACCTTGTTACATCCCGGGGATCCATTACGTGTTGCCGCGGAGGACTTTATTCCGTTTTCTACGTCAACAACAACAGGATCCAAGTCTTGTCTCGTTCTCGTCCTGAGATCTCTGCCACTATTGACCGGATGAAGAGAAGATGTGTGGATCTTCTTGCAGAGTTAAGGCAACTCGAGGAGGATCTATCCTTGGAAGAGAAGAAACTAGCAGACCTCCCAAACACGATCAGCGGTATGGAGCGCAAGAAGGATGCCATTGCTAAGAGAGCCCAAGCTATCAGCCGAGAGGAACGGTCGGTCTCTGGTTCCGCCGACGCCGATCGTCAGGAGATAGAAAAAGTTGACTAGCTCCGCTTGGATGCCATCAATGCCATTCATTCGTTAGGCATAGTTTAAATGCCTTTGCATGTGTAACTCTGAACTTGGTATTTTGTAGATGGCCTTTTAATGTTAGCCAACTTCCAACGCTCCTCTTTTATTACCTTGTCCTTTTCTTTTGACCGAACGCTTAATCGGCCTATAAAAATGAGTCATATGCATCCTCTTTCTTGTACTCTGATGTGATGTCTTCTTCTTCCTCTTCTGTGAATCAGGTTTGCTTCAATCATTTCTTTTACCTCTCCATCTATGAATTTCACATGGTAATTATCCCTCTTTTCTCCTTAGTCTCCCAACCGTGAGGTCGTAGAAAGGATCTTGACGACCATTAATGCTCATGGTGCGAATCAACGAGCGCAATCATTGAGGCAGAAATGAGGTCTTCAACTTGTGATGTCCACAGATGAGAAAAATTAGGGGCTCTGGAAACCAGGAGGACGCACCTTCTTGAGGAACTGAACCAAGTAGAGGATGAAATAGTCATCACCAAGATGCAGTTAGAGAAGGCCAAAGATTTAGAAAAATCTTAATGTAATTTTTCTTCTCAGCCGATGTAATCAGCCTTAATGAATTCCTTTTCTTTTTTCAGCCAATGCAATCGGCCTTAATGTATTTTCCTTCTTTTCAGCTCATATAATCGGCTTTTGTCTTATTGTATCTTATCTTTAAAGACAATCATCCGTATGATTTTCATGCATTCTCTGACGATTTCTTTTTCTGGTAATGTGCATTGTTTGTCTCGTGATCTTTCTGAATCATGACAGATGAACCTTACTCATCCCGATCTCGATGCTACCGAGTGTTGAATGTTGACATGTGACTCTGAACTGTCTTTTCTTGTGCACCTCTCTATAAAACTCAGCCTATAACCCAACAGTTTTTCACTTGCTTCTTTTCATAGGCTCTTTTATTTTTTTTTCTTTTGGCCGACTGTCGGGGTTCTCTACCACTGGCAGTAAATTTGTAACGGATCGTGTGTCGGACCCGGATGGTTAGCACGAGAGACACAAGTGTTTATACTGGTTCGGGCCTCTGGGGAGTAATACCCTACGTCCAGTTCCGAGTAGTCGTGTTCCTATGCTAGGGATGTCTGTAGTAGGGGTTACAAACTATGTGATCGGTCAGCCCCTCAAGCGGTTGCACTCCTCCCCCTTTTATAGACGCAAGGGTGAGGGGCAAAGAGGGAAAACAAATAAGTGCTACAGTGCTACGGTATTGGGGGGTCTTTTCCAACGTCGACGTCCGTCAGGAGGCATTGAAGGGTGTTGAGCTGTAGTGGTGTTGGAGACTGCCGCGTGTGCGAGCGGCACTGTACATTCCGGGTACTTGGCGCCTCCTCCGAGTAGTTCCCTTGATGACTTAGCCCCCTTGAGTGTTGATTAGGCCCACCACGTTATGGCCTAAGTGTAGGTAGGCGCCGCCCGTAGATGGTAATTGAGTACCTGCTCTGACGGGGTGGCGTGCAGCAGGGCTTGGATGGGACGGCTTGTTGGAGGCCGCACGGGCGTATAGTGCGTCATTACGGCCTCTATCAGAACGAGCCGCCCTCACGTTCCGCCAGCTGTGGTGCTTGCATGGCGTGGAGGAATGGAGCCTTGCGTGTCGTTCCGGGGAAGCCCGAGCGTTGGAGCGGCGCCACATTCGTGTGGGGCCCCTAATCCCGTGCTCTGACTTCCTCGCGTGGGCCCCGTCCTAGTCGGAGATGGAAACTACTCGTGCGAATGAGTAGTTCGAGGCGAGGCGGAAAGCACTCGGGCGAGGCGGAGAGTACTCGTGCGAGGCGGAAAGTACTCGGAGATAAGGCAGAGAGTACTCGGAGATGAGGAAGTCTTGTCAGTGAGGGTCTTGACGAAGATCTGCATCCCTCCCTGTCCTGGATCTTAGCCTTGACGTTGTCAATAGTGTCAGAAGACTCCATCTCAAAGGTGATTATCTTGTCGCTTACGAGGCCCTAATCCAGGCCCTCGTCAGTAGCCCCCGAGCCTGGGGTGGGAGTCAAGGACTCGCCCATAGGTTCAGAGACGAAGGGGTGTCGTGGTAGTTTTTTGCTTCTCGATTTGCTTGGTGGGTGCGCGCGAGCGCATCCGCCGGATGTAGCCCCCGAGCCCACTAGGGAGTTGTAGACTCGCTTGTGGGGTTTTAATCTTGAAATGTTGTTGTTGTCGTTTCGAAATCACCGGTCAAGGTAGTCGTGGCCGCATCAGCGGTTGCGCCCGTCATGATGGTCATGGCTGACGTGGCTGATATGACGGTTGGAGGGGACGGCGCGTAGTCGGTTCAGATTCGCGGGCCCACCTGGCATCGAACCGTCGCGCGGGCGTGCGCCTGTCGCCTCGGGGGACGCGCCTTCTGAGCGGGCGGTTTTACGGCGTGGTGGGGCCAGCATTTAAGGCCGGCGTCCATGTCCGCTCCTTATAAACCGTGCGCCGGGATAGTTTGAACCCATTTGCTCCCCCAATCTCCGCCATAGCCAGCGCCACCTGCCCTTCTTCTCTTCACATCCGCTGCGCTGCTGCCGTTTCTTCCAGCCGCGTCGCGCCTCGAAACTTGATGGCGCCATGTCGAACTGGACACACTCCAACGTCACGCGGGCGACTCTCCAGCGTCTCGTCGCCGCTGGTCAGCTGCCGGAGCCCACCGCCATCGAGGAGTGGAAGGTGCCGAGGGGCGAGTCCGTCCCGCGTCCGCCGCCGGGCTACATCGTCTCGTTCGTGGTGTTCCACGAGCGCGACTTCTCCGTCCCTGCTGGACGGTTCATCCGTGCGGTGCTCTGGGAGTACCGGCTTCAACTCCAGCACCTTAACCCGAACAGCATCCAGCACATGGCGGGGTTCGAGGCGCTGTGCGAAGGGTACCAGGGAGTGGGAGCTCACTGGAGTGCATCCCCTTCACGTTGACGAGCTCCAACAGCGGCTGGCATAAAGGTTGGTTCTATCTTAAGAACGACCTCGAGCACCCACTGCCGGAGTATACCGGCACCTCCATCGCCGAGGTGCCGAAGAATTGGAGCTACGGGCCCCCGGAGGCGGAGCAGGATCAGCTGCTCAAAGATTGTTGGGTGGTGCTGTCCCGTCTGCGCGATGCCGGGATCGACTTGGCGGCCGTCATCGGCCAGTACCATGCGCTGGGGATCGTCCCGCTCCGGCGGTGGCCCCTGCGCATCTGCCAGATGACGCCCAACAGGGCTCCCTTCGAAGGGACCATGACGGCACCTGAGCTGCCCTCACTGGATGAGATCCAGCGCCGTGTGGGGCTGGCCATCGGGAGGGCGTCGTACTCATGGCCTCCGTCGCGGCTTCTGCCCATGCTCCCCCAAGAGGGGACCAAGAAATATGTAAGTCTTTCTCCTTCCCGACTAATCTTCCGACTAGTTTTGGATTCTTTGGTTGTTAACATCTTCTCGGAGGTTCTGTCTCTCATATTGATTTCTTTTCCTTTTCTTGTTCTTAGCTGAGGCCCGCGGAACCTACCCCCGCGAAGCCTCCCCTCCCCCAGGATGCGATACAGAATCGCTCCAAGGCCGCCGCGGAGAGGAGGAGGGCTGATCGCAAGACCAAGCACAAGGAAAAGGAGATCGCGAAGCACGAGCGGAACGACCACCGCGCCAAGTGCAGGAAGCTGAAGGAGATTTTCGTCTCCTCGGACGAGGACCCCTTGTCATCGCCACCGCGGTCCGGCGACGATGAGAGCGCTGGTGTCGACTGGAGCGCTCTGTCGACGCCATCTGCATCGCCCCCTGCTCAGCAGCGGGCCGCGGTGGCCAGCTCGAGACGGCAGCCGGAGCCGGCCGTCCGTGAGCAGGGGACGAGCTCCAGCTCGCATCCACCTCCACGCCCCGTCCAAGAGGACCAGAGGGTGACCCGCTCTCGGTCGGGCCCCGTCAGCCAACAGCCTCCGAGGGAGACGAGGAGCTCTCCGCGGTGGGACGACTCGTCCAGGCGGCTGGCGGATCATGACTCATGCTCCCGCTGTTCCTCCGGCGACACAACACGGCGGGAGCCGCGTTCCCCGAGGAGGTGGTCAACGTCCGAGGCGATATCGACACCGTCAGCGCCTTCTCTGAGTGCGCCGCAGGGGGAGGCCACGAACATAACCCCGCGGCGCCTTCAGTCCTTGGTCATCCGGGGCCCCGCCCGAGCAGGTTCCCCTTGCCTCGGGTGGAGGTCGAAGTCCACCCTCCGACGCAGCGGCGGGCAAGAGACCAGCCCCCGAGTCGTCGGGCGCGGCTCCCAGGCCCATCAAGCGGGCCCGCGTCACTTCCTCCACGTAAGTGTTGTTCAGCGTCATCTCGTTGTTTTGTTCTTGATTTTTGTTCGCCTTATGATTTGCTTTCTCGCGCCAGGCGCTCTGACGCCGGCGCGCTCAGCCTTGCGCCAGAAGCGCGCAATCCTGAGTGCGCGTAATCCTCCATCCGTCCCCCGCCCGGCGACTCCTCCGCCCGTGCCGGCGGTGGCGCAAGTCGAGAGCAAGACCGCTGAGGTGGTCGAGGTCCACGAGGCGGTGGAGCCTCCACCAGTGTCGGAGGTTGGTGGAGGGATTGGGGGGCAGACAGCCCCCGAGGAGATCGAACCCCCGGCGGCGCTCACCATCGATCGCGATGCCAGCGCGTCAGTAGCTCATAAGGCCGGCGCGCCCCCGGTGTCGAATGCCGGTGGAAGCGAGGCCGAGGCAATGGTGGTTCTCGATTCGTCCGCTCAGCTCCAGGAGGCCACCAACCTTGAGGAGCCCAACCTCTCAGGCGGTGACACGATCGCCTTCGTGGCCGAGCTGGAACGGTGCCTGTCGGCGCCAGAGGAGCCCGTGTCGCCTACCTCTGTGGTTGCGGCCGCGGTCAAGGTGGCCGCGGCCGACCCCGAGGTGTCCACGACCAACGTGGAGGAGGTGGAGCCGGACTCCATTGTGCCCCCAATTCCTCCCATGAGCATGGCTGCGCCCTCAGCGGACGAGATGATGCCGGCCGTGAGTACAGCCGTGGAGCCACCGCTCCATCCCGCCGTCCCCATCGTGGAGGTGGTGGTGATCGCGGACTCGCCCTGCCCAAACATGCATGTGCCATCCACTATCGAGAATGTGGAGGGTAGCGCCTCCCCGATTGCAGTCCGAGAAGTTGGGGAGAGCTCGGGAGCTCGCCCCTTCCCGACCGTAGAGAGGGGAGAGCACAACCTCGGACTTGGGCGCTCTTCATGGACCGGGACCCATGAGGCGGAGCCGCGCAACGACGAATTCGAGGAGGCCATGGCCCGTCACTGCCTCGAATGGGGCTTAAGGTGGGCCGAGCAGCCGGTCAACGAGCTCGTCCTTCCTACCTCAACGCTGAGTTTGCCGAGCCCGATTTTGGTTTTGTCTCTCTGTTCTTGTAGACGCTGTTGTTGATGACCTTCTACTCGGAACAGGTGCTTGCAAGCTGCAGTGCCAAGAAGGCGCACACCATCGAGGAGCTTTGGCCCGAGAAGGTCCAGCTGGAGATGTAGTTGGTGGCCGCTTGACTAGCAGCTGCAGGGGTGACGGCGAGTGAGGAGTCGAGGAGGACCGCGCTTGAAGCCACGGCAAAGGCCGCGGAGGACCGTGCGGTGGCTGTGCAGTCCGCTGCTGATGCTGCCGTGTTGGAGAGGGCGGCCCTTGAGGCAAAGCTTGCCCAGGCGGAGGCCACAGCCACGAAGCTACGCACCGCCGCCGCAACTACCGCCGAGGCCGCTCGGACTGATGCCACTGCAGCCACCGCCGCTGAAGCCGCTTCACAGGCCGCCGCCCAGGAGAAGGCAGCGCTCGAGAAGAAGGTGGCCGAGCTGCAGCAGGACTTGAGGTGGACCTCAAGACGGCCAACAAACAGGTGGGCGACCTCGCTGCCAAGCTGCAGGCAGCCAATGACGAGGGGACCCGACTCCGCGACGACAATACCAAGTTGGAGCAAGATCTTGATGGTGAGCACCTTAGCACTTCCAGCTTCTGTGATGCTTTTTCTTTTGCATTGCTTGTTGACTATGTTGACTCGTCTTCTGGTACCGGTAGGGCTTCGCTTGTCTCGTGCCGCACTGGCCAAGAGGCTCGTGGAAGAGGGGCAAAAAGTCACCGCCGCCGAGCTCAAGATCCACGAGATGACCAGGATGGCCAAGAACTTGTCGGACTAGCTCTCGAGTATGATCTTTTTACCTTGTCCCTTCCTTCTTTTACTTGTGCTCCTCACAACTAACCTCCAGCTCGCTTTCTCTCTCCAGAAGTCAAGGCTGAGCTCGAGGAGTCCATGAAGGCTCAGCGCGAGGCGAAGGCGATACACAAGCAGGACCTCGTGGACTGCACCAGATTCGGTCGTTTCATCGAACGAATCTTGTCGGACCTTGGCATTCCGTCCGTCTTGATGCCTCCCAAAACGCTTGCAGATCGAGTGGCACTTCTCCCGGGCGTAGCGAAGGAACAAGAGCTGTCGACGTCTCGGAAGGTGGCGCACCGGGTCCTCGCCATGTTCAACTCGCACTACCAAGGGTTGGACCGTAAGGCGTTGAGTGGCGGTTGGGCCCCCAGCTACTCGGACGAGGAGTATGACAAGATCGAGGAGGATTGTGCCGCCTTCGCCCGCGCCATGGCTGATGCAGCGATGAAGGACCTGGACCAGATTCCAAACGACACACCAGAAGTCGAAGACGGCTCCGGTCCTTCTAGTTAGATGTATCAATTTGTATGATAGATAGATAGATAAGACAAACTTGTATGCGTACTGCTTTGAACAGTTATCATTTTGTTTTAAAGTTGTCATTTCTAAAACATTCCCCGAGTACTTGGGGACGACTGCAAAATGGAGTAGTGATACTTAGGAACTCAGACCGATCGAACCCTACTCTGAAGTCACGGGGGCGTAGGAGTCGGAGAGCTCGATCAGCCTGAGCCGTAAAGTGACGCCACACAATCACAGCCTCGGAGCACTTAGGGACGTTCAAAAAGCGACTTGCGCATTTTTGTCAAAATCATTTCAAGTCGGAGCCCGAGCAGATACCCAAACACTTTTTGAAAGTAGTCGGACGTCAACCTGCGGGCCTGGGCTGCGCTCGCAAGTCTTCGCACCGTAGCTGCAGGGGCGTGGGTGCTAGGAGCTTTAAACGAGCGGCAACACCGAGACGCGCATAGATCAACATCTTTTTCCTTCGCAAGATAGGGCGCTCCGCCAAAACACCGCTCGTGCGTGCGATTGGTCACGACAAACTTGTCGGAGAATTTTGTTTTAAAAATGGGAAAACGAAAGGAGGGCATCGTGCCCTGGGTAGCCCCCGAGCGGTGAGCGTTTCTACATGGGTGTAGGGACGCTTGCCACTCGGCCTTTGGACAACGTTGGAACATGCAGAAAAGATGCCAACACGAAAGATTGCAAACTTATGAAATGAGAACAAAGGTACATGGCATTATTCATTGATCATAAGGTAAAACGGGGAACATTACTCAAGGGTAAAAACGACGTAGATGTTCTATGTTCCATGCGTTGGAGATGATTGTGCCGTCATCGTGCCGGAGCTTGAATGTCCCTGGTCGGAGCACCTGATCAACGATGTACGGCCCCTCCCACGGGGGTGCGAGCTTATGTCGATCCTTGTTGCTCATAACTTGACGGAGTACCAGGTCTCCGACCTGGAACTGGCAATCACGCACGTTGCGCTCGTGATAGCACCGTAGAGCTTGCTGGTATCGAGCTGAGTGTAGGAGTGCCACGTTGTGTGCTTCATCAAGCTGGTCGATAGCATCTTCGAGTGCGACCTGGTTCCCCTCCTCGGTGTATGTTCGAACTCTTGGACTATCGTAGTCGATATCCGTCGGAAGGACAGCTTCCGACCCGTGCACAATAAAGAACGGTGTAGAGCAGGTGGCTCGACTTGGCGTGGTGCGCAAGCTCCAGAGAACGGATGGCAACTCAGCAACCCATCTTGCCCGAAACTTCTTGAGTCGTTTGAAGATCCGGGGCTTCAATCCTTGCAGGATCATGCCATTGGCCCTCTCGGCCTGGCTATTGGTCCTCGGGTGCGCAACAGCAGCCCAGTCCAAGCGGATGTTGTTGTCATCGCAAAATCTGAGGAACTTCTTACCCGTGAACTGTGTGCCGTTGTCGGTGATGATTGAGTTTGGGATCCTGAAGTGATAAATGATGTCGGTGAAGAATGGCACGGCTTCCTCGGAGCGGACCTTGACCACGGGTCGGGCTTCGATCCACTTTGAAAACTTGTCGACAGCCACAAGCAGGTGTGTGAAGCCCTCGGGCGCTTGTCTAAACGGCCCGACTATGTCCAGCCCCCACACAGCAAAAGGCCAAGTGATGGGGATGTTCTGAAGCGCTTGCGCAGGGAGGTGAGTTTGCCGAGCGTAGAACTGACAACCTTCACAGCGTCGCACGATGTCCTTGGCGTCGGCCATTGCAGTTGGCTAGTAGAAACCTTGTCGGAATGCTTTTCCGACAAGAGTCCTTGGCGCGGCATGATGTTCGCATGTGCCAGCATGGATTTCTTGGAGCAACTCTCTGCCTTGGTCCCTCAGAATGTAGCGCATGAATATGTCTGTCGTGCCTCGCTCGTGGAGCTCACCGTCGATGAGGATGAAGGCCTTGGCTCGTCGCGAGATGCGGCGCGCCTCCGTCTGGGTGGAAGGCAGCTTTCCCTCAACTAGCCACTCGAGGATTGGGAAGCGCCAGTCTAGATCTTCTAAGTTTGGCTCTTGTGGCTGATCGATCTCCATGACTTCCGGTGCCTCTAGCTCTGGTGGTTGCTCTTCATCGACTCGGACGGACGGTGCGTGCTGGTCGCTAGCAAACACACTGTGTGGTACAGGCTTGCGGCTCGATGCTGCCTTGGCTAGGATATCAGCAGCCTTGTTGTAATCGCATAGCACGTGATGGAGCTCGAGCCCATGGAATTTTTCTTCCAGCTGACGCACGGTCCGACAATAAGCCGCCATCTTCGGATCAATGCAATTTTTCTCCTTCATGACTTGATCTACGACAAGCTCTGAGTCCCCATGGATCTCGAGACGATGGATCCCGAGCTCGATCGTGATTTGGAGGCCGTTGATGAGTGCTTCGTATTCGGCGACATTGTTGGAGGCGGGAAAGTGCAGTCGAACCATGTACTCCATACGCACGCCCAGAGGCGAGATGAAGACAAGGCCTGCCCCCACTCCTTCCTTCATGACGGAGCCGTCAAAGTACATAGTCCATGTCTCGTGCTCGATCGGCGCCAGCGGAGTTTGAATTTCTGTCCACTCAGCGACAAAATCCGCCAACACTTGTGACTTGATGGCACTGCGCGGTGCATATGATACATTCTGTCCCATCAATTCGAGAGCCCACTTGGCTATCCTTCCTTCAGCCTTGAGATTCTGGATCACTTCCCCGAGCGGGTACTTGGACACCACCGTGATGGGATGCGCGTCGAAGTAGTGTCGAAGCTTGCATTTGGTGATCAAGACAGCATACATGATTTTCTGAATTTGCGAATAGCGGGTTTTCAAGTAGGAGAGTACCTCGCTCACGAAATAGACTGGCCGCTGCACCTTGAGTGACCTTCCAGGTTCTTCTCGTTCGACCACCAGTGCGGCGCTCACCACCTGGGTTGTTGCAGCCACGTACAGGAGCATCGGTTCTTCTGGCATCGGTGCTGTGAGCACTGGAGGACTCTTCAGGAGGTTCTTGAGTGAGTCGAGCGCTTCCTGTGCCTCGGGTGTCCATGCGAAGTGGTCGGACTTCTTCATCAGGCGGTACAATGGCAAGCTGCGCTCACCGAGTCGAGCGATGAATCGGCTGAGAGCTGCAAGGCAGCCGGTGACGCGTTGTATGCCCTTCAGATTCTGGATCGGCCCCATGTTAGTGATGGCCGAGATCTTTTCGGGATTAGCTTCTATGCCGCGTTCGGACACGACAAAGCCGAGGAGCATGCCCCTCGGAACCCCGAAAACGCATTTCTCAGGGTTAAGCTTCACCCCGTGTTCTCTCAGCTTCGCGAACACTTCCGTGAGGTCGGGGATTAGATCGCCCATTTTCTTCGACTTGACCTCGATGTCGTCAACGTACGCCTCGATTATCCGCCCTATGAGATCGCCAAAGACGCGTCGCATGCATCTTTGGAACGTGGCTCCCGCATTCTTGAGGCCGAAAGGCATCGAGTTATAACAATAAGCGCCAAACGGAGTGATGAAGGACGTCGCGAGTTGGTTCGCTATGCACATCGCAATCTGGTGGTACCCGGAGTACGCATCAAGAAAACAGAGGGTTTCGCACCCTGCCGTTGAATCGACTACCTGATCTATGCGAGGCAAAGGAAACAGGTCCTTGGGACATGCCTTGTTAAGGCTCGTGTAGTCAACACACATCCTCCATTTCTTATTCTTCGTCTTTACAAGTACAGGGTTGGCTAGCCACTCGGGGTGGAACACTTCCTGAATGAACCCTGCACTAAGAAGCTTCTTGATCTCCTTGCCTATGGCCTTGCACTTATCGTCGTTGAAGCGGCGCAGGCGCTGCTTGACCGGTTTCGATCCCGACTTGATGTTTAGTTTGTGCTCGGCAACTTCTCTCGGGATCCCCTTCATGTCGGAGGGTTTCCACACGAACACGTCGAGGTTCGCTTTGAGGAAGTCGACGAGCGCGCTTTCCTATTTAGGATCGAGCGCCATCCCGATACGGAGCGTGCGGCCATCGTCGAAGACAGCCGCATCCTTGTCGTCCCTGGCGGGCTCGAAAGAGTAGGCCGCTCGCTTGGACGACTCGGGGATGTCTTAGTCCTCAGAGGGAGGCTCGGCGCGAAGCCTCTCGGACCGGATGAGCGTCTCAGCGAACCGAAAGCACTCTGCGTCGCATTAGTATGCGAACTGGAACATAGTCCCCTCTGTGATGACCCCCTTCGGACCGGGGATCTTCAGCTTGAGATACGTGTAGTTGGGCACGGCCATAAACTTCGCGTAGGCCGGCCTCCCGAAGATGGCGTGGTACGTCCGTGAAACCCACCACTTCGAAGGTGAGGGTTTCTGTGCGGAAGTTTCATGAAGTCCCGAACGTGACGGGCAGATCGATCTACCCTAACGAGAGTGCATCCTTCCCGGGGATGACCCCATGGAAAGGTGTTGGCGATGGGTGCAGTCGGGACCACGAAATGCCCATGTTGTCGAGCGTCGTCATGTACAGGATGTTGAGTCCGCTTCCCCCGTCCATCAGCACCTTGTGGACCCGCTTTGTCCCGATCAGAGGAGCCACCACGAGAGGGTAACATCCTGGTTGCCGCACGTGGTCGGGGTGATCTGTACGGTCGAAAGTAATCAGAGTCTCCGACCACTAGAGGTATGACGGCGTCGCGGGCTCGGTGTTGTAGACCTCACGCCGGATCAGGTTCTCTTGGCGTTTTGAAGGCCGCGCCGATGCTCCGCCAAAGATCATGTGTACGGCACCATCCTCGCGAGGGAACACGGGCTCTGCCTCATCATCATCATCGTCGGGGAGAGGCGCGATCTTCTTTGGTGGATCCGCCGTCTTGGGCTTGAGTGTGCCATTAACGTAGTTCTTCATCAAGCGGCAGTCCTTGAGCGCGTGCTTGACAGGCGTCTTGTGGTTGGTGCACGGCGCCTCCAGAAGCCTTTCAAAATGGTCCTTCGGGGGACCGTTCTGGTTGTTCTTGGGCCGGGTGGCCTTGCGCTTGACTGTCGCAACAGTGTGGTCATCGCGATCGCCTTTTCCTTGTGCTTGGCCTTGCGATGAGCCCTCCTCCTCTCCGCGGCGGCCTTGGAGCGATTCTGTATCGCATCCTGGGGGAGAGGAGGCTTCGCGGGGGTAGGTTCTGCGCGCCTCAGCTAAGAACAAGAAAAGGAAAATGTCGGTGCAATGGACCGGCAGCCCACCACGGGGTAGGCTATGGTGGTAGATTATGCGGAGGGGATCGCTGAGACTGGAGCTAGATGGTGAACAAAGGACACAGGGGTTTATCCAGGTCCGGGCCGCCGGGAGGCGTAATACCCTACGTCCTGTGCTCGGTGTGTTGTATTGATGGTTTCGCGATTGGGAATCAGATGGACTTGTTTCTGAGGGGGGTCCCTGCCGCCCTTATATAGCTTGGGGGGTAGGGTTACAGATCTCAGGGAATCTATAGCTAACCGATTACAAGATTTGGCCTTCAGGCTCAAGTAATATCTTTCCAAACTAACCGGTCTTCATTCATGGGATGATATCTCCTCGGGCGCCGCCTCATCCTGATCCGTACGCCATGCCGTATCTCCACACAGGTGGGCCCATCTCTGTATATGTATACACATTATGAAGCCCCCGGGTCCCGTGTGGGACCCGGGGGGTATATCCCCCACAGCAGTCCCCGAGCGCTTCTTGACCAGACTGCAACCTCGATCTTCAGTTCTGTGTACCTTCTCGTGTACTTTCGCCATTTGGCCGAGTGCTTAATGCCTTCTGTCCGAGTGCTTTGGATGCTATCTGATCTGATCTTCGGTGCAGCCGAGCGGTCTTGAAGCTGGACTCGCGGTTGCCGGGTGGTTGAGGAGAGCTCTTCACCATGTTTGTGATTTACTCAGATCATCCGGGCTTGGAGATTGTACACCTTCGTCGAAGACAAAGTGTACACACTTAGTCCCCGAGCCTAGATAAAGATTGAAGAGGTTTATCTAGGGTCTAAAGAGAATCTAAGCGACCGCTCCCTGATGTCTTTTAGAATGGGTGCCCCTTTAGGAAAAAGGTGCCGCTGATTGCCTCCCGTATCCCCGATCCTGACTTTAGTCAATGAGACTTTGTCTTGGAATAATTCCGGATGATCACGGTGGCGGGTTGTAGCCGCTGAATGGGCGCATCTCGAGATGCGCCCATTAGGGCAGTCCTCGAGGTTCGTAATAGATAAAGTAACTATTTCGAAGCTCTAAAAGGGTTTAGTTCAGTATTACCATCATCCCGTTTGGGAGAGTACCACTCGGATCATCTGACCCGGTACGGTGTCTGATTAGAGCTCTGGCCCTATGCCAAATTTGCCGTGTGACCCACCGTGTTTCCACGGAGCACTCGCGCAAGGTCGCCTGTCCTAGTCAGCATATTCGTGACTTCTGAACAGCTTTGGCCTATGTATGGCATGCCTCCGGGAGTACACTCATGAGCTAGTAGATTTTTGGAGCTCTCTTAGGAGTCCAAACCGAATTTTCGAGGGCGGGTTATCTGATAACCTAGCAGTACGTGACTCTGAGCCACGGCCTCTGAGTGATTTAAGCCAACCAATCATTTTTGGAAAGCCCCTATTAAGTTTAAGGGTGTCTTCCCGTAGAAGGGAAGGTTTTAACCCTTTGGCCCATTTAGAGCCATGGCCCACTTAGGCCCAGCAACCGGAATCGGAAGCATCCTGGATAAGGCTGAGCACTAGCGCGTCACGCGCGGGTCGTGCTCGCGAGTTTCTCACGAGAAGAATCTCCCGCGCTGCGGCGACGCGACCGCACGGGGGGCGGGGCCCACCACGACCACCGTTCCGTCTGCCGCATTTAAGGCAGCCCGGGGGCGTCGCACGCCACGCATCCCTGCAGTCACGTCGCTCCGCTTCCCATAGGAAACCACGCAGCTGCCCTTTGCTCTTCCTTCTCCGGCCGCTGCGCCTTCGATCTGCCGGATCCATCGCCGCACTAGCTCGATCTCGCCGGATTTGGCTCCGGCGAGGCTGCAGATCTAGATCCGCCGCCACACCGCATCCAAGCCGTTGTTCCCGGGTAGTCCCCGAGCGTAGTGAGGGTGTAAACCGCTCCCCGCCCGAGTCCCTGAGCCCTGTGAGGATGTCGCCGGTGGGATCCCGCTGGCTCTCGAAGAAGTCAAGGCGCGGCGCCTCCGAGGTGATGCGCTCGCCGTCTCCGTCGTCGTCGTCCCCGCTTCCGCCGCTGGTGCGGAGCGACGAGTGGGTGCGCTCAGTCTCCACGATGGAGCACATCACCACCCTAGTGCTGGGCGGAGTGCTGCTCGAGTCCGCCGTCGAGGGATGGCGGCCCGCTGCGGGGGAGGAGTTCCCCACGCCGTCGACCGACGACGCCGTCGTCTTCGAGTCGGCCTACCTCCACGGGTTCGGCCTGCCCACGCATCCCTTCTTCCTCGGCCCGCTCTACTACTACGGTTTGGAGTTGTGCCATCTCAACCCCAACTCCATTTTGCACATCTCCATTTTTGTGCATCTGCGCGAGGCGTTTCTTGGAATCGCCCCGCATTTCAATCTTTTTCGCTACTTCTTCTGGGTGAAGCCCCACCCGAACGCCAAGATGCCACGGGTGGTGGGCGGCGCTGGATTCCAGCTCAAGCAGAGGCACTCTGCTGAGTACATTCTGGTGCCGCTTGTCAGCTCCAACAAGGGCTGGCATTCGGAGTGGTTCTACACCGCCAACCATGCTCCGGCGGTGCCCTGCGACGTCGACACACGGCCGACTCCTCTCCCATGCTGGGATGAAGAGCTTGGCCATGCTGAGATGGGGCAGGTGTCCGTGCTGCTGGAGCATATCCGGAAGTTGAAGGAGGCCGGGCTCACTGGCGTCACGGTGATGGCGAGCTTCACCGTCCGGCACACGCAGCCGTTCCGGGATAGGGTGCGCCCGGCGTACGAGTATGCCGGCGACGACCTCGACGTGGCACGGCGAGCGGTAGAGCCAGGGAGAGCAAAGGAGCTGAAGGAGCATGTCCGTCAGTGCTTCGTTCTCGGCACCGTCATCTCCAACCGCGACGCGCCAAAGCCGTTCAACCTGGCGAACTATCCGCCTGAGGTAACGATTTTGTCTTTTATAGGGCGCCCATTAGGGCATGAACATGTGCCCACTAGATGTTTGATGAAATTGTTCTGTTTGTTTTTCTGCGGAATCGTAGGATCGCAGGGCTTTTGTCTCTGTGGCACCTGTGCCTGGCTCGTTGGCCAAACAGGGTCCGTTGACCGACCGCCTTGGCGAGCTACAGAGGATGGAGCGCGCCAGCACCAATGTCGCGGCGGGTGGCGATGAGGCGATTCAGTCTGAGCCCCGTCAGCCCACGATCCCTGCTCCGGAGAGGAGACGCGCCGCGCCGGCCAACAAGGGCAAGGAGCGCAAAGGCAGCCAGAATCCTGAGGTGCAACGTGCGCCCCCTGGGTCGCTCAAGATCAACGACCCAGAGGCACGCCGGCGCAAGCTCGTGCTGTCAGAGGACGAGGAGGAGGAGATCCCCCTCTCGTTTGACATCGGCGAAGCTCCCTCAGTGACGACGGCTCAGGCGACGCCGGCGCCTTCCGGTCACTTCACTTCTTCTCTTCCTTCTCAGCAAGCGGGCTCCATGCCACCGCCGGCGGGCGCTGCGCACCCCACCGCTCAGACCGCGCAGGCTGCCGCTGCAACGCCGTCACCAACACCTACGGCGGTGACTGCGACGGTCAGTGGGGTGAAGCGATCCGCCTCCTCTGGCTCAAGCTTTCTGCAGTGTACCCGCGTCCGCGTGTCTTCCGAGTACGTCTTTTTGAAATTTTCCATCCTTGCTTCTCTTGGGTTCACAGGATTGGAAAGAGATCTTTATGTCTTTGTTTGTACGAGCAGGGGTCCCTGCAACCTCCCTTCCGATGTTGGCGAGTCATCCCTGCCGTCTGCCGCCCCGGCGTCGCCGCACCCGAGTGCTTCTGATGAGCACCCGGCTGCTGCGTCGGGGGTTCCTGATGTTGCGGCTGCCGCTGCTGATGCTGCTGCCCGTGATCCCAGTCCCCAGCATGAGGCTGGAAACGTTGCAGCTTCCTGCACTGCTGCGGCTGGGTCCTCTGACATCGAGGAGATCCAGTGGGAGCTCCCTCAGCCACGTCTCAGCCCGCCACGTCTTGGACGCGTTGCCCAGGTGCGTGGCAGCCTTGTGAATGAAGTGCTTGGGGATCTGGCGATCGACACCGAGAACTGCGCGGAGCTCGTCACCATTGCGCGGAAGACCCTCCAGCTTGCAGCGGTAATTCTTTTTTCCTCTTATCCTCGTAGGCGTTTGCTAGCTGTAGTTGTTTCATCTCTTGCTATGCCCCGACAGACCGTGGCCTCGAAGTCCGCGCGCAAGAGTGTTGTGCTCGACCACATCGGCACCGCTGCTGATCTGAACGCCACTCTGCGCGCCCGTTTGGAGTGTCTCGAGCAGCAAGCTGTTGCTCAGTGAGACAGCAACAACCGGGAGGTCGAGAGGCTACAGCAGGAGAAGGCGGCTGCGGAGGCGAACGAGGCGACGTTCCGGGAGGCGGCGGAGGAGCACCAGCAAGGTATGTTGACTGTGTTTTGCTTTTGTTTCGCCGTTGCCCGAGTGTTTTGTGATGATCAACTCTTGGCAATAGCTCGGGCTAAGGTGGAGGGGGAGCTCAAATCCCTGTGGGACCACATGAAGCAGCTCCGAAAGGACGGCCAGGAGTCATCCAGACGGGCCGCTGCGGCCAGAAAAGAGCTGTCAGGTTGGTTACCTTGCACCCCCCGTGTTTTCCTTGGATGTTTGTTGATAAGTGCTTCTGACGTTGAGCAGATTTCTGGCAAAAACAATTTGCCCAATATGAAGATCTTGAGGCCCGCGTCGCATCGGAGAGGGCTCGGTTCAAAGCTCTCGGCGAGGCGCTGCGCCCAATCCTGGACAAGCTGGCGCCCCTTGCCGAGTCCTCCTCTGTGCGCCAGTTCGGTGACCCGGTGGTGCGCCCGCCGACCCTTCTGGAGCGTGCCCAGGCGGCGGCGACGCGCTTCCCCGGCTGTCTTCGTGAGGTCGGTGTGGCGAGTGCCAGCCACTGCCTCGCCGTCTTCCGCTCCTTCTACCCCTCGATCAACGTGGATCGCTTCCGTGGTGGCTTCGCTCGTGGGACGTTGCCGCAGCAGGCTGAGCGACTGCTGGAGGAGGTGAAGGACACGGCAGAGCAGCTTGCTGACGACATCATGGCGGCGGCTGATGAAGAAGTTGGTGCTGATGCCCTCCTATCCCAGCCATAAAAAACTTTGAAGTTAAAAATTGTAATATTTTGTGGTGCTGTTGGTGCACCGGTACTTTGGTTCGTTGACATTTGGTACTTAAGTAGGCGCTTTACTTTGACGGTATCTTTGTACTGTTAATTTCCCCGGTAGTTAGTCTATTACGGGAAATCGTAGGCTCGTTGGCCTTAGTTTCCTAGGGTAGAGGGCGTACTCTCATACACGCGTAGTACATTAGCTTGGCAAAAACCTCGACCCACAATTTAAGACGTGTGCTACCGAGTACTTTATGAGTCGTAAGATCCGTGTTAGATGAGCGTTATTTAGTTTTAACATGGAAAACTTTGCTGTATGTAAAGCAGTCCCCACGTTTCAGAATTGAAACTTGGGTGAAAAAAGCATGTGAGCAGATGTAAGAGCGAAGTAGAAAAACTTCATGAGACATGAATCTGAATTCATTGCCATAGACTGCTAACATGGATAATGTACAAAAAAACTTTGAACAGGAAATGATACATAGCTTTATTATGGGTAGAAACGGCGTAGGTGCTTGATGTTCCATGAGTTGGGCACATCCGAGCCATCCTCTCGCATCAGCCGATAAGCACCCGGCCTACTGACTTCCTTGACTATAAATGGCCCCTCACATGGGGCTGCTAACTTGTGCATGTCCTTCTTGCTTTGGATCCTTCGCAGGACTAGATCTCCAATGCAAAAAGCTCTCTCCTGCACATTTTTATCATGGTAACGCCGCAAAGCTTGGGCATACCGTGCTGCCTGGATTGTTCCCACGAGCCATCCTTCTTCGATGCTGTCGATGTCCTCAATCCGCGCCTTCTCAGCCTCGTTTTCGTCATATACTTCAACTCTTAGTGCATTGAACATGAGGTCGGTGGGGAGCACCGCCTCAGATCCATACACCAGGAAAAAAGGAGTCTGATCAGTAGCACGACTCGGCTGTGTCCGCAGTCCCCAGAGTACTGCAGGGAGTTCCCGTAGCCAACGAGTCGAGTACTTTTGTAGGCGATCGAAGATGCGTTTCTTGAGTGCCTCGAGCACTACTCCGTTAGCTCGCTCAACTTGGCCATTAGCACGTGGGTGCGCGACTGAGGCGCGTGCCACCTTGATGAGGAGTTCATCGCAATATTCCTGGAACTCCCTTCCTGTGAAGTTTGTACCCAGGTCGGTTATTATCCTGTTAGGGACACCGAATCTATGCACAATTTCTCCTATGAACTCGGCCACCTTGGCAGCCGTGAGCACCTTGATTGGCTTGACCTCTATTCATTTGGTGAACTTGTCGACTGCCACCAGGATGTGGTCATGCCCTCCGGATGCTTTCTTGAAAGGCCCGATCATGTCGAGTCCCCAGCATGCGAAGGGCCATGAGACGGGTATCGTCTGCAGAGCTTGGGCTGGAATGTGTATTTGTTTTGCGAAGAATTGGCATCCCTCGCAACGTTTCACTAGCGACTCAGCGTCCGCGACGGCTGTGGGCTAGTAGAAACCAGACCGAAAGGCTTTCCCAATGACGGTTCTTGCCCCGGCGTGGTTGCCACACATGCCTCCGTGAATCTCCGCTAGGAGTTGTCGTCCTTCTTCCTCCGGTATGCACTTCTGGAGTACTCGGGACTGTCCACCTCGGCAATACAGGTAGTCACCAATCAGGACATAGTTCTTGCTCCTGCGACTGATCCGTTCATGCAGCGCTCGTGTCTCCCTTTCCTGACTTGGTGAAGGATTCGGGAGCGTGCCGTCCTTAATGTACTCGACCATCTCTGAGATCCACTCGGGTTGTGGTTCAGTCATTAGGACTTCGCCGAGTCCTCCTGATGGATCGACTTGCGCATCGGGGTTCTTGATGGAGGGCTTGATCAAATCTTGAACAAAGACGTCGGGTGGTACCTGGGCTCTCGTGGATCCCATGTTTGCCAGCTCATCGGCCGCCTTGTTATCGTCGCGGAGTACATGCTGAAACTCTAGGCCGTAGAACTTGCCTTCGAGTTTGCGGATCTCCGCGCAATATGCGTCCATGTTCTCGCTGATCCGGTTCCACTTCTTGTTAACCTGGTTTACCACCAAAGCAGAGTCACCCTTGACCATCAGGTATTTTATCTCGAGCGACACGGCGATACGGAGCCCGTGAAGGGCCGCCTCGTACTCGACTGCGTTGTTCGAAACCTTGAACATGACCTGCAGCACGTATCACAGTTTCTCTCCTGTTGGGGAGATGAAAATTATGCCGGCCCCGCCTTCTTTAATCCTAAGTGATCCATCAAAGTACATGGTCCAATACTCAGGTTCAGCGGCAGTGGATGGCGTCTGGATCTCCGTGTACTCTGCCATGAAGTCTGCGAGTACCTACGACTTGATCGTGTTACGCGGTACGAAAGTTATGTCGTGTGCGGCCAGCTCGATGGACCACTTCACGATCCTTCCCATGGCATCTTTGTTGTGCAGGATGTCACCTATGCGGTAGTCGGAAACTACAACGGTTTTATGAGCTTCGAAGTAGTGCTTCAACTTGCGTGCGGTGATCAACAGTGCGTAGAGCAGTTTCTGCGCCTGATTGTACCACACCTTAGAGTCGGTCAATACCACGCTTATGAAGTAGACCGGCCTCTGGACGGCGTAAGCATGTCCTTCCTCTTTGCGCTCCACAACTAGTACCGTGCTTACCACATGCGTGGTAGCCAAGATGTAGAGGTAGAGAGTTTCCCCCCGCTCTGGTGCTGTGAGGATGGGGGCCTTTTGCAGATAGCTCCTGAGTTCCAGGAAAGACTTCTGGGCCTCCTCATCCCACTTGAAATCATCGTCTTGATGTTTGAGGAGCTTGAAGAAGGGCATGCCTCGTACGCCGAGTCGTGAGATGAACCGGCTGAGTGCTGCCATGCACCCGGCTAGTTTCTGTACATCCTTCTGGCACTTGGGAGGCTTCATCCGAGTGATCGCGTGGATCTTCTCTGGGTTTGCCTCTATGCCGCGATTGCTGATAAGAAATTCGAGAAGTTTTCCTGAGGGAACACCGAAAACGCATTTTTCCGGGTTGAGTTTCCACCGGTAAATCCTCAAGTTAGCGAAGGTCTCAGACAGGTCCTTGATAAGGTTATCAGGGTCTCGAATCTGGACTACGGCATCGTCTACGTATGCCTCGCAGTTTACGCCGATTTGGGTCCTCAAGCATG
The DNA here is from genome assembly GCA_036936925.1 of Cenchrus fungigraminus. NCBI lineage: Eukaryota > Viridiplantae > Streptophyta > Magnoliopsida > Poales > Poaceae > Cenchrus > Cenchrus fungigraminus. The sequence continues at coordinate 63,659,100 of CM072779.1, forward strand.
CCTAGATGGCACGCTGATACGTCGCGCCGGCGTTTTTCAGACCAAAGGACATTGTCAAGTAACAGTACGCACCATGGGGCGTAATGAACTACATCTTGATCTGGTCTTCGACCTTCAGGCTAATCTGGTGGTAGCCTGAATAGCAGTCGAGAAAACAGAGTAGGGCACAGCCCGCCGTGGAATCAACGACTTGGTCTATTCGAGGGAGGGTGAAGGGGTCTTTGGGGCAGTGTTTGTTTAGATCGGTATAATCAACGCACATTCTCCATTGCTTATTTTTTTGGATACAAGAACTGGATTAACCAGCCAGTCTGGGTGATACACCTCTTTGATGAACTTGGCAGCTAACAGCTTCGTAACCTCTACCCCTATTGCCTCCTTGCGGTCAGCCGCGAACCGACGAAGCTTTTGCTTGATCGGCTTAGCACTAGGGTCAACCTTCAAGGAGTGCTCGGCGAGCTCTCTAGGCACTCCTGGCATATCCGTTGGTTTCCAGGCGAATATGTCGAAGTTAGCACACAGGAACTCGACGAGCACGCTTTCCTATTTAGGGTCCATGTTGGCCCCTATGGTCGTCGTCTTCGCAGGATCGTCGAGGTTGAGCGACACCTTCTTCACGGCCTCCTTCTCCCGCTGGATCGCCTCCGTCGCCGGCTTCTTGGTCGGGATCTCCAGATCTACCGGGTCGAGCTTGCTGGCAGCCGCCAGGACTTCAGCAGCGCGCCTGGAGAGATCCAGGGTAGCAGCGATGTGGAGGTTCTCCTTCTCACAGGCGCTGGCTGTGATGGAGTCGCCTCTGAGGGTGATGACCCCGCTTGGCACAGGCATCTTCAGTACCATGTAGGTATAGTGGGGCACTGCCATGAACTTGGCTAGCGCCAGCCTGCTGAGTATGCCATGATAGACTGTCTCGAAGTCCGCCACTATGAAGCAGACATACTCTGTCCGGTAGTTCTCGACCATGCAGAAGGTGACTGGCAGGGAGATCTGACCGAGTGGTACTGAAGGATCTCCTGGTACAATCCCGAAGAAAGGCTTGTCAGTTGGGCTCTAGTCCAAGGGAGTGAGGCCCAAATCCTTGAGCGTGCTGGCGAATAATATGTCGAGGCCACTGCCTCCGTCCACCAGCATCTTGCGAAGTCCCACGTTGCGGATCGTAGGCTTCAGCACTAGGGGGTATTGCCTGGGCTTGACAACTGCCTCCGGGTGATCCTCCCTACTGAAAGTGATCAGGACTTCCGACCACCGCAGGAACTGGGGCGTGCCGTGTTGGGCTGCATACACCAGTAACCTGTCCGTGAGCTTGGCCTTGCGCTTTCCCTCGATCTGGTCCGGGCCGCCATAGATCATGCTGATCGTACGGTTGGCGACCTGGAAGTCTTCCTCGTCATCGTCCGCCGGGGGAGCGCGCTTCCCCTTGCCCTTGTCGTTCTTGGGGGGACCCTTCGAGCGGCCCTTGCCGGAGAAGTGGTTCTTCAGGACAAAGTAGTCGCGAGCCGAGTGCTTATGGTTCTTGTGGTACGGGCATTACATGTCCAACATCCTCTGGAACTCAGAGGGGTCCATGCGCTTCGGGGCGGGCTCTACAGCCGCTACGACCTCGGCCGGCTTGCGCCTTCTGTTGCACCGTGTGCCCTGCTGGGAGGTTTCTCCCTCTCAGTCCGGATCACGACGTGGCTGACGTGGACGTGGGGAATCATCATCTTCCCAGCGGGACTTGATGTGCTTCAGCTGCTCGCGTTCTGCCTCTTCTCCGTCAGCCTCCTTGTTGGCTATGGCGAAGAGCTCGTTTACAGTCTTTGGGGGCCTCTGAGCCCACCTATTCACCAGCTTGCCGTAAGCCAGTCCATGCTGGAAGGCACTGATGACGTCGTGCTCCTCGACGAAAGGAAGAGAGTTCTTCTTCTCGGAGAAGCGTCGAATGTAGGAGCGCAGCGACTCGTTCTTGCGCTGCTGGATCTGGTCCAGCATCCTCCTGTTCCCCGGCCTCTCCCATGTGCCGGAGTATTGGCTCGTGAAGAACTTGCAGAGGTCATCCCAGGACGTGATGGAGTTCCTTGGGAGCCCCGCAAGCCAGTTTCTGCACCCCTTCGTGAGCATTATGGGCAAGTAGTTTGCCATCACGTCGGCGTTTCCTCCCACGGCCTTGACCGCGGTGGAGTAAATCTAGAGCCATTGCGTGGGGTCTGATGTGCCGTTGTATTTGTCGACGTCGGACAACTTGAAACCTCGAGGCCATGTCACCTGACGTAGCCTTTTTTAGAGGGAGAGGAAGCCATCGTAGGATGGGGCACCCTCTCGACCTCCGCGGTGTCCGCCGGCCGGCCGCTCGTAGGAGCTGTAGCTATCCCCGGACTCCCCGTAGGAATCCGAGTAGTAGTCTTCGTACCCGCTCTGCGAGTCGCCGCGTCTCTCTTGGTTGCGGGGAGCTCCATGCTCACTGTCGTAGTCGTTGCGTCACCTAGATTCCTAACGGCGGCGCTCCTCGCGGTTGCGGTTGATCGTGGTCCTTGCGTCACGGCTGCGAAGCCTGTCGCGCAAGTCTCCACCTTCGTCGCGCCATGCTCTTTTATGGTGCGAGCAGCGGGTACCCCCCCTCTCTCCCTGCCCAACTGGCGGGGAAGGATCGACGCGGTTATGCTGGGTCGCAGCGGCCTGCACCAGGGCCTGTATGCGCCCAATGTCTGGCGTAGTCGGAGGTAACCTCTCAACCGCCTCATTTAGCACAATGAGGTTTGCCTTGGGGGTCGCGTAGACCTTGTGCCCATCGTACTCAAGGGTGAAGTCATCCTCGAGCCTTCGGGGCTGGACTCTGTTGGATCGGCAGGTGCAACGTCGCCGCCTGCTGCGGTGCGGGCGATCGGAACTTTCGCAAAGATCCTCGTCCTCCTCCTCGTCGCGCTGGGCTTCCTTGCGCCGTCGTGCTCGGTCCACATTCTTACGTATCCGATCGGCCTTTTGTGCGGCCGTCTCGTTGTCCTGAGTGTGCTCGTCCTCGGAGACCGTGGGCGGAGCTCCTGGTGCTGCCGCGTAGACAAAGGCAGGCGACCAGCTTCCATCAGACAGGTCCGAGGGTGAGCTTGAAGAGCTGATTAGGATCGTGTCGTTGGACCCACGGGAGGGAGAGCTTTCATCCAGGCCAAGAGCCGCCGCAAGGGACGCAAAGGACCCATCCGAGACATACTCAGGGCTAGACCGCCTGGTAGATCGGCCTATCCGGCGCTCATCCTCAGATTCATCCGTAGTCCAATCGCAAAGTTGACCGTCCTCGTCCTCTTCCAGTATGGGGAGGAGGGACGCGTCGCGGTTTCCCTCTTGTATGGGGGAGAGAACCTCGTTCACGAAGCGCGGCGAGTCCTCATCCGAGTAGTATTCGGCTGGCTCGGGTGTAGGGATCACCGCTAGGTCTCGCTTCACCTTCTCCGTGATCACGGAGGCGGCGGTGCTCTTCAACCCGAAGGGAAAGCACTCGGACTGCGGGGTACCCAAGGTCGCCTCGCAGATGGCGATGGTGTCAGCCATGTGGCTAATGACCCGGTCGAAAGATTCAACCAGATCGTTCGCGGGAGGGTTCGATGACCCTGCGACCGTCAGATCTTGAACCGGGAGGGGTGGCCTCCGGGCTTGCTGCGGCGTGCCGAAAAGCACTCGGCAGGCTTTGGGCTTGTCCAGATTGGATCTGGTAGCCGGTCTTCTCCTCGTGGGCGGTGTGGAAACCGCTCCGGAAGGCTTTTCTGTGGTGATCACGGTGTCGGAGAGAACGCATGGAATCTCCCCGATGATGATGTGACCCTGAGGAGGAGTCACGTAGCCGGTCGCCTGCTCATCGACGGCGGAGACGGGATCGAGGCTCCCCAAAGGGATTCCCGCTCCCAATGCGGCGAAGGCGAGGCAACTAGCAGGGATCTTGACTGCGGCCATCAAGCTCGCCAATTATCGCGGCGAGCCCCTACCTGGTGCGCCAACTGTCGGTGCAATAGACCGGCAATCCACCACGGGGTAGGCTATGGTGGTAGATTATGCGGAGGGGATCGCCGAGACTGGAGCTAGATGGTGAACAAAGGACACAAGGGTTTATCCAGGTTCGGGCCGTTGGGAGGCGTAATACCCTACGTCCTGTGCTCGGTGTGTTGTATTGATGGTTCCGCGATTGGGAATCAGATGGACTTGTTTCTGAGGGGGTCCCTGCCGCCCTTATATAGCCTGGGGGGCAAGGTTACAGATCTCAGGGAATCTATAGCTAACCGATTACAAGATTTGGCCTTCGGGCTCAAGTAATATCTTTCCTAACTAACCGGTCTTCATTCATGGGATGATATCTCCTCGAGCGCTGCCTCATCCTGATCCGTACGCCATGCCGTATCTCCACATGGGTGAGCCCATCTCCGTATACATATACACGTTATGAAGCCCCTCCGTGTGGGACCCAGGGGGTATATCCCCCACAGAAAAGAAATCAATACGAGAGACAGAAGCTCCGAGAAGATGTTAACAACCAAAGAATCCAAAACTAGACGGAAGATTAGTCAGGAAGGAGAAAGACTTACGTATTTCTTGGTCCCCTCTTGGGGGAGCATGGACAGAAGCCGCGACGGAGGCCATGAGTACGATGCCCTCCTGATGGCCAGCCCCACGCGACGCTGGATCTCATCCAGTGAGGGCAGCTCGGGCACCGTCACGGTCCCTACGAAGGGAGCCCTGTTGGGCGTCATCTGGCAGATGCGCAGGGGCCGCCGCCGGAGCAGGACAATCCCCAGCGCATGGTACTGGCCGATGACGACCGCTAAGTCGATCCCGGCGTCGCGCAGCCGGGACAGCACCACCCAACAATCTTTGAGCAGCTTCTCCTGCTCCGCCTCCGGGGGCCCGTAGCTCCAATTCTTCGGCGCCTCGGCGATGGAGGCGCCAGTATACTCCGGCAGCGGGTGCTCGAGGTCATTCTTAAGATAGAACCAACCTTTGTGCCAGCCGCTGTTGGAGCTCGACAACATGAAGGGGATGCACTCCAGTGAGCTCCCACTCCCAGGTACCCTTCGCACAGCGCCTCGAACCCCGCCATGTAGCCCTTGAATCCCAGAGCACTGCGCGGATGAACCGTCCGGCGGGGACGGAGAAGCCGCGCTCGTGGAACACCACGAACGAGATGATGTAGCCCGGCGGCGGACGCGGGACGGACTCGCCCCCTGGCACCTTCCACACCTCAGCGACAGTGGGCTTCGGCAGCTGACCGGCAGCGATGAGATGCTAGAGAGTCGCCCGCGTGACGTTGGAGCGCGTCCAGTTCGACATGGCGCCATCAAGTTTCGAGGCGCAGCACGGCTGGAAGAAATGGCAGCGGCGCAGCGGATGCGAAGAGAGGAAGGGCAGGCGGCGCTGGCTATGGTGGAGATTGGGGGAGCAAATAGGTTCAAACTATCCCGGTGCATGGTTTATAAGGAGCGGATGTGGACGCCAGCCTTAAATACTGGCCCCACCACACCGTAAAACCACTCGCTCAGAAGACGCGTCCCCCGAGGCGACAGGCGCACGCCCGCGCGACGGTTCGATGCCAGGTGGGCCCGCAAATCTGAACCGACTGCGCGCCGTCCCCTCCAACCGTCATATCAGCCACGTCAGCCACGAGCATCATGACGGGCGCAACCGCTGATGCGGCCACGACCGCCTTGACCGATGATTTCGAAACGACAACAACAACATTTCAAGATTAAAACCCCATAAGTGAGTCTAAAACTCCCTAGTGGGCTCGGGGGCTAAATCCGGTGGATGCGCTCGGGCGCACCAACCAAGCAAATCGAGAAGCAAAAAACTACCATGACACCCCTTTGTCTCTGAACCTATGGGCGAGTCCTTGACTCCCACCCCAGGCTCAGGGGCTACTGACCAGGGCCTGGATTAGGGCCTCCTAAGCGACAAGATAATCACCTTTGAGATGGAGTCTTCTGACACCATTGACAACGTCAAGGCTAAGATCCAGGACAGGGAGGGATGCAGATCTTCGTCAAGACCCTCACTGACAAGACTTCCTCATCTCTGAGTACTCTCTGCCTTGTCTCCGAGTACTCTCCGCCTCGCACGAGTGCTCTCCGCCTCGCCCGAGTGCTTTCCGCCTCGCCTACGACTACTCGATCGCACGAGTAGTTTCCGTCTCTGACTAGGACGGGGCCCACGCGAGGAAGTCTGAGCACGGGATCAGGGGCCCCACACGAACGTGGCGCCGCTCCAACGCTCGGGCTTCCCCGCAACGACACGCAAGACTCTAGTCCTCCACGCCATGCAAACACCCCAGCTGGCGGAACGCGAGGGCGGCTCGTTCTGACAGAGGCCGTAATGACGCACTGTACGCCCGCGCGGCCTCCAACAAGCCGTCCCGCCCAAGCCCTGCTGCACGCCACCCCGTCAGAGCAGGTCTCAATTACCATCTACGGGCGACGCCTACCTACACTTAGGCCATAACGTGGCGGGCCTAATCAACACTCAAGGGGGCTGAGTCATCAAGGGAACTACTCGGAGGAGGCGCCAAGTACCTGGAATGTACAGTGCCGCTCGCACACGCGGCAGTCTCCAACGCCACTATAGCTCAACGCCCTTCAATGCCTCCTGACGGACGTCGACGTTGGAAAAGACACCCCAATACCGTAGCACTGTAGCACTTTTTTGTTTTCCCTCTTTGCCCCTCACTCTTGCGTCTATAAAAGGGGGAGGAGTGCAACCGCTTGAGGGGCTGACCGATCGCATAGTTTGTAACCCCTACTACAGACATCCCTGGCATAAAGAACACGACTACTCGGAACTTGACGTAGGGTATTACTCTTTGGAGGCCCGAACCAGTATAAACACTCGTGTCTCTCATGCTAACCATCCGGGTCCGACACACGATCCGTTACAAATTTGCTGCCGACTCGGTGTTGTAGACCTCACGCCGGATCAGCTTCTATTGGCATTTTGAAGGCCGCGCCGGTGCTCCGCCAAAGATCATGTGTACGGCACCATCCTCGCGAGGCAACACGGGCTCCGCCTCATCATCATCATCGTCGGGGAGAGGCGCGGTCTTCTTTGGTGGATCTACCGTCTGGGGCTTGAGTGTGCCGTTGATGTAGTTCTTCATCAAGCGGCAGTCCTTGAGCGCGTGCTTGGCAGGCGTCTCGTGGTGGGTGCACGGCGCGTCCAGAAGCCTTTCAAAATGGTCCTTCAGGGGACCGTTCTAGTTGTTCTTGGGCCAGGTGGCCTTGCGCTCGACTGCTGCAACAGTGTGGTCATCACGACTTCGCTTGTCGTTCTTTTTCTTCTTCTTGGAGCGTGAGGACGTTCCCTCGCCATTGTCCACGGCTTGCTTCCCCTTGCCCGGGGGGGGATGATCAGCATTGCCGCGACTGCCTCCTCCCCGTCGGCGTGGTTAGTCACGATGTCGAGGAGCTCCCGAGTAGTCCTCGGGGTCCTGCGCCCTAGCTGATGGATGAGGGTGGTGCAGGTGGTGCCATTCTGGAACACCGAGATGGTGTCGTTGTCAGTCACGGTGGGGAGCTCGGTGCAGTGCTTGGAGAAGCGCCGGATGTAGTCGCGCAGGCTTTTGCCTGGCTGCTGCTTGCAGTTTTGCAACTCCCATTGCTTGCCGAGGCGGGCGTACGTGCCTTGGAAGTTGCCGATGAAGGTCTCACACAGTTCCGCCCAGCTGTTGATCCTGCCGCGTGGCAAGTGTTCGAGCCAGGTCCGCGCAGAGTCGGCGAGGTAGAGCTGTAAGTTCTTGATGATGAAGAGATCATCCGTCACTCCCCCTGTGTGACACGCGAGCCTGTAGTCCTCCAACCATACGCTAGGGTTGATCTCCCCGTTGTACTTGGGGACTGTTGTCGGTGCCTGGAACCGCGAGGGGGATCGTGCGTCTTGCACCTTTTGGCCGAAGGCGCGAGGTCCCTTCGGGTTGTGCGTCAAGCTGCGGTCGCGATCTTCCTCGCTGTCGTAGCGCCCGCCACGCCTTTGGCTGTACCGTCGGCGCGAGCGGTGTTCATCGCGGTGGTCACGGCCGTCGTGGTGGTTGTTGCCGTAGTCGTACTCGTAGTCGTCATCGCTGGCGGCTCGACGGCGAGCTCGGAGCGTGTCACGGGCGTCACGGTTGGGTCCCAGGCGTGTCTTGACCGTCGCCCCGTCTGCCTCCCTGTCACTTCCCCAATGCCTTGACGGAGATGGGTCCGGGTGCCGCACAGACGGAGTCGCTCGTGCCTCACGAGCCGAACGCTGGCGCGACGCTGAGCTTTCTGCCTGCTGCGCGGCCGCCATCTCGAGGAGGGTCTTGAGCTGCTGGCGAACCCTTTTCTCCTCAGGGGTAGCTGGCTCGGGGCAGCCACGCAGGAGCATGGCGACGGCCGCAAGGCTCTGTGACTCGCACCCGAAGAGTGGCGCGTTGCCGCCGTCGACAGCGGCATCCTCGTTGATGCGCCGGTTCACATCACGCGCACGTGCGCGAGTTTGTGGCACCGGCTGCTCTGCTTCTTGCTCGTGATGCTGTTCACGCCGCTGGTCACGCTGAGGCTCGCGTGGCCTCTCCTCCTCCACTCCGAGTGCTTGGTGGAGGTTTTCCAGCTCTTCGTTGAGCTGGTGCCTGGCCTCGGCTATCTCGTCGAGGCGCGCCCGACGCTGGTCGTCCACGGTGCGATGGCGAGGGTTCTCTTCGCCATCCGTCGAGCTGGTGGCGGTTCGGGCCTCGAGGATGTTGTACTCGCACGTGAAGTCCGGCAGAGGCGCTAGTGGCCCCCGCCGCACGACCACGGAGCCCGGGGTGACGTAGGAAGCCCTCAGCGTGTCCAGGTAGGCCGTCCCCGGGTCGTCCGGGATGCCCTGCTGGCTGTGGGGGTATATGGTGTTATACCGCTCCATGAACTCACCCCAGGTCAACGGCTCGGACCCACTGGTCTGGAAGGCGAGGTCGGTGAGGTAGTAGGCCGCGAGCCTAAAACGCTTTTGTGTTGGATTAGGCCCCATCATGGCCATGATCGACTCGTCTGTGAAGCCACGGACGAAAGCGGCGCGCCCCGCAGCTGCTGTCGAGACGGTGGGACGCACGGGTCGGCATAAGGTCCTCCCGACGACGGACTCCGCCGGCCCGGTGTAGACGAAGCCGAGGGAGCCGAAGAGCACGGTGGTGCCGGGAGTCAGCGAAACTCTGCGGCCCTCCATCTGGATCGCTGATGAAGTTCAGCGAGACACACGATGTGCCCCTACTTGGCGCGCCAACTGTCGGGGTTCTCTACCGCCGGTAGTAAATTTGTAACGGATCGTGTGTCGGACCCGGATGGTTAGCACGAGAGACACGAGTGTTTATACTGGTTCGGGCCTCCGGAGAGTAATACCCTACGTCTAGTTCCGAGTAGTCGTGTTCCTATGCCAGGGATGTCTGTAGTAGGGGTTACAAACTATGTGATCGGTCAGCCCCTCAAGCAGTTGCACTCCTCCCCCTTTTATAGACGCAAAGGTGAGGGGCAAAGAGGGAAAACAAAAAAGTGCTACAGTGCTACGGTATTGGGGGGTCTTTTCCAATGTTGACGTCCGTCAGGAGGCATTGAAGGGCATAGAGCTGTAGTGGCGTTGGAGACTGCCGCGTGTGCGAGCGGCACTGTACATTCCAGGTACTTGGCGCCTCCTTCGAGTAGTTCCCTTGATGACTCAGCCTCCTTGAGTGTTGATTAGGCCCGCCACGTTATGGCCTAAGTTTAGGTATGCACCGCCCGTAGATGGTAATTGAGTACCTACTCTGACGGGGTGGCGTGCAGCAGGCTTGGACGGGACGGCTTGTTGGAGGTCGCGCGAGCGTACAGTGCGTCATTACGGCTTCTTTCAGAACGAGCCACCCTCGCGTTCCGCCAGCTGGGGTGTTTGCATGGTGTGGAGGACTGGTGCCTTGCGTGTCGTTGCGGGGAAGCCCGAGCGTTGGAGCGGCGCCACGTTCGTGTGGGGCCCCTGATCCTATGCTCCGACTTCCTCGTGTGGGCCCCGTCCTAGTCGGTGACGGAAACTACTCGTGCGAACGAGTAGTCAGAGGCGAGGCGAAAAGCACTCGGGCGAGGCGGAGAGCACTCGTGCGAGGCGGAGAGTACTCATGCGAGGCGGAAAGTACTCGGATACAAGGCAGACAGTACTCGGAGATGAGGAAGTCTTGTTAGTGAGGGTCTTGACAAAGATCTGCATCCCTCACTATCCTAGATCTTAGCCTTGACGTTGTCAATTTGTCAGAAGACTCCATCTCAAAGGTGATTATCTCGTCGCTTAGGAGGCCCTAATCCAGGCCCTCGTCACCGACAATCTCTAGATCGACCCTTTTCTTCTAGGGATGGGAGGCATCTTCCTCTCGGAGTGTACTCAGGAAAAATTAGTACTCGCTCCACCTCAACAAGTGTCTTCTTGAAATAGTTTTGCTTCATCATGCTGCCAGTAAGCTTGTTGATGCTATCAGTAACATTGAGGAATATCCATCTTTGTTTTCTCCTCTACTGGAGTACGGAGTGTTTCCCTTCAATAGTCTCTGAACGCTCCCCCCTTTTTTGGGGAAACGGATCACTGAAATCAATGTCAGCCTCTGAAAACTCAGCCGTTCACGGAGGGACTGTTTCCAATTTGACTGGATTTGGCATCTTTTTTGTTCCTTCCTATCTTCTCGCCTTCCACCCCTCCTGGTTTTGGCTATAAATGGCAACCGAATGTACATCGGCTCTCCACATCTTCCACCATGGTGCAAATATTAGATCTGACAGGGTGTAGGCTCCTCTTATTCGATCATCCTTTTCTTCCCCTTTCTCGCCATGGCTAAAAGAATCTTTGTGAAGTAGTGCAGTGTTACTTCTCTTCCTACACTCCCTTTTGTGAAGCCAGGAGGTACAACAGCTAAAAGAATCCTTGTGAAAAACTCGGGTTCAACAGCTGGTGGGAAGGAGCGAGGTAGAATGTCTTCGTTGCACATTTATCAGAGGAAGAGCGTGCCAAGGGGAAAACCATCTTGGTCATCAACTCGGAGAGCTCTCGGCGGAAGATCACATATTCTTGCGAAGATCTTAGTTTTTCGTTTCCTCTTCGCGGCATTCCTCTCTCTCTGATGTTGATTGATTCAATATCCTCATCATATGAGAGATAGGATAGTCATCCTCCAATTATGTAACCCATTGATCTTCAAAGCGGATGTAATCACCATGTACTGAAATATGAGAGAAAGAAATATACATCTTTAATTTTTGTTCTAAGGGCGATTGTTACATCGGCCATTATCTGAATCATTGATTGGCTATAAGTGTTCAAACACTTCTATCTTTACAATTTTTTCTCCTTAAGGCGATAACTCAGTATCGGCTATTTTACACTAAGGCAATAACTATGTATCGGCTATCATCCGAAATCTAAATCGGCTAAAAAGCTAGAAGTAGTAATCGGCTAAGTATTTAATCTAATGTTTCCAACTTTGCCTTGGCTTTGATAAGAATCGGCCTTGTCTTGTCACAGTCCAATCCTTCCGATCGGCCGATGTAGATCTACGCTTCATCGCTTCATATTTTGGAACCGATTGCTTGGATCGGCTGAAGCTCAAAATCAGACATCTTGAGGAAATCTGTTTTCTAAACCTTTCCCGATATGCAGATGACTTTCTCAAAGTTTCACTGTGTATAGGCCACTGCAATGTGGAAAGAGGAATCTGCATTAACTATTTCCACCGAATCTCCAATCCATTGAATCACACATTGATGCATGGTAGATGAGATACAGCAGTTGGCGTGAATCCAATCTCGTCCTAGTAACAGATTGTAGGACCCTTTCCCTTTGGTGACGAAAAAGGTTGTTGGAAGGGTCTTACTGCCGATTGTCAGATCCACACAAATAGCACCCATCGCAGAAGATGTGTTTCCTTCAAAATCAAGCAGCATGATATCGGTCTTGGTTAAATCTTCCTCACTTTTTCCAAATCTCTGGAACATTGTATAGGGCATGAGATTGACCGACGCACCGCCATCTACCAAAAGCCTTATGACTGGCTTCCCATTGACATGTCCTTTGAGAAATAGAGCCTTCAGATGCTGATGCTTTTCTTCTTCCGGTTTCTCAAAACTGGTCAAAATTGGATCCAAAGCTAACTGAGCCGATCTTAGTTCTTCATCTGAAATTTCTTCATCTAAATCGGACTCAGGAGTCATGAATTCCTTGGGTAGCATGAAGGACATATTGACGCTTGCCATTGGTTGGTTGTCTTTCTTATCATCAACTTTTGGTCTGGGTCACCAAACTTGAGACCGAACCTTCTTTTTATCAAGTGCTTGCTTCTCAATTTCTTCATGTTGTTCCAATTGTCGCAAGTGTTGGATCCTTCTCTTCTGAGATTTGGTCAACCCATCAGGGCACCACCTAGGTTGGCGAGGTCCATGTTGACTCTTGTTCTCATGTGTAGTGTGACGCCTTTCTGGATCTCGAGCCAACACATCTTCGTCGGGAACCCTGCTATCGGCCATATCTTCTAGCTGATTAGGCAGACTGTTTTGACGCTTGCCCCCAGCCAATCGTACACGCTTGCCTTGCCCCCCAGTCGATCATATACTGAGATGCTTTGGTTGTGGTACTCTTGTCGATCTTGATTCATTGGCTTCTTGTCCCTATTGTCAAAACAAGACCTCTTGGATGACTATCCTTCCGAATAAAACCCTTCACATTCTGGACAGTTGTCAGATGTCAGAAGTTTTATCCCATCTTCCCAGCAGTATCTGAAAAACGGACATCTCCAGTGACCCACATTGCGTCTCGTCCATTCTTCCTTTTCTCTGATCTGCCTCTGTTGGCGTTGGAACTTACTCAGGAGTACCTGCGATGTAATATGCTGCTTTGAAACCTTTGAGTTAACTCCTTCTTCGAGCAATCCCTTCCCTTCTTCTATTGTCATCTGAATTCCGGGATCAATGGTTCCTTTATTTTTAGCTGATTCAGACGTCAAGACCTTTGTTTTGGTTATCTCAACCGTGTGGGTAGGAAAAGGGTGCTGATCAATCTTCATCGGCTTTCCTGATTTGGAAGGTGTTTCAAACTTAAGCTTTCCTTGATCTATTGCATTCTGGATCTGTTGACGAAACACCTTGCACTCATCAGTGTTATGAGATGTAGCATTGTGCCACTTGCAGTACTTGATCTTCTTCAACTCCTCTGCACTTGGTATGATATGGTTTTGTGAAAGCTTAATCTGCCCTTACTGGAGGAGAAGATCAAATATCTTATCAGCTTTGGTTGTGTCAAAACTGAATCTCTCATGTTCCTTTTTGCCGAAGGGACATGCAATCGTCTTCCTGTTTGGTACCCACTCAGCTAAGTCGACTTTGGCTTCCTCCTCATCATCAGAGCAATCTACATAAGACACTCGTTTTTGAAAGTTCCTCTTGGGTTTATATGACCTTGTGCTCTCATGACTTAGCCGATGAAGAAGCTGACTGATGTTCTCGAACTCTTGTGATGTGTATTTCTCCTTGATCGATGGCAAGAGTCCCTGAAAGGCTAATTCTGCAAGTTGTTTATCGGTCAGAGCCAAGCTATAGCATTTGTTCCTCATCTCCCTGAACCTTTGAACGAAGTTGGGTACTGACTCTTCGTTCCTTTGCCTCAAGCTGGTAAGATCAGTAATCTTCATCTCATGAATCCCCGAAAAGAAGTATCCATGAAATTGTCTTTCCAAATCTTCCCAACTTTGAATTGAATTGGCTGGGAGTGATGTAAACCAAGCAAAACCTGGCCCCGACAATGAGGATGAGAATAATCGTACTCTCAATGACTCATTTGTCTCTGCCTCTCCACACTGGATGATGAAGTGAGTAACATGCTCAATGGTGGAGGTATCATCTTGGCCAGTGAACTTGGTGAAGTCAGGCACCTTGAACCTCTGAGGAAACAAGATTTGATCAAAGGATGTCGGGTAGGGTGTTCGGTACATGTGTGTTTGCTGCTTTGGTTTTAACCCGAATTGATTTTGCATCATGTTTGTAACTTCGGCAATCAGACTTTTCTGATCAATCGGTTGAGAACCTGCCGAAGGATATTGCTGTCCTGAGATTGCTCTAACTGTTCTCGGCTGCTCCTGAGCAATCGGCTGGGAACCCGCTGAAGGATATTACTGTCCCGAGATTACTCCAATTGTTCTCGGCTGCTCTTGAGCAATCGGCTGGATAACCGAAGGACTAGGAGGAGACCAATACTGATTTGGAATCTCAACAGTATGTGATGTTCCTTGAACTGGCTGTCCGGTTGAGAAATCCTGGTTCGACTGGTTTGTTTGTGGTGCAATCGGCTGCTGTACATACTGAGCATTTGAGAAATCTTGGATAGGTTGCTCTTGATATTACGGTTCCAAGAACAAGGGAGGATCTGTCATTGCTTCCAAGAGTGCAGCTTGGTTCATGGCTTTATTGTGTTCTTCTTGGAGTTTAGCAACATAACTCCTTTACTGCAGATGCTTTCATGGCCGGACTCATCTGCTCATGTGCCATCTGGTGACTTATGATCGGCTGATTAGCCGAAAATCCACCTGATGCATTTGGCTGAGGTGTCATCCCCTAAGTTCTCTGAACTCTCTGAGGAGCAGGTAGTGGCTTGACCATATAAGCGTGTAGGGGTGATATTTCATAACTTTGTTGACTCTGGGTTTTAGGATCGTAGAATGTGAACATAATCCCATTGCCATGCTGAAGAGGAGAGCCAACTAGGTTATTGAGTTTAGCCGCATAAGGACCAGTAGGTTTGGACATTGTTGCATTCTCTTGTCTCTGGCTTGACTCCGGTGCAGAACTCGCAGGCATACCTAATCCTATCAACTTTCCATCTGCATTTCTTTCTGGTGGAAATTTTGGTGCCGCAGGAGTAACTGATATGAAGCCTTGAGATCCAGGCTGACTAAACTCCCCTATGGTTGTTGATGGTGGCAAGGTAGAAGGAGGAGTTGTCGTGACGATGCTAGGAGCAGTAGTTGGAGCCGGCTGAGAAATCGGCAACACTTCATTGAACCTCTTGTTGGAAGCAAACAGAAAAGTCATGCCAGGTTGATAATACACTGGTCCCTTGTATGAGCTCATGATCTCTTCCCTGAGAACCTCCTTCACTCAGTTCTGCACTGAATTGTTGAAGACAGAAGACTGGTTGATCAAAGCATGATGCATAGCTTCTGTCATCATGTCTTGTAATTTTCTAGGTTCGGCCTGCACTATGATTTGTGTGGGTTTTGGAAGAGGGACCTTCCTTACTGGTCCTTCCCTGGTGAGGCCGAAGCTGCCCATCAAAAGCCGACCATATTCTGCCATGCAGTTATCATACTCGGCTTTGTCAGCTTCTTTGAGTTGGTCCACAGTAATTGGTTCTATGTTGTCAGCATGGACCTCTTCGGGCTTCGAGAGCTCCTTAGTCATTGTTCGTGATTCTTCGTGTCCCACCGGGCGTGCCAAGATGTGTTGACACAAAAAACGGAATAAAGTCCTTCACTGCAACACATAACGGATCCCCGGGATAACAAGGCGTGCCAGCCGACCTAACCTGTTGATTGGCACGGAAAGAGAGTAGATAATTAAATTCGGGTTAATCGGCTAGAGAACCGATGAGAGTCTTCCACGTGGGCACAGTGTAATAGTCGGATCTGCCAATACGGGAGCAGGCGAAATCGGCTAGCCGATGAGGCAATCGAAGTGCAAGTATGTTCAGAGCGGTTATGTCAGCCGATCTGGTGACGTCAGCAGCGCACAGGATGAGCAGAGCAACCAAGCGCTACGTGGCAGCGCTCGAGACGAATCCAGATCAGCTGTAACAAATATAGCTGATGCGATCTAGCCTCGAGCGGGATAAATTGGTGATAAAAGCTAAATAAACAAGAATTGGTACGAAACTTACAGATCTAGCTAATATCGGTAAATTGTGAATAAATCTAGACGAAACCACAACGATGCGACCGGAGGTTAAAGCCTAGAAATTACTCGGTAAAACGGTATTCACAAGCCTGCCGCAGATCAGTCGATGCAGCCCGACAAGCTTGAAGGACGGCGTTTGAAGAAATAAGAAAATAAGAAGAAGAAAACTTTTGGCGAAGTCGCCGACTTGAAAAGTAAATTGCAGAAAAAAGTAAAGGTTTGTGTTTGTTGGTGTGTACAATTTTCCTTGACCACACAGAGTCACTACTTATACCCTAGAACACTAAACTCCTAGTCGATTACGACAAGATTTACTTGAAAAAAGAAAATACGACTGCTAAAAATAAACGACTCATACAAGAGTCGGACTCTTTGACTACTTTTGACCCATTGTCAACTGATGTTGACCCGTCTTAGCCTCCTTTCCTTCCTTGGCGTGTTTTTCCTTTACCGCTTTCCCTTCCTCAATCGGCCGATTCCCTTTTGACTCGGGTTCTGTTTGACCATCATCAATCGGCTAGTTTCTATTTCGACCTTCATCGGCTGATTGTTCTTTCCTTCCTTACTCTGAAGCTCTCTTTAGCTTTCTGACTCCATATGTTAAAAAACGGTGTCAACAGATCCTCCTTTGGACTTGGAGATGGTGATTCTCTTGTAGATTCTGACGATCCTTCGGCCTCAGCTTTTGGATCTACAAATTCCTTAGCTTGTGTTGCGCGTCTCCTTTCCGTGTAAAGTTTTTCTGGATCATCCACAAAAGAAAATTTGTGTCTATTAGAGAGGTAGCCGTCCATCTCTCGTTAAGGTTAGCAATAAACAAAACATACAAAAATCAAAAAGAAAAATTTAGGGTTAGTCAAAACTAGATTAGATTGAGAGGATGATCAAAGTTAATAGATGCAAAAGAAAAACTAAAAAATACTTACAAACGTGATACTAGATCGGATCTTGATTGCTTATTCCCCGGCAACGGCGCTAGAAAAAGGACTTGTTGACGGTTCAATAACGTGTCAAGTTTCACCGCAAGTTTACGGATCATGTAGTACCTTTTTCCCTCGAGTATTACCCAAGGTTATCGAATCTGTGGAACATGTGTAACGCAAGATTCAATCTAATAAGGCGGAAAACACTTTCTTTTGAGGAGTTGAATTGCATCTAATCTACTAAATATGAGAGGTAGCGAGAGAAAGCGTAGAGATAAACGATCTATAGAGTCAAGATCGTGCTTTTGTTGTAGTTCCAAGCGAGAGATGAAGATAGCAATGCGAATCTCATAAAAATCATTTTTAAACCGTGGCCTTTGTTCCAATCTTCAAAGGCACCTACCGTACACGTGAACGACATCCTGTCACGACGCCCCGCTTTTTGTGTAGGTGAACCTAAGAGCACGTTCACGAGGAACATGTTGAAAACACTTGGTAGATCCGGTATGCACCTCTAGGCACCGCGGCTACAAGAGCACCCTAAGCAATCTACCTATAGAATAGATTGAGGAAGAAGAGAAACCAAGAGAAGACAAAATCGTAGAGAAGGCACTCAATCGCTAGAAATTGGATTCAGAAGAAAGCTTCACCATGAATGATTACATGAACAAGATCACCATCGGGATCCTACCTTGATCTTGATCCTACCTCCGGAACTCCGACGTGGTCTTCCATGCAAGGTTCCCATGTCGGCTAGGGAAACCATAGACAACTAGCATGACCCTCCTCTCCGAGATGGTGTCCCTCTAGCTTCTCTGCTCCTCGGCGGCGGAAGACAGGGTCGTCCCACAAGTTTTATGGGCCCTTGGGCGAGTAAGACACTAAGGGTCTAACAATCTAATATTTTAATATAACGATTACATTATATAATACTATTGATAAGATATAACTTGTAGCATATGTTTAGTTTTTCTTGTAAAAGTAAAAGTACATCAAAGAAGATAAAAATGGTAAAATAACTATGATGGTTACCTCAAATAAAAGCACGACCGATCTGTACACTAGTACTAAAGTCATCAATCGAATCCATACGGACCATACCTTTGCCGTGGAGAATTAGAGGAGGCCGTCCTCGTCGTCTGCGATCGAGAAATAATTAAACTAATGATCACCTCCTGAGTCCTGACCTCGACCTCAAACGATCCCAATTCCCAAATCCCAATCAACAAACTTGATGCCTTGATGGCCTTCTGCTTGAACGGCGGCACAATCCGAACAGAGAGAGAGACTGGGAGACGGCCAGACGAGAGACAAACCGAGCGTCGTGTCATCGAGGATACCCTAGTCGCCGGCTCCGCGGCTCGCTGCTTGCCGTGACATCGTCAGCCTGCCTGTCGCCCTCGGGGCCTCGCCGCCTCGACACTCCTCGTCTTTCTCGATCACGTCCGTGTCCATCATGCGTGCCTGGCGCTTGGCGAATGCGATACGTCCCTGCCTGGCGACTATATGGTCGGTGGATGGTGGTATACTGGCGCAGGAAAGATCTATACCCTCATGGGCCCAGCCTCATGGGGCCCATGGGCAGCGCCCACCTTGCCCTCCCCCAGGGACGGCATTGGCGGAAGACGAATGGCTTGATCTGTGGCTCTTTGCGTGGATGCTATAAATAGCCTGAGTGGGTGCTAGGTCAAAGAGGGCGCCGAACCGAGCCCGAAATGGGCTGGGCCGGCCGACCTGGCCCAGTTCGCCCCTGGTTTTCTTCCCGAAGCTTCTCGCGTCTTCTTGAATTTCCACTTCTCTGCATGTGGGTCCTTGACGTCATTTTCCTCGTGGTTTAGATAAGGGTACTTGTTACGCAAGCTCCTGCATCTTCTGTTTAGGTCTCCGGAGTTTCACAGCTTCATACTTCAGTCCTTGGGTCATTTGGAGTCATGTTCACTTCGTGTCTTGACTTGTGCTGGGCTTCATGATCTTCTCATAAAGTGCTCGCTGAACTTCACCCAGAAGTCCTCATTTAGGTGCTTAAATCCTGTGTAAACAACATACTCCAAAAACCACATGCGAGTGCGAACTTGACATATCACGGGGTTAGGATCGTTAGTTTGAATATCAAATTAATACCAATATTGAAGGTAAACTCATCGCTAGGTTGACGAAAATCGACCGTCAACAGCTAGTGACACATGCAGGGCCAGGATCAACCAACCAAAGGTCGGTTCGGCCGATCCTGGGGGGCACGTGTCCTGCTGTGCTTCCTCTGGCTGACTGGCATGTGGGTCCCATGATCTGTCCCCAAGTGGACCCTTGGATCCATGTGATGCTGACGTGGCAACGTGTGATTCGTCGAGAGTTGTTGACATGGATTGATGAGGTCATTAATCCAGGGGAATCCCATGTGGCAGCCTCTCATTGGCTAGAGCGTGAATGACTTGGATCGAATGTGCATGAATTCACCTCATTTCCTATGCTAAACATCTGCATTCAAATAGACACCGACACTTGTGGAAATGATTAATTTTAAGTTCCTAATCTAATGTGGATTGCCATTCATGTGCCAAAATGTAGGAGTTGACGGTCATAAAAATGGTACTTAACAACCGTCAACACAAATCCATTTGCAGAAATAGTCTCGAACAAAGCCAAATTGAAAAGGAAAAAAACAATATCACCTCCAGCTCCTTGCCAAAATCCCTCGCCACCACTGGTGGATCAACGACAATCTAACCGCCTGTTCATTCTCTTTCCATCGCAACGTTCTCCTCCCCCTTCCCGCCCGTTACTGGTAGTAGCACACACTCTGGCCGCACAGAAACGAACCAAAATTATTAAAAACAAGTTGCGGGAAATTAAAATAAAATAAGACGAAATAGTCAAAATCGTCACTGAACTATGTTGTTGGGTTCAACTTAGTTTCTGAACTATGAAAACATCCAATTTAATCCCTGAACTATGCTAATCAGGTCAATTTTGTCCCTAAACTATAAAAACGTCCAATTTAGTCTCTGAACTATGCTAATTGGCTCACATTCGTCCCCGGTAGCACTAATGACAGCAAGGAGAAAAAAGACGGTGTCAGTACTGTAGCTGTAGCAGTTCTCTATTTTCCTCCATTTTAAAAATTACTTTCAGAATTATTGAAAAGTTGAGTATTTAGAAAATTACTTTCAAAATCATTGAAAATTATTTTCCTCCATTTTAAAAATTACTTTCAAAATCATTAAAATTTCAAAACCTTATTTTCAAAAATATTTGGAATTTAAAGATGGTTTTGAAGGTAAAGTTGGAGATCTTGAAAAATTGAGTATCTTTTATTTTAGGAGATTTTGATGTTGTTATATGATTTTGAAAGTAATTCTTAAAATGGAGGAAAACAGAGAACTGTTACAGAAACTACACCGTCTCTTTCTTCTCTTCGCTGTTACTGGTGCTGCCAGGGACAAATGTGAGCCAATTAGCATAGTTCAGGGACCTAATTAACTCGATTAGCCTAATTCAGAAACTAAATTGAATATTTTTAGAGTTCAAGAACCAAATTGAGCCTAACAGGAAAGTTTAGGGACGATTTTGCTATTACGCCATAAAATAAGATAAGGTGGCTTTCTCCGTTTCCTCGAGAGACAGCCCAGCTAGCTCGCGCGCTCGATCCGCCGCTAGGGTTTCCACCCCCGCCGGCGATGGGCGCCCTCACCGACAGCCGGAAGCGCCTCTCCGCCGACCACCGCTTCCCCATCCCCTCCTTCCCCCCGCGGTCCCTTCTCCCTCCCTCCAAGAAGCCCAAGCTCGCGCCCTTTCTCTCTTCTCTCGATCCTTCCACCTCCGCCACCCCGCCGCCCAACCCCTCTTCCCATTTCATCCACGCCCCCGCCGCCGCCGTAGCATCAACCTCCAACACGCCGGGGCCTCCCTCCTCCTCTGCCCCCGACTCCAATCCCTTCCCAAACCGGCCCCGCCTCCCGCCGCCGCCGCCAATCAAGCGCCCGATCCATGGCCCCCAGCGCGTCCTCCGCACCTTCCGCTTCGGGGGCCCCGTCCGGACCCACTCCGCGGACTCTGCGCGGCTCTCCCCATCCTCACGCACGCCACCCCCTCGCCGGACGCTCGGACTCGAGCAGTACGTCGAGCTCGTCAACACAGTCTCCCGCCCAGCACGGCCCACTCCCATCGCCACCACCGATGCAGCGAGGGAGAAGGAGGCGGTGCCCCTTGAAGTGGTCGCCATTGAGGAGGACGGAGATGAGAGGAAGCAGCAGGACGAGGAGGAGGTGAGGGGGAGCGTTGAGTTGAGGAGGGTGCCGCTGTACAAGGAGCTTTACGAGGCGTCCATGCGCAAGCGGGATGCCAAGCTCAAGACGCTCGAGTTCGAGGTGAGGCTCGCTGAGGAGGGCCGCCTTGGCCTTAAGCGTCTCGCAGAATCCCTCCCGCAGATTACTCCAAAGGAGGTATGACATTCCAGGATTTTTTCACCCCTGTAGTTTTGTTTTGTGATGAGCACACTGTTTGGAACAAGGTGGTTGTGACCATTTATTGAACTGGGCTTAACTGAAAAGTCAAATGGAATATTGAACTGAACTACCAGTTTGGAGAAATGCATGTGCTTACTTGAAGGACCTACATTTCAGATCATAACAAAACAGCATAGCAGTGGTTAATGCTCGATAATTTCTGAGGGTGTGATTCTCTTTTTATTAGCTGCTCCTATAGTGTTCTTTTCTTCTTTTTTGTGGTAACAAACAATTTAGCTTCGCATATATATGTTGGACTGGATATTTCTGTAGTCTTCTACAATTGTGTAAAATTGTGTTTTTTTGTTACTCTTGTGTTACAGAAAGGTAAGGGGCCCTTCAAAAGGATTTTCTGGTTATTATGTTGCAAGCATTTCTTCTTGAAGTTTATTTAGATATAAACATGCAATTTTTGCTATTCCCTTGAAATAGTATATATGGATAACAAAATGGGAAAAATTATGTTGTTCTTAAAGGCTAAATTGCACTTAAATATAAACCAAATGAGGACATATTTTAGAATCAAACATTTAGAACAATTTTTCATCAATTATCAACTGTCATCACTTTCCTTTTAGGAGGTGCCTAAACCTTTTGTTCCTCTTATGGATTATGATGAAGAAATCGTTCGTGCGGCACTTCATGGCAGGAACAGGTTTGTTTCTTATCTTCTGTCAGCAGATTACAAGGTGCCTACATAGATAGCAGCATCTAAAATGGTCTTTTTCCAGTCGTGAGAAATTAGCAGTACATGAACCATCAAATATTGTGATAACAAGGGAGATCTTGCAGTGCTTGAATAACCAAGAATGGCTAAATGATGAGGTATTTTTCTTGCTTCTGTCACCCTTTTTCTGGAGCTCAGCATATATAATGTAGTATCTATATGTAATGGATGCAATATTTTCCCAACTGCTTTCAGGTTATCAATTTGTATCTTGATCTACTTAAAGAGAGGGAACTAAGACAACCTAGCAAGTTCTTAAAATGCCATTTCTTCAACACCTTTTTCTACAAAAAGGTCGGCTACTATATCCATTGTCTCATTTTCTTTTTTTTTTCTTTTTCTTTTTGCTCTAAAAGAACTAGCATTCTCCTCGTTCACACATCTTACCAATTAGAAAGATATTATGACAAGATATCCGCCCAAGCAGCTAAGGTGCTTCATACATGTGTTTACCCAACTCTGCAATCCAATTTCCTATTCTTAACGTTACCTGTTTTGTTGCATTCATTACAATATTTTGTTGTGATACAATCTATGTTATATTTGAGCACTGTGTCATGTTTAGTTAAAACTCGTAACTAATTTAGTTTGCTGTTTATCAGCTGATTTCTGGTGGATACGATTATAAAGCTGTTAGAAGATGGACAACAAAAAGAAAGTTAGGATATAGTCTAATTGAGTGTGACAAGGTACTTTTGGGATCTCTTTTCAGGCTTATATCCTACTAGGGTTTTATTTTGCTAATCAGTAATATGTGTCCAGATATTTGTTCCCATACACAAGGAAGTCCATTGGTGTTTAGCAGTAATCAACATAAAGGACAAAAAGTTTCAATATCTGGATTCACTTGGCAGCATGGACATGAAAGTCTTGAGAATCTTGGTTAGTGTTCTCTTCCCATTTCCATTATCAGTTTTGCTGCATTCTGAACTCCTTTCATTTTCAGATATGTATGTTTTAAGAAAGTCTACTAGGTGAATTTTTTTACGGTTTTGTTTTTATTTTCAATTCTGTACCAGGCCAGGTATTTTGTGGATGAGGTGAAAGATAAAGGTGGCCAACAGATCGATGCCCTTTCTTGGAAACAGGAATGTGTAAAAAACCTTCCTTTGCAGGAGAATGGGTAATTGTCCTCATATTTGGTCCTTTTGTTTCTGTGCTATAATGGATGTGAAACTAATGAATCCCTGTTTTGAAAAAAGGACGGGATACTGATGCCACCTCCTATGTGAAACTGTGAATACTATAGTTTTTACAGCACCTTTCCTACTTGTTGTAAAGTTTTCCTTATGTACTAACCCAAGTCCTCTGTCAATCTAGATGGGATTGTGGCATGTTCATGCTCAAATACATAGACTTCTACAGCAGAGATATGGACCTTATTTTTGGTCAGGTAGTACATCCTCTGTTTTCCCCCATCAATCGATATGGCATTTTTGCAACAGTTCAAACAAGATTGGATGTTTTAACATGCCAGAATAACATGTTATTTGATACACTTTCTGTAGAAGCACATGTGGTACTTCCGCAGGAGGACTGCAGAGGAAATACTGAATTTGAGGGCTGAATAAACTACGGAGGACATCATAGGTTATTAAGGCCCGGTTCAGATGTTTATTGTTGGTTGGATCATGCCATTTTACAAATGGCTGCAGGGTTGCAAGGGTTTTGAATGTCTTCCGATTTCTCAATGGCACCATGTAATCACAAGCAACAAGGTGAAGGGGCTGGTGACTGCGGCTTGAGATTGCTTTTTGCATGAGCACAATGGCAGCCATTGGGGGCATAAAATGGATGCAGTTTTTTTTTTTGGCTGGGTTTAGATTGTGATGAGCTGAGGGACTGAGCAGTGTATGGTTGAATTATATATGTATGGGGAGTGGAGTTGAGCAGTGTGCCACATTTGTACTCATTTTAGCGTCCTGTTGGCTCCGATGTGGGCACCAAGCTGTGACAAAGTGAGCAATCCATAGGTTTAGGGCGGTATGGCTTGGCTGCATTAGAGTTTTGTGTAATGATCTCAATCTTTTTCTTTCGTTTTCTGTTAGTAGTACCTTCTCCATGAGGATTTATCTGCATATCTGAAATGGCCGCTAGCTCCGCAAATATGTTTCTCCTTCCCGAAAGATGGAGCAAAAGTTGTATAGCATGTTTGGTTTACGCGCCACCTTGCCCTGCCAATTTTTGGTCAACCAAATGAATGAAATGATAGGACGTGCCAAAATGTTGGCAATGTTGTGTTTGGATTGTAACCTAATCAAATCTAGTCTAATCAATTTAACTCAGTATGGCATGTGAACCCTATATGTTATTATTTCTTAAAACAAAATAGAGTAAGTGACATTTTATTTTGTACTTCTTTCATTTCAAATTGGATGTCAATTGGACATTTCTAGGTTCGTAGATTTTGTTATTCATTTAGACATACACCAGGGTTTTTTTCCGACCGGTCCAACCAAACTGTTGCGGTTCGGTTCCGGCTAACCGGTCCGGTTTGACTGGTTATTGAAAAAACCCGAAGGAATTCAAATTTCAAATAAAAAACGGTAGTGCACTCGGTTTGGAACGATTAGCCGGCTGGTTTGACTGGGCCGCTTCGGTTTGAGCGGTTACTGGTTAATTGCATAAAAAAATTGAATCAGTGAAAATTTTGGCGTGTTCTCAAATTTGAATTAAAAAATTAGAAAATAAAAGAAAAATATTTCAAGGTGCGTAGAATCTAATGGTGTCAAAATTTTTCAAATATATATTTGAAAAATTTAGACACTATTAGATTCGTCGCAACTTGAAATATTTTTAGGAATTTTTTGAGATTTTTAATATTTTTGAATTCAAATTTGAAATTTTGAATATGTCCAGTTTGGTACCGACCGGAACCGGACCAAACTGGTTGGACGGATAACCGCGGTTTATGGACCAGTTCCGGTCGGGGTAAAAAAAACCCTGACATACACTATGTCTAGTTATGTACTTCCTTCGTTTCGTATTACTTATCATTTTGTTTTTTCTAGATAAATTCTTTTTCTTATGCATCCACACACGTGTAGATGCGTAACAAAAGGAATTTATCTAGAAAAGACAAAACGACAAGTAATATGAAAGAGAGAGTAGCAAAGATTATGGATCTAGAAATGCTAAAACAACCTACAATTTGGAATGGAAGAGGTATTCAATTTTCAAAAAAAAAAATGCAAACGAATTTGTAGTTAGATGAGCCATTTAAGAGTCATTGATCTTGAAATGTTGATTACTCCCTTCGTTCCAAAATAAGTGTGTCACTCTTGCTTCCCAAGAGGTCAAATGATTTTAACTTTGATCAAATATAGACAAAAAAATATTGATATTTATAGTGCATAATTAGTACTCACGGATGTTTTTATACGAAACACAATATATAGAGAGGGGTAGATATTGGAAGCATTCAACATTAATTGCTCAGATGAAAATTTTGCAAAATTATACCATTACCGCTTTGAAATGGCGGTTGGAGAAGCCGCCGACGATAGGTGAAACGGCGGTAGAGGCCTGGCACTGAGCTTGCCCCACGCACCCGCTGTTCCAAATAGCGGTTGCGCGCTACCACCAATTCAAACGGCAGTTGCCCCCCAACCGCCGACGTCCCCCCATTTGAGCCCTCTTCTACTCTCACTTGTTGTCTCGAGCAGCGAAGCTCTGTCACATCTGCGGTTGACTTAGGTATTATTCTAACTTATGTACTTTTCTTAGTTTAGAAATACTAGAAAATAATTTATAAATTCTATATTTTCTTTAGAAATACTAAAAAGTAGTTTAGCTTTCCTTTAAAAGTATTTAAAAAATAGTTTAGAAATTCTATATTTTTTATATAAATACTAGAAAATAGTTTTCAAATTCTAGATTTTCTATAGAAATACTATAAAATAATTTAGAAATACTTGATTTTCTTTAGAAATACTAGAAAATAGTTTAAAATTTTTAGATTTTCTTTAGAAATACTAGAAAATAGTTTAGAAATTCTAGATTTTCTTTACAAATACTACATTTGTTTTAAAAATACTCGCCCTACCATGAGTTCGTTGTGGTGCGTGCAGAAGGTAATGATTGCTGCCTTATCTTTTCTTTGTCTTTTTAGTAAAATTAATCGTTAGTAACAACTAACTTTTGGTTTGTTATGTAGCTCTCTTGGGCTAGAGAGCAGATCACGAGGTAATACAAAGACTTTATGAGTCAGATTGTCATGACGGACGCTGACGTCAGGTGGACGCCGTACAAAGCGCATCAGATCGAAGCTCACACACCGAACGACCTCTCGTCGTTGTGCTTCCAAGACCAGGAGTACTGGATGACGGTGACGCTGTTGATGTACGGCATCCACATCGAGGAGTACCACGTGCGCTGCATGATGAGGCAGTTTGGCCTATACCAGCAGTCGCCTCTGCCAATCGCACACAGTGTGACTCCTAGCGTGTACAAGTTATCACAAATTCTTTACGTTTTCGTTCACGTATGTAAATTCAATTATCGACGAATTCGCTGCATTTGTGATAGGTGGCGGCGGAAGGGTTATCACAAGAGTGATTTTTGCATCCGTATATGTAAGCGATGCCTATATATATTGTGTTTCGTATAAAAACAATAATTTGCTTGTTCAAGGGTAGGCGGAAGGTTGCGCAACACGCCAATACTAGAGTTGGGAAGGAGTATGAGCGATGGCAATGTTGGAGGCATCATTTGATGAGAAAGAAGTATGTATGAGGTAGAGAAGAGAGAAGAGGGAGGGAGCAAGAGGGGGAGTTGCATGCATGGTAGTAGTGAAAGAACGGTGAAGAGAGGCATGGAAGTAGGAAGGAAGAGGGGATGATTTTGAAAGGATGTAGCACCTGGTAAATTATCGGTGTGACTGGGAGGATTGATGCACTACACCTGGATTTAAACTACATATGTGAACATGATCAATTATCATCCAATCTAGGTCTTGTCCAACTTTGTGCGTTTTTTTTCTAGTGTGCCTTCATCATCAGTGCATGATCCCATTTTAATCTACAACTCTGAACTCATTGCCATGAACTCTTAAGTAATTAAATGATCAAATAAGCTAGAGACATATCGGTGAAACATAGTAAATTTGGATCATAATCGATGGCATTACGTTAGGTGGTGTCAAGGTCTTCTACTCTCCTATGACCAGACATTGCTAAGTATGACACATAAGTTGCGATTTTTTTTCAAACTTGTCAACACCATCGAGGCCTTGTTAGATCGGTGAGTTTCTACTATTCACTCATCACATCAGAAGTTCGCATGCTAATTATGAGTATTAAACGTAGATTGATGAGAGTACTCCCAACCCAGACTCTACTCATAGAGTCTATATGTGGAAGACTCTATCACAAGAAACTATGATCTTCAATGCAGATTTTCTATCATGAAGTCTATCTAATTGACGAGGCCCTAGACCAGGGCCCACCACGATCACAAAAAAACGCAGTACGGACTGACACACAGTGTACTTAGCGGCCAATACAACGAGTACTACGCCTCTGAGTACCTGGCAGCCAGTACGACCAGTTTCCGTCATGGGCCGGAAGCTAGGCGGACCATGTGCACCGCTACCTCCCCCTCCGAGTACATGACGGCCCATCCGATAAGATCCAAGTGTCCGGGGGCCCACACGACAAGTCCCCGGCCACGTGGCGGTTTGCACGACAAGTTTCCGCCTCCTCCGACTACTCGTTCGCACGAGTAGTTTCCGTCCTCGACAAGTTCAAGCTTCGTGTCAAAGGCAACAACGACATGGGCCCACCGCCGATATCCCGGGATATCCGCGCACGCTCACCCATGCGCCGCCACGTGCCGACCCCTCCACACCGGGCCGCACTGACCAGGTTGATCCGGTGTCAGAGGGCGTATCCGCCCACTGTGCCACGAACGGCACAGTGCGCGCCACCCCCTAAACTTCGAACGGCGTGGCGTAGGCCACTCCACTCCCACAGTACCCGGGAAAGACGCGCTCCTGCTCTACTGGTGAAAGTAAGGTACAAAACCTACACCCTACGTTTGACGGACTACTCGGAGGCGAGCCCGAGAAGTTCCGAAGGCAACTACGCGGGGTTCGCGATTCCAGGAGGCCTACGCCGTCACCAGTAACCCCGCTACAGTCCTTCGCCGCTCCCGCCGCTCCATCATAACGGCACGACGTGGAGGACACCCTACGCTGTAACCTAGTCTCCATCCTCGTTTTTACCCCCATAGGCCTCTCTCTTGCGACTATAAAAGGGGAGGAGGGGGACGCCCGTAAACAACGCTCACACTCACCTGCTCACACACTCATGATTGATATCTCATCTCATACCACCCCATAGTCATTGTTACTCGTCCAAGTACGCAGAACTCTGCTACAAGAACTCAGCGCACACGCACTAGAGACTTGGCGCGCAGAAACCCTCTCCCGGCTAGTTTGTAACCCCTACTACAGACATTTGAGCATAAAGAACACTCCCCTTCAGACTGGACGTAGGGTATTACTCTCTGGAGGCCCGAACCAGTATATACCGTGTGTCTCTTGTGCCACCGTGCGGTTCCCGACACGCGTTCGTATAAATTTACTTACCGGCGATAACAAACCCCGACAATTGGCACACCAGGTAGGGGGCTTCGCATGTCTCGACACTCACTTCAGGGTCCGCACGGCCCATCCGCCACCATCTCCGACGGTAATCATCACCAAGCCGCTGCCGATGAGCTACCCCATGGGATCGTCCGACCCGCTCCCGGCCGGGTACGAGATCCAGTTCGGGAGCTTGGAGTTCCAAGCGACCGGCAACGACTCCCTCATGCGTCTCCTCAATAGGGACGCGATCATGCCTGCGTCGGCGCCAGTCCCGGCACCGGCCCCACGATCGCCCCAGCGCAAAAGGCGCTCGGGCAAGCGCTCGCGGCAGGCGCGAGCGGAGCGACGCAGGGCGGCGCACGCCGGCTCCCCCCCCGCGGGTCGAAGCCGGCGAGCCACAGCCTACCGTCCTGACAGAAGAATCCCTACCATCAGCAGACCTGACGGCGTGTCTCGCTAGGAAAGCACGCTGGCACTACCATTCCCCCGCGGGATGCATAACGCGACGGCAGCATACTCCTCGTCGTCGGACACGAACCTGGCCACATACGAGGACCTCCCGGCCCATCTTCTCCAGGCAAACCGGAACCTAGCTGCGACCTCACCCGATGAACTGTACCCCGACACCGACAGCACGCGCGACCGCGAGGACCCGGAATGGGACTATTCTGGGCTCCGAGACGTTGACGCCTTCAGACGTTTTCACGCGGCGGCAGATTATTGCTTCGGCTACTCCGACGACTCCGACATGGAGAGGTACGACCCCACACACGAGTGCTTTGTCGTTGGCAACGCCCTGGTCGCGCCAGCACCGGCCCAAACTCCAGAAGGGGTCGTCCAGTCCGCCCACAGCTTGACGGCGGACAACGCGGCTGTGGTGCAGGACCAGCCCAACGACGCCGTGCGACGGGCACGACTAGACGAGTTGGAGGGTGCACAGAGCCAGCTCGACGACGAGCGAGCCTTGCTCCACCAACAACTCGGGCAGGATGCGAACCCGACTCCCGCTCACACGCGTGCGCGAGACGTCCAACAACGTATCATCAACGACGACCGCGACGTCATCAATGGCACACCCGTTTTCAAGAGGGTGTCACAGAACCTAGCGGCGGCGGCTGTTCTTCTCCGAAAGATCCCAGAGCCTACCACGTCCCAGGAAAAGGAGAAGCACCAACAGCTCAAGACGCTCCTTGAGACTGCTGCCGTGCAGCAGGCGGAGAGCTCCACCTCTCATCAGCAGGGCTCGCAGTCGCAGGGGTGTGGGCACTCCGAACAGCGACCACCTGCGACACCATCACAGCAGCCGCGTCGGTTCGAGGAAGTCAACGTTCCCGTCAAAAGCCGCCTGGGTCCGACTGCGACGCGCGCGACACCATCAAGGTGCGGTGGAGGGTGGACGCGGGCCAGGGTGACAACCACAAGCAACAACCTCGCAAGGAGTACAACCGGCGGCGCGGTGGCCGCTACGACAGTGACGAGGACCGAAGCCGGAGCAACTCGTCCGACGCCCAAGGACCTCGAGCCTTCGGGAAGAACGTCTGCAGCGCGTGTTTCCCTCCGCGTTTCTGAGCTCCGACCACCGTACCCAAGTACGTTAGAGAGACCAACCCTAGCGTATGGCTAGAAGACTACCGGCTAGCGTGCAACGCCGGCGGTGCACGGGATGACCTGTTCATCATCAAGAACCTCCCGCTACACTTCGCCGACTCGGCCCGCACATGGCTCGAGCACCTACCTCGAGGCAGGATCGACAGCTGGTCGCAGCTGCGTGACGCCTTCATCGGCAACTTACAGGGCACGTACGCCCGACCAGGGAATCCATGGGACCTGCATAACTGCAAGTAGATGAAGGGTGAGAGCATGCGCGACTACATCCGGCGTTTCTCCAAGTGGTGCACCGAGCTGCCCAACACCACTGACACGAACATCGTCTCGGCGTTCCAGAATGGCACCACGTGTACCACGCTGATCCACCGGATCAAGCGACGAAAGCCGCGATCTACTCGGGTGCTCCTCGACATCGCCACGGACCACGCCAATGGAGAAGAAGCCGTAGCCGCAACACTCAACCCCGACACCAGCAAGGG
The DNA here is from genome assembly GCA_036936925.1 of Cenchrus fungigraminus. Lineage (NCBI taxonomy): Eukaryota > Viridiplantae > Streptophyta > Magnoliopsida > Poales > Poaceae > Cenchrus > Cenchrus fungigraminus. Next base: position 63,689,824 of record CM072779.1, read on the forward strand.
AAAACAACCAGCAGAAGCTGATGGGGGTCTGTCCACTCTGTCAGTGTTTTAGACACTGAGCCTACGACGGGGTACCCGAAGTAGTAGATTGTGCGGTGGGGCTCGCCGAGATCAGGAACACGATGGTGAGACACGAGGCACACAATTAGACAGGTTCGGGCCGCAATGTGCGTAATACCCTACGTCCTGTATGCTACGTGACTCTGTATTGATTACCTATATTTTGAGAGGGGTCCCCGCCTCACCTTATATGCCACGGGAGGCAGGGTAACAAGTCAGATTGGTATAAGAGTACTATTCGAGTAGGACTCGAAGTAGCCTATACAAGGTATGGAAAGCTATCCTAGTCTTAGCACAACTCCTTGTCCGTCTTGTCTTGCCTTGTGGTCCACGGTACCAGCACCGTGGCCCACTAGTCGAGTAGTCCAGGTGTGTAGGAACTTATCTCCCGGGTATGGCCCACATGTGTGGTGGGCCCATGGATGCCCGGTCGACAAGCCCCCGAGTACTTTGTAGTCGAGTATGATGTTTCCAAGTGGTCTTGAAGGTCTCCACGAGTAGTTCCCAAGCGTCCCCGAGTTCTGCAAGCTTCGATCTTCAATAGTACTTGAATCATCATGAGGCCGGAAGGTACTCCAGCTAACTCCATGAGTAGTCTTGAAGTCTTCTCGAGTTGTTCCCAAGCATCCCTGAGTACTTCCCTTGAAGGTCTTCAATAATACCCGCTTCGTTCTTGAAATCTTTGCATCAAAGATCCATATGGAAATGCGATTACTGAAATCGCATTCCATATAGAATGTAGCCCCTGAGCCTTAGGTCGAATCCAGGATTCAAGCTGAGGGTTAATCTTCTACTCTTTGATCTTGTTCCGAAAAATCCGTAGACAATCCGAAGAAATTATATAGGAATGCGATAAAAAATCACATCCTATATGGATGTAGCCCCCGAGCCTTAGTTCGAATTGACAATTCAAGCTGAGGGTCAATCAGTAGTCTTCGTCAAATAATCCCATAAAATCCTGAGAAAAACTGAAGGACATGTGGCACGGAGCCCCCGAGCCTTGAGTCGAGTACTTTCTGGAATTAAAGGATCCAATCTGACTATAGAATAGTGGCCTGAATTCAGTGAACTGTAGCTGAGTAAAATCCAATTCCATCAAGTAGTCGAGCCCCCGAGATGGAGCCGAGCAGGTCTTGGATTTAAGTCCTCTGACTTTGCCAAAAAATTTGCCTGTGTGAAACCAATCTGTTGAATACGAAGGGTCACCAGGTCGAACCGTTAGGGTTTTGGTTTTATAAATACCTGAAGGGGTATCCCTTAGGGTTTCACTACTTCCATTCGCCCTTAGATCTAGAAAGAAAGCCTTAGCATCCGTAGCCGCCACAGAGTTCGAGCATCCACGCCGCCAAGTGCTTCCCCCTCCACCCCCTCGCAGCCCTCGAGTCAATGCGAAAGAAGACTCTCGTGACTGGAAGAATGAAGCCAGCGTCGTCCAAGAGTCAGAAGAGGAAATCCGGCCGCGGCAAAAATCAATTGCCGGAGCCCAAGTACAAAACCGTGGTGATCACGAAGCCACTGAGCCAAGCCGTTTCTTGGAAGAATTCCAAGATGAGGGAAGATGATGTCAAGGCCCTCGAAGCCGCCGGGCTACTGCGCGAGAAGGCAATCGCCGGATGGAGCTCTGCCATTGGAGATGCGTGGCCAATGGAGAAAACTCCAGATGAGATCCCAATGTTCGGCCACTTCGTCGAGCATGGGTTAACACTGCCGTCATCAGATTTCTTCAGGGGCTTCCTTGACTTCTTCAAGTTGGAGCACGTGCATCTGAACCCGAACAACATTTTCCAAATCGCAGTGTACGTGCACTTCTGCGAAGCCTTCCTTGGAATCCGCCCACATTGGGCTCTATTTAGGAAGATATTTTGCCTAAAGTCGCAGCCCAACGCCAACTTCCCGGTAGTAGTCGGTGGAGCCGGTCTCCAGATGCGCCAGAAGGCACAGGAGTTGTACTTTAAATACGACTTGATTGATTCGAACCAAGATTGGAAGACCAAATGGTTCTATATCGACAACGCCCCGCCTCAGCTGCCGAAGCCAAGCATGTTCGCGCCGGTGTATGACAGGCTCTGGAAGGACGAACCAACAATGCAAGAGTGCATACAAATTCCAGAGCTGCTAGCGAAGATTGCGTAGAAGAAGGCGCAAGGCTTGACTGCTGAGAGAGTAGCTTTCAGCTTCATGAAGCGACGGGTACAACCCTTGATGCAGCAAGAGCATCTTGGGTACGAGTACACTGGAGCTGATGATGGCTCGAGGCTGTCTTCAAAAGAGATCAGTGATGATCTTGTGATGGAGAGACTGCAGAAGATTTTCAAGTATCTTCACGGAATCCCTGTAGCTGTCCAAGAATATAGTGCTGACAATCCTCCACGTCTGGTGAGTAACTGAGAACTAGCCCCCGAGTACTTATTAGAAGTAATAGTGTAGCTAACATTTGCTCTGTTTCGCAGGAGGATGTCTTGAAGTTTGTTTCCAACCCTCCTCCTCATCCCCAGGATCCACTACAAGCACCAGAGGGAGAGCCAACAAATGTTGAAGCTCAAGCCCCCGAGAGTAGTCAATCTGCTCAAGGGGAAGAAGAAGAAGTCTTGGTGGAGGACGCCTCCTCAAGAGATGATGACGGCCAAACACTTCAACAGCGCTTTGAAGTGAAAAGCCGTTACGGGTACTCTGGGGCGCCAATCCCCAGTGGTCTCTCCGCGGGGGCAATGAAGAGGCCAGCGTCATCTCTCGCAGATGATGTGACGCTGCCGCCACGGAAGAAGAGGACCACGGTGGGGAAGCGGGCTGTGAAGAAGATCACAAGTCTGCCATCCATTACAGTGAGTGTTGAGAACTTAAGTAGTCAATATCATGTTGAATACTTGCTCTCTGTTGTAATGTCTAGAATTTTGACTTGTGCAGGTTATCGATAGTGTAGCTAATGCACCCTCGAGTAGCCCCACAAGAACAACAGAACCCGAGGTGGTTCCAGCGTCGACCATTAAGATGGTGACGCATGAGCAACAAGAAGCCGTGGCACCCGAAAGTGTGCCACCGGTGGAAAGTGTGCCAGTGGTGCCGGTGACACCTTCATTTTTTGATATGCTGGGGCCAAAAGTCACGGTGCCTCGAGCTGCTCTGTAAGTACTCAAGTACTCAAGTACGTTTTGATATTATTTACTTTGAATTGACTGACCAACTTGTTGATGCAATAAATCCACTGATGTGAAGTGGGGAGCCTCTGGAAGTAGTCTTGCAGGAGGAGACCAGAATCCTCAAGAGCAACAAGAAGATGTACTTCTAGAGCCCCAAGAAGTAGTCGCTGAAGCTGATGCTGCACAAGCAATGCGCTTCCTTTGGAGCGACGTAGTCAAAGCAGCGGTGGAGGTGGCTTCCAAGCCTAGAGCTCAGCAACCCGAAGATATTGAAGCCATGGTGAACGAAGGCCTGGAGGTTGATCCAGACACCGGACTTCTCCACGAAGAAATCCCAGTTACTAAAGCCCCCGTGCGTCAGATTGATGCTCAGTTGGCGCTTGAAGACAACCCAGAAGACCGCATAGTGCCGCATGAGCCAATAATTGAAGACCCGGCTCCTCTATGTAGCGCTGCGATGTACTCAGAGGCGAGCGCAAGTACTCAATCCAGAGCTGAAGATCTGATGCCGTACAACGACTCATGCCTGGATGAGGATAATTTGCAGGCTCATGCCGAGATGTTCCGCAGTGTTGAGAAGCTCTTCGTGGTAAGTTGTATTCTTTTGTAGAGTACTTTTAGCCAAAGATAACTTGTCTTCGACCCTTTAAGTTGTTTTGCCCTTGCAGGAAGTAGTCAAGTAGTCGAAGCGCAAGACTCGCCTGCTTGAGCAGCACGAGGCGGATATCGAAGAAGTCTCGTAGCTCAGAGAACAACTCAAGGAGCAGAAGGCCTTGTCTCTGAAGCTGTAAGAAAAACTTGACGGAAACGCCGTAGAGTACCACAATGAAGTCCAAAAGCTGACGGCTCAGAAGGATGACCTGTTGGGAAGAACAAGTCTTTGCGCCAGAAGAACAAAGGTAGTCTCCCTTTCTGAATTCGTCGTAGAGTACTTTTTCCATGTACACTGCCTACTGATAAGTAGTCTTGATCTTCTGCAGAGTTGACTGAAGAAGTTGATAAGTTCAAGAACAAGGCGCTGGACTGGCATCTGGCCTATAATCGTGAGGAGTCAGCTCGCATGGATCTTGAAGCCGATTATAAGGTGCGGTGCCTGAAACTTGAGCATGAAATGGAGATTCGCCTTGCCGGCTAGAATGACTTGTTGACTTGTATGCAGTCACTCAAGATCAAGATTGAAGAAGCCGAAGGTCTGCGAGTTGAGTTGAAAGCCTTGACAGAAGCAGCCGAGCCAGTGGCAAATCTCTTCGAGCCCAGAGTTGCTGGAGTTCAGCCGCGTCCACTTGTGGATCGGTTGAAAGATACGCCAAAGAAGACTCTGGAGTATGCACAGATACTGGCTTGCACAATTCCAAATCAAGTCTTGAGCTTCATCAAGTCTTTCTATGCAGAGGCAGATCTCACGGTCATCATGAATGGAAGATCTACAGATTGCACCGATGACAAGCTCAACGAGTTGATGCAACAGACAACTCCAATCGCAGAAGCAGTTTCCAAGTTCATTGATCTCCGGTAGATGTACCTGTAGAACAAACACTAGGGAAAAACATGTGTAATCCCAAACAAGTGTTTATGTAATATAATTGAAAACTTGAGTAAGTCAATTATCTGGATCCCTTGTATGCTTGTGTGATTGCCAAATACTCGAGTTGGTATTGAGTGTGTGGCTGCAAAAAGAGATACGGTACTCAAGTAGAAGTACTCAAGTGAATATATGTTCCGAAGAATGTTAACTTAATCATGACGAGTTGAACACCTTAGCTGTAGGAGCATAAAAGAAGGCTTTGTCGTGAAATAAGCTAAGGATAGTAACAAGTTGATATAGAATAGCAACATTTTACTAAACACATTGTACAGAGTTTACAATGTCTTAAGTACCTCTGAGGCTATGAGCCTAGTGAGAGAGTACTCGAAAGGAACTTATTCACAACGAGTTGAACACCTTAGCTGTAGTAGCGTAAAAGAAGGCTTTGTTGTGAATAAGCAAAGGACAGTAACAAGTCGATATATTAGGATAACAACTTTATTACTGAACACATTGTACAGAGTTTACAATGTCTTAAGTACCTCTGAGGCTATGAGCCTAGTGAGAGAGTACTCGCAAGGATGTTCCGAAGAACGAGTAAGACCGTAGGGGACAGTGTGGTGAACTCATCCTTGCTGTAGCAGCAACTTGTATGAGAGTTCCACTGAGACCCTACCATGAAGGGTGTTACTCTAGGCCGAAGCCTCTTATTAGAAATAGAGACATGGACAGCATGTGCCACTTATTGTCCTATACGACACGGAGTCATCTGGAGAGAGTTATCATGACTCCCTACGTGGTCGCAGAATGAGACTGCCTGGAGAGGATTATCATGATCCCCTACGAGTGATCGCAGCTGAAGCCACGAGTAGATACAGCCGCAACTATCTGGAGAGGATTGTCTTGATCCCCTACGAGTAGTGGCAACCGTAGCTGCCTGTTGAGTGGTTGCAACCGAAGCTGCCTGGAGAGGGTTGTTGAGACCCCCTACGGGTTGATTACAGCCGTAGCTGTCTGGAGAGGGTTGTTGAGACCCCCTACGGGTAGAAGCGACAAAGCTGGTCGATGTTCCAAGAGTTGTCGACTTCCTCGCCTTCAAGAGTTTGTAGATGATATGAGCCTGGGCCAGTAACCTTTGCAACAGAGAAATGACCTTCTCATGGCGAGTTGAGTTTGTGTAGCCCTGCCGTGTTCTGGATACGACGAAGGACTAAGTCACCAACATTGAAGGAGCGTTCCTTAACGTTGCGGTCATGATAGCGGCGAATCTTCTTAAGATATCGAGCTGATTGAATGAGTATGTTGCAGCGAGCTTCCTCGAGACTGTCAACATCTATCTGTCTTGTTTCGTCAGCTACACCTTCTTCGTACTGGTCAACCGCCGGAGAACGCCACATGACATCAGCAGGCAAAACGGCTTCAGAGCCATAGACCAGGAAGTATGGTGATTTCCCTGTGGGGGTAGTAGACTGAGTGCATAGCCCCCAGAGTGCATTGGGTAGTTCCTTGATCCAGTTGCCGCCCTTGGTATTTGCAGCATCATACAGTCACTTTTTGAGAGCGTCAAGTATCATCTCATTGGCGCGTTCCACTTGGCCGTTGGCACGTGGATGAGCGACAGAGACGTACCGGACGTCAATTCCACTGTTTTCACAGTACTCCCAGAACTGGTGATTGTTCAAATTCGAACCCAGGTCTGTGATAATGCGATTAGGGAACCCATAGCGATGTACGATTTCATCCAAGAAGTCGAGGACTCTATCAGCCTTGGGGCAGGTAACAGGCTTGACCTCAATCCACTTGGTAAACTTGTCGATAGCCACCAGAACTCTGTTGAATCCCCCTGGCGCATTTGGGAGAGGACCAATCATATCTAGCCCCCAACAAGTGAAAGGCCAAGTTGGTGGTATCGTAATAAGCTTGTAGGCTGGAACGTGTTGTTGCTTGGCGAAGAATTGGCATCCTTGGCATTTCTTGACTAGTTCCTCTGCATCAGCAAGAGCTGTAGGCCAGTAGAAAGCACGTCTGAATACTTTTCCCACCAAGGTGCAGGAAGAAGCGTGGTTGCCACAGATTCCTTTGTGTGTCTCCTCCAAGATTTCCTTGCCTTCTTCACGAGAAACGCACTTCATGAGTACATCAGAACTTGCGCCTCGCTTGTAGAGTTGATCTTCGACTAAAGCATAAGCCTTGATGCGGCGTGAGCTGCGCTCGGCTTCTGACTTATCTTCAGGAATCAACTGATGCTTAATGTAGTCGATAAAAGGAGTTTTCTAGTCCACGTCAATCATAAGCACTTCTCGATCAGGTTGAACTGAAGTAGTCGTAGGTGTAGATGATTGCTTCGGTATTGATGGCTTGTGGAGTTCATGAATGAAGATTCCAGCTGGCACTTGAGCTCGTGTAGATCCCAGCTTCGACAAGACGTCCACAGCAACATTGTTGTCGCGAACAACATGATGGAACTCGAGACCATGAAATTTGTTCTCAAGTTTGCGTACCTCGTGACAGTATGCATCCATGTTTTCAGCATTACGATCCCAAGAATCGTTGACTTGATTGATGACCACCAAAGAATCACCATATACAAGTAGTCGTGTGATGCCAAGAGAGACTGCAAGGCGAAGACCATGCAATAGAGCTTCATATTCAGCTTCATTGTTTGAGACCTTCCAAAAGATCTGTAAAACATATTTGAGTTGCTCGCCCTTGGGGGAAATCAAAAGTACCCCGGCACCAGCGCCTTCCAACTTGAGGGAACCGTCAAAGTACATGACCCAATGTTCTGGATGCTCAATTGGAGTTGGGACTTGATTTTCCCACCACTCAGCCATGGAATCAACCAAGGCTTGAGACTTGATAGCAGTGCGAGACTTGAACTCGAGCGATAGAGCACCAAGCTCTACAGCCCATTTAGAAATCCTTCCTGTGGAATCCCGGTTGTGCAATATCTCGCCAAGCGGGTAGCTAGTGACCACAGAAATCTTGTACTCGTCGAAGTAGTGGCGGAGTTTCCATGAAGTAATCAGGACCGCATAGAGGAGCTTCTGTACTGGAGGGTAACGAGCCTTGGATTCTGAGTGTACTTCACTGACGAAATAAACCGGCCTCTGGATAGGGTAGCCATGGCCTTCCTCCTGCCTTTCAATGACAATAGCTGTGCTGACAACATTAGTAGTCGCAGCGATGTAGAGCAAGAGCTCTTCATTGGGCAGAGGAGCTGTGAGGACTGGAGGCTTGGATAAGAACTCCTTGAGCTGAGAAAGAGCTTGATCAACTTCAGTTGTCCACATAAACTTCTCTTGCCGCTTGAGTAGCTTGAAGAAAGGTAGACCCCGTTCTCCAAGTCGCGAGATGAAGCGATTAAGTGATGCCATACAACCAGTAAGCTTTTGGACATCTTTGATAGTAGTCGGAGCTTGCATGTTGGAGATGGCGGTAATCTTCTCAGGGTTTGCTTCGATGCCACGATGGCTGATGATGAACCCGAGTAGTTTTCTTGATGATACGCCAAAGACGCATTTATTAGGATTGAGCTTCCATTGGTACTCCCGTAGTGAAGAAAAAGTTTCCTCAAGATCCGGGAGAAGCATGTCTGGATCCCTAGTCTTTACAACGACGTCATCCACGTATGCTTCCATGTTCTTGTGAAGCTGCCTCTTGAAGCACGCTTGGATAGCTCTTTGATAAGTAGCACCAGCATTTTTCAACCCAAAAGACATTGTTGTGTAACAATAGGCACCAAACGGGGTGATGAATGCGGTCTTCTCTTGATCAGATTCCTTGATTGCAATTTGATGATAGCTGGAGTAGCAATCCAGGAAACAGAGTAGAGCACAGCCCGCCGTAGAATCAATAACTTGATCAATCCGTGGCAACTTGAAAGGATCCTTGGGGCAATGCTTGTTAAGATCAGTGTAGTCGACACACATCCTCCAATCATTAGAGTTCTTCTTTCTAACAAGCACAGGGTTAGCAAGCCATTGCGGGTGAAAAACTTCTTGGATGAAGCCAGCCGCGAGTAGTTTGGCGAGCTCTTTCTTGATAGCAGCCCTGCGGTCATCAGCAAAGCGACGAAGGTGTTGTCTCTTGGGGGTAGCATTAGGATCGACGTTGAGTGAGTGCTCGATCAACCTCCTGGGCACACCTGGCATGTCAGATGGTTTCCACACAAATATATCACGGTAAGCCCGAAGGAAGTTGACGAGCGCGTCTTCCTATTTAGGATCAAGCTGTGCACTGATCATGGTCGTCTTGCTGCTGTCACCAGTACCAAGGTCAATGGCTTTGAGCAGGACATCACTAGTCGGTGCAGGCTTGTTGATGGTGTTTGTCGTCTCAGGAACCTCCAGCTCGCTCGGAGCAAGCTTTTTAGCTGTAGTGAAGACTTCCATCATAGCATTGGGTACTTGAGTTGTCGAAGCAAGTTCTTCGACTTCAGTGTCGCAATCGTAAGAACGCTTCAAATCCCCTTGCAATGAAAGAACTCCTTTGGGGCTCGGCATCTTGAGTACAAGGTACACGTAATGTGGAATAGCCATGAACTTGGCGAGACCAGGTCTGCCGAGGATGGCATGGTAAGAAGTCTCAAAGTCGGCAACCTCGAACTTAATGTACTCGGTGCGGTAGTGATCCTTAGTCCCAAAGGTGACGGGTAGTATGACTGAACCCAAAGGAACAGCTGCGTTGCCCGGAATGATACCATAGAACAATGAGTTGGTCTTGGTAAGCATATTGGTGATATCCAGGCCCATCTTCTTCAAAGTCTTGGCAAACAGGACATTGAGACCGCTACCACCATCAATAAGAACTTTGGTAAGCCTGGAGCCTGCTACCACTAGATCCAGAACGAGAGGATATCGTCCAGGCTCAGAGAAGCTAGTCCATTGATCCGCCCGCGAGAAGGTAATGGGGGTTTCAGACCACTTTAGAAAAGTTGGAGCTGCTGGTTGGATGGACATAATCTCTCTGAGTGCAAGCTTCTGCATGCGCTTGGTTGGAATCCCGCCAAATATGACATTGACAGTGTTGGAGGGGTTTCGAAACCTAGTGTCTTTGTCTGTGTTAGCCTTCTTACCCTTGTGTTTGCGAAACCTTGGGTTTGGGTGTGTCGGTTCGGGTGTATTCTTCAACGCGCAACGAAGTTGGTAACACTGCTCTGTAGTATGATCACCCTCTGGGTGCCATGGGCATTTCTGCTTGGTCAATGTTGCCCAGTGGGAATCATCTTCAGGCTTGGTAGTAGTTTCCATGGCTGCAATAGTGTTGTCAGGCTTGTGCTTGCGATTAGGATTGCTTGAGTAGTTACTACCCGTGCGATTGCCCTGTTGTTGCTTACCACTATTGCTTCCACTAGCATTGTTATTGTTGTTGTTGTTGTTGTTCTGGTTGTTGCGAAGATGCTTGAACCGATTCCGAGCCTTGTCTTCCTCATCCGCCCAGTGAGTGATCATCTCCTTGAGCTTGGTGATGTTGGCTGGACGAGCGCGACTGAAGTCTTGGAAAAGCCTGTCGTCATGAAAACTATCCTGGAAGGTATCGATGACTTCTTTCTCGGTAACATCAACAGTAGCCCTTTTCTCAAAGAAGCGACGCATGTACTCGCGAAGAGTCTTGCCTTATTTTTGCTTGATCAGGGCAAGGTCCATCCGAGTACCATGACGGCCCAGAGAACCCGCGAAGTTGCTGGTGAAGCGTTGCTTGAGTTGTCCCCAGTTGTCGATGGAGCCGCGTTTGAGAGACTCAAACCAAGTGAGGGGCTCTTGCTCCAGAACAAAAGGAAATAGATACATTTAGTATCATCATTGCCCCCAGCATTAGTGATGGACAGAGCATAACAGCGCAACCACTGCCTTGGATCTTGCTTGCCATCGTATTTGGAAATGCCATAGGGCTTGAACTTCTCCGAAAGAAGCAAAGCTTGAAGTCGAGCAGAGAAAGTAGGAAAAGAATCAGAGTCAACATCCTTTTGCTTCTCACGCTCAGCGCGTCTGGCGTTGATTGTTGTGCGAGCATCATAGCGAGAGTCTCCCAACTTGCTATTGACACTACCTTCACCGCCTTTACCCCTGTTGCTAGCTTCCGGACGCGTGCGTTGAGGAGTGGGTGTGGTGCGATGAGCACCTCCACTGCTGCCATGGTGACTAGGAGTACTGGTGTTTTGACGTAGCATAGTGTAGGCTAGTTCAGCCAGCTTCGCGACTTCAGCAGCCGCCCTATCACGAGGCATAGAGCGACCAAGCAGGCTGATCGCATTAATAGCTTCCTCTGGAGTGCGATATTGACGAGTAGCTACCGCATCCAGAGCTTCCTGAAGATTACGGGTAGGTAGAGCTTCCGCGAGTTCCCGACGAAGGGTTGCACGATCAGCATTGCGTTGGTGACGTGCAGTCTTGGCCTCCGCAGTTTCATCAGTAGGAGCATTGGCAGAGAGTTCATCATCAGATACATCATCTGGAAAGCGATAATTGGCACGATGCCCTTGCGGAGTAGTTGCATCAACGACGAAAACTTCTCTGTAAGACGAGTGAGTACCCGTACTCTGGATGAGCTCAGTATCAGTGTCATAGTCAACAAGCTTAGCGCCTTCCTGGAAGGGTAAGTTGTCGAGACAAGTGATAAAGCGCTCCTGATCATCCAAGGTGAGATCAGTAGGCACATGCTCAGGCCAGTAGACAAATCTACCCTCAGGTGTCGATGTGATCACCAGTCCTTGAGCAGAGCCAGTCATTTGTTGTGCTTCAGTAGAATCCGAACCGTAGTCGAACTCGAAATCAGATGAATCCGAATCATAGTAGTCGAGGTTGACTTCTGAATCTGAAGAGTACTCCAGCACCGTGGCCCACTAGTCAAGTAGTCCAGGTGTGTAGGAACTTATCTCCCGGGTATGGCCCACATGTGTGGTGGGCCCAGGGATGCCCGGTCGACACGCTCTGTCCAACAAGAAGAAGAAGAACAAGGACAAGCGGTACCGCGACGAAACCCTTGTGGCTGCTGTCGATCGGAAGACGGCAAGACCCAAGGGCAACCCGCCCAAGGACCACTTCGAGAAGCTACTGGAGGCACCATGCCCGAACCACGGAGGCCCGGTTAAGCATGCGCTCAAGGACTGCAACCTGATGAAGTCCTACCATGCCGGCACGCTGAAAAAGCGTGACCTCGCTCTGGCTAACAAAGGGGGAAAGGACAAGGACAATGACGAAGCAGGGTACCCTGGAGAAGACGGTGCTGTCATGATGATCTTCGGGGGCTAGGCAGCGTGGCCACCCAGGCGCCAAGAGAAGCTGATCTGACGAGAAGTCTACCACACGACGCCGACATATCTGAAGTGGTCGGAGACACCGGTCACGTTTGACCGTCGTGATCATCCCGACCATGTTCCGCAGCCAGGCAACTATCTGCTGGTCGTGGCACCCTTGTTCGGCACCAAGCGTGTGCACAAGGTGCTTATGGATGGAGGCAGGGGCCTCAACGTCATCTACGCCTCGACCCTCGACGACATAGGAATCCCGCGGTCCCGACTGCGGCCGTCAACGGCACCATTCCACGGGGTTGTACCCGGGACGGAGGCAGTTCCCCTCGGGCAGATTGACCTGCCCGTCACATTCGGAACATCGAGCAACTTCCGAAAGGAGACCCTCACCTTCGAGATGGTCGGGTTCCCGGGGACGTATCACGCGATACTCGGAAGGCCAGCATACACGAAGTTTATGGCCGTCCCCAACTACAGATACCTAAAGCTGAAGATGCCCTGTCCGAAGGGCGTCATCACGGTAGGCACGTCATTCCAGCACGCATACGAGTGCGATGCTGAGTGTTTTCAGTTCGCTGAGGCATTGATCCGGTCCGAGAAGCTCGCCGCAGAGCCCCTCTCCGAGGACCCCGATATCCCCAAGATGTCCAAGTGCGCGGCATGCTCTTTCGAGCCCGCCAAGGACGCCAAGGAGGTGGCCGTCTCTGACGATGGCCGCTCGATCCATATCAGGACGACGCTCGACTCTAAATAGGAAAGCGTGCTCGTCGACTTCCTCCGAGCGAACCTCGATGTGTTTGCATGGAAGCCCTCTGACATGCCGGGGATTACAAGGGAGGTCGTCGAGCACAAGCTTAACATTAAGCCCGGCTCGAAGCCGATCAAGTAGCGTCTTCGTCGCTTCAACTCCGACAAGTGCAAGGCCATCGACGAAGAGATCAAGAAGCTCCTTAGTGCAGGGTTCATTCGTGAAGTGTACCACCCCGAGTGGTTAGCAAATCCTGTACTCGTTAAGAAGAAGAATGGAAAATGGAGAATGTGTGTTGACTATACGAGCCTGAACAAGGCGTGTCCAAAAGATCCATTTCCATTACAGCGTATAGATCAAGTAGTCGATTCGACAGCCGGGTGTGAAACCCTATGTTTTCTCAATGCTTATTCCGGGTACCACCAGAACGTGATGAGCCTGGCCGACCAGCTCGTGACCTCGTTCATCACCCCTTTCGTCACGTTCTGCTACGCATCCATGTCGTTCGGGTTGAAGAATGCAGGAGCCATGTTCCAAAGATGCATGCGACATGTTTTTGGGGACCTCATCGGATGGCTAATCGAAGCCTACGTTGATGATATCGTGGTGAAGTCGAAAAAGGTGGGCGACCTGATCCCCGATATCGCCGCAGTCTTCGAGAAGCTAAGGGAGCATGGTGTAAAGGTAAACCCCGAGAAGTGCATTTTCGGGGTCCCCAGAGGCATGCTTCTCGGGTTCGTCGTGTCGGAACATGGCATCGAGGCGAATCCCGAGAAGATCTCAGCCACCAAGAGCATGGGGCCGATCAAGAACCTGAAAGGGATGCAGCGCGTCACAGGATGCCTCGCGGCTCTCAGCCGTTTCATCGCCCGACTTGGTGAACGTAGCCTACCGCTGTACAAACTCATGAAGAAGTCGGAGCACTTCACGTGGACGCCCAAGGCGCAAGAAACGCTTGACTCACTCAAAAACATGCTCAAAAGCCCGCTCGTGCTCACAGCACCAGCGGAGGAAGAGTCCATGCTCCAATACGTCGCTGCAATGACTCAGGTCGTGAGCGCGACGTTGGTCGTCGAGCGAGACGAGCCCGGGAAAACACAAAAGGTGCAACGCCCCATATACTTTGTGAGCGAAGTCCTCTCCGACTCAAAGACACGCTACCCGCAAATCCAAAAGTTGATCTACGCCATCCTCATCACCAAGCAGAAGCTCCGGAATTATTTCGATTCACACCCCATCACGGTGGTATCCAAATATCCGCTTGGCGAGGTCATATAGAGCCTAGAAGCCGAAGGAAGAATAGCTAAGTGGGCCCTCTAGTTGATGGGTAGAACATCACATACGCGCCCCGCAGCGCCATCAAGTCGCAGGCGCTGGCCGACTTCGTCGCCGAGTGGACGGAGATCCAAACTCGGCCAGCACCCATCGAGCACGAGATGTGGCTCATGTACTTTGACGGATCGCTCATGAAGGAAGGAGCTGGGGTCGGGCTTGTGTTCATCTCGCCTCTGGGCATGCGTATGGAGTACATGGTCCGACTACATTTCACGGCCTCCAATAATGTCGCAGAGTACGAAGCCCTCGTCAACGGTCTCTGGATCACCCTCGAACTCAGGATTCGCCGTCTCGAGATCCGGGGAGATTCCGACCTGGTCGTAGGACAGGTCATGAAGGAGAAGAATTGTTTGAGCCCAAAAATGGCCGCGTATTGTTAGGCAGTGTGCGAAATGGAAGACAAATACGACAGGCTCGAGCTCAATCATGTGCTGCGCAAGTACAACGAAGCAGCGGGCACTCTCGCAAAGGCGGCATCTAATCGAAAACCTCTCCCGCACAGGGTCTTTGCCAGCGACCAGTACGAGCCGTCAGTCCGTTCCAAAGAGGACAAGCCGCCGGAACCCCCGACGCAGGAGGTCATGGAGATCGATGAAGTACGAGAGCCCAACCTTGAAGACCCGGACTGGAGGATCCCGATCCTCGAGTGGATGGTAGAAGGCAAGCTGGCGCTCGAAAAGGAGGAAGCTAGATGGATCGCACGTATGGCCAAGTCGTACATACTAGTCGATGACGAGCTCCGACGAAAGGGCGCCGAAGGCCTACTCATGCGTTGCATCCTAGCCAACCAGGGCAAGGAGCTGCTGCAGGACATTCACGCCGACACGTGCGGCCACCACGCTGGTCCAAAGACTATTATTGGAAAAGCCTTCCGACAAGGTTTTTACTGGCCGACTACAGTCGCCGACGCGACTCGCATCGTGCGCAGCTGCAAAGGCTGCCAATTCTACACGCGGCAAACTCATCTCCCGGTGCAAGCACTCCAAACCATCCCCATCACCTGGCCCTTCGCAGTTTGGGGACTGGACATGGTCGGACCTTTGAGGAAAGCGCCTGGGGGCTACACGCACGTACTCGTGGCCATCGACAATTTCTCCAAGTGGATCGAGGCCAAGCCCATAACAAATGTTTGCTCTGAGGAAGCCGTCGTGTTCTTCACCGACATCATCTACCGCTTCAGGATCCCGAACTCCATCATCACTGACAACGTCACCCAGTTCATCGGTAAAAAGTTCCTCAAGTTCTGCGACGACAACAACATCCGCGTGGACTGGGCCGCCGTCAGCCATCCGAAAACCAATAGATAGGTGGAGAGGGCGAATGGCATGATCTTGCAAGGCCTAAAACCGCGAATTTTCAAGGGTCTCGAGAAGTTCCGGGCAACATGGCCCGCGGAGCTCCCGTCCGTCCTATGGAGTCTACGCACCACGTCTAGTCGGGCCAGCGGCTGCACACCTTTCTTCCTGGTGCACGGCTCGGAGGCGGTCCTCCGAACGGACATTGACTACGGCAGTCCACGAGTTTGAGCCTACACCGAAGAAGGCAATCAGGTCGCTCTCGAGGACGCCATCGACCAGTTGGATGAAGCGCACAGCGTGGCCCACCTCCACTCAGCACTGTACCAGCAGGCCCTATGACGCTACCATGAGCACAACATAAGAAGCCGCGAGTTTCAAGTCGGCGACCTCGTGCTCCGACGAGTTCAAAGAAACGAGGGCCGACACAAGCTCTCTCCGCCGTGGGAGGGGGCATTCATCGTCGACCAAGTGCTCCATCCGGGTACATTCAAGCTCAAATATGAGGACGACAGAGTCATCTCAAACGCATGGAACATAGAACAGTTACGCCGCTTTTATCCTTAAGCATAGTTCTTTGTTTCATCTTATGATAATGCAAAAGCTTCAAAGCTATGTTCATTTTTTGTAATGAAGCTATCTCCGTTTCAAGCTTATGTTTTTTACTCGAGTAAAGCGTTTTAAGCATGTTTTATCCCACGGGCAAGTCTCCGACTTGTCCGTGGGCTCGGGGGCTACTTGGGGCCACAGCATCCCTCCCCCACACGTTTCGAAAACTTTTTCGTTCAAAAACTGTCTACGGTTTCTCGTACGATCAGCAAGGTACACCCACACTCGCTAAGGAGATGGGCGATAACTCGTGCGGTCGCAAGCCTGCGCTCATCCGGGCTCCGAGTACTTACGCCCCTGCGGCTACGGTGCAAAGACCCACGAGCAAAGTTCGCGACTCCGAGTTGTTGTTCCTTCGCTACCTCGAAAGTAATCGAGCAACCGTCTAAACAATAACTCCGAAGTGTTTTCTTGTTTGCAAAAACACGTGCAGTTGTGTTATCCTTCCCAAAGTACTCGGGGGCTACGCGCCCGAGTGGTGCTACTTTAAGGCTGAGCCCGACCGGGTCGCCAAGTTCCCACGCCCCCGCGGCTACGGAGCGAGGCACCACCGACAAGGTCTTAGGCTACACTACTCGGACTCACAAGTTTCTCGACTATTCAGAAAAAGGATAACACGCAGCGAAAAAACAAACAAGTTCTTAACTCGAATTGAAAAAACGGTCACATGACCCATGAGTTTTTCACAAACCATCACAGATATAATCAAAAGCCCCTGCAAGGCTACTTTGTTTCTATTACAAGCCCAAATCATGAAGAGCGTTGACGGTCATGCCTTCAGCAAAGTCTATGGCGGCCCTCTCGATAGCGTCGTACACAT
Source organism: Cenchrus fungigraminus (assembly GCA_036936925.1). NCBI lineage: Eukaryota > Viridiplantae > Streptophyta > Magnoliopsida > Poales > Poaceae > Cenchrus > Cenchrus fungigraminus. The sequence continues at coordinate 63,706,605 of CM072779.1, forward strand.
CGTCGTCGTAGTCAGGGCACCACCCTTCGCTCAGCACCTTCCGATGCAGATCCGGGTAGTGTGACAGAAACATCGTGACCACCTTGCGTGCCACATCGCACGCCACAGCTAGTGATTGCTGACGAGCAGTACTGACGGCCAGTGTCAGGCGGTCCTTCAAGGTTGGAGCAGCGGCAACTCCGAGATCGTTCAGCGTCTTCACCACGGCTTGGGCCATCTTGTCGCGGATCGTCTGCACCTTCGCGAGAGTTTTCTTGGTGCCCTCATACGGCTTCCGCGTCTGCTCGAGCTCCACCACGGCTTCTGAGAAAAAGAAAAGAAAGACAAGCATTAGCAGAAAACGCCTCGCCGTAAAAGGGCGAAAGGCGACAAGTGTGCGCCTCTTACTGTCCAGCTTCTTGGAAGACTCGCGGACGAGGTCCACCAGCTCCTGAATCTTGACGAGCTGGGTGGCCACGACACTCTCCTTATCTGTGAGCTGCTCTGCCAAGCCGTCACGAGCCACACGAAGGCCTGCTCACCCTAAGGAAATGAAATGGTGTCACAAGACCAAGCGATTACGCGTGGGGAGAAACGTAAAGACGACAAATCGCGGGACACTCACTGACGATCTCCTCCTCGTGCTTCTGGGTGACTTCTCGGTGCCTGTCTGTAACATCCCTGATGTTTAAGCAATAGTAATCACCATCATTAGTGAGGCTAAGCATGGTAATTAACTTGTTTGACTTGGTCAAACCCCTAACCCTAGGTCAACCCTCCCAAAACCCAAGTCAAAACCCTAGAGCTCTATACCCTTCATTGATGATGTAGCGCGTTCTCCACTTTTCATATAACAACTTCAAAATCGGCCAATATGAAAGTTGCTCATTTTTACATGGGACACATTTCATTCAATTGGCGGCATTTGAAATTCGAAGTGGAAGGCACTCAAAAATTTGGTCAAAGTTCAGAGCTGTATTTTGACCTAGCCGAAAAATCCCAAACTTCAAGCAAAATTTGTTCAAAATCCGTGGAGTATTTCATAGGCCGACCTTTCTGAAAGTTGAAAATGGTTATGTCCACTACATCTTTAGTATTGATGGATTTTTGAGTTGCATTCAACTTTGAATTCTTTGAGCCGGTCGAACAGGGCAAGATGGAACTGCCGGTGCCGGAATGCCCCTGCTCGCTCTAGAGCGCGAGAGCACGCGCCGCGCCGCACTGGCCTTGCTTCCGCCTTGGCGTCCGTGCCATCTGTGGGTCCCACCTGTGCCGCGCCGCGCCCAGGCGCCACCTCCCCGAGACTTCCCCAGCCCGGATGGCCCGCACCAGGGAAACAGACCGTGACGCCGCGCCGCGCCACGACCACGCCCATGCGCGCCGTGCATCGCGTCGGGACGTCGCTTGTGCACGCCTTGCCTCCCGCCCGCGCACACATGCGCTGGATTCCAGGTCCCGCTTGGTTTTCCCACTCGCCGTCGCCTACTTAAATACCAGAGCCCCGCCGTGCTTTGCCGCCGCCCCCTAGCTCCGCCCGTGCTGCTCCGCCGCCGCCATTGGCACCCCACAGCGAAGCTCGCCCTCCCGCACTACCCCGTGCCTGCCTGAGCACCCCAGAGCCATCACAAGACCCCACTGGAGCTTCCCCGTCCGCTTCTTGTCGACCTTGGCCGCCTAGCTCGCCGGAGCTCGCCCCGCAGCGGCCGCCGTGCCCCTACGCCGCCGAGTCCCCTCGCCGACTCTTCCCCGACCTGCGCGCCGGCCACGGACGGCACCAAGGTTAGCTCGCCATCGACCCCGGCCACTTCCCCGGCCAAGTCCGGCCGCCGGCTCGCCGGAATCCGACCGGACCCGCCGCCCCTGTGGCCAAGGGCCCAATTGCGAGCCCCTAAATCCTTCCAGGGTCTAAACTATGAAACTAGGGGTCCTTTTGTAAATGCGAGGGCAGAGTTGTGAATAAATATCTTAAGCCAGGGACCTATCAGCAAAAAGATTCTACCCTTTGGTTTTAAATCTTCTGAATCTTGTAAAATCGAGATCAATTCATAGAAAAATCGTAAAAATGCAACCTCAATTGTGTTGTGATCCTTGTGACTAGAACAAACTTTTCTACAAAGGAAGTTTTCAAATTTCTATGTAGATTTTAAATAATTTTGAATTTACCAGTTTGGATAGATCTGAAATAATTAAAATTCTATGCATGATCTTAAGCTCAATTTTGGATATGTTGTTTTCCATGTCATGTTGGTATTCTGGTTTAAATTTGGCACAAATTATCAATTATATCTATAGTTATGATTTAAAGTTGATTTTCAGCATTGCTTCTGTTTATGATTTTTGTAATTTAATCTATTGATCTTTTGGATCCCATCTTTTTGCTATGATCCTGTTTTATGGTTTTGCACCTATGATAAATAGTAGAGATGTTTTTATCATGTTTTGTAGGGTCAAGTAATTTTTGCACAAATTTAACCTTCCTTCATAAATTTAAAGTAATTTAAATTTTCTTTGCTGAGTAAGTGCATATCTCTTCATCGTTAGATGTTTTGCACTTCTACATGAATTTCTAGCCCAAGTTGTGGTGTGTATTTTTCTGTATGATTTATTTTTGTTTTTAATGGATGCATCTAGTTGTATTTTTCATGCTAGATCTATGGCTTGGATTGATCTAAATTTTTGGCAGTAGCTCATGTGTAGTATGTTGTGCCTATCTGCAAAGTTTCATGGTCATCTTGTTTATATTTCTTCCAGAATGAATTTTCGAAGTAAACCATGTTTAATCCAAGAAATAAAAGTGAAATAGAAAATCACCTTGTTTACATTTCAAATCTTTTGGATGAGCTTCACTAAATCACACCATGAATAGTACCCTTAGTTTTGGTGAAGAAAAATTAATTAATTAATTTAGATGTGCACACAATCACCATCACATAAGGAGTTAAACCCCACACACATACCCCTTCCTTTGATAGGAAGAGTATGCTGGATATACCCTTATCCAGGTGAATGTGGTCACCCATGCACCCCATGTTTGCCCTTCAATTCTAAACTATGTTCTCACTCCTCATTTATAAATACATGAAGTTAATGCATATGCATGTCGTGTAGAACTTCCGGACGGGAACTACGAGTTGGTGTTGGAATCCGAGGGAGATCTCGCTGAAGGAGAAGTGAACATGGTGGAGGTGCAGCAAGACCCGAACCAAAGTTTGGAGGATTTCTCCACTGACTTTGCTAGTGAAGGCAAGCCCCGGAGCATAACCCAGTTTTCTAACTTTTATAATTATTCTTGTCTATGTTTGTGCATTTAAGTTTCAGGAGTTGAGTTGAAACCCTAGATGCATGATCATAGGTTCCTATGCTCAAATACTAGCATGATAAGATCACCAGTTGCCATGCTCTAAGGACACGGTAAAAGTCTAGTGATGTTCGTCACTCGCGAGCTATAGGTTTCTTATGTTGGAATCATAAGATTTTATAAATGGATATGCTCATGTGGTAAGAGCATGGGACCGGCTCCGGCCAGTAGGTCTGTGGTTAAGCGTTTGAGCGTACTAAACATTTACCGGGAATGGGACCGGTAAGCCTAGTACCCGATTGGCACGGCAAGGGAACTTTAGTGTTACTACTCCTAGGTTCGTCCCCTGCTGCAGCTTAATTGTGGTGCATGTGTGGGGTTGGGGAGGCGAGGCCGAACCAACCACCTTGTACTGAGGACTGTAGCCCCTGTTCCCAAACCGAGGATTGACGGGAACCGCCTGGTTGGTGCATACCCCACCCCCTGTTGGTTTTAGTTGTATTCTTGGGGTATGCATTCTCCCGTGTGTTTAGGTCCACCTTGCAAGGTTATTAATCGATCGATCGTCGGCCTCTCACCGTTACCCAAGATTGCTTAACCATACACTCTATGTCCCTTAACGATGGAATTGAGAAGTAATATGGATGTATGCTTAATTGTTTGCACAACTTATGCTTGCAATAGTTGCTTACTTAGTAATGGATAATCTACTAGAATTTTGAGCTAAAATTTGAAAGTAAGGACCTACTCTTTGTTGCTTTTCAACAAAAGAAACCCACTAGCCAAAGAGCCTTGCATGTCTAGAGAGTTGGTGACTTTCCATCACCCGACGGTTAAGTCTTGCTGAGTATTAGTATACTCAACTTTGCTTTTGTTGTTGTTTTCAGGTGATGTGAATGATGATGGGTTCTCGTGGCCTGGTTCTCTCCCACCCGGTTGGGAAGTGGAGTGGGAGGATGACAGTGCTTAGTGACGTCATGGATGGCCTCCTATGATGTTACTTATGACGTTTAGTATTTTATTTCCGCTGTGTTTTGAACTCTGAACTATTTACCTTATGCAAAGGACTTGGTTTGTAATAATAAAACCTTATGGAGCTTGATGTAATAATTTGTGAAATGTTTGTCTCTGGACTCACCGTCGTGTGAGTTTTAATGTACAAGTCTTCGATCCTGGTTAATGTGATTTACCAGGCTTGACCCGGCAGAGGCGACAAGTTACTTCTGTATTATTGCTTAATGACCAAATGGACTGGTTTAGGCAATAATATGGAACTAATTTGGGTGGTTCTGTCACAGCTGGCATCAGAGCTCAATTGTACACCAGAGATTTTAATACACCCTTAATAACATGTTTTTGGGAATAAAACTTGCAAGATTAAGGTGTGTTTGCAAAATGCGTTAGGAACGATAAGGATGAACTAGTCCGAGAGGCCCTAGAGGGATTTTGGGTTCTTTCAGGTGGCCAGTAAATTTATGGTGTATTTAAACTAACTTCCAACACTTCTTAAGCCACGTGTTTCATACGTGTGCTGTGCCGCATCACGAGTATGCGAGGGTTGATAGGGCAATCTATTCAACAGATCCTATCTTCTCGGTTGGATGCCCACGTGTTTTATACTTGCTCTATCCGTATGCAAAGCATACGAAGGATGGTATGTTCTATTCCACATGAACATATCATGGGTTGTGATGTCGCAACGTTTTGCCATACGTGTGCATGATTCTGCATTACGAACATGCGAAGGGGGACTGTCAGGGGGTGAGACCTGGACAGATCCACTTGGGGGTTACCCTAGCGGTTTGCAGGTTAATGGAGAGGATCGGGACCTAAGAGCGTAGGTGGTTATGCACGGGATGCACACGGAAATCTCGGCGAGACACGAGGAACATAGCGATTTATACTGGTTCGGGCATCCGGAGAGTAAAACCCTACGTCCAGTTTGGTAGTGGAATTATGCGAGAGAGATCTGCCCCCAAGGAGGGCGCCCCAGGCCGCCTTATATTGGCCGACGACCATGGGCTACAAGTCGGTTTCCATCTATCCTAGTTGGTTACAACAGGGAAAGCTTATCCGAGCTGGACTGTCTTGTCTTGTACACCAAGTATCTTTGCATCCTTAGGCCCGCATGTCAGGTCGGCGGGTCGTCTGGTAGGTCGGACCCACCTGTCGGGGACGGCTGAGACCCTGGTCAGTGGGGACACGTGGGTACCCATGTCTCTCAAGCCCCCGATCGACGTGTAGGCGTAGCGGTCGAGGTGAGGTCATGTCAAAGCAAAGCGAAGGCACGGCACCGTCGAGGTCGTGTAGGGTGCACGGGGATCCAAAAAAGAAGAACCCATCTGATGTGCGCACGAAGTTGAACGTCGAGCTCCTGGAATGAAGGACCAGAAGGTCAAAGTGAAGACAAGGCGTCGATCTTGAAGTACCGCCGACCTGACCTGGGTCAGGTATAACGGAGCAACTGCCGCGAACTTCGGAGAGGTCGCCATGCCCACCGCAGTTAGGTCGAGCGGAGAAGTAGTGGAAGCAGGCTTCCGTTAGGTCGAGGCGACCTGGAGAAAGTAGGGCGTCGCAAGACGCACTAGTGTAGTAGCCCCCGAGTAGTAAAGCGACTAGAATGGCCGGTTTGATGCTCCGAAGAAGAAGAAGAAGGAAATAGCCGAACCTACAGCCTTCTGCTCAGGGAATAGGACTGTGCTCTGTGAAACCAACCCAATGGGACAAAATACTCCGGAATCTTGCAGTCAGGTAGGGGAAAGGCGCGCCGACTGTCAGAGCTGCAGTGAGGTCTAGCGACCTAAAGTAGCCAACGACGGAGACGCCGGGAGGTCTGGCAACCTGAAGAGGACGACGACGGTGGCGCCGGGAGGTCTAGCGACTTGAAGAGGGCGACGACGGAGACGCCGGGAGGTCTGGCGAGCTGAAGTGGGCGACGACAGAGACGCCGGGAGGTCAAGCGACCTGAAGAGGACGACTGCGGCGACACCGGGAGGTCTAGCGACCTGAAGAGGACGACGACAGCGACGCCGGGAGGTCTAGCGACCTGAAGAGGACGACGACGGCGACACCAGGAGGTCTGGCGACTTGAAGAGGACGACGACGGCGACGCCGGGAGGTCTGGCGACCTGAAGAGGACGACGACGGAGACGACGGGAGGTCTGGCAACCTGAAAGAGGACGACGACGGAGACGCCGGGAGGTCTGGCGACCTGAAGAGGACGACGACGGAGACAACGGGAGGTCTGGCAACCTAAAAAAGACGGCGAAGACGATGCCGGGAGGTCTAGCGACCTGAAGAGGACGACGACGGCGACGCCGGGAGGTCTGGTGACCTGAAGAGGACGACGACGGTGACGCCGGGAGGTCTGGTGACCTGAAGAGGACGACGACGGTGACGCCGGGAGGTCTGGTAACTTGAAGAGGACGATGACGGCGACGCCGGGAGGTCTAGCGACCTGAAGAGGACGACGACGACGACGTCGGGAGGTCTGACGACCTGAAGAGGACGACGACGGAGACACCGGGAGGTCTGGCGACCCGAAAGAGGACGACGACGGCCAAAGGCTAAGGTCCTTACAGCCATTGAAGCCTTTTATATACACATTTGTATGACAAACGGTGTGTCCGAGTAGTTGTAGAGGCGCCCGGGCTGCAATGGTATGGCTACCAAGGTCCCAGCAGGGCTATGATAGCACGCCGACCTCATGGAGGCCTCAAGAAACGACAGATAACCCGCGACGACCTGGGTCGTCACGGCCATTGTGCAGTGGCACAACGCAGGTCGTCAGCCTGAAAAATTTAGGTCTAGGCGGCCTAGAAGGCAGCAGGGCCTTAGCGACCTCAAGAAGGAGCTACTTGGCCTGGAGGCTGCCAACGGGCAGTGGAGCCATTAAGCACAGAGCCGTCGGTGTGATATTTTATCACTATGGGTCGTGGCGACCTGGGAGGCAGCGGGCCTTAGCCACCTCAAGGAGGAGCTACTTGGCCCGGAGGCCGCCAACGGGCAGTGGAGCCATTAAGCACGGAGCTGTCGGTGTGATATTTTACCACTATGGGTCGTGGCGACCTGGGAGGCAGCAGGGCCTTAGCCACCTCAAGGAGGAGCTACTTGGCCCGGAGGCTGCCAACAGGCAGTGGAGCCATTAAGCACGGAGCCGTCGGTGTGATATTTTATCACTATGGGTCGTGGCGACCTGGGAGGCAGCGAGGCCTTAGCCACCTCAAGAAGGAGCTATTTGGCCCGGAGGCCGCCAATGGGCAGTGGAGTCATTAAGCATGAAGCCGTCTGTGTGATTTTTTATCACTATGGGTCGTGGCGACCTGGGAGGCAGCAGGGCCTTGGCGACCTCAAGGAGGAGCTACTTGGCCCGGAGGCCGCCAACGGGCAGTGGAGCCATTAAGCACGGGACCGTTGGTGTGATATGTTATCACTGTGGGTCATTGCGACCTAGGAGGCAGTGGGGCCTTATCGACCTCATGAAGGCGATGCGATAGACCTGGAGGTCGTTACTCGGTCAGGAGACCTTGAAGAGGTCGTAGAACTAGTAGGTACAAGACCATGTGGCAGTTGGGCCGTCTGACACGGAGTCAGGCTAGCTGAAGAAGCGAACTGAAGTAGGCGGCTACGAGGACGCCAGAAGGTCTAGCGACCTGATGAGGGTGACGACAGAGCCACCGAGAAGTCCGTAGACCTGAAGAAGGCGACCAGGCCCCGAGCGTGGAAGCCGGACAAGTCGCAAAAGCGTTGAGTCGCATCCCATCGTGACGCACAAAGGTTGCTAGGAGACATATCAGGTCATCGTTGAGCTGGGCCTGTGAAACAAGATAAACGTCAGGTCGGTGTATCAATTCGTAAATATAATGAAAGACATTTAAAAGGAGAACGCACGGAAGTTAATTCAAAAATCCCTCAGGTCTGACGACCCTTAGATTGGCAAAGCCAAGCCCCCGAGCGTATCGAGGTCGGCTATACCAAGCCCCTGAGCGTGTCGAAGGGGGAGGGAAAATAAAGCAAGAAAAACATGTAAAGCAGGTCGGTGAAAGAAATTGAAGCCGTAAAATATTTAATTGTAAATAATACTTAGCTTGTGTGTCGAGCCGAGGTCGAGTTGAAACGTTGTCGTCGACGCGAGCTGGAGCCGTGCCGTGTTTGAGCCGTCACGTCGAAGGGGTCGGCAGCTCGAGCTGGGCTCGTGCTGGGGTGTCGAGGTGGCGGCTGGCGCTTGCACCATAGTCGAAGAGGTCGTTGTCGTACCGCAGCAGGTCGGGGTAGCACGCGCGTTGACGAAACAGGTCGCCGGGGCGAGCTAGGGTCGTCGAAGCTCAGGCACACACGAAGACGTGTTGACCCCTAGGTGGTGGGCACGTGGCTGGGTGAGGATTTGCTGATCTGCCTTCTCCACATGTAGGTTGTGAGTCATTGAGTTGCATGCATCACGTATTGAGAGAAAGGAAAAAAAAATTAGCTTAACCTTGCCGGCCAATCAAAACATAAGAGGAGTTGACATCGGATAGGAAAAAAAAAGGAAATCTTCCCTGTTACAGAGACATCTTGTAAATTAATTTGCTTTGTCCGTATGCAGATCATCACGGAAGTTGGTGCATGCAGACGGTGCTGCTGCTAGGCCGCCGCCGACCTGTCGAGCTGGCTGACGATACGACCTAGAGTCGTGGTGAACTTGTAGATTGATTTGCCTTGGTCTCGTGCACGCGGTGGACACGGAGTCGACACACACGAACGCTCAAGGTCTGCCGCTGATCTTGGTCTCGTCAGGTGGGTGGGTGGATGTGAAAAAAAAATTCTGCGCGTCGTGAGGCAGTTTTCCATGTCGTCGCCGAAGAGATCGGCGCTGGTCTGCCAGGAGCAGCATGCGTAGTGCAACAGGTCTGGCTGTTGCTTGATGACGTCAGCCATCTCGTCACGCTTCGGTAGGTTAGCACCGGAAGATTTCACATGCATCATGTGATTCACGTCAGAAAGAAAAAAAAAGCCGATTGATTAGAATAATCTGCTAATACGAGATGAGGTAACAAAGGAAAGAGAAAATAGAAACAGAAAATGAATCGACTTCCCTATTCCCGTAGGATTCGTGTAGATTGATTTTTGTTTCGTGGCCACTGGCCACCCGCAGGTCGACGCAGAATCAACATACACGTACAGTAGATGCATATTGCTGGCCGCTCGTCACATGCACGCGATGGACACGTTCTCGTCGCCGACGCTGAAGGCCGCTGCTGATCCTGATTTTGCCGAATCCGTCGAGCCGCGATGAGATCGAAGGGCATGGGCGGGTGGGTCGCGAAAAATTTCTGGCGCGCCATCCGCAGAACGAAGACGTCGACCTCACGATTAGATCGGAAGGCGGCGGTGAGGAGGTCGCCGTCGGAGGAGTTCTTCGTGCCGTCGCCGAAGATGATGCTGGGTCCGGCCACCATGCTGCACAACGAGCTCCCGATCACCCCTACCTGGCGCGCCAACTGTCAGGGGGTGAGACCTGGACAGATCCGCTAGGGGGTCGGCCTAGTGGTTTGCAGGTTAATGGAGGATCGGGATCTAAGAGCGTAGGTGGTTGTGCACGGGATGCACATAGAACTAGGCGAGTATGGCGGCGAGGAACAAGGAGACAAGGGTTTATACTGGTTCAGGCCTCCGAAGAGTAAAACCCTACGTCTAGTTGTGGTGGATTATGCGAGGATGAAGATGAGTTGTCCCTGTGCATGGAGCCCTAGGCCGCCTTATATGGGGGGACGGGCTAGGGTTTGCATGCGCAGGTCGGTTGACCCGTGTCGGGGTCGGTTACAACTGTGAGAAGCATATCTCCCGAATTACATGGAGTATCCCGTGATACTCGGGACTACAGGCGGCGGCGCGCGAGGTTGTCGTGTCTTGACTTGCACGCCAAGGCTTCGCGGGTCTTCCGGGATCCTGATCAGGTCGCCTGTGGTCGTCAGTGGTGTGGATAAGGTCGCCGGGCCCACATGACAGGTCGGTGAGAGACATGGGTACCCATGGGACCCCACCGGCCAGGGTCCCAGGGGCCCAGACAAGTGGACCCGACCTGCTAGAAGACCCGCCGACCTTACAAGTGGGCCCAGCGACCTGATCAGAATCCCGGAAGACCCGCGAAGCCTTGGCTGCAAGTCAAGACACGACGACCTGGTGCGCCGTTGCCTGTAGACTCCGCGTATCGCGGGATATTCCTTGTAATCCGGGAGATAAGCTTCCCACAGTTGTAACCGATCCTGACACGGGTCAACCGACCTGCGCATGCAAACCCTAGCCCGTCCTCCCCATATAAGGCGGCCTAGGACTCCATGCACAGGGCAGATCATCATCCTCTCGCATAATCCACCACAATTAGACGTAGGGTTTTACTCTCCGGAGGCCTGAACTAGTATAAACCCTTGTCTCCGTGTTCCTCACCGCCATACTCGCCTAGTTCCGTGTGCATCCCGTGCATAACCACCTACGCTCTTAGGTCCCGATCCTCCATTAACCTGCAAACCTCTAGGGTAACCCCCTAGCGGATCTGTCTAGGTCTCACCCCCTGACAGTTGGCGCGCCAGGTAGGGGCGATCGGGAACTTGCTGTGCAGCATGGTGGCCCAATCGGTGTCATCTTCCCGGCGAGCATGGCGGCCTTCCTCGCCGACCCCGTGGAGATCTGTTTTGGATCTTTCACGGCTACCTCTCCTGCTCCGGTAGCCTCGACTCCTCCAGAGACCTCTGAGAAGGTCGTCACGGCTTCCGCCGCCGTCTCTGTTCCCGATCTAGCATCAGAGACCCACCCACCCAGACCCTGTGACCTTGTCCAGGGGATGGAAAGTGTCATCGGCTCGATGAGGGAAACCCTGGAGATCTGCGAACGAGCCCAGCGCTCGGCGCAGACTGCGCTACGCCACGACACGTTCCCCTTCAGCCTGAAGTTAGCGCCCAACCTTCGCCTGAGCCAACTCTCCACGCCTCCTCAGATCCAATCTGGGCAGCGACCTTCACGTGACTCAAGGCCTACGCCTCGCGCCCGTCGCGACCCTCTCGATGTGCCCTGCACCTATCACAAGGGTGCGAAGCATACCCTCTGCGGGTGCCGCCTGCGGAAGAAGATCGACAACGAGCTCCCTCGCCATGCTAAGCGACCTACCCAGTCTCCGGACTGCGGGGAGTTCCAGAAGGTCCGGGTTCACATCTCCCCCAACGACTCGGAGATCATCTTCCGTCAGGTGATGGTGGTCTCCGAGAATGAGCGACCTCGCGCGGGTGCGACCAACTCTGAGGAGGCGGCCCGCATCCAAGCCAACGCTCACCGCGCTGAGCGACGTGCAGAGGAGCAGCGGCGCGTCTTGCCCTGTGCTCGAGACCTGCGCCTAGAGTTTGAGGAAGCTGGGATCCCGACCTTCAACAGCCCCCAGGCCAACCTGGGCGCGGCCGTTACCCAACTCCAGCAAGTCCGGATGCCTGAAGCTGAGCAGACCCTCGCGTACCTCCGGGTCGCCAACGCCTTGGTGGAAGAGAAGAGCGCGGCATCCAAGTCCGCTGCGTCTTCATCGACCTGCCACTCGCGCAGTCGATCCCATCGACCTGCGCGCAGCCATCTCTCCCCCATCCGGGAGGAGGTCGCTCAGCACAACCCTGAGCAACCCGCTCAGCAGCCCGCTGCTGCCCGGGACCTTCGCGTCAACCTCGACGCCAACAGGCGCGCTCGCGATGCTCATGACATCGTCGACCAGCGCCACCGAGAGCGTGAGGAGCGCGAGCTCCGCCACCGCCTGGACTACGACCGCGAGTACGGCGCACCCAGGGGTGTTCACCACATCATGGAGCGCGAGCTCCGTGATCAACACGAGATTGAGAACCGGCGCCACGCCAAGTACGACTTCGACCACGGCGACCCCGCCATCGTCCAGACTGACCGGGATCGTCAGCCACGTTCACAGGTTGTCGTCCCCAAGCGCAGCGTCCACTCTGCGCCCAGAGAGGCCGCCCCGGCCAGAGGCTCCGATGAAGACCTTGCCCTCAACGCTTTCCCGGCGTTGGACACCCGCTTCAAGAGGGTGGAGTACCCCGACAACTTCAAGCCCTACATCAAGCCATATGATGGGCGCTCCGACCCTAGCATCTGGCTGTCGACCTACTACGTCGCCGTCAAGGCGGCCGGTGGTAGCTTCGACCATATGACGGCCTACTTCCTACTAGTCATGGGCAAGGCGCCTTCGCTGTGGCTCAATAACCTTGAGCCCGGGTGCATCAAGACTTGGGCCGATCTGTCCCAGGCCTTCACTTCGAACTTCCAGGCGACCTACGATCGCCCTGGAAACGCCTTTAGCCTGGGACGGGTCGTGCAGAAGCCCAAGGAGCGGCTCCGCGACTACAACACCCGGTTCTTCGAGAACCGGAACAAATGCGTTGGCGTCAGGGACGACCAGATCGTCGACAGCTACAAGAAAGGCATCAAAGACCGCAAGGTCTTCGAGAAGATCCATGAGGCTGGCCCGACCAACGTCAAGGAGCTCATGGTCATCGTCAACAAGCTGATGGATACAGAAGACGCCCTCCAGAATCAGTTCGACGCTGATAATGCTGGTGCATCTGGCACTGCAGCGGATAAACTCCGCAAGCGACCTTGTGAGGTCCTAGCGGCCGAGGGGCGAGGAGGCTCGTCCTTCAACCAGGAGGAGTTCGACCTGGCACTCGACAGCATCTGCGGGTTCCACGATGGGGCCACCCACACTCTCCGCGAGTGCTCCCAGTTCAAGAGGGTCTTCAGCGCCCCCGCGGACCCTAAGCGACCCAGGAACGATGGCGGTCGCCGCGACAACCGCCCCTACAACAACAACTACCGACACGACGACCGGTGAGATTGGCGCGACGACCGCCACGAGGAGCGATATGATGATCGCCGCGAGCCACCCCGCAGCGAGCCACCACGCGGCAACCCACCTCCAACCGCTCCTCGCGACGAGACGAACCTGCCCCCTCCACCGGCGTCGGGCAACCCCAATGGGCCTTTCCAGGCTGCAACCCGCGCGATCAACATGATCGTCGGCAGAATCAAGTCCAGCGCGAGTAGAAGGCGCTATAGGAAGGACAAGCGCGATGTCCATCTCTGAAAGGATCTAGAGGTCGACTAGAGGGGGGGTGAATAGTCGCTCCTGAAAAATCACAACTTAAAACAACTTATCCAACCAAGGTTCGGAGTCTCCGGATATTTTTTCGGATACTCCGGCAAATCCGGAGTATCCGGGAAAATGTCCGGATTGTCCGGCCTTTGAGGTGGCGACTAAATCAACTGCAATCAAACTTGGCCAAACTCAAATCTGTGAAAATAGGTTATGCAATACAGAGATATAAGCCTGTTCCACCACTTAGAAACAGTAGGAACCTTACCACAGAGTAGATTGGCCACAAACCCTAGAAATGTACTCAAGAGGATTTCAAGCATACAACAAGAGCAATGAAGCACTTAGATGCCATCTTAGAATTTTAGTACCTGCTCATATACTCAACATATCATTAGTAGCTTAATGGTCCGTCATTAAATCACCAAAACCCACTTAGGGGGCCAAGATACTCTTCAATCTCCCCCTTTTTGGTGATTGATGACAACACCTTTAAGCTTTTAAAAGTGAGATAAATAAATTCAGTAAAGAGCATTTGATCTATCTTGCAACACTCCCCCTTAATTTGTGCATATAGAGTTTGAATCTCAAAGATGCTTTTAGCACCAAATTTTGCACAAGAGAGAAAAACACGAGAGTGTGACAAGATGATCAACAGTGGGGTGCTTGTGTTTGTGCCAACAAGATATATGTGATGCGTATGACAGTTCATGCACTTAATGAAGAATAAAAGAGGCTGTAGTGTCAGAGCCCGGAGTGTCCGGATTCACCCTGGAGAATCCAGGAAACCCGGAGTATCCGGAGAAAAATCCGGAGTATCTGGACTTTGAAGACTCAGCAAAAAAACAAATCATCACAGAAAATTTTCAAACTATCAAGTGCATCCTTAGATAAATAAAATGCAACCTATCTAGCATCACAAGCACACAACCAAATAGTCTCAAACTCACATCACATAGTCTCACACATAAAAGAGTTATTACAGACCATAGTTCTCAAATCCTCCAAGTCTCAACCATGAAACGAAACTAAGATACTCACTCCCCCTTTGGCATCAAGTGCCAAAAAGGAAGTGTAGGAGCAGCAGCTGGAGCAGTCGCGATCACTCGTCGTCGTCGTCGTCTCCTTCTTCTTCTTCTTCTTCTTCTTCTTCTTCTTCTTCTTCTTCTTCTTCTTCTTCTTCTTCTTCTTCTTCTTCTTCTTCTTCTTCTTCTTCTTCTTCATTGTTGTCCTCCTCCTCCTCTTCTTCTTCTTCTTCTTGTCCTTCTTCCTCTTGCTCTTCTTCTTGTGCGGCAGCAGCGGCATCATGGGCATCCCACTCCACAAACGGGTCATCAAACTCAGGGAGCTCATGATAAGTGTCCGTAGGAAGCCCAAGATGAGACTTGATCTCAATGATGTCGCGGCGGTTCTCATTAGTCTCAGTGATGATGCGCTTGCACATGGAGAAGATACTCTTGAAAGCCCTCTTGACCATGGAGCCCTTAACCTTGCGAGAAGATTTGGATGAGTATGAAGGGTGAGGAAGGGGCTCATCATCATGGCGAGGGGCAGCACTAGAGGATCCGGCAAATCTTGTGCTCTTCTTCATGGGGGCTCTCTTGTCTCTAGCACGAAGATGCCTAAGGGGCTCATGAGTGACATCCTTTGGAAATTGGGTATTGGTGACCCTCTCAATCATATACATGATGTATGGAGCATATGAGAGGTGCTTCATGGGGTCACACATAGCACGGCGAAGCTCATTCCAAATGAAGTCAAAGATGCAAAAACCTTCTTCTTCAGGGGCCACACGATTAAGGAGATTGACGGCATAGTGCCTAAGAGCGGTGTTGTCTCCCATCTTTGGATCAATGGTGGCACGGAAAAACTGATTGAAGTAATAGTAGTAAGGAATGAGATTGTCAGCTTTTCCCTCATGAGCTAGGAAGGCGGAGGGGAACATACATGCCATGTCCTTTGGCTTGTACTTGTCTTCATTATGAATGGGAGTGCGAGCTTCATCCTTTGAGCCATGACCAAGCAAGCGAGAGAAGGTCATGTAGTCAATGGTGTACTTCTTGCCTTGAGTGGTCCAAGTGATAGTATTTTGATGAGAGTCATAGTAGTAAGAGCAATGGAATTGAGCGAGAATCTCTCTATTCCATCCATAGCGAAAGCCCATGACCTCATATAGTCCAAGTTCCTTGCACCTATCAATGACGACATCAAAGGTGGGGTTCTCCAACTTCTCATAGTATGTCCACTCAATGTACTTCATCTCCACGATGGGTGACTTGTTCTTTGCCTTCGTCTGTGGGCTTCTTATCACTGTCTGATAGAAGTCCCTATGGAAGTCACACCAAAACCGTGACTCAAGTGCCTCACTAGAGATATACATGTAGACGTCCTCATCCCTCTGCTGTCTGACTGCAAGGGCATTTCTAGCATAGTCTCTCACCATCTGTTGTGCAAACCCTTGCACAGCCCCGGGGTCCCTTAGATTGACAGGAGCAGTCACCACCCTCACATTTGATGGAAAAGTAGCAGTGAGACGGGGTGGAGTTCTGGGACAGATTTGGGAGTAGGGAGTGGGATGGTTCTTTGGCATGGGTGGGCGAGACACGGGTCTAGAGCGGGAGATGTAGGGGGCCTCACGGGATTTCCTTGATGGCTGAGCTGGACCTTTCCCGTGACGCCTAGGAGCAACCCTATATTGATCGGCATCTTCTTCCTCCTCTTCCTCTTCTTCCTCACCAACAACTTGCTGTTCTTCCTCTTCCTCGATCTCTTGCTCGGTGTAAACAGGGGCACGAGCACGAGTGGATCTCTGAGAGGAGCCAAGCCCCAAGGTCTCTTGCACAACCCCCAAGGTTTGAGGGTCGTGCCTAGCCTTTGTCCTCCTTTGGGTGGCCGGCTCGTCTTGCTTGTACTTCTTCCTCATGATCTGGAGATAAGTAGCAAGGAGTACATAAGAATTCATCCATGGAAAAGGTGTGTGACACTGTGATTTGGAGTTTCAGCCAGAAAATTCGGAGTCTCCGGGAAAATTCCCGGACAGTCCGGAAAATCCGGAGTGTCCGAAAAAAGTTCGGAGTCTCCGGGTCTTCCTGGCGAAACCCTAAATCACAATGCCTCACAAATCCACCACGGGAAACTTGAGATATTGCAGATCCACTACTTTTAGAGCCTAATGAACATTCCCATCCAAGAGATTTCTCAAGATACGTCCTAGAAAAGGAGATCGGGCAAAGGAGCCTTTGAATACCTTAGGGAAGAGAGGGAACCGAGGGGAAACTTCTTCAAATCTTCAAACCAACGGCAGCACCTTGCTTCCCAAACCTTGTAGGCTTGAGTCCCTCACTTCTCTCAAGATTTGGAGAGTGGAACCCTAGGTTCAATGGAGGAACCAAAGGGGAAAGGAGAGGGGTGCGGGAGGAGCACAGGGAGGCGACGGGAGAGGGGTAAAAACGGTCCACGCAGTGAAAGAGGTGAAAAACTAGGGTTTGACTGCGGTGAAAAAGGTTTTTATAGGAGTTAAGGTCCGGAGTATCCGGGCTGAACCCGGACTCTCCGGGAAATCAGAGTATCTGGGGAAAAGCCCGGAGTATCCGGCTCCCCCTGAGACTGAGCAGCAGATTTTCAAGGAATTGATCTTGAGATGGATAGAGATGATTATGAGTGAAACTAATGTGAGCTAGAGAGGTTCCAACACTTGATACTAGCCACAATCATACAATGAGAACAATAGTTCAAGTGTTGTACCTAGAGAAAAATCGAAATATTTTTCAAAGTAAATCCATACCAATTTTCAAAATCCTTTGCTTTAGAAAAGAGCTAGCCTAAGTCAATCAAATATGTGCATGATCTCAAGCCAAGTTACGAGAATCCAAGATATTTAATTCACTTCTCAAAGCACAAAACCTTAGTTCATCAAGAGGCTTTGTGAAGATATCGGCTAGTTGCTTTTCGGTGCTCACATGACTTAAAGTGATATCTCCTTTGGCTTCGTGGTCTCTCAAGAAATGGTGTCTTATGTCTATGTGCTTTGTTCTTGAGTGATTTACGGGGTTGTTCGCTAGCTTGATGGCACTCTCATTGTCACACAAGAGTGGCACCTTGCTAAACGTACAACCAAAGTCCCTCAAAGTGAACATCATCCAAAGTAGTTGAGCACAACAAGCGCCGGCTGCAACATACTCGGCCTCGGTGGTGGATAAGGCAACAGAATTTTGTTTCTTGGAACTCCAAGACACCAAGGACCTTCCAAGGAATTGGCAAGTTCTGGATATACTCTTTCTATCTACCTTGCAACTGGCATAGTCCGAATCGGAGTAGCCAAGTAGATTGAAAGTGGAGCCCTTTGGGTACCATAAACCAAGGTTAGGAGTGTGCACTAAGTACCTAAAGATTCTCTTAACAGCCATGAGATGACATTCCTTAGGATTGGCTTGAAACCTTGCACACATGCACACACTAAGCATAATATCGGGCCTAGATGCACAAAGGTAAAGCAAGGATCCAATCATAGAGCAATATACCTTTTGATCCACGCTTTTTCCATCTTCATTTAGGTCAAGATGTCCATTGGATGGCATTGGAGTCTTGATGGGCTTGGCCTTGTCCATGTCAAACTTCTTGAGCATGTCATGAGTGTACTTTGTTTGACTTATGAACGTGCCTTCCTTGAGTTGCTTGATTTGAAATCCAAGAAAGAACTTCAACTCACCCATCATGGACATCTCGAATCTCTTAGTCATAATCCTACTAAATTCATCTGCCCAAGCTTTGTTAGTAGAACCAAATATGATGTCATCGACATATATTTGGCACACAAATAAATCATTTCCTTCTTTGTGAGTGAAAAGAGTAGGATCGTCTTTGCCTATTTCAAAACCTTTCCTTAAGAGAAATTCCTTAAGGCATTCATACCATGGTCTAGGTGCTTGCTTAAGACCATAGAGCGCCTTATGGAGCTTGTAGACGTGGTTGGGGAATTGAGGGTCTTCAAAGCCCGGTGGTTGCTCAACATAAACTTCTTCGGAGATTGGGCCATTCAAGAATGCACTCTTGACATCCATTTGAAAGAGCTTGAAATCATGATGAGTAGCAAAAGCCAATAAGATGCGGATTGCTTCAAGTCTTGCTACCGGTGTATAGGTTTCTCCAAAGTCCAAGCCTTCAACTTGAGTATAGCCCTTGGCAACCAACCTTGACTTGTTCTTGGTCACCACCCCATCCTCGTCTTGTTTGTTGCGGTACACCCATTTTGTTCCAATCACATTTTGCTTAGGGCGTTCCACTAAGGACTAGACTTCATTCCGAGTGAAGTTGTTCAACTCTTCTTGCATGGCTATTACCCAATCAGCATCTTGTAATGCTTCTTCCACGGAGAGAGGCTCAATCATGGACACGAAGGAGTAGTGTCCACAAAAGTTTGCCAATCTTGATCTTGTGGTAACTCCTCTTCTTATGCTTCCAAGAATGTTGTCAACAGGGTGGTCTCTTTGAACACTTTGACAAACTCTTGGATGTGGTTCAAAAGCTTCTTGTTGAATCAAATCCTCATTTTCTTGAATGTCTTGAGCATTGTCTTTAGAGGGCCCGGATTCTCCGGGGTTGGGTCCGGAGTCTCCGAGATTTCCGGATTCTCCGGACTTTTCTCCGGAGTGTCCGGGTTTTGCAGCGGCAGTGAGATTTGGTGATGCTTCAAGGACTTCAACTTCTTCATCTTCTTCTTGAGGCTTGATTTCACGAATGGCCATCTTCTTGATGTCATTTGTAGAGGTCTTTTCCTTGCCTACACACACTTCATCAACTTGCTCCACTTGAGAGCCATTAGATTCATCAAATGTCACGTCACACGCTATATCAACACTACTGGTGGTCTTGTTGAGAACGCGATAGCTGTGAGCATTTGAGGCGTAACCAAGAAAAATACCATCATCAACTTTAGGTGCAAACTTAGAGTTCTTGGGCTTCTTGTTGCGGATGAAGCACTTACAACCAAAAACTCTAAAGTAAGACACATTAGGCTTCTTACCGGTTAGGAGCTCATAGGCGGTCTTGTGTCGAAGCTTGTGAAGATACAAACGGTTGATAGCATGACAAGCCGTGTTGACCGCTTCCGCCCAAAAACTATCCGAAGTCTTGTACTCATCAAGCATAGTTCTTGCAGCTTCTATGAGAGTCCTATTCTTCCTCTCTACTATCCCATTTTGTTGAGGAGTGTATGGGACGGAGAATTCATGACCAATGCCTTCACCATCAAGATACTCTTCAATGTTGGTGTTCTTGAACTCAGAGCCATTGTCACTTCTTACTCTCTTGATTTTCACATCATACTCATTTTGGGCTCTAGTTGCAAACTTCTTGAATACATCATGAACCTTGCTCTTGTCACGCAAGAAGAAAACCCATGTATACCGAGAGTAATCATCAACAATGACAAATCCATACTTGCTCCCTCCAATACTAACATAGGCCACGGGACCAAATATATCCATGTGAAGCAATTCCAATGGTCTTGTAGTGGTGAGTATATTCTTGGAGGGGTGAGGAGCACCAACTTGCTTTCCGGCTTGACAAGCACTACAAATTCTATCTTTCTCAAAATGAACTTTTGTTAGTCCTAGGATGTGTTCCCCCTTTAAAAGTTTGTTGAGATTATTCATCCCAACATGGGCTAGCCGGTGATGCCAAAGCCAACCCAAGCTAGACTTTGCCATTAAGCATGTATCAAGTTGGGCTTTCTCCGATGTAAAATCCATCAAATAAAGCCTTCTCTTGAGTTCACCCTTAAAAGCAACGGAGTCATCGCCTCTTCTAAAGACGGTCACACCCTCATTGGTGAACAAACAATTGTAGCCCATCTCACAAAGTTGTGACATGGACAACAAATTGTAGTCCAAAGATTCAACCAAATAAACATCAGAAATTGAATGATTGGTTGAGATAGCAATTTTACCTAGACCAACAACCGTTCCACCACCATTGCCTCCAAAGGCAATCTTTTCCGTAGGATGTTCAATCATTTCACAAGACATAAACATCTTCTTCTCTCCGGTCATGTGATTAGTGCATCCACTATCAATCACCCATTTAGATCCACCGGAGGAGTATGCCTACAAAATAAATTAGGCTTGGTTTTTAGGTATCCAATTAGAGTTGGGTCCTTTCACGTTAGTCACAAGAACTTTGGGTACCCACACATTCCTTTTGATCATTGAACCTTGTGTGCGGGATCCCACATACTTGGCCACCACCTTACCCTTGTGGTTCCAAGTCAACACATAATCAGCATAGAAGTTTTCTTGTGAAGCATGTGCCTTGGGCTTCTTGGTTTATTTGGCTTGCATCACTTTGGTCTTGACTTGTGGTTCATGGGATGTGCCATTGGAGCTCTTGAACTTGATGGGGGTGTTGAGCCTAGGTTGTTTACCTTCAACCTTGGCACCCAATTGCTTCATTCCATGCACCACATTTCTTGTTCCCACACCCCTTGTGTGGTTGTTCTTGATGAATGGGATAGGGTCTTTGGAGCCTTGCTCATTCTTACCTAGCCCCTTCCCATTCTCAAAGCCAAACTTCTTCATATAGTTTGAACCAAAGCCCTTAGTATGGTTCTCAAACTCTCCTCTCTTGGGTTCCTTCTTCTTTTCCTCAACAAGAGAGTTTGACAACCGAGCAATCTCTTTCTTCATTGCATTCATCTCGGCAATGTTAGTGGCATAAGCATTTATATCAAGTTTATAGCATCTAGAACAACCATTACTTATAGAAGCATTTGAGTTAGAGGTAGCATCATTAGAGGTTGTTTTAGCACTATTCTTAAGGTTGTCAAGTTGAACTTCAATTGCAATGTGACTAGCTTTCAAGTGTTTTAAGCTCTCTTGAAGTTCAACCTTTTCACTTTCAAGTCTAGTGCAAACATCCTTAGTTAGGAAAGACTTCCTAGTTAATTCATCTATTATAACGACCTCTTTAGCTTGAGAGTTCTTGAGGCTAAGAATTTCTTCCTCTTTTTCTTTGAGCAAGCCCTCTTGCACCTTGAAACCCTTCTTTTCAATTACAAGGGCATTCTCAAGGGCAATGGTTTTCTCTCGCTCAAGTCTAAAGAGCTCTTCTTGCGCCTCAAGAGTCTCATCTCTATTCTTGATTTCATTTAGAAGGTTCATGATTCTTTTGGTTGCTTTCTTGCCAAAACTAGTGATCATTCTTTCAAATTCATCATCACTATCATCATCATCATCAACATCTAGGGGAGAAGGTTTAGTGTCTACCTTAGTGCCCCTAGCCATGAGGCATGTGTGGGTGAAGTCATCTTCATCGTCGGTGAGATCTCCAAAGAGTGATGGCTTGTCAATGGGTTGAGTAATGGATATTGTAGCAAGCCCCACCTCATCATCAGAGTCGGAGCTATCATCATTTGAATCCCATTCTTCTCCCAAATGAGCTTCACCAACTTCTTTCTTCTTGTTCTTGTCATACTTGTTGGTGTCTCTTCTTCTCACTTTGATGTTGGGGCATTCCGCAATGAAATGACCCTCCTTGCCACACGCAAAGCATGGCTTCTTGGATGTTCTCTTGGTCTTGATCTTGTCCTTGTCTTTGTTCTTGTTGAAGAAGCCACCCTTCTTCATCACCTTGGTGAACCTCTTCACAAATAGAGCCATTTGCTCGGGAGTCAAGGTGTCATCACTATCTTCATCACTTTCTTCCTTGACCACGGTCTTGGAAGATGATGAGCTTGCCCTCTTCTCTTTGATGTTCTTCAATTCTACCAATCACATCCGCCGGAGTGAACTTCTTGAAGCCTCTCTTCTCTCTAATAAGTGTAGGGAGTTGAACATCCCTAGCCATATAAGCGGAGAGGATCTTATCAACCACTTCCTTTCTTCCCCATCTTGTGCTTCAAAGAGACTTGATCTTGTTGATGATCTTATTCAAGCGGTTGTACATGTCTTGTGGAGACTCGTCTTCTTTGATGACGAAGCGATTAAGCTCACTTTCAAGAGCCTGAATTCTTCCTTCTCTAACTTGCCTTGTTCCTTCATGGTTGATAAAGAGAGTGTCCCGCACATCTTTGGCGGACTTCAAACCATCAACCTTGTCATACTCTTCGGCAGTGAGAGAGCTCTTAATGATGCGAATGGCTTGATAGTTGCGTTGAATTTCATTCGCTTGAGCTTGTGTCAAAGTAGCATCTCCACTAGGAAAAGTGATTCCCCTGTTCACAACACTCCAAAGTGCGGGGTTTACCGCCATTATAAACTCCTCCATCGAGTTCTTCCACTTGGAATAGCCGGTTCCATCAAATTGGGGTATCTTTCCAATGTGGTGGGAACTCAATGGTTTATCAAAGATTAAATTGGAGTAATTGTAAGGGATTTTAGAAAACTCCCTTCCCGAAGGCCGATGAGTGGAGCGGTTTGACCTTGCATCATCAAAGTCTTCATCACTTGATGAAGATGATCCATCATCTTCATTTCTTGGATGATGACTTGTACTTGCTCCACCGGCACCTCCCGCTGCACCCGTAGGACCCTCGGGTGTGTTCACGGGGGGTTGGTTACCACTGTGGTTAGTCAAGTCACCATCGGGCGGTGTTGCTTGATTAGTTGGGGTCGACATCTCTTTTCTCCAAGCGGTTAAGTTTCAAACGGAGCAACCGGCTCTGATACCAATTTAAAGGATCTAGAGGTCGACTACAGGGGGGTGAATAGTCGCTCCTGAAAAATCACAACTTAAAACAACTTATCAGACCAAGGTCCGGAGTCTCCGGATATTTTTCCGGATACTCCGGCAAATCCAGAGTATCCAGGAAAATGTCCGGATTGTCCGGCCTTTGAGGTGGCGACTAAATCAACTGCAATCAAACTTGGCCAAACTCAAATCTGTGAAAATAGGTTATGCAATACAGAGATATAAGCTTGTTCCACCACTTAGAAACAGTAGGAACCTTACCACGGAGTAGATCAGCCACAAACCCTAGAAATGTACTCAAGAGGATTTCAAGTATACAACAAGAGCAATGAAGCGCTTAGATGCCATCTTAGAATTTTAGTACCTGCTCATATACTCAACATATCATTAGTAGCTTAATGGTCCATCATTAAATCACCAAAACCCACTTAGGGGGCCAAGATACTCTTCAACCTCATCCACACTCAGCCAATTGTGCCCCTGTGTTGGTCTGAGCAGGCGATTACATTCTCCAGGGAGGATCACTGGGTCCACATCCCAGATCCCGGGTCCTATCCGCTCGTCGTCGAGCCCACGGTGGACGGGGCCCTGCTCTCCCAGACCCTAGTCGACGGAGGCAGCGGGCTCAACATCATCTTTATTGAGACCCTCAAGAAGATGGGCTTCGACTTCGACAAGATGACGGAGTGCGACGAGCCCTTCTACGGCATCGTCCCCGGGAAGGCGGCCTACCCCCTGGGTCGGGTTTCCCTCCCCGTAACTTTTGGTACGGAGACGAACTTCTGCACGGAATACCTCAACTTCGAGGTCGCCAACTTCAAGTCCTCCTACCACGCGATCCTAGGTCGCCCGATGCTGGCCAGATTCATGGCCATCCCGCACTACACCTATCTAGTGTTGAAGATGCCGGCTCCACATGGGGTCCTCTCTGTCAAGGGGGACCTCATCGTCTCCTTCAGGTGCAACACAGAGGCCCTCGACCTCGCCGCGATCTCCGCTGCTGCTGACGCCTCCGCGGTCTTGGTCGCCGAGGCCAAACAAGTCGACCTTGTCGACGAATCTGTCCTAGAGCAGAAGCGCACCAAGACCGCGCTAGACACGTCTCCCTCGACGAAGAAGGTCTGCCTCGGCCTTGCCGACCCAGAGAAGACGGTGGTGATCGGCGATGGGCTCGACCCCAAATAGGAACTCGCGCTCACCAGCTTCCTCCGGGATAACGCCGACATATTCGCATGGAGTCCATCGGATATGCCAGGTGTCCCTAGGGAGCTGGCTGAGAACGCCTTGGATGTAAGCAAGACGGCCAAGCCTGTCAAGCAGAAGCTTCGCCGCTTTGCGAAAGATCGCAAGGACGTCATTAGGGTAGAGCTAAAAAGCTCCTAGCTACCGGATTTATCCGAGAGTGTAAAAACCCGGTTTGGCTCGCCAACCCGGTTCTTGTACCAAAGAAAACCGGTCAATGGAGAATGTGTATCGACTACACCGATCTCAACAGGCACTGCCCTAAAGACCCCTTCCCTCTTCCGCGCATCGACCAGGTCGTGGACTCCACTGTCGGAAGCGTCCTCCTCTGCTTTCTCGACTGCTACTCAGGGTATCACCAGATAGCCCTGAAGGTCTCTGACCAAGACAAGACGGTGTTCATAACGCCCCACGGCATCTACTGCTACACGGCCATGACCTTCGGCCTCAAGAACGCTGGTGTGACCTACCAGAAGGCCATCCAGAAGTGTCTGGCCTGCCAGATCAACAAGAACGTAGAAGCCTACGTCGACGAAGTGGTCGTCAAGACCACCCACGAGGATAAGCTCATAGATGACCTCACGGAGACCTTCGCCAACCTCCGCGTCTACCGCTGGAAACTTAATCCAGAGAAGTGTGTCTTCGGTGTCCCATCTGGCAAGCTCCTGGGCTTCATGGTCAGCAACCGGGGCATCGAGGCCATTCCCACCAAGGTGGATGCCATCCTCAGGATGAAGCGACCTACAGGCAAGAAAGACGTCATGAAGCTCACCGGCATGATGGCGGCCTTAGGCCGATTCATTAGCAAACATGGAGAAAAGGGTCTGCCCTTCTTCAAATTGCTAAAAAAGGTGGACACGTTCGTCTGGACCGAGGAGGCGGACCAAGCCCTTGAGCAACTCAAGACCTTCCTCACGACACCCCCGGTGATGGTGCCCCCGACGCCTAAGGAGCCCTTACTGCTCTACATCTCGGCGACCACCCTGGTGGTCAGCGCCATCCTGGTGGCTGAGCGGCCTGAAGAGGGGCGACCTTACCCTATCCAGCGACCAATCTACTACGTCAGCGAAGTCCTATCTGACAGCAAGACCAGGTACAGCCAGCCCCAGAAGATGCTCTATGCTCTAGTCATGACCTCCCACAAGCTCCGGCATTACTTCCAGTCGCACAAGATCAAGGTCGTCTCGGCCTACCCCCTTGGCGAGATCCTGCGGAGCCGTGACACCACTGGGCGCATCGTCAAGTGATCCATCAAGATGGGTGAGTTCGACCTAGATTTCTACCCTAGGCAGGCCATCAAGTCCCAGGTCATCGCAGACTTCGTCTCGGAGTGGACAGAGATCCAGCAACCTCCCCCGTTGGAGCGACCTGAGCACTGGAAAATGTACTTCGATGGTTCCCTGAACCTCGAAGGAGCCGGCACAGGCATCCTGTTCATCTCCGCCCAGGGCGACTACCTAAAGTACGTCCTGCAGATCCACTACAAGGCGTCCAACAATGGCGCCGAGTACGAGGCCCTCATCCACGGGCTACGCATAGCTGTCTCCCTCGGGATCAAGCACCTCATGGCCTACGGCGATTCGAAGGTCGTCATCGACCAAGTTAGCAAAGACTCCGAAGCCAGAAAGGACACGATGGTGCCTACTGCGCCGAGGTGCACAAGCTCGAGCGTAACTTAGAAGGGCTCGAGTTCCACCACGTCTGCCGCAACAACAATGTCGTGGCTGATGTCCTCTCCAAGCTCGGCTCAAAGCGAGCACTGGTTCTAGCCGGTGTGTTCGTTCAGGACCTGCGCAAGCTGTCCATCAAGCTCATCCCCGACCAGAGTCGGCTGATGATGACGTGACCTCGCCTGAAGGTCGCGAGATCCTCATGATCGACGCAGAAGAAGATTGGCGCCTTGACTTAATCGCCTTCCTCCTCGAACATCGAGTGCCCGAGGATAAGGCGAAGTGCAAAAAGATCACGAGGCGTAGCGCCAACTACGTCATCGTCGGCAAGGAACTCTACCGGAGGTCCGCCTCCACTGGAGTACTCATGGAGTGCATCCTACGATCTGAGGGCCTCAGGCTCTTGGAGTGCAACCACGCCGCTTCATCCAACCTCGTGGGCAAGGCCTTCAGATCTGGCTTCTACTGGCCCACAGCCATGGCCGATGCCCAGGAACTTGTACGACGATGCAAGGGGTGTCAGTTCTTCGCTAAGCAGCAACACGTCCCGGCTCAGGCCCTGAGGACTATCCCTCCATCGTGGCCCTTCATAGTTTGGGGTCTCGACTCTGTGGGACCGTTCAAGACCACCCCTGGCGGCTACAAGCACATCATCGTGACGGTGGATAAGTTCACCAAGTGGATCGAGGTCCACCCTGTATCCAGCGTCACATCGAAAGAGGCGGCCAAATTCATCGAGGAGATCACCCACCGCTTTGGGATGCCAAACACGATCGTCACCGACCTTGGCACGGCCTTCACAGGAGCCGAATTCTGGGACTTCTGTCAAGACAGCATGATCAACGTATACTACTCCACGGTGGCGCACCCACGGTGCAACGACCAGGTTGAGCGTGCCAACGGCATGGTCTTATAGGCCATCAAAGATCGCATCTTCGACGGCTCAACGCCTTACACAACCAGGTCGCTCTCAGAGCTTCCTCACGTCCTTTGGGGTCTCAGGACCCAAGTCAGCTCGGCTACAGGGTACTCACCCTTCTTTCTGGTCTACGGGTCAGAGGCCATCCTCCCCACCGACGTGGCCTTCGGTGCTCCTCGCATCCAGAACTTCAACGAAGGAGAAGTAGAGCAGACACGCAGGCTCAACCTCGATAGCGTCGAGGAACATCATGTGGCTGCGCTCATGCACCACACCCGCCACGAGTAGCAACTACATCGCTACCACGACCGCAACGTGCGGGAACGTTCCTTTAACGTCGGCGACCTAGTTTTGCGGCGGATCTAGAACACCAAGGACATGCACAAGCTCTCCGCGCCTTGGGAAGGCCCCTTCATAGTTAAGGAGGTCATTGGACCGGTGACCTATCGCCTCCAATGGGCCGATGGCCAAGGTGTCCCAAACCCCTGGAACATCGAGCACTTACGTCGCTTCTATCCTTAGGAGCTTTGTACCATTAAACAGCTATGTACTCTATCCTTTGTACTTCGATATATATATAAGAGTTTACCTTTTTCACCTGCTTTTATGAGTTTTTTTATCTATTCACCCCTCCCCTTCGACACGCTCGGGGGCTTGGCTTTAAGCTCGGCCCTTCACGCTCGGGGGCTTGGCTCTAAGCTCGGCTCTTCACGCTCGGGGGCTTGGCTTTAAACTCGGCCCTTCACGCTCGGGGGCTTGGCTTCGCCAACCTAAGGGTCGCTCGACCTGGGGTTTGTACTTTCTTTACCAGTGTTCCCTTACCACAACTTTTTGTGCTCCTTATAAGTATTCCTAGGTCGTGGGGTTGCTTGACCTTGGGTCCCTGACCCCCCTCCGCGCACCGGCTGCACGTAAGCCTCCATGTCGAGCTGTGTAAGTCGGTAAGCCGTTCCTCCACTGAGTTAGGTTAGCGGGGGAAAAGGGTTTTTGCAACTCCGTCACCTTTGCGTTTTTATAAGAAGTATACGAGTCAAATAAGGGATCACATCAACTTAATTAAACACGCCTTTTTCATTCATGCAAGGTTTATCTTACAACAAAAGGGTCCACGACCCATTGGCACTAACTGTCTGTTGCATCCTAAGTTACATTCCTAGGTCTATCTTCTTCATGATTTCCTCCGCAGCGGCTTGGATATCTTCGCTACCCACCAGCTGTGACAAGGCGAGCTCCTCCTTGACCTTTTCAAGGTCGAACGATGGCACGTGGTGCTTCACCGTGGCCAGCGCGGCAGCAGCGGCGAGCTTCCCGCCGTCTATCAGCAAGGTCTTTATGCGACCTTCCGCATCCTCCAACCGCGCGACAAGCTCCTGTGGGCCGCCCTCGACATTCGGGGCGTACATGTCCACAAGGTACTCGGCGGCCTCCTTGAGGTCGTCCATCTCCTTCTCAAGATCTGCAGTCATCTCTTGATGATCAATAAGGGTTTGCATCGCCCGGCCAAGGTCGATCTCTAGATCCCTGCGCGTGCCAAGTTCATATGCAGCTTTACGAGCAAAGTAAGACTCACTGGCGACGACCTCCTTGTGCTTCTCCTTGAGGATCTTCACCTGCTCTTTGGACTCCTTGAGGTCCTTCTTCAAGGCAACCTCTCTCTTCTTGGCATCTGCAACAGTCAAGATCAGGATGGGCCAACCACAGCATAAAAACTTAAAGACCAAGCATGTCCCATGATGTACCTGCAGCGGCGACCTTCAGCTCGTCCTCCGCTTCCTTCGCTTTCAGCTTGGCAGCCTCAAGCTCCTGCTTCAAGGCCTCGATTGCCTTGTCCTTCGAGGACGCTTCGTTCTCGAGGTGCTGGACTTCCTTCGCGGCCTCAACTTTGGCCTGGAGCATGGCCTCCTGTGTCATGGCCAGCTCTGCGTGAAGCTTGGCGCCCTCCGTAAGTAGGGCCGCCCTACCCTGCGACTGCTCGGCAACAGTCTGCACGAACACATTATGAAAAGACCGTCAAATCACTGCACTTGAGCGAATTAAAAACTTAGCCCCAAGGGCAATGTTGGCTCACCATGAGCATCTTGCCAATCGTCTTCGCCGCCTCCGTGATGGTCGCCTGCGCCTTCTTGAAGTCGGCAAGGTCTTGGCATCGGCGATGACATCATCCTCCCACAGGGTGCCGGTGTAGAGACACCGCTGCTGTTCGTCCTCCTCGCCTCCTCCTCCGGTACCCGCCAATTGCGTCTCCGGCAGGCTCGACTCGGGTCGGTCCTGCTGTTGCAGACCTTCCTCCTGCTGAGCGCTGTCCGCAGCGACCTTGGCCGCCTCCGACGTTGCTCCCTTCACGGTCTCCGGGGCCCCACTGGTGACGTCCTCGCCTGAGGTCGCCGGCGACTGCCCTACCGGCACCTTCTCAATCTTCCGTCCAAAGGCCTCTTGGCCTGAGGCGTTCTTGCTGCTCCCCGATGCAGCAGAGTCCCCCTACCCAAGGTGCGCAAGTTCGTCAGCACCGACGTACTCAACCAGCAACAACGATGAAGAACAGCATAAAATCAAGCTCAGTAACATACCCGCCGCTGGTCTTCAACTTAAACGACATCGGCCTCGGCGGCACCCACTTTGGCTTCTTCTACGACCCTTGGTCGCTCACACCTCCCGCACTTGGCTTCGGCTGTTGCTCACTTACAGCACCGAGCGCGGTGGCATCTCCTCCACGGCCGCTACGTCGCCCAATCCCATGGCGACGTCGTTCGACCGCGCATCGTCCTGCTCCTCGAAGACGACCTCGACGGTGCTAGCCATTGCCGTCTCCGATGAGGCAGTGGTGTCCTTCCTCTTCCTCTTCCTTTTCTCCGCCTCAATGGTGGCGGAGATAATCTTGACGCCCTTGTGCGCCGGGATCTTGCCAGCAACAGACCGCGTCCGTCGAGTCATTGGCGCGGAGCTCGCCACGGGCGGATCCTCCTCATCACTACCCCCCACCGATGAGTCGGAGAGGTAGTTCTCCACTAACTCTGGCGGCGGAGCTTGCACGTCCTCTGCCACCCGGACCTTGAAGCTATGCTCACCCTCATCTGCGAGGGGAGCCGGGCTCCAGAACAAGCCCTCACGACCCTGCAACAGACGACCTTCGTCTCAGAACCAGGGAAAGGCAAACTCAACTAAAGCAAAGGAATCAAGGTCGATCAGTGACTTACCACTTCGACAGGCCGCTTGAGAGAGAACGCCTTGGGGCACGTTCGGTTTCGGATCACCCCATTGAAGAGTTCCCTCACCCGCGCCACCATCTCCTGCTTGGAGACCTTGCACTGCTGTACGCGGGTCGGGTCGGTTTGGCCCCAGTACTCATAGGCTGGATGCACCTGATCTTGGATCGGTTACAGCAGCCTACGGCTGAAGCTGATGGCCACCGTGCCGCCCGTCAGCCCTTCCTCCTTGCGCGCCTTGAGGTCGTCCAGCAGCGGCTTGATGGTGTCCATCTCCCGCGATGTCAACTGGTTGGTCCACTCCGGCACCGGGACCGGTGCGAGCCCCGACCTGGTGGCCAGCACCAGCTTCGGGTTGTCGATGTAGAACCACCCTTGCCTCCAGCCCTGGGTGTTGTCCGGTAGCTCCATGTCGATGTACACCGTCTTCATGTGACGGCATAGCATGAAGCCGACGGCCCCGACGATGCCATTTTTCCTCGTCTTCTTCACCTCGAAGAAGTACCGCCACAGGTCGAAGTGTGGCGGTATCCCCAAGTATGCCTCGCACAGGTGGATGAACGAGGAAACTGTGGTGATGGCGTTGGGAACGAGGTGTACCAGGTCGATGCGGTAGAAGTGGAGCAGCCCGCGGAAGAAGTCGCCCGTCGGAACTCCAAATCCATGCTTGACGTGCATGATGAAGGCGACAGTCTCCCCGGTCCCCTCAGAGGGGAAGGCTTCGCCGGTGGCTGGCCTCCAGCCCACCTGCTCCTTGGGCTTCAGCAGCCCGCGCTCCACCAGACTCTTCAGCTGCGCCTCCGTCACCGTCGAGGGCTCCCAAAACTTCTCCGGTGGCGGCGCAAGCTCTGGGACCATTTCCTCTTCGTCGAAGCCCGTGGATCTAGCTCTAAAAACCACCAGGGATTTTTGGCGCATATGGCGACGCTGGGCGTAGTGGATCTAAGCACGGCCGCGCCGGCGAATCTGTGCGCTAAAGCTCCTGGCGGCAGATCGGAAACCCTAGCTGCAGCGGGGAATGGAAGTGAGTGGGGTCCCCGACCCTCCACTCGTCCTTTTATAACCGGGCCACATCAGTGTGGCGGGCCGCGGCGCCCCAAACGTCCCTTCGGATTCGGCATCATTCCCGGCGACCCAACGGATACATCGCCCAACGGCTCTTTCGGCCTAACGGCCACAGGCAGTAACGGCTCACGCGGTGTGGGAATCCATGCCTGTTAGCCTCCGGGCCAACAGCCCGATGTCCATGGACTCGTTATGCCCCACTTCAAGCCCTTTTCCTATCATCTACTTCAAGGTCTTTTGGCCTCACACGTCCTCCGGGTCTATATCAACACCTTCACAAGGTCGACAGGTGCTACCACTTGGTAGGTCGCCTCAGTACTCACTACCGGGTTCACACCCCCTGGCTCCTAGGTCCTGCTACCTACTGGATCGCCTCAGCTTTCGTGGCTGGTTTATACCAACGGCCCTGTGCTTAAAGGCTCCACTGCTCGTTGGTGACCTCCGGGTCAAGTAGCACCTCCCTGAGGTTGCTAAGGTCCTGCTACTTATTACATTGCCTTAATGGCTATACCAACGGCTCCGTGCTTAATGGCTCTACTGCCCATTGGCGACCTCTTGGTCAAGTAGCGCCTCCCTGAGGTTGCTAAGGCCCTGTTGCCTTCTGGGTCGTATAGACCTAGAGTTTCCAGGCTGACTACCTGCGTTGTGTCACTGCACAACAGCCGTGTCGACACAGGTCGGCACAGGCTCCTTGTCTCTACGAAAGGCCTCCCGTAGGTCGGCGTGCTATTACAGCCCTGCCGGTACCTTGGTATCCATACCATTGCAGCCTGGGCACCCTCACAACCATCAAAATCATGATATTCTTCATGTAAAACTATAATTACAGCTTCATAAGCTACAAGGAGTTTGGCCCTCGGCCAAATTACAAGATACAAAGATCTTAAAGGTCCTGAATCACCTTCCAAAGTGCTTACGACTCAATCTACACTAATAAGGCTTGTCACAAGCTTTCTTCTGGCTTCAGGACCTACTCGACAACCTCTACAGCTACTGTGGAGGCAGCTGCCACACAGCCACCTCTACTCGTGCACCAACCGGTCTCCTGCGGTGCTCAGCATTAAGTTTGAGCTTCCCCGCAAGATTGCAGAAGGTCCGAGCTTTAAGACCAACCTCGCCAGGTGGAGTGCAGTACTCACCAGCATCACATTAGGCCTACAAGTGTCAGGGCTGACGATGCAACTGCTGCTTCATACTCCTCCTGGGTTCCTCAGCGGGGCTGGGAGAAGAGGCCAATCGAGTTCTTCAAGCCTCGCAAGCATTCTTCTAGCTCCAAGTATGAACTACACCAACCTCACACTCCGGAGGGTGGACACAAGCCCCTGGCATGGCTATATTACTACATTGGGTCATCTTGACTCACCTTCGAAGATTGGTACAGTTTGCTTCAAGCCTTGGGTGCCTATTTATAATCCAGCACCTGCCATTGGGTGTTAATCCGCAAGCCAGCTTGCGTGGCGTCCTTATCTACAAGATCACTATACCCTCATGGAGCACGAGGTCACTGATCGCCCGTGGGAGGCATAGGCGCGCTTGTCCCCTACCTGACCACATCCTGGAGCAGCTTTTGTCTTTTGCGGGTGATTGCGACCTGTGCTTCGCTTGGGAGCCGGCCCGTGACCGTACAGTGCACGCGTGACTCTGGTTGCACCAGACCTGTTGCCTGCGGCCCTCTGCAAAGATTCTGGAGCCCTTGTCCTCTAGTGTTGACACTACAAGAGTATCTATTTCCTAAGCAGAAGGTCGTAGGTTCGGATTTTTCTTCTTCTTCTTCTTTGGAGCATCAAACCGGCCATCTTGGTCGCTTTACTACTCGGGGGCTACTACACTAGTGCGTCTTCGACGCCCTATTTTCTTCGGGTCGCCTCGACCTAATGGAAGCCTGCTCCCATCACATCTCGGCTCGACCTACCCCTGGTAGGCTTGTTGACCTTCCTGAAGGTCGTGGCTGCTATTACAACATTCTTGACTCCAGTCAGGTCGGCGGTTCTGCAAGATCTACGCTTCGTCTTCACTTCGACCTCATAGTCCTTCAACCCAGAAGCTCGACGCTCAATTTTGTGCGCGCATCGGAGGGGTTTCTTTTCTTTTTTGATCCCCGTGCACCCTTCACGACCTCGACGGTGCTGCGCCTCGCTACTCTTCAACACAACCTCGCCTCGGCCGCTACGTCTACACGTCGATCGGGGCTTGAGAGACATGGGTACCCATGGGTCCCCACCGACCAGGGTCCCAGGGGCCCCTGACAAGTGGACCCGACCTGCTAGAAGACCCGCCGACCTTACAAGTGGGCCCAGCGACCTGATCAGGATCCCGGAAGACCCGCGAAGCCTTGGCGTGCAGGTTAAGACACGGCGACCTGACACGCCGCCGCCTGTAGACTCCGCGTATCGTGTGATGTTCCTTGTAATCTGGGAGATAAGCTTCCCACAGTTGTAACCGACCCCGACACGGGTCAATCGACCTGCGCATGCAAACCCTAGCCCGTCCTCCCCATATAAGGCGGCCTAGGGCTCCATGCACAGGGTAGATCATCATCCTCTCGCATAATCCACCACAACTGGACGTAGGGTTTTACTCTCCAGAGGCCTGAACCAGTATAAACCCTTGTCTCCGTGTTCCTCGCCGCCATACTCGCCTAGTTCCGTGTGCATCCCGTGCATAACCACCTACGCTCTTAGGGGATCCATTAACCTGCAAACCTCTAGGGTAACCCCCTAGCGGATCTGTCCAGGACTCACCCCCTGACAGTCGGCGAGTCTTCTGGAAGGTCGGGTCCACTTGTCAGGGGCCCCTGGGACCCTGGCCGGTGGGGACCCATGGGTACCCATGTCTCTCAGGGACACCCTCCATTCAAAAGGGGTGTGTCTTAGGTTGGACGCTGTCCATGCAGCGCTAAACGCATGGGTGCCATTTCTATAGTGAACGGTAATGTTTGTGGACGCTTCCATGACGTGCTGGCACGGAAGGTTCTTTCTTTTGCAGGTACACTAACCACGTTCCGGTAGATCGAACGGTTAGTATCCGACTAGCTATTATAGGGAGAGACGTATGTTGTGCCTTGCCACCGGCACTAACCACGATTCCTGGGCATGGATTTGCCTTGTGAGGTGGTTTAGGACGCTTTTGCATCATGCAAAAAGTGGTTAAGAAATAATTAAATCACTTCATAGTCTATCCTAAAACACCTCACCAAAACACTTTCACATCGTCCCGATCTTAATAGCTGTCCCTGTTTCTCAGTTTTGGATGCTCTGTTGGTCTGAATTTTTTGACCCCTTTTTAACAGAGTTTTCTGGAGAAAAGTTAGATACAAAAGTTGTGCCAAATCTTGTCTAGTTCCTGCTGTAAAAATTTCAAAATTTTTGAGCAAGGGAATCTGTAGTATGCTCAGTTTAGTTCCTGTCTACTTGCTATTTTTCCTGGGAGATAGAGAACTAAACCTTGCTCTAATAGGGTATCTTCCTTTTGTTTTTAGCCCAACTTTTGAATACCAATTTTGGGTCAAATAACATCACTGAGTAGCTGGAAAAATTTGAGAATTTTTGGCCTACCAGAACATGAGTTATATGCATTTTTGTACTCTGGACAGAATCTGTTATCTTTTAACTCACACTAATCGGTGGGAGTTTTCTTGATACAGATGGCTGGACCGCTGTTCTGGGAGGTACGTCCTGACGGGATGGTCCGCACCGACGGGCTACACCTTGGGGGGTTTGCCCGCATCTTGTGGGACACTCTTCGCTCGTCAGGGTACACCACTCCTCCAACGTACGAGGCGTTGGAGAGCACGCAGCTTAGAGTTCCTCGCTGCTATGTTCGGGTGACCGTGCCACTTCACCCTACTCACCCGGAGTGGCAGGACCTGAGCATGGACATGTCAGGCGTCCGCATGATGGAGACACTTGAGGATGCTGCTTTGAGAGTGCTGAACACTTTTGGTGACCAGCACCCTCTCGAGGTTTCTTCGACTCCGGTGGGACTACTTCCAACTGTGGACCCCGCGGATCCCGCGTGGAGGAGCCGCATGGGGAACATGGCATCACTTCTGACTGAGAGGACCCCACTGGATGTACCGCATGAGATGTCATGGTGCATAAACGCATTGTACCATCTTCAGGCTCTCCGCAGTGTGGCTACTACATTCGTGTCCACCGTTGCTCTCGACACTGCTGGAGTGTTGGGAGTACGGAATCACCACCTGCGCTCCATCTCCCTTGGCTACATGGGACTGGAGCAAGATCTTGCTAAGGCACGACTGAGGATCGTTGGACTGCAGGCTAGAGAGGCTCACTGGGTGACCTGTATGGCTCAGTGGGCACACCAGCTCGTTGACCGCCTTCAGACTGTTACAAGACTCCAGGAGCAGCGAGAGCAGATGCAGGTTGAGATGGATCAGATGAGGAATGAGCGCTTACATCACATACAAGCACTAGCACAGATGGAAGAGCAGCTAGAGTTGATGGACGAGGATCTGGGTGCTGCCCATGGCATGATCGCTATGTTACAGCAGCCGCCACCACCACCAGTTCTAGAAGCTATGGAGGATAATCCGGATGACACTCAGTCCATGATAGACAGTGAGAAAGAAGAACCACAGGCAGAGCCGATGGAGATTGCTTCATCTGCTTCTAGCGCTTCCTCGGTAGGCAACCTAGATGACTTCTAGATGATAGTAGTTAGTGCAGCATGTGTACTCCTGCGATGGCCTAAGTTTGGTCCGTGAATGGGATAGGCTAGCGTAGATGGAGTATTCTTGTGTGTGGCTAGGAGCTGCATGTTAACCACTAGTATGATGAATGAGAACTTAGTATGTGTTGTAATCATGTGTTGTAAGACTTTCTACAGCAGTTCTAGTAATCTATAATTTGAACCTCCTTATGATCAAATATGAGCTGTGCAATGAAAAGAAAAGTTGTTGAAAATTTTATTTTGTGCATGCTCACAAATTTTCACCCTTATTGCTCTTTTGTGCTGAGAGTTATGAATATTTTTGTAACCCTCGGCTGGCTGAAAAATAGCCAGGACCAAGAGTCGGTAGGTGAATTTTTCAAGCATGATAACATCAAAATTCGTGCATCAGTTGAATACAAAAGTCGTAGTGCACGAAATGATGCTCCTTCTGACCAGGTTTGAGCACCATCCGTTAATGGAGCCGGGAGATATGAATTTTTCATCTTAGTGTTGTGGTTGACCTGTCTGAAAAATTCTGTAATGAGTGGATTTGTTTCACATGTTCTACTTGTGCATAATTCTATCTGCAACTTGTGAATGTGTGACTAATCTCTATTCCCACAATTTTTCAGATGGTGGGTCCCACTCGCAATACTCCCCATGGGTTCGGTGATGCCAGTGGCAGCAACCCACCGCCACCACCACCTCCCATGACACCCATGGAGACCTTCTTGTTGGCTCAAGCTGATATGATGCACCAGATCTTGCACAATCAGCAGCAGCAGCAACAACGCGGCAATCTGCGTGATGAGCCACAAGTGGCCAAGAATGAACACTTCACGGCTTTGAAGCCCCCAATCTTCACCAAAGTAGAAGAACCTTTGGAGGCTGATGCTTGGATTCGTTCCATTGAGGCTAGGTTCGATGCTCTCACTCTGCCATGCTCAGAGGAGCGCAAAGCCTGCTTTGCAGCCTTACAACTTCGTGGTCCTGCTCTGATCTGGTGGGAACACTTTAAGATGACACAACCGGCTGGACATGCCATTACTTGGGATGAGTTCAAAACTGCATTCAAGACTCATCATATTCCTCAGGGAATGGTGGATCGGAAGATCAGTGAATTATTGTCATTAAGGCAAGGTTCTAACTCTGTGTATCAGTAGGCCCAGAAATTCAACAACCTTTGTCAGTATGGGGGATACCATGTGGATAATGATGCGAAGAAGATGGATCGTTTCCGATGTGGTCTTGATCCTGAGCTTTATGAAAGGCTGAACCCCATCAAGACCGACACCTACCATGAGATAGTGAATTTGGCTATTTCTCAAGAAGATGTTATGAAGTGGATGCAGAATGCAAAGAAGAGGAAGGCTGCGTTCAACTCTAACAACGCGCCTAATCGGAAGTTTCGCCTTGTGAAGAAGGTTTCACGGGATTCTCAAAGGAACCAGTAGTCTGGGCGTTGGGTAGCTAAGCTGTCTCAGAATCAACAGTGAGGAGACTATCGTTCTTCTGCTTCCCAGCAGCAGAATTACAAGCCCAATGCTCCACAGCCTAACCGGAATGCTAGGGATGGCAAATGCTACAACTGTGGTGAGACGGGACACTATGTTAATGAGTGCCCCCGTCCCAAGCAGCAGAACCAGTGCAACCAGCAGAACCAAGGACGTGGACCTAACCAGAACAACAAGGACAAGGGAAAGAAGTAGACAGTGCAAGTCAAGCAGGGTCGTCTCAACTTCACGACAATGGTGGGAATTCCAGAGGGAGCGCCAGTAATGACGGGTACATTCTCTATCCGAGGCCAACCTATTAAGATTTTGTTTGATTCTGGCGCCACCCACAGTTTTGTGAATGGAAAAATACTAGACAAGTTGGGGTTGATCACCCACCACACTAATGGGGCCTATTTGATCGCAACCCCGGAAGGAAAAATTTCTTCCAACAAAATCACCCAAAGGGTACCTCTTGAAATAGGTAGCAAGACAATTAAAACCAACCTTATCATTCTAGGGTTGGAAGGCATAGATGTTATTTTGGGAATGAACTGGATGACTCATCAAAAGGTTGTCCTGGATATCTCTGAGCGAATGATAGAAATCAATTCACCAGATGTCGGAGCCTCAACACTCTACCTTCCCTCTAGAGAGTCTGTGAATCCTTGTGCTTTTGTGGTCATAACGTCACAATTAGAAGATATCCCAGTGGTTTGTGAATATCCGGATGTCTTTCCCGATGATCTGCCGGGTATGCCACCGGACCGAGATATTGAGTTCGTTACCGAACTTCAACCTGGTACCGCACCTATATCAAAAAGAGCCTACCGCATGCCACCCAAGGAACTGGCTGAGTTGAAGACCCAGCTTCAGGAATTGTTGCATAAGGGTTTCATTCGCTCGAGTTCATCTCCTTGGGGATGTCCTGCTCTATTCGTTAAGAAGAAAGACGGTAGTTTGAGACTGTGTGTGGACTACCGGCCTCTCAATGCGGTGACTATCAAAAATAAATACCCCCTTCCTCGCATTGATGTGTTGTTTGATCAACTATCAGGAGCAAAGGTCTTTTCCAAGATTGATCTTAGATCAGGATATCATCGGATAAAGATTCGGCCTTGTGATATTCCTAAAATTGCCTTTTCCACACGATATGGGCTATATGAATTTTTAGTCATGTCCTTCGGGCTGACTAATGCACCTGCCTACTTCATGTACCTCATGAATTCAGTATTCATGAACGAACTGGATAAGTTCGTGGTGGTCTTCATCGACGACATCTTAATTTATTCCAAAGATGAAGAAGAACATACTGAACATCTCTGTATTGTTCTGCAACATTTGAGAGATCACAAGCTTTATGGTAAATCCTCCAAATGTGAATTCTGGCTGGACAGTGTGAAATTCTTGGGCCACACTATTTCTAGTGATGGTATTTCAGTGGATCCAAGTAAAGTGCAAGAAGTGATGGATTGGAAACCACCCAAGTCCGTTCATCAAATTCGAAGCTTTCTTGGATTAGCTGGTTATTATCGTCACTTCGTTCCGGATTTTTCCAGAATTGCCAAACCTATGACTGAACTTCTGAAGAAGGGAGTCAAGTTTGTGTGGGATAATAATTGTGAAAAAGCTTTCCACACCCTAAAGCAACATTTGACTTCAGCACCTGTTTTGGCTCAACTAAACAACTCTAAGCCATATGAGGTTTATTGTGATGCCTCGGGTACTGGTCTTGGTTGTGTACTCATGCAAGAAATTAGGGTCATTGCTTATGCTTCTCGAGCACTTCGACCCCATGAAATGAATTACCCCACTCATGATCTTGAATTAGCAGCGGTTGTACATGCTCTCAAAATTTGGAGGCATTACTTGATGGGAACCCGTTGCAATATATTCACTGACCACAAAAGCCTCAAGTATATCTTCACGCAAGCCGATTTGAATATGCGCCAGAGAAGGTGGTTAGAACTTATTAAAGATTATGACTTGGAAGTACATTACCACCCTGGTAAGGCAAATGTCGTTGCCGATGCTCTTAGCCGAAAAGCCCATTGCAATTGCTTATCTGTGGACACCTATAGTGACACACAGTGCCACGAGATGAACAAACTCAATTTGGAAATTGTTAGTCAAGGTGAGTTAAATGCTATTGGCATGGAGACAACCTTGTATAACAAAGTTTTGAATGCTCAGTCCAATGATGAGGATGTTAAGAAGATAAGGCAAAAGTTGTCAGAAGGTGATCCTAAATACAAGTGTTTTCACCAAGACTCGAAGGGTACAGTTTGGTTTGGGCAACGTCTTGTTGTCCCAAATGATACTAGTCTCAGGAAGGAAATTTTGGATGAAGCTCATCTATCCAAATTTTCAATTCACCCTGGGAGTAGCAAAATGTACCAGGATTTGAAGGAAAACTTCTGGTGGTCAAATATGAAAGTAGCGATTGCCAAATATGTGTCCGAGTGTGACACATGTCAGAGAATGAAAGCCTGTCATTTAAAAGTCGATGGTGTTCTTCAACCATTGCCGATACCTTCGTGGAAATGGGATGATATAAGTATGGATTACATAGTGGGACTGCCTCTCACCTCTAAGCACCACGATTCTATCTGGGTTATTGTGGACAGACTCACCAAGACCGCACACTATATTCCCGTTCATACCACATACTCAGCGAAGCAATATGCCGAGATTTATATCGAACGCATCGTATGCTTACACGGAGTTCCTAGAACCATCATTTCCGATAGAGGTTCTCAGTTTATGTCACGTTTCTGGGAACACCTACATACCTCAATGGGAACCAAGTTACTTCACAGTTCTGCTTACCACCCTCAAACGGATGGTCAAACTGAGAGAGTCAATCAAGTCCTAGAGGATATGTTGAGGGCTTGTATTATCCATTTCGACAAGAATTGGGACAATTGCTTGTCTTTGGCTGAATTCTCATACAATAATAGCTATCAAGCTAGTTTGAAGATGGCACCATTTGAAGCTCTTTATGGAAGGAGATGTCGAACTCCTTTGAACTGGTCACAGACCGGGGAAAGAAAGTTCTTCGGTCCAGCTTTAGTTGAAGAAGCAGAAGAAAAAGTAAAAGTAATACAAGCAAATCTAAAGACAGCCCAAATGTGACAACAACGTTACCATGATCAAGGAAAGAAACCTAAATCGTATCAAGTTGGTGAATATGTCTATCTCAAGGTTTCACCAACAAAGGGAATTCAAAGATTTGGAGTAAAAGGGAAATTAGCACCACGCTATATTGGCCCTTATGAAATCATTCAAATTTGTGGACCGGTTGCCTATCGCGTTCAGCTTCCTGAACGGCTTTCGGCGGTCCATAATGTGTTCACGTTTCACAGCTCAGGAGATGTGCAAATAAGCCGGAGATAAAAGTCATCATTGAATCCAATGCTTGGATCAAACCTGACCTATCTGTGGTTCAGCACCCTCTAAGGATTTTGGATAAAAAGGAGAGAAAGACTCGACGACATTCGGTAAAAATGTATAAAATCCAATGGAGTCACCATACTGAAGACGAAGCTACTTGGGAGACAGAACATTATCTCAACACCAAGTATCCGGGTTTTCTACAGTCTTGCAATCGTAAGTGTTTCCCCCTACCTTCATCCTTTATTTTCTGAATCTCGGGACGAGATTCTTTGTAAGGTGTAGGTTGTAACATCCTTGATGTTTAAACAACAGTAATCACCATCATTAGTGAGGCTAAGCATGGTAATTAACTTGTTTGACTTGGTCAAAACCCCTAACCCTAGGTCAACCCTCCCAAAACCCAAGTCAAAACCCTAGAGCTCTATACCCTTCATTGATGATCTAGCACGTTCTCCACTTTTCATATAACAACTTCAAAATTGGCCAATATTAAAGTTGCTCATTTTTACATGGGACACATTTCATTCAATTGGCGGCATTTGAAATTCGAAGTGGAAGGCACTCAAAAATTTGGTCAAAGTTCAGAGCTATATTTTGACCTAGCCGAGAAAATCCCAAACTTCAAGAAAAATTTGTTCAAAATCCGTGGAGTATTTCATAGGTCGACCTTTATGAAAGTTGAAGATGGTTATGTCCTCTACATCTTTTGTATTGACGGATTTTTGAGTTGCATTCAACTTTGAATTCTTTGAGCCGGTCAAACAGGACAAGATGGAACTACCGGCGTCGGAATGCCCCTGCTCGCCCTAGAGCACGGGAGCGCGCGCCGCGCCGCACTGGCCTTGCTCCCGCCTTGGCGTCCGCACCGTCTGTGGGTCCCATCTGCGCCATCAGGTACGTCGCGCCTAGGCGCCACCTCCCCGAGACTTCCCCAGCCCGGATGGCCCGCGCCAAGGGAACGGACCGTGACGCCACGTCGCACCACGACCGCGCCCGTGCGCAGCGTGCGCCGCATCAGGACGTCGCTTGTGCGCGCCTTGCCTCCCGCCCGCGCGCACACGTGCTAAAGGCCAGGTCCCGCTTTGTTTTCCCGCTCTCCGTCGCCTACTTAAATACCAGAGCCCCGCCGTGCTTCGCCGCCGCCCCCTTGCTCGGCCCGTGCTGCTCCGCCGCCGCCATTGGCACCCTGCCGCGGAGCTCGCCCTCCCGCACTACCCCACACCTGCCTGAGCACCCCAGAGCCACCGCAAGACCCCACTGGAGCTTACCCGGCTGCTTCTTGTCGACCTTGGCCGCCTAGCTCGCCGGAGCTCGCCCCGCAGCGGCCGTCGTGCCCCTGCGCCGCCGAGTCCCCTCGCTGGCCCTTCCCCGACCTGCGTGCCGGCCACGGACAGCACCTAGGTGAGCTCGCCGTCGACCCTGGCCACTTCCCAAGCCAAGTCCGGCCGCCGGCTCGCCGGAATCCGGCCGGACCCGCCGCCCCTGTGGCCAAGGGCCCAATTGCGAGCTTTTAAATCCTTCCAGGGTCTAAGCTATGAAACCAGGGGTCCTTTTGTAAATGTGAGGGCAGAGTTGTGAATAAATATCTTAAGCCAAGGACCTATCGGCAAAAAGATTCGACCCTTTGGTTTTAAATCTTCTGAATATTGTAAAATCGAGATCAATTCATAGAAAAATCGTAAAAATGCAACCTCAATTGTGTTGTGATCCTTTTGACTAGAACAAACTTTTCTACAAAGGAAGTTTTCAAATTTCTATTTAGATTTTAAATAATTTTGAATTTACCAGTTTGGAGAGATCTGAAATAATTTAAATTCTATGCATGATCTGAAGCTCAATTTTGGATATGTTGTTTTCCATGTCATGTTGGTATTCTGGTTTAAATTTGGCACAAAGTTATCAAGTATATCTATAGTTATGATTTAAAGTTGATTTTCAGCATTGCTTCTGTTTATGATTTTTGTAATTTAATCTGTTGATCTTTTGGATCCCATCTTTTTGCTATGATCCTGTTTTATGGTTTTGCACCCATGATATATAGTAGAGCTGTTTTTATCATGTTTTGTAGGGTCAAGTAATTTTTGCACAAATTTAACCTTCCTTCATAAATTTAAAGTAATTTAAATTTTCTTTGCTGAGTAAGTGCATATCTCTTCATGGTTAGATGTTTTGCACTTCTACCTGAATTTCTAGCCCAAGTTGTGGTGTGTATTTTTCTGTATGATTTATTTTTGTTTTTAATGGATGCATCTAGTTGTATTTTTCATGCTAGATCTATGGCTTGCATTGATCTAAATTTTTGGCAGTAGCTCATGTGTAGTATGTTGTGCCTCTCTGCAAAGTTTCATGGTCATCTGGTTTATATTTCTTCTAGAATGAATTTTCGAAGTAAACCACGCTTAATCCAAGAAATAAAAGGGGAATAGAAAATCACCTTGTTTACATTTCAAATCTTTTGGATGAGCTTCACCAAATCACACCATGAATAGCACCCTTAGTTTTGGTGAAGAAAAATTAATTAATTAATTTAGATGTGCACACAATCACCATCAAATAAGGAGTTAAACCCCACACACATACCCCTTCCTTTGATAGGAAGAGTATGTTGCATATACCC
This sequence comes from Cenchrus fungigraminus, assembly GCA_036936925.1. NCBI lineage: Eukaryota > Viridiplantae > Streptophyta > Magnoliopsida > Poales > Poaceae > Cenchrus > Cenchrus fungigraminus. The sequence continues at coordinate 63,749,962 of CM072779.1, forward strand.
TTATCCAGGTGAATGTGGTCACCCATGCACCCCATGTTTGCCGTTCAATTCTAAACTATGTTCTCACTCCTCATTTATAAATACATGAAGTTAATGCATATGCATGTCGTGTAGAACTTCCGGACGGGAACTACGAGTTGGTGCCAGAATCCGAGGGAGATCTCGCTGAAGGAGAAGTGAACATGGTCGAGATGCAAGACCCGAACCAAAGTTCGGAGGATTTCTCCACTGACTTTGCTAGTGAAGGCAAGCCCCGGAGCATAACCCAGTTTTCTAACTTTTATAATTATGCTTGTCTATGTTTGTGCATTTAAGTTTCAGGAGTTGAGTTGAAACCCTAGATGCATGATCATAGGTTCCTATGCTCAAATACTAGCATGATAAGATCGCTAGTTGCCATGCTCTAAGGACACGGTAAAAGTCTAGTGATGTTCGTCACTCGCGAGCTATAGGTTTCTTATGTTGGAATCATAAGATTTTATAAATGGATGTGCTCATGTGGTAAGAGCATGGAACCGGCTCCGGCCAGTAGGTCTGTGGTTAAGCGTTTGAACGTACTAAACATTTGCCGGGAATGGGACCGTTAAGCCTAGTACCCGATTGGCACGGCAAGGGAACTTTAGTGTTACTACTCCTGGGTTCGTCCCCTGCTGCAGCTTAATTGTGGTGCATGTGTGGGGTTGGGAGGTGAGGCCGAACCAACCACCTTGTACTGAGGACTGTAGCCCCTGTTCCCAAGCTGAGGATTGACGGGAACCGCCTGGTTGGTGCATACCCCACCCCCTGTTGGTTTTAGTTGTATTCTTGGGGTATGCATTCTCCCGTGTGTTTAGGTCCACCTTGCAAGGTTATTAATCGATCGATCGTCGGCCTCTCACCGTTACCCGAGATTGCTTAACCATACACTCTATGTCCCTTAATGACGGAATTGAGAAGTAATATGGATGTATGCTTAATTGTTTGCACAACTTATGCTTGCAATAGTTGCTTACTTAGTAATGGATAATCAACTAGAATTTTGAGCTAAAATTTGAAAGTAAGGACCTACTCTTTGTTGCTTTTCAGCAAAAGAAACCCACTAGCCAAAGAGCCTTGCATGTCTAGAGAGTTGGTGATTTTCCATCACCCGACGGTTAAGTCTTGCTGAGTATTAGTATACTCAGCTTTGCTTTTGTTGTTGTTTTCAGGTGATGTGAATGATGATGGGCTCCCGTGGCCTGGTTCTCTCCCACCCGGTTGGGAAGTGGAGTGGGAGGATGACAGTGCTTAGTGACGTCATGGATGGCCTCCTATGACGTTACTTATGACGTTTAGTATTTTATTTCCACTGTGTTTTGAACTCTGAACTATTTACCTTATGCAAAGGACTTGGTTTGTAATAATAAAACCTTATGGAGCTTGATGTAATAATTTGTGAAATGTTTGTCTCTGGACTCACCGTCGTGTGAGTTTTAATATACAAGTCTTCGATCCTGGTTAAAGTGATTTACCGGGCTTGACCCGACAGAAGCGACAAGTTACTTATGTATTATTGCTTAATGACCAAATGGACCGGTTTAGGCAATAATATGGAACTAATTTGGGCGGTTCTGTCACACAATCCTTCTCAGCGGTGACATCACTAACTTGGGCCTCGAGAGCCATCACCCTCTCGCGGGCCACCTGGAGGTCGGACTCGGCCCGACCCGCTCTTGTCTTGAGCTCCGCCTTCTTTTGGCTGGCGGCCCGGGTGGCGGCCTCGGCACTGGATCGCAGCTCCGTTGCTGCCTTCTACGCCTCGGCCAGCTTCGCCTCCAAGGCAGCCTCCTCCGCTTGCGTAGCGGTCGCGTTGTCCTCCGCGGACTTCGCCCTTGCCTCGAGGGCCGCGCGCTCGGTCGCTCTACCGACCTCGCCTGCCGCCGCGACAAGTCGGGTCGTGGCCAGCTGTGCCTCCATTTGTGCCTTCTCCGCTCGGAGCACCTCAATGGCGCGAGACCTGTCAACGCTGGGCCCAACGAGCTCCTGAGCCACAAAAAGTTCTCACAATCAGCAAAAACAACTAGTTCAGAGGGGGGTGGAGAATAAAAAAATGAAGAAATCACCAACTCACCCTCGCGGCAGGCAGAACCAATTCCCTGAACGCCCGCTCCGATTGGCGCAGCGCCCGTTCGCTCTAGCATAGACCCCTCTCGAGATTCCGACGGGCCGAGGATTCCGCGCCACCGTCGACATCGAGGTCGACGGAGGTCTCGACCAGCGAGACGGGCACCAGCCAAAGCGGTAGGGTTTCCTCCTGCTCCTCGAGCGCCGACGGGGTCGATCCCGGGCCCCTTGAGCTATCTCCGACCTCCAGGGTCAGAGGTGGCCCCAGCTCCTCCACCACCACAAGGGGAGGAGTGGTGGGGGAATGCAATTCCGGGATGACGACGACCTCCGGGGCGTCCGGTGGGGGAACGGCGCTGGTCGCGGAAGGGGTCACCGACGCGACCAGAACGACGTCCTCAATTACTTCGATGCTCATCGCAGTTGGGACCTCCTCGGAGGAAGGGACGGCCTGCTCCACGACCACCATAGCGTCTCCCGTCCCCGCCAACGACTCGGGGGCTGGAGCCCCAACATCCGCTGTGGCACCGCCCATCTCCGCCGACAACTCGGGGGCTGGCCCATCTGGGGCCTGCTCCTGAGGGCCAGACAGGCACCTCTCCAGCTTGGCTGTATGGGCCGAGAGCTCCTCTTCTGTGGGGGCAGCCCTAGCTGCCCCATCGACAGGTCGCTGCGAACGGGGCTCTCGGCACCCCTCGGCAGGACCACTGCCTCCTGGGCTCCGGACTGTTCCGCCTCCTCGACAGCCTGACTCGACAGGAGGGTTGGCGGCGGCCCGGCCGGCGGCGGCGCATCCCTGACTACATGTGCTGGCTGGCGCAATGCCTTCACAGGCGCCGGCTTCATCGTGCCGGGATCAGGGCGGTTGGAGCACAAGAGGCATCACAACGAACGAACAATACGAAAAGTGCATCTAAGAGCAAGTCAGAAAACTGATCGGGAAACGACAAGTCGGAGCTTACCTCGACGTGAGAGGGCGTGGCCGCATCGAGCTCCCCGAGGTCGAACTTGGGGTGGGCGCCACTCCCTTGCTCCCCGTAATCAGAGCAGAGGTCGGGGCAGGAGCCGTCCTGGACCCGGTGACATTCACGGAATGAAGGCGTCGCGGAGGGGTAGTCGATCCCCCTCCCTGAGCCCTGGGCGAAGGGGATGTCCTCAGCGCGCTTCTCTGTTCCCGCGACGAGCGCCACGACGGGAACCTGACCCTGAAAGGATCAATGCAAGTGGCCTAGAGGGGGGAAAATAGGCCTACAAAATAAATTCAAACTTTTCTGCCAATTTTCTGTCAGTGTCCAGAGCCTCCGGGAAAATCCGGAACCTCCGGGAAAATGCACAGACAGTGAATTTTCCTGGAGCTTCTGATTTTTCAAACCTGCACGAGTTAGAAAGCTAAGAGCTGATTTTACAGGCAAGATACAGATAATTGAAGCTATGGATTTGAAGCATAAGCTACTAAACAACCTTAGAGCAAGAACAACTTATAGATCTAAAGCAAACCCTAATAGATCTAGTTGAGAGCAAACAAGAACAAGGAAACATGAAAAGTAAAGGAAGTAAAGCACAAGGGACACAGATTTAACCTGTGGTTAAGCTCACCACAAAGGTTAGCCTACATCCACATTGTTGTGGTAAGCCACAAAGGCTTTGGGAACTCTCTAGATCCACTCTTCTCTCACACCTATCACCAAGGTAATAGATGGAGTGCTCCACTAGTCACAAAGGGTAATACAAACAACTTGGGGCAGCCACACAAAGCTAGGAAGCTCCCAAGTAACCTCTAGCCATCTAGGAGTAAAACTCCAAGAGTAAAAGATCCACCAAGTAGGCTAGGGTTTCACCAAGTGCACTAGAACTTCAAGAGAGTGAAAGGATTTGCTTCTTCTCACAAGGAATCACCCAAGACTTGAATGCTAAGGATGGATTTTGGATTCAAGTAGGTGGGAGTGAATGCTATGAGCGAGAAAGGGGCAAATGCTACTGTTTCGGTGCAGGGAAGAAGAAGAGGGCCGTTGGGGGTCAAAGGGGTATAAATACCCTCAGATCTGGATCTACAATGGCTCTTTTTGAAAACCCGAAACCTCCGGAAAAATCCCGGAACTTTCGAGGTCTGGGAGTCTTCAGCTAGCAGACAGAATGCAGTCCGGAACTTCCAGGAAAAATGCGAAGGTTCCGGGGACAGAGAAAACAGAGCTGCAGCTGATAGGACATTTGTGGCTGGGATTGTTTTGTTGGTTTGTAAAGAACTTAATGCACTTGGTTCTACCCCAAAGCCACTATTAGTATCCCTCTTGATAGTATGGCTTGTCCTATACTCAGTTTCCAAAAGAAAATAAATTAAACTAGCTTTCTTGAACAAGGGCAAGCCTTCCTCTTTGAATTAGGGGTCTCCTTTTGTTCCTTTGCACCTTATACAAATCATTAACCTGAAAGATACACTTACAAGCTCATTAGACCTTTAATTGGGTGGTCAACATCACCAAAACCCACTTAGGGCTTGATTGCACTTACAATCTCCCCCTTTTTGGTAAATGTTGACAACCTAATTAAAGCATACATTTAATTAAAAGATTGAGCTTTTGATGATATGAATACAAGGCTCCCCCTTAATGTATGCCTTTCTCATTTAGAATAGAGTGGAAATGTCTTCCAAGTCATGTAGGCATACATTATGAGCATGTGAAGCAACTGCATTGTATTCAGTTCATCGTGGGGTGCAAAGAACAGTGAAGCATGAATACGTGATGCATATGATAGTTTAAAATCAACCAGGGAGCTGACTGTGACCAGACCTCGGAACTTTTGAGAAAAATCCAGAACCTTCGAGTTCTGGCACCACAGCCCGGAACCTCCGGAAAAATCCCGAAACCTCCGAGCTCTGGTAACACAGCAGCTCTATCAAACATCAAACAACACAGGCAGGGATTATAAACTAACAGCAATAGGACTAGATTAAGATAAGCAGCTTAAAGTACATCTAGCCTATTACAACACATCACCAAGTTTTTAAAAGTTTTCACATCCCACAGAAGTTGTCCATGACCATCATCCACCACTTGCCAACAGAGGCAAGCACACAAGTACCAATATTACAGACCATAGCAAAATGAGTTCAGCTGAGATAAAATAAAGCATTGAGCAGCAGCAGCATCTCTCACAACTCACAAAAGCCAGTTAAGTCACTCAATCTTTCCTCTTCTCCCCCTTTGTCAACATGTTAACAAAAAGAGAAGAAAGAGACAGAGAGGAATTCACTCTTCATCCCAGGTGCTGTCAGAGGTCTCAGGCTCTTCATCAGATGGAGGCTTCTTGCCTCTATGAGCTGCAGCCTTGTAGTTCTTGGCAGGGACCTTGGGACTCTTGGATTGGGGCTTCATGTTCTTGATCTTGGCAGCCAGAGTCTCTTGATCACTATCAGCATCAGATTGGACATCCTTAGATTGGGCATCACTAGGCTGATTAGGATTAGCCTAAGAGTAAGTCCTAGGCTGAGTATGGAAATCCTCCTCATCACTAGATATATCCACATAGAAATTTGGAGGAGAGACAGGGGATCAGCAGCAAGACCATTGTGGACAAGCAACCTATTTATATCCTTTCTAGCCTCAAAAGCTTGATTTGCTGAATAAGTGCAGAGCATGAGGCTGTAATTAAGCAATTTCTTCATCTTGTCAAGCTCAGACTCCTTGTCCTTGGTGTTGCTAGGGCCAGCCTCATGATCATGTGCTGCTGGTGTGGCTCCTGGTGTAGTTGCTGGTGTAGAGGGAGTGCCAGCCTCTGTCCCAAGGACTTGCCTCACAGCTGCATCAGTCTTTTGGTGCTTCCATTGCTTGACTTGGTATGAGCAATGCTCACAGTCTTTCTTGAAAATCTTGCTAGTGACAACTTCAATGATGTACATAACATAGGGGGCATAAGGGAAGTTGTCCACCCCATTTTCCATACTCAAGATGATGTCCAACCAGATGAACTTGCTGACTGAGAAGGGGGCATACGGAAGGTGAGAATTCTGTTAATGTGCTGAATTTTTCCACTAATCATGCTTTAGTTGAGCAATTCATAGTGGAACCATCTCTTGATTTATCTTTGTCCCATAGTGATTTGCTTGATGTTTCTTGTGATAAAGATGAATTGTCTGCTACTACTTCAGTTTTACATGCTACTACTGAAAATAAAAATATTATGCATGTTGCTAGTCAAAATGATGAGCTACATTTGTTGTCTGCTTTACATACCTTGGGTTACATTGAATTTGATGATTTGTGTAATCTAGATTGTTTAGAAGAGAGACTTTTTGCATATACTGATTTGCCATGGTTGTCTAGACATTCATATCATGTTATTGGCAAATATAACAATAAAGGACAATATATGGTACACCGGGTTTATATTTGTACAAATCTGAATTCTCCTTTTGTTGTGCAAGATTGTGATCGATTAGAGGGTAACAATCATGCAAACATATTCACATGTTCCTCTAGTAGTTTTGTTTCGCATGAAGGGACACATTGCTGGTGGCTCCCTATGATTCTTGGTGCTAAATTTTCTTCCAATCAACCAGCCATTCGTGTTGTGTCTTTTGTTGGTACTAATCTTTTGCAGGATAGTAATGCCAAACCTTATGCGTCTTTCGATAACGACGTCTCCAGAGATGCTGACAATTTGATGCGACATGACATGATACACATTTGGAAACATGGTGACATCCCTCCTCACAATTGTTTTGGTTTGCTTTATTTTCACAACCCCGTTCTCCCTTGTGTTGTGCAGGATCGTTTTCACGTACACTCGACGTCGAGGACGACTTTTCTTCAAGAAGGGGAGAATGATGAGGACATGACACCCATGCATACGGCCATGATTAGTGCATGGAATGGAGTAGAAGAAGTCCAGCAAGGGTGTCCAAGTTGAAGAGGAGGTACGAGGCTAATCCGGTTCGAGTCCCCAAGGTGGAGGTCCAAAGCAATTCAAGTTCGAGCCCAGTTCGGAGTCCAGGACCAATGCACACTAAAAATGACGCCCAGGTCGCATACGAAGTCGGTTTTGGATGTTCTTTATATGTCTAGAAGCAGAATTTCATAAAGCTTCCAATGGCACTAGTTTCAGGCACAAATTCATCCCGAGTCAACAGGAATCGTCGAAAGAAGTTGACATCCAGAATCTGCCAAGGTGTTACGTCGCCTGTTTGTTGGGCCTTAAGCCCAAGTTGAGAGCGCCCCATCCTAGGTCGCCCCCAACCCTAGGACGCCCCTCCTCATATACTCAGTAGCCACCACATTTAGAACTTGAGTTTTGTTTTACATCTAGCTTTAGCTACACCAGACCACGCACAAATACGTGTTGTCCTCTGTGATTCAGAACTCCACCTTCGAGTGATAGTAAGATTGCTCGCCTCTTTTTCTTGTTCGTTCTTCGATTGCGTGCAGGAAACGATCTTCGTGATCAGGCTGACTTTGCACTGGCAAGGTTGGTAACCATCAGGAGTTGGTCCATCGATTGCATTGGCGTTTCGAGCTCGCTCGTCGTAGTCGGATCATGAGGTTCGACAACCACCAAATCGAATTTATCTCCACTCACCGAGAGATCGGGCACTCCGCCTCTATCAGGAGTGGCCTCTGGTAGCATTCTGAAGATGAGATTTGTTGCAAGACTCCTTAGAGAAGTAGAGTCACTACCAGCCTTGGGGTAGATGGTCTGTCTGAGCATATTGTTGAGCACATAATAAATAGGCTTGAGCCCAACAGTGGAACCAGTGGCCAATTCATCCACATAGTAAGCATCAGCAATCTAATTTGGCTTCATGTGGCTTTCAAAGTTGATGACATCCCTGTCCCTATCTTCCTTGTTAAAGCCCAACAGTCTAGCAAAAGTGACAAAGTTAAGCTTGTAGTGCACTCCTTGGGTCATCCAATGTATGGTGTCCTTTGTATCATCATAGAAGAAGGTGGCATGAAATTGAGCAATGATCTCTGCATTCCAGTCATACTTGAACCCCATCAAATTCTTCATGTCATACTTGTTGACTATCTCAAGTACTTCTTCCACTTCTGGCCTATCAATCTCCTCAAAGTGCTTCCAATCCACCCATTGCATTTTCCTGATCTTGGGCTTGCTGATCAACACAGAGCCATAATAGTTGAAGTGAAACACTGACTACAACCTTTTGTCAATAGCTGCAAACTTGGGTAGGAGATAAGGATTCTACAGTCTAGCTTTCCTAACAGGCTGACCAGCACCCTCATAATTCTGATATTCTAAGGTCATGGTGTTGTCATATTTTGTGGGTGGCCTCTTCTTAGGCATGATCTCCACATGGACTAGATATGATGTGTCCAGCTCACCAGGCTTAACAGCCTCAGTCACCTCTATGGGAATGGTCTTCCCTTCTGTTCCACCATTATCAGCCACACGAGCAGCTGCCCCAGATCCTCTGCCTCCTGTCATAGTACCAGACCCTCTACCCCTCTTTGGTGTAGCCTTCCTAGGTGCAACAGTCCTGACAGCAATATTGAAGGCTTCTTCACCCTCTGAATCTTCAAACTGCAGGGACCTCTTGTCCCTTTTCCTTGAAGAATCCCCAGCCATCTAGATAAAGGATGTGCAGACAGATAAGGAAAAGATGGAAAAATGAACTAGAAACAAAATGTACAAGAGTTCAATTGAACTTTGAATCAGAATCAGAGTCTCTGTTGCTGCAGACCCCGGAACCTCCGGGTTCTTCAGTGACAGTGAACACATGTTTCTGATTCAGCTTTCAATTGAAATCTCAACACAATGCATCTAAACATCTAGCATCAGAGTGCAACTAAGATCATTTCTACACTAAGGATCTAGTTATGAGCGAGGGAAGAGGACGAACTTGGAAAGATTAGGGTTAGGGTTAGGATATACCTCTGGTCAGGGAGAGGAAGGAGAAGCTTGTGAAGTTTTTCACACCGAGGACGTAGCCCAGAGGCCCTCTCTAGGTCACAAAGTGGCCTAGTGGTGCTGGAGTTAGCCTACCAGACTAGATCTGGAGTGCAATAGCTAGATCTCCTACTTCACAGAGCAAGATCCTTCGGGACTGAGAGAAGGAGGTCGAGATGTTGAGGATGATGAGCACGAACACCTTTGGGACGCCTTCTTGTTCACGAGCAGCAGCAACCGTCGGTGCGGATCAAAGCTTTGCACGAGCGGCTCCCCCTTCTTCGACCTTCAGCACGGACGGAGGAAGCACACCACACCGCGGAGCTTGACGGACGACCTCATCAGCGGCAATGGCGACGGCGGCGGCAGCGCACAGCGGTGGAGGATGTGGGCGCGTGCGTGCGAGGGAGAGAGGCGAGCGGGGGTGTGCAGTGAAACGGATCTACTGCAGTGAATGATTAGGGTAGAAAGGGAAGTTACCCTAGCGAGGTAAAGATAAGGCACAAAGAATATTCCCATGTTGATTCCCTTCTGACTCTGTTTGACCGTCAACTGTATAAGTGCGGAACCTCCGGACATTTTTCGGAACCTCCGGATTCAGACTTGAATACTGACTGAAACTTTGACTGAACCAGATAAGGATCCGGAACCTCCGGGTATTTCTCGGAACCTCCGAAGACTGCAACCAGAGATAGTGAGCTGTTGTTTTGATGAGATTTGGTACTTTTTACTCAACTTTGCTCTTAGATCATGGACTCATTGTCCCAACAGGCTAGAAAATAGGCAATCAACACACAGCTATAGCCTTTTGGAACAAGTTGGGATATAAAATAGATTTTGAAACACATGTATTAAGGTTTTTCAAAAGGATTTTCAGCAAAGCAATATATCAATCAAGATGTGCTATATATCAAACCAAGCAACGTGAATCAAGAATATTTATCTCATTCCTCAAACTGCAAAACCTTGACTCATCGAGAGGTTTAGTGAAGATATCGGCTAGTTGTTTTTTGGTGCTCACATGACTTAGAGCAATATCTCCTTTGGTTTCGTGGTGTCTCAAGAAGTGATGACAGATGTCTATATGTTTTGTACGAGAGTGGCTTACAGGGTTATTTGCAAGCTTTATGGCACTTTCATTGTCACACAAAAGTGGGATATGGGTAAAATGACATCCGTAACCTTTAAAGGTTTGCTTCATCCAAAGTAGTCGAGCACAACAAGCGCCGGCTGCAACATACTCGGCTTCGGCGGTGGAAAGGGCTACTGAGTTTTGCTTTTTAGAACTCCAAGACACTAGAGGCCTACCAAGGAATTGGCATGTCCCCGATGTACTCTTTCTATCTACTTTGCAACCAGCATAATCGGAATCCAAATAGCCAAGTAGATCGAAAGTGGAGCCCTTAGGATACCACAAGCCAAGGTTAGGGGTATGAACTAGATATCTCAAGATTCTCTTTACGGCCATAAGATGACACTCTTTCGGGTTAGCTTGATATCTGGCACACATGCACACACTAAGCATAATATCCGGCCTAGATGCACATAAGTAAAGAAAAGAGCTGATCATGGAGCGATATACCTTTTGATCCACGGATTTCCCTTCTTCATCAATATCTAAGTGTCCATTGGTAGGCATTGGAGTCTTGATGGGCTTGGCCTTGTCCATGTCAAACTTCTTAAGCATATCTCTTGTGTACTTGGTTTGACATATGAAAGTCCCTTCCTTTGCTTGTTTGATTTGAAATCCAAGGAAGTACTTGAGCTCACCCATAATGGACATCTCGAATCTCTTTGTCATAACCCTACTAAATTCTTCACAAAAAGTTTCATTAGTACTACCAAATATTATGTCATCGACATATATTTGGCAAACAAAGATATGACCATCAACTTTTCTAGTGAAGAGGGTAGCATCGGCTTTGCCTATCTCAAAGCCTTGCTTGAGCAAGAAATCCTTAAGGCATTCATACCATGCTCTTGGTGCTTGCTTAAGCCCATAGAGCGCCTTATGGAGTTTGTAGACATGATTAGGACGCTTGGGATCTTCAAAGCCGGGTGGTTGCTCCACATAGACTTCTTCGGAGAGTGGACCATTGAGAAATGCACTCTTGACATCTATTTGATACAACTTGAAGTCATGATGGGCAGCAAAGGCAAGAAGAAACCAAATTGCTTCAAGTCTTACCACCGGTGCATATGTTTCTCCAAAGTCAAGTCCTTCAACTTGAGTGTACCATTGAGCAACCAACCTTGCTTTGTTCCTAATCACAATGCCAAACTCATCTTGCTTGTTTCGGAAAACCCATTTGGTGCCTATGATATTTGTCTTGGGTCTTTCCACCAACTCCCACACTTGATTTCTTTCAAAGTTGTTCAACTCTTCTTGCATAGCCATCACCCAATCCGGATCCCCAAGAGCTTGTCTACCTTGATAGGTTCAGGAGAGGAAACAAACGAGTAAAATGCACAAAAATTTTTAAAGCGAGATCGTGTTGTTACCCCTCTTTATGCTCCCAAGGATATTGTCAACAGGATGGTCCCGTTGCACAACTTGATGTACACGAGGATGTGATGGTCCAAGAGGTTGGTGTAGAGGTTGGTCTTCATCATCACCATCAGCTTGAGTCTCTGAATTAGCTTTGTTGGGGAAATCCATTTCGCACCTAACCCCTTGTTGTTATCCATTTCATCTGCAGGCCTTCGGGTCGAGGGAAACGGTCATCCTTTGTTTTTTGGTGATTACGCAGGTTCGACATCTTCGGGACATGGCGAAACGAGGCATCGAAGGTTGCCAGTGCCCAAAGCTTGACACCTTCGGGGCGTGGCAGAGCGAGGAGGTCAAAGGTGCTGATCGCTCGAAGGTGCAAGGAACCTTCGCCCGGAAGGGCATCGTGAATCCAGGAGGTCGAAGGTGCTGAACACGCGAAGATATGGAAAACCTTCGAAGGATGACCGAAGGTAACCAGAAAGAGACGCAAGGGCGCTCAAGGGGCGAGGAGGACTGCAGGCGCGCGAAGGTAGCAGCGCAGATCACGGCGTGAAGCGGGCGTGGGTCCTTGGGCTGTAATGATTCCCCGAAGGGGGAAGAGGGAGTGTGGGCCCACTTGACGGGTGCCACGGTGTAAAGTGTTGAGTTGTAAGGGTGGTAGTTGGGCAAGTCGGTGTAAAAATACTATAATGCCCTCAAAGATCCTTCGCACGATGTAAAAAGGCAAGGGTAAAAATGTAAAGTGTGAATGATACGGGCCTATTTAAACGGGCCCGAGCGGAATAAAAAGAGGGAGAGGGGTCTGAAGGGAGGCTTATTTTTGCTTGCCCGAAGACACACCTTGGTTTGCTTGAGAGTTTGAGTTCCTTTGTCATTTGCATCTGTTGGCCCCACTTCGGGGACGGGTTTCTCCCCAACATTTCTGGCACCCATCGTGCTTCGTCCCACCACAGCTCAATGGCACCGAAGAGGGCACCAAGGAACACCAGTACCAATCCACAAAGGGCTACCGATGACCCGTCGGCAGCAGAGTCCGCAGGCCCAGTCAACGAAGGGGCGAATGCAAACGTAGATAGAGACATAGTGCTCAGCCAGGCACCAGGCAGTCGTGATGGGGCACTGGAATACATCGCAAACGGAAACTTCGAAGTCGACCTCTTGGATGTGGGGATACTCGACGAAGACATTGTGTCATTAAGAAGGGTAGAGGCGACAATAGCGGCAAGACTCAGTCAAATGCCAGGTTCGTCCAATGTCCGGACAAGGGCTCAGGCAGAAGCAGCATTCCTCAAAGCTAAGGGACCACAGGTAGGTGATCCAAGCCAAGAGCAACAAAAGTACCAACAGATGCTGAAAGAAATCCAGAAAAAGAAATCTCTTCTCCAGCAACTTCGCAAGGAGCAAGAGCAACAAGTAATCAGGCAGAAAACTGTTCAGCTTCAAGAACAGATGGCAATATTGCAGGCACAGCTTAATTCCCTGCAAGAACATTCAGTAAGATCTGAGCCAAGGCCCGAAAAGCAACGCAGAGCAACTTCACCTCGGGGAAAAAAGCGAAGCAGACCAGTTGTTGTGGAGGAGTCTTCGTACGAATCTGAGGAATCATGGGTGTTCGATTTTGACGAGGAGGCGTTTGTGGAACGTAGACCACATCACAAGAGCAAAGGTTCACATTCTTCCAAGGACAAGCCATCCACCCTACTAACATTCGAGCTCGAGCAGGCAGATTGGCCGAACAAGTTCAAACTACCATCTTCGCTACCAGAATACGATGGTGAGTTAGACCCGCGATAGTTTATACTTCGGTACAGTGTGGCAATTTCTTTAGGGGGAGGTGATGATACCGCAAAGGCGAAGGCCATGATCATGGTGTTAAAAGGCTCTGCTCAGCAATGGTATGTGTCGCTGCCAAAGGGAAGCATAGGTTCATGGAGCCAGCTTCGGGAGAAAATTGAAAGTAACTTCCAAGGATTTCAGCCACAAGAACTTACAGCCAACGACCTTCATCAGATCAAACAGGGAGAAAAGGAGCCATTGCAAGAGTACATAAAGAGATTCACAAAGGCCAGGGCAAAAGCACCACATGTCGAAGAGTCAAGTGTAATTGACGCTGTTATTGGCGGGCTCAAGGTGGGGCCGTGCGGGGAATACCTGGATAGGCGAAAGCCAGCGTCGGAAAAAAGATTGTTCGAAGTTTTACAGTCATATTGCTTATCCGATCATGGAAAGCAAAGGAGAATCGAGAACTATCATGCAAGGAAAAATGCAGCGAAGGCTAAAGAAGAATGGAACAGAAGGCCAAACACGAACAATAGAAACACAGCAAACAATTCAAACTACAACAGGAGGGTGTGAACAATGTATCATCCAAGGGGGCAAATAACAGCCAGGAACCTTCGCAGTCAAACCAGCAGGGGTTTGCAAAATACTCAACGCCACCTCCGCAAACAGTTTGCTCCATACATGGAAGGAACAAAGGTCATTGGACGTATGAATGCAGAGTGGCAATCAAGAGAAAGGAGGAAGAAGAAAAGAAGAAGATTGCGCAGAACCAAGTTGGTTTCCTAAACAGAGCGATGACCGCCGCACCTTCGGTGGCAAACAGCTCAGCATCGAATTGGCAGCCCATGTATCAGCCGCCACCGCAATATTTCCATCCCCTCCCATACCCATCACAGTTTCACCCAGCTTACACAGCAGCGCAAGGCCCAGCGCCAAGTGCTCCCTACCAGGCAAAAGAAAACCCATCACAATCCCAACAGCAAAACGCTCGAAGGTCAGAGCAAGATGACAGATATCAAAGAGTCAACGTCATAAACAATGACCCAGATGACAGATATCAGAGGGTGAACGTCATAAACGAAATAACAGGGGGATGTTGTTTCCCCGAGTTCCCATCGAAGAGGCAAAGGAAGGATGACAGAAGGGAAGTCAGTCATCTATCTTCGGGTAAGGTATTTCGCACGAAGTGGTTGCATATCCCAATCACATTCACAGAGGTTGATCTGAAATTGAAGAGATACCCGCACGAAGACCCGCTGGTGATCAGAGCAATACTGGGGAAGAACACAAAATACATTCTGGGAAATGATGTGGGAGGAATTCTAGTAGACAACGGCAGTTCTGCAGACGTTCTAACCTACGACATGTTCAGAAAAATGGAGTTCAGGGATGATCAATTGCAAACGTCCACAAAACCGCTATATGACTTCGGCAATAAGCGGGTTGAAGCATTGGGAACCATAGAAATGAATGTCACGATGGGCTAAGGGGCCCTAATGAGAACAGAAATGGTTAACTTCGATGTAGTAGACATCCCTTATTCCTACAAGGCCATCTTCGGAAGAGGAGTCATAAACAAATTCGCAGCAGTAATCCACATTCCCTTTTTGTGTATGAAAATTCCAACGATCAATGGGGTGTTATCAGTCTATGGGGACCAGGAGGATGCATGGGACAGGGAATACAATACAGGCACCGACCGCAAGCCAGTACACTTAGTGCAGATCAACGAAGGGAATCAGGAAAGCGAAGATGATGTACAAGAGTCGCAATTAATAAAGCAGAAGAGGAAGGAAGAAGAAAATAGAATCAAGCCCATGCAGGACACTAAGAGAATGAAGCTGAACGGCAGCACTGATGACAAAATAGTCATAATTGCGAAGGACCTCAGTGAAGAAGAAGAGGCGCACCTGCTTAACTGCTTGAGTGAAAACCAAGACGTTTTCGCATGGAGCAAAAAAGATCTCAAGGGAATACCGCGTGAAGTTATCGAGCATAGTCTAAACTTAAACCCGAAGGTCACGCCAAGAAGACAAAAGCTAAGAGTGATATCACCAGAAAAAGAGAAAGCAGCACTTCACGAAGTACAAAAGTTGCTAGAGGCAGGCGTCATACGTGAAGTACAATTCACGACTTGGCTGTCCAACATAGTCATGGTGCCCAAGAAAAATGGAGATCAGAGAATGTGCATAGATTTCACGTCTCTCAGTAAGGCTTGCCCAAAAGATGACTACCCTCTCCCAAGAATTCATGTGTTGGTAGATGCGGCAGCAAGATCCGAAAGGATGTCACTTCTTGATTGTTTTTCGGGATATCATCAAGTGTGGATGAGAAAAGAAGATGAAGACAAGACAAGTTTCATAACACCCTTCAGGGTGTACTGCTTTGTAAGAATGCCCGAAGGCTTGCGCAACGCAGGCCCAACTTTTAACAGAATGGTGCAGGTAGTTCTTGGTCCACAGTTGAAAAGAAACGTGTCTGCATACATTGACGATGTGGTAGTGCACAGTAAACATAAAGAGAGTCACATCGAAGACTTGGTGGAAACTTTTCAGAACATGAGAAAGTATGGGCTTATGCTGAACCCAGAAAAGTGCATCTTCGGGGTCAGTAGGGGGAAGTTATTGGGATGTATGGTGTCAAAATCAGGAATACAAGCGAATCCAGAAAAGATAGAGGCAATAAGAAATATGAGGCCACCAAGAACGAAGAAAGAGGTACAAAAGCTCACCGGTAGGCTCGCAGCATTGAGTCGATTCATCTCCAAATCAGCAGAGCGAAGCTTACCGTTTTTCAAGCAATTGGCGGGGCAGAAAAACATAGTATGGGGAGAGAAGGAACATGAAGCCTACGAAGACCTAAAGGCATATTTAGAAAAGTTGACAATAATGGCATGTCCAGGGCCCGAAGCAAAGTTGTTGTTGTACGTGGCAGCATCAGTTCATGCGGTCAGCACGGCATTGGTTGAGGAGAAGTAGAACGACAACAATCTAAAGCAAATGCCAGTATACTTCGTCTCTGAAGTGCTCAAGGGAGCAAAGAAATTATACTCAGAACTAGAGAAAATGGCATACGCAGTAGTAATGGCAGCAAGAAAGTTGAAGCATTACTTCCAAAGTTTCAAAGTGATAATGTCAACCAGCTTCCCACTTCGCGAAATGTTTGAGAACAAAGAGTCCTCAGGAAGGATGGGCAAATGGGCAGCAGAGTTGTCTCAATACGACATAACCTTCGTGCCAAGAACAGTGATAAAATCCCAAGTGCTGGCTGATTTCGTCGCAGATTGGGCACAATCAGATGAAGACGGCGCGAAGTCGCCAAAAGAAGAGAAATCATGGGAAATATTTTGTGATGGGGCGTATTGTAATGATGGTGCAGCAGCTTCAGCAATTCTCACATCCCCTTCGGGAATAAAATTGAGATACGTAGTGAGGCTAGAGTTTGATGGGTACACAAACAATGTCGCAGAGTACGAAGGATTGCTATTGGGTCTCCGAAAGGCAAAAGCAGTAGGGGCACGAAGGCTAGTGTTGAACACAGATTCAGAGCTCATCACGAACCTGATAGGCAAAGCATACAGAGCAAAGAAAGACAAAATGTCTTCATATTTGAAAACAGTAAGAGCAATGGAGAAGCACTTCCTGGGGTTCACAGTAAAAAAGATACCAAGGGAACAGAACAAAGAGGCAGATGCCTTAGCAAAAGCAGGAGCCACAAAACAACCACTACCACCAGATGTGTTCTATGAAACATTGAGGAAAATGACTGCATACTTCGCGGAATCAGAGCCGAAGCTGGTCAGCGCAATTGTCAGCGAAGATTGGAGGGCACAAATAGTTGCATATCTAAAGGGGCACTACGAGCCAGAAAGCGAAGTTGACAGGAAGAGAATGGCAGCAAGAGCAAGGTCATCGTGTTGAGGGGGGGAAAACTTGTACAAGGTAGGCATGTGCGCACCATTACTCAAGTGCGTATCGCGCGAAGAAGGCAGGGAGTTACTCAGAGAAATACATGCAGGCATGTGCTCTTCCCACATAGGAACAAGAAAGCTAGTAGCCAAGGCATTTCGCGAAGCATTTTATTGGCCAACAGCAGTACGAGATGCTGAAGAGATTGTAAGGACATGCGACAACTGCCAGAAGCACATAAATTACTCCAAGTTTTCACCTTACGAAATATAGCTCCTTCCTTCGGTATGGCCATTTGCAAGATGGGGAATTGACATCGTGGGGCCTCTGCCAACGGCTCCGGGAAACTATAAATATGCAATAGTGGTTGTTGAATACTTCTCAAAGTGGATTGAAGCAAAGGCTATACAGACCATAACTTCGGGAGTGATACAGAAATTCTTTTGGCAAAATGTGGTTTGCAGATTTGGTGTCCCGCACGAAGTAACAGTGGACAACGGCAAGCAATTTGACTCAACAGACTTTCGCAAGTTCTGCTTTCACCTAGGCACCAAGTTGTGTTTTGCCTCGGTATATCACCCGCAGTCCAACGGAGCTGTTGAAAGGGCCAACGGGATAATTTTCACTAGCATCAAAAGAAACATCACGGGAATGCCAAGGGGCAAGTGGGCAGATGAGTTACCAAGAGTCATATGGTCTCATAACACAACAGAGTCGAGAGCCACAAAATTCACGCCATTCAAGTTGTTGTACAGCGAAGAGGCAATGGTACCAGAAGAGATAAAGCTAGGGTCCATTCGTACCGAAGGCTCACCTGAAAAAGAGGATATGGCACCAGCACTGGACACCTGCGAAGAGGCTAGGCTTCAAGCATTACAGAACATTGAAAATTATCAAGAGGAAACCAGAAGATGGAAGGACAAGAAGGTGCGAAAGAGGAACATAAAAACAGGAGATATGGTCTTGAGGAAAAAGACACGAGGCGTGGGAAAATTGCAAGAGAAATGGGACGGTCCTTTCATAGCGACAAAAACAAGACCAGGGGCTTTTAGGCTAACTAACATAGAAGGGGTGGAGGATCCATACTTGGAACGAAGACATGCTACAAAAGTATTGGTTGTGAAAGAGGAACAAACTTCGTTGTATCTTAGCTTTCTTTCTTAGTAGTTTCTTTTCATTTCGCATTTTTGTAACAAACTTTTCTTTTTAAGTTTTCGAAGTCGTACTCTTTTCCTCGCGGGGAGAATCCCTAGTTGTGTAATCATCGGCACAAAAGGGATGCGAGGTTTTTAATGAGGCGGTCTTCATGTGTAATATCTCCTTGGAAATTATAACAAGGACTCCCCAAAAATATCATCGGTGCGCATCAGGAAGTCCGAAGTGACGCAACTCAAATGAAATGAGTTGTCACTTTCGGCACAGGTCGCAAAACATATCACACATCGCGTAAGTGAACAATTACATTTGAAGCAAAATGCAAAAACGTAATTGGTTCACTTAGGGTGCTCGCTTCGAAGTCGAGCACAAAAACAACAAAAAAGCCTTCGGCGGCCAATGCGCGAAGCCCCTGGGAAAAAATCCACAGGGATAAGTCGACTCGTTAAAAGGCGAAGTCGCAAATCATCTCCTTCTTTAGCAAGGAAAGAAGCCTTCGGCACTGTATGCGCGAAGCAAAATGCGAGATTCGAGTGACGAGTCATCTCGAGGAACAAAACATTGTTTGACAATGCAATCAAAAACGTCATGATACACCAATACAAAACGCATAACTGCGCGAAGGCACCACACGAGAAAAAAATGATTCTTTATTGCCAAACTTGCAGTTATAGGTTGTGAAACACGGAAAAGGAAACTAGGGGGAGGCGCTTTGCAGTTTGAGTTCCCTTTTTTCCGAAGTTTCAAAACCAAGGACTTCGCGGAAAGGGTACCTTATTACAACAAGAAAGTGTTTGAACAACATCGCAGTTACAGACATAATAATATGACTAAGTTACAGCCAAACACACAAAAGGTAGTCCTGCAACTCATCAGTTAGAATGCTTGTAGATGTACTCGTGCATATCGTCTTCGGTAAGATCAACAATCTCAACCTTCGGGATGCCAACAGAAGAACCATCACGATACAGAAAACTACTCGAAGGTTGTACAGCAACCGAAGAATCACTTCCACATAGTCGTCGTTGCGAAGTTGAATCATGAATCAGCCGATTCCGGCTATATTGCTCGAAGAAATTCCTAGACGCAGTATTGCGTTCATCGTAGCGGTTAATTTTATAAGACCAAAACTCATCAAAGGACGCATGGGGAAATTTCAGGTGAAACTTTCACCATATGGAACCAGACATAAAATAGTCGCCACGATTTATAACAAGTGGGCAGGCATCTTCGTCTATCTGCGCAGGGCACAACTCCGGCACCTGCGCAGATTCACAAAATAGTTCAGTTACATAGACAAAATGTGTCCCAGCACTTCCAACCTAACACTAGCCACCGCAGCACCAATCTTCACACCTCTTCGGTCGTATGGGAAGCAGCCGAAGTAGTTTGAGCAGCAGAAGAAATAGCGCCTTGCATTCCGCCAGCCGAAGGGGAGGGAGCTATAGAAATAGCAACTTGATCATCAGCACCACGAGAAGCAACATCAGCCGAAGGTGTAGAAGAAGGCAGAGCAGTTGCAACACCGGAGATGACACCAGCTTGTCCAGAAGCAGCAGGGCTGGGGCTAGTCTGGAAAAGAGAAGTTGCACGTCAAAGCAAACAGAAGCAAAAGACAGGAATGTTAAAAAAATAATAATAACTTAGCGAAGAGCACAGCAATGTAACCTTGCACAGAACACGACGGGCCTCAGCAACCGCATAGCTAAAACCAAACTTACGGTAAAACTCTTTAACAAAGTTTTTTGCAATGTTCTTCGGCAGAGCAGGAATCCGGTCAACATTGGTTTCTTGAGGCCAAGCAAAGGAGCCATCGCGCATCTGGCGAAGAGCAGTCTTGGAAACAGCAGGCTCGAACCCATCGGTAGGAGTGCTCAAGAGAGAGTACACAGAGTGGCAAATGGTCCGCGCAGTAACTCTAGCACTTAGTTCACCAAAAGAGCGGCCAGCCGAAGCTAGAGACGATACACCATCTGACAGCCACTTAAAAATGTCCCCTATGTATTGACCTTCGATGATGTATGAGCCAGGTGCAGTGCCAAAGTCCACCAAAAGATCATGAACCTTCTTGCAAACAGGAACGATATGCTTCTCCACTTCATCGCAGTAGCCTTCGTGTTCTTCCACAAGATCAGCATGAGTAGTTTTCAATTCATCAAGCTCCTTCCGTTTACTTTCGTACAAGCCCTTCACACCTTCGCTTTTCCTTTTCTCGTTTTCAAGAGCCTCTTTCAGCTTAGCAACTTCGTTTTCAAGAGAACTATTTTTCTTCGAGAGAGAAGTTATTTCCGAAGACAGAGCCACACTCTTCTTTTTCTCATCTTCCAAAGCAGCAGCAAGACTGTCCTTATTCTTCTGAAGACTCTTGACAGTAACAATTTCCTTCTCAAGAGCAGAAGAGGTAGTCTGATCACGAAGGTTGAATTGGCGGGTGTCTTCGCGAAGCCGGCGCTGAGCAACTCGACAGGCAACGAAGGTTTTCATGGCAAGATCTTGAGCCTGCGTTAAAACTTCATCAGCACCTTCACGGCCCAGATCTTCTTCCATGATAGGGAAGCTAAAAGATTGGCCAGCCTCCTGGAGCAAAGCACGTTCATGATCATCGCTACAGAACTGAAGTAATTTCCTCTTGCGATCACCAAAAAAACGAGAGTTCTGAGAAATCCCGAGACGGCGCGCAACAACCGAGGGAGAGTCAGCACTAACAAAAACACCACCACTACGCCGGCCGTTGTCAGACTCAGTGTCAGAACTACTGTCACTATCACCGGCACCAGTAGCGAAGGCATCAATAACCTTACGTGAAGAAGAATGAACCAACACTTTAGAGGGGGCGGGATCCTTAGGCACGTCTTTAGCAATAGTGGGTGCTTTTCCGCTTGTTTTAGGAGGAGCAGCAAGCTCTTCATCGCTCTCCGGTTCACGGTCGCTATTGTCAATATTGAAGGGCTGAGCAATGGTACCGGCAGCGGTGTCTGGACGCGGTGATAACAAAGTCACATCAACCTGTTCCTCTGTATGCTCCAGGTCAAACGCTCGAGTGCTTCGCCCAGACAACGCAGGGTTGGCCACATTCTCGTTGCTCTTGTTACCTTCGCTTCGGTTTCCATCGCTGCCATCGGGGCTGGAAGACACAGTCTCAGGAGAGGCAGATCTTTGCTTACGGCGACGCTTAGGTTGACGGTTGCTTGCGGCTTTCCCGCGTCTTTTGCCAGGACGAGAAGGCGCAGCAACAGCCGAAGGTTCGGCAACACTGCCAGACCCTTTCTTCGCAGCACGCTTAGCAGCAGCTTCGCGCCACGTAACGGTGACTTGACGATCACCAGCAGTAATGCTGAAGAATTGGAAAACACGGTTGTCGTGACGACCGCCAATTCGGGTCATGATATTGTGCTCCTCTTTAAGGCTGGCAGGACCAAGAATTTCGTTGGCAGCATCTTCGATAAGCAGAACATCAATATCTATAAAGAGGGGGAAAATAATCAAGGAAAAAGCAAAGAAAGACAAAGTATAAAAAGAAGAAAATGCATAAAAAAAGAAAAAAGAGACAAACACAAACCTTCGAGTTTCACTCCGAAGCTTTTTGTAAAATCCGGAACTTTGATGGGGCTCGTAAAGTCGCTCCATGCGACAATAGACCAGCCAGACTATACCAGAAAAATCTTGCAGCAGCAGTACTCCTCAACGAGATCGCGAGTACCCATGATTTTTGCAATCTCCCGAAAGACAACCAAAAAAGTCGCGATTGATCAGAATCATCGGGAGTTAAGCCAACACCCTTCGGAAGATCTTGCACCTCCTTGCTAACAAGCGATGCAGCAGTGTCAACAACCTTATGATAGAACCAGAAGGTGTTCCAGTCATCTTCCCACCGATTCTTATAGCAGACAACAGGGACATCAACATGAGTTCTATATCTAAAATTCAGCGAAGCAAATTGGGCCTCTTCCTTGATATATGTATCACCTTCGGTGCGCTCCATGTACAATGGCTGATGATGAATAGTGTGAGCACGAACGAAGTTGGCCACAGTAGGGATGACACCCATGGTTTTGCACGCCCACATAAACAAGCTCAACCGAAGAAAGGAATTCGGAGTAAGGTGGTGGACGTACATGTCGAAGTTGCGATGAATTGCAACGACAATAGGGTCAAGAGGAAACCGAAGACCAGCAGCAAAGAGATCGCGGAATACTACAACCTCATCATCTCTCGGGGTAGGAATCACTTCGTTTCCGGGAGCTCTAGCGTGCCCACTTTCAAAGTACCCAAGTTTCTCATACTCAGGAATAAGCCGCGGAGTCACAGGACTTCATCCAAAAACCTTCGTAGTGGCCTTTGGGGGCTTCACAGCAGCAGACTTCGGGGCCATCACACAAAAGAATGAAACAAGAGAAACAGGCAGCAACCTAAACTAAAAGATAATAAGTATAACCTAGTCGAGCGAAGGTACGAAAACAAATGCAAAAACGAAGGTCTAAAGCAAAGTTAACAAGAAGTTACCAGTAGAAAGGAAGGCGCTAGGCGATCAGAAAGCAGCAGCAGGAGGGGCTTGGCACTGGGGGGCGGCGGTGGCCTTATATAGTGCAAGCGGCGCGACAATCTAGGAAACACGTGGCACGGAAATATAGCAGGAATCAAAGCAGCAGTAACATAAGTATATCCCGATAAGATAGGAGCAAATCAGCGGAAAATCGGGAAGAGATATCATATCACGAAAAAACAGGAGATTCAAAACAACCAGACACGTGTAAGAGAAAGAGAACCTAGACGAGCCGAAATGGGGAGGCGCTTCGGTGCGAAAATATTTCTACCCATTTGGGTTTCGCTACTTCGGCTTGTCAGGAAGACAAACCTTCGCAGGCGAGGGGCTAATGTTGGGGAAATCCATTTCGCACCTAACCCCTTGTTGTTATCCATTTCATCTGCAGGCCTTCGGGTCGAGGGAAACGGTCATCCTTTGTTTTTTGGTGATTACGTAGGTTCGACATCTTCGGGACATGGCGAAATGAGGCATCGAAGGTCGCCAGTGCCCGAAGCTTGACACCTTCGGGGCGCAGCAGAGCGAGGAGGTCGAAGGTGCTGATCACTCGAAGGCGCAAGGAACCTTTGCCCAGAAGGGCATCGAGAGTCCAGGAGGTCGAAGGTGCTGAACACGCGAAGATACGGAAAACCTTCGGAGGATGACCGAAGATAACCAGGAAAAGACGCAAAGGCGCTCAAGGGGCGAGGAGGACTGCAGGCGCGCGAAGGTAGCAGCGCAGATCACGGTGTGAAGCGGGCGTGGGTCCTTGGGGCTGTAAGGAGTCCCCGAAGGGGGAAGAGGGAGTGTGGGCCCACTTGACGGGTGCCACGGTGTAAAGTGTTGAGTTGTAAGGGTGGTAGTTGGGCAAGTCAGTGTAAAAATATTGTAATGCCCTCAAAGATCCTTCGCACGATGTAAAAGGGCAAGGGTAAAAATGTAAAGTGTGAATGATACGGGCCTATTTAAACGAGCCCGAGTGGAATGAAAAGGGGGAGAGGGGTCTTAAGGGAGGCTTATTTTTACTTGCCCGAAGACACACCTTGGTTTGCTTGAGAGTTTGAGTTCCTTTGTCATTTGCATCTATTGGCCCCACTTCGGGGACGGGTTTCTCCCCAACAAGCTTCATGACCATCTCCTTGCTGAATGGTGGCCTGGTTCTCAAGGTTCTGTGGTGCTGTGTTCCCAGACTCCGGAACCTCCGGAGTAATTCCCGGAGGTTGAGTTCCAGTGACAGTTCCCGGAACCTCCGGGTGTTTGCCCGGAACCTCCGAGGTCTGCACCTCTACAGAACCAGGAGCATCTGGCCCTTCGAATGGTGTTGAAGCTTGTACAATTTCTTCATGTTCATCTTGTGCTTCAACTGGTCTAACATCACCTGTGGCCATTTGCTTGATAGCTTCACAAGGTGGCTTCTCTTTTCCTGCAACATTCATATCAACTTACTCCACTTGAGAGCCATTAGATTCATCAAAGGTAACATCCACCATGACATCAATCCTTCCGGAGGTTCGATTGAAGACACGGTAGGCGTGTTCATTAGGACCATAGCTAAGAAGAAAACCTTCTTCAACCTTTGGTGCAAACTTAGAGCTTCGGGGCTTCTTGTTTAGAATGAAACATTTGCACCCAAATACTCTAAAGTAGGACACCTTGGGCTTTTTACCGATGATAAGCTCATAGGAAGTCTTCTTGTGAGACTTGTGAAGATAGAGGCAGTTGATAGCATGACAAGCCGTGTTGATGGCTTCGGCCCAAAATATATCTTGTGTCTTATATTCATCCAACATGGTTCTTGCCATCTTAATAAGTGTGCGATTCTTCCTCTCAGCCACCCCATTTTGTTGAGGGGTATAAGGAGCTGAAAATTCATGCTTGATGCCCTCTTCATCAATAAAATCTTCAACGTTTGTGTCACGAAATTTGGAGCCATTATCACTTCTCACTTTCTTGACAGGCAAACCGAATTCCCTTTGTGCTCTTCCTATGAAGGTCTTCATCTTCCCTTGAACTTCACTCTTTTCAAACACAAAGAACACCCACATGAAGCGAGAAAAATCATCAAAATAACCAAGCCATATTTATTACCGCTAGTGCTTATGTAGGCCATCGGTCCAAATAGATCCATATGAATGAGCTCCAACGGGCTTGTAGTAGTGAGGATGCTATTTGGTGGGTGAGGTGCACCTACTTGTTTCCCGGCTTGGCATGCTTGACATATCCTATCTTTCTCAGAATGAACATTAGTTAGTCCAAGGATGTGTTCATCTTTCAAGAGTTTGGCCAAGTTCCTCATGCCAACATGAGCTAGTCGGCGATGCCATAACCAACCCATGCTAGATTTTACCACCAAACAAGTCTTAGGGGCGACTTTACTTTTGTTGAGATCAACTAGGTAAAGCCTTCCCTTCAAGCGACCCGTAAGGACAATAGAGGAATCCTCCCTCTTTATGATGGACACACCCTTATCCGAAAAGTGACAATCAAATCCAATCTCACTAAGTTGTGAAACGGATAGTAGATTGTAACCCAACGGATCAACATGAAGCATATTAGTAATTGAATATTTAGAAGAGATAGGAATATCACCAACTCCAATGACTTCTCCACTAGCATCCCCCACCATAAGCAATTCTTTCTCTTGGTCCTTCTAGATGGAGATAGGTGGAGAACATACTCCTTTCTCCGGTCATATGATGTGTACATCCACTATAAAGCACCTAACTTGATCCACCGGAGGAGTATGCCTACAAAACAATTTAGTTCCTTCTTTTAGGTCCCCAATTTGACTTGGGACCTTCCACGTTAGCAACCAAAATCTTAGGAACCCACATCGACCTTTTCACATATATGTTGGACTCATTTCCAACATACGTGGCAACAACTTTACCAAGGTTGTTGCATCTCAACACATAGCTAGGTTGAGTTTCAATGGATGCATGAGCCTTGGTCTTGTGTGCAAACTTGTTCCTTATGGGCAGGATGGGATTGTTCTTGACCTGCAAGTGAGTGTTAGATGCTTTGGGAACATGCTTGGGCTGAGACTTGGCCTTGTTCTTGCTTCTGTCCTTGCAGACCCCGGAACCTCTGAGATTTTTCTCGAAACCTCAGGGAAATGCATTCTGTGCAGTTTAGGCCTTCCAGACTCCGGAACCTCCGGGTATGGACACCGGAACCTCCGAACTCTGGGTGAACAGGAAGCCCTTGCTGTTGAAGTTGAGGCATTCCTTCCCCTTGATGATCTTCCTTTCAGAGGTCTTACTGTTATCAGTATACCCAAATCCATGCCTTGAATTCTTGTATAGCATCTTCTCATATTTGATATCAAATTTCCTCTTGCTCTCATCCTTCATGCACCCATTGGCTATGATTGAGTTGAGCCTAGCAATTTCTTTCTTCATTGCATCCAAATTGGCAAGGTTAGTAGCATAAGATTCAATATCAATGTTATGACATTTATCACAGCCCTTGCTAGTAGAAGAACTAGATTCACCCTTTGCTTTGGAGGGGTGTGAGGTACTACTCCAAAGGAGACTAAATTGCTCCTCAAGCTCTTCATTCCTTGTCTTAAGAGAATTATTTTGAGCTTCAGAGGCAGCAAGTTATTCCTTAAGAGTAGTGATGATAGCCAAGTTATGATCAACTTCCAATCTTAAGGCCTCAACCTCACTCCTCTCCGAAGTAAGAAGACCTTGGTGTTTCTCTAGTTCAACCACTAGCTTAGCCATGAAGTCTTTTGATTGTTTGTCAATTTTACCAACTAATTCTTCTATTTCTTCATCACTAGATTCATCACTAGAGTCTATGTCTGAGCTATCACTAGGTGGAGGAGAGGGTTTAGAGGAGGATTCTACATTTTCTCCCTTAGCCATGAGACAATGAATGGTGGTGCTTTCTTCATTGTCACTCAAGTTGTTGAAGAGCCTTGATGTAGAGGAAGGGTTCTTGATAGCCACGGTTGCAACCTTCTTCTTCTCCTCTTCATCACTAGAGCTCTCATCACCGGAGTTCCATTCATGTCCAATGTGGGCTTCTCCACCATAGCTCTTCTTCTTGTGATATGGCTTGTGATCTTTCTTGTACTTGTCCTTGCTCTTGTCATGCTTGCCATCTTTCTTCTCATTAGAACAATCCGCAATGAAGTGCTCCGTGCTTCCACAATTGTAGCAAGTCCTCTTCTTGTGATTGGGATACTTTCTCTTGGAGAACTTGTAGCCTTGCTTCTTTAAACCCTTCTTGTATCTTCTCATGAATAGGGCTATGTCACCAATCTCAACTTGAGGACTTTCATCTTCGTCTTCACTTGACTCACTTGACGAGCTCTCTACTTCAATTTTCTTTGACTTTGACTTGGACGGCCTTGATGAAGTAGAGGGCTTGCTTGACTTGCTAGCTTGGAGGGCCACATCTTTGACCTTCATGTTGTTCATCTTGGACTCTAACTCTCCAATCTTCTTTCTATGTTGTATCTCTATGTCCATGAACTCATGTGTAAGAATTCTTCCAAAGACATGAGAGAACTCTTCAAATCTGTTCTTCTCTCTAATCAAGGTGACTAGAGTAGGGTTTCTAGGAGCAAAGGCCTCTAACATCACTTTCACAACATAGTGGTCATCCAATTCATCACCACCCAAGCCTCTAATCTTGCCAACAATGACCATCAATCTGTCAAACATATCTTGGGGTCCTTCACCCTCCAATATAGAGAATCTATTAAGCTCGGACATCATAATGCTTATCTTGGATTTCTTCACTTTATCAACCCCTTGATGAGCAATATGAAGAGTGTCACATATTTCTTTGGCAATCTCTAAGCCATTCACGCTATTGTACTCTTGTCCATTCAAAGCACTATGGAGAATGATGGTGGCTTGGGCATTTCTTCTTATGTTGCGACAATCTTATGATGTAAGCTTTTCTTCATCTTCGGGGTCTTCAAAACCTACACACACAATATTCCACAAATCCAAGTGCAAGCCCGTAAGGTAGGCTTTCATTAGATGCTTCCATTTGGCAAAGTAAGTGCCATCAAATTGAGGCAATTTGCCAACAGGAATAGACATGTTATCTTTGAAAGTAGTCAAGCAATCATAGTTAAAGGATACGCTTCCATAGCTCTTCTTGGACTTAGACTTGGGCTTGAGCGTTCTCTTGGGCCTTCTTGCACCATAGTACTCATCATCATCATCTCCATTCTCACTTGATGAGGATGAGGAAACCGAAGAAGATGAAGATGAAGGTGGAGGTGAAGGTTCTTCCTTCTTCTTCTTTTTCTTCTTCTTTGTTTCCTTCTTCTTCTTTTCTTTCTTCTTCTCTTCTTTTTCTTTCTTCTTCTCTTTTTCTTTCTTGATGTCTTCCTTCATAGCCTTCTTGAGCTTTTCAAGCTTCTCATGAGCAGATGATGAGTCACCGTCTACTCCCGAAGCTTCAGCTGCTTCCTTGTTGGTTGGTTCACCAACTTCTTCTTTGTCTCCTTTGGGTCTTTCATCTCCACTTGCCATTTTCTCACACGGTTAAGTGCAAACTGAGGATCCAGGCTCTGATACCAATCAAAAGGATCAATGCAAGTGGCCTAGAAAGGGGGTGAATAGGCCTACAAAACAAATTCAAACTTTTCTGCCAACTTTCTGTCAGTGTCCTGGAGCTTCTGATTTTTCAAACCTGCATGAGTTAGAAATCTAAGAGCTGATTTTACAGGCAAGATACAAATAATTGAAGCTATGAATTTGTAGCATAAGCTACTAAACAACCTTAGAGCAAGAAGAACTTATAGATCTATGAGGACCAGGTGTGTCCGAAGACCAGTGGAGGGTCGTTCCTTAGTGATGAGTGATTGACAACGTTGTGTGGACTGATGCTTGGCTAAGTGTGCAGGTACAGGTTGCGGCTTGACTCGTGTCGGTGCAGGTGAAGAACAAGCACGAAAGGCCTTAGCTGTGGTGGCCTCCGGGTGATGGAGAGGCAAATAGGCTTGTTCGATGGACCCGGTGGCCGATGGGGTCAAGTGCGAGCCGTGCGGTGCAAGACTGGTGGGCTGAAGTCGTGAACATGGGCCGGTGCAAGGTAGTGGATCGAGCCAGAAGCTTGCACGCGAGGTTTGTTGGTTTGCCCACAAAACCATCGGTGGACGGTTTCTTGGTTTGGGCCTCAAAACCAAGTCCGGAGGCCCGAGGCGACGGAGACGGTGATCCGGGAGCTTCGGGAAGCTTTGAGGCGGGGGGCACATGGCGTGATCGTGGGGCTTGCGTCGATGCTAAGCAAGGCCGCGGTGGAAGCGTGTCCGCTCGATGAAGACTTGACCAAAATGCCCCTGAGGGGTTGTATCTTCATTTCAAGTTGTAGGGGTAGCGTGGTCATTTACCTCCCTCCGATGGACTTCGTATAAATAGCGGAGAGGTGGATGGCATCTCTCTCTCTTGGACTCTAGGTCTTCGTCCCCCGGTAGATTGCTCTGAACTACTTCTTTTCCCTCTGTATTCCTTAGGCTAGATTCTTGTATAGACTCTGACCTCTGGATGTATGGAAGCATTCGGCATTGCAGTGATCTCCTAGTCCTCTGTGATTTTCGTGTCATTTTCGGGGCTATTTTTGGGGAGTTTCGTTCTTCGCTCAATTCGGGGATTTGAGGGCGTTTTCCTTCGGATTTCTTTGAGGGGATCATGGGTGGATGCCTTGCGCATCTTTGTGTGTGATCTTGACCCCTCAAATGCCGAGGAAAGCCTTCGATTCGTGAGTTTTTGGCCGGAGTTCGAGTTCTTGGTGGTGGTTCATGTGATCCGCGATTCCCGGTGATTTAGGGAGTTTGAGGTCGAGATTTTTGGGGCATAGCTTCCTTGTGTGACGCTTCTCATCTCCCCAAAGTCTTGTCTCAAGAGCTCTAGCTGTTTGGGAGATCCGGTGATGGATTTGGAGGTTTGACTTCGCGAGCTCGAGCTCGAGCTGCTCTGTCCGGGGTTAGCGGACAGTCCGCAAGGACCCCGCGGACAGTCTGCGCGCCTAGGGTTCGTCGCGTGTTCGTCATCTGTTCTTGCGAACTCGTGTTTTGATCTGTCATGGCCCAAGGGTTTTGTTGCAAGTGGTTTGCGGATAGTCCGCGTGTCACTCATAGACAGTCCGCGTGGCCGAGATTTTGTCTGGGGTGGAGCTGAGTTTGTCTGGGGTTTCCAGCGAGGTGGACGGACTGTCCGCGCTGCCTTCACGGACAGTCTGCGACACTGGCAGATAGTCCGCGTGGCTCAGCCGGACAGTCCGATTTTCTCGGTGCGTCTTTGGTGGTTCTATTGTCTATTTCGGACAGTCCGGGGATGACTGGCGGACAGTCCGCCGTATACTATCGGACGGTCCGCCCGTACCAGCCGGACAATCCGCGCCTGGTGTTTCCAGAATTGGCCAAGTGCTTTGATTCTTGTCTTGTGCTTTCGCGGTTTGCTTCTAGGGTTGTCTCTTGATCGTGTGGGCTCGTTTGTGTCTTGTTTGGAGCTTCTTTGGTGTGCACGAGTACTTGGAGTGGCAATCGGGGTATAGACCGAGTTCGTCCTTCGGGAAGAATTTTTATTGGCTCCCATTCACTCCCCCCCCTCCGGTCGCATATTCGGTCCTTCAATTGGTATCAGAGCCGGTTACGGATCTTATTGATTCTAACTAGTCTAAGATCCAAAGATGGGTGATTATGGCAAGGGGTCGAGTCCTCCGCACTTTGATGGCAAGAATTACCCGATGTGGGAGAGGCGCATGAGCGCGTTTTTGCGAGGGATGGGAACTCTGATCTGGGAGGTCACTCAGAATCCTCATTATGTCATCCAGACAGTTTTCTGCTTCCAGGTTCCCGGGACATGTGTGAGGCCAACAGCAAGGCCGTTGATTACTTGTTCCGTGCTCTCTGTGCCTCGGAGTTCGAGCGAGTGTACGGAGAGAATGTGGCCGGAAAGATTTGGCTCAAGTTGAGAAATGCTCATGTTGGCAATGCCCAAGTGCAAGCCCGTTTGTTTTCCACTTACTGGAGAGAGTACGAGAACTTCACTCATCTCCCCGGTGAGTCAACCGATGCTATGTTCCAGCACTTCACTAGCATAGTCAACAACATGAGGGCCAATGTGACCGTGCTCCCATACACAGATCATGATCAAGCTATCAAGCTTTTGCATGCCCTGGATAGGTCTGTGTGGAGTGCCAAGGTCGAGGCCATTGAGGAGTCGAGCGTGTATGATACGCTGATGCTGGATGAGCTGTTTTCCAAGCTCAGGTCTTCGGAGGTTGATCGTGGCTTGAGAGCCAAGAGCGAGAGCCCCATTGATCCTCATAGTTTGGCTCTTGTCTCAGGATCAAGGTCTAACGCTAACTCTGGTGATTTCTCTTTGTCTTGTCTTGTGTCTTTGCCAAATGAGGACTTTGAGGTGCTGAGCAAGGACGGTCTCACTTTGTTGAGCAAGAGGTTTGGGTAGATGTACGAGAACCGCAAGAATGCAAGGCGGAGCTCGGGGATGTGCTATCAGTGCGAGAAGCACGGGCACTTCATCGCCGAATGCCCTGAAGCCATGGAGATCAAGAACGACTACAAGGGCAAGCCCAAGCACGACTACAACAAGCACCGCTCCCGGAACGACTACAAGGACAAGCGCAAGGACAAGGGCGAGAGAAGGTCCAAGAAGAGTGGCGGCTACAAGAAGAAGACGGCTCGAGCGATGGTTGCCGGAGCAAGCGACATCGACTCCACATCAAGTGATGCTTCTTCCGACTCGAGCAGCGAGGAAGAGCAAGAAAGGCGCAAGGACAAGCGGCACACGGGCAAGAACTTCACCGGCTTGAGCTTCGTCGCACAAGGAGGCTTTTGCGGCATGGCGCACTCCAAGAAGGGTGGGAAGCACAGCTTGGATTCGAACTCCGACTCCGAGGAAGAGGTACGACATGATCTTAACTTCTTGCTAGAGGAGAATGCTAGGCTCAATGAGTTGCTTGATAACCGTGATGATGTGCTTAGAAAGACCAACAAGGAGAAGAGGGAATTTAGGTCTTTGTTGGGTGATGCTAAGGATAAGATAGTTGAGCTTGAATCCTTGCTTGTGGATGCTAGAAATGAGATAGGATCTTTGAAATCTGCCCCTGTGGTGTCTGATGATATTGACTGTGGTGATTGCTCAAATTTTCTTGCTGATTTGACTGCTCTCAAGGAGAAGCATGCCTCTACTCTTGAGGAACTAGATGTGATTAGGACTGAGTGTGATGAATTGAAGTCTAGGCCAGCTTTGTTAGGTGCTTGTACCTCATGTCCTGTGTTGCATGCTAGGCTAGATGAATCTCACACTAGAATAGTTTCTCTTGAGGCGGCATTGAAAGCTCCTCTTCCTACATCATGTTCTACCTGTGAAATGCATGCTTTGAAAAACATGGAACTTGCACACTATGTTGACCGTTTGCAAGATGAAAATGATGAGCTTAGGAAATTGATGAGTTGGTTGTCTGGGTATGAGCCACAATTGAGTTTGATGTTGGCTCAGTTCAAGAGGTTTTATGGTCAGGCGTTGGGGGCTGACAAGAGTGGTGAGAAGAGTGGTGAGGGAGAAGAGAAAGCCGGAGAGATTCCTACTCCACCACACACCATACCCATGAACAAATATGCACCCAAGCCAAACCACCTCAGAAACAAGCTTGATACAACTCCAGACTCACCAGTGTTCCCCCAGAAAACATAAAATTACCAGAAACCCATCAAGTTTGTGAGCAACCTGGGTAATGTCTTTAAGGGGAAGTCAGGAGAGAAAGCTGTTGAGAAGCCCACAGAAAAGCCACCGCCTAAGTGAAAGGACCTTGATGTCGCCTAGAGGGGGGTGAATAGGCGAGTCGACTAAATAAAACTTTTCCCCCGAAAACTTGACCTCCCTGGCAGAGGCGATCAGACCACCTTCACAGGGCGGATAGACCGCCCTGCTGCTTTCTACTGGGGGGAGGGCGGTTAGACTGCCTCCTGCAGGCGGTTAGACCGCCTCCACGCAGAAAACTAGCAAAGAGTGGCTCAAGCTCCTCTTGACTTCTAGCACGAACCAAACTTGGTGAGTGGCCTTGGTAGATGGTCACAAGCAGGGTGATGATCCCTTCACACAAAGACAAGCACACCCAAGTAGATCGAAGCAGAAGCAAATAGAAATATGCTAGAAAACCACAAGTAAGGCAAACCACAATGGAGACACAAAGATTTGTTTCCCGAAGTTCACTTCCACCAAGAAAGCTACGTCTCCGTTGAGGAGCTTGTAAGGGATTCGAGTTCTCAACTAACTCTTCCCACAACAAGCCGGCTCTCTTTCAACCACTTTCCTCGATTCCACTAAGGCGATCTTTTCCACGAAGAGGCAAGATCACAGCCCTCACAAACTTGCCGCTGCTCACCACAACATGGGAGCTAGCCGGCGACGCCTAGCCACCTAGGAGGCAAACCTCCAAGAGTAACAAATGCTTCAAGGCTTGTAGACGCAAATCACAAGTGCTCAAGCTAGGGAAGGCTCTTGACAGCTCACAAAGCTCACACAAACTCACTCTCTCAACCCAACTCAAGGATAGAGCTTGAATCTCACAAATCTCACAAAGAGAAGGTTGGGGAGAGGTTGTATGGCTTTGGCTCAGCAAAAACAGCAGGGGAAGCACACCAGCAACCCTAGAATCAGCAGCTCCAACAAGTGGAGCTCGTGGGGTACTTATACCCCCACTCAAAGAAAACTAGCCGTTAGAAAAGCGACCAGGGCGGTCAGACCGCCTGGTCAAGGCGGTTAGACCACCTGCCTCCAGCCAGTTTGAAAAACAAGCCGTTGGCTGCCTGGGGCGGTCAGACCGCCCTGGGCAGAGAGAGCCCAAAACCCTTTTTATCTTTTTGCAAACACCTCAAGACGTGTTGAAGTGGCTAAGGTTGGGTTAGAGGTTTGTTAGATCACTCAGAGACTCTCTCAAGGCTATTTCTCACATAGGACAACTAAAGAGCACTTTTGATACTTGTCATAAAGCTAATGTTGCATCCCACTTGATAGTACGGCATTCCTATACTCAAGAATGAAAGTAAATACTTAGTCAACCTCTTTGAGCCTGTATACCTTTCATCTTGCCATACTTGAACGATTTGAACTTGAGGGCTTCCAACAATTGTTATCTTCATGAGCACATCCATACTTGAGCTAGCGACTTAAGATCTTTCCATATAGCATATGTATGCACGCTTAGATCCTTAAGTCACTCCATATTGCCAAACATAACATGTAGATGACTTACATTGCTTCACACAGTTAAGGCTTGGATATGATACTTGGAGACCCCACGGATACTAGAACTTCACCTTAGCAAAACACGAAATGGCGACTTAGCTAGGACCCCAAAGATTGCTTAGTCCCTCACCCTAGTCATCTCGGTTGATCTCTTCATCACTTACTCAAACCACATTGAGTGCGACTTTGCTTCATCCATATTTGACCTTCATTTGAAATACCGCTTCAAATGCTTGTTCTTGATTGACAATGTATATGCAATCTTCCAATTTAGTATCACCAAATATTCACTCATCCTTGTATCCTTTCACAATCATCACATGAAGTCTTGCATTTATTATTTAGTAGAGAACACCATTTCTCTTTTTATGACCCATTGATTTTTAATCAAGCTACCACAATCATTGGAGACTCGGAATTGATCTTTGTAAAATATCTCCAATATTTATCTTCATTTGATTTCTTGACATTCATTTCTTATCAAAGGACCACACACTTGCTTGTCTTCATCATGTGAGCCATACAATATTCATCCTCAAATATATAGCAATATTAACTCATGAATAATTAAATAAAAATCTGCTCACATTCTTAAACAAACAAGTTAGATCTTTAATCGCTTTGTCATTCAATTCACCAAAATCCACTTAGGGGCCTAGATGCACTTTCAATCTCCCCCTTTTTGGTGATTGATGACAACTCGATTAAAGCTTACAAATAAAACATTTAAGCGCATAAGAATTCTTAGATATATGATGAGCTCCCCCTTAATATGTGCTTTGAATGGAATTTCAAAAATTTGGCCTCAAATGCCAAACGCACATTTTAAGTGAAAGTACATCAGAGCTCCCCCTATATCTTAGAATATGTGCAACAAGTGTGTGTGACAACAATAGAACAAAATCGTGATGCATATGGCATGAAAAGCATTCAACAAAGAAAGATGTGTGTGCTGACTGGGCTGGGGCGGTCAGACCGGGGTTGCAGGCCGGTCAGACCGCTTGGGGCGGTCAGACCGGGTTCGCAGGCCGGTCAGACCTCCTAGCGCGGTCAGACCGGGTTCGCAGGCTGGTCAGACCGCCTCCCCCACTCAGCCAACACAAAACAAACATCATCACACATAAATATTTCAAACTAGCACCAAGTCACTTAAGATACATAAATAGGTTCAAATACACACAGTAGCACACATACAAGGTTCTCAAGTCCACTAGGAATAGAAATCCAAATTTATTACGTGGCCATCTCTCAGCCAGCAGCCGGGGCGGTCAGACCGCATCCCTGGGGCGGTCAGGCCGCCTGCACCAGATCAGCACCACTAAAAAGATGAAACCTTGAAGCACCACTAAAGAATGGATGAAACCTTGAAGTTTTAATCCATTCTTCTCCCCTTTGTCATCAAGCATCCATAAAAGGGCCTGGAGAAGATGTAGAGGCTGATCACTACCAATGGCCCCACTCCGAGCCATCGCCGGGTGGATAACTCCCTCCTAAGTTTGAGAAAGATAAGAGCATTGGATAATTAAGATATAAGGATCAAGATATGGTGGTTTCAGACTATAGATATAGAAGTGTATCAACCATACCATATGGAGGAGGTGGACCATAACTAAATAAATCTGCTGAGAGTCGTGCTGCTAGGGGAACTTCTGGATCTTCCTCAGGAGGAGGAGGTGGTGGAGGAGCCTGAGAAGAAGACTCACTACCAAACATGGCATCAAACCCTCTAGGTGCATGGACAGGTGGTGGAGTAGGTGGTGGAGGAGCCTGAGAAGACGAAGCACCCACATCAGGATAGTGCCTCTGAACAAACTCCTCATAGTAACCGGAGTTGATGTAACCCAGCATCCTCTCATCCACTGACGGTATCTCAGCCTCTGGAGGAACAGGAGAAATGGGTGAGCGAGGTGGCTGAATCCCAAAGTGTTCAAGCATCCTCTTCATCGAATCCTGCTCTTTCTTTCTTTCTCTCATAGCCCTGTCATTGGCAACTTCAATGTCCCTCTAACTCTTGCAAATACCAGCAAGGATATTGAACAATTTCTTGAAAAATGAGGTGTTTTGCCGCTGGTAGTACTCAGGGCGGTCAGACCGCCTGTGGGGGGCGGTCAGACCGCCACCACCCTCATTTATGCCCCGCTGCAATGTCTCTGCCATGTCGTCCCAACGGGTATCTCCTTCTTGTTCTTGTAATTCTTCTGGAGAGGAGGGAACACTGATGGTCAGGCTGTGCTTGGGTTGCAAGAGTCGGTGTCTCGTGTCTTTTGGATATTTGGTGTTGCTGACCTTCCTTATGATATACATAATATATGGACTATGCTCGCACAAGTTTTGAGCATTCTCTAAACAATTCTTGATTTCTTGCCAAATGAAGTCACCAACACAAAACTTAGCTGCCCCCGGTCTCATGGCAACCATAAGGTTCCTCTGAAAGGCTGTGATATTTGAGGAGTTCCCATCTCTAGTGGTGAGGGTCTTCCTGAAAAGTCGATTAAGGACAGCATAGTAAGTGTAAAGCGGCTTGACCGTTCCTGCAAATGCCCTCTTACTCCTGGGGTACATAAACTCCATGTCCCTGAATTAAGAATCCCATCACCATGAAGTTTTCTAAGACTAGGATCATTGTGAAGTCTGAATAAAGCAAGGAAGTTACTAAATGTGATGTGCCATCTATCTCCCTCAGTCATCCAGAACATCGCCGACTCAGTTCCCATATATCCAAAGTAAACAGTAGCATCGAACTGAGCTATGATTTCCTTATTCCAATGTTGCATGAAACCCATGATGTTCTTCTACCCCTTCAATTCACACTCTCTGATTATCTCATTGAAAATGTTGTCATTCTTTCTTCCCATATAATCTCAATCAACGCACTGAGCTTCACTAGTGATCTTAGCATTCCTTCGGCAAATAATGACAGTAGAGTAGTAGTCCTGCTGAAAAGGGGACCAAAACCGATAATCTGAAGCTGTCTTTTGATGATCATATGGATTCTCCCTTCTCATATTTTTCAGAGTCTCTGCCATCCCTTCACTGTAATAATCCACCGGGCCTCGAACAAGAGGATAGACGGGGCCCCTGATCTCTGGCAAGAAGTTAACAACAATGGGAGGAACATTCCCTCCAGCATCATCATCATCATCGGGAGGCACTCCAGCTGCTCCCACAGGAGCATATTCCTCATTATCACCTGCATCATCATCAACTTCTTCAATCTCAGCATCAGCTCTAACACCACTGCCTCCAGCACCAAGTCCTCTACGACTAGCACCAACACCTCTACCACCGGCACCAACACCACTGTGTATGGCTCCAACTCTGCCCTGATGGTCTACACATACAAAGGTGTCATCCTCTACCTCATCATCGCTAGACTCATTTCTTTCCTCCATCTCAATATCTTCCCCATAATCTTGATAAACTGGCCTTTGTTGCCCCCTTGGCCTCAATTTCTCCCTGATATCATAAGCACGTGAGCTCTGTCCGGCCTCAGTGTAAGCAAATTCCTCTCTTCCCTTTTTCCTTTTCTTGGCACCTGAACCTTTAGGCATCTCTGCTGTTCCTGGATCACAAGAAGTGAAACAAGGATGTATAAGACACCAGGAACAAGAATGGCTAGATAGATCGTGTCGAAGCAAAGCGTGTGGAGCAATTGGCACAAAACTGGGTAGGGCGGTCAGACCGCCTTGGGAGGGTGGTTAGATCGCCCCTACCAGTTTTGAGCCAATGGCTCTTTATGCCAGCTACAGAAACAAACTGCCGAGATATGAATCATAAATTTCAGGGAATAATCCTAGATTGAGTAAAGTTGATTTCACGGCCAAGAACAAAGCTCTTGGGGCTAAACTACTCAGGGCAGTCAGACCGCCCTGCCCACGCGGTCAGACCGCCCGGGGCAGTGAAACCCTAGAATTTTGTTCCCAACAATGTAGCCAACGAAATTGCATGAAACTCTAGGAATGTCTTCTAGGGGTTGCTAATAGATGATATCTCAAAGGAAATCCAAATCTTTGCATTCAGTAGGGAGATCGGGCAAAAACAAGATTTAGATACCTTTTGAGAGAGGAACTCGAGTTGAATCCAAGAAGCAGGCTTGGAACTTGCTTCAGCACCCCTAGGAGAGTCCCTTCCACGGTGGGGATTTAGTTTTCCATGGTTGAATCCTCAAATCACCATGGGAGGGGGTGAGAGAGCTTGAGAGGAGAGAGCCACGGGTTGGGGACGAAAATGGAGTGTTCTGCCCGTGGGGAGAGAGAGAGGGTGAAAGGATAAGGTCAAATGCACTGTAGATTCACGGGGAGGGGTAAAAAGTTAAAGTCCGTGACATGCGGTCAGACCGCGTGGGGTACGCGGTTAGACCCCCCCCCCGGTTGAATTTGGAAAGAGCTGATTTTGAATAGTTTTTTATCCTTTTGCTTTTCCAAACTTGGATACAGGATTTTTGGAAGATAAAGATCCATTTTTGCCAAATCTTAGAAGAAAGATTGATTTTCCAAAATATTCCATAATTCTTGATTCTTCCAAGAGTGAGAGAGATAAAGATATGGATATAGAGATATTATGGACTTGAGAAAATCTCCTTAATTATGACTAGCCAACAATCAATCAAGAGGAGCTATAGCCATAATTAAGTTGATTAGGTCACAAAGACCAAGATTCAGATATTTTTCGAAAATCCACAAATCCTACGCATGCTAGTTTATTTTTCAAAACTTCTATCCTATGTCACAAAGTGCACACATCCACCTCAAGTAAATCACCACTCTAGTATATTTAGCTCATACCCAACTAGAAGACACTC
The DNA here is from genome assembly GCA_036936925.1 of Cenchrus fungigraminus. Classification (NCBI taxonomy): domain Eukaryota; kingdom Viridiplantae; phylum Streptophyta; class Magnoliopsida; order Poales; family Poaceae; genus Cenchrus; species Cenchrus fungigraminus. The sequence continues at coordinate 63,788,849 of CM072779.1, forward strand.
ACACGACATGAAGTCGAGTTTATGTGTGGGTATCAACAAAATATCTAGAAGGACACACAAAATTCACTAGAAGCAATTATATGCTAAGAATGGCACACTAGCATGGTACATTCAGGCCTAGATGCATTTCAATATTAAAAAGAATTCAAGAGACATACCTTTGCCTTAGGCCACATTTTATTTGTGCATATTTTAATTTTAAAAGCGGCTTGCTCTTAACTTGATTGATTTAAGATTATTGTGTCAAATAAGAGCTTGCACATGTTGCACAAATTTGTGAGGCTACAAGATCACTAGAAGAAATTGTTAGTCCCACAAATGACATAAACTTTGAAGTAATCTCCCCCTAAGTTAGTGCTTAGAGATTCTTGAATTTCTCGAACTTAGCACATGATTCATTTACGAACAAGGGAGATGTCTTCAAAGCTTAGTCATGACATATAAATGATTTAACAATTGAAATAAGTTAGGTATCTCATCACCTTCGATGTATTTTCACCAAGAATTTGAAATTCTGCTTTTACCCCGGGTCACCCGGTCATAGGGGCCAGGTCACCCGCCAACATCCAGAGACGAAACGGGTCACCCGCCCACAAAGGTCGGGTCACCCGGAAAACCACCCCAGGGATGCCAGGCGGTCAGAACGCCTATGGGGGGCCGTTAGACCGTCCTCCCCTCGAGATTTCCATTTGGTGATTTTTCAGTTCTCTTCCCTCGATAAGCTTCTAAATTTTCCAAATAAATTCCTGCAAAGCTTATCACAATAATTGCTCTACTAGAGAGCTATTAGTAGCATCGAATGGTATGAGAGTATAAATATTATGAAAATGTCAAGGTCACTTCCTCATGCTTCACAATTGTAGGACTAATGTTCCATGAGTGTTCACAAAGAACTGAGGGTGACCAAGACATAACATTAAGCACTTATTACCGAGATTGCATTGATTGAATGTTTTTCAAGCTTTTCTCATGGCAAGACATCGATTCTTGAATTCTTTTCTTTTCACCATGACTTCAATGCAACTCGATCATCCTACAAGCTCAGCAAGCACTTCTTGGTACCCAACACTTGTTGGGTCCTACTTGGTTAGTCACAAGGTGCTTAGGAATCCAAATGGCCCTATTGCTTGTTTGAGGTGAACTAATCATCCTCATAGCACAAGTACCATTCTTATCATTCCTAAGCTTACTGAAATCATAATGGACAAGGTTCGATTTAGGAATGTTACCCTTTGGACAATCCTTGCCCATGTGACCCTTCTTACGACAAGTGTAGCAAATGCAGCTTTTGTTACTTCTAGGCTTGGGAGTCATTTGTTTGTCTTGTCTTGGCTTGCATGTGGGCTTCTTGCTTGAAGAGGAAGCTTTCTCCTCTTTGCTGCAGTACATCTTGGCTGTGGTGGCCAGACGCGGTCTAACCGCCCTGAGGGGGCGGTCAGACCACCCCTGATCAGCACTGCTGACTTGTGGGCAATCTGCAGCAAAGTGACCCTTCTCTTTGCATTGGTAGCACAATCTCCTTCTGATGGAGCTTCTTTTCTTCTTGGAGATTGTTTCTTGAGACTTGAGCTTGGTAGGGCAATGTGAAGCGAAATGCCCCATCTTTGAGCATTCATTGCACTTGATAACCTCAAATTTCTTCTTCTCTAGAATCTTGATCTTGTTGTCCTTGAGTTGGTGTTGAGGAGCTGAGCTAGTGACGGTTGACCCCTTCTCAAGCTTCTTCACCATGTTAGCACGGTTATCTTGAGAAGGTTGCACTTTGCTCTTCTCTTTCAACTCACTCAAGTTTTTCTTAAGTTTTTCAACCTCTTGCTTGAGTTCATCATTTTCTTGAGCAATGAGGTCATCACAAGATTCTACAAATACATCCTCAATACTAGATTGGCTTGCTTGAGAACAACAAAGTTTAGTACAAGCAAAATCATTATTGACAAGTGAGCATGTGCATGTGTGTGAGAGAGGTTGCATGTATTTAACCGAAGATAAAACAGCCTCATGAGCAATTTCTAGTGAAGCATAAGAATCTACAAGCTTCTCATGAGAACACTCATGTTCCTTGTGTTTTGCTTGTAGAGCCATATGCTCCCTAGTGAGCTTCTCTAGTTTAGCCTCTAGTATGTCATTAGCTTTAGCATAATCAAGTTGTCTAGCTGCTGACTCATACTCACAAACCAAGGAGGCACGCTCAGATTGAAGAGTCTCAAGTTGCTTTTCCATCGAGCTTGAGGCTTTATATTTTTCAATTTTTCGTCCTTTGGTTCTTCTCTTTTTCTTGTTCTTCTTCTTCTTGGCCATCAGGCAAGCACCTTCACCATAATATGTTTATGAAGCTTCTAGAACTAGTGAGGATGAGCTTGGGGCTTGAGAAGACTCCTCGACACACGAGGATTGACTTCCTCTGCCAGGGGCAGTTAGACCGCCCTGGGAGGGTAGTTTGACCACCCCCTCCAAAGGAGCTGGGTCTTCCCTTCTTTCGCCTTCTTCCTTCTCAAGAGTGGATGCTTGATGTTCAGTTAGGGTTGTAGAGGTAGTGCAGTACTCCTCCATTTCATCTTCGTCTTCATCATCACTTTCATCTTCATCCACTTTGGAGTCCACAAAGGATTTTAGTAAAATCCAAATGTGAAGAACATCTCGACAAATGTTCTTATTCTCTAGCATAAATTCTTGAAAATCTTCACATAGAGAACTACGCAAAAAGTTAACAATAGAGGCATTGAGTTGTGTGTTTTCCAAATCCTCAAGAGAGACATATGTCCAATCTTTTGGAAGGATACTCGCAACTACAATGCTCTCCGCAGTGGGACCCATAGCCTTAAGAGTATGAAGAACATTTGCTGACCAAGAAATGTAGTTTGAGCCATCTAGAGCTAGTGGCTCAAACGGTACCTCACATGTAGTCGACATCATCAAACTCCGAGCGGTTAAGTTCGAAATGGAGCACTCAGCTCTAATACCAATTGAAAGGACCTTGATGTCGCCTAGAGGGGGGGTGAATAGGCGAGTTGACTAAATAAAACATTTCCCCTGAAAACTTGACCTCCCTGGCAGAGGCGGTCAGACCGCCTTCACAGGGCGGTTAGACCGCCCTGCTACTTTCTGCTGGGGGGAGGGCGGTTAGACCGCCTCCACGTAGAAAGCCAGCAAAGAGTGGCTCAAGCTCCTCTTGACTTCTAGCACGAACCAAACTTGGTGAGTGGCCTTGGTAGATGGTCACAAGCAGGGTGATGATCCCTGCACACAAAGACAAGCACACTTAAGTAGATCGAAGTGGAAGCAAATAGAAATATGCTAGAAAACCACAAGTAAGGCAAACCACAATGGAGACACAAAGATTTGTTTCCCGAAGTTCACTTCCACCAAGGAAGCTACGTCTCTGTTGAGGAGCTTGTAAGGGATTCGAGTTCTCAACTAACTCTTCCCACAACAAGCCGGATCTCTTTCAACCACTTTCCTCGATTCCACTAAGGCGATCTTTTCCACGAAGAGGCAAGATCACAGCCCTCACAAACTTGCCGCTGCTCACCACAACATGGGAGCTAGCTGGCGACGCCTAGCCGTCTAGGAGGCAAACCTCCAAGAGTAATAAATGCTTCAAGGCTTGTAGACGCAAATCACAAGTGCTCAAGCTAGGGAAGGCTCTTGACAGCTCACAAAGCTCACACAAACTCACTCTCTCAACCCAACTCAAGGATAGAGGTTGAATCTCACAAATCTCACAAATACCACAATCATTGGAGACTCGGAATTGATCTTTGTAAAATATCCCCAATATTTATTTTCATTTGATTGCTTGACATTCATTTCTTATCAAAGGACCACACACTTGCTTGTCTTCATCATGTGAGCCATACAATATTCATCCTCAAATATATAGCAATATTAACTCATGAATAATTAAATAAAAACCTGCTCACATTCTTAAACAAACAAGTTAGATCTTTAATCGCTTTGTCATTCAATTCACCAAAATCCACTTAGGGGCCTAGATGCACTTTCACTAAGCCACAGCCGATCCACTTCCATTGTGAGTATTGTGGGAGGGATGGGCATAAGGATGAGTTCTGTTTCAGGAGGAAGAGAGATGAGAGGTTTGCTAGGGAGATGGCAAACAAGGACAGGTACCACCTTGCTCGTGGTGTGCTTGAGCCTCGTAGAGGGTCTCTACCTAGGGGTGAGGTGTATGTGCGTACAGTTCCCACTCGTGGAGGTGGAGGTGTGTTTCCTCAGAGAGATAAGCGTGTTGGGTTTGGGCGTGGTGAGTTGGCTTGACGTGCTCCTTCTCGTGACCATTACGAGTTTGGGAGGCACGATCGGAGCTTTGGGTCTCAGATGGACTATGTGCCACGTTTTCCCCCTCGTGGTGCGTGTACTCCTCTAGTGAGACGTGACAGGTCCTTTGGTGGTAGGCGTGAGAGGGCTCCGCCTAGAGGTTTCGGTAGGATGGACTTTGCTAACCCTTCTTTTGAGCAAATGGCTCGACACTAGTTTGACTCTTTTGGTACTAACCCTAGTGTTGAGTCACTTGCTCATTCTCGTTCTTGTTTTTTATTACAGGTGGGAGGCTTAGAGGACTTTTGGTTGATCGACTCCAGTTGCTCACGACACATGACCGAAGATCGTGGGTGGTTCTCCAGCCTCACCCCGGTGAGTACGAGGGAGTACATCACTTTCGGGGACAATGGAAGAGGACGAGTGCTTGCTGAAGGTATGGTGAAGGTGAGTAGCAAGGTGACCTTAAGAAGTGTGGCCCTGATCAAGTCACTTGGTTTTAACCTGTTGTCAGTATCTCGGTTACTGGACGAAGGTTTTGAGGTTCGTTTTAAGTCGGGCGCTTCTCGTGTGCTTGATTCTCGATGCGATCTTGTCTGTACGATCGTCCCCGAGGGTCAAATCTTTCGTGCCGATTTTTCCCAGCCTGTTGGTCCTCCTTGATGCTTTGTTGCTGGCATTTCGGTCAAGCTTTGGAAATGGCATAGGAGGTTGGGACACTTGAGCTTTGAGTTGCTTTCCCGCTTGAGTGGTCTTGATCTTGTCCGAGGATTGCCTAAGTTAAAATTCGAGAAGGATTTGGTTTGTGCTTCTTGTCGGCATGGAAAGATGGTTGCTGCTTCTCACGCCCCTCTGAATGCGGTCATGACCGAGCGACCTTGTGAGCTGTTGCACATGGATTTGGTTGGGCCAGCTCGTGTTCGCTCTGCGGGTGGGAAGTGGTATGTTCTTGTGGTTGTTGATGATTTTTCGAGGTACTCTTGGGTTTTCTTTTTGGAGGATAAGAGCGAGACATTTGGCTTTGTTTGGGACTTGATCTTGAGGTTGAAGAATGAGAGACATGGGGATGCCATTCGAGCTATACGCAGTGACAATGGCACGGAGTTTAAAAACTCTCATTTCGATACCTTTTGCAGTGATCTTGGTCTTGATCATCAGTACTCTTCTCCAAACGTCGCTTGCCAGAATGGCGTAGTGGAGAGGAAGAACCGGACCCTTTGTGAGATGGCCAGGACGATGCTCGATGAGCATAGGACTCCTAGGCGTTTCTGGGCCGAGGCGGTCAATACCGCTTGCTATGTCTCCAATCGCATCTTCCTTCGTGCTTTCAAGAAGAAGACCTCTTATGAGTTGATGCATGGGCGACAGCCCAAGGTGAGTCACTTTAGAGCTTTTGGTTGCAAGTGTTTCATTCTGAAGAAGGGCAAGTTGGATAAGTTCGAGTCTAGATGTTCGGATGGTATTTTCCTTGGTTATGCGATTCATTCTAGAGCATATCGTGTGCTCAACCTTGACACTAACCGAATCATGGAGACTTGCGAGGTTACCTTCGACGAGACACAACCATGTAGCTCTTCTGCTTTTGAGTGTGCAGGTGACGAGGAGATTGGTGCGAGGATCTTTGAGGATGAGAAGGATGGAGATGAAGACGATGATGGTGGTGATGCTCCCGTGGCTAATCGTGTACATGCTACTTCCACTACTACGACGACGATCGAGGATGGTCCATCTCCTACACCCACTACGATTGAGGCTGTTCGAGTGGAGGCTGCTGCTGAGGGGGAGGTTGCGTCCAGGCGAGAAGCTCCCCGGCGTGTACAGATTGATCACCCACCGATGACGATCATAGGTGACCTTCATGAATGCACTACACAGTCGAGGTCAAGGAATACTTCTCATTTTGCTCATTCTGCTTTTGTTGCTTCTTTTGAGCCCAAAGATATTCGGCACGCTTTATCTGATGAGAATTGGGTGAATTCCATGCATTAGGAGTTGGAGAACTTTGAGAGAAACCAAGTCTGGGTGTTAGTCGATCCACCACCAAATTGCCGTCCCATAGGTACCAAGTAGGTGTGGAAGAACAAAGAGGGTGAGAATGGGATGGTTGTGAGAAACAAGTCGAGGTTGGTGGCTCAGGGGTTCAACCAAAAAGAGGGCATATACTATGAGGAGACATTTGCTCCTATGGCCCGTTTGGAGGCAATTAGGATCCTTCTAGCCTTTGCCGTGGCTAAAGGGTTCAAGTTGTACCAAATGGATGTCAAGAGTGCTTTCTTGAATGGGGTGATAGAGGAAGAAGTGTATGTGAGGCAACCCCCGGGGTTTGAGAGTGAAAAATACCCACACCGTGTATACAAACTCCAAAAAGCGCTCTATGGGTTGAAACAGGCACCTAGAGCTTGGTATGGCAGGTTGAGAGGGTTTTGCTGAGTAAGGGGTTTGTGATGGGCACAATTGATAAGACCCTATTTCTCCTTAAGCATGGGAATGACCTTTTGATTGTTCAGATATACGTGGATGACATATTCTTTGGTGGCTCTTCTCATGATCTTGTTGCCAGATTTGCAGATGACATGAGCAGGGAATTTGAGATGTCCATGATGGGCGAGCTGCAGTTTTTCTTAGGACTCCAGATCAAGCAGTGCAAGGATGGGACATTTGTACATTAGGCGAAGTACACCAGGGACATGGTGAAGAAGTTTGGCATGAATGACTCCAAGCCGCTGACTACACCGATGGGTACCACTACGGCTTTGGACGCGGATGAGGATGGCGAACCCGTGGACCAGAAGGAGTACCGGAGCATGATCGGCTCCCTCCTCTACTTGACAGCGATGAGGCCGGACATACAGTTCAGTGTGTGTCTGTGCGCTCGTTTTCAGGCTTCACCGAGGACTTCACATTGGCAGGCCGTCAAGCGGATTTTCAGGTACTTGAACTACACTCCTAAGTTTGGTCTTTGGTATTCTGCCTCCTCGACACTCAGACTTCACGGGTACTCTGATGTTGATTTTGCTGGGTGTCGATTGGACCGCAAGTCTACCTCTGGGTGTTGCCAGTTCCTTGGTTCTTCTTTGGTCTCTTGGTCATCTCGCAAGCAATCCAGTGTAGCCCAGTCCACTACAGAGGCCGAGTATGTAGCTGCTGCTAGTTGTTGTTCCCAGCTGCTTTGGATGACCTACACTATGAGCGATTTTGGTGAGGAGTGCTCCTAGGTTCCACTCTTTTATGACAGCACCAGTGCCATAAGTGTAGCCAAAAACCCTGTCCTCCACTCCAAAACAAAACACATAGAAGTGAGATACCACTTTCTGAGGGACAATGTTGAGAAGGGAAACATATCTTTGTCCTATGTGCCTACCCAAGATCAGCTAGCCGACAAATTCACCAAACCACTTGACCAAGTCTCTTTCACTCGCTTGCGGGGTGAACTTGGGGTGTGCTTTCCTTTCTAGTTGGGTCTTGGAGCTTCTCATGTATATATGTGATATATGTTCATTTTATTGCATTCCATTCATGCATTTTACTTTCTGTACAAAACTTGGTAGGATAGCCATCTTTGGATCACTTGTGCTAGGAAAAGCTTCTCTTATATACATTGATCACTGATGTACTATATGTGTGATATGTGCATGTTTGGTAAATGGTGATGTGAATGCTATGCTCTTGATGGTTTTGCCATATATTTATGTTGAGATAGCTTCATGTTTTTTTTGAAAAATGCTAAAATTGTGTCTATCATGAGTAGATGTTTGTCTATGCTCAATTCGTGCTTAAATGCCTATATCATGTTTAGTTTGTGCTTGAGTATCATGTTCTCTTTGCTTGGGGTCAAAGACCTTTTTGTCATTATAAATGTTTAGCCCATTTGTTCACTTTGGGAGGAGCATAAGTTTCTTTTTGCCGCAAAGGCATTTCATGTACCATGTTTAAACTTGAAAATGAAATTGGTGTGTGAATTGCCTTATGCTTGAAAATTGAGCTCCTCATCATGTTTTTATGATTTTGATATTCATATCTTGGGTGCTAAACCGTAGCATGCTTGTCTACCATGAGAAGTCTCATTTTAAGAAGTAGACACATGGCTCGGTGGCTTTAACATGACTTGAGTAGCTTGTGGGTGTTTATAATGATCTTGTGATGAGAATTTGTGATCTTGTATAAATTTTGGATTATCTAGTGTATTTGTGCTCAAATTGCCATGGATAGGGTCTTGCTCATGAGATGGATGTTTCTTTGCAAAACTTTGCTTAAAATTGCTTTTAGCCATGTCACATGCTTATATGTCTCTACCTTCTTGATGGCAATGTGCTAACTCACCATGTCTACTTTGCTTGCTCTATGTCTCACGTGTAGCATTTTGTTGTGCTCTTTGTATATTTGAGAAGCGTGGTAGACTGTGTATATGCTTTGACATGCATTTTTCATGAAAACAAGGGAGAGAGCATCATGATACCTTGATTCATGCATTGTCAACAAGGGGGAGAAGTGCTTTGCATTTTGGGAGAAGTTATGCACATTTGGGGAGAATTTTCATACATTGGGAGATTTTGTGGAAAATTGGTATTTATTTGTGAGATGTTGCATGTGAGGAGAAAAGTTGAGAAGAAGAGGTTGCATTTGCTCAGGGGGAGTTTGCATATGTGCAGGGGGGAGCTCCTTTGGTTTGCCTGAGTTTTGTGCTTTGTGGTGTGCTCTTTGTGAGCTTTGGTTTGTCTCGGCTGTGTCGAGTCGTTGCCCTTGTCTTAGGGGGCCGAGACTTGGTTCGACGAGTGATCTTGTTTTCGCTTGGTCTTTGGCTTTGGATCACTTGTTGGAGGTTGGTGTTCGTGGTGGTTTTCTTTTCTTTTTCTCTATGTGATTTCTATGGGTGTTGTCAATGCACTCGTCAAGGGGGAGATTGAGGACCAGGTGTGTCCGAATACCAGTGGAGGGTCGTTCCTTAGTGATGAGTGATTGACAACGTTGTGTGGACTGATGCTTGCCTAAGTGTGCAGGTACAGGTTGCGGCTTGACTCGTGTCGGTGCAGGTGAAGAACAAGCGCGAAAGGCCTTAGCCGTGGCGGCCTCTGGATGATGGAGAGGCAAGTAGGCTTGGTTCGATGGACCCGGTGGCCGATGGGGTCAAGTGCGAGCCGTGCGGTGCAAGATTGGCGGGCTGAAGTCATGAACATGGGCCGGTGCAAGGTAGCGGATGGAGCCTGAAGCTTGCACGCGGAGTTTGTTGGTTTGCCCACAAAACCATCGGTGGACGATTTCTTGGTTTGGGCCTCAAAACCAAGTCCGGAGGCCCGAGGCGACGGAGACGGTGATCCGGGAGCTTCGGGAAGCTTCGAGGCGGGAGGCGCGTGGCTTGATCGCGGGGCTTGCGTCGATGCTAAGCAAGGGCGAGGTGGAAGTGTGTCCGCTCGATGAAGACTTGACCAAAATACCCCTGAGGGGTTGTATCTTCATTTCAAGTTGTAGGGGTAGCGTGGTCATTTACCTCCCTCTGATGGACTTCGTATAAATAGCGGAGAGGTGGATGGCATCTCTCTCTTGGACTCTAGGTCTTCCTCTCACGGTAGATTGCTCTGAACTACTTCTTTTCCCTCTGTATTCCTTAGGCTAGATTCTTGTATAGACTCTGACCTCTGGATGTATGGAAGCATTCGGCGTTGCGGTGATCTCCTAGTCCTCTGTGATTTTCGTGTCATTTTCGGGGCTATTTTTGGAGAGTTTCATTCTTCGCTCGATTCGGGGATTTGAGGGCGTTTTTCTTCGGATTTCTTTGAGGGGATCATGGGTGGATGCCTTGCGCATCTTTGTGTGTGATCTTGAGCCCTCAAACGCCGGGGAAAGCCTTCGATTCGTAAGTTTTTGGCTGGAGTTCGAGTTCTTGGTGGTGGTTCGTGTGATCCGCGATTCCCGGTGATTTAGGGAGTTAGAGGTCGAGATTTTTGGGGCATAGCTTCCTTGTGTGATGCTTCTCATCTCCTCAAAGTCTTGTCTCAAGAGCTCTAGCCGTTTGGGAGATCCGGTGATGGATTTGGAGGTTTGACTTCGCGAGCTCGAGCTCGAGCTGCTCTGTCCGGGGCTAGCGGACAGTCCGCAAGGACCCCGCGGACAGTCCGCGCGCCTAGGGTTCATCGCGTGTTCGTCGTCTGTTCTTGCGAACTCGCGTTTTGATCCGTCGTGGCCCTAGGGTTTTGTTGCAAGTGGTTTGCGGACAGTCCGCGTGTCACTCACGGACAGTCCGCATGGCCGAGATTTTGTCTGGGGTGGAGCTGAGTTTGTCTGGGGTTTCCAGCGAGGTGGACGGACGGTCCGCGCTGCCTTCACAAACAGTCCGCGACACTGGCGGACAGTCCGCGTGGCTCAGCCGGACAGTCCGATTTTCTCGGTGCGTGTCTGGTGGTTCTATTGTCTATTTCGGACAGTCCGAGGATGACTGGCGGACAGTCCGTCGTACACTAGCGGACGGTCCGCCCGTACCAGCCGGACAGTCCGCGCTGGCGTTTCCAGAATTGGCCAAGTGCTTTGATTCTTGTCTTGTGCTTTCGCGGTTTGCTTCTAGGGTTGTCTCTTGATCGTGTGGGCTTGTTTGTGCCTTGTTTGGAGCTTCTTTGGTGTGCTCGAGTACTTGGAGTGGCAATCGGGGTATAGGCCGAGTTCGTCCTTCGGGAAGAATTTTTATTAGCTCCCATTCACCCCCCCTCTCTGGTCGCCTATTCGGTCCTTCAATCTAAAGCAAACCCTAATAGATCTAGTTGAGAGTAAACAAGAACAAGCAAACTTGAAAAGTAAAGGAAGTAAAGCACAAGGGACACATATTTAACCCGTGGTTCAGCTCACCACAAAGGTTAGCCTACATCCACGTTGTTGAGGTAAGCCACAAAGGTTTTGGGATCTCTCTAGATCCACTCCTCTCTCACACCTATCCCCAAGGTAATAGATGGAGTGTTCCACTAGTCACAAAGGATAATACAAACAACTTGGGGCAGCCACACAAAGCTAGGAAGCTCCCAAGTAACCTCTAGCCATCTAGGAGTAAAACTCCAAGAGTAAAAGATCCACCAAGTAGGCTAGGGTTTCACCAAGTGCACTAGAACTTCAAGAGAGTGAAAGGATTTGCTTCTTCTCATAAGGAATCACCCAAGACTTGAATGCTAAGGATGGATTTTGGATTCAAGTAGGTGGGAGTGAATGCTATGAGTGAGAAAGGGGCAAATACTACTGTTTCGACACAGGGAAGAAGAAGATGACTGTTGGGGGTCAAAGGGGTATAAATACCCTCAGATCTGGATCTGCAACGGCTCTTTTTGAAAACCCGGAACCTCCGGAAAAATCCCAGAACTTTCGAGGTCTGGGAGTCTTCAGCTAGCAGACAGAATGCAGTTCGGAACTTCCGGGAAAAACACGGAGGTTCCGGGGACAGAGAAAACAGAGCTGCAGCTGATAGGACATTTGTGGCTGGGATTGTTTTGTTGGTTTGTAAAGAACTTAATGCACTTGGTTCTACCCCAAAACCACTATTAGTATCCCTCTTGATAGTATGGCTTGTCCTATACTCAATTTCCAAAAGAAAATAAATTAAACTAGCATCCTTGAATAAGGGCAAGCCTTCCTCTTTGAATTAGGGGTCTCATTTTGTTCATTTGCACCTTATACAAATCATTAACCTGAAACATACACTTACAAGCTCATTAGACCTTTAATTGGGTGGTCAACATCACCAAAACCCACTTAGGGTTTGATTGCACTTACAGACCCCCGGCGTGGTTGGTCGCCCGAGGAGGAGCGATGCGAGACCTCGCGCTCTGATGAACGGCGAGCGGAGTCGCTGCGCTGAGGTGGGCTCCTCCCCCTTCACGGTCGCCGTACTGGGAGGAACGGCTACGCAGCTTGAACTGATCTCCCCGAGGAGACCGGGGCGGCGCCTGCCGGCTCGAGCTGGCCTCCGCGGCAGTTGGTGTGGGCTCTGACCCAACGCGCGGCCACGAAGTCACAGGCTGCTCATCGTCGCTCCACGTGAACTCGGAGCTGTCGTCCCCGGTCCGCGTCGGAGACGGCGAGGGGTCCTCGTTCTCTGAGACGTTCACCTCCTGAGCATGCCGGCGCGTGGCACGGCGGTCGTTCCTCAACCGCTTTGCGATCTCCTTTTGTTGATGGGCCTTCTTGCGGTCGGCCCGCCACTTATCCCTCGCGGCAATCAACCGGGTGCGCGCCAGGTCCTCCAGAAGAGGAGGCTGCGAGGAGACGTCATCCAGTTTCGCCATCTGGACAAACGCAAAAAGATCAGTGCCTGGCATGGGAATCCTAGAACAAGTCAGAGGATGTCAAGAGAAAACATACTAGGGCTAAGGTGGTCGCGTGAGGAAGCATCGGCAGTAGGTCCGGCGGCGGCCAGAACAAGTAGTTGATCCCGGTCGCCTGCGACACCCGGCGCTGGATCTCATCCTCCGAGGGCAGAGGATTGGCCGTCACCGTCCCCACGAAGGGGGCCCGGTCATCCGTCATCTCGAAAATGCGCAGGGGGGCATCGCCGGAGCGGAACGATCCCCCTCGCATGGTAGCCGCCGATGACGGCTACGAAGTCCACGCCGTGGCCGCGGAGTGTCTCGAGAGCCACGAGGGCGTCCGGGAGGAACCGAGGCCGGTCTTTCTTCTCCGGTCCCCACTTCCACTTGTCCGGCGCACGGTCGAACCAGTGGCCATTGTACTACGGTAGCGGGTGCTCGAGGTCGTTCTTGAGGTACAACCAGTCTCGGTGCCACCCGCTGTTGCAGCTCGTCAGGGAGGTGCGGATGTACTCGTCTGACCTCCCCTACTTTGCCTGAAGTCCGGCGCACCCGATCGCCGCCACGCTGCCGTTGTCCTTCAGGCACACAAACTTGTAGATGTACCTGAATAGGTCCCAATGGGCCCCCTGCAGTAGATACCCTCGCACAGCGCCTCGAACATCGCCATCTGCTGGATACCATTCGGGTTGAGGTGCTGAAGCTGCAGGCCGTACTCCTCAAGTACGGTGCGGATGAACCGCCCCACCGGGACGGAGAAGCCGCGCTCGTAGAAGGCCACGAACGAGACTACGTACCCCGCCAGAGGGGCAGGGGGGCACTCGGTCCCAGGAAGCCTCCACTCCTCTGCCTCGGTGCGCGGCGGGAGCATGCCGTCGGCGACAAGGCGGTCGAGCTTGGACCAGGTCGTGCTTGAGGAAGCCAGTTCGACATAGCGGCAGCAACGAGAAGCGAGCTCGTGGCTGGAATCGAAGAATGCGAGAGGGCGCGGCGGATGCGAAGGCAAAGAAAGGGAGGCGGCGGAACGAGCGAGGAAGAAGGGGGAAACCCCAACCGTCGGCCATGGTATATAAAAGAGGAAGTAACTGTGCACCCAACAGTTAATGCCCGGGCCCGCCTCGGGCCACGTCCCCCACACACCGAAGCGTCGCTCCTCAAAAGATGTGCCACCGATGCCAACCGCGCACGAGCACGCTGCCACGTCACCTGTGACTGGCCCACGAATCCTACAACCGGCGTGAAATCTTCGCCATTTACCCCGCGACGCGCATCCTGCGCAACGTGCAACAGCACGAAACCTTCACGAATTCAAAATCGCAACATTTAACCCCACGCACAAGTCTCCGACTTGCCCGTGGGCTCGGGGGCTACCACCCGCGGGTGCGCTCGCGCGCCCCCGTCGGGAAAAACATAACTCACCCCTTCTTCGCCGCGACCACTGAGCCTGGGAACGAGTCCTTGACTCCCTCACCAGGCTACTGACGAGGCTCTAGACCAGGGCCCACCATGATCACCAAAAAACGCAGTACGGACTGACACATAGTGTACTTAGCGGCCACTACAACGAGTACTACGCCTCCAAGTACCTGGCAGCCCGTACGACCAGTTTCCGTCATGGGCCGGAAGCTAGGCGGACCATGTGCACCGCTACCTCCCCCTCCGAGTACATGACGGCCCATCCGACAAGATCCAAGCGTCCGGGGGCCCACACGACAAGTCCCCGGCCACGTGGCGGTTCGCACGACAAGTTTCCGCCTCCTCCTCCGACTACTCGTTCGCACGAGTAGTTTCCGTCCCCGACAAGTTCAAGCTTCGCGTCGAAGGCAACAACGACATGGGCCCACCGCCGATATCCCGGGATATCCGCGCACGCTCACCCACACGCCGCCACGTGTCGACCCCTCCACACCGGGCCGCACTGACCAGGCCGATCCGGTGTCAGAAGGCGTATCTGCCCACTGTGCCACGAACGGCATAGTACGCGCCACCTCCTAAATTTCGAAATACACGGCGTAGGCCACTCCACTCCCACAGTGCCCGGGAAAGACGCGCTCCTGCTCTACTGGTGAAAGTAGGATACGAAGCCTACACCCTACGTTTGACGGACTACTCAGAGGCGAGCCCGAGAAGTTCCGAAGGCAACTACTCGGGGTCCGCGATTTCAGGAGGCCTTCACCGTCACCAGTAACCCCGCTACAGTCCTTCGCCGCTCCTGCCGCTCCATCATAACAACCCGACGTGGAGAAGAACACCCTACGCTGTAACCTAGTCTCCATCCTCGTTTTTACCCCCATAGACCTCTCCCTTGCGACTATAAAAGGGGAGGAGGGGGACGCCCGTAAACAACGCTCACACTCACCTGCTCACACACTCATGATCGATATCTCATCTCATACCACCCCATAGTCATTGTCACCCGTCCACGTACGCAGAACTCTGCTACAAGAACTCAGCACACACGCACTAGGGACTTGGGCGCAAAAACCCTCCCCCGACTAGTTTGTAACCCCTATTACAGACATTTGAGCATAAAGAACACTCCCCTTCAGACTGGACGTATGGTATTACTCTCCGGAGGCCCGAACCAGTATATCTCGTGTGTCTCTTGTGCCACTGTGCGGTTCCCGACACGCGTTCGTATAAATTTACTTGCCGGCGGTAACAAAGCCCGACACTAATATTCCTCTCGGATCTTCTGCTCCCTTTTTATTAAATAAGCGGACATGTCGAGCATGCGGGCAGCCACACGAGATCTGCATAGGTTTTGTTTTGCGTGTAGACTTGGTGTCTAACTTAAACTTGATTTCTTAGTTTTCACCTCTCTCTCATCATTAAATTACTTGCCACATCAGCAAATTGCCTATGTGGCAGTGTAATTAATGACTCTGGACTCTATCATAGAGTCTGGGTTGAGAGTGCCTTGACAAAACTCATTCCATAACCTCGAGTGAAATTGCGAGATAAATCTAGATCCGTCTCGCGATTTTTCGTATATCCGTGTAATTAAATTTATAATTAGATCATGTTTAGTCCTCTTAATCTTTGGTTTATAATGGTTACAGTAAATGTTGAAAAGTTTTTCACCCATCTAAACACAACTTGAATAATATGAGTATCCCTTTTAAGCACAAATACTTATTTGAAGACTTGATTTTAAGGTGTCTCACTTCATTAAAAGAACTAGCTGCAGCTTTATTTTTCTATCCTGCCCCGTGGTTTAACATCATTTCAAATTTATACGTAGGAACATCATCGCTGTCATAGCTGTACAATGCTTACCAAACACAGCAGCCGGCCCACACGCTCCTTCCTTCCTTCCACTCGCTTAGAACATTTGAATTTCCTCCACAAGAGTTTCTTAGGCCGTCTCAGTAGAAGAGAAAAAAAAAATGACTCATGCAACTTAAGTAGGAGTAGAGTAACTTATGAGACTTAAGTTAAGAGACTTATGCGACTTCTAATTCAGAGATGTCTGACTTCCACAAATAACTTATTTACACTTTTAAGTCAGATGACTTATAAGAACCAAACAAAATCTTAATTCCCGTGCATTAACTTTCGAGTTTCTAATTTTCTCCAATCCAATAAAAATATATAAAAAAACACTCTCTCCCTCCTCCTCCCTCGCCTGTGCCTGTGTATTTTTTCAAACTTGTGCGAGCAGCAGCAGCGTCAAGGCCACCAACAGCAAGCGGAACATCTCGCCCTCTCTGAAAGCCATTTCAGAACCACCTTCAAACTCCCATCTCCTCCTCCGCTTCCGCGAACCAATCCCTAATCACTCTCGCCCTCCGCCAATTCGATCCGGCCCGCCCCCGATCCCCCTGGAGCCCCGCCGCAACAACCAGGTGCCAGCCCGATCGGCATTGCCCGCCGGCCTCCTCGGCCAGATCTGGGCGCCGCCTCGGGGGCCAGATCCCGCCGCCCCCCGCGGCTAGCGTTCCGCCAGGGGCCAGGGTTCGCGCGGCGCCGCCGAACGCCAAGTTGGCGCCCCAGAAGCGGTCCCAGCGCGGCGGCGGAGGTGGTGCCTCCGCCGCCGCCGCTGCGGCCTCGTCCGCCGCCGCGGGGGACTCCGGGGACGCGGTCATGGCGCGGTGGCTGCAGTCAGCGGGGTTGCAGCACCTCGCGGCGTCGTCGGCCGCGGGCGGCGGGGTCGGGGCCGGGGACCTCCGTGGCGGTGGCCTCGGCGGCGGCGCCGGCGGCCTTCTCCCGAGCCTTCTCATGCAGGTCCGTCTAACACACCGCCTTTTTGTCCATTGGCTTTGGCGTGATCCTCTCTGCGCCTGCAAACCTTGCTCTTTGTGCGCGTGCCGTGGCCTGCATTTCGCGATCATCAGCTTACGCACGGGGATCTTTTGTATGGGTCGGTGCTGGAATCTGTGGAGACGTGCATTTCTGGCGACATCCGTTGTATGGCGTGAATCCAGCGATTTCTGCCACCCCTGTTACGGATATAGCTCTGTTCGAGATTTAGAGTTATCAGCTGCAGTTTTTTGGCTCTCATATAGCACTAGAACAGAATTACATATTGGTTGCATCTCACACTACTCCGAGGGGTACAATATGTAGGCAAGTCTACCAATTTGGGGTTTGGCTAGCAAGTTGGGGGTTGTCCTTGTTATATTTCAATGCTGGGTTCATCATAATCAACAGTCCTGTGAGATAACATGGTCGCATGCATGTCCTTGTCTTCATAATGAAGCCTGTCATTGTTAGGTATATACTTGTTGGTCCATGTCCCTGCATAATTGGTCAGAAGGTACCCCATCCATTCTTTGTTTGCTTTTAATATCTTTATATAATTTTGGAAGTGCTTTTAGTGATAGAACTAGTATATTGTTCACTTATCCAATCTAGATAGATTTAAACATATTGATAGCCAAAGTTTGGAAAGTTTGGCAACAAGAATTCTAGGATGTCAAGCAGAAAATAATGGATGGAGTAGTATCCTTCTGCCTTTAATTGTAATTGGTAGCTTGCACAGCCTTTCGAATTCTGTGTATTCGCATTGAGTTTGTAACTTAACAAGAGGTTTACTGTAGCACTTCATGGTATTGAACCAGAAATTGAGCTTACTCCTTTCCAGCTCTCATGTTAAGTTAATTGACAACATATTGCTGAGGAAGTGTCTGTTCTCAGGGCTAGTGAATGCATTTGTCCTATATTTCAAATGTATTTTTCGTATCATATTAAACTGGTACCCATTTAGTAAGGAAAACATTGTATCCTCGGTTCTGCTTGCGGCCACATATTTTACAGAACATGTTGTGATCTGCATAGTTTGCTTTAAATCCAATTTGTATATGAAATACAAGTCAACATCTTTATCATTGTTTAACATTTTGGCCTAACATTTTGTGAAATTAGACTATTTGAGTTCACGAATAATTTTGTCTGCAATTTCTAGCGCTACATGCTTTAATGATTAAGGGAAAGGTATTGCTCTATTGTCTTGAATTATCATGGAACATTCCATATAACACGTGAATATTGATGGCATGATTCCAGGAAACGTGATATTTTTATTTGATGCTTTTGAATTTGTGGCCTCCAAGTTCATGCTTGACTACCATTTTTATAGCTTGATATCAATATATAGTTACTACCATCTATGGAAGTATTTCTAAAGAAAAATGCAGTAACAAAAATTCATGTAGCCATTATTAAACCATATTATTGTTCAGACTTTGGAAACTTTGATGGCATCCTAAGAGCTAAACCAAAAAGAAAGTGGAGGGAATATTTGAATTTTGCCTCTACTTTTGGTGTTGTTGGTTCTATACCACTTTTCCCTAAACCTATTTGGATATGCCATTTTTTGTGTTCTCTTTAATAAAAGTTAACTTATCCACCCTTCCCTTCTGGTTTTACCTCCTCCCATCTCATCATCTCTTTTCTGTGTCTATCCCAATCTTCACTCACATCTTGGTTCCATGACTTTTACTATTGCACTGACTCACTGAGCATGGTTTAGAATTTGTCGAGAACAGTTCACCATGGAAACAACCAAAACCTTATTGATACTGGTATCCCATTGCATGGATTATTATTCACTTTTGATTGTGTCATCCTGTTCAAAGTTAAAGTCCAATGCTAGACTTACTTATTCGCAGTGATATGAAACCTGCACTTCATATTCGTTGTATGTGTGAGGTTACCATGTTGAGATTGTGTTTCTCTTATTGTTTGATTTCAACTGACATTTTTGTGCTTTTATCATTTCATATCATGCAGTTAGGCCGCCAACCTTGGGTGTTTAGACCCGGAAGATTTCTGGTCGTCTTTTTGTAGATGGTGGCATCTATGTTTAGTTTTTAGTGTGTGGGGGTGCTCTTGTCCTCGATTAGGGTCTAACGAGACTCGTGTCTCTTTTTCTACCTTAATGAAATGACAAGAAAAAAATTATCATGCAGTTACATCTGGCATCCATGCAGTTTGACTATTTACTTGTATTGTTATTTGATAGGGCTATGGGCCACAATCAATTGAAGAAAAACAGAAGCTTTACACATTATTGAGGAGTCTGAATTTCAATGGGGAATTGGCATCTGCATCTCCATCCGAGCCGTACACTCCAACTGCACAGAGCTTTGGTAGTGGAGCTCCTGCAGATGGATTTTATTCACCCGAACTCAGAGGTGAGTTTGGGGCTGGCATTTTAGATCTTCATGCAATGGATGACAGCGAGCTTCTTTTTTCTGAGGTATTTCTCTATTTTGTACCTGCAATATGGCCTTGTATTTCCACAAAATTTTATGTCTACATCTTGACGTTTCTTCTACTTGTTCCTTCTAGAACTGGGGACAGATTCAGTTAATTAAGATAATTAAAAACATTATGTCCCTATCTGTTTTGTAGGTTTCAATATCATATTCATGCATGCTAATCTAGTTATACCTTATTCTTTTTTCAGAATGTTGCGTCGGAACCATTTGAGCCTTCACCTTTTATGCCAAAGGAAATGGATGATGATGAGGATGATGTAATACCTGAAAACCAGCAAGGTCTAGCAGATAACCGTAGTAGTGCATTGACCAGCGAAAAAGAGAACACTGCAGTCAGTGCTAGAGAAAGTAATGTAGCGAAGATCAAAGTCGTGGTATGCTGATCTCTTTGAAATGCTGCTATCATGTGGTCCACTAATGTCACACAATTAAATCAGAATTGAGTCCCCCCCCCCTTTTTTTTTTTCTTATTCTAGTGTAAAAACATTGTTTCAGGTAAGAAAAAGACCTCTTAACAAAAAGGAGGTGTCTCGAAAAGAGGAAGACATCATAGACGTACACAATTCTCAGTTCTTGACTGTCCATGAACCTAAGCTCAAGGTACTGGTTGTTCACCCGTATACTTAATTATTTGTGTTCGAAGTTCACTGAACACACCCTTTTCAAAGAAAAGGGTTCACTTACTTGCTTAGTAAATATCCATTAACTGAATAATTTGGATGCTAGTAATATTTTTATTCACCTTGGCTTTGTTTAAGAAATGAAGCAAGCATAAGCCATTATGATGCCAGCATGCGGTAATTATGAATTGCAACTTGAATTAACAAGGATGTTTTGAAGTGATAAAGTCGATCCAGCTGATTGAATGAAAAACGTGAGGCAATTTCAGAAATCTAATGTTCTGATTGCAAGAAGGAAAAATCCATTACAGTGGGGACCTTGAGTTCTTTTAATTGCTCATCTATATTTACCTGCAGCTATCTCTTTATGTAGATAAGTGATAGTATGTTGAGTGTTGACTCTGGGCCTATATTACATTGTTTTAATAATCTGCATGGTATTGTCACTATTTATCACACAAAATAAGCGTAAATTCATTGCAAATTAGCTTTCTACAAAGCAGTAATGCTGGAGAGATGAATCATTCCATATTTTGCTATTTTATTATCAGTGTATCGTATGCTTGCTCTCTACTAAGAAATAAATTGTGCTTATAAGATGCATGAATCAACATGCATTAGGTACGTAAATGTCTTTCCATACTTTTCTAATGCTTGCTCATTCAAATGGACTAACATATGTCTTCACTGGAAGGTGGATTTGACAGCTTATGTGGAAAAGCATGAATTCTGCTTTGATGCTGTCTTAGATGAGCATGTATCTAATGATGAGGTAATATTAATTTTAATGTCTCCAGTAATTTTTCTCGAAAAGCAATTACCTTCTGTTGCCGACAATGGATGTTGTAGATTATCTACTTTCACATGTTTTCCTGCATTGCTTAAGATCTGATTTTTTTAACAGGTCTACCGTGAGACTGTGGAGCCTATTATACCAATAATTTTCCAAAGGACAAAAGCCACATGCTTTGCATATGGCCAGACAGGTCAGATTAGCTAAACAGTAGAAATCTATTTCCTTTGGGAGTAATATTGAATTGTGTCATGGATCCCATTAATGCTTATTAATGTTGTCTTCTGGGTGAATTCTTTGGAAATAATCTTGTGCTTTCCATTCTGTTTACCATGCTTAAAATTCTCTACTGCACTTTGATTATTTGTAAATTTTGTGATTGTCAAGTATTTTACTCTACAGGGCTTACCTGCATTGGTTGAATGACTATTGGATGTAACTTTGATCCCTGTTCTACTGTTCTTTTTTTGGTGGAAATTGTTCTTAAAGTCGATGCTACTTGAACTGTATCTTGCAATTGTTAAATTTTAGACCTTTTCTTAATTTGTCTCAGCTGAATTATATGGTATTGCCCTGGCGAATTACAGTTAGTACTGTTCCTGCATTCATAATTTGTCACTCACTCCTGAAATTTCGTACCAGATTTTCCCTGACTTCATAGCTAATGAATCTCCATATGCAGGCAGTGGCAAGACCTATACAATGCAACCCTTACCTCTAAGAGCTGCACATGATATGGTTCGTCTTTTACATCAACCTGTCTATCGGAATCAACATTTCAAGTTGTGGCTTAGCTATTTTGAGATTTATGGTGGCAAGCTTTTTGATCTTCTCAGTGAAAGAAGGTTGGTTACGTCTTGAATCCTCTTTATACTTTGGCATAATAGTATTCATTGGTTAATCTGTGTTTTTTGGGTCACTGGTCAGATGTCGACACTGGTTATGCTCAAGGTTTTTATGCACAGTGTAGTATACAAATGGGCACATTGATGGACTCTTTTCTTTTTCTTGTGCACTTTATTGATGAAGTGGTGGGGTGGGGTGGACACCTTTTAGAAAGTGCCCCTTGGTTCGCAGTTAGTGTAATCAGGTTACACCAGGACGTGTGAAACACTTGTCTCTCTGTGTCAGGCACCTTTTAGAATAGTTGCTCCTGGTTCGGAGTTAGTGGAATCAGGTTACAATTGGCTCGCTGTGTCAGATCTGTTGGAAATGTATAACCGATGGGTTAAGCATATATACCAAGGAATGAGTTCTATTAATTTGTATCTTTTCTTGTAGAATCGCTCATCTAGTTCTAGCAGTTAAATTTAATATTCTAGTGATTTCGTTAGGAAATCTAATTAAGTGAATTTTTTTGTGATTTATGTGAGCACTTAATATGCTTTACTGGAACTATCCATTCATTTTCTTTCTTTTGACTTGGTTTTGTGGATTTTATTTTCATATATTTAAATCAGGCTACATTTTTGTTCCCTTGTTTAGGCATCTCTTAATGAGGGAAGATGGAAAGAAACAAGTCTGCATTGTTGGCTTACAGGAGTTTGAGGTTTCTGATGTCCAGATTGTCAAAGAATACATTGAGAAAGGAAATGCTGCAAGAAGCACAGGCACAACCGGGGCCAATGAAGAATCATCGCGGTCTCATGCTATTCTGCAGCTAGCTGTGAAAAAGCATATTCCAATCACTGATACTCGGAGACAGAGAGACCGAGATGCTATTGAAGCGAAGAATACAAAGCTTGTGGGGAAAATATCATTTATTGATCTTGCTGGAAGTGAGCGTGGTGCTGATACAACAGATAACGACAAACAAACAAGGTATTGATTTTTGACAATAGGTCTGGACTTGTCTTTTCATTGTTGTGCTGTATGATGTTCATTTATTCCTTGTGCTTATGTATTGTGCCAGGATTGAGGGTGCAGAGATCAATAAGAGCCTTTTGGCGCTCAAGGAATGTATTAGGGCACTGGATAATGATCAAATACACATTCCTTTCAGAGGAAGCAAGCTAACAGAGGTGCTCCGTGACTCTTTTGTTGGTAACTCTCGAACAGTAATGATTTCTTGCATTTCACCAAGTTCAGGTTCATGTGAACACACGCTAAATACTTTAAGATATGCTGATAGGTAATGTTTATTAACTGTATCAATTTTTTGCTGCTTTAAAATAAATCTAGTTATCTAGTTAATTTGTACTGATATCGCTATTTGACAAACAGGGTTAAAAGTCTTTCCAAAGGTGGTAACACAAAAAAGGAGCAGCTCACTGTGCAGTCCGTAGCATCCGGCAAGGAATCTACCTACAACTCGTATCCTTTATCTGGTGAAGCTGAAGAAAATATGGAACAGACTCAAGAAACTAGACCTCTTGATGGTTCTAGGAAGGGTGTTGACAATTTCATTTCCAGTTCTTCCATGGAACCTGAGAGAAACTCATTTAGTATGATTCCAAGCTATCAGCATAGAGGGAACGATGAAACGAGTTCAAGATCTGGTTTGAATGATAGGGAGAGAGGGGATTGGAAACTTCAGGATTCAGTAAATTCACAAGAAGATGTAAAAATCACGAAAGTCTCACCACCCCGGAGAAAAGCTAACAGGGATGATAAATCAGAAAAGCAGATCAACTTCGTGAAAAAGGAAAGTGGACCTGAAATTAGTCGGACTGTTCTTAAGCAGCAACAGCAATTTAAACAGCAGCAGTTGCAAAGACCGTCATCGACCTCAGCACCACAGATTTCATCTAGGCAATCTGAAAAGGAGGATATGGAAATAAATGCAATACTTGAGGTTATTTTTTAATCAGAATATTATATTATTTGATCCTGAATAGAGATGTGATGCTGAGTCTTTCTTCCTTTTTCTTTTTTGTGCGACTTAGGAAGAAGAGGCATTGATAGCAGCTCACAGAAAGGAAATTGAAAATACCATGGAGATAGTTCGGGAAGTAAGTTCCAGTTACTTGGTTGTATTTAAATTTGTTCATCCTCTAGTTAAACTTTGCGATTTCCATATCTTGTGCAGAATAAAAGTATAAATCATCAAGATCTGCAATGCTTTGTTCTTAATCAGTCATAATATTGTGTTTGCACCTTTCCCATGGCAATTACATGTATAAATTTTGTGTAAAAAGTAGTTCCTTAATAGTGCGCACATCATTCTCGTGATTACACAGTAGCAGCGAAACTGTGATTCCAATTATTCCATTAATTCATGTTAGACCCAAGGCTCTTTATCCTTTTAACCTTTTTGGCAAAAATCCAAAATCAAATTGTAGCCCCTGATTTTTCATGATGTGCATGATGAATCTTAGCAGATTTTTTCATTGATATCAGTATGTTTGCTGAGTCATTGTTTAATAGTACTCAAGATAGTTCATGACTTTGTTGCTGTCTCAGCATTTCGAATTGTTAATTAACATCACATGCCATTTTGTTGCAGGAGATGAATCTATTGGCGGAGGTTGACCAGCCAGGTAGCCTTATTGACAACTATGTGGCGCAGTTGAGCTTTCTGTTGTCACGGAAGGCTTCTGGATTGGTGAGCCTCCAAGCACGCTTAGCACGGTTTCAGCAGCGCCTCAAGGAACAGGAGATTCTTAGCCGTCAAAAAACATCAAGATAGTTGAAATTCTCTGGTTTGTTATAGACTGATGAGAAGCGATGAATGTATTGTATCGTGGCCTTTGACATCATCTTGAAAGGAGAGAAGTAGAGGATCTCAAGGTGATTTGAGATGGAGATGGTGGTGTGGGTTGGTCGAGTGCAGGTTTTTGGTTTTTGAGGTTGTCCAATTAGTTTACTAATTTTTCTTTTCCTGAAACGGGTGCTTGTGGTGGCATAGGTTTTGTCAATGTTTGTCATTTTCGTTTGTACCAATATAGTTGTAACTGTTATTTGAAGATATCGGTAGTGAAATGCTGCGGCGAGGAAATAACCATTGTACCTTGCCCTGCTATTATAGTGTTGTATTCTTTGTTATTATTTCGCATCAACAAAAGAAAGGCGGCATGCGGCAAACTTCTACAGAATTTGACTCGTACGTTGTGCTGTGCTGAACTGAGCAATGGAGATGCCCTGTTTACTGCAACTACCTGATTATACGCTCTCTAATGTGATGCTAATGTTATGTTTAGTTGTTTTCTACTTTATTTTTTAGTCTTAATTCTTTTTGTGCTTCCCTTCCATTGTAAGGTATGCAAAATATCTTTGTTTATCATTATAGTGTGCCAAATACATAAGCAAAGTAAAAAAGACAAAAAAAAAAGACAAAAGGACAAAACTATTGACTTAGTCTAGAACCAAAGTAAAAAAGACAAAAAGAAAAAAAAGGAAAAAAATGCAACTCCCTCTGTCCCTAATTATCTGTGGTCGGAGGACTAGGTTATTAAACAATGCAATTGGTAAAAGACTATTGATAATGATTCGTTAGTTGAACATATTTGGATGGACATGCCCTTAATATTGTATTTGTGGTGTGAAGAACCACGTGTCACACACATCATTCATTTCTTAAGGTGTAATAGTCAAAATCGTTCCTGAACTATGCGGTTAGGCTCAATTTGGTCCCTAAACTATGAAAATGTCCAATTTAGTCTGTAAATTATGCTAATCAGATCAATTTGGTCTCTGAACTATAAAAATGTTCAATTTAGTCCCTGAACTATGCTAATCAGCTCACATTCGTCCCAAGCAGCACTAGTGACAACGACGGTACTGTAGCAGTTCCCTATTTTTCTCCATTTTCAAAATTACTTTCAAAATCATATAACATGAAAATCTCCAAAAATAAAAGTTACTAAACTTTTCAAGATCTCCAACTTTGCGTTTGAAACCATCTTTAAAATCCAAATATTTTTGAAAATATGGTTTCAAAATTCCTATTTTCAAATATTTTTGAAAATAGGAATTTCAAAACCTATTTTCAAAAATATTTGGAATTTAAAGATGGTTTCAAAGGCAAAGTTGGAGATCTTGAAAAGTTGAGTAACTTTTATTTTTGGAGATTTTCATGTTGTTATACAATTTTGAAAGTAATTTTAAAAATGGAGGGAAAATAAGAAACTGCTACGATACCGATACAGTCATTTTCTTCTCCTAGCTATCACTAGTGCTGTCGGGGACGAATGTGAACCGATTAGCATAATTTAGGGACTAAATTGGATATTTTTATAGTTCAGGGACCAAATTGACCTGATGAGCATAGTTTAGAGACTAAATTAGATGTTTTTATAGTTCAGGGATCAAATTGAGCCCAACAACATAGTTCAGAAATGATTTTGGCTATTACGCTTTTTTACAACAAATCATTATGTGGTTGTGAGGTCGTGAGGGGAGAGAAAATGTCATGTGGTTGTGTGTGCATGGTGTGGTGCACATATGCTGGCACGAAGCTGCGGGCTGAGGTTGTAGAGGACGACAATTATTATGGGATATGCTATTGTAGCTTCGATGACAGATAAGTTTTTTTTAACCATAATGCTCATCTGGTCATCCCTTTATCCAAGTGACCAGTGATCAACCAAAGTTTTTACAAAGACAAGGAGGGGGTTATCCCAAACAACTGAGTTACCCGGGTCCCTAACTACTAGAATGAGCAAGCACATGTGCGCATTGGTTACAAGAACGTGGTACAAAAGACATAATTTTAACAACAAAATGCAAGTCTAGCAGATGACGAACTTCTTTGAATATAACGCCTCCTAGAGCTTGATCAAAGGAGCTTGACTGTAATGCACTCACCAGGTTTGTAGCATCTGTAGTATGAGATACCCCTCTCCATTGCTGCGGCAATAGCAACCAAACAAGCTTCCCCTTCAGCAGTTAGAGCATCGGTCACAGCTGGGAGACATCTTGAACCTGCTAGCACTCCTTGGCCATCACTGTCTCACAATGAAACCCCAAGCACCCTTCTTCTCTTTTAGAAGGCGCCATCAGTATTTGATCTTGAGCACATCAGGAGGAGGTGGCTACCATCTCTTCTTTGTGTTATCACCTGGCGATTGTGGAGCTTGTTGTTTCCTAGAAAAAATGTAGCTGGAGGTCATCTTCGTCACTTGTGAGGCAACATTCTCTGGAGTCGGTGTTTGTTCCCCCGCATTAGCTTTATTCCTAACATTCCACCAGGATCATAGCATATGAACAATCAGAGCTCTTTCTTCCTCCTTCCTATCCATAATGTTGCTCACCACCTGAGCTGTAGAGCCAAGTGCTAATAGCTATAAGCGGACCTCTTCCAAATGCAAGTGTTGCCAGCACTGTTTCACCAGCTTGCATTTCAGAAAACAGTGGCCACCATCCTCATCAAGTCACCAGCATACTGAGCACCTCGTATCATTCTTGACACCTGTGTGATTGATGTTCAGATTAAAGGGCAGACTGTTATGTGCTAGCCTCCATAGGAACCGCTTCACTTTCGGGATGTAAGAGAGTTTCCATATCCGTAGCCATTGATTTCTAGTGGCTCCAGGAGGTGTGCTACTTGATGATCCTTCCTGCTTCAGATGTTGATTTTCACGTTCATCTGCAAGTACATGGTATGCTGACTTAACAGAAAAAGTCCTTTGGTATCAAAATGCCATGCCAGAGTGCCCTCCCTTCCCTGCTTGAGTGGAATATCTAGAATGTGCTTCACATCTGTTGACGGCTGTTAAGTGCTACTTTTATGCCGTCAACTCCTGCATAGAATGAGTGAAAAGTGATCATCAACACTAGAATAGGGCTTTATATTGACAAGTTCCACAAGTGTTGGTGTTTCTAGCTTTTGTTGCAGGATGCACCAGAATACGTGATAAATGATACAATTGAGAGCAAGTGATCCAATGGCTTATATAGGATGTCATCCATAACAACCTCAAATGCCAATTTGGACTGCACCATTGCGACGGGCTCGTCGAGACAATCGAAATGGATATATCATATATCTACTTTTGAGTCCGGATGAATAAGATATGCACAAGCCAAAATCACCATCTTGATATGTGGGCCCGGTGGGACCCACACCAGACCACGTGGCGGCGTGTTGTCACGTTGGATGCCATGTGTCCATGACACATCACCAATCCAAGGAAACACACCTTCGACCAATCAGGAGCCAGTACGCGGATTCAAGGGCCCACATCCCCACGGAAACAAACTAAAAACACCGCATACACACTCATACACACTTGAGGACCCACCTGGCAGTCACTTGGACGAAAGGCGGTGGAAACAGACCCACCTGGGGGTCAGCCGAACCCCAGTTTGGCCGAACCCTTCGGAGGTCCCCTCGTCCCCAGCCGACGCGTGACAGCTCTCCATTGGTTCCACAAGGCATCCCGAGGTGTTTTGGAGTCGTTTGACACTCCGAGCAAGCCACCCCCTTGCCTATAAATAGAAGGGGAGAGGGTAGGAAATGAGACACACATCACCCATCCAAGGCTCCTCTCCTAGCTAGTGTTAAAGTAGAGAGGGAGAGAGAGAGAGGCATGTGCCTCTATGATGTTGCTGTTCTTCATTTAGACTAAAGTGAGTATTCTTGTATTTTTCTATTTAGACTAAAGTAGCATTCATGCATAGGTGATATGTTCTTGTGTTCTTTGTGTGTTCTTGATTTAGAGGCTTGTGTTCTTCGCGAACACAATCCTTTGATCTTGTGGCACAAGTTCATAGTTCTCATATCCGTTTGTATGTGTGTTCGTCTATTAGAATATAGTGGATATTCCTACATGTTCCATTTAGACCAAAGTGACATTCGTGATTCCTTTCTAGTAGTTTATGCTAGGTTGCATGAGTAGACTTTTTCCTCTGCTAGTGCGTAGATCCTGGGTTTATGCGTTCGTCTGCTGCAAGTCGTTCGTATACGTTGGAAGCATAGTACGGGGTCGAGTGTTCTCTCGTATGCCTTTAGTATAAATTAGTAGTGCCTATAGTGAGTGAGATCAGTTCTCTTCCGTGGTCATAGTTCTATAAGTACAGAGTGCCGTAGTCCGTTGGCTACGACGGTAACCACAGTGTAGACGTTGTGTCACGCTACCGGTTATCATTCGTTCGTCTTTCCAGGTGGTGGTGACAGCCCGTCTGGCCCTCGTTGATCCTCCGCAGCTGGATATAGTCAGAGCTTCGTTCCACATAGATCCGCGTGCCAGAGTCGCCTGTTAAGTCAGGGCTATCGGTACCCTAAGCCAAGTTCTATCTAGAGATCGACCTTTAATCTCATCTATAGTGTTATCTTTAGGAATCCTCTCTATCCTTGCCTCTTATCTGGGTGTGTCCTTAGACCGACTAGTACGGAGTTAGTGCACACACGTTCCCTTGGATTCGATACCCTTGGAATACTCTGAGGTGAATGCTACAACGGTATCCGTGCGCTTGCGGATTTATTCGTGTATCGCTAAAATACGCAACAAGATTTCTGGCGCCATTGCCGGGGAACGGTTGCTGTATCTATCTTCGTACCCAGTGGCCCTCGTATCTTTTTATCTTTCTTTATTTCTACCTTTACCCCTGTTATCATGGAGCAGCCCACCATTTTAAGCTTCTCCGCTTCGAGAGGGAAATTCTTAGAGCCACCTTCTTCTGAGCACCCAATTCTCACACCTGGCTATGAAATCCCTTCCGGCTAGATCACTACGGTTCAGAAACTTTCCTTCTCTGGGTTAAGTAGTGATAACCCATACCACCATCTGCGGGAGTTTGAGCAAGTGTGTTCATGCATCACCATTGCAGGCATGTCACATAATACCCTTAAGTGGAAGTTGTTTCCCTTCTCTCTTGTAAAAGGGGCTAAACAATGGTACACGAAAATCGTGGGTAGCATGAACGGGAGTTGGGATGACCTTATAGACAAATTCTGTCTTAAGTTCTTCTCCATGACCCAGATGTGTGCTATGAAGGGCTATCGTATCCTTCCAACAGAATGAGAAGGAATCTTTAGGTGCGGCCTGGGCTAGATTTTCACTCTTGGTGAAACTAGGCCCAGTCCTATCGATATCCGATGTTGTGCTACTTCAGCACTTTTACATAGGTCTCGATCAGGACTCCACCCAATATCTCGACATCACCTCTAGGGGATCCTTTTTTGAAAGGACTTCAAATGAAGCTATAGAAATCTTAGAGAGAATTTCTGAAAATGCCTCTTTCATAGCTGAGTCTGAACCCCTCCACAAAGAGTTCGTGTCGAGCCATGAGAGTCTCTCAACAGTCGAACCAGAACCAATGATTTCCACATCCCAAGATTCGTTTGTTGAGCTCTCTCCTGAACCAAGAACACTGGAGGAAGAAGCAATTCAACCTTCAGAGTTTGCATTCCGATTCGAGGATGACTCTTCAAGAAACCACAAAAACACCTTGAATCTCTCTAATGCCCAATTAGGGGAGGAAATCTTTTCTGTCCATATCTTTCAAGCTAGAAATCTTTTGATAGAACCTTCCCCTAGGCCTACGGTACCTCCTTTGCCTCCCGATCCTCCAAACGAGACATCTATCATGGAGGCCATGGAGAAGAAGTGGTTGAATGGAGTGGGACACTTTTCCGAAGCACTTTGGATTAGTTCACCCTCTATGATCATTTCTTGTTCCATGAACGGGATTATCGTAGAAGCCCATCTTAACCCCACTATGGAGGTTAATGTCATGCCATGGCACCTAGCGTACACTTTGTTGGGCAACATTATGCTAAGACCATCCGACAAGCTCCTCAAGAGTTGTCCCTTGGGACACATTCTTGAGTGTCGGGGGGTTGCATGTGTCATGCCACTCACCATAGACAAGATTGAGGTCACTCTAGACTTCCATATCTTTGATATCCTCGATCTTGATCTCCTCCTAGGCTTCCCTGTAGAAAAACTTCTCGATGCATCTCGAGGAAGCCTAGATGAAAAGCTTAGGGAAGCCGCTTCTGCCACCACTCTCTTGTTTTCAGAAAGTTCTATGGCAAAGCCTCTTTCGAAGCAAGACTCACTCGAGGAGACGATGCATGTATCTCTGTTCGCATCGTCCGAGCCCGTTCTCGTTGAGGGTGTAGAATTCTCTACTCCTCGGGAGTACGACTCGGAAGACCCTCTTCACCTTTGTGAAGACGAACGATCATCATCAGCCTCGACTGAGTTTGAGCCTCTTCCCACTGGCCCGCATTATGTTGTTCTTGACCTTGATCAAGAATCAACATTGAGCTTCCACAATGCATCTCTTGAGATGGAGAATTCATGGGCCATGGAAATCTATGAGGCACCGACTCTGGGGTCCGAAGGAAAGGATTCCATTGACAAGCATGGTAGCTTCACCCTTGATATACCTCAGGAACCATGCTTGCATCATCCTTCTCTAGAGTCAGCTATGCTCAATGCACGGAGCATGCACGAGGGCTACACCCACCTTATGGTCCTCTTTTGTGCAATGTTTAGAAGGTTGGTTGTAGATGCATATGTTTACCATAAGCATTGTAGATTTTGTATGCACTGTGGCACTAACCTTGCACCTGAAGCTTCACTGATACATCAATAATTGGTGGTGAGATGGGAATGACATCACCAATGGTAGCTGCAGGAAGAAGTTCTCAGGGTCGAGCTTATGACCATAAACAAAGCACTACCAGGAGATAGCCTGGATTAGGTTTGTTTTATTTTCCTTTTCAAATAAAAAGTAAGAGCATGTTTTTAGGATAAGATTGTCCCTCGGGTATTTTTTGGTCGCTAACCTTTCAGGTGAAGATTATAAACAACGATGGACATGTGACACCTAAGAACATGTGAGCTACATCACCTACAACACCTTGGTAAATTTTTGGTGAGGGAACGTTACAAAAGGAAGCTTGATCTCCACACACTTGAGTTTTGTTGCCTAGCAATGCAAACTTCAAGTGTGGGGGAGGTATGTGAGCATCCCAAGTAAAGTTCCTCTTATTCAAATCTTATCATGGTTTGAAGATGATGTTAGCTCTTGCATCTTGCCCAGTTAGGTATGTCCTGCTTTTGACTTTAAACAAAGCCCTTCCGGGAGGTTGCCCGATGTTCACCATCTTCTGCTCATGTTTATATCCCTTTGGAAATAGCTTGACCATGCTTTCATGCTTCCTTTATCTATGTTTGTAATGCTATGGTTTGAGTGCATGTTTAGCTACGTGCGTTCATAGGTTGTTTTAAATTAAGCATGGTGCTTAGGTTAAGACCATTTTCTTCAATCAAACAAGACATGGTGTCGAGCTGATTGATGAACCTTATAGTTAATGCGTTCGTAGATATTGGTTGTATGTGCAGACTAACCCTTGCAGGAGTTTTCGAATCCAAACGGGGTAAGTCATCAAGCTTGATTCAAATGGGAAGGTAAGCCAAGGCATGCCAGCCTTGTTTGAGCTAGGTCTCGTGGTGAATTTATAAAAAAAAACAAAAAAAATTTGAATTCGAATAAAGACTTCCTGGTTCTCAAACCTGTGGAGTCCATCTTTTGTTTTCCCATTTTGTTTGAAGGCAGCACTAGGTACAAGAAAAAGTGTGGGGGATATCTCCCAAGCTTATCATCGACACACACACACTTGAGCTCTCCCACACAGGTGTTGCACAACATCGACTGCGCTTTTATGACAAGGGACAAGGTAAACTAGAGTGATCCGGTTGCCTCATGGGTCAGCTGAACCACCACTGGTCTTCCTTGTTTCTTATATTCTTCAGGAGCGATGGTATGTGCACCCTTTATCTCACTCTCCCTAATTCATGAGTTTGAATGAGTTTCAATTCTTATCCGCTAAATCAACTCATGGAATCGTGCTCGACTTGCTCTACATGTTTCCTGTGGTTGGGTTGCATATGTTTTATTCCTTGCTTATTATTATCTTGATGCTTGTGAACAAATATCATTAGGGAACTCATGCTCATCTAAGTAGTTGATGTTTGTGATATGGTTTGATGATATGATCTTCTCTCTGAATGTTTGAGTGCTTGAGAATTTTATTTGAAAACTTGAAAACCCTTTGCGAAGCTCCTCTTTGATATGCCACAGTCCTACCAAAGCCATATGATGAGTTATCTTGAAAACCTTAGACTCGTATGCTGCTTGTTATTACATTGAGCTTTGTCAAATTGTTGTGACCCTTGTGAGAATTCTTTTCATGCTTTCATGATCAAGATTCATGTGCACTCCATTTCCCCTTGCTATGCTTCTACACTGGAAGTTAGCATTGTATCATCCATCCATTTCGTAAAAATAAAGCTCCGTGTGTAGTGTGACCTCTCTCTCCAAAAGTATTCTTGAAAAACAAAAAAAGAGAAAAAAAAGAAAAAAACCATGCTCAAGGCATGAGTCAAAAAAATGCTCAAAGCATGAAAAAAAGTGAAAAAAAGAGATAGCCCATGCCCAAAGGAAAGGAGAAAAAGGAGAGAGATGGGATCATGCAAAAAGGAGTTCCAATAAACTTGATGGTAATAACTAGCACCCATTTCGGGCCTAGTGTCCACCTTACCATCACCACAACATTCATCAGATATATATGGTAATAACTAGCACCCATTCTGGGCCTAGTATCCACCTTACCATATCCACCATATCCATACACATGCACATCTTGATCTGATTGTATGATTTGATTTTCTCTTTGGATCTGGTTTTTGACTTTGCAATATATGTGATACAAGTATGCTTTATCTTTTATCCTACCCTGAGCTCCACATATAGCCATCATTAGAAGTAGGATGAAAGAAAGGCAAATCTAATGCCTTGGTGAGGACATATACACATTGAGTGATCTGAGAGAATCAAATGAGGAGCTAAGCAAGGTTTCATTTTTGAAAACTTATTGCAAAACCCCAAGTTACTTGACATGAGGAATAGAAGTGATTTGAGTCATGACTGTTCCATTCCTCAACTATCCAAGATGGCATGATAGACACTCCACAGAGTTCACAAGTACAAGGTATGGTTTGGAATATCTCTTATGCTCGCTTAAACCTTTGGATATCATGTCTCACCTTGATTTGTTCCCCTTTACTCGGGACGAGCAAAGGTCAAGTGTGGGGGTGTTGTTGACGGTTGTTAAGTGCTACATTTATGCTGTCAACTCCTGCATAAAATGAATGAAAAGTGATAATCAACACTAGAATAGGGCTTTATACTGACAAGTTCCACAAGTGTTGGTGTTTCTAGCTTTTGTTGCAGGATGCACCGGAATACGTGATAAATGATACAATTGAGAGCAAGTGATCCAATGGCTTATATAGAACGTCATCCATAACAACCTCAAATGCCAATTTGGACTGCACCATTGCGACGGGCTCATCGAGACGATCGAAATGGATATATCATATGTCTACTTCTGAGTCCGGATGAAAGAGATATGCACAAGACAAAATCACCATCTTGATATGTGGGCCCGGTGGGACCCACACCAGACCATGTGGCGACGTGTTGTCACGTTGGATGCCATGTGTCCATGACACATCACCAATCTAAGGAAACACACCTTCGACCAATCAGGAGCCAGTACGCGGATTCAAGGGCCCACATCCCCACGGAAACAAGCTAAAAACACCGCATACACACCCATACACACCTGAGGACCCACCTGGCAGTCACTTGGACGAAAGGCGGTGGAAACAGACCCACCTGGGGGTCAGCCGAACCCCAGTTCGGCCGAACCCTTCCGAGGTCCCCTCGTCCCCAGCCGACGCATGGCAGCTCTCCATTGGTTCCTCAAGGCATCCCGGGGTGTTTTGGAGTCGTTTGGCACTCCGAGCAAGCCACCCCCTTGCCTATAAATAGAAGGGGAGGGGGTAAGAAATGAGACACACTTCACCCATCCAAGGCTCCTCTCCTAGATAGTGTTAGCGTAGAGAGGGAGAGAGAGAGAGGCATGTGCCTCTACGATGTTGCCGTTCTTCATTTAGACTAAAGTGAGTATTCTTGTATTTTTACTAAACTAGCATTCATGCATAGGTGATATGTTCTTGTGTTCTTTGTGTGTTCTTGATTTAGAGGCTTTTGTTCTTC
Source organism: Cenchrus fungigraminus (assembly GCA_036936925.1). Classification (NCBI taxonomy): domain Eukaryota; kingdom Viridiplantae; phylum Streptophyta; class Magnoliopsida; order Poales; family Poaceae; genus Cenchrus; species Cenchrus fungigraminus. Next base: position 63,823,500 of record CM072779.1, read on the forward strand.
GCAAACACAATCCTTTGATCTTGTGAAACAAGTTCATAGTTCTCATATCCGTTTGTATGTGTGTTCGTCTATTAGAATATAGTGGATATTCCTGCATGTTCTATTTAGACCAAAGTGACATTCGTGATTCCTTTCTAGTAGTTTATGCTTGGTTGCATGAGTAGACTTTTTCCTCTGCTAGTGCGTAGATCCTGGGTTTATGCGTTCGTCTGCTGCAAGTCATTCGTATTCGTTGGAAGCATAGTACGGGGTCGAGTGCTCTCTCGTATGCCTTTAGTATAAACTAGTAGTGCCTATAGTGAGTGAGATCAGTTCTCTTCCGTGGTCGTAGTTCTATAAGTACAGAGTGCCGTAGTCCGTTGGCTACGGCGGTAACCACAGCGTAGACGTTGTGTCACGCTACCGGTTATCATTCGTTCGGCTTATCTCAAGGTTAGGTAGAGGCAGTCCAGGTAGTGGTGACAGCTTGTTTGGCCCTCGTTGATCCTCCACGACTGGATATAGTCAGAGCTCCGTTCCACATAGATCCACGTGCCGGAGTCGCCTGTTAAGTCAGGGCTATCGGTACCCTAAGCCAAGTTCTATCTAGAGATCGACCTTTAATCTCATCTATAGTTCTATCTTTAGGAATCCTCTCTATCCTTGCCTCTTATCTGGGTGTGTCCTTAGACCGACTAGTACGGAGTTAGTACACACACGTTCCCTTGGATTCGATACCCTTGGAATACTTTGAGGTGAAAGCTACAACGGTATCCGTACGCTTGCGGATTTATTCGTGTATCGCTAAAATATCCAACAACATCCTCCTTCCAAAATAACTCCTTGATTCTCTGTCCCATAGCCCGGTGAGAGGATCAATGAGATCAGCCACCCTGTTTAATAAGGTTCTCCCTTGAGGGGTGATTGGGTGCCTCATAACTCCTTGTGGCAGCCAAGGATCTCGCCAAATGTCTATATGTGTTTCATCCCCCACTCTCCATATCAGTCCTTTCTTTAAAGCCTGAATTCCCCTCACAATGCTTCGCCATGAATTGAAAATTCTTGGTTCCTCCTCTGCCAGGAGTAGATCACTTGTAGAATAGTACTTTGCTCGAAGCACTTGGGTGCATAAAGAGCCTGATTCTTGGATTAGGTGCCATCCCTGCCTTGCTAACATGGCCAAATTGAAAAGATGAAGATCTCTAAACTCCAAACCTCCTTTCTCCTTTTTGTTGCATAGCAATTCCCATGAGAGCCAATGCATTTATTTTCCTTCTCTTGTTGTGCCCACCAGAAACACCCCACCATTGTTCCAATATCATCACAAAGTGTTTTTGTAAGATCAAAACAAGACATGGCATATGTTGGGATAGCTTGCGCAATAGCTTTGATGAGCACTTCTTTTCCAGCCTTTGATAACAACTTTTCTTTCCACCCTTGCATTCTGCTCCACACTCTCTCCTTCAGGTATGTGAATGTTTGCACTTTAGACTTTCCCATATAGATTGGAAGGCCAAAATATTTCTCATTTTGCCTCACATGAGATTTCTAGAGCCGACATAACAGTAGCCTTGTCCTCCTCCCTAGTATTCTTACTGAACTTGATGGATGATTTGTCCTTGTTTATCATTTGTCCCGAGCAATTCTCATACAATGAAAGAATACTTTGCAGCTAGCTTGTACTCTGCTCATTAATTTTGAATAGTAACAATGAATCATCTGCAAACAAAAGGTGATTAATGCTCGGTGCATCTTGACAAACTCTAATACAGACAATTAGGAATGGAGAGAGTACATGATAGGAGATGTGCCTTCCATTAACGAAAAGAGAGCCTTTATAAAAATGGAGGTGTAGTGTTTAGTGGGGCCCACCATCAAGCCAGCTCACTCACTAGGAAGTAGCTGTCGTTGACATTATCATTTATCACCACATTTCTCCAAAGGAACAAACAAAGAATTTTATCAATTTGTTTCCTCCCTAGACCTGGAGCATTTGTTTCTTTACCCAGACCTTGAGTGGAAAGATAGTCAAATGATAAAAGAATATTAGTAACATTTGTATCTCTAAATAAGTTTATTATGAAAATAGATTCAACGATCAATATAGGCAATACAACCCGGGCAGGACCGGATGTTTGGGTTTAGGATACATGAACAGACTGGACAAATTTTTGGTCCTTTGCTGGCAATGACATAGGCAATATAACACAAGCACAATAAGGGGACAGATGTTTGTGTTTAGGAAACATGAAAAGACCGGAAACATTTTTCATTCATTTCCTAGCAAAAGTTGCTTGTTTTGAAGGGAGATAGAAACATAGCAGATGTCAGGGGATTAATCTAGAAACAAAAGATATCCAAAAGCACTATCGCATGTCAAGGGTTAACTAGTTTGCATGCAGATATCCAATTATATTTTGCTAAAGAACAGATCACATTCGGCGTGAATCCTACATTCCTCGTTACCACTACAAGGAAAACACCGACTTGTGACGCAAAAAGGGCATTTCTCGTCATAAACCGCGATTTATGAGGCCGGTTGTTATGAAAACCCTCTGTCATTAATCGAGAGTCACAAACCGTGATTAATGACGAGACCTTATTTCATGGTGTCATTAATTTAATGACGTGTATAAATTTGTAACACTTGTCGTCATAAACCTGTTTCGGTAGTTGCGCCACGTCAGACCGAGATCCATCGTGGCTCCGATGTGGCAGGGGTTATAATGATTTCGGTTCGTCACAAATTGAGGCCCGGTCCATGTAAGAGCCTTTGTGAGCCTAATTTTATTGTGCCAATTTTAGTCCATTTTAGGTTTTCATGTTATTTTTTGGCTATTCCTTAAATGTTTGTTGCACGCTATATTGGATTGTTTTATTCTGGGCCCTAATCCATCTAACAAACATGGCCGATGCATTATGCAGGGCTATTTGATTCTAGGTCATTTTCCTAGGGCCTTTCCTGGGCCTCGGCCCATATTGAATTTCGCAGGGCACTGTATACTATTCTGGCTGCTGATCGCCACCACATAATCAGACATAAAGACAAAACATTTCCTACTTCCATATAATTCACACCACATTCAAGGAATAGTTCAACCAGTACAATTGTGTAACATACATCAAGTTAGCATCAACGATGCAACATACAACAAAATTCATCAGCAACACAAGTTCACCAGGACCACACTTCAGTTGAGAGGAGGATAAACCTGGCTGAAATTTGTCAAGCCTTGGATCATATTATGCATGTCATTTGTGCTCTTCTTCAAAGCTTCAAGTGCTTCTGTTTGAGACTTCAATGTTGTCTCATGTTGTTCAGCCTTCAATCTCAATTCGCTCATCTCGGCCTCCTGTTCAACAATCTTCTGCCGCAGTTGTGCCCCCTTACTTCTCATTGTCAAGTCCAGCTCATATTTCCTGAACCTGAAGTGCAGTAGTCACCCTAGTCTTTTTCATAGAGGGCGGGCGAATGTCAGCAACCTCCCGAAAAGTCCTAGATTGGACAACTTCCGCCACTACTTCAGCAGCAGTCTTTCCTGGTTGGTCGCCTTGAGGTTCGACAACAATTTGTTCCATGTGATCCTAAAAAAGGAAATAAAATGAAAGGTTTTAAAAAATAGTCACACATGTTTCTAGTATTGTTGCAAAGAAGAATGCAAAAGCAGACAAGTACTTACAATGGCTGCCTGTACTAGAGTGGTGAAACCATTCTTGCTGCAGTGGAAGGACTTGAAATAATCAAGTGGACTTAGCTCTTCTCCTTCAGCAGCATACTTCTATCTCTAAATATGTTTCAAAAACAGGCGTAATTAAAGTGCTAGCATTGAAAAATGGTTCATGAAATGAACTACAAAGCAAAAACATGACTTGTTCATCTGCTTACCACAAGATTAGCTTGTACAATGTAGCTTCGAGATCCTGTGCGCTGATGGTACTTGACCTTTCCTCGATTACCGGTGTTTGTACTACACCTCGCTTTTACAATAATAAGAACTCGTGTAAAAAACAAGAATAAGAATAATATATCAATACATGGAAATGTGGTAGTGACAAGTTGAAGTTCTATCATAGCCTGTGCTCAGGGGAAGACCACATGTTAACCAGTGCTTTCCATTGGGCGTCAGTCACATTGGTCATAGGAGATTTAGTTGGGACTGCATTTGCTGGAACATCATTGAAGTACTTTTGCTTCAGGCGATACCTCACCTGTCTCTGTATCGACTTCATCATGTCACTGCATGCCGCCCTTACAGGCTCACTGGTGGTGTCAATGTCAAATTTCCCCTAGCACAATACAACACAATTATCAAAAAAATGGATGACAAGAATGGAACTATGGTAGTAGATGAGTGGACACATGCACACCGCTAGTTTGCCCATGTAGTTCTTGAGATGGTCTTCAGTCTTTTCACCATCTTGTTGGTTCTTCTTCAGCTTGTAGTCCTTCTAGCAAGTAAGGATCGGTATGTGCCCACGCACTATGATCCCACCTTCTGATGCAAACTTTGAAGCTTGCATTGGTGCCTCTGCGCGTTTGAGCCCTTCCTGAATGTGTATTGTGATCTTGCCATTTAAGCCTCGGCTAATCTGGTCCAGATCTCTGCCCAATCTTCTTGAATCCTGTGGCCCCGTTGTGCTTTGGAAGGGTGTGCATCACCTAACAAGTTTGTTACAGCCATACAAGTTAATAACTATTCAGTTGGTAATTAGGACATTTGAATATGAGATCAAATGACTTGCCTTCTGCAGTCGTCATGTCGATGATGTTCTCATCGTGGGTTGCTGTTGCTTGGCCTTCAGTGGGCAATTCTTGTGTATCAGAAGTTGTCCCACTCCTATTCGTTGCACGCCCAGCGTCAACTAAAGCCAATTCCCTTGCCTTGGTCCTAGTCAATCTAGGAGGAATACTAGTAGAGACATCCGGTGCCCGAATTCTCTTGGTTCCTCTTCCTCCACTGACAGGTATGCTATCAGTGACCTGATTATACAAAATGCAACAAAATAAAGAAGATCAGAAGCAATCCTTTATAAATGATACATGAAACAGGTTCATGATAAGATTACCTCTTGTTGACATGTCTCTTGGTCAGATTCATGTTGTTCATTAGACGGGTTGTACTCTGGATCCGGATCTTGAGTTCTTGTTTCGTTGATACCCTTTCTGCTTGGTCGGTCAGGTGGTAAAAATGATTTCATTTTATCGAGGCCAAGCGAAGAGAAGAATGTGCGATTCCTCATGACATTAAAGTCCCTCTTCCGTTTGTAATCGCAGCACACGTCTACTTCTGTTAGGAAAGGAGAGAAACTTCTGTAAGGTTTCCCTACCACTGTAAATAAAACTAGATCTAAAAACTTGTATAAGAACTAGTAGGATGTTTCTAGCCGAAACAAGATCACTACAAGATTTGGCCCCTAATACAACGCACGAAATGTGTTGCAATATACCATATTTGGTTGCAATAGCCGCAATTGCAACCAAATTTTTTCGTAAAACTGCATTGCGAAAGGCTGCGCTGCAATAGCCTGACACAACAGTGGTCTTTTTTCGTTGCAAAAGTTTTTCTATTACAACCCAATGAGGCGTTGCAACTAGCATCTAAGGGTGCGTTCGTGTTGGTTGCAAATTATCCTATTGCGACGCATCTGGTGTTGCTAGAGGTTTCAATTGCATCGTACCCCACGTGTTGCAATGTGTAAAATCTTACATTGCAAAGTATTGTATTGCTACACACTAGTTGTGGTTGCCATAGGGGAAGCACCTCTATTGCAACCAAAGTGTTTTGGGTGCTATATGTGGTTCCCTCTATTACAACAAAGTTGATTTTGGTGCTATAGGTGGTGTCCTCTATTGCCACTAAAGTATTTTGGGTGCTATATGTGGTTCCCTCTATTACCACAAAGTTGATTTCGATGCTGTAGGTGGTGTCCTCTATTGCTGTAAGTGCAATCAAGCCCTAAGTGGGTTTTGGTGATGTTGACCACACAATTAAAGGACTAATAAGCTTTTAAGTATGAGCTGCAGGTTAATATCTTTTCAAGGATGCAAAAGAGATAAAGGAGACCCCTCAGTTAAAAGAAAGACTTCCTTTGGTTCAAATGAAGGTTTAAATTCATTTTCTATTTTGAAATTGAGTATAGGACAAGTCGTACTATCAAGGGGGATTCTAATAGTGGTTTGGGTGAAACCAATGCATAAAAACCATTTCCAACAATCTTCAACCCATCCCGCTATTCCTTTCCTGCAGAACGCAGAAGCTCTGTGAATTTTCACAGAAGTTCTGCGTTTCTTTGTGTCAGGCTGTCAGTTCAGAAGAACGCCGAAGTTCTGTGTATTTTTGCAGAAGTTCTGCATTGTTGAATAGAGCCGTTACAATCCAGATCTGAGGGGGTATTTATTCCCCTTATTCCCCAACGGTTTCCTGTTCTTCCCCTGTGCCCAAACAACGACTGCTTGCTTCTCTCTCACCCAAGTATTGACTCCCACCAACTTGAATCCAAATCCAACCCTTGCATTCAAGTTGTGAGTGATTCCTAGCGAGAAAAGAGAAAAGAAATCCCTCTCTTGTGTTCTTGTGCACTTGGTGAAACCCTAACTCTCTTGGTGGATCTATTACTCTTGGAGCCTTGCTCCTAGACGGCTAGAGGTTGCTTGGAAGTTCTCCAATCTTCATGTGGAAGCTCCAAGAAGTTTGTATTACCCTCTTTGTGATAGTGGAACCCTCCACCTTTTACCTTGGTGATAGGTGTGAGAGAGGAGTGGATTGAAAGAGATCCCAAAGCCTTTGTGGCTTACCTCAACAATGTGGATGTAAGCCAACCTTTGTGGTGAGCTGAACCACAAGATAAATCGTGTCTCTTGTGCTTTAATTTCTTATATGTCTTGCTGGCTCGGTTTGCATTGCTATAGCTTGTTCATCTAGGGTTTGGCTTCGATCTACTTGTTGGACAGTTTGGTAAAGAGCTTAAGTGGTTATATGTGTTATTCACCTCCTAACTAACTTCTTCATAGCACTAGATCTGTTTTACAGTTTGTTATCTGCTGCAGTTCTTGTGCAGGTTGCAGAATGCATAAGTTCTGCGAATAAATGCAGAAGTTCTGCGATCTGGCTGTGAAGCTGTAGAAAAAGTTTGAATTTCTTTTGCAGGCCTATTCACCCCCCTCTAGGCCATTTGCATTGATCCTTTGAATTGGTATCAGATCCGATTGCCTCATTTAGCACCTAACCGTGTGAGGAAATAGCAAGTGGAGATGAAATACCTAAAGGGGACAAGGAGGTTGATGACCCAACCAACAAAGATGCAGCTGAAGCATCGGGAGTGGATGGTGACTCAGCCTCTGCTCAAGATAAGCTTGAAAAGCTCAAGAATGCAGTCAAGGAAGACATCAAGAAAGAACAGAAGAAAAAGAAAGAAAAGAAGAAAGATAAGAAAGAGAAGAAGAAGAAGGAAGCTAGGAAGAAAAATAAGAAAGAACCATCACCACCACCTTCATCTTCATCCTCTTCGGCACCTTCATCATCATCATCTTCAAGTGAAAATGGAGATGAAGATGATAAGTACTATGGAGCAAGAATGCCCAAGACAAAGCCCAAAAAGAGCTATGGAAGTGTATCCTTTAACTATGATTGTTTGAGCACTTCTTCTAAAGATAATCTATCTATTCCCGTTGGCAAGTTGCCTCAATTTGATGGAACTAATTTTGCCAAATGGAAGCATCTAATGAAAGCCTACCTTACGAGCTTACACTTGGAGTTGTGGAACATTGTGTGTGTAGGTTTTGAAGACCCCGAAGATTATGAAAAGCTTACATCAGTTGATTGCCGCAACATAAGAAGAAATGCTCAAGCTACAGGCATTCTCCTTAGTGTCTTGAATGCACAAGAATATAATAGGGTGAATGGCTTGGAAATTGCCAAGGAGATTTGGGACACTCTCCATATTGCACATGAAGGGGTTGACAAAGTGAAGAAATCCAAGATAAGCATATTAATGGCCGAGCTTAATAGGTTCACTATCTTGGATGGAGAAGGACCGCAAGCTATGTTTGATAGATTGATGGTCATTGTTGGAAAGATTAAATGCTTGGGTGGTGATGAGTTGGATGATCACTTTGTTGTGAAACTGATGTTGGAGGCATTTGCTCCTAGGAACCCTACTCTAGTCACCTTGATTAGAGAGAAGAAGAGATTTGAGGAGTTCTCCCCAAATGATGTCCTCGGGAGAATTCTCACACATGAGCTTATGGACATAGAGATACAACATAGGAAGAAGATTGGAGAGCTAGAATCCAAGATGAACAACATGAAGGTCAAAGATGTAGCTCTTCAAGCTAACAAGTCAAGCAAGCCCTCTACTTCATCTAGGCCACCAAGACCAAATCAAGAAAGGTTGAAGTAGAGAGCTCAACAAGTGACTCAGGTGAAGACGAGGATGAAGGTACCCAAGTTGAGATTAGTGATATAGCCTTGTTCATGAGAAGATACAAGAAGGGCTTGAAGAAGCAAGGCTACAAGTTCTCCAAAAGGAAGTATCCCAACCATAAGAAGAGAACATGCTACAATTGTGGATTGCCAAAATGAGAAGAAGGATGACAAGTATGACAAGAGTAAGGACAAGTACAAGGACCAAAAGCCATATCACAAGAAGAAGAGCTATGGTGGAGAAGCCCACATTGGACATGAATGGAACTCTAGAGTTGAGAGTTCTAGTGATGAAGAGGAAAAGAAAAATGTTGCAACCGTAGCCATCAAGAACCCTTCCTCTACATCAAGACTCTTTAACAACTTGAGTGATGATGAAGAGAGCACCACCATTCATTATCTCATGGCTAAGGGTGAAAAGGTAGAATCTACATCCAAACTCTCTCCTCCGCCTAATGATAGTTCGGATATAGACTCTAGTGATGAATCTAGCGATGAAGAAATAGAAAACCTAGTTGGTAGAATGGACAAACAATCTAAAGATTTCATCGCTAAGTTAGTAGTGGAACTAGAGAAACACCAAGGTCTTCTTGCTTCAGAGAGAAGTGAGGTTGAGGCCCTACGGTTGGAAGTTGATCAAGCTATGGGCATCATCACTACTCTTAAGGAGGATCTTGCTGCCTCTCAAGCTCAATGTAATTCACTCAAGATGAGGAATGAAGAGCTTTAGGAGCAATATAGTCTCCTTTGGAGTAGTACCTCACATCCCTCCAAGGCAAAGGGTGAATCTAGTGCTTCCACTAGCAAGGGCTGTGAAAAATGTAATAATATTGATCTTGAATCTTATGCTACTAACCTTGCTAATATGGATGCAATGAAGAAGGAAATTGCTAGGCTCAACACAATCATAGCAAATGGATGCATGAAAGATGATAGCTAGAGGAAGATAGATGTCAAATATGAGAAGATGCTCTACAAGAATTCGAGGCATGGTTTTGGGTATAATGATGACAACAAGACTGCTGATAGAAAGATCATCAAGGGAAAAGAGTGCCTCAGTTTTGAAAGTAACGGGTTTATGTTTGCCCAGAACGCAGAGGTTCTGCAGAAAAACGCAGAGGTTCCGTGTTCTGGAGTCTAGCAGCTAAAGATTACCCAGAACGCAGAGGTTCTGTAGAAAACACAGAAGTTTCGCGTTCTAGGGTCTGGAAGAACAGCAACAAGAAGAAGCCCAAAGCTCAAGCTCAACATGTTCCCAAGGCACCTAGCACTTATGTATCTTGGCTAAGAGGAACAAGTTTGCTCACAAGATCAAGGCTCATGCATCCACCAACATACCACCTAGCTATGTGTTGAGACGCAACAATCTTGGTAAAGTTGTTGCCATGTATGTTGGAAATCAGTCCAACATATATGTGAAAAAATCTCTATGGGTTCCTAAGATTTTGGTTGCTAACGTTGAGGGCCCCAAGTCAAATTAAGGACCTAAAATAAGGAACTAATTTGTTTTGTAGGCATACTCCTCCGGTGGATCAAGTTGGGTGCTTTATAGTGGATGTACACATCATATGACCGGAGAAAGGAGTATGTTCTCCACCTACCTCCATCTAGAAGGACGTAGAGAAAGAATTGGTTATGGAGGTGATGCTAGTGGAGAAGTCATTAGAGTTGGTGACATTCCTATCTCTTCTAAATATTCAATTACTAATGTGCTTCATGTTGATCTGTTGGGTTACAATCTTTTATCCGTTTCACAACTTAGTGAGATTGGATTTGATTGTCACTGTACGGATAAGGGTGTGTCCATCATAAAGAGGGAGGATTCCTCTATTGTCCTTATGGGTCGCTTGAAGGGTTGGCTTTACTTAGTTGATCTTAACAAAAGTAAAGTCTCCCCTAGGACTTGTTTAGTGGCACCGCCGACTAGCCCATGTTGGCATGAGGAACTTGGCCAAACTCTTGAAAGATGAGCACATCCTTGGAGTAACAAATGTTCATTTTGAAAAAGATAGGATATGCCAAACTGGGAAACAAGTAGGTGCACCTCACCCACCAAATAGCATCCTCACTACTACAAGCTCATTGGAGGTCATTCACATGGATCTATTTGGACCGGTGGCCTACATAAACATTGGTGGTAACAAATATGGCTTGGTCATTGTTGATGATTTTTCTCACTTCACGTGGGTGTTCTTTGTGTTTGACAAATGTGAAGTACAAGAGAAGGTGAAAACCTTCATAGGAAGAGCACAAATGGAATTTGGTTTGCCCATCAAGAAAGTAAGAAGTGACAATGGATCCGAATTTCGCAACACCAATGAAGGATCAGAATGGCGACCAGAGAGGGAGGGGGAGTGAATGAGAGCCGAAAAAAATTCTTCTACGAAGAGACGAACTCGGCCTATGGTCCCAAACGCACCTCCGGAGTCCTCGACACCCTGCGAGCCAAATCCACGTAGCCACTGGAGTGCTACTGGACCTAGGAACTAGCCACACACCCAAGTTACTCGACCACGCAACGGAAAACAAACCTCGAGCAGCAACTACAACCACCGGTCAGACCATTCCCTGGCACCGGTCAGACCGGTCTAGAGCAACCTACTCTGAATTCTCTCAAACTTGCCCACCAAACCTACATGGCAATTCTAGGATGTGGAGCAACAGGGAGAAACAGCCAAGTCTCCACTGGGAGCCCTGCACCGGTCTGACTGGTCTAGCTCAGAAACTCGCAACCGTTAAGAACTCGATCTCCAGGGGCCAAAACTGCACAAGATTGAAACATCAGCAAGCCAAGATCCTAACCAACACTCTGGAGAAGAACTCCCCGAGAAAAGCCAGAGTAGGCCAGCACCAGTCTGACCGGTCCCGCCTGGGCATCTCGGGATGAACTCCACCCGCGAGTCAACTCCCTCCTTCTGATGCCCCGATCTCCCGATTCGCTCCACGGATTCAAGTAAAACTTTGGGGATAGGTGTATCACCTCATGGACAAGCCATGCCTAAGAAATCGTTCCCAAAGATCCACTAAATCAAGAGGAATCGAAGGATGAACACCAGGAACACCTTTTCCCAGAACACAAAGAAAACCCCAAATTTGAGCGCTCAAACCCACGGATTTGGAAGGGAGATCACCAATAAAAGAACCACAAGGGGCTCATGTGTGCAACCCTTAACAAACTCGTGAAGAAGAAGCCTCAAAACCACCAAAAGAAAATCACCAAGAAAAGGCTTCGAAAATCCACAAAAAGAGAAACGGGATGAACCACTACAATCACTAGAGGAATCACGCCGAACCTTCTATACATCAAAGGAAAGATTCATACAAGGTCTAGCTTGCCTCCCTAACATCCATCCCTCTCTAAAGATCTCACCATGAAGCTCTCAAGCTAGTCCTAGAGAAAATAGGAAACCAAAAAGAGAAATTGCCTAGAGCAAATGAAAACCCTAAAGCCCAAGAGATGGCAGCCAACTCCCTTCCTCCAAGTTTGTATATGATGTCCATCGGAGGGGGAATGCCTAAAATGCCTTTATTCAATACATACCCCTTGAAGGGAAAATTAGGAAACTTGACAACTTTTCCATCTGATGGACGCCCAGCAACTGCACCTTGTGTAGCCTCGACGCCCAGCTTGTGATCCCGACGCATGTCCTCCGCTTCAAGCCACCCGGCACTCCTCGGCCGCCACCGGTGAGACCGGTCTGGCCCACCGGTCAGACTGGTCTCGTGAAGACACGAGCAGCCGACCACTCGAGCTTGGCTTTGAGGATCAAACAAGGAACCCAGTGGTTTTGTGGTGAACCACTGCAAACCTCGTGAGCTTGGTGCAGCCTCCACGCTGAGCTCCTCGACTTGGCCGCCACGTCCGCTACTGCTCGATGTTGGCTTTCAGATCAACCAACGAACCCGCTATCCGACTTCGACTTGCTGTTCTCGCACCATGTGACTCGCACTTGATCTCGTCTGGCCACCGGGTCCCTCGAACCAAGCCGCTAGGCTAAGACCTTTCGTGCTTGTTCTTCACCTGCACCAACGCAAATCAAGCCGCAACCTACATCCACAAGATAGAGCACAGCGTTAGTCCACACAACGTTGTCAACCACTCATCACTAAGGAGTGGCCAACCACCGGCCGTCGGACACTCTGGTCCTCAATCACCCCCTTGATGAGTGCATTGACAACACAACACATAATCGATACATAAAGAAAAGTAAAAACAAAAGACAAACTAGAACAAGCCAAACTAGTGATCCAAAAACCAAATAACACAAACCCTTGATCACTTGCAATCCAAAGTCTCAGTCCCCTAAGGCAAGGGCAACGACTCAACACAATCGAGACAAAACCACCAAATCTCTCAAAGAGCAAAGCAAAGCTCACACGGAGCAAACCAACCAAAGCAAGAACTCAGACGACACAAGGAGCTCCCCCTGAACACATGCAGCTTCCCCTGAGCAAATGCAACTCCCCCTAAACCAAACCATGCAAACTTCTCCTCTTACCTCGAGCTCTCAGCTCCACACCTATCAGACCGGTCCAGGCACCGGTCAAACTGGTTGCAATACCTGCAGAAAACCGGTTAGACCGGTCAGACCGGTGACCTCCACCGGTCAGACTGCTGGCCACTTGGGAAATGCACATGCCCATTTTTCGTCCGAAACTCCACCAAAACTCTCTAAATGTATGCAGCAAGCTATTCCATACCCAAACTTCTCCCCCTTGTTGACAATGCACGAATCAAGGCATTTCTACAAAAATTTCAATTAAAGGCTTCTCAAATGGACATAGAGCCATAAAATGTGCTAGGAACAAGCAAATGAACTACTTAGACTTGACAGAGGTTCGAAATAACATAGCCATCAAGAATGTTCAGTTGCATACACACAAGTTCAAGCCATGGTAAAAATTAGCATTTTTGCGAAAAATTTCCCTATCATGAGCTAAAGACCTAAACATGAGCAAAGCATACCAAAGTGAATCGATCACACAAACTTCATGCTAGGTCACATATCATCATCACAAGATCATTACAAACACCCATAAGCATCTCATGTCATGTTAAAGCCACCGAGCCATGTGTCTACTTCTTAAAATGAGACTTCTCATGGTAGACAACATGCAACGGTTTAGCACCCAAGTTATAGCAATTTTAAGGCATTTATGAAATGGAACAAGTGAGAGCATAACTTCAAGCATAAGCATTTCATTCCAATTTCATTTTTCTCATTTAAGCATAAAATGGTACATGAAGTGCCTTTGTGGCAAAAAGAAGCTTATGCTCCCCCATAAGGTATCACATGGGCTAAACATTCATAATGACAAATGGGTCTTTGACCCCAAGTGAAAAGCACATGATATCCAAACATGAATTAAGCATGATATAAACCACCAAAGCACACAAAGATCACTGTTGACGCAAAAAACAAAATCAATTTCTTCAACGGCAACACGTAACGGATCCCCGGGATGTAAGAAGGCGTACCAGCCGACCTGACCTGTTGATTGACACAGAAAGATAGGAAACGTTAGATGCGGGTTAGATCAGCTAGAGAATCGATGTGGGTCTTCAACAAGTAACAGCCAGATCGACCGATACTACTGTAGAGCGAATCGGCTAGCTGGAGCAGCCGAAGTGCAAGTATAACCAAAACGACTAGATCAGCCGATTTGATGACGTAGGCAAAGCTCAAGCAAAAGCAGAGCAAACTAAGTGCTATGAGACAACACTCGAATCCGATCTGAATCGACTAGATCGTAGTGAAACGATGCAGGAGCGACGATAGCCGATACGATATGATTACGAGCTGGATAAATTGGTGATAAAAGCTAAATAAACAAGAAAAGACTTGCAAACCTAACTGATATCGATAAATTGTGAATAAAACTTAGATGAAACCACACCGATGCGCCCGGAGGTTAAAGCCCAGTTATTATTCGATAAAACGGTACTTACAAGCTTGCTGGAGGTCGATCGATGCAGCCCGACGAGCTAGAAGAACGACGTTTGAAGAAACAAGAAAATAAGAAGAAGTAAAAAAGGGGTGGCGAAGTTGCCGACTTGAATAAGTAAAGGTTTTGTTGATATTGGTGTGTACAATATTTCTCGACCACGCAGGGTCGCTATTTATGTCCCGAGGACACCTTGACTCCAAGTCGATGACGACAATGTTTACTTGAATCTATAAAACTACCAAAAAACTTAATGATTCTCATAGGAATCGGACTCTCTAAACTGACTTTGACCCGATGTCAACTTGGTCGTTGACCCGCCTCCATGTTCCTTCCTTTTGGCGTATTTCTTTTCCTACCACGTTTCTTCTACATCAATCGGTCGATCCCAGATCGGCTGGTTGCTTCTCTCCTTTTCTTTCATCAGCTTTGAAGTCTTTCTGATGTCTCTTCATCTTTCCTCTGACACGTGTCAAAAAACAGTGTCAACACATGCCTCCCAGTTTCGGAGTAAGATTTTGCTCCAAAATTCTCTCGACTTCAACTACCCTTTTTCGAATCGAATCATAACCAACGGATAGATTTCCAAACAAACCCGAGAACCCAAGGGTATAAATACAACCTTATCGGCCAACTCCCAGCTTCCACAGCCTTTTGCTATAGTTCTTCCACAACCCTAACTCAAAGCGCAGATCTGAATCGATCTTCAGCTCCGAATCAATGGCGTCCTCTTCGAATCTGACCGGTGGTGATCCTCAAGAAACTTCCGCGAGCATCCCAGAGGTGACCATGGATTCAATCCCCGAGGTATTTTTCTCGATCTTCGTACTTCTTTTCGCCGATAACTTCCTCTACTTTTTCGCTGATTTCCCCTTTTCTTAGACCAGGAATATTTTTGCAGGAGCGTAGAAATCACATCACAATTCCTTTGAGTGACAAACCTGGAGCGATCTTTTTTGGTCCTATGGGCAATCCAGATCCCACAGAATTGATAAATCTTGAAACCGGTAGGATCCCTTTTAAGCATGCCTCTCTGAATCTTGATAATTGGAAAGGTGCTTTCAGAGCTTGGACTGGCTATACTCCTGGCTGGAGGGCATGGTATCATAGGATGGTAGAGAAAATGGGAGAACATTGGGAAACTTATAAGATTAATCAATGCCTTATTCTTTCTTTGTCAAACATGCAACGCCATGAACCTATGCTTGCGGCTGCTTCATACTTTTGGTCTGATGCACTGAATGCTTTCCTCTTTGGTCATGGGCCGGCATCGCCTAATCTGGCCGATGTAGTTTTGTTGACAGGGTTAGATATCACTTCTGATGATCAACTTTTCTCTTTCTCAAAACCAACTCATCGATTTGAGACCAAAGGGTATAATTGGAAAACTTATATTAGCCAATATGCCAAGACAGGCACTATTACTGTGAGGGAGCATGTTATCTTTCTCAACATGTGGCTTGATAAATTCCTCTTTTGTGGTAGAACCATCGGCCCATCCTGCTCCTACCAACTGATTGCTAAACTTTTAGCAGCTAGTAATCATGCCCCTTTAGGAAAACATCTCCTTGGTGCAGTATACAACCTCCTCCACCATGCTGCAGTAAATTTATCCGCTAGGCAATCTGCAGGTAGTATTGCAGGCCCTTGGTGGTTCATCAATATGTGGTTGAACCTTTATTTTCATAATCACCTAGCAGTGAACATCTATTCCATGTCTTTCCCGGTGTCTTCACCAGAAGATGCTATTCCTGCTACTCGCCGATGCCGTAATTTTGGAGAAGCGGTAACTGTTTTCCCTGGCAAGAAACTGGATGGCCCTGAAGTATCTGATTTCTTCAGACTCTTCTATATTGGTCCTTCCAAGGAGACCACTCTGCTGTATGCTTATCTGGATCCAGAAGATTCTTTTGAACACGTCTACGATCTTAGTGATCTTTCTGATGATAATATCAAGGCCATGCTCGAGGTAATTATAAAGCCTGGGATTCTACCTGCCAATTTCTTTGGAAAATCTCTCCCTTCCTCCTATGAGTTTTACAATCCTTGTGCATCTGCTCGTCAGTTGGGATTTGGCCAATTGCCAATTGGCCTTTATTTTGCTCCCCTTGTCAAACCGAGGGAAACACTTGTAAGTGCTCTTCAATATCGTTATTTGAGAGATTTGTCTCCAGATTCTTCAACTATAAGTTTGGACTCCTGGATCCCTGTTCCTTTGACATCTCCTCTTTTCAAAGTTTGGTGGAAGGAATGGCATGCTCATCTTTTCTGTGTTGCCCCCAAAGTATATTGCCTTCATTTCAATCCTGCTTACGAAAGCCACCCTGATGAGGTAATTTCTGAACATAACATGTATCTTTTCTCTTTGCTCTCCTTTTGACGAATTACTCTTTGTTTCTGCTTTCAGGGTGATTCTATTGAACCTCCAACAATTAGTGTTAGTGGTTAGCCGATAGACTATCTTCCTCCTCGGGAATCTCCATACATCGGCCGTAATGCTCCTCCAATTACATCTGTTATGGATGGTGCAGCTCGCCAAGCTGCTAAGAGGAAAGCTGCAGGGAGAGCTGATCATGTATCTCAGAAGGTAATTTCTCGGAAGAAACGAGTGAAGAAGATCTCTTCTGCTGATGCAATGCCTGTTGACCCACGTCATGCAGCCGGACTTCTTGCAGATGCAGTGGAGGTAAAGCCTTTTCCCTTTTATGTTTTGTCATTTGTAAATATGGTTCCTTCATGTCTGATGATTCTTGCAGTCTTGTGGTTTGCTGGGCCGACATGCCCAAGAGAAGGCAACAGCATCAGATCAAATGCCGGAACCAAACATCGTGGAGAATCCAGCTGTCCAAATTTGTGCAGATGAAAATCAATCTTCATCGGCTGGCCAAACTGAAGAAAGCCTGCCGAATGAAGAGCCGATAAATCAAAATGTATCAGCTATACCAGAAGTCGTGAGTATCCTTAAGTCTTTGAACAAAATTAATCTCTGTATTTTGACTGTTATTAACTCTTCCTTTTTTGGCAGGCTGACGAAAATCTGATCATTGGCACTACCTCTCATGAGGTATCCCTGGGTACTCTTCCTAATGACGTCCAAGCTCAGCTTCGGGACTTGCTACCACTTCTTGATCAAGAAATCGGCCAACTAGTTCAAGATGCCGAGCCGATAAGGAATATCTATAAGAAGATTAGAGGGCACTTGCCTGCCGAGATCAAGAAAAAGCTTTATGCAGTGGCTTTCATAGAGATCCATGAACCAGAAGTGGAGGAAGCACAAAATCGGCTGGAAGAAAGAAATCGTCAGGCCAGGCTGATTCAGAGCCGGGAGAATTTGGATTCTCAGGCAATTGATCTGGATAGGCGAATCCAGACTTTATGCAGTTCTCATTCTGTCATCGTCTCCAACATCGATCAGATGAAAAGAAGGCGTGCTGAACTTCTCGCAGAACTAAGGCAACTCGAGGAAGACCTGCCGATTGAAGAGAAGAAATTGGCCGATCTTCCTCAAACCATCAGCAAAATGGAGCGCACCAAACAGAATCTTGCCAAGAGAGTCCAAGCTATCCGTTAAGCGGAGCGGCCGATGCCAGGTTCAGCCGATGTCGATCACAAGACGATAAATGAAGGTGATCAGCTTCACGTAGATGCTATAAATGTCATTCATTCCTTAGGCATAATTTAAACATTTCTCTGTGTAATTCTGAAACTTGGTTCTGTGTGCCTGGCCTCTTGAATGTATCAGCCAACTTCCAACGCCTTCTTTATTGTCTTTGACTCTTCTTTTGACTGACTATTTTGATCGGCCTATAAAAGTAGATGCACTTCTCCTCCGATTGCATATCACAATGTCTTCTTCTTCTTCTTCGGTGAATCAGGTCTGTTCCAACTTGTATCTTCTTTTATTTGCGAACTTTGTGATGACACCCCCTTTTCTCAATCCCCTTCCCGTGAAGACGTGGATAGAGTTCTGGTCACTATTAACACTCATGGTGCGGATCGGCAAGCTCTATCTTCAAGACAGAAGCGAGGACTGCATCTTGTGATCTCTGCTGATGAGAAGAAGATAGAGTCTCTGGAAGCGAGAAGAGCGCAACTTCTAGCTGAACTGAATCAAGTCGATGAAGAAATAGCCATCACTCGGGCTCAATTAGTCGAAGTCAAGGATTTAGTGAAACCATGATGTATCATTTCTTAGCTGATATGCTCGGCCTTGTATTGAATCTTTAACAAAGAATCGAATTTTTCTCTTGTGGTTGCCTTTCGAGCCTCTCCTCCTTTCTTAGGAAACTGAATCACTGACCTCAATGCGTAGTGGCGTGCTTCTTCCTTCCTCTTCTCTTAAGAAGTCAGGAGGTACAACAGCTTAGAAGAACCCTTGTGAAATCTTGGGCTCAATAGCTGTTGGGATGGCGCAAGGTGGAGCACATGCCGCACATTACCGGTAGAAGAGCATTTCGAAGAGGTGGTGATCCACCTTGGTCATCAACTCTTCGAATCATGAAGAAGGATCACAGAATCCGGTGAAAAACTGGGCATTCTCTTCCGCTTCTTCTTCGCCACTTTTCTTTCTCTGGTACTCATTGATTTTAATATTCTCATCATACTGGAGACGAGAATCTTTTATGTAGCAAATAATGTCTTCAAGCAGATGTAATTGCCATGTACTGAAATGAGAGAAATATATATATATATATATATATATATATATATATATAGGACGAGTTTTATCTACACATGCGTGTAGTTACTCCTATGTATCTTGCGGGTTAATAGGCACCACTCCACCTCTACCGTATGAAACCCGCTAATAAGGAGAGACTCCGGTTGTTAGCCACGCGTACGTGTATGTGCGGTATTTGTGGTGCGTCTGCATGGCCGATTAACCCAGCCAACAACTCCCTCCTAGATTTGAGGCGTATGATAGATTGGTCAACAGCTGTTTGCTTTGCTAGATATGTGCACAAATTAATTAAACGCATATACGTGACATCCAACTCCCTCCTAGTACATGCATGCGTATCATTTATCAACACTTAACTGGGAGCACGTGTAATACTGCATGTGTATATATCGACAAGAATTAGATGTCTGCACATGTACCCAGATGTAACATGCGCGAGTAACGATGCATACTCTCTTATTTTTACCCTGAAGTATGAATACATACTACATCATATAAAAAGCAATATACCAAGGGAGTATGAGACTATACATTTTTAAAAGAGTATGAGGACATACTTTTTTTTAGAAGTATGAGGACATACTTTTTTTAGAAGTATGAGGACATACTTTTTTTAGAAGAGTATGAGCCCATACTTATTTTCAAAAAGTGAACATTAGTTAGGCAAGGAGTATGGTGTATGAATGCATTCATACTCGTTCGAACTAGATGACAAGAATCACGTACATTCAGATGTGTATCATATATACATCGGGGACATTAAGTATGTATGCAGTTTATCATAACAGACTAACAACTACGTGCCTCCTGCGATTGCCGTTTTGCTTGAATAATGCATGATGTCGCCGACTGTCATCTTGTTGCCGGTGAAGTCCTCCAATGCAGTCTTGTTGCACCTATCGGCCCGGTGGCCAGTGTAGACCTTCCCAGTTGGACGTACCTCCAGCATTGTGGTCGACGACTACGCACGATCGATTTTCATGGTGGTAGCCCCTCTTGTGTGATGAACGCCGAACACAAATAGGATAAGCCCAACCTTGTCTGGATCAAGGGATACACAACCTGAAATTTTGTTTGCAATAATATAAAAAAAGTATTAAGTCACACTAGAATAATCTGAAAAAAGTATGAACTCATACTAGAATAATCTGAAAAAAGTATGAACTCATACTAGAATCTGAAAAAAGTATAGAAGTGATACTATAATCTGGAAAGGTATAAGTGATTGTGTATTGCAATTGGCTAAATCACCCTGGACACTACATGCTGCCGCATGGGCTACTAATGATTAGATGGATACATATGAATAAGATAGAAAGGGGGCGGGGTATAAAAAAGATAGATGTGATTAATCCACATATGCATGTACAGTAATTTGATAAATACATCCAAGAATTAGGCCGCAGTTTCAATTAAAGAGCCCTAGTCTTTTATTTCACCAATGGATGCTACTCGCCACGTCAAAATCTCCGGTGGTGACTGCCGCCGTCGCTGCATCATCGTGTCTACGCATGCTTTGTCGATCGGCACACGTTTCCTGGTCGATTTGCATCTCGATCAGTGGTGAGTCTCCAAATCTGCATCAAAACAAAATAGAATAACGACGAGGCGGAGATAAGAAGTACCTGGTACAAAAAAAAACATACAAGCCGGAGCAAGAGTCGATGTCGTCGCCGAATGGCTGTTTGCGAGAGGTGCGGCCGCCGCAGAATGACAGCATCTATTTATCTTTGATTCACGAGATCCGAAAGTCTCGGCGGGGTGCGGCAGAACATATATCCAGAGACGGCGGAGATGGAGATACGTATACACGTCGTATCGGATCTGTTGCTCCTGAGTTCCACCCGATAAGGCATGGAGGAGTTCTACTTCACGTGGATACAAGGCAGGAGTAACTACACGCGCGTGTAGAATGGATATATATATATATATATATATATATACACCCACGTGCTATTCTACACCCTGGGTGTAGAATGAATTCTACACCCAGCAGTAATTACTGACCAAACTAATTAACAATTACTGAACCACGCTCACTGGTTCAGTAATTCCGCGATTTGGTTCAGTAATTCTTACGCAGTTTGGTCAGTAATTATTGTTAGGTGTAGAATGATTCTACACCCTGGGTGTAGAATAGCACTACGGTACATATATATATATATATATATATATATATATATTGTTCGTAGGGCGATTATTACATCGGTCATGATCCGAATTATCTATCGGCTGTGAAATTTCTTTCACTTTTTCCTTGAGGTGATAACTGAGTACCGGCTGTTGATTGCTAAGAATCGGCTTATCAATCTGATATTAAAATTAGCCGAAAGCCAGAAATAGTCATCAACCAAAAGTAACTTTGCCGATTGAATATAAATTCATTTGACTCGTTACTCCTCTGAACCGATCACTTGAGTTGGTTTATTTTCAAAATCGGACATCTTGAGGAAGTCAGTCTTCCTTGTCATTGGCCTTTTGGCTTAAGACGCCATATTAATTTGGCACCAAATTTATCTGAACAATGTCGATTTTTTCAGCAATAATCTAATATTCCGAGAGAGTAACTGATAGGAACATGCTGCTTTTATTTGTCTTCAAATTTGGATATTTGTGTCATACTATCAGCATCTTCAGGAACATCAGCCTTAAATATTATTATGCATGGATATCTGTCCACCAGGGTCCCATGAAAATAATTTCCAGGTGGATGATGCTTCAAAATAATAATTTCTTTTTCTTGACCACCAAGCTCCCATGAAAATTGAACTCTAGATAGTCGATATTCTGAAGTAATGTTTTTTAGCAGCGAGCAATAAATACTCCAAGAAACAATATGCCGCTCTATTTCTGTAACCTTGTAATCAACGACCTTTGATTCCTCAATTTCCTTAGAATCTATCATGGTAGCTTTGGTTGTTTCCTTCCGGCCGTTGACTTTCACCATATTTTTTAAACAAGGATTCTTGTCGGCTGTAGCTTTCTAATCAGGATTCCTGGAATCAAAATCCCCGTCAGCTTGCTTTTCTCTATCCTTGTAGTTAGCTGAGAACTCTTCCATGTGAATTTTTTCAGAGCTATATTCCTCCTCATGCTGGTATTTATTCTTGAACTCATCAACCAAGACTTGCGCTTCATGATTTTTTGTTTCCTGCACATGCTCATCAAATACAACTTTCTGTTGCTTAGAAGCCAATTGGACTGATAGCTCTGTTACCAGTTGTGATGGCACTTCCACATCCTGATGCACTGACAATGGTGATTCTTAAGGAGTATACAGTGATTTAACATTCTCATCTTCCTGACAGATTCCTTGTGTGCTCACTTTGTCCATATTAGTTGGACACAGATCTTTGCCAGTCTTTATCGGATGAGCAAGTTCTTTTGATTTTTCTATAACAGACTGACTGGCCATTGATTGAGAAATTATTGGCCGATGTAATTAGTGAGCAATCGGCTGCAGAATAATAGTTCCTAATGGACATGCTTCCTGCTATGAAGCCGATTCTTGTGACCAATAATTTTCTGGTTGTTGTTGTCGAACCGATAGTTGGGCAAATTGCAGCCCCCCGGGCCAAGATTTTTGAAATGTCAGCTGTTGCAGATGTTGAAACGTTGGTTGTGGAACTGATATCTATGGTTGGTAACCCTCTTGATAATGTGACTGGACATCTGTCGGCTGTGGAATCCAATCCGGAACTGTTTGACCATGAATTCCTGATGAATAATAAACAGGCGATGTTTTAAATACCGCGTTAGCTGATAATTCCGATCGTTGATAGTATGGTTCCACGTGGCTTCGTTGTTGAACTGGGTCATAAGAAAATGTAGTATTAGTCGATGTAATCGGCTGTTGATGACATGATCCCGAATAACTTTGCTGCTGAGATAGTTTGTGAGAGAACACATCTCCATAGCGTATAAAATTCGCCAATGCTTGACCGTACGTGATGGACATCTTTAGGCTTTATGATATACTATTATCTTCGTGTCCCACTGGGCGTGTCAAGATGTGTTGACGCAAAAAACGGAATCAAGTTCTTGAACGACAACACGTAACGGATCCCCGGGATGTAACAAGGCGTGCTAGCCGACCTGACCTGTTGATCGGCACGGAAAGATAGGAAATGTTAGATGCGGGTTAGATCGGCTAGAGAACCGATGTGGGTCTTCAACAAGTAACAGCCGGATCAGCTGATACTACTGTAGAGCGAATCGGCTAGCTGGAGCAGCCGAAGTGCAAGTATAACCAAAACAGCTAGATTAGCCGATTTGATGACGTAGGCAAAGCGCAAGCAAAAGCAGAGCAAACTAAGCACTACGAGACAACACTCAAATCCGATCTGAATCGGCTAGATCGTAGTGAAACGATGCAGGAGCGACGATAGCCGATACGATATGATTATGAGCTGGATAAATTGGTGATAAAAGCTAAATAAACAAGAAAAGACTTGCAAACCTAGCTGATATCGATAAATTGTGAATAAAACTTAGACGAAACCACAGCGATGTGCCCGGAGGTTAAAGCCTAGTTATTATTCAATAAAACGGTACTTACAAGCTTGCCGGAGGTCGATCGATGCAGCCCGACGAGCTAGAAGAATGGCGTTTGAAGAAACAAGAAAATAAGAAGAAGTAAAAAAGGGGTGGCGAAGTCGCTGACTTGAATAAGTAAAGGTTTTGTTGATATTGGTGTGTACAATCTTTCTCGACCACGCAGGGTCGCTATTTATGTCCTGAGGACACCTTGACTCCTAGTCAATGACGACAATGTTTACTTGAATCTATAAAACTACCAAAAAACTTAATGATTCTCATGGGAATCAGACTCTCTAAACTGACTTTGACCCGATGTCAACTTGGTCATTGACCCGCCTCCATCTTCCTTCCTTTTGGCGTATTTCTTTTCCTGCCACGTTTCTTCTACATCAATCGGCTGATCCCAGATCGGCTGGTTGCTTCTCTCCTTTTCTTTCATCGGCTTTGAAGTCTTTCTGATGTCTCTTCGTCTTTCCTCTGACACATGTCAAAAAACGGTGTCAACAATCATGCAAAGACTTAAACTCATAAGAGAGAGCCTATCTAGCATTTTTTTACAAAAGTAAGCTATCTCATCATGGATACACAACCAAACTATCAAGAGTATAGCTTATCATCACAAATATCAATCAAGCACATCCACAAGCTTAAACATAGCATATCATAGGGATCAATGTACATAGGAGAAGCCATTCCTACAAAGTGCATATGATACAAATGCAATGCAAAACATATCTTACAAAGATGCAAAACTATACATCAAGATACAAAGATGTCTATCCTATGAAATTAAACATGCATGCTATACATCAAAGTAAACATGTATGATACATATGCTACAAAGTGAGCTCCCAAGAACCAACTCAACACCAAAAGAGCCAAAAAGCAAGCAAAGCTAGCAAGCTCCCCCTACTCACATGCACAAGAGTCAAAGAGCATACAAAGCTCACTCAAGATACATGTGATAGAACAAAGAGCAAGCAAGCTCACAAGCTCCCCCTAAACACATGCATTAGGATCAAAGAGCATACAAAGCTCACCCTAAACACATGTGATAGAGCAAAGCCTCAAACTAAAAGGGCCAACTCACAAAAGAACAAAAGAAACAACAAGAACAAAGAGCTTTTCACTTACTTGATACACTCCTTAGGTCCACACTTGTCCATTCTCCCAAAAAGTGATGTGCTCCAAAGACACCATTGGGATGAGGCTAGAGAACCACCCCCGAACTTCGGTCATAAGACAAACAACCGGAGTCGATCCACCAAATGTTCTCCAAGCCGCCCACCTGCATAATCAAAAATGAGAACAAGAGTGAGCAAACCTCTCAACACTAGGGTTAGCACAAAAAGAGTCAAACCAGTGTCGAGCCATTTGCTCAAAAGTGGGGTTACACTACAAGAAAATCGCTGACTAGTGACGCAACCTAGTTTCGTCGTCATTGAGTTATGACATTCTTGGCTGATCTTGTCATTAAATTTCACTTTTGAGCAAATTTAGTGACAAAAAACTTTCGTCATAACGGTCGTTACTGTAGCCGATCATTCCCTGTTCCAAGCTAGTTTTGTGATGCCATAAGCTCCGCAACAGCGTCATAAACCAACTTTGGTCCCACATGTAAGTTGAAGCAGCAGTATAAACCAACCTTGGTCTCACATGTAAGTTCAAATAGCTGGAGCGCAACCGCTAGCACCCCATCGAAATGTTGCAAAAATAATTCGCCATCGCGAGGGATCGAACTGAAGACCTGCTGGAACAACACCACATTATTTTCTAGTACACCACCTCATGGTTCTGTGACTTTTCGGGAAAACTTTATTCATATATAAGATATTTACCCGCGGTCTCGCGCCAGCTCACCGAGCCGCCCGCGCCAAGTCACCTGGCTGCGACCACCGCGTGGCCGGCTGCCCCCACCACACCAGCTGTGGCCTATGCCACGTTGTTGGCCGCCCGCGCCAGGTCACCAGACACGTCAGCCCCAACCACAGCACAGAGCAGTGTTGGTAAGTTGGCGGGAGAAAAGCCCGCGCTATACGCAAAAATAGTTTTCCCGCAGCCCGCTGCCTCGAAAGGGGAAAAAGGAGAACAGAGAGGCGAGTAGGCTACCAAAACGAATCATTCTGGCAGTGATTTGCGCCTTCCAACGGCTGCTCACCCCTACGGGCGCAACCTTGGTGCAGCGACGTGTCAATCTGGTAAGTAATTTTGTGTTAAATCCGGAAAATTTTATTTCGCAGAATGTTCTCTTTTCGATTCGTTCTGTGGTCAGTAATTTTGAGTTGGATTCACCAAAAACTTTCCAGATGGATAGACGTCGGTTGTACTGGTTTTACCACCGATCATGAGAAAAGGGTCCAGGATTTCTTGGCATTTCTTCGGACAAGATACGCTGAGGATGATGAAGAAATACTATGTCCGTGTTGTCGATGCCTCAATAACTCTACATGGACTATAGAGTGAATTGGAGTTCACTTACTTGTGAGTGGGATGGCAACCACTTACACTAGGTGGATCCATCATGGAGAAGCTTTAGAGGATATGGTTGACGAAGATGCAAATGTTCAGGATAATGCAATTCTACAAGATGATGGGGTTGAGGAAATTGCAATTCTGCCGGATGCAGAGGGGGATGTGGATAATGCAGCTCCACGGGATGGTGGTGATCAGGAAACTGTCCTAGAAAACGAATACATATCGGGTATGGAGGAGGATGAAGGCCCTGGAGACGATGGAATTTCTGAATTGATTGCTGACTTGGGCAAGGGTGAGGTGCTCGGTGAGAAAATGCATGAATTTATAAAGGAACATCTGAACCATAAGGTGTCACCAACATCTACATATGCACAATTTACATTTGTTGTGAAGTTACTTCATACAAAGCCTTACAGTCAGATGATCAACGTCGCATTCACGACGATGAAGTTGTTAAAAAAGGATTCCCAGAAGCGTGTCTTCCAAAATCTTTTGATGAGGCAATGAAGTACATACGTTCCATGGGACTCGACTATGAAAAATCCATGTTTGCAAAAATAATTATGTCAAACTTGATGTGTGCCCAGTATGTTGTGAAGTGGATTCAAGATGGCAGGATGCATACACAAACAAGCGCATTCCTCAAAAGGTACTGCGGCATTTTCCGCCGATTTCCAGGCTACAGAGGATGTTTCTTTCATCAAAAATAGCAAAGGATGCACGATGGCACAAGTCGAAGCGAAAACTAGTGAAGAATGAGCTTAGCCATCGAGCTAATGGTGAGGCATGGACACACTTCGATGAAACTTGGCCAAAATTTCAAAAGGTGCTAGGAACCTTAGACTTAGTCTTACAACCGATGGTTTCAATCCATTTGGCAACATGACCAACTCATATAGTATGTGGCCAGTATTTGTTGTGCCGTATAACATGCCACCATGGGTATGCATGGAAGAATCAAACTTCATGATGGCCTTATTGATCCCTGGGCCGAGTTCTGTATCAAAGGATTTTGATATCTTCATGGAACCTCTTGTCGAAGAGCTATAGGAACTTTGAACGGGTGTCAGTGCGATCGATGTTGTTAGTGGTAAAAAATTTAAACTGTGTGCTGCAGTTCTTTGGTGCATACATGATTATCCAACATTGAGCACGTTGTGTGGGCAAGTCACGAGAGGCTATTTTGCCTGTGTGCGTTGTGACAAGGATCCTTGCTCAAAGAGATTGAAGAACAAGATATGTTACACTGGGCATCGTCGTTTCCTTCCAACTGATCATCCATGGAGAAGAAAGAGAGTAGATTTTGATGGTACTGTTGAAAACCGAGAAAAGCTAGGGTAGTTTACACATGAGGAGCTGATGCAGCAACTGGAGAAGGTTAAAGACGTTAGACCAGGACAGGACCCTCTACCTCAAAGTAAGAAAAGCAAGCGGGAATCCGGATAGTGCTAGAGCCGAAGGGTTGGTTTGTGGGACTTGCCGTATTGGTCATCTCTGAAGCTGCCACATAACCTTGATGTGATGCACATTGAGAAAAACATATGAGAAAACCTTATTGGAACATTGCTTAAAATTATTGGGAAGACAAAGGACACCATCAATGCTAGGGTTGATTTGGAAGAGATGGGTGTTAGATCAAATCTACACATGGTGGCAACTGAGGATGGTAAGTCATGCAAAATGCCAGAAGCTCCGTATGTACTGAACAAAAAGAAACAAAAGCTGTTTTGTGATTTTATAACTTCGGTAAAGTTCCCAGATGGATATGCTTCAAACTTATCAAGGTGTATTGCTACAGATGGATGCAAACTACAAAGGCTGAAAACTCATGATTGTCATATCCTACTCCAAAGGGTTTTGCCGGCTTGTCTTCGCGGTTTAGTGGATAAAGAGATATACATAGCTATTGCGGAATTAGGAAACTTCTTTCAGCAACTATGTTGCAAAACTCTGAAGTTGGATGTGTTGCAAAAACTGAAAACTGATATCCCAATAATTCTGTGCAAGCTTGAGAAAATTTTCCCTCCTGTCTTCTTTGACGTTATGGTCCACTTGACTGTCCATTTGCCTGAGGAAGCAATCCTGAGAGGTCCAGGACAATATGGATGGATGTATCCTGTCGAAAGAAGGCTATGCACATTGAAGCGTTCAGTGAGAAACCAAGCTAGGCCTGAAGGATCCATTGCAGAAGCATATGTTGCTAATGAGGCCTTGACATTTTGCTCGAGGTACTTCGTGGATGATGATGTGGCGACACGATTCAATCAGGTTGGAAGGAACAGAGAGAATGCTGATTTGTCATTTGATGGAACATCTTGTTTCGATCACAATGTTCAAGTACTTGGAGCAGGGACCACTTATTGGCTTCGATCAAAGTACGACAAGGTGGTTTGGTATGTGCTAAACAATTGCGAAGAGGTGAAGCCATATATCGAGTAAGTATATCACCATTGCAATGATAGAACTATAATTATTTCGTGCTAATTTTGAGATGGTACTACTTTGCAGATTGTTCGAGAATGAATAAAAGCGGAAGGTGTGTCGGATGAGGCTATTGATCATCGAATTGTTACAGAATTTCGCCAGTGGTTTAAATCGCATGTTAGTTTTCTTTGTTTTTGTTTGGTAACTAGTTTATATTACCTGGTGAGGACCTTTACACAAGACTATATTAAAAGAACTATGGCTCTTATGTACAGATTTCAAACAATCCAACGAGCAACGTGAACCTATATGCATTATCAGCTGAACCGGACTTGCGAGCAAAAACATATACAACATGTATTGTAGGCGGTGTCGGGTAGCACACAAAGCCCAAGAAGCAAATAGGAAGACACAGAACAGTGGAATTATGACTACATGATCACATAAAGACATTGAAGAAATTGAGTTTTATGGTTCACTAAGAGACATTATTGAGCTGCGGTACAACTCAACGGGGCTTAGAGATCGAACTGTTGTTTTATTCCACATTGACTGGTATGATCTGGAAGGGACCAAGAAGGAACCAAAGATTAAAAATGATGGGTACTTCACAAGCGTCAATACATGAGATTACTGGTACCAAGATGATCCCTACATTCTTGCTGAACAAGCAACGAAGGTCTTTTACTTGCCAGACACCCTGCTACAACACCCATGGAGAGTGGTGCAAAAATTTGAGCACAGACATTTGTGGAGCTATAATGAAAATGAGGAGGACATAGCTCCCACTAGCATGGTACTTGCATATCAAGATGATGAAATTGACCAAGCCTTGCATGATGTTATACGTGATGATGGTGTCGGTGATGGTTCGGAGGTTCCGGTGCCTATTACTGGCGAGGAGGAGACTTTGGTTGCAGCCGCTGAAGTTGACGTAATTCACCGGCAGGAGCTGACTGATGTGGATAGATTCAATTCTAAAGATGAAGACGACGACACTCTATGGCAATACGTCGATGAAGATGAAAATTCTGCCGATGAAAGTGACGAGGACTAGGCTGTGAAATCAGTTAATATTTGAGTCGATCCGATCTGAAATCATGCGGACCTTATGATTTATATGTAGTTGAAGTCGCACTTTCCTGAATATTAAACCTTCCATCAGTGCCTACTATCTCCGGTTTGCTGTATTATGTAGCATCAGAACTTTCTGTAGCAACTTATAAAAAATATACGATCGCGCGTGGGGCTGGCGGATTATCCGGTACGTTGTATTATATAACAACAGAATGTCCTGTATGAAAGGGAGAAGCTAGGAAAGCCTAAGAAGAATGTAGAAAATATCCAGTGTACAAAGAAATAAGGCTCCTCCGATTATGGGCTACGTGAATGGTAGATTATATAATATCCATATAATCCATGACTTGTAGTGGGTCTCACCTATATAGTTGTTATAGATGCATGATTATGGATTAAGGCTGCCACTAGGGAGGGTATGGACAAATCCACTTCTTATCCTCTTCAATGTGGGCATGATCGAGTAGTATGCAACATGCTCATGATCTTGTAGTAGTATGCGAATCGAATCGACGAAGGAAGGGATGTGTTGATCTCCAATGTGGGCATGATCGACTAAGTATGCGAATGTAATGTCCAGTTCTTTGTATTATACAGCACAGGACAATCCTGTGATGACTTTCAAACTCATCGACATATGTCCGGATGATGATCCGGTGTGGTATACTTCGGAATGGAGGAACTTCCTTGTAAACTACGGGTAGGAAAGGTGCTTCCCATTTCCTAGCCACAGGGTGCACACAACGCACTACACACACCTTTATGGCTTTATCCAACAGCGTGTCACTCGTGCTGACCCGCCATTCCCCCATTTTCTGCCTCCTCACTTACCACGCAACCCCTTGGTAGGGTTCCGCCGCCGCCGCTGCCTGGAGCAGCCTCCACCGGATACCACAATCCGTCTCCAAAATCAGAGGTATGCGTCCGCTTCCAGACTCCAGCGGATACCACAATCCGCCGCCGAATTCTTGGAATGGCACTAATTCGAGAAATATATTTCAGATGGGCCGAGATGGTGGCAAGAGAGATGGAAAGGCACTTGATCCTCCTCCGAGGAAGCGACAACGAAAGTCGCAGCCAACTTCTGCAGGCACGTCTGGTCCTCTGATGAGGCAAAGGGGGCAGGCCTGCGGCAAGGGATTCTTCCTCTACCCCTTCCTGCTGCACACGGGGTGGGTCAACCTCGTCGCCTTCCCGTCGCACACGGGCTGGGTCAAGCTCGGTGCCTTCCTACCGCACACGGGGTGGGTCAACCGCGGGCCGTCGCCCGCCCCGCCCTTTGGAGTTTCCGGTGCCAGATCCCAGGAAGCAGAAAGAGGTACAACTTTACCCGCCACCAAAAGAGTCGCTTAGGATGATTGACCTACGCAACCACACCTACCAAATGATTAAAGGTCTTAGATGAGTGCCTGAGAATCAGTGGTGGGACAAAACGAAGGACAAACGGGTCGAACCAAGGTTTATGAATGTCGTTCAGCAAACTTTCTATTACAACTACAAATACCTGCCCATGAAACTGGATCAGCACAGGGTTATAAATTGGGATCATATGAACTTGGCCGTAGGAGTGGATATTAAGGTATACTTCGATGATCATCCCGGATTGGCTGATTTGGTCTCATCATCATTAGTATGTTCAAGATTGGGTGAGAGTTTTTTATGCTACTGTGTACATTGCTGAGACTAGGGAGTACATCGTGTTCATGTTTCAGGGACGCCAGTATACTCTTTTCCGACACCATATTGCTGCCACTCTTGGACTGATGGATTGTGAATCAGGAAAGTATGAGGATAAGCCATCCCTACATAGTTTTGTCTACAGGGATCGTGAACCACCTCGGTGTAGTTTGCTCGGTGGGTTGTTCCCGTCCGACGAGGAGATGCCCGAACTTTTTGTTGACTCATTCACAGGTAGGCGAGCATATCGCACGCCTGACATGCTTACCCCTGAGGCAAATGTGGTTCACCGGGCACTACGGAAGACATTGTTACCACGGATTGACAATGCATAGTCCATCACTAGTCTTCAGTAGTGGCTTCTCCTTCACGTCATGACTGGCCGGCCCTTCGACATCATGGACTTCATTGTATGTGACATTGAAGATGTTATCCTTGATGGGTTGACCGTGGCCCGACATATGTTGTATGCTCACTGGATCTCCTTCATCCTGAGTCGTGTTACCAGAGTAGATGAAGATGGGGAAGTGGCGCGAACCGGACCCAAAGATTGGCGTCCCGAGTACATGAAGTCCAAGACACATTTGAAGGAATACAGGCTTGCGAGACCAGGAGACAGACGTCGTGGCCTAAGGGCTACAATTGAGTCATTTCCTGATGACATTTGTTCCTCAGACAGCAAAGATAATGAGGCATCTCCAGTGAGACATCTCCGAGTACATGATGGTGCGTCGCTACCCACTACAAAAATAGAAATAGTTCCAGTCACTCCAGCAACAACCAGTGAGCCAATGGACTCTTCCTTCTTTCTGAAACTGGTCCTTGAAAATCAGCGTGAGCAGACAAAGTTCTAGTCAATGAAGGAGAAGAGGATGGCACAACAGGAGGAGTTAAATCGCGCGCACTCAGAGCAGATAGTACAAATGGTAACACAACAACAGCGCACTATGGAGAATTTTTGAATGCTTCACTCAGTCACCTTCACCAAGTTAACGGCTTACCACCACCGCCCGCTCTCCTCGCACCTATTGGTCAAACCCCCTTGCAACTCATGCCTCCTGGTAACTTGGGTAAATCATCTGAAGTCTCTGAGCTGTCTCACAATTCAGCAATTGGTTCACAATGGATGACAGAAAAAGATTCCAATGAAGAAAAGGAAGCAAATGCATCAATACTCAAGGTTCTATCTGATATTACAGTAGGGGAACAGAACAAGGAAGATCCTTTCGCGGCAACAGCAAATGATCCGGATGGTCGTGCTATCTCTGCCGGTAGTAGTGCAGAACATCTTGGTCACTCCACTTTGCAAGTTCTGGAACATCCTACTGCAGCTACCTCGGAAGGCTCTCCTGCAGCTGATCCTGCTCCTACTACAGCTACATCGGAAGGCTCTCCTGCAGCTGATCCTGCTCCTGCTGCAGCTACCTCAGAATGCTCTCATGCAGCTGATCCTCCTCCTGCTCCTGCTCCTGCTACCTCAGAAGGCTCTCCTGCTCCTGCTACCTCAGAAGGCTGTCCTACTCCTGCTTCTACTACCTCAGAAGGCTCTCCTCCTGTTGTTGCTGCTCTAGCTCCTAATGACCCTCTTCACAATCCTGTTATATAAGCTCTTTCGGACACCGACAAAAAAGAGGTAGAATGTTAAACATTCCTTTTATTGCCATTGATTCCATTTGATTGTTGTATTCGAGTTGAACAATACATTTTTCTTCACGTGTGCGAACCAACCATAAATAATCGTTTTGCCTGGGCTTTGTGCTCAGGTCTTCACAATTGCTGACCAAGATGAAATTGTATCGGAGTCGGAAGACTCCCAATACTCTTGTACCGGGTTGCAGAATGAGATAGAGGTATCAACACTTCATTTTCAGATTAGAACATCGTACTTGTGTCGTGGTGTTGATGACTCCAACTTCCATACGATTGAATCCTCCGATTGGATTAATGCCTTGGATCAATGTGGGATTCCTACACCCAAAATGGAGAGTTCTACGGCCTCAACATCACGCCATGCATGAGTCTGTGCTATGCATAAAACAAACCCAACACTCCCTACGCATGCTTCTTTTTGTAATTTGCAATGTATTTCTCGAATCATGCCACCGTACCGATGTTTGATGAGAGGAATGCTAAACGTCGTGTATGAAGGGGAGAAGCTACAAAAAGCTAACAAGGCTCCGATTATGGGCTACATGAATGGTAGTTTAGATAATATCCATATAATCACAATAATGCATGATTATGGATTAAGGCTGCCACTGGGGAGCGTATGGACAAATCCACTTCTTATCCTCTCGAATGTGGTCATGATCAGTAGTATGCAACATGCTCATGATCATGTAGTAGTATGCGAATCGAGTCAAGGAAGGAAGGGATGTGTTGATCAAGGTGTATTGCTGCTGATGGATGGAAACTACAAAGACTGAAAACTTATGATTGTCATATCCTACTCCAAAGGGTTTTGCCGTCTTGTCTTCGCGGTTTAGTAGATAAAGAGATATACATAGCTATTGTGGAATTAGGAAACTTTTATCGGCAATGGAGGAGGAGACTATGGTTGTAGTCGCTAAAGTTGATGCAATTCGCCAGCAGGAGCTGTCTGATGTGGATGAATTCAATTCTGAAGATGAGGACGACGACACTCTATGGCAATACGTCGATGAAGATGAAAATGCTGCCGATGAAAGTGACGAGGACTAGGATGTGAAATCAGTTAATATTTAAGTCGATCTGATCTGAAATCATGTGGACCTTATGATTTTTATATATGTAGCTGAAGTCGCACTTTCCTGAATATTAAACCTGCCATCGGTGGCTACTATCCGGTTTATCTAGTACGTTGTATTTTATAAGAACGGAACATCGTGTTTGAAGGGGAGAAGCTAGAAAAGGCTAACAAGGCTCCTCCGATTATGGGCTACGTGAATGGTAGATTAGATAATATCCATATAATCACAAGTATGCATGATTATGGATTAAGGCTACCACTGGGGAGCGTATGGACAAATCCACTTCTTATCCTCTCGAATGTGGGCATGATCGAGTAGTATGTAACGTGCTCATGATCTTGTAGTATGCTAATCGAATGAAGGAAGGAACGGATGTGTTGATCTCCAATGTTGGCACACTACAAGGAACTATTTAATCTGCAACGGAATCATTACGTCGCAGATCGTTGAAAATCCGTTGCAATTAAGTGTCCGTGACGGTTTCAGATTCCGTGGTTGAATGAGCGTGGTGGATTGAACCCGCCGACGGATCTTACAAAACGTCACGGATTGAAACGATCTGTGACATTTTTTGACCGTCGCAAAACAGCCCAAAGCCCACTCAGCCCAGCCCAAAGCCCAGTGTTGGTGACAAAAATGACCGTCACGGATTGCTGCTGACATGGACACTAACACGACTGGACGATGACGTGGCTACCTACGTGGACGATGACGTTGCCGCCTACGTGGACGCCCGTTTATTAACGGGCTAATTTAATAACGGGCTGATTTATAAATGGTCGAATTTATAAATGGGTCATTTATTAATGGCTGATTTTAAAACTGAATCACTTTTTGGTCCAAAAGTTTAACCATAAACATTTCAGCCCATAAACATTTCAGCCCAATATTTACACAGATGACCATTTCAGCCCATAAACAACACCCATATTCATTTCAGCCCACAATAAGCACCTATTAACATACTGACCCATATTATCAGCAAGCTGAAATAATTGAGAATATAAAATATCATTGCAACCTCCAATGACATCATTACAACCGTGATGCAACCTCCAATGACATCATTTCAGAATATAAAATATCATATGCAACACTAAAGATGATATGAGCAGCAACATACATTGGACTAAAGATCTAGTTAATTAACAAATGTGCAACACAGCCAGGTAAAACGGCGCAGCATAATTGCTTGGGAACACCAGCAAAACATGCCCAAAGTGAAAAAACAAATAGCACCAGATAATGGAACTGGAGGAGCTAGGAGTTCCTGTCCTTGAATGGAACTGGAGTAGCTAGGAATTCCTGTCCTTGATGTCATGCCGTGTCACCTGCACACATAACTATCTAAGGTGATTAGTGTGAGCATTGCAGGAAAACTTAAAGGCCAGGAGTTTTTTAATTGTCAATGAAACAGATAGAAAATAGTGGGCAGGAAAAATGAAACATAGTATAACTACCCATAATCATATGCCATACCAAGATACAACAACCTTGAGAGATTACCATAAACATTTTATTCAATATAACATGGTAAAAAGCACACATTGTCTAGTAAAAGAATAAATCAGCGGCAATATTTTATATTTCAGTCAAGCCATTGACTGCTATTACGAGGGGTCGAAAACTTATCTGGATAACAGTCAAGCCATGTTCATACTATAAAATAGTTGGTTACATTCATTCATCTGCATCCTCAGGTCCTCCTCAATAATCTGCATCCAGAATAAAAATATGCATCAGCATGCTCCCTCTACAAAGTCTGCAGATTAATCTCACATCTATGAACAGTTCACTAATCAAAAGCATCCAGGAAGTACACTAATCAAAATTTGTAAATGCTCAAAGCAATGGTTGCCTAATCATTTATCCCTGAACCTCACAGAACAGAAGGAACCATTAAGGAAGTATACAGATCATATAGGTTACATGAAGCAAATATATCTGTTAAATTGGTTTTGTTATCTAGTCTATTGGTTATACTCTTTAATACTAGATAGTTTCAGAAATCAACAACATATGGAAGATAACCATACATTGTGCCGGAATGTTAAGACATGCATAAGCTGAGTTATTGTGCCAAAAAATTTCAACATTACAGCAGTGTCAACACTTCAGAGCTAGATAACTAGATAATTTCTGAACTTCAGAGCTAGATGATTTCTGAACTTCAGAGCTAGATAACAGAGTGCACCAATAAACCAACATTACTGCACATTAACTACTTCCTATTTAATAGGTATATAAATTGCAGAAATAATTTCTGAACTTCAGAGCTAGACAACTCCCTAAACTAGAACCCTTCAAACAGCATTCACAATAACAGGATACGTGTTGGCACTTGGCAAAAATCACTTCAACTATCACTGATTATTATAATCATCCAAAGAAGACATTTCAATAAGGCATGTACACTTCATTTCTGATGAAATCTAATATAGGAAAGAAAAGCACAACGTCTCCTTGACGCTGATTCAGATGAAGGCCTGAAACATCATGAAATGGAATGCTCTTGTCCCCAACTCATATAGTCCTATCTGCCAAGCATATAGTTACAGAGCAGCACTGAGTAATGAGCACCTAGCAATCTAGCATATCTGCTGTGATAAAATACTAGTATGGAAAGGATGACCTGGGCTAGTCGCGGACGGTGTGGAGGTGCAGCTGGGCGTTGTGGACGAGGGCGCGGGCCTGCTCGTTGGAGCCATGCCGGCGGGCGCCGCCGTCGCCGTCCCCCTCCTCCCGCGCCAAGCCCACGAAGCTCAGGTCCGCCGCGGCGCCGCCCCGCGAGGCCGACGAGACCCTCAATAACCTGGATCTGGGGCCCTTCCTCGTCAAGCAGGCGCGCGACGCCATGGTCTCAGTTCTCCGAGCGCGCCGCCGGGCGCTCGAGCACCGCGGGGAGGGTGCTCGAGGACGCCGACGCCATACCAGTCCCCGCGGGCTCGGCCGCCGCCTCCTGTGCCGCATCGATGGGTGGGTTAGGGTTTGGGTGGAGAAGGGGAGGCGGCGGGGAAGCGGGTGGTGGGGAAGCGGCCAGGGGGGCTAGGAAGTGAGGAGCGAGATAGAGAGACCGCGGGCTGGCAGGCGGCGGCAGGCGACGGGAGAGAGGGAGCGGGAGAGGGAGCGGGCGGCAGGCGTGCGTGCGGGGAGGAGCTAGGGTTCGACCCCATTTTATACTGAGGAAACACGATCGGAGCCATCGGATCGGAGATCAACGGCCACAAATTATTGGGCCATTTGGGCCGAACAGGCCTTGTTTCATTCATTCTCCACTTAACATTTTTCTTTTTCTTTTTATTGCACCATTGTGAAGTAGCACACCAAAATAATTATCTTACATACACCAACTCATTTTTTTATATGTAATAGACTACATATGAGTTATCTTCTAGAAGTTTCAAGAATTTTCAAGTAGATTTGCTATTTTCTACGATTTAAATGAATTTCTGCGTGTTTACCAAAAATAATTCGAAATTGACCTATATGTACCTCTAATAAGCATAAAATTTTTTTTAAAAACTATATTTAGACGGCTATGGTCCATTGTAGCCCACATCTTGGATACTGACAAAAAATTCAATTAACTCATGGGGAAAATTCAAACTTCTACTAGTCACTTTATTATAAAATAATGATAATAATACCTAAAACTTCTCCAAAAAGTATGTAAATTGGAATAGAATCATTTTATGAATGTACAATCTTGACATAAAAGTTTCACGAGATTTTTATGCAAATTGGAGTATACATTGTTCATAAACTAGATTGTTCTCTCATATTGTTTCATACAACTCAACTCAAACTTTGAAATTCCATACAACTCAAGTCTTATATTGCTCATATACACTTACAAATTGGAC
Source organism: Cenchrus fungigraminus (assembly GCA_036936925.1). Taxonomy (NCBI): domain Eukaryota; kingdom Viridiplantae; phylum Streptophyta; class Magnoliopsida; order Poales; family Poaceae; genus Cenchrus; species Cenchrus fungigraminus. The sequence continues at coordinate 63,861,313 of CM072779.1, forward strand.
ACAGGCTCACATTTAGTATAATATAAGCAAATATGAAGTTACATTACCATTTGTTCTTCAAAAAAGTTGGTTCAACTTCAATTTGAAATTCAAGTTCAAATTCATTTAAAGAAGTTTAAAGGAAACTCAATTTTTCTCCTAAATCAAGAGCTCAAATAAAAAACCTTTCAACATGAAAGTTGTAGAACTTTTAATTCTAAGAAACTTTTGTTTTGACCGATTTTCAAGTTTCAACATGTTCTTCTCTTTAAATCTTGGTCAAACATCATTTGACCTCGGGTCAACTCTCCTAAATTTATTTTACTACATAAACCACAGCTCAATTCAAAAATCGCCCAATATGAAAGTTGTAGGGTTTTAAATTCTAAGAAACTTTTGTTTTGGCCAAAATTTGAGTTTCAACATAAAAATCTTGGGAAATCTTAGTCAAACATGTTTGATGCATGGTCAACTCTCTTCCTTCTCTCTCCATCACGAGTGGGCTGCAAGTGTGAGTGGGCCGGCTGTGCACGTTTTGGGCCGGCGGGGCGAGCTGGGCCGGCGGGGCACCTTTTGGGCCAACTGTGCACCTTATTCCAAAAACGTTTTTCTTTTTCTTTTTGCATTTTATCACACCATTGTGAAAGAACACATAAAAATAACTATCATATATACACCAACACATTTTTATATACAATAGATCACATATAAGTTATCGTGTAGGAGTTTCAATAATTTTCAAGTAGATTTGCTATTTTCTACCATTTAAATGAATTTCTACGTGTTTACCGAAAGTAATTCAAAACTGACCTATATGTACCTCTAATAAGATTAAAAAAATTCTAAAAACTATATTTAGGCACTTATGGTCCATTCTAGCCCATATCTGGAATATTGACGAAAAATTCAATTGACTTATAGGGAAAATTCATACTTCTACTAGCCATCTTGTTATAAAATAATGATAATAATACCAAAAAGTTCTCCAAAAATTCTAAAAATTTACATGGAATCATTTTATGGATGTTTACACTTGACATAAAATTTTCATTAGGTTTCATGAAAAAGGAGTAAACATTGTTCATAAACTAGATTGTTCTCTAACATTGTTTCATACAATTCAACTCAAACTTTGAAATTCCATACAACTCAAGTCTTATATTGCTCATATACACTTACAAATTAGACACAGCCACACATTTAGTATAATATTAGCAAGTATAAAGTTACATTACCATTTGTTCTTCAAAAAAGTTGGTTCAACTTCAATTTGAAATTCAAGTTCAAATTCATTTAAAGAAGTTTAAAGGAAACTTAGTTTTTCTCCTAAATCTAGAGCTCAAATAAAAAACCTTTCAACATGAAAGTTGTAGAACTTTTAATTCTAAGAAACTTTTGTTTTGGTCGATTTTCGAGTTTCAACATGCTTTTCTCTGTAAATCTCGGTCAAACATCATTTGACCTCGGGTCAACTCTCCTAAATTTATTTTACTACATAAACCACAGCTCAATTCAAAAATCGCCCAATATGAAAGTTGTAGGGTTTTGAATTCTAAGAAACTTTTGTTTTGACCAAAATTGGAGTTTCAACATAAAAATCTTGGGAAATCTTAGTCAAACATGTTTGATGCATGGTCAACTCTCTTCCTTCTCTCTCCCTCACAAGTGGGCCGCAAGTATGAGTGGGCCGCGGCTGCTGGTTCGAGCTGGGCTGGCGGAGGTGCTTCGCGGCCCAATGCGCGGCAAGCAGGCCTAGCAGAGGCCCAGCGAGCGTTTTAAAATTGATAAAAACAAACCAAATGCTTATCAAGACAATAGTTGTGAGGTTGCCTAGTGGTAAGGCATTGTGCATTGAAGGATGAGGTCTTAGGTTCGAGTCACACTTTGCCCATTTTTTTTGTTTTTTCGAGATTTTTTTCAATTCATCATTTTTCTCCATTCATAAATATGACTATATTTTATTTGTTGATTGCGGACATTTTATTCATGGAACTCAACACCACGGTTTGAACCTCATATTTTATTTGGGTCATATGGGAAATGAATTTTTTTAATTTATGTTTGTGACGGATTTGTATAAACGTCACAGTGTTTTGGGTCGAACCGTGACAGAATTGGAAAAACGTCACAATTTTCTGGGCTTCTCTGGGCTTATCTAGGCTCAAGGCAAAATAGTGACATTTTCTGAAACTGTCGCCAGGATTCCGTCACAGATTAAATAGTTCCTTGTAGTGGCATGATCGAGCAGTACGCAACGTGCTCATGATCTTGTAGTATGGTAATGAAATCGAGGAAGGAAGGGATGTGTTGATCTCCAATGTTTGCATGATCGAGTAATATGCAACGTGCTCATGATCTTATAGTATGCTAATCGAATCGAGGAAGGAAGAGATGTGTTGATCTCCAATGTTGGCATGATCGAGCAGTATGCAACATGCTCATAATCATATAGTATGGTAATCGAATTGAGGAAGGAAGGGATGTGTTGATCTCCAATGTGGGCATGATTGAGCAGTATGCAACGTGCTCATGATCATCTAGTAGTATGCGAATCGAATCGACGAAGGAAGAGATGTGTTGATCTCCAATGTGGGCATGATCGAGCAGTATGCAACGTGCTCATCATCTGACAATCCATCCAAAGTACGCCCTCCCATTCTTTACTACTTAACAACAAACATCAATTTAAGCGGAGAAGTACATAAACGAAATGAGTGGTTCCTAACAAAGGAATATCCTTTGTACCAGTATCTAGATAAGAGGAACATCCTTTGTCGCCAGTATATAGCGCTGACCAGTCCCCAGAACAAACCGGCACGCTATTCAAATATTCGGAATTTCGAACGCCCGGGCAAAGCATATGTTATATGTCCTTTTTCTTCCCCCTTCCTAGCAACACCCTGTTTCAGCCACCACCATAATGAAAGGGTATATTGGTAATCTGAGAGGGCCCTCCACCGAAATGGATAAATTACCCCCGCCCCCGCCCCTTTCCTCCCTTGTACTCCTCGCCATCTCAAATCTTTCCACCCCCATTTCCCCTTTCCTCCTCGCCGCCACCCCAAATCTTCACCTCCTCTCCTCCATCGTCCCAAATCTACCACTCATAGCTTCAGCCCCTTTCCCATCTGCCTCTGTAGAACCAGCGGCGATGACACAATGGAACCAGGAGGGAAGGTCGTACGAAGGAAATATCCAGAACAAGGTACAATGTTTTCCTCCTCGGTTCAACTTCCCTGATGGGTTTGTACTTGCGTGTTTTCCCATGTGGCAGATCCCATGTGTGCACTTGTTTTTTTATCAGGTAGATCCCATGTTTATAGTAGGTCTTCTTAGGATCTTGTTTTGAATAGGAACATCCTTTTAGGATCTTGTTCGGCTAGGAACATCTTACTTGTTCGTATAGAAGTTTTTAGATCTGACAGATCCCATGTCTACACTAGTTCTTCTCAGGATCTTGTTTTGACTAGGAACATCCTTTTCAGGATCTTGTTTCGGCTAGGAACATCCTATTGGTTCTTATAGAAGTTTTTAGATCTAGTCTTATTTACAGTGATAGGCCAACCTTACAGAAGTTTCTCTCCTTTCCTAACAGAAGTAGACATGCGCACCGATTACGAGCGGCAGAGGGACATTAATGTCTTGAGGAATCACACATTCTTCTCTACGCTTGGCCTCGATAGGATTAAATCACTTTTACCACCTGACCGACCAAGCAGAAAGGGTACCAATGATACTAGAATACAAGATCCGGATCCGGAGTACAACCCGTCTGATGAACATGAATCTGACCAAGAGACATGTCAACAAGAGGTAATCTTAACATGAACTCGTTTCATGTATTAGTTCCGCAGGATTGCTTCTAAACTTCTCTTTTTTTATTGAATTTTGTGTAATCAGGTCACTCATAGCATACCTGTCAGTGGAGGAAGAGGGTCCAAGAGAATTCGGGCACCGGATGACCCTACCAAAATGCCTCCTAGACTGACTAGGACCAAGGCAAGGGAATTGGCTTTACCTGATGGGAGTGGGACAACTCCTGATACACAAGAATTACCCACTGAAGGCCAAGCAACAGCAACCCACGATGAGAACATCATCGACATGACGACTGCAGAAGGCAAGTCATTTGATCTCATATTCGAATGTCTTAATTACCAACCGAATAATTATTAACTTGTATGGCTATAACAAACTTGTTAGGTGATGCATGCCCTTCCAGAGCACAAAGGGGGTCGCAGGATTCAAGAAGATTGTGCAGAGATCTGGACCGGATTAAAAGAGGCTTAAATGGAAAGATCCCTATACACATTCAAGAAGGGCTCAAACGACCAGAGGCACCAATGCAAGCTGCAAAGTTTGCATCAGAAGGTGGGATCATAGTGCGTGGGCACATACCGATCCTTACTTGCTGGAAGGACTACAAGCCGAAGAAGAACCAACAAGATGGTGAAAAGACTGAAGACCATCTCAAGAACTACATGGGCAAACTTGTGGTGTGCATATGTGCACGCATCTACTACCATAGTTCTTTGCATCCATTCTTGTCATCCAATTTTCTGATAATTGTGTTGTGCTAGGGGCAATTTGACATGGACACCACCAGTGAGCCTGTAAGGGCGGCGTGCAGTGACATGCTGAAGTCGATACAGAGAAAGGCGAGGTATCGCCTGAAGCAAAAGTAATTCAATGATGTTCCAGCAAATGCAGTCCCAACTAAATCTCCTGTGACCAATCTGACCGACACCCAGTGGAAGGCACTGGTTAACATGTGGTCTTCCCCTAAGCACAGGGTATGATAGAACTTCAACTTGCCACTACCACATTTCCATGTACTGATATATTGTTCTTATTCTTATTTCTTACATGAGTTCTTATTATTGTAAAGCTAAGGTGTAGTACAAACACTTGTTATCGAGGAAAGGTCAAGTACCATCTGCGCACGTTATCTCGAAGCTACGTTGTACAAGCTAATCTTGTGGTAAGCAGATGAACAAGTCATGTTTTTGCTCTGTAGTTCATTTCATGAACCATTTTTCAATGCTAGCACTCTAATAATTATGCCTGTTTTTGAAACATATTTAGAGGTAGAAGTATTCTGCTAAAGGAGAAGGGATAAGTTCACTTGATTATTTCAAGTCCTTCCACTGCAGCAAGAATGACTTCACCAGTACAGGCAGCCATTGTAAGTACTTGTTTGCTTTTGCATTCTTCTTTGCAAAAATACTAGAAACATGTGTGAGTATTTTATTTTAAACCATTCATTTTATTTCCTGTTTTAGGCTCGCATGGAACAAATTACCACTGAACCTCAAGGCGACTAACCAGGAAAGGCTGCTGCTGAAGCAGTGGCGGAAGTTGTCCAATCTAGGACTTTTCGGGAGGTTGCTGGCATTCGCCCGCCCTCATGAAAAAGACTAGGGTTACTACTGCACTTCAGGTTCAGGAAATACGAGCTGGACTTGACAATGAGAAGCAAGGGGGGCACAACTGCGGCAAAAGATTCTTGAACAGGAGGTCGAGATGAGCGAACTGAGATTGAAGGCTCAACAACAGGAGACAACATTTAAGTCTCGAACAAAAGCGCTTGAAGCTTTGAAGAAGAGCACAAATGACATGCATAATCTGATCCAAGGCTTGATAAATTCCAGCCAGGTTTATCCTCCTCTCAACTGAAGTGTGGTCCTGGTGAACTTGTGTTGCTGATGACTTGTTGTACGTTGATGCGATTCGATGCTAACTTGATGTATGTTGCACAATTGTACTGTTTGAACTATTCCCTGAATGTGGTGTAAATTATATGGAAGTACGAAATGTTCTATTTTATTGTCTGATTATGTGCTGGTGACAGCAGCCAGAATAGTAAACAGTGCCCTGCGAAATGCAAGATGGGCCGAGGCCCAGGAAAGGCCCTAGGGATAATTGCCTAAAATCAAATGTCCCTGCATAATGCAATATGGGCCAAGTTCGTTAGATGGACTAGGTCCCAAAATAAAATAGCCCAATATAGCATGCAACAAACATTTAGGGAATGGCCAAAAAAATAACACGAAAACCTAAAACGGGCTAAAATTGGCCCAACAATATTAGGCTCACAAAGGCTCTTACATGGACCGGGCCTCAATTTGTGAAGAACCGAAATCATCATAACCCCTTGACACGTCGGAGCCACGATGGATCTCGGTCCGACGTGGCGCAACTGCCGAAACAGGTTTATGACAACAAGTGTTACGAATTTATACGCGTCATTAAACTCATGACGCTGCGAAATAAGGCCTCGTCATTAATCCTGGTTTGTGACGCTCGCTTATTGACGGAGCGTTTTCGTAACAACCAGTGTCATTAATCACGGTTTATGACGCTAATTGCCCTTTTTTACGTCACTAGTCGGCACATTCCTTGTAGTTTTAGCATCATAGATCCTATCATGTCCTCCAAAGCTACGACCACCACACTGCACCATCTCTCGTATCACTAGAGGAGTACGATCACCACGAAAAGGGAAATGTGGCTCGTAGCCCCTCCGAGACTCAAAGCTGCAACAACCTCTCCCATCCTCATATCGACCACGAGGTGGAGAACGTCCAGCAAACCAACCACGACCAGACTCAACACGCCTACCACCTGTATCACGACCACCTGAACCAAACCGATCAACACCACGGTCACGAAAGCCAAACTGACCACCTCTCTGGGTTGCACTGTTTTGACCGGTGCCTCCCTACCAGCAACACGGTCCTGCTCAACAACTCTCCTATTACCCCAAGCTGGAATGGATCTCACCACAGCCTCTCCTCTAGGTAGTGGCATACGCGGCTCAGACACACCATGAGAAGGGTAGTACATGTCCTTGTTTGCCCACTCCTTAACCTCATCTTTCTTTTTCTTGTAGCAACACCCATCCTTGTGACCACTCTTCCCACAATACCCACACTGAAACCTCACTGGTTTTGGGGTTCTCTTGTGGCTTTGTTTCACTTGGCTTCTCACAAGGTTTCTTCTCGTTTTGCTCTCTCAGCTAGGTGTTGTGTGGGGTAGGTTTGGTAGATATCTCCTTCTCTTTCTTACCACCGCTCTCACCAAACTTCTCAAAACCCAGACCACGACCATCAGCTCTCTTAAACTTAGCCACCAACATGCCCAGTTGTGGCTCATTTGACCTCAACCAACTCAACAAAGTGCACAACCCATCATTCTCATCCTACAGCTGATCAACAATTTGTGCAAGCTCTAGATTTTTCTCTGCATGCAAATCACATGTAGAGCAAGAAGTAGCAACAGGAGCTTTCAAAGCAGCTTCAAGAGAAACAATCCTAGCATGTGATTCATCTAGTTTTTCATGCAACACAGGACAAGAAGTGTAAGCACCAAGCAAAGCAGACCTAGACTTCATCTCAACAAGCTTAGCCCTAAGCACATCTAGTTCCTCCAACTTAGAGGCATGCTTCTCCTTAAGCACAGTCAAATCATACAAGAAAATAGTGCAATCAGTGTAATCCACCTCATCACTAACCACAGGAGCAGACTTAATAGCATCCAAAGCAAGCATATCATCAAAATGCCTAGCCTCTAACTAAGGCACTCTCTCCCTAGCTTCTTCTAGAGAGGCCCTAAGCTCTCTCCTCTGCTTCTTGGCATCTCTGAGCACACTATCACGATTATCTAGCAATTCATTCAACTCTGCATTCTCCTTAAGCAGGAAAGCAAGGTTAGGAGTTACCTCTTCCTCAGAGTCGGAGTCAATGTCTGACTTGTCCTGGCCACTCTTCTTGCTTGACTTGTTGTCGGTGCTGTGACCCATCACACACAAGCTGATGAGGCCCTTGAAGGAAACCTTCTTCTTCTTCTTCTTGCGCTTGCCGCGGTCCTCTTCGTCACTGCTCGAGCTCGAGGAAGTGTCCTCGGAGTCAAGGTTCCTGTCACTTGGTTCTTCGATCTTCACTCGAGCCCTTGCCTTCTTCTTGTCACCACCCTTTCTCGATCTCTGCTCGTCCTTGTCCCTGTGATCATGCCTTGAGCGGTGCTTGTTCTCGATCTTCGGGCGGTGCTTGTACTCTTTCTTGGACTCGATCTCTTGAGGGCACTCAGCAACAAAGTGCCCGCGCTTCCCACACTTGTAGCAAATCCCCGAGTTCCGCCCGAAGTTCTTCCGGTTCTCGTTTAGGCGACCGAACCTCTTGGTCAGCAAAGCAAGATCCTCATCGTCCAGCGCCTCGAACTCTTCATCTAGCAAAGATGCAAGAGTAGACAAAGAGAACATCTAAGAAGAATGATCAGTGTTAGCCCTCGGTCCAGAAATAAGAGCCATACTATCATCAGAAGGGCCCTTGCCCTTCTTGGCTCGCAAGTCACGATCCACCTCAGACGACTTGAGCTTAGAGAACAGCTCGTCCACCGTCAGGGTCTCATACACACTGGACTCCTGAATAGCCACAACCTTCGCTCCCCATATATCGAGATCCAGTGCGTGTAAGAGCTTGATAGCTCTATCATGATCATCGCATGGAAGCTCAACGATGTTGGTTCTCATGTTGTTCACAATCAGCGTGAAGCGCTCAAACATGGCATCCACAGACTCTCCAGGAAGATGAGTGAAATTCTCATACTCTCTCCGGTAGGTCATAAAGCGACGCGCCTTCACCTGACTATTTCCACCATGGTCATTCCTTAACCGGGTCCATATCCGATGTGCCAACTTCTCCCCGTACACCCTACTGAACTCAGATGCATAGAGAGCACGATAGAGACAGTCCATGGCCTTGTTGTTAGCATCGAACATATCCCTAGTCCCAGGCAAGATGAGCAACTCTGGTATGACTTAGTTCTCGTCAATTGTGACATCCCAAATCAACTGACCCTTTCCTCACATGAACACATCCATCCGGGCTTCCCACATCTGGTAGTTCTTCGCATCGAAGTGGGGAGGACCCGAACCCTTCCCGTAGTCTTTAGATCTCAACCGGTCAAGGTCTCAATGATCCGTATCCGGCTCTAATACCAATTCAAGGACCAGAATGGCGACCAAAGAGCGAGGGAGTGAATGGGAGCCGATAAAAATTCTTCTCTGAAGAGACGAACTCGGCCTATGGTCCCAAACGCAACTTCGGAGTCCTCGACACCCCGCTAGCCAACTCTATGTAGCCACTTGAGTGCTACTGGACCTAGGAACTAGCCACACACCCAAGCTACTCGAACACGCAGCAGAAAACAAACCTCGAGCAGCAACTACAGCCACCGGTCAGACCGGTCCCTAGCATCGGTCAGACCGGTGCAGAGCAACCTACTCTAAATTCTCTCAAACTTGCCCAGGAAACCTAAATGGTAAATCTAGGATGCAGAGCAACAGGGAGAAATCCAAAAGTCTGTCTGGCAAGAGAAAACCCACAAAAACTCGAGCACACAGAAAACTCTCCACAGCCAAACATGCACCAGAAGCACTTTGAGGGCAAGTAGCAAGAACCAACCGAGAAACAGCCGAGTCTCCACTAGGAGCCCTGCACTGGTCTGACTGGTCTAGCTCAGAAACTCGCAACCTCCAAGAACTCGATCTCCAGAGGCCAAAACTGCACGAGACTGAAACAGCAGCAAGCCAAGATCCTAACCAACAATCTGGAGAATAACTCCCTGAGAAAAGCCATAGCAGGCTAGCACCGGTCTAACCGGTCCAAAGCACCGGTCTGACCGGTCCCGCCTGAGCAGCTCGGGATGAACTCCACCCGCGAGTCAACTCCCTCCTTCCGATGCCTCGATCTCCTGATTCGCTCCACGGATTCAAGTAAAACTTTGGGGATAGGTGTGTCACCTGATGGACAAGCCATGCCTAAGAAATCGTCCCCAAAGATCCACTAAATCAAGAGGAATTGAAGGATGAACACCAAGAACACCTTTTCCCAGAACACAAAGAAAACCGCAAATTTGAACGCTCAACACCACGGATTTGGAAGGGAGATCACCAAGAAAAGAACTACAAGGGGCTCATGTGTGCATCCCTTAAAAAATTCCTGAAGAAGAGGCCTCAAAACCACCAAAAGAAATTCGCCAAGAAAAGGCTCCAAAAATCTACAAAAAGAGAAACGGGATGAACCACCACAATCACTAGAGGAATCACGGCGAACCTTCTATACATCAAAGGAAAGATTCATACAAGGTCTAGCTTGCCTGCCTAACATCCATCCCTCTCTAAAGATCTCACCATGAAGCTCTCAAGCTAGTCCTAGAGAAAATAGGAAACTAAAAAGAGAAATTGCCTAAAGCAAATGAAAACCCTAAAGCCCAAGAGATGACTATCAACTCCCTTCCTCCAAGTTTATATATGATGTCCATCTGAGGGGGCGAATGAATAAAATGCCCATAGGCGATACATACCCCTTGAAGGGCAAATTAGGAAACTTGACAGCTTTTCCATCGGACGGATGCCTAGCAACCGCACCTCGCGTAGCCTCGATGCCAAGCCTGCGATCCCGACGCATGGCCTTCGCTTTGAGCCACCCGGTGCTCCTTGACCGCCACCGGTCAGACCGGTCACACCAGTCAGACCGGTCACACCAATCAGACCAGTCCGGCCCACCGGTCAGACCGGTCCTGTGCAGACATGAGCCGCCGACCACTCGGACTTGGCTTTGAGGATAAACCAAGGAACCTAGTGGTTTTGTGGTGAACCACTGCAAACCCCGCGAGCTTGGTGCAGTCTCCACGTCAAGCTCCGGCTTGATGTTGGCTTTCAGATCAACCAACGAACCTGCTATCCGACTTCGACTAGCTCTTCTTGCACCATGTGACTCGCACTTGATCCCGTCTAGCCACCGGGTCCCTCGAACCAAGCCTACTTGTCCCTCTACTCCTCGGAGGCCCCGCAAGGCTAAGACCTTTCGCACTTGTTCTTCACCTGCACCAACGCAAATCAAGCAGCAGCCTACATCCACAAGATAGAGCACAACGTCAGTCCACACAACGTTGTCAATCACTCATCACTAAGGAGTGGTCAACCACCGGCCGTCAGACTGTCTGGTCCCCAACTAATGTTGAAGAGTTTCTTGATGAAGAGGGCATCTGTTGACACCATTTTTTGACACATGTCGGTAAGAAGCAAAAAGCTGGTGAGAAAAGGCACCGGGAAAGATACAGGCCCAGTAGTGAAGGGAGGAGAAACGACCAATCAACCAATTAGGAAAGGAGTCAACAGAGACATCCGATGGTCAAAGGTAGGGGATCGGCTGAGGGAAAGAAGAGAAAGCGGCAAAAGAAGAATTACGCTAAGGAAGAAGAAAGGAAAGCTCAGGCGGGTCAATGTCGGTTGACAACGGGTCGAAAACTAGTTAGTGAGTCTGACTCTTGCATGAGTCATTTATTTTTTATAATTTCTTTTTAGAAAAAGTTTTGTCGTAATCGACTAGGAGGTCATAGTATCCAGGGGTATAAGTAGCGACCCTGCGCGGTCAAGAAAGTTTGTACACACCAACAAACACAAACCTTTACTTTTCAAGCAATTTACCTTTCAAGTCGGCGACTTCGCTAAAAAGTTTCTTTCTTCTTGTTTCTTGTTTCAAGTGCCGTCCTTCGAGTTCGCCGTGCTGCATCAATCGACCTCCGGCGGGCTTGTGAGTACCACTTTACTGAGTAATATCTAGGCTTTAACCTCTGGGCGCATCGCTGTGGTTTCGTCTAGATTTATTCACAATTTATCGATATCAGCTGGATTTGCAAGTCTTTTCTTGTTTATTTAGCTTTTATCACCAACTTATCCCGCTCGGGGCTCGATCATATCGGCTAGCTCTCGCTACGTCACCAGACGTACCGTCCTCACAGCCGATCCGGACCCGCCTCGCTGCTGACGTCACCAGATTGGCTGATCCTAGCCGTTCTGAACGTACTTGCACTTCGGCTGCCTATCGGCTGGTCGATCCTGTTCGATCTCGCATCGGCCGATTGGGCTGTTGCGCTGTGCCCATGTGGAAGACATCTATCGGTTCTCTAGCCGATTAACCCCGTATTTAACTTCTTATCCTCTTCCGTGCCGATCAACAGGTCAGGTCGGCTGGCACGCCTTGTTACATCCCGGGGATCCGTTATGTGCTACCGCGGAGGACTTTATTCTGTTTTCTGTGTCAACACATCTTGGCACGCTTGGTGGGACACGAAGAATCACGACGATGTCTAAAGAATTCAAGAAGCCTGATGAAGTCCACAAGGACCACATCCAACCAATCATTGTGGATCAACTGAAGGAAGCTGACAAAGCCGAGTATGAGAATTGCATGTCAGAATATGGTCGGCTTCTAATGGGCAGTTTCAGCCTCACTAGGGAAGGAGCAGTGAAGAAAGTTCCTCTTCCAAAACCTATAGAGATCATAATACAGGCCGATCCTGGAAGACTTCAAGACATGATGACAAAAGCTATGCATCACACTCTGATTGATCAATCTTCTGTCTTCAATAATTCAGTGCAGAACAGTGTGAAGGAGGTTCTCAGGGAGGAAGTCATGAGCTCGTACATGGGACCATCATATTATCAACCCAACGTGGCTTTCCCGTTCATAACTAATAAGAAGTTCAAAGAAGTGTTGCCGGTTTCTCAGCCAGTTACAACTTCTACTACTGATATTGTTACAACAACCCCTCCTTCTACCATGCCGCCGTCAACAACTGTGGGATTCAGTCAACAAGGGTCTCAAGGTTTCGTATCTGGTACTCCTACAGATCCAAAGTACGGCATGCCTGTGAGTTCTGCACCAGAGTCAGTCCAAAGGAAAGAGACTACAGTGATACCCAAGTACACTGTCCCTTATGCGGCAAAGCTCAATAACTTGGTTGGTACTGCTTTTCATCATTACAGGGGGATTACATTCACATTCTTCGATCAAAGATTCCAGAGTCAGCAGAGTTATGATATATCACCCCTGCATGCTTACATGGTTAAGCCACTACCTGCTCCTCAAAGGGTTCAGAAAACTCAGGAGATGACACTACAACCAAATATGTCAGGTGGATTTTCGGCTAGCCAGCCGATTGTAAGTCACCAGATAGAGCAAGAGCAGATGACCTTAGCCATGAAGGCGTCTGCAGTTATAAATTATGCTGCTAAACTCCAATAGGAATACAATGAGGCTATGAATCAAGCTGCACTCTTGGAAGCAATCACAGATCCTCCTCTGTTCTCTACACCACCATATCAAGAGCAATAGATTCAGAATTTTCAAAATATTCAGTACGTACAATAGCCGATTGCTCCACAAACAAACCAGACAAATCAAGGTTTCTCGGCTGAACAACTACTTCAAGGATCACCACATAGCATTGAGATCCAAAGGCAACACTAGGCTCCTCCTAACCCTTCGGTTATCCAGCCGATTATTCAGGAGCAGCCAAGAACAACTGTTGTGACTTCAAGTCAGCAATATCCTTCGGTAGGTCCTCAGCCGATTGATCAGAAGAGTTTTATGACTGAAGTTACAAATATACTACAAAATCAATTCGAATTAAAGCCAAAGCAGCAAACACATATGTATCGGACACCTTACCCTGCATCCTTTGATCAGATCCTGTTTCCTCAAAGGTTCAAGGTGCCCGACTTCACCAAGTTCACTGGCCAAGATGACACCTCCACCATTGAGCATGTTACTCGCTTCATCATCCAATGTGGAGAGGCAGGAACAAATGAATCGTTAAGAGTTTGGTTATTCTCATCCTCTCTGTCAGGGCCAGCTTTCGCATGGTTTACATCGCTCCCAGCCAATTCAATTCAGAGTTGGAAAGATCTGGAAAGGCTGTTTCATGGGTACTTCTTCTCGGGGATTCATGAGATGAAACTTACTGATCTTACTAGCTTAAGACAGAGAAATGATGAATCAATACCCAACTTCATACAAAGGTTCAGAGAGATGAGGAACAAATGCTACAGCTTATCTCTGAATGACAAACAGCTAGCAGAGTTGGCTTTTCAAGGGCTCTTGCCATCTGTCAAGGAGAAGTATGCTTCGCAAGAGTTCGAGAATATCATCCAGATACTCCATCAGCTAAGTCATGAGAGCAATTGCTCATACGATCCCAGAAGGAACTTTTAGAAGCGAGTGTCCTATGTAGATTGCTCTGGTAATGAAGAAGAAGCCGAAGTCAATTTGGCTGAGTGGGTTCCAAACAGGAAGACGATTGCATGTCCCTTTGACAAAAAGGAGCCTGAAAAATTCAGCTTTGACACAACCAAAGCTGACAAGATATTTGATCTTCTCCTTCAGCAAGGACAGATTAGGCTTTCACAAAATCATACTATACCAAGTGCTGAAGAATTGAAGAAGATCAAGTACTACAAGTGGCACAATGCTACATCTCACAACACTGAGGAGTGCAAGGTGTTTCGTCAGCAAATCCAAAGTGCAATAGATCAAGGGAAGTTGAAGTTTGAGACACCTTCTAAGTCAGGAAAGCCGATGAAGATCGATCAACACTCTTTTCCTACCAACACAGTTGAAACAACCAAAGCAAAGGTGTTGACATCTGGATCGGCTAAAAATAAAGGAACTATTGATCCTGAAATCCAGATGACAGCTGAAGAAGCCAAAGGGAAGGGATTGCTCGAAGAAGGAATCAGTTCAAAGGGTTCAAAGCAGCAAGTCACATCATAGGTTCTTCTGAGCAAGTTCCAACACCAACAGAAGCAGATCAAGAAAAAAGAAGAATGGGCAAGGCGCAATGAAGGGCACTGGAGATGTCAGTTCATCAGATATTGCTGGGAAGAAGGGATCAAGCTTCCAACATCTGATAACTATCCAGAATGTGAAGGCTTCTATTCAGAAGGGCAGTCGTCCAAAAGGCCTTGTTTTGATAACAGGGACAGAAAGCCTACCAATCAATATCAGCCAGAGTGCCACAACCAACGCATCTCAGTATATGATCGGCTGGGGGGCAAGACTAGCGTGCATGATCGGCTGGGGGCAAGGCTAGTGTACATGATTGGCTGGGGGGCAAGCGCCAAGACAGTCGACCTAATTGCCTAGAAGATATGGCTAACAGCAGGGTCCTGATGAAGACGTGTTGGCAAGAAATCCAGAAAGGTGTAACGCTACATACAATGACAAAAGCTAACACGAAGCCCGTCAACCTAGGTGGTGACCAAATCTTAGAAGAGGAGAGTCCAACGCTTGCGACAATTGGAACAACAAGAAGAAATTGAGAAGCAAGCACTTGACAAGAAGAAGGTCAGTTCCCAAATCTGGCGACCCAAACCTAGAGCTGATAATAAGAAAGAAGGTCAACCAGTGGCAGATGTTAACATGGTCTTCATGCTACCCAAAGAATTCATGACTCTTGAAGACAATTCAGATGAAGAAACTTCAGATGAAGAACTAGGGATGGCTTAGTTAACCTTGGATCTAATGTTGGCTAGTTTTGAGAAACCAGATGAAGAAAAGTGTCAACATATGAAACTCTGTTTCTCAAAGGGCTTGTCAATGGGAAGCCAGTCACAAGGCTCCTAGTGGATGGTGGAGCATCGGTCAACCTCATGCCTACTCAATGCTTCAGAGATTTGGGAAAAGTGAGCAAGACTTAACCAAGACCGATATCATACTACTTGATTTCGAAGGGAATTCATCATCTGTGATGGGAGCTATCTGTGTGGATCTGATAACCGGCAGCAAGACCCTTCCAACTACCTTCTTCTTCATCAAGGGGAAAGGGTCATACAATTTGCTACTTGGGCGAGATTGGATTCACGACAATTGTTGCATTCCATCTACTATGCATCAATGCGTGATTCAATGTATTGGAGACTCGGTGGAAGTAGTTAATGCCGATTCCTCCTTCCACATCGCAGCAGCAGACACGCATTGGAATTTTGATAAAGTCATCTGCATATCAAGGAAAGTGTGGGAGACAGATTTCTTCAAAATGCCTGACATTGGGCTTCAGCCGATCCAGATGATCGGTTCTTAAATATAAAGGAAAAGAGCAGAAAGTTGCATTGGCCGATTGGGAGGATTGGACTTCAACAAGACAAGGCCGATGCTCATCAAAGACCAAAGCAAGATTGGGACATTAGAATTAATTACTTAGCCGATTACTACTTCTGGCTTCTTAGCTGATTTAGATTTCGGACAATAGCCGATACTAAGTTATCACCTTTAGTGGAAAAAAATTGTAAAATCAAAAGTGTTCATACACTTGTAGCCGATCTATTGATTCAGATAATGGCCGATGTAACAATCGCCCTTAGAACAAAAATATGAACATACATACATATATATATATATATATATATATATATATATATATATATATATATATATATATATATTTCTCTCATATTTCAGTACATGGTGATATTACAAAGTCTGATAAGGAAGATGAATCGGAACATTAGCCAATTACGTTCATCATCACTAGGCAATCCGTGGTTGCCAGAGGAAATATACAAGCAGATACTAAAAAGCAAAAGGAAGTGCAAGGTTGACAAGATGAATCACTATTATGTGACCTTCCTGTTAAACTCGCTACTGAACAAGACATAGGCTTGATCTTCTTCCTGATGCCAAAGGGACTATATGCAAACTCTCCTCCACCAACTGATGAACCCAAGACGCATGACAAGGATTCTTCTAGCTGTTAGACCTCCTGGCTTCGCAAGATGAGACCAGAGAGAGAAGCATGCCCTATACTACTTCACAAGAATTCTTCTAGCCATCAAGAGATCAGAAGAAAGGAAGGAGAAAGGCGAAGAGAAGAAGTTGAAAGTCTATCAGATTTATATTTCGAGCCATGGCTGGAAGTATGTTTTCTCATCGATGGATGCAGGGTCTATTTATAGCCCAAACACCAGGAAGAGATAAGGATGAGGAAAACGAAAGAGATAGAAACAGAAGCGTCAAATCCGGTCAAAGAAAGGAACAGGCACCCTGTGAATGACTCGGCGTCCAAGAGGCTGACATTGATTCAAGGATACGTTTCCCAAAAAATGAGGCCAGAGCTAATACATTAAACTGGGAAATTATGCACATCCATAAACTGCAGAGCATACAATGATGTTATTGTCTCCTCAGAGGTGCAGGCAGAAAAAGCAATCTTCATAGCACCATCAAGGAGCAAAGTCATTCTAAGTGAAAACTTTTTACTTGGGACGGACAACTATTTCTTCCCGAAAACTCTTTTGAGAGTAAACGCCTCTCGTTCCCATAGACTTAAAACAACTGATCTGAATCATCAGATAGAACTTGCTATGACTGCGGTGGACTCCTGGGAAGACCTTTGGACAATGGAGTGCATTTTATAGAAAAAGGAAAGAGAAAAGACGGGTCAGAGTCACATGCCGTCATTGGAAATAGGCATTCAAGAAAACAAATGGGTAGCATTCATTTGTCATGATTTTGGAAGATCAATAGTTCATATTTTCAGAAAAAGAGAATCATCTAGAGGAATACATCGATCATACAGATGATTGTTTTAAGATGAAACACAATGAAGCAAAAGCTGATTACATCAGCTGAAATTTATTAAAAACAGATTACATCGGCTAAGGAAAAGGTTACACTAAGATTTCTCTAAATCTTTGGCCTTCTCTAACTGCATCTTGGTGATGGCTATTTCACCCTCTGCTCGATTCAGTTCCTCAAGAAGATGTGCTCTCCTGGTCTCTAAAGTTTCTAACTTCTTCTCATCTGTGGAAATTATGAGTCGAAGACCTCGCTTCCGCCTTGACGTCAGTGCTCGTTGATTCGCACCACGAGCGTTAATGTTCATCAGGATCCTTTCTACGTCCTCACGGTTGGGAGACTGAGAAGAAAAGATGGTTAAGCTATCATGTGAAAAACATAGAAAGGTACAAGGATAGGAAAAAACCTGATTCACAGAAGAGGAAGAAGAAGACATCGCGTCAGAGATACAAGAAAAGAGATGGCAATGGCTTATTTATAGGCCAATCAAGCATTCAGTCAAAAGAGAAGGGCAAGGCAATAAAAGAAGAGCGTTGGAAGTTGGCCAATACATTTAAGATAGCTGCAGATTCCAGAATTACATATACAAGGGCATTTAAGTTATGCCTAGCGAACAGATGGCGTTGATGGCATCCAAACAAAATTGGTCAACTTTTTCTATTTCTTGACGATCGATGTCAGCTGAACCAGAAATTAGCCGTTCCTCTCGGCTGATGTTTTGAGCTTTTTTGGCAATGACGTATTTTGGACGCTCTATACCATCAATCAGGTTTGGAAGATCTGCTAGACTTTTCTCCTCCAAGGATAGATCTTCCTCAAGTTGCTTTAATTCTGCAAGAAGGTCCACTCGTCTACTCTTCATTCGGTCAATAGTTACAGCAATCTCAGGACGAGAAGAAGACAAAATTTATCATGTTATCCAATTCGGCCATCTGAGGATCAAGAACTTCTCGATTCAGAACCAACTGCTCCTGACGAATCCTTTCCTCTAGACAAATGCTCAACACGAAGCTAATGACTCTCTATAAAAGCAACTGGATGGAGCCTATTTTTTACTTCAGCTCACAGCTGCCCTCTGATTTTCTTATAAATTTGTCTGACTGGTTCTGCCTCTTGAACCAATTGACTGATGTTCTGATCAAGGAGAAGCAACATATCTCGAAGACGTGCCCACACATTGTCAGGAAGAGGACTTAAAGATAATACATGAGAAGAACTGCTAATGAAGGAATCATTTTGGATCTACAAAAGACAAAAGGAAGGTCAAAAGGAGATAACGTCAGCAGGCTCTTTATGGCTTTCAAAATAAGCAGCCAATTCTATGTCAACATCAGCTTGACATCCCTGAAGCACATCATTTACTTCAATTTCGGCAGCAGACCAGAAGGCTACAAATAGAGAAGAATAAGGGAATAAAGAATATATCAAAATAAAGGAAAAGGGGGTCCAAATGATCACCATCATTGCATCGACTAATATACCAGCCGCAGATCTAGCGTCAACAAGTTCATCACCAGCAGAAGCATCAGCGGACACCTTGAGTTTCTTCGGATCCTTGATCAAAATCTTCCTAGTAATTACTTTTCTTTTCTGAGGAGCTTTAGAAGCTGTGATACCTAAAGATGTCAAGCAATCCTTAGAACCTTATGACCAAATCATGGATGACATCGCAAAGGAAAAATGATCAATTGGTCAACCACTTCGGCTCACGAAGGTCAATAAAGAGGTTACCTGAGTTTGCGTGATGGCCATCTTCGGCAGAGCCTGGTGCAGAAGCCATCAATTTTGATGGAAGATCAGTTACAGATCTAATCAACTTGGGAGCTATGAAACGACAACAAAAGGGAATGCATGCAGAAAAAGCCAAAGGGGTTGATATTTAAGATGCAAAGTTTGTTAAGGGATCTATCCGTTGATCACATTCAACTCGGAGAAGGAAACCAGAATCGAGAGAATTTCGGAGCAAAAGATATTTACTCCGAAACTGGGGGGCATGTGTTGACACCGTTTTTTGACACATGTCGGTAAGAAGCAAAAAGCTGGTGAGAAAAGGCACCGGGCAAGATACAGGGCCAGTAGTGAAGGGAGGAGAAACGACCAATCGGCCGTTTAGGAAAGGAGTCAACAGAGACAGCTGATGGTCAAAGGTAGGGGATCCGCTGAGGGAAAGAAGAGAAAGTGGCAAAAGAAGAAGTACGCCAAAGAAGTTGAAAGGAAAGCTCAGGCGGGTCAACATCGGTTGACAACAGGTCAAAAAATAGTTAGTGAGTCCGACTCTTGCATGATTCATTTATTTTTTATAGTTTCTTTTTAGAAAAAGTCTTGTCGTAATCGACTAGGAATTTCGTAGTATCCAGGGGTATAAGTAGCGACCCTGCGCAGTCAAGAAAGTTTGTACACACCAACAAACACAAACCTTTACTTTTCAAGAAATTTACCTTTCAAGTCGACGACTTCACCAAAAAGTTTCTTTCTTCATGTTTTCTTGTTTCAAGTGCCGTCCTTCAAGTTCGCCGGGCTCCATCAATCGACCTCCGGCAGGCTTGTGAGTACCTCTTTACCGAGTAATATCTAGGCTTTAACCTCCGGGCGCATCGCTATGGTTTCGTCTCAATTTATTCACAATTTATCGATATCAGCTGGATTTGCAAGTCTTTTCTTGTTTATTTAGCTTTTATCACCAACTTATCCCGCTCAGGGCTCGATCGTATCGGCTAGCTCTCGCTGCGTCACCAGACGCACCGTCCTCACAGCCGATCCGGGCCCGTCTCGCTGCTAACGTCACCAGATCGGCTAATCCTAGCCGTTCTGAACATACTTGCACTTCGGCTACCTATCGGCTGGCCGATCCTGTTCGATCTCGCATCGGCCGATCGGGTTGTTGCGATGTGCCCACGTGGAAGACATCTATCGGTTCTCTAGCCGATTAACCCCGTATTTAACTTCTTATCCTCTTCCGTGCTGATCAACACGTCAGTTCGGCTGGCATGCCTTGTTACATCCCGAGGATCCATTACGTGCTACCGCGGAGGACTTTATACCATTTTTTGCATGAACAGCATCAAGCATGAATTTTCAGCTCCATATACCCCTCAACAAAATGGGGTGGTTGAGAGGAAGAATTGCACTCTTATTGAGATGGCAAGAACCATGTTGGATGAGTGCAAGACACAGATATCTTTTGGGCCGAAGCTATCAACACGGCTTGCCATGCTATCAACCGCCTCTATCTTCACAAGTTTCACAAGAAGACTTCATATGAGCTTATCACTGGTAAAAAGCCAAAGGTGTCCTACTTTAGAGTATTTGTGTGCAAGTGTTTCATTCTAAACAAGAAGCCTCGAAGCTCTAAGTTTGCACCTAAGGTTGACGAAGGTTTTCTTCTTGGTTATGGTCCTAATAAACATGCCTACCGAGTCTTTAATCTAACCTCCGGAAGGATTGAAGTAACGTTAGATGTGACCTTTGATGAATCTAATGGCTCTCAAGTGGAGCAAGTTGATATGAATATTGTAGGAAAAGAGAAGCCACCTTGTGAAGCAAGCAAGCAATTGGCCATAGGTGATGTTAGACCAGTTGATGAATAAGAAGAAGATGAAGAACAACTCTTATCTTCAACACCACTCGAAGGGCCTGAAGTTACTGGTTCTGCAGATGTGCAGATTGTAGAGGTTCTGCATAAAAATGCAGAGGTTCTGGGAAAATCTGCTGAGGTTCTGCAAATAAACACAAAAGTTCTGCAGTTTGGGAATTCGACACCTCAGGACAATGAGAAATAGGCAATTGATCAGCAAGAGGATGTTCATGCAAGTACATCTGAACCTCAAGCTGATGATAATAATGAAGACCAACCACTACATCATCCTCTTGGACCATCACACCCTCGTGTACATCAAGTCACACAACGGGATCATCCCATTGATAATATTCTTGGGAGCATAAGGAGAGGGGTGTTAGGGGGTGAGACATGGACAGATCCGCTAGGGGGTTACCCTAGAGGTTTACAGGTTAATGGAGGACCGGGACCTAAGGGCGTAGGTGGTAGTCCACGTGGTGAACTCGGAACTAGGCGAGTATGGCGGTGAAGACAGGGAGACAAGGGGGTTTATACTGGTTTTGGCCTCCGGAGAGTAAAACCCTACGTTCAGTTATGGTAGATTATGCGGGAGGTTGAAGATGAGTTGTCCCCTTGGATGGAGCCCTAGGCTGCCTTATATGGGGAGGACGGGCTAGGATTTCCATTCAAGGTCGGTTGACCTGTGTCGGGGTCGGTTACAACTGCAGGAACCTTATCTCTTGGATTACAAGGAGTATCCCATGATACTTGGAGCTACAGGCGGCGACGCGCCAGGTCCTAGCGTCTTGTCTTGCACGCCAAGCATCGCGGGTCTTCCGGGATCTTGATCAGGTCGCCCGCGGTCGTCGGAGGTGTGGATAAGGTCGCTGGGCCCACTTGGCAAGTCGGCGGGTCTTCTAGAAGGTCGGGTCCATTTGTCAGGGGCCCCTGGGACCCTGGCCGGTGGGGACCTATGGGTACCCATGTCTCTCAAGGGGTAACAACACGATCCCGTCTTAAGAATTTTCGTGCATTTTACTCGTTTGTTTCCTCTCTTGAACCTATTAAGGTAGAGCAAGCTCTTGAGGATCCGGATTGGGTGGTTACTATGCAAGAAGAGTTGAACAACTTTGAGAGAAATCAATTGTGGGAGTTGTTTGTAAGACCCAAGACTAACATCACTGGCACCAAGTGGGTCTTCAGAAATAAGCAAGATGAATTTGGCATTGTGATTAGGAACAAAGCAAGGTTGGTTGCTCAAGGGTACACTCAAGTTGAAGGGCTAGACTTTGGAGAAACATATGCACTGATAGCAAGACTTGAAGCAATTTAGTTTCTTCTTGCCTTCGCTGCCCATCATGACTTCAAGCTATATCAAATGGATGTCAAGAGTGCATTTCTCAATGGACCACTCTAAGAAGAAGTCTATGTAGAGCAACCACCGGGTTTTGAAGATGCCAAGCATCCTAATCATGTCTACAAACTCCATAAGGCGCTCTATGGGCTTAAGCAAGCACCAAGAGCATGGTATGAATGCCTTAAGGAATTCTTGATTAAGCAAGGCTTTGAGATAGGCAAAGCCGATGCTACTCTCTTCACTAGAAAAGTTGATGGTCATATTTTTGTGTGCCAAATATATGTCGATAACATAATATTTGGTAGTACTAATGAAACTTTTTGTGAAGAGTTTAGTAGGATTATGACAAAAAGATTTGAGATGTCCATGATGGGTGAGCTCAAGTACTTCCTTGGATTTCGAATCAAACAAGCAAAGGAAGGGATGTTCATTTGTCAAACCAAGTATACAAGAGAAATGATCAAGAACTTTGACATGGACAAGGCCAAGCCCATCAAGACTCCAATGCCTACCAATGGACACTTAGATCTTGATGAAGAAGGGAAATCTGTGGATCAAAAGGTATATCACTCTATGATCGGCTCTCTTCTTTACTTATGTGCATCTAGGCCGGATATTATGCTTAGTGTGTGCATGTGTGCTAGATATTAAGCTAACCCGAAAGAGCGTCATCTTATGTCCGTAAAGAGAATCTTGAGATATCTAGTACATACCCCTAACCTTGGCTTGTGGTATCCTAAGGGCTCCACTTTCGATCTACTTGGCTATTCGTATTCTGATTATGCCGGTTGCAAGGTAGATAGAAAGAGTACATCGGGGACATGCAAATTCCTTGGTAGGTCTCTAGTGTCTTGGAGTTCTAAAAAGAAAAACTCAGTAGCCCTTTCCACCGCCGAGGCCGAGTATGTTGCAGCCAGCGCTTGATGTGCTCAACTACTTTGCATGAAGCAAACCTTAAAAGATTACGGATGTCATTTCTCCCATATCCCACTTTTGTGTGACAATGAAAGTGCCATAAAGCTTGTAAATAACCCTGTAAGCCACTCTCATACAAAACATATAGACATCCGTCATCACTTTTTGAGAGACCACGAAACCAAAGGAGATATTGCTCAAAGTCATGTGAGCACCAAAAAACAACTAGCCGATATCTTCACAAAGCCTCTCCATGAGTCAAGGTTTTATAGTTTAAGGAATGAGTTAAATATTCTTGATTCTCGTTGCGTGGTTTGATCTATAGCACACCATGATGTATTGTGTTATCTTGCTGAAAAATTGCTTGCAAAACTTAAATAATGTGTTTCAAAACCTATTTTATATCCCAACTTGTCTCAAATGGCAATAGCTATGTGATGATTGATTGAAATCTAGCTTATTAAGACAAGGTGTCCAAGACCTAAGTGAAAATCAAAAGAAAAGGCCAAACTTCAAATCCATATGGTAGTTCTCCGTCTTTGTTTTCCAGTTCGCAGAGCATCTGCATTTATCTGCAGAGGTTCTGCAACTTATCTGTCGCAGAGGCATTGCATTTATCTGCAGAGGTTCTACGTTTTTATCTATCAATGCCAAATCAATTCAGACAGAAAGCAGTCAAGGCTTACAACGGTTCCGTTAGCGCTTAAAGGAATATTCTCTTAGATCCCTATCCTTTACCCCGCAGTAACTCCTCATCCACCACCGCAGTCACTTCTTTCTAGTGCGGTTACTCTCTCTCTCTCTGTCACTCTCTCTCTCTCTCTCTCTCCTGCATCCTACCCTCGCACCACCACCGCCTGCTCGCCGCCGGCCAAGAACTCTCCTATCAGAGAAGATCTCCCTCGACGCTTTCCAGTTGTGCGCACCATCCTCTCGACCCCACGCGCAACCATGGTGAAGTAGGGGGAGCCGGATCCACCATCTTCACCGGATCTGCACCGGCCGACATCTCCTATGCTTCAAGACTGAGCGGCTGGTCGAGGAGTTCATCTAGGCGACTTCCATCTCTTCAAGAACTCTCGCTCCTCTCTGTGTGTCAGATCTAAGGTACTTTGACCTAATCTTGGTCGATCTACCTATCCTCTCAGTTCTAGGGTCAAGCTCTTATGTAGATTCACTTATCTTTGCCTTCTAGTGTTGATGATTTTGTACATTTTGGATTAGAACTCAGTTGAAAATTGAATTGATTCTCGCAGCCCTGTCACTGCATAATGCAGAAGTTCCGCGTTTTTCGGCAGAAGTTCTGCATTCTGTAAAGACAGTCGCTGTGCCCTCGATTCAAAGTTCAACTAAGTCCTTGCCTAAGTGTTGTTGTCTTATTTTGCACTAGATACTCATCCTCTATCCCTATATCTCTAGATGGAGCCAAGCAGTTCAAGGAAGAAGGACAAGTGGCCTGTGCCCTATGAAGACTCAGAGAGAGAAGAAGCCTTCAATCTGGCAAGCAGACAGGTTGCTGGACATCAGCCAAGTGCTAGGAAGGTTACTTGACGAGGGCCTAGACCAGGTCCCACCACGACCACCGACAGGAGAAGTACGGGCTACACCTCGAGTACTTGGCGTCCTGTACGACAAGTACCCCGTACCCAAGCACTTGGGGACCCGTACGATCAGTTTCTGTCAAGACCAAGTACTTGGCAGCCTGAACAGGCGAGAACCACCTGCCTCCGAGTACTTGGCAGCCTGACCAACAAGTTTTCGACTACGTGGCGGCTCATCCGACAAGTTTCGGCCCCGTCTACGGCTACTCATTCGCACGAGTAGTTTCCACCTCATCTCCGACTACTCGTTCGCACGACTAGTTTCCGTCACCGGGCGACCCATCCTTCAGAGTGAAGCAAACCACATGCGGGGCCCACCCCTGATGCGACGGGTCCTCCGCGCACGCCCGCTCCCGTGGCGTCACGTGCAACCCTCACCATACCAGGTCGTACTGACAAGGCGCGTCAGGTGTCAGAGGGCGTGGGGCGCCCATTACGCCACGACCAGCACAGTGTGTGCCGTCCCATCCGTACCAGAGTCCCACTGTACCCCGGAAAGACGCATACCCACTACGTTGATGGAAGCAAGAAACAAAGCTGACGTCCCACGGCCTCAAACTACTCGGAGACACGCCTGAGGGGACCCCAGCGCCAACTACTTGGAATCGGCTATTCCGGGAAGCCTATACGGTCAACAACCACTCCGCTACAGTCCCTAGCTGACTCATCATGTCAGGACGACCGCCTGACATGGAGGACACCCTACACTATAATCTAATTTCCTTTTCAACTTTACCCCCCTTTGCCCTCACCCTTGAGACTATAAAAGGGGGAGGAAGGGGTCACATTCAATAGATAGACGCTCACACACGCTCATACACTCACACACACACACGTACGCAGAACTCTGCTACAAGAACCACGTACACACACCAGGGACTTGGGCACCAGAACCCTCTCCCGACCAGTTTGTAACCCCTACTACGAACTTGGGCATAAAGAACACTCCTCTCAGACTTGACGTAGGGTATTACTCTCCAGAGGCCCGAACCAGTATAAACCTTAGTGTCTCTTGTGCCACCGTGCGGATCCAGACACGCGATTGTATAAATTTACTAGCCGGCGGTGACAAACCCCGACACTACTCCGAAGAGGGGCAGAGGGTTAGCTGGGGCTATCAGTGGCAGAGGAAGCTGCAGTGCTGCAAATCCAGTGAAGGATGGTGGAGGGACAGAAGGGAAGACATCCCACAAGAACTGGAGTCTCCAACCAGGCTTGGAGACATTGGCAGCTCCTATATCAGATCCTTCAAAGGTATTCCCTTAAAGAAAGCTCCTACTAAGTATGATCACACCTACCACATTGACCATGAAACCTATGATAGATTGGGAGTACAAGTCAAGATAGCTAGAGAAGAGAACCCTTATCTATATGCTAGATGTGTTGCTATTGACTATAGGTTTTGGTCACCATTTCATTATGATTTGTACAACACTATTATTAGCAATAAGAATAAGATTGTGATGATGAAATGGGTTGACTAGGGGCATCTTGAGAGGAAAAGGACCCCTGAATCAATGGAAGTGTTAAGCATTATTGATGAGCATGAGCTAAGAGATATCATGGGATTCAACTATGATTGGAACACTGAAATTATCAATCAGATTCATGCTACTTTTCACTATGAGGACAAGCATGACACCATTCATTGGATGACAGAGGGTGTTCACTACAAAGTTGATTTCATTACTTTTGCTAGGCTGTTGGGGTTTGGAGAGGATGACAGGACAGCAGACAATCTGTACTTTGAGAACAAGTTGAAGGGCAAACAGGTGCCAGAGCTGTTTGAATGTGAAGAATTAGCAAGCAGCAAGACTATTGGGCTGAAACCAGTGTACTATGCTCTCAACAATCTGTTGAGGGAAACCATCATTCCTGAGGGTGAAAGTGATGCTACTACCCTCCGCAAGTATGCTGTTAACCTGTTGAAAAGGATGTTACCCAGTGGCAAGCGCTTCTCTGTAAGCAAGTTCATCTGGTTTGAGCTCTGTGACACCTTGGATGATGCAAGAAATAACTTCCCTTATGGCCCTTATGTGATGTATGTGATTGAGATGGTCAATGGCTTGAGGTTTGCAAAAGAGTCCACTCACAAGTCATATCAGTTAACCTCTTGGAGCTATAAGCAAAACGAAAGTGTGCTTAAGTATCTTCATGAGAAATCAACTCAAGGAGCTCACTTTTCAGAGGTAGGCCCTAGCAACCCTCCATAGAAAGAAAGCAAGAAGCTGAGAGCTATGATAAGGGACACCTTTGCCATGTGCAGGTACATAGCAAAGCAAGTGTTTGAGCTGAGGAAACATGTCAGCCAGCTCATGTTCAAAGCCAATATCTCTGATCCAAATCCTATTCCTCCTCCCACCTTTGTGGATACCACTAGTGAGGAAGAAGAGACAAGGGATGTACCTAAGGATGATGAGCACCTTAGTGCCAGACTCCACCGCAAGGGACCTAAGATAGCACTCAGGAGGAAGACCATTAGCTCCAAGGTTCCTTTGAAGAAACCTATAGAAGTTGAGTCTCACTCTGACACAGAAGATGATGAAGAGGTTGTTGCTGCTACTCCTGTAGCAACAAGGGCTGCATCTGACTCCGAGACTGACTGGAGCCAAGAAGAGTGAAGCTGGTGCACAGGTTCAAGAACCACTTCCTCCCTTTATTTTTCTTCCCTTTACATATCTGTTGACAAAGAGGGAGAATGAAGAAAGATTGAGATGCATCTGAAGAAACCTGATCCTTTGCTTTTGTGAGATGTGAGAGTGCAGTTACCTCTCTAAAACTTGGCCTGTAAATATTTGGGCTTTGCCTCTGTTGGCAAGCCATGATGATGGTTGGTTGTGGACAAACTTGGTGGGATTCAAAACTTTAAAATTGTGTGATGTGATGTAATAGGACTAGATGAGCTTGCCTTGCTTATTTTTAATCTAGATCTTGTTATTTGTTGCTATTTGCTAGTATTTATCTGCCTGTGATGATTGTAGGAGCTGCTGTGTTCCAGAACGCTGAGGTTCTGCAAATTTTCACAGAGGTTCAGCGTTGCAGAAGTTTTGCGTATTTTCGCAGAAGTTCTGCGGTCTGGAGACAGTTGACTCTCTGGTTGATTATGTCTGTCACATGCATCACGGCTTGTATGTTACACAATTCTTTTGCACCCCACAATGAAATGCATACAAAGTATCTTGTTTTCACTTAACCACAAATATATGCAAACATGTCTTGAGTGCATCTATTCTCTATTCAAAATGAGAGATGCATATATTAAGGGGGAGCATTGTATATTTTCCACCAAAAGCTCAATCTTTGCAACTAAATGTAAGCTTTAATTGGGTTGTCAACATCTACCAAAAAGGGGGAGATTGTAAGTGCAATCAAGCCCTAAGTGGGTTTTGGTGATGTTGACCAAACAATTAAAGGGCTAATAAGATTTTAACTATGAGCTGCAGGTTAATATCTTTTCAAGGATGCAAAAGAGATAAAGGAGACACCTCAATTAAAAGAAAGGCTTCCTTTGGTTCAAATGAAGGTTTAAATTCATTTTCTATTTTGAAATTGAGTATATGACAAGCCATACTATCAAGGGGGATTCTAATAGTGGTTTGGGTGAAACCAAGTGCATAAAAACCATTTCCAACAATCTTCAACCCAGCCACAAAAGAACTGTGAGCATGTTGTTCCTTTCCTGCACAACGCAGAAGCTCTGCGAATTTTTGCAGGAGTTCTGTGTTTCTCTATGTTAGGCTGTCAGTTTAGAAGGACGCCGAAGTTCTCCGTATTTTCCCAGAAGCTCTGTGTTTTTGAATAGAGCTGTTACAGTTTAGATCTGAGGGGGTATTTATTCCCCTTCTTCCCCAACGGTCTCTTGTTCCTCCCCTGTGCCCAAACAGTGCCTCCTTGGTTCTCTCTCACCCAAGCATTGACTCCCACCAACTTGAATCCAAATCCAACCCTTGCATTCAAGTTGTGAGTGATTCCTAGTGAGAAAAGAGAAAATAAATCCCTCTCTTGTGTTCTTGTGCACTTGGTGAAACCCTAACTCTCTTGGTGGATCTATTACTCTTGGAGCCTTGCTCCTAGACGACTAGAGGTTGCTTGGAAGCTCTCCAATCTTCGTGTGGAAGCTCCAAGAAGTTTGTATTACCCTCTTTGTGATAGTGGAACCCTCCACCTTTTACCTTGGTGATAGGTGTGAGAGAGGAGTGAATTGAAAGAGATCCCAAAATCTTTGTGGCTTGCCTCAGCAACGTGGATATAAACCAACCTTTGTGGTGAGCTGAACTATGGGATAAATTGTTTCTCTTGTGCTTTAATTTCTTATATGTCTTGTTGGCTCAGTTTGCATTGCTATAGCTTGTTCATCTAGGGTTTGGCTTCGATCTACTTGTTGGACAGTTTGGTAAAGAGCTTTAGTGGTTATATCTGTTATTCACCTCCTAACTAACTTCTTCATAGCACTAGATCTGTTTTACAGCTTGTTATCCGCAGCAGTTCTTGTGCAGGTTGCAGAACACAGAAGTTTTGCGAATAAATGCAGAAGTTCTGCGATCTGGCAGTGAAGCTGTAGAAAAAGTTTGAATTTGTTTTGCAGGCCTATTCAACCCCCCCCCCTCTAGGCCACTTGCATTGATCCTTTCAATTGCCACCAGGTTTGTTTGGGTGCTAGAGGTGGATAACTTTATTGCCATGCATTAGGAATGGTTGTTATAGGTGCAACATTCTATTACCACAAAAATCATTTGGAGGCTATAGGTGGAGCACACTATTGCCACCATGTTTGATTGGTTGTTAGATATTTTCTCCGTTATTGCTTCGAAAACATTTTGCCGCGCGTATTTATCTATATCACCAATAATTTAACATAATATAAAACATGATCAATAATAATTACGCATTTATCATTCATGAAACAAAATTCAACCATTCACTGTACAATTCCATGACACATGAAGTACTGAAATAGTATTAAGTTTACAACACAGTAGGCTAATCTGATAACAAATGAAGAACTTGATCAATAAAGGGTGACTTCAAGATGATCCCATCACTTGATCAGCAAAGGGTGACTTCAAGAAGGCCCCATCACTTGTTTGCTCCATTCGAACGGCCTAAGTTTGCTGGAAAGAATGAATAACCATTTTTAGCATCAAGTAAACTGTAATTATGGAAAGAGGGCAACAACAGCAGGCTAGTAAACCAAAGTTTCGTTGCGAATCATAAAATTATCAGAATGGCAGGCATGTGTTTCCCCATATGTTACCTCCATTGCTCCACCACTTGTAATCATCCAGCTTCTAGCTTTGAAGCCTAACTCTTGATTAGAATGTCCTGACCTACAAAACACTTAAACAATATGAACATGGGCTATTGGATATTGTTCCAATTATATTAGTATTCATGTCATCACACTGAAAACGCTATCAAATTTGCACACAAATTCATTTAATGTTAGCCGCTGACAGGAATGTGGATAACACAGTATAGTATTGCAAGGGCAAGTCTAGTTACTTATATGACATTGCTTCATATACTAAATCATTTGGAATTCGTAGTTGCGAGTTCTACTCTTTTATGTTGTAGACACCTTCAGGACATGTATGCATTACACCTATCATGTTACTAAGTGATAGAATCTCATGTTATGAAAATTATCCAGGAATTCTGACAATATTAGGCAGAGGTTAAGGAATATCCTAGCTATGGGATGCATAGTTCCTATCCTGTGATAGAATTTGATGTTGTTATGAAAATATCTGGTACTAGAGCCATGTTCCAGTAATGCTAGCAAGTTGCGAACAGTGATGTGCTTATGTTGATGGTCTGGATATAGTGTTAATGTTCTAGGTATAAGAAATACATACATGAGACTTAGCTTAAATGCACATCACATGATAGCCTATCCAAATGAAAAATGACAAGATTGCAAATAATTTTCATGTCAAATCCATATAATTACATGATAACATACTAAACATCACGTGAGTAATTCAGATATTATTACCACATACACATGTTATGAGTCACAAGGTCCAGAAGGATTGATGATGTCCAGCAAGATGGATTTTCCTATGCTTTGAACAATAAACAACACTTAGTCCTGCATTGGGACAATGCAACTTTCATTTACCATGCTCATACAATAGTTTGACAAACATTAAAAAATATGTCAACAAAACTCAGTACTTCAGTAGCAGCTTACAAGACATCTCAATATACAACCCTATATCAACTACCATGTGCCATTGTAATGAATGGTGGAAATTAGTATATATCAGTGAAGCTATGCATTTGACAGAAACAAAAACCATTGACTATGTTCAAATTATTTGATGCCAAGTGCACAATGGCAGCCATATATGATATATGCGACTATACCAGTGATTTCGATCACACCCATTAGAGTGATTCTAGCCTAATCAACCCTGTAAGCCTCAATAACCCTTCATGGAACATGATGAGTGAAACAAACCGGGTTTCCAAGAAAGGGAACCCGATCCCTGCACCTCTGTGATAGTCCCAGGAGGCTATCACGTGCAAATCCCTGTCTCAGAAAGTAATACAAAAACCGTACAACAAAAGGAAATACATGAAAGTCCACATAATTATAATTAATCATCTGAGTACATCATTTCGGCACATGCCGGGTACAAGTCCAACAGGACTGAATCAAGCAGAGTAAACATCTACGCAGCGGCTCTCATGTAGCGAAGTAGACTCCATATCCTCAGGCAACTCAAGTGTAGGGCGAGCCTCAGTCCTCCCATCCATCGTGCTCGAAGTCGTAGTCCGGCTCCTGGTCTGTAAACCCGTCGTCTACTCAATAAGCGAGTAGGTCATGTCAGCTTCCCAACAAAGAGCATAAGCAAAAGAGAAATAATTCTAATATGCATGTATAATCCTATATATGGCTGCAGGAGGTTAAGCAGGCAGCGCTAGCAACATCAAGGTAAGCAGAATAGCTGAGAGGTCTCCATCTACGAGGAGATCCACACCTCCGAGGACAACGCCTCCGGGGTCAACGCCCCAACAAGGAAAGAAACACCAAACACTGGATCTCAACCAAGATACAGCACCCCTCACTCATCTGCGATGTGGGGTCACCAACTCCTATCCCCACATCTCAACGGCACGAAGCCGGGCTCACGAACACACAGGGGAGAGAAAGCAGCACAAAGAAGAGACTAGCCAGAGTAACAGACCCGTGGGCTGTCCATACCAGTGGACACGGACTATAGCTATAGGTTTAACACTCTGCAGAGGTTGTACAACTGGACCCGCCGGATAGGGCAGAAACGGATGCCTCCGATCCACATCCCTACCTAACGACCGGAGACCTAGCAGTGGGTGGCACTCTCCTGCCTCTCCAAGCCTGACTCGTCCTGAACTGGGGCGCGAAACTTGCTTGTAGGGCCTCAGAGCTGTGAGACCATCCCCGGGGAAGCCAAGGCGACGTCTACTCAGGGGGTATAACCCGTCCCCCTCACACGACCACACCGGTCCGCCTACAAGCTGAGTGCCAACCACCAACTAGTTCTCGGACTGAACCCCGCCCATACGTGAGCGAACGGTTTGTACGAAAATAGCCCAAAGATCATGGTTAAACTGTCGATCGGTCCTTAATTGCAAGAGCGAACACTCGCCAACTCCAACCGTCTGACACACCGCTAGGGCAAGAGGCCATGTCGCATCTCCCCTAGACAGGTGTTCACAAGTAACCCAAGCGGCTCGCTCCCGCGGTAACACGTCAAGGATACACACTCACCCAAAACACACGCAAGAGTTCCGAAGTATCCCAACCTCGGTCCAAACCTGGGATCCATCCATAACTAAGAGTAAAATATATGGATGAGTAGAGCCGGGGAACTAGCTAGGGGTCTATAGCTAGTTCCAAAAGTAGGTATTCCAAGGACAGGATTAACAATTCCAAGGCATGGCTAATCAATTGTCTATGCAATTTTAAAAAACATGCATCAAAAGTAATTAAGCACTAGCAACTAAAGCATGCATGGGATCTAAATGGTTAGGAGTGACATGACACCTGGCTGGCGTCCGAAGTCCTGGTCTGGGTTGTAGTTGGGATCATAAGCCTCCTCCTGGCCGTAGCTCGGGTCTGTGCAGCACGAGATACGAGACACTAGGATACCGGCAAGCATCTAAGCATAAATCCAAAGAAACCAAAATTTAAAAGATCCAAACAGAACCAAACTACCTACAAACAGCACCGTACCATTTTTAGAAAAATATAGAATCTGGTTTCATATTTTTCGGAGTTATAAATAATTAATTATGAATTTTCAAAGGTTAAAGGCTTTATAAATTAATTTTCAAATTCATTTATAAAACAGAAAAATATTTTTATTTTGAAAATAATTGATGACGTCAGCATTACGTCATCGTAATGTCATCGTCACAGGTCAATGGGCCTTAGCGGGCCAAAAGTGTCAGTGGGCCGGATTTGGCCCAGTGGACTCAGCCCATAGGGCCAACTAGACCAAGTCCATCTGAGCTCCCTGAACTAAAACCTGGATTCAACAGATAAAAGAAAAGAGGGCTGACGTTGGGCCTTAGTGGGCTAAGGTCCATCCGCGGCTCCCCTTTCGCTCAGAGCTGAGGTCAATCGTTGCCCCTCGTGCTTTGCTGGGAAACCGTGGTGCTCCCTGCCGCCCCTGTGCGTGTCGGCGTGCCTCGACGCACGGCCAGCGGTGACGGCGGACAGCGTTCTGCCGCGTCGGTGACCTTGGCATGCAAACAAGAACACGGGGGTCCCTTCTAGTGTTCCGCGATCAGATCGACACGGCCACAGCCCCGTGGTTGGGTTCGAGAAGATGGCACGCGGCGCGACTTGGGGAAGTTCCCCACGCGGTGCAGACCAGAGCGGCGGCGACGCGGTGCGCGACGAAACGCGGCGGTAGCCAGATTATGTGAACCAGCGGTCTCGCACGAGGGTGTGCGCGACCGAGGATGCGCGTGTGTGCACGGCCTACGCGGGCGCGACTCGGATGACCAGAACGGGGCATCCAGCGTTCCAAGACCGCGGCGCGGCGCGGCAACAGCAGCGACGCAGACACGGCAGAGCAAAACGGTGGCGCGAGCATGGCTACCGAAGGCGAGCGGCGCTCTACCACAACCAAGCGCGTGAGTGCGCTTGGCCTGGACGTGTGCGCGCGCGCAGGGCTTACCCTGGCCGCGACACGGCCGGCGGCATGCAGGCACCTGGCAGATTAGGGCTACGCGGTGAAGCACCTGCACAAGGGCAAATGGCTCGAAGGCCGGGTTCACAGGCAGGATAAAAGACGGCGAGGGCCGGCGCGTTACTGGGGTGCATCGCGGCGGCGAGCTCGCAGAAGGTGCGCGGCACGAAGGCCGGCGGCACGGCGCAGGGGCGCGCTCCCGTGGTGCAAGGAAGAAGGGAAGGGCGATTTGCTGGCTCATCGAGAGGCGACGGTGTAGGCATAGCCGTGTCGACCGCGGCGGTGAAGATCTCGGCGGTGACGGTGTGAAGTTGGCGACGGCGCAGCGTGCTCCTCTACTTCGGCTTCAGCTCGCACGTGGACAGCCTCCTTCGGTCCACGGGCGGCTCCGGCTTCCCGACCCTTAGC
The DNA here is from genome assembly GCA_036936925.1 of Cenchrus fungigraminus. Classification (NCBI taxonomy): domain Eukaryota; kingdom Viridiplantae; phylum Streptophyta; class Magnoliopsida; order Poales; family Poaceae; genus Cenchrus; species Cenchrus fungigraminus. The sequence continues at coordinate 63,895,734 of CM072779.1, forward strand.
TTCGTCTTCACGGCACGGTGGAGAAGCACCTCCAACCTCCCCTCCTTCTCCCTTCTCCCCTTCCTTCTCCTCCTCTACTTCCCCGGCAGCGGAACAGAACTTGGGGGAGGAATCCCCAAATGTGTTTTGGCTTGCTCAAGGGCCTTGCCCGGGGGTTTTGCTACGCGCGGTGGTCAAGGGAACAGGGGTACCGTGTGGGCCAGGGCTGTCCCCTCTTCCTTTGCCTTGGCGGCGACGGAGCAATGCGCGGGAGTAGCTGGCTTGGCGCGCGGGTTGCCCAGGGGTAGGGTTGTGATTTCGCGAGGGGGAAAGCGCGTGGGTCCGCCTCGGCGTGCGGGCCACCCCTCGACGTGCGTGCCAGCGGAGCGGGGTGGACGATCTGGTGCGCGGGCGCTGGTGCGGCACGGAGGTGCGGTGCGGCGCGGCGCAAGGGAGCGATGCAAGGGGGAAGAAGAACAGAGGCGACTGGGTCCCACATGTCATTGAGACAAAGCCGGCGGGGGTGTTTCGCGGGCTTGTGTGGGCTGCCCTGGTCTGCTGGGCCAAAGAGGAGGGCGACGTTAGAGAGCAGGCGAGACTTGGAGGGGCTTAGCTAGACTTTAGGGGTTGTTAGTTGGCCCATGTTAGATAAAGGGTTTTTGAAATAGTTTGAATATAAGATTAAACTTTAGGTTTGAATTTGAATTTATTCAAATTCAAAGCACACTCATTAAAATCCAAAAGAAAACCATAAAATCCAAATCACTAACTTTACCATATTTTGACTTTATATTTTTATATTTTTGGTATTTATTTATATAGAAGTAAGGGAAAGGGCTAGAAAGGGTTTAAATATATGTGACACATCATCAATAATTAAAAGTTCAAATTTCCTCACATTTTCATAACTTAATTTTCTGGGTTGTTACATTCTCCCACACCACCGGGAATCTCGTCCTCGAAATTTATGCTCCATCCTCTCCTAGGTTGCTTCTCGTTCCGTGTGGTGACTCCACAGCACTTTGCTGTAAGGAATTGTGGTCCTCCTGGTTTCCTTTGTTGCTCTGTCCAAGATCTTCTCGGGGTACTCTGCATACTCCAGGGTGTTCTGCAGGTCGAGTATCTCTACCAGGACTTGCTTTGCTTCCACTTCCTTTTCACTCTTCCTCAATTGAGACACGTGGAACACGGGGTGCACTGCTGACAACTCCTCTGGTAAGGTGAGTCTGTAGGCAAGCTTCCCAACTCTTCCGGTGATCTGGTAAGGTCCCACGTACCTCGGGGCAAGCTTTCCTTTCACGGCGAACCTCTTGGTTCCTCTCATAGGTGACACTTTCAGGTAGACGAAGTCTCCTCTACTGAACGACAAGTCTCTCCGATGACGGTCTGCGTAGCTCTTCTGTCTGCTCTGAGCAACCTTTAGGTTCTCCCTGACTTTCTCCACTTTCTCCTCGGCCTCCTTGAGGATGTCCGGACCAAAGATCATCCTCTCTCCTACCTCGGACCACATCAGGGGTGTTCTGCACTTCCTCCCGTAAAGAGCCTCGAACAGTGACATTTGGAGACTTGCCTGGTAGCTATTGTTGTACGAGAACTCTGCGTAGGACAAACTGCTCTCCCAGTCGGTGCCGTAGGTGAGGGCACAAGCTCTGAGCATATCCTCCAAGGTCTGGTTGACTCTCTCGGTCTGTCCATCGGTCTGTGGATGGTAAGCTGTGCTGTAGCTGAGTGTGGTTCCCATCCTTGCATGGAAGCTCTTCCAGAACCTGGCCACGAACTGGGGCCCTCTGTCTGACACTATGCTCCTCGGAGCTCCGTGTAGTCTGAGTATGTGATCCACGTACAGGTTTGCCAACTGATCTGTTGCATCTGTAGCTTTGACTGGCACAAAGTGTGACACCTTGGTCAAGCGGTCCACGATGACCCACACCGAGTCGTGTCCTTTAGGTGTACGGGGCAATCCCACCACAAAATCCATGGAAATGTCATCCCACTTCCACTGAGGAATTTCCAACAGTTTCAACAGTCCTGCCGGTTTCTGGTGCTCGATCTTCACTCTGCTACAGGTGTCACAACAAGCCACGTAGTAGGCTATGTCCTTCTTCATATCCTTCCACCAGAACCTCTGTTTCAAGTCTTGGTACATCTTTGTGCTCCCTGGGTGAATGGAGTACCTTGAATCATGGGCTTCCTTCAGAATTTGTTCCCGAATCTCTTTGCTCTTCGGCACACAGATCCGATCTTTCAGCCACACCGTGCCTTGCTCGTCCACACGGTAATCCTCAGCTCTTCCTTTCTCCATCAGCTCCTTGAGCTCCCAAACCTCGGAGCAACCTTTCTGTGCTTCCCGAATTCTGCCTTCCAAGTCGTAGGTCACTTGCAGTGTGTTGAGTTGTCCCTGCTCCACAATCTCAACCTGAAGCTACTCTAGCTCGTCGTGAAGTGCTGGCTGCTCCTGCCTCACCATCAAGTTGTTGCAATAGGACTTTCTGCTCAGTGCATCTGCCACAACATTTGCCTTGCCAGGGTGGTAGTGAATCTCTAGGTCGTAGTCCTTGATCAGCTCTAACCATCTCCTCTGTCTCATGTTCAACTCCGACGGAGTAAAGAAGTACTTCAGACTCTTGTGATCGGTGTACAGCTCACACTTGTTACTGATCAAGTAGTGCCTCCAAATGTTCAGAGCGTGAACGACTGCTGCTAGCTCCAAGTCGTGAGTGGGGTAGTTCTCTTCGTGCTTCTTGAGCTGCCTCGACGCATAAGCAACAGCTTTGCCCTCTTGCATCAACACACATCCCAATCCTTGCTTCGAGGCATCACAGTATACCACAAAATCCTTCTTTATATCTGGCAGGGTAAGAATCAGAGCTGTCGTGAGCCTCTTCTTCAACTCCTGGAAACTACTCTCACAGGCCTCTGACCACACGAACTTCCTGTCATTCTTCAACAGCTCTGACATTGGCTTTGCTATCTTGGAGAAGTTTTCTATGAACCTCCTGTAGTAACCTGCCAACCCGAGAAAGCTCCGAATATCTGTCACAGTGAGCGGCTGCTCCCACTTGGTAACAGCTTCCACTTTCGAAGGGTCGACTGCAACTCCCTCAGCTGACAACACGTGAAGCAAGAAAGCAACTTCCTCCATCCAGAACTCACACTTGCTGAACTTTGCATACAACTTCTGATGTCTCAGCCTTTCCATCACAATCCGAAGGTGCTCCTCGTGCTCTTCTGCTGTCTCGGAGAAGATCAGAATGTCATCTATGAACACCACCACAAACTTGTCCAGCTCTTCCATGAAGACCTTGTTCATCATGTTCATGAAGTAGGCAGGTGCGTTGGTCAGTCCGAAGGAAACCACTACGAACTCGTACAAGCCATACCGAGTCGTGAAGGCTATCTTCGGGATATCCTGGTCCCGAATCTTCATCTAGTAGTAGCCTGACCTCAAGTCAATCTTGGAAAAGAACTTTGCCTTCCGCAGCCTGTCTAGCAAGTCATCGATCCTGGGCAAAGGATACCTGTTCTTGATAGTCATCGAGTTGAGAGTCCGGTAGTCCACACACATCCTCTTGGTACCATCCTTCTTGTCCACAAACAGAACTGGCGAATCCCATGGTGAGGCACTCGGTCGAATAAACCCTTGCTCTTGCAGTTTCTTGAGTTGCTTCTTCAGCTCATCAAGTTCATCCGCGGACATCCTGTACGGGCTCTTGGCCACTGGTCCAGCTCCTGGCATCAGCTCAATCACGAACTCAATATCCCTGTCTGGTGGTAACTCGGTCAACTCCTCTGGAAACACGTCGGGGTACTCCCTCACCACCGGGATCTCCTCCAAATCCTTTCCTTTCATGTTGCACAACATCGGCGTCACTCTCTGGCCCCGTGGCTTGATCAACACTTTGGCTCCGCTGGGGTGCTCCAACTGCACGTACACTGGGTTGCAGTTCACCAACCCTTTGTGCTGAGCTAACCACTCCATCCCAAGTATCACGTCGATCCCGGTCGACTCCAGAACTGTCAGGTCTGCCACGAACAACTGCTTCTCGAACACCATGTTCACTCCTCTACACTCTAGCGTACTCTGCTTCTCACCTAGCAGAGAACTAGTAACTATAGGCCGTGGTCTAGGCTTAGTTGGTAATGACCTTTCCTTTACGAACTTGGTAGAAATGTACGAAAACTGAGCACCGGTGTCAAACAGAACGGAAGCCATAATTGAATCAACTAAAAACTCACCGAGAGCTACGTCTGGTGCTGCGGCTGCCTCCTCTGCGGTCAAGTGGTTCAGTCTGCCTCGAGTGGGTGGTGGAGCGCTCTTCTGCTGGTTCTGCTGGGGCTGTCCTCCTAGAACTGGTGCCTTTGCCGGTGTCTGGTACTGAGTGTTCCTGCTCTGACCTCCCTGTTGAAGCTTCTGGGGGCACACGTTGGACTTGTGGCCTAGCTGATGGCAGTGGTAGCAAGTGATCTGTGAGCTGTCGTAAGCTGGCGGCTGCTGCGGCCTGGGCTTCCACTGACTCGAACCTCCACTACCTCCGGGGTGACCTCGGCCCTGTTGAGTGAACTGAGTCTGCTGCTGCTGCGGGTACGGACGCTGTCTCTGCGGCGGGTACTGTGGCGGAGCTAACCTCTGTCGCTGGTGTGAACCCGAGTACCCTGCACGGTCTGCACGCTGCCTCTTCTCTCCTCGGACCTCCACGTAGTCCAACCTCGACTTCTCCACTACCAAAGCCTTGCCCACCAGGGCGTAAAGAGTAGCACAGTCGTGAGCAGCCAGGTGGTGTGCCATCCCTCTGTGGAGTCCCTTGCGGTACCAGTACATCTTCTTTTTCTCAGTGTTGGAGTCGTCTGGGGCGTATCGCATCAGCTCCTAGAAGTGGTTCGTGTACTCCTGCACTGACATCTGCCCCATCTTCAAGTGCCTGAACTCTTCTGCCTTCCTGTCCATCACAGCCTCTGGAATGTGGAACTCCCTGAAAGCCTCCACAAACTCCTCCCACGTGATGTGGGTCGGGTCTGCGTGCGAGTCACAGTAGCTGTCCCACCAAGCTTCTGCTGTGCCGACCAGCTGGTGCGCGGCAACTGACACACACTCCTCCTCGGTAAGGTCTGTAAGCTCCAACTTCTTCTCGATCTCTCTCAACTAGTTGTCAGCCACAAGCGGGTCTGGAGAGTTGTCAAAAGTCGGTGGGTGCAGCTTGGAGAATCCCTCCACCTTCTTCTGCAAGCTCTCCGGCTGGTTCCTGACGTTCCTCCGGTTGTTGTTCTGAACCACAGCGTTGGCGATCGTCTGCATCAGCTGGGTCTAAAGTGCCACCACTGCTGCTAGGTTGGGCGGTGGTGCCGGCTGCTCCGGTGCCTGCTCTGGCTCGGGCTCCGCCTCCTCCTCAGGCTCCTCGACCTCCTCTGGGTCAACTGGTGCTCAGCCTGCCCGGCCTCCTCGACCTCCTCGCCCACCGCGGTGTCCACCACGGTGTCCGCCACGTGGGGCACGGCCTCCACGGCGGCCACGACCTCGTCCTCCAGCGGGGAGAGGGACGTCCTCCTGCTCGGCGTCCTCCCTGGCAGCCTCCTCGAAACGGCGTAGGAGCCGTCCCGACCATCTTACCCCCGACATCTGTTTCAACAAGTTGAGATCATGAGAAACGAGTTGTCGGAATTAAACTGTAAGGTACTTAAACATATAAGGAGTATCTAGCTAACAACAAGCAATTTCACACAAGCATATAAGAAGCATAAACTCTGGCAAAAAGATCGATAACTCCAATCACTCAAGCATCATCACCATACAAAAGGTGTGTATCCTGAGGCCTACTCCTCAACCTTCGAGATTACATAGAAGCATGAGAACTACTACGCGATACATAAGGGTGGTCAACTAAACATGAACAACATGAAGAACTCTACCCTAGCTGACTACAGGATCATTCCCTCAAGGTGCCTGCCCTTGAACTGTAGCTGGTGAGTACGGTGGTGACACGGTCTTCGGACTGGGTGGAACAGAGTAGAACGGCGGGTCGTTCACTCCCGGGTAGTCTGGTATCACAATCTCCGGTTGGTTGAAGTAGCCTGCCAAGCTCCTCAAGGCTCTGTTCATCTCAGGTGTGTCGGTACTACCTCTCGGGTAGGGTAGCTATGCTGGAAGCTGAGTAGGTGGTAGCTCGAACGTCTCTGTCCTCAACTTGGGCCTCTTTTGTGGCGGTACCAACTCTGCCAACTCCCTGAACTCTGTCACCCGTCTCAGGTCGGAGTCTCTCCACGCTGAGCTGACCCGGCTGGCTGTGTCCTGTGCCTCGTAGACCCTACCTCCCAAGTACCAGAGGTGGTTGTAGTTCTGCGTCAGCCTTTCCTCGTGTCCCCATAACCTCAATTGGTAGTCTGTGCAAGCTGCTCCGAGCGACTCTACCAAGTACTCCTCCTCTCGCAGCTTCAACCTCTCCTCTCTGGTCGCTGCCTCTGACTCCTACAAGGCGGTCTGCGTCTCCTCTAGTCTGGCTCTCAAGGTGGCGATCTCAAGTGCATCCCTCTCTGTGCTGGCTCTGGCAGCTGCTAGTCCCCACTCGGTGATCTGGATGTTCCTCCTGTGTGCCTCATTGAGAAAGAACTCCAAGTGACTGTTCTCCCTCTCCAGCTGAGCGTTCCGTCTCAAGGTATCGTCCCACTTCTACCTCAGAAACATGATCTCTGAATCTGCCCAGTAGAGTGTCTGGTCCTGAGCTTGAATGAACTTGCTGGCCAACTGGTCCTTCTCATCCTTGCCCTCAGTGTTCTCCTCAGTGTAAGCTGTCTCGTCCTTGTGCCACCTGCTGTGGTCGTACACTGCTGTCGGTAGGACTCCGAAGGGTGTATCCTTCAACCTCTGCTCCAACTGTCGGCACACTTTCTTCAGCGCGAGTCGGGCACAACACTGGTGAGCCTCCAAGGTAGAGTTGTCGAAACACGTGACCCTGACCTCCTCGAACTCTAGCACATGGGGGTCTGCTGGTATCTTCAACGTCAGCTCTGTCGGTGACTGGTCCACGGCTGCAGTGGTGCGTCCCTCATAGAACACCTCACTCGTCTCCACTCCTGCTGTCTCCAAGCAGTCCTTAAGGATCTTGCAAAACCCTCCAGCCCACTGGCCATCGGTCTTGAGGGGCATCCACGTCAACTGGTCCATCTACACGTTGTTAGGGAAGTTAGTAATGTTAATCAAGGTAGTATGTAATAAAGTGCAAGGTATTTATATAAAGTTTCATGGATTGCATATAAAGCTCAAGGTGTTTGGGCTTCCTATACTATCGTCCATTCCTAGGCTCGTCCTACAGTCAAGTACGGCTCTCCTACCAACTGAAACGAACCGGGTTTCCAAGAAAGGGAACCCGATCCCTGCACCTCTGTGATAGTCCCAGGAGGCTATCACGTGCAAATCCCTGTCTCAGAAAGTAATACAAAAACCGTACAACAAAAGGAAATACATGAAAGTCCACATAATTATAATTAATCATCTAAGTACATCATTTTGGCACATGCCGGGTACAAGTCCAACAGGACTGAATCAAGCAGAGTAAACATCTACGCAGCGGCTCTCATGTAGCGAAGTAGACTCCATATCCTCAGGCAACTCGAGTGTAGGGCGAGCCTCAGTCCTCCCATCCATCGTGCTCGAAGTCGTAGTCCGGCTCCTGGTCTGTAAACCTGTCGTCTACTCGATAAGCGAGTAGGTCATGTCAGCTTCCCAACAAACAGCATAAGCAAAAGAGAAATAATTCTAATATGCATGTATAATCCTATATATGGCTGCAAGAGGTTAAGCAGGCAGCGGTAGCAACATCAAGGTAAGCAGAATAGCCGAGAGGTCTCCATCTACGAGGAGATCCACACCTCCGAGGACAACGCCTCCGGGGTCAACGCCCCAACAAGGAAAGAAACACCAAACACTGGATCTCAACCAAGATACAGCACCCCTCACTCATCTGCGACGTGGGGTCACCAACTCCTATCCCCACGTCTCAACGGCACGAAGCCGGGCTCACAAACACACAGGGGAGAGAAAGCAGCACAAAGAAGAGACTAGCCAGAGTAACAGATCCGTTGGCTGTCCATACCAGTGGACACGGACTATAGCTATAGGTTTAACACTCTGCAGAGGTTGTACAACTGGACCCGCCGGATAGGGCAGAAACGGATGCCTCCGATCCACATCCCTACCTAACGACCGGAGACCTAGCAGTGGGTGGCACTCTCCTGCCTCTCCAAGCCTGACTCGTCCTGAACTGGGGTGCAAAACTTGCCAGCAGGGCCTCGGAGCTATGAGACCATCCCCGGGGAAGCCAGGGCGACGTCTACTCGGGGGGTATAACCCGTCCCCCTCACACGACCACACCGGTCCGCCTACAAGCTGAGTGCCAACCACCAACTAGTTCTCGGACCGAACCCCGCCCATACGTGAGCGAACGGTTTGTACGAAAATAGCCAAAGATCACGGTTAAACTGTCGATCGGTGCTTAATTGCAAGAGCGAACACTCACCAACTCCAACCGTCCGACACACTGCTAGGGCGAGAGGCCAGGTCGCATCTCCCCTAGACAGGCGTTCACAAGTAACCCAAGCGGCTCGCTCCCGCGGTAACACGTCAAGGATACACACTCACCCAAAACACACGCAAGAGTTCCGAAGTATCCCAACCTCGGTCCAAACCTGAGATCCATCCATAACTAAGGGTAAAATATATGGATGAGTAGAGCCGGGGAACTAGCTAGGGGTTTGTAGCTAGTTCCAAAAGTAGGTATTCCAAGGACAGGATTAACAATTCCAAGGCATGGCTAATCAATTGTCTATGCAATTTAAAAAACATGCATCAAAAGTAATTAAGCACTAGCAACTAAAGCATGCATGGGATCTAAATGGTTGGGAGTGAAATGACACCTGGCTGGCATCCGAAGTCCTGGTCTGGGTTGTAGTCGGGATCGTAAGCCTCCTCCTGGTCGTAGCTCGGGTCTGTGCAGCACGAGATACGAGACACTAAGATACCAGCAAGCATCTAAGCATAAATCCAAAGAAACCCAATTTTAAAAGATCCAAACAGAACCAAACTACCTATAAACAGCACCGTACCATTTTTAGAAAAATATAGAAACTGGTTTCATATTTTTCGGAGTTATAAATAATTAGTTATGAATTTTCAAAGGTTAAAGGCTTTATATATTAATTTTCAAATTCATTTATAAAACAGAAAAATATTTTTATTTTGAAAATAATTGATGACGTCATCGTGACGTCATCGTCACAGGTCAGTGGGCCTTAGCGGGCCAAAAGTGTCAGTGGGCCGGATATGGCCCAGTGGACTCAGCCCATAGGGCCAACTTGGCCAAGTCCATCCGAGCTCCCTGAACTAAAACCTGGATTCAACATATAAAAGAAAAGAGGGCCGACGTTGGGCCTTAGTGGGCTAAGGTCCATCTGCGGCTCCCCTTTCGCTCAGAGCTGAGGTCCATCGTTGCCCCTCATGCTTTGCTGGGAAACCGTGGTGCTCCCTACCACCCCTGTGCGTGCCGGCGTGCCTCGACGCACGGCCAGCGGCGACGACAGACAGCGTTCTGCCGCGCCGGTGACCTTGGCATGCAAACAAGAACACGGGGTCCCCTCTAGGGTTTCGCGATCAGATCGACGCGGCCACAGCCCCATGGTTGGGTTCGAGAAGATGGCGCGCGGTGCGACTTGGGGAAGTTCCCGGCGCGGTGCGGACCAGAGCGGCAGCGACGCGGTGCGCGACGAAACGCGGCGGTAGCTAGATTACACGAACCAGCGGTCTCGCACAAGGGTGCGCGCGACCGAGGATGCGCGTGTGTGCACGGCCTACGCGGGCGCGACTCGGATGACTGGAACGGGGCGTCCAGCGTTCCAAGACCGCGGCGCGGCGTGGCGACAGCAATGGCGCAGACACGACTGAGCAAAACGGCGGCGCGAGCATGACTACCGAAGGCGAGCGGCGCTCTACCACAACCAAGCGCGTGAGTGCGCTTGGCCTTGACGTGTGCGCCCGCAGGGCTTACCCTAGCCGCGACACGACCAGCGGCACGCAGGCACCTGGCAGATCAGGGCCACGGCGCGACGGCGAACGCTACGCGGTGAAGCACCTGCACAAGGGCAAACGGCTCGAAGGCTGAGTTCACAGGTAGGATAAAAGACGGCGAGGGCCGGCGCGTTGCTGGGGTGCATCGCGGCGGCGAGCTCGCAGAAGGTGCGCGGCACGAAGGTCGGCGGCGCGGCGCAGGGGCGCGTTCCCGTGGTGCAAGGAAGAAGGGAAGGGCGATTCGCTGGCTCACCGAGAGGCGACGGTGTAGGCGTAGCCGTGTTGACCACGGCGGTGAAGATCTCAGCGGTGACGGTGTGAAGTTAGCGACGGCACGGTGTGCTCCTCTGCTTCGGCTTCAGCTCGCACGCGGACAGCCTCCTTTGGTCCACGGGTGGCTCCAGCTTCCCGACCCTTGGCTTCGTCTTCACGGCACGGTGGAGAAGCACCTCCAACCTCCCCTCCTTCTCCCTTCTCCCCTTCCTTCTCCTCCTCTACTTCCTCGGCAGCGAAACAAAACTTGGGGGAGGAATCCCCAAATGTGTTTTGGCTTGCTCAAGGGCCTCGCTCGGGGGTTTTGCTGCGCGCGGTGGTCAAGGGAATAGGGGTACCGCATGGGCCAGGGCTGTCCCCTCTTCCTTTGCCTTGGCGGTGACGGAGCAACGCGCGGGAGCAGCTGGCTTGGCGCGCGGGTTGCCCAGGGGTAGGGTTGTGATTTCACGAGGGGGAAAGCGCATGGGTCCACCTCGGCGTGCGGGCCACCCCTCGGCGTGCGTGCCAGCGGAGCGGGGCGGGTGATCTGGTGCGCGGGCGCTGGTGCGGCACGAAGGTGCGGTGCGGCGCGGCGCAAGGGAGCGATGCAAGGGGGAAGAAGAACAGAGGCGACTGGGTCCCACATGTCATTGAGACAAAGCCGACGGGGGTGTTTCGCGGGCTTGTGTGGGCCGCCCTGGTCTGCTGGGCCGAAGAGGAGGGCGACGTTAGAGAGCAGGCGAGACTTAGAGGGGCTTAGCTAGACTTTAGGGGTTGTTAGTTGGCCCATGTTAGATAAAGGGTTTTTGAAATAGTTTGAATATAAGATTAAACTTTAGGTTTGAATTTGAATTTATTCAAATTCAAAGCACACTCATTAAAATCCAAAAGAAAACCATAAAATCCAAATCACTAACTTTACCATATTTTGAATTTATATTTTTATATTTTTGGTATTTATTTATATAGAAGTAAGGGAAAGGGCTAGAAAGGGTTTAAATATATGTGACACATCATCAATAATTAAAAGTTCAAATTTCCTCACATTTTCATAACTTAATTTTCTGGGTTGTTACAATGAGGACACCACGAGTACATCTACACCAGCAGCACCTTCTCCTACTCTAGCGCTGACATCACCTTCTTCAACGCCACCTTCTGGGCCAATTACTCGGGCCCGTGCAAGAGAGTTTAGCTTCGTCATGATGCTGAAGAATGAAGGCCCAGAAGACTGAATGCTGGCCCAACAGGAGGCCTTGTGTGTGGGTGCCTAGGACTGGCCCAAGAAGGCGCCTAGGGTTGCACCCCTGCACCCACGATGCTAGGGGCAGCGACCCTTTGCTGGCTGCGCCTCCCCTAGGGATTGCGTCTCCTTTTCCCTTTATTAGTCAGAGTCTTGTATCATTTAGAACTCGAGTTTTGTTTTACATCTAGCTTTAGCTACACCAGAACACGTACAAATACGTGTTGTCCTCTGTGATTCAGAACTCCACCTTCGAGTGATATTAAGATTGCTCACTTCAGATTCTTGTTTGTTCTTCGATTGCGTATAGGAATCGATCTTCGTGATCAGGCTGATCTTGCACCAGCAAGGTTGGTAACCATCAGGAGTTGGTTCAGCGATTGCATTAGCACTTCGAGTCTCGCTCGTCGTAGTCAAATTGTGAGGGTCGCCTCCCACCAGATCGAAGTTATCTCCACTCACCGAAAGATTGGGCACTCCGCCTCTATCAAGTGGTATCAGTTTTCCAGGTTGATCGGTGAGTTTATCGAGTGTTTTTCCCTTCCTACAGTCCACAAAAACCAAACAAAAATTTATTTGCAGGTTAGATCCTTATCCTAGCAACCTTTTTAGCCTCGCACATGCTTTCAATACTTTGCGTTGTTGAATTTGTGTGCTTTACACTTCAATTGTTGCTGGTTACTTGTGATTCTATCCTTTGTTTCTTGTTTTTCTTCTAACCCTAGTTCGCCGTCGTTTCTCTCGCTGCTCGTCCAACCACCACCCCGTCGCACTCCCTCTCACGCGAACACGCACTGACCCTACCGCGATCCCTGGTAGCACGCGCCGGCTCCCTCCCACGGTTTCCCCCCTTCCTACCTTTGTGTTTTGGCAAGTTGTCAAAAAAAGGAAAAGAAAAAAAAGGAAAGAAAAAAAGGCAATAAAAAAGTCCAAACAGGAAGGGAGACGGACATCGATCCCATGCGTGCGTGCCCCCTGGGTCATGACCTTCCTGGGCAACGCCGAGGCCACCTGCCCAGGTCATCTTTCGAGCCCCTTCCCCACGCACCCCCCCCCTCTTCCCCCACACTGTGCCAGCTCTTCATCTCTCTTTCTATGTGCCATATTTTGAGGTTGGCCTTACTCTAGAGAGAGAGAGAGAGAGAGAGTACCCCTGTACTTTCGGAAAAAGTGTGTGTCGCAACTTGCTATTTGAGATCCTCTGTGTTCATATTATCAGTTTTGAGGACTCCTGAAAAAAATAGAAGCAAAAAAAAGAAATCAGCAATTTGTTGCCGCCTTCCTTGTTGTCCTGTAGGTTTCACCTGTTTCCAGCAGCTTCTGTACGTGATTTAGCACTATAATTCAACTTTGCATCTGTTGTTTGATTGTGCTAATCTTGCTTTGAGTGCAGCCTACCCAGAACTCCACATATTTCTACGACGAGCAGATTTTGTTTCTCCAGGCAATCGCTCCTCCAATCTTTCGCGAGTTCCACCGGTTGGTTGCAGGTCGCCCCTGTGTGCGTGGTAAGAACGGATAAGAATTTGATAACAACACTAGTGTGAGCGCCTTGTGAGCTGTCTCACCCTATTTTTGTCGTCGTTTTGTTTTTGTGTTTGAGCTAACCATGGCAGATGATGGCGCCGCCGGGGATGATCCGCTGCAAAACATGCGAGCACAAGTTGAAGGACTAGTCGCGGACATTCGGACCGTACATGAACGACTGGACTCAACGATCACTACGTCGACCGACCGTTTCGATCAGCTCGACCTCGCCCAAATGGCCACCAAGACCACACTCGACGCTCTCGTGGCCCGACTCGATGCCATGCACACAACGATCACAGATTTGTAGAAGGACTATGGCGGTGATTCGGAGCAGGACGCCGGAGACAGTCGCGGTCGTGCCCGCCGTGTGCCACACCGCCCTGGTAATGATTCTTTTTCTAAGATTAAATTTAAAATCCCACCTTTTAATGGCAAATATGATCCTGCTGCATATCTTGATTGCGAGTTAGAGGTTGAACAAAAATTTTCATGCCATGATATTGCTGCAAATTCTCAAGTTAAAGCTGCTATTAGTGAATTTACTGATTTTGCTCTAATTTGGTGGCGTGAGTATAAAATTAAACATCCCACTGCCATTCCGACCACGTGGGATCAATTAAAAACTGCTATGCACCATAGATTTGTGCCTTCGTATTATGCTCGTGATTTGCTTAATAAGATGCAGCATTTTCAGCAAGGTTCTCTATCTGTTGAGGACTATTACCAGGAGCTACAAAAAGGTATGATTTGTTGTGGGATACTGGAGAACAACGACGCTGCTATGGCACATTTCCGTGGTGGCTTAAACCGTGAAATCCAGGACATACTTGATTATAAGGAATATCATGATATGACTCAATTATTTGAATTTGCTTGCAAAGCTGAACGTGAAGTGCAGGGACGACGCTCGAAGACATATTCGAACCCTTTTGTAGGACGAAGCTCGACATCCACACCAACACATGTCTCCCCTGCGCCATCCACGTCCACCACTACACCACGCGAGAAGACGGCCAAGCCGGCAGGCACTACCCCACCCACAAGCACTACCCCACCCACAGGCGCCACCCCTTCCCCAGGCCGTACACGAGATATTCAGTGTGATCGCTGCAGAGGATTTGGCCACGTGTTTCGGGTTTGCCCAAACAAGCGCACTTTGCTCATTCGTGCCGATGGTGAGTACTCTTTTGCTAGTGATTCTGAAGAAATAGAACATGCATTGCTTGCCACTGACCATGCAGCTAAGGCGGAGGTACATGTCACCTCGGGCGACTCCGATAGGTATGAAAGTCTTGTTGTGCAGCGTGTTCTTAGTGCATAGGTCGCCCCGCCCGAGAAGAATCAGCGACACACTTTGTTCCATACAAAGGGGGTTGTGCAGGAGCGGTCAATTCGCATCATCATCGACAGCGGTGGCTGCAACAATCTGGCGAGTACCATGCTAGTAGAAAAATTGTGGTTACCCACCCGTAAGCATCCGAACCTATATTACATTCAATGGCTTAATGATGGTGGTAAAATAAAAATCTCCCGTTCCGTGCGTGTTCCTTTCTCCATGGGTGCCTATTCTGATTTTGTCGATTGTGATGTTGTTCCCATGGAAGCATGCTCTTTATTACTTGGTCGCCCTTGGCAATATGATATTGATAGCTTACATCATGGTCGTTCAAATCATTATTCATTCATGTTTAAGGGTCAGAAAATCATCATACATCCGATGACACCTGAACAAATTGTTAAAGATGATCTTGCTCGAGCTGCTAAAACTACTAAACAACTTGATCTGTCGCCATCTGTTAATACTGAAATCAAGTTGAATGCTCCTGTTTTACTTGCTACATGTGCTGATTTTCCTGATCTACGCGCTGCTCATTTGCCATGCTTTGCACTTGTATGCTCTAGTGTTCTCGTTTCACTTGATGATGCACCATCTTTGGATATTCCCCCTGTTGTCACTAACATTTTGTAGGAGTACACTGATGTGTTTCCCAAAGACTTACCACCGGGTCTTCCACTGCTTCGTGGCATTGAGCACCAGATCGATCTCATTCCAAGCGCACAGCTTCCAAACCGTGCACCGTACCGTACCAATCCGGATGAGACAAAGGAGATTCAGCGCCAGGTGCAGGAATTGCTTGATAAGGGTTACATTCGTGCGTCTCTTAGCCCTTGCTCAGTTCCTGTATTACTTGTTCCAAAGAAAGATGGGTCATGGCGTATGTGTGTAGATTGTCATGCTATTAATAACATCACCATTCGTTATTGATACCCTATACCACGCCTTCATGATATGCTAGATGAGCTTAGTGGTGCCATTATTTTCACTAAAATTGATTTGCATAGTGGCTACCATCAGATTCGAATGAAATTGGGTGATGAATGGAAAACGGCTTTTAAAACAAAATTTGGTTTATATGAATGGTTGGTGATGCTGTTTGGATTGACTAATGCTCCCAGCACTTTTATGTGATTGATGAATGAAGTTCTGAGGCCTTTCATAGGATTGTTTGTGGTTGTCTATTTTGATGATATCCTTATTTACAGCAAATCTATGGAAGACCATTTGGAACATTTGAGTGTTGTTTTTGATGCGTTGCATGCTGCCCACTTATTTGCTAACATGGGTAAATGCATCTTTTGCACACAACGTGTCTCGTTTCTTCGTTATGTTGTTACTCCATAGGGCATTGAGGTCGATAGCAGCAAGATTACTGCCATTCAAGAGTGGCCTACACCGACGATGGTCACACAGATTCAGAGCTTTCTTGGACTTGCAGGTTTCTACCACAGGTTTGTTCGCGATTTTAGCTCCATTGTAGCGCCTCTACATGAGCTTACAAAGAAAGATGTGCCATTCGCTTGGAGTGATTCGCAGGAGGTAGCGTTCAGCACTTTGAAAGATAAGTTAGCCCATGCTCCCCTTTGCCAATTGCCTGACTTTAATGAAGTGTTTGAGCTTGATGTGAATCTAGCGGTATTGGGCTAGGTGTTGTTTTGTTACAAGAAGGAAAACCAGTTGCTTATTTTAGTGAGAAATTAAGCGGTGCTAGTCTGAAATATTCTACTTATGATAAGGAGCTTTACGCTTTAGTGCGCACTTTGCATACATGGTAGCACTATCTTTGGCATCGTGAGTTCATAATTCATTCTGATCATGAGGCTTTGAAACATATTCGTACCCAAACAAATCTGAACCGTCGTCATGCTAAATGGGTAGAATTCATTATTGAGTCTTTTCCTTACATAATTAAACACAAGAATGAGAAGGATAATGTAATTGTTGATGCTTTGTCTCGTCGCTATACCATGCTGTCATAGTTAGATTTTAAAATCTTTGGCTTGCAAACTGTGAAAGATCAATATGTAGACGATGCTGATTTTAAAGATGCTTTTGCCCATTGTATTAATGGCAAACCATGGGGAAAATTTCACATACAGGACGGGTTCCTGTTTCGCGCTAACAAGCTGTGTATTCCAGCTAGCTCGGTTCGTCTTTTGCTATTACAGGAAGCGCATGGAGGCAGTCTCATGGGGCACTTTGGCGTCTACAAGACGCATGAGGTGCTGACTGCCCACTTATTTTGACTCCGGATGCGCGCTGATGTTGAGCGCCTTGTTGCATGCTGCACTACTTGTCAGAAGGCTAAGTCACGGTTGAACAACCATGGTTTGTATATGCCTTTGTCTGTTCCTACTTCCCCTTGGCTTGATATTTCTATGGACTTTGTTTTCGAAGTTGCCTAGAACTAAGAAGGGCAGGGACAACATTTTTGTGGTTGTTGATAGATTCTCCAAAATGGCTCATTTCATACCTTGTCATAAGACTGATGATGCTAGCAATGTTGTTGAATTGTTCTTTAGAGAGATTATTCATTTGCATGGTATTCCAAATACAATAATTTCTGGTCGTGATGCTAAGTTTCTCAGTCATTTTTGGAGATCTCTGTGGAATAAATTGGGAACTAAATTGCTGTTTAGCATAACTTGTCACCATCAGACTGATGGACAAACTGAGGTGGTTAATCGTATTTTGTCCACCATGCTTAGGGTTGTTTTAGATAAAAATTTGAAACGTTGGGAGGATTGCTTGCCTCATGTTGAGTTTGCTTATATTCATGCAACACATTCTTCTACAAAGATGTGCCCTTTTCAGATTGTGTATGGTTACATCCCTCGGGCGCCCATTGATTTGTTTTCACTTGCTGCTAAGGACGCACCTCACATAGATGTTGCTGCACATGTTGAACAAATGATTAACCTGCATGAACAAACTCAACAAAACATTGCTGCTGCTAATGTTAAGTATAAGGTTGCTGGTAGTAAAGGCCGTAAACTTGTTACTTTTGAACCTGGTGATATGGTTTGGTTGCATTTGAGTAAGGATCATTTTCCTAATTTGTGCCGTTCTAAATTGATGCCTCGTGCTGCTGGTCCTTTTAAAGTGCTAACCAAGATTAATGATAATGCTTATATTCTTGACCTGCCTGCGGAGTTTGGTGTTTCCACTAGTTTCAATGTTGCAGATTTGAAACCATATACGGCCGAAGATGAGGAGTTGTCGTCGAGGACGACTTTAGTTCAAGAAGGGGAGGATGATGAGGACACCACGAGTACATCTACACCAGAAGCACCTTCTCCTACTCCAGCGCCGGCAGCACCTTCTTCAGTGCCACCTTCTGGGCCAATTTCTCGGGCCCGTGCAAGAGAGTTCAACTTCGTCATGATGCTGAAGAATGAAGGCCCAGAAGACTGAACGCTGGCCCAACAGGAGGCCTTGTGTATGGGCACCTAGGACTGACCCAAGAGGGCGCCTAGGGTTGCACCCCCGCACCCACGACGCTAGGGGCGGCACCCCCTTTGCTGGCTGCGCCTCCCCTAGGGGTTGCGCCCCCTTTTCCCTTTATTACTCAGAGTCCTGTATCATTTAGAACTCGAGTTTTGTTTTACATCTAGCTTTAGCTACACCAGAACACACACAAATACGTGATGTCCTCTGTGATTCAGAACTCCACCTTCGAGTGATATTAAGATTGCTCGCCTCAGATTCTTGTTCGTTCTTCGATTGCGTACAGGAATCGATCTTCGTGATCAGGCTGATCTTGCGCCAGCAAGGTTGGTAACCATCAGGAGTTGGTTCAGCGATTGCATTGGCGCTTCGAGTCTCGCTCGTTGTAGTCAGATCGTGAGGGTCGCCTCCCACCAGATCGAAGTTATCTCCACTCACCAAAAGATCGGGCACTCCGCCTCTATCAGAACACAAATCCAAAATCCGGCCACACAGTACAACAACAATAACAATTGCATTCCTAATATCCTACACATGCCCTATGCAGTCAAATTGATCTCAAATTAGATGGAGCACGCCCATTTACACCTTTCAACCCATAGCCCAGTCAAAATATCACATAGAGAAAGAACAACAAAATGATCACATTCATGACTAATCAAAAACAGTAGCAAGATAGATATATATTATGTTCTTGTGCCACAGTCAGGCTAGGTAAAAACACTTTTTAAACTAACATCTAGCTGGAGATGGAAGGCTAAGACAACAAAACCAGAGTGTGTGTTCAATTGAAATGTCAGGGCCCATAACAAATGATATGTGGCCACCACAAGTATTAATTTCTCAAAAAAGAACATACAGTGTGGGTTAATCTAACAAATGACCAGAATCCATTTCTTTTACTTAAATCAGGTGAGTATTTTTCTAATTCATGAATAAGACCCATGAACATACAGTGTGAGTATTATTCATGAAATATTCACAAGAATCAAGCACGATGGAAGGTTAGTTAGAGTTCATTTCTATTACTTAGGCTCCTATCCTATCCATTCGTTGCTCACTATACTATCACTATGTAAAACCATGATGTCATCTGAAGAACATACATTAGTGTTAATCTGGCGAATGACCAAAATGCATTGATAACACCTTCAATTTGCTAGCAGGTTCAAAGGAAAAAAAACAAGGAGCAGAGAATAAACTCACTGCACTGTGTGGTTGCATGGTTGCATCAAGCTGCAAATTGGGGTCGTTGGAGAGAGCTGTTGGCGGCCAATGCAGTCGAACCATCGAGCTGCAAATGAATACAAGAAGAAAATCAGATCGAAAGCCATCAGATGGAGAGGACTACAACACTTGAAACCTGACGAAAAGGGGGATCAGATAAGATCAGGATCAGGAACATCAAGGTTGCCCGTCAATCTGCTGCACCAATGGATGGAGGTTGTAGAGGGCGGCGCATCCCGTCCGGTGCCGGCGGACAAGGGTAGGGGTAGGTGGTGCATCCCGACGGCGGAGGGAGATAGAGGAGGGGTGGTGCACCAGGCCGGCAGAGGAGACAGGAGGGCCAGCACAACGCATCACACCTGTGGAGGAGACAGAGGAGGGCCGGCACGGCGCATCCTACTGGCAGACGGTGGTAGGGGAGGGGTAGTGCATCTCGTCGGCGGTCGGAGGTAGGGGAGGAGCGGCGCACCCCGCTGGTGGAGGACGCAGAGGAGGGCCAACACGACGGAGGTAGGGGAGGGGTGGCGCATCCCGTCGTGCAGGGAGGAGGGAAGCGGTGGTGCAGCTCGGCTCTTGTTGGAACATGTCGTCGGAGAAGGGAGGTCGGCTGGCCGGGGGTGCACCGTCGGGGGAGCGAGGGGTGGCAACGAGACGGCCGGATCTGGAACTGAGGAGAGGGGCAGCGGACGGGAGGAGCGAGAGGGGATCATGGAAAGTGTTACGGGAAACAGGCGTGAGGGAAGGGGTGGTGTGGCCGCGTGGGGGGTCACGGTTAGATTAGGTCTATTTTTTTCATCTCATCCATCCAAATTTTGATCTACTATAACATTATGATTTTAACTCTGAATACCACTATTAAGATATCAAACGGAATGCCTTCAATGCGATCTGCGCATCTATGGTCCGTGATCATTCATCTGAGCAGCCATTCAAAAAGTCAACTTTTTGCCTCTCTTTCAAACTCCTGGTCAAACTTAAAACATTTTTTATGTTTTTCAACATATAAAATATACTTGCTGCAATATTTTAAGTTTATAACCTTGCTATAAAAATTAGATGAATTTAACAAAGTGAGAATATAAATTGTTCACAAATGGGTATATCTCTCACGTAGTTTCCTATAACTCAACTCTAATTTTTAAGTTTGCATACATCATAATATAGTTCAACTCATATCCACTTCAAATTTTTTGCACAATCTCACTTTTACGTTAGTGTTAGAAAACGTGAAGCCAAAGCAATTGTTATGTGAAACCATGATATTTACATTTCTACTTAGATGGAAGAAACTAATCAGTTTGTGAAAAAAGGTGCAAGATAATAACTAATATGCAAACTAACACTATAAGATGAAAAGAGTGTGATTTTAGAAAAATTCAGAAGAAAGAATCATCAAATTTGAAGTTATTATGAGCGAAAAATACAAGATTTAATTCTTGATCACAGTGCAGCCAGCTAGTGCTAATATACCATCCTCCACGTTGCAAACCAAAAACAAGTTTGTAGCTTAGTGGTTGATGTTCTTATTCCTAAACCTAAGGTCATTGGTTCGATTCTCTAGCACCACCTTTTTTCAGAATATTTTTACAATAAAATAGAAAAAGAAAAGAAAAACCCCACAAAAGGAGAGAACCTAGGATTCGAAACTAGGTACTTGGGCTTGAAATTTGAGCACCTTGCCACTACACTACACATCATGTTGTGATAAAATACATTATTTTTTGTATACATAATGGTAAAGAGTGAATTTAAAAAAAACAACTACAAGCAAGATTTTTTTACTCTAAATGAGGTCAAATGGAAAAGTGATGGATACCAAAGTTTCATATCTCATCAAGATCTACAATCTTTATTTTGGTCTTTTTGTCATTTTCGAAAGTGGTAACAACATGTAGTACAAATTTGACAAGTCTATGACATAGTTTCTTATACCATGTGAGTGAATCTAGGATTAATGACCAAAGTATAGTACCACTATCTCAAATGAAAAAATAACCTAAGTAAAGATTGTAGATCTAGATGAGTTATGAAACTTTGGTATTCATCACTTTTTCAGCTGCATTCACTTAGTGTTCCAAAATCTTGCGTTTAGTTATCAATTTTTAAAATTCAAAATATGGAGTATTCAAACTTTGTCACATGGATTAATGACCCGAATAAAGTTTGTAGATCTTGACGAGTTATATAGTTTTGTTGTTGATGACATTTTCATTTGAAATTACTGAGTACCCCAAAATTGAAAAGTTTCAATATTTCAAAAAAATACAAGTTCAAGCTAGATTTGATACTCGAAATGATTTCATCTAAAAAATCACAAATATAAAAGTTGTATAAGTCATCAAGATCTACCACTTTTGTTTTGAAGATTTTTTATATCACTTTTTTTGGTCGGTAATTTTGAATTTCAAAATTTCAAAACTTCGAACAAAATTTTAGGGTACTTAGTAATTTCAAATGAAAAATTCATCAACAACAAAACTGTACAAGTCATCAAGATCTACAAACTTTATTCAGGTTATTAATCCATGTGACAAAGTTTGATTAATCCAAATTTTGAATTTCAAAAATTGACAACTAAAAGCAACATTTTGGAACACTAAATGATTTCAGCTCATAAAGTAATGAATAACAAAGTTTCATAACTCATCAAGATCTACAATCTTTATTTAGGTCATTTTTGCATTTGAGAAAGTGGTACTCACATGATATAAGAAACTATGCCATAAACTATCAAATTGTACTACATGTTATTACCACTTTTGAATATGACAAAGTGGCCTAAATAGAGATTGTAGATCTTGATGAGACATGAAACTTTGGTATTCATAACTTTTCCATTTGACATCATTTAGTGTAAAAAATCTTACTTTTAGTTTTCATTTTTTAAAATTAAAAAATTAGGTTGTTCAAACAGACTCACACGAGAAGAATTTTCAAAATAATGGCATTAACAAGTTTCATAATTTGATAGAGCATGATTTTAGAAAGATTTAGAAAAAAAGAATCTTCAAAATTGGAGTAGCCATGTAGGAGAAATACCAGATACAAGTTTAAATTCCAGATTAAAAGAATAAATACGGACGATCTGCGTGTTCTTTAGTCTAGCCACATGGCACAACGTGATTGGCCTAATCGGGTGCACGTGGATCGACCTAGGCATGATTCGTCATTGGTTCGATTCCCCTCTTTGACATTATGTATAAAAAATAATGTATTCCACCACGACATAAAGCGTAGCATAGTGGTATGGTGCTCAACTTTGAAACCTAAGGACTCGGGTTCTAATCCCAAGTGTTGTGCAAATTTTACACAGTTTTTTTGTTGCAACACCCAAAATATGTTGTAATAGATCCTAAATGGATGCAATAGGCGCAATTGCACTACGCAGGAGCTCCAAATTTGAAAATAATTTACTATTTTCCATAGTTTAAATGAATTTACCTGTGTTTATAAAATTAATTCCAATTTGAACTATTCATGTGTAGCTAGTGCAGCTAGTGCTAATATACCATCCTTCACGTTGCAAATCAAAAAATTAATTCCAATTTGAACTATTCATGTGTAGCTAGTGCAGCTAGTGCTAATATACCATCCTTCACGTCGCAAATCAAAAACAAGTTTGTACCTTAGTGGTTGATATTCTTATTCCTGAATCAAAGGTCTTTGGTTTGATTCGTTAGCGCCACCTTTTTTCAGAATTTTTTTTTGCAATAAAATACAAAAAGAAAAGAAAAACCCTAAAAAAAAAGAGAACCTAGGATTTGAAACTAGGTACTTGGGTTTGAGAGTTGAGCACTTTGCCACTACACTACACATCATGTTGTGATAAAATACATTATTTTTTGTATACATAATGGTAAAGAGTGAGTTTCAAAAAATGACAACTACAAGCAAGATTTTCTTACTCTAAATGAGGTCAAATGAAAAAGTGATGAATACCAAAGTTTCATATCTCATCAAGATCTACACTCTTTATTTTGGTCTTTTTGTCATTTTCGAAAGTAGTAACGACATGTAGTACAAATTTGACAAGTCTATGACATAGTTTCTTATACCATGTGAGTGAATCTAGAATTAATGACCAAAGTATAGTACTACTTTCTCAAATGAAAAAATAACCTAAATAAAGATTGTAGATCTAGATGAGTTGTGAAACTTTGGTATTCATCACTTTTTCAGCTGCATTCATTTAGTGTTACAAAATCTTCCTTTTAATTATCAATTATTCAAATTCAAAATTTGGAGTATTCAAACTTTGTCACATGGATTAATGACCTGAATAAAGTTTGTAGATCTTGATGTGTTATACAGTTTTATTGTTGATGACTTTTTCATTTGAAATTACTAAGTACCCCAAAATTGTGTTCAAAGTTTTAATATTTTTAAATTCAAAATTAGAACTGACCAAACAAAGTCATATAAAAAAATGACCAAAACAAAAGTGATAGATCTTGATGACTTCTATGACTTTTATATTTGTGATTTTTCAGATGAAATCATTTCGAGTATAAAAATCTGGTTTGAACATGTATTTTTTTAATACAAATTTTCAATTATTCAAACTTTTCACATTGAAAATAGTAAATGAGTTCCGAAATTGACAAAATTTGTATAAAAATTAGATGTAGTATAATATATTTAAAATATATATTAGTGTATATAAGATAATTATTTTTATATGTTATTCACAACGGTGCAATAAAATAGAAAAAGAAAAGAAAAACCTCACAAAAGGAGAGAACTTAGGATTTGAACCTAGGTACTTAGGTTTGAGAGTTGAGCACATTGCCACCACACTGCACATCATGTTGTGATGGAATACTTTATTTTTTGTATACATAATGGTAAAAAGTAAATTTCAAAAAATGACACCCCAGCCACGCCAGTCGTGCCCCAGCCACAGCCGGCAGCGCCATGCCATGCAACGGCCCCGACTGGGCGCTGCGTGGCCGCGGCCGCGCCACGCCATGCAGACTCAAGAAAAATTAAAAAAAATGCACGGATAATATACCATCCTTCACGTTGCAAATCAAAAACAAGTTTGTAGCTTAGAGGTTGATATTCTTATTCTCGAACCTAAGGTCCTTGGTTCGTGATGAGACCACCTCAAGGACTTTAACAAATACTCTTAATATTGAACATTCATACAAGGTGAAAGCTATACTTGAGTCCATATATTACTATTTTCTCATTAAGAGTATTTGTTGAAGTCCTTGAGATGGTCTCATCAGTTCGATTCCCTAGCACCACATTTTTTTCATAATTTATCTTTTTTCCCTACCGATGGATGGTGACATGGCGCATGCGGCTTGTGATGTGGTGTTGGTGCTGGCTGAATTTGTATCATACAAAATATTAACAAAGTACAAATTCATCACAACTAATTGAGTAGCCTAGTGGTAGGTGTGTTTCCTCATGAGCTAAAGGGTGCAGGTCCAAATCTTAGTGATAATTTTTTTTATTTATTCAATTTTTTCTACAGAGTAATATTTGAGTCTAAATATAAGTTACAAAAATTCCTTTAGAATCTAATTTGAGTCGTACAATTGAATTATTCAAGTATTTCATTTTTTGTGTATATCAAAAAAAAGTGGCAGAAAGAGGCATTGAACCTGAGACCTAGCACAACAAACTAGCTAGAACAACCACCACACAACTTCATCATCTATGTTAAGGTGTTGCATTCTGTTTTAGTTATATGTTTGGTAGCATTGCGTATATTGCAACCATTGAGGGTCTAGTGCAACACATTTAGGTTGTTGCATCAGGTCTGTTTTAGTTATATGTTTGGTAGCATTACGTAATTCACAAATGAAATGTATTTATTGCCATAAGGGTAAAGTCGATGGCTGATATTAGATATGGCATTAATCGGTGCCTGTTAATTGTAGAATCTGGTACTGGTGGAAGCTTCATTGTCTATCATAGATGGGGAGGGTAGGAGTACGAGGTAATGAGAAGCTACAAGCCTATTCAACACGGAACCAAGCAATCCATGAATTTATGGAAAAGTTTCGGAACAAAACTAATAACCACTGGTCTTGTCTCAAATATTTCAAACCTTGTGCAAGGAAATACACTTGGATTGAAGCGGACTACAGTGAAGCCAACAAAGAAATAGTAAGTTTTAATTTGTAACTAGTTTGCAATTTAGTTCTTGTATTTGGTTTAATCCTTTGTTCTTATTTACTCCACGATAAGACTGAAAAGAAAGGTTCCATTACTGATCAGATAATAGAGCCACAACGAAACTCGAACCGCACAATTCATATCCTCGATTTGCGATAATAGCATGATGAAGCAGCAAATGATGGAAATATGTAAGTAGTTGTGCAGTTGTTCTTTGAACTGATTTTAGGATAATAAATAAGACTATACAGGCAACTAGCTTTGTTTATATACTATGATGGATGTGGTAGCCAACAAAAAAATTAGTGATGTGTGGCCAGCTTTAATCCTTCATAACTCAAAGTGAAAAGTTTCATGGAACTGTTAAAATAGTGCATTATATGTCCTATAATATTGGAGTTATCATTTTTAGATTTAATTTCAGAAAATAAAAACTCACAGTAAAGCAAGGGAGTAAAAGTAGTCATTGATCACTGCTCAAATAGTGGAGTTGAACAGAAAAAGGCATTATCATTAGTTCTACCATGTCCAAAGTTTGTTAATCAAATAGTGGAGTTTGTTTTATACTTTCAAACTTGGAGTATATATTGATGTTGCGTCCGCATTTTGTAATTCATTTTGTTTAATCAACCAGGTTATAATGCTGATAAACTTCCCCTTAGAAAGCTAAGCAAATCTACAATACTTAAGGTGAGTTATGTACTTAATGTTACTAGAATTTGCACTTAACTAGCTTACAAGTTATGTGAAAAGTATAAAAGAAGGTTGCGCTTTACAAACTTAACTTTACCATACATTGCAAAATGATACTTTCAATATTGTATGCATTAAAATTTTAGCCATTCGTTTAATCTTTCTGCAGGGTTATGATGTTCTGAAAAGGATATCCAATGTCATTTCAAAGGCAGACAGGATACAACTTGAGCAATTGACTGGGTAAAGCCCATATGTTTTGTCTTTATATTTGACAGCAGGAGAAGAATATGACCAGAATCTGATGTGTGGTTGATTATTAAGCATATTTAATTAGTGTCACCTTGCATTTTTCATTGTTTAATGCTCAAAATTTAAATATTTTGTTACTTAAAATGTTGTGGAGTGCTTATCACCCCATTAACTATATGACATCATGGGTATTATTTATCTGTAGCCAGAAAACCTTGCAAAATATCAATGAAAAAAATTATTATTATTTCCACTATCATTGGATTGTAATGATTGATTGTGGTAGTTTGCCAATCTCAAATGCTGATATTTTTCTAGAGGCATCAACATTTCATTTGCACTATTTTTCTACACTTTCAGAACTACTCTGCTCGAATTTTTCAACCCCATATAGAAAATAGTTAATTTATAAACTATTTTATATTTAAATTGAAATTTAATTTCCTTTTGTCGCCACTGGTTGCAGAGAATTCTACACCGTGATTCCTCGTAACGTCGGCTTCAGAAAGATGAGTGAGTCTCGAATTTTCTAGCTTAGTGACCTTACATAATGATATACTATCCTTGTCTGTTTTGGGCCTTCTTAAGTTTAGTAGACCTGAACCTTCTAATGTGTGACAGGTGAATTTATCACCGACACTCCTCAGAAACTAAAAGCTATGCTGGAAATGGTAATAAACTATTGTCTTCTACTTTTTTTAGCATGACACTGTACTAGACTCCTAACTATTTGGGTTTATTTTTCAGGAAGACACGACCTCATTTGGTTTGTTGAAGTATTGAAAATCCTAGTTTTATTTTGAGCCTTTGGTTCTAGTGTCCTTGGTGTAATGATGAAACCTACCTGTCTTTTTTTATTGAAGCTCAACCAGATTGGGGGATGAATTAAAATTTCATGTCCACATTACCTTTTTTAGGAGATTTGAAGGGATGGAATATACACAAAGATTTTGCCCTGGATAGGAGTGCTTGGAAAAACAGCCATTCATGTGTCTGAACCCTTATTTGCGGTCTTGTTGGGTTTCAACTTGCTTGGGACTGAAAGGCTACATTGTTGTTGTTGTTGTTGTTGTATTCACATTACCGTTTTTAGGGAAATTCACAGTCATGTCTCTTATTTGTATGTATCTAACATATGAATGTAATATTTCCTACCCTTATCTCCCATCTTTGTTCAAAATCTGCTTAGATTGTTATCTAACACTTTTCCAGGTTGAAGCACTTGGTGAGATTGAGATTGCAACCAAACTCCTGGAGGATGATTCAAGTGACCAGGTATGTTGCTATGCCAATGGGTCAAAATTTTGATATGACTTGTAAATATGTCCATTCCCTGGTATGCCATGACATAATTTGATATTGGTTCCGTGCTATTAGGCTTGAAATGGGATTACTTCTATGCCAATATCCATTTGTCTGGCTGTGAATGACGCATAAAAGGGCCATTTCTTCCCTGGCTAGTGTCTTCAAATATGTTGCTTTTCAGTAATTTATTTTCTCCCCTGGTGTGTTTGTGCTCAGGTTAGGCTGTTAGCTTGACTTATTGTACTCGGTTTTTGTCGTATCCTAATGAAATGGCACGTATCTCTCCTGCGTTGTTCGAGAAAAAAAATTAGACCATGGTTTCCAAGGCGTCGCACAGGTAATGACCGGTGCTGGAATTCTAGGTGTCAGAAGAGGGGCGTATGGGTTGGGCTGGGCCGGGCCAGCCTCCTTACTCATTTTCTTTTTCACATCCTCCACCATGTGCTGTGTTTAGCAGTTTCTTAGGTTTGTATATGGTGTTGCCTTGCCTCGCAAGCGCCTGAGCATTTCGTAGGTAGTCAGATGGGGAGGCTTGGCACACCTCGCATTACCTTAAGAACCATAACTTAGGTGTATTCTAAAATAAGCAGTTAATTTGTTTTTTATTTACTATGGTTATTTTAAATGAATTTTGCAAACATACATATTTTTGTTAAACTACCATGGTTACACACCTAATTTAACTCGGCATTCAACATATTGTCTCCCATTCACGGCATTTGACAGGTATTAGCAGATGGGCAACTTATTTGAAACATTTTACTGATGTGTCTATAGTTGTCTTTTGTGAATTCAAACTGAAAAATGTATTATTTAGATAGTTATTATGCTTTTTTGTAAAATGTACCCTGATAAATCTCACTTGTTTCTGTTAGCTAGCACCATAAATTGTTTAACTACAATATTGCTTGTGTATCATACCCATGCACATGTTGAAACATAACATTATGATGCCTCCAAAATGTAGGATGATCCCTCTATGCTCGATACAAGCAGCTTTGTTGTGACTTCACACCTCTGGAAGCTTATTCAGAAGATTACTCTATGGTATTAACCAACAATCTAATTATAAACTGTGGACATTCAAATTCTGTAGCTCGATGCACTATTGTCTTTTGTAACTTCTGCAAAAGGGAATAATTCACATTTCAAGCTAATATAAAAATTTGTTAACATTCTTTTTATTAGCACCAAATTACATATAATGGTGGAATGTGTTTTATTCTTGGTTTCTGACCATTTACAAAAACGTCAACTAACCAGATAAAAACATATTTGATGAACACACATGGCAAAGCACACTCAGGCTATACTGTGGACATAGTGCAAATATTTAAGGTGTCCAGGAATGGTGAAACAGAGAATTTTCCTAAGGTGAGATTCAATTCTAATCTATCTGCACAACCCAAAAGAACAGTGCGTGACTAATTTTCAAAACTTCTATGCAGTTTGCTAGTACAGAAAACAGGATGCTTTTGTGGCATGGTTCTCGGTTGAGCAACTGGGCTGGAATCCTTTCTCAGGGTAATCCGTGCTATCTACAACTATTTTGTTAC
Source organism: Cenchrus fungigraminus (assembly GCA_036936925.1). Lineage (NCBI taxonomy): Eukaryota > Viridiplantae > Streptophyta > Magnoliopsida > Poales > Poaceae > Cenchrus > Cenchrus fungigraminus. The sequence goes on from CM072779.1 coordinate 63,924,737, forward strand.
CACTTTTTAAATACGTATAGAGATGCTTCACCCAGCTTTCGAAGTTCATGAGTTATTTGCTGCTATTTACTCAGCCTCCTGTAATCTTGCATTTGCAAAAATATCAACCATGTATCTATGGCACCAATCTTTCTTTTGTTTTCACGTGACTTCACAATTGTAGCACCTCTTTATGTTGGAAATTTTTTGTTACTGTGCTAAGTTCAGAATTATACTTTCCATTAGAAAAATAATTCAGATGCGCTACCATACACAATTCAAAAGTTGGAACAAGATTTGTGAACGTCGATTCTGATCATGTATTATCCCCAGGTTTGCGAATTGCTCCGCCTGAAGCACCAGTTTCTGGTTACATGTTCGGCAACGGTGTTTACTTTGCCGATATGTTTTCAAAAAGTGCAAACTATTGTTGTGCTTCAGAAGCATCTAGGTCCGGAGTCATGCTTCTGTGTGAGGAATGTTTGTTCCATAGTTATCTCTAAGCTATACTCATGCATTTTTTAAATCATCCTCAAAGTGACTGCTATTTGCCTGTTTGTTATACTACGTGCTTTTGTCATAAATGCGCAACATTTTCACTACAGGAGTTCTGCACAATTATTTTGTTGTAAGGTATTTGCTTAGTTCAGCAGTATTGAATGTTGATAATGCCTATTGAAACTTCAATTTTGCAGGTTGCATTGGGTGATATGAATGAGCTACTAGATGGAGACTATAATGCTAATAACCTGCCCCAGGGAAAGCTAAGGTCGGTTATTTATGCTATATCTGTACTTGTAACTATTTTTCCCTCGTCATACTGTATGTGTATTTCTTGTGGCCAATTTTCCTGATGTTAAATCAATACATATAATAATGTGGCCAATTCAACTGAAACAACTTTAATTGTTCTCATCTATTCCGTTTTAACACTACATGATAAACTACTGATGAATCAAAATCTTAAATGAAAGTATTGTCTTTGCTACTTGATATGTAAAAACATATGGTTGCAATTGACTTGTTCCAGCACAAAAGGAATTGGTCGAATGATGCTTGACTTGGCAGAGTCTAGGACTACCGATGATGGCGTTCTTGTTCCCCTTGGGAAACCCAAAGAGGATCCTTCCAAAACGGTACGTGAGCTCCAACACAGTACCTGCAACTGCATTATTTTCCAAATACAGATCCCATGAGGCTGAGGCACTTTGCTTACCTTTGAAAACACTAACGTCTGGTTGCAGGATTGCTTGCTTCACAACGAGTACATAGTGTATGATGTAGATCAGATAAGAATGCGGTATGCCCTCGTGCTGTTTCTACAAGCTGAAACGTTGCTAAGATCCAACCACAAAATGTATGCATGCTCATATGCACCTAAGCTAGGTTTTATCTCTGGTTTACTCGCCCATTTCATGTGATCTGGCAGCTTGATCAGACATTTTGATGTGGTTCTAGGCTTTTAGTACTCCGGCCTCTTGATAGCCGATGCTGAATATATATGATCACAATTCATCTCCATGTAAATACGTCTTCAGCTTCTGTTAGTCATTAGGGTATAGGATCCGGATCCTAGGAGAACATCTTTATACTGATGAGCCTACACATACACTGATATTTGTTTGAAGAAACAGGAGGGGTTGCACACTTGCACTGACCCTCCTAACATTTGGATCGTGTGTGCCCCTATTCTGTCAACGATCCACGAAATTACAAGCTCGCTTTTCACAATCTCTTAACTGATCCGAATGATTGGCCTTACACGCAATCGACCAACACAAAGGCAGTTTTGAGCTCGCGATACCGCAACCACATGTTTTGTTGAAGGTTCGCTGCCTCTTTAGGGGGTTGACTTGAAGTAAGACCACTCGCACCGGGGCCTTTATCCATCTTCTCTAGGATAAGGATAAATCCCACCCCCCCCGGCGCGCGCAGCGGTCTCCTCCATTCAAGACGGGATTTTCCTGTTGTCCCGCTTCTCCTCTAGACCCAGAGGAGAAGTGGCCTTCCTCCAGCCGCCAACATGGCGCGGGCCCGCGCTCCTCAACGCCTCGCGCCAGCACACAGAAGGAGGTGGAGCAAGACTGCAGGAGGGCCGCGTTGCTGCTGGTACCGGAGAGGACCGGCCGTTGGGGAGGGAGGTGCTCGTTGTCGTCACGGAGCTCACCGACCTGCTCCCATCGTCGTCCTCGTCGGAGCAACTCGCCGTCGGAGAGGGAGCAGAGGACCGACCTTTGCGCCTGCCTCGACGCGATGCAGGAGGGAGAAGAGGAGGAGCGGAGGCGGTACGCGGCCGGCATCGCCCGCCCGTCGCGGAGGAGGAGTCCGCCTCTGCTCCGCGCATGCGCTGCCGCCTTTCTTCACGGCTCACGCCGGTGCCGGAGGAAGAGGACGGTGACGGCTCCCTCCTTGCTCCCCGGATCCAGCGCAGCCACCGCCCGCACTGTCGGGAGCAGGGGCGGCCGCTGCCACCTCACCTCATCTCGCCGCTTCCGCGTTCGCCGCCGCCGGAGAGCTCCTCCTCCGCCGGCGTAGGAAGGAGTTCGCCCGCGCCACCCAAGATCCCGAGTTGCGCACATCTGGAGCTACTCCCAGCCGCCGGAGCTCCGGCCGTCCCCCAGCCTCAGCTCCTCCGCCGCCCTGGAGGGCATGCCACCTCAGTTCCTCCACCGACCTGGACGGAGTCCGAGCTTGACGGGGAGGGAGCAGCGGTGCCTCCCATCGCATGCGAGCAGGGGACAGCCCGGAGCAGGGGACGACTCAAGCGGAGTCGACGGAGCGGCGGAGGACCCCCGTCGGACTGCGTCTCCGCCCGGGTGCGTCGTGCGCGTGGTGGTGGCGCAGGTGGAGGAGGAGTTCCATGGCGGGGAGGTCGAGGTGGACGGAAGGGAGGCCACCGGCATGGAGCTCAGGAGGGACCGGTGCCGGTGCGGGAGGCAGGGAAGGAGCAAAGAGGAGAGAGAGACAGGGTGAGGAGAGAGAGTAGACGGGATATTTAACTATTTGCCATTCTTACAGAGGGCACCTCTCCAATAGCCATTCTTACAAATGCACCTACATATTTGCCATCGTTCTATAGACGAAGCAACATATTTGCCATTTTTGCTGACATGGCATGCCAACTCACCCACACCAGCGTGGATTGGGACCGGAAAAGACTAAAATGCCCCTAGTTTATCCCTTCTCTTCTCTCCCTTCTGCCACTTACATGTGGGACCCTCCGTTTGTATGATGAAGAATGCAAGCGTGCATACTAGGCTGGGTCCATCCTCGACGGTCAACTTATTACACCGGTCGCCGCCGGTCTTCCATTTCAAAGTGGCAACATTCTTTGATTTCAAATCCCTTCTTCTTTCCAATTACAAGGTTCTTTCTTTTTGTGAAGGTTCTTAATCTACTGGTAGTCCGTGAAACAAACAAGTCGTTTTCGATGAGAAGCTGGTCCATCTTGAACGGCGGCGATTAGAAACTCTGCAGCTCCGGCCGCCTCCTGGAACGAACGGCATATCTATCCAGTGTTGTATCTTGTACTGCTACGCACCGAATAATGCAAGGACCAGTGCGACTCGCCGTGTCGCCGTGCAGGGCCAACGGCACCAACAATCTGCCAGTCTACTGCCTCCGCGCGCGGCTTCCCCCAACCGAACTAATAATAAGATCATCAAGATGACCCTTACATGTGGGTCCCACATGTAAGTGGCAGAAGGGAGAGGAGAGAAGGGATAAGCTAGGGGCATTTTAGTCTTTTTCGGTCCCAATCCATGCTGGAGCTGGTGAGTTGGCGTGCCACATCAGCAAAAATGGCAAATGTGTTGCTTCGTTTATAAAGCGATGGCAAATATGTAGGTGCATTTGTAAGAATGGCTATTGAAGAGGTGCCCTCTGTAAGGATGGCAAATAGTTAAATATCCCAGAGTAGACGGGTGGGTGGAGGTGGGGAGGGAGTGATAAAAAATATGTGTGGGCCCTGGTTGTTGGGATGAAGGAGAAATATGAAGGATGATGGATGCGAGAAAAGTGAATATAAAGGAAAGAATCTCGCTGACCAGATAGGAATATTCTATTTTGAAGAAGAATATGAAGGATAACGAGTGTGGATGGTCTAACGCGCTTAACTCGTACGTGCAAACTCTGGTGTGAATTCAAAGGATTGGAGCTTCCAAAATATGAAATAATGAGAAAATATTAGGTGCAAACTATCTTCTCGGTGGAAACGTGAAAACTCTTTTAAAAATCATACTTGCAAGTACTAAAAAAAATTTGTAGTGATGCACATCCATACTGCATCCATAGACACACTTTGTGGCAAAAAAAAGGGATGCAAAACCATTTTGCAAAAATTCATAAAAAATGATAAATTTCAAGTGCATATGCACTAGAAGACCAAATTTCAGGGATTTTGTGTTTTAGTGCTTATGCACATGGAATTTGTCATTTTCAACTGAATTTTACTAGTTTGAGTTTGTGTGGAACATGGGTACCCCTGGGTCCTCACCGACCAGTCTCACGATCGTCCCCGACAAGTGGGTCCGGCACACCAGAAGACTCGCTAACCTGTCGGTAGGCCTGCCCGACCTGACATGTGGGCCCAAAGACGAGAAGACAGCTTGGCGTGCAAGCCAAGGCAGTCCAGACGGACTACCGCAGCTCGGATAAACCTTCCATGTTGTAATCGACTAGAGATAAGTTTCCTAGTTGTAACCGATTTGGACTCCGGTCCACCGACCTTGTCCGTCAGCCAATATAAGGCGGCCAAGGGCGTCCCTCCGAGGGGCGGGCAATCTTTGAGCAATACAACATCAAGAACTGGACATAGGGTTTTACTCTCCGGAGACCTGAACTAGTATAAATTGTTGTGTCTCCCGTGTCTTGTCGTGTTCTGTGTGCTACACTAGCATAACCATCACATTCTTAGTTCCCGACCCCCTCCACCAAACAAATAAACCACCAGGGTTAACCCCCCTGTGGGCTGTGCAGAACTAAACCTCTGACAGTTGGCGCGCCAGGTAGGGGTGATCGGGAGCTCTTTGTGTAGCACGATGACTGTTTGCTCCGGCGATTCGTCTTCTCCGACGACACGAGGAAATTTTCTCGCATCCCGCCCACCCACCCGCAATGATCTGGTCGTGACGAAATTGATCTACAACCGGCGGATCGGCGTCTCTTGGGGTCACGGGTCATCGACAACGACTGCTACGACGGAAGACCACCACCTTGTTCGTCTGGCTTATCAGCCACCAGCCAGCGGTACTTTTCTCTCAGAACAAATCAGCCACCAGCTACCAGCCAGCGGTACTTTTCTTTCAGAACAAATCAGCACCAGCCACCAGTTGTCCGCCAGACAAACAGGGTGCACGTGCGACCCCGACCTGCATGGGCCACCACGACCGCCGGCAGACTCCGTGTCCGTCATGTTATGCCAGCAACCCAATCTACGAAGTGTACAGGGAATACTTTATTCACTTTATTTTCTTTCTTTATTGTCTGATGATCTCGTTTCGGTCGGCAAGATTTTTTTTCTGATCAATTTCTTTTTCTTGCAACACGATGCATGCACGGTCCTCCAACTGTGCATGTGGCTGACGTACTGCGGCACGCAACGGTGGATCCTCATTCAAGATGACGGTGATGACAGGTGGCCACCATGCCTCGAGGCAACCTCGATAAGACAACATCATGTCCGCTGTCGACCTGGTCGACGTGTCGTCGACCTCTTCGACGTCTCGAGCACGGCATGGCTCTGGCCACGACGATGACTACAACGATTTCAACTTGACCACTCCGACTCGGCAAGCTAATTGTTATTTTTAATTAAATATTTTTACAGCTTTAATTTCTTTCGTAGACCTGCTCTACATGTTTTTGTCTGCTCTTCCAACCCCTCTCCCTCGACATACTCGGGGGTTTGGCCTTCCCAACATGTAGGTCATCAGACCTGAGGGTTCAAATTTTTTCTCATGTGTTATGTTTTCCCCTCCTCCTCGACATGCTCGGGGGCTAAGCCTTGCCAATCTCAGGGTCGCAAGACCTGAGGGGTCCTACCTCTCTTCTGTGTGATCTTTTTTTAACTGCTTGACTCTAGTTATGAGCATTCGATGTTGTGTGGTTGCAAAACCTAGGTCCTAGGCCCCACCCCGTGCGTCGGATACACTTAAGTCTTCCCGTTGAGCAATGTAGAGGGGCGAAACACTTTGCAGCTTCAGAGCTTTCGAGCCCGCGTAATGCGTGTCTAGCACGATAAGGGGAATGCTTTTTCAAACGAAACATAGCACAAGAATGTTCAGCTCCGGCTAGCATTACACATCAGCATGAACATATCTTAGCTCAGGCTAGGTCATCATCGTATATTTACAGATTGATACACCGACGTGGCATCTATTTTATCTAACAAGTCCAGCCCCTTGATCGGTGTCGTCATCAGGTCGCTAGACCTCTATGCAGCTCCGTCGTCGTCGTCAGGTTGCAAGACCTCCCGACGCCGTTGTCGTCGTCTTCGTCAGGTCGTTGAAGGACCGAATAGGCGACCAGAGAGGGGGGGAGTGAATGGGAGCTGATAAAAATTCTTCCTGAAGGATGAACTCGGCCTATACCCCGATTGCCACTCCGATGACTCACACACACGAAAGAAGCTCTAGACTAGGCACACACAAGCCTACAAGTCCTAGAGACAAGCCTCGAATCAAAGAGCGGAAGCACAAGACAAGAAACAAAAGACTTAGCCAAATCTGTGAGGTCCTGGGCGGACAGTCTGCATGGGTACGACAGACAGTCTGTGAGCCTGGCGGACAGTCCGCTACCCCTCGGCGGACAGTCCGAAAAGCAACACCGAACCTCCAGTAACACCCCAAGAAAATTCGGACAGTCTGGGCCACGCGGACATTCCGGACCCACCTGGTGGTTAGTCCGGCAAACCACACCCAAACGAAAACTCCCAACCCGACGGATCAAAACACGAGCGCGCACAAACACAGACGAACACCTGACGAACACACACCACGCGGACAGTCCGCGACCCTCGGGCGGACAGTCCGCAAGACGCAGACAGAGCAGAAACAGCACAACCCCGCGAGGTCAACTCTCCAAATCCATCACCGGATCTCCCAAACGGCTTGATCTCTTGAGACAAGAATTGAGGGAGATGAGAAGCGTCACTAGAGGAAGCTATGCCCCAAAAATCTCAGCCTCTAACTCACTAAAACACCGAGAATCGTGGATCACATGAACCACCACCAAGAACTCGGGCTTCAACCAAAACTCGCGAATTCAAGGGATTTCCCGGCATTTGAGGGGTCAAGATCACACCCAGATGCACAAGGCATCCACCCATGATCCTCTCAAAGAAATCCGAGGAAAAACACCCTCAAATCAACAAATCGAGCGAAGAACGAAACCACCCAAAAATAGCTCTAAAAAGACACGAAAATCACAAAGAGCTAGGAGATCATCACAACGTTGAATGCTTCCTGTCGGGGTTCTCTACCACCGGCAATAAATTTGTAATGGATCGTGTGTCGGACTCGGATGGTTAGCACGAGAGACACGAGTGTTTATACTGGTTCGGGCCTCCGGAGAGTAATACACTACGTCCAGTTCCGAGTAGTCGTGTTCTTATGCCAGGGATGTCTGTAGTAGGGGTTACAAACTATGTCATTGGTCCGCCCCTCAAGCGGTTGCACTCCTCCCCCTTTTATAGACGTAAGGGTGAGGGGTAAAGAGGGAAAACAAAAAAGTGCTACAGTGCTACGGTATTGGGGGGTCTTTTCCAACGTCGACGTCCGTCAGGAGGCATTGAAGGGTGTTGAGCTGTAGTGGTGTTGGAGACTACCACGTGTGCAAGCGGCACTATACATTCCGGGTACTTGGCGCCTCCTCCGAGTAGTTCCCTTGATGACTCAGTCCCCTTGAGTGTTGATTAGGCCCGCCATGTTATGGCCTAAGTGTAGGTAGGCGCCGCCCGTAGATGGTAAATGAGTACCTGCTCTGACGGGGTGGCGTGCAGCAGGGCTTGGATGGAACGGCTTGTTGGAGGCCGCATGGGCGTACAGTGCGTCATTACGGCCTCTATCAGAACGAGCCGCCCTCGCATTCTGCCAGCTGGGGTGTTTGCATGGCGTGGAGGATTGGAGCCTTGCGTGTCGTTGCAGGGAAGCCCGAGTGTTGGAGCGGCGCCACGTTCATGTGGGGCCCCTGATCCCGTGCTCTGACTTCCTCGTGTGGGCCCCATCCTAGTCGGAGACGGAAACTACTCGTGCGAACGAGTAGTCAGAGGCGAGGCGAAAAGCACTCGGGTGAGGCGGAGAGCACTCGTGCGAGGTGGAGAGTACTCGTGCGAGGCGGAAAGTACTCAGAGACAAGGCAGAGAGTACTCGGAGATGAGGAAGTCTTGTCAGTGAGGGTCTTGACGAAGATCTGCATCCCTCCCTATCCTGGATCTTAGCCTTGATGTTGTCAATGGTGTTAGAAGACTCCATCTCAAAAGTGATTATCTTGTCGCTTAGAAGGCCCTAATCCAGGCCCTCGTCAGTAGCCCCCGAGCCTGGGGTGGGAGTCAAGGACTCGCCCACAGGTTCAGAGACGAAGGGGTGTCGTGGTAGTTTTTTGCTTCTCGATTTGCTTGGTGGGTGCGCGCGAGCGCATCCGCCGGATGTAGCCCCTGAGCCCACTAGGGAGTGGTAGACTCGTTTGTGGGGTTTTAATCTTGAAATGTTGTTGTTGTCATTTCGAAATCACCGGTCAAGGCGGTCGTGGCCGCATCGGCGGTTGCGCCCATCATGATGGTCGTGGCTGACGTGGCTGATATGACGGTTGGAGGGGACGGCGCGCAGTCGGTTTAGATTCACGGGCCCACCTGGCATCGAATCGTCGCGCGGGTGTGCGCTTGTCACCTCGGGGGACGTGCCTTCTAAACGGGCGGTTTTACGGCGTGGTAGGGCCAGGATTTAAGGTCGGCGTCCACGTCTGCTCCTTATAAATCGTGCGCCGGGATAGTTTGAACCCATTTGCTCCCCCAATCTCTGCCATAGCCAGCGCCGCCTGCCCTTCTTCTCTTCGCATCCACTGCGCCGCTACTGTTTCTTCCAGCCGCGTCGCGCCCGAAACTTGACGACGCCATGTCGAACTGGACGCGCTCCAACGTCACGCGGGCGACTCTCCAACGTCTCGTCACCGCCGGTCAGCTGCCGGAGCCCACCGCCGCCGAGGAGTGGAAGGTGCCGGGGGCGAGTCCGTCCCGCGTTCACCGCCGAGCTACATCGTCTCATTCGTGGTGTTCCACGAGCGCGGCTTCTCCATCCCCGCCGGACGGTTCATCCGTGCGGTGCTCTGGGAGTACCAACTTCAACTCCAGCACCTTAACCCGAACAGCATCTAGCACCTGGCGGGGTTCGAGGCACTGTGCGAAGGGTACCTGGGAGTGGGAGCTTACTGGCACCTCTTCCGGTACTTCTTCAAGTTCATCTGCTTGAAGGACAAGGCGCTCCCGGCGACGATCGGGTGTACCAACCTTCGGATGAAGTAGGGCAGGGGGAGGAGTACATCCCCTTCATGTTGACGAGCTCCAACAGCGGCTGGCACAAAGGTTGGTTCTATCTTAAGAACGACCTCGAGCACCCGCTGCCGGAGTATACCGACACCTCCATCGCCGAGGCGCCGAAGAATTGGAGCTACGGGCCCCCGGAGGCAGAGCAGGAGAAGCTGCTCAAAGATTGTTGGGTGGTGCTGTCCCGGCTGCGCGACACCAGGATCGACTTAGCGGTCGTCATCGGCCAGTACCATGCGCTGGGGATCGTCCCGCTCCAGCGACGGCCCCTACGCACCTGCCAGATGACGCCACCTGAGCTGCCCTCACTGGATGAGATCCAGCGCCGCGTGGGGCTGGCCATCGAGAGGGCATTGTACTCATGGCCTCCGTCGCGACTTCTACCCATGCTCCCCCAAGAGGGGACCAAGAAATACGTAAGTCTTTCTCCTTCCCGACTAATCTTCTGACTAGTTTTGGATTCTTTGGTTGTTAACATCTTCTCGGAGCTTCTGTCTCTCGTATTGATTTCTTTTCTTCTTCTTGTTCTCAGCTGAGACCCACGGAACCTACCCCCGCGAAGCCTTCTCTCCCCCAGGATGCAATACAAAATCGCTCCAAGGCCGCCGCGGAGAGGAGGAGGGCCGATCGCAAGGCCAAGCACAAGGAGAAGGAGATCGCGAAGCGCGAGCGGAACGACTGCCGCACCAAGCGTCGGAGGCTAAACGAGATTGCTGTCTCCTCAGACGAGGATCCTTCGTCGTCGCCGCCGAGGTCCAACGATGATGACAGCGCTGGTGTCGACTGGAGCGCTCTGTCGACGCCGTCCACATCACCCCCTCCTCAGCGGCAGGCCACGGAGGCCAGCTCGAGACAGCAGCCAGAGCCGGCCGTCCGTGAGCAGGGAACGAGCTCCAGCTCACATCTGCCTCCACACCCCCGTCCCAGAGGACCGGAGGGTAACCCGCTCTCGGTCGGGCCCCGTCAGCCAACAGCCTCTGAGGGAGAGGAGGAGCTCTCCGCGGCGGGACGACTCGTCCAGGCGGCCGGCGGACTGCGATTCATCCTCCCGCCATTCCTCCGACGACACAACGCGGTGGGAACCGCGTTCCCCAAGGAGGTGGTCGCCGTCCGAGGCGAGATCGTCACCGCCGGCGCCTTCTCTGAGCGCGCCGCAGGGAGAGGCCACGAACATGCCCTCGGGGTGCCTTTAGTCCTTGGTTATCCGGGGCGGCGGGGCCCCGCCCGTGCAGGTCCCCCTCGCCCCAGGTGGAGGTCGGAGCCCACCCTCCGACGTGGCGACGGGCAAGAGACCAGCCCCCAAGTTGTCGGGCGCGGCCCTTAGGCCCGTCAAGCGGGCCCGCGTCACTTCCTCCACGTAAGTGCTGTTCCGCGTCATCTCGTTGTTTTGCTCTTGATTTTTGTTCGCCTTTTGATTTGTTTTCTCGCACCAGGCGCTCTGACACCGGCGCGCTCAGCCTTGCACCGCAGAAGCGCGCAGTCCTGAGTGCGCGTAATCCTCCATCCATCCCCCGCTCGGCGACTCCTCCACCCGTGCCGGTGGCGGCGCAAGTCGAGAGCAGGACCGCCGAGGTGGTCGAGGTCCACGAGGCAGTGGAGCCTCACCAGCGTCGGAGGTTGGTGGAGGGATCGAGGGGCAGACAGCCCCTGAGGAGATCGAACCCCCGGCGGCGCCCATCATCGATCGCGATGCCGGCGCGTCAGTAGCTCCTGAGGCCGGTGCGCCCCCGGTTTTGGATGCCGGCGGAAGCGGGCCGAGGCGATGGCAGTTCCCGAGTCGTCCTCTCAGCTCCAGGAGGCCACCAACCTTGAGGAGCCCAACCTCTCAGGCAGCGACACGGTCGCCTTCGCGGCCGAGCTGGAACGGTGCCTGTCGGCGCCGGAGGAGCCGATGGTCGAGGCGCCCGTGCCGCCTACCTTCGTGGTTGTGGCCGCGGTCGAGGTGGTCGGGGCTGACCCTGAGGTGTCCACAACCAACGTGGTGGAGGCGGAGCCGGACTCCATCGTGCCCCCAACTCCTCCCATGAGCGTGGCGGCGCCCTCAGCGGACGAGATGATGCCGGCCGCGAGTACAGCCGTGGAGCCACCGCTCCAGCCCGCCGTCCCCGTCGTGGAGGTGGTGGTGATCGCGGACTCACCCTGCCTAGATGCGCAGGTGCCAGCCACTACTGAGGATGTGGAGGGCAGCGCCTCCCCGGTTGCAGTCCGAGAAGTTGGGGAGAGCTCGGGAGCTCGCCCCTTCCCGACCTTGGAGAGGGGAGAGCACAGCCTCAGACTTGGGCGCTCTTCATGGACCGGGACCCATGAGGCGGAGCCGCGCGATGACGAAGATGAAGAGGCCACGGCCCGTCACCGCCTCGAATGGGGCTTAAGGTGGGCCGAGCAGGCGGTCAACGAGCTCGTCCTTCCTGCCTCAACGGTGAGTTTACCGAGCCCGATTTTGGTTTTGTCTCTCTGTTCTTGTAGACGCCGTTGTTGATGACCTTCTACTCAGAACAGGTGCTTGCAAGCTGCAGTGCCAAGAAGGCGCGCACCATCGAGGAGCTCTAGGCCGAGAAGGTCCAGCTGGAAATGTAGTTGGTGGCCACTCGACTAGCGGCTACAGGGGCGACGGTGAGTGAGGCGTCGAGGAGGACCGCGCTCGAAGCCGCGGCAAAGGCCGCGGAGGACCGTGCGGTGGCTGCACAGTCCGTTGCTGATGCTGCCATGTCAGAGAGGGTGGCCCTTGAGGCAAAGCTTGCCCAGGCGGAGGCCACAGCCATGGAGCTGCGCACCGATGCCGCAACTGCCACCGAGGCCGCTCAGACTGCTGCCGCTGCAGCCACCGCCGCTGAAGCTACTTCCCAGGCTGCCTCCTAGGAGAAGGCGGCGCTCGAGAAGAAGGTGGCCGAGTTGTAGCAGGACTTGATTCACGCCGAGGTGGACCTCAAGACGGCCAACAAGCAGGTGGGCGACCTCGCCGCCAAGCTACAGGCAGCCAATGACGAGGGGACCCGGCTCCGCGACGGCAATGCCAAGTTGGAGCAAGATCTTGATGGTGAGCAGCTTAGCACTTCCAGCTTCTGTGATGCTTTTTCTTTTGTGTTGCTTGTTGACGATGTTGACTCGTCTTCTGGTACCGGCAGGGCTTCGCTTGTCTCGTGCCGCACTAGCCAAGAGGCTCGTGGAAGAGGCGCAGAAAGTCACCGCCGCCAAGCTCAAGATCCACGAGATGACCGTGATGGCCAAGAACTTGTCGGACCAGCTCTCGAGTACGATCTTTTTACCTTGTCCCTTCCTTCTTTTACTTGTGCTCCTCACAACTAACCTCCGGCTCGCTTTCTCTCTCCATAAGTCAAGGCTGAGCTCGAGGAGTCCAGGAAGGCTCAGCGCAAGGCGGAGGTGATACGCAAGCAGGACCTCGTGGACCGCACCAGATTCGGTCGTTTCGTCGAACGAATCTTGTCGGACCTTGGCGTTCCGTCCATCCCGATGCCTCCCAAAACGCTTGCAAATCGAGTGGTGCTTCTCCCGGGCGTAGCGAAGGAACAAGAGCTATCGACGTCTCAGAAGGTGGTGCACCGGGTCCTCGCCATGTTCAACTCGCACTACCAAGGGTTGGACCGCAAGGCATTGAGCGGCGGTTGGGCCCCCGGCTACTTAGACGAGGAGTACGACAAGATCGAGGAGGACTGTGCCGCCTTCGCTCGCGCCATGGCTGATGCAGCGATGAAGGACCTAGACTTGATTCCAAAAGACACACTAGAAGTCGAAGACGGCTCCAGTCCTTCTAGTTAGATGTATCAGTTTGTATGATAGATAGATAAGACGAACTTGTATGCGTACTGCTTTGAACAGTTATCATTTTGTTTTAAAGCTGTCATTTCTGAAACATTCCCCGAGTACTTGGGGACGACTGCGAAATGGACTGGTGATACTTAGGAACTCAGACCGATCGAACCCTACTCTGAAGCCGCGGGGCGTAGGAGTTGGAGAGCTCGATCAGCCTGAGCCGTAAAGTGACGCCACACAATCACAGCCCCCGAGCACTTAGGGACGTTCAAAAAGCGACTTGCGCATTTTTCGTCAAAATCATTTCGAGCCGGAGCCCGAGCGGATACCCAAACACTTTTTGAAAGTAGTCAGACGTCAACCTACGGGCCTGGGCTGCGCTCGCAAGTCTTCGCACCGTAGTCGCGGGGGCGTGGGTGCTAGGAGCTTTGAACGAGCGGCAACACCGAGACGCACACAAATCAACATCTTTTTCCTTCGCAAGATAGGGCGCTCCACCAAAACAACCGCTCGCACATGCGATTGGTCACGACAAACTTGCCAGAGAATTTTGTTTTAAAAATGGGAAAACGAAAGGAGAGCATTGTGCCCTGGGTAGCCCCCGAGCGGTGAGCGTTTCTGCATGGGTGCAGGGACGCTTGCCACTCAGCCTTTGGACAACGTTGGAACATGCAGAAAAGATGCCAACACGAAAGATTGTGAACTTATGAAATGAGAACAAAGGCACATGGCATTATTCATTGATCATAAGGTAAAACGGGGAACATTACTCAAGGGTAAAAATGACATAGATGTTTTATGTTCCATGCATTGGAGATGACTGTGCCGTCATCGTGCCGGAGCTTGAATGTCCCTGGTCGGAGCACCTGATCAATGATGTACGGCCCCTCCCACGGGGCCGCGAGCTTATGTCGATCCTTGTTGCTCATAACTCGACGGAGTACCAGGTCTCCGACCTGGAACTAGCGATCGCGCACATTGCGCTCGTGATAGCGCCACAGAGCTTGCTGGTATCAAGCTGAGTGTAGGAGTGCCACGTCGCGTGCTTCATCAAGCTGGTCGATAGCATCTTCGAGTGCGACCTGGTTCCCCTCCTCGGTGTATGCTCGAACTCTTGGACTGCCGTAGTCGATATCCGTCGGGAGGACAGCTTCCGACCCGTGCACCATGAAGAATGGTGTAGAGCCGGTGGCTCGACTTGGCGTGGTGCGCAGGCTCCAGAGAACGGATGGCAACTCAGCAACCCATCTTGCCCGAAACTTCTCTAGTCGTTTGAAGATCCGGGGCTTCAATCCTTGCAAGATCATGCCATTGGCCCTCTCGGCCTGCCTGTTGGTCCTCGGGTGAGCAACAGCGGCCCAATCCACGCGGATGTTGTTGTCGTCATAGAATCTGAGGAACTTCTTTTGATGGGAACTAGGTGGCCCGATCTTCCGTCAGGAAAGGATAACTTTCATTTTGGGCGGGTGTGACACACCAATCCGGCTTCAGATCCAAAGACCCGAATTCCTGCAACCTTAGCACCACAACTCCTCTGGTTATCAACCGTGTCACGATTCGGTTGACCTCGCCAAGAAGGCTAATCCCTGCCTGCGAAACGAAGAACACAAGCAAGAACTCGAAAGAACGCAGCTCTCAAAATATGGTGACAAACTCCGGATGAATGATTAAGCACACGAGTTAGGGTTTCACAAACCGACGAGAGGCGATTGTTTGAAGACAGATTGATCTAAAGCAAAACCCAACCCTAATAGATGGGTGGCTACTGTTTATGAAGACCCTAGGGTCATGCAAGACCCTTTGGACGCACCCCTAATGGGCTCCAAAACGATACAAGGCCCAAAGACCAAAATACGGCGTTGGAATAATTCTGGATGTCAACTTCCTCTAATGATTCCCGTCGACTCTAGCTGAATTTGGGCCTGAGACTAATTCCATTGGAACAGTATTCTCCTCATGTTTTTGGGCATATAAAGAACACAAAAATCCAAGCCCGTATGCGACTGTAAGACCAGTTTTACTGCACGCTGCTCCTGGACTCCGAAATAGACCCGAAGTTGTCTTGGTTTGGGCCTCCACCTCGACTTGGACGCCCTTGCTGGTCAACCACGCCTCTATGTCCTTCCTCAAGTATCTCTTGGTCATCTCCTTGGTTCCTAATCATCAAACATTCATAAGGTAGCAATCTATTCTCCAAATTATACGAATAAGTACTGAGGAAGGAAGTCACCTCTAAATTCAGTTGTCGCACACGTGCTCTTGTAATTGGACCTTCAATGCTCAATGGAGGGTTGTTATGTATATGTGTAGTAGTGATGTCCTCATCATCCTCCCCCTCTTGAAGTGGAGTCGTCCTCGACTCGAGCTCATCCTCCTCTCCCATGTACGGTCTCAAATCTGCAATGTTAAATGTGGGACTAACCACGAATTCTGGAGGCAACTCAAGCCTATATGCATTATCATTAATCTTTTCAAGAATTTTAAAAGGACCATCCGCTCGAGGCATTAACTTAGACTTTCGTAGATCTGGAAATCTATCCTTTCGTAAATGCAACCAAACTAAATCACCCAGTTCAAACTTAAGTTCTTGTCTACCTTTATTACCAGCAATCCTATATTTTTCATTCATCTTTTCAATATTGTTCTTAACTGTCTCATGCATTTGCAAAATAAAATCAGCACGCTCTTTTGCATCCGTATGAATTATCTCACTAGTTGGTAAAGGTAACATATCAATAGGAGCACGGGAATTGAAGCCATACACTACCTGAAAAGGACTCACCTTTGTTGTAGAATGTGTAGCCCTATTGTAAGCAAACTCCACATGGGCCAAACATTCTTCCCACATCTTTAGATTTTTCTTCAAAATAGCACGCAGCATTGTACCCAATGTACGGTTGACGACCTCCGTTTGTCCATCTGTTTGTGGATGATATGTTGTGGAGAACAACAATTTGGTACCCAATTTATTCCACAAAGTTCTCCAAAAGTGACTCGGAAATTTTGCATCACGATCTGAAACAATAGTAGAGGGCATACCATGCAAACGAACAATCTCTTTGAAAAAGAGGTCAGCAATATGAACGGCATCATCACATTTATGACATGGTATAAAGTGCGCCATCTTAGAAAACCGATCCACCACAACAAAAATACTATCCCTCCCCTTTTTGCTCCTAGCCAATCCTAAAACAAAATCTATAGAAATATCCGCCCAAGGAATAGAAGGAACGGGAAGGGGCATATACAAACCCTGTGGATTCAAACGTGACTTTGCCTTTTGACATGTAGTGCAGCGACTCACGAATCTCTGAACATCTTTCCTCAGCTGTGGCCAAAAGAAATGTGTGGCCAATGCATCCTCCGTCTTTTTGACACCAAAATGCCCCCATCAACCCGCCACCATGTGCTTCCTGCAACAAAAGAAGACGAACGGATCCAACTGGAATGCATAGGTGATTAGCTCGAAACAAATACCCATCATTCAGCACATATTTATTCCAAGCACGACCACCCTCTTTGCAATGCACAAACACATCTTTAAAATCAGCGTCAAATTCATATTGTCCCTTAATCAATTCAAGTCCAAAAATACGACAATCAAGTTGAGACAACATGGCGTAGCGGCGAGACAAAGCATCAGCAATAACGTTATCTTTCCCTTTCTTGTGTTTAATGATCTAGGGAAAAGATTCAATAAATTCAACCCACTTAGCATGTAGACGGTTTAATTTATTTTGCATGCGAAGGTAGTTAAGTGATTCATGATCAGAATGAATGATGAATTCCTTAGGCCATAAATAGTGTTGCCACGTCTCTAGTGAACGAACAAGAGCATAAAATTCTTTATCATACGTGGAATAATTCAGAGTAGGTCCATTTAATTTCTCGCTAAAATAAGCAATAGGTTTACCTCCTTGCATCAACAAACCACCAATGCCAATGCCGCTAGCATCACATTCAAGCTCAAAATTTTTACCAAAATCCGGAAGTTGTAGCAAAGGAGCTGAAGTAAGCCTCTCCTTCAAAGTATCAAAAGCAACCTCTTGTGCTGGACCCCAATGGAATGAGACACCTTTCTTTGTCAACTCATGGAGCGGGGCGGCAATAGTGCTGAAATCCCTCACAAAATGCCCATAAAACCCTGCAAGACCAAGAAAACTATGCACCTATGTAATAGTCTCGGGAATAGGCCAGCTCCTAATAGCATCAATCTTTGCACCGTCCACTTCAATACCCTGTGGAGTCACAACATAACCAAGAAAAGCAACTCAATTGGTGCAAAAAATGCACTTCTCAAGGTTAGCATACAAACGTGCCGCTCTCAAAGTGTCAAAAACAGCACGTAGGTGATCAAGATGTTCGTCCTGTGACTTGCTATATATCAATATATCATCAAAATAAACCACCACAAATTTACCAATGAACGCACATAAGACCTCATTCATCAAACGCATGAAAGTGCTAGGTGCATTAGTTAAACCCAAGGGCATGACTAACCACTCATATAACCCAAATTTTGTTTTGAAAGCAGTTTTCCATTCATCGCCCAACTTCTAATTTGGTGGTAACCACTACGCAAATCGATCTTAGTAAAAATTATCGCACCACTTAACTCATCAAGCATATCATCTAATCGAGGTATAGGATGACGGTATCATATGGTTATGTTGTTAATAGCTCTACAATCGACACACATACGCCAAGTACCATCTTTCTTAGGAACCAAAAGTACAGGCACAGAACAAGGACCAAGGCTCTCACAGACATACCCACGGTCCAAAAGTTCTTGGACTTGTCGCTGAATCTCCTTAGTCTCCTCGGGGTTGGCCCTGTACGCTGCTCGGTTGGGCAAAGACGCTCCCGGAATCAAATCAATTTGATGCTCAATACCCCTCAAAGGTGGCAGCCCTAGTGGTAGTTCATGAGGAAAAACATCTGCATACTCCTACAAAATATTAGTGACAGCGGAAGGCAAAGTGCTAGCTATATCATCAATGCAAAACAAAGCATCCTTGCATATAAGCACATAACACACATCGGAAACCTGAATATCATGAAGATCAGACTTGGTTGCAAGCATAACAGAATTCTTTAGTCTAATTGCAGCAGGGCTTTCTATGTTAGTATCAGGTTTAGCATCATCATCAGGTGTAGCAAGTCTCTCTTTTTCAGCTTGTATAATTTCAGCAGGGGTCATGTGTTGCAAAGTAAGTTTTTGGCCCTTATGCATAAGAGTATACGTGTTACTTCTACCATGGTGGAGAGCATCATTATCAAATTCCCATGGACGGCCCAACAAAAGAGAACAAGCTTGCATGGGTACCACATCACAATCAGCAAAATTAGAATACGGACCAAGCGAAAAATGCACGCGGGTAGTTTGAGTTACCTTAACCTTACCCGTGTCGTTGAGCCACTGAACATGGTATCGATGTTTATGAGGGCGCGTGGCCAAGCCTAGGTGGGTAACCAAGTCCAAACTCACCAAATTGTTGCAGCTTCCTCCATCAATGATGACATGAGCACGCCGATCTTTGATCACAAATAAAATCTGGAATAAATTATGTCGCTGCATCCTCTCGGCTTGCGCCATGTGTGTATTGAGAACTCGATTTACAATGCAAATCCGGTGCTGGGTCACATCACTCGAGCCCAATGAAAGGCCATCTTTAGAAGCATGCTCATCATCAATGTTGTCCTCGACGTCAGAAGTACTAATGTACCCACCGTCGTCCGTGGCAATGTAGGTTCACTTGCTTGGACAGTCTTTACTTATATGGCCAAATCCCTGGCAGCGATGGCACTGTATGGAAGTGCGCCCTGTGGAAGGTACATCGGATGCATTCTTGGTCTAGTCCTACAAACGAGTCTTACCATCGGAAGGTGTAGTCGTTGTTGGTGTGGAACGAGTGCTAAGAGGTGTCGCAGAAGGAGAAGCACCGGGCGTCCTGGTGGCTGGTGGTGTGAATGTCTTGGGCATGAAAGAGTTGTTGTAGGTACTCTTGCCCTGTTGTGACTGTTGTTGTTGTCCCTGCAATTCTTTTTCTGCAAGCATAGCAAGCTAGAACAACTAGTTGGTGGTAGTAAACTGTTTGTAGTCAACAATATCCTGAATTTCACGTCTCAGACCCCCATAAAAAATGACACACTTTATCCTCAGGATCCTCTACTATCCCAGCCCAAACCATACCCTTTTGAAGCTCTGCATAATACTCCTAAACAGACATAGCACCCTGCTCTAAACGTTGCAATTTCTTACGTAAATCACGCTTATAAGATGCAGGAACAAATCTATCACGCATAGCAAGTTTAAGCTCATCCCAAGTAACAGGCTGCATGTTTAAAGAAGCACCTTCATGCCACCAGATTATAGCAAAATCTTTAAATTCACTAGTGGCTTGTCTAACCTTATGTTGATCAGGAACAAGATGTGATGCAAATTTTTGTTCTACAGTCATTTCCCAATCTAGATATTCCTCAGCATCATATCTCCCATAAAAAGATGGTATGGTAAATTTAACTTTAGCATAAGGATCATCCTTAACATAATGGTGTTTATGTTTGTTACCTCCCATACCTACTTTGTTGCGTGCAAGAATGCGACGTGCACGATTTTCGCTTGTCATCTTGTAGTCCACCATACCATCAGGAAGGTACACAGTATCCTCTAGGTGGTCAGTGTCATCAAACTCCTCTTCTCTATCCTCAGTCTTGGGGAGGTTGGTCTCAAGCTGTTGGATCCTAGTTGTCAGTGAGGAGACTCGCTTATCCACACCCTCAACTGTGTGATTAGTGTTTCGAACTTCGTTCGTAAGCGTGCTCAGCTCCTTAAGAAAGAACTCCTTCAGCTCGTCCTTCATGGCCTGCAATTCACTAGACAAAACAGGTGTGTCATCTGGCATGGTTAGTGCTTAGCAAAGACCCTATGAACTATCAGGGTTGGTATGTGGAATCACACCCTCACACACGTCCACTACGTGAAATCCTCAAATAGGTCACGTAGCATTTGTAACGGGCCCTTAACACCCATTACATGGACCCCATCTGTAACGGTTGTTGTTTGGCGCCTGTTACGCATAAACGCGGCAGGCTCGACCCCGACCTCGCCCTGACCTCGCCACCACAACGCCCGTTACCAATGAGGACTTCTGGTAACTGACTTCTTAAACGCCTGTTACATGTTTTCTTTGTAACTGACGTTAACATGCGTCCGTTACGAAAGTAAAACCTATCGGTAACGGGCTCTTTAAGTCCATTACCGATGACTTTCCTATTGGAGATGCGTGGTTTTTAGGACGCGTCTCATTTTATGACGACCCAATTGGCGACACTTGTTTGGAGCTAGCATCTCCTTTGTTTTCTCACAATAGAGACGCGTGTTGTTATTACGTGTCATTGTCTTTGCGTTCCGACCACTCTGCTATCTCCGGCAACTACACTCGCTCTCTCTCCTCTGAGGGCCCCACTCGCTCTCTCCCCGCCGTTGCTGCAGCAGCATTTTCGCGCTCTCTGAAGGCCCCACTCGCTGCGCGCAAGCTTTCTGAAGGCCCCACTCGTTGCACGCGCACTCTCTCTCCTCAGAAAGCCGGCGCTGCAGTAGGTCGGCCGACCGCGTGCGCGACGACAAAAGGTGCCGGCGGACGTCGACCGCGGCGCGGCGTCCCACCACGCCGTACGTCCTCCAAAGCAGCAGCTTATACTCCTCCTCGGGCTCGGCACCGTCCTCCGCGCCATCGCCGTTGCCGTCGCCGCGGCCGCGATGCCTCGTCCTCCTCCTTGGAAGCGCTCGCCTCGTAGACAGTCCTCGTCAAGGTGGAAATTGTCCCCTTTTATTGAACTTCGCTGTCCTAATCCTCTTACTTGTCGATTTTGGTGATGCATTATGCTTATTTGATGTATGAAAATTGCAGATGGCTGCTGCTGCTCGGGCTTGGATGTACAGTAGTAAGTGCCGAGATTGGGCCAGTTTCTTAAGGGGGGTCAATAGTTTTCTAGATCAAGCAGAGGCAGATATGAGAAATCATGGTGTTCAGGCAATGCTTTGCCCCTGTATAGATTGTCTCAACCAGAAGAAGTTTGGACAACGGGGTAACATTTTTCATAATTTGATCACACGTGGTTTCAAAGAAAATTACACGTGTTGGAATAAACATGGTGAGGAAGGGCTTAATGAAGTCGAAGCAGGATGCCTAAATGAAGGTGAAGCGCGACACCATGCTACGGGCCTTAATAATGAAGGGGCAGCGCTATGCCATGATGAAGAGCTTGATGAAGGTGGAGTTTTTGATGAGGAAAATGAACCATTCCCACCAATTGTGATGAGGCCTGAGGATATCACTGATCAAGAAGTTACGGGCTTCAATGATGGTGAGTTGTTGCAACGTGTGCACAATGTTGATCAAATGTTGCGGGATGTTGAGTTTCAACGAGTGTATACAGCTTCTGAATTAGCGAGACTGAAGCAGTTCGTTGAAGATTCAAAGAAACCCCTCTATCCTGGTTGCAAGAAGTACTCTCGCCTTTCTGGTGATCTAAAACTTCTGCAGCTTAAGGCAGCTCATGGTTGGAGCAACAAAAGTTTCAAACAACTATTGGATCTCCTTGAGGACATGCTACCCGAGGGAAACCAAATAGCCGAGTCTGTCTATGAGGCAAAGAAGATAATTTGTCCTCTGGGAATAGAGGTTGAAAAAATTCATGCTTGCAAGAACAGTTGTGTATTGTTCCGTGGAGATTATGCAGACCTTGACAAGTGCCCCAAGTGTGGGTTCGATCGGTACAAGAGGAAAAAAGATGGTGGTGATGATAACAATGCTGATGATGACGAGAACGAGCCCGTGGAGATCACAGGCAAGAAGAAGAAGAAGAAGGTTAAAGGGACTCCTGTGAGGGTAGCATGGTATTTTTGCATCATTCCTCGGTTGAGATGATGGTTCGCCACACAAAAGGAGGCCCAACTCTTGCGTTGGCATAAGACACGAACGAAGGAAGTTGGCAAGATTAAGCACCCCGCAGATGGCCAACAATGGCAAAACATTGATTCCCACTTTAAGGAATTTGCCGGTGAAAGCAGGAACATTCGGTTCGCTATGAGCACAGATGGCGTGAACCCATTCGGTAACCAGAGCTCAACACATAGCACCTGGCCTGTCGTGCTGTCAATGTACAACCTTCCACCCTGGCTATGCAAGAAACGAAAATACATGATGCTGACAATATTGGTCTCCGGGCCAAAGCAACCTGGCGACCATATTGATGTCTACTTGAGGCCACTAGTTGATGACTTGAGGATACTTTGGAAGCCTGGTGTGAAGGAGGTTTGGGATGAGTTCGGCCGTGAGGAGTTCACATTGCACGCCATGTTGTTCACCACCATCAACGACAACCCGGCTCATCGCAACCTTTCTAGCCAGAGTAAAAGGAAAGGTGCAGCTGCCCACACTACTTGGAAGAAACTTGTGCAGTGTGGCTAAGAAATTCAAAGAAATTCTCATTTATGGGGCACCGTCGTTTCCTGAACAAGAAACATGCCTACCAGGACATGGATTGTCAGTTTAATGGAGAAAAGGAGAATCGACAGGCGCCAATGCATGTGACTGGAGATCTGCTCCACTTGCAAGTCAAGGACGTCGAAACTATCGAGGAGTTACCCAAATTGTCTGAAAAGAAACTTCGCAAATGAAAGAAGTGAGATGGTGAAGAAGAAGAAGAAGAAGAAGAAGAAGAAGATGGGTGAGGAATGTGGAACAAGAAATCAATTCTATGGGAGCTAGAGTATTGACCGCTTTTGGATGTGCGTCATTCGATTGACAACATGCACGTCAAGAAGAATGTGTGTGAAGCTACTTTGGGAACATTGCTACAATAGAAGCCGAAAGGAAAAGATCATAAAAATGCAAGGGAGGATCTTAAAGAAATGGGCATTAGGCCGGAGCTCTATGCAGAGGAAACATACACGGGGATGGACCTTCCCGTTGCTACAACCACCTTGTCAAAGGCAGAGAGAAAAAAATTCTGTGAGTTTTTGCGTGGTTTGAAAGTACCTTCAGGCTACTCATTGAACTTCATGAGGCTAGTGTCAGTGAAGGACATGAAAATGAATTCAACTTGATGAAATCTCATGATTGCCATGTGTTGATGACATCTATTCTTCCTGTTGCACTAAGAGGTATCAAGACAGAACTGGTTCGCGACACGGTCATGAGCTTGTGTTTATTCTTCAATGAAATAGAACAGAAGGTGATTGATGAGGAAAAACTATTGGACTTAGAGAGGAGGCATTTCGAGACCCTATGCCTGCTTGAAGCTACCTTCCCACCATCATTCTTTGATCTCATGCTGCATCTAACAACACACCTCACGAGAGAGATCTGGTACCTTGGCCCATCTTACCTTCATTAGATGTTTCCATATGAGAGGTACTTTGGATTCCTCAAATCATTGGTACATAACAGGTCATTTCCGGAGGGAGCCATTGTTCGTGGCTATGAGACCATCGAAGCAGTGGAGTGGGCCATGGGTTATATGGACCCCCAAAACCCCATTGGTGTGCCTCGTTCACGGCATGAAGGTAGGCTTTCAGGTGTTGGGACCCTGGGGAAAAAGACAATCACTTCACACCTAGAGGACTTCAGGAAGGCTCATTTCACCGTGATAGAACATAGCGTAGAGGTTACACCATTTGGCAATGAACCCAAGCAACAACTACGTGAACAAAACCCTGGCTGTACTGAGGATTGGGTTGCAAAGAGGCACATGCAATGCTTCAACAGGTGGCTCCGAGATTATGTCCAGCAGAGTGGCAGCGCTGCTATAACCGATGATCTAAGAAAACTAGCAGAAGGGCCATTATTCACTGTTACAATATATCAAGCAATAGATATCAATGGATACACGTTCTACACCAAGGCCCAGGATGCCAAGAGCGTCTATCAAAATAGTGGTGTGCGTGTACGGGCCATCGACAATAAGAAGAACACAGCCACATATTATGGTCAAATAGAGGAAATTTGGGAGCTTGATTATGTAGGATTCAAGGTAACCTTGTTTCGGTGTAGATGGGTCACCAATGCGAAGAGAGCTATGATCAAGGACAAATTTGGTTATGTTAGTGTTGATCTCTGGGTCTTTGGTTACAAAACCGAACCGTTTGTCTTCGCTAAGGATGTTGAGCAAGTGTTCTATGTACCTGACCTTGCAAAGAATAACGGGAATGTGGTTTTGCCTGGCAAAAAAAAGGATTGTTGGGGTTGAAAATGTTGTTGAGGAGGAGGAATACAACCAGTTTGATGAAAGTCCATCCTTTCACACTTCATACATGCCCCGAGTCTTGGGAGCTGACAAAACACCATACTTGCGAAGTGACCATCGTGAAAAGATCCATATATAAAAATCAAAGAAGAAAAGAAGCAAGATTGATTTCTGCTGAATCTGATCCTTTTTGTAAAATGCAGGGATGTCTATTGCTGGAAATGGAATCCTTTTTGTAATATATATAGGATGTGTATTGGTGGAATTTGAATCTCCTTTCTGTAATATATGATGCCTATATATTCTGCCTAAGATACTGCCTAAGATGCCTATATATTCTGCCTAAGATACAGCCTAAGATGCCTAAGATACTGCCTAAGATGCCTATAAGCGAGATGTGCAATTAGTAGTACCACTCATCAGAGAGTATTGATATTATTTTGTCTACATTTCGTCAAACTTCAAAGAGTTTGACTCCTCAATAAACGAGATGTGCAATTAGTAGTATCCACTCGCTCATCGGAGACGCGTCTCCTGTATCTTCTCTCCAAAATAAATAACCGTTGCCCCAACCCCTTCTTCTACCCGCGAAACCACCACAACCCCTTCATCTACCCGCGAGAAAACCACAACTGCCTACACTCCTCATCGTGCCCCTCCACCGCGCCCCTCCGTTGTGCCCTCCTCCGCTCCACGCCAAGCGACTTCCCTTCCACACCGGCACTCATGGCATCGAGGGAGCACCCGCGGTCGCTCGCGAAACTCCCGGTGGAGGTGCTGGCGATCATCGTTGGCCGAGTTAGTGCGACATCGAATCGGCCTATGGAGAGCCTTTGCAGCCTACGGGCAACCTGCAAGGACATGCTCTGCCCCTGCCGCGACAGAGACGTCGGTAGGCGCCTAGCACTGGATCGGGTTCCAGTCGAGCAGATGCAGAACAACGACCCCGTCGGCTACGACGTCTTCCTTCGTAGCCTGGCTGTAGCCGGCAACCCGGTGGCCTGCTTCCTCACCGGGATGGACGACATCTTCAGCAGGAACTGCAGCCCTCAGCCTCCCCTCGTAGAGCTCCACCGTGCTACCAAAGACGGGCGCATAGGGGCGGCCTATGTGGCCGCCGTCTTCCTCTACAGAGCCAATAGCAGGGCCGACGCCGACACCACTGCAATTGCGTACATGAAACAGGTTGTGGGCGAGGAGCAAGGGCAGTGGCGTCCGCATTTGATCAGCAATGTGCAATCTCTAGATTTCCGGCATCGTGGGGTCAATCTGGCTTGGCAAATTAGGAGTGTCGCCCTCTGCCGTGGCCTCCACCGGCCGACGCTACCAACGGCGGTGGCGTGAGGCAACATTCAACATTGCGCAGGCAAAGCATTCTGCGGTACAGCGCCGAGCCAGAGGGGGTTTTGCATGTATTTCTGTAGTGATGAATGTAGGCTTCGTTACAAATGTAATGTCTTCTTCTATCGTGTAAAGTATCGTCCAATCGATTATTGATAGACAAGATTTGATTTCTCACATTTCTGAGTCAAATCCAAGGTTGCGGCACCCTTTGCTTCCTCCTCTGTTCTATTGGAATGAAGAACAGTTTGTGTGGGAAAATGAGACGAGGATTAACCATCCCGCGTCTCTAATTAGGGTGGGGCCCAGTTCTATTAGAACGAATAACAGTTCTCATTTCTCCTTTTAATCTGCAGTCAAATTTTATAACATGTATTTCTCTGTCGTGCTTAGTCCAAATGATGATTTTTTTCCTAGTTTTTTTCTAAAATCCCCATCTTTTCATTAATTTCATTGTTTAGTGTATATTCCGTTTCGTGAATAATGTTTATATGCCTTATCTTGTTCTTTGTAAGTACAACATAGAAATAATATTTGTTTTCTACAACCATTAGTAATGAAACTTTGCATTTCGTGATCTTAAGGTGAACACATGCTTGTGTTAAAATTTCAAATGCGTACGAGATCGAACATGTTGCAAAGTGTGGAAAACTTCAATGTTCAAGCAACATTCTAGGAAACTATGTGAGAGATGTAGCCATTTGTACACAAGTATATTCTTCCTTTATCGAAACCATTTGAATTTTTTATGACAAGTTTAGGTACCCAAATTATGTTTCCACGTAAATTTGTAGAATTTTTGGAGCAAACTAAGATGTTATTAGAATTATTATATCACAAGCATGAGACATATTTTCGAATTATAAGAATGTTAGGTATACAAGTGTGACTGTTGATATTTTATTAAAATACTAAATGTCCAAATATGAATTGATGTTATTTTTAATGAATTTTTAGGTACTGTTTTACCGGCTCTAATATTTGATGGATGCGAGTTTCAGTTCTAAAAAATAGTGTCAGGCCCACGCGTCAGTGTCAACAGCCTATATAAAGAAGATAACCACCTGGACCTACCTGCCAACGAAGGTGACGTGATTTTTCTAACCAGCGTCAGCGATGACTATCCATTGTCTCCAAGATCGAGTTCATCACAGGAGGAACAGATACTGTAGGCGACGCGGATGGATCTGCCCCCGTCTCTTAGATCGAGTTCATAACATATATACAAAATCCAACAACCAAACTAACCAGTTCATGATCGACAAACAAACTAAGCAGTTCATGATCGACAAACTAAGCAGTCCAACAACCTGACGAACACACAATAATCACAAACACATTATTAATGGTACATGAGTGGATCAATTAGTCGGTCGCCGCTGTCGGAGTCCCGCCGTCGGAGTCGTCATCACCGCCTTCGGAGCCGTCGTCGCCGCCGTCGGAACTGTCGTCGCCGCCGTCGGAGCCGTCGTCGCCTAGAAGAGATCGCTGGACCACGAGGAGCTTCTCAAGCTTTTCAGCCAACACGTGGATCCTGAAGGCGAGACCCTTGATGTTGCCATCCTTGTTATGGTCAGGCGCCTCGATCTTGAACGCTTCGCCAACATCTCGGAGCTTCATGAACACGCCCTGGAGCAGTTCGACGGTGAAGCTGATGTCGGCGGCCTCATTCTTCTCCTTCTCCTTGGGCGCCACCGGTTCCTTCCCCTTCTCCTTGATGGTCAACTTCCTCCGACGGCGGCTTTCGTCGTCGTCATCCTCTCTTCATCCCCGCTTCGCCGACGAGTCACTCGACACCATGCACTTCTCGCTCCTTGTTGGTGTGATCTCTCGTTGACCGGAGTTTGTGGTTTTTGATGGCGAGAGGGAAGAAGATGAAGTGAAAGAAACAATATGATTATGGAGCAACCAGCAGTCAGGGATTTATGATGACAAGACGTGAACCGTCAGGGCGCCTTCCTCCCCACGCCCCACGTCCCCCTACGCCTCGGGAACCGTTTTTTGGGAGCAAAACCGTCCAAAAACACGCGTCGCATTTCAATTTCGCAGGAAGGTGGAGAGGCAGGGGCAGTTGTCGGGCCCACACGTCAGCAGTCAAACCGCGTCGCGTTTCAAGTTCCATATTATTAGTAACGGGTTTTTATAAATGGCCGCGTCGCCTTCAATTTCCAAACCCCGTCGCCTTTCAATTTCCAGATCCCGTCGCCTTTCCATTTCCTTCCCCTTCTCCTTGATGGCCGTGGTGTGCTTCATGGAGCTGCTGCCAAATGAACTGGTCACCCAGATCATCTTCCGCTGCATCAAGGGTGAGCCCGTCATTCGTTTCCTGATCCTTCGTAATCGGGTCTGCGGCACCTTCCGGCGCATCTGCGACTCGGATGAGGTACTCCTGCAGGTGTCGCTGCGTGAGCTTCGTCAAGAGTGCAAGAATCGCTACGTCAGGTCCTTGTTGGAGGAGCGCTTCCGCCTCGCCAAACATCCGGAGGCATTATGCTTCGAGGGGATGGAGAGGTTGATGAGGTGGCGGAATCCTGATGAGGGTCTGGAGCTCGTCGGAAAGGCCACTACCAAAGACGCCAGTCTGAAGTACTTCTTAGCCAACCTGTCGCCCCCTGACGGGCGGTGGAAGAACCACAACTTGCACCGGTTGCGCTACCTCGTCCACCGGGATCTCCAGAACATTGCGTGGTGGTACTCGCTTCGTGACGGCGACGATGACATTCCGTTGCTGCCCGTCCAGAATCCCCATGTCTGCATTTAGGCAGTGGGATGTTGGCGCTACGGGCCGGAGACCCCAGGGATCATCCACTACTGCAGCGCCGAGTGTCGCATCCGTCATGAGTTCGACCTCTGGACGCGTGGATTCAGCATCGCGGTGGAGTATGCCGTCAGCAGGATGAACATCGGGATGTAGGCGGAAGCATCAATAAAAATTATGTATCTTGAATGTAAATTATTACATATTCTGTGTCGCATCCACAAGATTTGATTTGTCACGTTTCTGAGTCAAATCGAAGGTTGCGGTGGTCTCATTTGTCGCATTAGAGGCCTAGGGTGCCCTCTTGGATGTCAAAGTGGGCACAGCGGCGGCGGCGGCGGCGGCGGCGGCCTCTGCTAGTCTGCTTCCTCCTCTGCTCTATTAGGTGGGCGTAGGAGACGAGGATTGGAGGGGCAAATGAGACGCGGGTTAACCACCCCCTCTGTTCAATTGGAATGAAGAACAGTTCTCATTTCTCCTTTTAATCTGCAGTCAAATTTTGTAACATGTATTTCTCCGTCGTACTTAGTCCAAATTTGATGATTTTTTTCCTATTTTTTTCTAAAATCCCCATCTTTTTATTAATTTCATTGTTTAGTGTATATTCTGTTTCGTGAATAATGTTTATATGCCTTTATCTTGTTCTTTGTAAGTACAACATAGAAATAATATTTGTTTTCCACAACCATTAGTAATGAAACTTTGCATTTCATAATCTTAAGGTGAACACAAGCTTGTGTAAAAATTTTAAATGCGTACGAGATCGAACATGTTGCAAAGTGTGGAAAACTTCAATGTTCAAGCAACATTCTAAGAAACTATATGAGAGATGTAGCCATTTGAACACAAGTATATTCTTCCTTTATCGAAACCATTTGAATTTTTTATGACAAGTTTAGGTACCCAATTTATGTTGCCACGTCAATTTGTAGAATTTTTGGAGCAAACTAAGATGTTATTAGAATTATTATATCACAAGCATGAGATGTATATTCGAATTATAAGAATGATGGGTACACAAGTGTGACTATTGATATTTTATTAAAATACTAAATGTCCAAATATGAATTGATGTTATTTTTAATGAATTTTAGGTGTTGTTTTACCGGCTCTAATATTTGATGGATGCGAGTTTCATTTCTAAAAAATAGTGTCAGGCCCACGTGTTAGTGTCAGCAGCCTATATAAAGAAGATACATGCCGATGAAGGTGACGCAGGTTTACTAACCAGCGTCGGCGATGACTATCCATTGTCAGCGTCAGCAGGCAAACCTTACGCGCGCTGTTCAAAAATTCCCACCTATATTGACTATAATGCCCATGGAATTCCAATTCCACCAGAGAGTCGTTCAAGGGCACGCCAGTAATTTCTGTGAACATAGTAACACGCGCGCAGGGGACATATACTCGGGTGTCTAATTCAGACAGATCCACCACGCCCGCACTCTCCCCGCCGCCGCCCTGCTCCTTCTCCAGCCCTAGCCCGCCGCCGCCGCTCTCCCCGCCGCAGCCCTGCTCTTCTCCAGCCCCACTATTCCCGGCGTGACGTCGGTGAAGCGGCTCCAGCCGTGACGACGGTGATGAGGACGCGGTTACTGGCGTGCGGACAGCATCCCGGCCAACCTAGAGACGGTGACGTGGATCCGGCATCCCCGGCCATGACGACGAGCTGGCCACCTCAGGCAATGAGGCGATGCGGATCGGGCCTCTCCGACCACCACGAGAACAACTACTTCATTCGCGACAGAGGTTAGTGCTGCTTGAACCCCCAACACCCTCTCTTTGCTCGGCCACCCAATCTGCTATTCCTGTCAAGGTGGATTAGGGAGACATGCTACTTTACGGTTGTTCAAATAGGATTATTCTCCTGGAATTGCCTGCATTAGTACAGCATGCCTCAATAGTTCATTTTTAATTGATTGGTTGTGGATTTGACGGATGAATTTTGTTGCTCCAAGTCTATTTGAATAAATTGTTGCTAACAGATGAACTTATATGAACTGTTGAAATTCTGTTATGCTTCGAATGTACCAGATCGACAGTTATGCTTTGGACCTGTTAGCATACATTAATTCTAATTGCTTTGTCCTCTTGTTGCATGTACACATGGAACACACAATTCATTGCTGCTGAAGTTAAACAAGGAAGCAGTTGAAGGAATTTAGTCTCTGCTTTGATATATAAGCATATTGCTTCACCCTGTCAAAATGGTTAGCACGTATCCCCAACCTGTATGCTAATATCAACTATTTTTCCTGTCAGAGAATAAGAATTTATCTTATTTTGTTTAGGTTTTCAGTCTACCTTATGTTGCTCTACTGACGACCTGACATATCATCTATGCAGTCTCCCACAACACCAAACTCCTCTACCTCCAGTGCACCATCACAGCCCATCGACGGTGAACCTTGTTCACAGCCTATCGATGGTGATCCTTCTTCACAGGGTCACTCAGCACATACTGCTGCGAGTAGTACTCGATCCCGCGGGTCAAGGACACAAACCAAATGGCCAGAAGACAAGTTGACCACAACTGGACTTGATAACAATTATTGGCCTGCCCCAGATGCTGCGAGGGATAGATTTGTATTGGTCTGTGGCCTTATTGCTCGAGAGAGGGTGTCAATCAACAAGGCAGTTGAAGATCTCTCACCAATTGAGAAGGAAGAGTTGTTCACAGTTTTAGAGGAAAAGCTAGATTACCCAGCCAATCTGGCTGAATCTGTTTGCAAGAAGGCAGTTAAGGCAGTTATGTCAGAGATTGCAACCTTGCAACGGCGGTTCAAGACCCATTTAAGAAAAAAATATGTGAGCCAAGAGGAGACTCCCTTTGTGAAGCATGCCTTTTTGCAGCCAGAAGACTGGACCGTATTTGTGCAAGAAACCAATTCTCCTAGATTTCAGCGATTGAGCCGGGGGATGAAAGAAAAGAGAGCATTGCATGATAAGCCACACAGGACGGGCAGAAAAGGTTATGTTCGTAAAAGGAAAGAGTGGGAGGAGGAGGATGCAAAGCTAGCTGAAGAAGGAAAACAGAACCCTTGGGACCAATTTCCTGGACGTTAGAGGCCTTATCTGCGGGCAAGAGTAGGGAAGAGGAAGACCACTAGTGAAGGAAGCGGGGACATAACATTCAGTAACCCTGTGGTGGTGGGGTAGCAACTAGGGTGAAAACACTTGCAGCTCATGCTAGCGATGCTTCTTTCGGGGTTAGGGAGAATGATATCCTCACCGTAGCACTTGAGACTCCAGAGCATCGAGGTCGGGTCCGAGGCATGTCTAGTTCACTTGGCTGGGATAAAAGATTTGGTGAAGAGTTTGCTGGAATGTACAGGAAGAAGAGGAACAAGAAGGTTGTACCGCAGATGGAAGAGCTAGTTGGTGAAGCAGTCACCAAAATTGTCTCCATTCTAGCAGAATCAGGCATTGATATACCGAAAAATGTACTTCATCCTCCCCAATAACCACCTGTCAGTAGCAACGAGGAAGAAGATGTGCATGGCAGTGAGGAAGAAGAAGCATGTGGCAGAGAGGAAGACCATTGGCATGTCAGCGAGGACGAAGGTAGTCAACATCACATTGATAGTCGATCACCTATGCTGGACACAATAGATAAGTTGACAGAGCCTACCAAGTGCAGCCTTTTGGATGGCTCCGGGAATAAAGTGGAGCTCACACTAGCCTCTGTCTTTCCATTGCAAAAGACTCTCCATACAGTACCGGTGCAGGACGGGTATGCTGTGGTGCAACCTAGTTATGTGTGGGGCAATATGGGTCACTACCCTCTGCCTGTACCAATTGGGGGGGGATGAAGTAGCAACCCTAGCTTAGGCTCTCTGTTTAAGGATCCAATGGTCAAAGAACAGGATCCATGTACCACCCATTACGAGAAATACCAACCCTGCTCCCACATCAGGTAGCAGGGGTATAGCATCAGATGGAGGTACTGCAGCTCAGCGTTAGCAAGAGAAAGCTCAGTAGCAGCAGCAGCAGCAGTAGATTAGCAAAACTACGCAGCGGGAGCATCGACAACAGCAGGAGGAGGACAGGCTATCTCCGCCTAAGAAGTAGCAGCAGATCAGCAAAACTATGCAGCAGGAGCATCGACAACAGCAGGAGGAACCCAGGCAATCTCCACATAAGCAGCAGCAGCAACAGCAGCCTCTGTAACAGGAGGAGGACAGGCAATCTCCACCTAAGCAGCAGCAGCGACAAGCGGAGGACAGGCAATCTCCGCCTGAGCAGCAGCCACCGCAGAAGAAGGGGGCCAGGAAACCTCTACCTAGAGATGAGCTTCTTAACTGTTTTTGGACAAAACGAGATCCAAAATACAAGCCTGTTGTGCCTATGTTGTCAGAAGCGGACTTACAGGCTGCTGGACCGAATTATGCTAGGTTGCATGCTTACGCCATGCAACACAGTAAGGATAAACTTAGTTTTCCAGCAAAGTTGCCTGAAGACTCCTTTCATGGTGTTGGTGATTTAATGTTAAACATTGCATTCAGTCATGTGTATGACCTTATAACCCTGGTTGCTCTGGATGAGACCTTCTTGAGGTTGTGGACATTGTAAGTGCCTTAAAACCAAAATAGATATTTCTTTAATTTTGACCACAAAGTTCATGCATGCTAACATTTGGATTTTTTGTAGGAAAATGATGGACAAGGCAGCGGAGATGAAGATCAGTGTTGGGTTTTTGGATCCACTGGTTCTCATGACCACAAAGATTGATAAGGAGTCTACCCTTGTAATACAGGCATTGAGAAATGCAATGATGAATGACTACGTGGTGGGTGCCTTCTGCACCGGTGGCCACTGTGTAACACTGATCATCTGTATGAAGTTTAAAGAGGTTTGGTATCTAGATTCTGCTAAACATCATCCCACGCGAAAGTTCGAAGACCTCCGAGCGCTTGTGACTTGGTCCGTACCTTGTAGGTTTTGTTCACAAAATTCAATCTCTTAGTGTTTCTAATCGGTATTGCTGATCATACAGGGCCTCTGAAAATATATGCCCAAAGGACGAAGTGATGAAAGGAAAGAAGAAAAAGCTAAAATCCAATCAGACAGTCAAGCACAAGCCAAATACCACTGTAAGATCGAGGTTTTTTTTATGGTCCCTTCATATCAATTTGGTACTGCATTAACTTGTCATTTTGGTACCTCGATGCGCAGTGTGCTCAGCAGCCATCGGGGTCCTTTTTGCATGGATTCCATGTGGCATTCAATATGTTCAAACTACTCGAAGACATACCTCACATCAAGAAGGCTGTTGTAAGTAGATAATGCTCACCCTTGTCTCTGCTCATATTCTCCATTTGATTTTAGAAACTGATTTGTACTTGTATTCTCATAATAATTTTATTTTGTAGGATTTCAAACCTGCACTAAATGTTTCTACAGAAGATCTAAAGCTGGTTCGGGACATGCTGTGCGAGTACATTATTAAGGAGATCCTCGACCGAAACGGCAACCTCTATAATGGTGCACCGTGAGTTCATTGTACTGTTGACAAACTTGAAACTTGCTGCATTCAGGCTAGTTTAGTACTGCCTGAGAAACCTGCTTGGCTGGGGTCAGATGTTACCTGGTTTAGGCAGTTTTCTTAGAACTCCATCCAAACAAAGCACCGATGACGAACTTGAAACTTTAGCATGCATGTCGATCTGATGAGGATCTTGATGTGATCTCGCATTGTGTATATATATGTGATCTTGCTTGTGTATATATGTGATGAGAATGTGTTTGTGATGTCTCCTTGCATTGCTATGGTGGCTGCCAAATCCTGGCTGTTTCCAGGATGCAGCCCCTGATCTGGTGGCTGCCAAATCCTGGCTAGTTCCGGGATGCAGCCAGAAAACGGGCAGGTTACTGTAGGTGCCCTATGTATTGGTCACGGGCGTTAAGTAAGGCACGTTACAAAAACTGATCCGTGAGTGACAGGCTTCACTTGGAAGGCCCGTTACAAGTATGACAACACTGTAACGGGCCGCATAAAGGCCTGTTACCAATACTGACCGGTGGGCCTCAGAAGTTGATGCTTTCGTCGAGACAGAGGAGACGCGCTTCCAGAGCACGCGTCTCCTGTCGTCGAGACAGAGGTGACGCGTGTCTAGAGCACACGTCTCCTTTCGTGGAGACAGGAGAGACGCGCGTCCAGAGCACGCGTCTCCTTTCATCCAGACAGAGAAGACGCGCGTAAAAAAATGTGTCTCCTTACGTGCAGACGCGTGTCCACAGCAAACGTCTCCGATATTGAGTTCATGTAACGGGCTCGGTTTCTGTGCCCGTTACCAAAGGTCCATGTGGGCCCAGAGAAACAGACATTTCAGGTGACTGGTAACTAGTTTCCGTAACGGTCTTTGTTAGACGCCCGTTACTAATAAGTGTTATGCGTAACGGGCTCAGTGTCTGCACCCGTTACCAAAGGCTCCGGTGGGCCCGGAGAAACAGCCATTTCAGGTGACCGGTAAGTAGTTGTGGTAACGGTCTTTGTTCGACGCCCGTTACAATTACGTATCATCAGTAACGGGCATCGGCCCGTTACCTTTGTTGGCTTATTTGTAACGCTTGATCGGTAACAGGCGTTTTGCTCGTTACCAATGGCCATCCGCGCCCATTACCAATGGTTGTTTTCACGTAGTGGTCTTACCAAGTTCTTACCAATGCTAGCAAAGGATGGTACAACCGGCGGCTGGTTCGTGATACCTGTGAGGCAGTGGTACTAAGAGTTGCAAGAGTCCTTCGCTGTACTGATCTGAAGAAAATATGTGGAGCTTGGAAAGCCAAAATATGTAGCAAGGATTAGCAAATAACGACTGCAGATTAGCGAAGTTCAATAAGTGTCCAAAGCATAAGTCACAATTGCTGGCTAAGATGTATCCTAGTCGTAGCACAACACGGTGAAGGCAGCAAGAAACGATAGACAAAAACTCAAGGAACCAGCAGAATGGCAGTTCTGTAAATAATACTGAAAACTTTGCCAAAAAGGCACTAGTAGAGAACAAAGGTGCATTTCCAAAGAAGTACCAGCAAATGAACTCAACTTTTTCTGAATTTTTTTACCATTGATCCAAAATCACAAAGGATGGAAGCACACAAAATTTCACCTGAAACAGAGGTGTATTGTGGCCTAGGGAAAATCAAGAACGATCTCTGAAAACCCCTCAAAACACTTAAACAAATTTTTTATTTATCGTCCAGATTTTTTGGAATTTTTTGAGAACGGCCTGACCGACCAAGTCGGTAGATGTCTGTCCAATTTTTGTTGCCAAGCTCCTGTAAAAAATTGAGCAAAAACGGAGCACCGAGCGAAAAGTTATGCCTGTTTTATGGAAGGTACCTCAACCTATGGTTTCCAAAGGCACAAATCGGCAGGGAACGCAGTAGCGGCTAGGGCTAAGCAAAGCGTCTCAGAAATTAATACACGGGCACAATCCTCCCTGGTATAAGCAATAGGTAATCGCCAGATGATGAAGCAAGGGGGCTGCGATGCAAGGCGAAACACAAGCGGCTGGCAACCTAATCTAAGGCTGGCGTGGCGAGAGTTCACACAAGGTGGCTAGCGGGGCAAGTCAAGTAATGTGGTGGCTCGACTTGTAATCTAGGTAAAGGTGGATGGGGTAGCGGCGGAAACAAACAAACAGCGACGGGCACGTTGAACTACGACGACGAACACAACCTAAACCAGCAACAAGACTCGACCACGGACACAAACTCAACAAAGCAAACTGAAATCGAAATTGCAAGGCTAAAACGGGTTGTAGGACAGCGGAAATTTTTTGTAGGTTTTCTATGGACTATGGGACGAAACAAAAATATCTCTAAAACTAGGGTAAGTCTGACGGTAATACCTGAGTCTCTGATTACCACTTGATGGGAACTAGGTGGCCCGATCTTCTGTCAAGAAAGGATAACTTTCGTTTTGGGCGGGTGTGACACACCAATCCGGCTTCAGATCCAAAGACCCGAATTCCTGCAACCTGAGCACCACAAATCCTATGGTAATCAACCGTGTCACGATCCGGTTGACCTCGCCAAGAAGGCTAATCCCTGCCTACGAAATGAAGAACACAAGCAAGAACTCGAAAGAACGCAGCTCTCAAAACATGGTGACAAACTGCAGATGAATGATTAAGCACACGAGTTGGGGTTTCACAAACTGACGAGCGGTGACTGTTTGAAGACAGATTGATCTAAAGCAAAACCCAACACTAATGGATGGGCGGCTACTATTTATGAAGACCCTAGGGTCGTGCAAGACCCTTTGGACGCGCCCCTAATGGGCTCCAAAACGATACAAGGCCCAAAGACCAAAATACGACGATGGAACAATTCTGGACATCAACTTCCTCTGACAATTCCTGTCGACTCCAACTGAATTTGGGCCTGAGACCTGTTCCATTGGAACGGTATTCTCCTCATGTTTCTAGGCATATAAAGAACACAAAAATCTGAGCCCGTATGCGACCGTAAGACCAGTTTTACTGCATGCTGCTCCTGGACTCCGAAATAGACCCGAAGTCGTCTTGGTTTGGGACTCCACCTCGACTTGGACGCCCTTGCTGGTCAACCACGCCTCTATGTCCTTCCTCAAGTATCTCTTGGTCATCTCCTTGGTTCCTAATCATCAAACATTCATAAGGTAGCAATCTATTCTCCAAATTATACGAATAAGTACTGAGGAAGGAAGTCACCTCTAAATTCAGTTGTCACGCACGTGCTCTTGTAATTGGACCTTCAATGCTCAATGGAGGGTTGTTATGTATATGTGCAGTAGTGATGTCCTCATCATCTTTCCCATGAACTGTGTGCCGTTGTCAGTGATGATTGAGTTTGGGATCCCGAAGCGATAAATGATGTCGGTGAAGAACGCCACGGCTTCCTCGGAGCGGACCTTGACCACGGGTCGGGCTTCGATCCACTTTGAAAACTTGTCAACAGCCACAAGCAGGTGTGTGAAGCCCCCGGGCTCTTGCCTGAACAGCTCGACTATGTCCAGCCCCCACACAGCAAAAGGCCAAGTGATGGGGATGTTCTGAAGCGCTTGCGCAGGGAGGTGAGTTTGCGGAGCGTAGAACTGACAACCTTCACAGCGTCGCACGATGTCCTTGGCGTCGGTCAGTGCAGTTGGCCAGTAAAAACCTTGTCGGAATGCTTTTCCGACAAGAGTCCTTGGGGCGGCATGATGTCCACATGTGCCAGCGTGGATTTCTTGGAGCAACTCTCTGCCTTGGTCCCTCAGAATGCAGCGCATGAATATGTCTGTCGCGCCTTACTTGTGAAGCTCGCTGTCGATGAGGACGAAGGCCTTGGCTCATCGCGAGATGTGGTGCGCCTCCATCTGGGTGGAAGGCAGCTTTCCCTCAACTAGCTACTCGAGGATTGGGAAGCGCCAGTCTGGATCTTCTAAGTTTGGCTCTTGTGGCTGATCGATCTCCATGACTTCCGGCACCTCTGGCTCTGGTGGTTGCTCTTCATCGACTCGGAAGGACGGTGCGTGCTGGTCGCTAGCAAACACACCGTGTGGTACAGGCTTGTGGCTCCATGCTGCCTTGGCTAGGATATCAGCAGCCTTGTTGTAATCACGCAGCACGTGATGGAGCTCGAGCCCATGGAATTTGTCTTCCAGCTGACGCACGGTCCGACAATAAGCCGCCATCTTCGGATCAATGCAATTTTTCTCCTTCATGACTTGATCTACGACAAGCTTTGAGTCCTCACGAATCTCGAGACGACGGATCCCGAGCTCAATCGCGATTCGGAGGCCGTTGATAAGTGCTTCGTATTCGGCAACATTGTTGGAGGCAGGAAAGTGCAGTCGAACCATGTACTCCATACGCACACACAGAGGTGAGATGAAGACAAGGTCTGCCCCCGCTCCTTCCTTCATGACGGAGCCGTCAAAGTACATAGTCCATGTCTCGTGCTCGATCGGCGCCGGCGGAGTTTGAATTTCTGTCCACTCAGTGACAAAATCCGCCAACACTTGTGACTTGATGGCACTGCGCGGTGCATATGATACATTCTGTCCCATCAACTCGAGAGCCTACTTGGCTATCCTTCCTTCAGCCTCGGGATTCTGGATCACTTCCCCGAGCGGGTACTTGGACACCACCGTGATGGGATGTGCGTCGAAGTAGTGTCAAAGCTTGCGTTTGGTGATCAGGACAACATACACGAGTTTCTGAATTTGTGAATAGCGGGTTTTCAAATCGGAGAGTACCTCGCTCACGAAATAGACCGGCCGCTACACCTTGAGTGACCTTCCAGGTTCTTCTCGTTCGACCACCAGTGCGGCGCTCACCACCTGGGTTGTTGCAGCCACGTACAGGAGCATCGGTTCTTCTGGCATCGGTGTTGTGAGCACTGGAGGACTCTTCAGGAGGTTCTTGAGTGAGTCGAGCGATTCCTGTGCCTCGGGTGTCCATGCGAAGTGGTCGGACTTCTTCATCAGGCGGTACAATGGCAAGCTGCGCTCACCGAGTAGAGCGATGAATCGGCTGAGAGCTGCAAGGCAGCCGTGACGTGTTGTACGGCCTTCAGATTCTGGATCAGCCCCATGTTAGTGATGGCCGAGATCTTCTCGGGATTAGCTTCTATGTCGCGTTCGGACACGACAAAGCCGAGGAGCATGCCCCTCGGAACCCCGAAAATGCATTTCTCATGGTTAAGCTTCACCCCGTGTTCTCTCAGCTTCGCGAACACTTTCGTGAGGTCGGGGATTAGATCGCCCGTTTTCTTCGACTTGACCACAATGTCGTCAACGTACGCCTCGATTATCCACCCTATGAGATCGCCAAAGACGCGTCACATGCATCTTTGGAACATGGCTCCCGCATTCTTGAGGCCGAAAGGCATCAAGTTATAACAATAAGCGCCAAACGGAGTGATGAAGGACGTCGCGAGTTGGTCCGCTATGCACATCGCAATCTGGTGGTACTCGGAGTACACATCGAGAAAACAGAGGGTTTCGCACCCTGCCGTTGAATCGACTACCTGATCTATGCGAGGCAAAGGAAACGGGTCCTTGGGACATGCCTTGTTAAGGCTCGTGTAGTCAACACACATCCTCTATTTCTTATTCTTCTTCTTTACAAGTACAGGGTTGGCTAGCCACTCAGGGTGGAACACTTCCTGAATGAACCCTGCATTAAGAAGCTTCTTGATCTCCTCGCCTATGGCCTTGCACTTGTCGTCGTTGAAGCGGCACAGGCGCTGCTTGACCGGTTTCGATCCCGGCTTGATGTTCAGTTTGTGCTCGGCAACTTCTCTCGGGATCCCCTTCATGTCGGAGGGTTTCCACGTGAACACGTCGAGGTTCGCTTTGAGGAAGTCGACGAGCGCGCTTTCCTATTTAGGATCGAGCGTCGTCCCGATATGGAGCGTGCGGCCATCATCGAAGACAGCCGCACCTTGACGTCCCTGGCGGGCTTGAAAGAGCAGGCCACTCGCATGGACGACTTGCGGATGTCTTGGTCCTCGGAGGGAGGCTCGGCGCGAAGCCTCTCAGACTGGATGAGCGTCTCAGCGAACTGAAAGCACTCTGCATCGCATTCGTATGCGTACTAGAACGTAGTCCCCTCTGTGATGACCCCCTTCGGACCAGGGATCTTCAGCTTGAGATACGTGTAGTTGGGCACGGCCATAAACTTCGCGTAGGCCGGCCTCCCGAGGATGGCGTGGTACGTCCCCGAGAACCCCACCACTTCGAAGGTGAGGGTTTCTGTGCAGAAGTTCCGCGAAGTCCCGAAAGTGACGGGCAGATCGATCTGCCCTAACGGGAGTGCATCCTTCCCGGGGATGACCCCATGGAAAGGTGTTGGCGATGGGCGCAGTCGAGACCGCGAAATGCCGATGCTGTCGAGCGTCGTCATGTACAGGATGTTGAGTCTGCTTCCCCCGTCCATCAGCACCTTGTGGACCCGCTTAGTCCCGATCAGAGGAGCCACCACGAGAGGGTAACATCCTGGTTGCGGCACATGGTTGGGGTGATCTGTACGCTCGAAAGTAATTGGAGTCTCTGACCACTTGAGGTATGGCGGCATCGCGAGCTCGATGTTGTAGACCTCACGCTGGATCCGCTTCTCTTGGCGTTTTGAAGGCCGCACCGATGCTCCGCCAAAGATCATGTGTACGCCACCACCCTCGTGAGGGAACACGGGCTCCGCCTCATCATCATCATCATCATCGTCGGGGAGAGGCGCGGTCTTCTTTGGTGGATCCGTCGTCTTGGGCTTGAGTGTGCCGTTGACGTAGTTCTTCATCAAGCGGCAGTCCTTGAGCGCGTGCTTGACAAGCGTCTCGTGGTGGGTGCACGTCGCCTCTAGAAGCCTTTCAAAATGGTCCTTCGGGGGACCGTTCTGGTTGTTCTTGGGTCGGGTGGCCTTGTGCTCGACTGCTGCAACAGTGTGGTCATCGCGGCTTCGCTTGTCATTCTTTTTCTTCTTCTTGGAGCGCGAGGACGTTCCCTCGCCATTGTCCACAGCTTTCTTCCCCTTGCCCGGGGGGGATCAGCGTTGCCGCGACTGCCTCCTCCCCGTCGGCGTGGTTGGTAGTGATGTCGAGGAGCTCCCGAGTAGTCCTTGGGGTCCTGCGCCTTAGTCGATGGATGAGGGTGGTGCAGGTGGTGCCGTTCTGGAACGCCGAGATGGCGTCGTTGTCGGTCGCAATGGGGAGCTCGATGCAGCGCTTGGAGAAGCGCCGGATGTAGTCGCGCAGGCTTTCGCCCGGCTGCTGCTTGCAGTTCTGCAACTCCCATTGCTTGCCGGGGCGGGCGTGCGTGCCTTGTAAGTTGCCGATGAAGGTCTCACGCAGTTCCGCCCAGCTGTTGATCCTGCCGCGTGGCAGGTGTTCGAGCCAGGTCCGCGCAGAGTCGGCGAGGTAGAGCGGTAAGTTCTTGATGATGAAGAGATCATCAGTCGCTTCCCCCGCGTGACACGCGAGCCTGTAGTCCTCCAACCATACGCTAGGGTTGGTCTCCCCATTGTACTTGGGGACTGTTGTCGGCGCCCGGAACTGCGAGGGGAATCGCGCGTCTTGCACCTTCCGGCCGAAGGCGCGAGGTCCCTTTGGGTCGGGCGTCAAGCTACGGTTGTGATCTTCCTCGCTGTCGTAGTGCCCGCCTTCGTCGTTGACCGTCGCTCCGCCTGCCTCCCTATCGCGTCCCCGATGCCTTGACGGAGATGGGTCCGGGTGCCAGACGGAGTTGCTCGCGCCTCACGAGCCGAACGCTGGCGCGACGCTGAGCTTTCTGCCTGCTGCGCGACCGCCATCTCGAGGAGGGTCTTGAGCTACTGGCGAACCCTTTTCTCCTCAAGGGTAGCTGGCTCGGGGCAGCCACGCAGGAGCATGGCTGTGGCCGCGAGGTTCTGCGACGCGCGCCCGAAGAGTGGCGCATCACCGCCGTCGACGGTGGCATCCTCGTTGATGCGTCGGTTCACATCACGCGCACGTGCGCGAGCTTGTGGCACCGGCTGCTCTGCTTCTTGCTTGCGGTGTTGTTCACGCCGCTGGTCACGCTGAGGCTCGCGTGGCCTCTCCTCCTCCACTCCGAGTGCTTGGTTGAGGTTTTCTAGCTCTTCGTCGAGCTGGTGCCTGGAATCGGCGATCTCGTCAAGGCGCACCCGACGCTGGTCGTCCACGACGCGATGGCGAGGGTTCTCTTTGCCATTCGTCGAGCTGGTGGCGGTCCGGGCCTCGAGGACGTTGCATGCGCGCGTGAAGTCCAGCAGAGGGGCCAGTGGCCCCCGCTGCACGACCACAGAGCCCGAGGCGACGTAGGAAGCCCTCAGCGTGTCCACGTAGGCCTTTACCGGGTCGTCCGGGAGGCCCTGCTGGCCGTGGGGGTACATGGCGCTGTACCGCTCCATGAACTCACCCCAGGTCAACGGCTCGGACCCGCTGGCCTGGAAGGCGAGGTCGGTGAGGTAGTAGGTCGCGAGCCTAAACGCTCCTGTGTTGGATTAGGCCCCATCATGGCCATGATCAACTCGTCCGTGAAGCCACGGATGAAAGCGGCGCGCCCCGCCGCTGCCGTCGAGGCGGTAGGACGCGCGGGTTGGGAGAAGGTCCTCCCGACGACGGACTCCGCTAGCCCGGTGTAGACAAAGCCAAGGGAGCCGAAGAGCACAGTGGTGCCGGGAGTCAGCGAAACTCCACGGCCCTCCATCCGGATCGCTGATGAAGTTCGGTGAGACACACGATGTGCCCCTACCTGGCACGCCAACTGTCGGGGTTCTCTACCGCAGGCAGTAAATTTGTAACAGATCGTGTGTCGGACCCAGATGGTTAGCACGAGAGACACGAGTGTTTATACTGGTTCGGGCCTCCGAAGAGTAATACCCTACGTCCAGTTCCGAGTAGTCGTGTTCTTATGCCAGGGATGTCTGTAGTAGGGGTTACAAACTATGTCATCGGTCCGCCCCTCAAGCGGTTGCACTCCTCCGCCTTTTATAGACGCAAGGTTGAGGGGCAAAGAGGGAAAACAAAAAAGTGCTACAGTGCTACGGTATCGGGGGGTCTTTTCCAACGTCGACGTCCGTCAGGAGGCATTGAAGGGTATTGAGCTGTAGTGGCGTTGGAGACTGCCGCGTGTGCGAGCGCCACTGTACATTCCGGGTACTTGGCGCCTCCTCCGAGTAGTTCCCTTGATGACTCAGCCCCCTTGAGTGTTGATTAGGTCCACCACGTTATGGCCTAAGTGTAGGCAGGCGCCGCCCATAGATGGTAATTGAGTACCTGCTCTGACAGGGTGGCGTGCAGCAGGGCTTGGTTGGGACGACTTGTTGGAGGCCGAGCGGGCGTACAGTGCGTCATTACGACCTCTGTCAGAACGAGCCGCCCTCACGTTCCGCCAGCTGGGGTGTTTG
Source organism: Cenchrus fungigraminus (assembly GCA_036936925.1). Taxonomy (NCBI): domain Eukaryota; kingdom Viridiplantae; phylum Streptophyta; class Magnoliopsida; order Poales; family Poaceae; genus Cenchrus; species Cenchrus fungigraminus. The sequence goes on from CM072779.1 coordinate 63,968,247, forward strand.
CATGGCGTGGAGGACTGGAGCCTTGCGTGTCGTTGTAGGGAAGCCCGAGCGTTGGAGCGGCACCACATTCGTGTGGGGCCCCTGATCCCGTGCTCTGACTTCCTCGCGTGGGCCCCGTTCTAGTCGGAGACGGAAACTACTTGTGCGAACGAGTAGTCAGAGGCGAGGCGGAAAGCACTCAGGCGAGGCGGAGAGCACTCGTGCGAGGCGAAGAGTACTCGTGCGAGGCGGAAAGTACTCGGAAACAAGGCAGAGAGTAATCGGAGATGAGGAAGTCTTGTCAGTGAGGGTCTTGACGAAGATATGCATCCCTCCCTGTCTTGGATCTTAGCCTTAACGTTGTCAATGGTGTTAGAAAACTCTATCTCAAAGGTGATTATCTTGTCGCTTAGGAGGCCCTAATCCAGGCCCTCGTCACTTCCATACATCCAGAGGTCAGAGTCTATACAAGAATCTAGCCTAAGAAAGTATTGGGAAAAGAAGCAGTCCAGAGCGATCCACCGGGGGAGGAAACCCTATAGTCCAAGAGCGAGAGATGACATCCACCTCTCCGCTATTTATACGAAGTTCACCAGAAGAGGCAAATGACCACGCTACCCCTACAACTTAAAATGAAGATACACACCCCTCAGGGGTAATATGGTCAAGTCTTCGGATATTCCCATCGAGTGGACACGCTTCCACCGCGGACTTGCTTAGCTTCGACGCAAGCCCCACGATCATGCCACGTGCCCCCCGCCTCGAAGCTTCCCGACGCTCCCGGATCCCCGTCTCCATCGCATCGGGCCTCCAGACTTGGTTTTGCGGCCCAAAACAAGAAATCGTCAACCGATGGTTTTGTGGGCAAACCACCAAAACCCGCGTGCAAGCTTCGGCCTCGAACCGCCACCTTGCACCGGCCCATGTCCATGACTTCAACTTGCTAGTCTTGCACCGCACGGCTCACACTTGACCCCATCGGCCACTAGGTCCATCGAACCAAGCCTACTTGCCTCTCCATCACTCGGAGGCCACCACGACTAAGGCCTTTCGCGGTTGTTTTTCACCTGCACCAACACGAGTCAAGCCACAACCGGTACCTGCACACTGAGCCAAGCATCAGTCCACACAACATTGTCAATCACTCATCACTAAGGAGCGACCCTCCACTGGTCTTCAGACACACCTGATCCTCAGTCGTCGTCGTCTTCGTCAGGTCGTTAGACCTCCCTACAGCTCCGGTGTCGTCTTCATCAGGTCGCTAGACCTCTCTACAACTCTGTCGTCGTCGTCAGGTCGCTAGACCTCCCGGTGCTGTTGTCGTCACCTTCGTAAGGTCGCTAGACCTCCCGGTGTCGCCGTCGTCGCCTTCGTAAGGTCGCTAGACCTCCTGACAATTTCGTGTCGCCTTCGTCAGGTCGCTAGACCTCCCAGTGGTTCTGTCGTCTCCTTCGTCAGGTCGCTAGACCTCCATGTGGCTCCGTCGTCGTCTTCGTCAGGTCGCTAGACCTCCCTGTAGCTCCGGTGTCGCCTTCGTCAGGTCGCTAGACCTCCCAGCGGTTCCGTCATCTCCTTCGTCAGGTCGCTAGACCTCCCTGCGGCTCCGTCATCGTCTTCGTCAGGTCGCTAGACCTTCCTGCAGCTCCGGCATTACCTTCGTCAGGTCTCTAGACCTCTCTGCAGCTCCTAGCATCCTCGTCACCGCGGACCTTCTGGCATCCTCGTAGCCGCCTGCTTCAGGTCGGCGGACCTCTAGTCGTCTTCATTACTGCCTTCGATTAGGTTGGCGGACCTGTCCGTCAGACTGACATGGTGCTCTTAGCATCTTCTACTGCTGCTGGGCGTCCTGCACCTGTCGCAAAGTGCATTGTTCACATGTGGTTCCCTGCCAATCTTGCCACCCGTGACCTGCACAGTGTGTGTTTTTGCTAGACTTCGTCTGTTACGCTCGGACATTCTTTTGTCGGATGCGATTTTTGTCACGTTGCGACGAGCAAGATGACTGGTGATCTCATGCTACTATTGCACTATTGCCCTCATGAATCGACAGTTCGCTCCATCAACTAGCCTGACTCCGTGTCAGACGGCCCAGCTGCTATCCAGCTGCTATATGGTCTTGTACTTGCTAGTTCTACAACCTCTTCAGTTCTACGACCTTCTACGACTTCTTTCGACGATATTCACACCCGCTACGGCTCTGCATCTTATTTGCACCCTCTATGGCTCTGCGTCCTGGTGCACCTGCTACGGCTCTGCTCGTAAACAGACCTTATACCAATCAGCCTATATTTCTATTTCCTAAGCAGAATGATCGTATGTTCGATTGAAGACCTTCCTGAGCTAGGCGTGTCTCGCTGCTCTGCCAGATTCGTCTGGGCGTCTGGAGTCCACATCAACCAAGTTTACGATTTCGACGGGCCTCCTGAAGGTCGGTGTGCCCGCTACCTTGGTTGACAATACCACTGTACCCTGACTCTACTGGATAACTGGCAGCTATGCTGGTCGTCTAGGCACCAGAATGACCTTCCTGGAGGTCGGCGTGCCTCAGTATCTTGGTCTTTCAATACCTCGTACTGTTCGGGCTCTGCCAACCTAGTTGGGCGTCCTGAATGCATGACCTTCTTGAGGTCGGTGTGCGTTTCTAGTCATACCAGCATGTCTGGGCACCATTAGAGACGTCTGATTTCAGGAATGAAGGTCTCTCTGAGGGGTGCGCGCCAAGCTGGTCCTGTCAGGCATCTCCGGGTGCTTGGGTGCTATTAGCGTGAGACCTTCTTGAGGTTCACCGTGTTCGTCTGCCTTATCAGCCACCAGTGAACGATACTTTTTTCTCAGAACAATCAACCACTAGCTACCAGCCAACGGTACTTTTCTCTCAAAACAAATCAGTATCAGCCACCGGTCATCAACCAGACGAACAGGGTGGTCGGCATGTCTTGAGTGGCTCTGTCAGAATCTTTGCAGCTATGCAAGATATCTGGATGTCTCTACAACTGATTATTCACGACCACGACAGGATTTCTTCTCTTCTTTTTTGATCATCGAAGCAGTCTTGTTGCCTACTTCAATGCTCGGGGATTACTCTACGAGAGCGTTTTTCAAACGCCCTCTATTTTTTTCTTCATCGCTTCAGCCTACTGGAAGTCTACTTCCTTTAGGTCGGCGCTCGACCTCACTACTCTCGGGATTCTACAAACTGGCCGGCTACTAAGACTTGTTCTTTTTGGACCGATGTGCACGCTATTTGACCTGTCGATGGCTCCACGACTTCGTCATAATTCCATCAAGCTCGCTACGTCTACACATCGCTCGGGAGCTTGTGGGACATGAGTACCCCTGGGTCCCCACCGACTAGTGTCACGACCGTTCCCGACAAGTGGGTCCGACCCACCAGAAGACTCGCAGACCTGTCAGTAGGCTTGCCCGACCTGACATGTGGGCCCAAAGACGAGAAGACAGCTTGACGTGCAAGCTAAGGCAGTCCAGACGGATTAAGGTAGCTCGGATAAACCTTCCATGTTGTAATCGACTAGAGATGTTTCTCTGTTGTAACCGACTTGGACTCCGGTCCACCGACCTTGTCCGTCAGCCAATATAAGGCGGCCAAGGACATCTCTCCGAGGGGCGAGCAATCTTTGAGCAATACACCATCAAGAACTGGACATAGGATTTTACTCTCCGGAGGTCTGAATCAGTATAAATTGCCGTGTCTCGTCGTGTTCTGTGTGCTACACTAGCATAATCATCACGTTCTTAGTTCCCGATCCCCTCCGCCGAACAAATAAACCACTAAGGTTAACCCTCCTGTGGGTTGTGCAGAACTAAACATCTGACAGGTTGCATCCTAATTTTTACCACAAAGTACATGTATGGATGCATTATTGGTGTGTGCCGTTTCATATTTTTCAAATACTTACAAATATGATTTTTGAAAGAATTTTCACGTTGATGGCGGTTTGCATCAAATAGTTTTTCAAAATTACGAAACGATGAAAAACCTCCCGAAAGTCCTTTCATTTCCCGTTTTCATGGTCGTCTCCACTAGGGGTGTAAACGGTCGGGAACGGTCGGGAAAACACCCTAACTGTTCCTGTTCCTGAATTTTTTAGACGGGAACGGGAGCGGAAAAGCCGGACGGGAAAACGAATTCGATATTAAGGAATATCGAGAACGGAATAATACGATCGGAAACATGTCGATTACGGTCGGGAGTCGATAACTTAAAACGGAAACACTAACACGTGTAACCACTTCAAACATTTAGCTCGACACAATAGTTACAACCATGCCTACATCACACATCAAAAAATGAACCATAGTTGACAGGTCATAGATAAGGACAATCTGCATAACGCATCCACTGAGAATGCCAGCAGCAACACGCCAACACGCCAACACTAACTCAAATCATACTTCCACTTCCAGACTTCCACTGACCACACTAACAAGCAGCTCAGCAGGCAGCACAAGTTTTAATTAAAAAAACATGGCACATAGGACAGCACGGCAACGGTAGCGAGTACCAACAATCGAACAAATTACAAGCACAGGCGCACAACAGTCGGCGGAGGGGTGTGCGCCGTGCGCGTGCGGCCTCCTGCCCAGTGCCCTGCCTGGTGGCGACGGGCCACAACCCAAGGCCAACAACCAGCGGCGGCGGGGGTCGCACTCTTCGGTAGCCGGCGGCAGAATGGAGGGGATTCGTGGGGTAGCGGCGGCTCAGGGGAACAGGAGGAGGAGAGTGGAGAAAGAACGACTGGGCGTCTGGGCGGCGGCCGGCGAGTAAAGTTGTCTAGGGTTAGGAGGGATGAGGGGAGTGGTGGGTTAGTTTTGTGCGGTGCAGAAGGCGCACAGGAGGAGGCCATCGCGGGCCAGGCGCGGGGTCGGGAGGTTTAGATGGGCTGATTTTAGCTATGGCTGAATACGAGGACTGTGTGCAAGTTATACTGTAATACCGCGCGGGAATTTTCCTGCTCAAATACGGGATCCGCGAATACGGTCAGGAAAAGGGTCCAACTGTTCCTGTTCCTGTTCCTGTTCCTGCCGCGTTTTCCTGTATTTTTTCCTATTTTCTGTTTTCCTGATAAAACGGATCGCGGTCGGTTTACACAGGATACGGTGTCGGTCGGTACGGGAATTTCCCGTTCCGTTTACATCCCTAGTCTCCACAACATTTTCGCCGTTCCCTCGCTACTCCCGCCCACCTCCTTCCCCAGCACGATTCCCGTCCCCTTCTTCTCACCGAAGGAAAAGGAACCCGCCCGGCGCCCACCAAAACCCCGGCGAACCGCCCCCAGACCCATCGAGAGCGAGCCAAAACTCACACCTCTCCCCCTCCCAGTCCCACCCGACTGCCGCCCCCACTCCTCCCCGGGGGGTCGAACCTTCCGGGAACCCAGAGCCGAAGAGGAAATGTCGGCGAGGCTACGGGTGGAGGAGCTCCGCGCCGAGCTGCAGCGCCGCGGCCTCGATGACTCCGTCAACAAGCCAGCCCTCGTGAGTCTTCCCGCTTCTCCTCAATTCGTGACACGCCGCCCCCGCAATCCGCTGCGACTCGCGCTCGATTTTTTTGCTGCCGCGCACGCACTCCAGCAGGCGAATGAGCGCGCGCACCATGTACTCGATGCGGTTGCGCACACGTGCTACGCTTGTGCTAGGTTGTTACTGCGTGAGCGTACGCCGTACGGATGTGCTCGAGATAATATTTGTGACTCCAGTGCCCCTAATGCCTTTTCCATTAGGTGCGGAGACTGGACGCCGCAATCCGCAAGGAGGAGAAGGCCGTGGTGGCTGCTGCGGCAGCAGATGGAGATGGGATAGCTGCAGATGGTGTGGTCGTGGATGGCAAAGGGAACGGCAGGGACAACAAGAAGAGGAAAAGGTCCACAAATAGAGAGGAAGAGGGGAAGCACGACACCTCTTTGGAATTGGCAAAGCTAGAGGGCATAAGCTACCGCGAGTTGCAAGGATTGGCCAGGTCACGGGGACTCGCGGCAAATGGGAGCAAGAAGGATGTTATTGAGAGGTTGCTGTCAGCCCCTGCTAATGCCACAGATGGTGTTCAGGACGATAAGAGGGCTCAGAAAGGTCTTTTGATGTATTTCTTTTATTTGTATGACTGCGATTTTAAATGGATGGCACATGGCAGGAAGTCTGCCCATTCATTAAAGAGAGGGTGTAATTGTTTGTTTCTGTAATTGTTTGCTGCAGGTGGTGTTGAGAAGGTTGAGGAGCTGAACAAGGAGAAGATGGTTACAGCCATGAAGAAGGGTGCTGCAGTGCTGGATCAGCACATTCCTGATCACATAAAAGTGAACTATCATGTCTTGCAAGTGGTATGTAGTTTCATTTTACCTTGTGTGTGTACGTTTTACCTCCCATGGTTTATTCAGTTATTTTTTCTTAGGGAATGGTAACCATGGTTTATTCAGTTTCTATCTGGTATGCATTAGTTGAATTTAGAGCAAATACCAGACCTCCAGAATGTAGTATCTAATTTGCATTTGTATTACTTAGGCCAAGCTATGTAATCTTGCAAGTCATTAAATACTTTGAAACTGATCCTCAATGAATTGGATTTTTTTTGCTTCAATAATTCTTTTGTTATATTTCTATTTGGCATGTTTTTCTACAGGGTGATGATATCTATGATGCCACCTTGAACCAGACTAACGTTGGAAACAACAACAATAAGTTCTATATCATCCAAGTTTTAGGTTTGTCCTACAAATCACTATTTGTGCAAACACGGAATGCTTCTCCAATTTATTTGAAATCGCTCCAACTGAGTGATTGATCCATGAAAATATTATGCTTTCTAGAAATTTTGGAACTTCCCTTTCAGTCCTTGATATCTTCATTAGAACTTTACTGATGTTAATTCTTTTATCCATGAAAGTATGAAAGATGGCTTATATTAGATTAGTGTTAACTGGTGCCACTCAATCGTAGAATCTGATGGTGGTGGAAGCTTCATGGTTTACAATAGATGGGGGAGAGTAGGGGCACGAGGTCAAGATAAACTACATGGTCCTTTTTCAACACGAGACCAGGCAATATATGAATTTGAGGGGAAGTTTCAGGACAAAACTAATAACCTTTGGTCCGACCGCAAGAACTTCAAATGTTATGCAAGGAAATACACTTGGCTTGAAATGGACTATGGCGAAACTGATAAGGAAATAGTAAGTTTTACTCAGCAAATGATTTGCATTTTAATGTCTGGGGTTTAATCCTTTGTTCGTATTTACCCCAGAATAAGACAGAGAAGAAAGGTTCCATTACTGATCAGATAAAAGAGACAAAACTTGAAACTCGGATTGCACAATTCATATCCCTGATATGCAATATTAGCATGATGAAGCAGCAAATGGTGGAAATAGGTAAGTTGCTTTGTTGTTAGCTGTATTTATACGACGATGGACATTGTTACAAAACGATCGATGATCTGTGAAATTGTCATCCATGACCCTTGATTAGGGAAAGCATCCTGGGGGTGTCGAAGACAACTCTGACCCCGACTTCTGTGGCTATGGTTATTTTAGTACATGTTAGGTCCGATAATGTGGGAATGATATGTGATACCTATATTTTCAAAAAGGAAAAAAATGTGAAACTGAGATTGAAACAAGGGAGTAAAATTTATTCCATTGGACTATATCTTTTTTTCTCGAAAGACGCAGGAGAACTGCGCTTCATTATATTAAGAAGGAGAAAAAGGGAAAAATTCCGTGAGAGTACAAGAAAAGAAAAACACAGCTCAACTCAACCCAACACACGCCAACACACTCAGCCTAGTGCACACACACTCCACCCTAAGGGAATTGTACTATATCTTGTTCCATAGTTTGCATCTCCTTATGTTGAAACTTGAAAAGTATTTACGTTGCTATTTCATGTAGCATTAGCATTCACTAATTCATTTTCCCTAATCAATTAGGTTACAATGCTGATAAACTTCCCCTTGGAAAGCTAAGCAAATCTACAATACTTAAGGTTAGTTATGTTTAAGTTTTTATTTGGGTATTGCATTATCAATTCATTGTGGGCATAATATTGCAAGGTGAACAACAGTTGACATATGACTTTCACTGAACTATCTAAAAGTTAAGTGAAAAGTACTCCCTCTAGTCACAAATAAGTGACATTTTGGAGTTGCTGTCAATCAACCATTCCAAACTTTTGTTGCATATTACGTTTATGTGTTTGAGTTTTGATATTTGAAAAGGATGTGCTAGATTTGTCTTGAAATGTGGCTTCATAAAAGTATATCTTGCAATGTTTTCAAGTATTTTTTTTAAACAAAAAGTACAAGTCAAGTTTTGTTTTGGAGACTGTTGATGTCCAAAACATGGAGTGTAACATAAGGTTGTGTTTTTACAACATTATAGGTAAATAACTTAAATAAACCATAGATTGAGTTCTGTGAACTGGCTTATACCATCGCATACAAGAGACATGAAAAATTTATACCATGCTTGTTCTTTTCCCTCCCCCTCTGTTTTCATGTTAACATTTTCTAGTTTTCCACAGGGTTATGATGTTCTGAAAAGAATATCCAATGTTATTTCAAAGGCAGATAGGATACAGCTTGAGCAATTGACTGGGTAAGCCTATAAGTTTCTTTTATTTGACAGCATGTATAGCATAGGGTTAATCTGATGCCAGGTTTTGACATTCTACTGCATTTGAATGCACTCAATGTATTTTGATGATACATTTTATTATTTTAATCCCAAGTTTTAAGGTTTTGCTACTTCAAATGCTGTGGAGTACCTTTCACTCATTAACTCTTGGCATTGTTTAATAGAAGTCAGGTAAAACTTATGAAACATCAATGGTAAAATCAATATGTTGCAATAAGTGATCTGATAAGATTGCAAGGATTGTTTTCCAATCTCGAGCTATCAGGTACCAACTATTTATCTAGAAACATCAACATTCTTATACCAAAAATGGATGATAGCTGTGCTATGCTTGAAATCACCCATAACCAGTATAGAGACCAGTCGAATTCTACTGATAGCGTTAGTAAGTTATATCTTTTTCTATGTTGTATTTACTGAAATTTCCTTATATTGCCTTTGGTCGCAGGGAATTCTACACCGTGATTCCTCATGACTTTGGTTTCAGAAAGATGTGTGAGTTCCAAATTTTATAGCTTACTGACGTTTACATAATAATATAGTACATCCACTCGTCCAGCACCATGTTGGGCTTTCTTTTTAATTTAGGAGCACTTAAACCTTCTAACAAATAGCATTTGCCAGGTGAATTTATTATCGACTCTCCTCAGAAACTAAAAGCTAAGCTGGAAATGGTAATAAACTATTGTCTTTAACTTTTTTAGTTTTTCTAACATGGCACTATTTTCAATCCTCCTTGTTTAGATTTATTTTCAATTCTTATGTAAAGTAAGAAACACTGATTCTTTTGAAGATAGACTAAGAGACACAATTGGTTTATTGGAGTATTGATATCCTAATTCCTATGTTAGGACTTATGTTAATCTCCTCTAATATGTGCAATGATGAAACCTACCTTCCATTTCTTATCAAAGTTCAACCACAATGGCTGAATGAAGTAAACTTTAATATTCAATCATTCATATTACTTTTTTCTGGGAAATTCAGAGTCATGTCCATATATCTATATATTTCCTGGACTATCATTTCCTATGAACCATGTGTCCATGGAATCTGCTCACATTGTTATCTTACACTTTTTTAAGGTTGAAGCCCTTGGTGAGATTGAGATTGCAACCAAACTTCTGGAGGATGATTCAAGTGACCAGGTAATGTCATTTTGCTTGGGTCAAAATTCTTTATGTCATTGCTCCAATGGCTGATGTGTACATATTTGACATCTCTTAAGTCCCATTGCCTTCAAAATGAATCACTTATGCCATGTCTGGCCATAACAGACATCTGAAAAGACCATTTAACCCATGAGACCCCATCATCTCTTTCGTATTAAATGTTAATTTGCTTACCTTTTTAATATATCATATTCTAACTAAATGTTTTTCTCTTAATTTGATTATTGGTTAGTAAATATAGCAATATGTTCATGTTTTGTCAAACTACCACAAATATATATAGAACTCCAAAAATCCACATTATCTTCCAGCCTTCCACCCATCAGATTCCCTCACAATTAACAGGATTCAGCAGATGGGAATTGTAGAAACATTTAGCCATAGTTAATTATGGACTCAAACTGAAATGTGTTGTGTTCTGAGAGTTATGCTGAAGTTTCTGTACAGTTGTGAAGTTTACTCTGAGTGCGAATATGAAATTTTACTTGTTGCTATAGTAAGCGGCATAATTTGAAATTATTGAAGTAGATTTTTTTTGTTGTGGTTGCTGTTGGAGTATAAGTGAATTGCTCACCTTTCCTCATCAGCTTAAGCTTTTGGGTTGAACTGGTTGGTGCATGCAACTCAATATGGTATCAGAGCCAGAGCGTTAATTAAATTAATTACAGCCCCACTCCAATATCCACGTATGCGGCCTGGGGGAGCCTGCACGTGAGGGGGAGTGTTGGAGTATAAGTGAATTGCCCACCTTTCCTCATCAGCTTAAGCTTTTAGGTTGAACTGGTTGGTGCATGCAACTCAATAGTTGATACACTTGCACATGCTGGAGCATAACCATAATATGCTTTGATATGTAGGATGATCCACTATATGCTCGATACAAGCAACTTCATTGTGACTTCGCACCTCTTGAAGCTAATTCAGAAGAATACTCCATGGTAATTAAACTACTTGCAGTTTTAGCTCCATTTATGAAAATAGTACTTTGCAATTCTCTTTTGTAAAATTTAGCAAATGGTTACTTTACACATTTCAACCTTATATAAACAACTGTCGGTTTTCTATGAGCACAATGGACCTGGAACGGTGGAATGTTTTATGCTTGTTATACACTACTTTATTGAATTGTTCATCTGATTTTTAATTACGTGCAAAATATCCACCATCCAGATTAAAACATATTTGATGAATACCCATGGCAAAACGCACTCGGGTTATACTGTGGACATAGTGCAAATATTTAAGGTGTTCAGGCATGGTGAAACAGAGCGGTTTCAGAAGGTGAGGATCTTTCTAATCTGCTATATTTACATAACCCAAAAGGACAGTATTGTCAAAAGACTAACTTTCAAAGTATTCATGCAGTTTGCTAGTACAGGAAATAGGATGCTTTTGTGGCATGGTTCTCGGTTGAGCAACTGGGCTGGGATCCTTTCCCAGGGTAATTCGTGTTATCTGCAATTATTTTTGTTGCCACTTCTATCTATGCTTATTGAAGATGGCTTCACCCAGCTTTCTAGGTTCATGAGTTATTGCCTGTGATTTACTCATTTTTCTCTTGCCATATCAGCATATGGGTTTTATGCATTCACAGAAGTATCAATATATTTTTATTATCATGGATTTAATGCTTTGTTAGTCTGAAGCTTTACTGCACAATTGTAAACTTGCTTTGTCCATTTTTCTTGTGTGTGTTAGTGCATTGAGCTGACTATGCTCATTCCTTTGGAAAAAGCCAAATTCAGTTTGTGCCACCTTACACTCTTCAAAAGTTGGCAATCAGATAGATCAATTCTGAGTGTTTATTACTGTCCCCCAGGTTTGCGAATTGCTCCTCCAGAAGCACCTGTAACTGGTTACATGTTTGGCAAGGGTGTTTACTTTGCTGATATGTTTTCAAAGAGTGCAAACTATTGCTATGCTTCTGAAGCATCTAGATCTGGAGTACTGCTTCTATGTGAGGTCTGTTCATTGTCATAGTTACCTCTGAATTAAAGTTCATATAGTACTCATGAGTGTTTTTATCTGCCTCAGATTGTGTGCTATTTGTCTGTTTGTTACACTACTTTGTCATATACATGTGTTATTGTAATCGCCAAGAATCCTGCAAGATGATATCGTTGAAGTTACATCTGCAGTTTAGTTTTGTTTATAATGTCTACTCCTATTTAATTTAATTTTGTTGATATGCCTATTTAATTTGACTTATTTGGCAGGTTGCATTGGGTGATATGAATGAGCTGTTAAATGCAGATTACGATGCTAATAACTTGCCCAAGGGAAAACTAAGGTCAGTTACTGATGTAATACCTTTTAATGATAACACTATTTTCCTGTAAACTTTGCTTCACGTATTACTTATGGCTAGGGCTGGACGGGAAGCTAAAAACTCGTGAGCTGGCTCACCTTGATCGCAGCTCGGCTTGGCTCGGCTCAGCTTGGTCGATTTTGCAACGAGCCAAGCAGTTGTTTTTGCTCGTTTCACTAATGAGCTAGCTCGAGCCAGCTCATGATCTGCTCGCGAGCCAATCAAGCTAAACACGTAGAGTTAAACATAGGAAGGCAATAAAGAAGCAGAATTAAATTCACTTGTTTGCTCCTCCAAATTCCTAATTAATTCTTGTCCTCTTGGTTGCTTTATTTAAAATTCGTTCAATCTGATAATGGATAGAAAGGGGCGGCTAGACTTTAATTAATTTTTAATATATGTAATCAGTATTATTGTTGATTAGTTGTGACTTGTGTGCTTCATTTGCACTTCCTATGCATGATGCATTCGAAGACTTAAAAATTCAAAATTACTATATTATTTTGTGTTCATATATATTGAGGTGCTAATGCCATTTCAAATTTACATCTAGCTCGTGAGCCTAATGAGCTAGCTCGAGCTATTAACGAGCTGAGCTGAGCCAGCGTTTTTGCTCGTTTTGTTAACCAGCCAAGCCAAGCTAGCTCGTTAAATTAACAAGCCAGACCAAGCTGAGCCGAGCCGAGCTGGCTCGGCGTCCAGCCCTACTTATGGCCAATTCCTGATGTTAACCCAGTACTGCACATAATTATGGCGCAAGGTTATAAAAGAATTTGGTTACTCCATTTAAGTGCACAATTTTGATGTTAACGAAAATCACATGAAGGGCTCTCAATACCCTTGTGACATGCTGCATGACATGCTAAAACAAGATAGCAGCATCGTTTTTATATCATTTACTTATTAATTGCATGCACGTTCAAAAGTATAAATAATCATCTGGTAGCAATTATTTTGGTGCAGCACAAAAGGAGTTGGTCAAACAGCACCTGTCTTATCAGAGTCTAAGACCACAAATGATGGTATGGTTGTCCCCCTTGGGAAACCTAAACAGGAACCTTCCAAAAGGGTATGTGGGTTTCTGTTCTGAACTTCCACAACTGCATTGTTTTTTCAAATGCAAATCCCATATGTTACTGAAAGACTTCGCTTACATTTTAAACATTGTTGCCTGGTTGCAGGGTAGCCTGCTGTACAACGAATACATAGTGTACAATGTAGATCAGATAAGAATGCGGTATGTCCTTCATGTCTCCTTCAACTTCAAGAGGCGGTAGATGCTGTTTGCAAGCTGGAAAACTGTGAGGATCCACTAGCAGGACATGTTATTTTGTTGCGGTTCCAGGCTTCCAGCTTTTTTATGGCTGATGCTGAGTGTACAACTGTACAAATGAACCATTACAGTCCATCGTCCATGTAGTTTATCTTCTGTTTATTGGCCTATTTGATGTGCTTAAGTTTCAAAAAACATGTTTCGTGTGCTTGAATCTGATGATGCAGTTGTAAATCTATGGTAACAATTTTTTTAAGGTGCCTCAAAACCACTAGAACCTATGGTAACATTTTTTTTAACATATTCTGCATATGTAAATCTGTTCCAGCTATGTGATGGCTGCCATTGTTTGGGAATTGGGAAACCAAAGGGATCCCCTCCCAAGGGATAGGAGGGGGGGGGGGGGGTTAGTTTAATTTTCACTTCAATCCATGTGGACTGGAAGAGACAAAAGCTTAAAGGTAACATGAATAAGCACCATCCCATTCCAGAATACAAATTCCACTGTCTGGATACACAACAGCTTGATTGATCTTTCGGCTTGTTTGGTTTGCTGGATGATGCGGCTTCTGGAATCATTCCATCTTACATCTTACAAGGCAGCAGAAGTACAATTATCCAACATTGACTCACTCCTAGAAAAACAACGGACGACCTTCTGCAGGAACAGCTCATGCCGGATCAACCGAATCCACAAACCATGCTGTTTGCTTTGCTGTTGATTCCTTATCTAGTTAGTAGATTATCAAAGTTTGGTGATATTTAGATGAAGCGATCAATACTCCCTGTGTTTGTTCTGTGGTATAAATGTGACCATAAAAGGTCACTCACTTAAACCAAAATTATGTGCCATAGAACTGATATATTTGGATTCATATTTAAAACGATTGCTACAATTAACTACATCCGTCCCAAACAAAAGGACTTCTAGTAGTTTTAGGGCAAATTAAGTAGGAAGGAACAAGTTTTGCATGTCTCCGCATTAAAACATCCTTATATTTTATTTAGGAAAAATAGGCAATCTCGTCCCTGAACTCTTGGCAAAGGCTCGTGTTCGTCCTTGAACTTTTCAAAGGGCCAGTTTAGTCTTTGAACTTTTGTGTTTCGGATTAGTTACATCCTCCATTCCTTTTTCCGTCAACACCGTCACAGGAAACGCTACGGAGGACCAAACCCACCGTTGAAGTCCCACTGCGTACCCTTGCATCTATCGGTTAAAAAAAAACCCTTGCATCTATCGGTTCAAAAAAAAAAACCTGCATCTATCCCACCGCTGCCGCCGACACATCGAGGGAGGGTGATTTCGTCCGCCCGCCCCTGGCGCCTCGCACCGGAACGGCCCACCGACGTCTCCCACGTGCTCGTCCGACCGGTGCCTCCCACGGACCGGATCCCACCGGCTGCGGCGCACCGGCTCCTCCCACCGGTCGCGGCGCACCGTCTGCGACGCACCAGGTCCTCCCACCGGCCGCGGCGCACTGGCGGCACCGACGAGCGCCTCCCACCGGCTGCGGTGCACCGCCTGCGGGAGGTAAGCAAGCCATTTAAATTCATAGATCCAGAGCTGAAGATGGGACTTTTGCTCTTTTCACCAGTGCCTTGCTATTTCAGTTAATTTGACATTAGAATACATCATGTAGGCCTAAGAGAAGATGGGAGATTCAGAGGTACTGACTGTTCGGTTTCATTTTAATGGGGTATTTGTTGTTGATGGATCGTTGTTGACTTATTAATGAAATACATGTTTTAGTTGCCATTTCGAGCAAATAATGGACCTGGGGCTAAACATCAGCCCTGCCTAATGTTTAGCCTCATTCACCTCCCTTGTTGGGGCTAAAAGTTTTAAGAGGTGCTAAACGTTAGCCCCTCCAAGTTTAGCTCTCTGTTTGGAGATCTAAGGGCTAATTTGAGGTTTCGGAGGTGGGGGTGGGGGTGGGAGGGCTGATGTTTACTCCTTGATCCAAACAGGGCCAATATCCATTGCTAAGATCTCGTTTAGTTCCTAAAAATATTCTCCAACCACCTGTCATATCGAATCTTCGAACACTAATTAGAAGTATTAAACGTGAATTGATGACAAAACCCATTTCATAATCCTCTTCTCAAATCGCAAGACGAATCTAACGAGCCTAAAATGTCATGATTAAATAACATCATGCTACAGTAAACAATCTCTAATGATGAATTAATTATGCTTAATGGTTCATCTTGCGATTTTTCATCCACCCGTGTAATTAGTTTTGTAATTCGTCTATGTTTAATCCTCCTAATTGACCTTGACAAGGGGCCCAACAATTTCTCCTAACTAAACGCAACCTAAGTACTCCGTAGGAGCAAGTGAGGCTTTGCTCATCCGAGCTAGTCTAGCCATTTCGAGCAAACGACAGTTCAATCACCTTTCTTAAAAGCTCACGCACTTTGCTCGCTTCTCCGCACTCTCGGGGGTACGTGTCGCCCCGGGAGGCCTCGCGAGATCGCGACGGAAGTGCTCAGCGCTAGGCGGCCGAGCGCGCGGGTGGCTATTTTACAAAAAAACCCTCTGATTTGCTACAAATCGTGAATCTGTCCACCACATCCAGATCGCACAAAAACTCAGTTCTTATTTTTTGCACATAAGACCTCCATCTAAAATTAATTTGTACGCGAAGAAGCGGAGATTATCATCTTACAGACACACCTCTGGACGTTTTACGAACTCCCCCTCCCACCACCCCACCCCCCCCGGCTAATACCCCCTCCCCAGCACACCCAGCCGAACCCTAACCCTCATCCCCCTCCCCTGCCGCCCTCTCACCCTCTGCTATACCTGAGCATTTTTGGCCCGGCCCGACCCGGCCCGAGCCCGGCCCGCGCCAGGCCCGCCCACGGACCTTACTGGACGGGCGTGGGCAGAGATCTTGAAGCCCGTGAAAAATTTTTTTTGGCCCGAGCCCGGCCCGAAATGCTGTTTTTAGTTACTTTACACTATAAAATGCGCGGCCGGCCCGCCCAAGCCCGGGCCCGGCCCGAGCCCGGCCCGAAAACTGAGACCCGACACGTCCCATGGGACGGTCATGGGCAGAATTTTCTCGACCCGAAAAACCCGAGTTTTTTTTCGGCCCGGCCCGAACCCGGCCCGGCCCGTGGAATGCTCACGTCTACCCTCTGCTCCGTGCCGCCGCCCCCTCTCTCTCTGTTATGAGATCCTCGCTTGTCCATCCCTGCTCGCGGAAGAGGACGACGCCGCCCACTCCCGGCGGCCCCGGCGAGTGTCCTGGAGCGACGCTGAAGCCCCCTCTCTCCCTCAGATCGACGGCCTAAGAGCGGCGGCGCTTCCTCACCAAGGAAAGGGAGGTCACTGCCAGATCCGCTCGGGTGAGATCCACACGGCACCACCAGACGGCCTCGCACTCGACATCTCCTGAAATGTTGCCTTCGTCCGGCGCGGTGGTGCCAGCCTCCGCGGCACCCTCTCCCTCCGGTGCGGCGAGCTAGCCTCCAAGGCACCCTCCTCCCTTCCGCGTGGCTAGCTTGCCTCCACGGTTCATGCCTACTCCCTCTCCATCTGATCCCAAACCCTAGCAACTCATGAGACCTCTCTTCCAACCTCTGCCTTTTCCCCTTCGTAGACCATACTTTGCATATCCGTGAACTCCGGTGATTTGTTGTATTTTGATTTTTGATTCCTTTTTGTTACATCAGATCTGCTATACCTTTTACTAATATGCAATTCATTGCTGTGCTTGTACAGGTGCAAGGCCGGCCATGGCATCTGTGACTTGAGATCTGAGAATGGTTGTCCGTACACAGAGTCCCTGCTGCCCTTTTTTGTGTTTGGGTTTAGAGCACATTCGTGTATGATATTGTTGCTTTACCCTAGCTTCTCTTCGTCCTTGTGCCTGCATTAGAATAGCTGAATTTCAAGGTGGGATTACTACCTTCTTGTTTGATTTTCCCATCTAGATGCTCTCAGGGCTTAGTTTTATGATGTCCCTTGCCACAATCTTACCCCCAATTAAAAAAAGAGTGCCTTATTCCTTGACTTAATTAGTTGCCTAGAACAGAGTTTTTTTTGTCTGTAGCAGTATTATCATAGTCTAAATGTGACAGTAACCTAGGTTGGGGTGTTGATATATTGTATGCTTTGATTTTCTATGGTAAAAAACTATTTTCTTCTATCTCAAAAATGAATCTATTTATTAAGTCTTAGGTCTTCTTTGTTTTGTAAACATAAACAATCTCTTCTTCCTTAGATGATATTTATAGAGTATGTCATACGGCTTTATAAGATTGGCTCCATATGTTTCATCATAACTTGGTTCTGTTTTAATTTTTCATCGAACTGGTAACTGCTTTCCCTCTGCTTGTGTTTGATGAGATTTACTAGAGTGAGATAATGAACCTTCTAACTGAAAATAGATCTTATGTTAAATGAGTTATCTATGCTTCATTGTGTGTTGGCATAATGGTAATGTTTTCTTTAACTATGAACTCTTGCTATACTGTAGATAATGGATAGGTTACCGTCACTGATGCTATGGAGTTCATTGCTCTTGCTCCCTGCCGTTATGAAGTTCATTTGTTCTGTGGCTTCAAACAATCATAAAAAAAGGAACCGTTTTATTTGCTATTTTAGTATACTCCTATTAGTTCTTAAGAATAATCACTGTTATTTGGCATTTTCAATATGAATATATGATGTGATATGTAAAACGGTGCATAATGCTAGAGGCAAGCTACAACCATCCTGCTGACTGCTTATTTACACACGACAAACTGATCACTAGCTAATCAGCTTGTAACTTTTATATAACATTGATCATCAGTGCACAATGCAAACTAGGTGCATTTCTTGTCCATACATTGCAAGCCTGCCATAATTTACAGGAATGCTTATGGTAATAAATTAAATGGAACCATTCCATGTTCATTTCGTAAGTTGGATAGGCATGCTTTCTTGCTTTACTGGTCATTGTACCTCGGTTATCATGATTTTTCTCATGTGTAAGATTTCTAATGGAACCCCATTATGTGTAACGGCCTATGTGGGGATAATGTCAAGTAAGATGCCAACCAGCATGTGAAATGTCAGGTATATTTGTTGGGTTCTTGAGGTAATTTCTTCTTGGCTTACCACTTATCATCTTATAAAATGGCCACTGCCATGTGGCGACTTGGTGGCTGATAACATCTCATAAGATATCTCTGCATCTAGCGGTTAGTTCGTTCATCTTCTGATCTTTTTCATGTATTTATTATGCCGCACAATGTTTGGCATATTGCTACTTGCATGACAGGTAGTAATGATGTAGCTCCAGGAAATAGATTAAGGAAGGTGCAGATTCATGTCTCTCTGTCTTCATTTTTATGGAGTATTAATTTTAGTGTCTAAGACCAAAGATGCTTGTTATTTAAGCAACTTTGCCTGCTTTTGAATAGATGACTGAGGTTAGGAAACTTGCTTAACATTTTACAAGACACGCGAAAATGTGACTTCTGATGCAATTGCAGTGCTCTCAAAATTCAGATTTGTAGCTGGCGGCATTCAGTAGCAAGGAGTACAACCATCCACGAGATCAAGCGAAAGGTACTCTACGGCCCCTGTCTCCCTCCTCTGTTTGGACCACAGAACTACTACAGATCTCGCATATACAAGATCTTACTCTTGAGTGCTTTTTTTTTTCTAATTTCAGTCTTGAGAAAAGTATCCTACTCAGGGTAATAAATTTTTGGCTTGTTCAATATTGAAGTAGTCTTCTACATTATTCAGAGGCTGAATAGATTCACCAGCCCAGTATACAAAGAAATCATCGAGTTATAATGCCCCCAATAAATCAGCTGGTTTGTGCAGATTGAAGAAATATCTTGATTACAAATAAATAATCAAAGAATCAAATTTGGTTTATGGCTACAATTAGCCCCTTTAAAGATATTGATGATATGGATTCTGTAACTTGAGATGACTGGTATTAGAATTTGAGATAAGAGTATTTGTTTAGCACTGCATTTTTTCTGGTATATAGGACTGCTATAGGAATTATTTTCTTCTTTCTCATGTGATATCTGTGGTATTTCTTAGCTTGGAGCACTGTGATTCCTATATTTCCATCTTCTTTGTGCTAGAACATGGGAGGTCCCTTTGCTTTAACTTGACAAATTTGATGCATATAAACAATGTTTCAGTCAATAGGGTAAAGAATGAGAATGAATGTGGAGTGCAGTTCGGACTTAGGTTAATTGCTAACACCTATATTTTATCAAGACATCGTTTGATGGATCTCTTTCTTGTCTGCTTTACAGGATGTCTGAACCATAATGATCTCTTAACCGTCTCTTATTTTTTTCTTACCACATGCTGTATATGTGCATCTGAGGTAGGTAAGCAGTGTATTGTACATATGCATACTTATTGTTGCATGTAGAGTTATGGTGGTCAGATGTATTACCTTCGTGATTCGAATGCTGGACAAACACCAATGTTAACATCTTGATGATTTGCATGTGCTTGCTACTAGATGCATGGTTTCATGTTCAATTTATCTAATATCATGTATATAGTTTGTCTGATTGTTGTCTTGTGGGTATTTACATTTGATTGTAGGTACTGTCTTGGCCAGAGGCCCTCTTCACTTTTCTTTTTAGATCTGGCCACTAAGGTTTGGGGACGTGTTCACGGGGATCTACAAGGAATTGGTGGCACCGACAAGTGGAGAGGTGGCTCTGACCGGCGACGAGTAGCTGTGGATGTTGAGTGGGGATGAGCCCTTTGCTGATGCCATGCTTGGGGAGAGGATTGATGGTATGTCTCCGATAACCTTATTTGTCACAAATAATTTATTCATACTAGAGAGTCATGCTACGCTTTGCATACTTGCTGATTCAGTGATCTTGTGCAAATAGAGAGGGAGTGGAGCTTGGTGCCAACTGCTGCTCTGCACTGTCCACAGATAGTCGGCATGGAGGTGAACAAAAAAAATCACACAGATCAGTCTTTACAATTTTAGTTGACTAACGAACATTTGTGTTTTTTTTACTTTTGTTACTTGGTAATAATGTGGAGTACATATATGCACGAAATGTAGATGATAAAATGGGACTCTTTCTGTTTAATTTGAATTTCAATGGGTATTGTGTCTGTTGCTTACGGAGCTTAGTAGGACCTATTATGATTTGTGAAGTTGTAAAGTTTGTTTTGTCCTAAAGCATCACACATTGATTTCTGATGATAGAAATTAGCATGTGTGCTATCTTCCTACTTTTCTGCAGCAGGCAGGGTGATTCATGTTCAGCCACTTAGTTCCTAAATCTAAATATATTGTTTCCTTTTTTCCCAGGATCTGCTATCATTTACAAAGAGAAATGTGTTTTAGGCGAACACAAGTGTTGTTGTGTTGCTCAACCTGAAGATGTAAGCTATGCTACTCATCTTCTTATTTAACAAAGGAGAAGCTGACAAATATGTTACAATATCGATTCTCCAAATGCCGAACAGACACATGATAATAGGGTAGATTTGTGCTTAGATGTAGCCATGGTGATCGGATGTGTTGTAGTATTGATGATTGATGTTCTGGACAAACACCTGTTGGATAGGATAGCCTAGAATGTGATGTAATATTTATTATTGTTAAGATGCCGGACAAACATTTGATGGTTATGATAGCATGGTGCTCGAAGGTGCTGTAATTTGATACACACATAGTTTACTAACATGTTGATGATGTGCTTACTACCATGTGCAATTGTTTCATGCAGAATTTATCTTATATCACACATTGACACATAGTTTGTTCTCTTTCATTTTCTTATGGTTACTTCCATTTGATTGATCAATTTGTAGGGCGCGCATAGCGTGCTGAATGTTCTAGTCCGACTAACAGTCCAAATTTTTAAGAGCTATGTATGCAGCTCCCAGCCTACTAGTATTGTGCCTGAGGCCTTGTAAGCAGCCGGGTCATGGTCCAGCCCAAAATATTGAGATATTGTGTCAGTTTGTGATACAAGTATAACCTTGAACTTTGAAGGGGTAGAATATCAGTGAAGAAACAAAAACGTAACTTCCCACTGGGGGAGCCACCTTGTGGCCAAGGTGGGTCATGACCCTCACACTTCATGAAAAACTCCACTGCACGCTCTAAATTTCCATGGCTACATGCATGTAAGTAATCCCTCACACCATTATTAGTTGTTGCAATTTATACTATATGTGTATTGTTTTAGTGTTTTACAACTTGAGAGTTTGAATTACATGTATAACTCATATCTATAGCACTTGAATTTGTTTATCTAGTGAGGTTAGGATAAAATTACCCCTCAACTCTAATCCTAGCTCCGCCACTGACTCCCTACATTGTTTTTCTTCTTCCTCCAAAACCGTTGCCACCGGCGTCACCTCATCGGTGTGCCACCTGCCGACCCGCCGTGACCGTGACACAAATCCAATGCACCCTCAGCTCCCTCGCAATGACACGACAGATAACGACCAAATCTTTGTGAATGTTGTGCGCACGTGGTCCTCTTGGGTTTGCTAATGAGTGAATTCCTTCAGTGCCACAAAAATTTAAATAACTTCCTTCGATGCCATAAAAATTTTCGAACTTCCCTTAGTGTCACAAAATTTTTCACTTATGCCTCCTATGCCACTTCTGGTAAGGATCCGTTTAATTTTGACGGAATGCCGGTGGGAGAGGAACTCTATTAGGTGAAATGACATTTGTGCCCTTGAAACCTTATCCCTGTCCAGGGCTCATGCTCACCCCATCATGCAGCACCAGGCGACCAAGCGCAGGCTTGCCGCGTGGGCTGCATCAGCCGCCAGGCACAGGCCCACCGTGCGGCCAGGCGACGGCCTCCGCCCACCTGTGCTCGCAGCCCTGGTGAGGTCGCTGCTCCTCGACCTGGAGAGCTTTTGTCCATGGCGACCGAGTGCCACTAGCGGCCAAAATCACTGGCGCTCAGGCGAGTGGGATGGTCACGGCGAGGATGGGAGTTGGAAGAGGAGGTCAAAGGTGTCACTCAGGGTAGCTCACGGTCTGGACAGACGGGGCAGCCGGATTTTGGTGCACGGCGGACAGAGGAGATGGTTGGCTCGGCCGCCACGACGTGGTCGCACTTCGGTGGTTCTCCGATGATGGGAAGGGGCGGCGGGGATGCGGCTCGACGAGGCGATGTGCGTGGTGGGGCTCCCTTTCTCCCCCGGCGTCAACTCCGGACGAATCGAGCCAGGCTGCAGCCATCGGTGCTTTGACGACTGCCCGGGAAGCGCGAACGGCGGTAGTGCCTACCAGGGTTTTTCTTACCGTTCGTGTGTCGGTAACTGCCGGCCGACGGTAGCGGCTAACTGGTCCGGTTGGACCGGTTACCACCAATTACCGAGCAAATTCAAAAACCAAATCCAAAATGCAGTTCAGCTTGGTTGTAAATGGTTGATCGGTCGGTTCCACCGGTAAGCTGACCGGTCAGACTGGTTAGCCGGCCGTTAAGCGCATAGTACCGACGATTTTTTCGTGGTTCACCGGTGTTTTTGTGCGAAGTGAATCAATGAAAATTTTAGCATGACCTATACACATATTAATGTAAAAGGACCACACCAAAGTAACAATTTATAATCGTGCATACAAATATCATAGTCTTGCATACAAACAATGTCATAGTAATAATCGTGCATACAATCCTATAGTAATAATCATGCATACAATACCATAGTAATAATCATTCAACGGTATTATTGTGACGCCATTTTGTATTTGATGATGGACATCACATTCAAACCTTGCGTTCTAAGAGCATCTCCAAGAGTTTGCTAAATTTTACTTGGCAAATCTGGTGTTTTGCCAACTTCTAAAAAAATATGTAAGTAAAACAAGAGCTCATCTCTAACAGTCTGACATAATTCACTTGCCAAATCTAGATTTAATTTACATCAGGAACCCTGAGAGAGAAACAAAAATATATTTCTACCCTTCCACCTCTTAAAACTTAAATCAGGAACCCTGAGAAAAAAACAAAATTATTTTTATACCCTTCCACCTCTTCTGTTACGGAAGGATGCGCCGCGGATAGCTACGCGCATATATACACGCGGGGAGGGGAGGGATGCCAAGTTGTTATTGATGCCAAGTTGTTTTGCCAAACTATTGGAGGCTAATTTTTCATGTTTTGCCAAAATTAGATAGATACCAAACTGAGATAGCAAACTGTTGGAGTTGCTCTAAGTAGTTCAGCCTTATAGTCTTGCCAAATTTGACCCGTCCACGCCGATATTGTCTGCCATTCCTGAAGTAACATATTGTACCAATGGGGGTCTTGTCATTCGTACACCCATCTCATCGGTGGTTGCATGCTCAACTTAGGTATATGATAGTGATAACTAGACTGCGAGGTATCACTGTAGGAGGAAGAAGAGTACTGTGGAGTGTCGTAGTTCATCGGTCCATTCGTTCTCCTCTGCAATCCCGGTGCTCCATAGTCTTGGTCCTGAGTAGCATGCGTGAATTGAGTCTCCTCTGCAATCAACCATATATCATAATTAGTACTCAGAGTGAGAAACATATGTGCATATGTACATGCAATTGATACTTGTGAAATGAACACCTTGTGGGCTCGATCCTGCACCACCACCTACACCACCACCTGTACCGCTACCAGCATCAGCACCGTCACTACTATCATTACCATCATCAGTGGAGCTGCTATCCTGAGACCCCTGATACGGTGGACTATGCCCACCCTTACCATCATCAGTCTCGTTGTCGCTGCTCACTGATTTTGCTGCTTTGCCTTTTGTTTGGACATTTCCTCGTTGACGCTTCGGGTCACCCTTCGTAGACCCCTTCTGGAACTTCCTATTCCCTAGGTGAGTGTCACCCACATTTCTACGTGCCTAATCGCT
Source organism: Cenchrus fungigraminus (assembly GCA_036936925.1). Lineage (NCBI taxonomy): Eukaryota > Viridiplantae > Streptophyta > Magnoliopsida > Poales > Poaceae > Cenchrus > Cenchrus fungigraminus. The sequence continues at coordinate 63,992,494 of CM072779.1, forward strand.
AATGCAATCGGCCCTCGTAGGTCTGTGAGGTCCATTTGATCCGTGACAATATGGGACGGGATAGGGACGTCTCCGTCATCATCATCCAGAACTTGATCCTGGTTGGATCTACCATATTCCATCCATTCCCACACCAGATTATTCTCATCATAGAATGAAAGATGGGCCAGTTGATCAACAAAATCACCTTCGTCACACAGCAGGCTGGAAACCTCCTCAAGTCGCAGGCGAAGGTTGTAGTTGACATAGACAAGTTGTTTAAGTTTCTTGTGCGACAACCGATTGCAAACCTTTGTATGCAGCAAGGCAAAAGTACTCCAGTTTCGCTCACATCCACTTGACGAACAACATTGTGAAACAAGCCGCAAAGCAAGGCGCTACAACTGTGGAGTCTGTGATCCGTACATCATCCACCAATTCGTTGCATTTGCAACAGAGTCTATAAGCAATATATTCCAATAGAGAAAACAATATTGTCATACGAAATAACTCTTACATGGGGTCAAGGGCCATTTGCCTTCCATTTCTGTGCCAAACTCACCACGCTTATGGCGAAACACCTCAGCCTCTTGCAATGCCTGCACAACGATCTGAATATCTGTCATGCGCTGAGATGCATCCTTAAGTCCACGATACATTTCAACTGTTAGAAACAGTGTATATGAATGCCTCAGATTTAGGACAGCAGCTGCAAAATATAAATACCTCCAATGAGCATACGGTCAATAGAGCTTCAAAATAGAAAACTCGTACAGTCTCACCTGCACCCACATCTTTACCTAATTATAATATTAAAGCAAGAATTGATTCTGCTTTTCGTACGTCGCCCCTAATCCACCGCGAATTCGGAGAAAAAACGGTGGACGGGGCTCCCTGACGTGAAAACGGTGGAGTCCGGGCAGTCTACCAGAAAAACTGGAGTCAGGCGGCCTCCGGGCGATCTACCAGAAAAACTGGAGTCAGTCTAGGAGGCGGTCTCCCGCAGGACTCTCTGTGACTCTGTCACGGTGAACCGGTGGGAAATCGAAGGAAAATCGGCAGGAAACCGAAGAAAAACGGCCCGGTCTGCGCACGAGGAAAACATCGGCTGAAGAAAGAAATAGAAATCCAAAAACATGTGTGGAGAAGGATTTGACGGATGTCCTCTAGCTTCCCAAGAAGCACTCCCTCCAATTCAGTTACGGTTCATTTGGGAACATAAAATAGATTTCTTCTTATTACCCGAGTGAAATTTTGAAGGAACCTTACCGGCCATCTACCATCACCTGCCATACATGGCAATGATCATAGCTCTATTCCTTTTGGTGCCATGGTGGTAAACATGGTAAAAAAATATTCTTAGTTTATTTGCGTCGAATAGAACAAACATCATGTATGTATACAAGTAAATTTTTTTATAGCTATCTATTTAGTTTTCAAACTTTATAAACCGTTTGTCGCTTGAAAATGAATATGACATGAGAAATCTAATACGTTGTATAGAACACTGTTACGTATCTAATTTTTTCTCTCTAGCTTCTCTTGCTTAAATACTTAAGGTAAAAATTTAACGAGCACTTGATCGAAAGAAATAATTAAGTCAAAATTATTTTGGCTTTCTAGCAAATGCGTAGATAACCAATAACCACAATACAAATTTAGTAGTACAAGAAATAGAAAAATTTCATGAGATTAAAAACACAATTAGAATTCTACTGTTGCAACACACTCGCATTTTCATGAGATTAAAAACACAATAAGAATTCTACTGTTGCAACACACTCGCATTTTGCTATATATAATATTAAAGTGCTATAATTTCTTCGAACCGCGTCGTTGTTTTGCAAAAAAAAATCCTTCACTTTTTTCATAATATACTTGCATGTTATGGACAAGTAGGCCCTCAAGAAACGTTATTACATCAATGTTTGATGTGTCGTATGCTATTGATACGTAGAGTTATCCAGATCATTTTATGCTAGGAAGGCATGTGAACAGTGGGGGAGATGGTGCGACCGGGAGAAGTGAGGTCGGGGTAGGTGATGGCGGGCGAGGTCGGGGTGGTGTGGACATGATGCGAGGCTGAGGAAGGTGAGAATGACGGTGCAGTAGGGACAGACGAAGAGTGAGGTCGGTGGTGTGGAGCGTGCACGATGGGAATGTCGGTGTGGTTGCGCAAGGTGAGCTTAGGAAGACGATGGTGAAGCTCAGGAGGCAAGGATAATGGCAGGTGAGGTTAGGATGGCACGTGCGGGATGGGCGCATAGGGTAGTGGGGATGACGACGCGACTGGGAAAGCCGAGGTCGGGGTGGCGTGGGCGTGAAGGCTGGGGAGGCGGGGCGGACGATGACGAGATTGGGTTTTGGGACGCGTAGACGACGGCAAGTGAGATCGTAATGTGGCACGTGTGTGATGGAAACGATGGTGCGGTCAGGGGAGGAGATATCGGGCAGACGACAATGAGGTTCAGGAGGCACGAATAATGGCAAGCGAGGTTAGGGTAGTGCAAGTGAGACAAAGATGACGGTGAGGTTAGGTAGTTGCGGTGCGAGCGAGAGGGTGCAAGGTCACGGTGGCGTGGCAACGACACTGAGGCCGCGAAGCCGGGAATATGATGACACGACCGATGCGGATGACGGCGAAGCTAGGAAGACACGGACGACAGTATGCAAGGTCAGGGTAGTGCGTGCGCAACGGAGAGAAGATGAGTCAGGCAGGTGATGACAAAGGTGGCCTTTGGGAGGCACGGGCGACAAGCGAGATTGGGGTGGCGCGTGCGCGGGGAAGACGACAACAAGGTCGGGGAGCTAAGGGGGGCAGTAGTGTGACAACATGGTCAACCTGGATAACATCGAGGCGATCAAATGCTTTCTTCCGTTGCAACGCACGGGCATAGCTGCTAGTACATACCTATGTACAAGACATGCATCCTTATGTTCAAAATCTTATTATACTCGTTCCAAGTGGAAACATTTTGTCCAAAGAAAGATTTCATTTCCTGTCTCATGGTCTGGTAGGCCATCACAACATTGCAGAGGTTGGGCCGCTTGTCCTGATCAGCGAAGCAAAGCAACTTGTATACTGATTGAACTGTGTCGATGATATATTTGAAAGTCTGGCGTGAGAAAATCTACCTTCCTTGGTGGCAGCCCATTTGCTTTGCAAAAACTCAGGAGATGCCATCCACTACATGAAACGTTCATGGCGCTGATATATGATCTCTAGAAACATGTAGTGGGTCCCAAATCGAGTGGCATTCCACTTGACCAACTCACCACTGTTTGTGTTCTTCATCATTGTATTCAACTGAGCATGATTGTGTAACAAACTTGAAATTTGCTTGCATATCTTGATCATACCTTGATGTTCGAACCTTCACCGGTATCCTTCAACATCAAATTGACGGTGTATGCTAGACAAGGTGTCCAAGCAATGTGTTCATACACACACCTCTTCTAGTTCCCTACATGCTTTCTTGTAGTTCGACCCGTTGTCGTGACTACATGCATGACATGCTCCGGCCCAATCTCCTCCACCACCTTTGGAATCTCTTGGTAAAATAGGCAAAATCTTTAGTAACCTTGAAAACATATTCAATGTCAATGGCACATGTTAAGGGGTTACCTTGAGCAAATAATTGGCATCTTGAGTTCTTCCAGTCGCATCATCAGACTTGTGGAACCACGTGATCCCATTGCAATATATCAAAAAGTTGATGACACTCATCCTCGTCGGGCCAGACCAAGAATCACATATCAACGTGACACCAAATATGGGCCAGTCATCCTGAAACTTTACATATTGTTGCTTCAGCTGAGCCTCCTCCTCATCTTCTTCATGGAGATGATTTCCCTCACCTGCAACCTTCTCCCGTCTCAACTTCTCTCGAGCCCGGTCAGCAGTTGCCTTCTGAGTCCGCTCAATGTCACGCTTAAAGTCTCACGTACTTCTTTTGGAACATTCCTGCAATGGACGACCTCTGTCCCGTGCCCAGCCAAGTTTCAATCTAGTCGAACCACCTCCTTTCTGCATATTACAATACTTGCACCTCCATTCGGGGTAAAGATTTTCACTGTTTTCCCATACAACATCTTTCTCTCTGCCTGACATTCTGTATCTGCATAAATGCAATCAACATAAACATATCAATCACAAGTTTACGACACATACCTAAATCACAATATACCTAAATCCTTGCAACACCTAAATTACAATATACCTATACCAAATCATACCTAAATCCTTGCGACACCTAAATCACAACACACCTAAATCACAATATACCTAAATCAAATCATACCTAAAAAATACACCTAAATCAAATCATACCCTAAATCAAATCACATATAAATCAACTCATAGTGTCTCATACCTATATCCTTGCACAACCGTTGCAACCGGATGGCTAACCGCTGAAAGGGGCCGGCTAATCGCCGCGCGGGGGTGGTTGACCAGCAAAGTGAGCGGCCGACCGGCGTGGGGGCGGTAGATCTGCCCACGCCCCGGCTAACCAGACCAACCGCCCGACTAACTGCTGCCTGGGGGTGACTAGCTTGTAGTGCGTGTGCGGCCGGGTGCGTGGGGGCGGCGTAATTGCCATGGGAGGGAGAGGTGACTCACGGGAGAGGAAGTGAATGAGGGTTCCGACAGGCGGAGGGGGATATTTTGAACGCCCGCCGTTTGGGCGAAGGGGCCAGCCAAATTTTTTTCTTTTCTTTTTTTGTTTAACTTCTAATGCCCGCAAAAAATACTGAATCCACTAATATTTGAAATTTTTTGACACCATTAGATTCTACGCACCTTGAAGTATTTTAAAGATTTTTTCTTTCATTTTTTATTTTTTTAATTCAAATTCAATTTTTTGAATTTGGGCGGTTTCGGCCTACGGTTTCCGCTACCGGTCCGGACAGGTAACACGGTTACCACGGTAACCGGACTGGTAGCGGTCGGTAGAAAAAACCCTAGTGCCTGCGCAAGTGGTGAGATGGGGGGAGACGAAACGGTGGCAGCTCGAATGCAAGGCACGACGCACGCATAAAAGGCCAGGGGCACGGGCAGGGACACAACACAAAGGAGACGGGGAGGGGGGGGGGCGCACACTGCAGCTGGTGGCGCGAGCGGTCAGGGCGGCCAAGGACATTAGCACACTGGCGCTGGGCGGTGGCACGTGCACGACCCTGGGGCGGCGCCAAGAGCGTGTTGGAGAAGATGTCTGGCGCGTCGTCGGGCATCATCCTGGGTTGCGGAGGGTAGCGGCGTGGTGGTGGGGAGTTCTAGGGCCGGGAAGAAGAGCTCCAAGGTGAGAAGAGAGAAATGACAAGTGGGCCCGGGCAAATCATCTTTTCTTTTCCCACACATTTAACAGCTCACAGATGGAAATCCGAACAGAATTGCATAGAAGGCATAAGTGAACATTTCATGGCACTGAGGGAACTTCAAAAAATTTGTGGCATTTTGGAAGTCATCTAAATTTTTTTGCATTGAAGAAATTTACTCTTTGCTAATTGGATAGGAATAGGTAGAAACCGCCATCAAACAAACAACTTCGATTGATTCTATAGTTACATAATTGTGTTATTCAGGGGCTAATAAAAATATACAATCACTGCTCACTCGTATTGTCCGTAGCCTCCTTTGACCAAGCTGTCAACAGGCCCGCGTCTCTCTCTGACAACATGGACTAGCTGTCCAGTGTCGTACTCACCAACATGGACGCGGATTCAATGCTGTGTCTTCTTCAAGGCACGCGGTACCTTCTTCCTCCATATCTACTGTCAATCAAACATTCAACGGTCATAACAAACGGGAGGCCAAAACCTTATCCATGCATCCGCACTGTTTTCACCAGGGGAGTCCGCCGATGGTGGGGTGCGCGGCCGTGTGCTTTATTCCCACGCGCACCATCCTTTGCGTCGCCGCCCTGCGTTGTGCGCCCTCTGCGCCTCCGAGCTGGAGAGAGCTTCCCCTCACGCGCCGCCGCCACCCGCCGGTGACAAGAGCACGTCTTCCACTCCTCGACCGCAAGGAATGGGTGTTCGTGTCACTGAGAAACATCACCGAGCTCAAGTCTGCATGGACGACTTCGATGACGAGTTCGACCACATCGGCGAGATCCACTACCCATGTGTTTGGATGCGAGATCTCTGGGTTGGGATGACTCCAACCCTCGTTTTGGGGATGGCAGTAATCCTCATCATGTTTGGTTGCGAGAGTGGAGTCGTCTCTAGTTCTTGTTTGGTTGCGGGATTGCAGAGGGTTGGAACCAACCCATCACCTGTTTGGATGGATGAATATGAATCTGATCACCCTCTCCTCTCAAGTGGTGATCTTACCCCCCACCTGTGCATCACAATAGCATTTCAGAACATATAGCAAGTTCCAAGGCACCACAACAACATTTCAGCAACATATATGTAGGCACCACAAATTAACAGCGAAAATACAAGTCTTAGGCCACATTAGACAAACCAAGGTCAAGTCTTACACACATTACCAAGTCTCATGCTTGCACGATGCATCAAGTTCAAGCCTTACATAACATTTAGCAAGTTCCAAGGCTTCTACATAGCAAGATACAAGCTTACTTACTAACAAAAGATTCATCCTACCACTACAACTTACCCTTACTGCCCAAGGTATTTGTCAGCAATGTACCTTGCAACCCAATTGATTTTATGTTGAAAAGACAAGGTGCTCAAACATCTAGCTATGTGAGGATGTTCCACCAAGGCATGGTAGAAGGATAAGTGAGTCTCATTGGAAGTACCACTCATAGCTATCAAGTCTTCATACAAATCAGCTGGCACATCATTGTCTGATTTGGCACAAGCATTTATCACCTTTGCTAACTTGTTACTTCCTCTATTAATTGTAGCCACCAATGGATCAAAATCAGTCCTAGACCTCTTGTTGGTCTTCTTGCTATTGTTGGTCTTGCCAATCTTCCTGGGCCTACTTGCAGATGACGTTGCCCCCATTGTTGTCTTCATTGGCCATGGCAGCCCCATCATTTCCGGTTTCCTCAGTCTCCCCATCCACTGCACCTCCATCCTCTGTACCTAGAGGTGCACTTGAATCCTTTGCAAACAAGCCTGTAGCCGTGGTACTTCCAAATATTGTGTGCATCTCTGAAAAGTGCTCAAGGGGCTTGTTTAAAAGATTAGCATCAGCCTTGTGATCCTACAATCAGCAACCAATATGTCATCAAATCCTACATTTTTTAGTACAAACAGCAACCAACATGTCATCAAATCCTAGATTTTATAACTACAAATCAGCAACCAATATGCCATCAAATCCTAGATTTTCTAAGGACAAATTAGCAACAAATATGTCATCAAATCCTAGATTTTATGACTACAAATCAGCAACCAATATGTCGGCAAATCCATACGCTCAGCATCAAGAGTAATAGTGCAAGTATCTTCATCCCAATTAGCAGCACTCAACGCTCGGAGGTCACAAATACAACGAAACCTCTTCTGCCATGTCTTAAGATGATTCTTAATCTGGTCACCACTACGCACAATGCCATACTTTTGTTGGAGAGCCTTTGCGCAAGCATTGTTGTCGGTGTCCGGATTAGCTCCGACACTAACTAGTAAATAGCGCTGCGATCTGTCTCTCGATGGTCGGTGCTAAAGCTAATAGGAGACAAGGATTTATCCTGGTTCCGGCCACGGGGCCGTACGTCTAGCAAGGTGTGTCGCGCACTGTATTAGCCTGCACTGGTAGTGCTCGTAGAGGGGGCTACAAGCGAGGCGGGAGAGGAGGCGTGCCCTCCAGGTCCCTGCTAGGATGATTGAGGCAAGTGCCAATATCGGGAACGGTGGAGTGTGGAGTGAACGCGTGAGAGTGTGCGAAATGAGCATCCTCCCCCGTAATGGGGCGCCTGCCTCTCCCTTTTATATTCCAAGGGAGGGTAGTTACAGAAGAGACTTTCTTCAGTGTGGTCGGCATAAAGTGACGTAAAGGATTGTTAAGCCAATCATGTTGCGACAGGTGGCACCATATTTTCGGGCACGCGTAAAGGTGCGGAGAAACCTTCGAGGGTAGTACCGTCATTTTACAGCCGCGATCTATTGGGTTCCTTGCACACAGCCACCGTGTTTATCCCCGCTCCCCGGAGAAGAGAGCTGGTACGGTGCAAAGTGCCATGGATTACGCACCACGCCGGTGAGTTACGCATCAACGAAGGAGCTTCAGAAGGGTTAGGTTGGTGGTCGGGCGCCGCCGCCGGAGTGTGCCATTTTTACTCTCAATAGCATTGGTTACGTCATCGGTTTCATGCCTTACATGCGTAAATAATGGTTACGGCAGGAATCACCTGTGTGCATGTGGAACAGACGATCCAAAATTCTTGGTTACACGAAAACACTGATGGCTTACATATATGATGCGAAATCCATTGGGAAAGTGAATGATACAAGACCTCATCACAGAAGATCTAAAATTACTAGGTTACACTAAAACTCTACTGGTTACGTACGACGTCATCGAAACAAATTCCTAGCATATGAGCACAGAAGATCTCCTGTGTCGTAATTGTATACGTCATTAGTAAATCAAGTGATAATATGATGGGCCTGGGCCATCTAGTACGGGCCACGTAGTTGGCACATGTATTTGGTGTCTGTATTACTAATGAGCCCTTTGTACTGATAATAATTAGGTATACAGTTAAAAAATGGTTTTAGTGGTATGACCTCATTCTTCTTAATAAATACACGAACTTACATACTATTTGACTTGGTACCAGTATAATTTCCCGAAATAACTTTCGTATCCTCCGCCGCTGAGGTCGTCAAAGACTACATTGTTTTAGGAAAAGAGTCCTCCCAAAACTCGCACAGATGGAGGCGGCGGGGACGCGCTCCCACACCGCAACGAATTCTTCCCCTGCCGCTCGCCATGAGGCACAGAGGAAGGTCACGCACATTTAAGAGCACCGGTGATGATGAGGACATCCCAGCCGTACGTAACCTAGCTCCCTTGGTTATACAAGATGCATCGCGAATTACACCAAGTCCACCTTGGGTTACGCATGAAGATTGAAGAATCAAACGCAAGCGGTTAGGCAGGAACAAGCATTGGATACACAATCACATGTGTATGAAGGACATGTTACAAGCAGCCATGCTAAGAAACTCCAACAAGAGGTTAATTAGTGAATGCTTTAAGTTCCTCTCTGTGTTACATTGAAATACTGATGATAGTCATATACTACCTTACTAGTCTTGTACTTTACTCCTAGTCAGGTTTACAAGAGTTACATAGAAGACACATAGGGTTACATGGAGGACACCAAGTTCGTTGCCTAAGCTGAGAAGGATTAATCACACAAGACTCTGGGTTACATGAGAAGCTTCACGTCCAACTCTGTACCATCATATTGCTGAAATACTTCTTGAAATCTGGAATTTATGTCGGAAAATTCCTGTACATCTAACAAGTTGCGTCGTGGAGTAGTTTGAAGCTCCTTCAAGTCAAGATTCCAATGCAACAAACAGTGCATCATTTGGACTTCCGAGCTAGGAGTTATGGCAAAATTACTTAAGGGTGCGCAGAAGAAGGAAAAACACGCGTGAACTGAGGTATAAACTAACTAGCGACCGAAAACCGATCTGAAGTACCGTTACAAAAACTGAAATGCCGATCCAAAAAAGTCAAAATACACGACCGAAAAATGTTCCCAGGTCTTTTCGGGTTTCCACGCCCCGACCCATTAGATTGTTGGGTCGGGTCAGCCCCGGTATTTCGAGATTCGGGACAAAACTCCGACCCGTCACGTGGTTGGGTCGGGTCGGGCTTGTCGGGTTGTTTGGGTCATGAATACCGACAACGATGCCCGCGCGTCAAGCGCCTCGGAGTCTATCTGGTCCTGTGTATTCTTTTCTTTTTCTTTTTTTTCAAATTGTGGGATTGGAGCATGGTCGCTGTCACTGTATAGAATTGGGGGTGGTAGATACCTATGCTACAACGCAATATTAGCATCAGAAGTTTGACGCTAAAAATATAGAATCACCGTTGAACTGTTGATCTTGTGGAAGAATTTTGTATTCCTGTCTGCTTGAGGCACCCATTGCTTCTTGTATCTTTGCTTGTGCTATTCAGTTTGCTTTTGGAGTAGGTGATGGTGTTGGAGGGTGAGATTATGTTCTTGAGAATTGTTTCTTGTCTACCTCCTGCGTAACAGACTGGGCACAGGTTACGCAGGGTAGTGCGTAATAACCAAATCTGTGTTGCAGGAGCCATGCAAAATGGATAGTGCGTAACCGAGGATGTGGCTAACTGAGCGCGTGCGTGCAGGTTACGCGCATAATTGACTCTGGACCGTCCTACCATCGTATTACAAACAAACAAACATGCTTCCATTCACTGTAGAGCGGCATTGGAAATTAGGACTTGAGATCTATGCCATTGGTTGTACTTTTTGATGTGCTCTATGCCATTTGTTGCATTTTTCGAACACTTGTCATTAAATAAACACTTTTTTAGATGTATCATTAAGTAAACACTTATGTACTCATTTATTGTAGAAATAGCTATCTGGGTTTTGTACTGGGCCTGCGTGCCTAACTCCTTGTTGGGCTGAGCCCATGTAGGCATTGATGAATCATTCAGTGTTAGTTCTTTTATTTGACCATGGTTAAGCAGCAGGGCCGTCCTAGGGGGGTGGGCCCATGAAAGAGGAGGGCCCATGGTGTATGTATTTGTAGAGTGTTTACTATATGTATTCTGCTCATTGCGATGAATATTCAAAAGCTCATATATATGCATGTTGTTCCTTTCTGAGGATTAGCTTGTTGTCGCCTCCTATTTCAGTATTTAGCTATTCTCTTTTGCTTTCAAAATATGCCGCAAGTTAACTCTTTCGTTGTACCATAAACTTCAATTGTCATATTTCAGACTTGTTTGGCATGATTCTTGCAACGACGCGAAGCCACCAGCTTGCAACGACGCAGTGCCGGCCACTCGAAGCAGGCGGCCTTGACGTGCATCATAGCACCGCCCCTGCCAGTCGAAACCGCAGCACTGAACCCAAGAGATAAGCCTCGTCACTGGGCCTCCGGCAAACATTGCTGCGCTTATAACTCAGCCACCACCACCATCTCTACTTGCTTAGCACAGTGCATGGGGAAGAGAAGAAGATGTGGTCGATGGAATGTTAGCAGCAGGTAGTAGGGAAGGGATTGGAGAAGGGAATCAGAGGGGAAACAGCAGGAAACCGAGATCAGGAAGAAGACATAAGGGGAATCGAGAGGAGAACGGTGCAGGAGCACCAGGAGGAACAAGAACAGTTCAACTGTTTGATATTATATGTTGATAAATAAATACCTATGCCTCCTACGGATACGGCCAGCAGGCCGGACAGCGTACACAAGCCCAATGACCCACGGCGGCACACAGGCCTGCTACCCTGTTACAGGCCCAATAACAGCTTAGTCCTAACATGGAATCGAGGGGATCCAACGACAAAGTCCAAATCTGATGGATCCATCGAAATAGCATGCGTTTGGAAAGGAATAACGAAACGAAACAAATCCAAAATACATAATCTCTAAATTAGACACATAACACTATTATAGCAAGTTCATTATAACAAAGTACGAAATTAAGATACATAAAGTATGGATCGAAATTACATATAGCGAAAATAGTAAACCTAGATAGATTAAGATAAAGGGCAACCCTGCCCTAGTACGGACACCGCTGGAGCATCCTTCCGCGCATCTCACTATCAGTGAGCCGCAACCTACCAGCCGGCGCCTCCGTCGGGACGACGCTTGTCGCCGGGGAGATGGTAAGCCGCCATGCGCTATGAGAAGAGGAAGACAAAGTTTAAAATGGGTAAAGCATTTCGAATGTAAAGTGCAACACGTTGTGCGAATAAAGAAAGAATCAAAACCTTGCTCTTGCGCATCGCCGCCTTCGCCCGGTTGGCCGCGTGGATGCGGTCCCTCTCTGCCTGCACGGCGAGGTTGCCACCGCAGTCACCAACGCGACCGATCTCGCGCTCGTGGGCAAATTCGCTACTGTAGAGGATGTAGTCAGCGAGCGCCTTGTGCTGCGGCCCCTTGAGGCCATTGCCTCTGGTGGACAACCCGGTGGCGTGGTTGAGCAACTCGAGGAGGCTCCAGTTGCACTGCATCCGGTCGGGATAGAAGGTACAACGATAGTACCCTCCGACGCGGTGGACGCGGCGCTAACCAGAGGCAAACTCGTTGGCCATCTCGGTGACCATCTGGGCGAACTCCTTCTCGCCGTTGTAGGAGTTGTAGTCGTCGGAGTCACTGCTGTTGGACATCTTCTCAATGGCGAATGGGAGAAATGAACTGACGAAATGGAGAACGCGAGCGGAATGGAAGAGGAATGCGAGATGCTATGGACACGCCACGCCTTGCCTGCTGTACTTAAGAAGGGGCACGGGGGCTGGACGGCGAGACCCGAGGCATGCGCGGTTCGAGTCGTCCGTGTGAACGGTGACGTTTCAGAATTCACAGAGAGACGTGTTGGGCACCTGTGTAACCGCGAGCCATGTTGCTCCACGCATCCATCATGGTTCCTCGTGCGTAACCTGCCGGGCGCTACCACCAAAAGGTATCAGTTACGCAGGTCTGACATGAGGTTGCACCATGCGTAACCGACACTGTGCAGATTACGCATTCCACTTCACCTGCCGTCTCTTGATGTGCAGGCCTGACACGATGCAACACATTTCATTGATATAGCAGCAAATACAAGACTACGATCCCGGGAGATGATCACAGTAGGTAGGAAAAAGAAAGAAAAGGAAAAAACAACAAACTATATCATTGATATAGCTGCAAAGTTAATTACTTCATTGCATCTTCATGTCTTCTGTTGCATACCATTGTCAGCTTGCATGACCCTCCTGAAAACAGCTTCCACATCGCAGGTCGATTCTTCTTCTGGTTCCTCATGCACTATGATCCTCTTGATATTGATAAGCTTCGCGAATTACTCCCTTTGCCAATGGCAGCAAGCCGCGTAACCTAGGAGTAGGCTGAAGCACATCGTGTGCGTCGTGGATTGTGCATAACCCACCAGGTCCAGCTTACTCTTCCTCGGGGCGGGCGGCATTGTGGTTGTGGACAACACGACGGGACGGGAGCGGAGGCGCCTGTAGGCCCGTCCCGTCCTGTCAAGGCTGTACACAGTTTGCTTCTCCCCGAAGCGAAGCCCGCGCCGGGGAGGCTGCTAAAGCATCATCCATGGAATTCTCTAGTGCGCAGCCCGCTGAATGGCACCTGCATAACCGAGACCTTGCAGGTTACACGCTTAGTCGACACCACCCGCCGTGTCCCACAGCAACCGTGATGCTGGCGTGCGTAACCCAGTCGGTGATGCACGCGCCATGGGATGGTGCGTCGCCGAACTGTGCGTAACCGAGCTGGAGCAGGTGACACGTAGAATCGACACGACCGGATGCAGCCTGGATTTTGCGCAACCAATCAGTGCGTAACCCAGTCAGTGTTGAGCCATGTAGCGTGGATTTTGCAGAGTGGATGCAGTGTTCGTGTACGTCATGGGTTGTGCGTAACCCAGGGGGTCCAGCTTACTCCTCGGGGCGGGCGGCGCTGTTGTGGCTGTGGACGACACGACGGGACGGGAGCGGAGGCGCCTGCAGCAGCAGGCCCGTCCCGTCAAAGCTGTACACACGACACGACACAGTGACCGTGCGTAACCTAGCTTGGCAGCAAGCCGCGTAACCTAGGCTAAAGAACCGCGTGTGCGTCATGGATTGTGCGTAACCCAACGGGTCCAGCTTAATTGATCATCGTCGCGATGTCACAGACGAGGTAGGAGTAACTAATAACTAGTAGGTGATACCCCGCGTGTTGCTGCGGGAATTTTTAAGCAAAATTTTAAGGTGAAATGTGAAAGTAGAAACACCGAAACGATTACATGACGATATTTATCTGTAAACAATAATATATATGAAAGCATGTTAATTTTGTTGAGCGAGAACCATTCTTAAATGATTGATCCTACATGTATTTCGACTGCGAGAATTTTATGGCGTGGTACTCGCAAATACAACATGCTATTAGTCACAGAAAATCGACGAAGGCATAAATAAATGTCTTGGTGGATGTTGACATGGTTTATAGTGGATGGTGACATGGCGTGTAGTGGGTTATGACATGGCGCGTTGAGAGGCAAGAGAAATCGTTAGTAGGCACCAATTATATAGTTTATATATATATAGTTTATATAGGCTTAATTGCAGAGTGGATGCAGTACGCGTGTGCGTCATGGATTGTGCGTAACCCAGCATGTCCAGCTTACTCCTCAGGGCGGGCAGTGCTGTTGTGGCTGTGGACGACACGACGGGACGGGAGCGGAGGCGCCTGCAGCAGCAGGCCCGTCCCGTCCCGTCAAGGCTGTACACATGACACGACATAGTGACCATGCGTAACCCTTGGCTCGGCAGCAAGCCACGTAACCTAGGCTAAAGCACCGTGTGGCACACGTAACGCAGCGGGTCCAGCTTACTCCTCGGGGCGGGCGGCAGCTGTGGCTACGGACGACACGACGGGAGGGGAGCAGAGGAGGGAGGCCCCGTCCCGTCGTCCATCATAATAATGATGGTGCACCGCGTGGCCCACAGCGGCCTGCCCTCGCCGCAGTTTGCTTCTCCCCGAAGCGAAGCCCGCGCCGGGGGGAGGGAGAGGCTGCTGACGCGTCGTCCATGGAATTCTCTAGTGCGCAGCCCGCTGAATGGCACTTGCGTAACCGAGACCTTGCAGGTTACGCGCTTAGTTGACACCACCCGCCGTGTCCCGCGGCAACTGTGATGCTGGCGTGCGTAACCCAGTCGGTGATGCACGCGCCATGGGATGGTGCGTCGCCGAACCGTGCGTAACCGTGCTGGAGCAGGTGACGCGTAGAATCGACAGGACCGGATGCAGCGTGGATTTTGAGCAACCAATCAGTGCGTAACCCAGTCAGTGTTGAGCCATGCAGCGTGGAATTTGCAGAGTGGATACTGCGCAGTGCGCACACGCACAGACATACAGAGGCATGCGAAACCTGCCTAGTCTAGATTATGCTGGAGCCACGCTGTGTGCTTGCGAGTTTGGGTTACAAACACTCTATTCTTGGCTGCTTGCGAGTTTCTGCTTCACAAGATGAAGTTAAGGGAGTAGTACTCCGCACAGTTGTTTCTGGTGATTCTTTTGGTTGACTTAAGTTATTTTGCTTTGCCTCTTTGCCATGTCGAGAAAGTATGGTGTATGCCTCGTTGCCAGCCGCTCAGCCATTAATGACAGGTGCGCTCGCCGCGCCGATTGTGCAGGAGAGCTCAGGGGCACGGCTGTTCCCGACCCTGCTCGACAGTCCGGCTGCGTTGCCAGGTGCTCGGCCACTGATGTTGCCCCTGTCCCTGCTCGAAGGCGAGGCGGTGCCCATGATCATCGACGAACCAGACTGGATGAAACGCTAATTGCCAATAATAACAAGTGTTGCATTGCTATAATGATAACTACTACTCCCTCCGTCCTTAAATATATGACGTTTAGGACAAGAAATTTAGTTCAAAATTAACTAATTTGTTGTCCTAAACGTCATATATTTAAGAACAGAGGGAGTAGTTTCTGATTAAGTTTGGTTCCTCCTTATTTGATTGTGCTCCTATTTTTTGGTTGTAAGATCACTGGACTCTGTTTCCTACTACGGAGGAGTACTTTGGATGGATGTTTGTTCGAAAAATGTGAACCTATTTTGCCAACAAATCAACAAATAATTCAGTCTGGCTTGGTCACTTTTTCTTATCAGTAAGACAGTACATCGTGGATTTTGCGTAACCTACATCGTTTGTAACCCAGTCAGTGTTAACGCAGTCGGTGTTGCAGGAACAATGCAGCATGACTGGTGGGTAACCGAGCGAATGCAGGTTACGCGCTAAATCGACTCGACCCCATCGAGGGTTGCAGGTTGCAGCATGCAGCACGGATGCTTCGTAACCTAGCCAGCGCAGGTTACGTGCAGAATTGACACTAATTTAAACGAATGCTGAACCATTTTCTAATTGGCACTTAACCATTTTTAATCAGCACTTAACCATCTGCCTACACCATTGTTATTTCCTCAGGTGTACACCCTTGATGTTTGAAGAGCATGTTGGTGGTGAATTACTCTTCATTTGCGCGTGCTTGAATGTCCACTTTTGAGACTCCAACCTCAGTTTCCTAAGCTGATCAGAGGATAATAAGTATATCTGAATTAAGATTAGATCGATTCACATATAGTAGGTACTAGTAATCAAATATTCTTAGGAAATGAATAACTAATCACCAACCAGAATAGGAGTATTGTAAGATTGTCTCTGAATCTTGTTGTGTTCAGAGAGAATCAACCTACAGCACATCTTCTTCCTGAATGCATCCATTTGTTCCTAAAGATTAAAGTTAACAAATAACCGCAGAAACTTACTACGTTATTCACAAATGTATCCATTGTGAAATGATAATAAAATGGATGAGCGTACAGACTTGGGTGAACGTTGCATTAAGTGTACTCCCATTCCAATGCATCATGTACTTGATGACGTAGATGCCACATGACGAGCTACAGAATGCACATGTTACATAATACAATGGTATATATAGTAAATATTTTTAGTGCAACAATATATCTTACCTGTCTTGTTGCGTTGGTATGTCTCTAATATGTAGGGTATCCCACTTTGTGACATCAATATTTTTTTGGAGGCGGGTGACATCAATCTCTGAAGATCCACTCACATTTCTTTGTGAAATGTAGGTTTCAATGCAATGCTGCACTGACTGTACCTGAAGCAAAGAATTAGGTGCATATGGTTGAAAGAGCTAACTACATTTGCACGACATCTACATAATACAAAGTACTCACCAGCGACAGTTCCATCTTGCCATCCCACGTTCCATTACAAACTAACGAATTCAGGACCTGCACCTCCTTCATCGTGATGTTGAACACAAGAAGAACCCAATGATTACCTCTGACATTTACAGGGATATATACCTGAGATGCAGGAATGCTGTTACAATCTTGCGGTGTACTATCAAGTGTCGAAGCTAGCATCAAGAACAGACCATAGCACATTTAAAGAAGTATTCTCCAGTTCTGGCAATCCAACCACTGTGAGAGGATTTCAATTCTTCTGGAGATAGTAATTTCCTAGCAAGAAAAGTGTTGACGTATGCCACCTTTTCCTTTAGTAGTTTTCTGGCTACTACGTACGCATCTATTACCTGTCACACTCAGACACCGTGATAGATTAGGACGTACAGTAGGTAAAATAGAACGCAACATTGTAACATATTGCATGTAGAGCAAAACAGAAACATAAATAAAACGCACTCACATCATCAAGCATCCAGCCATCTTTATTGGAGATCCAGTCTTTTTTATCAGTAGCCATTCCCATCAATGTTTTGACCGGAATTTCTATGTCATTGATACTGACGACAATTGCATCTTCACAGCTGTTCATTACAAAGTTTAAAACTTCTTTATCCTTAGCATTCAGGCTGTAGTCATCGTCATATTCATAGGCAGGAGAGTATGCTCCAGGACTGTGCACATTTGTCGTCTCGTTCCTGCCCTGATGTGTGTACAAATTTTTCTAGTTTTGTCATGACAAATAAACTTATTCAGGGAGATGTCGTTTTCTATATATTGGAACCAATTACTGGTGCTGTATAGCAGGGATTGTACCTGGCAATCATTTTCGTCAAGCTGTTGGGTGTTCAAGCCAGAGTATTTACCAATTAATGTAAGAATGTCATGTCAGAATCAGAACATTTCTTAAAAGAATATTTATGAAAATACAAATTCTGAAATTTACAAGTCGAATCATGTCTTTTAAACAATGTGACAATAGAAATTTAACCTGGCTGTGATTTATGTCGTGCTGTGTTGTGCCGTGGTTGGAGTATTTGCCAAGGAATTTATAAATGTCCTGTCAGCACAACAACTTTAATAATAAAAATAGGCAATGCAGTTCTGAAATACTGGCGTATCAAAAAATACTGGCATAAACAAAACTTTTACCTGCGAATAATTTTCGTGATGCAGTGGGGTGCCAATGTTGTATTTTGTAAGGAATTTTGAAATTTCCTAACATAAGCATAAATAATGTAAAATAAAAATTTGGTTGCAAAAAAAAACTGAACATTTATGAACCATGCAGTTGTGAGGACATACGTCGACAGTGACACCCGTCTCATTCCCGTGGTATTAGTCGCTGCTTTTGCCAAATCTAGCAACATCGTCATCATTTGCAGAGTCATTGTTTGAGGATAAAAACGTCTGGGCATGTGAACTGGTGTCGTGGCTTCTGTCCGGAGGTACATTACTAGTAACATCATCATGTTTGTTTTGCTTCTCTCGGTTGTATGGAAGCTTCTTGATAACCTTTTGTCACAAAAGATTGAAAATAACTGTCAGACATGAAACCCACAGTTACAAGAGTACTAGTAATTAGCAAGCAAGAGACATAGACAACATACAATTCCATTAGCGATACCATCCATTGAGGCGATCCCCAGTCGCTTCTTTGCTAAACGTTCTGTCCAATGCCTCATTAATGGGTACTCTCGTTGTCCAGGATAATCAATTTTGTGGTGGCTACATGCGTGGACATGCTGGAGGTATCAGTACTGCACGATTAGGAATCGGGGTTAAACATATCCTGTGTGAATCCAAATACTAGTCCTGAAACTGGTAATGAAATGGAAATTTATTACATGCAACAAGATCAGGCTGCCTTTAGGAGTACTACCAGGTGTCGAATTATTCCCTTGCCTTTTGCAAGCAGCCATACCATCTTGTAGATTCTTAAGAGTATCAACACCCCAGTTCATCAAATGTAAGTCACCAACATTCTCGACTAGCCGCTGGACTTTTGCTGGAATAGCTGGGTTGGTATCAGGGTCAAATAAAACCTTGTGGCAAAACATGAAGAAATCTCAAAGAAACGAATCATCGGCAGGCCCGTCCTTTCGCTTCAGTCTGTTTTCAACCTCAGACAATGTTAGTGACGACCTTGTTTTTTCTCGACCACAACTGGTCATATTGACCTCTTTTCCCTCGATTGGTAGACCCATGATGTCCTTCACATCTGATGGCGTCAACTGGACCAGCTCGCTACCAAGCTTGAAACCTACTTGATCCGGATTGTACGTGTTGACAAGCGACATCAACAATGGACGATCTATGGTGATTGGTTTGATGTGTAGCAAGAAGTCGAACTTGATAGACTCTAGCTTTTTCTTTCTTGCTGTTGAAAGCAGCCTAAGGACATTCGCCAGTCGTTTCGGCGTGCCTAGAATGCATAGGCTCGAGCGCTTCGAAGAAATGGTAGAAGTAGAACTGATTGGTATCTGGTCATGGAGAGAGAGTAATCAATAAGCGCGCGCCGTGCAGGGATAGGTAGTGCGTCGTATGGAATCTGGATGTTGTGTTAGATTACATACCTCCGGAGTAGACGACGATAATGAGCCGCCGGAGTTGAAGTTGTTGGGCCGCCGCCTCCGAGGATGGGCGGCGCTGCCGGTCGGAGGTGCTACCTTTTCTTCGCTAGGACTAGGAGGCCGCTTCCTTGACGTCGTCGTCAACTGTGGTTTGCCATCGGAAGTCACCGTTGATCTGCCGTCGGAACTCTGTGTCGTCGGCGTCGCATTGCCGTCCGGTGCGCCTTGCTTGCCAAGATGAGGGACACGAGACGATTTCTCCGGCGTGACCAACATGAGCATAAACCTCTTCCTCCACCGCGCTTCCGCGATCTGAACTTGCAGGGTCTATGATAATGGATATATAGTTAGTTTTCGTTAAACAGGTATCCCGAAAATCCCGCAAAAACGTGAAATCATCAGCTCAAAAGAAGGAACGTAAAGCTTTTGTTTACGTGCTCTACTGAACCACCCTTGCAGCACGCAACATGGCATCAGCGTAACCGTCAGTTCCACCCGCTACCATGTGGGTCCTGGAATGCTTGCCCGGTGTCAGCCGTTGGAGGTTTGGAAAGGTGACGCATGGCAGCAACAGCTGAAGACGAAGAGTTCGGTGGCACGTTTGATAGGCAACACCGGGATCGAGGGCGTATCTAGCTCAGGGCGTAATCTCGGTTACGCAGGATCGACACGACCCGCTGTGCTCCTCGTCAAGCGTGATGCTGCGTGCATAACCCAAGCGGCCTTTTACATGGCCGTGTGCGTAACCCTTGCGATTACACCAAGCAGCGTGCGTGGTTCTAGCGTAACCGAGACCGTGCAGGTTACGCATTCCTCTCAGGAGGCCTCTTGACCACGATGCTGTGTGCGTAAGCAAAACGGCCTTTTACATGGTCGTGTGGGTAACCCAGGCGGTTGCAGCATGCAGCTTGGATCCTGTGTTACCGATATCGGGCAGGTGACGCATTTCTGTCAAGGTATGTTACAGAATCCTGGGAGTGGGAGATGATCCATGCTGCGTCCTACACGATTTGGAAGGAGGGGGGCTGATTTTCCTACACCTTCTCTTCATCCATGGCTGAAAATTTTAGAGGAGCTTCAGGATGCTCCAATGGACCCCCAGCGCCCACGCTGGATATGCCCCGGACAGCAGGTCGTATCTAATCTGCCTGAACCTCTAACCTCCAACATCGTCTGGACATGCTTCGCCATTCATAAAATATTATTCTTATTATAGAGCAGATGAAGTGCAAGCAATTGAAATAATATAACAGATTAACAGTAGTTCATACCAGTTTGCAATATTTGTGATTTAACTGGCATACAAGAACTGACAAGTCATGAAACTCCCAACATTTCGGCTCAACACTCATTGCCCGGAAATTTACATGTCAGGATATTGAGTTGCATGCACCAACGAGTTCGACCCAACAACTTAAGCTGATAGGAAAAGGTGGGCAACGATAGGACAAAATGGAGGGGTGGAAACACAGAAGCATTGGAGATGTTTCTGCATGTTACTCCAAAAACCATGAAATTAGAGCAACTGAAAAGGTGTTTGATTTTAATTAATGGACAATAGGAAACAGAGGGTATCATCGAAGCAACGTTAGAGCACATAGCCTAATTCTACAGATATAGCTCTTGTCTCCATTCTTGAAACATCAAAATTGACCAGTAATTTGTGATGAAGGGAATGCCTCACAGGGCACCATTTCAGTGCTTATTACCAAGGGCCAATGTCTTCGCATAGTAGGGAACTAATGGGAAAATATACTGAGGGCCCACCCCTAGAGTGCAGAGAGTGTACACCTCCTTGCTATCCATGTCATATGATTTTAGTTTCTGGTCCCAGTCAAGAAAGAAAAAGATCAAATTGCGATCTGGGTGAATGGCAACCACAGTGTATTTAAATTCAACTTCGCAATTCATTCTTTCAAACAGCTTGAAAAATTCCACACTGTGCTTCAGAACCCATTCTTCTGCATCATAGTCCTGAAAGACCCAAATGGACATTTCAGTCATCTGGCGAGTGTTGTCTTTATGTTCACTCACGCAATGCACAAGTCCTTGGGATTCACCAACAAAAACAACATCCAAAAGCTTCACGGCCCCCCTGAGGCTCCTATGAGAAACCAAGTTGATATGTGCCTTGGTTTGTATAAAATGAGCGATTGACTGGATGTTTTGAGACTTTGTGTTGAGTGTGTTTCGTCGGGTTGTGTTGTCGGTTGTGTAACTTCATATGTTTATGTGGTGTGTTGTCAATGCACTCATGAGGAGTGGTTGACAATGTTGTGTGGACTGACTCTTGGCCTAGTATTGCAGGTGTTGGTTGCGGCTTGGTTTGCGTTGATGCAAGTGAAGAACAAGTGCGAAAGGTCTATGCTTGTGTGGCCTCTGAGGAGTGGAGAGACAAGTAGGCTTGGTTCGAGGGACCCGGTGGTCGACGGGATCAAGTGCGGGCCGCATGGTGCAAGAAGAGCAAGACGAAGTCGTGGACATGGAGCTGGTGCATCGGTGGCGGCCAAGTCAAGGAACGAGGCAAGACCGAGTAGACTGTCTGGGCACCGGAGGTGAAAGGCTTGACAGGCTCGACGCTTGGTGTGGTGAGGCCGGGTCGTGTACGCGGGGTTTGGTGGTTTGGCCACAAAACCATCGGAGGACGGTTTCTTGGTTTGGGCCTCAAAACCAAGTCCGAAGGCCCAACGCGATGGAGACAAGGATCCGGGAGCGTCGGGAAGCTTCGAGGCAGGCGACACGCGGCATGATCGAGGTGCTTGCGTCGGGACGACGTGAAGGCCCGATGGATGCGCGGCCGTCCGATGGTGAACTTCATTTGTTGACCAAAATGCCCATGTGAGGGCTTGTATTGTATCTCCTAGTGTAGGGGCACTTCGGTCTTTTTCGGAGGGCCTATATATAGGAAGAGGGGGCTGAATTTTCAGCCAACTCTTTGGCTTAGTTGGTGGGAGTGCTCTTTCATTTTGGGGTGCTCTTGGGGAGAGAGAGAGGAGAGTGTGTGGCTCTTTGTTTGGAGCTTTTTGCCATCCAAGATTTGCAATTCTTGGAGTGGCTTGTAACCAATTGGACAAGAGATTCATATTGAATTCTTCCTCTTAATCTTGTGCCAATTCTTCTATTCCCGAGTTCCTTTTGTTGCATTTTCGGAGCTCTTTTTGTGCTATTTTCGTGCTTGGCTCGATCCATCATTTCTAGGTCATTTTGTCTCGGATTTCTTTGAGGGGATCATGGGTGAGTGCCTTGTGCCTCTTTGTGGATCATCTAGACCCCTCAAACACCGGGAATCGGGCTCGATTTGGTGAGGTTTGGATGAACTCGAGTTGGTGCTTTGAGCGCACGAGATTTGGGATTCTGGTTGATTGGATAGGTTTGGAGCTCCAAGATTTTGGGCATAGCTTCTCATAGGGACGCTTCTCATCTACCCAAAATTTGGGCTCAATCCATCCAACGGTTTGGGAGATCCATCGATTGGAATTTGGGGTTGACTTCGCGGGCTGCGTTTCTAGTTCTGTTCGCGCTTTGGCGGACGGTCCGCGAGGGGGTGGCGGACGGTCCACAAGGTATCCAGTTCATCGTGTTCGTCTGCTGTTCTTTGCATTCTTCACTTTGATCCGTGCGAGTTTGAATTCTATTTTGTACGTGGTTTGGCGGACAGTCCGCCCGGGGTTGCCGGACGGTCCGCGAGCCACGGACGGTCCGCCAAGTGTCCGCGAACGGTCCATTTTTCTCAGTGCGTTACTGGAGGTTCGGGTGGCTTTTTCGGACAGTCCGTAAGAGCAGCGCGGACAGTCCGCTAGGGTACCGCGGACGGTCCGCCCCTACTGTGCGGACAGTCCGCCCCTGCCCAGGCAGACAGCTTGTTGCTTCACCTCTTGTGATTTGCTTCCGCTTCTAATCCTTCTACCTCTGTTTGTGGCTTGTCTCTTGGATTTGTAGGCTTGTGTGTGCCTAGTTTAGAGCTGCTCTTGTGTGTGTGAGTGACCCGAGTGGCAATCGGGGTATAGGCCGAGTTCTCTCTTTAGAGAAGAATTTTTATCAGCTCCCATTCACTTCCCCCCCTCTCTGGTCGCCTATTCGGTCCTTCAATTGGTATCAGAGTTGGTTGCGGATTCGTGTGACTATAACAAGTCTAGGATCCATAGGGTGACAAAAGAGAAGGGTGGCAAAGGTTGCGGCTTGCGGTTTTGGTTTGCGCGTTTTGAGCTCGGCGATTTGGTGTTGTGCCTTTGAAAACCATAACTTGAGATACCTTCAATGAAGTAGGCATAACTTTTCGCTCGTTGCTCCGTTTGAGCTCAAATTTTTACAGTGATTAGGATACAAGATTTCGGTCATACCCCAAACTGACGGTGTCGGTTTGGCGATCTCGAAAAATTCAGAAAAATTCGGGAACATAAAGGAAAAAATCGTTCTTTGCTTTTATAGCTTTTTCGTGAATGTTCCTGAATTTCTCTAGACCGCAATTCTCCTCCGTTTGAGCTGAAATTTTGTGCGCCTCTATCTTTGGTGCTCCTTGTTCAAGTAAAATTTTGGGAAAAAGATAAGGTTCTTTGCTATTGAACTCGTGAGTTCTTTTCCGAGATTTGAGGCAATTCGAGTGCATTATTTGCTTCTTTGCTTTTTGCTTGAGCTTGTTTTTGGCTAATCCTAACCGGTGCTTTGAGTATGGCACCAAGCTCTTCTCCTTGTGATTCTTTGAGTAGGAGGAGTGTGGAGGTTGAGGTGGAAGCCGGAGTGGAGAAGATGATGTCCCTCATCGAGGACTATCAAGATGGTGATCTCAAGAAGGGAGAGCTCTACCACAAGCTAAGGGACATGAACCAAGGTACACTTGCCAAAGGCATCTTGATCCTATGCGATAGGTTGAATGATTGTGAATGTGATTGTGGGGATTTGCATAGGAGAAACATAGATTTGTGTGATGCCTTGCGTAGGAAGAATGAGAAGATGAAATGCTCCCTTGCTAGGTTGAAATGTGGTATGGCTCATTGGAAGTCTTGTGCTTTGAATTCTTGCATTTCTTGTAACACCATGCATGCTAAGAATGATGCTTTGAACTCTTCTATTTCTTGCTTGAAATCGAAAATTAAATTGTTGAAACACAATACATCTTTGCCTTGCAAATCTTGTGATGCCTTACTTGTTGAAAATCTTGAGTTTGCAAGTGATGTGAGTAGCTTGCTTAGAAAGAATGAAGAGTTGAATTCTTCTCTTGCTTGTTTCATAGATGAGAATGACTTGTTGAAATCCAATGCTTCTATGCCTTGCAATTCTTGTGTTGCTTTGAATATTGATCTTGATGTGGCTAGAAGTAAGATTACTTTGTTGGAGACAAGTGCCTCTATGCCATGTGTCTCTTGTGAGTCTTTGTTTGCTGAAATTAAAGAATTAAAATTGACTCACACCACATGTGTAGATGAACTTGAGCATGCTAGGGCTGAAATTTGTGATATGAAATCCATGTCTTGTAGCAAGTGCTCTTTGTTGCTTATAGATGATACTTGCCATGCTTCTTGTGATAATGATGATACTTATTCATGTGGTCTCATTTGCACTTCATGCATTGATTTGGAAAGTGAAGTTTTGGCTTTGAAAAGAATGTGCGATGATATGAGCGCCAAGTTGGTTGTGCATGATGAGATGAGTGCCAACCTTGAGAAAGAGAATGAACTCTTGCGTACCACATATGCTAGATGCATTGAGGCGGAAATTGAGAATTTGAGAAATATGACATGTGGTACTTGTGAGAGCCTCAAATTTGAAAATGAGGGTTTGCGCACAAGGTGCAAGAGTCTTTGTGCCAAGGGTTTGGATTCTCGCATTTCTTGTCACTCCGATGTTGATGCTTTTAAAATCGCCTCTTTTCAACCGGAGTTGACTTCTTCTCTTGAGCGTGAGTCTTTGGATGGTGGCACTTGTACTAGTGCTTTGGATAGCTCTCCCATAGCTATTCCTAAGCTTGGTGGATCTTCCGATGTTGCCCAAGGTGATATGAATGGCAAAGGTACTTCTCACATATTTGGAACTCATGTTCCCTGTCAGGGGGTGAGACCTAGACAGATCCGCTAGGGGGTTGCCCTAGTGGTTTGTAGGTTAATGGAGGATTAGGACCTAAGAGCGTAGGTGGTTATGCACGGGATGCACACGGAACTAGGCGAGTATGGCGGTGAGGAACAAGGAGACAAGGGTTTATACTGGTTCAGGCCTCCGGAGAGTAAAACCCTACGTCCAGTTGTGGTGGATTATGCGAGGATGAAGATGAGTTGTCCCTGTGCATGGAGCCCTAGGCCGCCTTATATGGGGGATGGGCTAGGGTTTGCATGTGCTGGTCGGTTGACCCGTGTCGGGGTCGGTTACAACTGTGGGAAGCATATCTCCCGGATTACAAGGAGTATCCCGTGATACACGGGGCTACAGGCGGTGGCGCGTGAGGTCGCCGTGTCTTGACTTGCTCGCCAAGGCTCCGCGGGTCTTCCGGGATCCTGATCAGGTCGCCTGCGGTCGTCGGTGGTGTGGATAAGGTCGCTGGGCCCAGTTGACAGGTCGGCGGGTCTTCTGGAAGGTCGGGCCCACTTGTTAGGGGCCCCTGGGACCCTGGCCGGTGGGGACCCATGGGTACCCATGTCTCTCAAGCCCCGATCGACGTGTAGGCATAGTGGCCGAGGTAGGGTTGTGTCGAAGAGTAGCAAGGCGCAGCACCATCGAGGTCGTGAAGGGTGCACGGGGATCAAAAAAGAAAAGAAACCCCTCCAATGCGCGCACGAAGTTGAGCGTCGAGCTTCTGGGTCGAAGGACCATGAGGTCGAAGTGAAGACGAGTCGTAGATCTTGCAGAACCGCCGACCTGACCTGAGTCAGGCATGTTGTAGTAGCAGCCACGACCTTCAGAAAGGTCAACAAGCCTACCAGGGGTAGGTCGAGCAGAGACGTAATGGAAGCGGGCTTCCATTAGGTCGAGGCGACCTGAAGAAAATAGGGCGTCGAGGTCGAGCAGTAAAGCGACTAGGATGGCCGGTTTGATGCTCCAAAGAAGAAGAGAAAAATAATCTGAACCTATGACCTTCTGCTGAAGAAACGAATGCTCTTGTAGTGTCGGCGCTATAGGACAAAAGCTCCAGAATCTTGCGGATGTCAGCAGGCGGTAGGTCTGGCACAACCAGAGTCACGCATTCACTATACGGTCATGGGCCGACTTGCAGGCGTAGCATAGGTCGCATTCAATCGCAAAAGACAAAGGCGCTCCAGTTTGTGGTCAGGTAGGGGATAAGCGCGCCAATGCCTTCCACGGGCGAACAGTAACCTCGTGCTCCACGACAGTACAATGATCTTGAGGATGAGGACGCCACGCAAGCTGGCTTGCGGATAAGACTGAGTGGCAGGTGCTTGGTGGTATAAATAGGTACCCAAACACTGAAGCAAACCGTACCAATCTCCAAAGGTGAACCGAGATGGTCCAATGTAGTAATATTGCCATGCCAGGGGCTTGTGTCCGCCCTCCGGAGTGTAGGGTTGATGTAGTTCATGCTTGGAGCTAGAAGAATGCTTGCGAGGCTCGAAGAACTCGATTGGCCTCTTCTCCCAGTCCCGCCGAGGAACCCAGGAGGAGTATGAAGCAACAGTTGCATCGTCGGCCCTGACACTTGTAGGCATGATGTGATGCTGGTGAGTACTGCACTCCACCCGGCGACGTTGGTGTTAAAGATCGGACCTTCTGCAATCTTGCGGGGAAGCTCAGACTTGATGCTGGGCACCGCAGGAGACCGGTTGGTGCGCGAGTAGAGGTGGTTGTGTGGCAGCTGCCTCCATAGTAGCTGTAGAGGTCGTCGAGTAGGTCCTGAAGCTAGAAGAAAGCTTGCGACAAGCCTTATTAGTGGAGACTGAGTCGTAAGCACTTTGGAAGGTAATTTAGGACCTTTAAGATCTTTGTATCTTGTAATTTGGCCAAGGGCCAAACTCCTTGTAGCTTATGAAGCTGTAAATATAGTTTTACATAAGGAATGTCATGATTTCAGTAGTGGTAAGGGCGCCCAGGCTGCAATGGTACGGATACCAAAGTCCCGGCAGGGCTGTTAATAGCACGCCGACCTTCGGGAGGCCTTTCGTAGAGACAAGGAACCCGTGTCGACCTGGGTCGACACGACCGTTGTGCAGTGACACAACGTAGGTAGTCAGCCTGGAAACTCTAAGTCTACACGACCTTGTAGGCAGCAGGGCCTTAGCGACCTCAGGGAGGTGCTACATGACCAAGAGGTCGCCAACGGGCAGTGGAGCCATTAAGCACGGGGCCGTTGGTATAGCCATTAAGGCAATGTGATAGGTAGCAGTACCTTAGCGACCTCGGGGAGGTGCTACTTGACCCGGAGGTCGCCAACGGGCAGTGAAGCCATTAAGCACATGGTCGTTGGTATAAACCAGCCATGAAGGCTAAGGCAATCTGGTAGGTAGCAGGACCTAGGAGCCAGGGGTGTGAACCCGCTAGTGAAAGCTGAGGCGACCTACCAAGCGGTAGTACCTGTCGACCTTGTGAAGGTGTTGTCATAGACCCGGAGGTCGTGAGAGGCCAAAAAACCTTGAAGAAAATGATGGGAAAAGGGCTTGAAGTGGGGCATAGCGAGTCCATGGACATCGAGCCGTTGGCCAGGAGGCTAACAGGCATGGATTCCCGCACGGCGCTAGCCGTTACTGCCTGTAGCCGTTAGGCCGATAGAGCCATTGGGCGATGTATTCGTTGGGTCACCGGGAATATCGCCGAATCCGAGGGTACGTTTGGGGCATCGTGGCCCACCGCACTGATGCGGCCTAGTTATAAAAGGCCGAGTGAAGGGTTGGGGACCCCACTCACTTTCATTCCCCGCGACAGCTAGGGTTTCTATTCCGTCGCCAAGAGTTTTAGTGCGCAGATTTGCCAGCGCCGCCATGCTTAGATCCACCGCGCCCAGCACCACCGTATGCGCTAGAAGTCCCTGGTAGTGTTTAGAACTAGATCCACCGGGTTCGAGGAAGAAGAAATGGCCCCAGAGCTTGCGCCGCCGCCGGAGAAGGTTTGGGAGCACTCGACAGTGACGGAGGTGTAGCTCCAAGGTCTGGTGGAGCGCGGGCTGCTGAAGCCCAAGGAGCAGGTGGGTTGGAGGCCAGCCGCCAGCGAAGCCTTCCCCTCCGAGGGGACTGGGGAGACCGTCGCCTTCGTCACGCACGTGGAGCGCAGATTTGGAGTTCCGGCGGGTGACTTCTTCCGCGGGCTGCTCCACTTTTACCGCATCGACCTGGTACTCCTCGTCCCCAACGCCGTCACCACCGTGTCCTTATTCATCCATTTGTGCGAGGCATATTTGGGGATACTGCCACACTTCGACCTGTGGTGGTACTTCTTCGAGGTGAAGAAGACAGGGAAGAATGGCGTCGTCAGGGCCGTCGGCTTCATGCTACGCCGTCACATGAAGACGGTGTACGTCGACATGGAGCTGCCGGACAACACCCAGGGCTGGAGGCGAGGGTGGTTCTACATCGACAACCCGAAACCGGCACTGGCCACCAGGTCGGGGTTTGCGCCGGTCCCGGTGCCGGAGTGGACCAACCAGCTGACGTCGCGAGAAATGGACACCATCAAGCCACTGCTGGAGGACCTCAAGGCGCGGAAGGAGGAAGGGCTGACGGGCGGTGCGGTGGCCATCAGTTTCAGCCGGAGGCTGTTGCAACCGATCCAAGATTGGGTGCATCCGGCCTACGAGTACTGGGGCCAGACCGACCCGACCCGCGTGCAGCAACGCAAGGTCTCCAAGCAGGAGATGGTGGCGCGGGTGAGGGAGCTCTTCAACGGGGTGATCCGGAATCGGACGTGCCCCAAGGCGTTCTCCCTCAAGCGGCCCACCGAAGTGGTAAGTCGCTGATCGGCCTTGATTCTTGTTAAGTTGAGTTTGCTTTCCCCCCCCGATCTGAGACGAGGGTCGCCTGTGTAGGGTCGTGAAGGCTTGTTCTGGAGCCCGGCTCCCCTCGCTGATGAGGGTGAGCGCAGCGTCAAGGTCCGCGCGGCGGAGGACGTGCAGGCTCCGCCGCCAGAGTTAGTTGAGAACTACCTCTCCGACTCATCGGTGGGGGGTAGTGATGATGAGGATCCGCCCGTGGCGAGCTCCGTGCCAATGACTCATCGTACGCGGCACGCCACCGGTAAGATCCCGGCGCACAAGGGCGTCAAGATCATCTTCGCCACCATCGAGGCAGAGAAGAGGAAGAGGAAGGACACCACTGCATCGTCGGAGTCGATAACGACTAGCACCAAAGTCGTCTTCGAGGAATAGGACGATGCGCGGTCGCACGGCGTTGCCGCAGGGTCGGGCGACGTAGCGGCCACAGGAGAAGATGACACCGCGCTCGGTGTTGTAGGCGAGCAGCAGCCGAAGCCGAGCGCGGAAGGCGTGAGCGACCAAGGGTCGTAGAAGAAGCCAAGGCGGGCACCGCCCAAACCATTTCAGGTTCGGCTGAAATACAGCAGCGGGTACGTCATGGAGCTTGTTTTTCCTACTTTACTCAACCTTAGCAAATTGTTAGGTACGCCGTTCTGACGATTTTGTGCAACTTGGGCAGGGGGACTCCTGCTGCATCAGGTACAGGCAAGAGTGCCTCAGGCCAAGAGGCCTTGGGGCGGAAGCTCGAGAAGTTGCCGGTGGGACAGTCACCAGCGACCTCAGGCGGGGATGTTACTAGCGGGGCCCCAGAGACCGTGGGGGGAGCAACGTCGGAGGTGGCCAAGGTCGCTGCTGACAGCGCTCAGCAGAAGGAAGGCCTGCACCAGCAGGACCCACCCGAGTCGAGCCCACCAAAGACGCGGTTGACTGAGACCAGAGGTGGGAGCGAGGAGGACGAGCGACATCGGTGCCTCTACACCGGCACTCCGTGGGAGGATGATGTCATCGCCGACGCCAAAGATCTTGCCGACTTCAAGGCGGCGCAGGCGACCATCACGGAGGCGGCGAAGACGATCGGCAGGACACTCATGGTGAGCTACCGTTGCCCTTGGGGCTAAGTCTTTAATTCTCTCAGGCGCATTGATTTGACGATCTTTTCATAATGTGTTGGTGCAGACTCTTGCCGAGCGGTCGCAGGGTAGGGCGGCCCTGCTGACGGAGGGCGCGAAGCTTCACACAGAGCTGGCCACGACATGGGAGGCCGTGCTCCAGGCCAAGATTGAGGCCGTGAAGGAAATTCAGCACCTAAAGGACGAAGCGGCCTCGAAGGACAAGGCGATGGAGGCCTTGAAGCAAGAGCTTGAAGCTACCAAGCTAAAGGCGAAGGAAGCGGAGGACGATCTGAAGGTCACCGCCGCAGGTACATCGTAGGACGCCCTTGGGCTTTATGTTTTGATGCCGTGGAGAACCCATCTTGACCTTGACTTTTGCAGACGCCAAGAAGAGGGAGACTGCCTTGAAGAAGGACCTCAAGGAGTCGAAGGATCAGGTGAAGGTCCTCAAGGAGAAGCACAAGGAGGTTGTCGCCAGTGAGTCTTACTTGACCCGAAAAGCTGCATATGAATTTGGTGTGCACAGGGATCTAGAGATCGACCTTGGCCGGGCGATGCAAACCCTCATTGACCATCAAGAGATGACTGCAGATCTTGAGAAGGAGCTGGACGACCTCAAGGAGGCCGCCGAGTACCTGGCGGACGTCTACATCCCCAAGGTCGAAGGCGGGCCGCAGGAGCTCGTCGCACGGCTGGAGGAGGTGGAAGGTCGCGTGAGGACCTTGCTGGTGGATAGCGGGAAGCTCGCCGCTACTACCGCGCTGGCCACGGTGAAGCACCATGTGCCATCGTTCGACCTTGAGAAGGTCAAGGAGGAGCTCGCCTTGTCGCAGCTGGTGGGCAGTGAAGATATCCAGGCCGCTGCAGATGAAATTATGAAGAAGATAGACCTGGAGATGTAACTTAGGTCGTAGCAAACAGTTAGTGACAATGGGGCGTGGACCCTTTTGATGTAAGATAAACCTTGCATGAATGAAAAAGGCATGTTTAATTAAGTTAATGTGATCCCTTATTTGTCTCGTATACTCCTTATAAGAATCGCAAAGGTAATGAAGTTGCGAAAACCCTTCCCCCCCGCTAACCCAACTCAGTGGGGGAACGACTTACCGACTGCACGGCTCAGCGTGGAGACTTACGTGCGGCCGGCGCGCGGAGGGAGGTCAGGGACCCAAGGTCAAGCAACTCCACAACCTAGAAACACTTATAAGGTGCACAACAAGTTGTGGTAAGGGAACACTTGTAAAAGAGAAAAGTAGAAACCCCAGGTCGAACGACCCTTAGGTTGGCGAAGCCAAGCCCCCGAGCGTGAAGGGCCAAGCTGAAAGCCAAGCCCCCGAGCGTGAGGGGTCCGGTTTTAGACCAAGCCCCCGAGCGTGTCGAAGGGGAGGGGTGAACAGAAAACAAACAGGTCGAAAGGGTAATCTTTTATATATATATATATATATATATATAAAACAAAGTACAAAGGTTAGAGTACATAGCCTTTTATTGATACAAAGCTCCTAAGGGTAGAAGCGACGTAAGTGCTCAATGTTCCAGGGGTTTGGGACACCCTGGCCATCAGCCCATTGGAGGCGATAGGTCGCCGGTCCAATGACCTCCTTAACTATGAAGGGGCCTTCCCAAGGCGTAGAGAGCTTGTGCATATCCTTGGTGTTCTGGATCCGTCGCAAGACTAGGTCGCCAACATTGAAGGAACGTTCCCACATGTTGCGGTCATGGTAGCGACGTAGCTGTTGCTCATGACGGGTGTGGCACATGAGCGCAGCCACACGATGTTCCTCGACACTGTCGAGGTCGAGCCGACGAGTTTGCTCTACTTCTCCTTCGTCGAAGTTCTGGATGCGTGGAGCCCCGAAGGCCACGTCGGTGGGGAGGATAGCCTCTGACCCATAGACCAGGAAGAAGGGTGAATACCCTGTAGCCGAGGTAACCAAGGTCCTGAGACCCCATATCATGTGGGGGAGCTTTGAGAGCCACCTGGTTGCGTAGGGCGCTGAGCCGTCGAAGATGCGGTCTTTGATGGCCTGTAGGACCATACCGTTGGCCCACTCGACCTGGCCATTGCACCGCGGGTGCGCCACCGAGGAGTATTATACGTCGATCAGGTTGTCCTGGCAGAAGTCTGTTGGGTATTTTAGCGTCACACGAAATAAATCTGTAAGCGCACGGATACCGTTGTAGCTTTCACCTTAGAGTATTCCAAGGGTATCAAATCCAAGGGAACGTGTGTGCACTAACTTCGTACTAGTCGGTCCAAGGACACACCCAGATAAGAGGCAAGGATAGAGAGGATTCCTAAAGATAGCACTATAGATGAGATTAAAGGTCGATCTCTAGATAGAGCTTGGCTTAGGGTACCGATAACCCTGACTTAACAGACGACTCTGGCACGCGGATCTATGTGGAACGGAGCTCTGACTATATCCAGCTACGGAGGATCAACGAGGGCCAGACGGGCTGTCACCACCACCTGGACTGCCTCTACCTAACCTTGGGATAAGCCGAACGAATGATAACTGGTAGCGTGACACAACGTCTACGCTGTGGTTCCTGCCGTAGCCAACGGATTATGGCACTCTGTACTTATAGAACTACGACCACGAAAGAGAACTGATCTCACTCACTATAGGTACTACTACCTATAGACAACTTGACTTCGTACTATGCTTCTAACGTATACGAACGACTTGCAGCAGACGAACGCATAAACCCAGGATCTACGCACTAGCAGAGGAAAAAGTCTACTCATGCAACCTAGCATAAACTACTAGAAAGGAATCACGAATGTCACTTTGGTCTAAATGGAACATGCAGGAATATCCACTATATTCTAATAGGCGAACACACATACAAACGGATATGAGAACTATGAACTTGTGCCACACGATCAAAGGGTTGTGTTCGCGAAGAACACAAGCCTCTAAATCAAGAACACACGAAGAACACAAGAACATATCACCTATGCATGAATGCTACTTTAGTCTAAATAGAAAAATACAAGAATACTCACTTTAGTCTAAATGAAGAACACCAACATCGTAGAGGCACATGCCTCTCTCTCTCTCTCCCTCTCTACTCTAACACTAGCTAGGAGAGGAGCCTTGGATGGGTGGAGTGTGTCTGATTTCCTACGCCCTCCCCTTCTATTTATAGGCAAGGGGGTGGCTTGCTCGCAGTGCCAAATGACTCCAAAACACCCGGGAATGCCTTGAGCAACCAATGGAGAGCTGCCACGTGTCGGCTGGGGACGAGAGGGGATCCGAGTGCTTCGGCCGAACTGGGGTTCGGCCGAAACCCAAGTCAGTTCGTTTCCACCGCCTTTCGTCCAGGTGACTGCCATGTGGGCCCTCAGGTGTGTATGGGTATGTATGCGGTGTTTTTAGCTTGTTTCCGTGGGGATGTGGGCCCTTGAATCCGCATACTGGCTCCTGATTGGTCGAAGGTGTGTTTCCTTGGATCGGTGATGTGTCATGGACACATGGCATCCAACGTGGCAACACGTCGCCACGTGGTCTGGTGTGGGTCCCACTGGGCCCACATATAAAGATGGTGATCTTGTCTTGTGCATATCTCTTTCATCCGGACTCAGAAGTAGACAAATGATATATCCATTTCGATCGTCTCGACGAGCCCGTCGTAATGGTGCAATCCAATTTGGCATTTGAGATTGTTATGGATGATGCCCTATTGGTGCCATTGACTCACTTGCTCTCAAACGCATCATTTCATGTGCATTTTGGTGCATCCTGCAACAAAAGCTAGAAACACCAACACTTGTGGAAATTGTCAGTATAAAGCCCTATTCTAGTGTTGATGATCCTTTTACCATTATATTATGCAGGTATTGACGGTGTAAAAGTAGCACTTAACATCCGTCAATAACACCCCCACACTTGACCTTTGCTCGTCCCGAGTAAAGGGAGTCAGGTCAAGGTGAGACATGATATCCTAAGGTATGAAGCAAGCATAAGAGATATTCCAAACCATACCTTGTACTTGCGAACTCTGAAGTGTCTATCATGCTATCTTGGGTAGTTGAGGAATGGAACGGTCATGAATCAAATCACTTCTGCTCATCATGTCAAGTAACTTGGGGTTTTGCAATAAGTTTTCAAAACAAACCTTGCTTAGCTCCTCATTTGATTCTCTCAGATCGCTCAATGTGTATATGTCCTCACCAAGGCATTAGGATTGCCTTTCTTTTATCCTACTTCTAATGATGGCTATATGTGGAGCTCAGGGTAGGATAAAAGATAAAGCATACTTGCATCACATATATTGCAAAGTCAAAAATCGGATCCAAAGAGAAAATCAAGTCATGCAACCAGATCAAGATGTGCACATGTATGGATGTGATGGATATGGTAAGGTGGATACTAGGCCCGGAATGGGTGCTAGATATTACCATATATATGATGAATGTTGTGGTGATGGTAAGGTGGACATTAGGCCCGGAATGGGTGCTAGTTATTACCATCAAATTTTGGAACTCCATTTTGCATGATTCCATCTCTCTCCTTTTTCTTCTTTCTTTTGGACATGGGCTATCTCTTTTTTTCACTCTTTTTTTTCATGCTTTAAACAATTTTTTTTGACTCATGCCTTGAGCATGGTTTTTGCTCTTTTTTTTCTTGCATAGCCCATGTCTCTTTTTCAAGAATACTTTTGGAGAGAGAGGTCACACCACACACGGAGCTTTATGAAATGGATGGATGATACAATGCTAACTTCCAGTGTAGAAGCATAGCAAGGGGATATGGAGTGCACATGAATCTTGATCACGAAAGCATGAAAAGAATTCTCACAAGGGTCACAACAATTTGACAAAGCTCAATGTAATAACAAGCAGCATATGAGTCTAAGGTTTTCAAGATA
The DNA here is from genome assembly GCA_036936925.1 of Cenchrus fungigraminus. Classification (NCBI taxonomy): domain Eukaryota; kingdom Viridiplantae; phylum Streptophyta; class Magnoliopsida; order Poales; family Poaceae; genus Cenchrus; species Cenchrus fungigraminus. Next base: position 64,027,849 of record CM072779.1, read on the forward strand.
ACTCATCATATGGCTTTGGTAGGACTTTGGCATATCAAAGAGGAGCTTTGCAAAGGGTTTTCATATTTTCAAATAAAATTCCCAAGCACTCAAACATTCAGAGAGAAGATCATATCATCAAACCATATCACAAACATCAACTACTTAGATGAGCATGAGTTCCCTAATGATATTTGTTCACAAGCATCAAGATAATAAGTATGGAATAAAACATATGCAAGCCAACCACAGGAAACATGTAGAGTAAGCAGAGCACGATTCCATGAGTTCGATTTTAGCAGATAAGAATTGAAACTCATTGAAACTCATGAATCAGGGAGAGTGAGATAATGTTGCACATACCATCGCTCTTGAAGGATATAGGGATTAAGGAGAACCAGTGGTGATTCGGCCGACCCATAGGGGTGGCCGGCTCACTCTAGTTTACCTTGTCCCTTGTCATGAAAGCGCAGTCGATGTTGTGCAACGCCTGTGTGGGAGATCTCAAGTGTGTATGTCGATGATACGCTTGGGAGATCTCCCCCACACTTGTTCATGTACCTGGTGCTATCTTCAAACAAAGGAAAAACAAAAGATGGACTCTTCTGGTTCAAGAACCAGTGAGCCTTTATTCAAATTCAAACATTTTTTTTGTTTTTTTATATTCACCATGAGACACTTCAAACAAGGCTGAGATGCCTTGGCTTACCTTTCCATTTGAATCAAGCTCGATGACTTACCCCATTTGAATTCAAAATTCCTACAAGGGTTAGTCTGCATATACAACTAATATCCATGCATGCATTAACTATAAGGTTCATCAATCAAACTCGACACCATGTCTTGTTTGATTGAAGAAGATGGTTTTAACCTAAGCACCATGCTTAATCTAAAACAACCTATGAATGCACATAGCTAAACATGCACTCAAACCAAAGCATTACAAACATAGATAAAAGAAGTATGAAAGCATGATCAAGCATTTCCAAAGGGATATAAACATGAGCATAAGATGGTGAACATCGGGCAACCTCCCGGAAGGGCTTTATTTAAAGTCAAAAGCAGGACATACGTAACTGGGCAAGATGGAAGAGCTAACATCATCTCCAATCCAGGATAAGATTTTCTGTGAGGGGAACTTTACTCAGGATACTCACATACCTCCCCCACACTTGAAGTTTGCATTGCTAGGCAACAAAACTCAAGTGTGTGGAGATCAAGCTTCCTTTTGTAATGTTCCCTCACCAAAAACTTACCAAAGTGTTCAGGTGATGCAGCTCACATGTTCTTAGGTGCTACCTGTCCGTCATTCTTTATAATCTTCACCTGAAAGGGTTAGGACCAAAAATACCCGAAGGACAACCTATACTAAAAACATGCTCTTGCTTTTTATTTGAAAAGGGAAATAAAATCTAACCTAATCCAGGCTATCTCCTGGTAGTGCTTTGTTTGTGGTCATAAGCTCGACCCTGGAAACTTCCTCTTGCAGCTTTCATTGGTTATGTCGTTCCCATCTCACCACCAATTGTTGATGTGTCATTGAAGCTCCAGCTGCAAGGTTAGTGCCACATGCATACACAAAATCTACAATGCTTATTGTAAACATATGCATGTACAACCATCCTTCTAAACTTTTTACAGGAGAGGACCATAAGGCGGTTGTAGCCCTCGTGCATGCTCCGTGCACTGAGCATAGCTGACTCTAGAGATGGATGATGCAAGCATGGTTCCTGAGGTATATCAAGAGTGAAGCTACCATGCTTGTCAATGGAATCCTTTCCTCTGGACTCCAGAGTCGGCGCCTCATAGATTTCCATGCCCCATGAATTCTCCAGCTCAGGAGGTTCATCATGGAAGCTCAGTGTTGATTCTTGATCAAGGTCAAGAACAACATAATGCGGGCCAGTGGGAAGAGGCTCAGACTCAGTCGAGGGTGATGATGATCATCCGTCTTCACAAAGGTGAAGAGGGTCTTCCGAGTCGCACTCCCGAGGAGTAGAAAATTCTACAACCTCAATGAGAATGGGCTCGGACGACGCAAACGGAGGTACATGCATCATTTCCTCGAGTGGGTTTTGCTTGGGAAGAGGCTTCTCCACAAAATTTTCTGAAAACAAGGGAGTAGTGGCAGAAGCGGCTTCCCTGATCTTTTCATCTAGGCTCCCTCGAGATGTATCGAGAAGTTTTTCTGTAGGGGAGCCTAGGAGGAGATCAAGATCGAGGATATCAAAGATGTAGAAGTCTAGATTAACCTTGATCTTGTCTACTAAGAGCGGCGCAGCACATGAAACCCCCCGACACTCAAGAATGTGTCCGGAGGGACAACTCTTGAGGAGCTTGTCGGATGGTATTAGCGTAACATCGCCCAACAAAGTGTATGCTAGGTGCCATGGTATAATATTAACCTCCATAGTGGGGTTAAGATGGGCTTCTATGGTAGTTCCCCTTAGGGAACAAGAGACGATCGTAGAGGGTGAACGAATCCAAACTGCTTCGGAAAAGTTTCCCACTCCAGTCGACCACTTTTTCTCCATAGGCTCCATGATAGATGTTTCGTTTGGAGGATCGAGAGGCAAAGGGGGTACCGTAGGCCTAGGGGAAGGTTCTGTCAAAAGATTTCTAGATTGAAAGATATGGATAGAAAAGACTTCCTCCCCTAATTGGGCATTAGAGAGATTCGAGGTGTTTTTGTGATTCCTAGAAGGGTCATCCTCGAATCGAAATCCGAACTCCGAAGGTTGAATTTCTTCTTCCTCCAGTGTTCTTGGTTCAGGAGAGAGCTTAACAGACGAATCTTGGGATGTGGAAATCATTGGTTCTGGTTCGACTGTTGAGAGACTCTCATGGCTCGACACGAACTCTTTGTGGAGGGGTTCATACTCAGCTATGAAAGAGGCATTTTTAGAAATTCTCTCTAAGATTTCTATAGCTTCATCTGAAGTCCTTTCAACAAAGGATCCCCCAGAGGTCATGTCGAGATATTAGGTGGAGTCCTGATCGAGACCTATGTAAAAGTGCTGAAGTAGCACAACATCAGGTGTCGATAGGATGGGGCCTAGTTTCACCAAGAGTGAAAATCTAGCCCAGGCCGCACCTAAAGATTCCTTCTCATTCTATTGGAAGGATACGATAGCCCTTCGTAGAGCATACATCTGGGCCATGGAGAAGAACTTAAGACAAAATTTGTCTATAAGGTCATCCCAACTCCCATTCATGCTACCCACGGTTTTCGTGTACCATTGTTTAGCCCCTTTTACGAGAGAGAAGGGAAACAACTTCCACTTAAGGGTATCGTGTGACATGCCTGCAATGGCGATGCATGAACACACTTGCTCAAACTCCCGCAGATGGTGGTATGGGTTATCACTACTTAACCCAGAGAAGGAAAGTTCCTGAACCTTAGTGATATAATCAGAAGGGATTTCATAGCCAGATGTGAGAATCGGGTGCTCAGAAGGTGGTGGCTCTAAGAATTTCCCTTTCGGAGTGGAGAAGCTTAAAATGGTGGGCTGCTCCATGATAATGGGGGTGAAGGTAGAGATAAAGAAAAATGAAAAGATACGAGGACCACTAGGTACGAAGATAGATACAGCAACCGTTCCCCGGCAACGGCGCCAGAAAGCTTGTTAGGTATTTTAGCGTCACACGAAATAAATCCGCAAGCGCACAGATACCGTTGTAGCTTTCACCTTAGAGTATTCCAAGGGTATCGAATCCAAGGGAATGTGTGTGCACTAACTTCGTACTAGTCGGTCCAAGGACACACCCAGATAAGAGGCAAGGATAGAGAGGATTCCTAAAGATAGCACTATAGACGAGATTAAAGGTCGATCTCTAGATAGAACTTGGCTTAGGGTACCGATAGCCCTGACTTAACAGGCGACTCCGACACGTGGATCTATGTGGAACGGAGCTCTGACTATATCCAGCTACGGAGGATCAACGAGGGCCAGACGGGCTGTCACCACCACCTGGACTGCCTCTACCTAACCTTAGGATAAGCCGAACGAATGATAACCGGTAGCGTGACACAACGTCTACGCCGTGGTTACTACCGTAGCCAATGGACTATGGCACTCTGTACTTGCAGCAGACAAACGCATAAACCCAGGATCTACACACTAGCAGAGGAAAAAGTCTACTCATGCAACCTAGCATAAACTACTAGAAAGGAATCACGAATGTCACTTTGGTCTAAATGGAACATGCAGGAATATCCACTATATTCTAATAGACGAACACACATACAAACGGATATGAGAACTATGAACTTGTGCCACAAGATCAAAGGGTTGTGTTCGCGAAGAACACAAGCCTCTAAATCAAGAACACACGAAGAACACAAGAACATATCACCTATGCATGAATGCTACTTTAGTCTAAATAGAAAATTACAAGAATACTCACTTTAGTCTAAATGAAGAACACCAACATCATAGAGGCACATGCCTCTCTCTCTCCCTCTCTACTCTAACACTAGCTAGGAGAGGAGCCTTGGATGGGTGGAGTGTGTCTGATTTCCTACCCCCTCCTCTTCTATTTATAGGCAAGGGGGTGGCTTGCTCGGAGTGCCAAATGGCTCCAAAACACCCGGGAATGCCTTGAGCAACCAATGGAGAGCTGCCACGCTTCAGCTGGGGACGAGAGGGGCTCCGAGTGCTTCGGCCAAACTGGGGTTCAGCCGAAACCCAAGTCAGTTCGTTTCCACCACCTTTCGTCCAGGTGACTGCCAGGTGGGCCCTCAGGTGTGTATGGGTATGTATGCGGTGTTTTTAGCTTGTTTCCGTGGGGATGTGGGCCCTTGAATCCGCATACTGGCTCCTGATTGGTCGAAGGTGTGTTTCCTTGGATCGGTGATGTGTCGTGGACACATGGCATCCAACGTGGCAACACGTCGCCACGTGGTCGGGTGTGGGTCCCACCGGGCCCACATATCAAGATGGTGATCTTGTCTTGTGCATATCTCTTTCATCCGGATTCAGAAGTAGACAAATGATATATATCCATTTCAATCGTCTCGACGAGCCCGTCGCAATGGTGCAATCCAATTTGGCATTTGAGATTGTTATGGATGATGCCCTATTGGTGCCATTGACTCACTTGCTCTCAAACGCATCATTTCATGTGCATTTTGGTGCATCCTACAACAAAAGCTAGAAACACCAACAATTTTGGTGCCAATGATCCTTTTACCATTATATTATGCAGGTATTGACGGTGTAAAAGTAGCACTTAACAGCCGTCAACAAAGTCCCAGAAATCGGCTCCTGTGAAGGCCGTGCCAAGGTCGGTGACGATCCTGTTTGGCACCCCAAAGCGGTGGGTGATCCCCTCAATGAATTGGCCCACCTCTTTCGATGTGACGCTAGATATGGGACGGACCTCGATCCACTTGGTGAACTTATCCACCGCCACGATGATGTGCTTGTAGCCGCCGGGGACGGTCTTGAAAGGTCCCACAGAGTCGAGACCCCACACTGTGAAGGGCCACGAAGGAGGGATGGTCCTCAGGGCCTGAGCCGAGACGTGCTGCTGCTTGGCAAAGAACTGACACCCCTTGCATCGACGTACAAGTTCCTGGGCATCAGCCATGGCCGTGGGCCAATAGAAGCCAGACCTGAAGACCTTGCCCACTAGGTTGGAAGAGGCGGCATGGTTGCCGCACTCGCCACCGTGGATCTCATCCAAGAGCCTGAGGCCCTCAGATCGTAGGATGCACTTCATTAGTACTCCGGTGGAGGCAGACCTCCGGTAGAGTTCCTTGCCGACGACGACGTAGTTGGCGCTATGCCTCGTGATCTTTTCGCGCTCCGCCTTGTCCTCAGGCACTCGATGTTCGAGGAGGAAGACGATGAAGTCAAGGCGCCAGTCTTCTTCTGTGTCGATCATGAGGATCTCGTGACCTGCAGGCGAGGTCACCTCTTCATCAGGCGACTCTGGGTCGGGGATGAGTTTGATGGATGGCTTGTGTAGGTCTTGGACGAACACACCGGCCGGAACCAGTGCTCGCTTTGAGTCGAGCTTGGAGAGGACATCAGTCACGATGTTGTTGTTGCAGCAGACGTGGTGGAATTCGAGCCCTTCGAAGTGACGATCGAGCTTGCGCACCTCAGCACAGTAGGCATCCATTGTGTCCTTCCTGGCTTCGGAGTCCTTGCTGACTTGGTCAATGACGACCTTAGAGTCGCCGTTGGCCATGAGGCGCTTGATCCCGAGGGAGACAGCGATACGTAACCCGTGGATGAGGGCCTCGTACTCGGCGCCGTTGTTGGATGCCTTGTAGTGGATCTGCAGCACGTACTTGAGGTAGTCGCCCTGGGGTGAGATGAACAGGACACCCGCGCCGGCTCCTTCGAGGTTCAGGGAACCATCGAAGTACATTTTCCAGTGCTCAGGTCGTTCCAACGGGGGAGGCTGCTGGATCTCTGTCCACTCCGAGATGAAGTCTGTGATGACCTGGGACTTGATAGCCTGCCTAGGGCAGAACTGTAGGTCGAACTCACCCAGCTCGATGGACCACTTGACGATGCGCCCAGTGGTGTCACGGCTCCACAGGATCTCGCTGAGGGGGAAGGCCGAGACGACCTTGATCTTGTGCGACTGGAAGTAATGCCGGAGCTTGCGGGAGGTCATGAGTAGTGCATAGAGCATCTTCTGGAGCTGGCTGTACCTGGTCTTGCTGTCAGATAGGACTTCGCTGACGTAGTAGATAGGTCGCTAGATAGGGTAAGGTCGCCCCTCTTCAGGCCGCTCAGCCACCAGAACGGCGCTGACCACTAGGGTGGTCGCCGAGATGTAGAGCAGTAAGGGCTCCTTAGGCGCCGGGGGCACCATCACCGGGGGTGTCATGAGGAAGGTCTTGAGTTGCTCAAGGGCTTGGTCTGCCTCCTCGGTCCAGATGAACTTGTCAGCCTTTTTTAGCAGCTTGAAGAAGGGTAGGCCCTTTTCTCCAAGTTTGCTAATGAATCGGCCAAAGGCCGCCATCATGCCGGTGATTTTCATGACGTCCTTCTTGCCTGTAGGTTGCTTCATCTTGAGGATGGCATCCACCTTGGTGGGATTGGCCTCGATGCCCTGGTTGCTGACCATGAAGCCTAGGAGCTTGCCAGACGGGACACCGAAGACGCACTTTTCTGGATTTAGTTTCCAGCGGTAGGTGCGGAGGTTGGTGAAGGTCTCTGCGAGGTCAGCTATGAGCTTGTCCTCGTGGGTGGTCTTGACGACCACGTTGTCGACGTAGGCTTCTACGTTCTTGCTGATCTGGCTGGCCAGACACTTCTGGATGGCCTTCTGGTTGGTCGCACCAGCATTCTTGAGGCTGAAGGTCATGGCCGTGTAGCAGTAGATGCCATGGGGCATTATGAACGCCGTCTTGTCTTGGTCGGAGACCTTCAGGGCTATCTGGTGATACCCTGAGTAGCAGTCGAGAAAGCAGAGGAGGATGCTTCTGGCCGTGGAATCCACGACCTGGTCGATGTGCGGAAGAGGGAAGGGGTCTTTAGGGCAGTGCCTGTTGAGATCGGTGTAGTCGATACACATTCTCCATTGACCGGCTTTCTTTGGTACAAGAACCGCGTTGGCGAGCCAAACCGGGTTTTTACACTCTCAGATAAATCCGGCAGCTAGGAGCTTTATTAACTCTACCCTAATGACGTCCTTGCGATCTTTTGCAAAGCGGCGAAGCTTCTACTTGACAGGTGTCGGGGTTTGTTACCGCCGGCAAGTAAATTTATAAGAGCGCGTGTTCTGATCCGCACGGTAGCACAGGAGACACTCGAGATTATACTGGTTCGAGCCTCCGGAGAGTAACACCCTACGTCCAGTCTGAGAGGAAGTGTTCCTTATGCTCGGGAGTTTGTAGTAGGGGGTACAAACAAGTCGGGAGAGGGCGTAGAGCCCAAGTCCCGGTGTGCGAGTGGTTCGAGTAGCAGAAGACTGCGTACGTGAGTGTGTGAGTGCTTGCGGTGTTTGTGTGAGATGAGATATCGATACTAAGTGCGTGTGGGGGTGGAAACGAACGTGTCTTGTGAGTGCCTCTGTCTCTCCCTTTTTATAGTCGCAAGGGAGATGCCCAGGGCGGTTACATCGAGTATGTGAGCTGATCTACAGTGCGAGGCATCCTTCTCTGCATCGGGCTGTCAGGCAGCAGCAGCGGCGAAGCACTATTACGGGGCCTTGCGTGACGCTGTAGATCCCGTGCGTCCCAAGCAGCCGTCCCGGGGCCCCCTGCGCCCTTCTCCGAGTAGTTAGTCAGGTACAGGAGGCAGAGTACGTTCCCTGACCCCGTCAGTGGATCAGGGGCTTGTCCTTTCTTGGTACTACGAAAACGGAGCAGCCTGCGCCGTGTGGATCGAGGGATAGATGACAGCTTGCACTGTGCCATTCGTGGCACAACATTTCCCCGTGCCCTCCGTGGTACGATGCGTACCGCCCCTGCAGAGGAATGGCAGGAGGATCCATCCTCTGACACAGGATTGACCTGGTCAGGGCGGACCAGCACGGGGAGGCAAACACATGGCGTGCCGCGTACCTAGGTATCACGGGATACCGACAGGGCCCGTGTACTTGCGGCCTTGACGGTCAAGTCTTGAACAGGCCGGAGACAGGAAACTACTCCTGCGAGTAGGCGATCTGCGCCGCGTCTCCCGATGTTTAGGGCGTAGTGTGTACTGTATCGTATGCTGCCCAACGCCCATTACACCGTTTGCGGTACGATGGCCACTGTGCTGTTCATGGCAGGGTTTGACGAATCTGTCCCCTGACACCGAATCGGCCTGGCCCGGGCGGACCGCTGCGGTGGAGCGGACACGTGGCGGTGCACGGGGGAGCGTGCGCGGAGTTCCCGGGGCCTCGATCTGACGGGCCCACATGCCCCGTGCCTTCCCCGTGAAACCTGTGCAGGTTGGTGATGGAAACTACTCGTGCGAACGAGTAGCCGTGGCTCTGAGGCGGAAACTACTCGTGCAAGCGAGTAGTCGCGACCGCGAGACAGAAACTACTCGTGCGAGCGAGTAGTCGGGAGTGGAGGTGAAAACTTGTTGTACGGGCCGCCACGTACTCGGGGAAGAGGGTGCGGACGGCCGTGGGCCGCCTGCCTTCTAGCCTATGGTGGAAAATGGTCGTACGAGCCTTCACGTGCTCGGACAACATAACACTCGTTGTGTTAGCTGCCGAAGCACGCCGTAAGTGGGCCCGTACTGCGTTTTTCAGCGGTCTTGGTGGGCCCTGGTCCATGGCCTCGTCAGTAGCCCCCGAGCCTGGTGAGGGAGTCGGAGACTCGCTCCCAGGATCAACTGTCGGTGAGACGAGGAGACTTGTTGTGTTTTCTCCGGCGGGGACGCGCGAGTGGACCCGCGGGTAGTAGCCCCCGAGCCCACGGACAAGTCGGAGACTTGTGCGTGGGGTTAAATGCTGGACTCTTGGACAAGTCGGAGACTTGTGGCTTGCCGCGTGGTGCGCGTCGTGGGGTGACTGGCGGTGATCTCGCGCCGGTCGCGGGATTTGTCGGGCCCCACTTCGCGTGACGTGGCGGCTCGGTAGTGGGTGACGCGTAGTAGTGGGGCGTGCCTTTTGAGGGGTGACGCTTCGGCGGATGGAGGACGTGGCCCGAGGCGGCCCGGGCATTTACTGCGGGGGAGAAGTAATCATTCCCCCTCTTATATACCGCGGCCGCCGGCCAATTTTTCCCCTTCTGCTTCTTTGTGCTCTCCGCCGCCGCTTCTTCCCTTCGCTCCCATACTCACCGCACGCTCACTGCAGAGCTCACGCCGCCTTCTCTCGCAAGCTGGAACGCCCACCGCCGTTACCACAGCCAACGCGATGTCGAACTGGTCATCTTATTCGGTGACCTGGTCCGAGCTCAACCGCCTCGCTTCCGATGGCATGCTGCCGCCGCTGACCGCGGCGGAAGAGTGGAAGGTGCCTGGGCCGGAGACCAGCCCCCAGCCCCCGGCGGGGTATGTAGTCTCGTTCGTGCTGTTCCACGAGTGAAGCTTCTCCATCCCGGCAAGACGGTTCATCCGCGCCGTCCTTGAGGAGTACGGCTTGGAGCTCTGCAACCTCAACCCGAACGGCGTCCAGCAGATGGCGGCGTTCGAGGCCTTGTGTGAAGGGTACCTGGAGCAGGGAGCCCATTGGGACCTATTCCGGTTCTTTTACAAGTTTGTCTGCGTCAAGGACCACAACTCCGCGGCGGCCATCGGGTGCGCCGGTCTCTGCGGGAAGCAGGGGAGGACGGACGAGTACATCCCCATCTACCTGACTTCCTCCAACAGTGGATGGCACCGAGGGTGGTTCTACCTCAAGAACAACCCCGAGAACCCGCTGCCGGAGTTCACCAATCGCTGGTACGATCGGGCGCCGGCGAAGTGGAGCTACGGACCGGAGAAGAAGGATCGTCCCCGGTTCCTCAACGGCGCCCTCGCCGCCCTCGAGATACTCCGTGACAGCGGGGTGAACTTCATCACCGTGATCGGTGGCTACCATACCCGGGGGGTCGTCCCACTCCGTCGTCGCGCGCTGCACCTTTGGGAGATGACGGACGACCGGGCTCCCTTTGAGGGGACCGTGACCGCTCGTCCCCTGCCCTCGCTGGATGAGGTCCAGCGCCGGGTGCCCCAGGCCACTGGGGTCACCTGGATGTTCTGGCCGCCGTCGGGCATGCTGGAGATGCTCCCCTCCCCGGCCACTGTGGCCCTGGTATGTCTTCTCTCGACTTCCTTTTGATTTGTCTTTTGCAGTCGCAGGTTGCGCAGATGAAGGACGTGCGCGTCCTCCCCTCTCGTCCTCCACTGGAGGAGGACCAGATGCTCACCCAGGAGACCGCTGCACGGCAGCAGCGGCGAGGGCAGCGCAAGAGGGCCCACCAGCAGAAGGAGATCGAGAAACGGGAGAGGAACGACAAACGCGCCTCGCGCCGGCGCAACGGGGAGAGGGACGTCTCCAATGACGAGGATCCCTCGTCAGCGCCGTCGAACACGGACGAGGCCGAGTCCCCGTTCGAGTGGACCGACGACGAGACAGCGCCGTCCTCACGGCCACACGGCGGATCGGCGCCCGCCTCGGCCGCAGCTGGCGCCAGTTCGAGCCGGCAGGCGCCCCCTCCTCTTACCGGGCTGATCAGCCCAGAACGAGCAGCCGTGCTCCTTGGTGGGGCCACCGCGAGAGGGGAAGGAGCTCTCTATGGCGCGGCGACACCAGCCACCATGAGTCGAGGCGCAACGGCTCGCGTCGCCACTCCTCGCGCCGGAGGTCTCACTCACCCTCCATGCGTCCGTCGCGGGAGCCACGGAGTGTGCCGGCGGCCTCCCCGCCACCTGCAGCCCAGAGCGGGAGGCTGGCCCTGACCCAACGGCGCCCTGCGTTGGTCGTCGTCGCCGGGGGTGGAACAACCCCTCCTCCGGCATCTGCTCTGTCAACAGGGAGCAAGAGGGCGGCGTCCCCGCGCAACCCTACGATCGGCTCCAAGCGGCCCCGTCACGTCGCAGAGGGGTGTGTTCCGAGTTGCGGTCTTCTAGTTTTTGCTTCGTGTTTCAAGCGAGTATGTTTTTGCTTGTCGTCGTGACATTCTTCTTGTTTCAGGGTGCCCGACCGCCGCACCATGAGGCCGGCGCCTGTCAAGGCATTGCGCCGCTCTGCCCAGGTGGTCGGAGACGCGCCGTCGCCGAGCGACCCGCCGCCCTCCCTTCAGTCGGGGGCGGCGGTAGAAGAAATAGATGGGTCTGGGACCCAGGTGATGTCCGTCCCCCCACAGAGAAATGCGAGTCCGACTCGCAGCGACCTGTCGATGGGGACGATGGGTTTGGGGGGCGAGGCCCCCACTGAGGAAGCACTCTCGGCCCATGCAGCCGAATTGGCAAGGTGCCTGTCCGGGGCCCCGGAGCAGGGCCAGGAGAACCCTGCTCCCGAGGCGCAGGCGGGCGATGATGGACAGCCAGCCCCCAAGTCGTCGATGGGGGCAGGTAATGATGCTGACGGCGAGCGGCCAGCCCCCGAGTAGCTGGAGGGGACGACCGCCACCGCTGCAGACTCTGAGACCTCAGCCCCCAAGCTACTGGGGGGAACGGGGAGCGCCATGGCGGAGGTGGAGATGGAGACCCGAGCCCCCGATCCGGCGGGGTGCGCGGGGGGTATTGTTGAGATGGTGGAGGCGGGCGACCACACCTCCGAGGATGCTCCTGCCGCGGCGGCGATCGTGGTGTCTGAGGGGATCATCCCCATCTCATCGGTCACCGCTTCTGTCGCCGCTCCCGCGGAGGTCATCGTCATCCCGGCGTCGCCTTCTCCGGATGTCTCTCCCATCGGGACGGTGGACGAGCAGATGCCTCTGCCGATCGTGGAGGTCGGGGAGAGCTCGAGGGAGCAAGGGCCGACTACCTCGACGGTGGAAGAGGAGGAGGTGGAAGTCCCGCCGCTCTGGCAGGTGTCCGTTTCGTCAGTTCAGGCCTCCGTAGGCCCGGACCTCGACAGCGACGCGGAGCTGGCGGCCTGCCGCCGCCTAGAGCGTGGCCTGCGCCTGAGCGAGATGGCGCTGCGCCAGTCGGAGCGGGCGATCAGGGACCTGATCCCTACCTCGAGGGTGAGTCCTTTTTCTTCCTCTTCATTTCTCATGCTTGTTTCTCTTTTCTTCTCAGCCGTGCGACTCATGCGTGGTTTAGGAGCTCATCGGACGCTCTGAGGACAAGGCGCGGGCCTTCGAGGCACTCCGCGCGGAGAAGGTCCAGCTGGAGGCGCAGCTGGTCGCGGCCCGCCTCGCGGCGGCAGATGGCGAGGCCAGCCGGTCAACGGAGCGCGCGTCCTTTGAAGCGAGGACGAAAGCCGCTGAAGACCGTGCGGCCACAGCGCAGGCGGAGAAGGCCGCCCTGGAGGAAAAGCTGGCCGCGGTGGAGCAGGCGGCAGCGGAACTACGCTCCAATGCTGAGGCCGCTGCCCGCATCGCCCATCAAGAGAAGACGGCGCTCGAGACCAGGGCAGGTCGGGCCGAGTCCGACCTCCAGGCAGCTCGTGAGAGGGTGACGACGCTCGAGGCTCAAGTCAGCAGCATCACCGCCGAGAAGGGCCGTCTTGAAGAAATTGCCCAAAAGCACGAGAATGAGATCATCGGTGAGTCCCTTACGGCCTGTTGTCTCTTCTTTCTGTTTCCGTGTGATTTCTTGATCCGAGACGTCGTCTTTCTTCTTGGGTGTGCAGCTCTCCGCGTGGCCCGCACCAACTTGGAGAAGCAGGTCGCGGATCACAAGAGTGCCGCGACCACTCGCCTCGTCGAGAACCAGAAGCTGGTGGAGCTGATCAAGGAGGCTGACAAGAATCTCAATAGTAAGAGCCGTGTCCTCTTCATCTTTTGCCTTCCTTGGAATGGAACATTTTTCGCTGATATTGGTCTTTTCATTTTTCTCAGAGGTTGTGACTAAGCTCGAGCAGGAGCGGAAATCACTCGCGGGGGCCAAGACCGAGATCAAGCAGTTGGAGTCAATCCGCAATGGGATGGGAGCGGCCATCATCAAGGCGTGCGACGAACTCGGTGTTCCTCCCGGCCCCATGAAGGATCGCTTGGAGTTGGCCGCTGCGACAGCTCGTCAACAATCAATGGATACTGCCAGCGACACCGTCCGCAAGGTGGTAGCCATCTTCTTGTCGCACTACCCCGACCTGGACAGGGTGCTGCTCGGCTAAGGATGGTGTCCGGGCTACACCAACGAGCAGTATGACAGCATCGAAGAAGGCGCCATCGACTTTGCCAAAGCTATGCTGGGTCACGCCCTCCACGACCTGGGCCTGTAAAGAGAAAACCAAGTTGCCTCGCCGAGGCTTTTAATCATGCTTGTAAAAACTTGTGGGCCAAGTGTTTATGGCAAACTCATGGGTTAAGAACCCATTTTTACTTCAGGTTTAAGCATGATTGTTTGTCGACCTTTTCCTCGTGTAGCTAAGGGATCTGTGAGCCTGAGTAGTGTAGCTCAAAACTTTGCTGGCGGTGTCTTGCACCGTAGCCGCGGAGGCGTAGGAACTTGGCGACTCGACCGGGCTTAGTTTAGGAGCGTTACTACTTGAGCGGGCAGCCCCCGAGCACTTTGGAGAAAGATAGGTGCATGCATACACGTTTTTGCAAATAAGAAAACTCTTGAGAGTTTGAAACGGTTACTCGGAATCCCTTCGAAGGGGCGAGTGATCGATGACTTGAGGTCACAAACTTTGCTTGTGGGTCTTTGTACCGTAGCCGCGGGGGCGTAAGTGCTCGAGGCCCGGACGAGTGCAGGTTCATGACCGCTAGAGTTGTCGTTCATCTCCCTTTAAGGAATGTGAGTGTACCGCAACGATCATACGAGAAACCGTGGACGGTTTTTGATCGAAAAACAGTTTCGCAACGCTCAGGAGAGGGGGGTCGTAGCCCCCGGGTAGCCCCCGTGCCCATGGACAAGTCGGAGACTTGCCCATGGGATGAGACAAGCATAAAGACATTTTACTTGAGTAAAAACATAAGCTTGAGAAAGATATCATTTCATGAAAAACGAAAGTAGCTCAGAGCTCTTGCATTATCATAAAATGGGAATGGAATAAATACTTAAGGGTAAAAACAGCGTAGCTGCTATGTTCTAAGCATTGGAGATGACCCTGCTGTCCTCATGCTTGAGCTTGAAGGTTCCGGGACGGAGGACTTGGTCGACGATGAACAGCCCCTCCCATGGAGGTGAGATCTTGTGTCTCCCCTCATTACTCTGAACTCGTCGGAGGACGAGGTCACCTACTTGGAACTCGCACTCCCGTATGTTGCACTCGTGGTAGCGGCATAGAGCCTGCTGATACCACGCTGAGTGGAGGAGGGCGACACTGCGCGCCTCATCCAACTAGTCGATGGCGTTCTCGAGGGCGACTTGATTGCCTTCTTCAGTGTAGGCTTGAATCCGTGGGCTGTCGTAGTCGATGTCCGTTGGGAGGATCGCTTCCGACCCGTGGACGAGGAAGAAAGGCGTGCAGCCAGTAACCCCAACTTGGCGTGGTGCGGAGGCTCCACAGGACGGACGGAAGCTCTGCGGCCCACGTCGCTCGAAACTTATCAAGACGCTTGAATATCCACGGCTTCAGACCTTGTAAGATCATGCCATTGGCCCTCTCCACTTGCCCATTGGTTCTTGGATGGCTAACAGCGGCCCAGTCCACACGGATGTGGTTGTCGTCGCAGAACTTGAGGAATTTCTTGCCGGTGAACTGCGTGCCATTGTCGGTGATGATGGAGTTCGGAATCCCGAAGCGGTAGATGATGTCGGTGAAGAATGCGACAGCCTCCACGGAACAGACATTCGTTATGGGCTTGGCCTCGATCCACTTCGAGAACTTGTCTATGGCGACAAGCACGTGGGTGTAGCCCCCGGGTGCTTTTCTCAGGGGTCCAACCATATCCAGCCCCCAGACCGCGAAGGGCCAGGTGATAGGAATGGTTTGCAAAGTCTGCGCCGGGAGGTGGGTTTGTCGCGCATAGAACTGGCAGCCTTCGCAGCTGCGCACGATCCGAGTTGCGTCAGCGACAGCGGTGGGCCAGTAAAAACCTTGTCAGAAAGCTTTTCCGACAATGGTCTTCGGACCGGCGTGGTGTCCACATGTGCCCGCATGGATCTCTTGCAGCAGTTCCTTGCCCTGGTCGGCCAGGATGCATTGCATGAATTTGCCTTTGGCACCCATTCGGCGGAGCTCGCCGTTGACCAGTTTGTACGACTTGGCCATGCGAGCGATGCGTCGAGCTGTCTCCTTGTCGGGTAGCAGTTTCCCTTCCACCATCCATTAGAGGATCGGAACCCTCTAGTCAGGATCTTCGAGGTTGGGTTCTTGCACCCTGTCGATCTCCATGACCTCCTATGTTGTCGGTTCTGGCAGCTTGTCTTCCTCAGAACGCACAGACGGCTCGTGCTGGTCACTGGCGAAAACCCCGTGTGGAACAGGCTTCCAATTCAATGCCGCCTTTGCGAGGGTGTCAGCCGCCTTGTTGTACTCACGCAGTACATGATTGAGCTCAAGCCCGTGAAATTTGTCCTCCAGCTCGCGCACCACCCGGCAGTACGTGGCCATCTTCGGACTTATGCAATTCTTCTCCTTCATAACTTGTCCCACGACCAGGTAGGAGTCTCCCCTGATGTCAAGGCGTCAAATTCCCAGCTCGAGGGCGATCCGGAGGCCGTTGATGAGCACCTCGTACTCGGCGATGTTGTTGGAGGCCGCGAAGTGCAGTCGGACCATGTATTCCATTCGCACACCCAGAGGTGAGATGAACACGAGTCCGACCCCGGCTCCTTCCTTCATGAGGGATCCGTCGAAGTACATGAGCCACGTCTCGTGCTCGATGGGAGCAGGGGGCGTTTGGATCTCCGTCCACTCGGCGACGAAGTCAACCAGTGCCTGCGACTTGATGGCAGTGCGGGGCGCATACTTGATATTCTGCCCCATCAACTCGAGGGCCCACTTGGCGATTCTTCCCTCTGCCTCCGGGCTCTGTATGATTTCGCCGAGTGGATACTTTGACACCACCGTGATGCGATGTGAGTCGAAATAGTGCCGGAGCTTCCGCTTGGTGATGAGGACAGCATAGATCAGCTTCTGTATCTGCGGGTATCGTATCTTCAAATCGGAGAGGACTTCGCTCACGAAGTAGACGGGGCGTTGTACTTTCTGCGTCTTGCCAGGCTCGTCTCGCTCAACCACTAGCGCCGCGCTCACAACCTGGGTCGTCGCAGCGATGTACAGGAACATTGGCTCCTCCTCCGCTGGCGCGGTGAGCACCGGTGGGCTTTCGAGTAGTTTCTTGAGCGAGTCGAGTGCTTCCTGTGCCTCTGGTGTCCACTAAAAGTGCTCCGACTTCTTCATGAGCTTGTATAGCGGCAGGCTATGCTCTCCTAATCGAGCGATGAACCTGCTGAGAGCCGCGAGGCCTTCGGTGACGCGCTGCACTCCCTTCAGATTCTTGATGGGTCCCATGCTCGTGATCGTAGAGATATTCTCGGGGTTGGCCTCAATGCCACGTTCCGACACAACGAAACCGAGTAGCATGCCCCTTGGGACCCCGAAGACACACTTCTCGGGATTCAGCTTCACGCTGTGCTCCCTAAGCTTCTCGAAGACCGCGGTAAGGTCGGGTATCAAGTCACCCACCTTCTTTGATTTGACCACGATATCATCGACATAGGCCTCGATTAGCCGTCCGATGAGATCTCTAAAGACGCGACGCATGCATCTCTGAAATATGGCTCCTGCATTCTTCAACCCGAAGGGCATGGAAACGTAGCAGTACACGCCAAATGGGGTGATGAATGAGGTGGCGAGCTGGTCGATCAGATCCATCGCGATCTGATGATACCCTGAATAAGCGTCGGGAAAGCAAAGGGTTTCGCACCCAACCGTCGAGTCGACTACTTGACCTATGCGCGGTAAAGGAAACAAATCTTTTGGACATGCCTTGTTCAGGCTCGTGTAATCAACGCACATCCTCCATTTCCCATTCTTCTTCTTAACGAGTACAGGGTTTGCTAACCACTCGGGGTGGTAGACTTCACGAATAAACCCTGCACTAATGAGCTTCTTGATTTCCTCACCGATAGCCTTGCACTTGTCGGAGTTGAAGAAGAGCCGGGCTTAATATTAAGCTTGTGCTCGGCGACCTCCCTTGGAATCCCCGGCATGTCGGAGGGTTTCCATGCGAATACATCGAGATTCGCACGGAGGAAGTCGACGAGCGCGCTTTCCTAGTCGGAACCGAGCGCCGTCCTGATACGGAGTGTGCGGCCGTCGTCGGAGACGGGCACTTCCTTGGCGTCCTTGGCGGGCTCGAAAGAGCAGGCCGCACGCCTGGACGACTCGGGGATTTCTTGGTCCTCGGAGGGGGGCTCAGCGGCGAGCTTCTCAGACCGGATCAGTGCTTCAGCGAACTGGAAGCACTCAGCATTGCATTTGTATGCGTACTGGAAGGTCGTACCTGTTGTGATGATGCCTTTCGGGCCGAGCATCTTCAGCTTGAGGTACGTGTAGTTGGGGACGGCCATGAACTTAGCGTAAGCTAGCCTTCCGAGTATCGCGTGATACGTCCCCGGGAACCCCACCACCTCGAAGGTGAGGGTTTCCGTCCGGAAGTTGCTCGGAGTTCCGAACGTGATGGGCAGATCGATCTGCCCGAGTGGGACCGCCTCCATCCCGGGTATGACCCCGTGGAAGGGCGCCGTTGACGGCCGCAGTCGGGACCGCGAGATCCCCATGTCGTCCAGGGTCGACATGTAGATGACGCTGAGGCCATTGCCTCCGTCCATCAATACCTCGTACACACGCTTGGTGCCGAACAAGGGTGACACGACCAGCGGGTAGCTACCCGGTCGCGGTATGGGGTCGGGATGATCGTGCCGGTCAAATGTAACCGGCATCTCCGTCCACTTCAAGTAGGTCGGAGTCGCATGCTCGAGTTGGTAGACTTCTCAGCGGACCACCTTCTCTTGACGCTTGGGCAGTCGCGCCTCCGAACCTCCGAAGATCATCATCACGGCTCCGTCTTCCCGAGCGTAAGCGCCCTTGTCATTACCCTTGTCCTTCCCTCCGTCGCCGGTCGGAGCATCGCTCCGCTTTTTCAGCGTGCCGGCGAGCTAGGCCTTCATCAGGTTGCAATCCTTGAAGGCGTGTTTGACTGGGCCCACGTGGTTGGGGCCCGGTGCATCCAACAGCTTCTCGAAGTGACCCGATGGAGGGTTGCCTCTAGGTCTCGCTGTCTTTCGGTCGACAGCAGCCACCAAGGTATCCTCACGATACCTCTTATCTTTACTCTTCTTCTTCTTGGTTGGGGCGGACGGGCCGTCACCAGCTTCGGCCGGCTGCTTCCCTTTGCTTGCGACGGAGCTGAGCGTCACTGCCACGGCTTCCTCCCCGTTGGCATGGTCAGTTGCGATGTCGAGCAGCTCCCGAGTAGATCGCGGCTTCCGTCGCCCGATCCGATGGATCAGTGTGGCACACGTGGTGCCATTCTGCAAGGCCGAGATGACGTCCGTGTCGGTGGTGCCAGGCAACTCGGTGCACCGCTTGGAGAAGCATCGGATGTAGTCGCGTAAGCTTTCGCCCTTCATCTGCTTGCAGTTGCGCAGGTCCTAGGGGTTCCCTGGCCGGGCGTACGTGCCCTGGAAGTTGCCGATGAAGGCGTCGCGCAGCTGCGACCAGCTGTGGATCTTGCCTCGCGGCAAGTGCTCGAGCCACGTGCGGGCCGAGTCCGCGAGATGTAGCGACAGGTTCTTGATGATGAACAGGTCGTCCCGCGCTCCGCCGGCGTTGCCTGCCAGCCGGTAGTCTTCCAACCAGACGCTGGGGTTGGTCTCACCGTCGTACTTGGGTACGGAGGTCGGAGCCCTGAAACGCGAAGGGAAGCGGGCGCTGCGCACATTCTTCCTGAAGGCACGAGGCCCTTGGGCATCAGGCGAACCGCTCCTGCTCCGGTCCTCGTCGCTGTCGTACCGGCCTCCGCGTCGCCGGTTGTACTCCTTACAAGGCTGCTCCTCGTAGTCGTCGTGCTGACCTGCGTCAGCCCTCCGCTGCGCCATGATGGTGTCGCGTGCGTCACGGTTTGGACCCAGTCGGCTCTTGACTGGTACGTTGACCTCCTCGGACTGTCGTGGCTGCTGTGACGGTGCCGTGGGTTGTCGCGGCTCGGAAGGCCCGCGACCTTGTGAGCCCCGCTGCCGAGAAGCGGAGCTCTCCGCCTGCTGCACGGCGGCAGCCTCGAGGAGTGTCTTGATCTGCTTATGCATCTCCCTCTCTTGAGGCATGGCAGGCTCTGGTACCTTCCGGAGAAGGATTGCTGCCGCCGCTAGATTTTGTGACGCCCTTTTGAAGACGGGCGTGTCGTCAACGACACCTCAGTCGTCATTGATGATGCGCTGCTGGACGTCCCTTGCCCGTGCGCGAGCGGGAGTCGGGTTCGGGTCCTGCCCGAGTTGTTTGTGAAGCTGGGCCCGCTCATTGTCGAGCTGGCATTGTGCGTCCTCCAACTCATCTAGTCGGGCGCGCTGTGCGGCGGCGTTGGGTGGGACTTGGGCCTCAGCCGCACTGTCTGCCGTCGAGCTGTGGGCGGAGTGAAGTGCTCCATCCGGAGTGTGGGCCGGTGCTGGTGCTACCGGGGTGTTGCCAATGACAAAGCACTCGCGTGAGGGGTCGTAACCCCCGTCCTCGGAGTCGTCGGAGTGGCCGAAATAGTAGTCCGCCGCCGTCTGGAAACGACGGAGGGCTCTTACGTCCCGAAGTCCGGAGTAGTCCCACTCCGAGTCGAGGATGTCGTCGGTGCCGTCGGTTTCGAGGTATTGCTCATCGGGCGAGGTCGCCAGGAGCCCTCTGTTGCCCCACAGACGATGGCTCGGGTAGTTATCGTACGCGGCCGGGTCTGTGCTTGATGAAGAGGAGTGCGCCGCCACGTAGCATGTCCCTCGAGTGGGAGACGGCTTCGGCGCACTCTCCCTGGTGATGCGCTCCGTCGAGTCCGACGGCAGGGAGTCCTCCACCGCGTCAGCAGCCGGTGGTGCGCCAGCCTCGACCCGTGGAGGGGAGCTGACACACGTCGCCCTGCGTCGTTCTGCCTTGGGATGCTTTGAGCGCTTGCCTAAGCGCTTCTTGCGTCGGGGCGGGCGTGTCGTGGCAGCCGGAGTAGGTGCTGATGCGGGCGCATCGGTGGCCTCGCTGACGAGGTGCATGAGGTAACCGTCCCCGGTCGCCTGGAAGTTCAGGCTTCCGAAGCGGAGCTCAAGCCCAGCCTGGAGCGAGCCCAGTGATCCAACGGGGGAGTCCATCAGTGGCGGCTTGGTGAAGGTTTTCGTCGAAGCGGATGATGGGAAGGCCGTGCGGACCCTAAAAAGAACGTCGAAAACACGCGAAGACCCCTACCTGGTGCGCCAATTGTCAGGGTTTGTCACCACCAGCAAGTAAATTTATAAGAGCGCGTGTTCTGATCCGCACGGTAGCACAAGACACACTCGAGATTATACTGGTTCGGGCCTCCGGAGAGTAACACCCTACGTCCAGTCTGAGAGGAAGTGTTCCTTATGCTCGGGAGTTTGTAGTAGGGGGTACAAACAAGTCGGGAGAGGGCGTAGAGCCCAAGTCCCTGGTGTGCGAGTGGTTCGAGTAGCAGAAGACTGCGTACGTGAGTGTGTGAGTGCTTGCGGTGTTTGTGTGAGATGAGATATCGATACTAAGTGCGTGTGGGGGTGGAAACGAACATGTCTTGTGAGTGCCTCTGTCTCTCCCTTTTATAGTCATAAGGGAGATGCCCAGGGCGGTTACATCGAGTATGTGAGCTGATCTACAGTGCGAGGCGTCCTTCTCTGCATCGGGCTGTCAGGCAGCAGCAGCGGTGAAGCACTGTTACGGGGCCTTGGGTGACGGTGTAGATCCCGTGCGTCCCAAGCAGCCGTCCCGGGGCCCCCTGCGCCCTTCTCCGAGTAGTTAGTCGGGTACAGGAGGCAGAGTACGTGCCCTGACCCCGTCAGTGGATCAGGGGCTTGTCCTTTCTTGGTACTGTGGAAACGGAGCAGCCTGCGCCGTGTCGATCGAGGGATAGATGACGGCTTGCACTGTGCCGTTCGTGGCACAGCATTTCCCCGTGCCCTCCGTGGTACGATGCGTACCGCCCCTGCAGAGGAATGGCAGGAGGATCCATCCTCTGACACAGGATCGACCTGGTCAGGGCGGACCAGCGCGGGAAGACGAACACATGGCGAGTCGCGTACCCAGGTATCACGGGATACCGACAGGGCCCGTGTACTTGCGGCCTTGACGGTCAAGTCTTGAACAGGCCAGAGACGGGAAACTACTCGTGCGAGTAGGCGATCGGCGCCGCGTCTCCTGATGCTTAAGGCGTAGTGTGTACTGTATCATACGCTGCCCAGCGCCCATTACGTCGTTTGCGGTACGATGGCCACTGTGCCGTTCGTGGCAGGGTTTGACGAATCCGTCCCCTAACACCGAATCGGCCTGGCCCGGGCGGACCGCTGCGACGGAGTAGACACGTGGCGGTGCATGGGGGAGCGTGCACGGAGTTCCCGGGGCCTCGATCTGACGGGCCCACACACCTCGTGCCTTCCCCGTGAAACCTGTGCGGGTCGGTGATGGAAACTACTCGTGCGGACGAGTAGCCGTGGCTCCGAGGCGGAAACTACTCGTGCGAGCGAGTAGTCGCGGCCGCGAGACAGAAACTACTCGTGCGAGCGAGTAGTCGGGAGTGGAGGAGAAAAATTGTCGTACGGGCCGCCACGTACTCGGGGAAGAGGGTGCGGACGGCCGTGGGCCGCCTGCCTTCTGTCCTATGGCGGAAACTGGTCGTACGAGCCTTCACGTGCTCGAACAGTGTAACACTCGTTGTGTTAGCTGCCGGAGCACGCCGTAAGTGGGCCCGTACTGCGTTTTTCAGGGGTCTTGGTGGGCCCTGGTCCATGGCCTCGTCAACAGGCTTGGCCGTCTTGCTTACATCCAAGGTGTGCTCAGCCAGCTCCCTGGGGACACCGGGCATATCTGATGGACTCCATGCGAATATGTCGGCGTTATCCCAGAGGAAACTGGTGAGCGCGAGTTCCTATTTGGGGTCGAGCCCATCGCCGATCACCACCGTCTTCTCTGGGTCGGCAAGGCCGAGGCAGACCTTCTTCGTCGAGGGGACCGCGTTCAGTGCGGTGTCGGTGCGCTTCTGCTCTGGGACAGACTTGTTGACAAGGTCGATTTGGTTGGCCTCAGCGACCAAGACCGCGGAGGCGTCGGCAGCAGCAGAGGTCGCGGCGAGGTCGAGGGCCTCCGTGTTGCACCTGAAGGAGATAATGAGGTCCCCTTTGACAGAGAGGACCCCATGTGGAGCTGGCATCTTTAACACAAAGTAGGTGTAGTGCGGGATGGCCATGAATCTAGCCAGCATCGGGCGACCTAGGATCGCATGGTAGGAGGACTTGAAGTTGGCGACCTCGAAGTTGAGGTATTCCGTGCGGAAGTTTGCCTCCGTACCAAAAGTGACGGGGAGGGAGACCCGACCCAGGGGGTAGGCCGCCTTCCCGGGGACGATGTCATAGAAGGGGTCATCGCTCTCCGTGAGCTTGTCGAAGTCGAAGCCCATCTTCTTGAGGGTATCGACGAAGATGATGTTGAGCCCACTACCCCCATCAATCAAGGTCTGGGAGAGCAAGGCCCCGTCCACCGTGGGATCGACGACGAGCGGGTAGGACCCGAGATCTGGGATGTGGACCCAGTGATCGGCCCTAGAGAACGTAATGGGCTGCTCAGACCAACGCAGAGGCACAATTGGCTGAGTGTGGATGAGGTGGACGTCGCGCTTGTCCTTCCTGTAGCGCCTCCTACTGGCGCTAGACTTGATTCCGCTGACGATCATGTTGATCGCGCGGGTTGCGGCCTGGAAAGGCCCATTGGGGTTGCCCGATGCCGGTGGAGGGGGTAGGTTTGTCTCGTCGCGAGGAGCGGCTGGAGGCGGGTTGCTGCGTGGAGGGTTGCTGCGAGGGGGCTCGCGGCGATCATCATATCGCTCCTCACGACGGTCATCGCGTCGATCTCGCCGGTCGTCACGGCGGTAGTTGTTGTTGTAGGGGCAGTTGTCGCGGCGCCCGCCATCGTTCCTGGGTCGCTTAGGGTCCGCGGGGGCGCTGAAGGCCCTCGCGGAGAGTGTGGGTGGCCCCCTCATGGAACCCACAGATGCTGTCGAGTGCCAGGTTGAACTCCTCCTAGTTGAAGGTCAAACCTCGGTGCCCATCGACCGCTAGGACCTCGGAAGGTATCTTGCGGAGTTTGTCCGCTGCAGTGCCGGATGTACCAGCGGCATCAGTGTTGAACTGGTTCTGGAGCGCATCCTCCGTGTCCATCAGCTTGTTGACGACGATCATGAGCTCCTTGACGTTGGTGGCACCAGACTCGTGGATCTTCTCAAAGATCTTGCGGTCTTTGATGCCCTTCTTGTAGCTGTCGACGATCTGGTTGTCATTGACGCCAACGCACTCGTTCCGGTTTTCGAAGAACTGGGTGTTGTAGTCGCGGAGCCGCTCCTTAGGCTTCTGCACGACCCGCCCTAGGCTGAAGGCATTTCTAGGGTGATCATAGGTCGCCTGGAAGTTCGACGTGAAGGCCTGGGACAGATCGGCCCAGGTCTTGATGCTGCCAGGCTCGAGGTTGTTGAGCCACAGCGAAGGGGCCTTGCCCATCACCAGTGGGAAGTAGGCCGTCATGTGGTCGAAGCTACCACCAGCTGCCTTGACGGCGACGTAGTAGGTCGACAGCCAAATGTTAGGGTCGGAGCGTCCATCATACGGCTTGATGTTGGGCTTGAAGTTGTCGGGGTACTCTACCCTCTTGAAGCGGGCATCCAGCGCTGGGAAGGCGTTGAGGGAAAGGTCGTCGCTGGAGCCTCTTGCCAGGGTGGCCTCCCTCGGCGCAGAGTGGACGCTGCGCTCCGGGACGACAACCTGGGAACGCGGCTGCCGATCCCGGGTGGTCTGGACGATGGCGGGGTCACCGTGATCGGTGTCGTATTTGGCACGCCGTCGGTTCTCAATGTCGTGTTGATCACAGAGCTCGCGCTCCATGATGCGGTGAACGCCCCCGGGTGCGTCGTACTCGCGATCATAGTCCAGGCGGCGGCGGAGCTCGTGCTCCTCGCGCTCTCGGTGGCGCTGGTCGACGTAGCCACGGGCGTCACAAGCGCGCCTATTGGCGTTGAGGTTGACGCGAAGGTCACGGGCAGCAGCAGGCTGCTGGGCGGGTTGCTCAGGGTTGTGCTGAGCGGCCTCCTCCTGAATGGGGGAGAGATGGCTGCGCGCAGGTCGATGAGATCGATTGCGCGAGTGGCGGGTCGATGAAGACGCGGCGGACTTGGAGGCCGCGCTCTTCTCTTCCACCATGGCGTTGGCGACCCGGAGGTATGCCAGGGCCTGCTCAGCTTCAGGCGTCTGGACTTGCTGGAGCCGGGTAATGGCCGCACCCAGGTTGGCCTGGGGGCTATTGAAGGTCGGGATCCCAGCTTCCTCGAACTCTAGGCGTAGGTCTCGAGCGCAGGGCAAGACGTGCTGCTGCTCTTTCGCACGTCGCTCAGCTGCAGCTCCTGATGCTCCATCAGTTGAGGTTGACGAAGACGATCCCTCCAGTATGGCAGTGCTAATAATATACATATATACTTCGTCATCATGTATATATATCGACGAGTGTGCTTCTGCTGCCTCTAACTTGGTTGCCTTTTCTTGTCTTGCACTAATATAATACAGGCGGCGACGACGAGTAGTAATCTTTGGGCCGGGAGATCGAGCAAATAATAAACACCAGGTCAAGGAAGGTGTGTGCAACATGGGCCACCCCACCAGATCCCACGCCGCTGTGCTACTGGCTGATGATATGATGTAGCAGTTAGTTTGCTTGTGGAGATGAAACGGCCGGCCTCTTGTCTAGTACTAGCAGTAGTAGTAATAACGGGAATGGAGAAGATCAATCTAGTGCCTTCGGATGAATTCAGAATTCATAATATATATATATATGTTAACCTTGTTTTGGATCGGATAGATGCATGCATGCATCTATATTATATTAGTGCCTTTGCACCCTTTTCTATTTTTGCTGTTTTATATTCACTGCTAATACAAATAAAAATAGCAAATAACCCAGACCGGCGTAACCTGCACCCAGCCGATCACCGATTCGGCGTAACCATCCCTGCTGCATCCGGTCCTGTCGATCCTGCGAGTAACCTACCCCCGCTCGGTTACGCACTATCAGTGCTGCCTGCACCTGCGAGTCAGTGTTGCCTGAAAGGTGCATAACCGAGTCTGTGTGTTACCCAGTCATAGTTGCCCTATGCATGCAGCAGCACTGATGGTGCATAACCCAGTGGGCGTAGGTTACACATACGGAGTACAACTGAAGCCTATTTCTTATGTTATTACGCGTCGCGCCATGAAGAACGGATGGTGGGTAGCCGAATCGTACGTAACCAAAGCTGGTGCAGTGCAGGTGACGCGCAGGATCAACACGACCGGATGCAGGTTATGCGCCGAATCGGCGCCACCCAGTCGGTGTTGCAGCATCAAGGTGCGTAATCGAGTCCGTGCTGGTACGAGCGGGTTCAGGTTACGCATACATCTGGAACCGGTGGTGTTACATCAAGCAGGACGGACAGTGCGTATGCGCTGAATCGACACGACCCAGTCGGTGTTGCATCAATAAGCACGGACGGTGCGTAACCTGTATAGGTTACGCGTTGAATCGACACAACGAAGTCGGTGTTGCACACGCCATGAAGAATGGATGGTGCGTAGCTGAATTACACGTAACTGAAGCTGGTGCAGGTGACGCGCAGGATCAACACGACCGGATGCAGGTTACGCGCCGAATCGGCACCACCCAGTCGTTGTTGCAGCATCAAGGTGCGTAACCGAGTCCGTGCGGGTACGAGCGGGTTCAGGTTACGCATACATCTGGAACCGGTGGTGTTGCATCAAGCAGCACGGACGGTGCGTACGTGCTGAATCGACACGACCCAGTCGGTGTTGCATCAATAAGCACAGACGGTGCGTAACCTGTACAGGTTACATGCTGAATCGACACAATGCAGTCGGTGTTGCACGCGCCATGAAGAACGGATGGTGCGTAGTCGAATCGCGCGTAACCGAAGCTGGTGCAGGTGACGCGCAGGATCAACACGACCGGATGCAGGTTACGCGCCGAATCGGCACCACCCAGTCAGTGTTGCATTATCAAGGTGCGTAACCGAGTCCGTGCGGGTATGAGCGGGTTCAGGTTACGTATACATCTGGAACCGGTGGTGTTGCATCTAGCAGCACGGACGGTGCGTACGCGCAGAATCGACACGACCCAGTCGGTGTTGCTTCAATAAGCACGGACGGTGCGTAACCTGTATAGGTTACACGCTGAATCGACACAACGCAGTCGGTGTTGCACGCGCCATGAAGAACGGATGGTGCGTAGCCGAATCGTGCATAACCGAAGCTGGTGCAGGTGACGCGCAGGATCAACACGACCGGATGCAGGTTACGTGTCGAATCGGCACCACCCAGTCGGTGTTGCAGCATCAAGGTGCGTAACCGAGTCCGTGCGAGTACGAGCGGGTTCAGGTTATGCATACATCTGGAACTGGTGGTGTTGCATCAAGCAGCACAGACGGTGCATACGCGCTGAATCGACACGACCCAGTCGGTGTTGCATCAATAAGCACGGACGGTGCGTAACCTGTACAGGTTACACGCTGAATCTACACAACGCAGTCAGTGTTGCACGCGCCATGAAGAACAGATGGTGCATAGCCGAATCGCGCATAACCAAAGCTGGTGCAGGTGACGCGCAGGATCAACATGACCGGATGCAGGTTACACGTCGAATCGGCACCACCCAGTCGGTGTTGCAGCATCAAGGTGCGTAACCGAGTCCGTGCGGGTACGAGCGGGTTCAGGTTACGCATACATCTGGAACCGGTGGTGTTGCATCATGCAGCACGGACGGTGCGTACGCGCTGAATCGACACGACCCAGTCGGTGTTGCACGCGCCATGAAGAACGGATTATGGACGTCATGGACAAATGGCAGAAATCACCTCCTATGAAATAGTAGGGCTCAAGAAAAACTAGATTATGGACGTCATGGACCAGCAGCACAGAGGATACGACAGAGTAGGCTTCACAACAAAGGACCTATACAACTTCTGCGACCAGCGAAAGAAGCAGATCTTAGCAGATGGCGACGCAGGAACACTGCTCAAGCACTTGTGGGCGCGCAGGACAGATAATGCCGGGTTCTACTTTGATTACACAGAAGATGACAAGGGACATTTGAAATGCTTGTTCTGGTGTGATGCACAATCTCGTTTGGACTATCAGGTTTTTGGAGATGTTCTTGTGTTTGACAGCACATACAGGATGAAGGACCGATTAGGCGAACCAGAGAGGGGGGGAGTGAATGGGAGCCGATAAAAATTCTTCTCGAAGGAGATGAGAACTCCAACAAGACGAACACGGCTTCCAACTCACGTCTCTGACCCAACTACCCAAGTTGGTCAAGACCACGCAGCCACTGGAGTGCTACTGGTCCTAGGAACCAACACTCAACCTTCCTAGCCAAAACTCACCAAAACACACAGCGGAAACTTGCACGGCTTGCTGCCTGTGCTACACCGGTCAGACCGATGGCCTGCGCCGGTCAGACCGGTGACACCGGTCAGACCGGTGGACAGAGCCGGTCAGGCCGGTGGCTACAGCAGCCGCACAGCAAACGTTCCAGGAAGCCTCAGTGAATCCTCTAGGCCCTGGAACAAAAACCACCACGAAACACAACCTGTGAGGAAGAAGAACCCCTCACAAATCCTAGCAAAACAACTCCAAACACTCCAAGAACT
The DNA here is from genome assembly GCA_036936925.1 of Cenchrus fungigraminus. Lineage (NCBI taxonomy): Eukaryota > Viridiplantae > Streptophyta > Magnoliopsida > Poales > Poaceae > Cenchrus > Cenchrus fungigraminus. Next base: position 64,056,212 of record CM072779.1, read on the forward strand.
GAACAGCAGGACCACGGGACAAAACCACACGGACAAGGCTGTTCCCCGAGACAAAAACCCACCAAGGGCTAGCACCGGTCAGACCGGTCAAGAGCACCGGTCAGACCGGTCGTGCCTGGGCAGCTCGGGAAGAACAGCGCCCGCGAGTCAACTCCTCCAAATCCAACTTCCGATCTCCCGATTCGCTCCACGGTTTTGCACAAGACTTTGGGGATAGTAGGAACACCTCATGGGTACTCCATAGCCAAGATTTGGTCCACCAAAACTTGTCAAATCAAGAGGAATCGAAGAAATCCCACCAAGAACGCCTCTAACCCTAGAGCCACGAAAACCCCAAAATCGAGCCCCTTTGCTCACGGATTTGGAAGGGGAATCAAAGGGAAAAGAACCACGAAGGGTTCATGCATACATCCCCCACCAAATCCCAAAGAGAAAGGCCTCGAAATCGCTCCAAGAAAATCGCCAAGAAAGGGCTCCGAAAATCACCAAAAAGGAGAAACGGGAAAGACACATCCAAGCCTTGAGGAACCACGCCGAATCATCTATACATACCAAAGAGGTTCATACAAGGTCTAGCTTGCCGCCCGATCATCCTTCCCTCTCACAAGATCTCACCATGAAGCTCTCAAGCTAGTCCTACGAAAATCCTAAGAAAATAGGAAGGAAAATAGGAAAACCAAATGAGCTAGGGTTCCAAGAGATGGCTGCCATCCTCTCACCCCTTGGGTTATATGGAGGCAACCGAAAGACTAAAATACCCTTACTAGCTAACTAGGGATACATGCCCCTCGAGGGCGAAATTGGAAGTCTTTGTCTTCGCACCATCGGACGGATGCCCAGCGACCGCAAACTTGCTTAGCCTCGACGCAAGCCTTGCGATCCCGACGCGTGTCCTCCGCTTCGAAGATTCCGGACTGCGTCGTCGCACACCGGTCAGACCGGTGCTCCTCACCGGTCAGACCGGTACCCACCGGTCAGACCGGTCAGACCCACCGGTCAGACCGGTCTGGAGCTGCTGCACCTCCGTCTTCGGTTCTTCGGTCTTGGCTTTGTGGATCAACCAAGGAACCCAGTGGTTTTCTGGTGAACCACCGGAAACCCCGCGAACTCGGTGTAGCCTCCGCCAATCACCACTCATGACTCGGCTCCCACGTAGTCCCGGCTCGACCTTGGTTTTGAGGCTCAACCAAGAAACCGTCCATGACTTCATCTTGCCGTTCTTGCCACCATGCGGCCCGCACTTGACCCCGCTGGCCACCGGGTCCCTCGAACCAAGCCTACTTGTCTTCTCCACACCTGGAGGCCTCACCGGCAACGACCTTTCACGCTTGTTCTTCACCTGCACCTGCACCAGTCAAGCCGCAACCTGCACCTGCAATACTTAGCCAAGAATCAGTCCACACCACGTTGTCAATCACTCATCACACCAGGAAGCGACCATCCACCGGTCCTCGAACCACACCTGGCTCTCAATCTCCCCCTTGATGAGTGCATTGACAACACACACGTTTTGGTAACCAAGAGAAAAGGAAAAGAAAAGAAACGACTAAAAGAAACTCCAACAAGCGATCGAAAGCCAAAGAAAAGGCAAAGAGCAAGATCACTTGAAGAAGACAAGTCTCGGACCCCTTAGGCAAGGGCAACGGCTCGACACATCCGAGACAAAACATGCTCAAGCAAAGAGCACAAACCATCAAACCAAAGCTCGAAAACCACAAAGAGCTCCCCCTGCACACATGCAAGCTCCCCCTGAACCGATGCAACTCCCCCTGGACAAATGCATGCGAACCACTTCACAAAACAGAGCAGCTGCAACAGCTCAGCTCTGACCGGTCAGACCGGTCGACACCACCGGTCAGACCGGTGGGCAACATGTGAACAGGACCAGCACTCTGACCGGTCAGACCGGTGACCTCAACCGGTCAGACCGGTGCACAGCAGAGCCCAAAAATAGCTCGAAACCACCTGAAAACCTTCCAAATGCATTCAGTAGGCCAAAACATGCTCAAACTTCTCCCCCTTGTTGACAATGCATGAATCAAGCCAAAAATGCAAAAAAAATGCAACCTAGAGCTTCTCAAATAGACAAAATTCAACATAGGATGCTACACATGTCCAAACGAGCAAGTTAGATACTCTATAGCTTCGTAAAGACATAAACTTCATGATCACCAAGTTTCACAACCATTGGGCGAAGCTAAGATAGAATTTAGCAATTTTGCGAAAAATCACCCTCTCATGAGCAAAGTCCTAAACATGAGCAAAACATGTCAAAATGGCAAAGCCACACAAACTTCATGCTAGGACAACCATTCTAAGCATAAGACCATCATAAACACCCACAAGCACCTCATGTCATGTCAAAGCCACCGAGCCATGTGCCTACTTCTATATATGAGACTTCTCATTGGTAGGCATCATGCAACGATTTAGCACCCAAAGCAAATTAAAATTAGCACATATGACATGGGAGCACATTTTTCAAGCAATTTACATTTCATTTTCAGATTTATAATTGGTACATGAAATGTCTTTGCGACAAAAAGGAACTTATGCCCCTCCACAAGATGAAGCATGGGGGCTAAACATCCATGATGGCAAATGAGCCTTTGGCCCCATATGATCAAAATAAGCTATCCAACCACAAATTAAGCATAGCCAAGCCACTAAAACATGTCAAGATCATGTAAAGGCATTTACTCACAAGAGAGCATATATATATGAAAATTTTCAAAAACATAGCCATCAACCATGGATACAAACCAAGATTATCAAGAGCTAAGCCAAAACTAACCATAGCTTACCAAACTAGCTCACAAAGACATATATGTCATTCCATGGTGAACAATGTGTATAGGAGAAGCCTTTCCTAAACAATGCATATGATACAAAATGCATGCAACCTAAGATACAAAGATGCCTATACATCATGCTACATATGCCATGCCAAATGCAAGAAATGCACAAAGGAAAGCTATACATATGCTACAAAGGAGCTCACACACACAAAGCTCACAAACGACCGGCTCCTCGAGGGGAGGCAAAAAGGGCTCGACACCACCGGCAAAAGAGCAAAGGAGAACAAAACTCACAAGCTCCGTCTAAACACATGCACTAGGGCCAAAGAGCATACAAAGCTCACCCTTAGCACACATGATAGAGCAAAGAGCACACTAAGCACACAGGCTCCCCCTAAACTCATGCATTAAGGTCAAAGAGCATACAAAGCTCACCTTACATACATGAGATAGGGCAAGGAGCAAAACGAACCAAGTGGCTTGACCAAGGCCACACATTTGAAGATCACAAAAATACTTACCTTGATCATTTCTTCAGAAGTCACCCATCCTTGTCCACCGTCCCCGAAAGTGATGTACCTCCATATCATCACCGGGGTATGAGGCCGGAGAACCACCCCCGATATCAACCAAATGTTCTCCGGGTCTCCCACCTGCAACTCAAAACCAAGAGCGAGAGCGAGCAAACGACTCAACACTGGGGTTAGTACCAAAGGTGTCAAACCAGTGCCGGGCCATTTCCTCAAAAGTAGGGTTAGCAACATCCATCCTACCGCGCCTATCAAAACTGCGATCCATCCCGTCTAACCTATCAAACCTGGAACCACCATGGGAAAACCACTCCCGTCTCACTGGAGGAGTACGAGTACCACGAAAGGGAAACCGTGGTCCGTAGCCCCTCTGAGACTCAAAGCTGCGACCTCTCCCAAACTCGTATTGATCACGAGGTGGAGAACGTCCAGCAAACTCAACACCACCAGACTCAAAGCGCCTACCACCTGTTCCACGACCAAACAGGCTGAACCCTCTAGCTTCACAATCCCGGAAACCAAACTGTCCAGCACTCTGCCTAGCACCGGTCTGACCGGTCACTCTGACCGGTCTGGCCGGTGGTCCTCGGCCAGCAAACCTGCCTCCACCTGAAGCTCTTCTATCTCTCCATGCTGGAACTGTATGCACAACACCCTTTCCCTTAGGTAGTGGCATACGAGGCTCAGGCACACCATGAGAAAGGTGGTACCTGTCCTTGTTTGCCCACTCCTTAGCCATTCTCGCCTCTCTCCTTCTCTTATAGCAAAACTCTCTCTTGTGACCATCCTTTCCACAAAACTCACAATGGAAACGGATTGGTCTTAGCTTAGGCTTGGGGTGAGGCTCTTCACATGGCTTCTCACTAGATTTCCCACTTGGTTTCTCACTAGGCTTTTCACTTGCCTTCTCACTTGGTTTTTCTCTCGGTTTAAGCAACTGGTTTGGATTGGGTGCAAACCTGTCTTTGAGCGTGGGTTGTGGTGGGACTGGAATATTCCCAAATTTCCCTTCTCTCTCATCACTGCTCTCACCAAACTTAACAGATCCCAAAGCCCAACCATCAAAGCGCTTATAACCGGAAATCATCATGCCAAGCTGAGGTTCCTGACTAGACAACCAACTCAGCACTTCACGCAACTTACTGTTCTCATCCTGCAAATGATCAACACATTTTGCAAGTTCCAAATTCTTCACAGCATGTAATTCACAGGTAGAGCAAGCAGTAGGAATAGGCACTTTCAAATCAGCCTCAAGCGAAACAATGCGAGAACGAAGCTCAGCAATTTTTTCATGCAAACCAGGGCAAGAAGTACATGCACCAAGCAAAGTGGGTCTAGATTGCAGCTCAGCCAACTCAACCCTAAGCACATCTAGTTCCTCACACTTGGAGGCATGCTTTTCCCTAAGAGCAGTCAAATCAGCTAGGAAAACAGAGCAATCAGCACAATCAATCTCATCAGAAACCACAGGGCTAGCCTTAAGCGAATCGATTTCAAGCTTGCCATCAAGAACCTTTGTATCTAGCTCAGCCACTCTAGTCCTAGCATCTTCAAGCAAAGCTCTAAGCTCCTTCCTAAGCTTCTTAGCCTCTCTAAGCATGTGATCGCGATTATCAAGCAAGTCAACCAACTCCTCATTCTCCTTGCGTAAAGAAGAGAGCTCATCACGTACCTCATCCTCGGAGTCGGAGTCTGATTCCGAGGCGTTCTTCTGGCTTCTCTTGCTGCCGGAGCTGCGTGCCATGCCGCATAGCCCATCCTTCTTGTTGCAGCCTCTCGAAGTCTTGCTTGCGGTACAGCAAAGGCCGTTCAAGTACTTGCCGAAGTCCTTCTTCTTCTTTCTGTGCTTCCTCTTGCTGTCCTCTTCTTCTTCTTCTTCACTCGAGCTTGATGACACATCCTCAGAGTCGGAGTCGATGTCGCTCGATCTCTTGATCTTTTCTCGGGTCCGTGTCTTCCTCCCATGTTCATGTTCCTTCTTCTTGGATCTTCTTCCTTTGTCCTTGGACTTGTGCTTGTCGTGGTTGTTCACCTTCGGACACTCGGCGAAAAAGTGTCCGGTCTTGCCGCACTTGAAACACGCTCTCGAGTTCCTCCTTGAGTTCACCCGGTTCTCGTGCAGCCTCTCGAACCGCCTGGTCAGCAACGCCAGCTCGTCCTCTCCAAGCACGTCGAACTCCTCGTCTGGCAAAGACATCAAAGAAGACAAAGAGTACATCCTGGAGGATGCGTTAGCATTAGACTTGGCTCCTTTGCCACTAACGAGAGCGAGACTATGAGAATCAGTCGGGCTCTCGATCTTGGCTGTCATACCACGGTCCAACTCAGCCGACTTGAGCTTCGAGAACAGCTCGTTCACCGTCAAGGTGTCATACTTCTCGGACTCAACAATAGCCTCAAACTTCCCGTCCCATACGGTACGATCCAACGAGTGCAAGAGCTTCACGGCTCTATCATGATCATTGTATGGGAGGACATCCACATTGGCTCTCATGTTGTTCACAACGACCGTAAATCGCTGGAAAAGGGCATCGACGGACTCGCCGGGGAGATGAGTGAAGTTCTCGTACTCTCTCCGGTAAGTCGCGTACATCCGAGCCTGAACCTGAGCATTCCCAGCATGAGCATCCTTCAACTGCTCCCAAATCCTACAAGCTAAGTCCTCTGTCTGAACCCGATCGAATTCAGGCTGACACAGAGCACGAAACAAGTAGTCGACAGCCTTGTTGTTGGCTTCGAACATATCCCTCGATCCTGGAGCAAGGAAGTTCATCGGATGAACATAAGCTGTGTTCACCGTGACATCCCAAAGGATCTGACCCTTTCCGCGGAGGAACGCCGCCATCCGCCTTTGCCACATCTGGTAGTTCTTCCCATCGAAGTGCGGAGGACCCGAACCCCGTTCCTGGTACGCCATCTTTGGATCTTAGACTGGTAAGAGTCAATAAAGACCCGAACCGGCTCTGATACCAATTGAAGGACCGATTAGGCGAACCAGAGAGGGGCGGAGTGAATGGGAGCCGATAAAAATTCTTCTCGAAGGAGATGAGAACTCCAACAAGACGAACACGGCTTCCAACTCACGTCTCTGACCCAACTACCCAAGTTGGTCAAGACCACGCAGCCACTGGAGTGCTACTGGTCCTAGGAACCAACACTCAACCTTCCTAGCCAAAACTCACCAAAACACACAGCGGAAACTTGCACAGCTTGCTGCCTGTGCTACACCGGTCAGACCGATGGCCTGCGCCGGTCAGACCGGTGACACCGGTCAGACCGGTGGACAGAGCCGGTCAGGCCGGTGGCTACAGCAGCCGCACAGCAAACGTTCCAGGAAGCCTCAGTGAATCCTCTAGGCCCTGGAACAAAAACCACCACGAAACACAACCTGTGAGGAAGAAGAACCCCTCACAAATCCTAGCAAAACAACTCCAAACACTCCAAGAACTGAACAGCAGGACCACGGGACAAAACCACACGGACAAGGCTGTTCCCCGAGACAAAAACCCACCAAGGGCTAGCACCGGTCAGACCGGTCAAGAGCACCGGTCAGACCGGTCGTGCCTGGGCAGCTCGGGAAGAACAGCGCCCGCGAGTCAACTCCTCCAAATCCAACTTCCGATCTCCCGATTCGCTCCACGGTTTTGCACAAGACTTTGGGGATAGTAGGAACACCTCATGGGTACTCCATAGCCAAGATTTGGTCCACCAAAACTTGTCAAATCAAGAGGAATCGAAGAAATCCCACCAAGAACGCCTCTAACCCTAGAGCCACGAAAACCCCAAAATCGAGCCCCTTTGCTCACGGATTTGGAAGGGGAATCAAAGGGAAAAGAACCACGAAGGGTTCATGCATACATCCCCCACCAAATCCCAAAGAGAAAGGCCTCGAAATCGCTCCAAGAAAATCGCCAAGAAAGGGCTCCGAAAATCACCAAAAAGGAGAAACGGGAAAGACACATCCAAGCCTTGAGGAACCACGCCGAATCATCTATACATACCAAAGAGGTTCATACAAGGTCTAGCTTGTCGCCCGATCATCCTTCCCTCTCACAAGATCTCACCATGAAGCTCTCAAGCTAGTCCTACGAAAATCCTAAGAAAATAGGAAGGAAAATAGGAAAACCAAATGAGCTAGGGTTCCAAGAGATGGCTGCCATCCTCTCACCCCTTGGGTTATATGGAGGCAACCGAAAGACTAAAATACCCTTACTAGCTAACTAGGGATACATGCCCCTCGAGGGCGAAATTGGAAGTCTTTGTCTTCGCACCATCGGACGGATGCCCAGCGACCGCAAACTTGCTTAGCCTCGACGCAAGCCTTGCGATCCCGACGCGTGTCCTCCGCTTCGAAGATTCCGGACTGCGTCGTCGCACACCGGTCAGACCGGTGCTCCTCACCGGTCAGACCGGTACCCACCGGTCAGACCGGTCAGACCCACCGGTCAGACCGGTCTGGAGCTGCTGCACCTCCGTCTTCGGTTCTTCGGTCTTGGCTTTGTGGATCAACCAAGGAACCAAGTGGTTTTCTGGTGAACCACCGGAAACCCCGCGAACTCGGTGTAGCCTCCGCCAATCACCACTCATGACTCGGCTCCCACGTAGTCCCGGCTCGACCTTGGTTTTGAGGCTCAACCAAGAAACCGTCCATGACTTCATCTTGCCGTTCTTGCCACCATGCGGCCCGCACTTGACCCCGCTGGCCACCGGGTCCCTCGAACCAAGCCTACTTGTCTTCTCCACACCTGGAGGCCTCACCGGCAACGACCTTTCACGCTTGTTCTTCACCTGCACCTGCACCAGTCAAGCCGCAACCTGCACCTGCAATACTTAGCCAAGAATCAGTCCACACCACGTTGTCAATCACTCATCACACCAGGAAGCGACCATCCACCGGTCCTCGAACCACACCTGGCTCTCACAGGACAAATCAGTACAACCTGCCCTTCATTCCTTTCGTTGGAGTGAACCACCACCGAAGTACCGTCATATTCGAATGTGGCATTCTCGCACAGGAAACCACAGAGGCATATATATGGTTTCTCCCGACATTTCTGTGTGCAATGTCCATGCAACACCCCAAATCAGTGATCACTGACGGAGACTTCGCAATGCAGAATGCCATCCGTGACGTACTGGAAAATTCCAACCACAGAATCTGCACCTGGCACATAGATCGCAACCTGGTCAAACATCTTCGTGGCAAGAAGCTGAAACATGACTTCAAGCAGTTTATGTATCGCCCATATACACCTGAAAGTTTTGAAAGCCAATGGTCCAAATTTATAGAGGAACACAAGGCCTACAAAAACACTTGGCTTTCAAAGATGTATAACATGAGGAATTTGTGGGTTGCAACTTACCATGCCAATCACTATTTCCTTGGACTCCACACCAATTAGCGAAGTGAGAGCTTGAATTCAAGGCTGCACACGTATCTGCATCCCCAAATGACACTGGTTTCTTTACTGGAGCACTATGAGAGTTGTGTGTACCATATGCGGACAACTGAGTTAATGCTGGATGCCAATACACGGCATTCGTTCCGGTTCACTACGACCCAAGCATCTGAGATTGAAAAGTACTGTGCTAGTACTTACACTCAGGCAAATTTTGATATTGTTAAGAAGCAGATCGACAGGTCCTTGCGCTTTGAGGTTCAGAATGAACAGTATAGCTTCGAAATGGTGACACCTCAGAATGGTCAACATGCCATCGAAACGGTGAAATTCACTATTGCCTACAGAAATGGCAAGCCAGATAAGAAATTTGTCGTGACGTCTACTACCAACCCAACGTGTGGTGAGGCGGACTTGCGCTGCAATTGTCGGAAGCTGGAGTGCGATGCCATCCCATGTTGTCACATGTTTGCAGTGTTGTTTCACACTAGTGCAGCCAAATTACCACGAGCCTGCGTGAAGTCTAGGCTCACCGTTTCTGCAAAGTCTGGATTTCCTCCAGAGAGGAGGACCCAGATTTTTGACCAGTCCATGTCCTTTCATAGGTTCCGTGATATGCGAGACATGGGTACCAAAGTTGCGTACTATGCCTCACCGAGTCCAGTCCTGACAAAGAAGTTGAGGGATGCTTTGCAGGAGGTATATGAATGCATCAAGGCACACCAATTTGAAGAGGACGAACATCATCACTTGCCTAAGATATTTACTGAAGCCGACCCACATTGTTAATTTGAAACTGTTTTGGACCCGTTGCAGATTGTTCGCAGAGGTGCTCCTTCGAAAAGGATAAAGGCCCTCCACGAAAGAATTAATCAGGGTATATCTAAGTACAGATGCAGTGAGTGCTTGGTAAAAGGGCATACAAAACCTAGTTGCCCCAACTTAAATAAGAGGTACGCATGGTTTCTGCATTGAACTCCTCAGGCATCCCTAGCAGTAGTTGATATTTTGTATTTACATAAACGTTTATTTAATGTGTATGGACCCTCAGGCCAAAGTGCCATCTCACGAAGAAGAGAAAGTCGAAGAACAAGCAGGAGTAGGAGCTTGAGGAGGAGGAGCAGGAGCAAGTAGAGGATGTTCGTGACGATGTTGTACCTCCGCAAGATGGTGAAGTGCCACCTAGCAAAGGTATCCTCTCATTTTCTCTGAGTTTATAATGCGTCCACCTATTTATTAGGTCATCTGCATTCAGGTCGGAAGAGAAATCTGGATAGTGGAGGTCGTCAGAGTCCGAATAAGATGCGACCGACGAAAAGAGCAGCAACGGCGACTTGAAAACACATAATAGTAGTTTGGCTGGTATGGTTCGTTTCATTAGTGAGTACGGAGTACCAGCAAGCATATCATAGTTTATTTAGACGTTTACTGTACTTTGGACACCATTTTCCCTGAACTTTTTTTTATTAAGTTAAACAACTGTGCGGAGTACTCCCTCCGTCTTGTGAAGCAGAAAATCATAAGCAGGCAAGCACAAAGCATTTGTAAACCAAACTCGCAAGCACCCAGCGTGGCTCCAGCGTAATGTAGACTGGGCAGGTTTCACATGCCTCTGTATGTCTGTGCACGTGCGCAGTATCCAGTGATGTTGCACCGGGCACCATATCTCGTTCGTAACTAGATGGGCGTAGGTAACGCAGGTCCGACAACACCCGCGGCCCGCCGTGCTGCTCGGCAACCGCGATGCAGCGTGCGTAACCCAACCTTCCTCAGGTAATGCACAGAATCGACAGTCAGTCTAGGCCGTCGGTCTTCAAAGTTCTAACTTACTAGCTAATAATGCGGATCTCAAAAAAAACATTGCTGATGTGTAAGAGAGTGGGTGCAGGATAAATCGTAAATATAGTTAATTATGGGATGCCATGTTGTTATGTCAAATGTGCATTAAACTTGTCTGCTCTCAAATTGACTCGCGAAAGGCATTCATTTCATCTCCATCGAAACAATTAGTTCTAGCATGGTCTACTCAAGGTTTAGTAGTACATTCATCCCTGCAAAGTTAATTACTTCATTGCATCGACAAAAACAAATTCGGATGTATCCACTTTACTATCACATTTGAATTCGAATACGGATACGGATATCCATATTTACGTTTTAGTGGATACGGATGTCGGATAATTTGGATTCCATTTCCATATTTCCATCCCTACTTCTGTGTTTCCACCCCTCCATTTTGTTACTCGAGTGAGAGTGATCCTATCATTGCCCACCTTTTCCAATCAGCTTAAGTTGTTGGGAGTTTCGTTCATGACTTGTTTGTTCCTGTATGCCAGTTACATCAGTACGATGGGGATGCACAAAAATTGCAAACTATGTTGTGCCACTGCGAGACTGAGAAACATGACGAACTTGCCGACGTGACAAGGCCAAAATGCAATATACATGCCGGAATTGAAAAGGCATTGCTGCATAGAAGGGGTGTGTCGAATGACCGTTTGGGAACGACACTCCCACAAGTTCATCCACGTCAGGACCATTATGAACTGTAGTTAAGTAAGGACTGGTACGGTTTTTGGGACTGGTAATCGGGCGCTCATGACCCGAACGTGTGCACACCCGCACTGAAGGGACGCGTCCGTTCAGTGTACTGGGTAATAAGTAGTGGTAACTCATGTCCACGAACGGTTGTCATTTCGGAACGGCACATGCACTCCCACAATAAAAGGAGGCAGTTTACCCACGAGTCAATCATTACCACCATTTGCGATCGTGGCTCTAGACACTAACATGTCTCCTTCCAAGCAAGTCGACTTCTCAGTCTCAAGCGAGGAAGCGAAAGCAGAAGGAACCGCGGGGCAGTACAAGGAATCCGGTACATTCATGGTTGGAGGCCATCAATGGAGGCTACGTTGCTATCCTACAGGTATGACTAATCATCAGTGGATGGGTGTACCAGATGGCATTGCCGTCCTCCTCGTTCCTATGAACATAGCCCAAAAGGTAGGTTTCTCGTTGTTATGAATACACACATTCACACATGCATATATGCTCTCACTGTTGTAGAGCCTGTGACGACACTGCATGGTTCCACACATAGGTGCAAGTATTGTTGCGAGCGGTGGCTGGATACCCCACCGATGACAATGATATGTTTCGAATTCAAGCTACAAAATATGTTGAATTCAGGAATGGGGATCTAGGACAACGAGGCTTCGAATGCCTGGTGGAGCATCGTGACATTGAGCGTGTGAGCTCCAACGGAGGTCGCATAAACATATCGTGTGTTGTTACAATACTTGAGGACGAACGCATTGATGTTCCTCCTCCATTAGTACGCAGAAGCATATGCGCAACACTTGCAGCCCAAGCCCCTGTGGACGTTGTCTTCGACATAGGCAGCTGGGTGATACGAGCGATACGTGATGATGTGGCCGCAGTATCTTGTGTGATGAAGGCAATGCTCTACGGTGGTGGAGTGGAGTCAAACTCTGAAACTGTTCAAATTCAAGACACACACCCTGATGGCTTCTCGCTTCTGATCAAATATGCTAGTGAAGGATCACTCCCGGAGGAGGCTGATTTATGGGACACCCCTGCCAACGCCTGGCCTGTGTTACTCTCAGTCGCCGACATGTATCGCATCGAAAGGTTGAAGCTGCACTGTGCGTCAAGGATGTGGGACATGGCAAGCGAGCAAACGGTGAGCGCATTTCTACGATGGGCAATTGAGACTAACTGCACCCAATTGCAGGAGAAGTGCATGTCTCTCTTAGAGCGAATCTGGCCGCACGGAATACTCACAACGGATTTTGTGTTCGTATGCTTTCACCATCCCCATGTTATGCACGATCTCAGTAGTAGATTACACGAAGGCATGTACCAGGGTCCCTGCTTGTAGTCTGTAGTTTTAATGTTTTAGTTACTATAGGATCGTGCCCTTGCGTTGCTACGGACAACACATCATTTACATTGCAATACACATTGATATATATGTGCAATACACATTGTTGTTGATATGGATTCATATGTGCATTCAGGATGTGTACAATAATGTGTCCCTTTGAGCAGCGAATAACAAAGGCATTTCACTATTTGTACTTGTATGCAATCCATTTTCGTAGACCATGCTGGAACTTATTGTTTCGATGGAGATGAAATGAATGCCTTCCGTGACAAGTTTAATGCACATTTCACTCCGAAACTAAACTGAATTGTGGTTTCCACCCAATTATCTATAACCCTACAAGTGCTCGTCACCCTGCTGTTGCCCATCGAGGCAGTTGTTGGCGAGCTGCGAAGAGCACCACGGCGCCGGCACCGCGAACGGAGCTCGTCGATACCTGATAGTGAACCCTTGGCGACTCATCGATGATAGTCGTCAGGAACACGAAGACGGCAAGCTCCATGGCAGCGGCATGCGGTGTCGACGTGGTCGGAGACTGGGACGATCGAGGGAGACGATGACAGACGAGGGCACGAGGCGTCGAGCATGAAGGAATTGCCCATGCAACCATTCAGAACCAAACCAAATCTGCCCAAACCTATCTCAGCTATCAACCAGACCTAACCGGACTATTTCTCTAGACTAATCGCTTCCCACCAGACTAATTACTCCCTTTGCAAATAGTACTCATGGCATCTATCAGGAGCCTACAAATGGCAGCAAGCCGCGTAACCTAGGCTGAAGCAGAGCGTGTGCATCGTGGATTGTGCGTAACCTAGCAGGTCGGGGCGGGAGGGGAGCAGAGGCGCCTGCAGGCCCGTCCTGTCCCGTCAAGGCTGTACACACCCGGGAGGCTGACGCGTCATCCATTGGAATTCTCTAGTGCGCAGCCCGCTGAATGGCACCTACGTAACCGAGACCTTGCAGGTTACGCGCTTAGTCGACACCACACTTTTGCATCACCTCCTCAGCGCAAGAAAACCCCATCGGCATCTCCTCCTCTCAGCGCAAGAAGACCCCATCGGCATCTCCTCCTCTCGGCGAAAGTACCATCGTCCTCTCTCCCAAATCAATCGATTTCGTTGTTCTTTCGACCGTTCTGCCTCTTTGATCAAACTAATTTCTATGTGCATTTTAGAGTATCTCCCCAATGGACAGCGAGAATCCTCGCGTGCCTCGTGTGGCGCACACTCTCCAACCATCCACGCCGGTTAAAGCTCCGGTGGGGCCGAGATGCGGCGACTGCGGCAGGACAAAATCGCCTCAATGGAGGGCCGGCCCGATAGGGCTCGGCACGCTCTGCGCCAACTACGGCAGTCGACGCTGGCATGCCAGGGAGTGGTGGGGCAAGTGTCGTTCTTGCCGCAGCGAGAAAACCACGATTCCCGTCTCAACGTCTCCACCAGAAGCTGGTGTGTAGTGGGTGGAGTGCCCAAGAGGCCAGGCCGTCCGTGCATGGCTGCCGTGGCCGTCCACTCCGCCACTGATGTCAAGCGCACCCGCCGCATCGACTGTCCTGTCCCTGCTCGACAGGCCAGCGGCATTACCAGCTGCTCAGAAATTGATGTCAAGTGCGCTCGTCGCGTCGACTGTCCCGGAGAGCTCTGGCGCACGGTCGTACCCGTCACCACCACAAGCTGGCGTCCAGTGGGTGGAGTGCCTGAGAGGCCGGGCTGGTCGCACGTGGCTCTCGTGGTTGTCCACTCCGCCACTTATGTCAAGTGTGCCCGCCTCGTCGACTGTCCCGGACAGCTCAGGCACACGGCCGTTCCCGGCCCTGATCAACAGGCCGGTGGCGTTGCCAGCCGCTCAGCCATTGATGTCAGGTACGCCCGCCGAGCCGACTGTCCCGGAGAGCTCAGGGGCACGACCGTTCCCGTCCCTGCTCGACAGGCCGGCAACGTTGCCAACCGCTCAGCCATTGATGTCAGGTGTGCACGCCGCACCGACTGTGCAGGAGAGCTCAGGGGCACGGCCGTTCTCGACCCTGCTCGACAGACCGGCTGCGTTGCCAGGCGCTCGGCCACTGATGTTGCCCCTGTCCCTGCTCGAAGGCGAGGCGGCGCCCATGATCATCGACGAACCAGACTGGATGAAACGCTAATTTCCAACAATAACAAGTGTTGCATTGCTGTAATGATAACTACTAGGAGTAGTTTCTGATTAAGTTTGGTCCCTCCTTATTTGATTGTGCTGCTATTTTTTGGTTGTAAGATCACTGGACTCTGTTTCCTACTACGGAGGAGTACTTTGGATGGATGTTCGTTCGAAAAATGTGAACCTATTTTGCCAACAAATCAACAAATAATTTAGTCTGGCTTGGTCACTTTTTCTTATCAGTAAGACAGTACATCGTGGATTTTGCGTAACCTACATCGTCTGTAACCCAGTCAGTGTTAACGCAGTAGGTGTTGCAGGAACAATGCAGCATGACTGGTGAGTAACCGAGCGAATGCAGGTTGCAGCATGCAGCATGGATGCTTCGTAACCTAGACAGCGCAGGTTACGCGCAGAATTGACACCACCGGATACAGCATGAATGGTGCGTAACCTGACCGGGTGCTGCCATGTTTCTGGTGATCTCCGACCAGAGTAACCGAAAGCCACGTTGCATGCTGCAACTGCAACCATGCCACCCGACGTGCTGCTCCGTGGCAACCGCGGTGCTCGGTGCGTAACCCAAGCCGCCTTTCACATCGGAGATGGGACAGGGCCATGTGGGAAGCCGCATGGACGGTGGTGCGTGCGTGACCCAGTCGGTGTTGCAAGAGCCAGGCCGCACGTACGTGCGTAACCGAGCAGCAGGTGCAGCTTACGCGCAGAATCAACATTACCGGATGCGCACCACTGATGTTGCGTGACCAAGTATCCGTGCGTAATCCAGTGGGTGTTGCAGGAGCAACGCAATTAGATGGTGCGTAACCCACCGAACGGAGGCCCGGGTGCAGAAGCCAGGCAACACTGTCCGGTGCGTAACTATTAGGGTGCAGGTTACGCGCGAGATCGACATGACCGGACGCTGCTTGGAGGGTGCGTAACCGGGCAGCTGGTGCAGGTAACACGCAGAATCGACAGTCGACACCACCGGATGCAGCATGGATGGTGCAGGTATCGCAGGCATGCATGCATAACCGTGGCGGTGAAAGTTACTCAGAAAACTGTGGTTGTTGCCGCCAGAAAAACCCGTCGCGCGCGCAAACCGACGTCGAAGCCACCATGCTTGGAATGTAATCTGCTGCTCGGCTACTGGTTTTGCCGATCAACAAAAAGGGTCCAGATGTACGCGTCCTCACCAACATCCGCGTCACAGACTTGCAGCTCATCGCACTGCATCCCTCGCCGCGATTCCATCACGCCGCGTGCAACCTCCCGTTCAGTCCCCGCCGCCCTTTCCCATTCGTCGCTGGCGGTCGTCGTTAGCATGCCTCGCTGGAGCTGACCCTATCGAGATGCTCAGCAACAAGGCAGTGACGCCAGGCCGGCTGCGCCCTGCGATCCCCATCGTCCTCCCCGAGACCGGTAAGCTTCCCCAGATCGGCGAGTGCCGCACTCCTACCTCACGCTCATGGTTCATCCCCTCACCTCCTGCTCCTCCCATCCGTTCGCAGTGGCAAGAGACAGAGGAGTACGGCGGCGGTTCCTCTGCTGCCCGGTGACGTCCTGGTGGAGATCCTCTCCCGCGTCCCCGCCAAATCCCTCTGCCATTTAAAGTGCGTCTCCCGGGCCTGGCGCAACCTCATCGCCGACCGACTCCGCTGCAAGAAGCTCCCCCAAACCCTCAAAGGTTTCTTCGTCAACACCGACCTTGTGCCCGGTATTGACCGTGATGGTGACGGCTCGGATGGCGTCACCGGGCACTTCATCAACACGTTTGGTAGATACATTCCCCTCGCTTCCTACACCTTCATGTGGAACCAACCAGGCATTGAGGAATGTCACCACTTGGATTCCTGCAACGGGCTCCTCCTCTTCGGGCACGGCAGGGCTGGAGACACCTACGCTTCACTGGGCTGTGTCGTCTGCAACCCTGCCACCGAGCAATGGGTGGCCGTGCGCAGTTCTGGCTTCGAACCTCTTTCCACTAGCGAGACTGATGAGGGCCTGGAACTTGATGGCGACGAATATGTTCTCACCTTTTTTATTTTCAACCCTGATGTGTCCTCGCACTTTCAGTAGGTTGAGTTCATTTCGCAAGATGGCACAACCGTGGATGAAGTGAACGCATACTCGTCTGAAATTGGGGTATAGTGTGAGGGCGTTTGGTCTTCTACATATAACATATCATTCATCACAGGAAGCGCCTTTATTAACGGCATGCTGCATCTCAGTGCCTTCCGCTTACATAATCGTACACGCCAGGACCTAATACTTGCAGTTGACGGGGAAGGTAAGTTTTGTATGAGCCTCAGCGGGCCAGTGAAGCTTTTGGATGTTGTTTTTGTTGGTGAATCCCAAGGACTTGTGCATTGCGTGAGTGAACATAAAGTCAACACTCGCCAGATGACTGAATTTTCCATTTGGGTTCTTCAGGAATATGATGCAGAAGAATGGGTTCTGAAGCACAGTGTGGAATTTTTCAAGCTGTTTGGAAGATGAATTGCGGAGTTGAATTTGAATACACTGTGGTTGCCATGCACCCAGATCGCAATTTGATCTTTTTCCTTCAGGACTGGGACCACAAACTGAAATCATATGACATGGATAGCAAGGAGGTGTACACTCTCTCCACTCTAGGGGTGGGCCCTCAGTATATTTTCCCATTAGTTCCCTATTATGCAGAGACATTGGCCCTTGGTAATAAGCATTGAAATGGTGCCCTGTGAGGCATTCCCTTTGTCCCAAATTACTGGTCAATTTTGATGTTCCAAGCATGGAGACAGGAGTTGTATCTGTAGAATTAGGTTATGTGCTGTGATGGTGCTTCGATGATACCTTCTGTTTCCTTTTGTGCATTAAAAGCAAACACTTGAGGCATTCCCAATGGTGCATTAATGGTAGTTTCTATCTCTCTTAAATAGTTTGTCAATTAATTGAAATGATGATGTGGCAGCCTATTTAATGAAGAAAGAGATGAGAATCATAGAAATGGTTTCTTCATGAAGAAACCAAGTCTTCTCTTGAACCAATACACCAAGAAACCATGAAATTATCATTGGGGAGAAACTACTAGTTTCTAGAGGACTCATGGCACTCTCTAATTGGAGGAAGAAGTTAGAGTTGAAAGAGAGAAAGAGAAAACAATTATTACTCGAAGACACTGTGGAAGATAGTTTCTATAGATGATTTCTTGTGCTATGGAAACCATGCCAATTTTTTCCTTGGCAAGCGGTGATGTGCGGGTCTCCTCGGTGTTTGTCTGTGCAGGACCTGGGCTGTCCTTGGGGGCCTCTCCGTTGTACCCTTCTCTGCTTCCTAGTGGTAGGCTAGCTTGTGTTGGTGGTGCGGGATCTCTTTTCTTTTTCCTCTGTTCGTTTCAGGCGTAGCCTTGTTGTTCCTTCCCTCGCTCTTTGGGGGTTCTCCCATCGTGGCGTGTTGTAAAACTCTCTCTTCTCTTAATGAAAAACGTGCTTTGCACGTCTTAAAAAAATTGCCTGAGTTGCACAATGCATGATGTTTGGACTTCAAGTTCCTATGCTCTGTATTATTTCACTGTTTCCAGAACCATAATTAATCGCTGTCCACTTTCTTCACTTTTTGTTCCTTGTGATTGAGCACTTTCTATCTCGAAAAAGCGGTTTTGACAGAATATGTTGGCATGAGAGGGCCGTCCCCATGGGCGTGCATCCTGTTCGGTTGAACAGGGCCCCTACTTTTTTGGGGCCTCCAAAATCTAACGTATGTGTTACCAACGCCAAGCACTAATCATCGGAGCAAGGGTCACGCTGGGGACGTCTAGCATGCTTCCTACTACCTCACTGCGCCTGCAGCATTTCGTCATGGGGACCGCGCCACTGTCGCCCTTCCCTCACTGTCTCACTCGCTCTGCGGCTCAAAATCTGAGAGAAAGGGATAGAGAGGAGAGTGGAGAATAAGACGAGAGCCGGATGGAAGAGAGGAAGGGGCAAAGAGAGAGGGCACAGGGGACTCACATAGGTAGATGAGTGCTAGTCTGCAAGCGCTTGATGTCATCCATTCATGAGCAGGTCCGGCGTGCTGCAAGTGCTTGCTGCTATGCTCGAGCTTGAGGACGCACTGGAGCTCGAGGTCAACGGGAGCACATTGTCGAGCCGCCCTCTCGCACCAGCTGGGACCGGCCCTCCGCAACACGCCCCCATGGCCTTGCCTGCCCGCAGCTCCATGCCGCAGCCCGTGCTATGCTTGAGCTAGGTTGTCGTGCCCACCCAAGCACCAGCTGCCGGCCGTTCCACAACCCGATCGGACCGCGCAGCAGCGGCGTCCAAACTGAAGGCGAAGCTTATGCCGGCGGCATGGAGGCGACGTGGGGAGGAGAGGATCCAGGCCGACCCCACCGTGCCGCGCGCCGAAGCCCCCGGTGCACGGGTGGTAGTGCCATCGGTTTGGCGTGGCAAAAATATTAGTCAGTACTGTTCACGTGTTTGACCGATAATTAAGGGTATTAAATAAAGTTGATTTACAAAATTACCTTCACAATCCCGGTGCTAAATTGCGAGACGAATCTAATGAGGTATTTGACCGCAAGATGAGAAGATGGTTACTGTAGCATTACTGTAGCAAATCATAAATTAATTAGCGTCATTAGATTCGCCGCGTAAAGTTACATTCATCTGTAAAAAGGTTTTGTAAATAAACTTTATTTAGTAAGTCATGCATAGAAGATTCCTTTGGACAAATTTTTAGACCGGATGAAAGAAACACGGCCCAAGACACGCCCCTGTGCTAGATCTAGATCTTGCGGGAGCAGGCGGTGCGGCGGCGTGGTAGCAGTGGACAGTGGGGAGGTGCCATGACGGGGGAAGAGCAGTGGAAGCAGGCGGAGAGGGAGAAGGGAATGGGAGGGGAGAGAGAGAGAGGCGGTGGCAAGGAGGAGGAGGAGAGTAGGGCGAGAGGGTGGCGGCGGGGGATGGGAGTGAGGACTGAGAAGCGAGATTGCAGGTCATTAGGGTTCGGGAGGGTAATGGGTCGGGGTCGGGGTGGTGGGAGGGGGTTCTTGCAAAATGCTTTGGGTTGTATTTGCAAAATTGACATCATCATCAAATTTTTCTTCTTTGTGTACAAATAAAGTTTATTTTGAGTGTTTATTTGCAAAATATACCAACACGTTACTTGTGCACTCTGGACATGTTGGACTGATCGGTGATTCCTTGCAAACCGAAGGACTTTTTCGAAAAACGACCAAACGCACGAAAGAATGACACGTCGGCCCGAAAACGCGGAGAGGAGAGGAGAGGGGGTGAGCTTTTAACAAAAGAGATGTGAGATCGTGTTCAATTTGCAACTGCATCTCCATACTTGTCTCTTTTTTTCCTCCTTGAGAAGGGGGAGATTTTTTATGAAGATGAGGGAAGGAGGAGATTCCTCCAGCGGGCTAGTATATGTTTCCATGCGAGTTTCAGTTACGTACGCAATCCATGCATGCTCCCCGCCCCCCCCCCCCGGGAATTTCGGGATTATGCTTATATTTCGTGGTGCACGGAACGATCGTTTCCATCTCTCTCTCTCTCTCTGCACACATACACACACCGGATTTGAACTCCCAACGTGTCGCCGACGAGCGCAGCTCCTCCTTCACCGCCATCGATCCACTCTCCGCAGGGTATATTAATTGACTTGTAGTAGAGCCTAATTTTCATTAGCGGGAGAGCAACATTAGATACGACCAATGCCTAACATAATACGTATGCCATGGCGTTGTGCGTTTTCATATTACGCCAGTGATGTGTGACCGCTTAACATGTCTTCGTACACAGGAGGGCCAGCCGGCTTCCGACTTGGCTGCGTCTTGCGTTGCTCCTGGGGCAGAACGTCCGGGTACGCCGTGCGATAGGAATGATAGCATCGAACGTCATCCATGTCATCGTCATAGCAACGGGGGGAATCGTCGCCATCTATGTACAAAACAATTTGCATGTCAGATCTACAAAGGACGATCTGCAAAACAACGATAATGTGTGGCGCGCGCTCACCGCTATTGTCGGATGAGCCATCACCTAATATAGAATTATCGTAAACCACCGTTCCTTCTAAAAAGTCGGTGAATGTAACCTTTGCGTATTTGAGCTGCTACAGGTGAAGAGGATTACTAACCACGATTATGGAGGTGCTATCTCATCAAAAATGGCTGGAAGGACATGACATAGGAGTACCTTGCCGTCACCTGCATCGTCCACTTTTGAAGGTCTAGTAGTTGGTGTAGGAGCGGTTGGATTTGGCCTCGATTTGGTTTTCGACACGCGCATGCTTGGAACTCCGGCAGCATCCTTGTTCCCAGTTTTCGTCCCAATTTCTTCCTCGGTGAGGATTGTTGGTTTCTCGATTTTAGGCATGATGCCGCTAGCCTACGAGGATCTAAAGAATAGAAACACACATTTGCCGGCATCACGAGAGGAAGAAGACAATGTTTCGAAAAGTAGAGAGAGAGATCTCACAATGGGCGCTATGCCGCTACTGCTCCGAGCGTGCGACTGAAGAGGAAGAAATGGTTGGGGATCACAAAGATGGACACATGGGGTGTGTATCGATTTATACTCAATGATAGACGTGGTCCGTTAGACCCCAGGCCATGGGATCACTCTGGAAAAGCTGAAAGGGATCGCACAACCACCTTCGAATCGTTGGGATCCCACGGATTCCCCAATAACGATCTCACATACCCGCTAATCTCTGGTCCCTCCAAGTTTAATCCGAACCTTGCAAGTGCATGTAACCTGTGTCAATACGAAGCCTAGTACTGTTTTAGGGAAAACCATATATGTAACCTACATATGGGCGCGTAAGGCATAACCAGACAGCTGAACCACACAAAATGGCTCATGGGTAACTAATTAAGTGAGTTCAGGTTACTCAGATTCGACACGTCAAGGTGTCCAGCCGCGCGTGCCTCGGGACTCTCGAGATGTACAATATAGATAAAAGAGATATATACTCCGTAATAAGTAGTAACCCAATCTGCATTGGATATTTACATGGCAGCATACCGTATAACCGAATGGGTGCAGCTATTATATATAATTAACTACGCTTCCGCTTGAGCCTATGTGATTGTCTCATGATGAACTGGACAGCTTCTTTCAGGGTTGCTTCCCGGTCCTCCTTGTAGTTCCACAACAATTGTACTGGGTAGCGGCCACTCGCATTGTGCTCGTTATCCTCAAGCAGGGCCTTTGTTACCAAGGCAAAGATCTCTTGACCATGCTCTCCTTTAGCTCCTGGAGCTTACTATCGGCTTCGTCAATAACATCCTGCAAAAGATCACTTGCCCCACGATTAGACTGGATGGACATGGAAACTCACAGAACATAATCCGTCAGTAATAAATGAAAATAATCAATAAAAACGTGCACACCATCTCTCTGCCGTCAACCATGTCAACCCTAAAAGAATGCCAATTTGGATCTGATATCTCAGCCTCCCATTTTGAACAGATAAGTGCTGCTTCGTAATCCGATAACCCACCAGTGTCTGCGATCACCTTGCGATCAACAACGCCCATCCTCTTGACACCTATGTTGGCTCGGCCAGTTCTGCCATCCGGCAATCCCTGCAGATCATGTGTATTAACTAGTTGATACCCCGTGTGTTGCTGCAGCAATTTTTTAAAACAAATTTCTAAGGTGAAAAAAATGAAATTCGAAAAACTACGATGATTCCATGGCAACATTCTATGAAATTTGAAAGTATAAGGTGATTACGTGACAACATTCTTTTGCAAACAATATTACATGAAAACATGTTCATTTTGTTGATAGAGACTGACTATTAAATGAGCACAAAATGTAATGTCCGTGGTCACTCATAGAAAGACAAAACACCACATCAATTAATTTCTGATACTTCCCAAGAAACAACAACATGATACTATATCACCAGCAGCTGAAATATACTAAAAGTATATTCACAGTCAATTGCAGCACAAGGATGATTTCTTACCTTGATTAACTCTTTCCGAAGCTCCTTCAACTCGGTATTTTTGTTAAATTCATTGACTGCCAAAACCGTGCACCGAGACTGCAAATCATGGAGATCATCCCTTAACTCTTGCATCTCCTGAGAAAATTTGTCCTTTAATTTTGATTCCAGTTCCTGCAACTTATGCTTCAGTACTAAACTGCTCTCAGAAATGCTGGTAGCTTCTGCTGCAGGTGCCTCCAGGTTCCCTGCGCTCAAGGTTTGGCTATTGTTAATTGCACCAGCGGCATAGTGCACGAATCCTTCGCCCGCACCAGCATCGGACATGACTATGGTGGTCGTCACTTTTCAGCCTCTAGGCAAGGTTAAACAGTTCAAATTACCATGTGTGGCACTTTCATATGTACAATTGAAATTAGAATAGTATCAGGGTGGATAAGATTTTCCAGACCAGAAAAAAAACTAAACCATACGTATGATCAGAGTACAAATGAAAGTCAGGTTCATGGTTCCAGTGTCAGAAAATCCCATGTTCTTATACCAGGAGTATTTGTTATGATCTAACGGATTACTCCGTATATTCTTAGGCTCAATTAATTAACGATAAGTTATGATAAAATAATTATGATCAAATCAATCGAAATTACTATGAAATGAAGTCTACTATAAATAATATGCCAAGCTAAGCAGGAAATATGCACAATAGTCAACTCTAAATAACAGAATCGCTTAAAATTGAGTGTAGAATATAATCCCAAAGGATTCAAGACTACCGTGGCCCCCCTACTGTTTCTCTTTCCCGTCCCTTCTTCCGTCCAGTAGCAATGCACAACAACGGCCCACCTCCGCCAGCCTATACCACTGCCCACTGCGAGCGGCAATCGCGGCGACCGCCGCCGCCGCTGCGCCATCGGTCACCAGGGCGGCTCAGCTTGTAAACTCTTAAATGCCATATAGATGATTAACAAAAAGAACTCACCGAAGACGATCTCAACCTCGTCGCCATTGAATAAACCAGCACTAGAGGAAAGTCGTGGCTATAAACAAGAATAGCAGCAGCAGAACGCGCTAGAATCAGGCAAAATTAGTCCAGACCAGCAATGCCATGAACACAAAATTGAAGAGGAAGACGAAGGGGGTGGTTTTTTTAAAAGGCACGGAGGATGGAATGGGGCCCCGGCTTCTTCTTTTCCATTTATTATATATAAAATGAGAGAGAGAGAGAGAGGAATTGAAGTGATTCGTGAAACCGCCAAGCAGACGGATTTGCTGGAGTTGCACCACGCCTAACCGTCACCGTGCGTAATGCAGAAACCATGCAGCCAGCCGTCTTAAAGGTGCGTAAGCGTAACCCAGCCGGTTTTGCATCAAGTAGCACGGACGGTGCGTAACCTCTTCATGTTACGTGCTGATTCGACACGACCCAGTCGGTGTTGCATCAAGCAGCACGGACCATGCGTAATCTGTGCAGGTTACGCGCTGATTCGACATGACCCAGTCGGTGTTGAATCCAGCAGCACGGATGGTGCGTAACCTCTTATGGTTACGTGCTGATTCGACACGACCTAGTCGGTGTTACATCAATCAAGCAGCACGGACGGTGCCTAACCAGTGCAGGTTACGTGCTGAATCGACATGACCGGATGCAATGTGGATTTTGCGTAACCTTTGCAGGTTTAGGTTACGCGATGCAATGACACGACCCAGTCAGTGTTGGATCAAGCATCAAGGACGGTGCATAAGTTGCATTCGACACGACCGGATGTAGCGTGGATTTTGCGTAACTTTATCAGCCCCAGGTTATGCGATGCAACGACATGACCGGATGCATGGGGATTTTGCGTGACAGACTACGTGCGTAACCCAGTCGGTGATGCACGAACCATGCAGAACGGATGGTGCGTCACCGAAACGTGCGTAACTGAGCAGGATGGTGCGTCGAATCAGAATACAGAGTGGATTTTGTGTAACCGTCTCGGTGCGTAACCCAGTCAGTGATGCACGCGCCATGGGATGCTACGTCGCCGAAACGTGCGTAACCGAGCTGGTTCAGGTGACTCGTAGAATCCACACGACCGATCACTGCGAACCCAGTCAGTGTCGAGCCATGCAGCCAGCCGTCTTAAAGGTGTGTAACCTACTACGTGCTTAACCGAGTCGGTGTTGCATCAAGCAGCACGGACGATGCGTAACCTCTACATGTTACGCGCTGATTCGACACGACCCAGTAGGTGTTGCATCAAGCAGCACGGATGGTGCGTAACTTCTTGTGGTTACGCCCTGATTCGACACGACCCAGTCGGTGTTGCATCTATCAAGAAGCACGGACGCTGTGTAACCAGTGCAGGTTACACGCTGAATCGACACGACCGGATGCAACATGGATTTTGCGTAACCTTTGCGGGTTTAGGTTACGCGATGCAACGGCACGACTCAATCAGTGTTGGATCAAGCATCAAGGACCATGCGTAAGCTGCATTCGACACGACCCAGTCGGTGTTGCATCAATCAAGCAGCACGGACGGTGCGTAACCAGTGCAGGTTACATGGTGAATCGACACGACCGGATGCAGCGTGGATTTTGCGTAACCTTTGCGGGTTTAGGTTACACGATGCAATGACACGACCCAGTCAGTGTTGGATCAAGCATCAAGGATGGTGCGTAAGCTACATTCGACACGACCCAGTCAGTGTTGCATCACACTCCACAGACGGTGCCCTGTACAGGTTACGCGCTGATTCGACACGACCGGATGCAGCGTGGATTTTGCGTAACCTTATCAGCTCTAGGTTACACGATGCAACGACACGACCGAATGCATGGGGATTTTGCATGACAGACTCCGTGCGTAACCCAGTCGGTGATGCACGCACCATACAGAACGGATGGTGCGTCGCCGAAACGTGCGTAACCGAGCAGGATGGTGCGTCGAATCAGAATGCAGCGTGGATTTTGCGTAACCGTCACGGTGCGTAACCCAGTCGGTATTGCACGCGCCATGTGATGGTGTGTCGCCGAACCGTGCGTAACCGAGCTGGAGCAGGTGACGCGTAGAATCGACATGACTGGATGCAGCGTGGATTTTGTGCAACCAATCAGTGCGTAACCCAGTCAGTGTTGAGCCATGCAGCCAGCCGTCTTAAAGGTGAGTAACCTATTACGTGCTTAACCGAGTCGGTGTTGCATCATGCAGCACGGGCGGTGCATAACCTCTGCATGTTACGCGCTGATTCGACACGACCCAGTCGGTGTTGCATCAAGCAGCACGGATGGTACGTAACCTCTTGCGGTTATGTACTGATTCGACACGACCCAGTCGGTGTTGCATCAATCAAGCAGCACGAACGGTGCGTAACCAGTGTAGGTTACACGCTGAATCGACACGACCGAATGCAGCGTGGATTTTTCGTAACCTTTGCGGGTTTAGGTTACGCGATGCAACGACACGACCCAGTCAGTGTTGGATCAAGCATCAAGGACGGTGTGTAAGTTACATTCGACACGACCGGATGCATTGTGGATTTTGCGTAACTTTATCGGCCCTAGGTTACGTGATACAACGACATGACCGGATTCATGGGGATTGTGCGTGACAGAATCCATGCGTAACCCAGTCGGTGATGCACGCACCATGCAGAATGGATGGTGCGTTGCCGAAACGTGCGTAACCGAGCAGGATGGTGCGTCGAATCAGAATGCAGTGTGGATTTTGCGTAACCGTCTCGGTGCGTAACCCAGTCGGTGATGCACGCGCCATGGGATGCTGCGTCACCGAACCGTGCGTAACCGAGCATGTTCAGGTGACGCGTAGAATCGACACGACCGATTAGTGCGTAACCCAGTCAGTGTCGAGCCATGCAGCCAGCTGTCTTAAAGGTGAGTAACCTACTACGTGCTTAACCGAGTCGGTGTTGCATCATGCAGCACGAGCGGTGCATAACCTCTGCATGTTATGCGCTGATTCGACACGACCCAGTCGGTGTTGCATCAACCAGCATGGATGGTGCGTAACCTTTTGCGGTTACGTGCTGATTCGACACGACCCAGTCGGTATTGCATCAATCAAGCAGCACAGACGGTGCGTAACCAGTGCAAGTTACACGCTGAATCGACACGACTGGATGCAGCGTGGATTTTTCGTAACCTTTGCGGGTTTAGGTTACGCGATGCAATGACACGACCCAGTCAGTGTTGGATCAAGCATCAAGGATGGTGCGTAAGTTGCATTCGACATGACTGGATGCATTGTGGATTTTGCGTAACTTTATCGGCCCTAGGTTACGCGATACAACGACACGACCGGATTCATGGGGATTGTGCGTGACAGAATCCATGCGTAACCCAGTCGGTGATGCACGCACCATGCAGAATGGATGGTGCGTCACCGAAACATGCGTAACCGAGTAGGATGGTGCGTCGAATCAGAATGCAGCGTGGATTTTGCGTAACCGTCTCGGTGCGTAACCCAGTCGGTGATGCACGCGCCATGGGATGCTGCGTCGCCGAACCGTGCGTAACCGAGCAGGTTCGGGTGAGGCGTAGAATCGACACGCCCGATCAGTGCGTAACCCAGTCAGTGTCGAGCCATGCAGCCAGCCATCTTAAAGGTGTGTAACCTACTACGTGCTTAACCGAGTCGGTGTTGCATCTAGCAGCACAGACGATGCGTAACCTTCTGCATGTTATGCGCTGATTCGACACGACCCAGTTGGTGTTGCATCAAGCAGCACAGATGGTGCGTAACTTCTTGTGGTTACACACTGATTCGACACTACCCAGTTGGTGTTGCATCTATCAAGCAGCACAGACGGTGCGTAACCAGTGCAGGTTACGCGCTGAATCGACACAACCGGATGCAGCGTGGATTTTGCGTAACCTTTGCGGGTTTAGGTTACGTGATGCAACGACACGACCCAGTCAGTTTTGGATCAAGCATCAAGGACGGTGCGTAAGCTGCATTCGACACAACCCAGACGGTGTTGCATCACACACCACGGACGGTGCCTTATATAGGTTACGCGCTGATTCGACACGACCGGATGTAGCATGGATTTTGTGTAACCTTATCGGCTCCAGGTTACGCGATGTAACGACATGACCAGATGCATGGGGATTTTGCGTGACAGACTCTGTGCGTAACCCAGTCGGTGATGCACGCACCATACAGAACGGATGGTGCGTCGCTGAAACGTGCATAACCGAGCAGGATGGTGTGTCGAATCAGAATGCAGCGTGGATTTTGCGTAACCGTCTCGGAGCGTAACCCAGTCGGTGATGCACGCACCATGGGATGCTTCGTCGCCGAACCGTGCGTAACCGAGCTAGTTCAGGTGATGCGTAGAATCGATAAGACCGATCAGTGCGTAACCCAGTCAGTGTCGAGCCATGCAGCCAGCCGTCTTAAAGGTGCGTATCCCACTACGTGCTTAA
Organism: Cenchrus fungigraminus; assembly: GCA_036936925.1. NCBI lineage: Eukaryota > Viridiplantae > Streptophyta > Magnoliopsida > Poales > Poaceae > Cenchrus > Cenchrus fungigraminus. The sequence goes on from CM072779.1 coordinate 64,084,363, forward strand.
CCGAGTCGGTGTTGCATCAAGCAGCACGGATGATGCGTAACCTTCTGCATGTTACTCGCTGATTCGACACGACCCAGTTAGTGTTGCATGAAGCAGCACGGATGGTGCGTAACTTCTTGTGGTTATGCACTGATTCGACACGACCCAGTCGGTGTTGCATCTATCAAGCAGCACGGGCGGTGTGTAACCAGTGCAGGTTACACGCTAAATCGACACGACCGGATGCAGCGTGGATTTTGCGTAACCTTTGCGGGTTTAGGTTACGCGATGCAATGACACGATTTAGTCAGTGTTGGATCAAGCATCAAGGACGGTGCATAAGCTGCATTGGACACGACTCAGTTGGTGTTGCATCAATCAAGCAGCACAGACGGTGCGTAACCAGTGCAGGTTTCGCGCTGAATCGACACGACCGGATGCAGCGTGGATTTTGCGTAACCTTTGCGGGTTTAGGTTACGCGATGCAACGACACAACCCAGTCAGTGTTGGATCAAGCATCAAGGACAGTGCGTAAGCTGTATTCGACACGACCCTGTCAGTGTTGCATCACACTCCACGGACGGTGCCCTGTACAGGTTACGCGCTGATTCGACACGACCGGATGTAGCGTGGATTTTGCATAACCTTATCGGCTCCAGGTTACGCGATGCAATGACACGACCGGATGCATGGGGATTTTGCGTGACAGACTCCGTGCGTAACCCAATCGGTGATGCACGCACCATATAGAACAGATGGTGCATCGCCGAAACGTGCGTAATCGAGCAGGATGGTGTGTCGAATCAGAATGCAGCGTGGATTTTGCGTAACCATCACGGTGCGTAACCCAGTCGGTAATGCACGAGACATGTGATGGTGTGTCGCCGAACCGTGCGTAACCGAGCTGGAGCAAGTGACGCATAGAATCGACACGACCGGATGCAGCGTGGATTTTGCGCAACCGATCAGTGCGTAACCCAGTCAGTGTTGAGCCATGCAGCCAGCCGTCTTAAAGGTGCGTAACCTACTACGTGCTTAACCGAGTCGGTGTTGCATCAAGCAGCACGGACAGTGCGTAACCTCTACATGTTACGCGCTGATTCGACACTACCCAGTCGGTGTTGCATCAAACAGCACGGATGGTGCGTAACCTCTTGCGGTTACATGCTGATTCGACACGACCCAATCGGTGTTGCATCAATCAAGCAGCACGGACGGTACATAACCAGTGCAGGTTACGTGCTGAATCGACATGACCGGATGAAGCGTGGATTTTCCGTAACCTTTGCGGGTTTAGTTTACTCGATGCAACGACACGACCCGGTCAGTGTTGGATCAAGCATGTCAAGGACGGTGCGTAAGCTGCATTCGACACGACCAGATGCATCGTGGATTTTGCGTAACTTTATCGGCCCCATGTTACGTGATGCAACGACATGATCGGATGCATGGGGATTTTGCGTGACAGACTCCGTGCGTAACCCAGTCGGTGATGCACGCACTATGCAGAACGGATGGTGCGTCACCGAAACGTGCGTAACTGAGCAGGATGGTGTGTCAAATCAAAATGCAGTGTGGATTTTGCGTAACCGTCTCGGTGCGTTACCCAGTCGGTGATGCATGCGCCATGGGATGCTGCATCGCTAAACCGTGCGTAACCGAGCTGGTTCAGGTGACGTGTAGAATTGACACGACCGATCAGTGCGTAATCCAGTTAGTGTCGAGCCATGCAGCTAGCCGTCTTAAAGGTGCGTAACCTACTACGTGCTTAACCGAGTCGGTGTTGCATCAAGCAGCACGGACGATGCGTAACCTCTGCATGTTACGCGCTGATTTGACACGACCCAGTTGGTGTTGCATCAAGCAGCACAGATAATGCGTAACTTCTTGTGGTTACGCACTAATTTGACACGACCCAGTTGGTGTTGCATCTATCAAGTAGCACGGACGGTGCATAACCAGAGCAGGTTACGCGCTGAATCGACACGACCGGATGCAGCGTGGATTTTGTGTAACCTTTGCGGGTTTAGGTTACGCGATGCAACGACACGACCCAGTCAGTGTTGGATCAAGCATCAAGGACGGTGCATAAGCTGCATTCGACACGACCGGATGCATTGTGGGTTTTGCGTAACTTTATCGGCCCTAGGTTACGCGATACAACGACACGACCGGATTCATGGGGATTGTCCGTGACAGAATCCGTGCGTAACCCACTCGGTGATGCACGCACCATGCAGAATGGATGGTGCATCGCCGAAACGTGCGTAACCAAGCAGGATGGTGCGTCGAATCAGAATGCAGCGTGGATTTTGCGTAACCGTCTCGGTGCGTAACCCAATCAGTGATGCACGCGCCATGGGATGCTGCGTCGCCGAACCGTGCGTAACCGAGCAGGTTCAGGTGACGCGTAGAATCAACCCGACCGATCAGTGCGTAACCCAGTCAGTGTTGAGCCATGCAGCCAGCCGTCTTAAAGGTGTGTAACCTACTACGTGCTTAACCGAGTCGGTGTTGCATCAAGCAGCACAGATGATGCGTAACCTTCTGCATGTTACGCGCTGATTCGACACGACCCAGTTGGTGTTGCATCAAGCAGCACGGATGGTGCGTAACTACTTGTGGTTACACACTGATTCGACACGACCCAGTTGATGTTGCATCTATCAAGCAGCACGGACGGTTCGTAACCAGTGCAGGTTACACGCTGAATCGACACGACCGGATGCAGCGTGGATTTTGCGTAACCTTTGCGGGTTTAGGTTACGCGATGCAACGACACGACCCAGTCAGTTTTGGATCAAGCATCAAGGACGGTGCATAAGATGCATTCGACACGACCCAGACGGTGTTGCATCACACACCACGGACGGTGCCCTGTACAGGTTACGCGCTGATTCGACACGACCGGATGTAGTGTGGATTTTGTGTAACCTTATCGGCTCCAAGTTACGCGATGCATCGACACGACCAGATGCATGGGGATTTTGCGTGACAGACTCCGTGCGTAACCCAGTCGGTGATGCACGCACCATACAGAACGGATGGTGCGTCGCCGAAATGTGTGTAACCGAGCAGGATGGTGCGTCGACTCAGAATGCAACATGGATTTTGCGTAACCGTCTCGGTGCGTAACCCAGTCGGTGATGCACGCGCCATGGGATGCTTCGTCGCCGAACCTTGCGTAACCGAGCTGGTTCAGGTGATGCGTAGAATCGACACGACCGATCAGTGCGAAACCCAGTCAGCGTCGAGCCATGCTGCCAGCCATCTTAAAGGTGCGTAACCTACTACGTGCTTAACCGAGCCGGTGTTGCATCAAGCAGCACCGACGATGCGTAACCTTCTGCATGTCACGCGCTGATTCGACATGACCCAGTTGGTGTTGCATGAAGCAGCACGGATGGTGCATAACTTCTTGTGGTTACGCACTGATTCGACACGACCCAGTCGGTGTTGCATCTATCAAGCAGCACGGGCGGTGCGTAACCAGTGCAGGTTACACGCTGAATCAACACGACCGGATGCAGTGTGGATTTTGCGTAACCTTTGCGGGTTTAGGTTACGTGATGCAACGACACGATTTAGTCAGTGTTGGATCAAGCATCAAGGACGGTGCGTAAGCTGCATTGGACACAACTCAGTTGGTGTTGCATCAATCAAGCAACACAGACGGTGCGTAACCAGTGCAGGTTACGCGTAGAATCGACACGACCGGATGCAGCGTGGATTTTGTGTAACCTTTGCGGGTTTAGGTTACGCGATGCAACGACACGACCCAGTCAGTGTTGGATCAAGCATCAAGGACAGTGCGTAAGCTGCATTCGACACGACCCTGTCAGTGTTGCATCACACTCCACGGATGGTGCCCTGTACAGGTTACGCGCTGATTCGACACGACCGGATGTAGCGTGGATTTTGCACAACCTTATCGGCTCCAGGTTACGCGATGCAACGACACGACCGGATGCATGGGGATTTTGCGTGACAGACTCCGTGCGTAACCCCGTCGGTGATGCACGCACCATACAGAACGGATGGTGCATCGCCAAAACGTGCGTAATCGAGCAGGATGGTGCGTCGAATCAGAATGCAGCGTGGATTTTGCGTAACCATCACGGTGCGTAACCCAGTCGGTAACGCACGCGCCATGTGATGGTGTGTCGCCGAACCGTGCATAACCGAGCTGGAGCAGGTGACGCGTAGAATCGACACGACCGGATGCAGCGTGGATTTTGCGCAACCGATCAGTGCGTAACCCAGTCAGTGTTGAGCCATGCAGCCAGCCGTCTTAAAGGTGCGTAACCTACTACGTGCTTAACCAAGTCGGTGTTGCATCAAGCAGCACGGACGGTGCGTAACCTCTGCATGTTACGCGCTGATTCGACACTACCCAGTCGGTGTTGAATCAAGCAGCACGGATGGTGCGTAACCTCTTGCGGTTACGTGCTGATTCGACACGACCAAATCGGTGTTGCATCAATCAAGCAGCACGGACAGTGCATAACCAGTGCAGGTTATGTGCTGAATCGACACGACCGGATAAAGCGTGGATTTTCCGTAACCATTGCGGGTTTAGTTTACTCGATGCAACGACATGACCCAGTCAGTGTTGGATCAAGCATGTCAAGGACCGTGCGTAAGCTGCATTCGACACGACCGGATGCATCGTGGATTTTGCGTAACTTTATCGGCCCCAGGTTACACGATGCAACGACATGACTGGATGCATGGGGATTTTGCGTGACAGACTCCGTGCGTAACCCAGTCGGTGATGCACGCACCATGCAGAACGGATGGTGCGTCGCCGAAACGTGCGTAACTGAGCAGGATGGTGCGTCAAATCAAAATGCAGCATGGATTTTGCGTAACCGTCTCGGTGCGTAACCCAGTCGGTGATGCACGCGCCATGGGATGCTGCGTCGCCGAACTGTGCGTAACCGAGCTAGTTCAGGTGACGCGTAGAATTGACACGACCGATCGGTGCGTAACCCAGTCAGTGTCGAGCCATGCAGCCAATCGTCTTAAAGGTGCGTAACCTACTACGTGCTTAACCGAGTTGGTGTTGCATCGAGCAGCACGGACGATGCGTAACCTCTGCATGTTACGCGCTGATTCGACACGACCCAGTTGGTGTTGCATCAAGTAGCACAGATAATGCGTAACTTCTTGTGGTTACGCACTAATTCGACACGACCCAGTCGGTGTTGCATCTATCAAGCAGCACGGACGGTGCGTAACCAGTGCAGGTTACGTGCTGAATCGACACGACCGGATGCAGCGTAGATTTTGCGTAACCTTTGCGGGTTTAGGTTACGCGATGCAATGACACAACTCAGTCAGTGTTGGATCAAGCATCAAGGACGGTGCGTAAGCTGCATTCGACACGACCCAGTCGGTGTTGCATCACACTCCACGGACGGTGCCCTGTACAGGTTACGCGCTCATTCGACACGACCGGATGCATGGGGATTTTGCGTGACAGACTCCGTGCGTAATCCAGTCGGTGATGCACGCACCATACAGAATGGATGGTGCGTCGCGAAAACGTGCGTAACCGAGCAGGATGGTGCGTCGAATCAGATTGCAGCGTGGATTTTGCGTAACCTAGTCGGTAATGCACACGCCATGTGATGATGCGTCGCCGAACCGTGCGTAACCGAGCTGGAGCAAGTGACGCGTAGAATCGACACGACCGGATGTAGCATGGATTTTGCGCAACCGATCAGTGCGTAACCCAGTCAGTGTTGATCCATGCAGCCAGCCGTCTTAAAGGTGCGTAACCTACTACGTGCTTAACCGAGTTGGTGTTGCATCAAGCAGCACGGACGGTGCGTAACCTCTTCATGTTACATGCTGATTCGACACGACCCAGTCGGTGTTGCATCAAGCAGCACGGCTGGTGCGTAACCTCTTGCGGTTACATGCTAATTCGACACGACCCAGTCGGTATTGCATCAATCAAGCAGCACGGACGGTGCGTAACCAGTGCAGGTTACGCGCTGAATCGACACGACCGGATGCAGCATGGATTTTCCGTAAGCTTTGCGGGTTTAGGATACACGATGCAACGACACGACCCAGTCAGTATTGGATCAAGCATCAAGGACGGTGCGTAAGCTGATCATCGTCGCGATGTCACAGACAAGGTAGGAGTAACTAATAACTAGTAGGTGATACCCCGCGCATTGCTGCGGGAATTTTTAAGCAAAATTTTAAGGTGAAATGTGAAAATAGAAACACCAAAACGATTACATGACAATATTTATCTGTAAACAATAATATATATCAAAGCATGTTAATTTTGTTGAGCGAGAACCATTCTTAAATGATTGATCCTACATGTATTTCAACTGCGAGAATTTTATGGCGTGCTACTCGCAAATACAACATGCTATTAGTCACAGAAAATCGACGAAGGCATAAATATATGTCTTGGTGGATGTTGACATGGTTTATAGTGGATGGTGACATGGCGTGTAGTGGGTTATGACATGGCGCGTTGAGAGGCAAGAGAAATCGTTAGTGGGTACCAATTATATAATTTATATATATATATATATAGTTTATATAAGCTTAATTGCAGAGTGGATGCAGTACGCGTGTGCGTCATGGATTGTGCGTAACCCAGCATGTCCAGCTTACTCCTCGGGGCGGGCGGTGCTGTTGTGGCTGTGGACGACACGACGGGACGGGAGCAGAGGCGCCTGCAGCAGCAGGCCCGTCCCGTCCCGTCAAGGCTGTACACACGACACGACACAGTGACCGTGCGTAACCCTTGGCTTGGCAGCAAGCCGCGTAACGTAGGCTGAAGCACCGCGTGGCACACGTAACGCAGCGGGTCCAGCTTACTCCTCGGGGTGGGCGGTGGCTGTGGCTGCGGACGACACGACGGGAGGAGAGCGGAGGAGGGAGGACCCGTCCCGTCGTCCATCGTAATAATGATGGTGCACCGCGTGGCCCACAGCGGCCTGCCCTCATCGCAGTTTGCTTCTCCCCGAAGCGAAGCCTGCGCCGGGGGGAGGGGCTGCTGACTCGTCATCCATAGAATTCTCTAGTGCGCAGCCCGCTGAATGGCACCTGCGTAACCGAGACCTTGCAGGTTACGCGCTTAGTCGACACCACCCGCCGTGTCCCGCGGCAACCGCGATGCTGGCGTGCATAGCCCAGGCGGCCATCACTGTAACCTGCACCGCCTCGGTTACACGCGTGGACGCCTGGGATACACGGCATGCTTTGATCAAAGGCATATGCTATGGTAACCCAACCGCAAGCCATGTTGCTCCACGCATCCATCATGGTTCCTCATGCGTAACCTGCCGGGCGCTGCCTCGGCGAGCATCAGGGCAATACCAGGGACTCCTCGTACATGCATGAAATGATGTGTGTGCACCTGAAGCTGTGTAACAGCTAGTGATCGCGTTCCGCATCTACTATATGATTGCTTCTGCGAAATTTTTTGATTTGCTGGCCTAGCAGCGGATCGGATGTGTTCATCATACCGTGGTGTGTTCGATGCAGTTGCATCACTCCACTGCCTCAACTCAACCAAAACAAAACAAAACAAAACACACGTATACAACACGGATCTACCACAGTACCACTCCATACCACGACTTGCGGCCACCACCGGCCGGCACCGCCGCACCGTCGTCATTACAGTCGAATAGTCGATGTCCCAAACTGAGCAACCCACTACAACATGAGAAGGAGCGGTAGTTGTGCCGCCGCCATTGGACATTTATTGACACGCTTTCATAAACACATGTGAGCTGTTGTGTCTATCTACCTCTCTCTCTATGATCTTCGTAACCTGGACCACTCAGTTTCGCACGAGCCATGTACTCTCCTGAGGCACGCACGTAACCTATCACTTGGTTCGACTATTGGTTACCTCCTCTCTTGTCTCGTCCAGATGGCCGCCCAACTGCGTAACCTTCTGTAAATCGGTCACTACGCACGAGACATCAAGGCAGATTGGGTTACCACCACCGTTCGTACATATAATGGTGATGAATGGACCTAATTGTGAGCACCAATGATAGGATCAAGCACGGATGCAAAAGATTTCATCATGTTCAGAGATTTTTGGGACCAATCACGTTCAGAGAAGTCATCCGATCTGCATAGCTTTGAACCACCCCCACCCCACAAACAACTCGTTCCTGGACTCCAAGCCCATCAAGCCCATGTACATCCGAATCAATCAGCCTGTTGCAGGACGTTCCACGCTGGCGGCATCTTCGGAAAAGCCTGTCGCCAAGCTCGCCGTAACGCTAGCAGGTGTCCCCGTTGTGGTCTTGTACATGAAGACTACGAAGACGCAGCATGGATCATCTATGACATGGACTCGTTTGATTGTGAGTTCTTCATTCCTGACGTGGAGAAACTACAAATGCGTGGTGACAACATAGTTCTGCCTGAAGATGTTGCTGAGAAGTTGGAGGAGATTGAGAAGAAGAACATTGCAAAGTACAAAAAAAGAAGTTGATACTTATCGCTTCGTCTAGCAATGAAGCTTGACAAGGGATTTGCAGTGGCAACCTATCTTCCCTCTGTAGTATTTGCTTGTTCAAGTGTGGAATCTTTATATTGTTGCAACCTTTAACCTTCATTTCTTCCTTCATCAGAATTTGTAATGTTCTATTTGCTTTCCATGGACTGTACTCAAAAAATGCCTGATGGAATTAAATCTTTCAATGTCTTACCATTTTGTAACGAAAATAAATCTTTTACCTGATGCACTGCTGGAATTAATTCTTTCAATGTCTTAGCATTTTCAACACCTTGGAGTAGTTGAGAGTTTGAAGTGAAACCAATAGGATTGCAAATTAGTTAATACTCCCTCCATCCCTAAATATAAGGATTCTTCGATTTCTGTGCATCACGTTTGACCGTCCGTCTTATTCAAAAAAATTATGAAAATACTTAAAATATATACGATGATAAAACATGTCATAACAAAATAAATAATATTTTCATAAGTTTTTTAATAAGACGAACAGTCAAATATGAACATAAAAAGTCAACGAATGCTTACATTTAGAGACGCAAGGAGTAGTTTTTAATCAAACCAATAAGATGCGGCATGCACGGGAAGTGGATTCAGTAAGTACACAAGTGACGCATGCCGTTCACATCTGCAATCGTGTGTCTGTCGAGGGAACCCCACCGTGCTATACCCCACATGTCATCGACCGAAATGGAGGGGCATGGATGTCACAGTAACATCTTTCCTATCAATGGTAGTCAAAAGGGTAGAGTCCCAAGACATGGCGACTGGCATTGGTCATGAAAGCCTCCCGTATAGAAGCTACTCCCATCAGCAGGTACCCAGGCATCACCAGGTCTGTGGCTCCTGTGTCAATCGTCTCCTCTCTCATCTATCTCTGACAGTCTGCACAGGGTAGGCCAAGAATAGGCAATGGCAGATTTGAACTTCGAACAACTAGAGTTTTTCAAGATTCTTCTTCCTGGCATGTACGACACCCTGGTAAGTGATCGAATCGCATACTTTGTTTAGGTTGCGAATCTGATCCGTCTGCTTTGGGAGCAAGAGATTTCGCTGACACATATCAATCTTGCTACTTTCAGAAGCTGCCGAATAAGTTCGTTCAGGAGCTTGGAGATGCCAAGATCTTGAAGATGCGGCTAGCCGGTGAGGGGATGCCGCCGTGGAACGTGGAGATCTTGGGTGATGCTAAGAGCGGTGCCATGTGCCTCGCGCACGGTTGGGACAAGTTCGCATGCGCCCACGAGCTTCTGGACGGCTACGTTCTCTTGTTCCGCTACGACAGCGTCGCCGCTACGCTCGCCATCACGGTCTTCGACCTGAGTGCTTGCCGCAAGATGTACGCTCACGGTGGCGCAGCTAGTACGTCCCGCTCCATGCATTTAGGTAGCTTTTGGATGTTGGCATTGGAGTGTAGAACTAGGATTTGGAATCTAGGGACACCAATTCGGTTGTTTGGACGTCCTATGAATTGGAAACTCAAACAATGACCCAATATCGCGCGACATCAGCTTCACTTGCGTGGCGTCCTACGCGGCTGGGCGGAGGAACGGCTGGCGGCGGCGTCGCGTGCGCGGTTGGCGGGTAGTATCCTGCGCGCGCTTATGTTGTGCGCAGTAAGCGTCGGCGTCCTTCACACCACTGAGCGGATCGTCGACCGGTGACATCCCACGCGTATGAGGCGAGCGCCGCCGCGTAGCTCCCTTCCACCCCAAAATCCAGCACCCCTCCTCTCCACACCGCGACCCTCCCTTCTTGCAAACCTACACCAGTGACCCGTGTGGTCGATCCTCTCCGCAGGCAAGCCATCCGGCGGTGAGTGCCTCGCCTGCTGACCTCTAGTGCTATGGAAGAATGGTCTAATACCAATACCATGCTTCTGTACACCAAACCAGCAATTGTATCTGATTGCTTATTACAATTCGAAAAGAGAATACAATAGTCATCCAAACAATAGCATTTGAATTGCTTTTAATTTCAATACTTTTGTGTAACTTGTACTGAACTTAATCGAACACTAAACCCTTAGTCTTGGGAAAATTAGATTTGTATACCATCAAAAGATGCAGACTTTGGAAAAATAGCATGGAAAGATTCAACTCTAGAAAAATAGCATCAAAAGTTTACTCAGTTATGGATTTTTACCATTCACGTTAGCTCACCATTACCAGCTGCCTTCCTCTCCCTGTGACACATAGACCCCACTCGTCATCCCTAGCCTCCAGCCGCCGCCAACCGGAGCAAAGGCTCCCTGCCCGTGACCTCCAACCCCGCGCCCCTGCGTGCCTGGCCTTGCTCACCAGCCACCCTGCACGCCAGCGGCCGCGCGTGCCTGGACCCGCCCCTGCCCCGCTCGCCATCGGCCCCGCACCTAGACCAGCCCGTTGGCTGCCTTGCTCGCCACCGGCCCGCGCACATGCCCTCGTCCGCCGGCTGCCCCGCGCAGTAGCGTCTCCCACCGACCGGACCCACACACCGGCAGCCCTGCGCGCCAGCTGTGGTCGGGCAATCTGCGTTCGCCATTGCTGTCGGCCCTGAGCGGTCGCCGCCGGTGAACTTCCCGTCCTGGCCACCTCTTCCCCATCCGACCTGCAAAACGGAATCATGGTGAGCCCCTGCTACTGCAGTCCCCGTTCCCCGTCTCCTCTGCCACTGAAATCACCGGAATTTGCACCGAAAGACATCGTCGACAGTCTGTACTACCGTGGTGAACGTGTTTGGGAGGCCTGGTAACTTTGAGTTCACGGTTGTGCTAGAAATCAATAACGGACAACACTTTCGGTGCTAGATTTCTGAAGCTTGATCTTTCAATGCTTTTTTTCTAAAGACCAGTTCTTTTAATGGTACACATCTAATTTTCCCTTTAGTCCTTTGCTGCATGCATGTCATTGATGACATAGCATGACATTCTCTGTTATTGTACGCAGACAACGCGTTCGAGTTCTACAAGATCTTGCTCCCTGGGATGTACCAGGAATCACTGGTAAGTGCTGCTTCTAATTAAAAGCGATATCCGGGTGTTGTGCTTACAAATTAATTATTGATCAGCATTTTCGATCGTGGTGTGCAGGTGCTGCCGCCTAAGTTCGTGCAGCAGCTCGGAGGTCGTCAGAGGCTGAACCTGCGGGTCGACGGTGCAGGCTTGGGTACGTGGGGCGTCACCATCTCCGTCGGCGACAACATCGGCTCCATGTACCTAGCCGAAGGTTGGGAGGAGTTTTATCACGCACACGACCTACATGACTGCCAGCTGCTCGTGTTTTGGTACGACCATGCCATGGCCACGCTCGACGTAACTATCTTCGACACGTCCGCATGCCGCCATCGATACCTGCAGGCCAACGTCTCGCACGGAGGGAACACCGGCGCCAGGTTGCTGCCCGTGGTTGAGCCCTCTCAATTTATCGTGTGCCTGAAGGCGTGCAACTTGCGGTCAAGGGAGTCCCAGTACTTGGTGAGTTGCCATCGCTGCAAGTTTTTGCTTTACTGCATTATGCATTGCATCCACATCTAACTCGCGCGTCGTCTCGGCGATGCCATCACAGAACGTGCCATTGCACTTCCAGGAGGCACATGGGTATGCTCGACGGCGGCTCGTGGAACTGCGGATGCGCGGTCAGTCGTGGACAGTGAGCTTGAACCACGCGCAGGGGGTGATAGGGGTCAGAGCGCACTTCAAGTACGACTGGTACCACTTCGTTCAGGACAACCAACTCAAGGTCGGTGACACCTGCTTCTTCAAAGCCATCCGCGAGGGCGAGTGCGTCGACGACGATGACGAGTGGGAGGACCAGTCGGAAGACGACAACCACGTGCTGCAGGTGGAAGTGCGAAAGCTGGACGGTACCATGATTATGTGATGACATGTATTTGGTATATGTGGCTAAACTTTATCCGGTCCAAAGTTACAAGTCTGACCACTAATTACGGGTATTAGACAAACTCAGTTTTAAAACTATCATCACAAACTCGGGCTAATTTGCGAGAATAATCTTACTACAGCAAAATCGTAGATTAATTATGCTCATTAGATTTCGTCACGCAAAGTTTCACAGGTTTAGCAAATAAACTTCGTTTAGTACATCATGCATAGACGAGACGTTGAGACTAAAACTATGTTAGTATAGAACATACACGGCAATTACAAACGTCGCTGTGAAAGTTCACAAATAACACTGAAAATTCATAGCAGCCCATCTCTATAAGATCATTTATTTGTTTACAAAGAAGGAATCCTAAAAAACTGGAAAGTCAACCGCTCACACATACGCCCACGGCCCATCTCTATAAGATCGTTTATTTGTTTACAAAACCATACACCTATGAAAGCCCAGCCTGCCTGCCTGACGAGACGGGTGGGGCCGCGGGGGTGAGCATTAATTACTATTAACCAATGAACGAGAGAACCGAACGAAGTAAACCAGACGAAAACTGAAAAAGCCATTCTGAAAAGTCGTCCACCGTTTGAAATAACCGGCCCATCGAAAAGTTCCTGGTCGGCGGGTCGGGTCCTTCGGGTTACCACGCCTGAGCCATCAGTTTCGGGCAAACAATCCGACCCGTCACATGGTTTGGGTCGGGCGGGTCTGGTGTCTCGGCTCCACGCTGGGCTCTCGGAGCATCTCCTGCTTCGACGCCCGCCCGGTTGGCACTCCGGAGTCTGCAGGACCAATGTGTGGTCCTTTCTATGTGCCCTACCTTCACTTGTTGGGCGTCCCCTCCGGAGGTTACATGATCTTCTACTTCTACCTTGGTCTATAGCAGCGAGTCACACATTTGTTTTTGGTTTTTTTTTGAGGGATACACAGTTGTTTTTGGGTGCTTCAGTGCTTCGTTGTTATCACTATAGGAAGGTACCGATGTATGCACACATATTTTCATGCAGTATAAATGCATATGTACGTACACTTGTTTATATATACCGCATGAGATGATGTGTGTGCACCTGAAGCTGTGTAACAGCTAGTGATCGCGTTCCGCATCTACTATATGATTGCTTCCGCGAAATTTTTGGATTTGCAGGCCTAGCAGCGGATCGGATGTGTTCATCATACCGTGGTGCGTTCGATGCAGTTGCATCACTCCACTGCCTCAACTCAACCAAAACAAACAAAACACACATATACAACACAGATCTATCACAGTACCACTCCATACCACGACTTGCGGCCACCACCGGCCGGCACCGCTGCACCGTCGTCATTACAGTCGAATAGTTGATGTCCCAAACTGAGCAACCCACTACAACATGAGAAGGAGCGGTAGTTGTGCCACCGCCATTGGACATTTATTGACACGCTTTCATAAACACATGTGAGCTGTTGTGTCTATCTACCTCTCTCTCTACGATCTTCGTAACCTGGACCACTCAGTTTCGCACGAGCCATGTACTCTCCTGAGGCACGCGCGTAACCGATCACTTGGTTCGACTATTGGTTACCTCCTCTCTTGTCTCGTCCAGATGGCCACCGAACTGCGTAACCTTCTGTAAATCGGTCACTACACACGAGACATTAAGGCAGATTGGGTTACCACCACCGTTCGTACGTATAATGGTGCTGAATGGACCTAATTGTGAGCACTGATGATAGGATCAAGCACGGATACAAAAGATTTCATCATGTTCAGAGATTTTTGGGACCAATCACGTTCAGAGAAGTCATCCGATCCGCTTTGAACCACCCCCACCCCACAAACAAACCGTTCCTGGACTCCAAGCCCATCAAGCCCATGTACATCCGAATCAATCAGCCTGCCTCAAAAAAAAGTGGAAGGATATATTAAAATAAATACTTTGGCCTTGGATCCTTATTTTTCGAAACATTGAGGTCAATACAGTAAAAACGTGATCCAACGTATACTGAATTATAGTGTACGCTAAGGGCTCATGAACAAAAGGGGCACTGTATACGGTAGACAAGGCCGCCAAGATGCAACATGGTCACTCAATGATTAATTTGGGCCTTAATCGTGTTGGCCCACACGCATGACAAGAACCCATGATCGTAACCTTCGGAATTACGGTAGATCTTCTGTGGTTATATCTCAATATTTCATACGTATCTGATGTACGTAAGCCACGATATTACGACTTGTCAAAAGAGTAAATGGATCATTGAAGATCTTCTGTGACCACTTGCACAGATGGTGCGGGGTAACTGCTATGTAACGGATACACAAATAATGTAAAGGGATCCTCTGTGCAGCATGTTGCGGTGGAACAGATAGCACGGCATCTAATCCTGAGAAAACATTATGCCTAACTCACCGGCCTGGTGCGTAATCCATGGCACTTTGCACCAGCTCTCTTCTCCGGGGATAAACATAATGTAAAGGGATCCTCTGTGCAGCATATTGCGGTGGAACAGATAATCTAATCGTGAGAAAATGTTATGCGTAACTCACTGGCGTGGTGCGTAATCCATGGCACTTTGCACCAGCTCTCTTCTCCGGGGATAAACACGGTGGCTGCGCAAGGAAACCAATCGTGAAAAAATGTTTTGCGTAACTCACCGGAATCGTGCGTAATCCATGGCACGGCGACAGTTTGCATAACTCCCCGGAATCATGCGGAATCCATGGCACGGCGACAGTATCCTTCGGTATCGGGTTATGCTATGGATAAATGATCGCGTTGCCCCTGCGTAAAGCTTTATGCAGCAGAATAAAATATTTACGAGAGGGAGCCAGAGGAGGCTCCGCAACGTTGTTTTGGTAACACATCGAGCGCACTGTAGAATTCGTGGTTACAGAAGGGTCGCATAGTGACATGTGTAGTGTCGTGTACCGGTGGGCGTGGCGCCAGGGATCGTCGTCCTTGCTCCTGGCACGAGTTGGTGGCGAGTTCCGGCTTCCGCGAGCGGTGTGGCGGATCCTGTGCTTGTCCGGGCGCGATTTCGAGGGTGCGTTCCTGCCCGCTTCGAGGGTCCAGCCGTGGAGGAGAGGACGGGAGTTGGCGGCATAGGACCGTGGCATGTCATTGGCGTCTCCGCACAGGGCTGTGCAGTCCATCACACAGTGATGAGTATGGCGGCACAGCACTGGGGATGGCCGCACAGTGCCGGGGATGGCTGCACGATGCCGGAGTTGGCGGATGAGACGCGACGCACGCCGCTCATACGACGGCACCGGTCGGCACGTGCGTCCGCTCGCCGCCCATACACCTTTCGAGGGTGCCCCCATGCCCGTTTGTGGATCTCGCCACACGGGAATGACGGGAGCAGGTATCACAGTGCCGCGGAATGACGCCGACCTGTCCGCACAGGGCCGCGCGGTGCCTGCATAGGGCTAGGGATGGCTACACAGTGCCGGCCAGGCCGCATAGTGGCGGTGTCAGGTGTTCAGGTTGTGTCAGCCACGTGGCATGGGGGAGGATTTGTCTTTGACTTTGGTGTCCCTCCGCAGATCTGGGCATTAAATGCCGTTGTCAGATAGGTTGGAGGGGCGGGGTGCTGTTGGTCGAGGGCTGGCCTCGAGCGAGGCGGAGTCGGTTGCCCGCTCGAGGGGGGTCGATCCCCTCGAGCGGGACGGAAGCTAGCTCGAGGGAGTCTAGACCCTCGAGCGAGGCGGAAATCTGCTCGAGGGGTCAGGACCCTCGAGCGAGGCGGAAGATGGGGCGCGCGAGCAGGCCTTCTCGACGAAGAGCCTTGGGCCGTTGCTAGGCCGTAGCAGGACAAGGGCCTGACGCGTGCCTTGTTCCTTTTTTGTATTCATGGTGATCCATCCGTACGTGATTTGCGTTTAACGAGGGTGATTATCCCCTTAGTTAGGGGACCCCTTATGGCCATCCCCGACAGTAGCCCCCGAGCCTTTGCGGGAATGGAAGATAGTCCGGCAAAGGCTGCTGGTCCTGAGGTGAGGTCCTCAGGTGCTATGTGAGAGACTTCCCTTTTGATCATGCACGTTTTTCCGTGGGGCGCGCTAGCGCACCCACGGGTGTAAGCCCCCGAAGCCTTGCAGGAGGGCGTGCACTCGTGCAGGGTTTATAAGCGTTGAGTGACGGGCTTAGCTCGCGTTTGTTTCGTCCGGCCTCAACGGTATTTTAGCCAGCATCGGCGATCTACACGGGTGGAGCAGTGTCGAGCGTACCCAAGGCGCCCTTAGGCGGGTTTGCATGCTTGTTCGGGGTTTAACCCTCCACAGATCCTCACGACTGAGCGAGATGATCATTTGGATGGTCACGGTGCAAGGAGCCCCCGAGCCCTAGCCCTGTCAGGGACGATCAGGTAAAGTCCCCGGCTTCGTATTACGACCCTCATCACCCTTCCATAGGGAGGAGGGGTGAGGCAATCCATGCTTCCCTCGAGCAGGCAGCGTGTCATGGACGTCTCGGCGAGCTATTAGCGGATAGTTCAAGTGGGCGTCCGTGCCCCATTCGATAGGGGTCGGCTCGTGGTCCGGAGACACGTCCATGTGAGCGCTCGCAAAGGTTTGCCAAGTAGGGCTCGGTCCCGTTCGATGGGGGCCGAGGGCGTGGAAGCACTCCCTCGATGGGATCCCTCAATTGGCTGCCCTTGTCCTGGCCTTGAACACGATATGTGGGGCGCCCCCAAACTTCATGTTCGGGGATAGGCTCGATCGCGCACACCCTGATCGTTCCTGACTCTGTTGATTTGAGGTGCCTGTTCGAACACTTCGAGGGTCAGGCGCCATACCTCTGATCACTAGGGCTTTGCGGGGAGCACCATACGTCCCCGTCTTCACGCATCTGTGGCGCTTGTCAAAACCCTGTCAGGCCAGGTTTTGAACCACTGATCAGTAGGTCCTTGTTATGAAGTGCATATGTGACACCCATCATGCCCACAGCGGGTCGGGCCTCGAGCCACTGATCAGTAACAGTTTGGAGGGGGTATGCAGGGCACCCCTCGAATTCCGCATTCGAGGGTATGCTCGAGCGAGCGTATTTTGCCATCCTTGACTCCTTAGTCTTGGGGCACCCGTCGAACCCTTTCGAGGGGTCGGGCCTCGAACCCCTTGCTAGTTAGGCTCAAGGGGTCTCCCTTGCAAGAGAAGGAACCCCCTTGACGTTTGGAATTCGGTCGTGGACTGTCCAGCGATCGCGCCCGCGCGGTCGTGGCTGACGTGACACAGTGCGGGCGGAGTGGGCGGGGCTTTTCAGGCGAGGTGGCGTGGGCGACGGGCAGATACGAAGCGACGTGGTACAGTTCCCCTATTTTATCACGTCGCGATAATTATGCCAGCACGCGCGTGGCAGTTTCGGAGTGGTGGGGCCCTGCTGTCAATGACAGGCGGCACCCACCGCATTTACTGCGGCTGCTCGTCGCGCCTTTGGGTAATCTGTCCCCCCTACTCTCTAAAAATAGGAGGTGTGGGAAGGGGATTTTTACCTTAGCCATTTGCAAGCACCGCTCCCACTCCGCCTTCTCCTCTGCCACGAGCTCCACCGTCTCGGATCTGTGCTCGCACACCTGTTCCGCTGTGCCCCAGCTTCCGCCCTCCTCTTCCACCTTCAGCCATGGTTAGGATAGTGGAGGTCGTGTCGTGGTTCCCGTCGTCGGTGGACGAGCAGACCAGGCAAGGGCTCGTCACCGGCGGGCAGCTGGCGCCGGTCGGCGACAGAGCGAACCCGGTGTGGATTATCCCGTTGGCGTCGCACCAGGAGCCAACTCCACCGCCGGGCTATGTCGTGAGCTTTGTGCGCCTTCATGAGCGTGGATTCAACGCACTCGCAAACAAGTTTATGCAGGGATTGTGCTACACTACGGTGTTGAGCTCCAGAACTTCACCTCGAACACCATCTCGCAGGCGGCGGCCTTTGTCGCTGCCTGCGAGGGATTCCTGGGGATCGAGGCGCACTGGGACTTGTGGATCCACCTCTTCTGAGGTGAGCTCCATACGATCGCCAGTGGGGAGAAGGGGGTGCGTAGGCCTGTCCACACCGACGGCCTCACGTTCATGGTGCGCGAGTCCAGGAAGGACCTCTACCCGCCCTGCAACATGACGTCAAACAACACCGACTGGGAGAAGGGGTGATTCTACCTGCGTAACGACGGCGCCAGGCTTTTGCTGTACACCGGGAAGGTGTTGACGGCGAAGCCGGATACGTGGGTGCACGGGGTGGCGCCTCTGGCGAGGCAGAAGAAGCTCGAGCCCCTCACCAATGCCTTGCGTGAGTTGGCGGAGGCCGGGTTGACCGCGGCGGCCGTCACCGCGAATTTCCACCCTCGCCGGGTGATCCCACTCATGGAGAGGGCGCTCCCTATCTACGCGATGAGGGATGACGCCGATGTTGCGGCCCTGGCGGGCTCACGGATGCTGGAGGATCCCCTCCGCAAAGCGTACGCGGCCACAAGGGTGAGGCGCGCGGTGAACCTCATGGCGGTGGCGAACAGCGACGACGACATGTGGTCGTTCAAGATGTGCCCCAAGCTGGGCTATCGTTCACTGGTGAGAATCGATTTCTGGTCCCGTTCGTTTTGATTTGGTGTTCGTTCTCATCGTGTTCGCGATGACAAGGAGTAACCCACTCGGTCCCCACGTCAGACCCCCCGATGCCCAGATCCCGCGCCACCAATCGTGCCGAACAGCAGAGACAGAAGGTGAAGGCAGACCGGGCGAGGGTGAGGAAGACGAGGAGGCAAGAGCGGATAGACACGTACAAGGAGGAGTACCAACGACAGGAGCAGAAGGGTCTCCCCTCTCCACCGCATCCGATTCACTCGGATTCGGACGAGGTCAGCAGCGACGGGGAGCGGACTGTCTCGGACTAGGAGGAGGAGGAGACCCTGTCCTCGACGTCGAAGGGCAAGGAGGCCCTTGTCGAGTCCGCATCCTCGCCGTCGCGGGTTCGCGCCGCGCCAGCCTCCGCGGCGGATGCGGCGCCTATCTATGATGGCGCGTCATCGAGGGTGCCGATCGATTCGGGGGCCGTGCCCCCAAATCCCTCGAAGAAGCGCAAGCGGCATGTATCCGACCAGCGGTAAGTCAAGCTTTGCTCTCTATGTTCTTGATATCGTAGATCAATTCGCTGATTTCCCCCCTTTCTGCTTTCGCCAGTCGGCCACCTGCAGCTCCCGGGCTCGCGCCCACCAAGGCGCTCAAGGCGGGGGTGCTCGATGCACCACGTGCGATGAGGCCCCGCTCGGCGAGGGCGTCACGGTCGATAGTGGCGGCTGCGGCGGTCCCGCCGGCGACAGGGAGGACACCGCGATCAGAGGCGGCAGCCGCGGGAGCTCCACGACTAGAAAAGGCAGTCGTGGCGGCCCTTGGCGCGGCAATGGAACGAGGGTCCCAATGGGCGAAGGAACAGCTTCGCTCCGCCAGGAGGGAAGCTGGAGATCGCAAGGGTGATGTGACCCCTACTGATGGTGATTCGACCCTGCTGGGGGTCAGGTGACGGCGGCAGCCGCGTCATTACCCGGACCCGCGACCGTGGCGTTGCTGGTGCGTCCTGACGGCCAGGTGGTGTTGCTGGTGCCGACGGCCGGTGCTGGGGTGGCGCAGGGATCGAGCATGGCTACGTTGCGTCGGCCCGAGCACATCGAAGGCTACTACCCATGGGACCTAAAGCTTGACCGCCCCGAGATTCCTGAGAAGCTGGTAAAGGACGCCGAGGCGGAGAGGGACCTGTGGCAGGAGTCCAACAATCTTGGCGCCTCCTTGCAGCATGCCCTCAGGCAAGCCCTCGAGGTCCACACAGGCAGGTCGCTCCAGATTTTTCGGGTAAGTGCGCTCGTGTTGACGTGATCCGGCTCCTCTTCTTTCATTCGTGTGTGTGGTTCACCCAGTGTTCCTCTCCCCTTTCAGCAGGAACTCTGGATGCATGCGGGGGAGAAGATTACCTACATCACCG
This sequence comes from Cenchrus fungigraminus, assembly GCA_036936925.1. Lineage (NCBI taxonomy): Eukaryota > Viridiplantae > Streptophyta > Magnoliopsida > Poales > Poaceae > Cenchrus > Cenchrus fungigraminus. Next base: position 64,104,667 of record CM072779.1, read on the forward strand.
ACTTGTGCATCGACCTCGACGAGCTCCAGGCGGAGAATGAGGGTCTGTGCGCGATGGTAGAGGCGTTGCAGGTGGATCTCGGCTAGTGCACCAACGACTTGCTCCGCGCGGAGCAAGAGCATGATGTCCAGCGGACTGCGGTGGTGCAGAAGGCCCAGGAAGCCGAGCAGCTGGGCATCGCGCTTCAAGGGAAGGAGGAGGTGCTGGCGACGGCGAAGGAGGAGCTTCAGCAAGTGCGCGCGACACTTACCGAGGCCCAGTCCCTGCTCACGCAGAAGGACACAGCCCTCACCGAGGCGCAACCTCAACTCCAGCAGGATCGTGCGACCCTCGAGGGAGCGAAATCTTGGCAGGCCCAAGCCGAGCAGAAGACCCAAGAGGTCGGATGGCTAGGTGCTACTCTGCAGGAGAAGAGCGAGGTGCTCACGGGGGTCGAGGGCCAGCTCCAGCAGGAGCGCGCGAGGAGGCGCAGACCCAACTTCAGCAAGAGTGCACGGCACTTGAGGAGGCTAGGTCCACACTCCGGCAGGAGCGTGCTGCGCGCGAGGAGGTGCAAACCCAGCTCCAGCAAGAGTGCATGTTGCTTGAGGAGGTCAGGTCTGCGCTCCAGCGGTGGGATGCAGAAGTAGCGGCGATGGACACCTAGCTCCAGATCCGGTAGCTGGCAGCCGAGCTGCTTACCGGGGCTCTGGTTCGGGAGGGCATCACCACCAACACTCTGCGGGCCGCTGTCGAGGAGAAGGATGCCTCGATCCTGTAGCTGCAGCAAGACGCCGAGGCCGTGCAGGCAGAGCTCGAGACGGAGAAGGGGCGGACCGAGGGTAAGTCGTAGCCCCCGGGCCCTTAAACATTCTGGATTCGCCAAGATTCACTCTTGACACATTCTGTGGTGTTTCAGGACTATGGAAGGCCCTGGTGGACTCGTCGACGCAGTCGGAGGCTCTCCAGGTTGCCTACACCAAGGCTCAGGAGGAGCTCGAAGCCCTGGAGGGTGCGGCCCTCGAAGTGTGCCAGGAGATCGAGGGGGTCACGGGTCCGTCGGGGAGCTCGCTAGCGAGCCGCCTGAGGGCTTTGGGCGGTCGTGTCGTTGAGCGCGTGAAGGGCGTCCTTCAACTTGGCGTCCAGAAGACCCTGGGTGTGGTGTCGATGCACTACATCGTCGACTTTGATGCTTTGGTGACAGGCTACATCGTTTCTGATGGTCTTGATGATGACGGGATGAACGCCGCCATGGATCAAGCCGACGTTGTTGCCGCTGCTGCTGCCACCGAGCTCGCCGACATGTTCGAGGAGGACCTCTTCCCTGACGCCGCTGAGGGCGGGGACGCCGCCGCCGCTAGCCCTCGTGCGCCCTAAAAGGGGCTGGGCGCGGAAGCCCATAGATTGTAATTAGGATTCGGCTAGGTGGCTTTTGTAATTGAACAAATTGTTTCTTAAGTGTATGAACTTGTGTACAACTTGTTTATCTATGCTATCGTGTTTTCCTCATGACTTAGAGAAATTTCGGCCGGGAATAGTCGCATTCGTGAGTAACTTAATCGTAGGGTAGTGAGAGAGATGCCGTGTCCCGCTGGAGGCGTAGGCAGTCTCAGACTTAGCCGGCCCTAGCTTTAGTCGTTTCACGCCCCGCTTCCATTTTCCTAAGCGTTCGAGGCCTAACACATTAGCATTTTCGAATGAAAAGGCTTTTGCGAAAAAAATGGGACCGTTTAGGGGGGTGCCCCTCATAGTAGCCCCCGAGGGGGACTTGGTTTTCAGAAGAAAGCCGAGCCTCCCTAACTTTATTCACAACCTTGCTTTATTTACAACTGATTAGGACATCAGGTATGCACAAAACGACTTGGAATTTCAAGTATAGAAGCGACGTAGCTGTTGAAAGTTCCAAGCGTTGGTGAAGACTTCGCCCTTCTCATTTGCGAGCTTGTACGTGCCGGGCTTCAGGACTTCGGCGACGATGTATGGCCCTTCCCATGGTGGCGTGAGCTTGTGCCGGCCTTCATTCTTCTGCCAAAGCCTTAGCACCAGGTCTCCCTTGCTAAGGTCTCGAGGCCAGACCTTTCGCGCTTGGTATCATTGGAGGGATTGCTGGTACTTTTCCGAGTGTAGGATCATCACGTCCCAGGCCTCGTCGATGCAGTCCAGCGAGTCTTCGCGATCTTGCTGGTTCTGCTCCTCTTGATATGATATGACCCTCGGGGACCTGTAATCCAAGTCTGTGGGGAGCACGGCCTCAGCGCCATAGACAAGGAAGAACAGGGTGAAGCCCGTGTGATGAGTCCGGCCCAGGTGGGGTTGGATGGAAAGCCCGACACACTGGTCCAGCTTCAGATATGCACAATCTGGCCCCCGCAACCTTAGCACCGGCAGCCGAAATAACGACACACCGATCCGGCCGAAGCATGACACACCGATCCGGCTACAGCGCCACTAGGGCCTCCTGCTGCGCCTCGGCAACCTTAGCACCATACTCCTCTGCAACCTTAGCACCGCACTCCGACGCACCTCTCGGGGAAAGGCCCAATCGCCCCAAAAGACTAGTCTGATAGGGGAAGGGTGGCTCTCCCTTTTAAGGTGACTTCCTCCTCCCAAGCTAAGCAAGGTGGGATAATGAGGCTCACACGGTCGCCGCCCGACTACAACTGGGCTTCAACCCATGTTGCGTCTTTGCCAACGGGTAATAGTGGAGGAAGATGTCCTCATCATTCTCCCCTTCTTAACAAGGGCCCAGCTCTGATACCACTTGATGGGGACGTGGGTGCCCGATCTTCCGTCAGGTGAAAGATAACTCGTTTAGGGCGGATGTGACGCACCGATCCGGCTTCAGATCCAAAGACCTGGACCCCTGCAATCTTAGCACCATGATTCCTCTGGTTATCAACCGTGTCACAATCCGGTTGACCTCGCCGTGAAGGCTAATCCCTGCCTGCGAAACGAAGAACACAAGCAAGAACTCGAAAGAAGCAGCTCTCAAAATAGTGACTCTGCAGATGAATGATTAACACACGAAAGTTGGGGTTTCACAAACCGATAACGGCGACTGTTCGACGACAGAAAACTCTAAGCAAAACCCGCCTCTAAACCGGCGGCGGCTACTGAGTTTATGGAGAGGGAGGGTCGTCCTAGGGTTGTGGGAGACCAGGAGGGGGCACCCACGACTTGGGCCAAGGGCCCGACTCGATACACGGCCAAGTTGGCCCAAAATAGGTGGCGCAGCACCTTGTCGTGGTCACACAGCATGATCCACGTGACTTCTGGAGCTAGGACCAGAACCAAATCGACGGTGTCGTCGTCCTCTTTCCAACGAGTACTTATACGCCTCGTTTCGACGTCGTATGATGGAGTTATCGCCGAAACCGTGCGTAAGTGTAAGCTGAATCCGAGATGGACGTGGCAGCTGAGTCGGAGACGAAGTCTAACATGGGAAAGGTCGTGGCGTATGTGTGTTCAGCATGGTGATGTCCTCATCACCGTGGCTCTCCTCGGGGTGTTCCTGAGGCTCCAGATGACCGACGGCAGCTCCTGGATCCATCTCCGGCCAAACTGATTGAGCTTGTTGAAGATTCTTGGCTTTAGTCCTTGTAGGATCATGCCATTGGCACGTTCTACCTGACCATTTGTCTGTGGGTGTGCTACGGCCGACCAATCCACGCGGATGTGGTAGCTATCACAGAACTCCAAGAATTTCTTGCCGGTGAACTGGGTGTCGTTGTCAGTTATGATGGAGTTGGGTACCCCTAAGCGATGGACTATGTCTGTGAAGAACAGCACAGCCTGCGCGGACCTGAGGCTGCTGATGGGGCAAACCTCGATCCATCTGGAGAACTTGTTGATGGCCACCAACACGTGGGTGAAGCCCCCGGGCGCCTTCCGCAAGGGCCCGATCATGTCCAATGCCCACACAGCGAAGGGCCACGTGATAGGGATGGTTTGGAGTGCGTGAGTTGGGAGATGAGTCTTGCGGGCTTAGTACTGGCATCCATCGCAGGTGCACACGACCTCATTGGCGTTAGCAACCGCTGTTGGCCAGTAGAAGCGCTGGCGGAACGCCTTGCCCACGAGGGTGCGGGCGCGACGTGGTGGCCGCACTCGCCGGTGTGGACGTCCTGAATCAACTCATGACCCTCGGGGATGGAAATGCATCGTTGCATGATCCCTGAGGGGCTGCACTTGTATAGCTCTATGACGATGCGAAGGCCCCTGAGAAGGGCCTCGTACTCCGCCATATTGTTCGACGCGAGGAAGTGCAAGCGCACCAAGTAGCGCATGTGTTCTCCGACGGGAGAAACGAAGAGCAGGCCCGCGCCTGCGCCCGTTTTCATCACCAAACTGTCGAAGTACATGGTCCAGCACTCCGCTTGGATCTAGGGCGAGGGTAGCTGGATGTCGGTCCATTCGGCCATGAAATCCGCCAAGACTTGCGATTTTATTGCCTTGCGCGGCGTGTAGGTGAGAGCCTCACCCATGAGTTCCACTGACCACTTAGCTATTCTACCCGAGACGTCCTGATTGTGAACTATCTCTCCCAGGGGGAAAGACGAGACCACGGTGATAGGATGAGCCTCGAAGTAGTGCCGCAGCTTGCGCCGCGCGAGCACTACCGCGTAGAGAAGCTTCTGGATTTGTGGATATCACATCTTGGTTTCAAACAACACCTCGCTGATGTAGTACACCGGCCTCTGGACAAGCAGGGCATGGCTCTCCTCCATTCTCTCCACAACGATGACCGCGCTGACCACTTGGGTCGTCGCAGCTACGTAGAGATAGAGGGGCTCGCCTTCCTGGGGCGGTGTTAGTATCGGAGCGTGGGCGAGCGTCGCCTTCAGCTTGTCGAGAGCTTCCTGGGCCTCGGTGGTCCAGGTAAACCGCTCGCTTTTCTTTATGTGAGGTGAAATGTCCAATGAAGGGGGCCTAATATAATTCTCTCATAGCTCACCAATAGCATGAAGTACTTTGTAGAATAACGACTAGCCGTTTCTCCAGATCTCTCAAAGTTGGTTGCAATTACTCTATTCCTAACATTGTGTCCCACAGTATGTAGAAAAATTGCCACTTGCTGCTCAACACACATATGAATGGTATCTTCAAGTAAAGCACAATCTCTAAACAACTGACAAAATCAAAAGAAACAAGCTCTGTTCATTCTCAACATGTTTATACAATTTGTGTCATTCCTCCAAATATTGTCATTCAAGTAATCATTCCTCTTCCTATCCCTTTCAAACATTGGGGTATAAGTAATCCCTTCCCTTCTTGCAACTTGTTTTCTTTTCCTAGACCGAGCAATAATTGCCATGACCGACAAGAACCAATATAAAACAACAACACAAATGATTACCTTGGTCCTCTTATCCATCTACATAACACAGATTAAAGTGTGACTACAAATGACCTAGCAAAAATACCATCTAGGGTTTCCATGTACTAAACATAACAATCTTGAATCCACCAAGGATCTACAACAAAGATGTATCACACATGAACAGGGGGTATACATTTACCTTTAACAACTTAGATGCAGAGTGGAGGGAAGTGGCCGCCGGCATGCGAGGCCTCCGTCCGGCTCGAGTTGGGGGCGGCGGCACGCAGGCGATGCTGTCGGTAGGTGAGGCCTCCGTGCGGGCTCGAGTCAGAGGCGGCGGCGCGCGGGCGAGGCCGCTGGCGGGCGACGCCTTCGCGCGGGAGAGAGTCGGGGGGCAGCGGCACACGGGCGAGGCCGCTGGCCGGCGAGGCCTCCGCGCGGGCGAGATTCGGAGGCGGCGGCGCGCGGGCGAGGCCGCCGGCGGGCGACACCTCCACGCGGGAGAGAGTTGGGGGGCAGCGGGACGCGGGCGGGGCAGCGAGACGCGGGCGAGGCCGCCAGCCGGTGAGGCCTCCGCGCGGTCGAGATTCGGAGGGGGCGGCTCGCGTGAGTTCCTCCGTGCAGGCGAGTGTCGGGAGCAGCGGCGGTCTCGAGTGGAGAGGGAGGTTGGGTGAGACAGAGGTGAAAGGATAAGGTTTGGCACCCCCTCGCCCGTTACCACCCAACCCGCCTGGAGCCGCTCCGTCCGCCCGATTTTGGCGGACAGGTCCAACCCGCATCTTCAAGGTATATTCTCTTGGGGTTGAACACATCCCTTCTCAAACCCCAATCCAAACAGCTCAAAAACGGGTTCAACCCATCCGGGTTTGCCCCAGACCTCCAACCAAACACACGGTTAGACTTGAGCATTCCACGGGCCGGGCCGGGTTCGGGCCGGGCCGAAAAAAATCTGGTTTTTTCGAGCCGAGAAAATCCTTCCCATGACCGTCCCGTGGGACGCGTCAGGCCTTAGTTTTCGGGCCGGGCCCGGGCTTAGGCGTGCCGCCCGCACATTTTATAATGTAAAATAGCTAAAAACAGCATTTCAGGTCGGGCTCGGGCCAAGATTTTTTTTGCGGGCTTCAAGATCTCTGCCCACACCCGTCCAGTAAGGTCCGTAGGAGGGCCTGGTTCGGGCCGGGCCCGGGCCGGGCCAGCGGGCTGGGCCAGGCTGAGCTAAAAATGCTCAGGTATACACACGGTACGCTAACGCTAATATGGAGGATTCCATGAAGCACAAGAACGTCAATAGTCCGCAGGTTCAGTAATTTCTTGACCTGTTTAGTTCCGTGAAAGCGATGAAATTTTGGCGTTTGGAAAAACACGCGCAGAGTGAAGAAATGAACAGACACGTTGTCAATAGTCTGTTTAGCATTTTGGTGAAACTTCAGAGAAACTAAACAGAGCCCGCTTATAAAAGCCGAATCTAGCACCAGCTGCTAGCACACACTGCAAAATTTTCCAATGTAATGCTTGTAGTTCCGTTATGTTCATCTGAATATAGGAGAAATGAAAAGATTATTTGTTCAGGTTTCTTGGTTTTTGTTCTGATGAAATTTTGGTAGCTTCCAGAACCGCTAGCATCTTCATTTTTCTTTCTGCAGCCCGGCGTCCTTGTCGTCGGCGACAACGTCGTTGAGGCACGCGTTCTTGGCCGGAGCGAGCAACGGACTCCTTAGCGTCGACCCTGCACCGCTCGTGGTCGTCGGACACGGCGCAGATCGAACTCGGAACCTTCCCCTCAGCGGCGTCCAGCACCGCGCACAGGCACCCGGCCTCAGCGTTGGCGGCCTCCAGCTCGGCTTGCGCCTCGAGGTCGTCGGCCACCTTCCGGCTGGCGGCTACGCTCCTCGCCCTGCATCGTCGTGCGGAGCTCGCCGCGCAGGACCCTGGTCTCCTTGTCCACACCGCCGAACATGAGATCCCTTTCGGGGTTCTGTTTAGGCTGTGTTAGTTCGCCAAAAGTTGTCAAAATTTTCGTATCGCAGACCGTGTCATCTCTCACAGAATACGTTTTTCAATGTAAAAATTTCACCACTTTTACCAAAAATTTCACCACTTTCAGACTGTGTTTAGTTGCTTGGCCGTGAATAAAAACAAGTCCCAGAGATCAGGTGTTGCTTGCACATGTTGGATGCCGTCAGATCTCTTTTGAACGCTAGATGCGCAGAGTAAAGGTACATTGTGCCTTGCTGAAGAGCACTGAATCCGGCTCCCACCAACATACCCTCCCCTTGGCCCCACCTGAGTGACCTCTCGTCTTACCGGTTACCACCTAACAGTGTGCGAGAATAGTGTTCTTTAGTGAAAAGGAGGTGGAAAAAGTGTATGAATAATGCTGGAAAAGTGTTTATTTGAGAAAAGATGTGATGGTTGTGATGGGATAAATATAAAATTTTGAAGGGAAGTGAACAGGTGCGTTTGGAACAGTTGTGCTTGTGACTGTGACAGCTTCGGCTGTGGCTATGCTAGTGGAGCAGATTCTCTGGTGAATCTGAAACTGTTTTAGAAAAACGTTTGGAAAAAACATTTCTCCTGACTGTGTAAGGTGGATAAGAACGTGAAATGTCTACAATACCCTTCTCTTTTTTTATTTCCTATTTTTATTTTTTCTTTTCTCCTCTTATCCACTCGTCGGTTGCCTTGCCTCGCATCTCCCAACCCATCGCTGCGCCGCTGACCGCCTCATCCATCGTCTCTGGCACCCTCCCCATGTGGATACGCCGACCGCCGGCCTCCCACCCCTCGCCAACGCCCTCCCCTGCGCTGCTTGCTGGCCTTGCGTCCGCCGGTCTCCCAGCTGCGCCGGTTGCTAACGCCCTCCCGCCCTCTCCCGCGCGACTGGCTGGCCCTGGCGCGCTGGCCGCCGCCACCCTGTGCCCTTCCCTGTGTGCCTCCCACCTCCCCGCGAGCGTGCTGCGGCCGTCCTCAGGCCTTCCCGCAAGCGCACCGCTGCCGTGTGTTGTGCTGCACGTGAGCACACGACAGGGGCAAGTTGGGGACTTGGGCCCAACGGAGGAGACGAAGCTGGGCGAAGAAGGTCTTTTGGTTCCGCCTCCTCCGATTTGCTCCAGCAAGCGGGAAACGCGAGAGCTTCGACACTAGAGCAGTTGGCAGAGCTTCGGCTCGCGACGACCACAGAGTGGGGAGTCTTTTACGTACATACCATTAAAAAAGTTGCCGGTTACACACATGTTACAAAACGTTTTCAGACACATGTGTGCTATGACCTCAACTTTTGTTTACACGTGTGCCATTCCGTCCATATTGTGAGGTAATAGTGTCAAACCGACAGGTGAAATGACCATTTTACCCCCTGTGGGCCCCACCAATCTTCCTCCTTCTTCCCTTCTCCTTCCTCCTGTTGTCGGACCTTCACCCCTTCCTGCTCGCCACCACCATGGCCGCCACGCCCTCCCCGCTGTCGGTGGCCGTCGTCGTGGCCTGCGCGCGCGGTGGAGTTGCATCGCGCCGGAGCTCGCCCGCGCTATCCTTCGCGCGGCGGAGCTCCCCCGCACCGGAGCTCACCTGCGCTGGCCCGGCCTGGCGGCGCTCGGCCGCTGCGCTCGGCCTGGCCACGCGGGTGTGCTCCCCTGGCCTCGCGGGTGCGGGCTCCCCTGGCCGCGCGAGCAGAAGCTCCGGATCCGGCGCGGGAGTGCGGCGTCCCGACGGCGTCCCGGCGGCGGCTAGGGTTTTCCACGGGAGGGAGGAGCACGAGGGGAGGAACGCGAGAGGGAGGAGCGCCAGCGAGAGGGACCGGCGGAGGCGCAGTGTACCGGCGGCATCCCGACGGGGGTTCACGGGAGAGGGAGGAGAACGGGAGCGTCGGGACAGAGGAGGAGGAGCACGCACGCACGGGAGAGACTTCTAGATGACTAGGGGCAAAATAGTCATTTCCATACGTGGGTCCCACTTGTCAGATCGATGGAATTGTTAAATTCTAAAACGGAAGTTGAACAGAATGACATACACGTAAACAAAAGTTGAGGTCATGACATACAAGTGTCTGCAAACTTTTTTTGTGACATGTGTGTAACCGCGAATTTTTTAATGACATGTGCGTAAAAGACTTCAGAGTGGAAGAGCACACAATCATATACTCCCTCCGTCCCAAAATATTTGCACCTTTTGACTTCTATGCATCACGTTTGACCATTTGTCTTATTCAAAAAATTTATAAAAATATAAAAATAATTATGATATATTTAAAATATATATGATGATAAAACATGTCATAACAAAATAAATATCATTTTCACAATTTTTTGAATAAGACGAATGATTACAATTTTTTTAATAAGTCAAAAGGTGTAAATATTTTGAGACGGAGGGAGTAATCATATATAATCATATGCCGTCACCTCCGGTTCCTCGGTCCTCACCACCACGCAATCAATTTACTTTTAACACTCCCCATAGGCGTTCCCGTCGTGGACCCACTTCCAGCCACCCAACCCCACCTTCTCCGACCACCCCCCTCCTGTTCCGTTTCGTCGATTAGTCTCCAAGCATTTTTTTTCCTCTCTGCACAAACTCGGCAACTGCTGAGCTGCCCCCAACTCATCCTGCTTACCCCTCCCTCCCTTCCTCAGATCTCGATGCGGCGCAAGCTCCCCTGCGACGCGCCGCCGTCGGCGGCCGGTGCGGCGGGGGGTGGACACGGCTCGTCCGCCTCCGCGCAGTCCGAGGCGGACCTCGCGCAGCTCTCCGCCGCCATCGCGGCGGGGGAGGACCTGGGCCCCTTCGTGCGCCGGGCGTTCGCCTGCGGCCGCCCCGAGCCGCTGCTCGCCTCGCTCCGCGCCGCGGCGCGGGACCGGGAGGCCGAGATCGAGGAGCTCTGCCGCGCCCACTTCCACGACTTTATCCGCGCCGTCGACGACCTCCGCTCTCTCCTCGCCGACGCCGACGCGCTCAAGGGCTCCCTCTCGGCGTCTCACTCCGCGCTCCTCTCCTCGGCGGCTCCGCTGCTCGCCTCGCTCGAGTCCTTTCTCGCCGCGCGCTCGCTCGCGGGGAACCTCTCCTCCGCGCTCGCCTCCTCCCGCCGCTGCGTACGGCTGCTCGCGCTCGCGGCGCGCGCCAACGCGCACCTCCAGGCCGGCAATCACGGGCTCTACCTCGCCCTGCGCGCCGTCGATGCCATCGACCGTGATCTCGCCTCGGGGCCCGAGCCGCTGCCGCTCCCCACGCTCCGGCGCATGCTGCTCAGCGTCGTCCCTGCGGTGCGCGCCCATGCCGAGCGCGAGATCTCCAGGGAATTTTCCGACTGGATGGTCAGCATCCGTGCCGCGTCCAGGCACCTCGGTCAGGTGGCCATTGGCCGCTCGGCTGCCGCCAGGCAGCGTCAGGAGGAGCTCCGCTCCAAGCACCGCCCGCTGGAGGAGTGCATCACCCTGGATGACGATGGAGTTGGTGACCTTGATGATTTCGCCGCAGCTGCAGCAACAGCTGACGCAGCCGATGGTGCTGCCGCAGCCTCGTTTGACCTTACCCCGCTCTATCGAGCTATGCATATACACCAGACACTGGCGCTGGGTGAGCGGTTCAAGAAGTACTACCTGGAGAACAGGAAGCTGCAGTTAACATCAGACTTTGATGTCATTGCGGCAACGCCATTCCTTGAGTCCCACCAGGTGTTCTTCTCGCAGATTGCTGGTTTCTTTATTGTTGAGGATCGGGTGTTTAGAACAGGGGGTGGACTCACATCTCGGCCAGATGTAGATGCACTTTGGGATGCCGCTGTGGGTAAGATGGTCTCTGTTATGGAGGACAACTTCTCCCGGATGCAGACAGCAAACCACTTGCTTCTCATCACTGATTATGCTGCTTTGCTTTCTGCCACAATGCGGCGGTATGGTTATCCGGTAGGGATGCTGCTCGATGTTCTGGCTAAGCACAGAGACAAGTACCATGATTTGCTACTTGCAGATTGCCGTAGGCAGGTGGCGGAGTCATTGGCTGCAGATAAGTTTGATCAGATGCTCATGAGGAAGGAGTATGAGTACTCAATGAATGTGCTTGCATTTGGGATCCAGAGTTCAGACATCACCCCAGCTTTCCCATACGTTGCACCATTCTCATGCACCGTTCCAGACATTTGCCGCATTGTTCGTTCATTCATTGAAGATTCTGTGAGCTTCATGGCACATGGTGGTGGTGGGGACACCTATGCAGCAGTGAAAAAGTACCTTGGTAGGATCCTCTTTGAGGTGGTGGATGCCTCAATTCAGAAGCTTGTGGATTCAGGCAGTGGTCTAAGTGTGTCCCAGGCAATGCAAGTTGCTGCTAACATGTCAGTCATGGAGCGAGCATGTGAGTTTTTCACACGCCATGCTGCTCAACTGTGTGGTGTGCCGTTGCGTGCCGTGGAGCATGGTCGGCGTGACTTCCCACTTCGCAGGTCACGTGATGCTGCAGAGGCACTCCTGTTGCGCTTACTACGTGCCAAGGCTGATGAGTACATGCGGCAATCTGATGGTGTCAACTGGATGGCTGATGACCCTCCTCCTGGTGGCAATGAGTATGCGAATGAGGTCATCATCTACCTCGAGACACTCACGTCAACTGCGCAGCAGATCCTCCCTCTTCCTGTGCTCCGTCGTGTGCTTGTTGCAGTGCTTGCCCATGTCTCTGAGAGGATTGTCGAGCTCTTCTTGAATGATTCAGTAAAGAGGTTCAATGCCAATGCAGTCACTGGTATAGATACTGATCTCAAAATGTTTGAGGCATTTGCAGACAGTATGTCCAGCCTTTTTGTGGACTCCGATCAAGAGTCTGTGAAAAATGAAATGAAAGCTGCACTAGTGGAGGCAAGACAGCTGGTGAATCTTCTTATGAGCAATAGTCCAGAGACATTCCTAAATCCAGTGATCCGTTTAAAGAGCTACAACAAGCTAGATTATAGAAAGGTTGCAATCATCTCAGAGAAGTTTAGGGATACCTCGGAGAGTTATTTCTCAACATTTGGAACAAGGGGCGCCCGACAGAACCCAAAGAAGAAATCTCTGGATACCCTGATCAAGAGGCTCAGAGAAGCCAGCTAGATCTGCTAGTGTCCTCCCTGCTGTAAGATAATACATGCACCTGGCTCGTCACATCCTCATATTTCCATGAAATAATATGTATCTGGTGTGCATTATGCCTGTTTCAATTGTTCTTATGCTGTAATTTTGCTGATGTTATATTCCATTTTTCATATGTGTGGATATCTTCCTGTTGATTCTTTCACTCATTTACTATATGATCAAGATATAGTATGCTGTTATTTTTATGTTTGGTTGTTTATAATGGGTATTTTTGCACCACATGAGGAGATTGTGCTTTTGCACCCAAGAGGGATACTTTATTTCCTCCCTCAGTTCCTTAGTTTTGCTAACAAGCAAATTTTGTATTAATAACTTTGGATGATATGAAGGTAAGCTTTAGGAAGAGATTAACAGATCCTTGCAACTATACTGCGAGAAAGTGACTATTTCATAAGTTGCTATGACTAGGAACTGAGCCTAGATCAGTTGTTTGAGAGTGCGGATGTGCACCTAGACCGCCTATAAGTTTTGAGCTGTCATCAGGACCCCTCCCCCCCAAAAAAAAACCTAGGAGGAACTATGTGCCACCCAAATTCAAGTTAGAGGCCTCAGTGTGGGGGTGTACATGGACCAACTCTCACTGACTCTGCTAGGCTCGGTATCTTTTTATTACAGATACATATTTCCATTGCAGCTTTGAATGACACTACTTTTACTTGCTTGTAAGTTGAAGGATTGATTGGCAAATTATTGGATAGGGGGACTGGTACAAATGTCTGTTCAACACCTTTAGCTCATTGTTGATTATTGTTACAAATTCTGAAAGCTGATGTAGAAACCTAATTCAAAGGAATACAATGTCTGTTTTGTCTTGACTAGAATAGTGGTAGGTGTATGTTGTCGAAAACTACAGCACCTCACATTAATTATCTTCCTTTCTCTGGTTGCATTTTGGGGCTTTGGAGTTGAATTACCTTGCTGTTTGGATGTACTAAATTCAATGAGGGCTAACAGGGTAGATGGCTATTTGATTGTTTTCCCTACCAATTTAGAAATATATTTTTAGAGAAACCAGATCCATAGGGAATGTAGTATCCAATTTAGAAATATATTTTTGGAGAAACCAGGAATGATGCTACATAAAGCATAGCTTTAAATTAAACGCTTGAGGATCAAGTGTGCCTGACATTTTTATCAAACACTTAGGATTCAAGTGTGCCTGACATTGTTATTTAACTAATGACATTAGTATATGGTATATGGTTTCTTAACACATGAATACTCGATTTTTTTTAGAACAATAGTTGGGCATGATAATTATGGAATACATGGAATAGGTTGACATTGTATATAGATTTGAAAATTCAACTTCATTTTTTTTACAAATAGCAAATGTATGGTGCAGTCTTTGTGTGCACCGCCCAATGTGATGCATACTTTGCAAGGCTAATCCAGATAATTAATTATGAAATCTTGGTAGGTTGTTTGGGGGAATAGATTTAGACAGTTTTGTCCCATTGTTTACTATTTGTGTATGGCTACTTTGTCTAGCTTACAAGCCAGTGTTCTATAATATATTACGGAAAATCTATATTGATGATGGAAGTTCATGGATAGACAAGTTCTGGAACTGTTTCTAGTCAGGTGACTTGGTGTTGTTGACATGATGTTTGAATATAGTCCATGTCCATGGCCTAGGAGGATGTTATGGACACTTTCTTTGGGAAACAATTCAAGCTCAGGGGCAAGGAGGCCCAGCCGGCGCCAAGTACTAGTTAGTTGAGATTCTTTTGTTAGAGATAATTTGGTTTGTTAGTTGGATAGATATCAGGGAGTAGTCTTAGTGCTATATAACTCTGCCTCTCGGCAGGGAATAGAGATTAGGCAGTAGTTTATCCCTAAGACTCGGAGCCTCTCAGGAGAGGGCGAGTAGGATTGTAACTATCTGCCAATTATCAGATTGATAAATAGACCATATCATCTGGTATCAGAGATTCATCTTCTTTCCTGTGCCTGAACTCCATCTGCTCCCCTGCTCCTGAATCCCATCTGCTCCCCTGCGCCCTGTTCCACCAGCCACATCCCTTCCCTCGTCGCCGCTGCTAACCCCACCGCAAATCCTCTGCCATGGGCGACAAGGATGCCATGAACGGGCTGGTCTCCAAGGAGAAGTTCCAATCCGACATTGACTGCCTGATCACCTCTGTCACCGACGTCAACAAGACGGTGGAGGCTCTGTCCACCAAGCTAGACGACAACATGAAGAAGGCAGAGCTCGACGCGGGCTTGTTCCGCCCGGAACAAAGCCGCCTCAACACGAAGATTAACAACGTCTAGACTCAGGTCTTGGAGAAGCAGGACCGCTTCGACAAAACCTCCTCTTCTTCGTGTGGCGGTGGTGATTCCTACGGCTCGCCGCCGGCACCGGTGCACAAGCTTCGCTTTCCTAAGTACGACGACACCGAAGACCCCCTGGGCTGGCTCCACAAGTGTGAGCAGTTCTTTCGCTCCCAGGGCACGCCGCCCGCCCAACAAGTCTGGACGGTCGTGTTCTACCTCGAGGGCGCCGCTAGTCAGTGGTATTTTCGCCTTGAGAAGAATCAAGGCGAGACGTCCTGGGCAGATTTCGTTGACAGCGTCAACAAGGGCTTCAGCCCTCCAACGTGGAGCAATCCACTCGGGGAGCTTATGCACTTGCACTGCTCCGGCACTGTTGAGGAATCCCAGGAGAAGTTCTTGACGTTGCTCGCACGCTGCGACGACATCGTCGCATCAACGAGAAGCACCAAATCGCAATCTTTTTCGTCGGGCTGCCTGCCCAGATGGGCATCGACGTCGACCTCTAGAAGCCCACTTCTTTTGATGACGCCATGGCCTTGCTCGGGCTTGTGAGTGTTAGAGTATAGATGGTAGGTTAGGATATAATCCCGGACTGCCATATGTACCCATGGAGGTGCCTTGCCCTCCAAGACTCTGTACTCTCATATATACCACCCTATGGGCTCATAGCAATACAATCGACCACGGTATACACGCATCCTATCTTCCTACATGGTATCAAGAGACTAGGTTTCTTTTTCCTCTGCTTCCGCTCGCCGCGCGCCGCCCCCGGGGAGGTCGAGATCGATCTCCGCCGGGGGCCGCGCCCTCCTAGGATGCGCCGCGGATCCCTCTGATCCGCGCCGCCGTCGTCGTCGTCCAGGAGTAGAAGGGCGCACCTCCTCCCGTCGCCGTGGCCGCGTCGCTCGTCGATGTCGCCATGGCCCCACCATGGGCCGTCGCCACCTCCGCGCCGTCGTCCCCGGCACTGCCTCGCGCTTCCCCGCCCCTCCTGCGCCTCCGGCCAGCCTCCCCCCACCCAGCGTCGCCGCCGCTGCACAGCTGCGCAAAGCGCGCGTGCGCGGCCGCCGAGGGGGGAGGAGCCCCTCCCATCGCCGCCGCATCCGTGCGCGGCTGGAGGGGAGAGCCGGACTGCGCCTTGGGCGGACGGGCCGAGCACCGCCGTCGACTTCGCCGCCGGGTCGCATCGCCGTGGGCTCCGGCCCCGTCGCCTTCCCTCGTCGGCTCTCTCCTCCGCGCCGTCGGGCCGACCTGCCGCGCCGGAGCAGAGGAGCCGCTCGGGTCTCGTCTCTCCCTCCGATCTATTTTATCTGCCCCGTGTTGACCCACGCAGGGAAGACGGAAGATAAGGAGGGGAAGAGGAAATTGCTATGCGCACCCGAGATTGTACCCGGAGGTCTCCCTGCTGCTACCTGTGTGATTTTTTTTCTTAGTTTTTCCCGATTCGTTATCGGGTTTGTGTCACCCCGCCGTCCATCGCCGCTTCGTCGTCGACACTCCCGAAGGACGACGTTCGTGTTCGAGCCATCTACCGGTGTCGCTGCCTTTTTCAGGCAGTGGCGCCACTCGCCGCCGGTCTTCGTCAAGCAGGCGCTCGATCCGACTCCGCACCTCTAGCCGTTCTCGCACGGACACCGCTGCCGATCTGCTGAAGGAAGACGTCGTCGCCACCCCTGATCTGAGCGCGACTTTTGCAACCTGCGCCGTCACTACCCCTGAGTATGACCTAAGTCGCACACCGCACCGTCTACCTTCGCCATCCGCCGCTACTGTCTGCTGCTGTCTTCGGCAAGAAGTTGCTGAGTTTGTGTACTCGAGCACCTCGACGACGCTTCGACCGCGCCTCCTCCACGACTTCGACCATGTCACCTCGTCTTCAGCTACTATGGCACTAAGGGGCTACCATCTGCTTGAGCTCCAGTCGCAGCATTCGCACTGGCGTTCCGACTGCAGGGGGGATACGTCTCCATTGTCCTCCAGTCTGTTCGTTCGTGTTGCTACCGCTGCGACTGCGGGGGGATGTTAGAGTATAGATGGTAGGTTAGGATATAATCCCGGACTGCCATATGTACCCATGGAGGTGCCTTACCCTCCAAGACTCTGTACTCTCATATATACCGCCCTATGGGCTCATAGCAATACAATCGACCACGGTATACACGCATCCTATCTTCCTACAGTGAGGGCCGTCTTGTGCTGGCCGACTACACATCGTGTACCTCGATGCGCTGCGCCGTCACACGCAGCGGGGCCCAATTCGCCGCCCGCCAAATCCCCTGTTACGTCGACCGCGACGAGCTCTACGACAGCAACGCTCGGCGCCCTCGTTAAGCCGCCCGCTCAGGGTGCACGCTTCACCCACCTCTCGCCAGAGTAGATGGCCTAGCGTCGCCTTGACGGCCTCTGCTACAATTGCCCAGAGAAATTCTCCCGGGAGCACATCAAGCAATGCACGATGAAAGGCATCTACTTCCCGGAGATCAACAAAATGGAGGATTCAGCGGACGAGACGCCGAACGATGAGATGACAATTTTCGTCTGCGCTCTCATTGGCAGCCGCTCCTCTTCTACCCTACAGCTCGCCATGGTGGTTCATGGGGTGTTGCTCGAGGCTCTGGTCGACTCTGGCTGCACGCATTCCTTTGTGGATGCGACGACGGCCGCCCGCCTAGTCCTGCACCTCGAGGAACGCCCAGGTCTCACCGTGGGTGTCGCCAATGGCCACCACGTTCCAGCACTGGGTGCCTACCGGGACATCTCCATCCGCATCGACACCGAGGACTTCACCATCGATTTGTACGTCATCCGCCTGGGTGGCTACGAGTTCGTCCTCGGATGTGAGTGGCTTCGTGCTCTGAGGCCTATTCTCTGGGATCTTAGCCGCCTCACCATGGCGTTCTGGCGCCATGAGCACAAGGCGCACTGCAGGCATCTCCACATGCTTCCAACCGCGTTATCTCTACCGCCGAGCTTGGCAACTCGTTGGCGCTTCTACTAGAGTTTGCTGATGTCTTCGTTGCGCCCACCGACCTTCCGTCGCCGCGCGCCTGCGATCATCGCATCCATCTCCTGCCGGACACAGAACCGGTGGTCGTGCGGCTGTACCGGTACTCGTAGCTCCTCAAGGATGAAATCGAGGCGCAATGCAAGGCAATATTAGAGCAGGGCATCATCCGGGCCAGCACAGCGACGTTCTCCTCCTTGGTCCTGCTCGTCCGCAAGCGCGATGACTCATGATGCTTCTGTGTCGATTATCGCGCCCTCAACATGAAGACCGTCCGGGATAAATTCCCGATTCCAGTGGTGGAGGAGCTCCTGGACGAGCTCAAGGGCGCAACCTTCTTCCCCAAGCTCGATCTGCGCAGTGGCTACCATCAAGTGCGGATGCACCCTGATGATATCCACAAGACGACGTTCCACGCTCACCATGGCCACTTCGAGTTCTTGGTGATGCCGTTCACGTTCTAGGCGCTCATGAATGCGGTGCTCCAGCTGTTCCTTCGCCGCTGTGTGCTTGTATTCTTCGACGACATCTTGATCTACAGCAGGTTGTGGTCCGAGCATCTGCAACACATTGGGCGGTCTTCCGTGCTGCGCGAGCACGGCTTGGTGCTCAAGCAATCCAAGTGCTCCTTCGGCGAACGACGTGTACAGTACCTGGGCCACATCATTGCCAACGACGTCGTCACCATGGACGGCGACAAGATTGAGGCGGTCCAAGCTTCGCTACTGCCGAGATCCATCAAGGCCCTGCGCGACTTCCTGGGGCTCACCGGCTACTACAGGCGGTTCATCGCCAACTACGGTGCCATTCCCGCGACGCTCACCACGCTCCTTAAGAAGGAGGCGTTCCAGTGGACACCAGACGCGACGGCCGCCTTCGACACCCTGAAGCTCGCCCTCACCACCGACCCTGTCCTGCAGCTCCTCAACTTCGACGAGCCATTCATTGTTGATTGTGACGCCTCTGGCACAGGTTTTGGCGCTGTTTTGCACCAGGGACGGCCCGATCGCGTTCTTCAGCAAGCAGTGTGCTCCCCAACATGCCAAGCTCATAGCCTACGAACAGCTCATTGGGCTTGTTCAGGCGGGCACCCCTACCTTTGGGTGCGGTCGTTCATCCTCCGCACCAACCACTGCAGTCTCAAGCATCTCCTGGATCAACGCTTGTCCACGATTCCTCAACACACATGGGTGAGTAAGTTGTTTGGCTACAACTTTCAGGTGCAGTACGAGCCAGGAACGCAGAATGTCGTGACGGGCGCCCCGTCGCGCCCCGACGAACAGGAGCTGCAAGCTCCAGCGCACGCCATCTCGCGGTCGGAATTCGAGCTCTTCGACGATTTCCGTAGGGAGGCCACTCACCTCCCGGAGATCGTCGCCAAGCGCCAGGTAATCACGGAGGGCACGACCAACGTCGCGTGGTCATTGGTGGACGGCTTCGTCCTCCATCAGGGCGCATCTTCGTCCCTACATCCTCGGCGCTCTGGCCGTAGGTGCTGGCGACGGTGCACGGCGCCGGGCACGAGGGCGCCCAGAAAACGCTGCATCGCCTCCGCGCCTCGTTCTACAACCCGAACGCCAACAAGCTCGTCTGGGAGTTCGTCAAGGGGTGCTCTGTGTGCCAACACAACAAGTTTGAGCACCTCCATCCAGCCGGGTTATTGCAGCCGCTCGATGTACCATCCACCATCTGGAGTGACATCGCCATGGATTTTGTGGAGGGATTTCCCAAGGTCAGGGGACGATCGGTGGTGCTCACGGTCGTCGACTGATTCTCCAAGATGGCGCATTTCATCCTGCTCAGTCATCCGTACACGACCATGACGGTTGCGCAAGCATTCTTCGACAATGTGGTCAAGTTCCATGGACTGCCCTGTTCCATTGTTAGCAACAGGGACCTGGTTTTCACAAGCTAGCTATGGACTGGGCTCTTTGTGCTCTCTGGCGTCCAGCTCCGTCTCAGTTGTGCGTTCCGGCCGCAAACAAATGGGCAATCAGAGGTGACCAACCGGGTGCTCGGCGTGTACCTGCGCTGTCTTGCTGGTGATCACCCACGTAGCTGGCTTCGTTGGCTTCCTTGGGCTGAATATTGCTACAATACCTCTTATCAGTCAGCCCTGCAGATGTCGCCATTCAAGGTTGTCTTTGGCCGCGATCCACCAACCTTGGCATCATATCAGCCGGGCATGGCGCGTTGTGGCTTTGGATAAGCAGCTGAAGCATCATGACGAGTTCTTGGGAGAGATCAGGGAGCGTGTGCTGCAAGCCCAGGATTTCACGAAGCAGTCATATGATAAGGGCCACCGAGATGTCACATTTGAGGTGGGGCATTGGGTATGGTTATGGCTGCATCAGCGCTCGGCCGTGGTGATCAAGGATAAGGCCGCAGCGAAGCTTGCTCCACGTTTTTATGGGCCATATGAGGTGCTGGAGCGTATTGGGTCACTTGCCTATCGTCTACGTCTGCCAGCCAAGGCAAGAATTCATGATGTGTTCCATGTCGCCTATTTGAAGAAGTTTGAAGGAACTGCTCCAGCTGTGATTGCACCTCTGCCACCACTTGTTCATGGTTGTGCTGTTCCAGTACCTGAGGCTGTGGTGCGTGCTCGACCTACGTCGGATTCCTGGGATATACTTGTTCGCGGGGTTGGCCGGGATCATGCTGATGCAACATGGGAGGAGCTCCAGCAGTTCAAGGATACTTATCCTGATTTCAAGCTCGAGGACGAGCTTTTCTGTCAGAAGGGTGGAAGTGTTATGGACACTTTCTTTGGGAGACAATTGCAGCACAGGGGCAAGGAGGTCCAGCCGGCGCCAAGTACTAGTTAGTTGAGATTCTTTTGCTAGAGATAATTTGGTTTGTTATTTGCATAGATATCAGGGAGTAGTCTTAGTGCTATATAACTGCCTCTCGGCAGGAAATAGAGATTAGGCAGTAGTTTATCTCTAAGACTCAGAGCCTCTCAAGGAGAGGGCGAGTAGGATTGTAACTATCTGCCAATTATCAGATTGATAAATAGACCATATCAGAGGAAGAGCTAACATGCAACTGTCTATGGCTCGCTCTACTAATCTGGCCTGCTTTAGTTTTGTAATAACCTTTCCTGTGATTACTGCTAACTAGTGGTTAGATCTTGGTTATTACGCCATGAATTAAACTCATGTTTTACATAAACCCTGTCTTTGTAACTAATTTAAGTCATCATCATAATATCTTTAGTGCCCCATAACAGTGGCAGTGGTGGTTCTTCTGAATTGCTGCTTTATTTACTGTTTTCGCTTTCCCTTAACTCTACTCAGCTTGCAATTATTTTGCAATGCTATGCTATCAATTCTTCTACACATAAGCATGATCTGCTTGTAAAGAGAACATAGGAGGTACAAGTTGGCGTTATCTTTTGGTACGACGAGCACAAGGCTGACCTGTCCGGCATGTTGATTGTCCCTCCCACATGCACGGTCACGGATGAGGGTTCCACATCAGCATGGATGAAGTGAAGTTAGTCATTTTTCCCGGTTCCACACTATCCGAAATGATCACTATCCGAAAGGAAACATTGGTCATCATATCTTTTAGTCTTGGTTGGTGTTATCATCTCATACTTTATATATATATATATATATATATATATATATATATATATATATATATATATATATATATATATATATATATATATATATATATATATATATATATATATATATATATATATATATATATATATATATATATAAACTAAACCGGTGGGGTAAGATCACATTAAGAGAAGAAAACCAACTTCCGACTTAGAAAACTTCCGAATCCCAGCTTCACCGGCGAGGAGATTTTTTTTGGGGGAATAAATCCTCGGAGAGGAAATCCCGCACTGACTGGGTGTCGAACGCGGGACGGTGGGCGCTACACCTAACTGCTGCACCAGCCGAGCTAGGATCCCGCCATATATAGAAGCTTAACCCTCCTCCCCCACCGTAATCAGATATAACTCATACACCGTGGTCTGATTACGTTACCAGAGTGCAACCAAACAGAGTGTAATCACTCGTTCTAGTGCCAAATATATTGTAATCTGATTCCATTTACGTTTATGTTACCATAGCATGACCCAAACACCTCCCTAGTTGCATCATGGAAGTTGTATCGTGTATCACTGCTTGTTTCTTAATAGAACGGGTACTTTTATGTTTTGTGGAATGAACATGATGGATTCATTTGTACTTAGTGACTGATCTAACAATTGCGATGGTAGCATATCTCAGGCTTTGAAATTTTTGCGGGAAAAAAAGAATCAAGGGATATATGTGACCTTGAAATTTAGATTACACTAATAAAATCAAATCCAAGATCATAGCCACATCTAAGAGTTTCATTAGTACCATTATTAGTTTGTTCTTCACATTTTAAATAGGTTTGGTTTAGTTATTTATACCGGCCTGTTAGCGGAGGAGTTCTAACTGTCTGGCTGGGGAGATCTTGAAAGTTTACAACATTGCTACATGACCAGCCTTAGATTCTTCTTTCTGGCTGGGGAGATCTTGAAAGTTTACAACATTGCTACATGACCAGCCTTAGATTCTTCTTTCTCGATGGTGATCGGTCATGGTATCTAACAAGGGGCTACACCAAGGTAGGCCAAGTCAGCCCTCTAAACCTCAACACGTGTCACAAAGGGCCCCACGTTGAGCGGGACCCTCGGCCCAAAACAAGGAACGCCACCACGGCCGAGCAGTTTGCGGTTCGCACGACAAGTTTCTGTCTCCGTCCGGCTGCCTGGGGTTCGCGCGACTAGTCTCCGCCTCCGACTAGTTGCCTCGGGACTCGCACGACAAGAGTTCCGCCTCCGACTTGCCATCCCTTCCCCGCGAAGCAAACTCCTGCGGGGCCCACTCCCGACCAGTCCCTGCCAGCTTTTACCCATCCTGATCCGTACCCACTTGACACCCCCGCGGTCAAGCGGGATGGGCGGCATTCTGCCACCTCTGAGGCCACAGTCAAAAACGTCCCGTCCCACAGGAGCTACACAGTGCTCGGGAATGACAGTTATCTACCCCGCCCGCGTCAGCAACCATCCAAGGGAGAACAACGCCGGTCAATGCATATCCGAAACCACTCAGAAGTGTGCCTAGGAAGCTGCCGGCGACCAACAACTTAGAAGCCGACCGCTCGGGCTCGACTACTCAGAATCAACTTGACTAATCAGGACCAACCACCCTGGTCAAAGTAGGAGCGCCCACACCGTCAAAGATACGATCGGCCACAATCGACAACTATTTGCCACGTACGGCTGCCAAGCGGAGGTGCCAGCTGGGACTCCGACACTATTACGCCAAGTGTAATACCATTTTTACCTCTCCCCTTGCGACTACAAAAGGAGGAGCAGGGACCCATGTAACACAGCGAAGCTCGCACGCACAAACCACACGCATCAAGGCATGCAAAGCACAAGACGTTAGACACAAACACATTCACACACACACACACACACACACTCAATTCACACATCAGGGACTTGGGCACCACCACACTCTACCGACCAGTTTGTACCCCTACTACAAACCCTGGGCATAAAGAACACCATTCCAAATTGGACGTAGGGCTCCCCGGGGCCTGAACCAGTATAAACCTTTGTGTCTCTTGTGCCACCATTCGGTCTCGACACACGATTGTAGAAATTGTATTTGCCAGCGGTAGAGAACCCCGACAATTGGCATGCCAGGTAGGGGACTTTGTGTGTCACGACTACTTCATCAGGGTCCGAATGACCCATTTCGGCACTCCCTTGGTTCCGGGCACCACTCTACGCTTTGGCTCCCTCGAGTTCGTCCTCAACGAGCCGATGGAGTCCGCCGTCGGGGGTGTCTTCATTCGCCCCGACTCCCTCATCAACGACCGTGTCGCCGTGCACGAGGAGGAGCAGCCGCAGACCCCGCCTACTGTGGGCGACACACCTGCTCCCGACCTCGACGCGACAGGCGGCGACTAGGGTGTGGCCGTAGAGCTGCCCTCTTCGCCACCAGCGCAGTCGCTGCTGGTGGTCGCCACCGACAAGGTCATCAACATGCTGCGCGACAGCCTCGAGGAGTCCCTGGGAACCAACCCTCCTAGGAACGCTTCCTGCTGTCTTGCTACACCGTCTCTACTCTCGCCTTCCAGTTGGCAGGGTTGGAGCAACTGTCCTAGGACGAGTTCCTCGACTGCTACAACATGGTGTACCCGGAGGGCCAGCCCGGGCTGCCTTTCGAGCCCACCTTTCCCCCGGTGCAGGAGGAACCAGACCCACAAGATGTGACCAACAATACTATCAACGTGCAGCCGGTGGAGCCACAACCAGAGAATACTTGTCGGCGCCATACGACCCCACGCGCGAGTGCTTCATGTGCCAGATGCCAGATGGCGCCGTCAACTCCGTCAGCAGCTCCACCGAGGGACAGTCCGCCGACCCGCCCGCTCGGAGCGAGCCCTCGAGCGGCCAACGACGCACCCACCTCAATGAGATGGACGAGAACCAGCGGTAGCTTGAAGAAGAACATGTGCGACGTCATCAAGAGCTGGGGGAAGAGCCCGAGTCGACCCCCGCTCGCATGCACACGCGAGGGGTGCAACATCGCATCATCAACGATGGCCATGACAACATCCACGACACGCCTATCTTCAAGCGCATCGCAAAACCTCGTCGCGGCAGCCGTCCTTCTCCAAGGATGTCCGGAGCTAGCCACGCCCGAAGAAAAGGTGATCCGCCAACAGTTCAAGAAGCTCCTGGAGACCACATTGGTCCAGTAGGCGGAGAGCTCCGCCTCGCGCCAGCGAGCCTCAAGAGCGCCCAGGCATGAGCCGTCCGTGCATCATCAGTCAGACCCACCGTCGCAGCGCCACAGCCACACAGAGGAGCCCTCAACGTGTCGGTCAAGGACCGCCTCGGCCCTGACCGCGATGCACGCAACACCATTCGAGCTCGGCAAAAGGCAGCAGCAGACAAGGACACCCACCAAGAGCATTGATCCCGTAAGGGATACAACAAGCAGCGTGGAGGGCGCTACGATAGCGAGGAAGACCGGAGTCGGAGCACAACACTGGATCTGCGAGGGCTGCACGCTTTTGGATTGCACATCCTCAGTGCTCGCTTCTCTCTGCGCTTCCGAGCCCCGACGACGGTACCCAAGTACAACAGAGAAACCAACCCCAGCGTCTGGCTGGAGGATTACCAGCTATCCTGTCACTAGGGTGCGTAGGACGACATGTTCATCATCAAGAACCTCTCGCTCTACCTTGCTGATTCGACACGAACGTGGCTGGAACACTTGCCCAAGGGCAAGATTGATAATTGGTCACAACTACGTGACGCCTTCATCGGCAACTTCCAAGGCACCTACGCCCGCCCCGGCAACCCATGGGATCTGCGCCACTACAAGCAGAAGAAAGGGGAGAGTCTCCGCAACTACATCCGGCGCTTTTCCAAGTAGTGCACCGAGCTGCCCAACACTGCTGACACTGACATCATCTTGGCGTTCCAGAACGGGACCACTTGCGCGACCCTTACCCACAGGATAGGGTGCCGGAAGTCGCGAACCACTAGAGGGCTCCTCGACATCGCCACCGACCATGCCGACAGGGAAGAGGCAGTCACCATGACGCTCGACAGCACCCCTACCAAGGGAAAACAACCGAAGAACACGGGTGAAAGTCCGTCGACTCGTTCCGATAAGAAGAAGAAAAAGGACAAGCGATGTCGTGACGACAACCTGGTGACGGCGGCCAACCGGAAGGTGGCCAAGCCCAAGGGCAACCCACCTAAAGTTCATTCTGAGAAGCTCCTGGAGGCCCCATGCACCAACCATGGAGGCCCGATCAAGCATGCGCTCAAGGACTGCAACCTGATGAAGAGCTACTTGGCTAGAAACCTGAAGAAGAGACTGCGAGACGCAACCAAGTGGGGAGCAGGAAGCCCCGATCGAGGTGAAGAGGAGGACCCCAAGGAGGACGGTGCCATCATGATGATCTTCGGAGGGTCGGTTGCTCGACCTCCGAAGCGCAAGGAAAAGCGGCTGCTCCAGGAGATATACAATGCTTCCTCAAAAAAAGGAGATATACAATGCAGAGCCCGCAGTGCCGTCATACCTCAAGTGGTCGGAAACACCGGTCACCTTCGACTGTGCTGACCATCTTGACCACGTCCCACAACCGGGCGCCTACCCCCTAGTCGTGGCACCCTTGTTCGGCACCAAGCACATCCACAAGGTGCTGATGGACGGAGGTAGCGACCTCAACATCATTTACGCCTCAACTCTTGACGACATGGGGATCCCGCGGTCTCAGCTGCTGTCGTTGTTGACGGTTCAATAACGCGTCAAGGTTCACCGCAAGCGCACGAGTCACTTGTAGCCTTTTTCACCTAGGGGAGTCCCAAGGTTCTTGTCAATCCACAGAGCAAAGGAATTGCTAGCGTTTAACCAAACACTAATCTAGTTGATGCAAACCTTTGGATGAAAGATTAATCTATGAATTAAAGACAATCTAATCTATGAACTAAGACAAGTCAAAATCGATCTAATCTATGTCAAACGAGAGACGTGAGATGCACAAGTTATGGAGAACATTTGCCCATGGAGTCTAGGGATACTTGAAGGTGCAATCGCCAAGCATGATAAAACCGATCTAATCTATCTAAACATGTGAACAAGGTTTAGCCTTTTCCCTTCCGTCGTACTTGTCACTATGTGAAGGTAAAATCGATACTAAGCCTAGATGAACACAAAACGTTGATGCGATCTACGGGAGCGACCCGAAAAGCATGGTGGCCAAACCTTAAGCATTAAAGCATCATCAACGAGGAAGCGATAGATTAAACCCCAAACAAGAGTCGGCGATTACAAACCAAGATCCATTACAACTCCATGGACAAACGATGAATCTACTCCATCAAAATACTAAGCATGGTACTGTTAGACGTGGAAGACGCCTCCGATGAAGATTGATCCTCGCCGTCCTCCAACTCCGGCGGTGCTGCGGCAAGGCCTCGGCGTCCTCCTCCTTGTGGTGATCTCCTTGGGGCTTTGGAATTAGCGAATTATCTCTGGAAATCTCTCCCAAGTGCCTCCCATCAGCTCTCCACAACTCTCCCTCCGGCTCTCATCCAACCCCTGTCATGGCTCTCCTCTTGTGGTCGATCTCGGAGGTATTTATTGGCGTCTCTGGCGAATGGTGGTGTCGGTAACAACTTAGGGTTCCATCATCTTCACGCTCAAGAAACGAGGCCCGAACCAGTGCCAGAAGGGGGTGGGCTGACTGACCTGGGCCCACCTCAACCCGGTTCGGCCCGGCCTTCCTCCTCGCGAGTCCTCTTGTCATTCTTGCTTTTTAGCCCTTCGTAGGTTTCCTTTTGGCTTCATTATCCCTGTGACCAAGTTAGGGGGTCTTGTCGTATGAAGTTCGATCTTTTCGTCTTGGTCCTCGGGAGTGTTTCGTCATAGCACCTTGGTCCTTGCCACCCTTTGGGAGTAGATTCGACTTGCACTTGAGCACGAACAGAACACCTTGATTACCCTTTTGAACTTGATGTGAATCTGTCCTTTAAGTTCTCGTTTTCCTGCAAACACATCATACTTCAAAATGCATATAGGAAGACGAACTTGTTACATCATTAGTATGCCTAGTGGCGGGTAGTTCCAAATCAAAGCTCAAACCATAGTGTAACAAGTGCTCTAGGTTGACGGAAATCGACCGCCAACATCCCCTCATGCTTAGATCTTGCTCGTCCTCGAGCAAGTTGCTCAGAACCATGGAGTTGAAACGTGCTTCGTCAAATCTTTCCTTACAAGTTAGTCAATCCTTCATCTTTAATATAAGAAACATGAGACAAAGATCACAATGTAAACATGGGTGTTTAGAAATTTAGCAATTCAAGACTTACCTCACAACTCATACCTTACACTAGAGACCCTCAACTTTGACCATACTTACTTTCTTACTTCCATTGGAGGGTTTTCACGAGTTTTCAAAATAAAATTCCTGCATTAAGTATTTAGACAAAGTCCTTCTCCAAGTTCTCACATGTCGCTCATTTAAAGTGGCTGACCTAGATAGTTCATAAACTCACCTCCCATAAGTCTCTCATTTATAATGTAAGGTGGATCTATGGGTATGGCTAGTGAAGTTGACACAAATATTATCAAGCTAAGAAAATCCTCTAATGGTTGTTCACCTTCCGAGCCAAAGATCATGAGAATTAAACCATAATGTAAGGGTACCAAGAATGAGAAGATTTAGAATGGTGGACATGTGCAAAGGGAAAAATAATAATGACTTCAAGGCACAAATGATGTACTCGATGTCAGATTGCACATGGTTGGAATATCGAAGACTCGTTCTCAACATCGTCGCATCCTTCCTTGCACTTCTCTTGATCTTCATTTGATTCATCATCCCTCATTATATCTTCCTTTCTCTGCCTTGAATTTCTCCTCTTTTTCTCTTTCTCTTCCCCTTTTTTCTTTTCTTTCTTCTCTTTTTTTCTCTTTATGCGCACACACATATATTTTTTTTTCTTTTCTCTTTTCTCGACATCTTGATATCTTTCCGAAGCCTTTCGCTCGTCTCCTTGACATGAACCACAATCTGAATTTTAAATAAATCTTTGCCTGAAAACAGAACGAATCTTCAGGCATATGTTGTGTTCAAGGAATAAGATAATAAAAAGATGTCTATGGTTTGGGTATGGAATCCGGCGATATACAGGGCTTTCAATGTGAAAGTCTCATTACCGAATGTATGATGAGGCTAGCAAGAAAAGATATAACAACAAGGACATGATCATTACTCGAAATTAGACCTTCCAAGAGAGAAAAATCCTAACCCAATTCATCATGCTAACAACACTTATGCTGGAGGATATATAATGTAGGCTTTGTATAGGATAAACTTGTGTCTCAACTTGAAAGAAATTGCTAACCTTTATTACAAGGGGTTTTTCATAATTTTTCAAAAATAAATTCCTCCAATTTTAGTATTACTTGTAGCATAGTCAAAGCAAGGTCCTAAATCAAAGTTGAGTATGAAAACTTTCAAAGGCAAACTTCCACTAAGCACCACGGTAAACAATTATGCACAATGCTCATGCTCAAATAATAAAGATAAAAAAAACTTAACAAGTAAAAACAAGAAAATAACTTGCACGAGCTAGCTCTCCCCACGCTTGGATCATACGACGTCCTCGTCGTAATTCAAAAAGTACAAGAGAGGGAAAAACCACTATGCCGAGGCGAACACATGGTCATGCTTATTTTATTAAAAACAAAAAGAAATCTAGGTTGTCCTCCTAGAAGCCATGTTATTATTGAAAGAGAAAAATAAAAGTTGCACCGATTTGAGGTTGAAGGCATACTTGCAAGCATTTGTGTTTGGAAAAGAGAAGATCCATGGAGGTGTTACCATCTTTTGTAGTTCTTCGTGATCTTCTCCCGACATCTCCATGTATTGAATGTGACTATACTTTTGTCTTGATTTTCCAAGGCTCGTAAACTTCTAAATTCAATCATGTACGCTTCATGGAACCAATGGTCACCCTTCTCTTCAATGTTGTCATCGCCATCTCCTCTTTCTTGTTCTCATCATCTTCTTGTTGTCTCTTCTTCATGGATTTTACCCTCTGTCCAGAACAGAACATATATCGAAATATAGATTTATTGAAAATTTTATAAAATTACCTTTCCAACATGTGGTCATTCATCAAAAACAGAGTTCAGACAAGGGAGTTATGTCCGTTTTACTTCAGTGCTGCGTGCTGTCTAGAACTGATTTCAGGACGTGCGATGATTTGGCCATAGCCACTTGTAGGAACCTCCGATTTCTTTGATTCTTATTCGTTGGAATTGTAACTTCATGGGCTTCTAAACATCCAAAAATATTTTGTGTTTTCCTTCTGAGACCGTGCAGAATTTTGATGAGATCATTAGCTTCTTGTGCATTGATCCGTAGATGTTGATGATTTTGATCTTTCTATCTTCTAGAGCTTGATCTTGCACTTCCGTGTTGAAGATTCAGGGCCTCCCCCATGTTTAGCACTTTGCTAGGCATGGAAGAAGACAAAGTATTATCTTAGTTGTCCTTCATTTCCCTTGTTGTGAGAGTCTTTATATTACTTGCAAAACATTTTAAGCGCACGTTCTACCCTCAAGGTGACGGTTGGGAGTAGATAAAATTACCGACAATCCAATAATATTTCATAAGATTCTTAACTTGTGGCATAATTAGTCTAGTGAGGAAATCTAATGGGTGTACGTGGGTGCAAAGTGTATATGCACATGAGAGGAAAGCATATAAACAAAGACAAAGGTTACATCTAGTTCTAAACACCATGTTCACAACAAGGTTGCAGAATTTCTCCATAGCCATAAAGATTTATTTATCTAGGGTTAAAACACCATGTCTATCCTTAGATAAATAATTCCTTATAGCACAAGAAAAATAAAGCACAATGCAATGTTTATAAACCAACCAATGCAATATGAAAACATATGAAAAGCTAACAAGGTTTATTGAACTTAATGATGATGGTCCACAATCATGTTTAAACACCACGTTTACACAAGATCACAAAAGGAAAATACTCATATATGAAGCATTAACATAGAAAATGAAGCATTCATCATTAAGCCTTATAAAACAACCAAGCCAACTATATGCAAAACATGTATATGCAAGGAAACAAACATCATGTCGATAACAAAATGCAATGTATGCAAATAAATAAATACGAACATGAACATGATGGTGGTTCTAAAAAGAAAATTAAACTTAGATTAATTAGCCACAAGTTAATAATCATAGGATGGTGCCATTTATTCTCTCTAAGGAAAAAATAAAAACACAAAGGAACGAGTTGCCTCCCGAAAAGCACTTCATTTAAAGTCATAGAGCTCAATTTTCTCACATACCTTCTCATTTTCGTGAAGTCATGGACCTTCATGTAAGAAGTAAAGGTTCCCATGCAGCTTTAATTCACTTCCTATGTCGTGCATTATCACTTTTGTTCAATGGATGACTTGCCCAAGCTATCTCACATCATCGCTTTCTCCTCCTTTGTCACCCTTCGGTGCTGTCTTCACTCCACGAATTTTTTTGTTTAATGTCTAGAACAGAAAGTGTACCAAAGCTCTACTCCATTTCATAGTGCACAAAATTTTATCTCCAACAAATCTTTATTTTCCCAAATTGGACTCCAGACAAGAAAGTTATGCCCATTTTACTCCGACGATGCAATCTGTCCCGAGCTGTTTTTAGCACGCGGACCGCTTAATGTTTTCACCATAACTCCTTGCACGGGTCTTCAAACTCGTTGATTCTTGATGCATTGGAAAGAAAACTTAATGGAGCTTCTGATTATCTCCTTTTCTTCATTTGTACGCCTCTGACTATATGCACAAAATCTACGAAAACAGCAGCGTCTATTGTGAGATTTTGGAGTCGTGTTGATGATTTGACTTGAAACTCTTTGGGCATGACTTCTCCTCACATCTTTCAAGCCTTGTGTCCCTGCATGGTTAGTGAAATTCGATCCTTCTCCCGACATGTGCTTTTTTTAAGATCACTAGTGACCAAGCGCAAAGCAAGATCGAGATTTGCAAAACTTATTGTAAACATAAGCATCCATAATTACAACCACAAGCAAATTGTAACAACATGTCAAAGTGTAATTAAAGGAAGCAAACGTTTCATGCAAAATCACTTAGCTTTTGGTTAGGCAAAGGTTCTTTAGGCATAGAATTAGTTTGTTCAAACATAAACATTGCCTCATTATGATTCTCAAGAAATTCTATCCTATCAATATGATCATTATTGGAGCAAGGCATAGAATTTAAACTATTATTCATACTATTGGTCGAACATGAGCATTTGAATTTACCATCATCAATACCAATAATATCTTGAGATTTTAGTGTGTACCTTAGCCTTAGAGCTTTTTCAACAAGAGTGATCTTTGGTTCATCTAGCGGTGTTGAAGGCAAATCAATCTCAACGAGTGGAGGTGTCTCTTTGTTACCTTCTTGCATCCCCTCCATCTCATCATGTGGAACATGTAATCCATCAACTACATTTGCATTTGTCTCATCTTTGAAGTCTTCATTATCATCCCAATCTTTATCTTCAAGGTCTTGAATGTAGCTTTCTTTATCTTCCATGTACCACACATTGTCGAGGTCGCTAGTCGTAGACTCACTCTTTTCTTTATCCTTGAGCACTTTCATGTCTTGATTTGCTAGTGTGTAAGCTTAAATAGCACACAAGCTATAATCTTGTGGAGAGGGGTCTTCTTGGCGTGTTTGCTTAATGTCATCTTCCTCCATCATATCTTCTAGCTTGAATCCTATTTTCTCCAATTTATTCTTCGAGTCACTATCTCTTTTCTTTATTTCCCTCGTCTCCTTAGCAATAAACTCTTCTTCTCGAATTGGTGCACATGTTGTTGTGGAGACGAGACTTTTTGGCTCATCATGGTTGTGCTCTTCTATTCCTTCATAAAAAATCTTGGAGTTGTCAAATTGATCGATCCATCCTTCATCTTCTTCTTCTCTTTCATCTTCAAAGATCTTTTGGATTGACCCTCCACTCATCTCTTGATCAAATATATCTTCAATTCTTTTGGCGACACGTTGGTGTTCCTCCTTCCTTTGGTAGTTTTTTAGGGGGGTAAAAACAATTTGAATCCAATTGGATTGATTGAATTCCACCAATGGTCTAGCATTCCCCATACTTCAGCCTACTTTCATGTTAGTTTCAACATTTTTAGTATCCAAAATGACATCTCTTACCTTAGTGTCAGGGGTTGAGACCTAGACAGATCCACAAGGGGGCTACCCAAGCGGTTTGTAGGTTAATGGGGAGATCGGCAACTAAGAGCGTAGGTGGTAGTTCACGTGATGAACTCGGAACACGGCAAGTAGGCGAAGAACACAGGGACACGGAGGTTTATACTGGTTCAGGCCTCTGAGGAGTAAAACCCTACATCCAGTTTGGTGGTTGTATTGTGAGTGGGCGAGAATGGGAGTCCCCTCGGATGGTGCACCTAGGCCGCCTTATATTGGCCGACGGACTAGGGTTTCTGAGGGTTGAGGAGCCGAGTCCTGGTCAGTTACAATTGGAAAGTCTATCTCTAAGGATTACAACAGATATCCCGAGATATCCGGCCTAACTGGCGGTGCCAAGACGCGTCTTGGTGACTTGACTTGCACTCCAAGTGCCGCAGATCCTCCAGGATCTAGATAAGGTCGCCTGGGGTCATCGAGTCTATGGATAAGGTCTTTGGGCCCACTTGTAGGTCGGTGGGGCTTCTGGCAAGTCGGGTCCACTTGGCAGGGATCTCTGGGACACTGGTCGGTGGGGACTTAGGGGTACCCATGTCTCTCAAGCCCCCGGTCGACGTGTAGGCGTAGCGGCCGAGACGAGGTAATGTCGAAACTTGGCGAAGACATGGCGTCGTCAAGGTCGTGTAGGGTGCACGGGGATCCAAATAAGAAAACCCCCTCAAATGCGCGCACGAAGTCGAACATCGAGCTCCTAGAATATGAATCCAGAAGGTCGAAGTGAAGGCGAGACGTCGATCTTGAAGAACCGCTGACCTGACTTGGATCAGGTGACACAAAGTAGCTTCTGCGACCTTTAGAAAGGCTGTAATACCAACTTTAGGTAGGTCGAGCAGATGAGTAATGGCAGCAGGCTTCCAGTAAGTCGATGCGATGTAGAAGCAAGAGGGTGTCACAAGACACACTTGTGGAGTAGCCCCCGAGCAGTAAAGCGACCAGAATGGCCGGTTTGATGCTCCAAAGAAGAGGAAGAAAAGGAGAACCTGCGGCCTTCTGCTTTATCAACACGATGCTCTGATGAACTGAGCCAATAGGCCGAAACGCCTGGATTCTTCAGGAAGATGCCAAACACTGAAAGCTGTCATGACCTGAGTCACAAGTGCACTGTACGGTCATGGGCCTACTCCCACATAAGACACAAGCTGCTGTCCACTCGCAAGGGACAAAAGCACCAGGATGTAGTCAGGTAGGGGAAAGGCGCGCCGACACTCCCCACGGGTGAACAGTGACCTCGTGCTTCACGCGGGAACAGTGACCTTGAGGATAAGGACGCCACACAAGCTGGGCTGCGGATAAGATCAGAGGCCGAGTTGCTGCGGGTATAAATAGGTGCCCACGCCTTTGGGCAAAGCACCCAAGCTGCTTGTAAAAGCCATGGCGAAGTTGTGTAGTAATTTCTCCATTCCTTGGACTTGCGTCCATCCACCGGAGCATAGAGCTAGTGCCATTCACGCTTGGAGCTAGAAGAATGCTTGCGAAGCTCGGAGAACTCTATCAGTCATTTCTCCCACGCCCATCGAGGAATCTAGGTGCTGCGGGGGGCAATGGTGGCATTGGCGGGCCTTACACGCAGAGGCCTGAGGTGATGCTGGCGGCCACCGTGCTCCACAAGGAGGGGCCAGAGGTGACACTGGGCACCACAGGAAACCTACTGGAGCGCAAGTAGAGGAGGCTGTGTGGCAGCTGCCTCTACAGCGGTGGTAGAGGTCTTCAACCAGGTCCTGAAGCTAGAAGAAAACTTGCGATGCGCCTTATTATGGTAGACTGCATCACAAACATTATATAGGGTAGCTCAGGGCCATTAATGTCTTTGTATCTTGTAATTAGCCAAGGGCCAATGTCCTTGTAGCTTATGAAGCTTTATGTATGCATTTGTATGACAAATGATATTTCCCAAGTAGGTGTAGAGGCGCCCGGGCGGCAATGGTATGGCTACCAAGGTCCCAGCAGGGCTATGTTAGCACACCGACCTTCGGGAGGCCTTAAGAAGTGACAAATAACTTGTGTCGACCTGAATCAACACGGCCGTTGTGCAGTGGCACAACGCAGGGCGTCAACCTGAGAATTTTAGGTCTAGACGACCTAGAAGGAAGCAGGGCCTTAGCAACCTCAAGAAGGAGCTGTAGTTATGACCAGGAGGTCGTCAACGGGCAGTGGAGCCTTTAAGCACTGAGCCGTTGGTATATATTCGCTGTTGTAGGTCGAGGCAACCTAGGAGGCAGCAGGGCCTTATCGACGTCACGGAGGCGATGTGATAGACCCGAAGGTCGTCAATCGGCCAGGAGACCTTTAAGCAGATATCCGTCGTGGTATAGTAGGGGGCTTAATGTAGGACATGACGGGTCCACAGACGCTAGGCTGTTCACCACGGAGCCAACGGGCATAGATCCCCGCACGGCGCAAGCCGTTACTGCCTGTGACCGTTAGGCCGAAAGGGCCGTTGGAAAAAGATCCGTTGGGTCGCCGAAAATCCCGCAGGAATCAAATCCTTCACAAACGAAGAGACGTTGGGCGCAGCGGCCCGCAGTGCCGCTGGGGCCCATCTATAAAAGGCTGAGTGAAGGGCCGGGGACCTCACTTACTTACATTTCCGCCCCGATTTAGGGTTTCTCTGCTGCCGCAAAAAGCATTCCACGCAAATCCACTGGCGCCGCCGCGCTTAGATCCGCCTCGTCATGCGCCGCCGCATGCGTGTGAAGTCCCTTGTAGTGTTTAGAGCTAGATCCACCGGCATACAAGAAGAAGATATGGCTCCCGAGCTTGCACTACGGCCGGAGGACATCTCGGAGCCCTCGACGGTGACGGAGGAGCAGCTCCAAGGTCTGGTGGCCCGCGGGCTGCTGAAGCCCAAGGAGGAGGTGGGCTGGAAGGCGGCGACCGGTGAGGCCTTCCCCACCGAGGGGACCGGCGAGACCATTGCCTTCGTCTCGCACATCGAGCACGGATTCAGAGTCCCCACAGGCGACTTCTTCCGTGGGCTCCTCCACTACTACCGGATAGATCTGGTACACCTCATCCCCAACACCATTACCACCATTTCGTCCTTCATTCACCTCTGCGAGGCGTACTTGGGGATACCACCACACTTCCACCTGTGGTGGTACTTCTTCGAGCTGAAGAAGATGGGGAAGTCCGAGGTCGTGGGGAGCGTCGGCTTCATGCTCCGCCGCTACATGAAGCCAATCTACATCGACATGGTGCTGCCAGACAACACCACATGCTGGAGACCGGGTTGGTTCTACATCGACAACCCAAAGCCGGTGCTACCAACAAGGTCGGGGTACGCGCCGGTCTTGGTGCCGGAATGGGTCAACCAATTGACGTCGCGGGAGAACGACGCCATCAAGCCGCTACTGGAGGACCTGGCGAGGCTAAAGACGGAGGGGCTGACGGGGGGCGCGGTGGCGATCAGCTTCAGCAGGCGGCTCTTGCAGCCGATCCAAGATCGGGTGCACCCGGTTTACGAGTACTGGCGCCAGGTCGACCCCACCCGAGTGGCGCAGCGCAAGGTCTCCAAAGAGGAGATGGTGAACCCGGTGAAGGACCTATTCGCCGGGCGGATTCGCAATCAGACATGCTCCAAGGCGCACAGCCTGAAGCGCCCCACCGAACCTGTAAGTCACCCTTTGTCCAATCGACCTTAGTCGTTGTTCATGTACTTGGATATTCGATGATTGTGACGAAGGTCTTCTGATGTAGGGTCGTGAGGGTGTGTACTGGTGCCCAGCTCCGCTGCCCAATGAGGACGAGCGAAGCTTTAAGGTCAGGGCTGCAGAGGACATCAAGGCGCCTCCACAGCACCCCATCGACAACTACCTCTCCGACTCGACGGTGGAGAGTAGTGACGACGGAGGTCCCGCCACGGGGAAGGCGGTGGAGACTGTCGCGCCGTCGACGCGGCGCACGCGGTAGGTCGCTGGCAAGATCTCGACATCCAAGGCCACCGCAGTGATCTCCACCACGCAGGCGGCGGAGAAGAAGAAGAGGAAGAGGAAGGGCACCACCGCGTCGACGGAGATGACGACGGCCAGCGCCGAGGCTGAGACGGACGCTGGTGATGACGATGACGCAAGGTCGCCCGACACGCCGGCCGAGCAGGGGAAGGAGAAGCTCCTCAAGGTCGTGGAGGAGGAGCTCCCGAAGCCAGGCGCTGGGGGTCGAGTGACGCAGGGTCGCAGAAGAGGGCGAGGAAAGCTCCACCCAAGCCAATAAAGCTCGATTCGAAGCTTGGTAGCAAGTAAGTCGACAAACTTTACCCACTCATGTTGAGCTTTGCACGTCTTGTATGCATCATTGTTGACGAACTTTGCTTTGTGGTAGGTCGATCCCTGCTACCTCGCAAAGCGGCAAGAATGCCGCAGGCCAGGAGGCCTTTGGGCGCAAGGGGACGAAGGCGCCGGTGGAGTAGTCACCGGCAGCGTCAGCGGGGGATGTCTCAAGCCAAACTCTTGGGGTTGTGGGGACAATAACGTCGGTGGCGACGAAGGTCGCATCCGGTGGTACACAGCAGGTCGAAGGGCCTCAGCAGGATCCGCCCGTGTCTGAGAAGGGAGGTGCAGGTTGGAGAAGGGAGCGGGCCTGGCGAAGGGAACGAGGATGAAAGGTGCTTCTATGTCGGGACCCCATGGGTGAACGACATCGACGCTGATCGCCACGACATGGAGGAGTTCAAGGCGGCACATCGGATGATTGCGCGGACACTCTCGGTAAGTCCTTTCTTCCAAGGAAGCCGCTACTTTGGTTGTTCTAGTGACATGTGGGACTGACTTTGTTTGATGCAGTCTCTCGCCGAGCGAGCGCAGGCCCGGGCGAACCTGGTGAAAGAAGGTGCCAAGGCGCACATTGAAGCTACTGCAGCTCGGGAGGCCGTGCTGCAAGCCAAGGTCGAGGCCGTGAAGGAGATCCAATGCGTCAAGGACGCCCTGGCGAAGCAGGCGGAGAAGGAGGTGGCCGCCCTTAAGAAGGAGCTAGCAGCCGCCAAGGAAAAGGTGGAAGACGCCGAGAAGGATCTAGGGATCATCGTAGATGGTATGCCTGGACTTACTCCTGACCTTGATATCCGGAGGTGTGGCACTTGCTGTCCTTGATTTTGATGTTTCCAGATGCCAAGAAGAAGGAGGACGCCTTGCGGAAGCAACTCAAGGAGTCCAAGGACCAAGTGAAGAACCTCAAAGAAAAGACCAAGGAGGTATAGGACAACGAGTATTATCTTTCCTGAAAAGCTGCATATGAGCATGGTGTACGTCGAGACCTGGAGATCGATCTCTCCCGGGCCATACAAACCATCACTGACCAGCAAGCGATGATTGCAGATCTTGAGAAGCAGCTGGGTGACCTCAAGGAGGCTGCTGAGTACCTGATGGAAATTTATGTCCCTCAGGAGGAGGGGGCAGAGCCCAAGGAGCTGGTTGCCCGTCTGGACGAGGCGGAAGGTCGGATGAAGACGCTGGTGCTGGATACTAGCAAGCTCGCCGTGGCTGCAGCTTTGGCTACGGTGAAGTTCCATGAGCCGACGTTCGACCTACGAAAGTTTGCAGAGGATGTCGACCTGTCGGAGCTGGTGAAGGCCGAAGACGTCTAGGCTGCCGCGGGGGAGATCATCAAGAAGGTTGACCTTTGAAAATGTAGTCCAGGGATGCATTAAACTGTCGATGTACATGGGGGCGTGAAACCTTTGACTATGTACATAAACTGTTATGAATGACATGTTCCTTTTATTTAAAGAGCATAACCCCTTATTTCGCAAAAACACCCGTTATGAGAACTCATGAGCAATGAAGTTGCAAAACGTGTCCCCTCCGCTAACCCAACTTAGTGGAGGAACGGCTTACCGACTGCACGGCTCAGCGTGGAGGCTTAGGTGCAGCCGGCGCGTGGAGGGGGCCTTGGACCCAAGGTCTCTCAACCACACGACTTAAGAGTGCACATATTAAGCATAAGAGCTGTGGTAAGGGAAAACGCTTTAAGAAAGAAAAGGTAAAACCCCTCAGGTCGTAAGACCCTTAGATTGGCAAAGCCAAGCCCCCGAGCGTGTCGGGCTCGGCTTTAGACCAAGCCCCCGAGCATGTCGAAGGGGGAGGGATGAACAGAAAGTAAAAGGAGACCCAGATGTAGGTCGACAGGAAGCCTGCTGAAAGGGAATCTTATCTTTGTTGATTATAAATTACAAGAGGGTAGAGTACATAGCTTTTTATTTTTGGTACAAGGCTCCTAAGGGTAGAAGCGACGTAAGTGCTCAATGTTCCAAGGGTTCAGGACGCCCTGGCCATCAGCCCACTAGAGGCGATAGGTTGCCGGTCCAATGACCTCCTTGACTATGAAGGGGCCTTCCCAAGGCGCCGCAAGCTTGTGCTTGTCCTTGGTGTTCTGAATCCACCACAGGACCAGGTCACCGACGTTGAAGGAACGTTCCCGCACATTGCGGTCATGGTAGCGACGTAACTGTTGCTCGTGGCGGGTGTGGTGCATGAGCGCAGCCACATGATGCTCTTCAAGGTTGTCGAGGTCGACCTTGCGCGTTTGCTCCGCTTCGCCCTCGTCGTAATGCTGGATACGAGGAGCCCCGAAGGCAACATCGGTGGGGAGGATGGCCTCTGACCCATAGACCGAGAAGAACAGAGAGTATCCTGTGGCCGAGCTGACCTGAGTCCGGAGACCCCAGATGACATGAGGGAGTTCTGCAAGGCACCTGGTGGCGTAGGGTGACACGTCGTCGAAGATGTGGTCTTTGATGGCCTATAGCACCATGCCGTTGGCACGTTCAACCTGGCCGTTGCCCCGTGGGTGCACCACCGAAGAGTAGTAGATGTCGATGAGGCTGTCTTGGCAGAAATCCCAGAAGTCAGCTCCTGTGAAGGTTGTGCCAAGGTCGGTGACGATCCTGTTGGGGACCCCAAAACGATGAGTGATCTCCTCGATGAACTTGGCCGCCTCCTTCGACGTAACACTGGACACAGGCCTGACCTCTATCCATTTGGCGAACTTGTCCACAACAACAATGATATGCTTGTAGCCACCTGGAGCTGTCCTGAAAGGTCCCACCGAGTCGAGACCCCACACTACGAAGGGCCAGGACGGAGGGATGGTCTGCAGGGCCTAAGCCAGCATGTGCTGCTGATTGGCGAAGAACTGGCACCCCTTGCATCGCCGGACAAGGTCCTGAGCATCGGCCAAAGCGGTGGGCCAGTAGAAGCCTGACCTGAAGGCTTTCCCCACCAGGTTGGAGGAAGCGGCATGGTTGCCACACTCACCGCCGTGGATTTCCGCTAAGAGCCTGAGGCCCTCAGATCGTATGATGCACTTCATTAGCACATCGTTAGAGGCGGATCTCCAGTGAAGTTCTGTGCCTATGACAACGTAGTTGGTGCTACACCTCGTGACCTTCTCGCGCTCTGCCTTCTCCTCAGGAACCTGATGCTCGAGGATAAAGGCGAGGATGTCAAGGCTCCAATCATCTTCAGCCTTAGCCATGAGGACATCACAGCTGCCTGGCGGGGTCGCATCGTTAGCTAGTGGCTCTGGGTCGGAGAGGAGTTTGATGGTAAGCTTGCGTAGGTCTTGGACAAACACACCAGTCGGAACCAGCGCGCGCTTGGAGCCTAGCTTGGAGAGGACGTCAGCCGCTACGTTATTGTCGCGACAGACGTGATGGAACTCGATCCCCTCGAAGTGAACTTCGAGCTTGCGCACCTCGGCGCAGTAGGCATCCATCGTGTCCTTCTTGGTCTCGCATGCCTAGTTGACTTGGTCGATGATGACCTTGGAGTCACCATACGCTATGAGGTGCTTGACCCCTAGGGAGACGGCGATGGACAGCCCGTGGATGAGGGCTTCATACCCGGCGCTGTTGTTAGACACTTTGTAGTGGATCTGCAGGACGTACTTCAGGTGATTGCCCTTAGGGGAGATGAAGAGCACGCCTGCTCCTGCTCCTTCGAGGTTCAGGGAACCATCGAAGTACATCATCCAATGTTTTGGCTTCTCCAGTGGTGGAGGCTGCTGGATCTCTGTCCACACACAGACGAAGTCAGCGATGACCTGGGACTTGATGGCCTACCGTGGGCAGAACTCGAGGTCGAACTCGCCTAGCTCGATGGACCACTTGACGATACGTCCAGTGGTGTCGCGGCTACGCAGGATCTCGCCGAGAGGGAAGGCCGAGACGACCTTGATCTTGTGTGCCTGGATGTAGTGCCGGAGCTTGCGCGAGGTGACGAGGAGGGCATAGAGCATGTTCTGTGGCTGCGAGTATCTAGTCTTGCTATCTGACAAGACCTCACTGATG
Source organism: Cenchrus fungigraminus (assembly GCA_036936925.1). Classification (NCBI taxonomy): domain Eukaryota; kingdom Viridiplantae; phylum Streptophyta; class Magnoliopsida; order Poales; family Poaceae; genus Cenchrus; species Cenchrus fungigraminus. Next base: position 64,145,510 of record CM072779.1, read on the forward strand.
TAGTTGACAGGTCGCTGGACCGGGTAAGGTTTGCCTTCTTCAAGTCGCTCTGCCACTAGAACCGAACTGACCACCTGGGTGGTCGCGGAGATGTAGAGCAGCAATGTTTCCTTCGGTGCCGGGGGCACCATCACCAGAGGCGATGTAAGGAAAGCCTTGAGCTTTTCTAGGGCTTGGTCAGGCTCTTATGTGCAGACGAACTTATCCGCCTTCTTCAGCAGCTTGAAGAAGGGCAGGCCTTTCTCCCCAAGCTTGCTGATAAATCGACCTAGGGCCGCCATCATGCCGGTGAGCTTCATGATGTCTTTCTTCCCAGCAGGTCGCTTCATTCTACGGATGGCATCAACCTTGGTGGGATTCTCCTCGATGCCCCGGTGGCTGACCATGAAGCCCAGGAGCTTGCCGGACGGGACACCGAAGACGCACTTCTCTGGATTGAGTTTCCAGCGATAGTGGCGGAGGTTGGCGAAGGTCTGGGCGAGTTCAGCTATGAGCTTATCCTCCACGGTGGTCTTGACGACCACATCGTTGATGTAGGCTTCCACGTTGTCGCTGATCTGGGACTCCAGACACTTCTGGATGGCCTTCTGGTAGGTCGCGCCAGCATTTTTGAGACAGAAAGTCATGGTCATGTAGCAGTAGATGCCGTGCGGCGTTATGAATGCCGTCTTGTCCTGGTCAGAGACCTTCAGGGCTATCTGGTGATACCCTAAGTAGCAGTCGAGGAAGCATAACAGGACGCTTTCGATCGTGGAGTCCACGACTTGGTCGATGAGAGGAAGAGGAAAGGGGTCTTTAGGGCAGTGCCTATTGAGATTGGTGTAGTCGATACACATTCTCCATTGATCGGTTTTCTTGGGTACAAGGACCGGGTTGGCGAGCCAAACCGGGTTTTTACATTCACGGATGAATCCGACAGCTAGGAGCTTTATTATCTCTAACCTAATGACCTCCTTGCGATCTTACGGAAAGCGGCGTAGCTTCTGCTTGACAGGCTTGGCTGTCTTGCTTACATCCAAGGAGTGCTCAGCCAGCTCCCTGGGGACACCCGACATATCCGACGGACTCCATGCGAATATATCCGCGATATCCCGGAGGAAACTGGTGAGCGCGAGTTCTTATTTCTCCCCAAGGTTGTCGCCGATGACCACCGTCTTCTCCACATCTGGTAGGCCGAGGCGAACTCTCTTCATCGAAGGCATGGCGTCCAGAGTAGTGTCGGAGCACTGCTGCCCCGAGATGGTCAGGTCGCTCGGAGCGACCTTCGAGCGACCTTCTTGGACTCGGCGACCAAGACTGTAGAGGCGTCGACACAGGTAGAGGTCACGATGATGTCGAGGGCCTCGAGTCGTACTTGAAGGAGACCATGAGGTCACCGTAGAAGGTGAGGACCCCGTTCGGTGCAGGCATCTTCAACACCAAGTAGGTGTAATGCGGGATGGCCATGAATCTGGCCAGCATCGGACGACCTAGGATCGCATGGTAGGAGGATTTGAAGTCGGCGACCTCGAAGTTGAGATACTCCGTGCGGAAGTTGTCCTCGGTACCGAAGGTGACGGGGAGGGAGATCCGACCCAGGGGGTAGGCTGCTTTCCCAGGGATGATGTTGTAGAATGGCTCGTCGCACGCCGTGAGTTTGCTGAAGTCGAACTTCATCTTCTTCAATGTCTCGATGAAGATAATGTTGAGCCTGCTCCCCCCATCGACGAGGGTTTGGGAGAGTAGGGCCCCCTCCACCGTAGGCTCGACGGCGAGCGGGTAGGACCCAGGGTCTGGGATGTGGACCCAATGATCTGCCCTGGAGAACGTGATTGGTTGCTCGGACCAACGCAGAGGCTGCGTTGGCTGGGTGTGGATGAGGTGAACCTCGCGCTTATCCTTGCCTTAGCACCTTCTGCTCACGTGGGCTTTGATACCTCTGACGATCATGTTGAACGTTCGGGTAGGAGGCTGGAAGGGTCCGTTGGAGTTGCCTGTTGGAGGTGGAGGCGGCAGGTCGCGCTCGTCGCGGTGACCTTCGGGGCGTGGGTCGTCGCGGCGGTTGTCACGGCGGTCCCGGTCGTCACGATCGTTGTGCCGATCTTGCTGGTCGTCGCAGCGGTAGTTGTTGTAGCAGCGCGAAGTAGGTCGGTCGCCGTCTGAAGGACCGAATAGGGCGACCAGAGAGGGGGGGAGTGAATGGGAGCCGATAAAAATTCTTTCCGAAGGTCGAACTCGGCCTATACCCCGATTGCCACTCCAAAAGCTTGCGCGCACAAAGGAAGCTCCAAACAAGGCCCACACAAGCCTACAAGAACAAGAGACAAGCCTAGGAGCAAAGAGCGGAAGCAACTAGACAAGAACCAAAGGACTAAGCCAAATCTGCGAAGTCCAAGGCGGACAGTCCGCGAGTACGACGGACAGTCCGTGAACCCCCGGCGGACAGTCCGAAATAGGACTCTGAGCTACCAGTGCGGCACCGGGAAAAATCGGACAGTCCGGGCAAGCACCACGGACAGTCCGGCAGCCCGCGGACAGTCCAGCCACCCCTGGTGGACGGTCCGGCCGAAATCCCTGGACACTCCATACAAACTTCGAGCCACCCCAAACGAAATCTGAGCCACACGGACAGTCCGCACACACCACGCGGACAGTCCGCAAACAACTTGGAACAGAACCCTAGCTGAGAAATGGATCGAAACGCGAGCGCTGAAGAACACACGACGAACTCTGACGAATACGCTCCACGTGGACAGTCCGCGACGCTCGAGCGGACAGTCCGCGACACGCGGACAGAGCAGAAACAGCATGACCCCGCGAGGTCAACTCTCCAAATCCATCACCGGATCTCCCAAACGCCAAAAGCTCTTGAGAGAAGATTTGGGGGAGATGATAAGCAACACAAGAGGAAGCTATGCCCCAAAAATCTCGACCTCTAAGCCACTAAATCGCCGGGAATCGCGGATCACACGAACTACCACCAAGAACACGAACTCTAGCCAAATACTCACGATTCGAAGGCTCTCCACAGCGTTTGAGGAGTCAAGATCACACGCAAAGATGCACAAGGCATCCACCCATGATCTCCTCAAAGAAATCCGAAGGAAAACGCCCTCAAATCCCCGAATCGAGCGAAGAACGAAACTCCCCAAAAATAACCCCGAAAATGACACGAAAATCATAGAGGACTAGGAGATCACCGCAGCACCGAATGCTTCCATACATCCAGAGGTCAGAGTCTATACAAGAATCTAGCCTAAGGAAAACAGAGGGAAAAGAAGTAGTTCGGTGCAATCTATCGGGGGAGGAAAACCTAGAGTCCAAGAGAGAGAGAGATGCCATCCACCTCTCCACTATTTATACGAAGTCCATCGGAGGGAGGTAAATGACCACACTATCCCTACTGCTTGAAATGAAGATACAACCCCTCAGGGGCATATTGGTCAAGTCTTCATCGGACGGACACGCTTCCACCGCGGCTTCGCTTCACATCGACGCAAACCCCGCGATCACGCCACGTGCCCTCCGCCTCGAAGCTTCCCCAAGCTCCTGGATCACCGTCTTCATCACCTCGGGCCTCCGGGCTTGGTTTTGAGGCCCAAACCAAGAAACTGTCCACCGAAGGTTTTGTGCGCAAACCAACAAACCCCGCGTGCAAGCTTCGGGCTCCATCCGCTACCTTGCACCGGCCCATGTTCGCGACTTCAGCCCGCCAGTCTTGCACCATACGGCTCGCACTTGACCCCATCGGCCACTGGGTCCATCGAACCAAGCCTACTTGCCACTCCATCACCCGGAGGCCGCCACGGCTGAGGCCTTTCGCGCTTGTTCTTCACCTGCACCAACACGAGTCGAGCCGCAACCTGTACCTGCACACTTAGCCAAGCATCAGTCCACACAACATTGTCAATCACTCATCACTAAGGAGCGACCCTCCACTAGTCCTCGGACACACCTGGTCCTCGGACACACCTGGTCCTCAATCTCCCCCTTGATGAGTGCATTGACAACACCCATAGAAATCACATAGAGAAAAAGAAAAGAAAAACAACCACGAACACAAACCTCCCAAGCAAGTGATCTAAAGCCAAAGAACAAGCGAAAACAAGATTACCCGCCAATCCAAGTCTCGCCCCCCCTAAGACAAGGGCAATGGCTCGACACAGCCGAGACAAAACAAAGCTCACAAAGAGCACATCACAAAGCACAAAACTCAGGAAAACCAAAGGAGCTCCCCCTGCACATATGCAAACTCCCCCTGAGCAAATGCAACCTCTTCTTCTCAATTTTTCTCCTCACATGCCATATCTCACAAATGCATACAACTTCTCCCCCTTGTTGACAATGCATGAATCAAGATATCATGATGCTCTCCCCCTTGTTTTCATGACAAATGCATGTCAAAGCATATATACAATCTACTAAGCTTCTCAAATATACAAAGAGCACAACAAAATGCTACACATGAGACATAGAGCAAACAAAGTAGACATGGTGTAGTTAGCACATTGCCATCAAGAAGGTAGAGACATATAAGCATGTGACATGGCCAAAAGCAATTTTTAAGCAATTTTCACAAAGAAACATTCATCTCATGAGCAAGACCCTATCCATAGCCATTTGAGCACAAATACACTAGATCATCCAAAGTTTATGCAAGATCACAAATTCTCATCACAGGATCATTATAAACGCCCACAAGCTACTCAAGTCATGTTAAAGCCACTGAGCCATGTGTCTACTTCTTAAAATGAGACTTCTCATGGTAGACAACATGCTACGGTTTAGCACCCAAGATATGAATATCAATGCATAAAAACATGATTAGGAGCTCATTTTTCAAGCATAAGGCAATTCACACACCAATTTCATTTTTAGGTTTAAACATGGTACATGAAGTGCCTTTGCGGCAAAAAGAAGCTTATGCTCCTCCCCAAGCAAGCAAAAGGGCTACACATTTACAATGACAAAAGGTCTTTGACCGCAAGCAAGGAGAAAATGATTCTCAAGCACAAACTAAACATGATATAGGCATTTAAGCACAAATTGAGCATAGGCAAGCATCTACTCATGAGAGACACAATTTTAGCATTTTCATCAAAAGAAAGCTATCTCAACACAAATATATGGCAAAACCATCAAGAGCATAGCATTCACATCCACAATTTACCAAACATGCACAAGTCTCACAAATAGCACATCAGTGATCAATGTATATAAGAGAAGCTTTTCCTAGCACAAGTGATCCAAAGATGGCTATCCTACCAGGTTTTGTACAGAAAGTAAAATGCATGAATGCAATGCAACAAAATGAACATATGGTACATATATACATGAGAAGCTCCAAGACCCAGCTAGAAAGGAAAGCACACCCCCAAGTTCACCCCGCAAGCGAGTGAAAGTGACTTGATCAAGCGGTTTGGTGAATATGTCGGCTAGGTGGTCTTGGGTAGGGACATAGGACAAAGATATGTTTCCCTACTCAACATTGTCCCTCAGAAAGTGGTACCTCACTTCTATGTGTTTCGTTTTCGAGTGGAGGACAGGATTTTTGGCTACGCTTGTGGCACTGGTGCTGTCATAGAAAAGTGGAACCTGGGAGCACTCCTCACCAAAATCACTCATGGTGTAGGTCATCCAAAGCAGCTGGGAACAACAACTAGCAGCAGCTACATACTCGGCCTCTGTAGTGGATTGGGCTACACTGGATTGATTGCGAGATGACCAAGAGACCAAAGAAGAACCAAGGAACTGACAACACCCAGAGGTAGACTTGCAGTCCAATCGACACCCAGCAAAATCAGCATCGGAGTAACCGTGAAGTCTGAGTGTCGAGGAGGCAGAATACCAAAGACCAAACTCAGGAGTGTAGTTCAAGTACCTGAAAATCCGCTTGACGGCCTGCCGATGTGAAGTCCTTGGTGAAGCCTGAAAATGAGTGCACAGACACACACTGAACTGTATGTCTGGTCTCGTCGCCGTCAAGTAGAGGAGGGAGCCGATCATGCTCCGGTACTCCTTCTGGTCCACGGGTTCACCGTCCTCGTCCGCGTCCAAAGCCATAGTGGTACTCATCGGTGTAGTCAGCGGCTTGGAGTCGTTCATGCCAAACTTCTTCACCATGTCCCTGGTATACTTCGCCTGATGTACAAACGTCCCATCCTTGCACTGCTTGATCTGGAGGCCCAAGAAAAACTGCAGCTCGCCCATCATGGACATCTCAAATTCCCTGCTCATGTCATCGGCAAATCTGGCAACAAGATCATGAGAAGAGCCACTAAAGATTATGTCATCCACGTATATCTGAACAATCAACAGGTCATTCCCATGCTTAAGGAGAAACATGGTCTTATCAACTGTGCCCATCACTAACCCCTTACTCAGCAAAAAACCTCTCAACCTGCCATACCAAGCTCTAGGAGCCTGTTTCAACCCATATAGCGCTCTTTGGAGTTTGTATACACGGTGTGGGTATTTTTCGCTCTCAAACCCCGGGGGTTGCCTCACATACACTTCTTCCTCTATCACCCCATTCAAGAAAGCACTCTTGACATCCATTTGGTACAACTTGAACCCTTTAGCCACGGCAAAGGCCAGAAGGATCCTAATTGCCTCCAAATGGGCCACAGGAGCAAATATCTCCTTATAGTCTATCCCCTCCTTCTGGTTGAACCCTTGCGCCACCAACCTCGACTTGTTTCTCACAACCATCCCATTTTCACCCTCTTTGTTCTTCCACACCCACTTGGTACCTATGGGACGACAATTTGGTGGTGGATCGACTAACACCCAGACTTGGTTTCTCTCAAAGTTCTCCAACTCCTCATGCATGGAATTCACCCAATTCTCGTCAGACAAAGTGTGTCGAATATCTTTGGGCTCAAAAGAAGCGACAAAAGCAGAGTGGGCGAAGTGAGAAGTATTCCTTGACCTCGACTGTGTAGTGCGTTCATGAAGGTCACCTATGATCATTGTCGATGGGTGATCAACTTGTACCCGCCGCGGAGCCTCTCGCCTGGACACGATCTCCCCCTCAGCAACAGCCTCCACTCGAACAGCCTCAGTCGTAGTGGGTGTAGGGGATGGACCATCCTCGATCATCGTCGTAGTAGTGGAAGTAGCACGTACACGATCAGCCACGGGAGCATGACCTCCATCATCGTCTTCATCTCCATCTCCATCTTGCTCATCCTCAAAGATCCTAGCTCCAATCTCCTCGTCACCTGCACACTCAAAAGTAGAAGAGCTACATGGCTGTGTCTCGTCGAAGGTTACCTCGGAAGTCTCCATGATTCGGTTAGTGTCAAGGTTGAGCACACGATATGCTCTAGAATGAATCGCATAACCAAGGAAAATCCCATCCGAACATCTAGACTCAAACTTATCCAACTTGCCCTTCTTCAGAATGAAACACTTGCATCCAAAAGCTCTAAAGTGACTCACCTTGGGTTGTCGGCCATGCATCAACTCATAAGAGGTCTTCTTCCTAAAGGCATGAGGGAAGATGTGATTTGAGACATAGCAAGCGGTATTGACCGCCTCGGCCCAGAAACGCCTAGGAGTCCTATGCTCATCGAGCATCGTCCTAGCCATCTCACAAAGGGTTCGGTTCTTCCTCTCCACTACGCCATTCTGGCAAGCGACGCATGGAGAAGAGTACTGATGACCGAGACCAAGATCACTGCAAAAGGCATCAAAATGAGAGTTCTTAAATTCTGTGCCATTGTCACTGCGTATAGCTCGAATGACATCTCCATGTCTCTCATTCTTCAACCTCAAGATCAATTCCCGAACAAAGCCAAATGTCTCACTCTTATCCTCCAAAAAGAAAACCCAAGAGTACCTCAAAAAGTCATCAACAACCACAAGAACATACCACTTCCCACCAGAAGAGCGAACACGAGCTGGCCCAACCAAATCCATGTGCAACAGCTCACAAGGTCACTCGGTCATGACCGCAGTCAGAGGGGCGTGAGAAGCAGCAACCATCTTTCCATGCCAACAAGAAGCACAAACCAAATCCTTCTCGAATTTCAACTTAGGCAATCCTCGGACAAGATCAAGACCACTCAAGCGGGAAAGCAACTCAAAGCTCAAGTGTCCCAACCTCCTATGCCATTTCCACAGCTCGGCCGACACGCTAGCAACAAAGCATCGAGGAGGACCAACAGACTGGGAAAAACCAGCACGAAAGATTTGACCCTCGGGGACGATCGTACAGACAAGATCGCCTCGAGAATCAAGCACAGGAGAAGCACCTGACTTAAAACGAACCTCAAAACCTTCGTCCAGTAACTTAGATACTGACAACAGGTTAAAACCAAGTGACTTGACCAGGGCCACACTTCTTAAGGTCACCTTGCTACTCACCTTCACCATACCTTCAGCAAGCACTCGTCCTCTCCCGTTATCCCCAAAAGTGATGTACTCCCTCGTACTCACCGGGGTGAGGCTAGAGAACCACCCACGATCTCCGGTCATGTGTCGTGAGCAACCGGAGTCGATTAACCAAAAGTTCTCCAAGCCTCCCACCTGCAATAAAAAATGAGAACGAGAATGAGCAAGCGACTCAACACTGGGGTTAGTTCCAAAAGAGTCAAACCAGTGTCGAGCCATTTGCTCAAAAGAAGGGTTAGCAAGGTCCATTCTACCAACACTCCGAGGCGGAGCCCTCTCACGCCTACCACCAAAGGACCTGTCACGTCTCACTAGAGGAGTACGCGCACCACGAGGAGGAAAACGTGGCCCGTAGTCCATCTGAGACCCAAAGCTCCGATCGTTCCTCCCAAACTCGTAACGGTCACGAGAAGGAGCACGCCGAGCCAACTCACCACGCCCAAACCCAACACGCCTATCTCTCTGAGGAAACACACCTCCACCTCCACCTCCACGAGTGGCAACTGTACGCACATACACCTCACCCCTAGGTAGAGGCCCTCTACGAGGCTCAGGCACACCACGAGCAAGGTGGTACCTGTCCTTGTTTGCCATCTCCCTAGCAAACCTCTCATCCCTCTTCCTCCGAAAACAGAACTCACCCTTATGCCCATCCCTCCCATAATACTCACAATGGAAGCGGATCATCACTGGCTTAGGTTGTGGCTTCTCTACAAGCTTCTCTCCAGCTTTCTCTCCTAACTTCCCATCAAAGACATTCCCCTGGGTGCTCACAAACTTGATGGGTTTTTGGTAGTTCTCAGCTTTGTGGGGGAACACTGGTGGATCTGGTGTTGTGTCTAGCTTGTTTTTGAGGTGGTTTGGTTTGGGTGCAAATTTGTTCATCGGTGTGGTATGTGGTGGAATGGGAATCTCTCCAGCTTTCTCTTCTCCCTCACCACTCTTCTCACCACACTTGTCAGCCCCCAACGCCTGACCATCAAACCTCTTAAACTGAGCCAACATCAAACTCAATTGTGGATCATGCCCAGACAACCACCCCATCATTTTTCTCAGTTCATCATTTTCATCCTGCAGACGATCAACATAGTGTGCAAGTTCCATGTTTTTCAAAGCATGCATTTCACAGGTTGAACATGATGTAGGAAGAGGAGCTTTCAATGCCGCCTCAAGAGAAACAATTCTAGTGTGAGACTCATCTAGCCTAGCATGCAAAACAGGACATGAGGTACAAGCACCCAACAAAGCTGGCCTAGATTTCAATTTATCACACTCAATCCTAACCACATCTAGTTCCTCCAAAGTAGAGGCATGCTTCTCCTTGAGAGCAGTCAAATCAGCAATAAAAACTGAGCAATCACCACAATCTATCTCATCAGACACCACAGGAGCAGACTTCATTCCTAGCATCCACAAGCAAGGATTCAAGCTCGGCTACCTTGTCCTTAGCCTCACCCAACAAAGACCTAAATTCCCTCTTCTCCTTGATGGTCTTTCTAAGCACATCATCACGGTTATCAAGCAACTCATTGAGCCTAGCATTCTCCTCTAGCAAGAAGCTGGGATCTTGTCGTACCTCTTCATCGGAGTCGGAGTTCGAATCCGAGTTGTGCCTCCCACTCTTCTTGGAATGCGCCATGCTGCAAAAGCCTCCTTGTGCGACAAAGCTTAAGCCGGTGAAGTTCTTGCCCATGTGCCACTTGTCCTTGCGCTTCTCTTGCTCTTCCTCGCTGCTCGAGTCGGAAGAAGCATCACTTGATGTCGAGTCGATGTTGCTCGCTCCGGCCACCATCGCTCGAGCGGTCTTCTTCTTGTACCCGCTACTCTTCTTGTGCCTTCTCTCGCCCTTGTCCTTGTGCTTGTCCTTGTAGTCATTCCGGGAGCGGTGCTTGTTGTAATCGTGCTTGGGCTTGCCCTTGTAGTCGTTCTTGATCTCCATGGCTTCAGGACATTCGGCGATGAAGTGTCCGTGCTTCCCGCACCGATAGCACATCTCCGAGCTCCGCCTTGCATTCTTGCGGTTCTCGTACATCCGCCCAAACCTCTTGCTCAACAAAGAGAGATCGTCCTCGCTCAGCACCTTAAAGTCCTCGTTTGGCAAAGACACAAGACACGACAAAGAGAAACCACCAGAGTTAGCGTTAGACCTCGATCCTGAGACAAGAGCCAAACTATGAGGATCAGTGGGGCTCTCGCTCTTGACTCTCAAGCCACGATCAACCTCTGAAGACCTGAGCTTGGAAAACAGCTCATCCAGCGTCAGCGTATCATACGCGCTCGACTCCTCAATGGCCTCGACCTTGGCACTCCACACAGACCTATCCAGGGCATGCAAAAGCTTGATAGCTTGATCATGATCCGTGTATGGGAGCACTGTCACATTAGCCCTCATGTTGTTGACTATGCTAGTGAAGCGCTGAAACATAGCATCGGTCAACTCACCGGGGAGATGAGTGAAGTTCTTGTACTCTCTCCGGTAAGTGGAAAACAAACGGGCTTGCACTTGGGCATTGCCAACATGAGCATTTCTCAACTTGAGCCAAATCTTTCCGGCCACATCCTCTCCATAAACTCGCTCGAACTCCGAGGCACAGAGAGCACGGAACAAGTAATCAATGGCCTTGCTGTTGGCCTCACACATGTCCCGCGATCCTGGAAGTAGAAAACTATCTGGGATGACATAATGAGGATTCTGAGTGACCTCCCAGATAAGAGTTCCCTTCTCTCGCAAAAATGCGCCCATGCGCCTCTCCCACATCGGGTAATTCTTGCCATCAAAGTGCGGAGGACCCGACCCCTTGTCATAATCACCCATCTTTGGATCTTAGACTGGTTAGAATCAAGAAGATCTGTAACCGGCTCTGATACCAATTGAAGGACCGAATAGGGCGACCAGAGAGGGGGGGAGTGATTGAGAGCCGATAAAAATTCTTCCCGAAGGTCGAACTCGGCCTATACCCGATTGCCACTCCAAAAAGCTCGCGCACACAAAGGAAGCTCCAAGCAAGGCACACACAAGCCTACAAGAACAAGAGACAAGCCTAGGAGCAAAGAGCGGAAGCAACTAGACAAGAACCAAAGGACTTAGCCAAATCTGCGAAGTCCAAGGCGGACAGTCTGCATGGGTACGGCGGACAGTCCGTGAGTACGGCGGACAGTCTGTGAACCCCCGGCGGACAGTCCGAAATAGGACTCCGAGCTACCAGTGCTGCACCAGGAAAAATCGAACAGTCCGGGCAAGCACCACGGACAGTCCGGCAGCCCGCGGACAGTCCGACCACCCCTGGCGGACGGTCCGGCCAAAATCCCTGGACACCCGAGACAAACTTCGAGCCACCCAAATGAAATCTGAGCCACGTGGACAGTCTGCACACACCACGCAGTTAGTCCGCAGACTACTTGCAACAGAACCCTAGCTGAGAAACGGATCGAAACGTGAGCACTGAAGAACACGCGACGAACTCTGACGAACACGCTCCACGCGGACAGTCCGTGACGCTCGAGCGGACAGTCCGCGACACGCGGACAGAGCAGAAACAGCACGACCCCGCGAGGTCAACTCTTCAAATCCATCACCGGATCTCCTAAACGCCAAAAGCTCTTGAGACAAGATTTGGGGGAGATGATAAGCAACACAAGAGGAAGCTATGCCCTAAAAATCTCGACCTCTAAGCCACTAAATCGCCGGGACTCGTGGATCACATGAACTACCACCAAGAACACGAACTCCGACCAAAAACTCACGAATCAAAGGCTCTCCACAGCGTTTGAGGAGTCAAGATCACACACAAAGATGCGCAAGGCATCCACCCATGATCTCCTCAAAGAAATCCGAAGGAAAATGCCCTCAAATCCCCGAATCGAGCGAAGAACGAAACTCCCCAAAAATAACCCCGAAAATGACACGAAAATCACAAAGGACTAGGAGATCACCGCAACGTCGAATGCTTCCATACATCCAGAGGTCAGAGTCTATACAAGAATCCAGCCTAAGGAAAACAGAGGGAAAAGAAGCAGTTCGGAGCAATCTACCGGGGGAGGAAAACCTAGAGTCCAAGAGAGTGAGAGATGCCATCCACCTCTCCGCTATTTATATGAAGTCCATCAGAGGGAGGTAAATGACCACACTACCCCTACTGCTTGAAATGAAGATACAACCCCTCAGGGGCATATTGGTCAAGTCTTCATCGGACGGACACGCTTCCACCACGGCTTCGCTTCACCTCGACGCAAACCCCGCGATCACGCCACGTGCCCTCCGCCTCGAAGCTTTCCGAAGCTCCCGGATCACCGTCTCTATCACCTCGGGCCTCCGGGCTTGGTTTTGAGGCCCAAACCAAGAAACCGTCCACCGAAGGTTTTGTGGGCAAACCAACAAACCCCGCGTGCAAGGTTTGGGCTCCATCTGCGACCTTGCACCGGCCCATGTTCACGACTTCAGCCTGCCAGTCTTGCACCGCACGGCTCGCACTTGACCCCATCGGCCACCGGGTCCGTCGAACCAAGCCTACTTGCCACTCCATCACCTGGAGGCCGCCACGGTTGAGGCCTTTCGCGCTTGTTCTTCACCTGCACCGACACGAGTCAAGCCGCAACCTGTACCTGCACACTTAGCCAAGCATCAATCCATACAATGTTGTCAATCACTCATCACTAAGGAGCGACCCTCCTCTGGTCCTCGGACACACCTGGTCCTCACCGTCTTTCCTTGTTCGCTTGGGGTCCTCAGGGGTGCTGAAGGCTTTCTTGAACTATGAGCACTCACGAAGGGTATGATTGGACCTCTAGTGGAACCTGAGGATGTTGTTGAGCACCGCGTCGAATTCGGCTTGGTTGAACGTCAAAGGTCGACGCCCCTCAGTCGCGAGCACCTTGGAAGGTCGCTTGCGCAATTTTGAACCGGAGTCCCCTGCTGTTGTCGTGCCGGACGTGCCAGCGTCGCGCCCAGTGTCAGCGTCAAACTGGTTCACCATCGGCTCGTCGATGTCGATGAGCTTGTTGATGACCTCCATGAGGGCAGCGACGGTGGTGGCGCCAGACTCGTGGATCTTCTCAAAGATCTTGCGATCCTTGATGCCCTTCTTGTAGCTCTCGACGATCTGGTCGTCTCTGATGCCAACGTAGGTGTTGTGGTTCTCGAAGAACCGGTTGTTGTAGTCACGGAGCCGCTCCTTAGGCTTCATGACGATCCTCCCAAGGTTGAAGGCGGTTCCAGGGTGATTGTAGGTCGCCTGGAAGTTGAAGGTGCAGACCTGGGACAGGTCGGCCCAGGAGCTGATGCTGCCAGCTGGGAGGTTGTTGAGCCAGAGCGATGGGGCGTTGCCCATCACCAGCGAGAAGTAGGCTGCCATGTGGTCGAAGTTGCCGCCAGCCGCCTTGACGGCGACGTAATAGGTCGATAGCCAGATGTTGGGGTCGGAGCGCTCGTCGTACTTCTGGATGTTCGGCTTGAAGTTGTCGAGGTAGGATACCGATCTGAGTCGAGGAGCCAGCGCGAGGAAGGCAGTGATGGCTATGTCATCGATGTCGCCTCTAGCTTGAGCGGCGCCCCTGGGGGTAGAGTGAATGCTGCCCACTGGGACAATGATCTGGGAACGTGGTTGGCGATTTCGATTGGCGCGGGCGACCTCCGGGTTGCCATACTGCTCTTCATACACAGCACGTCGCCGGTTCTCGGCGTCATGGTGGTCGCGGTCCTCACGCTCCATGATGCGATGGATGGCGCCAGGGGCACTATACTCGCGGTTGTACTCCGCTTGATGATGCAGTTCCCGCTCCTCGCGCTCGCGGTGGCGTTGGTCGAGGACGACACGGGCGTCGCGGGTGGGCCTGTTGTTGTGGAGGTTGACGCGGAGGTCGCCACCATTGGCGCCGTTAGCCTGGCGGTTAGGCTGCTCGGGGTTGTGCTGATCAACCTCCTCTATGATGGGTGGAAGATTGCTGTGCCGAGGTCGCTGGGACCGACTGCGCGGATGGTGCGTCGACGAAGATGCGGCAGACTTGGAGGCTGCACTCTTTTCTTCTACCAGGGTTGTGGCAACCCAAAGGTAGGCGATGGCTGCCTCGGCCTCAGGTGACAGCTCAGCTTGCTGGAGACGTGCCATGGTAGCACCCAGGTTGGCCTGGAGGCTGTTGAATGTGGGGAGCCCCACCTGCTCAAACTCGAGGTGAAGGTCTCGAGTGCAAGGGGGGACTGCGTGACGCCGTTCTTCTTCACGTCGCTGGGCACGCAAGGCGTTTCCTTGGATACGCACCGCTTCCTTGGAATCCGTTGCGCCGTGGCGTGGTGGCTCGTTTTTTGAGACTACGAGCACCTGACGGAAGACGACGTCCGAATCGTTGGGGGAGACACGGACCCGGGCCTTCTAAAACTCGTCGCAATCCGGGGACTGGGGAGTTCTTGTAGCGCAGCGGGGTTGCACTTGGTCCATTCTTTTCCGCAGGCGGCATTCGTAGAGAGTATGCCTCGCACCTTTATGGTAGGTGCAAGGTACAATGAGAGGGTCGCACCGGGCACCAGGGACCGGCTTTAGGTCACCAGAGGGCCACCGTCCAGATTGGATCTGGGGAGGCTTGAACATCGGGCCAAAATGGACATCAGCCGAAGATCATAGATCGAAGGGGAAGGTGTCGTGGCGTAGCACCAGCCTCGTCGAGCGTTGAGCTCGCTCGCAGATCTGGAGGGTTTCCTCCGTCATGCTGATGACGCGCTCCATCCCCTGAACAAGGTCGTAGGGTTTGGGCGGGTGGGTCTCCGATGCTAGATCGAAAACAGAGGTGGCGACAGGCGCAGACGCGACCTGCTCCGCGGCTGCTGGAGAAGCTGCTGCCGTCGGAATGGGGAAGGTCGCCGTGAAGGAGCCGAAGCAGATCTCCACGGGGTTGGCGAGGACGGACGCCATGCTTGCCGGGAAGACGACACCAGATCGGGCCACCATGTTGCACAGCGAGCTCCCGATCACCCCTACCTGGCGCGCCAACTGTCAGGGGTTGAGACCTAGATAGATCCACAAGGGGGCTACCCAAGCGGTTTGTAGGTTAATGGGGAGATCGGAAACTAAGAGCGTAGGTGGTAGTTCACGTGATGAACTCGAAACACGGCAAGTAGGTGAAGAACACGGGGACACAGGGGTTTATACTGGTTCAGGCCTCTGAGGAGTAAAACCCTACATCCAGTTTGGTGGTTGTATTGCGAGTGGGCAAGAATGGGAGTCCCCTCGGATGGTGCACCTAGGCCGCCTTATATTGGTCGGTGGACTAGGGTTTCCGAGGGTTGAGGAGCCGAGTCCAGGTCGGTTACAATTGGAAAGTCTATCTCTAAGGATTACAACAGATATCCCGAGATATCCAGCCTAACTGGCGGCGCCAAGCCGTGTCCTGGTGACTTGACTTGCACTCCAAGTGCCGCGGATTCTCTGGGATCTAGATAAGGTCGCCCGGGGTCGTCGAGTCTGTGGATAAGGACTTTGGGCCCACTTGCAGGTCGGTGGGGCTTCTGACAAGTCGGGTCCACTTGGCAGGGACCTCTGGGACACTGGTCGGTGGGGACCCAGGGGTATCCATGTCTCTCACTTAGGAAGTGGTTCTTTGATTTCTTGTATGGTCGGTTCATCTTCCTTGACCTTCGGTTCATCTTTTTCAAAAATTTCAGCAAGCGTTTCAGACTTGCTTTTGCCGTTTTGCTCCTCCTTACAACGTCTTCACCAATCTGTTATCAAGGCCGCCCCCTTGCTGATTTTTTGTAGGAGTTGGGCGGCTTCCGTGAGTGTTTTCTCCATGATATCCCGTCTTGCACACATTTGAATATATTCCATGCAACTAGGGGTTAGGGAAAAGAAAAAGGTATGCAAGAGTACATCACCGGAGAATCCGAGTCTTGGTCCTTGTTCAACTAGTTCGTTGAAGCGATTCCATGCTTGATCTATCCCTTCCCCTTCTTCTTGCGAAAAGGTGATCACTTGCCTCCTTGCGTGTTGGATCTTGCTTATCGGGAAGAATTTCTCACAAAATTTTCTCATCAATTGATTCTAATTTCCTCCAACTTCGAAGGACGCAAATGAATATCATGTATTTGCTTCTTCGGCAAGCGAATAGGGAAAGAGATTCCACTTGAACCAATCATCAAGGACTCCATGTCGTAATTTATTGCATAACATCGTGAAGCGCTCGATGTGTCTATACGGGTTGTCCGTCTATACCCCTCTAAAAGGATTGGTTGTCGCCATCTCGATGATCCGAGCCTTGATCCTATACTTCGTCACTTCGAGCCCCGAATCTGACTTTTGTACCTTGATGTCCTCACATCGTAGGCTGGCATAATCCCTTAATAATTTCTCCGGTTCCTCCAAAGGATGTCCGACGAACACCATCTAGACAACAAAAACAAAACAAAAAAGGGTTTTTCTAGAAAACTAGAGTTAGATGTTAGTGATCAACAAAATTAATACAAGATTAAACGTAGCAAACTGGCTTGCTCCCCGGCGATGGCACCAGAAAAAGGGGCATGTTGATAGTTCAATAACGTGTCAAGGTTCACCGCAAGCGCACAGGTCAATTGTAGCCTTTTTCACCTAGGGGAGTCCCAAGGTTCTTGTCACTCCACGGAGCAAAGGAATTGCTAGCGTTTAACCAAGCACTAATCTAGTTGATGCAAACCTTTGGACGAAAGATTAATCTATGAATTAAAGATAATTTAATCTATGAACTAAGACAAGTCAAAATCGATCTAATCTAGGTCAAACGAGAGACATGAGATACACAAGTTATGGAGAACATTTGCCAATGGAGTCTAGAGATACTTGAAGATGCAATCGCCAAGCATGATAAAACTGATCTAATCTATCTAAACATGTGAACAAGGTTGAGCCTTTTCCCTTCCCTCATACTTGTCACTACGCGATGGTAAAATCGATACTAAGCCTAGATGAACACAAAATGTTGATGCGATCTACAGAAGCGAACCGAAAAGCATGGTGGCCAAACCTTAAGCATTAAAGCATCATCAACGAGGAAGCGATTGATTAAACTCCAAACAAGAGTCAGCAATTACAAACCAAGATCCATTACAACTCCATGGACAAACGATGAATCTACTCCATCAAAATACTAAGCATGGTACCGTTGGACGTGGAAGACGCCTCCGATCAAGATTGATCCTCGCCGTCCTCCAACTCCGGTGGTGCCGCGGCAAGGCCATGGCGTCCTCCTCCTCGTGGTGATCTCCTTGGGGCTTTGGACTTAGCGAATTATCTCTGGAAATCTCTCCAAAGTGCCTCCCATCGGCTCTCCAGCAGCTCTCCCTCCGGCTCTCATCCACCCCCCATGATGGCTCTCCTCTTGTGGTCGACCTCGGAGGTATTTATTGGCATCTCTAGCGAATGGAAGCAACTTAGGGTTCCATCATTTTCGCGCTCAAGAAACGGAGGCCCGAACCGGTGCCAGAAGGGGGTGGGCCGGCCGGCCTGGGCCCACCTCGGCCTGGTTCTGCCCAACCTTCCTCCTCACGGGTCCTCTTGTCATTCTTGCTTTTTAGCCCTTTGTAGGTGGCTTTTTGGCATCATTATCCCTGCGACCAAGTTAGAGGGTCTTGTCGTATGAAGTCTGATCTTTTCGTCTTGGTCCTCGGGAGTGTTTCGTCGTAGCACCTTCGTCCTTGCCACCCTTTGGGAGTAGATTCGACTTGCACTTGAGCATGAACGGAACACCTTGATTACCCTTTTGAACTTGATGCGAATTCATCCTTTAAGCTCTCGTTTTCCTGCAAACACACCATACTTCAAAATGCACATAGGAAGACGAAATTGTTACATCATTAGTATGCCTAGTGACGGGTTAGTTCCAAATCAAAGCTCAAACCATAGTGTAACAAGTGTTCTTGGTTGATGGAAATCGACCGCCAATAGCCGTCTTCGACACCGTTCCATGGGGTTGTACCTGGGATGGAGGCGGTGCCCCTCGGACAGATTGACCTGCCTGTCACTTTTCGAGCATCACGCAACTTCCGAATGGAACCCCTCACCTTCGAAGTGGTGGGGTTCCTGGGACATATCACGCGATACTCGGAAGGCCGGCATATGCGAAGTTCATGACCATCCCCAACTACATGTACCTAAAGCTAAAGATGCCCAGTCCGAAGGGCATCATCACGGTAGGAACGTCATTCCAGCACGCATACGAGTGAGATGCTGAAGCGCTCATCCGGTCCGAGAAGCTCGCCGCTGAGCCTTCACCCGTGGACCTTGACATCCCCGAGTCATCCAAGCGTGCGGCATGCTCCTTTGAGCCCGCCAAGGACGCCAAGGAGGTCCCCATCTCCGAAGACGGTCGCACCCTCTGTATCGGGATGATGCTCAATCCTAAATAGGAAAGCGCGCTCATCAACTTCCTCCGAGTGAACCTCGACATGTTTGCATGGAAACCCTCCGACATGGCAGAGATTCCAAGGGAGGTCGCCAAGCACAAACTCAACATCAAGCCCGGTTCTAGACCGATCAAGCAATGACTTCGTCACTTCGACAGCGACAGGTGCAAGGCCATTGGAGAAGAAATCAAGAAACTCCTCAGTGCATGCTTCATTAGGGAAGTGTACCACCCCAAGTGGTTAGCTAATCCTGTACTTGTTAAGAAGAAAAACGGAAAATGGAGAATATGTGTTGACTACACCGGCCAGAACAAGGCATGTCCTAAGGATCCATTTCCTTTACCACGCATAGACCAAGTAGTCGATTCCACAGCAGGGTGCAAAACCCTCTGCTTTCTCGACTCCTACGCGGGCTATCACCAGATCGCAATGGACTTGGCCGACCAGCTCGCCACATCATTCATCACTCCCTTTGATGCTTTCTGCTTCTCGTCCGCACTATTTGGATTGAAGAACGCGGGCGCCACATTCCAAAGATGCCACTACAACGTTTTGTATGTATCGCGGCGCCTCAAAATCATCGCTATAGGGGTCATTTGGTTGGAAGATCGACAAATTACGACAAATTTGATTCGTCGTGAGGCGTCACAATAATGTCCATCGCAATATGTTTTTGTGACGGTCCCAAAATGGCATCGCTATAAAGAGGAAGTGTTGCGACGACGTCTAGTGTAGTAATTTATTAAAGTAGCAACGACCAGTGATGTTGCAATACGGGTAATTGCAATGAAAGGCGTCGTTGCTATAGTGGCAATTGCGACCATTTTGGTCTATTGCAAATAAGCGCTATTACGATGAACTCATTGTGTCGCAATACGACACTTGTGCTATTGCAATAGCAATGGAGGATATCACAACAAAGTTGTAGCCGTCCCAATATACCTAAATACTATTGCAACTAAATGTGCAATGTTGCTATATGGTTAAAGGACATCACAACACCATTTGAATCGTTGCTATTATAATAAAGGTTATTGCAACACAAAAAAGTGATTGCTATTTTCCTGTTGTATATCGCAATGATGTGGATCGTTGTAATATCCACAAGTAGCATCGGTTAAGCATTGTTGCAATATGCTCAATGGTGGTTGCAATACTAAATTCACAAACGTTGATTGTATGGTTACTGCAACGATGCCGATTGTTTAAGGCAACAAAAAAATTCAAAAAACATAAATTGATGCAAATATATATACATATATTATTAACGACACCAATCCAGCACTTACACTTAGCATTCATGATACAAATGATGCAACAGAATATTGAACATATGAAAGTAAGATCTTGTCCTTTCACCCATCACTCACAATAAACAATACTAAAGTATCTAGAAAATCGATATATTATCTGTACCCATCTAAAAAATCACTTCCACCATCCATAATCTATTTTGTCTTCCGCTTGTTGCTACCTAGAATGTTGTCCTCGACCATTCTATGCTTGCACCTTCCTGCTGCAATCCTACATCCTCAACCTGAAAAGCACAAGTCATAAAATATTATCAGTAGGTATTGAAACACAATGTATTTGGTAATTGTAATTATCCAACAAAGAATTCATATAAACAATTGTTATGCAACCTGTAGAAAACAATATTATAGCATTCTTATTATGAAAATATGGCATGATTAGTTCTTAGTTGATCCTATACAGAAAGATACCTACCATTTACTTTTAAAAGCCTATACCCAATATTTGAGTTTTACCACTAATTGGGCTCACAAAACATACATATAAAAATCAATCTTAGAATATTCTATGTAGTAGATATGACAAAACATACAGTTTTACTAAATCGCAAAGTCAAATTGACTTAATTGGGAAGCAGCGCCGAATCCACGTGTACTGCTACAGGGAAGTGCCATATCTAGCAGGTGCTCTGGTATATCATGAGCACAGGTGCCTGCACTTGCCATGCCAGCAAAGAAGTATAATTAATAATCTGATTTAAATTTTGGGTTGTAGGAGCAAGTAAAAAACAATTACTACATATGAAATTCAGTTATCCATTTGTGTACACTCAAATGGATGCTAATGATAAATAATAATTAAATGCTAGCCATCATTTAAAAAACCCAATGAAGTATGTAACTACAAGATGTGTAATGCTACAAACATATCTATGTTTAGCTACAATACAATATGGGTCAAGAGCAGTAACACTCATAACAGGGTTCCTGACAAAAATATTAGATAAACTTAACTGAAGAAGAAACGAGCTACAGATCATAAGAATTACACAAAGTTCAAAAGCTACACATGAATGCAACTATTTCACTAGTTGAAATAGCTTTCATACACAACACAACTGTTTACACAAAGTTCAAAAGCTACACATGAATGTCATTACTGTCAAAGTATGGGATGGCTAGAAAAGAATAAGCATATATAGTTCATACAAATATGCACAAAGAAGATACATACAGAAGTACTCCCTCCATTCATTTATGCAAGGCCTATTATTAACCTTAAAAATTCAGTTTTGCAAGGCCTATTCTCATTTTTCCTTGGGAGTGATGATTCTAGGATCCGTGTGGCAATTTTCTTCGCATGCATGTCTCCATAGTGAAACACATGCAGAGAGTAATCGAATCCGCAATAAAAACTGTTGTTTTTTCCCAAGAAAAACTAATGACGCGAGTGCTTCCCTTGGAGCCAAGCAAAAACTATCCTTGCATAGATGAATAGAGGCAGTACAAAAGAACTAGCAAAAAGAAGTTTATACTCTACTACTAGGAACATACAACGTGCAAGAACACAGTAGTTAAAGAATATAGCTATTATGCACTAATCAGGACTTGAAAAAAACTGGTGTAGTTACAAGCTTTTTTTCTCGAACACGCAGGAGAGCTGCGTATCAATATATATATTAAGAAGAGAAAGGGTGAGACACCCAGAAACACAGGTTTCTTTGAGGGGAAAACCCTTAAAGACCCCCCTTACACACCCAAGATTATATCACACACACATAAACTAGGCAGGACCTGACCCAAAACACACACCTACTACTAGCTACCAGGTAGCAGGGAGAGGAGGTGCCTAACTCCTCGAGCCCCAGCTAGGCCCCACTGGTGTAGTTCCTCCTGAATGGCGGCCAGAAGACAGTTCATATTGGGCTGAATCCCGTCAAAGATGCAGCGGTTTCGATGGTTCCAAATCGACCAGGCAACAAGAATTATAATCGAGTTCAGCCCTTTCTGACTCTGGCCATTCACTTTGCTGTTCACCCCATGCCACCATTCCTCAAATGAAGAGTCTGCCATTTCTGGAACTAGAGCTCTCAGGCCAAGCACTTGCAGGACTTCAAACCAGGCCTGACGTGCAAAGACACATGAGAAAATCAGGTGGTTAATTGTCTCCTCTTCCTGATCACAAAGAGGGCATTTCTCCGGATGAGGCAGCCCTCTTTTAGCCAATCTATCTGCTGTCCAGCACTTGTTATGAGCAACCAGCCACATAAAGAATTTACATTTTCCAGGTGCCCAGCTCTTCCAAATCCTCTCCCAAGGTTGGAAACAGATAGCTCCAACGAACATCGCTTCATAAGCTGATTTGGACGAGTATTTCCCCGATGATGAGAACTGCCAGATGTGAGAATCTTCCAAATCAGGGTTCACTTCTCTGTCAGCCAAAAGATCCCAAAGGCCAAGATACTCCACAAGGACATCCAAGGTGAGAGCCCCTTTAATGTCGGAAACCCATTTCCTCTCAGACAAAGCCTCAAAGACTGTTCTTCTTCTTTTCACTTGATTAGAAACAGAACCAACAAGGTGTGGAACCAGTTGATCTAGGCTCTGTCCATGCAGCCATTTGTCACTCCAGAAAAGTGTATTCTTACCGTTCCCAACTTCTGAGATGATGGCAATGGAGAAAAAGGATTTCACTGAGTGATGCACTTGTATGGGCATAAAGGCCCAAGGCTTGTCAGGTTCGGTTTTCTGGAGCCAAAGCCATCTAGATCTTTGGGCCCATCCAAGCTGCTGCAGATTGGAAATACCTAGACCTCCTAACTCAGTTGGCCGAGTCACCTTGGGCCAAGCAACCAAACAGTGTCCTCCTTTGACGTCCTTTCTCCCCTTCCATAGAAAACACCTCCTAATCTTGTCAATAGCCTTGATAGCCCATGCAGGAAGGTCTACAGCCATGGACAGATAGACAAGCATAGAGGTGAGTACATATTGGACAAGCACTACCCTCCCTGCCCTTGTTAGTAAATCAGCCTTCCAGCCAGGTAATTGGTCTGCGATTCTATCAATTATTGGCTGGATCTGAGACTTAGTCAGCTTGTGTAGAGAGAGAGGGATTCCCAGATATTTACAGGGAAAATCATGAAGCTGACAAGGTAGATGACGCTGAATTATCTCTCTATCCTCTGAATCACACTGGATGGGCATAACACTACTCTTTTGGATATTGGTTTTTAGGCCAGATGCATTTCCAAATAGCTCAAGCATACTCAGGGTGATATCAATATCCGCCGCTGAGGGTTTGAGGAATATTACCACATCATCAGCGTAGAGGGATAGCCGGTGTTGTAGAGCCCTTCTAGCCAGCGGTTGGAGCAGACC
Organism: Cenchrus fungigraminus; assembly: GCA_036936925.1. NCBI lineage: Eukaryota > Viridiplantae > Streptophyta > Magnoliopsida > Poales > Poaceae > Cenchrus > Cenchrus fungigraminus. Next base: position 64,168,877 of record CM072779.1, read on the forward strand.
CTCCTCCGAGGCTTTCTTCACCATATAATGCAACACATCCATGACTAGAATGAATAACATAGGAGATAGCGGATCACCTTGCCTCAACCCTCGCCGATAAGAAATTTTTCTCTCCTGGAATACCATTAAGCATCACCTGCGTAGAAGATGAAGAGAGGAGACCACTGATGATATCACACCAAATCTGTCCAAAACCCATCCTGGACAGGACCTCCAAGAGAAAGGGCCACGAGACCGAATCAAAAGCCTTTGTTATGTCAAGTTTGACTAAGATCCGGGCCTGCTTCTGTTGGTGAAGATAGCGAGCTACTTGTAGCAATTTCTGCATACGTGAGCTTGTAACTACCTGGAGCGCTTTTATTAAAGGGAGGTAGTTACAAGCTCACGTATGCAGAAATTGCTAATCAGGACATGAAAAAAAAACTGGTCTAGTTACAAGCCCATGTATGCAGAAATTGTTTAAGGAGACGTGTTGGATAGCATGGTACTGTTGTCCATGAATATGAAAAAAGTAGTCCAGATCTCATGGCAAAAAAACCTTTTGCTTGCTTACACTATTTGTAACTGACAATCAAAGTTGCAATACATAAATTCAAATAATATAAAAATTTCCATCTCTTGCTATAGTACCTTTTTATCAAGCATAGGTTGCAAGTGAAAGAGGTTCCATAATTTTATCTGTCGAAGTGATAAACAACCATATATGTTATCAGATTATCTGCCAACCATTTTTCAGCTATCAATCCCCTATGCAGCAAACTTTTTTAATATGACTTCAGGCAAAATATGAGCATGTAAGTGAGAATTGTTTGGAAAATCTTCCCCAAATTATCGCACAGAAATAGGTTCATATTGCCGTTCCAAAAATGTACTATCGAATCTAATAGTTCACGTTGCCCTGCCTAACGACTTTGTTTTCTTTTGAGTTTTAGCTGAGATCTGAATCGGTAGTGCAAATGATAATAAAAGATTAAAATTAAATAATCTAATCGCCAAACTTGGATTTCAGTCAAGTAGGAGGTCAAGCAATTTGGTTTAGTCATTTTCTCTAACACATAGCAGGTAGCAAATAAGCGTACATTAAAAAATGCTGCACCTTTGGTTTCTAACATCCCAACCAATGCAAAGCCTAAACCAATGAGAACAGAGGGTTACCAGGCTTCCACTGGATTTCACGACCCTTCTGCAACTCATAGATAGCCACCGGGTGCGACGACACCATGCCCCCTTCAATTGTTGTTTCTTCATCTCATCCTTCCCCAATCGAATTCAGATGCTGGGACTGGTCTTGCCCTCACCTCCGGTTCCCTCACTTCCACCATCCCAATAAGCTGTACCAACATCCGACCTGCTCACCTGAATACAAGATACTGCATCAGCTCATCATTGGGATCATTCATGAGTTGATGGGCGACGAAGTAGGGCATTAGTGGCAGAGCCGACGGCATCTGCTTGGGGGAAGCAGATAAAGAGTCCATACCTCAAAATTATGTTCATCTACAAGCAATCTATGCATCCAAGGTAGTGAGGAAATCAATTTGCTGTATGTAGCGAACATGGCCTCATATGCCATTAGTTCGAGTATGATTTTGGTGATTCATGACAACATGATCAATGGGACTAACCATATTGTTTAGCATGTCTTTGTAGACATTTCTAGGTCCCAAGGATGCAAAAATACCACATGCCAAATTGAGAAGATAGTCTATTTTTCAAGGGTCAAAAACAAGAAAGGAAAGAAAAAGAAAAGCCACCGTCGGATGAACCGACGGTACTGTAGAAGCAAGCATCGGTGTACTTGGTACACTGCGTAGCAGGCAAAATGAAGATGACACCGTCGGATGATCCGACGGTCCAGTTTCTAGATGCGCCGGATGAATTGCAGAGGAGGAGGAGCGAAGACAGTAGCACCGGATGATCCGACGGTCTGAGAGAGGACACCGTCGGTCTATCCGACGCTTAGTTTGAATCAAGACAGAGACACGCCAAGACGAAGCCTTCAGCACCGGATGAACCGACGCCTTGGTAAGTGGAAGCATCGGTCTATCCGACGGTCTCGAAGAAGCTTACAGAGACGTTCTAGCGAGGAGTCCTTCAGCACCGGATGAACCGATGCGCCGTCGGTGTATAGTGTCGGAGCAGTTGTGTCAGCAGATCTTCAACGGCTAAGTGACGTGGAGGGCACCGGATGAACCGACGCCTAGAAAAAGCATAGCATCGGTTCATCCGACGCTACCTTTTTCAGTGGCCGTTAGCCAACGGCTCTTTGGATGCCTTGGGCTATTTATACCCCCTCCACTCACCCATTTGAGGAGGCTGGATTGTGTGGAAGTGCAGAGGAGTTCAAGACACCTAGAAGATCATATCCAATCCATCCAAGTGCTTAATTGCTCATCCATAGACTTGCATATGCTTAGTGTATGTGCTTAGTGCTAGGCTTAGCTTAGAGCTGAGTGAGTGCAAGGTTGTGCTAACCTTGTGAGGTGATTCTTGAGTGAATCAAGGTGTACAAGGTTCGCCGGAAGCCTTGGGGCCTAAGTGGCTCACCGGCAATCGTCATCGACCCTCCGGCTTGGTGTGGAGTGGCAAGGACACTTTGTGCGGGGGACGTGGAGACCCCCTTCCTTGGTGGAGAAGCTCCTTAGTGGAGGCGGCATCAAGGTGACCAAGGGAGCTTGGCGAGTGCCTAAGTGGCGAGCCTTTGTGGCGAGTCAAGTGGTGCTCTTGGGAGAGACTTGATGACCGGGAAGCAATACTCTTGTGTGAGTGCTTCAACAACGTGGACTAGGGGTGGCTTAGTGCCTACCGATACCACGGGATAAATCGCGTGTCAAGAGTTTGCTTCCTCTCATCCCCTTTACGTTTTCGCATTTACTCTATTGCAATCTTTGCTTGCCTTTACTTTCCTAGAGTAGTATCTTGCTAGGATTGGCTATAGGTTGCAAACCTTGTTTTGGGATGGGAGTTTCACACTAGAACAACCTTAGTTGCACATCTAGATAGTATGTTCTAGTTTATCTTTGAGAAAAAGTAGTGAAGCCATAGGTTAAGGTTTTTAGATTGCCTAATTCACCCCCTCCCCCTCTTAGGCTACGAGCATCCGATTCCTTACACTGTAGAACATGAGGGGAGTCATCAGCTAATTATTCAGATTTGTACCTTCCCCTCACATCATCTAATTAGCCAGGACCAAGCAATCGGTGGGGAAAACATAAGACATAAGTATTTGAGATTGGTAGTTGGAACAAACCTAGAGAAGGCAGTTGCAGCAGGCGGATGCCACCACTACTGATGGGGTAGCAATGTTTTTGCCTCCTGCTTTGACACCACCGTACCTGAGGGATGCCTCCAAACGTGGGCACCGTCTGCGACGGAGATGGCGACGGCGAGACAACACGGAGGGCGTCGCAGTGGCTGATCCTCGGGGGTTGGAGGGATGCGGATCGAGTCCTCGGTGCTGACATGTGCCCTCCGTCGACCCCTAGCCTCACGCGAGGGCGGCGGCACGGTGAGTGGGTTGTGGAGGTTGCATTTTTCACAATTTGTCTTTTTTAGCGTCAGCTGAATTTATGTTGTACAAAAAAACTATTGAAGTTCAAACAAATCATAAACAATTGAGTAGTTTACTGATAGGCATGTTGCTTGTTGAGTTAGAGGTTACATGTTCAAATTTTGATGGAGATAATTTTTTTATTTATCCAATTTTTTTACACAGTGATTTAGCAAAGTAAAAATTACAAAATTCATTCAAAATATCCTACAAAATGACATGAAAACATATTTAAAATCGATAATGTTGCCTAAAAATTAGAAGATTCTAACAAAGTGAGAATAGATATTGTAGTTCAAAAATGGGAACATCTCTCACGTAGTTAATATAACTCAACTCAAATTTTGAAGTTTGCATACGTCATAACATAATTCAACTCATATGGACTTCAAAGTTTTACACAACCTCACTTTTTTTTGAGATTACACACATTCACAACACGCACGCACACTCACCCCTATGAATACACATATGCAAACCCTACCCCTATGAGCACCTCCGAAGGACTGAGCACCGGCAGATCTGGAGATTCTCGAAGTCACCACTGGCGCCTCGTCGTCAACGGGAACGTCGCTTACCACTTAATGCATAACGCCGGAAAATCCCGGAATAAATCCAGGAAAAGGTGCGAGCACCAGGATTTGAACCCTGGTGGGTAGCGTCCCACTGGACCGTCCTACCATTGGACTACAAGCCCATTCGCTACACAACCTCACTTTTGGGTCAGTATTAGGAAATGCCAACGTAAATTTGCAATTTTATATCAAGCCATGATATTTATATTTCTACTTAGATGGAACAAAACTAATTAGTTTGTGAAAAAAGGTACAAGATAACGACAAATTGCAAACCAAGACAATTAAATAAAAAGAGTGTGATTTTAGAAATTTTTTTTGAAAAACCATCATCAAATTTGGAATTATTATGAGGGAGAAATACAAGTTACAAGATTTAATTCTTCATCTCAGCACCCATAGGGTTAATACTCAATCCTTAATGTAGTAAATCAAAATGAAGTCTGTAGATTAGTGGTTGTTCTTCTTTCTCCTTATCCTGAGGTCTAAGGTTCGATTCCCTCCGGCCCAGCACACCCCTCGGGGAATGGCCCAATCGCCCCAAAACACTAGTCCAATAGGGGAAGGGTGGCTCTCCCTTCTAAGGTGGTTTGGTCCTCCCAAGCTAAGCAAGGTGGGATAATTCGGACGTGCACGGCTTCGCCGCCTACACCGTCATGCGCCTACACTGTTCTGCGCCTAGCCCATGGGCCGCCTACGCCATCGTGCGCCTGCACAGTTCTGCACCTGGCTAATCCCTACTCCCGTTGGACACGATTGCCGCCTACACTATCGTGCGCCTGGCCAAACCGTGCTCCACGGCTGCCGCCTACACTGTTGTGTGCCTGGCCAAATCGTGCCCTGGGATGTCCTCATCACCTATCACAACCTAAGGCACAATATAGTGGTAAGCTGTGTATGTCTCAACGCTAAGGGCTTGGGTTCGAATCCTTTTGCATTTTGGTGCGTGATATATGAGAATAGAATGTATACAATTAAATCCCAAAACAAAACACAACATATATGGTGGTCTAGTGGTAGATGTGCTCTTTTCTAACCCACAAGTGAAGCGTTCGAACCCTATGAGTTGTAGTATTTTTATTAATTTAGCACATAAGTTTTTTAAACTTGAAATTTCAAAAGGTGAGAAATTCACATGTTCTTATGGTAATAAATAATTTCAAATGAAAAAATTGTGAATAACAAAGTTGTATAACTCATCAAGATCTAAAAACTTTATTCAGGTCATTAATCCATGTTACAAAGTTTGAATAATTCAAATTTTGAATTTCAAAAATTGATAACCAAAATCCTGATTTTCGAACACTAAATGATTTCAGCTGGAAAAGTGATGAATACTAAAGTTTCATAACTCATCAAGATCTACAATCTTTAATTATGTCTTTTTTTCATTTGAGGAAGTTGTAGTATGCATTGGTCATTAATCCTAGATTGACTCACATAGTTTAAGAAACTATGTTAGGGACTTGTTGTGACAAAGTTTGAATAATTCAAATTTTGAATTTAAAAAATTGATAACTAAAAGCAAGATTTTCGAACACTAAATGATTTCAGCTGATGCCAAAGTTTCATAACTCATCAAGATCTACAATATTTATTTATGTCTTTTTTCATTTGAGAAAGTTGTAGTATACATTAGTCATTAATCCTAGATTGACTCACACAGTTTAAGAAACTATGTTAGGGACTTGTAAAATTTGTACTACATGTTATTATCTGAAAAGATCTTGATGTCGCCTAGAGGGGGGAGGGTGAATAGGCGCAACCTGAAAATCACAACTTAAAACAATTTTATCAGTAAAACCCAGATACTCCAGAGTTTTGTCCGGATACTTTGGAAAGTTCGGAGTCTCTGGAAAAATCTTCGGAGTCTCTGGACAAGCGCCGGCGCAGCGGAATATGCACACTTCCCAAAACTGGTGCCACCGGTTTTGCAAATCCGGTGCCACCGGGTTTGCCTGGCAGTATCTCCCCTCTGACCTTCCTCTTGCTTGCTTGCTTGTAACTGAAGTCCACTTGGTGAGTGAGCTAAGGAGTGTTTCTTAGATACAAACAAAGTACCTGCACTCCAAAAACACTAACAACCAAGTAGATCACAAATATTCCAAAGACAAACTTAGGAGAGTAAAGCAAGGTAAAGGAAAGTGCATAAGAGGTAAACCAACAAGAGACACGAGGATTTGTTTTAACGAAGTTCGGATTCACCACCGTGTGAATCCTAGTCTCCGTTGGGTGCTTCTCCTACTGAAGTCGGGTTGCATTCAACCCTTTTCCCGATCCACTAGATGGCTTCTTCCCTTTCGGAGGCAAAGCTAGACCTTCACAAAATGTCCCACAGCTCACCACACCTTGGGAGCTTGTGGGTGACGCCTAGCCGTCTAGGAGGGTTGACCTCCAAGAGTAACAAACACCACAAAGATCTCTTGCTATGAACTCGAGTGCTCAAGGATGGATTAGCTCAATTTTCACTCAATATTTCAATCCCTGACCCAAATCTCTTCTCTTCTCAAATCTCTTGCAATACTAGAGATGGGAGGGCTTAAAAGGGCTGTGGAGATGTGATTTTCATGTGGGGAACCAGCAGCAACAAATGGGAGAGGGTGAGGGGTATTTATACCCATCATCCAAAAACTAGTCGTTGGCTGTTAAGTCCCGGAGTCTCCGAAAAAACCCCCGGATACTCCGTAATCCCCAAAACTAGGTGTTAGGTTCAAAAGTCCAGATATTCCGGAGTCTTTGGAAAATTCCCCGGAATGTCCGAAGCTTTGCTGGACAGCACAGGTCACCTCGAAGAAAAAGCCATAACTTTTTACTCCAGACTCCGAATTCGATGATCTTGGACTCTATGGAAAGCTTATTCAGAGGAGCATCCATTACAACTAAAAACAAGCTCCAAAACCACCAGGTTCATGTGTTGTGATAAGTGTTTCTCTCATGAAAGCACTTGGGAGGTTAGGTTTGAGCACCGAGACATAAGCAAAGCTATCCACGTTGCATCCCTCTTGATAGTATGACATACCTGTACTCAAGATCAAATATAAATGCAATATTAGAACTCTTGAGCTTCATCTTCATGAATCGCCATACTTGAATAATATATCCATTTGAGAGATTCATCCATCAATGTCTCATTGATTTGAGCACTTCACCCTTGAGCTAGTGACTTGGATCAATATTCAAAATATATGAATGAAATCCACTTCTAGATGCCAAGTCACCCTTCACATGATCCAAGCAATGTTTGATGCATCCTCATTGCTTCACTCGATTAGGCTCGTACTCCTCCTCGAACACGTAGCTCGGGTGTGCTCAACACGAGATACGAGACGCTAAATTTACCGACAAGCAACTAAGCATAAATCCAAAGAAACCCAAATTTAAAAGAGCCAAAAAGACCAAAACTATCTACAAACAGCACGAGCTCAATTTTAGAAAAATAATGAAACATGTTTCATATTTTTCGGAGTTATAAATAATTAGTTATGAATTTTCAAAGGTTAAAGGATTTATAAAATAATTAATAAAATCATTTATAAAACAGAAAAGGGTTTTTAATAAAAATAAATTGATGGCGTCAGCATGACATCAGCATGATGTCAGCCATCAGCGGTTAGTGGGTCGTTAATGGGCCAAAAGTGTTAGTGGGCCGAATTTAGCCCAATGGACCTGGCCCAACAGAGCCCATCGAAACAAGTCTAGAGAAACACCTCGAAGTTAACATTCCAGGCCGAAAACACACCTCAGTCCATGTGGGCCTTAACAGGACGGACGGCCCATGGCTAGTCCATCTCAGGCCACGCTGGAGAAGTCCAGCCGAGGCCCTTGATCTTTTCTAGGCTCGTATGTGCTCCCGGGACTATCCTAGGGTTCGGTGGCGCTCCCTCGCCACGTGAACGCGCCTCGGCCCGCACCGGCACGGAGCTCAACAGCGACGACGAGCGGTGTACAACAGTTCTGGTGCTTTCGGCAGCCAAGCGAGCACTCGGGGATGACTGCTAGGGTTATGTGGTTAGTCCGGTGCGGCCATGGCCCTGGGTTTGCGCATGTACAGCCGACACGCGATGCGACACGGTGAGGTGCCCGGTGTGGCGCGGTGCACGGTGGCGGCTGTGTAGCGCTTCACGACCCGCGACGGCTTGGCATGACGCGCTGGACCTAACGCTGGGGTGCGCGAGTCCAGGACGTGCACGCGCGGGCGCCTGCTTTGCATGTGCGACAAGAGCAGTGCACGCACACGAACACGCGCGACAATAGAGTTCCGCGGTGCAGCATGGCAGTAGCAGCGGTGGCTCGGGGGCCTCTGGTGTGTGGGTGCACGGCGGCGACGCTAGGCTTAGGCTTCTGTAGAAAAGGGCGCGGGACGAAGCCCGGTTCACAGAGACAGCGGTGAACGCCGGTTCAAGCTCAGCACGGTGCCCGGCAGCGTAACACTAGGGTACACTCCCCATGCATCTCAGGCGGTTCATGGGGGAAAAGTGAGAAGAAGATGGGACGGCGGCTGACGTTAGGGCGGCGGTGTAGGCGTAGCAGGCTCGAAGAAGACGGGCGGCGCGACTGTTGATGCAAAAAATAGAATAAAGTCCTCCGCGGCAGCACGTAACGGATCCCCGGGATTGTGACAGAACCGCTCAAAATAAATCTGGATTATCACCTAAGCCGGTCCACGTGGTTCATAAGTGATAACCAGGAGCTATTTTGTCGCCTCTGCCGGGTCAAGCCCGGTAAATCACTTTAACCAGGATCGAAGAATTGTACATTAAAACTCACACGACGGCGAGTCCAGAGATAACATTTCATAAATTATTACATCAAGCTCCATAAGGTTTTAAATATTACAAACCAAATCCTTTGCATAAGGTAAAAAGTTCAGAGTTCGAAACACAACGGAAATAAAATACTATACGTCATAAGTAATGTCATAGTTCAGAGTAGCGAAACACAGCGAGGCCATCCATGACGTCACTAAGCACTGTCGTCCTCCCACTCCACTTCCCAACCGGGTGGAAGAGAACCAGGCCACGGGAACCCATCATCATTCATATCACCTGAAAACAACAACAACAGCAAGGCTGAGTATACTAATACTCAGCAAGACTTAACCGGCGGGTGATGAAAAATCACCAACTCTCTAGACATGCAAGGCTCTTTGGCTAGTGGGTTGTTTTGCTGAAAAGCAACAAAGAGTATGTCCTTACTTTCAAGTTTTAGCTCAAAATTCTAGTTGATTATCCATTACTAAGTAAGCAACTATTGCAAGCATAAGTTGTGCAAACAATTAAGCATATATCCAAATTACTTCTCAATTCCATCATTAAGGGACATAGAGTGTATGGTTAAGCAATCTCGGGTAATGGTGAGAGGCCGACGATCGATCGATTCTTAACCTTGTAAGGGAAACCTAAACACACGGAAGAATGCACACCCCAAAAACAATCCAACTAGAAACCAACAGGGGTGGGTGTGCACCAACCAGGCGGTTCCCAACCGTCCTCGACTCAGGATCCATTTCTACAGTCTTTGGTACAAGGTATACTGGCCACGGAGACACACGCCGCCTAGCTTCACACGTGCACCACTCTGCTGCAGGCAGAGGGGACTCTTCCCAAGATTAGTGGTTATAGATCCCTTACCGGATCAAGAAGGTACTAGGCTTACCGGTCCCATTCCCGGCAAATGTTTAGTACGTTCAAACGCTTAACCACAGACCTACTGGCCGGAGCCGGTCCCATGCTCTTACCACATGAGCATATCCATTTATCAAAATCTTATGATTCCAACATAAGAAACCTATAGCTCGCGAGTGACGAACATCACTCGACTTTTACCATGTCCTTAGAGAATGGCAACTAGCGACCTATCATGCTAGTATTCGAGCATAGGAGCCTAGGATCATGCATCTAGGGTTTCAATTCAACTCCTGAAACGTAAATGCACAAACATTACATAACATAAATGTAAGAGTTAGAAAACTGGGTTATGCTCCGGGGCTTGCCTTCACTAGCAAAGTCAGTGACGAAGTCCTCCGAACTTTGGTTCGGGTCTTGCTGCACTTCCACCACGTTCACTTCTCCTTCAGCGAGATCTTCCCCGGATTCCGGCACCAACTCGTAGTTTTCGTCCGGAAGTTCTACACGACATGCATATGCATTAAGTTCATGTATTTATAAATGAGGCGTGAAAACATAGTTTAGAATTGAAGGGCAAATGTGGGGCTGTATGAGTGACCACATTCACCTGGATAAGGATATATCCAGCATACTCTTCCTATTAAAGAAAGGGGTATGCGTGCGTGGTTCATCACCTTATTTGATGGTGATTGTGTGCACATCTATATTGATTAATTAATTTTTATTCACCAAATTATGGGGTGTTGTTCAGGGTGTGATTTGGTGAAGCTCAACCAAAAGATTTGAAAGGAAAACAAAGGTGATTTCTATTTGTCTTTTAATTCAAGGATTAAGCTTGATTTACTTTGAAAATTTATTCTGGAAGAAATACAAACAATATGACCATGAAACTTTGCAGAGAGGCACATCATACTACACATGAGCTACTGCCAAAAATTTAGATCCATCCAAGCTATATATCTAGCATAAAAAATACAACTAGATTCAATCATTAAAAACAAGAATAAATCATACAAAAATAATTATACCACAAATTGAGCTAGAAATTCTTGTGGAAGCACAAAACACCTAATCATGGAGAGATATGCACTTACTCAGCAAAGAAAATTTAATTTAATTTAAATTTATGAAGGAAGGGTAAATTTGTGCTATAATTATTTGACCCTATAAAACATGATAAAAACATTTCTAATAATTATCATGGCTGCAAAACCATAAGACATGATCATAGCAAAAATATCAGGTCCAAAAGCTCAACAGATTAATTTACATAAATCAAAAACAGGAACAATGCTGAAAACAAACTTTAATTCATAATTAAAGATCTACTCAATAATTTTGTGCCAAATTTGAACCATAAGACAAACATGACATGTAGAACAACATATCCAAAATTGAGCTTCAGATCATGCATAGAATTTGAATTATTTTAGATCTACTCAAACTGATAAATTCAAAATTATTTAAAAACTACACAGAAATTTGAAAACTTCTTTTGTAGAAAAGTTAGGGTTCTTAACAAGGATTCCAGAACTATTAAGTTTGCATTTTTATGATTTTTTTGTGAATTGATATGCATTTTACAAGATTCAGCCATTTAATTAAAAAGGGGAAGATTCTATTTAGCCGCTAGGTCCCTGGACTGATTTCTTTTTCCCATATGTGCCCTCACAATTACAAAAGGATCTCTGCCTTTACGGAAACAACCCTGGAATTATCTGGGACCTTGCAATTGGGTCCTAGCCATGGACGGCGGCGGTTCCGGCCGGAATCCGGCGAGCTCGCCGCCGGTCTTGGCCGGGGAAGCGGCGGGGGTTGATGAGGAGCTCACCTCGGAGCGGTTCACGGCCGGAGTTGGGGTCGGGGGTGGTCCGACGAGGCTCGGCGGCGGAGCTGTGCTGCGGCGGCCGCCGCGGCTCGGCTTCCGGCGAGGAGCGGCGCAGAGCTGGACCACACGTGGCCGTGGGAGCTTCGGTGAGGTGCTGTGGTAGCCCTGGGCTGCTTAGACGGGCACGGGGTCATGCGGGGTGTGAAGCTCCGCGGTGGCGCTCTAATGGCGGCCGGCGGCGCAGGATGGGGGCGGCGCGACGCACGGGGCTGTGCCCTTTATAGCCGGCGGTGTGGCGGGAAAGGCAGCGCGGCTCCAGGCCTTCGCGTGGGCGCGCACAAGAGGCAGCCGAGGTGGGCGGGCGCGGCGCCGAAGCGCGGCGCAGGGGGAGCACGCGGCGTGCGTGGGACGCGCGCAGGCGCGGCGCGGGCAGCTGTTCCCCCCTGGCGCGGGCTATCCGGGCGGAAGTGCCTCGGGGAGGTGGCACCTGGGGACGGTACATGGCGCGGCGCACACCTGGCGCAGGTGGGGTCCATGGTCGGCGAGCACGGACGCCGGGGTGCGGGTGCCAGCGCGGCTCGGCGCGCGCGACGCGAGGGCGCGCGTGGCTAGAGCGTCGGCGCGCATACAAACTTCAGCGTTGCCCCGTTTGACCGACACAAAATCAAAATTTTCCAACTAAACTCGAAAATTGCTAAAAAGAGAAGTTGTAGACCAGCTAACCAGCTACAACTTTTGCAAAGTCCATCCTATGAAATTCTTCCTGGATTTGGAGATAAAATGGCTTGAAGATTGGGATTTTCTCTGTTTGGTCAAGACTCTACCCTGAACTTTGACCAAGTTTTAGGGGCTTTTCCACCTCGAATCTCAAATGCCGCCAATTGAAGAAAATGTGTCCCATGTGAAAATGAACAACTTTCCTATTGGCCAATTTTGAAGTTGTTATATGAAAAGTGGAGAACGCGCTAGATTATCGATGAAAGGTCTAGAGCTCTTAGGGTGTTGACCTTGATTTGGAGGGGTTTGACTAGGGTTAGGGGTTTGACCAAGTCAAGCAAGTTAATTAACATGCTTAGCCTCACTAATGATGGTGATCACTATTGCTTAAACATCAGGGATGTTACAGGGATGTAACAAGGCGTGCCAGCCGACCTGACCTATTGATCGACATGGAAGAGGATAAGAAGTAAAATACGGGGTTGATCGGCTATAGAACCGATAGATGTCTTCCACGTGGGCACAATCCAACAGCCTCATCCGCCGATGCGAGATCGAACGGGATCGGCCAGCCGATAGGCAGCCGAAGTGCAAGTATGTTCAGAACGGCTAAGGTCAGCTGATCTGGTGACATTAGCAGCGAGGCAGGTTCGGATCGGCTGTGAGACCGGTGCGTCTGGTGACGCAGCTAGAGCTAGCCGATACGATTGAGCCTCGAGCGGGATAAGTTGGTGATAAAAGCTAAATAAACAAGAAAACATTTGCAGATCTAGCTGATATTGATAAATTATGAATAAATCTAGATGAAACCACAGCGATGCGCCCAGAGGTTAAAGCCTAGATATTACTCGGTAAAGTGGTACTCACAAGCCTGCCGGAGGTCGATCGATGCAGCCCAGCGAACTCGAAGGACGACGCTTGAAACAAGAAAATAAGAATAAAGAAACTTTTTGGCGAAGTCGCCGACTTGAAAGGTAAATTACTTGAAAAGTAAAGGTTTGTGTTTGTTGGTGTGTACCCTCTTTTCTCGACCACGCAGGGTCGCTACTTATACCCCTGGATACTACGAACTCCTAGTTGATTATGACAAGACTTTTCTAACTAAAAGAAACTATAACTGCTAAAATAAACGACTCGTGCAAGAGTCGGACTCACTAACTATTTTTGACCTGTTGTCAACCGACGTTGACCCGCCTGAGCTTCATTTCTTCTTCCTTGGTGTACTTCTTCTTTTGCCGTTTTCTCTTCTTTCCCTCAGCTGATCCCCTTCGTTTGACCATCGGCTGTCTCTGTTGACTCCTTTCCTAAACGGCCGGCTGATTTGTTGTTTCTTCTTTCTTCCTTCTATCGGCACTGTGGTTTTCTTGATGCCCAATTGACATGTGTCAAAAAACGGTGTCAACACATGCCCCCCAGTTTTGGAGTGAATATCTTTTTCTTCGAAACTCTTTAATTTCTATTTTTTTCTCCAAGTCGAATGCAACCAATGAACGAATCTCTTTAACAAATTGAGGTCTTTAGAGGCTGATAGATCAACTCTCTTTGACTGCTTTTCTGCATATGTCGCCTTTCATTGCTTCATAGCTTCTGAGTTGATCAGTTTCTGCAATTAATCTTTTATCAACACTGACAGCTCTCTGTATCAGGCTCTGCTGATGATGATCGTCGAAATTCTATCGGTAGCTTTTTCTGTTGTCCCTTAGCTTGGAGACATCAAACCACCATATGTGAGCTGAAATGATTGGCCGATTGATTGTTCTCCTCTCTTCCGAGATTGTCCATGGCTTAATCATAAGGATTGCTGATATCTCAGGTGTCATAGTTTTCTAGGGATAGGTTAGAGGAAGGGATCCATCAAATGTGGTTGATTTGAGAGGCTCTTGATCTCCAGGCAGTCGATTTGGACAGAAAAAACTAAAATTTCAACTGTCTCGTGTTTTGAAACTATTGCTGGTACTGACCGAATGAAGAGAATATATGCAAAGCTGCTTGAAGCAGATCATCCGTCGGAAGGAATGACCGATTCCAAGTTCAGCCGATGACGATCAGAGATTGATGGATCGACTCCGCAATGCTATCCATCTTGTAGTTCGTAGTTTTTGCTCTCTGTACGTGAGGATTATAAAACCTCTGACTATCCTTCTGCCTCTGCTTTGAATATTTTGGATTTTGTCTGTCGATGCCTGAGTCGATCATGTGATCTTGTCTTGTTTCTTCCCTTATAAAACTCACCCCTTTGTCTGTAGGCTTTCTTATGAGTTTTCTCAGTGTTACCTGTTGGCATTTCTTAGCGTCGATCACTTAAGAACAGATTTGGAATCCATCCTTAGCGTCAGCACTAGAAATGCTTGTTGGCATTTCTTAACGTCACCGCTAACGACGCCGAGTTAGCGTGAACATCAAGACTTGCCAAAGGTAAATCTAAACAATCATGAACAAATCTGCAAGCGCACAGATAAATCATTGTAGCATTTCCCCAAGGAAGGAGAATATTCCAAGGGTATTGTATCCGTGGAAGGCAATGGCGGATATCATAGACTTATGCTTTTGCACTGAATGTAAACCAAGAGATAGATATAGAAAACAACAACTCAAAGGCAGGGGTAAGATAAAGATATGATAGGGTAGTGTGACACACACTCAGATCTACCTCTACTCTAGTACTCTATGGCTTAGGGGGAACATACAAGTTAGCTCTAGGTTCTAATGTACTAAACATACAAAGCTAGAAGATACAAGAGATAGACATGAAACATTGCATGAGAGGGTAAGGTTCAGCACCTAGGTACAAATAGGGAGATAGCCCGCGACGACCAGCACTCTGCGAAACTATACTTTAGACTCCTACATCAATACCCCAGCGTGGAGAGTTCCCAAGGGTCCAATAGCTATCACCACTGTGGCCTACCTCAATCGTTACGGGGGGCATGCTCATAACTAACGTAGCCACACAACCCAGTCACCATGCCGGTGTTCCTGCTAGACTTCGCCCGGCCCAGGCTATTCTGACCCAGGGTGAGAGCCACCAGAAGACTGGTCAACTTAGACCGAGTACCGTAGCTGGAACACAAACCTCATGCAACACTATCATGCCATCTAACAAGATCAACTAAGGCTAGACATACGAACGGATATGAACTCTCTTATGTCTAGTCAACAAGATCAAAGGGTCGTGTTCGTGAAGAACACGAGCCTCTAACTTATGAACAAACACATAAGGAATGAGTAAATCATCCTTCAAGTGGATCAAAAGGTAGTGTTCACGAAGAACACAAACCTCTAAATGATGAACAAGAGATGAACTCAAGAACATATCAATCATATGATCTACCATGACTTTATATGAAATAGTTGAATAATTGAAGTAGATCAAAGTCATACAAATAAATAAAGATAAAAGCGAACTCATACCTAGACTCCAAAGTAGACTTGGAACTTGAATAAGAGCTACTCTAGCCTACCCCCTAGCCTTGGAGACTAAAAGTGAGAGGAGAATGAGAGAGTGGTGTGTGTGAAATGGGAGCCCCTCCCCTTCTATTTATAGGCAAGGAGGAGGCTTGCCTCGGGCACCAAATGGCCTCAAAACACCCGGGAGTGAAGCAATGGACCAATGAGCAGCTGCCACGTGGAGGGACGAGATGGGGCGGCACTAAGGCGGTTCAGCCGATCCAAGGATCGGTCGGCCCCCTAAGCCCCCACTCGGGGTGGTTTTCCTCTAGGTGGCTGCCCTGTGGGCCCTCTGATCCTTCCCTGGTGCATGGCTTGTTTTGGTATCTGAGGTGGACCCCTTGATCCATGTGAAGTCCATGTGTCACTCTCTGATACGTCGGTGAGTGCCTCTCTTGGATCAGTGATGTGGATTGCCATGTGTTTCCTTGGTGGCAGCCACCTCCTCAGCTGAGTTGGCATGGTTCTTCCATAGAAGGTGGGTTTCCATCTCTTTAATGCTTATTTCACCTACATACAAATAATCTCCAAGGACAAGTGGAACTACATTATTCAAACCAAAGTGCAAGTAAACAATGCATATGCCTCCATTTATGTGAGAATATTGATGGCTGAAAGTAGTACTTAACAACCGTCAACATTACCCTCTTTTATCCGATGGATATATGGTTCTTCTTAAACATGGGAGGCATCTCTTCTTGCAAATATTCTCAGGAAGCATTACCTGTCACTATCCCTTGATGAAGTTTTGTTAGACAGAGCTTTGTAGTTGGATGGTGCTATGAAGACTGTAGTTGCTGTTAGTGTTGTTGAGGGAAGATTATCCATGGTATATGCTCTGCAGTGTGTCGACGTAGAGAATCCCCGATCTTTATTTATTGGTGCTGTCCTTATTTTTTGGGGAACGTATCTCTGAATCAATGTCAACTTCTTGAAGGCCGAATCATTCACGAGATATCTATTCCTCTTTTGACCGAACGTTTGATTAGCCTATAAAATGAGCCATCTCTATCTCTTGTACCTTTGATGCGACGTCTTCTTCTGTGAATCAGGTTTGCTTCTATCTTTGTATCTTTCTATGGATTTCGCATGATAATTACTCATCTTTTCTCCTCAGTCTCCCAACTGTGAGGACGTAGAAAGGATCCTGACTAACATCAACGCTCATGGTGCCAATCAACGAGCGCCGACGTCGAGGCAGAAGCGAGGTCTTCGACTTGTGATTTCCACAGATGAGAAGAAGTTAGAAGCTCTGGAAACCAGGAGAGCGCACCTTCTTGAGGAACTGAATCAAGTAGAGGGTGAAATAAACATCACCAAGATGCAATTAGAGAAGGCCAAAGAATTAGAGAAATCTTGATGTAATTTTTCCTCAGCCGATGTGATCTGCTTTTTTTTAATAAATTTCAGCCGATGTAATCAACTTTTGCTTTATTGTGTTTCATCTTGAAGGACAGTTGTATGTATAACCCATGCCTTTTCTGAATGATTTATTTCCTCTAACAGCATGCACTATTTGTTTGTGATCTCTCTGAATCATGACAAATGAATGCTTCCCTCCTACTCTTGAATGCCATCAACCTTCCAATGTCAACATGTGGCTCTGAACTGCCTTTTCCATGCATCCCTCCTATAAAACTTAGCTTATAACCCAATGGTTCTTCACTCGTTTCCTTTTCGTAGGCTTCCTTTTTCCTTTTAGCCGAAAATCTTTGGATCGGCCTGTTGCTTTTAGGGATGGGAGGCATCTTCCTCTTGGAGCGTATTCAGGAAGACTTAGAACTCTGTTTGCTTCAACAAGCATCTTCTTGAAATAGTTTAGCTTCATGTTGCTGCTAGTAAGCTTGTTGATGTATTCAGTAACATTGAGGAATACCCTTTTTGGTTTTCTCCTATTCTGAAATGCAGAGATTTTTCCTTCAATAGCTTCTGAGCGCTTCTCCCTTTTTGGGGAAACGAATCACTGAAATCAATGTCAGCCTCTAAAAACTGAGCCATTCACGGAAGGACTGTTTCCAATTTGACCGGATCTGGTATCTTTTTTGATTCCCTCCTATCTTCTTCAGCTTCCATTCCCCTCCGATTTGGGCTATAAATAGCGACCGAATGTATATTGGCTCTCCGCACCTTCCACCATGGCGCAAAGACTAGATCTGATAGGGTGTAGGCTTTTGTTGTTTGATTGTTCTCTTCTCCCCCTTTTTTACCATGGCTAAAAGAATTCTTGTGAAGTAGTGCAGTGCCACCTCGCCTTCTCCAACCTTTCTCATGAAGCCAGGAGGTACAACAGCTAAAAGAATCCTTGTGAAAAGCTTGGGTTCAACGCCTGAAGGGAAGGAGCAAGGCAGAATGTCTCGCTGCACCTGTATCAGGGGAAGAGTGCGCCAAGGGGACGACCATCTTGGTCATCAACTCGTGGAGCTCTCGGCGGAAGATTACTGATTCTGGCGAAGATCTTAGTCTTCCGTTTCCTCTTCGCGGCATTCCTTTCTCTCTGATGTTCATTGATTAAATATCCTCATCATACGAGAGATAGGATGTTTATCTTCCAATTCTTGTAATCCATTGATCTTCAATGTGGATGTAAACACCATGTACTGAAATATGAGAGAAAGAAATATATATGCTCATTTTTTGTTCTAAGGGCGATTATTACATCAGCCATTTATCCGAATCATTGATCGACAATAAGTGTTTAAACACTTTTTGATTTTACAATTTTTTCCATTAAAGGTGATAACTCAGTATCGGCTATCATCCGAAATCTACATCAGCTAAGAAGCCAGAAGTAGTAATCGGCTGAATAATTACTCAAGTGTTCTAACTTTGCGTTGGTTTTTACGAGCATCGGCCTTGACTTGTTATGACCCAATCCTCCCAATCAGCCGGTGCATCTTTCTGCTCTTTTCTTTATATTTGAGAACCAATCATTTGGATTGGCTGAAGCTCAAAGTCAGACATCTTGAGGAAATTTGTCTCCCACATTTTTCCTGATATGTAGACGACTTTATCAAAATTCTATTGTGTATCGACTGCTGCAATATGGAAGGAGGAATCGGCATTTACTACTTCCACCGAGTCTCCAACCCATTGAATCACGCATTGATGCATGATAGATAGAATGCAGCAATTGGTGTGAATCCAATCTTGCCCAAGTAGTAGATTGTATGATCCCTTCCCCTTGATGACGAAAAAGGTAGTTGGAAGGGTCTTGCTGCCGATTGTCAAATCCACACAGATAGCACCTATTGCAGATGATGAGTTTCCTTCAAAGTCAAGTAGCATGATATCGGTCTTGGTCAAGTCTTGCTCACTTTTCCCAAATCTCTGAAGCATTGAGTAGGGTATGAGATTGACTGATGCACCACCATCCACTAGGAGCCTTGTGACTGGCTTCCCATTGACAAGACCTTTGAGAAACAGAGCTTTCATATGTTGACGCTTTTCTTCATCTGGTTTCTCAAAACTAGCCAACATGGGATCCAAGGTTAACTGAGCCATCCCTAGTTCTTCATCTGAAGTTTCTTCATCTGAATTATCTTCGAGAGTCATTAATTCCTTAGGTAGCATGAAGACCATATTAACGCTTGCCATTGTTTGATCTTCTTTTTCACTATCAGCTTTAGGTTTGGGTCGCCAAATCTGGGATCAGATCTTCTTTTTGTCAAGTGCTTGCTTCTCAATCTGTTCTTGTTGTTCCAATTGTCGCAAGCGCTGAACCCTCCTCTTCTGAGACTTGGTCAACCCTTCTGGGCACCACCTAGGTTGATGGGCTTCGTGTTGGTTTTTGTCTTCAAATGTAGCGTTACGCCTTTTTGGATTTCTTGCTAACACGTCTTCATCAGGGACCCTGTTGTCAGCCATATCTTCTAGCCGATTGGGTCGGCTGCCTTGTAGTTCTTTTCCCAGCCGATCATGAACGCTAGCCTTGCCCCCCAGCCGATCATGTACGCTGGTCTTGCCCCCCAGCCGATTATGTATGCTGGCCTTGCCCCCCAGCCGATCATATACTGAAATGCGTTGGTTGGGGTACTCTTGCTGATTTTGATTGGTAGGCTTTCTGTCTCTGTTATCAAAACAAGGCCTTTTGGTTGACTGCCCTTCTGAATAGAAGCCTTCACATTCTAGACAGTTGTCAGATGTTGGAAGCTTGATCCCTTCTTCCCAGCAATATCTGAAGAATGGACATCTCCAGTGCCCTGCGTTGCGTCTTGCCCATTCTTCCTTTTCCTTGGTTTGCCTTTGTTGGCGCTGGAACTTGCTCAGAAGAACATGTGAAGTAACCTGCTGTTTTGAACTTTTTGAATTGATTCCTTCTTCAAGCAATCCCTTCCTTTTGGCTTCTTCAGCTGTCATTTGAGTCTCAGGATCAATGGTTCCTTTATTTTCAGCCGATTCAAACGTCAACACCTTTGCTTTGGTTGCTTCAACCGTGTTAGTAGGAAAAGGGTGCTGATCGATCTTCATTGACTTTCCTGATTTGGAAGGTGTTTCAAACTTTAGCTTTCCTTCATCTATTGCACTTTGGATCTGTTGACAGAACACCTTGCAATCCTCAGTGTTGTGAGATGTGGCATTGTGCCATTTGTAGTATTTGATCTTTTTCAATTCTTCAGCACTTCGTATGGTATGATTTTGTGAAAGCCTAATCTGCCCTTGCTGAAGGAGAAGATCAAATATCTTGTCAGCTTTGGTTGTGTCAAAACTGAACTTCTCAGGTTCCTTTTTGCCGAAGGGACATGCAATCGGCTTCCTGTTCGGTACCCACTCAGCTAAATCGACTTCGGCTTCTTCTTCATCATCAGAGCAATCTACATAGGACACTCGCTTTTGAAAGTTCCTTATGGGTTCATATAAGCGATTGCTCTCATGACTTAGCCGATGGAGTAACTGGCTGATGTTCTCAAACTCTTGTGAAGTATACTTCTCCTTGATAGATGGCAAGGGTCCTTGAAAAGCCAATTCTGCCAACTGTTTGTTTATCAGTCAGGGATAAGCTGTAGCATTTGTTCCTCATCTCCCTGAACCTCTGAACAAAGTTGGGCACCGATTCATCATTCCTCTATCTCAAGCTGGTAAGATAAGTAAGCTTCATCTCATGAATCCCTGAGAAGAAATACCCATGAAACTACCTTTCCAAATCTTCCCAACTCTGAATTGAATTTGCTGGGAGCGATGTAAACCAAGCAAAGGCTGGCCCTGACAGAGAGGATGAGAATAATCGAACTCTCAATGACTCATTTGTTCCTGCCTCCCCACACTGGATGATGAAGCGAGTAACATGCTCAACGGTGGAGGTGTCATCTTGGCCAGTAAACTTGGTGAAGTCAGGCACCTTGAACCTTTGAGGAAACAGGATCTGATCAAAGGATGCAGGGTAAGGTGTCTGATACATGTGTGTTTGCTGCTTTGTCTTTAAGCCGAATTGATTTTGCAGCATATTTGTAACTTCAGCCATGAAACCCTTTTGATCAATCGGCTCAGGACCTGCCGAAGGATATTGCTGACCTGAACCCACAACAGTTGTTCTTGGTTGCTCCTGAACGATCGGCTAGATAACCAAAGGGTTAGGAGGAGCCTAATGTTGCCTTGGGATCTCAATGCCATGTGGTGACCCCTGAAATACTTGTTCAGCCGAGAAACCCTGGTTTGTTTGTGGAGCAATCGACTGTTGTACATAGTGAATATTTTGAAAATCTTGGATCTGTTGCTCTTGATATGGTGGTGTAGAGAACAAAGGAGGATCTATCATTGCTTCCAATAGTGCAGCTTGATTCATAGCCTCGTTGTATTCTTCTTGGAGTTTAGTAGCATAACTCCGGACTGCAGATGCTTTCATGGCTGAGGTTATCTCCTCTTGCTCTATCTAGTGACTTATAATCGGCTGGCTAACCGAAAATCCACCTAACATATTTGGATGGAGTGTCATCTCTTGAGTTTTCTGAACCCTCTGAGGAGCAGGTAGTGGCTTAATTGGAAATAGTGCCTGAGCTTCCGTGAGGTGACCAGGAGTGGAAAGCGCATCTTCTGGGGTTGCATGTACCGCGTCTTGGAGTCTGCCAGGACTTTGCTGACGTTGTAAACAGGTCACTGGACGGGGTAGGGATGGCCTTCTTCATCACATTCCGCCACAAGGACCGTGTTGACCACATGAGTGGTTGCTGAGATGTACAGCAGTAGTGTCTCATTGGCGACTGGAGGCACCATCATCGAAGGTGATGAGACGAAGCGCTTGAGCTCGTCTAGGGCCTGGTCGGCCTCATCGCTCCGGACGCATTTGTCGGCTTTCTTCAATAGCTTGAAGAAGGGGAGGCCCTTTTCACCGAGCTTGCTAATGAACCCACCTAGAGCCACCATAATACCTGTGAGTTTCATGACATCCTTCTTGCCAGCGGGTCGTCACATGTTGAGGATGGTGTCGACTTTGACAGGGTTCGCCTCGATGCCTCTGTGGCTGATCATGAAGCCCAGGAGATTGCCAGATGGGACACCCATGACGCACTTTGACGGGTTAAGCTTGCACTAGAACCGTCGGAGGTTAGCAAAGGTTTCCACTAGGTCGTCAATGAGATTGTCCTCAATTTTGGTCTTGACGAACACGTTGTCGACGTAGGCCTCAACCTTTTTGTTGAGCTGCGACTCCAGACACTTCTGGATAGCCTTCTAGTCAGTCACTCTGGCGTTTTTCAAGCCGAACGGAAGAGGGAAGGGGTCTTTAGGGTAGTACCTATTGAAATCAGTGTAGTCAATGCACATTCTCCATTCACCAGTTTTCTTAGGTACAAGGACCAGATTGGCGAGCAAAACTGGGTTTTTACATTCATGGATGAATCGGGCAGCTAAGAGCTTTATTACTTCTACCCTAATGACGTCCTTGCGATCCTTCGCGAGGTGACAAAACTTCTGCTTGACAGGCTTCGTCGTCTTGCTAACATCTAAGGAGTGCTCAGCCAGCTCCCTGGGGACACCAGGCATATCCAATGCACTCCATGCGAATATGTTCGCGTTATCCCGGAGGAAACAGGTGAGCGCAAGCTCCAATTTCGGATCCAGATCAGCTCCGATGGTGACCACCTTGCTTGCATCAGGAAAACCGAGGCAGGCCTTCTTTATTGCAGGGCTTGCGTCCAGGGCGGTGGAGGTCGCTTCTGCTCTGCAATTGTTAGTGCTCCAGTGTTGAACATCTTGGCTTCGGCGATGAGGGTGGAGGCCGCGGCGGAGTAGGAGAGGGTTGAGGCGAGGTCGACTGCCTCGAGGTCGCACTTGTAGGAGACCATGAAATCATTGGAGATAGTGAGGATCCTATTTGGCACCAACAACTTGAGGACAAGAAACGTGTAGTGTGGGGGAAGCCCAGGATGGCGTGGTAGGACGACGCGAAGTCAGCCACCTCAAAGATGAGGTACTCCGTGTGGTAGTTCTTGATGGTGCCCAAGGTGAAAGGCTGGGAGACCGGACCCAAGGGGTAGGACGCCTTCCCCAACACGATCCCATAGAAGGGCTCGTCGTAGGCCGTCATCTTAGAGAAGTCGAACTTCATCTTTTTAAGGGTCTCTGTGAAGATGATGTTCAGGCTGCTTCCTCTGTTAGTGAGGGTCTTGGGCAGCAGGGCGCCATCAACAGTAGGCTCGACAACCAGCGGTAGGACCCGAGATCAGGTATGTGGACCTAGTGGACTTCCCTAGAAAAGGTGATTGGGTATTCTGACCACCACAAGGGCTGGGCAGCGTGTATGTTGACGAGGGCGACCTCATGTTCTAGGGAGTGCTGCTTCCTGTTGCTCACGACGGCCTTGGGCCTGTCGAGGATGATGTTGAGCTACTGATTAGCGAGCTGAAAAGCTCCATTGAGGTTGCCGCCCTCGGGTGGTGGTGGCAGGTCGCGGTCACCACCATCATCACGCCGACCTCCGTCATTGTGACGGTTTCCGCAGTCATCTCACCTATCATGGTTGTCGTGCCTGTCGCAGTCATCACGTCAGACGTCGTGCCGGTCATGATTGTTGCGGTCGTTGCGATCATCACGGTTGTCGTGGCGGGCGTAGCGTCGGCCACGATCATCGTTGCGATGGTTGTTGTAGCGTCCCTTGTAGCGGAGGTTGTTGTAGTTGTTCCCGTACGGCCGCTTGGGCTCCTCAAGGACACCAAGCTCCTACTTCAGGATGGTACAGTCGAGAAGCGAGTGCTTAGCGCCGATGTGAAATAGGCACGTATCCTCCATGGTATCCTTGAACTCTTGCTCAAGGAAAGTCGACGCAGGGCGACCTTCGGTGGCAAGTACCTCCGTTGTGTGCTTTCGGAGCTTCGACCCAGAGTCTGCAGCGGGTGCTGGGGCGGACGGGCTGGCGACATCGTCGCTGAACTAGTTGACCACCGCCTCTTGGACGTCGACCAGCTTGTTGACCACCGCCATGAGCCTCATGGACCTTCTCGAAGAGCTTGATGTCCTTGATGCCCTTCTTGTAGTACTTGACGACCAGATCGTCTTTTACACCAGCCAGCTTGTTACGGTTCTCGAAGAACCGGTTTGTGTAGTCTCATAGGGTCTCTTTGGGTTGATGGTCTCCGGGTAGTCGATGTTCCTGAGATACTCGGAGAAGGTAGGGAAGTTGTTGATCGCCAGGGCGTCAAGGTCGTCCTCATTGCCAGCGGGCGGGCCCCTAGGCGGGATGTAGGCGTTGGGTGGTGCGCCATGGCGTTGTTCGTAGTCTGCATTGTGCCGGAGGTCGGCTTCATGGTGATGCCGATCTTCAGCATCCAGGTCATGTGCTATACATTCAACGGCACCCGAGGGGCCAAAGTCGTGATCGTACACCGCTCTCCTGTGGAGCTCAGCTTCTTCCCGCTCGTGGTGGCGTCTGTCGAGTTCAACACGAGCATCGCGGCCACGCCTGGCCTGTTCGAGGTTGTCCCGTAGGTCACGCCTACTATAGTTGGCATCGTTGACGTCGATGTTGCCTCTTGCATTGGGCTGGACGCCGATGATGTTTTGTTCGACCTCCTGCCGCGGGACCGGTTGGAGCGGCTACGCGAGTGGTGAGTAGAGGCAGGTCTAGAGGAGGAAGCTGCCCTTCTGCGCTCTTCTAATTGGGCATTAGCAACACAGAGGTGAGCCAGAGCTCGTCGTATCGCGGGTGTGTCGCCTTCGCAGGCTAGGTCGGCCATGGTGGCGCCCAAGTTGGCTTGGGAACTGTTAAAGACCTGATGGCCAGCCTCCTCAAAGTCCCTCAGGATATCTCTAGCATGGAGCGGCCCACACCGAGGCGCCTCTGGTGGTGGACGGGGGGGGGGTCTCCCTCTTGCTATTGTGTGTTGGAGCAATCGATGCTGCCAGCACCGCCATTAGTACCGCCGGTGCCGACATTTCCGGCGGCGGCCGCTGGAGCTCTTGCTGATGTCGTAGGGCCCGTCCGTCATTGTTGTTGACTCGGCGAGCTTCGGCCGAATACGTTTCGCCATCGACTGGTGACTCGTCGTTGGAGACCACGAAAGCTTCGCGATCTCGTGAGTGGTCACTACTCGTCGCCCCGTGGGGGTTGGGGAAGATGATGACACGTACTTCCTGGAATACCCCATAGTCTAGGGATCGTGAGGTGCTTGCCATATGTCAAGCCTGGTCCTCCTCGACCAGCTTGATGGTGTCGTTCAGTACGTAGCACTCGCAGGGAGTGTGCATCGAGCGCTTGTGGAAGGGGCATAAGAGGTCAAGGGGATCCTCATATGGGCCGCCGACCCAGCGCTGAGGCGTGAAGTTGTTTTGCCCAGATTGGATCTGGGTCGTTCTCGACATATTGCCAGAGTAGGCGCTAGCTGAGCTCCACAGGCCGTGAGGAATACGGGGTACCCGGTGCCGACGAGGTCTTGGCCTGAGCCTGCTCGCAAATCTTCAGAGTGTCTGCCAACTTGTCGATGACGTGATCCATCCCCTCAACTAGATCGAAGGGTGCGGGTGGGTGGGTTTTCTCCAACAGATCGGGAACACATGGAGCAAGATTGATCTTGCCGACCTGCTGGGGAAGCGCGGCTACAGCTGCTGCCTTCGAAACGACCTACAAAGGTTTGGAGTAGAGGTCGGCCGCTAGGGTGGCGACCGCAGGAGTTGCAGAAGTCGTCGTGAAGGAGCCAAAGCTAATGTCGATGGGGTCGGTGAGGTAGTCCACCATGCTCGCCGGGATGATGACGTCAGGTCCAGCCATCACATTGCACGAAGAGCTCCCAATTTTCCCCTACCTAGCGCGCTAACTGTCAAGGGTTGAGACCTGGACAGATCCGCTAGGGTGGACCCCCTAGTGGTTTGCAGGTTAAAGAGGAGACCGAGGAACTAATAATGAAGATGGATGCACAGGGAGTGCATGGAGATCTTGGCGAAACACGAGGGAAAATGTGATTTATACTAGTTCAAGCCCCCAAAGAGTAAAACCATACGTCCAGTTGGTGGTGGTGTTTGTATTGCTGTGCGCAAGAACTAGTTGCCCTTGACGAGAGATCCTAGGCCGCATTATATAGTCTAGCAGGCTAGGTTACAATGCCGGTGGACCCAGAGTCTGGGTCAGTTACAATAAGGAAACCTATATCTACGAATTACAAGGAGAACCCCGTGATCTTCGGAGTGGTGGGTGCCGCGCCGCCATGTCTTGTGGCTTGACTTGCAAGCCAAGTCTTACGGAGTCTGGTCGAGGTTGTGGATAAGATCCTCCGGTGACTCTTCTGGGGTGCGGATAAGGTCATCCGGGCCCACACACAGGTCGGCGGGTCACCTGACAGGTCGGACCCACCTGTCAGGGACCTCTGAGACCCTGGTCGGTGGGGACCCAGGGGTAGCCATGTCTCTCAAGCCCCCGATCGACGTGTAGGCGCATCAACCTAAATGGAGTCATGACAAAGCTTGTTGAAGTCTTGGCACCATCGACAGGTTGTCAAGGGTGCATGGCGATCCAAAAAAGAAGAAAAAGATATCTCCTTTAAAGCGAAGTCGAACACCGAACTGTCAGGAGCGGGCTTCTGGTAGGTCAGAGCAGAAGAAGAGCTGCTTGAACTATAGACTAGCGAACCTGATTTAGATCAGGCCAGACATTGTGATGACGTGGGAGATGTACGTCGACCCCAGGGAGGCCAGAGCGACACATGGAGCGAGGTCAAGTGCTGCGCTATCAGAAGCAGGCTTCCAATAGGTCAAATTGTCATGGAAGAATCAGAGGGCGTCGCAAGATGCACTCTGGGAGTAGCCCCTGAGCAGTAAAGCGTACAGTATGACCGGTTTGATGGTCCAAAAAGAAGAGCAGAACCTACGACCTTCTGCTGTATCAGCACTATGCTCTAACCAACTGAGCTAATAGGCCAAAACAGACATAATCTTGACAAAACTCCTTTGACAAAGTCTGGCGTGACCTGAGTCATGGGTGTACTATGTTGTCACGAGTGCTCCAGCCATGCGAATAGGACAAAGGCACCAATTGTCGTCCGGTAGGGGAAAGGTGCGCCATGTACCATTCACATGTGTCCAGTAACTCATGCGTCACGTGTACATAGTGCCAGATTAATCCAAACACGACCAGGGCCAGCTTCAGCTATTAATAGGGGCTTGAACTCCACAGGTGAAGCACCAAGTCGTTTGAGATGATGAGGCTGTGGCATAGTAATACTTCCACCCCCCCGGACATATGTCCGTCCACCGGAGCATGAGGGGCAATGTTGTAGGAGCTTGGAGCTAGAATAATGCTTGCGAATTGTGAAGGGGTCGATCAGCTTCTTCTCCCGCGCCCGGCGTGAGATCCAGGAGAGGCCCGAGATGATGCTGGGGCTACCCTGACAATGGGTGTGATATGACCCAGAAGCTAGCACACGCCCGGGGAAAATCCTGAGTCTGCACGCCGAAGCCAGGCGCTAGAGGAGGTCTGCCAGCCACAGCTTCACCTGACCACTCTCTAGAAGGTCTTCACGAAGATCTCGAAGCTAGAAGAAAACTTGCAATGCGCCCTGCTATAGCAGGAAGCATAGCAAAAGTTGCCCAATGTAGTTCTGGGTCGGCGTCATCTCCATTGTGGGAATGAATGCGTTTGTATCATGTAATTGGCTGAGGGCTGAATGCCTTAGTTATAAAGAGCAATTCCAGTGGTTGACTTGGTCAACTACATGCTTGAAGGATGACGTAGAGATGCCTAGAACTCGAGACATGGCTGCCAAGAGCCTAGCAGGGCTATCATAATGCGCCGACCTCATGGAGGCTTCAGTAGACTTACGGGAAAAGTGTGCTGACCTAGAGTTGTAACACGCCGTGTGTGCTGTGGCACAATGCATCACCGACCTCACGGGGGCCAGATTGTATTCAGGAAGACCTGAAAGGCGGTAGAGCGTTGACGACCTCCAGGAGGGCGTGACCAGGCCAAAGAGACCGCCAACGGGCAGAAGACCATTAAGCACAGGGCCGTTGGGAAGGGAGTCGACTGTTACCACCGATCTGTTGGTGGAGAAACCGCTGGGTGCAAGGCCGCTAGGCCCACTAAAGGCCGGCTATAAGATGAAGTGGCGTGTGAGGGGGAAGGTTCACTTGTCTTTGCCATTTCTCTCCTAGGGTTAACCGCGCTGCCGCTAGATCCATTTCCGCAGTCACAGGAGCACCGTGAATCAACACGCCGCCGCCACTAGGGTTCCCCGCCACCACATCCCAACTCGTCCACGCGTGCCGCTGCATGCGCATCAAGGCCCTAGCCCTAATGAGATCTAGGTTTCAATGTTTCGACAAGGAGGAGATGGCGGAGCAGACGATCCCCAGCTCAGAGACAGTGTGGTTGCCGTCGGAGATAACGGAGGAGCGGTCAAGGCTTTGGTGGCCCACGGGCTACTGGGGCCAAAGATCCAATTGGAGTGGAAGGCCCCCATCGGTGAGGCGTTCCCCTCGGAGGACGACAAGGAGACGGTGGTCTTCGCGTCATTCTTCGAGCGTGGATTCGGGATCCCGATCGGGGATTTCTTCCGTGGATTGCTCCACTACTGCCGCATCGAATTGGTACACCTCGTCCCCAACTCGATTCTTACGGTTTCTTCCTTCATTCATCTATGTGAGGCCTACTTGGGGATTCCGCCACCTTTCGATCTGTGTCAGTATTTCTACCTAGTAAAGAAGACGGATAAATCCAAGGTCGTCGGGAGCCTCAGATTAAGCCTGTGCGCCGGCTTGAAGTTGTTGACGCAAAAAACGGAATAAAGTTCTCCATGGCAACACGTAACGGATCCCTGGGATGTAACAAGGCATGCCAGTCAATCTGACCTGTTGATTGACAAGGAAATCTTGAAACGTTAGATTAACAGGTTAATCAGCTAGAGAGCCGATATGCCTCGCGATAGAACGTAACAGCCGGGAGTGGTCGAAACGGGAATGGATCGGATCGGCTAGATCGGCCGATATAAGCTATCAGCCATAAAACCGATTGGGAACATAGCATCGTTGGGCTCTTGCTCCACCATGACTAGAGCCATAAACCGATGAGTATTATCCTGACGTCTGCACCAGTGTATCTAGGTGTAACCACAGCGGTGCGCCCGGTAGTCACAGCCTAGTAGAGCTGGCGGCAGGGTATCAGTTTAAGCCTCACAAGCCGACAGATCTACTCGCAGTGCCGCTCAAAACCAACAACACTCGAGGGATAGCCGAAATTAAGATGCAATAGGATATTAAATAATCTATCATCTATTCTATGAGACTTAAATTAAACAAAGGACCCTAAACAACAAGACGATAGATTTAATAAATATCAGTCGATGCAATCTTAACCAGGGCAGGATAACTGTGATTCTACCACATCTAGCAAGAGATCAAATGATGCAGCCTTACGAGATGTGATAGAACCGATAACTGGTGAGTACCGTAGGTCGAGACGGAAGCGATACGCTGTAAGTCGAAGATCCGCGGTACTTGGTTCCAAAAATTCCTCTAGACTTACCCCTCCGCCGGAGATCAAGATGATGCAGCCCCACGTCAGGTGCCGAGGCTCCGTCAATGATTCAAAGTAAATACATTGCAGAAAGGTAAAACGACAAAGTAAAAGGGTGGCGATGCGTCAAGTTGTATTGAGTGAGATTAATTTTTACAAGCCTCGGGGTGCACATATTTATATCCTCGATGTTCCCAAAACTCCTGATTGGATACGACCATGACCTTGTACGTACTGAACTTGCCTAATACTAATATCTAAATAGAACGAATTATTAAAGATACATAGACTCTTATTTCTTTGCTGTAGAGTCCTATCAATGAAGCTCTCAATCCCATCCGCCTGATCCCCATGATCATCCTAGGCCTCTCTTTATTTTAATTCCATCAACCTCACGTGCATATGCTGGCCTTTCCTTGTCCTTCGTATACCACAGCCAACGTGACACACTTGGACACACTAATTATTTGCACTGGTAGCCGATCCTGCTACTGCCGATCTTCTTCTTGCTGACAGCCGATTCCTGGCCCCTTACGAACTGGTCATGCTTGATCACCATACATCTATATTTATCACCTTCATACGAACGTAGTAGTTCTTGGTACTCTCCTGATTAATCAATCCGGTCATAATTCCATTTTACTTAACTCGTGTATCACCTTCCAATGCATGTATGCATGCAACACCCATCTCCATGTACATCCATGTGCATCGTTGCTTGCAAAAAAATCCTTGGAAATTGCCGGTCACCCTGGATTTGGTCAAAATCCGGTGTCAGGCTGTCAGCACAAGCCCCCCAGTTTCGGAGTATGAAGGGTTCATGTTTCGAATTTATGTGAGTCCAGAATCTCCATCTTTTTGACCGATACAAACTGCTTCATATACAATATCTCAACTTTCCTGGTAATGTTCTCTCACAATCAATATCTTCCTTCAAGCATACTTCTTTTGGGCACAGGTCAAGCTTCTATCAGAATCATTGCACCATGAGCTCTAGAACTGCATCATATTATTGTCATAGTGGCCGATCATTAACACCACATGGTGTATCGGCTGTGACGTCAAATTCCCATCAGTTCTCTTATGATTTCAAGTCATGGTTATGCAACCTGTATCGGCCTCAGCTGAACGAGAGAAAATCTTCTGTGGACTTTCGGGCTTGAATTTTAATTCCCATAAATACGGCCAACTGCTCTTTAGAATAATATTCGTAGCAATTTGCGAATTGATCTCCTTCGGATTTTGCTGACGATCGTATTAAAGTTGAGGCAGCAACCAGCACTAATAACGTTTGTTGCGTCGATCCTTTGGCACAGCACCTTTCATCTTCGAATCCCTAAAATAACTTCTGGGTAAAGTATGCTTGAGCCGATACTAGAAAATATCAGCTATTTTTGTGGTATAGTGTTTCCATCATCAGCGACTTCCTCCATCTCCTACGCAGGACCGCTCCTGCTGTAACTGATTTAATTGCAGATCAGGTCCTTTCATCAGCTGCACATGTACTGAGGTAAAGCCATCTCTTCTGACAACTCTCCGGCCATTAGCACCATGTAAATTATTTCAGTGGCTAATCAGTCGACACATGCAGTTTTGGGTCAATCTTGATGGTTTGATTAAACATCTCATGAAAACCAGCCTTCTCCTTGTAAGCAATCGACCTTGGAAATTTCCCTTCTTCAAAATAATCATGTATTGATTCATCCCTTTTTTTAAAAAAATAAATAAATAACACCAGCTACTGTCCTGGTTATTGATCAGCCGAGTAGTTTCCTGTCGGCTATTTTTAAGGTTTTTTTTTTAGCGAGTCGGCTATTTTTAAGGTTGCTCACTTCCTTCGTGCTTGGCTTGTTGAGCAACATAGTGAAAAATTGTGCTGATATATTATCAGCTAATAATTATGACTCCAGGTTAAAGAGCTGATGACCAAATAGCTCGAGACTTAATCTGGCTCTGTCGCAAACGTCTTCAAGGATGTTAGCCCAATTTTTTAGATCAACTAGGTACTCCGCGGCCTCTTCTCAACGCAGCCAAGGGTGTGTTTAAATCCCAAAAAGTTTGAAAAAAAACATCCCATCATCTATCACATCACCTCTCACTATTCATCTGCGTTTACACCAATTCTTCCCCAATTCTTCTCCAATTCAGTCAATTCATCTGGATCTAAACACACCCCAAGTATGAGCATGACGGATGGTATGGTAGTGATGCCGGACATGATGCCCTAATCGTTAGAGAGTATGTACCCTTCTTCTATCGGCTCATGTGCATGTCTTAGCCGATGTCAATCCCTTCCTTTTTAGCGTCAATCTTGAAATTGATCTCAGTGGTGTTTTGTTACAGCTTGACATCTTCTGCAGATTAAGTAGCCAATTTGATTGCAGATTGGCCATCCTTCTTTATTTTCTCCATTGGTTGTTTGGCATGACATCGTCGTCGTCTCGGTGGCGGCGGCATTGTTGCTGTATATCCTGATCCATGACAGCCCCATGGGCCGTCATTGTCTTGATGTACGGCAGCCTGTGTTATCACCGCGTTTCCAGAAAGCTTCGTGCTTCAGCAGTTAATTTGATCGCAGACTTACATTGTTGTCACAGGTGTCGTCTTGCTATCTCCATAACAGCCGCAAGTTTTGAGGTTTCTTCGTAGTTTGACTGTTGGCCGAATTTATTCGTTCGGCTGTTATCCAGCGGCCCGAAAAATATCTTTATCGGCTTTCTACGTCTCGTGACCTGTTTCTGCCCTTATGACGATAATCCGGCCAATTTGAAGTGCTCCGCATCCTTCTCCAATAGTTTGAAAATATGGGCACAAGCAGACCGATGTTGTGATGCTAACACTGAGAATGCGCTGGTACTTCGGCCTTGTAGGTCCCCTTAATGACAACAGCGAATCTGATGTCCATGAAACCAACGTTTTGAAACAGTCTGTTCTACCTCTTTACTGATGAAATTTGCTGTGTGTTTACTATTGGTCAGCCACGTAGCATCACCATCTCGTCGGGGCATTGTGAAGAGGAAGAACACAACTATGACAACGATGAATCAGCGATTCAACAGAGTCGTCAATAATCATGCCATTTAGGCTCTTGGAGCAGGAACATCGATGGCCCAGTCTAATCTGAATGATGATACTCCTCCTTTAGCTTCTCTGGCTGTTTGGCTCCTCGTTACCTCCATTGCTTAGCGTAACGAGTTTGTATAGAGTATACATAGCCGCTGAAAGCCTCCAAATAAATGGATTTGGTAGTAGAGAAATGAAGAACCAGTTTGCCGCAGTAACAGTCATTTTATTCTGTGACGCTGCTGGTCTCTTTTTGGCGATGATCTCGTGGTGTGATCAGCATACGTAGCATCCTTTTGTTCTTTTGTAACCTGACAACTAAGTAATGACTTTGTCTCCGTTGGTGATGGTGCAAAGCGTCGTATCAGCCAGTTTTAGCCGATCATTGCGAGCTTGGCCCCTCCATCGGCTGAGTGTATTGCCATCACATTTCCATCGGCCGCTCCAGGAAGGAACACCAGTTGTAGCGGTAAATATCTGGATCGGCTAGCTCTATCCAAGGTACAGCCATGGGCTCCAGCACATCTACGTAACTTGTTTTAGCTGATTTGATCACAAGCTGGAATCCCGTCACGTTATCAACCTGATCCATCAACTCCACTAAAGGAATAATCACCGACACCATTACTCTATTGGCTGATTATAATCTGGGTACTGATTCTTCTTGCTACGTGTGCTATATCACCCTGCGCCCTAGAAGTCAATCCATTGGCCAACTTCTTCATCTCATAACAAGAAAATACGTAGCCGATAAGGATCTGCATCGAATCCCCTCTTTACCAAATTCATCTCATCGGCTTGCGTGAAGTTAATGTACAAATCTCCAGGCTGCACTTTACATCCCATGGAAAATAATCTCCATGTGGCTGATGCTTTATGACAATAATTCTTTGTTCTTGATCGCCTGGTCTCTACGGAAACTCAACCCCAAGCAGCCGATACCTTGAGTAATATATCTGTATTCTTGAGCACCGGCTCCTAACAGAGCCTCCATTGGTAGTAGCCGACCTGAGATGAACTGATGGTGCTGCTAGTTAGTGGCCGACGTGGATGAAATGATTTGCTGAATCGCTGAGGAGCTACATCCTTCTGGAGTCATCATTGCGTAGGTGTCACCTCATGGTTTAGGATCATCATCAGCTGTGCCATACCACCTTTGGCCGGTTCGCTTGACAGTGTTGTAGTTCCATAGGTATCGTGTTTGGTAGAGATGTCATTGCTGCCTAGGCAAGTATTGTGTCCCCATAAAACTTCATGCTTTAGTAGCCGATTTGAATGTTGATCTTTTATCAGCCATCTATCTTCATTCCCTCAGGTGACTTAATCGGCGAACACTCTGCTCAAACCATCAACTCGTGCATGACTTTGTAAGTCTTCCTGCTTGCTCGTACATGCCGAAAGGTTTCGGTCTTCTTAATTACTCTTGTCACCAAACCCTTCGGAGAATGAACCATCAGTTCTGCGCACTGTCAATTGTGACTCAATGTGGCGGTCATGTAATTGTTGAGTGATGACCTGCCGAGGCAGACTTCTTGCTAGAAGGAATCCTGGGCATCCGCACATCTGATGCGTCATTATTGTATCGGCCATGTGGTTGTGCATTTGTTTTGCTGCCAACGTCGTCGGCTCCATTGGCCATGAAGCCTCATTATCATTTTGGTGCTGGTTTTTATGCTCGACGGTCTAGAACGGGATCTCCTCAGTCAGGCTCCTTTGTCGGCATCTTTGTCACCTTTGTCTTCATGATTATGCTCAGCGAGTGTAGCAACTCAAAGGCGTATTTGAATTCCTCTGCATATTTATATGTCGTGATCGGCGATCCGTCAAGTAATTGTGAAGGCATGTGACCAGCTTCCCAGATTGAAAGTGTGTATATGTCCTAATAGCCGATTTGGCCTTCCGTCGGCCGGTATTAGCTTTTCATCAACTATCTCCCATGAGCAAACAATATTCCCTTTTTGAATGCACATGTGTTCTGTGCATGTACCCGACAGAGAGTTGATTAAAGAATCTTTGTGATATGTGGCCGATTGATATTTTGGCTATCCAGCACGTAGTAGTGGACTTTCTCCAAGTAACAATATTTTCTAAGTCCACCAAAAATCTCCTCCGTCATTAGCTTTTAATCACAAGGAGCCCATGTATTTGAACCATGGAGATGTGGGTCGTGAACACGTGTAGCCAATTTGATAGTCTTGTATATCATGAATCATTACGTGTCACTTTTTTCACAATTGGCTTGTTACCATATCCATTTGAGTCACACCCAACCAATAAACAAGTATTATCGGCTAATCATGTGACGTGCCAGCAAAAAGGTAGCCGACAGAAGCCTCCAGATGAACCAGATCGGCTGCAGAAGTTTAATTGACCAATTTCTCTTACTAAATCATCCAGCCAATCGGCGTACTAGCCGATCTGATGCATGCACATCTTCCAGCTTCATCATCTTGTTTGCTGCTTGGTGCAAACCAAAGATATATCGGCTAACTCCAAATTAATAGTTGAGAGGCTTAACATTTATCACCACATAAATAATCAGCCGTCAATGAAGGAGCTCGTCAACGAATAATATGATTGCATTTTTCCTCCTTCGGTTGATTCTTGAAAACTGATTCGTCCGCAGGTAGCCGATTTATCCATTCTCCTCGGCTATCTCTTGAACCAAGCAACCAACATATCCCGTATATGCCAGCATATATATGTGGCATGCCTGTGGCCTTGCCGATGACTCGTCAACCATGATAAATCGGCTTTTTCATCAATTCAGCAAAACAACTTCATCCGAAGGAGAAGGATAAACACCAATAATCCTTTATGTGACGCACGCACTGGACTTACTTTTGTTTGGTGCCAATTGATCTACTCCACTTGCCGCTTAGGGCAGTTACCAGTAGATACATACCGCGTAGGGTATTAGGCATTGTTGTAGTCATGCCTGCTTGAAGGTGAGTCGGTGTAGATCCGTTTGCTAACAG
Source organism: Cenchrus fungigraminus (assembly GCA_036936925.1). Classification (NCBI taxonomy): domain Eukaryota; kingdom Viridiplantae; phylum Streptophyta; class Magnoliopsida; order Poales; family Poaceae; genus Cenchrus; species Cenchrus fungigraminus. Next base: position 64,204,592 of record CM072779.1, read on the forward strand.
CATTGTTGTAGTCGTCATCATTGAAGTAGTCGTTGATGAAATCAATGGTGAGATCACCGTCGTCGAGCTTGATGGCGACTCCTTCGGTGTAGTCAACGAAGAGTAGTCGTGCTTCATTGGCTGACTCTGTTGCTCTTCTACAAGTCAATATATGCTTCCATCGGCTATTTTTTAAATAAAGCAGTCGATATATCTCTTCTTGTCCTATGTGCCTTCTAGCCGATTAGAAACATCAGCTTCCAGTTGACAGTTCCTTTGACCTCGCATGTTCACTTTGACCATATCAATTGCAAATGACTCCATGTCATTTTTTGTTGGCATAGAGCTTGTGACCGACAACTCCCTGGCTGTGGTGGCCGAGCTGATATCTGGGAACATTGTATCCCCCAGGCAAAAGTTGTTGAACTATTAGGCCATGACTGTAGCCCCCCTAGGTCAAGATCTGAGGTACCTGGCGAAGACAAGATCAATACCATTCAACTGACGCTTCTCTTATAGATGAAGATCGTAGCAAACTGGAGATCGATCAGCTGTCGCAGATGTTGAAAGCTCCTCTTCCGAATCCTGGTTAAGCCCAATATTGTCCCCTCATTCAGCTCAATATTTATGAATTTCCAAAATAATACCAATTGGTAGCAACACAAGCTCCATGTGCTCTGTTTCCTTTTGTCAAAGAGGACGGCTTGCCTTCAGTCAATTTCTAGAAGCTGATATGTTTCCCCATAGCCTTTTTTTGATCAGCCAACATAAATGGCGAGGCTTGCTTGTATAGGTAGAGTCTTGGCAGCAATTAGCAAAATCTTCAAATATATTGCTCCTCTGCCTTCTTCTATGGTCGCCAACAGAGCTTCCTTGTGGACTCCCTGACGCATACTACTTTGCCCAATACATATACATATATTGATCTGGCCTTTTCCAATCATGTCGATAGGTGGACTCCTGCTGTGGCGTACCAACGGCTCCTGAGATGCGCCAGCATATGTGAATTGTCCTGGTCAAGTTCATATTATCGGCCGTCCAACAATTGACTGTCCAATCGCCTTCGTGCTCTGATCCAACAACCCACTGGCCGATTTGCTTTATCTGGCTCTTTGAAGCGAGCCGATAAAATCCATCAACATCTTTGTCTAATGAAATTGAAACAGCTTTCCTAGACGTATGTTCATTGAATAAGAATACGAGTCTTCTATCCCATGTCCCACCGAGCCGAGACATTATCAGCTTTCAACAGTAGTTTCCTCAGACGATATAACGTAGGCTTCTATGATCGTGGTCCCACTGGGCGTGCTAAGATGTGTTGACGCAAAAAACGGAATAAAGTTTTTCACGGCAACACGTAACGGATCCCTGGGATCTAACAAGGCGTGGCAGTCAACCTGACCTGTTGATTGACAAGAAAATCTTGAAACGTTAGATTAACAGGTTAATCGGCTAGAGAGCCGATGTGCCTCGCAATAGAACGTAACAGCCGGGAGTGGCCGATACAGGAACGGATCGGATCGGCTAGATCGGCCGATATAAGCTATCAGCCATAAAACCGATTGGGAACATGGCATCGTTGGGCTCTTGCTCCACCATGACTAGAGCCATAAACCGATGAGTATTATCCTGATGTTTGCACCAGTGTATCTAGGTGTAACCACAGCGATGCGCCCGGTAGTCACAGCCTAGTAGAGCTGGCGGTAGGGTATCAATTTAAGCCTCACAAGCTAACGGATCTACTCACAGTACCGCTCGAAACCAACAACACTCGAGGGATAGCTGAAATTAAGATGCAACATGCTATTAAATAATCTATCATCTATTATATGAGACTTAAATTAAACAAAGCACGCTAAACAGCATGGTGATAGATTAAATAAATATCAGCCGATGCAATCTTAACCAGGGCAGGATAACTGTGATTCTACCACATCTAGCAAGAGATCAAATGGTGCATCCTTACGAGATGTGATAGAACCGATAACTGGTGAGTACCGTATATCGAGACGGAAGTGATGTGCTGTAAGTCGAAGATACGTGGTACTTGGTTCCAAAAATTCCTCTGGACTTACCCCTCTGCCGGAGATCAAGATGATGCAGCCCCACGTCAAGTGTCGAGGTTCCGTCAATGACTCAAAGTAAATACATTACGAAAAGGTAAAACAAAAAAGTAAAAGGGTGGCGATCCACCGAGTTGTATTGATTGAGATTAATTTTTAGAAGCCTCGGGGTGCACATATTTATATCCTCGAGGTTCCCAAAATACTAATACCTTGTACGTACTGAACTTGCCTAATACTAATCTATACTATAAGGAGCGAAAACAATTGAAAACTTTTCTCATCTAAATCGGGCCCGTCTTACCCCTCACGTCGGACCCACCCGTTATATGTTTTTGGAAGTGGATAGGGTGGAAGGACTATGAAGTACCAAAAAATTGTAATTTGGAGAGCGTTTCTGCCAAAAACGAATGATTTTTCTCACCCACGTCTGCTGTACCCACCCTCCTATACCCGCCGGGCCCACCAATTAACTGGAAACTACCCACCCTTCTATACCCGCCGGGTCTACCAATTAACTGGAAAAAAACGTTGCGCACCCGTCCGTCACGCGTCGTCGCGCATCCTCCCCGCCGGCTCCAGCACGCGCCGCCGGCCCACCCACCTCCGTCCCCACCAGCACCGCTCGCGCCGCCGCGCGTCCTCCCCGTCGGATGCAGCGCCGTCTCCTTCTCTCCCTCTCCTCAACCCCTTCTTCTTCCCCTCCGTTGAAGTGGAAGCGGAATCCAATCCCTTCCTGCTACTCATGGATCCTCGAACTGATCCATCCCACTAGTGCAGGAATCGGGACGAGATGCCGACAACTGGACCCGCGGTCGCCGCATCTCAGCCGATGGTGGGGCAGGCGGCGAGCTGGCGACTATGGAGCATGTGCGGCTGACGCTACGGGAGACAGAGGCGAAGCGGTAGGCACGGATATGGGTCGTCTTCGCCTTCTTCGACGCCGAGGGCCGAGGCCATCTCGACCACGTACAGATCGTCTCTGACCTCGCCGTGCTGCGCGTCCTTGCCCTTCGCCACAGCCTGGTTCGTGTACTCCGCGGTCGCCTCGCCGGTGCCACCGTCTCGTCCTCCGCCGCGCTCGTAGCCTCCTGGACCTTTCCCGCCGCTGCACATGGTGTTCGATGGAATGTCACTTACACAGGTATTGGCTTGTACAAAAATTGGTTGCTTCTGTAGCAAATAGCAATATATTTTTTTTGTGTCCACGATTCTGTTACAACCAAATTACCCTGATATTGTTGCATCTGCTACACTGGTGCTTGGTGGATAGTTTCTTTCTATTCACTGTAATTTAAATTATCACCACTTCCTTTCATTTTGTTTTTCTTTCAAATCAGGATCAGGTTTGTCCCGGTGATGATTGCAAATCAATCTTGAAGCAGACATGGAGTGATGTCTCTGTAGATGGTATGCCTTGAGAAACATCTTAATGGAGAGCACAACCTTAATATGCCTGGTGATGGAGATGCCAATTGCTTGGACTGAGAAAGTAAATTAGAGTTTCCCTAATGCTTGTAAATATTCTTATTATTACAGACCTGGGTCTGTTTTATATCAATTCTTATGATATAGATATAGGTAGTATAAGTAAAAAGGGTACTGAATATAAAATATGGAAAAAGGATATACTTGTATATGTGAACTAATTTTCAGACACAAATGTTTTCGGAATTCTAATCTAGAATGTATCATACAGAAACTGAATATGTTTGGGGGAATGTTAGTAGCCGATTTAGAAAGTCTTTTTGATATACCTTTATGTCATCAATACAGACACGATATGGAACCTTGTTAACATACTTATTGAGTTAACATATACATTGGTTTTCTGGACTGTAAATACCTTGTTTGTGACAAAAAATCATGTTTACAAAACTACTTCTGGTGATACGAAGTGCAGACGTCTGCACTTCCTCTCTCTCATTTTCCAAATTGAGTTGATTTTATATGGTTGTTGCAAATCAGAGGAAGGAGAAGATAAATTGAGCTAATGTGCTTGCCTAAGGTAAATATTTCAGTTACTAATTTTCATAGGGTGCTACTTTTTCATGTAGAATAAACTAAGACCCATATACTTTATTTCCTCTTTGATTGTGGTGTTGCAGATTTCCGCAATTATCCATGGTGATCTATCTAAGCACTCAAGGCGAGAGAGGTTTGGCTACGGAGGTAGTGCAGCAAACAGATCAGGTTACTGTTTTATTCTGAGTTCACATTGTGCTCTTGTTTATTAATCTGCATTACAGATCTCCAAATATTTACTCTGAATTTTTTAGGTGCATTGCTATATGCGTATCCGTGCTTTTATGTGTAGTTGGACTGAGATGGGTGTAGCCACTGAATTTTTTGTTAGAAGCTCAAGTCCAAAGACTGTGATGAGGAAACCATTGGAGTAGAGCAGTAGAGTTAGGATTTGGTCATGTTATATATTTAAATACTGCATAAGTAGTATTTGTAAAAAAAAAATTTTGAATTCTCGTTGACATTGTATGGTAAAAATAAACACATAGCTCTGCTTACTATTTGACAAATGGATCCAGTAAAAGTTATTGCCCTGCACATCATTAATTTTTTTTATGTAAACTGCACTGTTTTCTTCACATTTCTACTTGGTACAGGGCAATATCTGACAAGATATCTTTGTGTAGCACAGATAATGATTGTTGTCTTCCAAAGAAACTGAAACCATGACCATGTTATTAGAGGATTTTTTCAATATTTTGGATTTGGAGTTCTTCAATTGTGGCTCTACTTGGATCTCGAATCTATCTTGAAGGCACCCTAACATCAGTAGCCAAAATGGAGCAATTTGGTTGGACATTCTGAAAGATCGGTGAAGCCCAACCCTTACTTTGAAGACAGTGCTGCTTTCCCTTCCTTTTTGTTCTCTTGCACCTGATGATCCTCAGGATGCTATTGTTGCACAGAACGTCAGAATTGGTTGTTTCCTATTATCGATCTATTTTTAGTGCACCTATATATTTGACTTCACCATTTAAGTGTTGACTGATAGTTCAATTGACATATGTTTGTTAACCTGTTAATTAGGTGTAGCTATCTGGATGCCTAATTTTATCATCATGCAGACCATAAGTTAAGAATTTTGAATTCTAGAAATAGGGGATTACAACAACCAAGATATAGGTAATTTTCTAAAAGACTAATAATTGAGTAGACAATAGAGATATTTGGGAAAAAAAACCATATGTCCTCTGTCTAGATTAAACTAGAAAGGCAACGCGGCTTGTCACGCTAGGCCAGTGCCCTGCATTAATTCAAGAATGGTAGAACCTATAAAATTTTGATTTCTGGAAGAATAATACTTTTTTTTCAAGGGTACAATATGATAAGTATATTCTGTACAAAAATGTGAGAGATGTTCCCAAGTCCCAACCAAAGCGCGCCAACTTTGATGAGATCAGTGGTTTTGGCTCAATAGTTGCTGAAATTTGAGATTACTTACTCGTGGATTACATACTGCTTAGTGTTATGTTATAATGTAATAATAGAGTATAATTGCAAACGGATTATTTGTTTCAGGGACTATATATATGTGTCAAATTTTCATGGCATCAATCTTTGAACAGCTACGTATTTGAAAGCGGAGCACATTTTGTGCATTGAAAAACTTCATATTTGGAAGAAAGTTAATAAACACCAATTTACCAATGACCTTTAACAGAAGTTGAAGCTGGCACAAAGGGCTGCAACACTTGCATATAGGACTCATGTCATGGTTTGAGAGATAAGCGTCTCTTAACTTTTCACCAAAAATATATGTTTCTGTACTTCGATGCAACATCAATGTTCTGAATCAGACCACTTGTTCAATAACTTTTTGTCCGAACTTCAACTTGCTGCCAAATTCCACAAAAAAAAATGGTAGCTGGTATATACGACTACAAGTCATAAATAGAATGAAGCTCAAATGATAGTAGATTTGAAGCTATGGACCTCTGATTTTTTTTACCAAAAACTGGAAATCTCGAGCTCAACTTCAGAGTTGCAGTGATAAGTTCAAATTTTGGGCTCACAAATAAATATTGAAATATTCATTTTGGTCATTATTAAGTTTCCAAATCCATTTACCACATATTCCTTCTCAACTTTCAGGTGAATATCCAAAGTCGATACATGAAATCTTTTTTAAAACCAATGGCAAGTACCTTACATCATATGACATGAACTAGAGATGCATACTACTACTGCATCATTTGGATTCGCATATTGATCTATTTGAGAAATGCATTGAGTCCCAAATAACCTTACATGCAGAGGAGAGTAAAGAGCAAATACAAGAACACATTTGACTTTCAGGTGAAAATATGTATTACTTACCAAGATCACACACAATGAAATCTCAGTTTGTTTACTTACCGAAATCATAAGAATGGCAAAGCAGGCATACATGAGCAACAAAGATATTAAGGGAAGACATGACACTTGAACACTCAATAATTAGCTAATTCATTCAGTGTCACAATATATCGTAGAACACATATCAGCCAGTTATATCAGAGCAATGTATTGTCAGTACTATACAATGTGCAGGCTTTAGTACACTCTACTGGTTTCTCACCACCTTTGTTTCTTAGTTCAGCTAATGGGCACATAAGATTAGCATCATATTACGGCAACAGAATCATAGGGAAAACAAAGCAACAAGTGTGTGTAAGATTGAACTGGAGCCCAACAAAATACAATTCATGATGCAAATTATTTGGATTTAAAAACTGGCACATCAACTAAGAAAAATATAGTGTAGTTTTCGATCTTTACCCAAACTGTAATTTTGCAGGTCAGCAAAATCAATTGCTCTTTCCCAACATTACAGTGCGATGAATTGAAACTGCATATCAAGGCTATCAATCTAATTTATATCACGCATTATGTTCGCCACATTATTGATTGCACAATATTAGATGGAATGGAGATAGCTTTAGTGCTACATTAGGCCCCTCCTACCGTTCTTGCAGAAGATAAGTGAAGAGGGTCTTTCAAGTGGAAGGATTCAGATGACGATCCTTCTGCATGCAGGAGCTGCATGACGATGGAGAGCGTGACGGCCGAAGGATGGGTGTTTGTGGGCTGCTCAGCTTTTATCTTCTTCTTGGCGGTGGGCGGTTGTTTGTGACAGCTTCAATTTCTGCAAAAATGGTTGACTCTAGCTATTTCAGTTAATTGTTTTTTCTTTGACTTGGCTTGTTGAAAAATGTTGGGTAAAATTGTTTCTCCTGACTTTTTTTACAAATGATGGGATCAAATGTCTATTATGCTCTTAGTTATTTCAACTTTTATTAATTTCATTTTTTTCACATTCTCTCTCTTTTTTAGTATTTGTTTTTCTTTTCCATCTCATTCTTTTTTGTTGACCACATCGTAAGGAGTATCTATTTCCCTATCCTTTTCTATCTTCTATCGCCTTTCACTGTCATCTTTGATCTCTCCACTCCACCGCGTCCCCTGCCACCGAATGCATCCCAAGCTCGTGCGCTACGGCACCGGCCGCTGGCTCCGCACGCGTCGTCAAGCTCCGCCCCGGTCGTCGGCTCCCGCGCCCGCTTGTATAACTCCGAGCAAGCTATGCGCCCATGGAGCTCCTTACTGGCTGCTGCCTACGTGCGTCAGCCTTGCTCCACTCCGGTCTTCGGGTGACCGTCGGTCGCCGCCTCTGCGCGCCAACCCAACTCCATCCCGACAGTCGGCCTCCATCGCGCCCGCGCTCGCGCCCAAGCTCCGGCTCAGGTGAGGTGGCTGCGGCTGGTGCCGACGCGTCGCCACAGCAGGAACGGCGGCCAGCACTCGCACACCACCAGCAAAATAGATGCGGCCGAAGCCGGCGTCCTCCGCTGGCGGCAGTAGCGCGCGGGGACCAGTGGGACTGCCGTGGGAGGACGACGCAGAGGAAGAGATCGCCGGTTTGGGAGGCAAATGGGTGGTGGTGGAGGAGGAGGATGCGACACTTCGTCGCCCGCCGCGGCGGCCTGCCCGGCCATTCCTCTCCATCCCGACCCTCTCTACTGCCTCCCTCCTCTCGTCCCTTCGCTCCAGATCCGGTGTTGCTCGGGCGGTCCGACGTTGACTGCTCGGACGCCCCGCCGGTGCTCGAGAGCCCGAGTCCTTTCCTGGGACCGCGGGTTAGATTTTGGAAAATGTTAGGGTTTTTTTGCAAAATGGCCGTAACTTGCACGATCCGATCCATCTGCTGACCGATCCTACGGCCGGGAGCAGCCAGCGACGTGGCCACGCTCCCTGACCGCGGTATTAGCCACGGATCGTAGGTAGAGATTGCATCTTGTATTTCACTGCAACCATTGGGTTGCTCTTAATTAGAATAATTGCATCTGGTAATTGAAATTGCAGAAGCTGATTATCATCATTTTAGGCAACTTTGGACCCTGATTACACCTGCCACCTTTGTTATTTCTCTAAAGCTTCAAGATAGAAGGCTGCACCAAGAAAAGCTTTCCATCTTTCCCTGTCAGTTGGTTAAATTGTACCTCTAACAGGCACTCCTATTTCTACTGTTCAATTGCCCTAAAAAATATTTCTATAACATCACGCATCTCCTCTTTGAATTCAGGGTTTTGTCATAGTACGTCAAATGCAATTGTCGTGCGGTCAGGTTTTGTTTGTTGCAATAAATCCATTTTTGTTCAAACTCATTCCAGACTTCTAAGCCTTTTGAAGTAGTTTTTATGCCTCTAACTCCTTGATGTAAAAATAAGCCCTCTATTCTCAATCACTATTTTTATGGGTTGTGGGTGGGGTGGCAGGAGCCGCCTGCCGCAGGTAGCGGAGGAGACGGCAACATGAGAAGAGTTTCAACCAGAGAGGAGTAGTGGTTAGTGAGGCGGTGGTTGGAGGAAGCGAATTCGGCGGCGGAGCTGCCGAAGACGGGGGAGGAGGGTGGCGCGGGGGCAAGCGGAGGAAGCAAGAAGCAGATAAGGCGGCGAGAGGAGGAAGGCAAGCAGCGCAGGGTTGGCGGTTTGATTTTGAACACGTGTGTGGCGCACGTGCATTTTACTAGTATCTAAATAGAACGAATTATTAAAGATACATAGACTCTTATTTCTTTTCTGTAGAGTCCTATCAATGAAGCTCTCAATCCCATCCGCCTGATTCCCATGATCATCCTAGGCCTCTCTTTATTTTAATTCCATCAAGCTCACGTGCATATGCTGGCCTTTCCTTGTCCTTCGTATACCACAGCCAACGTGACACACTTGGACACACTAATTATTTGCACTGCTAGCCGATCCTGCTACTGCCGATCTTCTTCTTGCGGACAGCCGATTCCTGCCCCTTACAAACTGGCCATGCTTGATCACCATACATCTATATTTATCACCTTCATACGAACGTACTAGTTCTTGGTCCTCTCCTGATTAATCAATCCGGCCATAATTCCATTTTAATTAACTCGTGTATCACCTTCCAATGCATGTATGCATGCAACACCCATCTCCATGTACATCCATGCGGTCCCGTGCATCGTTGCTTGCAAAAAATCCTTGGAAATTGCCGGTCACCCTGGATTTGGTCAAAATCCGGTGTCAACAGAAGTCGCAGTACATCGAAATGGAGCTGCCAGACAACACCAAGGATTGGCGATCAGAACGGTTCTACATCACGAACCAGAAGCCGAAGCTCCCCAAGAGGACTGGCCACATGCCGGTGAGGATCCCGGAGTGGGAGATGCAGCCGACCTCCCGAGAGCAGGAGGTGGTCGACCTCCTGTTGACCGACCTCGGCAAGCTGAAGTCGGAAGGCCTGACAGGTGGCGCTGTGGCAATAAGCTTCAACCATCGTCTGGTGTAGCCGATCAAGGATCACGTGCACCCAGTATACGAATACTAGGGGCAAGCAGATCGGACCCGATAGGCGAACCAGAAGGTCTACAAGGAGGAGGTGGTGGCACGCGTGTGCTAGTTCTTCTATGGGATATTCCGCAACAAGACGTGCCCGAAGGCGCACTCACTGGTCCGCCTAGCTAACTCGGTAAGTGCTTGAGTCGACATGGCTGAACTCCTGTGGATTTGGTCATGTGATGCTTGTGTGGTGTTACATGATCGGGAGAGGCAGTTTTGGTGCCCAACACCATTGCCCGGCGCCATGGAGCCCTATTTCAAGCTGTGGGCGAAGGAGGCTTCAGGGCACCACCCGCTGACCTAGTGGTGGGCTACGCGTCGGACTCGTCCGTTGAGGCGGATGACAACAAGGAGGTTGCCGCAGGGGATCAAGTGACGGCGATGTCGACAGGAGTGCGGCGAGCAAGCAACTGGCCTCCAAGGCCGACGCCTCAAAGACTGCCAAGCTCGAGGCAGAGAAGGGGAAGAGGAAGAGGGGGGAGACCACCCCTCAGTCGGAGAAGAGCTCAATCGATGCGGGATCCAAGTCCGCATCGAACGTCGAGGAGGAAGCGGCAAGGTCACCAAGTCCGGAGACCAAGCGCAAGAAGGAGGAGGCATAGAAGGTCATGGAAGAGGACGTCTGACACTTCAAGGAGGCATTCAAAACAAAAGCCGGCGCTGAACGCAAGGTTCCAGCCAGGCCACCCCCGCGGCTGTTGTGCCCAAAGTTCAAGAGGATCGCCAAGTAAGTCGTGTGCCCTTTCTTCGTTGAGTGTTCCTTTCTTGCGTACGGGCCCTAACTCAGGTCAACTGAGCAGGCCAACCACACCTAGTCAAAGCAGTGGAGCTGATAGCTCCACCGGGGCTTCGATGGGAGAGAAGGCCGCCGTGACCTCCACGTCCCAGGCGTCGCCAGCGAAGGTCACTGAGGACAAGGAGGACCAGCCGGAGCCGATCAAGGTGGTGCCAACCACGACCGTGCTGGAAGTAAGTCCAGACCAGCCGCAACTGGAGCAGCCGCTTCCGGAGGGAAGGAGTGAAGATGTTCCAGGCTGAAGAGTTTGTGGAGCAGCCGCTTGAGGATGAAGACCTCAACTTTGAAGGGACGTCGTTCATGGGAGACATATACAAGGACCAGGAGGACCATGTGAAGATTAAGGAGGCCAACTGTGTCATGGGCGACACGCTATTTGTAAGATCTTTTTCTTCGTGGCGAAGTAATATGGATTGCTTGGTGTTCCTTGGCGACTTGATGATATCGATTTACCAGGCCATGGCGGAGCGGGCCCGTGCCAGGGCCGACCTGTGCTGTCATGCTGCTGCGACACATATGAGGGCGACTGCTGCGGAGCAGGAGCTTTACGACGTGAAGGCCAAAGTGGCGGAGGAGGTCCGCTCTGTGAAGGACGAGATGGCCAAATAGGTGGCCAAGGAGGCGGTGGAGGCCAAGAAGCTGTTTGAGGCCCAGCTCCAGGCCGAAAGGAAGAAATTCGCCGACCTCAAGGAGGACCTAGATGCCGTGACTGAAGGTGAGTCTTGAGGACCAGGTGTGTCCGAGGACCAGTGGAGGGTCGCTCCTTAGTGATGAGTGATTGACAACGTTGTGTGGACTGATGCTTGGCTAAGTGTGCAGGTACAGGTTGCGGCTTGACTCGTGTCGGTGCAGGTGAAGAACAAGCGCAAAAGGCCTTAGCCGTGGCGGCCTCCGGGTGATGGAGTGGCAAGTAGGCTTGGTTCGATGGACCCGGTGGCCGATAGGGTCAAGTGCGAGCCATGCGGTGCAAGACAGGCGGGCTGAAGTCGTGAACATGGGCCGGTGCAAGGTAGCGGTTGAAGCCCGAAGCTTGCACGCGGGGTTCGGTGGTTTGCCCACAAAACCATCAGGTGGACGGTTTCTTGGTTTGGGCCTCAAAACCAAGCCCGGAGGCCCGAGGCGACGGAGACGATGATCCGGGAGCTTCGGGAAGCTTCGAGGCGGAGGGCACGTGGCGTGATCGTGGGGTTTGCGTCGAGGTGAAGCGAAGCCGCGGTGGAAGCGTGTCCGTCCGATGAAGACTTGACCATAATGCCCCTGAGGGGTTGTATCTTCATTTATGCAGTAGGGGTAGCGTGGTCATTTACCTCCCTCTGATGGACTTCGTATAAATAGCGGAGAGGTGGATGGCATCTCTCTCTCTCTGGCTTCCTAGGGCTTTCTCCCCCGGTAGATTTTTCTGAACTGCTTCGTTTTCCTCTGGATTCCTTAGGCTAGACTCTTGTACAGACTCTGACCTCTGGATGTATGGAAGCATTCGGCGTCCTGGTGATCTCCTAGTCCTTTGTGATTTTCATGTCATTTTTGGGGCTATTTTTGGGAGCTTTCGTTCTTCGCTCGATTCGTGAGTTTGGAGGAGTTTCTTCACGGATTTCTTTGAGGGGATCATAGGTGGATGCCTTGTGCATGTTTGTGTATGATCTTGACCCCTCAAACGCCGTGTAGAGCCTTCGATTCGTGAGTTTTTGGCCGGAGTTCGTGTTCTTGGTGGAGTTCGTGTGATCCACGATTCCCGGTGATATAGGGAGTTAGAGGTCGAGATTTTTGGGGCATAGCTTCATCTTGTGTTGCTTATCATCTCCCCCAAATCTTGTCTCAAGAGCTCTAGCCGTTTGGGAGATCCATCGATTTGAGGATATGTCTCCTCTCTAGGGTTCATAGCCTAAATCATTTTTCTGGTGGTGATTCCTTGATTTTTTGGAGGAGATCTTTTGGGCAAAGCTTCCTTGTGTTGTTAAGAAGCTATGGTTAAAGTTTCGTGATTTTTGGAGTTCGTTTGATCGAGTTTTGGATTTTTCTTCCTTCTCTCGCGGGCTGTTTTTCTCTGTTTTCTGGGTGCTGTCGGAAGTTCTGACCCGTGGCAGGAAGTTCCGATAACTTGTTCAAGGGCTGACAGAAAGTCTTTTTCGGAAGTTCTGACCCTAGGCCGGAAGTTCCGATGGACGGAAGTTCCGACCCTGTACCGGAAGTTCCGGTAATGAGTTTCTGATAGCCAGAGAACCTGTTATCGGAAGTTCCGATACTTGGCTGGAAGTTCCGACAAAACCTGCTGTAGGTTGTCCTGAGCTCGTTCTTTTCTCGTTTCCTTTTGAGCTTGCTTCCGCTTTGTTTCTAGGCTTGTCCTAACTTGTTCCTAGGGTTAGTAGGTCCTTTGTGACTACGTGATCTTGACAAGTTTGTGCGGGATTCTTTGGAAGTGATATTGGGGTTTAGGTCGAGTTCGTGAGAAGAATTTTTATCTGGTCGCCAATTCGGTCCTTCAATTGGTATCAGAGTCAATTACGGATCTTCTTGATTCTAACCAGTCTAAGATCCAAAGATGGGCGATTACGGCAAGGGGTCGGGTCCTCCGCACTTTGATGGCAAGAATTACCCGATGTGGGAGAGGCGCATGGGCGCGTTTTTGCGAGGGAAGGGAATTCTTATCTGGGAGGTCACTCAAAATCCTCATTATGTCATCCCAGATAGTTTTCTGCTTCCAGGATCGCGGGACATGTTTGAGGCCAACAGCAAGGCCGTTGATTACTTGTTCCGTGCTCTCTGTGCCTCGGAGTTTGATCGAGTGTACAGAGAGGATGTGGCCGGAAAGATTTAGCTCAAGTTGGAGAATGCTCATGTTGGCAATGCCCAAGTGCAAGCCCGGATGTTTACCACTTACCGGAGAGAGTACGAGAACTTCACTCATCTCCCCGGTGAGTCGACCGATGCTATGTTTCAGCGCTTCACTTGCATCGTCAACAACATGAGGGCCAATGTGACAGTGCTCCCATACACAGATCATGATCAAGCTATCAAGCTTTTGAATGCCCTGGATAGGTCCGTATGGGAAGCCAAGATCGAGGCCATTGAGGAGTCGAGCGCGTATGATACGCTCTCGCTTGATGAGCTGTTCTCCAAGCTCAGGTCTTCAGAGGTCGATCGTGGCTTGAGAGCCAAGAGCGAGAGCCCCACTGATCCTCATAGTTTGGCTCTTGTCTCCGGGTCAAGGTCTAATGCTAACTCCGGTGGTTTCTCTTTGTCTTGTCTTATGTCTTTGCCAGATGAGAACTTTGAGGTGCTGAGCAAGGACGATCTCGCTTTGTTGAGCAAGAGGTTTGGGCATATGTACGAGAACCGCAAGAATGCAAGGCGGAGCTCGGGGATGTGCTATCGGTGCGGGAAGCATGGGCACTTCATCGCCGAATGCCCTGAAGCCGTGGAGATCAAGAACGACTACAAGGGCAAGCTCAAGCACGACTACAACAAGCACCGCTCCCAGAACGACTACAAGGACAAGCACAAGGACAAGAGCGAGAGAAGGCACAAGAAGAGTGGCGGCCACAGGAGGAAGACCACTCGAGCGATGGTGGCCGGAGCGAGCGACATCGACTCGACATCAAGTGATGCTTCTTCCAACTCGAGCAGCGAGGAAGAGCAAGAGAAGTGCAAGGACAAGCGGCACACGGGCAAGAACATCACCGGCCTGAGCTTCGTCACGCAAGGAGGCTTTTGCAGCATGGCGCACTCCAAGAAGGGTGGGAAGCACAGCTCGGATTCGAACTCCGACTCCGATGAAGGGGTACGACAAGATCCCAACTTCTTGCTAGAGGAGAATGCTAGGCTGAATGAGTTGTTTGACAACCGTGATGATGTGCTTAGAAAGACCAACAAGGAGAAGAGGGAATTCAGGTCTTTGTTGGGTGATGCTAAGGACAAATTAGCTGAACTTGAATCCTTGCTTGTGGTTGCTAGAAATGAGATAGCTGCTTTGAAGTCTGCTCCTGTTGTGTCGGATGAAATTGATTGTGGTGATTGCTCAGTTTTTCTTGCTGACTTGACAACCCTCAAGGAGAAACATGCCTCTGTTCTTGAGGAACTAGATGTGGTTAGGGTTGAGTGCGATGAATTGAAGTCTAGTCCAGCTTTGTTAGGAGCTTGTACATTATGTCCTATTTTGCATGCTAGGCTAGATGAATCTCACACTAGGATTGTTTCTATTGAGGCGGCATTGAAAGCTCCTCTTCCTACATCATGTTCAACCTGTGAAATGCATGCTTTGAAAAATATGGAACTTGCAAACTATGTTGATCGTCTGCAGGATGAAAATGATGAATTAAGAAAAATGATGGGGTGGTTGTCTGGGCATGAGCCACAATTGAGTATGATGTTGGCTCAGTTCAAGAGGTTTGATGGTCAGGCGTTGGGGGCTGACAAGTGTGGTGAGAAGAGTGGTGAGGGAGAAGAGAAAGCCGGAGAGATCCCCATTCCACCACATACCACACCAATGAATAAATTTGCACCCAAGCCAAACCATCTCAGAAACAAGCTAGACACAACCCCAGATCCTCCAGTGTTTCCCCACAAATCCGAGAACTACCAAAAACCTATCAAGTTTGTGAGCACCCAGGGGAGTGTCTTTGATGGGAAGACAGGAGAGAAAGCTGGAGAGAAGCTTGTAGAGAAGCCA
Source organism: Cenchrus fungigraminus (assembly GCA_036936925.1). Taxonomy (NCBI): domain Eukaryota; kingdom Viridiplantae; phylum Streptophyta; class Magnoliopsida; order Poales; family Poaceae; genus Cenchrus; species Cenchrus fungigraminus. Next base: position 64,219,970 of record CM072779.1, read on the forward strand.
CAGCCCAAGCCAGTGCCAATCCGCTTCCATTATGGGTATTGTGGGAGGGATGGGCACAAGGATGAGTTCTGTTTCCGGAGGAAGAGGGATGAGAGGTTTGCTAGGGAGATGGCAAACAAGGACAGGTACCACCTTTCTCGTGGTGTGCCTGAACCTCGTAGAGGGCCTCTACCTAGGGGTGATGTGTTTGTGAGGACAGTTCCCACTCGTGGAGGTGGAGGTGGGGGTGGGGGTGTGTTCCCTCAGAGAGACAGGCGTGTTGGGTTTGGGCGTGGTGAGTTGGCTCGACGTGCTCCTTCTCGTGACCGTTATGAGTTTGGGAGGCATGATCGGAGGTTTGGGTCTCAGATGGACTACGGGCCACGTTTTCCCCCTCGTGGTGCGCGTACTCTTCCAGTGAGACGTGACAGGTCCTTTGGTGGTAGGCGTGAGAGGGGTCCGCCTAGAGGTTTTGGGAGGATGGATTTTGCTAACCCTTCTTTTGAGCAAATGGCTCAGCACTGGTTTGACTCTTTTGGTACTAACCCCAGTGTTGAGTTGCTTGCTCATTCTCGTTCTCGTTTTTTATTGCAGGTGGGAGGCTTGGAGAACTTTTGGTTGATCGACTCTGGTTGCTCAAGACACATGACCGGAGATCGTGGGTGGTTCTCCAGCCTCACCCCGGTGAGTACGAGGGAGTACATCACTTTCGGGGACAATGGGAGAGGACGAGTGCTTGTTGAAGGTATGGTGAAGGTGAGTAGCAAGGTGACCTTAAGAAGTGTGGCCCTGGTCAAGTCACTTGGTTTCAACCTGTTGTCAGTATCTCAATTACTTGATGAAGGTTTCGAGGTTCGTTTCAAGTCGGGTGCTCGTGTGCTTGATTCTCGAGGCAATCTTGTCTGTACGATCGTCCCCGAGGGTCAAATCTTTCGTGCCGATTTTTTCCAGTCTGTTGGTCCTCCTCGATGCTTTGTTGCTGGCACTTCAGCTGAGCTTTGGAAATGGCATAGGAGATTGGGACAATTGAGCTTTGAGTTGCTTTCCCGCTTGAGTGGTCTTGATCTTGTCCGAGGATTGCCTAAGTTGAAACTCGAGAAGGATTTGGTTTGTGCTTCCTGTCGGCATGGAAAGATGGTTGCCGCTTCTCACGCCCCTTTGACTTCTGTCATGACTGAGCGACCTTGTGAGCTGTTGCACATGGATTTGGTTGGGCCAGCTCGTGTTCGCTCTGCTGGTGGGAAGTGGTATGTTCTTGTGGTTGTTGATGATTTTTCGAGGTACTCTTGGGTTTTCTTTTTGGAGGACAAGAGTGAGACATTTGGCTTTTTTCGAGACTTGATCTTGAGGTTGAAGAATGAGAGACATGGTGATGCCATTCGAGCTATACGCAGTTACAATGGCACAGAGTTTAAGAACTCTCATTTTGATGCCTTTTGCAGTGATCTTGGTCTTGATCATCAGTACTCTTCTCCATACGTCGCTTGCCAGAATGGCGTAGTGGAGAGGAAGAACCAGACCCTTTGTGAGATGGCCAGGACGATGCTTGATGAGCATAGGACTCCTAGGCGTTTCTGGGCCGAGGCGGTCAATACCGCTTGCTATGTCTCCAATCGCATCTTCCTTCGTGCCTTTAAGAAGAAGTCCTCTTATGAGCTGATGCATGGCCGACAACCCAAGGTGAGTCACTTTAGAGCTTTTGGCTGCAAGTGTTTCATTCTCAAGAAGGGCAAGTTGGATAAGTTTGAGTCTCGATGTTCGGATGGGATTTTCCTTGGTTATGCGATTCATTCTAGAGCATATCGTGTGCTCAACCTTGACACTAACCGAACCATGGAGACTTACGAGGTTACCTTCGACGAGACACAGCTATGTAGCTCTTCTGCTTTTGAGTGTGCAGGTGACGAGGAGATTGGTGCCAGGATCTTTGAGGATGAGAAGGATGGTGATGGAAACGAGGATGATGATGGTGGTGATGCTCCAGCGGCTGATCGTGTACGTACTACTTCCACTACTACGACGACGATCGAGGACGGACCATCCCCTACACCCACTACGACTGAGGCTGTTCGAGTGGAGGCTGCTGCTGAGGGGGAGGTTGTGTCCAGACGTGAGGCTCCCCGGCGAGTACAAGTGGATCACCCACCGACGACCATCATTGGTGACCTTCATGAACGCACTACACGGTCGAGGTCAAGGAATACTTCTCATTTCGCTCATTCTGCATTTGTTGCTTCTTTCGAGCCCAAAGATATTCGACACGCTTTGTCTGATGAGAATTGGGTGAATTCCATGCATGAGGAGTTGGAAAACTTTGAGAGAAACCAAGTCTGGGTGTTAGTCGATCCACCGCCAAATTGCCGTCCCATAGGAACCAAGTGGGTGTGGAAGAACAAAGAGGGTGAGAATGGGATGGTTGTGAGAAACAAGTCGAGGTTGGTGGCGCAGGGTTACAACCAGAAGGAGGGGATAGACTATGAGGAGACATTTGCTCCTGTGGCCTGTTTGGAGGCAATTAGGATCCTTCTAGCCTTTGCCGTGGCTAAAGGGTTCAAGTTGTACCAAATGGATGTCAAGAGTGCTTTCTTGAATGGGGTGATAGAGGAAGAAGTGTATGTGATGCAACCCCTGGGGTTTGAGAGTGAAAAATACCCACACCGTGTATACAAACTCCAGAGAGCGCTCTATGGGTTGAAACAGGCACCTAGAGCTTAGTATGGCAGGTTGAGAGGTTTTTTGCTGAATAAGGGGTTTGTGATGGGCACAGTTGATAAGACCCTTTTCCTCCTTAAGCATGGGAATGACCTTTTGATTTTTCAGATATACTTGGATGACATAATCTTTGGTGGCTCCTCTCATGATCTTGTTGCCAGATTTGCAGATGACATGAGCAGGGAATTTGAGATGTCCATGATGGGCGAGCTGCAGATTTTCTTGGGTCTCCAGATCAAGCAGTGCAAGGACGGGACCTTCGTACATAAGGCAAAGTACACCAGGGACATGGTGAAGAAGTTTGGCATGAACGACTCCAAGCCGCTGACTACACCGTTGAGTACGGCTACGGCTCTGGATGCGGACGAAGACGGTGAACCCGTGGACCAGAAGGAGTACCGGAGCATGATCGGCTCCCTCCTCTACTTGACGGCGACGAGGCCAGACATACAGTTCAGCGTGTGTCTGTGCGCTCGTTTTCAGGCTTCACCGAGGACTTCACATTGGCAGGCCGTCAAGCGGATCTTCAGGTATTTGAACTACACTCCTGAGTTTGGTTTGTGGTACTCTGCCTCCTCGACACTCAGGCTTCATGGTTTTTCTGATGCGGATTTTACTGGGTGTCGATTGGATCGCAAGTCCACTTCTGGGTGTTGTCAGTTCCTGGGTTCTTCTTTGGTCTCTTGGTCATCTCGCAAGCAATCGAGTGTAGCCCAGTCCACCACCGAGGCTGAGTATGTAGCTGCTGCTAGTTGTTGTTCCCAACTGCTTTGGATGACCTACACCATGAGTGACTTTGGTGAGGAGTGCTCCCAGGTTCCACTTTTCTGTGACAGCACCAGTGCCATAAGCGTAGCCAAAAATGCTGTCCTCCACTCCAAAACGAAACACATAGAAGTGAGGTACCACTTCCTGAGGGACAATGTTGAGAAGGAAAACATATCTTTGTCCTATGTTCCTACCCAAGACCAGCTAGCTGACATTTTCACCAAACCGCTTGACCAAGTCAATTTCACTCGCTTGCGGGGTGAGCTTGGGGTGTGTTTTCCTTTCTAGCTTGGGTCTTGGAGCTTCTCATGTATATATGTGCCATATGTTCATTTTGTTGTATTTCCTTCATGCATTTTACTTTCTGTACAAAACCTGGTAGGATAGCCATCTTTGGATCACTTGAGCTAGGATTGAGCTTCTCTTATATACATTGATCATTGATGTGCTATGGATGAGATATGTGCATGATTGGTAGCTTATGGATGTAAATGCTATGCTCTTGATGGTTTTGCTATATATGTATGATGAGATAGCATTTTGGTTGTGAAAATGATAAAACTGCCTCTCTCATGAGTAGATGCTTGTCTATGCTCAATTTGTGCTTAAATGCTTATATCATGCTCAGTTTGTGCTTGAGGATCATATTCTCTTTGCTTGGGGTCAAAGACATTTTTGTCATTGTAAATGTTTAGCCCTTTTGCTTGCTTGGGGAGGAGCATAAGCTTCTTTTTGCCGCAAAGGCACTTCATGTACCATGTTTAATCTTGAAAATGAAATTGGTGTATGAATTGCCTTATGCTTGAAAAATGAGCTCCTAATCATGTTTTTACGGTTTGATATTCATATCTTGGGTGCTAAACCGTAGCATGCTTGTCTACCATGAGAAGTCTCATTTTAAGAAGTAGACACATGGCTTGGTGGCTTTAACATGACTTGAGTAGCTTGTGGGCGTTTATAATGATCTTGTGATCAGAATTTGTGATATTGCATAAACTTTGAATGATCTAATGCCTTTCTGTTCAAATTGGTATGGGTAGGATCTTGCTCATGAGATGCATGTTTCTTTGTGAAAATTGCTTAAAATTGCTTTTGGCCATGTCACATGCTTATATGTGTCTACCTTCTTGATGGCAATGTGCTAGATACACCATGTCTACTTTGCTTGCTCTATGTCTCATTTGTAGCATTTTCTTGTGCTCGTTGTATATTTGAGAAGCTTGGTAGACTGTCTATATGCTTTGACATCTCATGAACAAGGGGAAGAATTTCATATACCTTGATTCATGCATTGTCAACAAGGGGGAGAGGTTTGTATGATAAGTGGGAGAATACACATGCTTTATGGGGAGAGTTATGCATTTGGGGAAAATTTTCATGCATTGGGAGTTTTTATGCAAAATTGGTATGCATTTGTGAGATGTGGTATGTGAGGAGAAAAATTTGAGAAGAAGAGGTTGCATTTGCTCAGGGGGAGTTTGCACATGTGCAGGGGGAGCTCCTTTGATTTTCCTGAGTTTTATGCCTTGTGATGTGCTCCTTGTGAGCTTTGATTTGTCTCGGCTGTGTCGAGCCGTTGCCCTTGTCTTAGGGGGCCGAGACTTGGTTGGTGAGTGATCGAGTTTTTCGCTTGTTCTTTGGCTTTGGATCACTTGCTTGGGAGGTTTGTGTTCGTGGTTGTTTTCTTTCCTTTTTTTTTCTATCATGGTTACTATGGGTGTTGTCAATGCACTCATCAAGGGGGAGATTGAGGACCAGGTGTGTCCGAGGACTAGTGGAGGGTCGCTCCTCAGTGATGAGTGATTGACAACGTTGTGTGGACTGATGCTTGGCTAAGTGTGCAGGTACAGGTTGCGGCTTGACTCGTGTCGGTGCAGGTGAAGAACAAGCGTGAAAGGCCTTAGCCGTGGCGGCCTCCGGGTGATGGAGTGGCAAGTAGGCTTGGTTTGATGGACCCGGTGGCCGATGGGGTCAAGTGCGAGCCGTGCGGTGCAAGACTGGCGGGCTAAAGTCGTGAACATGGGCCGGTGCAAGGTAGCGGTTGAAGCCCGAAGCTTGCACGCGGGGTTTGGTGGTTTGCCCACAAAACCATCAGGTGGACGGTTTCTTTGTTTGGGCCTCAAAACCAAGCCCGGAGGCCCGAGGCGACGGAGACGGTGATCCGGGAGCTTCGGGAAGCTTCGAGGCGGAGGGCACGTGGCGTGATCGCGGGGTTTGCGTCGAGGTGAAGCGAAGCCGCGGTGGAAGCGTGTCCGTCCGATGAAGACTTGACCATAATGCCCCTGAGGGGTTGTATCTTCATTTATGCAGTAGGGGTAGCGTGGTCATTTACCTCCCTCTGATGGACTTCGTATAAATAGCGGAGAGGTGGATGGCATCTCTCTCTCTCTGACTTCCTAGGGCTTTCCCCCCGGTGGATTTTTCTGAACTGCTTCGTTTTCCTCTGGATTCCTTAGGCTAGACTCTTGTACAGACTCTGACCTCTGGATGGATGGAAGCATTCGGCGTCCCGGTGATCTCCTAGTCCTTTGTGATTTTCGTGTCATTTTTAGGGCTATTTTTGGGAGTTTTCGTTCTTCGCTCGATTCATGAGTTTGGAGGAGTTTCTTCACGGATTTCTTTGAGGGGATCATGGGTGGATGCCTTGTTCATGTTTGTGTATGATCTTGACCCCTCAAACGCCGTGTAGAGCCTTCGATTCGTGAGTTTTTGGCCGGAGTTCGTGTTCTTGGTGGAGTTCGTGTGATCCGCGATTCCAGGTGATTTAGGGAGTTAGAGGTCGAGATTTTTGGGGCATAGCTTCATCTTGTGTTGCTTATCATCTCTCCCAAATCTTGTCTTAAGAGCTCTAGCCGTTTGGGAGATCCATCGATTTGAGGATATGTCTCCTCTCTAGGGTTCATAGCCTAAATCATTTTTCTGGTGGTGATTCCTTGATTTTTTGGAGATCTTTTGGGCAAAGCTTCCTTGTGTTGTTAAGAAGCTATGGTTAAAGTTTCGTGATTTTTGGAGTTCGTTTGATCGAGTTTTGGATTTTTCTTCCTTCTCTCGCGGGCTGTTTTTCTCTGTTTTCTGGGTGCTGTCGGAAGTTCTGACCCGGGGCAGGAAGTTCCGATAACTTGTTCAAGGGCTGACAGAAAGTCTTTTTCGGAAGTTCCGACCCTAGGCCGGAAGTTTCGATGGACGGAAGTTCCGACCCTGTACCGGAAGTTCCGATAATGAGTTTCTGATAGCCAGAGAACCTGTTATCGGAAGTTCCGATACTTGGCCGGAGGTTCCGACAAAACCTGCTGTAGGTTGTCCTGAGCTCGTTCTTTTCTCGTTTCCTTTTGAGCTTGCTTCCGCTTTGTTTCTAGGCTTGTCCTAACTTGTTCCTAGGGTCAGTAGGTCTGTTGTGACTACGTGATCTTGGAAAGTTTGTGCGGGATTCTTTGGAAGTGATATTGGGGTTTAGGCCGAGTTCGTGAGAAGAATTTTTATCGTCTCCCATTCACTCCCCCCTCTCTGGTCGCCAATTCGGTCCTTCAAGTCTGAACTCTCTTGAAGTATTTCTGATGCATGACAGGCCGTTGGTCCTGTGCTAACGCTCGCCGACCTATAGAGGCCAACAAGAAGGAGAAACAAGCAGCGAAAGACCTCAAGGAGGCTGAAGAAGCAATCAACACGCTCAAGGAGATCACAAAAGCCACCAACAATAGTGAGTATGCTATGACTTGGAAGTTAGCATACGAGAAGCGGGTTAGGAGGGCTCTAGAGGTCGACCTTGTAGTGGCCATGCAGACCTTATAAAATGACCCAGTGACCATTGTAGTGCTCGAAGCGGAGATGACCGACCTGCAGGAGGCCGCCGACTACATCATGGAAATGGTAGTCCCTCAGGCAAACCCAGAGGAGCCGACTCCTTTGCTGGATCGCCTGTTGGTGGCACCGGAACACATGACGGAGCTGCTGAAGTCGATCGGTAGGCTGGCTGCTGTCGCGGCTTTGTCGTGGTTGAAGTCCCACTTCCCGACAGTGGAGATCGCCAAGGTGGAGGCTAGCCCGAATGCAGATGCTGACCTGGAGGCCTTGGAACCAGAGGTGCATGTTGCCGCCGACAAGGTCGTAGAGCGCCTGGACCTGTAAAGTAGATGAACCATAGGTGTATCATTCTATAAAAGAGTTGTGATGTAATGAAGTCTTCAACCCAAGTAGGCTTTTGGTTTGCTTGTTTTATTTTCAAAGTATTTCCCCTATTGAAGCCATGCACAAATTATGCGAACTTAAAGCTATGAAGCTACAAAGTGTTTCACCCCACTAACCACTGCTCATGAAAAGGACGGCTTACCGACTACACTGCTCAGCGTGGAGGCTTAGGTGTAGCCGGCACGCATGGGGAGTCATGGACCAAGGTTTTGCAACCACACAACCACAAATTCTCATAACGTGATAGGGGCATCTCAAGGGCAAACACATAGAGAGAAAAAGGAAACCCCTAGGTAGGAAAACCATGAGTTTGGCAAGGTCAAGCCCCCAAGCGTGTCGAGGTCAGGGTGGCCAAGCGGATGAGGACACCACCTACAACACGAGTACATCTACACCAGCGACACCGAGTACATCAACACCAGCGACATCTTCTCCAGAGCTGGCGCCATCATCTCCTAAGGCGCCACCTTTTGGGCTAATTACTCGGGCCTGTACAAGAGAGTTGAACTTCGTCATGATGCTGAAGAATGAAGGCCCAGAAGACTGAAGGCAGGCCCAACAGGAGGCCTTGTGTGTGGGTGCCTAGGGCTGCGCCCCCACACCCTGGACGCCAGAGGCGGCGCCCCCTTGCTGGCCACGCCTCCCCTAGGGGCTGCGCCCCCTTTTCCCTTTATTAGTTAGAGTTCTGTTTCATTTAGAACATGAGTTTTGTTTTACGTCTAGCTTTAGCTACCCTTGAACACGCACATATACATGTTGTCCTTGTGTGATTCAGAACTCCACCTCGAGTGATATTAAGATTGCTCGCTTCATATTCTTGTTCGTTCTTCGATTGCATACAGGAATTGATCTTCGTGATTAGGCTGATCTTGCATCAACAAGGTCGGAAACCACAGGGAGTTGGTTCAGTGATTGCATTGGCGCTTCAGGCTTGCTCATCATAGTCGGATCGTGAGGGTCTACTTCCGCCAAATCGAATTTATCTCCACTCACCGAAAGATCGGGCATTCCGCCTCTATCAAGTGGTATCAATTTTCCACGTTGATCAGTGAGTTTATTGAGTGTTTTCCCTTCCTACGATCCACAAAAACCTAACACAAATTTATTTTCAGGTTAGATCCTTATCCCAACAACCTTTTTAGCCTTGCACTCTCTTTCAATAATTTACTTTGTTGAATTTGTGTTCTTACTCGTTCAGTTGTTGTTGGTCACTTTGTGTTCTCCTTTTTGTTCACTTTTATCTAACCCTAGCCACCATCTATACATGCCGCTTGCCGCCAACCATCACGCGCCAACCACCACCGCACCAACCACCACCGCGCTGCACTCCTCACGCCAAACACCCATCGCACCGCACGCCCTATTCGTGATCGCGGGCCGTGCGCGCCGCGCCCAGCACCTCGCGATCGCCCCTCCTCCTTGTCCCGTCCCATGTGTTGGAAAGTGTAAAAAAAGGAAAGTGCAAAAAAAGGAATAAAAAAGCAATCAAAAAAAGGAAAGTGCAAAAAAGGAATAAAAAAAGACGGCCAGACAGTCCAAGCAGGAGACGGGAGCCGATCCGTCTCGGTGGAGGACTCCACCTAGTCTTCACGCGCGCCATCCTTCTGGGGCGCGACCCTCCTAGGATAAACCGCGCACGCCATGCTCTCTCTCCTTGATCGCGCTGCATACCCTCACGTTGTGCTAGGTTTTCATATCTGTATCTCTCTTTATTGGTTCCATATTCTGAGGTTCGCCTTACTCTAGAGAGAGAGAGAGTCGTAACTTGCTGTACTCTCGGAATATCTGTTGACGGCTGTTAAGTACTACTTTTATGCTGTAAACTCCTACATAAAATACATTAAATGTGAGCATCTATACTAGAATAGGGGTTTACACTGACAATTTCCACTAGTGTAGGGGTTTCTTTATTATGTTACAGGACACATAAAATACGCATGAGATGATAGAGTTGAGAGCAAGTAAATCAAAGGCATATATAAGGCATCAACACAAACAGTCTCAAATGTCAAATTGAATCACACCATTGCGACGGGCTCGTCGAGACGATCGAAATGAATATATTATTTGCCTACCTTGGAGATCGTACGAAGAAGATATAAAATAAACAAATATTTAAGAGCTGCTGACATCACCAGGACCCACCTGCCGTTCCTCATCCGCACGGGATTTACCAGGAGCCGCCACGTGGCGACACCTGACTGGCCACCGGACCGTGCTGCGGCACATCGCAGGCGCACGCGGGGGAGGGGGGTCGAGCGGGCCACGTGCCGCACGGCTGTTGGCCGACGCCGACGACATGTTTTCCCGCCGCAGGTGCACGGGGCGTGTGGGAGCGGGTCATCGGGCCGGGCAACGTGGCAGGCTCGGGATGGCTCGCGCTTCCCCCACAGTCGTCGCTCGCATAGGCGCGCGCAGGAGGAACCGTGGACCGTCGGCCCGGGACGCGTGGCATGCTGCGAACGGCTACCGAACATCGGTTGGCTGGTCCTCCCGGTTAGCCGCGGTTCAGCCCCTTTTCTGTGCTGGTTCAGCGACCCAGGCTACGGTTTAGCTCCGGTTCGACCGCCTAGGGTCTGGTTCTGCCCCGGTTCTCGCGCCCACCACGTCGCACGCTACAGTGCGAGCCCCGCAAGTTTCCTCGCCAGGTGGTGCCGAGAGAAGGAGAAAACAGAGGAAAAACACCTCCAAACTCCCCACACTCCTCCTCTATAAATACAAGGGGAGGGGGGTCATTTAGAGACACACTTCACCATCCTCTTCTTCTCTTCTAGTTGTGTTAGAGTAGAAAGAGAGGGAGGAGAGAGAGGCATGTGCCTCTACGATGTTGATGTTCTTTATTTAGACTAAAGTGAGTATATTTGTATTTTCTAATTAGACTAAAGTGTGTTCATACGTTTATTATATTTTCTTGTGTTCTTCATGTGTTCTTGATCTAGAGGCTTGCGTTCTTCGCGAACACAACCTTTTGATCTTGTTGCATAGGTTCATAAGCTCTCATATTCGTTTGTATGCATGGTCGTCAATTAGAATAAAGTGGATATTTATGCATGTCCATTTAGACCAAAGTGGCATTCGTGAGTCATCCTAGCTTTTTGCTTGGTTGCATGAATAGCCTTTTCCCCTTTGCTAATGCGTAGATCTTCCGTTTATATGTTCGTCTATTGTATGACATTCGTATTTGTTGCCAGCATAGCATAGGACTAGGTGCTCTCTTGCATGCCTTTAGTACAAGCTAGTTCTTCTAAAGTTCAGTGAGATCAGTTCTCCTCCTTGTGAGTTCGTCGCTTTATATTTAATCTAGAGTGCCGTAGGTTGCTACGCACCGCGGGATAGCGTAGTCAGGCTACATTAGTAATCAGTAGCATAGACGTAGCGTCTAGGCTAAGGGTTATCCTTCGTTTGCCCTATATTCCACGGATTGGTAGAGGTAGATCGCAGGTAGTGATAGTCTTGTTGATCCTTTTAAATCCTCCACGTTCGGATATAGTGCAGGCTGAGGTTCTTGTTAGAATCGTAGGCCGGAGTCGCCTGACAGATCAGGGCTAAACCAGTGCCCGAAGCAAGTTCTTGAGAGATCGACCTTTAATCTCATCTGTAGAGCTATCCATAGGAATCCTCTCCTCCAGTGCTTAATATCGTGGTCTGTCCTTGGACCGACTAGTACGAAGTTAGTGCACACATGTTCCCTTAGATTCGATAGCTTTGGAATATTCTGAGGTGAAAGCTACAACGGTATCCATGCGCTTGCGGATTTATTCGCGTGTCACTAAAATACCCAACAAGTTTTATAGCACCGTTGCCGGGAAATGGTTGATGTATCTATCTTCGAGCCTAGTGGTCCTCGTATATTTTTATCTTTTCTTTCGTTCTACCTTTACCCCCGCTACCCACGGAGAAACCTTCCTTTCAAAGCATCTCTACCCCTAGGGGCGAGTTCATCTTAGAGCAACCATCAACTTCTTCATCTAGCTGTGAACTCCGTCCCAGCTTTATAGCCATGGTTCAGAATTGACATTTCTCTGGACTTATCAATGACGATCCTCATGATCATTTAGAGGAGTTCAAAGGACTGTGTTCACATTTGGGAATCCCAGGCATGGCACAGGAAACTTTGAGGTGGAAGTTGTTCCCTTTCTCTCTTGTAGATAGAGCGGAGCAATGCTACACCCGCACGATAGGGAATGTGAACAATTGGGAAGAATTACGAGATGACTTTTGTGATTCAGTCTCCATTTTGGAACACATTGATTCTCTGCCGTGCGACTTCCGTGATTTGGAGCGATTAGAGATGGAGTCCATAGGTTCAGCATGGGCTAGGTTCTTATGTCTTTTGGCAGGCAGCCCAGACATGTCCATATCCGATGATATGTCAACGTACACATTTTACTCGCGTATGGACATGGAATCTATGCTGGAAATCGACATGTGTGTTGGAGGTGGTTCGTTTGAATGTCAATCTCGAATGGTAAGAAGAGAAACTTTAGATTCCTTCTTAGAAACCTCTCCTTTCCATATCAATCACAACGAACCCCACCTAGAGTCTGAGTCGATCCATAAGAGTTTCTCAACAGTCGAATCCGAGCTTTCATCTTCCACATTCCAGGATTTGTCTGTTGAGCTCTTTTTTGAACCAGGAACACCAAGGGAAGAAGAAATTCAAACTTCGGAGTTCTCCTCCCGATTCGAGGACAACTCATCTGGAAACCCTTCAAACACCTCGAATTGCTTAGATGCTCAACAAGAGAAGGAGCCTTCTTCTGTCCAGATCCATCCTTTGAGAAATCCCTTGACAAAACCTTCTCTCAAGCCTACGGTACCTCCTTTTCCTCCCGATCCTCCTAACGAAAGAAATCTTAAGGAGGCCATGGAGGAGGAATGGTCAAAGTGACACTTTTCCGAAGCAATTTGGAATAGTTCACCCTCTTTGATCGTTCCTTGCTCTATAAAGGGAATCACCGTAGAAGCTCACTTTAACCCCGACATGGAGGTTAATGTCTTGCCATGGCACCTAGCGGAAACTCTTTTGGGCGATATTCCGCTAGGACCATCTGACATGCTTCTCAAGAGTTGTCCCTTTGGGCCAATTCTTGAATGTTGGGGAGTTGTGTGTGCCATGCCGCTCATGATAGACAAGATCGACACCACCCTGGACTTCCATATCTTTGATATCCTCGATCTTGATCTACTCCTAGGCTCCCCACTAGAAAAATTTCTTGATATATCTCTAGGGAGCCTAGATGAAAAGCTTAGGGAATCCGCTTCCGCCACTTCTACCTCTTGTCTAGGAATTCTATGGCAAAGCCTCTTCCCAAGAAAGACACGCTTGAGGAGATGATGCATGTATCTCCATTCGCACTATCCGAGTCTATTCTCTTTGAGGTTGTAGAGTTTTCTACTCCTCAGGGATACGACTCGGAAGACCCTCTTCACCTTTGTGAAGACGAACGATCATCATCACCCTCGATCGAGTTTGAGCCTCTTCCCGCTGGCCCGTATTTTGTTCTCGACCTTGATCGGGAATCAACATCGAGCTTACACGATGCATCTTTTGAGATAGAGAATTCATGGGCCATGGATCTTTTTGAGGCACTGACTCTGGAGTCCGGAGGAAAGGATTCCGTTAACGAGCATGGCAGTTTCATTCTTGATACACCATATGAACCATGCTTGCATCATGCCTCTCCAGAGTCAGCCATGCTTAGTGCACGGAGCACGCACGAGGACTACAACCGCCTTATGGTCCTCTTTTTCATTATGTTTAGGAGGTTGGTTGTAGATGCATATATTTATCATAAGCATTGCAGGTTTCGTGTATGCTCTGTGGCACTAACCTTGCAGCCCAAGCTTCAATGACACATCGATAATTGGTGGTGAGACGGAAATGACATCACTAATGATAGCTGCAAGAAGAAGTTTCCAGGGTCGAGCTTATGACCATAAACAAAGCACTACCAGGAGATAGCCTAGATTAGGTTTGTTTTATTTCCCTTTTCAAATAAAAAGCAAGAGAATGTTTTTAGGATAGGTTGTCCTTCAGGTATTTTTGGTCCTAACCCTTTCAGGTGAAGATTATAAAGAACGACTAATAGGCGACGCCTTAGAGCATGTGAGCTACATCACCTACAACACCTTGGTAAGTTTTGGTGAGGGAACATTTACAAAAGGAAGCTTGATCTCCACGCACTTGAGTTTTGTTGCCTAGCAATGCAAACTTCAAGTGTGGGGGAGGTATGTGAGCATCCCACGTAAAGTTCCTCTCATACCAAATCTTGTCCTGGGTTGGAGATGATCTTAGCTCTTGCATCTTGTCCGACTAGCTAGGTAAGTCCTGCTTTTGACTTTAAACAAAGCCCTTCCGGGAGGTTGCCCGATGTTCACCAATATTTTCTCATGTTTATATCTCTTTTGGAAATAGCTTGATCATGCTTTCATGCTTCCTTTATCTATATTTGTAATAATGCTTTGGTTTGAGTGTATATTTCTAGATGTACGTTCATAGGCTGTCTTAAATTAAGCGTGGTGCTTAGGTTAAAATTGCTTCCTTTAGTCAAAACAAGACATGGTGTCGAGTTCTGATTGATGAGCCTTAGGGTTTATGCTTTCATAGATTTTTGGTTGCATGCATGTGAACTAACCCCTGCAGAATGGGTAAGTCATTGAGCTTGATTCAAACGAGAAGATAAGCCAAGATGTTGGATTCATGATTGCACAACATACAAGGAGGTACATATGATAACCCTTCAAAGGTCCAATGTAAGTATATCCTCCTTTGTTTATGAAGTGCATCTTTATCTAACCTTGTTTGAGTAGATCTCATGGTGACAATAAAAAAACCAAAAATATTTGAATTCGAATAAAGACTTCCTGGTTCTCGAACTAGTGGAGTCCATCTTTTGTTTCCACTTTTTGTTTGAAGACAGCAATAGGTACATGAACAAGTGTGGGGGAGATCTCCCAACTTATCATCGACATACACACTTGAGATCTCACACATAGGCAATGCACAACATCGACTGCGCTTTCATGACAAGGGATAAGGTAAACTAGGGTGAGCCGTCTGCCCATGGGTTAGCTGAACCACTACTAGTCCTCCTTTATCCCTATTTCTTCAGAAGCGATGGTATGTGCCCCCTTTATCTCACTCTCCTTGATTTTGAGTTTGAATGAGTTTCAATTCTTATCTGCTAAATCAACTCATGGACTCATGCTCTACCTGCCTACATGTTTCCTATGGTTGGCTTGCATATGTTTTATTCCATACTTATTATCTTGATGCTTGTGAACAAATATCATTAGGGAACTCATGCTCATCTAAGTAGTTGGCGTTTGTGATATGGTTTGATGATATGATCTTCTCTCTGAATGTTTGAGTGCTTGGGATTTTTATTTGAAAAAAACTGAAAACCCTTTGCAAAGCTTCTCTTTGATATGTCACCATCCTGCCAAAGTCATATGATGTTTTTAGTTGAAAATCTTATACTCATATGTTGCTTGTTATTACATTGAGCTTTGTCAAATTTTTGTGACCCTTGTGAGAATTCTTTTCATGCTTTCATGATCAAGATTCATGCACACTCCATATCCCCTTGCTATGCTTCTACACTAGAAGTTAGCATTGTATCATCTATCCATTCCGTGAAAATAAAGCTCCGTATGTGGTGTGACCTCTCTCTCCAAATGTATCTTCGAAAAAAGGATATGGGCTATGAAAAAAAGAAAGAAAGAAAATATCATGCTCGAAGCATGAGCGAGAAAAATAATGCACAAAGCTTGAAAAAAAGAAAAAAACAGAGATAGCCCATGTCTAAAAGAAAGAAGAAAAAAAACGAGAGAGATGGGATCATGCAAAAAGGAGTTCCATAAATTTGATGGTAATAACTAGCACCGATTCCGGGCCTAGTGTCCACCTTACCACCTGTTGGTGGTTACAATAGCCCAAACAGTAAAAGTGGGGCCCTTGAGTCGGATGGTACGGCTCAGAAGGGCTTCTAGAGGACTGAGTGACTAGTAGAGAGAATTGTGTGCATAGATTCCACTGAACTCAATACAGAGGGCCGGCGCCCTCTTTTATAGGCCTTCGAGGCCGTTCCGGTACAAAGTCCATCTTGCCCCCGGTACAACTCCGGTACGGACGCGCCACCCCTAATGCCCGGACGGGGGAATTTTGGTACAATCTCCCTCCCGCTACACGACACCGGATCCTGCGTCACTACAAACCCTAGTGTCGATCTTCTTGCCACGTGTCCTCCTCCTTCCGGGGCTCTCCCGGCCCTTGGCACCCTCCCGGGTGCCGAACGCGGGGTCCTCCCGTGTTCCGATCTTCCTCCCCACAGCCTTCCCCAGCTCCTCTGTAGTGCCACCTTCTAACGAAGGGACCGTCTTCTCCCTGGCGGCCCTACGCACGGGCCCTCGTGCGGGGACTGTACCTTCGCTCTTGGCGGGGGCCTAGTCTGGAGGCCCCCCAGATCCCCAATAGTAACCCTTTCCCGGAGTGTTCCTCCCGGGAACAGCCCTGCTAGGAGGGAGACCCAGGCTCTATGTGGAGTCCCTCCGTCGGGGCTCCCCTATGGGGGGGTGTCCTGGCGGCGAGGCCTCCTGGGGTCCGGGGGGTAGGGGGCACCCACACAGCCAAAGAAGGGAGATCTTGATTCGGAAACCCCCCGATACTCTTGCTTCTTGCACCTTCCTTTCCGTTCTTGATTTGGGTGGCCTTCTCTGGGGCCTTTCCTCGCATCGTGGCCCAATAGGCCCAGGCGGCCTGCCCCCCATCGTGTCCTGTGCCCTCTGTTGACGGCTCATTTTCACTCACTTCTTACCTGTCAAACAAGCACCTCTTGTCATGGAAATTGATCATCAACACTAGAATAGGGCTTAAACTAATCATTTCCACAAGTGTTGGTAATTATGCAAATACAGGTAAATAGCACTAGAAAGAGGAGTAAAAGCACAAGTCTTTGATCCAAGCACTTCAAGACCAGCCAATGAGGGGATGCCACCTAGGATTCCCGTGGACCACTGATGTCATCAATCCAAGAGAGGCAAGCCCGACGAATCACGAAGCACCACGTGGACATCACATGGATTCAAGGGCCCACTTATCCCCCAAAACCATTGGGAAACTTGGCATGCACAGAGGACAAGCAACAGGGCCCACCAGTCAGCCACCACGACGAAGCACAGGGCGCCACGTGGCGCCGAGGTTTCGGCCGAACCCCAGATCGGCCGAACCGACTTTGGTTCGGCTGATCTTATCCCTCCACGTGTCAGCTCCTGATTGGTCCCCTGCTGCTATCCCGGGCATTTTGGAGCACTTGGAGCCCCGAAGCAAGCCTCTCCCTCCTCTATAAATAGGAGCTCCATTTTGGAACACACACTTCTCCTCCTCCTCTTCATTTTAGCTTGGAGCCTCTCTCTTTAGGATAGGAGAGCTCTTTGTATAGGATTAGTGCTAAGAAGTGAGGTGGGAGGCTTGAGGCTGTGTCATGACATCTTCTTCAAGAAAGATCCTCAGCAGTGCCTTTGTTCTTCAACTAGACTAAAGTGAGTATTTCGATATTTCCTATTTAGACTAAAGTCGTATGCATGCTTAGTTGCTTTGTTCTTGTGTTCTTCATTTGTTCTTGGTTTAGAGGCTTGTGTTCTTCGAACACAACCCTTTTTATCCAGTAGACTTAGATCATACGTTTGCATCTAGTTTGCCAGCTTGTCTATTAGAGTAAAGTGAAGCTCCTACATGTTTCTAGTTAGATCAAAGTGCATTCGTGATCTTGCATGAGTGATAGAGCATACCTTGAGCTAGTGCCAGTATCTCTCTCACGGATTCGTAGTAATAGTAAGTGGTGTAGATGAGGTGTCTGGACCATAAGCTATCCTTCGAAGACCACGTACGATCGTAGCGTAGAGGTAGGCCGCAGTGGTGACAGCCTGTTGAACCCTTTGTCAATCCTCTACGTCGCGTACCGAGTTGGGCTCGTCGCCAGTACATAGGCCTTGTGCTTGGTGCCCGAAGTGAGTGCTATACCTGAGAGACCGTAACTAGACTCTGCGCTCGGTCGAGGCAGATCCTTTCTACCTATCCTATCAATCAGTGTTGTGTCCTTGGATCATCTATACTAGAGTAGGAGATAGTACACTCCGTTCCTTGGATTCGATACCCTTGGAATACTCTCCTTCCTTGGGGAAGTGCTACAGCGGTATTTCCATGCGCTTGCGGTATACCCAGTCATTCTTATTCGCTCCCTCTAGGTGTACAACTAGTGGTGACATTATGAAATGCCAACAAGCATTTCTGGCGCCGTTGCCGGGGAACGGTTGTTGTATCTATCTTCGAACCTAGTGGTCCTCGTATTTGTCTTTTTCGTTTTCTTCTACCTTCACCCCCGTTACCCATCAGATATCCTTTTTGTTCATTTTCTTCTACCTCTACCCCAGTTGACATGGAGCAAACTTCTATCCAAAGCCTTTCTGCTCCCAAACCTGAGTTGTTAGAGCCTCCGTCTTCGGAACACCCAATCACCACATCTAGCTATCAACTCAGCACCGATCTTATCTCTTTGATTAGGAAATCGTATTCCTTTTCCGGGGACCGTCAAAACCCCTATGACCATTTGCGAGAGTTTGAGCATTTGTGTTCATGTTACGCCTTTGCTGGCATGACACACGATACCGTTCATTCGAAATTGTTTCCTTTTTCCCTCACAGGAAGCGCGAGGCAATGGTACAACGAACACGCTGGCTTGGTTGGCGGCAGCTGGTCAAAACTTGTTGGTAAATTCTGCCGACGGTTCTTTTCACCTGCTCGGCTCATCACCTTGCGAAAGGATGTGCTCGGATTTAAGCAAAATGATAAGGAAACCTTGGGTGCGGCGTGAGAAAGAATTTTACGTTTAGTAAATTTGGGTCCCACGCTGTCAATACCCGACCATGTGCTCTATCAAAATTTTTATGCAGGATTGGACGTCAAGTCCGCCGGGCACCTTGATGATGCCTCAGGAGGTTCCTTCCCGGATAAAACTCCAAGTGAGGGGAGGAAGATCCTTGATCTTATAGCAGCTAATGACTCCTTCACAGCCGAGCCGGAAGAGCCTCAAGAGGAATGCACACCTGAAAAAGAGATCACTCCTGAACCTGAGCCTGAACCTTCATCTCCCAAATCCATAAGCTCAGTTCAGGAGGCCACGACACCGGAGGAAGAGACAATTCAACCTCCGGAGTCTCTTTCAAAGTTTGAGGATGATATAATTGGTGATTATGGAAACACCTCAAACTATCATTGCGAGAGAAAACCGCCATCACCCGTGATTTCCTCAGATCCCTTGGATGTTGCTTTCCTCAGGGACAACGTTCGGGAATTAACGGCCATCATGACCCAAGAATGGTTGAGAGAGTCGGAATCAATAGCCAGAATTTTCCAGCTCCTCCCGCCTCGATCAACCCTTCCTTGTGTCATGAATGGGAAGGTAGTGAAAGTTCTCTACAACCCTCTGGTGGGAGTCAATATCATGTCCAGCACTTATGCTCTGAGGAACTTTGCGGATGACCCTCTGACTCCTACCCAGACGTCTATCAGGACTCCTGAAGGAGAAATCCTAGAAGGAGTAGGGATCTTGAAGGCTATCCCTATCATGTATAAGGAGGCCGATTTTGCTCTTGACTTCCACACCTATGACATCCTTAGCTTCGACCTCATGATAGGATTGCCCCTCAAAAAATTTCTCCTAGAGGCCCCTCCCCAAGGTAAGCTTAACGTTTTCCTAGGGAAGGAGGTTTTCTCTATAGAAATTTCGAGAGCGAAAAACGCGAGAACTGATCCTCCTGATGACTCTACACAAATCGAGGAGGTTAAGGCAATCATTCTGGGAGATTCGCCGGAATCCCTCCTCGACGAGTGGGCACCCGAGTTCATAGATGAGATAGAGGAGCCTGATGAGCCTATAGATATATCTGAATCCCAGGCTCCACCTAAGCCTCCTATCGAACTCAAGCCTCTGCCCGCCGGCCTTCGATATGTTTTCCTCCATGGGGACACTGAGTCCCCAGTGATCATTAACGACAATCTCTCTGATGAGGAATCCAGAAGGCTCATCTCCGTCCTAGAGAGACACCGATCGGTGTTCGGCTACTCTCTTCAGGATCTAAAAGGGATAAGCCCGACTCTCTGCACCCATCGCATCCCTGTAGATTCAGATATTCCACCGACAAGGGAACCGCAGAGAAGGCTGAACAACACGATGAGAGAAGTCGTGAAGAAAGAAGTTCTTAAACTTCTTCACGCTGGGATCATTTACCCAGTCCCTTATAGTGAATGGGTGAGCCCCGTTCAATGCGTACCCAAGAAGGGAGGTATGACGACAACCCCTAACGAGTTCGGCGAGCAGATTGCTCAATGCCTTCCCACAGGGTGGAGGATCTGCATAGACTATAGGAAGCTCAACAAGGCTACAAAGAAGGATCACTTCCCGCTCCCGTTCATCAATGAGATGCTTGAGCGGTTGGCGAATCACTCCTTCTTCTGTTTCCTTGATGGGTATTCTGGCTACCATCAAATCCCTATCCACCCTGATGACCAGAACAAGACCACCTTCACCTGCCCTTACGAAACCTATGCCTATCGGAGAATGTCTTTTGGGTTGTGCAATGCACCCGCGTCGTTCCAAAGGTGCATGATGTCTATCTTCTCAGACATGATCGAGCAAAACATGGAAGTTTTCATGGACGATTTCTCCGTCTATGGTAAAACTTTCGATGAATGTCTCAGAAATTTAGACAGGGTCTTGCAAAGGTGTCATGAGAAGGACTTAGTCCTCAATTGGGAGAAATGCCATTTCATGGTTAGAGAGGGCATCGTGTTAGGACACCTGGTGTCTGAACGAGGGATAGAAGTGGATCGTGCCAAGATTGAGGTAATAGAAAAGCTTCCTCCTCCTGTAAATGTCAAGGGCATCCGTAGCTTCCTCGGCCATGCTGGGTTCTACCGACGGTTCATTAAGGACTTCTCACAGGTAGCTAGACCCCTTACCAATCTCTTGGCCAAGGATGCGCCCATTGAATTCACAGAGGAATGTATGGAATCTTTCCTTACCCTCAAGAATGCACTCATCTCTGCCCCAGTCATCCAGCCTCCCGACTGGACGCTGCCTTTCGAGATCATGTGTGATGCTAGTGACTATGCTGTAGGGGCCGTCTTAGGCCAAACTAAGGATAAGAAACATCATGCTATAGCCTACGCTAGCAAAACCATGATAGGAGCTCAGTTGAACTATGCTACTACTGAGAAAGAGCTCCTTGCTGTTGTCTTTGCTATAGATAAGTTTAGATCCTACTTAGTGGGAGCCAAGGTAATAGTTTATACTGATCATGCTGCTCTTAAATACCTGCTCACTAAGAAAGATGCTAAACCCACCTGATTAGATGGATTCTACTCCTTCAAGAATTTGGTTTAGAAATAAGAGATAAAAAGGGAGTAGAAAATCCTGTTGTGGATCATTTGTCTCGTATGCGTATTACTAACCCGCAGGAAGCGCCCATCAATGACTCTCTACGAGACGACATGTTGCTAAAGGTCACGAATAGTAACCCCTGGTATGCAAACATTGTAAATTATCTGGTGACCGGGTACATACCCCCTGGAGCCGATAGGAAGAAACTGGTTCATGAGGCAAAAAGACACATATGGGATGATCTGTACCTCTATAAAGTCTGCGTTGATGGGTTGTTAAGAAGATGTGTACCGCATACTGAAGGAATACAATTCATTGAGAAGTGCCATGCCGGATCTTATGGTGGGCACTATGGCACTTACCGTACACATGCAAAGATATGGCAAAGTGGGTTCTTCTAGCTGACTATGTATGACGACACAAGAAATTTTATCCAAAAATGCAAAGCTTGCAGAAGCATGGAGGAATTACTACCAGAGATGCAATGCCCTTACATGATAATCTGCAAGTGGAGCTTTTTGACGTATGGGGTATTGATTTCATGGGCCCGTTTCCAAAGTCTGATGGAGCTGAATACATCTTGGTTATAGTCGACTATGTGTCAAAATGGGTAGAAGCTATAGCTTGCAAGTCGGCCGATGCCAAGCACTCCAAAAAGATGTTCAAGGAAGTAATATTCCCTCGCTTCGGCATTCCAAGGATGGTAATTAGTGATGGGGGGTCCCACTTTACTGATACCGATTTCAGAAGATTCCTGAAGAACCAAGGGATCCAACACAGCGTTGCCACTCCGTACCACCCCTAAACTAATGGCCAAGCAGAAACCTCCAATAAGCAGATCAAGAATATTCTACAGAAAATAGTGCAGGAGGTTGGCCGAGGTTGGAAGAAGCATCTTGATGATGCCTTATGGGCCTATCGAACAGCTTACAAAACTCCATTGGGAATGTTCCCATATCAATTGGTATATGGAAAGACGTGCCATCTACCAGTGGAAGTGGAGCATAAAGCTCATTGGGCAATCAAAAGGTTCAATTTGGATTTCCTGAAGTCCGGAAGAAATAGGCAGAAGCAGTTAGCAGAATTGGAAGAATGGAGAGAAAAAGCCTATCACAGTGCAAAGATCTACAAAGAGAGAACCAAGAGGTGGCATGATAAGAAAATCAAGAAGAAAGAATTTGCACCGGGTAATAGAGTGCTACTTTTCAACTCTCGATTCAAGCTATTCGGAAGAGGGAAATTGCGCAGCAAATGGGAAGGACCATTCACAGTAGTAGAGGTAGCTCCTCATGGAGCTATCACTCTGCAAAATGATGAAGGCAATTGTTTAAGGTGAATGGCCAGCGATTGAAAATCTTCCTCGAGCCAGACAACATTGAATATGAAGTGATCAACTTCATCGAGAATGAGTACAATAAGTAAGAGTGTGCCCAACACCAGGTAAGTCCTCTCTCCCCTACTTTCTTTATCCCTTCAAGCTTATTTTCATTTCTTAGAGAAAAAGATAGTGTGGGGGAAATCCCCACCCTGTAGAATAAAAAGGACCCGAGATACGCAACTTCCCTATCTCACTTCCATGTACCTTTGAGTTTATTTTGAATATCGAAATCAATCTTTTATATCAAACTCATGAGGTAATTTTTCTATGTCATACATGATTCCTGCGGTTGGTTTGCATATGTTTTATTCCTTACTTATCATCTTGATGCTTGTGAACAAATATCATTAGGGAACTCATGCTTATCTAAGTAAGTTGACGTTTGTGATATGGTTTGATGATATGATCTTCGCTCTGAATGTCTGAGTGCTTGTGAATTTTATTTAAAAATCATGAAAACCCCTTGCAAAGCTCCTCTTTGGTATGCCACCGTCCCACTAGAGCCATATGATATTCATAGTTGAAAATCTTTTACTCATATGCTGCTTGTTATTGCATTGAGCTTTGTCAAATCCTGTGACCCTTGTGAGAATTCTTCTCATTACTTTCATGATCAAGATTCATGTGCACACCCATTTTTCCCCTTACTGTGCTTCTGCACTGGGAGTTAGCATTGTATCACTCATCCATTTCATAAAAAAATAAAGCTCCATATGCGTTGTGACATCTCTCTCCAAAAGTATCCTTCAAAAAGAGACATGGGCTATGAAAAAAAGAGACACACATGCTCAAAGCATAATGAAAAAAAAGAAAGAGAGAAAGAATAGCCCATGTCCAAAATAAAGGAGAAATAGGAGAGAGATGAGATCATGCAAAAAGGAGTTCCATATCATAGATGGTAATAACTAGTATCCATTCCGGAGCTAGTGTCCACCTTACCATCAGCTCAGCTTCCATCATACATGTATGGTAATATCTAGCACCCATTCCGGGCCTAGTATCCACCTTACCATACTCACCATATCCATACACGTGCACATCTTGATCTGATGGTATGATCTAATTTTCTCTGTGGATCCAGTCTTTGACTTTGCAATATATGTGGTACAAGTATGCTTTCTCTTTATCCTACCCTGAGCTCCACATATAGCCATCATTAGAAGTAGGGTGAAGAAAGGCAATCTAATGCCTTGGTGAGGACATATACACATTGAGCGATCTGAGAGAATCAAATGAGGAGCTAAGCAAGGTTTGTTTTGAAAATTTATCACAAAACCCCAAGTTACTTACCATGATGAGCAGGAGTGATTTGATTCATGACTGTTCCGTTCTTCAACTACCCAAGATAGCATGATAGACACTTTAGAGTTCACAAGTACAAGGTATGGTTTGGAATGTCCCTTATGCTTACTTCATACCTATGGATAACATGTCTCACTTTGGTCTTGTTCTTCCCTTCACTCGGGATGAGCAAAGGTCGAGTGTGGGGGTATTTGTTGACAACTGATTTTCACTCACTTCTTACCCGTCAAACATGTACCTCCTGGCATGGAAATTGATCATCAACACTAGAATAGGGCTTAAACTAATCATTTCCACAAGTGTTGGTAATTATGCAAATACAGGTAAATAGCACTAGAAAGAGGAGTAAAAGCACAAGTCTTTGATCCAAGCACTTCAAGACCAGCCAATGAGGGGATGCCACCTAGGATTCCCCTGGATCACTGACATCATCAATCCAAGAGAGGCAAGACCGACGAATCACGAAGCACCACATGGACATCACATGGATTCAAGGGCCCACTTATCCCCCAAAACTGTCGGGAAACTTGGCATGCACGGAGGACAAGCATCAGGGCCCACCAGTCAGCCACCACGACGAAGCACAGGGCGCCACGTGGCGCCGAGGTTTCGGCCAAACCCCAGATCGGCCGAACCGACTTTGGTTCGGCTGATCTCGGCCCTCCACGTGTCAGCTCTTGATTGGTCCCCTGCTGCTATCCCAGGTATTTTGGAGCACTTGGAGCCCCGAAGCAAGCCTCTCCCTCCTCTATAAATAGGAGGGGAGGGGCTCCATTTTGGAACACACACATCTCCTCCTCCTCTTCATTTTGGCTTGGAGCCTCTCTCTTTAGGAGAGGAGAGCTCTTTGTATAGGATTAGTGCTAGGAAGTGAGGTGGGAGGCTTGAGGCCATGTCATGATTCATGACATCTTCCTCAAGAACGATCCTCAGCGGTGCCTTTGTTCTTCAACTAGACTAAAGTGAGTATTTTGATATTTCCTTTTTAGACTAAAGTCGTATGCATGCTTAGTTGCTTTGTTCTTGTGTTCTTCGTTTATTCTTGGTTTAGAGGCTTGTGTTCTTCGAACACAACCCTTTCGATCCAAGTAGACTTAGATCATAAGTTTGCATCTAGTTTGCCAGCTTGTCTATTAGAGTAAAGTGAAGCTCCTGCATGTTTCTAGTTAGATCAAAGTATGTTCGTGATCTTGCATGAGTGATAGATCATACCTTGAGCTAGTGCCAATATCTCCCTCACGGATTCGTAGTAATAGTAAGTGGTGTAGACGAGGTGTCTGGACCATAAGCTATCCTTCGAAGACCATGTACGATCGTAGCGTAGAGGTAGGCCGCAGTGGTGATAGCCTGTTGGACCCTTTGTCAACCCTCTACGTCGCGTACCGAGTTGGGCTTGTTGCCAGTACATAGGCCTTGTGCTTGGTGCCCGAAGGGAGTGCTATACCTGAGAGACCGTAACTAGACTCTGCGCTCGGTCGAGGCAGATCCTTTCTACCTATCCTATCAATCAGTGTTGTGTCCTTGGATCATCTATACTAGAGTAGGAGATAGTACACTTCGTTCCTTAGATTCGATACCCTTGGAATACTCTCCTTCCTTGGGGAAGTGCTACAACGGTATTTTCGTGCACTTGCGCTATACCCGGTCGTTCTTATTCGCTCCCTCTAGGTGTACAACTAGTGGTGACGTTAAGAAACGCTAACACCCTCGCCCCAGGGCTGACGTGGCATGAAACCGCCTGCAAGGGGGCCTCCCACCCCTCGCCACCTGTCGGTGTGGAGAAAGCCTTTGGGGAGGGGGAGGGGGCGACCAGTTTATACAAGTTACCACCATGCCGCCGCCCGAGCCCTAATTCTTTTTACCACAACGCCTTCCTCGCTAAGTTGCTAAGATCCCATCCACCATGGTCCCTCTTAGGCAGGCTTTCCTCCTTCCCTCCCAAGCGCGTCCCCTCCTTTTGGGATGGCTCCGAAACACGCCTTTGGCTCCCGCGGGAAGAAAACGGTCTCCGACCCTGCCGCCACCGCGTGATCTGTGAAAGGGAAGGTAGTGCACCCCTCCTCCCGGGAGCTCTAGCGGAGCACTGTGGATGGGGCCGCCCTCAACGAGCTCTACCGGCGCAAGCTGCTGGTCAACCGGGATGCCGCGCGTCACCCGGAGGGAGAGCTGACCCCCCGACCCAAGCCGGGGGAGGTGGTGGTTTTCATCGTGCAGTTGGAGTGCAGCCTGCGTGCTCGGCGTTCTTCTGGGAGGTGCTGAGCCTTTACAACGTCGAGGTTCAGCACCTTTCGCCGAACGCGGTGGTCCGCCTTTCTGCCTTTGAGTGGACCTTCCGGGTAGAGGGGGCCTCCTCCTCGGCCAAGGCCTTCGCCATCATGCACACTACCGGGTGGCGTGGGAAGTACCTCTACCCCGGGGGGATGAAGACGGAGGTCTGTTATGGCGGCCTTCACTTCACCGCTCGCTCCAGCACGGTCATGCCGGCGCACGCCAACAAGGACCGGATGGAGACAAGCTGGATCAACGCTTGGTTCTACCACTCCGTCGGGGATGACGGCGGCCTGACCTCCCGCTGCTAGTTCTCGGAGCTCATCGTGAGGCCCACCATTGTGCCTGACAGGCTGACCAGCACCCGCATCAGCCTCCTGGGCACATCTGCCAGCGCTTCTCCATCCGGGACCTGGTGGAGCAGTTCATTGCTGCCCGGGAGTGGCCGTTGGCTGCCTCCTGGAAGCTTCTGGCGGCCGACTCGGCGGGTACGAACCCCATGGGTAGGACCGATGACGAGACCTACTTCCGCTCGGATCTCTAGTGGGAGCTTCCCGGTGAGTTTTTGGGATCCTTTTGGCTGTTTTCCCCTCCTTTCTTCTTTGTCTTCTGACGCGAACCCGTCCTCGTTTCCTTCTTTCCGGATCAGAGCTCTCTCTCTCCAAGGTCGAGTGGGCGGTCGCACGCGTCCTGGGCCCGTACACCTAAAAAGAGCACGAAGGCCGCGCTGTGCTGGTGCTGCACCCCCGGATGAATTGCCTCTTGGCGGTCCGGGGGATTCCTACCCTGGAGAGCCTTGCCCTGGGAGGAGCGGCGGAAGAGGCCGACAGCTGGAAAAGAGGTCGCTAGCGACGCTCCTTCGGGGTCCGGTGGGGCCCCGGACGAGGACGCTGAGGTTGGGAAGTGGACCAAGATCCAAAAAGGCCGACTCAAAGGGCCCACCGAGGGGGGCTCCCCGCCCTGTTCCCCTCAGTCGGTGGGGCTCCCAGTGCCCCGACCTTTGCGCTGCCCATCTTGGACCCGGAACTAAGCTCCGGGAAGATACGGACGACGAGCTCGAGGAGATGAGTAAGCACATGTCCTCTCACGGCTTAGTCGCATTAGCTCCCTTGCCATTGTACCTTATCAGGGGGGTCCGCCCTTCTTCCGCACAAACGCCGAGGCTCCCCCGAGGACCGCCGAGCAGGAGCCTCCCGCTACCGAAGAGACTCACCTGGCTGGTGCAGGTAGGGAGATCCCCGTGGCATCAGGCGGGCCTCTTCTGCGGGGTCGTCCCAGGGGTGCCCATGGCCACCCCGGAAGACCTAGTGAGCTCCGCTGAGACCCGGGGCCTCTTCGCGGCATTAGCAAACTGCCTCCCGGTGGCTAATTTGAACGCTTTGACAGAAAGGCTCCCGCACGACGTTAAGATCGAGGACCTGGCCAGCTTCGGGGTGCAGGTGGGCCTTCCTTTCGAACCCTTCTTAGTTCCTGCGGCCCCCCTGGCCTTCTCATTGTTTTCCTCACCTTCCGCAGGTCTCGCTTCTGGCCAAGTCCCTAGCGGCTTCTGCGAAGGCTGAGGCGTCATCGGCCACAGGGTGCATCCGCGAGCTTGAGGGGGCTCTGGCCCAGGCGTGGCAGGAGAAAGAGGCGGTCGAGGCTCACGCGCGGCGGGTGGAAGAGGCCTGGATGAAGGCAGAGGATGAGTCCTACTCCAACAAAGATGCTCTGAAGAAGGTGGAGGAGGAGCTCCACTCCGCCCGAGACCTTGTGTCCCGAGCCTCCAGCGTGGTGACGGAAATCATCACTATCTTGACCCCCTCACTAGCGGGGCTTGGAGTGGTGATGACCCTTTTGTCGGCCCCCCCGGAAGACATCCTTGCCAGCCTGACCTGGCTAGGGGGGTGTCCACCATGGTCGCCACCGCCCGGAGCTTCACCAAGGTGTGTGTTCAAACTGCCTGGAGGGGGGCCATCCTCGCACTCTTTCGGGCGGGGTGCACCCACTTGTCCCAGGTAAGTGACATGGTCGGGCATCTCTTGACCAGCTTGGTGGCTGATGAGGACACGACGAGTACATCTACACCAGCTGATGCGGACAACACGAGTACATCTACACCAGCAGCACCTGAGGCGCCTCCAGTTGATCCTCCAGGTGACACCTTCTGGGCCACTCACTCGGGCTCGTGCGAGAGAATTGAACTGCGTCCTGCTGTTAAAGAATGAAGGCCCAAAAGAATAAAGACTGGCCGAACAGGAGGCCCACATGGGTGCCTAGGGTTGGCGTCATGGGCCTATGCAGCCCTCCACCCTTGGCCACACGCGCCCCTCCCTGGCCGCGTGCGTCCCTCCTCGTGGCCGCCAGGGGCTGTGCCCCTTTTTCCCTTTCCTCTATATTAGATAGAGTCCCTTTTGTTTAGAACTTGAGTTTGTTTTACATTTTGGTTTAGCTACTCTCGAACACGCACAAACACATGTTGTCCTCGTGTATTGCAGACTCCACCTTCAAGTGAAATAGATTGCTCGCTTTAGATTCTTGTTCGTTCTTCGATTGCGTAAGGAATTGATCTTAGTGATCAGGCTGATCTTGCACCAGCAAGGTTCGTAACCATTGGGAGTTGGTTCAGTGATTGCATTGGCGCTTCAAGTCTCGCTCGTCGTAGTCGGATCGTGAGGGTCTACTTCCACCAGATCGAAGTTATCTCCACTCACCGAAAGATCGAGCACTCCGCCTCTATCGACGGTGTTCCTCCGTGATGCCAAGAGCGTGCGGTCGGCCTCCTGCGCCTTCCACAGCTTCTGGGAGCGACACGGTGAGGAGCTATCCTAGGAGGTGGGCGCAGCAGGCGCCGAGGCGGTGGCTAAACTCTAGGCGGAAAAGGTGTCCAACAGCAGCTCCTCCGGGACGGGAGGGGGGCACTCCCGGGATGATACCCAGGTCTGAACCCTTCCCGTCGGTGTTTAGCGCCCTCGTTTTCTTTGGTAGTTTCTTTTGTTGGGCTGCTCCTCCGAGAGGAGCCCTTTTGCTCTCCTTTTGTAAAGAACCGGAAAGGTTTCCAGGAGGCGTCCACTCGGGACTTCCCCTTATTTTGGAATGGAATAGAAGTCTCATCTTTTTTGCCTTGCACTCCTTCCATCTGTGAATGTGTTTCGTCCTTGTCTTTGGATGCTGCACCGTGGCCGTAAAGTGCTTGCCTTGAGAGGACTGCCTCCGCGTGATGTGCCCCGCTCCAAGCGGGGCTTCCCCGGTCGCACGAGATGCCGCCAGCCTTCGAAACGTGACGTCTTCCCGGAGGGCCTAATTTTTCGGGTAATGTATATTAGCGGGACCTTCCTCTAGGATTGGTCCACCTGGATGGAGCACCAGCACGCCGCTCCTGCCCCGCAGCGACACCCGGAAGACGACTACTCGGACTTCGTAGTTGGATCGTGAGGTTCTACTTCCACCAGATCGAAGTTATCTCCACTCACTTAAAGATCAGGCACTCCGCCTCTATCAAGTGGTATCAGCTTTCCAGGTTGATCGGTGAGTTTATCGAGTGCTTTTTCTCTTCCTACAGTCCACAAAAACCAAAACAAAAATTTATTCAGGTTAGATCTTGACCCAGCAACCTTTTTAGCCTTGCACATTCTTTCAATATTTGCGTTGTTGAATTTGTTTGCTTTACACTTCAATTGTTGCTGGTTACATTGTGTTCCACCTTTTCGTTTTCTTCCTTTCTAACCCTAGCCGCACACCACCACCTCCCTGCCGCCGCCGCCCTACCACCTCGCTGCACGCCCTCGCACCGAACCCTCTTGGTCGCGATCGTGAGCCACGTGCACCGCGCCCACCTCCTCGCACCGCGATGTGGGCCGAGCCGCGCGCCCTCCCCTCCCGCGATCGTCCCTCCCTGTGTGGTTGGCAAGTCAAAAAAAAGGAAACAAAAAAGGAAAGTCAAAATAAGGAAAAAAAGGAAGTCCAACAGGGAGAAGGACCGATCCGGTTCGGTGGAAATCCACCGAGCCTCACGCGCCGGCCTGCCCCACGCCGTGAGATGCCTCACGCGCCGGCCTCCCCTTTGGCTTGTGATCCGCTGGGGCACACCACGCCCTACCCTTCCCTAGCTCGTGAGTCCCCATTCCCCCACGCCATGCCAGCTTTTCATATATGTATCTCTCTTTCTTGGTACCATCTTCTTTTTACCAGAATACCTCTGTACTTTCGAAAAAAGTGTGTGTCATAACTTGCTGTATGAGATCCTCTGTGTTCATATTATCGGTTTTGAGGACTCCTAAAAAAAGAGAAGCAAAAGAAATAACATTTTGTTGCGCCCTCTCCACCTTTGCCACCTTCCTTGCATCTGTCCTTTCGATTTCACTTGTTTCCAGCAGCTTTTGTACGTGTTTTAGCACAATAATTCAACTTTGCGTCTATTATTTGATTGTGCTAATCCTTGCTTTGAGTGCAGCCTACCAAGAACTCCACATATTTCTACAACGAGAAGATTTTGTTTCTCTAGGTAATCGCTCCTCCAATCTTTCGCGAGTTCCACCGGTTGGTTGCAGTTTGCCCCTGTGTGCGTGGTAAGAACGGATAAGAATTTGATAACAGCACTAGTGTGAGTGCCTTGTGAGCCGTCCCACCCCTGCTTTTGTCGTTGTTTTGTTTTTGTGTTTGCGCTAACCATGGCAGATGACGGCATCACCGGAAATGATCCACTACAAGACATACGAGCACAAATTGAAGGACTAGCTGCGGACATTCGGACGGTACATGAACGGCTGGACTCAACGATCACTACATCGACCGACCATTTCGATCAGCTTGACCTTGCCTAGACGGCCACCAAGACC
This sequence comes from Cenchrus fungigraminus, assembly GCA_036936925.1. NCBI lineage: Eukaryota > Viridiplantae > Streptophyta > Magnoliopsida > Poales > Poaceae > Cenchrus > Cenchrus fungigraminus. The sequence goes on from CM072779.1 coordinate 64,250,818, forward strand.
ACACTCGACGCTCTCGTGGCCCGACTCGACGCCATGCACACAACGATCACAGATTTGCAAAAGGACTATGGCGGTAATTCGGAGCAGGAAGCCGGAGACAGTCGCGGCCGTGCCCGCCGTGTGCCACGCCACCCCGGTAATGATTCTTTTTCTAAGATTAAATTTAAAATCCCACCTTTTAATGGTAAATATGATCCTGCTGCATATCTTGATTGGGAGTTAGAGGTTGAACAAAAATTTTCATGCCATGATATTGCTACAAATTCTCAAGTTAAAGCTGCTATTAGTGAATTTACTTATTTTGCTTTAATTTGGTGGCGTGAGTATAAAATTAAACATCCCAAGAGTTACAACAAGGTATGATTCGTTGTGGCATATTGGAGGACAACGACGCTGCTATGGCACGTTTTCGTGGTGGATTAAACCGCGAAATCCAGGACATACTTCATTATAAGGAATATCGTGATGTGACTTCTTTATTTGAATTTGCTTGCAAAGCTGAACGTGAAGTGCAGGGACGATGCTCCAAGACATATTCTAACCCTTTTGCGGGAAGAAGCTCGACATCCACACCAGCACCTGTCTCCCCTGCGCCATCCACGTCCAACACTACACCGCGCGAGAAGAAGGCCAAACCGGCAGGCGCTGCCCCACCCACAGGCGCCGCCCCTTCCCCAAGCCGTACACAGGATATTCAGTGTCATCGCTGCAGAGGATTTGGCCACAGGTTTCGGGACTACCCGAACAAGTGCACTTTGCTCATTCGTGACGATGGTGAGTACTCCTGCGCTAGTGATTCTGAAGAAATTGAACATGCATTGCTTGCCACTGACCATGCAGCTAAGGAGGAGGTACATGTCATCCCGGGTGACTCCGATAGGTATGAAAGTCTTGTTGCGCAGCGTGTTCTTAGTGCCCAGGTCGCCCCGCACGAGAAGAATCAGCGACACACTTTGTTCTATACAAAGGGAGTTGTGCAGGAGCGGTTGATTCACATCATCATCGACAGCGGCAGCTGCAACAATCAAGCGAGTACCATGCTGGTAGAAAAATTGTCGTTACCCACTTGTAAGCATCCGAACCCATATTACATTTAATGGCTTAATGATGGTGGTAAAATAAAAATCTCACGTTCCGTGAATGTTCCTTTCTCCATGGGTGCCTATTCTGATTTTGTCGATTGTGATGTTGTTCCCATGCAAGCATGCTGTTTATTATTTGGTCAACCTTGGCAATATGATATTGATAGCTTACATCATGGTCGTTCAAATCATTATTCATTCATGTTTAAGGGTCAGAAAATAATCATACATCCGATGACACCTGAACAAATTGTTAAAGATGATCTTGCTCGAGCTGCTAAAACTGCTAAACAACTTCATCTGTCGCCATCTGTTAATACTGAAATCAAGTTGAATGCTCATGTTTTACTTGCTACACGTGCTGATTTTGCTGATCTACGCGCTGCTCATTTGCCATGCTTTGCACTTGTATGCTCGTTTCACTTGATGATGTACCATCTTTGGATATTCCCCCTGCGGTCGCTAACATTTTGCAGGAGTACGCTGATGTGTTTCCCAAAGACTTGCCACCGGGTCTGCCACTGCTTCGTGGCATTGAGCACCAGATCGATCTCATTCCAGGCGCACAGCTTCCAAACCGCGCACCGTACCGTACCAATCCGGATGAGACGAAAGAGATTCAGCACCAGGTGCAGGAATTGCTTGATAAGGGTTACATTCGTGAGTCTCTTAGCCCTTGCTTAGTTCCTGTATTACTTGTTCCGAAGAAAGATGGGTCATGGCGTATGTGTGTGGATTGTCGTGCTATTAATAACATCACCATTCGTTATCAATACCCTATACCACGACTGGATGATATGCTAGATGAGCTTAGTGGTGCCATTATTTTCACTAGAATTGATTTGCGTAGTGGCTACCATCAGATTTGAATGAAATTGGGTGATGAATGGAAAACGGCTTTTAAAACGAAATTTGGTTTATATGAATGGTTGGTTATGCCGTTTGGATTGACTAATGCTCCCAGCACTTTTATGTGATTGATGAATGAAGTTCTGAGGCCTTTCATAGGATTGTTTGTGGTTGTCTATTTTGATGATATCCTTATTTATAGCAAATCTATAGAAGACCATTTAGAACATTTGAGTGTTGTTTTTGATGCATTGCGTGCTACCCACTTATTTGCTAACATGGATAAATGCATATTTTGCACACAATGTGTCTCGTTTCTTGGTTATGTTGTTACTCCACAGGGCATTGAAGTCGATAGCAGCAAGATTGCTACCATTCAGGAGTAGCCTACACCGACGACGGTCACACAGATTTGGTGTTTTCTTGGACTTGCAGGTTTCTACCGTAGGTTTGTTCGTGATTTTAGCTCCATTGTAGCGCCTCTACATGAGCTTAGAAAGAAAGATGTGCCATTCACTTGGAGTGATTCGCAGGAGGTAGCATTCAGCACTTTGAAAGATAAGTTAACCAATGCTCCCGTTTTGCAATTGCCTGATTTTACTAAAGTGTTTGAGCTTGAATGCGATGCTAGCGGTATTGGGCTAGGTGCTATTTTGTTACAAGAAGGAAAACCCGTTGGTTATTTTAGTGAGAAATTGAGTAGTGCTAGTCTGAAATATTCTACTTATAATAAGGAGCTTTACGCTTTAGTGTGCACTTTGCATACATGGCAGCACTATCTTTGGCATCGCGAGTTCATAATACATTCTGATCATGAGGCTTTAAAACATATTCGTACCCAAACAAATCTGAACCGTCGTCATTCTAAATGGATAGAATTCATTGAGTCATTTCCTTACATTATTAAACACAATAACGAGAAGGACATTATTATTGCCGATGCTTTGTCTCGTCGCTATACCATGCTGTCACAGTTAGATTTTAAAATCTTTGGCTTGCAAACTGTGAAGGATCAATATGTAGATGATGCTGATTTTAAAGATGCTTTCGCCCATTGTATTAATGGCAAACCATGGGGCAAAGTTCACATACAGGATGGGTTCTTCTTTCACGCTAACAAGCTGTGTGTTCCAGCTAGCTCGGTTCGTCTTTTGCTATTACAGGAAGCGCATGGAGGCGGTCTCATGGGGCACTTTGGCGTCTACAAGACGCATGGGGTGCTGGCTGCCCACTTCTTTTGGCCCCGGATGCGTGCTGATGTTGAGCGCCTTGTTGTACGCTGCACTACTTGTCAGAAAGCTAAGTCACGGTTGAACAACCATGGTTTGGATATGCCTTTGCCTGTTCCTACTTCCCCTTGGCTTGATATTTCTATGGACTTTGTTTTGGGATTGCCTAGAACTAAGAAGGGGAGGGACAACATTTTTGTGGTTGTTGATCGTTTCTCCAAAATGGCTGATTTCATACCTTGTCATAAGACTGATGATGCTAGCAATGTTGCTGAATTGTTCTTTAGAGAGATTATTCATTTGCATGGTATTCCAAATACAATAGTATCTGATCATGATGCTAAGTTTCTCAGTCATTTTTGGAGATCTCTGTGGAATAAATTGGGAACTAAATTGCTGTTTAGCACAACTTGTCACCCTCAGACTAATGGGCAGACTGAGGTGGTTAGTAGAACTTTGTCAACCATGCTTAGGGTTGTTTTAGATCAAAATTTGAGACGTTGGGAGGATTGCTTGCCTCATGTTGAGTTTGCTTATAATCATGCAATGCATTCCTCTACAAAGATGTGCCCTTTTCAGATTGTGTATGGTTACATCCCTCGGGCGCCCATTGATTTGTTTTCACTCGATGCTGAGGACGCCCCTCACATAGATGCTGTTGCGCATGTTGAACAAATGATTAACCTGCATGAACAAACTCAACAAAACATTGCTGCTGCTAATGCTAAATATCAGGTTGCGGGTAGTAAAGGCCGCAAACTTGTTACTTTTGAACCTGGTGATATGGTTTGGTTGCATTTGAGAAAGGATCATTTTCCTACTTTGCGTCATTCTAAATTGATGCCACGTGTTGCTGGTCCTTTTAAAGTGCTAACCATGATTAATGATAATGCTTACATCCTTGACCTGCCTGCAGAATTTGGTGTTTCCACTAGTTTTAATGTTGCAAATTTGAAACTGTATGCGGGTGAAGATGAGGAGTTGCCGTCGAGGACGACTTCAGTTCAAGAAGGGGAGGATGATGCGGACACCATGAGTACATCTACACCAGCTGATGCGGACACCACGAGTGCATCTACACCAGCAGCACCTCAGGCGCCTCCAGTTGATCCTCCACTCCATGTTGAGGATGCCCCTCACGTTGCACATGTTGAACAAATGATTAACCTGCATGAACAAACTCAACAAAACATTGCTGCTGCTAATGCTAAATATCAGGTTGCGGGTAGTAAAGGCCGCAAACTTTTTACTTTTGAACCTGGTGATATGGTTTGGTTGCATTTGAGAAAGGATCGTTTTCCTACTTTGCGCCGTTCTAAATTAATGCCTCGTGCTGCTGGTCCTTTTAAAGTGCTAACCAAGATTAATGATAATGCTTATATCTTTGACCTGCCTGCGGAGTTTGGTGTTTCCACTAGTTTTAATGTTGCAGATTTGAAGCCATATCTGGGTGAGGATGAGGAGTTTTCGTTGAGGACGACTTCAGTTCAAGAAGAGGAGGATGATGCGGACACCATAGGTACATCTACACTAGTTGATGAGGACACCACGAGTACATCTACGCCAGTAGCACCTTAGGCGCCTCCAGATGATCCACCACTTCAGGCACCACCAGTTTGGCCAATTACTCGGGCCCGTGCGAGAGAATTAAACTACATCATGCTGTTAAAGAACAAAGGCCCAGAAGCATAAGGGAAGGCCCAGGATGGGGCGCCTAGGGTTGGCTGCCCCCCTCTCCTGCCGCGCGCCCCCTCTCCTCCTTCTGTTGATTGGGGCTGCGTCCCTTTATTTAGTTAGATCCCTTTTGTTTACAACTTGAGTTTTGTTTTACATCTAGCTTTAGCTGCACTAGAACAAGCAAAAATACGTGTTGTCCTCTGTGATTCAGAACTCCACCTTCGAGTGATAGTAAGATTGCTCACCTCTTTTTCTTGTTCGTTCTTGGATTGCGTGCAGGAAACAATCTTCGTGATCAGTCTGACTTTGCACCGGCAAGGTTGGTAACCATCGGGAGTTGGTTCAGCGACTGCATTGGCGCTTCGAGTTCGCTCGTCGTAGTCGGATCGTGAGGGTCGACAACCACCAAATCGAATTTATTTCCACTCACCGAAAGATCGGGCACTCCGCCTCTATCAAGTAGGGTGTACGGGAAGAAGTTGGCACATCGGATATGGACCCAGTTAAGGAATGCCCATGGTGGAAATAGTCAGGCGAAGGCACGTTACTTTATGACATACCGGAGAGAGTACAAGAATTTCACTCATCTCCACGGAGAGTCTGTGATGCCATGTTTGAGCGCTTCACGCTGATTGTGAACAACATGAGAGCCAACAATACCAAGCTTCCATACGATGATCATGATAGAGGTATCAAGCTCTTACACGCGCTGGATCTCGATGTATGGGGAGTGAAGGTTGAGGCTATTCAGGAGTCCAGTGTGTATGAGACCCTGACGGTGGACTAGCTATTCTCTAAGCTCAAGTCGTCCGAGGTGGACCGTGACCAAAGAGCCAAGAAGGGCAAGGGCCCTGCTAATGATAGTCTAGCTCTTGTCTCAGGACCGAGAACTAACGCTAATCACTCTTCTCAGATGTTTTCTCTTTCTGCTCTTGCTTCTTTGCCAGATGAGGAGTTCGTGGTGCTAGATGATGAGGGTCTTGCTTTGCTGACCAAGCAGTTCGGGCGCCTGAATGAGAACAGGAAGAACTTCAGGAGGAACTCAGGGATTTGCTACAAGTGTGGGAAGCGCGAGCAATTCATCGCTGAGTGCCCCCTGGAGATCGAGTCCAAGAGCGAGTACAAGCACCGCCCGAAGATTAAGAACAAGTATCGCTCCAGGCGTGAAAACAGGCACAAGCACGAGGACAAGGACGAGTAGAGATCGAGGAAGGGTGGTGATAAGAAGAAGGCAAGGGCTTGAGCGAAGATCGAAGAACCAAGTGACATGGACCTCGACTCCGATGACACTTTCGCGAGCTCAAGCAGCAAAAAAGAGGACCGCAGCAAGTGCAAGAAGAAGAAGAAGGTTTCCTTCAAGGACCTCACCGGCTTGTGCGTGATGGGTCATAGCACCGGCAGCAAGTCAAGCAAGAAGAGTGGCCAGGACAAGTCAGACATAGACTCCGACTCTGAGGAAGAGGTAACTCCTAACCTTGCTTTCCTACTTAAGGAGAATGCAGAGTTGAATGAATTGCTAGATAATCGTGATAGTGTGCTCAGAGATGCCAAGAAACAGAGGAGAGATCTTAGAGCCTCTCTAGAAGAAGTTAGGGAGAGAGTGGCTGAGTTAGAGGCTAGGCATCTTGATGATATGCTTGCTTTGGATGCTATTAAGTCTGCTCCTGTGGTTAGTGATGAAGTTGATTACTCTTATTGCACTATTTTCTTGTCTGATTTGATTGTGCTTAAGGAGAATCATGCCTCTAAGTTGGAGGAACTAGATGTGCTTAAGGCTGAGCTTGATGAGATGAAGTTTAGGTCTGCTTTGCTTGGTGCTTGAACTTCTTGTCCTATGTTGCATGAAAAACTAGATGAATCACATGCTAGGATTGTTTCTCTTGAAGCTGCTTTGAAAGCTCATGTTGCTACTTCTTGTTCTACATGTGATTTGCATGCTGAGAAAAATCTAGAGCTAGCACAAATTGTTAACCAGCTGCAGGATTAGAATGATGGGTTGCGCAAGTTGGTGGGTTGGTTGAGGTCACAGGAGCCACAACTGGGCATGTTGGTGGTTAAGTTTAAGAGAATAGATGGTCGTGGTCTGGGTTTTGAGAAGTTTGGTGAGAGCGGTAGTAAGAAAGAGAAAGAGATACCTACCAAACCTATCCCAGACAACACCCAGCCGAGTGAGCAAAATAAGAAGAAACCTTGTGAGAAGCCAAGTGAAACAAAGCCACAAGAGAACCCAAAACCAGTGAGGTTTCAGTGTGGGTATTATGGGAAGAGTGGTCACAAGGATGGGTTTTGCTACAAGAAAAAGAAAGATGAGAGTTGTCTAAGGAGTGGGCTAACAAGGACAGGTACCACCCTTTTCATGGTGTGCCTGAGCCTCATATTCCACTACCTAGAGGAGAGACTATGGTGAGGTCTATACCAGCTTGGGGTGATAGGAGAGCTGCTGATCTGGACCGCGTTGCTGGCAGGGAGGCACCAGTCAGATCGGTCAGAGGCACTGGCCAGATCGGTGCACCCCAGAGAGGTGGTCAGTTTGGTTTTTGTGACCGTGGTGTTGATCGATTTGGTTCAGGTGGTAGTGATACAAGTGGTAGGCGTGTCGAGTCAGATCGTGGTTGGTTTGCTGGACGTTCTCCACCTCGTGGTCAATATGAGGATGGGAGAGCCCATCATAGCTACGAGCCACATTTCTCCCTTCGTGGTGATCGTACTTCTCCAGTGAGACGAGAGATGGTGCAGAGTGGTGGTCGTAGCTTTGGAGGACGCGATAGAATGTATGGTACTAACCCCACTTTTGAGCAAATGGCTCGACACAGGTTTGACTCTTTTTGTGCTAACCCCAGTGTTGAGATGTTTGCTCGCTCTCTGTCTCGTTTTTGATGTGCAGGTGGAAGGCTGGGAGAACATTTGACGGATCGACTCCGGTTGTTTGTTTCATGACCAGAGTTCGAGGGTGGTTCTCTAGCCTCATCCCAGTGGTGTCTTTGGAGCACATCACTTGTCGGGATGATGGACATATGCTGACTGAAGGAGATCATCAAGTAAGTGAAAAGTCGTTTGATCTTGTTGTTTCTTTTGGTCTTTGTGAGTTGCCCTTGTAGTTCGAGGCTGTGCTCTATCACATGTGTTTAGGGTGAGCTTCGTATGCTCTTTGATCCTAATGCATGTGTTTAGGGGGAGCTTGTGAGCTTGCTTGTCTTATCTCTAGCTCATGTATCTTGGGTGAGCTTTGTATGCTCTTTGACTCTTGTGCATGTGTGTAGGGGGAGATTGCTAGCTTTGCTTGCTTTTTGCCTCTTTCGGTGTTGAGTTGGTTCTTGGGAGCTCACTTTGTAGCATATGTTTCATACATGTTTACTTTGATGTATAGCATGCATGTTTAAATTCATAGGATAGCCATCTTTGTATCTTGATGTATAGTTTTGCATCTTTGTTAGATATGGTTTGCATTGCATTTGTATCATATGCATTGGCTAGGAATGACTTCTCCTATGTACATTGATCCCTATGATATGCTATGTTTGAGCTTGTGGATGTACTTTATTGATATTTGGGATGATAAGCTATGCTCTTGATAGTTTGATTGTATATTCATGATGAGATAGCTTTCCTTTGACAAAAATGCTAGATAGGCTCTCTCTTGCGAGTTAAAGGCTTTGCATGATCTTAGTGTGCTTTGGTGGTTTATATCATGCTTAATTCATGGTTGGATATCATATGCTTTTCACTTGGGGGGTCAAAGACCCATTTGTCATTATGAATGTTTAGCCTATGTGTTACCTTGTGGGGGAGTATAAGCTTCTTTTTGCTGCAAAGGAACTTCATGTACATTTTGTGCTTAAATATGAAAAATGAAATTGGTATGAAATGCTTGTGGTTGATGTTATGCTCTCACTTGTTCCATGTCATAAATGCCTTAAAATTGAATTTATATGGGTGCTAAACCGTTGCATGTTGTCTACCATGAGAAGTCTCATTTTAAGAAGTAGACACATGGCTTGGTGTCTTTAACATGACATGAGATGCTTATAGGTGTTTGTAATGATCTTGTGTCAAGGATATGTGACCTAGCATGAAGTTTGTGTGATCTAGATTCACTTTGGCATGTTTTGCTCATGTTCAGGTCTTTGCTCATGAGATGGAAATCTTTCACAAAAATGCTAATTTTGACCATAGCTTGAACTTGTGTGTATGTAACTGAACATTCTTGATGGCTGTGCTATTTTGAACATTTGTCAACTCTAAGTAGTCCATTTGCTTGTTCCTAGCACATTTTATGGCTCTATGTCCATTTGAGAAGCCTAGAGTTGAAATTTTTGTAGAAATGCTTGATTCATGCATTGTCAACAAGGGCGAGATGCTTGGGCATGAAATGGCTTGCTGCATACATTTAGAGAGTTTTGGTGGAGTTTCAGACGAAAAATGGGCATGTGCATTTTCCCAGATGGTCATCGGTCTGACCGGTGTGAGAACCGGTCTGACCGATTGAACAGGGTGCACTGTGGAGATGGTCACCGGTCTGACTGGTGCTTGGACCGGTCTGACCGTTGTGAGCTGAGAGCTCGGTTGCTCCAAGTAAGTTGCATGGTTTGGTTCAGGGGGAGTTGCATTTGCTCAGGGGGAGCTGCATGTGTTCAGGGGGAGCTCCTTGTGTCATCTAAGTTCTTGCTTTGGTGGTTTGCTCCGTGTGAGCTTTGGTTTGCTCTTTGTTGGCTTTGGTGGTTTTGCCTCGGTTGTGTTGAGTCGTTGCCCTTGCCTTATGGGACTGAGACTTTGGAGCAGGTGATCAGGGTTTGTGTTGTTTGGTTTTTAGATCACTTGTTTGGAGGTTTTCATTTGTCTTTCATTTTTACTTTTCTTTATGTTGTGATTATGTCGTGTGTTGTCAATGCACTCATCAAGGGGGAGATTGAGGACCAGAGTGTCCGATGGCTAGTGGTTGGCCACTCTCTAGTGATGAGTGATTGACAACATTGTGTGGACTAACGCTGTGCTCTATCTTGTGGATGTAGGCTGCGGCTTGATGTGCGTTGGTGCAGGTGAAGAACAAGCGCGAAAGGTCTTAGCCTTGCGGGGCCTCCGAAGGACTGGAGGGACAAGTAGGCTTGGTTCGATGGACCCGGTGGCCAGACGGGATCAAGTGCGAGTCACATGGTCCGAGAAGAGCAAGTCGAAGTTAGATGATAGCAGGTTCGTTGGTTGATCCGAAAGCCAACATAGAGCCGGAGCGGACGTGGCGGCCAAGTCGAGGAGCTCGGTGTGTAGGCTGCACCAAGCTTGTGGGGTTTGCAGTGGTTCACCAGAAAACCACTGGGTTCCTTCATTGCACCACAAAGCAAAGTCCGAGGGGTCGGCAGCTCAGAGCTGCACTGGGCTGGTCTGACCGGTGGGCCTCACCGGCCTGACCCATGCAGACCGGTCTGACCGCTGGTGGACATCGGTCTGACCTGTGGCGGCCGAGGAGCGTCGGGTGTTTCGAAGCGGAGGACACGTGTTGGGATCGCAAGCTTGGCGTCGAGGCTACGCAAGGTGCGGTTGCTGGGCATCCGTCCGATGGAAAGGCTGTCAAGTTTCCAAATATGCCCTTCGAGGGGTTGTATCGCCTAGAGGGTATTCTAGTTAATTACCCCCACCGGAGGACTTCATATATAAACATGGTGGAAGGGTTGTGGCAACCATCTCTTGGGCTTTAGGGTTTTCATTTGCTCTTTGCATTTTATCTTTTTAGCTACCTATTTTCTCTAGGACTAGCTTGAGAGCTTCATGAGAGATCTTGAGAGAGGGATGGATGCTAAGGAGGCAAGCTAGACCTTGTATGAATCTTTCGTTTGATGTATAGAAGGTTCAACATGGATCTTCTAGCTCTTGTTGTGGTGATTCCCGTTTTCCTTTTTGTGGATTTTCGGAGCCTTTTCTTGGCGATTTTCTTGTGGTTGATTTGAGGCCTCCCCTTTGCGGATTTGATGTGGGATGTATACATGAGCCCCTTGTGGTTCTTTTCCTTGTGATCCCTCCTCTAAATCTGTGGGTTTGGGTGCTCAAATTTGGGGTTTTCTTTGTGTTACGGAAAAGGTGTTCTTGGTGTTCATCTTTCGATTCCTCTTGATTTAGTGGATCCTTGGGGCCGATCTCTTAGGCATGGCGTGTTCATGAGGCAATACACCTATCCCCAAAGTCTTACTTGAATCCGTGGAGCGAATCGGGAGATAGAGGCATCAGAAGGTGGGAGTTGACTCGCGGGTGAAGTTCATCCCGAGCAGCCCAGGCTTGACCGGTCAGACTGGTACCCTCCACCGGTCAGACCGGTGCAGCCTGCTGTGGCTGTTTCTCGGGGAGTTCTTCTTCAGAGTGTTGGTCGTGATCTTGGCTTGCTTCCATGTCAGTTTCATGCAGATTTGGCCTTTGGAGACAGAATTCTTGCAGTTGGGGTTTTCTGAGCCAGACCGATCAGACCGGTGGTGTTGACCGGTCAGACCGGTGCAGGGCTTCCAGTGGGAAAATCCATCTTGTTGCTGTTGGTTGTGCTACTTGTTCGCAGAGTGCCTCTGGAGCATGTTTGGTTGCGGAGATTTGTTCGGTGTGCTCGAGTTTTAGAGTGTTTTCGCTTGCCAGGCAGATTTCTAGATTTCTCCTAGTTGCTCCACATCCTAGAATTGCCATCTAGGTTTGTTGGGCAAGTTTGAGAGAATTCAGAGCAGGTTGCTCTGGACCGGTCTGACTGGTGGAGGTGACCGGTCTGACCGGTGTAAGCTGGTTGCTGCTCCAGGTGTTTTCTGCTACATGTTCTAGTAGCTATGGTGCGTGACTAGGTCTTAGGTCCAGTAGCACTCCAGTGGCTACGTGGATTTGGCTAGTGAGGTGTTGAGGACTCCGGAGTTGCGTTTGGGACCATAGGCCGAGTTCGTCTCTTCCGAGAAGAATTTTTACCGACTCCCATTCACTCCCCCCTCTCTGGTCGCCATTCTGGTCCTTCACCTCTATATTAGATAGAGTCCCTTTTGTTTAGAACTTGTGTTTGTTTTACATCTAGCTTTAGCTACTCTCGAACATGCACAAACACGCACTGTCCTCGTGTATTGCAGACTCCACCTTCAAGTGAAATAGATTGCTCGCTTCAGATTCTTGTTCGTTCTTCGATTGTGTACAAGAATTGATCTTCGTGATCAGGCTGACCTTGCGTCGACAAGGTTGGAAACCATCGGGAGTTGGTTTAGTGATTGCATTGGCACTTCGAGTCTCGCTCGTCGTAGTCGGATCGTGAGGGTCTACTTCTACCAGATCGAAGTTATCTCCACTCACCGAAAGATCAGGCACTCCGCCTCTATCAACGGCGTTCCACTGAGACGCCAAGAGCGTGATGTCGGCCTCCCGCGCCTTCCACGGCTTCTGGGAGCGGCACAGTGAGGAGCTGTCCCAGGAGGTGGCGCAGCAGGCGCCGAGGCAGTGGCTAAACTCTAGGTGGAAAAGGCGCCCGACGGCAGCTCCTCCGGGACGGGAGGGGGCCACTCCCGGGATGATACCTAGGTCTGAACCCTTCGCATCGGCGCTTAGTGCCACTCATTTTCTTTGGAAGTTTCTTTTGTTGGGCTGCTCCTCCGAGAGGAGCCCTTTTGCTCTCCTTTTGTAAAGAACTGGAAAGGTTTCCGGGAGGCATCCGCTTGGGACTTCCCCTTATTTTGGAATGGAATAGAAGTCTCATCTTTTTCGCCTTGCACTCCTTCCGTTTGTGAATGTGTTTCGTCCTTGTCTTTGGATGCTGCACCGCGGCCGTAAAGCACCTGCCCAGAAAGGACTGCCTTCGCGCGACGTGCCCTGCTCGAAGCGGGCCTTCCCCGGTCGCACGAGCTGCTACCAACCTTCGGAACGTGACGTCTTCCCGGAGGGCCTAGTTTTCTGAGGAATGTGTATTAGCGGGACCTTCCTCCGAGATTGGTTTGCGTGGATGGAGTGCCAGCACGCCGCTCCTGCCCTGCAGCGACACCCGGAAGACGACTTCTCGGACTTCGTGGAGGATTGTCATCATCTCTTCGACCTGCTGCGTCCTCCTTCCATACCGTTGCTGCCTCCCCGTCCGGGGGAGGCCTTTCCTTTGGGGTCCCTTCCTCCCGGGAGGGGAGGCCAGTAATAACCTCCTTCGGGGCTCCCCTCGTTACGGAGGGGAGCCCTGAAGCTTCTTCCCTTGGGGCTCCACCTGCTCGCAGGGAGCCCTTTTGCGGTACCTTCCGGGGCTTCCTCACCTTGAGGGGGGGGGGAAGCCCCTCTACGCCTTCTCACGGGGCTCCCCCTTCTTGGGAAGGGAGCCCTATAGCGGGTGACAGCTCCCCGGGCCTTGGTGATTCCGCCTCGCCCATGGGGCTCGAGTTTCCTCTCCCGGTGTTGCCCCCGCTCCGGAGGGGTAGTGTCTCATTCTTTTCGTTGTATTTCCAGATCTCCTAGTTGAATAAAATTTTTTGTCGTTTCCTCTTGTCTTTTGGACCGCACGACCGGTAGCCCGTCCCGTGGAGCACAGTGTGCCCCTGGGGCCTCTCCGTGACTCCCAGAGGGTCCCCTCCCCCGGCCGTGGGACGGGGTTCTGATAACCCCCTCTGCTTGCCTTTCCGTGGAAAATTAATCTTCGTCACTTGTTTTCTGTGGTGCAGGCACCCGTGGCGAGGGGATCCCGCGACATCTTCCTCCGTTCACCTGGTGGAATCTCCTCTCCGCCCCGGGAGGACAAAGGCAAGGAGGTAGCTCCAGAAGGTGCCGATAGCTCCCCAGCGGAGGATTGGTCCGAAGGGGACGAGAGCTGGGTGGACCCGCTCGTGGCGGCCGATGAGGAGGTGGCGCGTCAGATGGCGGCGGCGGACTTTGCGGCTTCCGGAGTGGATGTGGTGGCTGTGCAGAGTGCTACTATGGAGGCATTCGCCGTAGATCTGGAGGGGTGCTCACAGTCCGGGGAGTCCTCGACCCAGGGGGCCCGTCGCTCACGTCACGGGAGGTCTTTCGGTGAAGGTCGAACCCGCGCTCCTCGGGGCCGCGGGAGTGGCCGCCGGTGACGCACCTTTCTTGATTACTTGGATTGGGATGACTTATACCAATGATGTACTTATTAACGTATAGTCATAAAGATAATTCCTTCGTGCTTACTTGCCGGCCCATCAATGCGCTTTTCTTTCCTCCTTTTTCTGTAAAAACGAGAAATTAACATGTGGGCGCTACCCTTGCCCGCTCCATGGTTCCCAGGTGTCATGCTGCCAGCTTCGCCTGGACTGGCTACTTTTGTCTTGTAGCGCGCCACACGGCCTATAAAAGGACCGTGCGGCCGGCCGCCTTGAGCCATTCCTCATTGTAGGTGCGTAGTTCCCTCGTGAACTATGGTCCCAGGACGCCTAGAGGGAGGTCGTGATGCTGCGATGCGATCTTGGGTGGCGACCCGGAGGTCTTCCATTAGACACCTCCAGGGTTCTTTCGCTGGGGCCCCTTGAGATTCTTTCGTCGGGAACCCCTAGAGCCCCTCCGCCGGGGCTGACCCTCTTCAGTGCTAGAAGGAAGCTGGCGACGACGGGCGCACTGTCGAAGAGAATCTGCAGAGGGAGGTTGTGTGGGCGAGTTTTTGCACGCCTTCGTCTGATGCTACTCTTCAGAAGATGCTTCCCGTTTGGGGAGGCAGAAGTCTACCATGGCGCCGCCCCCCTTGTTTTCGCTTCGGGCATTTCAAATGCCGGAAGGAAACTTTCGAGACGGGGTGATGCGGTTGCCCAAGTGTTACAAGGGAGCTAGCGAGGTTGGTTCTCCTTCCGAACTGGCCTCCCCGCACTTGTAGCAGCGGTGTTTTGCTTCGATCCCCTCCTGTATCCCAGACTTGGCTGCTTCTCGAAGTTGCAGTGTTGGCATCTTCTCGCAGCAGGCGTCCTTGCTCTTGCGGCGCTACGGTCCGCGACCTGCCGCCGGGGGTGACTCTCGTAGTTTGTAACTAGGGATCTCTTCCGTAGTTTGTAACTAGGGGTCTCTTCCGTAGTTTGTAACTAAGGGTTCTCCCTCCCGTAATTTATGAAATAAGGCCCATTAATCTTTTCGCGTTCTGCACGCTTTCAGGGACCGGGAGGCTGCGCTCCCGGGCTTCTCTTTTTCCATCGCGCTCTTCTTTCTCTGAGTGGTCTCGGGTGCCCGGGAGCGCCCTCCCCCTTTTTTGTTTTGTTTTTTATGCCTGGTTCGTAGGGGTCTCGGCTTGCAGCGGGGAGCCCTTCGGGCATCACTACCATGATTGTCGCTCTGGTACGTCGAATATCCTGCGGTGCTAGTGCGACGGTGACAGCATGTGGCCTTTTGCCATAGCCTCCCTCGGAAGGTAT
The DNA here is from genome assembly GCA_036936925.1 of Cenchrus fungigraminus. Taxonomy (NCBI): domain Eukaryota; kingdom Viridiplantae; phylum Streptophyta; class Magnoliopsida; order Poales; family Poaceae; genus Cenchrus; species Cenchrus fungigraminus. Next base: position 64,265,983 of record CM072779.1, read on the forward strand.
CTTGGCCTGACCCTCAGCCCATCCGGATGGAGCCCCAATCCCGACATCTGGAAGGGCTGTCTGCGGTGAGACCCCTGCCTGTCCTTCCTAGTGACCCAAAATAGCCTTTCATCACTGTGGCTCTTCGGAAGGCGAGCCTTCCGGATGGGAGTGAACGCATCACGTGATCCGACACTTAGGGTGATCAGCCCTTTAAGCTGTTCCCGAGGCTCTTCGAAATAGGGTCAAGTTCTGGAATTTGGAGCTAAGCGTGGTGCCCCACGCTAGGGCTTTGGCCTTCCTGCGGCCCCTGGGGACGACTTCCCCGCCTCCCAGAATCTGGGGACCAGACCCGGTGGTGTTCTGGCTGGTCTCCCGGCCTTAGCCAACCCTCCGGGGGTTTTAAGACGCGACGCACGGTGTTGTGTGGGGTCTTTTTAACCTATTCGAGGTTTCTTCAGAAGGGGCTCAGTGCTCCCGGAATCTAGAGGTGGGCGTGTGTCGCATCGCCAGAGCTCCGGCCGACTGTGGCCCTTCGGGAGGGCTTCCCTGCCTCCCGGAATCTGGGGATCAGACTTGGTAAAGCTCTGGCCGATCCCGTGGTCCTAGCTGACCCTCCGGAGGTAAATTGCCTACATGGGTTTTAAGACGTGACGCACGGTGCTGCGTCAAAACTTTCAAACCTATTTGAGGTTTCTTCGGAAAGGACTCGTCTTTTCCAGGATCTGGAGGTTAGCGCCAAAGGAAACCTATTCGAGGTTTCTTGGGCTGGGATGTTTCCGTCAGATTCGGAGGGCGAGCATGCGCTACTATGCTGAATCCTCGTTCAATCGTGACGCGTGCTCCGGAGGTCACCCGAATTCAGCCACCATAGTCATACTTTAAGCTTTAGAAGATGTAGTCAGGGGGCGGTCCCGTGCGACCGCCGTGCGGCTCGTGCTTTTCTCTTACATGAGATTACAGGGGGGCTGTCCCATCCGAGACATTATGCCCCAAAAGAGTGGAATTTCCATCTTGACGTAGCTTCATTCCGGCCCAAATCCTCGGGCCACCTCCCAGATCAAAGGCTCAAGGGTAGTAGCGGATGAAAAGGTCAGCATTCCATGAATAGGGGTCCGCGATCCCATCCGGTGTCATCAGGCGGTAGGCTCCCAGGCGAGGGGTCTTGGTGATGATGAACGACCCCTCCCATTTGCTTTTGAACTTCCCTCGTGACTCAGCGTCCCTCCTCCGCTGGAGGACTAGGTTCCCGGTGGTGAAAGCACATGACTTCAGCCACTTGTCGTGCCACGCCTTCGTCTCGTTCCGGTACTTGTTGAGGTTCTGAACGGCCCGTAGACAATTCTCCACTTGTAGGTCCTGGGCTGTCTCAGCCCCCTCCCGCCCCTCCTCGGGAGCTAGCAAGCCCGTTCCTGCCTGTGCTTCTTCTAGGGTGACGGCCTCCTCCCCAAAGAGCAGTTTGAACGGGGTGAACCCGGTCGGTCTGGCTACAGAAGTGCGGTGTGCCCACAGGATGTTCGGTAGCTCGTCTGCCCAGGTTCCCATCGGGGCCTCGAAGATGCGCTTGCTGAGTGCGGAGAATATGCTCCCATTGGCCCGCTCACACATCCCATTGGATTGGGGGTGGTACACCGAAGCGAAACACACCTCGATCCCAACTTCCTCACAGTAGGTCCGGAAACTCTCCGAGTCGAATTGCTTCCCGTTGTCCACGGTTACCTTCCTTCACACCGAAACGACACACTATGTTCTTCCAGAAAAACTTGACGACATTCGCGGCTCGAATAGTGGTGATGGGCTCCGTCTTGACCCACTTTGAGAAGCATTTCACTGCGATAATGACGAAGCGGAAGCTTCCCGGTGCCGTTGGTAGAGGTCCGACGAGGTCGATCCCCCAGCACGCTCATGGCCAGGTTGGGGTGATGGCTTGGAGTGCTGTGGTCGGAAGACGGCTCATCCGGCTCAAGCGTTCGGAGGTGTCGCACCGGCGCACCAGCTCTTGTGCATCAAGAAGGGCGCTAGGCCAGTAGATTCCTTGGCAGAACACCCTCCCTACCAGGCTTCGGGACGTTGCATGCGCTCCGAACGATCTGGAGTGCATCTCTTCGAGGAGCTTTCTTCCCTCCTCCTAGCTCACACAGCGGAGGAGCGGTGCGGAGACCCCCACTTTGTACAGTGTCCTGTCTATCATTGTGTATGCATGGCAAGGCTGCTCCAACCGGTGATCCTCCGCCAGGTCGGTGGGATGGTACTGCCCTCCCAGGTAGGCGATGATGGGGGTCCGCCAGTCTTCGCTGTGGATGACATTCACTCTGCGTGTGGCCTCATCGTTGCCCGTCTCGGGCAGTACCCAGGCGAAGGGCGCGGTGGCTATGCTATAGAAGACTTGTGGTGGGAGGGACTGCTGCTGGGCTGCCGCCTTAGCCAGCGCGTCCGCCACTACGTTCTCCGTGCATGAAATATGTACCACTATGAACCCCTGGAACCTCTTCTCGAGCCCGCGCACCACACGAAGGTAGTCCGTGAGCTCTGGCTCTGGTGCCTTGTACTCTTTTTCCACTTGCCGAGCCACCACTTGTGAGTCGCCCCGGATCTGCACTCTCCGGACCCCGAGCGCGGAAACCTTTCGCAGCCCAAGGATCAAGGCTTCGTATTCCGTCACGTTATTGGTGCTGGGGAATTTGAGCCGCACCGCCTATTGTACCTCCCGTCCTGTGGGGGAGCGGATGACTACCGCGGCTCTTGACCCGAAAGCCCCCCAGGCCCCGTCGACAAACATCAACCACTCAGGCTCTGGCCAGGGGAGCTCCATTCCTCCCTTCGGGGGTGTCCAATCAGTGATGAAGTCCGCCAGTGCCTGGGACTTGATAGCCATCCGGGCCTCGAACATGAGATGGTACAGCGCCAGTTCGGCCGCCCATTTGGAGATGCGCCCTACCAATTCCTTGTTTCCAAGCACACCCCGGAGCGGCAGTGACGTGGGCACGGTGATCGGATGGCCATTGAAGTAGTGCTTGAGCTTTCGAGAGGCCATGACCACGGCGTATGACACCTTCTTGAGCTCCATGTATCGCAGCTTGGGTCCAGCCAGCACTTCCGATACGTAGTATACCTGGGCCTGCACTAGCTTCCCGTCCCAGAGGACCTCCTGGACTAGTGCGGTGCTAACCGCGTTCGGTGTCGCGGTGACATAGAGGAGGAGGGGCTCCCTCGGGCCCGGACTGACGAGTACCTCCGGGCTCTCCAGGTACTCCTTCAGGTGCTAGAAGGCCTGCTGCTGCTCGTCGGTCCAGTTGAATGAGCTGGACCCCCGCAGCACCTTGAAGAATGCGAGGGACTTTTCTGCGGGGCGCTTCATCTCGTGGATGGCCCGGATCTTTTTCGGGTTGGCCTCAATGCCCCGTTGAGAGACCAGGTAGCCCAGCAGCTTCCCGGAACACACCCCGAAGGTGCACTTTTCCGGGTTGAGGCGCACCCTCGTGTGCCGAAGATTTCTGGAAGGTCTCCCGTAGGTTCGACAACATATCTTCCTCCTTTCGGATGCACACCACGATGTCATCGATGTAAGCCTCCACGTTCCTTCCAACTTGATCCGCGAAGACCTTCTGGACTAGCCGGGCAAAAGTGGCCCCCGCGTTGCGCAGCCCGAAAGGCATCCGAGTGAAGCAGTATGTTCCAGAGGGGGTGATGAAGCTGGTGTCTAGCTCGTCCTCTTCGGCCATCCAGACCTGATGGTACCCTGAGTAAGCATTGAGGAAGAACAGGCGCTCACACCTCGCCGTGAAGTCGACGATCTGGTCGATGCACGACAACGGGAAATCATCTTCGTGACACGCTTTGTTGAGGTTGGTGAAGTCGACGCACGTCCTCCACTTCTTGTTGTTATTTTTTACCAACATCAGGTTGGCCAGCCACTCAGTGTGGATGACTTCCCGAATGACTTTTGCCTCAAGCAGCTTCCGCACCTCCTCCTGTGCGGCATCCTTCCATTCGGCAGACATCTTCCGCACCTTCTGCTTATGCGGTTTTTTGTTCGGGTCAAAGCAGAGGTGGTGTTCGATGAGCTCGCGGCTCACTCCCTGTAGATCGGACGGACTCTGTGGGAACATGTCCTCGTACTCCCGGAGAAGAGCTAACAAGCCTCCCTCCAAACCCAGGGGGAGCTCCCGGGCGACCCGCACCATCCTGTTCAGGGTGTCTTCCCGCAGGGCCTCCTTTTTGACGTCCTTGCCCAGACGTGCCTTCGGGGTGTAGCGAGTGGTTGAGGGGGCTACCTCCCGTTCGTCCTCGGGGCGGAGGGCGTTGGCTTCTCGCTGCGCCGGGGATCTTCCGATATCGATCAGCCGGGATGTCCTCTGGTCTCCCAGCACCTTGATGATCCCCCGAGGTCCCGAAATCTTCATGCACAGGAAACCGTGGTGAGGCACTATGTAGAAAGCATTCAGGAGACGCCTCCCGAATATGGTGTTGTATTCGTAAGGGGTGTCAACGACGTCGAAGATGATGTCTTCCGTCTTGGCGAAGCTTCCGCGTCTAAAGGACACGTGAAGCGTGATTTGCCCTAGGGCCTCCACCGTTCCTCATCCGAACCCCCGGAGCGGGGTGCCGGCCCGAACCAGCTGTGTTCTTGGCAGACCTATTTCGTCAAAGGCCCGGCTGAAGAGGAAGTTAGTGGAGCTCCCGCCATCGATGAGGATCTGATGGAGCTCCACTCCGTTGACATTGACCGAGATCACGAATGTGTCCTCATGGGGGTAGAACGAGGCGTTGCAGTCCTTCGCCTAGAAGGATATGGGCACCATAGCGTATGATGGAAGCTAGGGCGGCAGGATGGCGAGGACGTGGTGAACCTCTCGGATGTACGTGGTCCGCAGCCGCTTTGAATCCAAGGGATGGGAGGATCCCCCGGTTATGGGGAATACCACACGGTGGGTTCCCACCACATGCTGTACGTCGCGTGCCTCCACCTCCACCTTCGGGGGGCGGGAGTGGCGCCCCCTCCACTGCCCCGGGGATGGGACGAGGTACACCGGGGGGTGGGCCCATAAAGGCGGCGGCGGCCCGGGCGGCTGCACCCAAGCGAGGGCCATGTGCATGACAGGACGTTCTCCCCCAGGGGTCTTTTGTGAAGTGCTCGTGGACTGGGCGGCGGCGATTGTTGGGCACTCTCTCGTGTAGTGCCCCCTAGTCTCGGTGTATGATGCAGAACGGCTAGGGACCACCTCCGTCTTGGGATTGCTTTCCCGGGACGGCTGGGGGCCACTTGAGATCTTCTCCCTCTTCCTGTCATCCTGGCGCTCCTCCCGGCCGTCCCCCCGATGGTCCTCTCACCCACGGGAGGTATCAATAGTGTGGACCTCCCAGGCGGGGCCCGGGGCTGATTTCTTCCTTCTGCGAGGCTCGTCCCTTTCCGGACGGCGCTGCCGGTCCTTTTTTCTCGCCTTCCGGTCATCGTGGTGGGACCGCGGCTCGCCGATACCTCTCTGCTGCTTCTCTCGCAGCTCGTCATCTTCCGCCCGAGCGTACTCCTCCATCTTCCTGATGAGCTTTGACACCGTCTAGGGTGGTCGTCGCAATAGGCACGACCGGAGAGAACCATGCAGCAGTCCCTCTTGAGCGGTGTCAATGATGGTGCGCTCGCTCAGGCCACTGGCCTGGCACTTGATGTTCACAACGTGTCGTACGAAACTATGGAGGGTCTCGTTTTTCCCTTGCTTGATAGCGAACAAGTGCCCAGAGGTGACCAGGTCATCGTAGTTGCCTAGGAAGTTCTCGAGCATCAACTCCCGGAGCTACTCCTAGGAGCGAATTCTTCCGGCATCCAGCATGGTGTACCACGTGCGCGCTATGCCGGTGATGGCCATCATGAAACTTTTGGCCATGGTGGACTTGTTTCCTCCCACGGACTGAATGGCCACCTCGAAGCTCATGAGGAAAGCGGCCGGGTCGGTCTTGCCATCGTAGGCTGCGACCGGAGGCATCTTGAAGCCCTTTGGCCATCCTAGGGATTGAAGCATCAGAGACACAAGCGACATTGGGTCATGGACTCTGCCACGCCTTGGGGGGGGTCTTCGGATCGCTCCCACTCTGGGGTCTGGCACGGCATGCGGCCGCTTTTGTCGGGGCCCTCCCGAAGCGCCTTCTCCGTCTCAAGTTCCTCCAGCAGCTGCTTCATCTCGCGGGACCTCCGGTTGGCATCTGCTTTGCGCCTCAGATAGTCCTCCTCTCGCCTCCGCACCTCCCGGTCGATCTCCTCCCTCGTCGTGGAGTCCTACTGCTCCGCCTCCCTCCTTGCCCTTTGGACCTGGGACTGGAGCTCAGCTACTTCTTGCTCTGCTCAGAGGGCCTCTTTCTCCTCTGGGGTGGTGTCGCCACTACCTCCCGGGCCGGGAAGCGGACCGTCATCGTTCTCCGGAGGGTCATTATCCAGATCGTTCGGGTCTTCGCCCCTTCCACCCTCGGGGGTTTTCTCACTCAGCTCCGTTGGGATCTCGGAGCTCGTCCTCGGACCCTACAGGGGGAGCTTCGGAGGCGTCACCCTCGACCGGGAGAGACTCATCCCGGGAGACCTCCAAGACCATCGTCCCCTTCTTCTTGACTAGGGTCATCTTGGCTTTTCTCAGTCACACACGTCCCCACGGACGGCACCAACTGTTAGTGGTTACAATAGCCCAAACAGTAAAGGTGGGGCCCTTGAGTCGGTTCGTACGGCTCAAAAGGGCTACTAGAGGACAGAGTCACTAGTAGAGAGAATTGTGTGCATAGATTCCACTGAACTCAATACATAGGGCCAGTGCCCTCTTTTATAGGCCTTCGAGGCCGATTCGGTACAAAGTCCATCCTACCCCCTCTAGGGTTCCGGTACAGATGCGCCACCCCCAATGCCCGAACTAGGGCATTTTGGTACAATCTCCCTCCCGCTACACGATGCCGGATTCTGCGTCACTACAAACCCTAGGGTCGATCTTCTTGCCACGTGTCCTCCTCCTTCCGGGGCTCCCCCAGCCCCCTCCCAGGTGCCAAATGCGGGGTCCTCCGGTGTTTCGGTCTTCCTCCCCGCAACCTTCCCCAGCTCCTCCGTAGTGCCGCCTTCTTCCGAAGGGACAGTCTTCTCCTTGGCGACCCTATGCATGGGCTCTCGTGCGAGGATTGTACCTTTGCTCTTGGTGGGGGCCTAGTCTGGAGGGCCCGCCAGATCCCGAACATCACCATTACAACATTCATCTATATGGTAACAGCTAGCACCCATTTCGGGCCTAGTATCCACCTTACCATTTCATCCATATCCACACACGTGCACATCTTGATCTGATTGTATGAATTGTTTTTCTCTTTGGATCCGGTTTCTGACTTTGCAATAGATGTGATGCAAGTATGCTTTGTCTTTTATTCCTACCCTGAGCTCCACATATAGCCATCATTAGAAGTAGGATGAAAGAAGGGCAAGTCTAATGCCTTGGTGAGGACATATACACATTGAGAGATATGAGAGAATCAAATGAGGAGCTAAGCAAGGTTTGTTTCTAAAAATTTATTGCAAAACCCCAAGTTGCTTGACATAAAGAGCAGGAGTGATTTGATTCATGACCGTTCCATTCCTCAACTACCCAAGATGGCATGATAGACACTCCACAGAGTTCACTGGTACAAGGTATGGTTTGGAATATCTCTTATGCTCGCTTCATACCTTTGGATATCATGTCTCACCTTGATCCATTCTCCTTCACTCGAGGACGAGCAAAGGTCAAGTGTGGGGTGTTGTTGATGGCTATTAAGTACTACTTTCACTACAAGAAAATCGCTGACTAGTGACGCAACCTAGTTTTGTCGTCATTGATTTATGACATTCCTGGCTGATCTTGTCATTAAATTTCACTTCCGAGAAAATTTAGTGACAAAAAAACTTTCGTCATAACGGTCGTTACTGTAGCCGAGTGTTGACGGCTGTTAAGTACCTACTTTAGTCGTCAATATACTCATGAATAAAGGAGCATAAGGCATTGTTGGCGTTTCTTAATCTCAACACTAGGCGCCGTGGTAGCGTGAGTGTGTAAGAAACTCCCGGGTACACTGACGAGTGTGAATGAATCCGCAAGCGCACGGATACACCGTTGTAGCACTTCTCCCTAGGAGAATGAGTATTCCCGTCGAGTTTCGTTCCTAGGACGGAGAGTAACCAGAGCGGGTCTATCCAAGGACACCAGCTTTCGCTGGGATAGGTCGGGATACAATAAGCACTTCCTTAAGGGACTTAGCTCTCAAGATATATCTGTCAGGTCTCAGTCATCCCCGTGGGGCGACAACACATCAAGGTGCTGGCAAGCGAGCCCAACTCGGTACGCGACGTAGAGGGTTGACAAAGGGTCCAACAGGCAGTCACCACTGCGGCCTACCTCTACGCTATGATCGTACGTGGTCTTCGCAGGAAAACCAGGGCCCAGACACCACGTCTGTACCCCAGATAAAATACTATAGTGCGGTTACGTCTGTCGACCCGCTAACTACACTATAGCAACCGTATAGATACCGTCCCACAAACAAGGGAAAGATCGGAATCAGATCATCTTATGATTCATTGAACTACGGAGCAGAAAGGAAGCTATGGATGCAGCTGAACGAGATACAGCGGATTTACCTAACTAAACAGGATCAGATCATGTAAACAAGTATATTAACTAGTGCTCTGGCTCTAAAGGATCGAAGCCTTGTGTCATGAAGAACACAAGCCTCTAACTTATGAACGAGCCACGAACACAAGAACAAATCAATCATGCATGATGTCCACTATAGTCTAAATAAGAAATGCTGAAATACTCACTTTGATCTAAATGAAGAACAAGCATCCACGAGGACATCAACTCACTCCTCACCCCTACTCTACCTCTCAACTAATCCTAATCTAGATCTCTCCACATCACCATTCAACCACACAAAGGTGAGAATCACCTCTCATGGGCAGAATTGGAAAGAGGGAGAGAGAGCTACACAAGAGAGAAGTGGAACTTGAGAGCTTGGTGGTGTGTGTGAAATGGAGCCCCTCCCCTCCTATTTATAGACAAGGAGGAGGCTTGCTCTGAGGCTCCAAGTGCTCCAAAACACCCGGGAATGCAGCCAAGGACCAATGAGCAAGCAACACATGGAGGAGGGAGATCAACCGACCCTAGGTCGGTTCGGCTGATCCTAGGGTCGGCCGAAGCTCCCGGCACTCCATCTGGAGTGTGCTTCGTCTGGCTCGCTTCCATGTGGGCGCTAGTGCCTCTCCTCCGTGCATGGTACGTTTCCTGGCGGTTTAGTTGGCAAAGTGGGCCCATGGATCCATGTGATGCTGACGTGGCAGCGTATGATTCGTCGAGAGTCCATCACATGGATTGTTGACGTCATGGATTCAGGAGAATCCATGTGGCAACCCCTGATTGGCCAGCATTTGAGTGCCTTGGATTGGAGTGGAGTGAAAGTGCATGGATTCCTGCCATTTCTTATGCTAAATACCTGCATTCGAATATACATCGACACTGGTGGAAAGTATGAGTTTAAGCTCCTATTCTAGTGTGATTGTGCAATTCATGCTCCAATTTGCAGGAGTTGACGGCCATAAAAATGGCAAATATCAGCCATCAACAGCACCCCCACACTTGACCTTTGCTCGTCCCGAGTGAAGGGGAAACAAAGCCAAGTGGGTCCTGAATACCACAGAGTAAGACAAACATAAGCGATATTCCAAGTCATACCTTGCTCCTGTGAACCTCTGTGTAGTGGCTATCATGTTCCCTTGGGTGATTGAAAAGTAGAACAGCTGTGAATCAAGTCACTTACGCACCTGATGATAAACACCTTGGGGTTTTTCAAGTTTTTCATAAACAAAACTCTTGGTGGCTTCCTCATTTGATTCTCTCAGATCGCTCAATGTGTATATGTCCTCACTAAGGCATTTGCCTTTCTTCATCCTACTTCTAATGATGGCTATATGTGGAGCTCAGGGTAGGATAAAGAGAAAGCATACTTGCATCACATATTTTGCAAAGTCAAAGACTGGATCCACAGAGAAAATCAAATCATACCATCAGATCAAGATGTGCACCGGTATGGCTATGGTGTGTATGGTAAGGTGGATACTAGGCCCGGAATGGGTGCTAGATATTACCATACATATATGTGGTGAGAACTGTGGGTTGATGGTAAGGTGGACACTAGCCCCGGAATGGACACTAGTTATTACCATCAAAAATCATGGAACTCCTTTGTGCATGACCATCCCTCTCCTTTTTTTCCTTCTTTATTTTGGATATGGGCTATCCCTTCTCTCCTTTTGTTTTCAAAACATGCTTTGGGCATGTGTATATATTTTTTTCTCTGTTTTTTCATAGCCCATATCTCTTCCTTGAAGGATACTTTTAGAGAGAGCGGTCATACCACATATGGAGCTTTTACTTTCGTGGTATGAATGATACAATGCTAACTTCCAGTGTAGAAGCATAGCAAGGGGAAATAGGTGGGGTGCACATAAATCTTGATCATGAAAGTAATGAGAAGAATTCTCACAAGGGTCACAGAATTTGACAAAGCTCAAAGCGACAACAAGCAGCATATGAATCGAAGGTTTTTGCCTACAAAGATCATATGGCTCTAATAGGACGGAGGCATGTCAAAGAGGAGCCTTTAAGAGGTTTTGAGTTTTCAAAAATAAATTCCCCAAGAGAGTTAGTCATCAGAGCAATAGATCATATCATCCAGCCATATCATACTTGTCAATTACTTATGTGAACATGCTTGTCCTTAAGGAGGTTATGGTTCACAAGCATCAGGTAGATAACAAGGAATAAAACATATGTAATTTTACTCAGGTACAGGGAGCTGGGTGATCTTTTAGCATCATCATTCAAGTTTTAGTTTAGAGATAGACAGATATGGCTTATAAAACTCAGGAATGAAAGAGAGTGAGTTGTCGAGATGCAAACCGGCGCTATGCATGGGAGATGAACCGTGAGAGGCTCTCCACAGGAGTGAACTCGTGCGGGTCCCGTTCAGGTTCGCGGTAGGTGATCGATCGGCTAGCGCGGAGTGCTCGCAGTGGGTACGTACGGAAAACGTCGTGCCTGCATTGGGAGAGTCGTGGCTCTTCCCCCACACTGTCTCGAACCTAGATGTCCTCTAAATCAAAGAGACCAAAGCAATGACACAATGGGTGGCTTAACCGGGTTACATGACCGGTGAGCCACTTTATTCAAATCCAAATGTTTCAAACGAAATGATTAGGCGCTTACACACATGCAAAAGAAATAAATGAAATAAAAGGAAATAAAGGGAAATCAAACCTAGACCTAGACTAGCGCCTAATGAACTAAAGCTGGGGCTAATCCCCACTACTCAGAAAGGATCTGCTCCTTTCCCTCAGCAACTACCAACCTCTGCAGCTTCTGGGTCATGTCCTCCTCCAGCTGGCAATACTCAAGCCTGAGCTCGCTGTACTCGTCCCTCAGCTTTGCCAACCCTTCGACTAGCTTCTCATGCTCTAAGAACAGATCAGCTAGTTTGTTGGCTAGCTTCGCTAGGGTAGGGGTCTTCTTGGCGCCATTCACTCGGATGTCTGCAAGTATCTTGGTGATGACTCGCTCCCACCGAGGCGACTTATGGTAGGGTGTACCATAGCCTCCAGTGGTTGTCTTCACTCCGAAGATCTTGCACCGGGTCTGTGGAAGCGGGAACTCGTCCCACACGTCCTGCTCATAAGTATGGCAGAAAGCTTCTCCGTAGCTGTTGAAGTCAGACCCAATGTAGCACTCTCCTGGTTTCAGAGGTGGCCCAGGGGGATCGTCAAACAAGACGCGCTTGGCAGCGGTCTTGTTCCCCATGGTGGCCATCCTGACTGGGAAAGAAGGCGGGGAGGAGGAGCCTCACCGGGACGACTGCACCGGGGAGTCGGTGCGCATCCTGCGAGTGCTCTCTACACTCCTGCCTCTCTCGAGAGTCATGGCCTCCGGCGACCCCATCACCTCATCCAGGTTGCTGAGGTTGATGATACGAGAGGGGCTCCCTCCCCCTGAAGTGAGGGGCGAAGCCGCCCTACTGAGCCGAGTGAAACCGTAGCCGGCCATGGATGCGGTGATGAGCTGAAGATGGTGAGGTGGAGGAGATGGATTTTGCGATGCAAAAACTCGTCGGGCGGCAGGGAGAAGATTTCTGGAGGAGAATGAGACGCACACACGAAAGAAGAAGGGGAGAGGCGGCACTAGGGTTTCGGCCGAACCAGGGTTCGGCTGGAACCCAGGTGGGCCCCTCTGGTCCTCCCCTTTCTCGTGTGGGCTCCAGCAAGTCTCAGGATCGACGGCCCAGGTGGATTCCCTGAGATGGAAAGATTGGCTTAGGCTTAAGGCTAGGATAAAGTTGAGGTTGAAAATTCATCCTCCACTATACACCAACACCGGCCAAACCGTGATATAACCATAGAGAATCTGGGGGAAGTCACCTTGGCGACATACTTGGTTCATCAAAAGTGTAGGCACCTCTGACGGTAATCACGAAGCCTTCGTGTCGCCACAATGGTGCTGCTTCCTGTGGACCTTTTTGCATACTCCTCTTCATCTTCGCAATTTCTTTCTCCTGCATGACCGCAGTCCACAAGATACCCGAGGGATAATTCTTCCTGGGGAAACGAGATGAGTCCCAAGAGTACTCAGGATGCGGGTGTCTTGTGATCTCCTGTCTCAACTTATGACCATCTCCTTGCAGACAATGTTGATATGATGACAAGCTCTGATCTGCAAGGGTAGTGCATATACGAACTCGAGCCCAAAAAGGTATATCGAGGCTGAGGGCAAGCATGATCATCCCAGAGAGGCCGAGGCATTCCCTAAGGTGGTCATGGGACTCGAGGACTATAGCAATGGGGTCGCAGAACTCGGAGATGAAAAGATCGAGCACTGAGGCTAGTGCTTCACCAATAGGTACCGATCTCCGAGTGAACTCAAGCTCGGAAAGACACTCAGCCTTCAAAAAGGATAGAGCATGGACTTCGGGAGGCCGGTGTACGATCAGGAACCAGAGTTCGGATGAAGAGCAAGATTTAACTCGCTCTTACCTTAGGTTGAGGCTTCGATGTTCTCATCGGGGTGATGAAAATATTCCGAAGTCTGGCCTAAGCTTCAAATGGGGGGTTATGGATAAGCTGGAAAGTGCACCTCCCATTGGGCATCGATCAAGTCAGGCATAAGATACGAAGTGCAAGCTTCTCCTGACTTATCGGCATCGATCGATGTGCTCGAGATAAAAAAGTGAATGCACTCCATTCGATCGGTAGATGATCGTGCTCCTTCGGTCTGATGGATGAATCCAATGGATTATAAAGCAGAGACCGATGTCTTGGTTTATACGAAACTTCAGTGCAAAGCACTTCAACTGAAACCTCGACGTAGAAACACGATAGGCCTCTCATACCCTCCTTAGGAGATAGTAGTGAGGATCGAACAAGTCATCCTGGCCGGGAATGGTCGTTCTTTCCGGACTACTCTCTCCGTCCCCCCGCGAGACAAAGTCTCGGGGAGAAGGTCTAAGAAGATGCACGAGAGGGGAACCCAAGGGTAGATCTCGCGCCACGAAATCTTTCCCTTAGACTCCTGCCATTCAGGAATGACATCTTCAGCCAGAGCTTAGAAAGAATGGATATGAAATCTCAAGCTTGACTGATGATGGATCTAGGTGGCTTAACATTTCCTATGGTGGGTGCCTCATTGACCGGGATGCAAGGGGAGCTGAAATCTCAGAGATTATCCACGATCTCTTTTCCCTCGACAGCATCTAGGTGCACAAAGGATCCTTCGGAGAGAGCATTAAGCCTCATGGAATCATCCTTCCGCAATCCAAACTAGAAGTGCTGAAGCAACATCCAATCGAGAATGTAGAGGACTGGGCAATCTTCCATCGCGGAGGCGAAACGATTCCATGCCATTCCTAGTGATTCCTCCTCACATTGCTTGAAACAGAGAATCTTTGCCCTTAACAAGATGACACGTCGTATTGGGAAGAAGTGGGAGCAAAAAGCTACTCTCAACCTTTCCCAAGTGAGGTAGTCTCTACCAAAACAACGGTGCCAATCCCGTGCTTCCCCGAAGAGGGATAGCGGGAAACGCTCTCTTTTCTGAGCATCTGGTGATTCTCCGGTTTTACCCTGAGTTTCAGTCAGACGCTCGTAGTCTCTCACATGATCAAAGGGGTTCTCATGACTTAACCCCGAGAAGGATAGGTCCTGAATTAGCTTCATGAGAGAGGGGCGAAGCCAAAAGCCAGATGTAAGAGTGGGTCTTGACGAAGATGGCTCTGAGGGTTCACTCCTCGAAGGCGGAAGGTGTTTACAAGGATAACCTTCCATGGGTAGCGGGGGTAGAGGTAGAAGTAAAGAAAACAAAAGGGGATATCTCAAAAAGGGTAACGGGGGTGAAGGTAGAAGAAAAGGGAAAAAGATAAATACGAGGATAGACGGGCTCGAAGGTTAACAACAGCCGTCCCCTGCAACGATGCCAGAAATGCTTGTTGGTGTTTCTTAATCCCAACACTAGGTGCCATGGTAGCGTGAGCGTGTAAGAAACTCCCGGGTACACTGACGAGTGCGAACGAGTCCGCAAGCGCACGGATACACCGCTGTAGCACTTCTCCCTAGGAGAATGAGTATTCCTGTCGGGTTTCGTTTCTAGGACGGAGAGTAACCAAAGAGGGTCTATCCAAGGACACCAGCTTTCGCTGGGATAGGTCGGGATACAAGAAGCACTTCTTTAAGGGACTTAGATCTCAAGATGCATCTGTCAGGTCTCAGTCATCCCCGCGGGGCGACAACACATCAAGGTGCTGGCAAGCGAGCCCAACTCGGTACACGACATAGAGGGTTGACAAAGGGTCCAACAGGTTGTCACCACTGCGGCCTACCTCTACGCTACGATCGTACGTGGTCTTCGCAGGAAAACCAGGGCCCAGACACCACGTCTGTACCCCAGATAAAATACTATAGTGTGGTTACGTCTATCGACCCGCTAACTACACTATAGCAACTGTATAGATACGGTCCCACGAACAAGGGAAAGATCGGAATCAGATCATCTTACATTCATTAAACTACAGAGCAGAAAGGAAGCTATGGATGCAGCTGAACGAGATACAGCGGACTTACTTAATTAAACAGGATCAGAGCATGCAAACAAGTATATGAACTAATGCTCTGGCTCTAAAGGATCGAAGCCTTGTGTCATGAAGAACACAAGCCTCTAACTTATGAACGAGCCACGAACACAAGAACAAATCAATCATGCATGATGTCCACTATAGTCGAAATAAGAAATGCTGAAATACTCACTTTGATCTAAATGAAGAACAAGCATCCACGAGGACATCAACTCACTCCTCACCCCTACTCTACCTCTCAACTAATCCTAATCTAGATCTCTCCTCATCACCATTCTACCACATAGAGGTGAGAATCACCTCTCATGGGTAGAATTGGAGAGAGGGAGAGAGAGCTACACAAGAGAGAAGTGGAACTTGATAGCTTGGTGCTGTGTGTGAAATGGAGCCCCTCCCCTCCTATTTATAGACAAGGAGGAGGCTTGCTCCGAGGCTCCAAGTGCTCCAAAACACCCGGGAATGCAGCCAAGGACCAATGAGCAAGCAACACGTGGAGGGGGGAGATCAACCGACCCTAGGTCGGTTCAGCTGATCCTAGGGTCGGCCGAAGCTCCCGGCACTCCATCTGGAGTGTGCTTCATTTGGCTCGCTTCCATGTGGGCGCTAGTGCCTCTCCTCCGTGCATGGTACGTTTCCTGGCGGTTTAGTTGGCAAAGTGGGCCCATGGATCCATGTGATGCTGACGTGACAGCGTATGATTCGTCGAGAGTCCCTCACATGGATTGGTGACATCATGGATTCAGGAGAATCCATGTGGCAGCCCCTGATTGGCCAGCATTTGAGTGCCTTGGATTGGAGTGGAGTGAAAGTGCATGGATTCCTGCCATTTCTTATGCTAAATACCTGCATTCGAATAGACATCGACACTAGTGGAAAGTATGAGTTCAAGCTCCTATTCTAGTGTGAATGTGCAATTCATGCTCCAATTTGCAGGAGTTGATGACCATAAAAATGGCAAATATCAGCCGTCAACATGCATTTCTTACACGTATTTAGTTAAGAATAATGTAGTTCCACTTGTCCTTGGAGATTATTTGATTGCAGGAAAATAAGCAGGAAAAGAGTGATAAACTCACCTTCTATGGTACATGCCACATCACCACATCGTAGGTGGGCTGCCAACAAGGATGCCATGCATGCACACCTGCCAACAAGGGAGCCAAGCATGCATGCCATGCAAGCAATCCAAGTGAAGCAACCCCTGAGGAATCAGAGTGTGACACATGGACGTCACATGGATCCATGGGCCCACAAAGGCATGCAAATCGCGCCAAAACAGGGTGGACACCGGGAACCGACCTAAGGACCCATATGACAGCCACCAGGAGAAAGCACAAGCCAGGGGGCCCACCAGGGGGTCGGCCGACCCCACAGGTCCTTATGAGACATCCACACTTGCAACACCTCTCTCACTTTTTGTCTCAAGGCTAGGAGGTAGGCTAGAGTAGTTCTAATTCAGGTTCCAAGTCTACTTTGGGATCTAGGTATGAGTTCTCTTGTATCTTATTTCATTTGTATGACTTTGATCTACTTCAGCTATTTATCTATTTCATATAAAGTTGTGTTAGTATACATGAGTGATTTGTTCATGTGTTCTTCACCTGTTCATCATTTAGAGGCTCCTGTTCTTGATGAACAAGGACTTTCGATACACTTGACGGGTGATTTTCACATGTTTCTGTTGTTTGTTCATAAGTTAGAGGCTCGTGTTCTTCGCGAACACGACCTTTTGATCCAGTTGAACAGACATAGGAAAACACGAATACGTTTGTGTACCTAACCTGGTTTGATCTAATTAGATGACATGACTGCGTTGTATGAAGTCTATGCTTGAGCTACGGTACTCGGTGTAATTAGCTGGTTTATCTAGTGGCTTGACCTGGGTCACAATAGCCCGGCCCGGTCAAGTCCAGCTAACAACGTAAGCATTGTGCTTGGGTTGCGTAGCTACCTTACTTATGAGTTTATCCCATGGTTTGTCTTGGGGTAGGCCGCGGTAGTGACAGCCGTTGGTCCCTCTGAAATCCCCCACGTTCGGATAAGCTGTAGGAGTCTAAAATATAACAACCAGAGTTGTGCGGAAGCAACATGGGAGGTTATCTCCCCATGGTACCTGGGTGCTTAAGTCAATGTTCTTCAACGCTAGTGTATCTAACTCGTTCCTACCAGCTTTATATGTATAGTACATAAGAACCTAGAACTAACTCGTATGTCGCCTCCTATGCCTAGGACCCCTTAGAGAGAGAGTGAGTGTGTGTGTTATCACACTACCCCATTATCATATTTTACCCCTGCACTTGAGTGTCTGGTTTATTTCCGTCTATGATCTATACTCATTGCAATAGAGTTGATCTTGTCATTCCGCCAATGCCTTCCTTGGATTCGATACCCTTTGGAATACTCCTTTGGGGAAATGCTACAATGGTACTTCCGTGCACTTGCGGACTCCTGTAACGTTAAGAATTACCAACCAGCATTTCTGGCACTATTACCAGGATGGGCTCCAAACCTGTTCTTAGGTGATTGCGTTAAGAAATGTCAACAAGCATTTCTGGCGCCGTTGCCGGGGAAGGCTAAAGGATGACATATCAACACTTTGCATATGTTTATAATCATGACAGGAATAAAACAGTTCTCAATGCAGGCTAACTTGGATTGTCTTCTTTGTCTATTGATGATGAAGACAGGTAGTGCATGACTGGTTTCGACTTACCATCGAATTTTACTGAAGATCCTTAGTCACTCGTAAGGAAGGCATGAACTCATTTCGGCTCTCCTTTGCGTGAACGTTCGGAAGTCGATCCAGCTTCCTTCGTGCCATCCGCATCAACTTCCATGGCCAACCCTGTCGAGAAGACTCTCCGCGAGTACTCCGCTCCCTCTGCTGACCAGGTGCCGACGGGCCCTGTGATCAACACTGGGAATGGAAACTTCGAGATCAAGACTGGCTTAATTACGATGGTACAGGCTAGCCCATTCTGTGGCAAGCCTAATGAAGACGCGAGCGCCCACCTGCAGCAGTTCCTGGAACTGTGCAGTACCTTCACTATACGAGGAGTGGAGGAAAATGCTATCCGTCTGCGACTATTTCCCTTCTCCCTCTTGGGAAAGGCGAAGCAGTGGTTCTATGCTAACCGTGCAGAGATTAACACTTGGGCAAAGTGCTCCGCAGCATTCCTTGCGAAGTTCTTTCTGTTGGGCAAAACCAATGTCCTTCAGGGGTGAATTTCGAGTTTCCAGCAAGCGGCAAATGAGACTATCCCAGAATCTTGGGTGAGACTCCAGGAGTACAGCCTGGCTTGTCCTCATCATGGGATGGACAACTGGCTTATTCTTCAGAGTTTCTATAATGGGCTGACTCTGACAGCCCGAGGCCATATTGATGCTGTAGCTGGAGGGGCTTTCTTCTCTCTTACTATCACTGAAGCTACTACACTGATTGAGAAGATGGTTACGAATCAAGGGTGGAGTGATGATCGACTCCAGCCACGTCAAAGGGGTACACATACCGTCAAGGAAGCGGATATGTTGCACGCCAAGATGGACCTAATGATGAAGAGAATGGATGATCTAGCCAATGAGAAGGCCGCTATGGCCACCACTAGTCAAGCTATGGATGCTCGCATGACTTGCAAAGTCTGTGGTAATACTGGGCATTCAGGGAATTACTGCCCTACTACTCAGGAGGATGTGATGTACATGAACGGCAACAACAACGATTATCGTCCACAAGGAGGTCAATTGCGCCCTTATTATCAAGGAGGTAATCAAGGTAATTCTTTCAACCCAAAACAACCTTCCTTGAAAGATCTAGTCTTTGGGCAAGCTAAGATTAATGAAGGCTTTAATAAGAAAACAGCTGCCTATGATAAGGCTTTTGAGAGCCTTAATGTTAAAATTGATAGCCTTTCTTCTGCCCTTAAAGACCAGTTGAGCTTTAATAAGATGACAGAAACCCAGTTGGCTCAGCTAGTCGCTTCAGTTCCACCAATTGAAAATGCAAAAGTGGTAGTCACGAGAGGGGGTAAGACCACTCGCGATCCACCTTATCCTAACCATGCAGGAACAAGGAAAAGCACAAGAGGGGATGAAGAGCTCAGTGGAGAACCACTTGGCATGAGGGAGCCCTCACAAGCAAGAGCATCTGAAGACAGGGCAGATAAACCTGAGTTTATTGAAACAAATTTATTGCCATTCCCTCAGTAAAACAGGAAGACAACAGTGGATGAGCAATTCACTCGTTTCGTGGACATGATTCAAAAGGTATATATCAATGTTTCCACTCCTCGAGGCAATGCGTGTACCCACGTACGCACGTTACCTCAAGGATATCCTCACCAAGAAGCGAGCTCTACCCATCTCGGAGGTGGTAAAGCTCACAGAAGAGTGTAGCGTAGCTATACTCAATCGTCTTCCAGAAAAGAAGGACCCAGGGTGCCCCACGATCACATGCACAATTGGAACACAGAGATTCGACCATGCTCTCTGTGATCTTAGTGCCAGTGTTAGCGTCATGCCAAAGGTAGTTTTCAACCAACTCAATTATACGGAATTATCTCCAACTACTTTGCAGCTGTAGCTAGCCAATTCCTCAGTCTGGTATCCAGCGGGGATAGCTGAGGACATTTCGGTGAAGGTCCGAGACTGCTTCATTCCAGTGGACTTTGTGGTATTTGACATGGACATTAGTAAAGAAGTACCACTCATTCTGGGACGTCCATTCCTGAGCATGGCCGATGCACAAATTGATGTTGGCGCTGGAGTAATCCGTCTCCACATCAATGGCAAGGAAGAAAGGTTTGAATTCTGCCCACGTAAGGAACAATGCTCAATGGTTGAGGGCACACCAGGAACGGGCATTCCTACCCAAAGAAGTGAAACTACGCAACCACAAGTGGACAACCTCATTGCCTTTATGAAGAATTTTTGGAAGCAAGAGCAAGAGCAAATGAGTGCAGGACAGAAATCATATTGGAAATCCAAGTCCCAGTCCAAGGCACCACTCCCCACACCGCGTAAACCACAGACGACCAAGAAGGTGTGGAAAAGAGTGGACAGGGAGCCGACTCCCTCGTCTCCAAGAGCGGCTGACCCTACACTAAGGTAAGTAATGTGGGAGATAGTCTGGCTCTGGAAGACTTAAAACAAAAGAGCCCTCCGCCGACAGGTAAGATCAGTAAGTTATCCTATTCAATAGAAGTTCTGACCTCTAAAAAGAATCAAGATATCCTTGCTGCATTCTGTTCGCACTTTGTCGAAACACGAGCTCATAGGTGAACTCCATCCGGACAACTCCCTTGAGTCTAAGCTGTACTAGAGACATCTGCGATAGCTGGAGGAGCAGAGGGCTTACTACGCGTGGATGGGATACCACCCTCCACAGCAGTGAGTCTGAAGCTAGCTTGGGGGAGGACCCCCATTCTGAGGTAACTTGTATCTTCTATTGTTTTCAGAACCCCATATGCTAAAAACACATAAAAATCTGAAAAAGTTAAAAAGACCAAAAATATTTATTTGCTTTATTAAATTAGTTTGTTTTCATATGCGCGGTAAGAGTGTTCTTATTCTCCATGGTTGAAATGATGAATAGTTGCTCTGTTTATTCCTCTTGTATGCCTTGTTACGACTTAGTATCCTATCCAAGTTTTGAGTTTGTTAGCTAGTATGATCGAACCTGAGCTTGAAATTTGTGGGTAGCAAACAGCATGATCTTTGCCTAAGTTGTTGCAAGGTATGATATTGTATAATAGAGTTGCTATGAGCTAGTACTAAGTGATGTTTGATATCCGGAGTTTTCTTTTGAAAAATGATAAAATGATAAGTTCCTCAATGATAAGAAATTCCTATCCAAGGCCATATGTAGATTTTAGTTTCGGTTAAACCTCCACATATGCTACCTGATTTCTTCATTGAGTCCTATCGAATTGTTGTGACCCTCGGCGAGTAAACTTATCATACTCCTATGATCAAGATCACGTACACACCACCATATGCGAAACTTCTACACTGGAAGTTAGCAACCATCATTTCATCCATTTCCCATCCATTCCACAAAATAAAGCTCCGTGCATGTTCCATGATTACTCTCCCTCCAAAAATATTCAGCAAGGACTTTGGGCTATGCAACAAAAAAAAGAAGAAGAAACATGCTCAAGGGCATGCATAAAAAAAAGAGAGAATAAAGAGACATAGCCCAAGTCTCAAAAACTTCAAAAAGGAGGAGAGTAAAATCATGCAAAATAGGAGTTCATTATCCATCCACCATACACACACTTTTGCACATCTTCATCAGGGTGTATTACTTGTTGTCCCAAGGATCCGGTTTTCGACTCGACAATATATGAGAAACAGGTATGCCACATGTTTTCCCTACCTACAGCTCCACATATCAGCTTATTAGAAGTAGGTGGTGAAAGAAGGCAAATCAATGCCTTGGTGAGGAATCATACACATAGAGCGATCCGAGTGTATCATTTGAGGAACTTTAATTTCTTTTTGAAAAACCTGCAAAACCTCCGGATTGATAACTAATCAAGGTACATGTGATTAGTAATCTCTATACAACCATTCTATCTTTCAACCGCCCAAGGCAGGTGAAGCTACACGCCCCATATCAATCGAGTGTAAGGTAAGATCAATGCCAACTTCTTCAACCCTTGATAGAGTACCTAGCTGTATCTTGTTATACATTAGGAATACAACATCGTAGCAACTCCTGATCAACAAACCTAAGTCCTTAATCTCTTGCTCGGGACGAGCAAGAGGCTAGCTTGGGGGAGTTGTTGACAGCTATTAAGTACCTACTTTAGCCGTCAATATACTCATGAATAAAGGAGCATAAGGCATTTCTTACACGTATTTAGTTAAGAATAATGTAGTTCCACTTGTCCTTGGAGATTATTTGATTCTAGGAAAATAAGAAGGAAAAGAGTGATAAACTCACCTTCTATGGTCCATGCCACATCACCTCATCCTAGGTGGGCTGCCAACAAGGATGCCATGCATGCACACCTGCCAACAAGGGAGCCAAGCATGCATGCCATGCAAGCAATCCAAGTGAAGCAACCCCTGACGAATCAGAGTGTGACACGTGGACGTCACATGGATCCATGGGCCCACAAAGGCATGCAAATCGTGCCAAAACAGGGTGGACACCGAGAACGGACCTAAGGACCTACAGGACAGCCACCAGGAAAAAGCACAAGCCAGGGGGGCCCACCAGGGGGTCGGCCGACCCCACAGGTCGGCCGAACCGACCTTGGCTCGGCCTCTCCTGTGCTTCCACGTGGTGCTTCCCTATTCGTCCTAGGCGCCATTCCCGGGGTGTTTGCATCCATTCCTCGCCGGTGCTCGGGCCTATAAATAGAAGGAGAGGGGGCTCACTTATGAGACATCCACAATTGCAACACCTCTCTCACTTTTTGTCTCAAGGCTAGGAGGTAGGCTAGAGTAGTTCTAATTCAGGTTCCAAGTCTACTTTGGGATCTAGGTATGAGTTCTCTTGTATCTTATTTCATTTGTATGACTTTGATCTACTTCAGCTATTTATCTATTTCATATAAAGTTGTGTTAGTATACATGAGTGATTGTTCATGTGTCCTTCACCTGTTCATCATTTAGAGGCTCCTGTTCTTGATGAACAAGGCCTTTTGATCCACTTGATGGGTGACTTTCACATGTTTCTGTTGTTTGTTCATAAGTTAGAGGCTCGTGTTCTTCGCGAACATGACCCTTTGATCCAGTTGAACAGACATAGGAAAACAAGAATACGTTTGTGTACCTAACCTGGTTTGATCTAATTAGATGACATGACTGCGTTGTATGAAATCTGTGCTTGAGCTACGGTACTCAGTGTAATTGGCTGGTTTATCTGGTGGCTTGACCTGGGTCACAATAGCCCGGGCCGGTCATGTCCGGCTAACAACGTAAGCATGGTGCTTGGGTTGCGTAGCTACCTTATGTAACATCCCTGATGTTACTTCAGTTAAGTACTTCAATTACTCATGATAATCAAGGTTAATTAGTCCCTAAGCATGTTTTGCTTCATTGTGCACACTTTTGCACTTAAACCCTTGGTCAAACTCTCAAATCATGGTCAAACCCCTAGAGCTCCAAAAGGCTGATTCGGTTTTCTTACGTGTTCTCCAAAATTCACTATAGAAGTTCAAAATCCGCCAATATAAAAGTTTTTCCTTATTTCCGGGAACACATTGTTCATAATTGGTAGACATTCCAATTTTGAGTGCAAAGCCGCTTAAATTTGAGTCGAAGTTCCTGTGCACAGTAAATGGGGCCGAGAATTACTGCATCTTCAACACGTTTTCCCACAAATCCGTTGATCAAAACATATGTCGCCCTTTGGGAAAGTTGTAGTGCTATAGCTCCTCTACAACTTTTATTTTTGGAGATTTTCAACTTAGTTGGCACTTTTTGAAGTTTAGCAGTTTCGAAAACAGGTAAGTGAAACTGAATCAGGGCGCGGCCGCCGGCTCGCCGCGCTCAGCGCGCACGCATGCCTGTCGTTCCGGCCCATCCACGTGTCCTCGAGCGCTGCTGCGGTGTACGGTCGCGTGGGGGACCCCGCTGTGGACCCAAGCCCGGCCGTAGACCCTCCGCCCGCTTCCGTCTCCCGTACGCCGCGCCCACGCATCGTTCCGCACCGGACAGGAGCCACGCGCCGCACGCACGCCTGCCCGCGCGGCCGGCGAGCATGCAGCCGGCCAGCTGGCCATGCCGCGCACAAAGGCCCCCTTGGCTTCGTCCTCGCCAGCATCTTGCCGTGCTCGCTCTGCAAAACGCGAGCCGCAGCAAGTCGTCGTCCAATCTTCTGTCCGTTCCGCCATGGCCGCCTCCCATGCCGAACTCCGCCCTCCGGCCCTCACGGCCAGTGCCTGAGCCCTCCTCCACGTCCCTAAAGCCTCTCTGAACCCTCCAGAGCTGCACCTTGCAGAGTAGTCACGGTCAACTCACTGGAGCAGAGGCTCCTTGCGGCCTCAGATCGGCGGTGCCGCCGAGGATCACCGTCGGCACCTCCTTCGGTCTCACCAACCCCCGGAATGGAACCCTAGGTAAGCCTAGACCTCTCCTAGGCCCTTTCCCGGCCAAGCCCGGCCTTCCCCAAGCCGGATTCCGGTGATTACCGTCGCTGGTCGCGGCCAGGGACTACATTGCGAGGTCTGAGGTCTTTCTAGGGGCTAGAACGCAAAACCCAGGGACCTGTTTGTAAGAAACCAGTTTTCAGATCTAGGGTGTCCAGGCTGAATCTTGTAAAATCCCTAGAAAATCATAGAAAAATCATAAAAATACAAACCCAATGTTTTTGGTTTCCTGGTGAATAAATCTACCTTTTCTAGAAAGGTTATATACGGTTTTTCTTTGTAGTTTTTGAATTAAAAATTCAAACTCAGTTTGATGTGTTTTTAGTGTAGTTTAAAATATACACATGCTATGGAGTTGAATTTGGGATATGTTGCTCTTTATGACATGTTTAGATTTGTGACCAAAGTTGGCATGAGTTTGATGTGTAGATCTTTAATTATGATTTATGTAAGCTTTATGCTGGTTTAATCTTGATGCTTTTTATAGCCCTTTTAATAAACTTTTCATTAAGCACATGTGCACCCTAGGGCTTTTCCTTGATGAGTAGTATCTCTGGTAGAGTGGATATGATTTTAGGAAATTTTTTAATAGGTGATTTGGATTTAATCTTGTGTAGGGTGATAAATTAATAACTCAATATATAAATAAGATCTATACTTGACCTTTGGCCAGAAACTTAGTTTTGACCTAGAGAATGGCTAGGAGAAAGTTGAGATCAAAAAGATTAGTAAGACTTTTTATATGAATTAATGGTGATTTACAAGGCTAAAATTTGTCTTTTTCGTATAAATTAATTTATAAGTGTTCTTAATCTAAATTTTGGTGTGTGAGCTTAGAATGGGTATATGATGATGTGTGCAGAAGCTTAGACTTATTCGATGTGTTTTTGATTTAATATGGATTTATGGTTGTAAGTCTTGTTTTTAGTTAATTCAATAAAGAAAGGGCAATTAAGGTGTTAAATTGTGAAAACATGTCATGTTTCTGTTTTTGAATTTTCAACACACCCCCTTGCTGTTTATAAAGTTATTTAATTTACTTATGTTTAAATATGTACACAGTCACCATCAAAGTTAACCTTTAATTAAGTTCTCACACCCTCACCATAATCTAATGCATATGCATGTGTACGTGTAGATTTACCGAACGGTACATACACGCTGACCCAGGAGGGTGAAGGGGCAGTTGATGGTGAAGTGAACCAGCTTAGTGTGCAGCAAGACCTGGACCAAAGTCCAGAAGAGCCCAAGGCTAGTGCTAACATAGAAGAAGGAAAGCCCCGGATACATCTAACCCTTTTCCTAAACTCATACCTTTACTTTTCGTATTTATGTTATGATTTGTGCATTTAAGTTTCAGGAGTTGATTTGAAACCTAGATGCATGATCCTTAGGACTCCTATGCTCTTTTACTAGTATGTTAGGAACGCTAGTGCCATGCTTTAAGGACACGGTACAAGTCGAGTAATGACTCATTGCTCGCGAGATATAGGATGCTTATGTTGGAATCATAAGTTGGATAAATTGACTCGCTCATGTGGTAAGAGCAATGGGTTCGGTCTCGACCGAGTAGCATGGTGCTGGTCTAAGCTATTGAACGTACCAAGTGCTTGTCGGGAATGGGACCGGTAAGCCTAGTACCTAATGAACCAGTGCGGGAATTTTATTGCTACTAATCTTGAGATGCGTCTCCCGGTTCGCTACCGGTAGTGCAAGTGTGATTCTGGACGTGCCATGTTTGGGCGTACCAGTAAACCTTGTACTTAGGACTGTATCATCTTTTCCTAATCTGGGGAATGACGGGAGCCGCCTGGTTGGGGTAGACACTGCACTTGGTCTACCTTCTTCTGTGTATCTTGGGTTTACGTTGCAAGGATATAAATCGATCGATCGTCGGTCACTCGCCGTTATCTGAGTCGGCTTGACCACTGGCTACCCCATGTTTATTTATGGAACATTTCGGATTAATATTGTTGGATGATTAATCTTGTTTGTACAACCATGCTTGCTTAGCTAGGTGCTTACCTAGAAAGGTTAACATACTAGAACTTGAGCTAAAATTTGAAAGTAAGGATCAACTCTTAGTTGCTTTTGGCAAAACAAACCCACCAGCCAAAAAGCCTTGCATGTCTAGCTGTGTCTTTTATTTTTGTCGGGTCAGTCTTGCTGAGTATTAGTATACTCAGCCTTGCTTTTGTTGTTGTTTTCAGGTAATCCCATCTGGCCAGGATCTATTCCAGATGGTTGGGAACTTGAGTGGGAGAACGATGTTGATGAGTGATACTCTATGGATGGCCTCCCATGTGTATCTTCCGCTAGATTTATTTCCGCTATTTAAACTCTGAAACACCTTTACTTTCATGTACGAAAACCTGGTTTGTAATAATGTGAACTTATGAACTTTTATGTAATGTAATGTTGTACTCTGGTCCCGCCTTCGTGTGGGCTTAGCGCGTAATTCGATCCTGTGTAAGTGATTTACCGGGCATGCCCCGGCAGAGGCGACAGAATAGTTCTTTATTATTGCTTAATGGCCAGGTGGACAGGCTTAGGCGATAATACAGAATTATTTTGGGCGGTTCTGTCACAGCTGGTACCAGAGCGAGTTTATGCACCAGAGTAATTAAAATACCTTAACAAACTTGTTTTTGGAATAAAATTTGCCAAGATTAATTATCTTGCTAAGTGAGTAGGACGTTAAGGTCTAATCTAGTCCGAGAGGCCCTAGAGGGAATTTTTGGGTTCTTTCAGGTGGCTAGTACTCTATGGTGTATTTAATCTGACTTCCAGCACATTTTATTCCTGTCAAAACTTACTTTCTTGCACAACCATACTAGTTCATCACGTTTTGCCATACGTGGTGGTACCACACGGAAGTCCTATGAGGGACTAGTGGGACCTATTCCAATGGGTGCCACATCGCGTCTGCGTCTCGTCATGTTTTGCCATACGTGATGGTACCACGGGAAAGTCCGTGAGGGATGAGTGAGGCCTATTCCAATGGGCACTCACATCGCGTCAGAGTCTTAAATAGGACGCTGTCCATGCAGCGGTTTTACGCATGGATGCCGTTTCTATAGTGAACGGTAATGTATGTGGATGCTTTCCTGAGTGCTGGTACGAAAGGTTCTGAATGTTCTGTGATTTTCTGCAGGTACACTAACCATGGTTGTTAGGTACGGTAATTAAGAACGAACAGTTTTCGACTAGCTATTATAGGGAGAGACGTATATATGCCTTGCCACCGGCACTAACCTCGTTTTAAGCCTAAAAGCTTTGTGAGGAAGTTTAGGACGCTTTTTGCATCATGTAAAAGCTATCAAACCAAAACTGAACTTAAATCATGTGTTACTTGGTCTCTATTTAATTTGTGTTTCTTAAGGACCAATCATGCTAGTTTGATGCTTTAATGAGGTGTTAAGCAAAGATTGTAACTAGATGCTGTCCAAATTTTTCTAAGGATTATCTAGAAAATTTCTGGCTAGGTGCTCTTTAGGAAAATTGTTCATCACCTAGTTAAGATTGATCTCTGAAATTCTTATGATTTTAGGATGCTTAAAACTGAAGTTAGGATCTATTTTGCTAGGCAAGGTCATGCTGAAATGCTGTTGAAATTTCTGAGTTAAGCTGAAAACTTGAATTTTTACACCTAGTTCCAAGAAGAATTTGACCAGGGAATCTATAACAAATATGCTCCATATATAGCCTACTTTGTGCTGTAAAAACCTCATGGTCATAGGGTTCTTAATTTTTGAGATATGATCTTTTTAGTGAAGCACTGTCCTGCTGAAATTTCTGGGCAATAGCACTCTAAAACTTGATCAGTTAGACCTTTTCCAATCTGAATTGGTTCGACCTTTGAATACCAAAAATGTGAGTTATAACATCGTCGAGTTGCTCACCAAATTTCAGCATTTGTGCATGTGTTTACTAAGAGTTATCAAATTTTTAGTAAACCTCTGTTCTGCTTAATTCCTGAGGTGCATCGATCTGAATCATTCTTAGTTAGGCCTTCTTCCCAGCAGTTTTATCTTGGCCTTTGAATACCAAAGTTGCTAGATATCTTCCTTTCAGCATCCTCGTAAAATTTTAGCACCATGGCTTTGCTGTACCGAGAGTTGTGGACTTTTTCGTGACTCTCGGCCTGCTGAAAAACAGCAGGAACAGAACTCCGGTATGTGAATTTTTCAGGCATGAGGATCTCAGCTTTTGGTCTCAAGTTAAACACCAATGTGATAGCTTATGAACCTATGCTCGTGCTGATTGAAGTTAAGCAAGGTTCGATTTTTGAGTTGAAAGTTATTAACTTATTGTTTCAGAGTAGCGGTAATTGAATTCTTGGGCATTATTGACCTCCCAACCTTGAAATCTTCCTTCTTAACCTTGCTTATCAAGTTTTGAGTAAATGATAACTTTAACACAAAGTGTCAACATCTTCTTGTCTACATAATGAGCATAACCATATCCTTATCAAGTCAACTGGAATCCCGTTGTACTCTTTTTGTTGCTTCTATACACTTTCACTAGTTTATAAGCAATTCCTCAATTTCCTTTGTCCAGTAAATGTCGATCACCCAAATTTTCTGGCATTGATGTCTCTACGCTTACCACTCTCACTTTTCTGTCCTTGACCATGAAATCCTTGTGCTTGCTCGCAAACAATAAAAACCTGGTTATAAAGCATCAACACCAGTTGGTAAGCACGTGAGCATCATCACCGCATGCATATCTTGCAACCTTAATGACATAAATCATGAGCATGGAAAATGCATTGCACAACATGTGCATTTGGGACATTGGATGAACTAACATGCATATGTCCTGATGGTTTTCCACCTTTCTACTCTATCGCCCTTTTTGCTGGTGATGTTGTTGTTCCATAAACGAAGGTGCCGCGACGGAACCTAGGGTATCATGTGTGCTGCAGCCATGTGATTACCACCAGGAGCGCGCTAGGTATCTTGGTTTTTGATAATGCGACTCACCGCACCTATTACTTCTCAACTCTATGTTTATCCTCTCTACCTTGACTAACCTCATGGGTGAAGCAAGTCATGCTGACATTGCATCATAAGCACCATACCTCATAAGCATATGCATCACTTGTTCATCAGCATATGCATCATCATGCGTGCACTACATCAAGCACATATCCTGTGCATCTCTCACTATGCATCATGACATATGCACCATAAGTTCATATGCATAAACATCATATGCTCATATACATGTACATCATACCATGCACTCATCATTGAGCATCATCATGTGCACCATCCCATGGTTGCACCAATCATTTATATGCATTGACATTGCAATCCTACATCGTCGGTGCATCATTTCTAAAATATAAAACCATTGCACCTTTAATAACAGGAAGGATATCACACTAAATCAATAACTCAATAAGCTATGAGCAAGTTTGTTTTGAAATTTTTGGCCTCCCTGTGCCATTTTTCCTATCTTCCATTTTTGCTACTCATGAGAAACTTGTTGCTAATTGCTCTCTAAAATTTTGGTTTCCTTAAATATTCTTTTAAATTAACTTTCAACTCCTTGAGTTACCACCACACTTCGGTTACTCTCAGAAGGAAATTATTGAATTCTTAAGAGAACCACCCTTGCAGAACGTGTTTATTGACGATCCTTTAGTTAAGGAAATCCTTATGAAATCCTCGGATCGAGTTCTCTGACCTCCTGATCTATTGCTACGATTCCTTATTAATTATTTCTGTACTTGGATTTTTGTTCTCTTAAGGAAACTGATCGGATCCTCATAAAATTTTAGGGCAATGAACTCCACTAGAGGAGGTCCGGTCAATCCTCAACCCAAAGAAATGTCCCCATCCTTTCCACCACCACAGTATGTGGTGGATATCTTTGCCAACACCATGGAAATTTTGGAGGGCCAAAATTTGGTGTTAAGCCAACTAGTGCAAAATGTCATCCATAATCCTTATCAAGGGCTATCGCAAACTAGTCTATCCGACAGTCTCTCCCAAGCAATATCAGAATCTATTATGGAGCAAGTCTATCTATTCAATCTATTGATGAATCATGAAGCTCAAAATCAACAGAACCAAGATTCCAACCAACAATTTCTAAATTCACTCCTATCATCATCACAACTTCCTATGGACCTTAGGGAGGAAGAAAGAAGAAGTAAGAGTCACAAGCGAGTTTTGCCTGAGGTGGGTTTAAGTGGGTGGGAAATCACCTGCACCGAATTTCATTCACATGCTAAAAAGCAGAGCAATAATGCTGGTACGACAACACGTGATCACGGTGCACGCCTTTGCTACAATTGTAAACAGCCTGGGCATTTTGTCAAGAAGTGTCTGAAACCTCCGCAGGACAAGACTAATCGAACTAAGAAGAAAAGACGCAAGAGACTTCGCACCCAAGCTCAGAAGAGCATGCTCAAAGTCACGACTACAATGAATCCGTCAAAAAGAGCACCGACAACGACGAGTACATCTCATATTCGACACCACTTCTCCCCTACCTTTGTCTCCTCTAATCTTGTTATCGAATCTCGGGACGAGATTCCTTTTAAGGGGGGTAGTTTGTAACATCCCTGATGTTACTTCAGTTAAGTACTTCAATTACTCATGATAATCAAGGTTAATTAGTCCCTAAGCATGTTTTGCTTGATTGTGCACACTTTTGCACTTAAACCCTTGGTCAAACTCTCAAATCATGGTCAAACCCCTAGAGCTCCAAAAGGCTGATTCGGTTTTCTTACGCGTTCTCCAAAATTCACTATAGAAGTTCAAAATCCGCCAATATAAAAGTTTTTCCTTATTTCCGGGAACACATTTTTCATAATTGGCAGACATTCCAATTTTGAGTGCAAAGCCGCTTAAATTTGAGTCGAAGTTCCTGCGCACAGTAAATAGGCCCGAGAATTCCTGCATCTTCAACACGTTTTTCCCACAAATCCGTTGATCAAAACATTTGTTGCCCTTTGGGAAAGTTGTAGTGCTATAGCTCCTCTACAACTTTTATTTTTGGAGATTTTCAACTTAGTTGGCACTTTTTGAAGTTTAGTAGTTTCGAAAACAGGTAAGTGAAACTGAATCAGGGCGCGGCCGCCGGCTCGCCGCGCTCGGCGCGCGCGCATGCCTGTCGTTCCGGCCCATCCACGTGTCCTCGAGCGCTGCTCCGGTGTACGGTCGCGTGGGGGACCCCGCTGTGGACCCAAGCCCGGCCGTGGACCCTCCGCCCGCTTCCGTCTCCCGTACGCCGCGCCCACGCATCGTTCCGCGCCGGACAGGAGCCACGCGCCGCACGCATGCCTGCCCCCCCTTGGCTTCGTCCTCGCCAGCATCTTGCCGCGCTCGCTCTGCAAAACGCGAGCCGCAGCACGTTGTCGTCCAATCTTCTGTCCGTTCCGCCATGGCCGCCTCCCATGCCGAGCTCCGCCCTCCGGCCCTCGCGCCCAGTGCCTGAGCCCTCCTCCACGTCCCTAAAGCCTCTCTGAACCCTCCAGAGCCGCACCTTGCAGAGCAGTCACGGTCAGCTCGCCAGAGCAGAGGCTCCTTGCGGCCTCAGATCGGCGGCGCCGCCGAGGATCACCGTCGGCACCTCCTTCGGTCTCACCAACCCCCGGAATGGAACCCTAGGTAAGCCTAGACCTCTCCTAGGCCCTTTCCCGGCCAAGCCCGGCCTTCCCCAAGCCGGATTCCGGCGATTCCCGTCGCTGGCCGCGGCCAGGGACTACATTGCGAGGTCTGAGGTCTTTCTAGGGGCTAGAACGCAAAACCCAGGGACCTGTTTGTAAGAAACCAGTTTTCAGATCTAGGGTGTCCAGGCTGAATCTTGTAAAATCCCTAGAAAATCGTAGAAAAATCAGAAAAATACAAACCCAATTTTGTTGGTTTCCTGGTGAATAAATCTACCTTTTCTAGAAAGGTTGTATAGGGTTTTTCTTTGTAGTTTTTGAATTAAAAATTCAAACTCGGTTTGATGTGTTTTTAGTATAGTTTAAAATATACACATGCTATGGAGTTGAATTTTGGATATGTTGCTATTTATGACATGTTTAGATTTGTGACCAAAGTTGGCATGAGTTTAATCTGTAGATCTTTAATTATGATTTATGTAATCTTTATGCTAGTTTAATCTTGATGCTTTTTATAGCCCTTTTAATAAACTTTTCATTAAGCACATGTGCACCCTAGGGCTTTGCCTTGATGAGTAGTATCTCTGGTAGAGTGAATATGATTTTAGGAAATTGTTTAATAGGTGATTTGGATTTAATCTTGTGTAGGGTGATAAATTAATAACTCAATGTATAAATAAGATCTATACTTTAGCTTTGGCCAGAAACTTAGTTTTGACCTAGAGAATGGCTAGGAGAAAGTTTAGATCAAAAACATTAGTAAGTCTTTTTATATGAATTAATGGTGATTTACTAGGCTAAAATTTGTCTTTTTCGTATAAATGAATTTATAAGTGTTCTTAATCTAAAATTTGGTGTGTGAGCTTAGAATGGGTATATGATGATGTGTGCAGAAGATTAGACTTATTCGATGTGTTTTTGATTTAATATGGATTTATGGTTGTAAGTCTTGTTTTTAGTTAATTCAATAAAGAAAGGGCAATTAAGGTGTTAAATTGTGAAAACATGTCATGTTTCTATTTTTGAATTTTCAACACACCCCCTTGCTGTTTATAAAGTTATTTAATTTACTTATGTTTAAATATGTACACAGTCACCATCAAAGTTAACCTTTAATTAAGTTCTCACACCCTCACCATAATCTAATGCATATGCATGTGTACGTGTAGATTTACCGAACGGTACATACACGCTGACCCAGGAGGGTGAAGGGGCAGTTGATGGTGAAGTGAACCAGCTTAGTGTGCAGCAAGACCTGGACCAAAGTCCAGAAGAGCCCAAGGCTAGTGCTAACATAGAAGAAGGAAAGCCCCGGATACATCTAACCCTTTTCCTAAACTCATACCTTTACTTTTCGTATTTATGTTATGATTTGTGCATTTAAGTTTCAGGAGTTGATTTGAAACCTAGATGCATGATCCTTAGGACTCCTATGCTCTTTTACTAGTATGTTAGGAACGCTAGTGCCATGCTTTAAGGACACGGTACAAGTCGAGTAATGACTCATTGCTCGCGAGATATAGGATGCTTATGTTGGAATCATAAGTTGGATAAATTGACTCGCTCATGTGGTAAGAGCAATGGGTTCGGTCTCGACCGAGTAGCATGGTGCTGGTCTAAGCTATTGAACGTACCAAGTGCTTGTCGGGAATGGGACCGGTAAGCCTAGTACCTAATGAACCAGTGCAGGAATTTTGTATCTTGGTCTACCTTCTTCCGTGTATCTTGGGTTTACCTTGCAAGGATATAAATCGATCGATCGTCGGTCACTCGCCGTTATCTGAGTCGGCTTGACCACTGGCTACCCCATGTTTATTTATGGAACATTTCGGATTAATATTGTTGGATGATTAATCTTATTTGTACAACCATGCTTGCTTAGCTAGGTGCTTACCTAGATTGGTTAACATACTAGAACTTGAGCTAAAATTTGAAAGTAAGGATCAACTCTTAGTTGCTTTTGGCGAAACAAACCCACCAGCCAAAAAGCCTTGCATGTCTAGCTGTGTCTTTTATTTTTGTCGGGTCAGTCTTGCTGAGTATTAGTATACTCACCCTTGCTTTTGTTGTTGTTTTCAGGTAATCCCATCTGGCCTGGATCTATTCCAGATGGTTGGGAACTTGAGTGGGAGAACGATGTTGATGAGTGATACTCTATGCATGGCCTCCCATGTGTATCTTCTGCTAGATTTATTTCCGCTGTTTAAACTCTGAAACACCTTTACTTTCTTGTACGAAAACCTGGTTTGTAATAATGTGAACTTATGAACTTTTATGTAATGTAATGTTGTACTCTGGTCCTGTCTTCGTGTGGGCTTAGCGCATAATTCGATCCTGTGTAAGTGATTTACCGGGCATGCCCCGGCAGAGGCGACAGAATAGTTCTTTATTATTGCTTAATGGCCAGGTGGACAGGCTTAGGCGATAATACGGAATTATTTTGGGCGGTTCTGTCACACCTTACTTATGAGTTTATCCCATGGTTTGTCTTGGGGTAGGCCACGGTAGTGATAGCCGTTGGTCCCTCTGAAATCCCCCACATTCGGATAAGCTGTAGGAATCTAAAATATAATAACCAGAGTTGTGCGGAAGCAACGCAGGAGGTTATCTCCCCGTGGTATCTGGGTGCTTAAGTCAATGTTCTTCAACGCTAGTGTATCTAACTCGTTCCTACCAACTTTATATGTATAGTACATAAGAACCTAGAACTAACTCGTATGTCGCCTCCTATGCCTAGGACCCCTTAGAGAGAGAGTGAGTGTGTGTGTGATCACACTACCCCCATTATCATATTTTACCCCTGCACTTGAGTGTCTGGTTTATTTCTGTCTATGATCTATACTCATTGCAATAGAGTTGATCTTGTCATTCCGCCAATGCCTTCCTTGGATTTGATACCCTTTGGAATACTCCTTTGGGGAAATGCTAAATAGTACTTCCATGCGCTTGCGGACTCCCGTAACGTTTCGAATTACCAACTAGCATTTCTGGCGCTGTTACCAGGATGGGTTCCAAACCTGTTCTTAGGTGATTGCATTAAGAAATGTCAACACCAAGCATTCCCTGTTCCAAGCTAGTTTTGTGACGCCATAAGCTCCGCAACAGTGTCATAAACCAACTTTGGTTCCACATGTAAGCATTATTTTAAAAATAGAGTGTTCCAAGTCGTCATAAAATTCGAAAGGGTCCCAAATGTAAGCATTCTTTCGAAAATAGAGTGTTCCAACTCGTCATAAAATTTTGCAGGGTCCCACATAAAAGCATTTGTTTAAAAATAGAGTTTTCGAACTCGTAAAAAAATTCAATAGGGTCCCACAAGTCATTCTGATAAAAAAGGGAGGAAAATTAAAAGGATGTATGTCAATAGCTGGGGTCGAACCCGGGACCTTTGATTCTGAAGGGGAAGGCAACACTACCACTAAGAAATGATACAGTTTGTGTTATTTGAGCCAAGAAGAATCTTTATATTTGTTATTTGTGTTTATATTATTTTGCATGGCCCATTTAAGTTAAAATAGATAAATATGGTGGTAAAACAAGGAGAAAATGTGCTCCTCCCGTGGGTCGAACCTATTACCACTCGAAGGGGAATTTTTTACATTGACCAGGTCCCAGCTGTAAATTTCAGGTGAGTCTTTAATATAAATCGGTAATTCGAAGGCGAAATGTTTCGCTGCTTTTGCAAAGACTCTCGACTTTTGCTACGCAGATTAGCAATTCGAAGGTGAGAATTTTGGCACGAATGGCGGATCCTAGCGGCGACGGGAAGATGGTTGCGCCGCCACATCCAAGCAATGAGAGGATGAAATAGCGTGAGGAGGTTAGTCCTCTGGTTTGAGCCACTATATGTTCTCCTATCTTCTTAGGTTTGGGGATATCGAGATTTAGGGATCTGGAGGATTGATGATCATATATGTTAGATTCAGATTTCATCGAACCCTTAGATTTGCACTTCGATTGGTGTTAGAGTTGATAGGCTATAGACAATTCATAGGTGTTAGATTCAGTTAGTTTTCAATTTACATCATCTTACGATAGGTTCTTGTATTTTAGTATCTTCTGGATGTCCTTCATGCCACTCGTTTTATGGATTTTTCTGGAGGTGCACAGTTGATAGGATTGATAGGTCCTTATATTTTCAATTTGCATCATTT
Source organism: Cenchrus fungigraminus (assembly GCA_036936925.1). Lineage (NCBI taxonomy): Eukaryota > Viridiplantae > Streptophyta > Magnoliopsida > Poales > Poaceae > Cenchrus > Cenchrus fungigraminus. The sequence goes on from CM072779.1 coordinate 64,302,003, forward strand.
TATGGATTGATCGATTGAAGAGACTATCTCTGAGCTGCAGACTGTGAAGGGACATCTGGATTCTGCCATGATTCTTATCCTTTGCACAACTCATAGGTGTTAGATTTAGTTAGTTTCCAATTTGCATCGTTTGATGGATTTATAGGTTCTTGTATTTTACTAGATTCTGCAGGAGATTCAAGCTAATGCTGCTGAGCTAAAAGCACTACAAGAGCCTGTACTATACAAGGGCCTATATAAGCAAACATTACAGCAGTTGAATGACATGTCTAAGCAATTGTTACAATAGGAGAAAGTCGCGCTGGAAAAATATAATGAGTTACAGAATGATCATAATGACCTGTTCAAAGTGGCTTGCAAATTGATGGAAGAGAATATATCCCTGTTGAAAAAAGAGAACATGTACCTCAAATCTGCAGGAGGCCAGAGATGAGCTGGAGAAGTTCCAGCAATCGTTATGATTATAAATGGGTAGCCTCGTTGGCAAGGCTAATTCTATGTTTGTGGACATTGTGTCGATCATGTATTCTGCAAGTGTCATTTTCACATTCTGAACATTGTGTCGATCATGTATTCTAAACATTGTGCCTTATGCTTGTATTTTTGTGTTGGCTACTCTTGAGCTCATCAGTGCGCAGGCAGCCTCTGCTTCAAGATGAGCAGGGAAGAATGGTTACTCTTGAGCTCTTACGATGTTTGCTACTCGTAGGATAGCAAAAACTTGTTGCTACTACTACTACTACTACTACTACTACTACTACTACTACTACTACTACTACTACTACTACTACTACTGTTTTTTCATTGTAAGATGTTGGGTTTTCTCATTGCATAGCAGTGAGAGTTTAATCCCGTCCCACTGAATACTACAGAACGTACATTATGGATGAGGAAGATATGAATGAGGAAGCTACGGTCTGTTGATATTTTGCAGGGAGGACCTTCCTGCATAACAAATGTGTTACTGCTTGTTTCCAAGTGTCACCTATTCCAGTCTGTAAAAAAGTAAGGTCCCACAAGGCCACAATTTAGTGTGACAAAAAAGGAGGAAAATAAAGAAACAAACAACGTCAACAACAAAGGTCGAACACATGACCTTTATTCTGAAGGTGTAGGCAGCACTACCACTGAGACATGGTGTAGTTTGTGTTATTTGAGCCAAATAGATATTTTATATAAGTTTTTTCTACCATTGCCGATATGTTGATGTTTGCTACTTGGTGGTGTCAACTTTGTTGTTATGTGTTGAGAAACTTGTTGCTACCTGATCATCTTGTTGTGATGACCCAAGATACTTGTTGCTACCTGATCATCTTATGATGTTTGATACTCGGTGGTGTGAACTTTGTGGTGATGAGTTCCTATGAGATGCCATCTTATTATGCCGATTTTGTTTAATCTATTTCAAATTGATTGGAGCATACTCCTAATCACCATTCTAAATTCATAATCGTTGCATAACTGTGGAACTAGGCAAAAAATAAGGTAGGGGGAGAACAACGGATATATCGTAATAATATAGTGATACAAGGGGGAAGTTAGGAACAAGGAAGGTCCGATCTTTTGATGTTTTGCAGGGAGGACCTTCGGGAGTAACAATTGTATAAGTGCTTGTTTCCAAGTGCCACCTATTCCATGTGGCCAGCCACCTCGCGGGAACCGGACACGTCAGCCCCAACAACAGCACGGAGTGAATCTGTAAGTTGGTGGGAGAAAAGCCCACGCTGCAGCCAAAAAAAAGTTTTTCCGCAGACAAGTGTATATATCTCATTTATCTCGACGACACGGTGTACACTACTGCAACTCTGCAAGAGACTCGCCGGTAGCACACTCTTGTTCCTCGTGGCAAAGGCTAGAGCTAGCGTCGGTGCGTAGATCTGCTCTTGCCCGTGGCTGGAATGGTGAATCGTAGCGGCAAATGGAGGAGCAGGACCCGCTTCGGTTGGGTCAGTCCTTTGTTTTACCATGCTACTATGACCTATCACTCTGGGTTAATAGACCATATTCATGTATTTTACAGGTGTTTGGAGTAGACTCCGATAGCCCTAGATCGCCGATGCCTAGTCCTCGTGAAGTTATCGTTCTAGATCCTAAACAAAATGAGTGCAAGGACGGTTTGCCTATCCATCTGAGGTATGACTGGACAGGCGCCAACCCTGGGCGTCGGTTTGTATGCTGCTACGAGGTAAACGATAACTTGTTTCACTTCTAACAAATTTTGCTTATGCGTTTGATGTTAGTGTGGTCAATCGCTAATTATATGAACGAAATCGGTGACTGCAGATTGATGGCATGAAGTGCGTGTCGTTTAGGTGGATAGATCCAGAATGGAATATTAGGACTCTAAAAGTTCTAGAGAAACTAATGGGAATGAAGGGAAAAGTAGAAGAGGAAGCAATGTCGTGGAAAGAAGCATGTACAGCTGCTAAGGTGGAGGCTAATGTCAAAGCAGATGAGCTGAAGATGGTGGTGCGATACTACGGGGAGGTAACCCATAACCTGTTTGAGGCAAGAAAGAAAATGAGAAACGATGCTCTGTTGTCTCCTATAGAAAAGGGTGAAGCCAACATGGATCTAAAAGCTGAAAGCGAGGCAAGGATATGGAAGGAAGAATGTGCATAGGCTAACAGGGAGATTCAAGAGACTATCTCTGATCTGCAGATGGTGAAGAAGCACCTGGATTCTGCCACGATTGTGGTGAAGAAGGTGAAGGAATTGCTACGACAGGCCTCATATAACAGGTCACTCATGGACAACAATGAGGCATAATGTGATTCGTGGTGTTATTGCTTGGTAGACGGTTCAGATTTGTATCATGGTTGTATTTTAGTGTTTGCTACCGGATCATCTTATGATGTTTGCTACTTATTATATGTGGTGTGAACTTTGTGGTGATGAGTAGCTATGATTGCGAATTTGATTGTGGTAGAAACTTGTTCCATCATATTTACCATTTAAAACTAATGCACTGCATAATTGAGGAAGACTAATAATATAGATATTTGTATGTTATATATAGAAATGTGTTACAGATGGTTACATAATCAAAGATCCACATTATGCATAGCTTCGAGTAGAGAAGAGTTGCTCATGCCAATAACCCATGACAACTGAAGTCAAACAAGTGCATATTTTTCACTCCTTGAAAATTGAGACGTGCACTTAATTTGGGACGAATAAGTGCACATTTTGACTCGTCAAAAAATGAGATACGAAGTACAATATGTGATTATTTTGGGACGGAGGGAGTACAACGTTTCTTCCGGTCCCCATAAATATCCCACTCTTGCAACCAACAACAAACCCCATTCTCGCACAGTGCCCTCTCCCTTCCTCTCCCTAGTCTTGCAACCAACAACAATCTCCATTCTCTCACATCGCCCTCTTCCTCTCCCCATGGAGCCATTATCTCCTAGAGGTGTGGCGCAAGTCACACCCTCCTCTTCTTCTGACGAAAGGGAGGATCCCCAGTCTCCTGGTGAAGAGGAGGTAGAGCAGAGCCCCATTCGAGTGCTGGTGGACACATCCTTTGATGATTCGGAGTTTGTGAAACAAATGAAAATCCAAGATGGGGTGCCTCTGAAACATCACACCCCTCGTAGGTCAGCAAGAGGTGCTAGGGGTCAGGGGCGCGGAAGCACCGCCACTAGCCGGCGAACTGTCTTCTCCAAGCACCATCATCCTATCTCATCCTCATTGGTCGGCAGCAGTCAATCTCTGCCATCCTCGTCGAGCAGAGGCCATCATCCACCATGCTCGACCGACCGCCATGGAGCAGCACCATCATCCCCAGGAGGCGCTAATGGAGGGACGACCTCATCTGTGGTCGATGCCCGGGGTGGTCCGCCGCCATCTTCCATGGGCGGCAGCAACAAAACGACTACCTCGTCTGTGAGCAGCTGCAACAAGGTGCCAGGTGCACCATCGACCAAGAAGCAGTGCCACAATTAGTGGTAACTACTACTAGTAGATGGATTAGATGAAGTAGAGCAGCGGCTCTGTTTTATCATTTCTTTTACTACTGTTTTCTCAAGATGTTGGGTTTTATCATTGCATGCTATTAAATTGTAAGATGTTGGGTTTTCCTTATAAAATGTTGCATACCAGTGACACTTAATCCAGTCTAACAGAATACCGCACAACCGACTTTCGCCTATTGTTCATGCAGTCTCATTGCATAGAACGACTACTGTTCAGCTCTGTTTTATCTTTTATTTTACTACTATTTATTAAAAATGTTGGGTTTTATCATATGCGGGGAGAACTGTTGATATGTTGATGTTTGCTACTTTGTGGTGTGAACTTTGTTGTGATGAGTAGAGAAACTTGTATCAACCTGATCATCTTATGATGTTTGCTACAAAACGAACTTTCTTCTTGTGTTCATCTGGTATTTAAGAAATCAAGGGAATAGACTTTCTGTATTCACGACATTACAAGATAAATGCATGCATGCACATTGATTACACATGGGGATGGATCGATCCACTATCGGTGGAAGTATAGCGGCATACTCTTAACGACATACTACTAGCAATCTACCATCACGACTCATACTACTACCATCACGACATACTACTACAATCACAACCTCATGGCAATCCCGCCGCTGCACGAAGTGCAGCAAAATGTGTATCCTGGAGCAGATACTCCTCCAAAGCGGAATGCCTCACCCTTGTATCCCATAGCTAGGCAGGCAAAATGGCGATGTTATGCGCGTGTAACAGCAGGTCACGAATGGTCCACTGCCTATGACCCCTCAGGAAAAAAGGACACACCCACATTCCTTCTCAAAAAAACACGGGCTGGACCGGCTTGCTGAAGCCAAAGCAACAAAGACCATTTCAGGTCATGCGCTTCATCTTGTTCAATGAGCACTGGCCGCGGAGGTGGCATTTCGACGGGCAACAGCAGAGGTGGCGGCCTGGGCCGCGGGCGAAAAGGTGGTGCCATGAGGTTCAGCTGATCCTGAGCTGCCATTGGGGCTTGGTGCTGCTGCGGTGCCGATGCCAGCGGAAGTGGAGGTGCCATTGGGGCCGGGTGCTGCTGCTGTGGTGCTGATTCCAGTGGAAGTGGAGGTGCCATTAGGGCCGGGTGCTGCTGCGGTGTCGATGGCAGTGGCTGAACCGGGTGCTGGTGAGGTGCCATTGCGCCCGACTGCTCCCGCTTCCCCGACTCGTACAAGTTCCATGCTCCGTCCCTTCCTTGCCCAGCCATTCTACACGTACTGCATACACAAACGAAGAACAAACCCTACATAAGCTAATAATATAATGAGATCGTCTCAATACCATGCATACAAAAAGTAAACAAGATTAGCCAAGAAAATGATCTCACCCTTGTATCCCACTGAAGTTGAGAAATGCAAGACGAACGGTGTGCCGCACTCGCCTATTTATCGAGGACTACGGTGGGCACGTGAGCTCGGTGTAGCATTGCTAAAGTTACTATGGAAAACGTGAGATGCTCGGAATATAGTCAGGCCTACGCCTGATACGAATCTATCTAGGTCAGAATCTTCAGTGGCGCACATCGATTACATGTGTGAACATTGGGTATCACAGGATGAGCCCGACGTGTCTAGGTATGTGTTCAATTCCAGACTCTCCGGTGTAGACCACAAGAAAGTCCTGCAGACAACTCAAGCCGCATCAGCTGCATCTAATGGCCGTCTCAACTGCATCAGCTGATGCTGCATCAACTGCGAGAGAACTCTCTACCGTTTGTTTATAAAAAGTTTTAGGCGTCAATTGCATCTGGAGAAACAGATTGGGTGTTGTAAGGCTGCACAAGGCAATCAGATCGACCGGATGGTCCATGTGTTGCAACACGCATGGTGCAGGATGACTTGACAAGTCCTCCTCGATCAGGTACGCTGTGTGAGTCGTGACTGAAAAGGTCTACGACTGGTCTGCATTCGCACTTGATGATTCCTGCAAGCCTTGGAGACTGAGAAACGTGATGAACTTGTTGATGCGACAAGGCCAAAACGGAGTCAACTGGGAATTGGAAAAGAAATATGTGTTTGTTTGTCTGTGTGTGTGTGTAATATTAACAACATGCATATAAGCACAGAAGGGCATCTCGAATGGGCATTTGGGGATGACACGCTCTCACAAGTTGTTCCACGTGTGTTGACGGTTGAAATTCACCACTTTCAACCCTCAATATTCTCACATAAATGGAGGCATATGCATTATTTACTAGCATTTTGGTTTAAATAATGTAGTTCCACTTGTCCTTGGAGATTATTTGTATGTAGGTGATTTACCCCTAAAAAGAGATGGAAACCCACCTTCTATGAAGAAACCATGCCAACTCAGCTGAGGAGGTGGCTGCCACCAAGGGAAACATGGCATTCCACATCATAGATCTAGGGGAGGCACTCACCGACGAATCAGAGGACGCCACGTGGACTTCACATGGATCAAAGGGCCCACCTCGGATACCAAATCAAGCCATGCACCGGGGATGGATCAGAGGGCCGACAGGGCAGCCACCCAGAGGAAAACCACCAGGTGGGGCCACCCTAGAGGGCCGGCCGATCCTAGGATCGGCTGAACCGACCTAGGGGGCACCCATCTGATCCCTACACGTGGCACTCGCTCATTGGTCACTTGCTGCATCCTGGGGTGTTTTGGAGCACTTTGAGCCTCTGAGCAAGCCTGGTCCTTGCCTATAAATAGAAGGGGAGGGGCTCCCATTTCCCACACACCACTCTCTCATTCTCCTCTCACTTTTAGTTTCCAAGGCTAGGGGGTAGGCTAGAGTAGCTCTTATTCAGATTCCAAGTCTTCTTTGGAGTCTAGGTATGAGTTCTTTTTTATCTTTATTTCATTGTATGACTTTGATCTACTTCAGTTATTCATCTATTTCATATAAAGTCATGGTAGATCACATGCTTGATATGTTCTTGAGTTCATCCTTTGTTCATCATTTAGAGGCTTGTGTTCTTCGTGAACACTACCTTTTGATCCACTTGAAGGGTGATCCTTATGTGTTTGTTCATAAGTTAGAGGCTCATGTTCTTCACGAACACGACTCTTTGATCTTATTGACTAGACATAAGAGAGTTCATATCTGTTTGTATGTCTAGCCTTAGTTGATCTTGTTAGATGGCATGAGAGTGTTGCATGAGGTTTGTGTTCAAGCTATGGTACTCGGTCTAGTTGACCAGTCTTTTGGTGGCTCTCACCCTGGGTCACAATAGCCCGGGCCGGGTGGAGTCTAGCAGCAACATAGGCATGGTGCCTGGGTTGTCTGGCTACGACAGTTATGAGCATACCCCCCGTAATGATAGAGGTTGGTCTACAGGTAGTGACAGCCCTGTTGGATCCTTGAGCAATCCTCCGCGCTGGGGTACCTGCTGTAGGAGTCTAAAGTCTAGTTTTGCAGAGTGCTGGTCGTCGCGGGCTAGCTCCCCGTTTGTACCTGGGTGCTAAACCTTATCCCTCTCATGCAATACTCATGCCAATCTCCTGTATCTTCTAGCTTTGTATGTTTAGTACATTAGAACCTAGAGCTAACTCGTATGTTCCCCCTAAGCCGTAGTGTGCTAGAGTAGAGGTAGATCTGAGTGTGTGTCACACTACCCTTATATCTCTTATCTTACCCCTACCTTTGAGTGTGTTGTTTCCTGTATCTATCTCTTAGTTTATATTCAGAGCAAAAGCATAAGTCTAAGATATCCGCCATTGCCTTCCACGGATATGATACCCTTGGAATATTCTCCTTCCTTGGGGAAATGCTACAATGGTTTATCTGTGCGCTTGCGGATTCGTTCATGATCGTTTAGATTAACCTTTGGCAAGTCTTGATATTCACGCTAACCCGGCGTCATTAGTTGTGACATTAAGAGGTGCCTACAAGGAGATTCTTGGTGTTTTCACTAAGGATGGATCCCAGATCTGTTCTTAAGATGACAGCGCTACGAAACGCCAACAAGCATTTCTGGTGCCGTTGTCGGGGATGGCACAGGATTATCATGACTATGCTTTGCATCTGTTTATAAACTCTGAGTAGGTTAGGACAACTCTCAATGCAGGCTAACCTTGATTGTCTTCTTTTATCTTTGGATGATGAAGACAGGTAGTGTATGACTGGTTTCGACTTACCGGAGAATTTTACTGAAGATCCCGAGTCACTTGTGAGGAGAGCTCGAATTCATTTCGACTCACCTCGTCGTACTCATTCAGAAGGCGATCCAGCTTCCTTTGTACCATCCACGTCCAACGTTATGGCCCAGAAGACACTTCGTGAGTACTCAACTGCTTCCACTGACCAGGTGTTGCAAGACCCTGAGGTGGCAATGGGGACTGAAAATTTTGAGATCAAGACGGGTCTAATCACGATGGTACAGGCTAGCCCATTCTGTGGCAAGCCAAATGAGGATGTCAATGCTCATTTGCAGCAATTCCTAGAGCTGTGCAGCACTTTCATCATCAGGGGTGCAAATATGGATGATGTTCATCTACGGCTGTTTCCATTCTCTCTCCTGGGGAAAGCTAAGCAATGGTTCTACGCGAATCGTGATGCTATTAACACTTGGAATAAGTGTTCAGAGGCATTCTTTAAGAAGTTCTTCCCATTGGGTAAAACCAATGCTCTTCGTGGAAGGATTTCTAGTTTTCAGCAAGCAGCAAGTGAATCTATTTCAGAGGCTTGGGAAAGGCTTCAGGAGTATGTCCTGGCCTATCCTGACCATGGGATGGAGAATTGGCTCATTCTTCAAAGCTTCTATAATGGGTTGACTCTGACAGCCCGAGGCCATATTGATGCTGCTGCTCAAGGAGCATTCTTCTCACTCACTGTTGATGATGCTAAATTACTCATTGAGAAGATGGTTTCCAACCAAGGATGGAGTGATGAAAGACTCCAACCACGACCGAGGGGTACTCATACTGTCAAGGAAGCAGACATGATTACTGCCAAGTTGGATCTTCTTATGAAGAGATTGGATGACTACACCAGCGAGACGGCTGCCATGGCCACCACTACTCTGCCTATGGATTCTCATATGACTTCTGAGGTCTGTGGCAACACTGGGCACCCAGGCAACTACTGTCCGGAGACTCAGGAGGAAGTGATGTACATGAATGGCAACAACAATGGTTATCGTCCACCTCAACAAGGAGGCATGCTCTTGATTTAGAAGCTTGCATTCTTCGCGAACACAACCTTTTGATCTTGTTGCATAGGTTCATAAGCTCTCATATTCATTTGTATGCATGCTTGTCAATTAGAATAAAGTGGATATTCATGCATGTCGATTTAGACCAAAGTGGCATTCGTGACTCATCCTAGCTTTTTGCTTGGTTGCATGAGTAGTCTTTTCCCCTTTGGTAATGCGTAGATCTTCCGTTTATATGTCCGTCTGTTGTATGACGTTCGTATTTGTTGCCAGCATAGAGGTGTTCTCTTGCATGCCTTTAGTATAAGCTAGTTCTTATAAAGTTGAGTGAGATCAGTTCTCCTCCTTGCGGGTTCGTCGCTTTATATTTAATATAGAGTGACGTAGGTTACTACGCACCGCGGGATAACGTAGTCAGGCTACGGTAGTAATCTGTAGCATAGACATAGCATCTAGGCTAAGGGTTATCCTTCATTTGCCCTATATCCCACAGATTGGTAGATGTAGATCGCAGGTGGTGACTGCCCTATTGATCCTTTTTAATCCTCCACGTTCAGATATAGTGCAGGCTGAGGTTCTTCTTAGAATCGTAGGCCGGAGTCGCCTGACAGATCAGGGGTAAGCCGGTGCCCGAAGCAAGTTCTTGAGAGATCGACGTTTAATCTCATCTATATAGCTATCCATAGGAATCCTCTCCCGTAGTGCTTAATATCGTGGTGTGTCCTTGGACTGACTAGTACGAAGTTAGTGCACACACGTTCCCTTAGATTCGATACCCTTGGAATACTCTGAGGTGAAAGCTACAATAGCATCTGTGCGCTTGCGGATTTATTCGTGTGTCGCTAAAATACCCAACAATATCCTTTGACGGATTAAGCTTCCACCGGAACCGTCGGAGGTTAGCGAAGGTTTCCGCTAGTTTGGCAATGAGGTTGTCCTCAATTGTGGTCTTGACAACCACATCTTTGACGTAGGCCTCAATATTTTTGTATCTGCAACTCCAGATACTTCTGGATGGCCTTCTGGTAGGTTGCTCCGCCGTTTTTCAAGCCGAATAGAAGAGGGAAGGTGTCTTTAGGGAAATGCTTGTTGAGATCGGTGTAGTCAATGCACATTCTCCATTCGCCAATTTTCTTAGGTACAAGGACTGGATTGGCGAGCCAAACCGGGTTTTAACATTCACGGATGAATCCGATAGCTAAGAGCTTTATTACTTCTACCCTAATGATGTCCTTGCGATCCTTCGCGAAGCAATGAAGCTTCTGCTTGACAGGCCGTCTTGCTAACATCTAAGGAGTGCTCAGCCAGCTCCCTGGGGACACCAGACATATCCGATGGACTCCATGCTAAGATGTTCGTGTTATCCCGGAGGAAACAAGTGAGCGCACAGGTCGGCTCTGATGGTGACCACCTTGCTTGCATTAGGCAGACCAAGGCAGGCCTTCTTTGTTGCGGGGCTAGCGTCTAGGACGGTGGAGGTGCGCTTCTGCTCTCAATGGTCAGCGCTCCAGTGTTTAGCGTCATGGCTTAGGCGACGAGGGTGGAGGCCGCAGCGGAGTAGGTGAGGGTCGAGGTGAGGTCGACTACCTCGAGGTCGCACTTGTAGGAGACCATGAGATCACTGTATTCGGTGAGGATCCCGTTTGGCACCAGTATCTTGAGGACAAGATACGTGTAGTGCGGGATGGCCATGAATCAGGCCAGCATAGGGTGGCCCAGGATGGCGTGGTAGGACGACGCGAAGTCAGCCACCTCAAAGATGAGGTACACCATGCAGTAGTTCTTGATGGTGCCGAAGGTGACAGGCAGGGAGACCCGACCCAAGGGGTAGGACACCTTCCCCGACACGATCCGATAGAAGGGCTCGTCGTAGGCTGTCATCTTAGAGAAGTCTAACTTCATCTTCTTGAGGGTCTCTATGAAGATGATGTTCAGGCTGCTCCCTCCGTCAGTGAGGGTCTTGGGCAGCAGGGCGCCATCAACAGTAGGCTCGACGACCAATGGTAGGACCCGAGATCAGGTATGTGGACCCAGTGATCTTCCCTGGAAAAGGTGGTTGTGTATTCTGACTACCGCAGGGGCTGCGTAGGGTGTATGTTGACGAGGGCGACCTCGTGTTCCAGGGCGTACTGCTTCCTGTTGCTCATGACGTCCTTGGGCCCACCAAGGATGATGTTGAGCTACCGATTGGCGGGCTAAAAAGCTCCATTGAGGTTGCCGCCCTCGGGTGGTGGTGGCAGGTCGCGGTCACCGCCATCATCACGCGGACCTCCATCATTATGAAGGTTGTCATGGTCATCTCGCCTGTCACGGACGTCGCGCCTGTCGTAGTCATCACGCCGATCGTTGTGCCGTTCACGATCATTGCGGTCATTGCGATCATCACGGTCGTCGCGGCGGGCATAGCGTTTGCCACGATTGTCGTTGCGATGGTCGTTGTAGCATCCCTTGTAGCGGTGGTCATTGTAGTTGTTCCCGCACGTCCCTTGGGCTCCTCAGGGACACCAAGCTTGTTCTTCAGGATGGTGCAGTCGCGGAGTGAGTGCTTTGCACCGATGTGAAACATATCCTTGAACTCTTGCTCAAGGAAAGTCGACGCAGAGTGACCTTCGGTGGCAACTACCTTCGCTGTGCGCTTTCTGAGGTTCGACCCAGAGTCTGCTGTGGGTGCTGGGACGGACGGGCTGGCAATATCGTTGCTGAACTTGGACGTCGACCAGCTTGTTGACCACCACCATGAGCCTCATGGACCTTCTCGAAGAGCATGATGTCCTTGATGCCCCTCTTGTAGTACTCGACGACCTGATTGTCTTTTACACCAGCCAGCTTGTTACAGTTCTCGAAGAACTGGTTTGTATAGTTTCATAGGGTCTCCTTGGGTCGATGGTCTCAGGGTAGTCGATGTTCCTGATACTCTCGGAGAAGGCAGGGAAGTTGTTGATCGCCAGGTTGTCAAGGTCGTCTTCATTGGCAGCGGCGGGCCCCTGGGCAGGATGTAGGCGTTGGTGGTGCGCCATGGTGTTGTTCATAGTCTGCATGGTGCCAGAGGTTGGCTTCATGGCGATGCTGGTCTTCAGCATCCAGGTCACGTGTTATACATTCAACGGCACCTGGGGGGCCGAAGTCGCGATCGTACACCGCTCTCCTATGGAGCTCAGCTTCTTCCCGCTCGTGGTGGCGTCTGTCGATGTCGACAAGAGCATCGCGGCCACGCCTGGCCTGTTCGAGGTTGTCCTGCAGGTCACGCCTATTATAGTTAGCGATGTTGACCTCATGTTCCAGGGTGCGCTACTTCCTATTGCTCACGACGCCCTTGGGCCCGCCGAGGATGATGTTGAGCTGCCGGTTGGCAGGCTGAAAAGCTCCATTGGGGTTGCCACTCGCGAGTGGTGGTGGCAGGTCGCGGTCACCGCCATCATCACGCCGACCTCCATCGTTGCGATGGTTGTCGCGGTCATCTCGCCTGTCACGGTCGTCGCGCCTATCACGGTCATCGCGCCGGGCATCGCGCAGGTCACGATCGTTGCGGTCGTCGCGGTGAGCGTAGTGGTCATTGCGATCATCACGGTCGTCACGGCGGGTGTAGCACCGGCCACGATCGTCATTGCGACGGTCGTTGTAGTGTCCCTTGTAGCGGCGGTTGTTGTAGTCGTTCCCATGTGGCCACTTGGGCTCCTTAGGGACACCAAGGTCCTTCTTCAGGATGGTGCAGTCGCGGAGCGAGTGCTTTGTGCTGATGTGAAACGGGCACATATCCTCCATGGTATCCTTGAACTCTTGCTCAAGGAAAGTCGACGCAGGTCGACCTTCGGCAGCAAGTACCTCCGCTATGTGCTTTCGAAGCTTCAACCCAGAGTCGGCAGCGGGTGCTGGGCCGTACGGGCCGGCGACATCATCGCTGAACTGGTTGACCACCGCCTCTTGGACGTCGACTAGCTTGTTGACCACTGCCATGAGCCTCATGGACCTTCTCGAAGAGCTTGATGTCCTTGATGCCCTTCTTGTAGTACTGCATGACCTGGTCGTCTTTTGCACCAGCCAGCTTGTTACAGTTCACGAAGAACCAGTTTGTGTAGTCCCGTAGGGTCTCCTTGGGTCGCATGGTGACCCATCCTAGGTGGTGGGTGTTGCCAGGTCGGCCATAGGTCGCTTGGAAGTTGGAGGTGAACTGCTGGGACAGGGAGGCCCAGGAGTTAATGCTTCATGCCGAGAGGTGGTTTAGCCAGGGCAAAGGACCTTCACCCATCAACAGGGCAAGTAGGCCACCATGTGGTCGTACATGCTGCCGGACGCCTGGGCGGCAATGATGTAGGTCCGAAGCCAGATGTTGGGGTCGGAGCGATAGTCATACGTGCTGATCGCCGGCTTGAAGTTCTCCAGGTAGTCGATGTTCCTGAGACGCTTGGAGAAGGTAGGGAAGTTGTTGATCGCCAGGGTGTCAAGGTCATCTTCATTGCCAGCGGGTGGGCCCCTAGGTGGGACGTAGGCGTTGGGTGGTGCACCATGGCATTGTTCATAGTCTGCATGGTGCCGGAGCTCGGCTTCATGGTGATGCCGATCTTCAGTGTCCAGGTCGCGTGATATACATTCAACAGCACCCGGGGGGGCTGAAGTCGCGATCGTACACCGCTCTCCTATGGGGCTCAGCTTCTGCCCGCACGTGGTGGTGTCTGTCGAGGTCGACACGAGTATCGCAGCCACGCCTAGCCTGTTCGAGGTTGTCCCACAGGTCACGGCTGTTACGGTTGGCGTCTTTGACGTCGAAGTTGCTTCCAGCGTTGGGCTGGATGACGACGATGTTTTGTTCGACCTCCTCCACAACGGGTTGCAGGGGAGGATAGTGACCTCCGCGGGACCGGTTGGAGCGGCTCCATGAGTGGTGAGTAGAGGCAGGTCTGGAGGAGGAAGCTGCCCTACTGCGCTCTTCTACTTGGGCGTTAGCGACACGAAGGTGAGCCAGGTGTGTTGCCTTCGCTGGCTAGGTCGGCCATGGCGGCGCCCAAGTTGGCTTGGGGACTATTGAAGACCTAATGGCCAGCCTCCTCAAAGTCCGTCTGGAGATCTCTAGCATGAAGCGGCCCACGCCGAGGCGCCTCTGGTGGCGGACGGTGGGCGTCTCCCCCTTGCTGTTGTGTGTTGGCGCCGTCGACGCCGCTGTTAGCACCGCCAGCGCTGCCATTGGCACCGTCGGCGCCGACGTTTCTGGCGGCAGCTGCTGCGAGCTCCTACTAACGTTGTAGGGCCCGTCCGGCATTGTTGTTGACTCAACAAGCTTCGGCCGAATTCGTTGCGCCGTCGACTAGCGGCTCGTTGTTGGAGACCAGGAAAGCTTCGCGATCTCGTGAGTGGTCACTACTCGCCGCCTCGTGGGGGTTGGGGTAGATGACAACACGTGCTTCCTGGAATACACCATAGTCTAGGGTAAGTAAGGTGCTTGCCATGTGGCGAGCCTAGTCCTTCTCGACCAGCTTGATGGTGTCCTTCAGTAAGTAGCACTCACGGAGAGTGTGCATCGAGCGCTTGTGGAATGAGCATAAGAGGTCGAGGGGATCCTCATATGGATCTGGGTCGTTCTGGACATCTTGCCAGAGTAGGCGCTAGCAGAGCTCTTTAGGTCGTGAGGCATACGGGGTGAACTCGGTGCTGATGAGGTCTTGGCTTGAGCCTCCTCGCAAACCTTCAGAGTGTCCTCCATCTTGTCGATGACGTGATCCATCCCCTCGACCAGATCAAAGGGTATGGGTGGGTGGGTTTTCTCCAGCAGATTGGGAATAGATGGAGCAAGGTGTTGGCGTTTCTTAACCTCAACACTAGGCGTCGTGGTAGCGTGACCGTGTAAGAAACTACCGGCTACACTGACGAGTGCGAACGAATCCGCAAGCGCACGGATACACCATTGTAGCACTTCTCCCTCGGAGAATGAGTATTCCCGTCGGGTTTCGTTCCTAGGACGGAGAGTAACCAGAGAGGGTCTATCCAAGGACACCAGCTTCCGCTGGGATAGGTCGGGATACGAGAAGCACTTCCTTAAGGGAGTTAGCTCTCAAGATGCATCTGTTCGGTCTCAGTCATCCCCGTGGGGCGACAACACATCCTAACTTTTTAGGGAGAGGCCAATGTACTGACATCGAGCCCAACTCAGTACGTGACACAGAGGGTTTGCAAAGGGTCCAATAGGCTGTCACCACTGCGGCCTACCTCTACGCTACGAACGTACGTGGTCTTCGCAGGAAAACCAGGGTCCAGACACCACGTCTGTACCCCAGATAAATACTATAGCTCGGTTACGTTTGTCGACACGCTATCTACACTATAGCAACCGTATAGATACGGTCCCACAAACTAGAGAAAGATCGGATTCAAACCATCTTATTATTGATCGAGCTATGGAGCAGAAAGGAAGCTATGGATGCCAACAAATGAGATACAGCGGACTCACTTAGCTAAACATGATCAGAGCATCCAAACTGGTATATGAACTACTGAGCTGGCTCTAAAGGATCGAAGCCTTGTGTCACAAGGAACACAAGCCTCTAACTTATAAAGGAGCCAAGAACACAAGAACAAATCAAGCATGCATGATGTCCACTATAGTCTAAATAAGAAATGCTGAAATACTCACTTTGATCTAAATGAAGAACAAGCATCCATGAGGACATCAACTCACTCCTCACCCCTACTCTACCTCTCAACTAATCCTGATCTAGATCTCTTCTCATCACCATTCTACCACATAGAGGTGAGAATCACCTCACATGGCTAGAATTAGAGAGAGGGAGAGAGGCTACACAAGAGAGAAGTGGAACTTGAGAGCTTGGTGGTGTGTCTGAAATGGAGCCCCTCCCCTCCTATTTATAGACAAGGGGGTGGCTTGCTCCGAGGCTCCAAGTGCTCCAAAACACCCCGGAATGCAGCCAAGAACCAATGAGCGAGCAACACGTGGACCGGGGAGATCAACCGACCCTAGGTCGGTTCGGCCGGTCCTAGGGTCGGCCGAAGCTCCCGGCCCTCCATCTGGGGTGTGCT
Source organism: Cenchrus fungigraminus (assembly GCA_036936925.1). Taxonomy (NCBI): domain Eukaryota; kingdom Viridiplantae; phylum Streptophyta; class Magnoliopsida; order Poales; family Poaceae; genus Cenchrus; species Cenchrus fungigraminus. The sequence continues at coordinate 64,318,159 of CM072779.1, forward strand.
TCCTCTGGCTCGCTTCCATGTGGGCCCTAGTTCCTCTCCTCCGTGCATGGCACGTTTCCTGGCGGTTTAGTTGGCAAAGTGGGCCCATGATCCATGTGATGCTGACGTGGCAGCGTATGATTCGTCGAGAGTCCCTCACATGGATTGGTGACATCATGGATCCAGGAGAATCCATGTGGCAGCCCCTGATTGGCCAGCAATTGAGTGCCTTGGATTGGAGTGGAGTGAAAGTGCATGAATTCCTCTCATTTCTTATGCTAAATACCTGCATTCGAATAGACATCAACACCGGTGGAAAGTATGAGTTTAAGCTCCTATTCTAGTGTGAATGTGCAATTCATGCTCCAATTTGCAGGAGTTGACGGCCATAAAATTGGCACTTTTGAGCCACCAACAACACCCCCACACTTGACCTTTGCTCGTCCCGAGTGAAGGGGAAACAAAGCCAAGTGGGTCATGAATACCAAAGAGTAAGACAAACAGAAGAGATATTCCAAGTCATACCTTGCTCCTGTGAACCTCTATGGAGTGGCTATCATGTCCCCTTGGGTGATTGAAAAGTAGAACAGTTGTGAATCAAGTCACTTATGCACCTGATGATAAACACCTTGGGGTTTTGCAAGTTTTACATAAACAAAACTCTTGGTGGCTTCCTCATTTGATTCTCTCAGATCGCTCAATGTGTATATGTCCTCACCAAGGCATTTGCCTTTCTTCATCCTACTTCTAATGATGGCTATATGTGGAGCTCAGGGTAGGATAAAGAGAAAACATACTTGCATCACATATTTTGCAAAGTCAAAAACTTGATCCATAGAGAAAATCAAATCATACCATCAGATCAAGATGTGCACCGGTATGGATATGGTGGGTATGGCAAGGTGGATACTAGGCCCGGAATGGGTGCTAGATATTACCATACATATATGATGAGAACTGTGGGTTGATGGTAAGGTGGACACTAGCCCTGGAATAGACACTAGTTATTACCATGAAAATTATGGAACTCCTTTTTGCATGACCATCCCTCTCCTTTTTCCTTCTTTATTTGGACATGGGCTATCCTTTCTTCTTTTCTCTTTTTTTTCAAACATGCTTTGGGCATGTGTATATATATATATTTTTTCATAGCCCATGTCTCTTTTTGAAGGATACTTTCAGAGAGAGGGGTCACACCACATATGGAGCTTTATTTTCATGGAAGGGATGAATGGTACAATGCTAACTTCCAGTGTAGAAGCATAGCAAGGGGAAATAGGTGGGGTGCACATAAGTCTTGATCATGAAAGGAATGAAAAGAATTCTCACAAGGGTCACAAAATTTGACAAGGCTCAACGCAATAACAGGCAGCATATGAATCTAAGGGTTTTGCCTACGAAGATCATATGGCTCTAACGGGACAGAGGCATATCAAAGAGGAGCCTTTCCAAGAGGTTTTGAGTTTTTTTTTAAAATAAACAACCCAAGAGAGTTAGTCATCAGAGCAACAGATCATATCATCCAGCCATATCATACTCATCAATTGCTTAGGTGAACATGCTTGTCCTTAAGAAGGTTATGGTTCACAAGCATCAGGTAGATAACAAGAAATAAAACATATGTAAGTCTACTCAGGTACAAGCGAGCTGGGTGATCTTTAGCATCATCATTCGAGTTTTTAGTTTAGAGATAGGCAGATATAGCTTATAAAACTCAGGAATGAAAGAGAGTGAGTTGTCGAGATGCAAACCGGCGCTATGCATGAGAGTTGAACCGTGAGCGGCTCTCCACAGGAGTGAACTCGTGCAGGTCCCATTCAGGTTCTCTGCGGGTGATCGATCAGCTAGCGCGGAGTGCTCACAGTGGGTACGTATGAAAAACGTCATGCCTGCATTGGGAGAGTCGTGGCTCTTGCCCCACACTGTCTCGAACCTAGATGTCCTCTAAATCAAAAAGACCAAAGTAATGACACAAAGGTGGCTAAACCGGGTTACATGACCGGTGAGCCACTTTATTCAAATCCAAATGTTTTCGAAAGAAAATGATTAGGCGCTTACACACATGCAAAGGAATAAATGAAATAAAGGGAAACAAACCTAGACCTAGACTAGCGCCTAATGAACTAAAGTTGGGGCTAATCCCCACTATTCGGAAAGGATCTGCTCCTTTCCCTCAGCAACTGCCAACCTCTGCAGCTTCTGGGTCATGTCCTCCTCCAGCTGGTGATACTCAAGCCTGAGCTCACGGTACTCGTCCCTCTGCTTAGCCAGCCCTTCAACCAGCTTCTCATGTTCTAAGAATAGATCAGCTAGTTTGTTTGCTAGCCTTGGTAGGGCAGGAGTCTTCTTGGTGCCATTCACTCGGATATCTGTGAGGATCTTGGTGATGGCTCGCTCCCACTGAGGCGGCTTATGGTAGGGTGTACCATAACCTACAGTGGCTGTCTTCACTCCGAAGATCTTGCACCGGGTCTGTGGGAGTGGGAACTTGTCCCACACATCCTGCTCATAAGTGTGGCAGACAGCTTCTCCGTAACTGTTGAAGTCAGACCCAATGTAGCGCTCTCCTGGCTTCAGAGGTGGCCCAGGGGGATCGTCGAACAAGACTCACTTGCATGTAGCGGTCTTGTTTCCCATGGTGGCCATCCTGACCGGGAAAGAAGGCGGGGAGGAGGAGCCTCGCCGGGACGACTGCACCGGGGAGTCGGTGTGCATCCTGCGAGTGCTCTCTACACTCCTGCCTCTCTCGGGAGTCATGGCCTTCGGCGATCCCATCACTTCATCCAGGTCGCCGAGGTCGACGAGACGAGAGGGACTTCCTCCCTCTGAAGTGAGGGGCGAAGCCGCCCTACGGAGCTGAGTGAAACCGTAGCTGGCCATGGATGTGGTGACTAGCTGGACGGTGAGGTGGAAGAGATGGATTCTCGCGATGCGAAAACTCGTCGGGCGGTAGAGAGAAGGTTTCTAGAGGAGAATGAGACGCACACGCGAAAGAAGAAGAGGGGAGGCGGCACTAGGGTTTCGACCGAACCAGGGTTCGGCCGGCCCCAGGTGGGCCCCTCTTGCCCTCCCCTTTCTCGTGTGGGCTCCAACAAGTCTCAGGATCGAAGGCCCAGGTGGATTCCCCGAGATGGAAAGGTTGGCTTAGGCTTAAGGCTAGGATAAGCTTGAGGTTGAAAATTCATCCTCCACTACAAAACAACCTTGGCCAAGCCATGATATAACCATAGAGAATCTGGGGGAGCTCACCTTGGGAACATACTCGGTTCGTCAAAAGTGTAGGAACATCTGACGGTAATCATGAAGCATTCACCATGTCGCCACGATGGTGTTGCCTTCCTGTGGTCCTTTGCCTACTCATCTTTATTTTGTTAATTTATTTCTCCTGCATAATCATTATCCACAAAATACCCAAGGGATAATTCTTCCTGGGGAAACGAGATGAGTCCCAGGAGTACTCAGGATGTGGGTGTCTTGCGTTCTCCTGTCTCAACTCATGACCATCTCCTTGCAGATAATGTTGATGTGATGATAAGCTCTGATCTGCAAGGGTAGTGCATATACGAACTCGAGCCCAAAAAGGTGCATCGAAGCTGAAGGCAAGCATGATCATCCCAGAGAGGTCGAGGCATCCCTGAGGTGGTCACGGGCCTCAAGGACTATAGCACTGGGGTCGTGGAACTCGGAGATGAAAAGATCGAGCATTGAGGCTAGTGCTTCACCAATAGGTACCGATCTCCGAGTGAACTCAAGCTCAGAAAGACACTCGGTCTTCAAAGAGGATAGAGCATGGACTTCCGGAGGCCGGTGTACGATCAGGATCTAGAGTTCGGATGAAGAACGAGATTTAACTCGCTCTTACTTTAGGTAGAGGGTTCGATGTTCTCATCGGAGCGATGGAAACATTCCAAAGTCTAGCCTAAGCTTCCAATGGGAGGTTATGGATAAGCTGGAAAGTGCACATCCCATTGGGCATCGATCAAGTCAGGCATAAGATATGAAGTTCAACCTTCTCCCGACTGATCGGCATCGATCACCGTGTTTGTGATAAGAAGTGAATGTACTCCAGTCGATCGGTAAATGATCGTGCTCCCTCGATCTAATGGATGAATCCAAATGGATTATAAAGCAGAGACCGATGTCTTGGTTTATACGAAACTTTAGTGCAAGGCACTTCAGCTCAAACCTCGACGTAGAAACACGATAAGCCTCTCATGCCCTCCATAGGAGATAGTAGTGAGGATCGATCAAGTCATCCTGGTCGGGAATGATCATTCTTTCCAAACTACACTCTCCATCCTCCCACGAGACAACATCTCGGGGAGAAGGTCTAAGAAGATGCACGAGAGGGGAACCCAAGGGTAGATCTTGTGCCACGAAATCTTTCCCTTAGACTCCAGCTATTCAGGAATGACATCTTCAGCAAGAGCTCAGAAAGAGTGGATAAGTAGTCTCGGACTTGGCTGATGATGGATCCAGGTGGCTCAATATTTCCTCTGGTAGGTGCCTCATTGACCGGGATGCAGGGGGAGCTGAAATCCTGGAGACTCTCCACGATCTCTTTTCCCTCGTCAGCATCTAGGTGCACAAAGGATCCTTAGGAGAGAGCATTAAGCCTCATGGCATCATCCTTTCGCAATCCAAACCAGAAGTGCTGGAGCATCATCCAGTCGGGAATGTAGAGGACTGGGCAATCTTCCACCGCGGAGGCGAAATAATTCCATGCCATTCCTAATGATTCCTCCTCACATTTCTTGAAACAGATAATCTTGGTCCTGAACGAGATGACACGTCGTATTGGGAAGAATTGGGAGCAGAAAGCTGCTCTCAATCTTTCCCAAGTAAGGTAGTCCCTACTAAAACAATGGTGCCAATCCCGTGCTTCCCCGAAGAGGGATAGCGGGAAAGCTCTCTTTTCCGAGCATCCGGTGATTCTCTGGTTTTACCCCGAGTTTCAATCAGACGCTCGTAGTCTCTCACATGATCAAAGGGGTTCTCATGACTTAACCCCGAGAAGGATAGGTCCTGAATTAGCTTCATGAGAGAGGGGCGAAGCCAAAAGCCAGATGTAAGAGTGGGTCTTGACGAAGATGGCTCTGAGGGTTCACTCCTCGATGGCGGAAGGTGTTTACAAGGATAACCTTCCATGGGTAGCGGGGGTAGAGGTAGAAGTAAAGAAAACAAAAAGGGATATCTCAAAAGGGCAACGGGGGTAAAGGTAGAAGAAAAAGGAAAAAGATAAATACGAGGATAGACGGGCTCGAAGGTTAACAACAGCCGTCCCCGGCAACGGTGCCAGAAATGCTTGTTGGCATTTCTTAACCTCAACACTAGGCGCCGTGGTAGCGTGAGCATGTAAGAAACTCCCGGGTACACTGACGAGTGCGAACGAATCCGCAAGCGCACGGATACACCGTTGTAGCACTTCTCCCTCAGAGAATGAGTATTCCCGTCGGGTTTCGTTCCTAGGACGGAGAGTAACCAGAGAGGGTCTATCCAAGGACACCAGCTTCCGCTGGGATAGGTCGGGATACGAGAAGAACTTCCTTAAGGGACTTAGCTCTCAAGATGCATTTGTCCGGTCTCAGTCATCCCCATGGGGCGACAGCACATCCTAACTTTTTAGGGAGAGGCCAATGTACTGACATCGAGCCCAACTCGGTACGCGACGCAGAGGGTTTGCAAAGGGTCCAATAGGCTGTCACCACTACGGCCTACCTCTACGCTACGAACGTACGTGGTCTTCGCAGGAAAACTAGGGCCCAAACACCACGTCTGTACCCCAGATAAATACTATAGCACGATTACGATTGTCGACCCGCTAACTACACTATAGCAATCGTATAGATACGGTCCCACGAACTAGAGAAAGATCGGATTCAAACCATCTTATTATTCATCGAGGTACGGAGCAGAAAGGAAGCTATGGATGCCAACAAACGAGATACAGCGGACTCACTTAGCTAAACAAGATCAGAGCATGCAAACAGGTATATGAACTACTGAGCTGGCTCTAAAGGATCGAAGCCTTGTGTCACGAGGAACACAAGCCTCTAACTTATGAACGAGCCAAGAACACAAGAACAAATCAAGCATGCATGATGTCCACTGTAGTCTAAATAAGAAATGCTGAAATACTCATTTTGATCTAAATGTAGAACAAGCATCCACGAGGACATCAACTCAATCCTCACCCCTACTCTACCTCTCAACTAATCCTGATCTAGATCTCTTCTCATCACCATTCTACCACATAGAGGTGAGAATCACCTCACATGGGTAGAATTAGAGAGAGGGAGAGAGAGCTACACAAGAGAGAAGTGGAACTTGAGAGCTTGGTGGTGTGTGTGGAATGGAGCCCCTCCCCTCCTATTTATAGACAAGGGGGTGGCTTGCTACGAGGCTCCAAGTGCTCCAAAACACCCAGGAATGCAGCCAAGGACCAATGAGCGAGCAACACGTGGAGGGGGAGATGAACTGACCCTAGGTCGGTTCGGCTGATCCTAGGGTCGGCCGAAGCTCCCGACCCTCCATCTGGGGTGTGCTTCCTCTGGCTCGCTTCCATGTGGGCCCTAGTGCCTCTCCTCTGTGCATGGCACATTTCCTGGCGGTTTAGTTGGCAAAGTGGGCCCATGGATCCATGTGATGCTGATGTGGCAGCATATGATTCGTCGAGAGTCCCTCACATGGATTGGTGACATCATGGATCCAGGAGAATCCATGTGGCAGCCCCTGATTGGCCAGCAATTGAGTGCCTTGGATTGGAGTGGAGTGAAAGTGCATGGATTCCTCTCAATTCTTACGCTAAATACCTGCATTCAAATAGACATCGACACTGGTGGAAAGTATGAGTTTAAGCTCCTATTCTAGTGTGAATGTGCAATTCATGCTCCAATTTGCCGGAGTTGACGGCCATAAAATTGGCACTTTTCAGCCGTCAACACAAGGTTGATCTTGCTAACTTGCTAGGGAAGCGCGACTGCTGCCGCTGCCTTCGAAATGACCTCCAAAGTCTTGGAGTCGAGGTCGTCCGCTGGGGTGGCGACCGCTGGAGTTGCAGAAGTCATCGTGAAGGAGCCGAAGCTAATGTTGATGGGTCGGCGAGGAAGACCGCCATGCTTGCCGGGAAGATGACGCCGGGTCCAACCATCGCGCTGCACGAAGAGCTCCCGATCTGCACCTACCTGGCACGACAACTGTCAGGGGTTGAAACCTAGACAGATCCGCTAGGGTGGACTCCTAGTGGTTTGCAGGTTAAAGAGGAGATCAAGGAACTAAGAACACAGATGGATGCATGGGTAGGGCACAGAGATCTTGGCGAAACACGGGGGACAAGGCAATTTATACTGGTTCAGGCCTCCGGAGAGTAAAACCCTACGTCCAGTTGGTGGTGTTTGTATTGTTGTGCGCAAGAGCTAGTTGCCCTTGACGAGAGATCCTAGGCCGCCTTAAATAGTGTAGTGAGCTCGGTCGGTGGACCCAGAGTCCGGGTCGGTTACAACAAGGAAACCTATCTCTACGGATTAGAAGGAGAATCACGTGATGTTCAGAGTGGTGGGCATCGCACCGCCATGTCTTGTGGCTTGACTTGCACACCAAGACTTCCAGAGTCCGGTCGAGATTATGGATAAGATCCTCCGGATGAATCTTCTGGGTGCGGATAAGGTCGTCCGGTCCCACACACAGCTCGGCGGGTCACCTGACAAGTAGGACCCACCTGTCAGGGACCTCTGACACCCTGGTCGGTGGGGACCTAGGGGTACCCTTGTCTCACAACATGAAAGGATTATTCACACTTTTTATAATATAAGAATAAATTGAGATTAAAAAAATAGACCCAATGGGTGAAGAGTCACACACTTTTCATTAAGAAAAGTAATTTTGCTCGGGTCAAGAAAACTCTCGTACCCTGGTTACACTGGCAAGCAGATTTTTTTAAAACTAGCCCATCCGCTCTGAGGACCTGTGTGGTTCGAGGACCGGTGGATGGTCGCTCCTTAGTGATGAGTGATTGACAACGTTGTGTGGACTAACTCTTGGCCTAGTATTGCAGGTACAGGTTGCGGCTTGATTCGCGTGGTGCAGGTGAAGATCAAGTGCGAAAGGTCTATGTCTGTGTGACCTCCCAGGAGCGGAGAGACGAGTAGCCTTCGATCATGGTACCCGGTGGCCGACGGGATCGAGTGCGGACCGTACGCTGGCAAGAAGAACAAGACGACGTCGAGAGGGATGAAGCCGCTGCATGGTGGCAGCTAACAACTGAAGCTTGCACGCGGGGTTTGCAGTGGTTTGGCCACAAAACCATTGGGTTACTTGGCTGAGCCACAAAGCCAAGACCGAGGACACGACGGGGCGAGCCGGCCTGCCTGGGGCGGTCTGACCACCTAGTCAGGGTGGTCTGACCGCCTGGCCAGGGAAAGACCACGGGCAGGGTGGTCTGACCGCGTGGGCCGCAGCACGTCGAGAAGCTTCGAAGCGGAGGACACGTGGTGCGATCGTGAGGCTTGCGTGAAGATGAAGCGGGTTGCGGCCAGCGGGAGTCCGTCCGATTAAGTAAAAGATCAAAGTTCCCAAAGTGCCCTCGGTGGGCGTGTATCTTAAGTTAAGTAAGTAGGGGTAGTTTGGTCATTGGTTGCCCTCCATATAAACTCAGTTGAGAGGAGATGGCAGCCACCTCTTGGAACCCTAGTTCATTTGCTTTCCACTTTAGTTTTCCTTAGGCCTAGCTTGAGTGCTTCGTGAGAGATCTTGTGAGAGGGATGGATGTTCGGGCGGCTTGCTAGACCTTGTATGAACCTTTCATGGTATGTATAGAAGCTTCGGCATGGTTCATCTAGTCTCTCTTTGTCTCCCGGCGTTTTCCCTTTTGGTGATTTTCGGAGCTCTTCTTGGGGATTTTCTTGGTGGCTTGTTTGAGGGGTTTCTTGTAGGGATTCTTGTTGGGTGTCACACATGAGGTTTTTGTGCCTCTTTTCTTAGTGACTTTGCCCCAGAAATCCTATGGGAAATCCTTTGATTTGGGTGGATTTTGGAGTTCTTGGAGTTCATGACCTAGAGATCTTCGATTCGCGATTCCTCTTGATTGAATGGGTTTCGGTGGATATCCTTTGGTGGAGAGGTCATTCATGAGGTGACCCAGCTATCCCCGAAGTTTCGTTGCAATCCGTGGAGTGAATCGGGAGATCGGGTGAAGGGAAGTTGGGAGTTGACCCGCGACCAGTTTCTGTAGGGGAGGCGGTCCTGACCGCCCAGGGCACGCGGTCTGATCGCCCTGGGGATTTCGCGAGGAAAGTGTTGGTTTTCCGGGGATTTTCTCTGAGAGCTTGTTTGCCTTGGTCAGAGATGTTTCCAGGTGAAATCTTGGGTCGATATGGAGTCGTGTGCTTCGAGTTGTGGTTTTGGGGAATTTCTCAGCCTAGGCGGTCTGACCGCCCTGTCCATGCGGTCTGACTGCCCCTGGCAGGAAATTTCCCGTGAGTTGTTTCTGCTGTTGTGGTTGAGTAGTTTTAGGTCTTGCTGGTGAGGTTTGCTCCTAGGATCAGTAGCACTCCAGTGGCTACGTGGTCTTGGCAAACGTGCGGATAGAGTGGAGAAAGTGATTTTGGGATCGAGGCCGTGTTCATCTCGTTGGAGGAGCTACCTCCCTCGAGATAGAATTTTTATCGGCTCCCATTCACTCCCCTCCCTCTCTGGTCACCCAATCCGGACCTTCAATTGGTATCAGAGCCGGTTACAGATCTTTTTGATTCTAACCAGTCTAAGATCCAAAGATGGGTGACTACGAAAAGGGGTCGGGTCCTCCGCACTTCGATGGGAAGAACTACCAGATGTGGGAGAGGCGCATGGGCGCATTCTTGCGTGGGAAAGGACAATTGATCTGGGATGTGACGCAAAATGAGAATTATGTCATTCCGGACGATTTCATCCTCCCAGGTGCTCGGGACATGTGTGAGGCCAACAGCAAGGCCGTGGATTACTTGTTTCGTGCTCTGTGTGCCGCGGAGTTCGATCACGTGTACTCAGAGAAGGTGGCTGGAAAGATTTGGGCTAAGTTGTGGATCGCTCATGTTGGGAACGCTCAGGTTCAGGCGCGCTTGTTTGCCACTCACCGGAGAGAGTATGAGAACTTCACTCATCTCCCGGTGAGTCGATTGATGCATGTTCCAGCGCTTCACCTGTATTGTGAACAACATGAGGGCCAATGTGGCGATGCTCCCATACACGGATCATGATAGAGCTATCAAGCTCTTACACGCACTTGACAGATCCGTGTGGAGTGCCAAGGTCAAGGCCATTGAGGAGTCGAGCGTGTATGACACGTTGACTAAGGACGAGTTGTTCTCTAAGCTCAAGTCGTCGGAGGTGGATCGTGGCCTGAGGGCCAAGGCTGAGAGCACGACTGAGTCCCATAGTCTTGCTCTTGTGTCCGGATCTGGTGGAACGACTAACACTAACTCCTCTTCGAGGATGTTTTCTTTGTCTTCCTTTGTGTCCTTTCCAGATGAGGAGTTCGACAAGCTTGGAGAGGACGAGCTGGCCCTGCTGAACAGGAAGTTCGAGAGGCTGCATGAGAACCGCTTGAACATGAGAAGAACCACTCGTATGTGCTACAGATGCGGCAAGCAGGGACACTTCATCGCCGAGTGCCCACAGGAGATCGAGCCCAAGAACGAGTACAAGCACCGCCCAAGGATCGAGAACAAGTACCGCTCGAGGCGTGAGCACAAGAGCAAGTACAAGGACAAGGACGAGCAGAGGTCGAGGAAGGGCGGCGGCTACAACAAGAAGAAGAAGGCTCGAGCGATAGTGGGAGCAAGCGACGTCGACTCCAGTTCCTGGTACACCTCGTCGAGTTCCAGCGGCAACGACGACGACAGCAAGCGCAAGAACAAGAAGCATGGTTCCAAGAACCTGAGTGGCCTGAGTTGCTTCGCACGAGAGGACGGCTTCTGCGGCATGGCCCACAGCTCCGGCAGCAAGAGAAGCCAGAAGGATGACTCCGGATCAGAATCCGAGGATGAGGTATGTGATGAGCTCTCTTCTTTGCACCAGGAGAATGCTGAGTTGGTCGCTTTGCTTGACAACTGTGATACCATGCTTAGAGAGGCTAAGAAACTTAGGAAAGAACTTAGAGCCTCACTAGAAGAAGCTAGGGAGAAAATTGCTGAGCTAGAATCTGTGAATCTTGATGCTAAACTTGAGATTGATTCCCTTAAGATTGCTCCTGTTGTTGTTGATGCTCCTGATTGTGATGACTGCAATGCTTTCTTGGCTGATTTAACTTTGCTTAAGGAAAAGCATGTCTCAAAGTTAGAGGAAGTAGACTTGCTCAGGGCTGAGATTGATGAGTTGAAGTCTAGGTCCGCTTTGCTAGGTGCTTGCACTTCCTGTCCTATGTTGCATGCCAAACTAGATGAATCTCATGATAGGATTGTTTCTTTGGAGGCTGCTTTGAAAGTTCCAATTCCTACATCTTGCTCTACATGTGAATTATATTCTGTTAAGAATATGGAATTGGCCCACTATGTTGACCGGTTGCAGGATGAAAACGATGAGCTGAGAAAGCTTTTGAGTTGGCTGTCTGGGCATGAGCCACAGTTAAGTTTGATGATGGCTGAGTTTAGGAGGTCGGATGGTCAGGCATTGGGTTCTGACAAGATTGGTGAGAGCAGTGGTGAGGGAGAGAAAATTGGAGAGATTCCAATTCCACCACAAACAACACCCATGAACAAATTTGCTCCAAAACCCAACCATCTGAGAAACAAGCTAGACACCACTCCCGATCCACCAGTGTTTCCCCACAAAACCGATAACTTCCAGAAACCGGTGAAGTTTGTGAGCACCCTTGGGAACACATTTGAGGGAAAATCAGGAGAGAAAGAGGTAGAGAAACCGAGAGAAACTCCACAGCCAAAGCCTAAACCAGTTCGCTTCCATTGTGAGTATTGTGGGAGGGACGGTCACCTTGGAGAGTTTTGTTACAAGAAGAAGAGGGATGAGAGGATGGCGAAGGAGTGGGCGAACAAGGACAGGTACCACCCCTCTAATGGTGTGCCTGAGCCTCGTATGCCACTGCCTAGCGGTCAGGCTGAGGTGCGTATAGTTCCGGGTTGGGGAACGAGAGGAATTCCCAACCGAGGTGGTTCGCGTGTTGCTGCCCAGGGGGGCGGTCAGACCGGCCTGGGCAGGTAGTCTGACCGCGTCCCAGCTGGGAGCAAGGGGTGCTGATGCCCGTGGTCCTGATTTTGATCGTGGTGGTTCCTATGGTCGTGGTACAGGCTGTAGGGGGTTTGTTTCTGGTGGTGGTGTGTTTGCTGGACGTTCTCCTCCTCGTGATCGATATGAGGGTGGTAGAGATCGTCGCAGCTTTGGGGGTCAGAGGAGCTACGAGCCACATTTTCCTTTTCGTGGTAGTCGTTCTCCTCTAGCTAGACGTGAGGTGGTTCAGCGTGGTGGTCGTAGCTTTGGACATAATAGGATGGATGTTGCTAACACCACTTTTGAGCAAATGGCTCGACACTGGTTTGATTCCTTTTGTGCTAACCCCAGTGTTGAGTCGCTTGCTCATTCTCGTTCTCGTTTTTGATTTGCAGGTGGGAGGCATGAAGATTGTTTGGTTGATTGACTCCGGTTGTTCGCGACACATGACCAGAGACAAGGGGTGGTTCTCCAGCCTCACCCCGGTGGTTTCAAAGGTGTACATCAGTTTTGGGAATAATGGATGAGGACGGGTGCTTTCAGAAGGTAAGGTTAAGGTGAGCAGCTTGGTGACCTTAAAGTGTGTGGCTCTGGGCAAGTCACTTGGGTATAACCTGTTGTCAGTATCTCAGTTGTTGGACGAAGGTTATGAGGTTCGTTTTAAGTTGGGGGCTTCTCGTGTTCTTCACTCTCGAGGTGATCTTGTTTGAACGATCGTGCCCGAGGGACTGATTTTTCGTGTTGATTTTCTCAGTATTTTGGTCCCCCAAGGTGTTTGGTTGTTGTTCCCTTTTCTGAGTTGTGGAGGTGGCATAGGAGGTGGGCCACTTAAGCTTTGAGCTGCTTTCTCGCTTGAGCGCGCTCGATCTTGTCCGAGGATTGCCCAGGTTGCATTTTGAGAAGGATTTGGTTTGTGCATCTTGTAGGCATGGCAAGATGGTAGCCACTCCCCATCCAGCCCTGACTGCTGTCATGACAGAGCGTCCGACAGAGCTGTTGCATATGGACCTTGTTGGGCCAGCTCGAGTTCGCTCGGTGGGTGGGAAGTGGTATGTCCTAGTTGTGGTGGACGATTACTCTCGCTATGCCTGGGTGTTTTTCTTGGAGGAGAAGGGTGAGATGTTTGGTTTTGTTCGAGACCTGATCTTGAGGTTGAAGAACAAGAGACATGGGGATGCCATTAGAGCGATACGCAGGACAATGGCACGAAATTTAAGAACTCTCATTTTGAGACCTTCTGTCGTGATCTTGGTCTTGAGCATCAGTTTTTGACTCCGTACACCCCTCCTCAGAATGGTGTTGTGGAAAGGAAGAATCGGACCCTGTGTGAGATGGCTAGGACGATGCTTGATGAGCACAGGACTCCTAGGAGGTATTGGGCTGAGGCGGTGAATACCGCATGCTATGTGTCAAACCGGATTCTCCTCCGAGCTTTTAAGAAGAAAACCTGCTATGAGCTGATGCATGGGCGAGTACCCAAGGTGAGTCACTTTCATGTCTTTGGTTGCAAGTGTTTCATTCTTAAGAAGGGCAGAAAGTTGGACAAGTTTGAGGCTAGGTCGGTCGATGGTATTTTTTTTGGTTATGCTACTCACTCTAGAGCATTTCGTGTGCTCAACTTGGAAACTAACCAAATCATGGAGACTTGCGAGGTTACCTTCGATGAGACACAGCCGCGTAGCTCTTTGGTCTTTGATTGTGCAGGTGATGAGGAGTTCGGCCAGGAGATCTTTGAGGAGGAGGTGCAGGAAGATGGTGAAGAAGATGATGGTGGTGGTGCTCCCGCAGCTGACCGTGTACCTACTACTTCCACGACAACGACGATGATTGAGGATGGTCCTTCACTTACACAGACGACGACAGAGGTTGTTCGAGAGGTTGCTGTTGCTGAGGGGGAGGTGGTCTCCAGACGTGAGGCTCCCCGGCGTGTTCAGGTGGATCACCCGCCTTCGTCGATCATAGGTGAAATTCATGAACGTACTACACGGTCCAGGTCACAAAGGCATTCTCATTTTTCTCATTCTGCATTTGTTGCTTCGTTTGAGCCCAAAGATATTGGACACGCACTTTCCGATCCAGATTGGGTGAACGCTATGCATGAGGAGCTTGAGAATTTTGAGAGGAATCAAGTGTGGGAGTTGGTTGAGCCTCCACCAAATTGCAAACCTATTGGGACAAAGTGGGTGTGGAAAAACAAAGAGGGAGAACATGGGGAGATTGTGAGGAACAAAGCGAGGTTGGTTGCTCAGGGGTTTAGCCAGAAAGAGGGGATAGACTATGCGGAGACATTTGCTCCTGTGGCTCGTTTGGAGGCAATTAGGATCCTTCTAGCATTTTCAGTTGCTAAAGGGTTCAAGTTGTACCAAATGGATGTGAAGAGTGCATTCCTGAACGGGTTTTTAGAGGAAGAAGTGTATGTGAGGCAACCCCCGGTCTTTGAGAGTGAGAGATTTCCCCATAGGGTATACAAACTTAGAAAAGCACTATATGGCCTTAAACAAGCTCCCAGGGCGTGGTATGGTAGGCTGAGAGGGTTCTTGTTTAGTAAGGGGTTTGTGATGGGAAAAGTGGATCAGACTCTCTTTCTCCTCAGGCAGGGTGTTGACATTCTGATCGTGCAAATATACGTGGATGATATAATCTTTGGTGGCTCCTCTCACACTTTGGTTGCCAGGTTTGCAGATGACATGAGCAGGGAATTCGAGATGTTCATGATGGGTGAGTTGCAGTTCTTTCTCGGGCTCCAGATCAAGCAGTGCAAGGACGGGACGTTCGTGCATCAAGCCAAGTACACAAAGGACATAGTGAAGAAATTCAAGATGGATGACTCGAAGCCGATGGCTACGCCGATGAGTACGACTACAGCATTGGATGCGGATGTTGATGGTGAGCCCGTGGACCAAAAGGAGTACCGAAGCATGATCGGCTCCCTCCTCTACTTGACGGCGACGAGGCCGGACATACAGTTCAGTGTGTGTTTGTGCACTCGTTTTCAGGCTTCACCGAGGACTTCACATCGGCAGGCCGTCAAGAGGATTTTCAGGTACTTAAACTACACCCCTGAGTTTGGTCTTTGGTATTCTGCGGCCTCGACACTCAACCTTCACAGGTTTGCGGACGCTGACTTCGCTGGGTGTCGTTTGGATCGTAAGTCTACTTCAGGTGGGTATCAGTTTCTTGGGTCTTCTTTGGTTTCTTGGTCATCCCGCAAGCAGTCGAGTGTAGCCCAGTCCACTACAGAGGTCGAGTATGTTGCTGCAGCTAGTTGTTGTTCCCAGCTCCTATGGATTACCTACACTATGAGCGACTTTGGTGAGGAGTATTCCCATGTCCCACTCTTTTGTGATAGCACCAGTGCCATAAGTGTAGCCAAGAACCCAGTTCTCCACTCCAAAACCAAGCATATAGAGGTGAGGTACCATTTCCTGAGAGACAATGTGGAGAAGGGAGAGATTGCTTTGATCCATGTACCCACCGAGAACCAACTAGCTGATATCTTTACCAAACCCCTTGATCAAGCTACTTTCTCTCGCTTGCGGGGTGAGCTCGGTGTGTGTTTGCTTTCCTGAGTTGGTGGTGGGAGCTCCTGTGTAGCATATGTATCATATTTATCTTTTGTATGGCATTGCATTTGTATCATGGTGTATAGTCATGTTTGTATCTTAGGGTGTCTTTTGTTTTGTATGGTAGGATGAGCTTATCCTATATACATTGATTACTATGACATGCTAGTTGTGAGCTTGTGAGCATGTTTGATGTGACTTGTGAATGATAGCTATGCTCTTGATAGTCTTGTTATATTTGCATGTTGAGGTGGCTAGTTTTTGGAAAATGTTTAGATAGGCTCTCTCTTATGAGTTTAAGGCTTGGCATGATCTTAGTGTGCTTTGGTGGTTTATGTCTCACTTAATTCATGGTTGGATATCATGTGCTTCTCACTTGGGGTCAAAGACCCATGTGTCATTATGAATGTTTAGCCCATGTGTTACCTTGTGGGGGAGCATAAGCTTCTTTTTGCCGCAAAGGCACTTCATGTACCATTTTATGCTTAAATGTGAAAAATTAACTTGGTATGAAATGCCTTGCTCAAAATTGTGCTCTCAATTGATCCATGTCATAAATGTTTTAAATCTAATTTTATATGGGTGCTAAATCGCTGCATGTTGTCTACCATGAGAAGTCTCATTTTAAGAAGTAGACACATGGCTCGATGGCTTTAACATGACATGAGATGCTTATGGGTGTTTATAATGATCTTGTGTTAAGGATATGTGACCTAGCATGAAGTTTGTGTGATTTAAATTCACTTTGATAAAATTTGCTCATGTTTTGGTCTTTAGCTCATGAGAGGGAAATTTTTCACAAAATTCTATATCTTGATCATGGCTTGCTCATTTGCTCATATAGCTTTACTATCATGACGGCAATGCTCATATGAATCTTTGGAATGTCTTGCTTGCTGATTTGCTCACTCGTAGCATTTTGTAGTGCTCTTTGTCTATTTGAGAAGCTCTAGGTTGTAATTTTCGTAGAAATGCCTTGATTCTTGCATTGTCAACAAGGGGGAGAAGTTTGTGGATGGAAAATAGGTCTGAGCTTGTTTAGAAGGTTTTCGGCTTGTTTCGAGCTTTTTCGGACCATGTTTTTCTGCGGGCGGTCACATAGAGCGGTCAGACCGCCCTGTCTGTGATGTGATCGGCCCAGGCGGTCTGACCGGCCTGGGTCAGTGAGAGCAAGTTTTGCTCATTTTTCATGCATCTGCAGTAGTTCTTGCATGCATGTGTTCAGGGGGAGTGCATTTGCTCAGGGGGAGCCTGCATGTGTTCAGGGGGAGCTCCGTGTGTCGCCTGAGTTCTTGCTTTGGTGGTTTGCTCTTCATGAGCTTTGACTTTTGTCTCGGTTGTGTTGAGCCGTTGCCCTTGCCTTAGGGGACCGAGACTTTGGTTTCAAGTGATCAGGGTTTGTGTTGTTTGGCTTTTGGATCACTTGATGGGTTGATTGTTGTTTCTTTCTTTTTCTTTTTCTCTGATGATTACTACGTGTGTGGGTGTTGTCAATGCACTCATTAAGGGGGAGATTGAGGACCTGTGTGGTTCGAGGACCGGTGGATGGTCTCTCCTTAGTGATGAGTGATTGACAACGTTGTGTGGACTAACTCTTGGCCTAGTATTGCAGGTACAGGTTGCGGCTTGATTCGCGTGGTGCAGGTGAAGATCAAGTGCGAAAGGTCTATGTATGTGTGACCTCCCAGGAGCGGAGAGACGAGTAGCCTTCGATCGAGGTACCCGGTGGCCGACAGGATCGAGTGCGGACCGTGCGCTGGCAAGAAGAGCAAGACGACGTCGAGAGGGATGAAGCCGGTGCGAGGTGGCAGCTAACAACTGAAGCTTACACGTGGGGTTTGCAGTGGTTTGGCCACAAAACCATTGGGTTACTTGGCTGATCCACAAAGCCAAGACCGAGGACTCGACGGGGCGAGCCAGCCTGCCTAGGGCGGTCTGACCACCTGGTCAGGGCGGTCTGACCGCCTGGCTAGGGAAAGACCGCGGGCAGGGCGGTCTGACCGCCTAGGAGGGGCGGTCTGACCGCGTGGGCCGCAGCTCGTCGAGAAGCTTCGAAGCGGAGGACGCGTGGCGCGATCGTGAGGCTTGCGTGAAGATGAAGCGGGTTGCGGCCAGCGGGAATCCGTCCGATGAAGTAAAAGATCAAAGTTCCCAAAGTGCCCTCGGTGGGCGTGTATCTTAAATTAAGTAAGTAGGGGTAGTTTGGTCATTGGTTGCCCTCCATATAAACTCAGTTGAGAGGAGATGGCAGCCACCTCTTGGAACCCTAGTTCATTTGCTTTCCACTTTAGTTTTCCTTAGGCCTAGCTTGAGTGCTTCATGAGAGATCTTGTGAGAGGGATGGATGTTCGGGCGGCTTGCTAGACCTTGTATGAACCTTTCATGGTATGTATAGAAGCTTCGGCGTGGTTCATCTAGTCTCTCTTGGTCTCCCGGCGTTTTCCCTTCTGGTGATTTTCGGAGCTCTTTTTAGAGATTTTCTTGGTGGCTTGTTTG
The DNA here is from genome assembly GCA_036936925.1 of Cenchrus fungigraminus. Classification (NCBI taxonomy): domain Eukaryota; kingdom Viridiplantae; phylum Streptophyta; class Magnoliopsida; order Poales; family Poaceae; genus Cenchrus; species Cenchrus fungigraminus. The sequence continues at coordinate 64,336,395 of CM072779.1, forward strand.
AGGGGTTTCTTGGAGGGATTCTTGTTGGGTGTCACACATGAGGTTTTCGTGCCTCTTTTCTTGGTGACTTTGCCCCAGAAATCCTTTGGGAAATCCTTTGATTTGGGTGGATTTCGGAGTTCTTGGAGTTCATAACCTAGAGACCTTCGATTCGCGATTCCTCTTGATTGAATGGGTTTTGGTGGATATCCTTTGGTGGAGAGGTCATTCATGAGGTGACCCAGCTATCCGTGGAGTGAATCGGGAGATTGGGTGAAGGGAAGTTGGGAGTTGACCCGCGGCCAGTTTCTGCAGGGGAGGCGGTCTGACCGCCCAGGGCACGCGGTGTGACTGCCCTGGGGATTTCGCAAGGAAAGTGTTGGTTTTCCGGGGATTTTCTCTGAGAGCTTGTTTGCCTTGATTAGAGGAGTTTCCAGGCGAAATCTTGGGTCGATTTGGAGTCGTGTGCTTCGAGTTGTGGTTTTGGGGAATTTCTCAGCCTAGGCGGTCTGACCGCCCCGCCCATGCGGTCTGACCGCCCCTGGCGGGAAATTTCCTGTGAGTTGTTTCCGCTGTTGTGGTTGAGTAGTTTCAGTGCTTGCTGGTGAGGTTTGCTCCTAGGATCAGTAGCACTCCAGTGGCTACGTGGTCTTCGCAAACGTGCGGATAGAGTGGAGAAAGTGATTTTTGGATCGAGGCCGTGTTCATCTCATTGGAGGAGCTATCTCCCTCGAGAAAGAATTTTTATCGGCTCCCATTCACTCCCCCCCTCTCTGGTCGCCCAATCCGATCCTTCACGCTCCAACGAGGAATCAAACCTAGATTTACTGGTGCCCTTGGAATAATACCACCAACAAGTGGCAACATTGCACGAATGCTATAAACTATACGCTATCAAGATAGCTAGACTCTAAGTGATCGACAACCTCTATCACCTGCCAATTCGCATTAACTTGAGTTTACTAGAACATTCAGCGCGTGTTGCGCACCCTATCCTATAAAAAAATGACCAGCAAAGACATGAAAATATTGATATCCGGAGTGTATGCAAGGAATAAACAAAGTATATCTATTAACATTTTCCAATTCACAGAACTGATGAGTTTAGACACTTTAAGCATCTACATTGCCGACTGCATTACCCCAAAGTTCTATTGATTACACAGTTTGCAATACATGTATCTATTTGACATATGCTCCGAACAGGCCAATTAGCGAGCAAGCATATCTACTTCTTGGGCTAGCTATCCATGGGGCATAAAACTATCTCACATTCAACTATCTCTTTGAAATCCAAAAAAGAAAATGCATAAAAAAAGCCCATAACAATTCCACCATGTTGATCATTTTCCTTAAGCAATACCACCAGCATTATTGTATCTCTATTTTCTATGTAGCTGACAGACAAAAAACCCTATATTTGAAACCTACAAGGTGGTCTTGGAAAAGAATCATTATTTTATTAAAAAAAGCATGCAAGTATCATACAGAAATTAAGGCTACAGGTTAAAGATCTTTCATAATCAAAGAGGCATGTACATTCAAATGTATTTGTTTGATGAAGCTAGTGCATAGAAAAGACCTTCCATCAATTATCTCCATGGATAATCAGTTATCTCATAATCAAAAGAAATAAATAAACTCAAATAAGGATATCAACAGTTTAGTACTGTGCAAGGCCCCATCCTGTGGTCATCTCATTTATTTCATCAAGAACATCACTACCAAAATACAGATCTTGTTCTGAAATGAAAAAGGTCTGGAGCCATGGATTATATCCCTCGAACACATTATATGGTTATATTCAAGCTACAAACAATGTTAAGTGGTGTTGTGGGCAATTAGTATCCACTCTAAACAGCTTTTTTTTTTATAAATGTAACATGATTGTCTCCTAAAAAAGATTGTAACATGCGACATCTTGAGAAGTAATAAAAAATCTCTCGTATATAGATTCGACACTAAAGTAGTGAATGCTACATTGTAAGAGTCAACTTGGGGAAGGAACTTTTTTCATTTCCTACAAAACATGAAGGAATACTTATCGAATATAATTGGTTCCGCATACTATTAAAACTGAAGCAGTTTCAGCCTTCTCCCAAATGGATTCAGTTCTCTCCCGAATGGATTTGAAGGTCAATGTTGCATTATGGTTAGGGGAGAGAAGGAAAAAAGCATTTTAGTCTCATAAATGGATTTGAATGCATATTATTTGAGACCGATGTCTGTAGACCTTTCGAATCATAAATTTTCATTGCAAAATGAAAAGCTCACTTGATGGGTACTACTCATACATATACCTTCCTGATCTTGTCTAGAAACTAAAGGCTAGCTACTACCTAGATTGGTCTTTCTGACAATAAAAAAGCAATGGGAGCTACATCATTGCAGACACACACATAGTAGAACATTGTTAAGCATTTAATCTTTGGGAATATCATCGGAACAATGACTTAATTAGTATAGTTGCTTTTTGTATAAGCTAAGTTCTAGTTTTTTCTATTGGATCAGCATCCAATCAAGCAGCAAATCAACAAGTATATATATGCACACATCCAATATATACTTACAAAGACCAGAGTTATTAATCATATATACAAAGGAAAACATGAACAAAGAGGCTCGAAATTTACTGGATTGTGGATGACAAGATCACTGATAGATATTTTCTTTCCACCAAAGGCATACTGCAGCAGATTCAATAATGCAAAGTAGAACTAATAGTCAGGACTAAGAAAAGCATTACTGCTGCTCCAACAATGCAAATGGTGCTTTCAATTACAATTGATAGGTTATAAACATACTCGAAAAGTCTTTCCACATGTGCGTCAAACTGTCATGTGGAATGGTTTGTTTAGATTCTAGCAGACAGTTTGCAGTAACCAAAATTTAAGAGTACAGTGAACTGATCAAAATATGGACAGAGTGTTCCACACTACATGGGTTGATACACGCAATGCAACCAAGTGCTTGGCAAAATAAAAAAAGCCCTGTTTCACATAGAAAAAATGGGCAGTCTTGAACAAGACATAAGAAACTGCCATATTGATCAGCCACACAAACACGCATGGAAATAATTGAAAATAGCAAATAGGTGCTCTTATTTGAGCGAGCAATATATAAAAATTGGGGAAAAAGCACATACCTCCACGAACTTGACAACAGGGAGGTTGGCAACCCGGCGGGACCTCCTCGGAGGTGAGGGAACCACAACTACACGCTCGACGATCCTGCGCCTATTCTACTTGCTTCTCTCCCCCCTGCATTGAAATTGAAGATTGGGAAATTAGCAACCTGCTCAAGCCAAGAATGTAGAAAAGGGATTTGTCTCACCATATTGCTCAGAGGTTCGTGCTACCTAAATAGTGGAGCAAGCGAAGAAAGCAGAGCAGGGGCAGTGGCGGTTGTTGCCTTCCAGGTTGGAGAAGTGTCGTGCTCCTCGTTAAGTACCATCATTGTCCTCGTAGATCGAACAATCTCGATTCGTCCTCCACGATTTGACCCGTCGGATAACGGATACAAGCATTGGCCCTGCTGCGCGAAGGCTCGGGTCGGCCAGGCGGCCAGGCAACACCGACGGTGTTCGGGGCCACCAAAATGTCGACGAGCTCGCGCGTTCTCTATAAGGATCAGGGACCGGACAGGGAAAATCACAGGAAGAGAAAGGAAACTGGAGCACGTGAACACAACGAAGTAAGAACAAGAGCTAGCAGCTGCACTTTACTGATGAGGAAGATGGAGTTCAGCTTACAGAAATCACCATGGATTCACCACTACAACTACAGCTACTCCTAGATCGATAAGATAGGGTTCATCTTTTCAATATGCCCTTACATACCGCGACTCCGTCCTAAATGCAGTGGACGGGTCATTAGCTTAATTGTAATTAGGAAACTAAGTACTGTTTAGTGTCTAGAAACAGAATGAATCAAGCAAAGTTGTTGGGGACGAATCAGCGCCGTTAATCAGTAGATGGACGGTCGCAGTGAAGTCGCCAACTCCTTTTTAACTTGCCGCCGGCTTGCTCTGCTTCTCCTTTGTTCTTGTTTTGACGAAACTGAAGGCATGTTGTTGCCGTGCCTGACAATGCCCCTCCCCTTACCATCCTTGTCCTCAAGGATGAAAGGATGGGAAGATTCTACGTATGAAAGCTGCATCTTCCCAAGTAGCTTCTGATTCTGGGAGGTATATCCATTGAATTAGCCACTGTACTATAGGCTCATTGTTCATTGGAATGATTCTCCTTTGTAATATGGCTTGAGGTGCTACTTTGATAGTGCCCTTGTCATGAATCAATGGTAATTCAGGACTGGGTATTACATGGGGTCCCAAATGTTTCTTGAGTTGGCTGACATGGAAGACATCATGGAGTTGACAGCCTTCTGGTAGTAAGATTCTGTAAGCAGAATTCCCAAATTTTTATAACACTCGAAATGGCCCATAGTATGTTGAGTGGAGTTCGAGGCATTTGCAGTTTCAAGTAGACCAAGTCACCAATTTGAAACTCTCTATCTTGTCTTTTCTTATCTGCTTGTTGCTTAATTCTTGCTTGAGCTTTCAAAAGGTTGTCTTTTATAACCTATTGTGCCACTTCCCTGTGCCTCAATTGTTCTTGAGCAGACAAATCAGGACAATCAGGTAGAACTAGCTCAGCTACCATTGGAGGAGGGAACCCATACAAAGCTTGAAATAGGGTCATTTCGAGAGAGGTGTGGAATGAAGTATTGTACCACCACTCAGCTAAAGAGAGCCAATGGAACCATCTTTTAGGGCTATTAAAGCACATGCATCTCAAATAGTTCCCTAGGCATTGGTTGACCCTCTCAGTTTGTCCATCAGTTTGAGGGTGGTAAGATGATGATAAATCCAACTCGACCTTTAAGGTCTTGAACAATTCTTGCCAAATGGAGCTTGTAAAGATAGGATCCTTGTCTGTTACAATCACCTTAGGGAGGCCATGCAACTTGAATACATTATCCATGTATATATCCACGACATATTTTGTTGTGTATGGGTGGCTCAAAGAAATGAAGTGGGAATATTTGGTGAACATGTCAACCACAACCAAGATGACATTTTTCCCTTTTGATAAAGGAAGGCCTTCCACAAAATCCATGGAAATGTGGCTCCAGGCTTGAGCTGGTACTGGTAGAGGAGCTAGCGAGCCAGAGTATGGTGTGTTTTATGATTTGTTCTTTTGACACACAGGGTAGTTTTGGACACAAAACTTGACTTGTTTCTGCATGTTGGGCCAGTAGAAAACTAGTTGCAGCCCCTTGAGAGTTGCTCCTTGCCCAGAATGACTACCAAATGATGATTTGTGGAAGGAATCTAGTAACTGTGTTTTGAGCTCAGTGGTGCTTCTAATTAACATTTTCCCTTTATGCTGCTGACGGCTATTAAGTACTACTTTTATGCCATCAATTCCTGCATAAAATAAATGAAAACTGATCATCAACACTAGAATAGGGCTTTATACTGATGATTTCCACAAGTGTTGGTGTTTCTAGCTTTTGTTACAGGATGCACCGAAATATGTGTTAAGCGATACAATTGAGAGCAAGTGATCCAATGGCTTATATAGGATGTCATCATAAACAACATCAAATGCCAAATTAGACTGCACCATTGCGACGGGCTCGTTGATACGATTGAAATGGATATGTCATTTTTCTACTTCGGAGTCCGGACGGAAGAGATATGTACAAGACCAGGCCACGTGGCGATGTGCTACCACATTGGATGTCATGTGTCCATGACACCTCATCAATCCAAGTGAAGCAATCACTGACGAGAATCAGACACCACCGCGTGTGCAGCACAAGGATCCAAGGGCCCACCAAGGACCCAAACCGCCTCAAAACTCTGCATACACCTGGAACCATCATAAGGGCCCACATATACTAGTCACCCAGAGAAAGCACAAGCCAAAACATGGTGGGCCCAGGTCGGCTGATCCGGGATTGGCGACGTTCGCCATCTGCTTCCATGTGGTGCTTCCCTGTTGGTCCCTTGCTACAATCCCAAACGTTTTGGTGACATTTGGCGTCCGAGACCGCACATCACCTCCCTTATAAATAGAGGGGAGGGGCTCCCTTTTCCCCACATTCCAAGCTTCCTCTCCTCTCATTCTCCCCTTGGAGAGGTGAGTGTAAGAGGTTTAGTTCTGAGCAGTCCACAAGGGGGGTCAACCCCGGTAGTTTATTTGTTCGGTGCAGGAGATCGAGAGCTAAGGACTCGATAGTTATGCTAGCATAGCACACAGAGCACACAGAAATAGTGAGTTTATATTGGTTTATGCCCCGAAGAGTAAACTCTACGTCTAGTTGTCGATGTAGATTGATTGAGAATGCATGGTGAGATACATTGGAGGACGCCCTGCCCGCCTTATATTGACCGGCGGACAAGGTCGGTGGACCAGGGTCCTGGTCGGTTACGACCAGGAGTCCTAACTCTAGTTGGTTACAACTTTGTCCTGCAACTTTGGAAGGTCTATCAGCGCAGCCGATGTCTTGACGTGTACTCCAAGTCTTCTAGTCATATCAGATAAGGTCTCCAGGATGTCTTGTGGGCCACAGATCAGGTCTGTTGGGCCCACTCTCAGGTCGGTGAGTCTTTTGATGGGCTAAACCCACTTGTCGGGGACGACCGTGACCCTAGCTAGTGGGGACCTAGGAGTACCCATGTCTCACAAGCCCCCGAGCGATGTGTAGGCGCAGCAATCGCGATGGAATCATGACGAAGTCGTGGAGCCATCGACAGGTCGAATAGCATGCATGTCGGTCAAAAAGAAAAACAAAGTAGATAGCTTAGCAACCGACCTGTTTGTGGAATCCCGAAAGTAGCAAGGTCGAGTGCTGACCGATAGGAAGTAAATTTCCAGTCGATCGAAGCGACGAAGTAAAATAGAGGGCATTTGAAAAATGCACTCGTAGAGTAGTCCCCGAGCATTGAAGTAGGTAGCATGATTGCTTTGATGATCCAAAAAAGAAGAAGAAGAAACATAGAGGGCGTCGAAGACGCTCTTGTATAGTAGTCCTCGAGCATTGAAGCGGGCAGCATGACCGGTTTGATGGTCCAAAAAAGAAGAAGGATTTACGTTGTAGAGACACCCAAATATCCAAGCATAGCTGCAAGGAGTCTAGCAGAGCCACGGAGGCGTGCTGACCTCAAGAAGGCCTCAAGTCAACAGCGCCCAAGCGTCCGGAGATGCCTGACAGGGCCAGGATGGCATGCACCCCACAGAGAGGCCTTCAGTCCTATCCCCAATAATCAAGTAGTGTCCAGAACAAGCTGACTGGGCTTTAGAAAAGCACACTGACCTCAAGAAGGTCACGCGTCCAGGGCGCCCAACTAGGTTGGCAGAGCCGAAAAGAAACTGAGGTATTGAAAGACCGAGGTACCAAGGCACGCCGACCTCAAGAAGGCCTTTTTGGTGCCCAAACGACCAACATAGTGGTTAGTCATCTAGCAGAGCCGTAGAGGTGCTGAGGTATTGAAGGACCCAGGTACCAAGGCACGCCGACCTCAAGAAAGCCCGTCGATATCGTAGACTTGATTGATCTGGACTCCAGGCGCCCAGACGGATCTAGCATAGTAGCGAGGCACGCCTACCTCAAGAAGGTCTTCAATCGAACGTACAGTCATTCTGCTCAGGAAACAGAAATATAGGCTGATTGGTACTAGGTCCGTTTACACTGTAGAGCCAAGTGGGTGCAACTAGGACGCAGAGCCATAGTGGGTGCTATTAAGACGCAGAGCCAGTGCAGGTGCGAATTTCAACAAATGCAGATGTAGCAGGTCATAGAACCAGCAGGTACAGGACCATATAGCGCAGGGCCGTCCGGCACAGGGTCAGGCTTGTAGTATAAGCAAACTGTGGAGTCACGGAGTAACAGTACAAGGTACTTTGAGATCACGAGCCAACTTGCCCACCACAACATGACAAAGTGCATCGGATAAGATCCAGGGATGGAGTGCACTATGCAAGTTAAAGGTGACAACATGATAACTGATTCACATGCCAAAATTGTACTTGAAGATAAGATGCTGGACATCCAATGTTGTCGTTATGCAAAAGAAAGGTATACCAAGGAGCTTCACATGTGCACAGTAGCCATGGTCACATGGCAATAGTGCATAGGTCGACTGAGCATTGCCAAGGCTGGCCTCAGCTATAAATAGGGGTAGGAGTCCAAAAGCAAAGCAGAAAGCCAAAGTGGAACATGGAGTTCCATTGCAACAAAAACATCATGCCATGGGCATGCATCCGTCCACCAGAGTATATGAAGTCGTAGAAGCTTGGAGCTAGAAGAATACTTACGATGTGTGAAGCGCTCCACCAATCTCTGCGCCCACGGCCACCGAGGAATCCAAGAGGAATCCTAGGTGATACTCCAGGTTCATGGCGAGTAATAGATACGCATCAAGGCCTGGTGGTGAGAAGATTTGGTAGCATGTGTGCTAGGTCCCAGAATCTAGCACACGCCTAGGGTGAAAACTGTGTCTGCATTCCAAAGTCAGGAGCCAGAGGTGACTTTCTAGGTGCAGCGTCGGTCAACTAATTCCCGAGAAGTCATCACGAAGATCCTAAAGCCAGAAGAAAACTTGCGATATGCTCTGCTATAGCAGACAACATGGCAAGATTCGCTCTAGTTAGATCAGGTCTACAAACATCTCCATCTCGGGGATGAATGAGTTTGTATCTTGTAACTGGTCGAGGGCCAGATAGGTCTGAAAACGACCATGTAGCCATGGAGTCGTGTATGTGCTGTTCACACTCTTCTGTCAAAAATTCATGCAGCACCATCTTTGGGGGATATATCCCTCAAAGACCTGCTTTGATGTCATGTGGAGGTCTACCGACCTTAGGAAGGCCAAAGACAGTATCAGGAAGACCTGAAACCAAGTAGTATTAAACCGACTTGAAGGAGGAAGTTGCGAACCATGTAAGTCGCGAAAAGATCCGTTAGACATAGAGCTGTTAGAAGAATCAGCATAGGTCCAATGGGCAAAAGACCTGTTGGCTCAGAGCCGTTAGGCACGTCGATTCAGCAATAGTCACATGGATCGTGGGGCCCATATAAATAGATCTATGAAGGGGTAAGACCCCACTCGCATTCTTCTTTGTTCCACCGCCAAGAGCTTGAATCCACGCCGCCGTACCCCACACCGCCGTGAGCGAACGCTGCGCGCACTTCCGCATGCACGTGAAGACCCCCGTCACCTTTAGATCTAGATCTCAAGGTTTCGAGGAGAAGGAAATGGCAGCGCCATAGATCCTTGCTCTGGTGTTCGTGTGGAACCCATCGGAGATGACGGAGGAGTGCATCCAGGCCCTGGTGGAGCGCGGATTGCTGAGGCCAAAGGCGGAAATGGAGTGGAAAGCCGTTGCCGGGCACACCTTCCCATCGGAGGATGACAAGGAGCAAGTCGTCTTCGTGGCGTACTTCGAGCACGGCTTCAACATCCCCACCGACGACTTTTTTAGAGGTATTCTTCACTACTACCGGTTGGAGCTGGTACATATCGTCCCCAACTCTATCACCGCAGTATTGTCCTTCATACACCTTTGCGAAGCGTATCTAGGGATACCGCCACACTTCAACTTGTGGCGGTATTTCTTTCAAGTTAAGAGGACTGGCAAGGCCAAGGTTGTTGGAAACTTTGGGTTCTACTTGAGATCAGGTCTCGAGGCCCAATACATCTACATGGAGTTGCCGGACAACACCTCCGGTTGGAGGTCGGAGTGGTTCTACATAAGGAACACGGAGCTAGGTTTGCCGAAGCGCATAGGTTTGGGCCTGAAAAAGTGTTGGAGTGGGACCTCCAGCTGACCTCCAGGGAGGTAGAAGACATCAACACCATCCTCTCAAACCTGAACAAGCTAAAGGAGCAGGGTCTGACGAGAGGAGCAGTGACGGTCAGCTTCAGTCGCCACCTCATCCAACCGATCAAGGATCGGGTGCACCCAGCTTATGAATACTAGGGGCAAACAGACCCAACCCGGGAAGCCAACCGCAAGGTCTCCAAAGAGGAGATGGTCGCCCGGGTGAGCCTGCTCTTCAGCGGATGGATCCGCAAACTAGTTTGACCAGCTGATCTGATAAGACTTTGACCTCATCATATATCACGATGACACTTATACTGCAGAGGAAGACCTCATAATTTTGTGTTTGTGACATGCAGGCACGCGAGTTGGAGTTCCGGTGCCCGCACCGCTGCCCGTTGGCATGGAGCCAAGAAGGAAGCTGAGGGCTTTAGAAGAGCATCAGGCCCCACCAGTCGACATAGTGGAAGGTTATCTATTTGACTCATCCGTCGAAGCAGATGGAGATGACCAGGAGGTCAGTGAATTGAGTGCCAACAAGCCGATACATCGCACATAGCAGGCCGCTGCGAAGATCTCGCAGTCGAAGGCGGAGGCTAAGAAGACCGCCAAGCTGGAGGTCGAGAAGAAGAAGAGGAAGAGAGCCAAGAGCTCCTCCCCATCACTAGCGAAGCAAGCAGAAGACAGAGACCAGGTCCTTGTAGAATCTGCATTAGAAGAAGACGAAGACAAGGTCATGGTGCCTAGGTCGGCCTGTTCGGAGACCAAGCGAAGAAAGGCTGAGGTGGAGCGCATCATGGAGGAAGACCTCCGTCGCCTCAAGGAGAACTTGGTCATCACGTCTGGAGCCCAAGATAAGGTTCCAGTAAGGCCTCGACCACGGCTTCTAAAGCCGCGTTCGAAGTCGTTCACCAAGTAAGCATTTTGTCGCTACTGTTGGCCACATCATATTTGTAGGTCATAGATTACTAACAGAAAGATCTGTTTCAGGTCGAGCTCAGAGCCGACAAGCACCACAAGCAACCAGCCGTCTTCGGCTGAGATTGCCACACCAGCGGCTGACACTGGAGCACAGAGCTCCTTGAAGGACGATGTCCCACCACCAATCTCACAGGCCGTGGAGGACCCCCCTCCCCCTGCTAGTCAATGCAGTGCCCGCCCTAGTAGCTCAAGACGTGGCAGCGGACCAGCCTCAAATAGACTTGCCGCAGCCAGAGCCAGAAACAACTGCACAGGCCGGACAAGGTCCATCGACGTCAACTGCTGCAGAGGAGTTCCAAATCGACCCAGACATCGATTGGAATGGCACAATCCGGGAGGACGACATCTTTGCAGATCATGACGACCTCATGACAGTAATGAATGTCGCCGCGATGCTCGGCGACTCCTTGCGTGTAAGTAATTGCTTTTGTAGCTCGTGTAGGTCGTCATTAGTTGTTAGTAGACTAACTTTTGTCTTGCAGTCGCTGGCAGAACGGGCTCTCGCTACGTCAGAGTAGTGCAGGCAAGCTACAACTATACATCTGAAGGCGCAGATGTTGGAGGAGGAGCTCCAACGCGTCAAGGTTGAGGCTGCAGAGCAGGTCCAGCACGCAAAGGAAACCACTAAGGAGCTTGCGGACGAGAAGACCAAGAACAAGGAGGCCAAAGAACTCTTGAAGTCTGTCTGCAATGGTAAGACCTGGGTCTTATCGAGATCGTAGAATTATGTCTTGTAGAAAACATCTTGCTAACATGCATCTTGATCAATAGATGCCATCAAGAAGGAGAAGCAACTCAAGGACGACCTCAAGGAGGCCGATTCTGCCATCTCTATGCTAAAGCAGGAGCACAAGGCTGCCACCGAGAGTAAGTACTACACCTCCCAGAAACTGGCGTATGAAAAGCAAGTCCAGAGGGATCTTGAGATCAACCTCGTAGTAGCTATGCAGTCTCTTCCAAATGACCAAGTAACCATTGCAGGACTTGAGGTGGAGATGAACAACTTCAAGAGCGCGGCTAGGTACATCATGGACATGGGGGTCCCACATTTCGTTGAAGGAGAGCCTCAGTCACTGCTGGACCGGTTGATAGTCGCTCCAGATCGGGTGACTGACCTCTTGAAGACGTCGAGTAAGACGATGTCTGTCAGTACTTTGGTCAGGGTGAAATCCCACTACCCGGAGGTAGAGGTCTTCAAAATTGGGGCAGGGCCTAACACAGAGGTGAACCTCGAGGCCTTGGAGGTGGAAGTAGATGCTGCAGCCGATAGGATCGTAGAAGATATCGCCTTTGAGGAAGACGAAGAGTAGTCGTGTTGTAGCTTAGTTAGAATATTGTTGTAGCTTTTGTTGGTTGGAGCACAACGTTCCTATGCTGTGTATAAAACAATGTACTATTTCTCTTAATCATGCAAGACTTCTTACTCATACGAACTTGACGGCTCGGAAGCAATTTTGTGTTTATAATTTGTAATTTACTCGTGAACCACTTCTCACGGAGAGGATGGCTTGTTGACCATAGAGCTCAACGGGGAGACTTACGTGTGATCGATGCACGAGAGGAGTCTGAGACTCAGGTTTAGCAACCACACAGTCAAGCTCGTACAAGTAAGAAGCAAGCAATCAAAAGAAGAAATAATCCTGAGGTCAGACGACCCTTTAGTTGGCAAGGCCAAGCCCCCGAGCATGTCGAGGGGGAGGAAAATACATCACCCTTAGGTTGAGCGACCCATTAGTTGGCAAGGCCAAGCCCCCGAGCATGTTGAGGGGGAGGGGAAACAACACAACACAGGAAAAGGACATCAAATTCGAAGGTAGACAAAAGACTGTCGAAAAACTAAACTTTATTCAACTAAAATTGACAGAAGTAAAGGGTACATATCTTAGTAAATACATATTCTATGGATAGAATTGTCGTAGGTGCTCTAAGTTCCAAGGGTTTGGAACTCCTTGCCTGTCGCCCCACTAGAGGCGATATGTAGATAGGCTAATGACTTCTATGACGATGAAGGGGCCCTCCCATGGGGTGGAAAGCTTCTGCATCCCATCAGTTTTCTGGATCTGACGAAGAACCAGGTCGATAATGTTGAAGGAGCATTCCTTGATGTTACGATCATGGTAGTGACATAACTGCTGGTCGTGGTGTGCCTGCTGCATTACAGCCGCCACTCTGTTTTCTTCAAGGCTGTCGAGGTCGACTCGACGAGTCTGCTCTGCTGCTCCTTCGTCGTAGTGTTGTATGCGAGGTGCACCGAAGACAACATCGGTAGGGAGGATAGCCTCCGAACCGTAGACCAAGAACAAGGGTGAAAAGCCCATAACCAAGCTGACCTAAGTTCGGAGACCCCAGATCACATGAGGAAGCTCAGCTAGACAACGAGAGGCATAATAGGAGTCATCGTTGATGATGTGATCTTTCAAAGCTTGTAGGACCATGCCATTGGCATGCTCGACCTGGCTGTTGCACAGAGGGTGGGCGACCGAGGAGTAGTAGACATCAATCATGATGTCCTGGCAAAAGTCCCAGAATGCTCAGCCAGTGAAGGCTGAACCAAGGTCGGTGATGATCCTGTTGGGCACAATGAAGCGGTGAGTAATTTCCTTGATGAATTTGGCCGCTTCCTCTGATGCAAACCTGCTAGGGTTTGTGGCAGATCTTTCGATGAGAGGCGTGGGGGATAACTCGATTGGAGGAGACGACGTTCATGGCCCGACTACAACCTTTCCAAGGATGCGCCTTAGCAACTGATACACCACCTCCTATGGCTGCAGTGATCTTGTGGAGCGCGTCAACCACCACTAGGGCACCCATTCCTGCAAGCAATCGAAGAACAAGCAAGAACAAGTATAACAAGCAACTCAATTGCAAATGTGGAGATAGAAACTAATATGATATCACAAAGTTGGGGTTCCGAATCAGGTAGAACGGGTGGTCTAGCCGACACACGCGTCTACAAGGAAGTAGCAATGGCTAAACTTACAATGAAATAAAACCCAATCTGTTTGTGACGGCTATGGGGGTATATGAGAGGGTAGGGGAACGACCAGGCCCTGGTGGGGGGAATACAACCTTTCCAAGGATGCACCTTAGCAACCGATACACCACCTCCTATGGTTGCAGCGATCTTGTGGAGCGCATCAACCGCCACTAGGGCACCCGTTCCTGCAAGCAATCGAAGGACAAGCAAGAACAAGTCTAACAAGTACTGAATTACAAGATAATAAGATGAAATCCAATCTATAGTAACCAAGTTGGGGTTCTAAATTGAGTAGAACAGGTGGTCTAGCCGAGACACGCGTCTACAAGGAAGTAGCAATGGCTAAACTTTCGACAAAACAAAACCCAATTTGTTTGTGACGGCTATGGGGGTATATGAGAGGGTAGGCGCATGACCAGGACCTGGTTGGGGTTGTGCTCCAGCCCTAGGACACGCCCCTATGGGCTCCGACATGATACATGGGCCAACGTGCCAAAACTGGGCAACGCAGCACCTTGACAGATTCTGGACGTCCACTTGTTTCGACAATTCCCGTCGACTCAGATATTATTTTGACATGAGACAGGTGCCATTGAAAGCTCTATGAAATTATCTTTCTAACCATATAAAGAACGACTCAGTCCGTATGAGGTCGTGGCATCCGTTTGAAGTTGGCCCAGTCATGCAATCTGAATCCAGCGCCCAAAACGTGTTGGCCTTGGAAGCGTGAGGATCAAACATACTAGAATATAATGGCAAGTGGTGAATGATACCTTGGATGTGAGGGTCTAGCTTCAACTGCTCAAAAATCTCTATATCACCTGGCATGATTAGTAGAAAACAAGAAACACAAAATATTTTGTTTTCTCCTATCAACTACTAGGATGTGTCGGGTGTAATTCTCTCAAACTCAACTTGTTCAAAACAAGCTCTTACAAGTTCTTACCACGCAAAATAGGAGGGTACAGCAACCAACAAGACGTCAACCTCGAAGAAAGTGTATCGGTGCCGCAGCAACAAGACCTGTCAAGCTGTAGTCGAATATGTGGAGCTATAGGTGGGTTTCAACAAGGAATGGACTAGCACCACATTAGTTATAAAAGCAAGCTGAAAACTCATTCAGTGGAGGTATTGTGCTGGTCCTAGTTACCTTGCTAGAGACGTGAGCCTAGGCACAAAGGTAATCACCGACAAAGAGGAACTAGCACAACACAAGGAAAATACCAAATTCAGCCCCTTTTTCATTCACTTCCTTTCCTCCTCTCTTTCTTTTTTTCTCTTCTTTTTTTTGTTTTTCTTCTTCTTTTTTCTCTTTCTTTCTTTCACTTTTTTTCACAAGACTAAACTCTTTCGCCGAATAACATGACAAATCCACACCAAAGGATGAGTATACACAGATTGCAGATCACCAATCTCTAGGACAATTGCGGAATGCTCAAAACGAATTTTGCAACAAGGCTAGATCCATTAGAAAGATAAAAAGCTAAAGTTTCCAGATTGTACTCAAACACTTGAGTCAGACTTAAGATGGATCTGTGCTGGCCAAAACACTGCACTAATGTATATGGTGATGCTGGATCTCGTGGTGATCAAAACGTGATAGAACTCAAAACTCTAAAGGGTTAGACACTAAGATCAGCAACTCGACACAACCGATGCAACAGAAAATTCAACAAGCCCTAACTAAGCAGTACTAGTAAAGGCTCGAATGGTTTATAGGACTGCAGGTAAACTAATCCACTATTCTTTTTGGCTTTTCTGGACTATAAGAAAATAAAAATAGCAAAGGATTGATAGTCTCTCACCGATAAACCTCGCTCTAATTACCAACTGATGAGAACCGCTGGGGTTTGTGGCCGATCTTTCGATTAGAGGCATGGGGGATAACTCGATTGGAGGAGACGACGTTCACAGCCCGGCTACAACCTTTCCAAGGATGTGCCTTAGCAACCGATACACCACCTCCTATGGCTCAGCTATCTTGTGGAGCACATCAACCACCACTAGGGCACCCATTCCTGCAAGCAATCGAAGAACAAGCAAGAACAAGTATAACAAGCAACTCAATTGCGAATAGGGAGATGGAAACCAATCTAATATCACAAAGTTGGGGTTCCGAATCAGGTAGAACAGGTGGTCTAGCCGACACATGCGTCTACAAGGAAGTAGCAATGGCTAAATTTACAACGAAACAAAACCCAATCTGTTTGTGATGGCTATGGGGGTATATGAGAGTGTATGGGCACGACCAGGACCTACTGGGGGTCGTGTTCCAACCCTAGGATGTGACCCTATGGGCTCCGACATGATACACGGGCCAAAACTGGGTGACACAGCACCTTGAGAGATTCTGGACGTCTACTTGTTTCAACGATTCCCGTCGACTCATATATTATTTTGACATAAAACTGGTGCCATAGGATGCTTTATGAAATTATCTTTCCAACCATATAAAGAACGTCCAAAACGGAGTCCGTATGAGGTCGTGGCGTCCGTTGCAAGTTGGCCCAGTCATGCAGTCCGAATCCAGCGTCCAAAACGTGTTGGTCTTGATCTCTTTCAATCTTTGGGCCAAAAGTGATGTGGTGGCCTGGTGGAGGACGTGGGAAACACTTGGACTGGTCCCCAATCAACTTCTTTGGTCCTCTATGCTTGCCATGTACGATTAACGCTCTTTTTCATCCATGTTAGTATTTCTAAAAATGACAAGCAACATACATCATGGTGCAGCAACAACTTATCAAATATATCAAATACAATGATGATAAAGAATTGGTTCACCTTAGAATCAAAACTTGCTATTATGGTCACATCCGAGCTGGTGATGTCCTCCCAGGGCACGATTTGGCCAGGCGCACGGCAGTGTAGGCGCACAACAGTGTAGGCGGCCCATGGGCCAAGCGCACGACAGTGTAGGCGCATGACGGTGTAGGTGGCAGTCATGGCCCAAGCGAGAGCATGGATTAGCCAGGCGCACGACAGTGTAGGCAGCCCATGGGCTAGGTGCACGACAGTGTAGGTGGCAAAGCCGTGCACGTCTGAATTATCCCACCCTGCTTAGCTTGGGAGGACCAAGCCACCTTAAAAGGGAGAGCCACCCTTCCCCTATTGGACTAGTCTTTTGGGGCGATTGGGCCTTTCCCCGAGGGGTGTGCTGGGCCGGACTTATCATTTGGTATCAAAGCTGGGCCCTTGTTAAGAAGGGGAGGATGATGAGGACATCCCAGGGCACGATTTGGCCAGGCGCACGACAGTGTAGGCGCAAAACAGTGTAGGCGGCCCATGGGCCAGGCGCACGACAGTGTAGGCGCACGACATTGTAGGCGGTAGTCATGGCCCAAGCGGGAGCATGGCTTAGCCAGGCCCACGACAGTGTAGGCGGCGAAGTCGTGCACGTCTGAATTATCCCGCCTTGCTTAGCTTGGGAGGACCAAACCACCTAAAAAGGGAGAGCCACCCTTCCCCTATTGGACTAGTCTTTTGGTGCCTCGGGGAAAGGCCCAATTGCTCTAAAAGACTAGTCCGTTAGGGGAAGGGTGGCTCTCCCTTTTAAGGTGGCTTCCTCCTCCCAAGCTAAGCAAGGTAGGATAATTCGAACTTGCAAGGCTTCGCCGCCTACACTATCATGTGCCTACACTGTCGTGCACCTGGCCCATGGGCCGCCTACACTATCATGCGCCTAGCTAATCCGAGCTCCCGCTGGGCCATGACTGCCACCTACACCGTCGTGCGCCTACACTATCGTGCGCCTGGCTCATGGGCCGCCTACACTGTCGTGCGCCTACATAGTTGTGCGCCTGGCCAAATCGTGCCCTAGGATGTCCTCATCATTCTCCCCTTCTTAACAAGGGCCCAGCTCTGATACCAATGATGAGTCCGACCCAGCACACCCCTCGAGGAAAGGCCCAATCACCCCAAAAGAGCGAGGTTTATCGGTGAGAGATTATCAATCTATCGCTGTTTTTTATTTCCTATTGTCCAGAAAAGCTAAAAAAATAGTAGATTAGTTTACCCGTTGTCCCATAAACCTTTTGAGCCTTTACTAGTATTGCTTAGTTAGGGCTTGTTGAGTTTCTGGTTGCATCGGTTGCGTCGAGTTGCTGGTCTTAGCGTCTAATCCTTTAGAGTTTTGAGTTCTATCACGTTTTGTCACCACGCGATCCATTGTCATCATATACATCGCTGCTGCATTTTGGCCATCACAGATTCATCTTAAGTCTGATTTGTGTGTTTAAATACAATCTGGAAAGTTTATCTTGTTACCTTTCTAATGGATCTAGCCTTGTCCCGAAATTCATTTTGAGCATTCTGTAATTGTCCTAGAGATCAGCGATCTGCAATCTGTGTAAACTCATCTTTTTGTGCGGATTTGTCTTGATTTCCAGCAAGAGAGCAAAAAATAAAAGTGAAAGAAAGAAAGAAAAAAAATTAAAAAATGATACAAAAAGAGAGAAAAAAAGAAAAGAAAAGGAAGAAAAAATTTGGGGCTGAATCTTTTGTTTTCTTTGTGCTGTGCTAGCTGCTCTTTGTTGGTGACTACCTTTGTGCCTAGGACTAGCACAGTACCTTTGTTGAATGATTATTCGATGAGAGCACGCTGGGGTTTGTCGCCGATCTTTCGATGAGAAGTGTGGGCGATAACTCGATTGGAGGAGACGACGTTCACGGCCCGGCTACAACCTTTCCAAGGATGCGCCTTAGCAACCGATGCACCACCTCCTATGGCTGCAGTGATGTTGTGGAGCACGTCAACCACCACTAGGGCACCCGTTCCTGCAAGCAATCGAAGAACAAGTATAACAAGAAACTCAATTGCGAATAGAGAGATGGAAAGCAATCTGATATCACAAAGTTGGGGTTCTGAATCAGGTAGAACGGGTGGTCTAGCCGACACACGCGTCAACAAGGAAGTAGCAATGGCTAAACTTACAACGAAACAAAATCCAATCTGTTTGTGACGGCTATGGGGGTATATGAGAGGGTAGGGGCACGACCAGGACCTGGTGGGGGTCGTGCTCCAACCCTAGGACGTGCCCCTATGGGCTCCAACATGATACACGGGCTCAGATATTATTTTGACATGAGAACGGTGCCATTGGAAGCTCTATCAAATTATCTTTCCAACCATATGAAGAATGTCCCAAACAGAGTCCGTATGAGGTCGTGGCGTCCGTTGCAAGTTGGCCCAGTCATGCAGTCCGTATCCAACGCCCAAAACGTGTTGGCCTTGATCTCTTTTCATCTTTGGGCCAAAAGTGACGTGGTGGCCTGGTGGAGGACGTTGGGAACACTTGGACTTGGCCCCCAATCAACCTCTTTGGTCATCCATGCCTTCCATGTGTGTTGAGCACCCTTTTTGATCCACGTAAGTATTTTGAAAATGACAACCAACAAACATCATAGTGCAGCAACAATTCATCAAATGTATTGGATACAATGATGATAAGGAATCAGGTCACCTTAGAATAAAAACATGCTTGCCATGTACGATTAACACTCATTTTCATCCACGTTAGTATTTCTGAAAATGACAACCAACATACATCATGGTGCAGCAACAATTCATCAAATATACCAAATACAATGATGACAAAGAATTGGTTCACCTTAGAATCAAAACTTGCTATTATGGTCGTATCCGACCCGGTGATGTCCTCATCATCCTCCGACGTGACCTTTGCAACAGGTCGGACCTCAATCCACTTGGTGAATTTGTCCACAACGATGATGATGTGCTTGTAGCCGCAAGGAGCGGTTTTTAACGGACCTATAGAGTCCAAACCCCACATGGCAAAGTGCCAAGACAGCGGAATTGTGCGCAAGACCTGAGCAGGCAGATCTTGCTGTTTAGCAAAGAATTGGCATCCTTTGCACCTCTTGATGAGGTCTTTGTCATCACTCATAGCTGTGGGCTAATAAAAGCCCGATCGGTACACCTTGCCGACCAGATTAGCAGAGGCCGCATGGCAGCCACTCTCGCCGCTGTGTATCTCAGCTAAAAGTTGAATACCCTCAGATCGCAAGATGCACTTCATCAGCACACCAGTAGAGGCTGCTTTTCGGTATAGCTCTTCTCCGATGACGATGTAGTTAGCACTACGTCGTGTGACCTTTTGTCGTTCTGGCTTGTCCTCTGGAGCCAATTGATGCACTAGGTAGGCTATGAATTGTTCACGCCAATCATCTTATGCTTACATCATTAACACGTCATGGGGAGGTGCAGGTGCTGGATCTGGTTGATCTAGAGCCGGGTTGTCCGGGTCTAGCATCTGGATGGACGGCTTGCGCAGGTCTTGAACGAACACACCGACCGGAACCAGTGCTCGTTTGGAGCCCAATTTGGAGAGGACGTCGGCAGCAACATTATTCTCACGAGGAACGTGATGAAATTCGATCCCTTAAAAGTGGCCTTCGAGTTTTCAAACCTCATCACAGTAAGCATCCATTGTGTCCTTGACACAATCCCAATTCTTGTTAACTTGCTCGATGATGACCTCGGAATCATCGTAAGCAAGCAGCTGCTTGATGCCTAGAGACACCGCAATACGGAGCCCATGCATAAGAGCTTCGTACTCCGATCCATTGTTGGAGGCCTTGTAGTGGATTTGAAGCACGTACTTGAGCTGCTCTACCTTAGAAGAGATGAGAAACACGCCTGCTCTAGCACCCTCAAGGTTGAGTGCATCATTGAAGTACATGATCCAATGCTCAAGTCGCTCCATAGACGGTAGCATCTGGATCTCTGTCCACTCTGACACGAAGTCAGCCAGGATCTGAGACTTGATTGCCTGCCTAGAGCAGAACTCAAGGTCGAACTCGCCAAGCTCAACAGACCACTTGACGATGCGGCCATTAGCATTGTGGTTGCGAAGAATCTCCCCTAGCAGGAAGGACGAAGGCACCTTGATCGTATGAGCTTGAAAGTAGTGCTGGAGCTTTCTTGATGTAATCAAAAGCGCATAGAGCAGCTTCTGAGGCTGTGTATACCGTGTTTTAGCATCGGCCAGGACATCGTTCACGCTGTACACAAGTCATTGGACAAGATAGGCTTTTCCATCTTCTTCTCGTTCTACAACAAGGACAGTGCTGACCACATTGGTGGTTGTCGTGATATAGAGGAGGAGCGATTCCTTCGCGACAGGTGGCGTCATGATTGGTGGAGAGGTGAGAGAATCCTTGAGCTTGTCAAAGGCTTGTTTTGCCTCATCGTCCCACACGAACTTATCCGCTTTCTTCAATAACTTGAAGAAAGGTAGACCTTTTTCCCTGAGCTTGCTGATGAAATGACCTAGAGCCGCCATCATGCCGGTGAGCTTCATGACGTCCTTTTTGCAAGATGGTTTGTCCATGCTGGGTATAGCGTCGACCTTTATAGGATTAGCCTTGATGCCTCGATGCCCGACCATGAAGCCTAGAAGCAATTCGGAAGGGAGATCGAAGACACACTTGGTCGGGTTGAGCATCCATTGATAAGCGCGGAGGTTGGCGAAGGTCTCAGTGAGGTCGGTGATGAAGTTGTCTTCATGGTTGGTCTTGACGACCACATCGTGGACGTAGGCTTCAACATTGTGGTGGAGCTGAGACTCCAGGCACTTTTGTATCGCCTTCTGGTACGTGGCACCAACATTTTTCAGGCCAAAGGTCATGACCTTATAGCAATAGATGCCATTGGGCATGATGAATGCCATTTTGTCCTGATCGTTAGGATTCAGGGCTCTCTGGTGATACCCTAAGTAAGAGTCGAGGAAGCACAGCAGGGTGCTGCCAGTCATGGATTCCACGACTTGGTCGATACGCGGAAGAGGGAAGGGATCCTTGGGGCAGTGCTTGTCGAGGTCGGTGTAATCGATACACATTCTTAATCTTCCAGTATGAAGGACTGAATAGGCAACCAGAGAGGGGGGAGTGAATGGGAGCTGATAAAAAATTATTCCCAAGAAGAACCTCGGCCTATGCCCCGATTTCACTTCCAAGCAATCTCGTGGACACCTTGCCAAGATCACGTAGCAACTGCAGGTGCTACTGATCCTAGGAACAAGTATCCCTACCTAAACAAGCAACCGAAAACCACAGCAGAAAAAACTATGTTGCCTCCTGCCTGCACTGCACCGGTCAGGCCGGTGGCGGGCACCGGTCCGACCGACGGCACCGGTCAAGCCGGTGAGCTGCACCGGTCAGGCCGGTGTGAGCAACAGCACGCACAGAAACATTCCAGAGAGCCTCAACGAGATCTCTAGGCCCTAGAACAAAAACCACCTCAAACCAAGAAACTACCAGCGACAAGAAGCTACTCCAACCTAGCCAAGAAGGGGCAAACCAAGGAGAATCTCACCAAGAACTGACCCTGGGAAAATACAAACGAATCCCCACTGAACCACACGTTCACCCGAGCAAAAGACCCACAAGGGCATGCACCGGTCAGACCGGTGGAAAGCACCAGTCAAACCGGTCCCACCTATACAACTCAGGAAGAACTCCACCCGTGGGTCAACCCCTTGATTCCCTTTGCCTGATCTCTCGATTCGCTCCATGGATTCAAGAGAAACTTTGGCGAAGGTAGGAACACCTCATGGTTGAACTCTAGCTCGAAGCATACGCCCCAAATCTCTCTAGAAAAGGAGGAATCGCAAATCTCATGCAAAAACTCCAAGAACACGAGGAACTCCGAAAACTCCAAAATCGAAAGCCTTTCCACAGAGTTGGAGGGGATAAATCACTAAGAAAAGAGGCACAACATCCTAATGAGTGAATGCACCAACAAATCCCGCGAGAAAACTCCCCTGAAATCTCTCCACGAAAATCCAAAGAAAGGGCTCTGAAAATCACCAAAAAGGAAAAACGGGGGGGGGGGAGGGGGGACAACTAGAGCACTTGAGGAACCATGTCGAAGCTTCTATACATACCATAAAAGGTTCATACAAGGTCTAGCAAGCCGCCCGAACATCCATCCCTCTCTCTAGATAGCCTAAGGAAAAAATAGAGGAAAAAAGAAGAGCAAATGGCCTAGGGTTCCAAGAGTTGGCTGCCATCTCCCACTCAAGTGAGTATATATGGAGGCCACCGAATGACCAAACTACCCCTACAACATAAAAGAAGATACACATCCACCAAGGGCACTTTGGGAAGTTTTGGTCGAGATCTCAACGGACGGATGCTCATCGACCGCAAAGCCGCTTCAACTCCACGCAAGCCTTGCGATCACGGCGCGTGTCCTCCGCTTCGAAGCTTCCGGACGCCCACGGGACCCACCGGTCAGACCGGTCCTCTTTACCGGTCAGACCGGTCCGCACCGGTCAGGCCGGTCAAGCCCACTGGTCAGACCAGTCTAGTGCAGAACCGCCACGCTCCGGACTCCGGCCTTGGCTTTGTGCCTTAGCCAAGTAACCTAGTGATTTTGTGGCCAAATCACTGCAAACCCCGCGTGCAAGCTTTAGTTGTTAGCTGCTACCTTGCACCGACTCCTCCTCACGACGTCGTCTTGCTGTTCTTGCCAACATATGGTCCGCACTTGATCCCGTCAGCCACCAGGTACCACGAGCAAAGCCTACTTGTCTCTCCGCTCCTAGGAGGTCACACAGACATAGACCTTTTGCGCTTGTTCTTCAGCTGCACCACGCGAATCAAGTCACAACCTGCACCTACAATACTAAGCCAAGAGTCAGTCCACACAACATTTTCAATCACTCATCACTAAGGAGCGACCATCCATCAGTCCTCGGACCACACCCACACATAGTAACCAACTTAAGATGGAAAAGAAAAGAAACTAACAACAACCCAATCAAGTGATCCAAAAACCAAACAACACAAACCCTGATCACCTGAAGGCCAAAGTCTCAGTCCCCTAAGGCAAGGGCAATGACTTAACATAACCAAGACAAAAACAAAGCACTCACAGAGCAAACCACCAACGCAAGAACTTAGGCGACACAAGGAGCTCCCCCTGAACACATGCAGGCTCCCCTTGAGCAAATGCACACTCTCCCTGAACACATGCATGCAATACGTGCCATGCAAAATAGAGCAGCTCAGCTCTGGCCATCACCAGTCAGATCGGTTCCCTCCACCGGTCAAACCGATGGGCAACAATCTCCCAGACCCGATCTAACTGACCGGTCAGACCGGTGGAACACACCGGTCAGGCCGGTGGCACTCTAGAGCCAAAAAGTGCTCGAAACCACCTAAACACTTTCTAAATGCATCCAGAAGCACATTTCCTTCACAAACTTCTTCCCCTTATTGATAATGCATGAATCAAGGCATTTGTACGATAATTTGAACCTAGAGCTTCTCAAATAAACAATGAGCACCACAAAATTCTACAAGTGAGCAAATGACAAGCAAGGCATTCCAAAGATTCGTATAAGCATTGCCATCATGATAGTAGACCTATATGAGCATATGAGCAAGCCATGATCAAGATACCTAATTTTGCGAAAACAATTCCCTCTCATGAGCTAAAGACCCAAACATGAGCAAAGTCTACCAAAGTGAATCTAGATCACACAAACTTCATGTGAGGTCACATATCCTCAACACAAGATCATTAGAAACACCCATAAGCATCTCATGTCATGTTAAAGCCACCGAGCCATGTGTATACTTCTTAAAATGAGACTTCTCATGGTAGACAACATGCAACAGTTTAGCACCAAAATTATTGCAATTTTAAAGGATTTATGACATGGAACAAGTGAGAGCATCACTTTAAGAAAAGCATTTCATACCAATATAATTTTTCTCATTTAAGCACAAAATGGTACATGAAGTGCCTTTGCGGCAAAAATAAGCTTATGCTCCCCCACAAGGTATCACATGGGCTAAACATTCATGATGACAAATGGGTCTTTGACCCCAAGTGAAAAGCACATGATATCAAAACATGAATTAAGCATGATATAAACCAGCAAAGCACACTAAGATCACGCAAGACACTCACAAGAGAGAGCCTATCTAGCATTTTTCAAAAATTAGCCACCTCATCATGCAAATATAGCAAAACTATCAATAGCATAGCTATCCATCATCAAGTCATATCAAACATGCTCAAGGGCTCACAACTAGGATATCATAGCAATCAATGTATATAGGAGAAGCTCATCCTACTATATGATACAAATGCAAAACAACCTAAGATACAAAGATGATTATACATAATTGTCGGTTCAATGGTGTCGGCAGTCCACCATGGGGTAGGCTATGGTGGTAGATTGTGTGGAGGGGATCACCGAGACTGAAGCTAGATGGTGAACAAAGGACACAAGGGTTTATCCAGGTTCGGGCCGCAAAGATGCGTAATACCCTACGTCCTGCGTTGGTGGGTTGTATTGATTGTTCCGCGAATGGGAATCAGATTAGACTTGTTTTGGAGGGGGGTCTCTGCCGCCCTTATATAGGCATGGGGGGCAGGGTTACAGATCACGTGGGATCTATCCTAGTCGGTTATACAAGATCTTTCTTCGATTACAAGCAACATCTTTCCTAACCAACTAGTCTTTATCTATGGGAGTATATCCCTTCGGGCGCCGCCTCATTCTTGATCTGTATTCTCGTGCCTAGTGCCCCACTTGTGGGCCCGCACCATCCTTGCAGATACGCCATGGGGCCCTTCCATGTGGCACCCCGAGGGTATATCCCCCACAGCAGTCCCCGAGCGCTTCTTAACCAGACTGCAACTTCGATCCTGAGTTTTGAACGTCATCTGAGTGCTTGTTGTCTTCAGCTGAGTGCTTGTTGCCTTCAGCCGAGTGCTTTAGTCTCTGTTCCGCTCGCATCTTGATGCAGTTGAGTGGTTCCCAAAGCTTGACTCATGGTTGCCGAGTGGTTGAGGAGAGCTCTTTTCACTTTAGATTTTGATAATATCACCGAGCCAGAAAATGGACACTCTCGTCGAAGATGAAGTGTACACACTTAGTCCCCAAGCCTTGATAAAGATTAAAAAGGTTTATCAAGGGTCAAAAAGAATCTAATCAGCTGATCCCTGATGTCTTTGACTGGGCACCCCTTTTAAAGGAAATGACCCTGTGCCTCCCAGACCTTCGATTTTTGGCTGTAATTAAGCGCTCAACCAAGGGCCTTGCTTCTGGCTCCGGATGATCATGGTGACACTATTCGTGCTCACTAAATGGGCGCATCTCCAGATGCGCCCATTAGGGTAGTCACCGAGGTTCGAAATAGTTAGGATAACTATTTCAAAGCTCTAAAAAAGAGACTTAAATGGAATTACCGTCATCCCTTTAGGGAGAGTACCTCTCAGATCATTTGATCTAGTACGGCGCCTGGGGAGAGCTCCAGTTCTGACCCAGATTTATCATTTGGTCCACCGTATTCTCAAGGAGAACTCACGCAAGGTCACCCGTCCTAGCCATCGTATTCGTGGCTTCTGAACGGCTCTGGGCTTTGTATGGCATGCCTCCGAGATAATGCTCATGAGCTAGATGATTGAACTTGCTTTGAGATTTGTGCCATAAAATTTCGAGGCCCATGACTCTAGGTCACGACCTCTAAGTGGATGTACCAAATATATTTGGAAAGCCTTTTGAAAATGCAGGGTGTGATCCTCCTAATGGAAAATCTCTACTCCTTGGCCCATTCAGAAACGTGGCCCAACTAAGCCCAAAAGGCCCGAATTCAGAACATCAAGGGTAACACCACGGACGCCGTGTCAAAGACGAACCAACCAGTGGACGTGGCGAAACGACAGGACAGGGTGGGGCCCACCACGACTCCCTTTTCGGCCACCCTTATTTAAGGAAAGCCAGGGGCGCGCGTGCTCCACACTCCATCACTTCACGTTGCCTTGCATTCCTTAGGAAGCCACGCTCCTCCTTCTCCTCCGACAACTCCGCTGCCGCATCTGCTCGATCTACTGCCGCATTAGCTCGATCCGCCGGATCTACAGCCGGCGGAACCCTAGATCCAGATCTATCGCTCGATTCGCCCCCATCTCCTTCACCCCTGGCAGTCCCCAAGCCTAGCGAGGGCCACGACTTCGAAGTCCCGCTGGGGCAAAAAGAGCTCGAGGGAGGGCGCGATGGGTGCGAGGAGGTCTCCCTCACCGTCTCCTTCACCGCCGCCGCCTCCCCGCCGCGACGAGGAGTGGGTCCGCTTTGTGTCGACACAGGAGCGGATCGTCGACCTAATTTGGCGCAGCGTCCTGCTCGATGTGGCCACCGAGGAGTGGCGCGCAGCGGTGGGGGAGGATTTCCCCATGCCGCAGATGCACGAGGTTGTGCTGTTCGAGTCGTGGTACCCCCGCGGAATCGGGTTGCTTGCGCACCCCTTCTTCCGCGGGCTGTTGTACTGCTACGGGTTAGAGCTCTGCAAGCTCAACCCTAACTCCATCTTGCACATCACAATCTTCATCCACTTGTACGAGGCGTACCTCGGTATTGCCCTGCACTTCAATCTCTTTTGGTACTTCTTCTGGGTGAAGCCCCACAAGAGAGCCAACAAGCCGAAGGTGGTGGGTGGCGCCGAATTTCAGTTCAAGCAGAAGACTTCTGCTCAGTACATCTCGGTGCCGCTCATTAGCACCAACAAGGGCTGTCACAGGGAGTGGTTCTACACCACCAACCATGCCTCACAAGTGTCGTGCGACGTCGACACATGCCCGATCCAACTCTGTTGTCGGGACGAGGAGTTGAACGACGTCGAGATGGAGCAGGTGTCAGAGCTGCTGAAGCTGATCCGGAACCTGAAGGCGGCCAGCCTCACCGGGGTGGCAGTAATGGCAAACATCACCACCCGGCGGCTCCAGCCGCTGAAGGAGAGGGCCCACCTGACGCATGAGTATGTCGGGGAGGACTTCGACACGACGCGGGAGGTGCTAGAGACGGGGGAGCCGGAAGAGCTGGTAGAGCGCATCCGTGAGTGGTTCACCCCCCAACACCATCATCACGATGCACGGCGCGTCGCGTCTGTTCAGCCTGGGGAATCCTGCGCCTGTGGTAAATAGAAATTTCCCCTATTTACGGTCCTCTCATTATGGCATAAACATGTGCCTGAAAGATGTTTGATGAAATGCTTGATCCATTGTTGTCTTCTATAGGGCTGTGAGGCCTTTGTCTCCGCCTAGCTGCTGCCAAGAACACTGGCTGGGGTTACGTCTTTGCCCGGCAGGCTTGGTGAGTTGTAGAGGTTCGAGCATTCCCGCGCCAACGTCGCAACTGGTGGTGGCGGCGTGGTTGCGCCGGAGCCGACTCAGCCTGTGGATGCTCCAGAGCTGAGCCGGTGTACGGCCGCCGTCCCTTCACACAGGCCACGTGCCACCCCTGCTGATAAGGGGAAGGCGCGCAAGGGCAGCGGCCGGCCGGAGGTGCAACATGCACCACTCGGCTCGCTCAAGATTGACGAGTCGGTGTCACGTCGGCGTAGGCTGGTGCTGCCAGACGACCCGGACGACGAGGAGGTGGCCTCTCATTTGTTCGAGGTCGATGACGTCCCTCTGGAGGCGACCAAGGGGACGCCGAGTGGTATGGCTGCTCCTCCTTCTCCTCCACCTTCTCTTCGACAAACATAAGGTTCTCCTCGGGGCACGAGCATTTCCCGCCTTTCGCCTCAGACCGCTTCGCTGCCCCCTGTGATGACACAGGGTGCGCCCAAGGCGGCTGCTGAAGCGACGATTGGGGCGAAAAGGCTAGCGCCCTCCAGCTATGGATTTCGCAAGCGCACTTGTGTGCGCGTGTCCACCGAGTAAGTTGTTTTGTGAATCATTGCTTGTTCTATTACCATTTGCAGATTAGTGCTTGGAGTTTGAAGGTTGTGGTGTTGGAATTGGTGTTGTTTTGCAGGGAGCCCTGAGACATCCCTGTTGGGGGTGAGGTGCTCGTGCCACCCGTCGATCCGGTAGCACGGCCGCCGAGTGCTTCAAGAGGGCACATATGCGCGGTGTTGGGGGTGTCGAGTGCAGCCCCACGGGCGGCCAGTCCCTAGTGTGGGAACGCTGGCTCCATGGCCTTGGGTGCTGCCTCTGTGGCACTCCCCGAGCTTGAGGAGATCCATCGGAAGCTCCCCGCACCTCGCACGAGCTCGCCGCGACCTGGTAAAATTGCACAGGCGCGCGGTGGCAAGGTGGACGAGGTGCTCAGCGACCCAGCTGTTGACGAGGACAACTGGCAGGAGCTCGTGATCGTTGCCGCAAGGGTTGCTCGGCTAGCGGGGGTGAGTCCATTTTCATATCTCCATCTTTTCTTCATGTTAGCTTTTTGTTGGCTTGATTAGCTAGTTGTTCAGGTCGTTGCCGCTGGGTCCGCTCGCATGGGTGACCTGTTGGAGGATGTTGGGTTCAACGTCGTTACGCTGCGTGCCCGGGTGCGGCGCCTCGAGGAACAGGCTGCTGTGCGTCAGGACGGCAGTAACCGGGAACTCGAGCAGCTACGTCGTCAGAAGGCCGTCACGGATGCTGCCGCCCGCATCTGTGCCAGGAGAAGGCCGCCGCAGACGCCACTGTTGCATCCCTGCGTGAAGCAGCGGAGGACCACCATAAGGGTTTGTTGGCTCCACTTGTATTTTACGCATCTTCATGAGTGCTTTTATCTGACTTTGTTCTTGAAACAGCTCAGGCCCAGGCTGAATAGGACCTCGAGGTCGTCCAGAATCGGGCGAAGGCCTAGAGGAAAGCTTTGGAAGAGGCGACCAGGGAGCGGGCCATAGCCAGGAAAGAGCTCGCCGGTTAGTTGCCTTCTGCCTTTGCTTTTTGTTTCTTGCTGGTTCGTTGTCTAGTCCTTCTGATGTTTGAGCAGATTTCCGGCGGAAACAATTTGCCCAATTTGCAGATCTCGAGGCTCGTGTGGAGTCGGAGAGGAGCCAGTTCCGGGCGCTGAGTGAAGCGCTGCGCCCTTGTTGGATGAGCTGGCTCCGCTCGCCGAGTCGTCCTCCGTGCGGGAGTTTGGCGAGCCCATCGTCCGCCCACCATCTCTGCTGGAGCAAGTCCATGTGACGTCTTCACGCTTCCAAGGGTATCTTCGTGAGGTCAGCCTGGCGAGCACAACCACTGCCTCGCCGTCTTCCACTCCTTCATCTTGTGCGTCGATGTGAGCTTGTTTCGCGGCGGGTTCGCTTGTGGGACATCATTCGCGCGGGTGGACGAGATGTTGGAGGAGGTGAAGGATGTGGTAGAGAAGCTTGCTGACGATGTCATCCCTACCTCAGATGGTGAGGTTGAGCCAAGTGGTTTCCTGCTTCAGTAGTGTAAACAATAATTAGTACTTGTAATATTTTGGCTGTATTGTTGGTGTGGCATCATACTTTTAACGTTTGTTTTAGTGGTGGCGCTTTACTTTGACAGTATCCATGTACTATTAATTTCCTTGGTAGTTGGTCTATTACGGGAAACCGTAGTCTCGTTGGCCTCAGTTTCCTAGCATAGAGGGCGTACTCTCATACACGTGTAGTACCTTAGCTTGGTGAAGATCTCGGCCCACGATTTAAGACATATTTTACCGAGTACTTTATAAGTTGTAAGATCTGTGTTCAGATGAGCATTTTAATTTCGACAGAAATAAACATTGTCATAAAATAAAAGCAATCCCCAAGTTTCAGATTTGAAACTTGGGTGCTGATCATGCGAGCAGGGTATCGAAGTGAAGGAACATCAATGGACATGAATTTTATTCATTGCCAAGACTGCTAGCATGTTATGGTACACAAAACTAAAAGAAGATACATAGCTTTTATGGGTAGAAGCAGCGTAGGTGCTCGATGTTCCACGAGTTTGGCACATCAGAGCCGTCCTCCCGCATTAGCCGGTAAGCACCTGGCCTGTTGATTTCCTTAACAATGAAAGGTCCCTCCCATGGAGCCGAGAGCTTGTGCATGTATTTCTTACTTTGGATCCTCCAGAGAACAAGGTCGCCAACACAAAAGGCTCTCTCTTGCACATTCTTGTCGTGGTAGCGCCTCAGAGCTTGGGCATACCGTGCTGCCTGGATGGTTGCTGCAAGCCGTCCTTCCTCGGTGCTGTCGATGTCCTCAATGCGCGCCTCCTTAGCCTTATTCTCATCGTACACCTCCACTCTAACTGCACCGAACATTAGATCGGTTGGGAGCACCGCCTCTGATCTGTACACTAGGAAGAAAGGGGCCTGACCAGTAGCACGACTCGACTACGTCTGCAGTCCCCAGATTATTGTGGGGAGCTCTCGGAGCTAGTGTGTCGCGTACTTCTTCAGCCTATCAAAGATGCGCTTCTTGAGTGCCTCGAGCACTGCTCCATTGGCCCACTCGACCTGCCTGTTGGCGCGAGGATGTGCTACTGAAGCACGGGCTTCTTTTATGTGGCGATCATTGTAGTAATACTGGAACTCTCTCCCTATGAAATTGGTGCCCAGGTCAGTGATGATCCTGTTAGGGACACCGAACCTATGCACAATTTCAGGTATGAACTCTGCTAATTTAGCCGCTGTCAGTGACTTTATTGGCTTGACCTCTATCCATTTGGTGAACTTGTCCACTGCCACCAGGATGTGGTTGTATCCCCCGGATTCTTTCTTGAAGGGACCGATCATGTCAAGTCCCCAGCACACGAAGGGCCAGGGTATAGGGATCGTCTACAAGGCTTGGGCCAGGAC
The DNA here is from genome assembly GCA_036936925.1 of Cenchrus fungigraminus. NCBI lineage: Eukaryota > Viridiplantae > Streptophyta > Magnoliopsida > Poales > Poaceae > Cenchrus > Cenchrus fungigraminus. Next base: position 64,367,731 of record CM072779.1, read on the forward strand.
ATGTATCTATCTTGCGAAGAATTGGCATCCCTCACAACGTTTAACCAGCATCTCGGTGTCTGTGACAGCCGAGGGCGAGTAGAAACCAGACCGGAAGGCTTTCCCCACAATGGTTCGTGCCCCGGTGTGGTTCCCGCACATGCCGCCATGAATTTCTGACAGGAGCTCTCGTCCTTCCTCTTCTGAGATGCACTTCTGAAGCACTCGGGAATGTGCTCCTCGGCGGTATAATTTGTCCCCAATCAGGATGTAGCTCTTGTTCCTGCAAGAGATTCTCTCCTGTAACGCCCGCGTCTCCCTCTCATTTCCAGGCGAGGGATTCGGGAACATGTCGTACTTGGTGTACTCAACCATCTGTGAGATCCACTCGGGTTGTGGCTCGATCATAAAGACTTCACCGAGTCCTTCAGATGGGTCGACTTGAACTTTAGGATTTTTGATGGAGGGCTTTATCAGGTCCTGGACGAAGACGTCAGGTGGCACTTGGGCTCGGGTGGATCCCATCTTGGCCAGATCATCGGCAGCTTTGTTGTCGTTGCGGATTACGTGCTAGAACTCTAGGCCAAAAAACTTGCCTTCGAGCTTGCGTATTTCTGCACAGTATGCGTTGATCTTCTCATTGGTACTCTGCCATCTCTTGTTGACTTGATTGACCACCAGGGCTGCATCTCCCCTGACTATCAAGTGTTTTATCCCGAGTGAAATGGTTATGCGTAGCCCATGCAGGACCGCTTCGTACTCAGTCGTGTTGTTCGATACCTTGAACATGATCTGGAGCACATACTGCAGCTTCTCACCTTTGGTGGAGACGAACAGGATTCCAGCTCTGCCTTCCTTAATCCTAGGTGAGCCATCGAAGTACATGGTCTAATGCTCAGGTTCAGCGGCAGTAGATGGTGTCTGTATCTCCATGTACTCGGCCATGATGTCTGCGAGCACCTGCGACTTGACCGTGTTGCGGGGTACGAAGGTGATATCGTGTGCGGCCAGTTCGATGGACCACTTCACGATTCTTCCCATGGCATCCCTATTCTGTAGGATGTCACCTATGGGGTAATCAGAAACTACGACGATCTTGTGAGCCTTGAAGTAGTGCTTCAACTTTCGGGTGGTGATCAGCAGCGTGTAGAGTAGTTTCTGTGCTTGATTGTACTGCACCTTTGAGTTGGTCAGTACCTCGCTGATGAAGTAGACTGACCTCTGAACGGTGTAGGTGTGACCTTCCTCTTTGCGCTCTACGACTAGTACCGTGCTTGCCACATGGGTGGTAGCAGAGATGTAGAGGTAGAGCGTCTCCCTAGCTTGAGGTGCAGTGAGGATGGGTGGGCTTTGAAGGTATTCCTTGAGCTCCAGGAAAGATTTCTGGGCCTCCTCATCCCACTTGAAGTCATCTTGATGCTTTAGGAGCTTAAAGAAAGGCAGACCGCACACACCGAGTCGTGAGATGAACCGACTGAGTGCTGCCATGCACTCGGTGAGTTTCTACACGTCTTTTTGGCATTTTGGGGGCTTGATCCGCGTGATCACGTAGATCTTCTCCGGGTTTGCCTCTATGCCACGGTTGCTGACGAAGAATCCGAGTAGTTTTCCTGAGGGAATGCTGAAAATGTATTTTTCTGGGTTGAGTTTCTAGCGGTAAACCCTTAGGTTGGTGAAGGTCTCAGACAAGTCCTTGATAAGATTATCAGACTCTCAAATCTGGACTATCACACCATCTACATAGGCCTCAGCATTTTTGCTGATCTGCGCTGATAAACATGCTTGGATAGCATGTTGGTAGGTCGCACTGGCATTCTTCAGACCGAAAGACATTGTCAGGTAATAGTACGCGCCATGGGGTGCAATGAATGATGTCTTGATCTGGTCTTCAACTTTTAGGCTGATCTGGTGATAGCCTGAATAGCAATCGAGAAAACAGAGCAGGGCACAACCTGTTGTGAAATCAACGACCTGTTCTATTCGCGGGAGGGTGAAGGGGTCTTTGGGGTAGTGTTTGCTGAGATCGGTGTAATCAACACACATTCTCCATTCTTTATTCTTCTTGGATACAAGAACTGGATTAGCTAATTAGTCAGGATGATACACTTTCTTTATGAAACAGGTAGCTAACAGTTTTGTAAGCTCTACCCCTATTGCCTCCTTGCGGTCCTGCACGAATCGACATAGCTTCTACTTGACTGGCTTCGCATTCACGTCAACCTTCAAGGCATACTCGGCGAGCTCTCTGGGCACCCCCGGCATATCCACTGGTTTCCAAGTGAATATATTCGAGTTAGCATGTAGGAACTTGACGAGCACGCTTTCCTATTTGGGGTCCATGTTGGCCCCTATGGTCGCCGTCTTGGAGGGTTCCTCGAGTCCGAGGGACACCTTCTTCGTCGCCTCCTTCTCCCACTGGATCACGTCTGTCGCCGGCTTCTTCATTGGGATCTCGAGATCTACTGGGTCCAGCTTGCTGGCGGCGGCCATGACCTCCGCGGTGCGCCTAGAGAGGTTGAGTGTAGCTGCGATGTGGAGGTTTTCTTTCTCACCCGCGCTAGCCGTCTGGCAGTCCCCTCTAAGGGTGATGACGCCTTTGGGTGCTGGCATCTTGAACACCATATAGGTGTAGTGCGGGACCGCCATGAATTTGGCCAGTGAAGGCCTACCGAGTATGCCATGATAGGCTATCTCGAAGTCTGCCACGATGAAGCAGACGTGCTCGGTGCGATAATTCACGATCGTACCGAAGGTGATCGGCAAGAAGATCTCACCGAGTGGTACCGAGGGATCCTCGGGTACTATGCTGAAGAATGGCTTGTCAGTTGGGCTCAAATCCATGGGGGTGAGTCTCAACTCCTTCAGCGTGCTGGTGAAGAGGATGTCGAGGCCACTGCTGAAATGAACCAGATATCCGAGAATGGAAATCCGATGCCTGCACCTCAGTGATAGTCCCAGGAGTCTATCATGTGCAAATCCCTGTCTCAGAAAGTAACAAATCCGTACAACAGAAGGAAATATAGAAGATCCACATAAATAATATTATAATTAATCATCTGAGTACAGCATTTCGGCACATGCCGAGTACAAGTCCAATAGGACTGAATCAAATAGAGTAAACATCTACGCAGCGGAACTCATGTAGCTTAGTAGACTCCATCTCCCAAAGGCTGCTCGAGACCAGAATGAGCCTCAGTCCTCCCATCCATGATGCTCGAAGTCGTAGTCTGGCTCCTGGTCTGAAAGTCCGTCATCTACTCGATAGGCGAGTAGGTCATGTCAGCTTCCCAACAAAGAGCATAAGCAAAAGAATAATTCTAGTATGCATGGATGTTCCTATGTATGGCTGTAGAAGGTTATACAAGCAGCGGTAGCAACATCAAGGTATGCAGAAATGCCGAGAGGTCACCATCTTTGAGGAGATCCACAACTCCGAGGCCAACGCCTCCGAGGTCAACACCCCAACCAAGGAAAAAACACCAAAGCACTGGATCTCAACCTAGTCACAGCATCCCACTCTCATCTGCGATGTGGGGTCACCAACTCCTATCCCCACATCTCAACAGCACAAAGCTAGGCTCACACACACAGGGGAGAGAAAGCAGCACAGAAAAGACTAGCCAGAGTAACAAATCCAAGGGCTATCCATACCAGTGGACACGGACTATAGCTATAGGTTTAACACTCTGCAGAGGTTGTACAACTGGACCCGCCGGATAGGGTAGAATCGGATGCCTCTGATCCACATCCCTACCTAACGACCAGAGACCTAGTAGTGGGTGGCACTCTCCTGCCTCTCCGAGCCTGACTCGTCCTGAACTGGGGCGCAAAACTTGCGAGGAGGGCCTTGAAGCTATAAGACCATCCCCGAAGGAGCCGGGGCGACGTCTACTCGGGGGGTATAACCCGTCCCCCTCACACGATCACACCGATCCGCCTACAAGCTGAATGCCAACCACCAACTAGTTCTCGGACCGAACCCCGCCCATACATGAGCGAATGGTTTGTACTAAAATAGCCCAAAGATACACGGTTAAACTGTCGATCGGTCCTTAATTGCAAGAGCGAGCACTCACCAACTCCATCCGCACGACACGCCGCTAGGGCGGGAGGCCAGGTCGCATCTCCCCTAGACAGGCGTTCACAAGTAACCAAAGCGGCTCGCTCCCTCGGTAACACGTCAAGGATACACACTCACCCAAAACACACAATAGAATTCTGAGATATCCCAATCTCAGTCCAAACCAGAGATCCATCCATAACTAAGGGTAAAATATATGGATAGATAAAGCCGGGAACTAGCTAGGGGTCTGTAGCTAGTTCCGAAAGTAGGGAGTTCAAGGAACAGGATAATACAAACCAAGGCATGGCTAAAAGATTGTCAATGCATTTCAAAAGAATTCATAAATAATAATTAAGCACTAGCATCTAAAAGCATGCATGGGATCTATATGATCGGGAGTGACATGACACCTGGTTGGCATCCGTAGTCCTGGTCTGGGTTGAAGTCGGGGTCGTAGTCCTCCTCCGGCTCGTAGCTCGAGTCTGCTCAGCACGAGATACGAGACGCTAAATTACCGGCAAGCATCTAAGCATAAAACCGAAGAAATCCCAATTTTCAAAAATCCAAAAAGATCAAAACTATCTAGAAACAACACCGTCTCATTTTTAGAAAAATAATGAAACTGATTTCATATTTTTCGGAGTTATAAATAATTAGTTATGAATTTTCAAAGTTTAAAGGGTTTATAAAATAATTATCAAATTCATTTATAAATCAGAAAAGGGTTTTTATTTTGAGAATACACGATGACGTCAGCATGTCGTCATCATGATGTCAGCGACTCAGGTTAGTGGGCCGAATATGGCCCATTGAACTCAACCTAATGGGCCAAATGGACAAAGTCCATTGGACGCCCCTAAAGATGTTAAAACGTGCGCTGCAGAAAAAGAAAAAGGGCCGGTACTTGGGCATTAATGGGTTAAGACCCATGTCCCGGTCCTTACACGTTTAAGGGCGAAGAAGTCCAGGTATGCCCCCTGGACTTCACAGGCGGTGCGCCAGCACTCCCAGACCAAAACTGGGGTTCGCTGGCGCCCCTTGGGCGCGTACGCCTGCCTCGGCGCGCGCCGACGCAGGGCGCGCCGGCGACGATGAGATGCAAACGGCGGCGCTGGTGGCTCTGGCGACCACACAAGCGCACGGGGAGGATCCCTAGGGTTCGGTGATGGGTTAGGTGCGGCCACAGCCCTAGGGTCAGGCCTGTGTGGACGGTGCGCGGCGCGCTATGGTGAGAGACTCGGTGCGGCGTGGCGTGCGACGGCGACGGCACGACGTGGCGTGCGACGGTGACGGCATGGCGCGCAGCGGACAGCAGCAGCTTCGCACGGCTCCTGGAGTTCGCGCTGAGGTGCACAAGTCCCAGGAGCACGCGCGTAGACGCATGCCTCGCGCGATGCAGCAGCGGTTAGCGCGCACACACGTGCACGCGCTCGGCACAGAGGTGGCCGGCAGCGACATGGCGGCTGCGGTGGCGGCGAGCTAGCGACCAGGGGCCAGCCTGCTCATGCGAACGGGCCAAAAGAAAAGAGAGGGGGAGGCGAGGTTGGACCAAAAGAGAGAAAGAGAGGGAGAGAAGAGGGGTTTGGGTTTAAAACTTTTGATGATTTTCAAAACCTCACACATTCAAACAAAAACCATGCAAACCAAATATGATACACAAACACTTATTACTTCTAAAATTATTCAAATGATATTTAAATATTTAAAGGCCTAATTTATTTGATAATTTATTTATTTCCTTAGAAAATAAAATTTAAAACACCACGATGCTTACATTATTTAGTGATGGAATTTAGGGTGTTACAAATCTACCCTCCTTAAAAAGAATCTCGTCCCGAGATTCGGAGAGATTGGAAAACTAAGAGAATTCTTCCATAAGACCATCTTGTACACTGAGTTCTTTCGACAGTCATAACTCCTTCACCTATTTTCCTTTATATTGATTCACTTTTCCTTCCTCTTTGGATGGAGCGGTAGCGACAACCTCAATCCTATCTCCTTGCGGGCTGGTTAAGAGCACTAACTTCTTGGCACACATAATTATTCCATCACATTCGCCTAACCAATACATTCCAAGTATCACATCTATTCCACTAGATGTTAAAATTACTAAGTCAGCTTGATTCCTCTAATTTTAAGATTGACCTGTGGGCATACATGGGTGGCTTTCATTTCACCGTTCGGGGAACCAACCAACAAATGTGTCTTCATAGAACTCATAGGTATATCATGCTTTGTCACAAATTGTTCAGTAATAAATGAATGTGATGCTCCGGAATCAAATAAAACTGTTGCTGGTACAGAGTTGACAGAGAACATACCCAGCACAACACTAGGAGCGTCTTGAGCCTGTTCAGCTGTCACATGATTCACTCTACCGTGCGCGTAGTTCTGTTGGCCTCTGTTACCTCGAGGAGTTGAGTTTCCAATGCGAGCCTGAGATAATGGTTGTCCAAACCTCTGGCCATTTCCTTTCTAAGGAGTCTGCATGTTGCGCTTCAAACAGATGTTGGCATAATTTCCCAATTCTCCACAATTGAAACAACCATTAGGACGAATCGGGGAGTTGTTTCTCACTGGTGCTCCTGAGCGATCTTGATGATGACTTGGAACACGTGGTGTCTGTTGGCTGGAATGCTGGGGTTGTTGAATTGAGTGCTGTAACTGCAAATTCTACGGATAATTTCCACTCGATCCACCAGAGCGAAACTGAGAACCCTGAGATGAGTTGAAGCGGGGGCGTTCATTGCTAGATTATCCATGAGATTGAAACTTGTGCTTCGTTGGCGTTTCTTAACGTCACCACTATGGCACCGTGGGTAGCGTGAGCATGTAAGAAACTCCCGGGTACACTGACGAGTCTGAACGAATCCGCAAGCACACGGATACACCGTTGTAGCACTTCCCCTAGGAGAATGAGTATTCCTGTAGGGTATCGTTCCAAGGAACTGTGTGCACTATCTCCTACTCTAGTATGGATGATCCAAGGACACATCTCTGATGGATAGGATAGGTAGAAAGGATCTGCTCGGACCGAGCGCAGAGTCTAGTTACGTTCTATCAGGTATAACACTCACTTCGGGCACCAAGCACAAGGCCTTTGTGCTGGCTCGAGCCCAACTCGGCACGCGACGTAAGAGGGTTGACAAAGGGTCCAACAGGCTGTCACCACTGCGGCCTACCTCTACGCTACGATCGTATGTGGCCTTCGAAGGGTAGCTTATGGTCCAGACACCTCGTCTACACCACTCACTATTCCTACGAATCTGCGAGGGAGATACTGGCACTAGCTCAAGGTATGCTCTATCACTCATGCAAGATCACGAATGCACTTTGATCTAACTAAAAACATGCAGGAGCTTCACTTTACTCTAATTAGACAGGCAGGCAAACTAGATGCAAACTTATGATCTAAGTCTACTGGATCGAAAGGGGTTGTGTTCGAAGAACACAAGCCTCTAAACCAAGAAGAAACAAAGAACACAAGAACAAAGCAACTAAGCATGCATACGACTTTAGTCTAAATAGGAAATATCGAAATACTCACTTTAGTCTAGTTGAAGAACAAAGGCACCGCTAAGGATTGTTCTTGAGGAAGATGTCATGAACATGACATGGCCTCAAGCCTCCCACCTCACTTCCTAGCAGTAATCCTATACAAAGAGCTCTCCTCTCCTAAAGAGAGAGGCTTCAAGCCAAAATGAAGAGGAGGAGGAGAAGAGTGTGTGTTCCAAATGAGAGCCCCTCCCCTCCTATTTATAGAGGAGGGAGTGGCTTGCTCGGAGGCTCAAAGTGCCCCTAAACGCCCGGGATCGCAGCAAGTGGCCAATGGGAGTCCTCCACGTGCAAGTCCAGGATGAATCGACCCTAGGTTGTTTCGGCCGATCCTAGGGTCGGCCGAACCCCTAGGGCGGCCTCCTGGCCTGTGTTTTCTCCAGGCCGCTGACCAGTGGGCCCTGAAGTCACTCCCCCGTGCATGACAAGTTTCCCGACGGTTTTGGGGGATAAGTGGGCCCTTGAATCCATGTGATGTCCACGTGGCGATGCGTGATTCGTCGGGCTTGCCTCTCTTGGATTGATGACTTCAGTGATCTAGGCGAATCCTAGGTGGCATCCCCTCGTTGGCTGAGCTTGAAGTACTTGGATCAAAGACTTGTGATTTTACTCCTCTTTCTAGTGCTAATCACCTGTATTTGCATAATCACCAACACTTGTGGAAATGGTTAGTTTAAGCCCTATTCTAGTGTTGATGATCCTTTTACACTTATTTTATGCAGGTATTGATGGTGTAAAAGCAGCACTTTTCGACCGTCAACAACACCCCCACACTTGACCTTTGCTCGTCCCGAGTAAAGGGAGTCAGGTTAAGGTGAGACATGATATCCAAAGGTATGAAGCGAGCATAAGAGACATTCCAAACCATACCTTGTACTTGTGAACTCTGATGTGTCTATCATGCTATCTTGAGTAGTTGAGGAATGGAACGGTCATGAATCAAATCACTCCTGCTCATCATGTTAAGTAACTTGGGGTTTTGCAATAAATTTTCAAAACAAACGTTGCTTAGCTCCTCATTTGATTCTCTCAAATCGCTTAATGTGTATATGTCCTCACCAAGGCATTAGATTGCCTTTCTTCATCCTACTTCTAATGATGGCTATATGTGGAGCTCAGGGTAGGATAAAGGATAAGGCATACTTGCATTGCATATATTGCAAAGTCAAAAACTAGATCCACAGAGAAAATCAAATCACACAATCAGATCAAGATGTGCACGTGTATGGATATGGTGAGTATGGTAAGGTGGATACTAGGCCCAGAATGGGTGCTAGATATTACCATACATATATGATGAAAGTTGGTTGATGGTAAGGTGGACACTAGCCCCGGAATGGACACTAGTTATTACCATCAAAATTATGGAACTCCTTTTTGCATGATCTCATCTCTCCCCTATTTCTCCTTTATTTTGGACATGGGCTATTTTTTTCTTTTCTTTCTCTCTTCTTTTTTTTCATCATGCTTTTTGAGCATGTCTTTTCTCTTTTCTTTTTCTTTTCTTTTTTTCTCATAGCCCATGTCTCTTTTGAAGGATACTTTTGGAGAGAGATATCACACCACATATGGAGCTTTATTTTTATGGAATGGGATGGATGATACAATGCTAACTTCCAGTGTAGAAGCATAGCAAGGGGAAATAGGTGGTGTGCACATGAATCTTGATCATGAAAGCAGTGAAAAGAATTCTCACAAGGGTCACAGGATTTGACAAAGCTCAAAGCAATAACAAGCAGCATATGAGTAGAAGGTTTTCAACTATGAATATCATATGGCTCTAGTGGGACGGTGGCATATCAAAGAGAAGCTTTGCAAAGGGTTTTCATGATTTTTCAAATAAAATTCCCAAGCACTCAAACATTCAGAGCGAAGATCATATCATCCAACCATATCACAAACGTCAACTACTTAGATAAGCATGAGTTCCCTAATGATATTTGTTCACAAGCATCAAGATGATAAGTAAGGAATAAAACATATGCAAGCCAACCACAGGAATCATGCAGAGCAAGCATAGCACCAATTACTGAGTTTGATGTAAAGGATATGAATTGAAATTCAATCAAACTCATGAATAGGATAGAGTGAGATAGAAGTTGCACATACCATCGCTTCTGAAGGATAAGAGATCAAGGAAAACTAGTGGTGATTTGGCTGACCAGAGGACAGCCATCTCACTCAAGTTTACCTTGCTCTTGTCATGAAGGCGTAGTCGATGTTGTGCAGCGCCTATGTGGGAGTTCTCGAGTGGATATGTCGATGATGAGTTCGAGAGAACTCCCCCACACTGGTGGTTGATTCTAGTGCTGTTCTTCAAACAAAAAGTGGAAACAAAAGAGGGACTCTACCAGTTCAAGAACCATAGAGCCTTTATTCAAATTTAAATATTTTTGGGTTTTTTTTATTATCACCATGTCATTTGCTCGAAAGGGTTAGACCAAGATTACACTTCATACACAAAGGGGATTATACTTACCTTGGACCTTTGAGAGGTCATATGTACCACCTTTGCATGATGTGCAACATGAATCTGACACTTCAACTTACCTTCCCTTTGAATTTAGCTCAATGACTTACCCATTCAAGTTTGACAATTTTCTGCAGGGCTAAGTCAGCATATATGTAACCAAGATCTATGAAAATGTAACTCTAAGGTTCATCAACCAAAACTCGACACCATGTCTTGTTTTGATTGAAGAAGACAATTTTAACCTAAGCACCATGCTTAATTTAAAACAATCTATGAATGTGTGTTGCAACATACATTCAAACCAGAGCATAAGAGCAAAGATAAAGGAAGCATGAAAGCATGATCAAGCTATTACCAAAAAGAACATAAGCATGAGCATATGACAGTGAACCTCGGGAACCTCCCGGAAGGGTTTTGTTTAATGTAAAAAGCAGGACTTACCTAGCTAGTGGGCAAGATGCAAGAGCTGACATCATCACCACACCAAGATAAGATTTGGTAGAGGAGGAACTTTACTCAAGATGCTCACATACCTCCCCCACACTTGAAGTTTGCATTGCTAGGCAACAAAACTCAAGTGTGCGGTGATCAAACTTCCTTTTGTAAATGTTCCCTCACCAGAGCTTATCTAGGTGTTGCAGCTGATGTGGCTCACATGTTCGTAGGCATCACCTGTCCATCATTCTTTTCAATCTTCACCTGAAAGGTTAGTGACCAAAAATACCCGAAGGACAACTTATCCTAAAAACATGTTCTTGCTTTTATTCGAAAAGGGAAATAAAATCTATGCTAATCTAGGCTATCTCCTGGGAGTGCTTTGTTTATTTAAGGTCATAAGCTCGACCATGGGAACTTCATCTTGCAGCTATCGTTGGTGGTGTCGTTCCCGTCTCACCACCAATCTTTGATGTATCAGTGAAGCTTTAGCTGCAAGGCTAGAGCCACAAAGCGCACACGAAATCTGATATGCTTATGATAGACATATACATCTACAACCAACCTTCTGAACTTTCTAGAAAAGAGGACCATAAGGTGGCTACAGCCCTCATGCGTGCTCAGCGCACTAAGCAAGTCTGACTCTGGAGGGACATGATGCAAGCATGGTCTGTATGGTAGATCAAGAATGAAGCTACCATGCTCGTGTGTGGAGTCCTTTCCTCTGGACTCCATAGTCAGTGCCTCGAAAGGTTCCATGGCCCATGAATTCTCCATCTCAAGAGAGTCATCGTGGAAGCTCGATGTTGACTCTCGATCATGATCGAAAGCAACATGATACGGGCCAGCGGGAAGAGGCTGAAACTCGGTCGAGAGTGGTGACGATCGTTCTCCTTCACAATGGTGAAGAGAGTCTCCCGAGTCATCCTCATGAGGAGTAGAACATTCTACAACCTCAATGAAAATGGGCTCGGATGATGCGAACGGAGATTCATACGTCATCCTCTCGAGCGGGTTTAGCTGAGGAAGAGGCTTTGCCATAGGATGCCCCGGACAAGGGGTAGCAGTGGCAGAAGCGACTCCCCTAAGCTTATCATCTAGGTTCCCTAAAGATGTATCGAAGAGCTGCTCCAGAGGGAAGCCTAGGAGAAGATCGAGATCAAGGACATCGAAGATGTGAAAGTCTAAGGTAGCCTCGATCCCGTCTATGATAAGCGGCACGACACTTGCAATCCCCCGACATTCAAGAATGTGTCCAAAGGGACAAGTCTTGAGGAGCATGTCAGATGGTGCTAGCGGGACTCTGCCCAAAAGAGTTTCCGCTAAGTGCCATGGCAAAATGTTAACCTCCATGAAGGGGTTACAATGGTCCTCTACGACAGTGCCTCTGATAGAGCAATGGACAACCAGAGAAGGTGAACTATTCCAAGTTGCCTCGGAAAATCGTGTCACTCCCTCTGACCATTCCTCCCTCATAGCCTCCTCTGGATATACTTCGTCAGGAGGATCAGGAGGTAGAGGTGGCACCACAGGCCTAAGGGAAGGTTCTATCAAAAGATTTCTAGAATGATCGGTATGGACAATATGAGGTTCCTCCCCTAACTGGGCATCAACAGAATTCGAGGTGTCTGAAGGATTTCTAGATGGGTCATCCTCGAATTTGCAAGTGAACACCGAAGGTTGAATTTCTTCTTCCTTTGGTGTTCGAGGTTCATGAGAGGGCTTGAAAGACAAGTCTTGTGATTCGGAAGATGAAGGCTTGGACTTGGATGTTGAGGGACTCTCATGGCTCGACTCGGATTCCTCTCGGTAGGATCTAGGATCAACTTCGAAGTAGGAGTTCAGGAACTCCATACCTTCAGCTGGTCCCCTTTCAAGAAATGGTTTTCCGTGGTCGAGACGACAGACAAACCTTTTGTCGAGACCATCATAAAAATTGCGAAGCAATTGAGAATCAGGTATCGACAAGGGCGGTCCACAATACACTAAGCGTGTAAATCTAGCCCAGGCCGTGTCTATCATTTCCTTCTCTTTCTGTCGAAAACAACAGATATCTTCCCGTAGAGCAGCAACACAAGATGGAGGGAAGAACTCAAGACAAAACTTGTCTCTAAGCTCCCCCCAACTATCGTTCAGGCTACCTACGGTGTATGTGTACCATTGTTCTGCCTTCCCTACAAGGGAGTACAGAAACAACTTCCACTTGAAGGTATCCAACCTCATACCCATAGTGTAGATAAGAGAACACAAGTTCTCGAAGTCACGATGATGGTAATATGGGTTTTCGCTCGATAGACCAGAGAAGATAGTCCATCGAACGAGATCGATAGTCGCAGGGAGAGGCTCACAGCCAGATGTGAGAAAAAGGCGCACCGAAGGTGGTGGCTCTGGGGGCTCATCCCTGGGGGTAGTGATGCTTTTACAAGAAAGCTTCACCATGGGTAGCGGGGGTAAAGGTAGAAGAAAAGAAACAAAAAGGATATCTAATGGGTAACAGAGGTAAAGGTAGAAGAAAATGAAAAAGATAAATACGAGGACCACTAGGTTCGAAGATAGATACAGCAACCGTTCTCCGGCAACGGCGCCAGAAATGCTTGTTGGCGTTTCTTAACGTCACCACTATGGCGCCGTGGGTAGCGTGAGCGTGTAAGAAACTCCGAGTACACTGACGAGTGCGAATGAATCCGCAAGCGCACGGATACACCGTTGTAGCACTTCCCCTAGGAGAATGAGTATTCCCGTAGGGTATCGTTCCAAGGAACGGTGTGCACTATCTCCTACTCTAGTATGGATGATCCAAGGACACAGCTCTGATGGATAGGATAGGTAGAAAGGATCTGCTCGGACCGAGCGCAGAGTCTAGTTATGTTCTCTCAGGTATAACACTCACTTCGGGCACCAAGCACAAGGCCTTTGTGCTGGCTCGAGCCCAACTCGGCACGCGACGTAAGAGGGTTGACAAAGGGTCCAACAGGCTGTCACCACTGCTACCTACCTCTACGCTACGATCGTACGTGGCCTTCGAAGGGTAGCTTATGGTCCAGACACCTCGTCTACACCACTCACTATTCCTACGAATCCGCGTGGGAGATACTAGCACTAGCTCAAGGTATGCTCTATCACTCATGCAAGATCACGAATGCACTTTGATCTAACTAGAAACATGCAGGAGCTTCACTTTACTCTAATTAGACAGGCAGGCAAACTAGATGCAAACTTATGATCTAAGTCTACTGGATCGAAAGGGGTTGTGTTCGAAGAACACAAGCCTCTAAACCAAGAAGAAACGAAGAAAACAAGAACAAATCAACTAAGCATGCATACGACTTTAGTCTAAATAGGAAATATCGAAATACTCACTTTAGTCTAGTTGAAGAACAAAGGCACTGCTGAGGATCATTCTTGAGGAAGATGTCATGAACATGACATGGCCTCAAGCCTCCCACCTCACTTCCTAGCACTAATCCTATACAAAGGCTCTCCTCTCCTAAAGAGAGAGGCTTCAAGCCAAAATGAAGAGGAGGAGAAGAGTGTGTGTTCCAAACGAGAGACCCTCCCCTCCTATTTATAGAGGAGGGAGTGGCTTGCTCGGAGGCTCAAAGTGCCCCTAAACGCCCGGGATCGTAGCAAGTGGCCAATGGGAGTCCTCCACATGCATGGCCAGGATGAACCGACCCTAGGTCGGTTCGGCCGATCCTAGGGTCCGCCGAACTCCTAGGGCGGCCTCCTGGCTTGTGTTTTCTCCACGTCGCTGACCAGTGGGCCCTGAAGTCACTCCCCCGTGCATGCCAAGTTTCCCGACGGTTTTGAGGGATAAGTGGGCCCTTGAATCCATGTGATGTGCACGTGGCGATGCGTGATTCGTCGGGCTTGTCTCTCTTGGATTGATGACGTCAGTGATCCAGGGGAATCCTAGGTGGCATCCCCTCATTGGCTGAGCTTGAAGTACTTGGATCAAAGACTTGTGCTTTTACTCCTCTTTCTAGTGCTAATCACCTGTATTTGCATAATCATTAACACTTGTGGAAATGGTTAGTTTAAGCCCTATTCTAGTGTTGATGATCCTTTTACACTTATTTTATGTAGGTATTGATGGTGTAAAAGCAGCACTTTTCGACCGTCAACACGCTGATGTTCACCAAGTTCCATACGTTTGTTCTCCAAACCTATAGTCTTGTTCAGCAACATCTGAAAGTTGGGAAATGTATGACTTTGCAGCTGATAGTTGAGTGGCCCTATTAATCCATCTAGAAAGCGTTCTTGCCTCTTTGGATCAGTATTGTTTTCATCAGGTGCATAGCATGACAGCTAAGTGAACTAATCTAGATACTCATTCACAGTCATGTTGCCTTGCTTTAGGGCAAGGAACTCCCTTTGCTTAAGCTTGATCACAAGAGAGGGAATGTGGTGCGCACGAAAACTATCTCTGAATTCCTACCAAGTAATGGTGTTCGGTGCAGCATGTGCGATAGTCTACGCATCCCACCAGTCAGCTGCTAATCCCTCCAAACGGCCTGCCTTATACAAGACCATCTCTCGATCAGTGCACTGTGTCATCTCCAGCTTCTTAGTGATAGTCTTCAACCAATCATCAGCATCTAATGGATCGATCGAGTGGGAGTATGTAGGAGGATGGTGGCGCATGAATTCCTTATGCTTGTCTACAGGTGGATTGGCTGCATGTGGTGGTGGCTGGTTCTGCGAAGCTTGCATGTTTCGAACAGTGGCAGCGAGATTCTGTAGCAGATGCTTCAGGGCTGTAAGAAATTACTGCAATGCGGGATCCATTACTACGTTGTAAAGTGGGGGTGGTGCTTGATTCTGTTGATTAGCAATATGAGCATGAACAACAGGTGGAACGTCTTGACCTCCTCCTGACTAGGTGTTTACCATGTGGTTGTTAGAGAAAGGTATTTCAGACAAGAGTATTAAGCTGATGCATGAAGAGATAATCTCGAAAAGATGAAACAACATTAACTTCCAAAGTAAGACAGATTCTGTTGGTCTCAGTAAATCATGTGTAACTCCAAGTAATTTTGTTCAAAAATTTATGAAATTTTTCCAGGATGTACAATATGAAAATACAAAACCAACTCAACTGGAGTCATCTCAATCAAAGGTCTATAGCAGAGTTTACAGATTCTGACAGCTCCATTGTTTTGTTCATATCTCTCAGAATATGTACTCTATGGTACTGAACTTTTGACAGAAAATCATCCATGAAATTTGTGAACTAACCCAACTGGTTTTACATCAAATGGAGTTCTGTAGCTCAGGATATGATTAAAACAGTATTGCTGTGTCAGAGGGCTGCGTGGACAGATTTTGTACCATCCAGATTTGTGATAGATAAAGCAAAAGATAACCTATATAGATAACTCAAACCAACTTTATTAACCTAACAATTTCTTGTTGTATTGTGGCTATCACTCCACAACACAATTCACAGAAGCGAAGATCCAAATCAAACATGTGTTCAAACAACAAACATTTACATCGTACGCCCTCGCAGGAACGATTCTATTGAAATTGATAAGGGGGTAGGCAATCTAAGAACTTAGTCTAAAAGAGATCGATGGTGGATCAAGGTGACAGAACAGCACCAAACTCAGTTTAGAATAAAACAAATAGATAGACTTTAAACAAAGAAGAAAGAATAAATTAGGTTTTTATGCGGAAATAAGATAATTTTGAGAGATGACATGGCTTTCTAGAACATGAATCCATAATTTTTTTCGACCATATCTAACTTAAGACTGCGTCCTACAGTCAATATTGCTCTGATACCACTCTATCACATCTGATTTCCGAAGAGAAACCAAATGCATCTCATATGTGTGCCAGGATCAAGTTACACACATATGATAGACGTCATGAGTGAAATATCCATAAACAGTATTAAAAAATGTACAAAGGTTTAACCATTACATTATCTTTGTTACACTCAGACGGTAGACTCGAAGGTATTTAAAATGAACAAACGATAACTAGACGAAGCAACTCCGTCTTCAGCTTCCACATGCACTTGACTGGGGATCGCATGCCTCAGAACTCATCATAGTCGATGTACTACTCCTCACCGATGTTCTCCTCTGAACAACGGTAGGCAAGGGTGAGCACACTTATGGTTGGAGCTCAGCAAGCGGGGGAAGATGCAAAACTATCAAGATAGGCTAAGGGTTTGCAGCGGATAGCATTTTAATGTTGATCAAATTTTATTAGCAAGTACCTAGTTACTAGATGTAAGTTTATACCAACCCACTTAAGCATTTAGAAAACATTTCATCTCAAAACTATATGAAAACCACAATTTAATTCCATCTTTAAGTTCGATTATCATGTGAGGGTCCAACCCGCTCTTGACCATGAGCACGACTGATCGATCAGTTTTAACTCTGCAGAGGTTATACACTTTACCCACAGTTCGTGTTCCCCATGCCGCCCGGACTGAGCAGACCGTTAAACACTTCCAAGGTGAGTGGCTAGGGGTCTACTACGAAGCCTTTACAAAGGCATGCAAAAGACCAACAACCCGCATAGTTACAGATTAGGGCAAATCATAACCCTCCCTAGTGTTCAGCACCTTAGCAAAGGCTGCTACCCCAGTGTCACACCCAGTTTTTGAAGCAAAACCAGATCATAGCTTACATGTGTCCAGGATCATGTTCACACATGCAAACGACATAGTGGAGTACCAAGAATCGCAGTGTCACAGTGTTATTATTATTACAGACCGATTGTCCAATAATCTAACACACTGAACGAGTAGCTAACAGCGGAAAGTAAACGAAGTCGTCCACCACAGGCAGTCGACCGGAGCAACGCACCTAGAAAAATTAAACAACACCTTAAAATCCTTAAACTTAATCATAAGTTGCTAGCAAAATTTTATTAATTCCAAAAATTCAAAATTAGGGTGTTACAAATCCTACCCCCCTTAAGAAGAATCTCGTCCTCGAGATTTGGATGGATCTGCAAAAAGATGTGGGTAGTCTTCCATTAAATTCTCTTCTCTTTCCCATGTTGCCTCATCCTCTGTATGATTACTCCACTGTACTTTACACATTCTGATCACTCCATTCCTCGTAACCCGCGCAAGAGTATCCAAGATCTTGATAGGTGTTCAGTATATGTGAGATCTTCCTTAACTTCCAAACCATCCATAGGTAATGGCTCCTTATCATGCGGTTGGAATCCCTTCTTCAACTGAGAGATATGGAACACATCGTGCACATCTGAGAGCTGATTTGGTAACTCCAATCTGTAAGCTACCTCTCGCACTCTCTCAGAGATCCTAAAGGGTCCGATAAAGCGAGGTGACAGCTTCCCTTTAACCTTGAACCTGCATAAGCCTCTGATCGGTGACACTTTAAGATACACATAATGATAGAGGCGGAGTGCCCGATCTTTCGGTGAGTGGAGATAACTTCGATCTAGTGGGAGGTGACCCTCACGATCCGACTACGGCGAGCGAGACTCGAAGCGCTAATGCAATCACTGAACCAACTCTCGATAGTTACCAACCTTGCTGGCGCAAGATCATCCTGATCACGAAGATCGATTCCTGTGCGCAATCGAAGAACGAACAAGAATATGAGGCGAGCAATTTTAATATCACTCGAAGGTGGAGTTCTGAATCACAGAGGACAGCACGTATTTGTGCGTGTTCTGGTGTAGCTAAAGCTAGATGTAAAACAAAACTCAAGTTCTAAATGCAGCAGCTACTGAGTATATGAAGAGGGGCGTCCTAGGGTTGGGGCGACCTAGGATGGGGCGCCCTCAACTTGGGCTTAAGGCCCAACAAACCGGTGACGCAGCACCTTGGCAGATTCTGGACGTCAACTTCTTTCGATAATTCCTGTGGACTCGGGACGAATTTGGGCCTCAAACTGGTGCCATTGGAAGATTTATGAAATTCTGCTTCCAGCCATATAAAGAACGTCCAAAACCGACTTTGTATGCGACCTGGGCGTCATTTTTGGTGCGCACTGGTCCTGGACTCCGAATTGGGCTCGAACTTGAATTTTTTGGGCCTCCACCTTGGGGACTCGAACCGGATTAGCCCCGTGCCTCCTCTTCGACTTGGACACCCTTGCTGGACTTCTTCTACTCCATTCCATGCACCAATCATGGTCGTATGCATGGGTGTCATGTCATCATCATTCTCCCCCTTTTAAAGAAAAGTCGTCCTCGACGTCGAGTGTACTTGAAGACGATCCTGCACAACACAAAGGAGAACGGGGTTGCGGAAATAAAGCAAACCAAAACAATTATGAGGAGGAATGTGACCATGTTTCTAATTGTGCATGTCATGGCTCATAAAATTGGCAGCATCTTGGAACACATCATTATCGAAAAAGGCATGAAGTTTGTCATTACAATCCTGCAAAACATTAGTACCAACAAAAGACACAACACGGATGGATGGTTGATTGGAAGAAAATTTAGCACCAAAAATTGTAGGGAGCCACCAGCAATGTGTCCCTTCTTGTGAAACAGAACTACTAGAGGAACATGTGAATATGTTTGTATGATGGTTACCCTCTAATCGATCACAATCGTGCACAACAAAAGAAGAATTCAGATTTGTACAAATATAAACCCGGTGTACCATATATTGTCCTTTGTTGTTATATTTGCCAATAACATGATATGAATGTCTAGACAACCATGGCAAATCAGTATATGCAAAAAGTCTCTCTTCTAAACAATCTAGATTACACAAATCATCAAATTCAATGTAACCTAAGGTATGTAAAGAAGACAACAAATGTAGCTCATCATTTTTACTAGCAACGTGCATAATATTTTTATTTTCAGCACTGGCATGTAAACTTGAAGTAGTAGCACACAATTCATCTTGATCACAAGAAACATCAAGCAAATCACCATGGGACAAAGATAAATCAAGAGATGGTTCCACTATGAATTGCTCAACTAAAGCATGATTTGTGGAAAAATTCAGCACATTAACAGAATTCTGACCTTTCGTAAGTGCAGCACCATGGGCACTACCTATGTTCTCAGTAGGAGTATTCGGTGCATTATGGAGTGATGGTTCGGACTTTGTACATGAGGATGCACCTGCAGGTGTGGCCGTCCTCTCGTGCAGTGTAACAGTGGGCGTGGATGGCGCGGGAAGAGCGACCACGGAGCTGGATGTCGAGCATCTTCCTGCAAAAGAGTTAGAATATGTCTTCGAGCGACGTCCCTGCACTTCACGTTCAGCTTTGCAAGCATATCCAAACAATGTGGTCATATCTGCATATTCATTATAATCTAGTATGTCCTGAATTTCGCGGTTCAAACCACCACGAAAACATGCCTTTGCAGCATCAATTTTCCCTAATAACCCACACCGAATCATGTCTTTCTGTAACGCCTGGTAATAGCCCTCAACAGATTGAGAACCTTGCTGAAAACGCTGCATTTTATTAAGCAAATCTCGAACATAATAAGAAGATACAAATCTATGTCGCATAGCAGCTTTTAATTCATCCCAAGTGGTTGGAATTGTACTCGGATGCCTTTGTTTATAATCACGCCACCACATTAAAGAAAAATCCGTAAATTCACTAATAGCAGTTTGAACTTGAGAATTAGCAGAAATATCATGGTATGAAAATTGATGTTCAACTTCTAATTCCCAATCAAGATATGCAGCAGGATCATATTTGCCATTATAAGGTGGAATTTTAAATATAATCTTAGCAAATGAATCATTACCGGAATGGTGGAGCACACGGCGGGCGCGGTCTCGGCGGTCTCCGTCGTCCTTCTGCAACTCTGTGAGCGTTGTGTGCAAAGTATCGAGTCGTATCACGATGGTGTCGAGTGTAGTCTTAGCGGCCGTCTGTGCGAGGTCGAGCGTATCGAACCGCTCCGTCGATGAAGTGGTCATCGAATCCAGCCGTGCATGTATCGTCTGAATGTCCGCGGTAAGTGCACCAACTCGTGCCCGCATGTCCTGTAGCTGGTCATCCCTCTTGTCATCGCCTGCCATGGTTAACGCAAACACAAAAACAAAAGCGATGACAAAACAGGGGTGTAACGGCTCACAAGGCACTCAAACTAATGCTGTTATCAAATTCTTATCTGTTCTTACCACGCACACAGGGGCGACCTGCAACCAACCGGTGGAACCTGTGAAAGATTGGAGGAGTGATTGCCTGGAGAAACAAAATCTGCTTGTCATAGAAATATGTGGAGTTCTGGGTAGGCTGCACTCAAGTCAAGGATTAGCACACTCAAAAAATAATGCAAAGTTGAATTATAGTGCTAAACACGAAACAAATGCTGCTGGCAACAAGTGAAATCGAAAAGACAGCAAGGAAGGTGGAGAGGGTGTAGCAAATTACTGATTTTTTTTTGCTTCTATTTTTTTTGCAGGAGTCCTCAAAACTGATAATATGAACACAGAGGATCTCCAATAGCAAATCACCAGACACACTTTTTCCGAAAGTACAGGGGTATTCCGGTAAAAAAAAGATACTCTCTCTCTCTCTGCAGTAAGGCAATACTCATAATATGGTACTGGAAAAGAGAGAAGAGATGGCTCGGCGTGGCGGTACGCGTCACGATCAGGGAGAGATAGCTACCAGGGCGTGCACGGTGCAGCCCAGGAGGCATGTGAGCTAGGGGGAAACCGCGGCGCAGGACTCCTCCACCGAGACGAATCGGCTCCCGTTTCCCACTTGGACTGTGCGGCGGTCTCTCTTTTTTTGAATTCTTTTTTTTCTCTTTCCTTTTTTTGATTGCTTTCTTTCTTTTTTTTCCTTTCCTTTTTTTTGACCTACCACACCACGGGACAGGGAGGGCGGTGACCGAGAGGCGGCTGCGTGATGGGTGTGTGCGCGAGGAGGAGTGCGGCGGGGTGGTGGATGGATGAGCAGCGGAGAGAAACGGCGACGAACTAGGGTTAGAAGAAAAAGAAGAAACAAAAGGTAAAAACACAAGTAGCCAGCAACAATTGAACATGTAAGCACACAAATTCAAGAAAGACACTTATTGAAAGAATGTGCAAGGCTAAACGGTTGATGGGGCAAAGATCTAACCTGAAAGTAAATTTTTGTTTGGTTTTTTGGACTGTAGGAAGGGAAAACACTCGATAAAACTCACTGATCAACCTGGAAAGCTGATACCACTTGATAGAGGCGGAGTGCCCGATCTTTCGGTGAGTGGAGATAACTTCGATCTGGTGGGAGGGGACCCTCACGATCCGACTATGATGAGCGAGACTCGAAGCGCCAATGCAATCGCTGAACCAACTCCCGATGGTTACCAACCTTGCTGGCGCAAGATCAGCCTGATCACTAAGATCGATTCCTGTGCGCAATCGAAGAACGAACAAGAATCTGAGTTGAGCAATTTTAATATCACTCGAAGGTGGAGTTCTGAGTCACAGAGGACAGCACGTATTTGTGCATGTTCTGGTGTAGCTAAAGCTAGATGTAAAACAAAACTCGAGTTCTAAATGCGGCGGCTACTGAGTATATGAAGAGGGGCGTCCTAGGGTTGGGGGCAACCTAGGATGGGGCGCCCTCAACTTGGGCTTAAGGCCCAACAAATCGGCGACGTAGCACCTTGGCAGATTCTGGATGTCAACTTCTTTCGATGAGTCCCGTTGACTCGGGACGAATTTGGGCCTCAAACCTGTGCCATTGGAAGCTTTATGAAATTCTGTTTCTAGCCATATAAAGAACATCCAAAACTGAATTTGTATGCTACCTGGGCGTCATTTTTGGTGCGCACTGGTCCTGGACTCCGAATTGGGCTCGAACTCGAATTCTTTTGGGCCTCCACCTTGGGGACTCGAACCGGATTAGCCTCGTGCCTCCTCTTCGACTTGGATACCCTTGCTGGACTTCTTCTACTCCATTCCATGCACCAATCATGGTTGTATGCATGGGTGTCATGTCCTCATCACATAATCACCTTCGTGGAACACCACGTCTCTCCTCTTTGTGTCAGCATACTTCTTCTGCCTAGACTGTACAGCTCTCAAGTTGTCCCTGATGATCTGAACCTACCTTTCTGCCTCCTTGATAACATCAGTCCTGAACAATTGACTCTCTCCTGTCTCACTCTAGTACAACGGGGTTCTGCACTTCCTCCCATACAAATCCTCAAAGGGTGCCATCTTAAGACTGGCCTGGTAGTTGTTGTTGTAAGAGAACTCTGCATACGGCAAACTCTTATCCCAGCTACCTCCATGCTTAAAAGCATAGGCTCTCAACATATCCTCAAGAATCTGATTAGTCCTCTCAGTCTGTCCATCTGTCTGCGGGTGATAAGCTGAGCTGAAATTCAACACTGTATCCATAGACTCATGAAGCTTCTGCCAGAAACGAGACGTGAACTGAGTACCTCTATCGGACACTATCTTCTTAGGCACACCATGCAAACACACAATTCTAGACATGTAAAGCTCTGCCAACCTTGCTCCTGAGTGAGTAGTCTTCACCGGAATGAAGTGAGCTACCTTAGTTAGTCTATCCACTATCACCCATATAGAATCATACCCGGCAGGTGTCCGTGGTAGTCCTACTATGAAATCCATACTGATCTCTTCCCACTTCCATTTTGGCACCTTCAGTGGCTGAAGCAATCCGGCTGGCCTCTGATGTTTAGCATTCACTCGATGACAAGTATCACACAATGCTACGTGAGAGGCCACATTCCTCTTCATCCCATACCACCAATACCTCTTCTTAAGATCCTGATACATCTTAGTGCTGCCTGGATGAATGGAGTATGAAGAATCATGGGCTTCCTTCAAGATGTTCTCATGCAGATCTCCCACATCGGGCACACAAATCCGATTCCTAAACCATATAGTTCCCTAATAATCCTCTATGAAATCCGGGGCCTTGCCCTTCTCCATAGTCACTCTGATCTCTCTAATCTCAGCATCCTCAAGCTGTGCTTGACGAATCACCTGCTCCAACGTAGATTCCACCTCCAAGGTAACTCCCTGAGTCTATGTAACCATCCCCAAGTTGAGCTGCTCAAACTCCTTCATCAGCTCTTCAGGCAACTGGAATGCGAGTGCCATATTGACCTGTCCCTTCCAACTCAAAGCATCTGCAACTAGATTAGCCTTTCCAGGATGATAGTGTATCTCCAGATCATAATCCTTGATCAGCTCTAACCATCTGCGCTGTCTCAAGTTCAAGTCCTTCTGAGTGAAAATGTACTTCAGACTCTTATGATCTATGTAAATCTGGCACTTAGTCCCCATGATGTAGTGCCTCCAAATCTTCAAAGCATGAACCACAGCTGCTATCTCCAGATCATGAGTAGGATAATTCTGCTCATGCTTCCTGAACTGTCTCGATGCATAAGCTATAACATGTCCCTCCTGCATAAGAACACAACCAAGACCCTGTCGATACGCATCACAGTAGATATCAAAGCTCTTCTGCAGATCTGGCATCACTAGTACTAGGGCGGTAGTCAACCTCTTCTTAAGCACCTCAAAGCTAGCCTGACATGCTTCGGTCCACTTGGACTCCTTATCCTTCTCTAGTAGTGATGTGAGGGGCTTCACTATCTTAGAGAATCCTTCAATGAACCGACGATAATACCCTACAAGACCGAGAAAGCTGCTGATCTCCTTGACTGTCCGAGGCGGCTCCCACTTCAACACATCTCTGACTTTGCTAGGATCGACTGCAATACCTCCATCAGTGATG
The DNA here is from genome assembly GCA_036936925.1 of Cenchrus fungigraminus. Lineage (NCBI taxonomy): Eukaryota > Viridiplantae > Streptophyta > Magnoliopsida > Poales > Poaceae > Cenchrus > Cenchrus fungigraminus. The sequence continues at coordinate 64,391,930 of CM072779.1, forward strand.
ATGTGACCAAGAAAAGCCACTTCCTTAAGCCAGAACTCACACTTGCTGAACTTTGCATACAACTGATGCTCTCTCAACTTCTGCAACACAAGTCTCAGATGCTCCTCATGCTCTGCTTCATCCTTGGAGTAGATCAAGATATCATCGATGAACACCACAACAAACTTATCCAAGTACTCCATAAAGACTTTGTTCATCAGATACATAAAGTATGCAGGTGCATTAGTCAACCCAAAAGACATGATTGTGTACTCATAAAGCCCATACCTAGTGGTGAATGCAGTCTTAGGAATATCTGACAACCTGATCTTCATCTGATGATAACCAGAACGCAAATCAATTTTATAGAATACCTTGGCACCTCTCATCTGATCAAACAAATCTTCTATGCAGGGTAAAGGATACTTGTTCTTGATAGTAACATCATTAAGCGATCGATAATCCACACACATCCTCTGAGTACCATCCTTCTTCTCCACAAAGATAACAGGTGCCCCCCAAGGTGAAGAACTAGGACGAATGAAACCCTTCTCTAACAATTCACTAATTTGTTTCTTAAGCTCAAACAGTTGATCACTAGACATTCTATAAGGACGCTTAGAAATAGGAGCAGTACCAGGTAAAAGATCAATAACAAACTCAACATCTCGATCAGGTGGCATACCTGATAGCTCATCAGGGAACACATCTGGATAGTCACACACCACCTTAATATCCTCCAGAGATTTACCATCCAATTGATTCACTGAACCCTCTGCTGCTGCTGGTGGTGTAGCTACAATCATAACCTTGTCTCCCTTAGGACTGGTGAGAAGAACTGCCCTCTTGGCACACTGAATCGTTGCATCATGCGTAGCTAACCAATTCATACCCAGAATGACATCAATGTCTTTTGACTCCAGAACTACCAACTGAGCCCAAAAGTCTTCTCCAACGATCTTAAGATTAACATTAGGACATATATATATAAAGCTTTCATCTCCCCCCTGGTGAACTAACTACCATGTTTTGTTTCATAGGTTGCATGGGTATACTATGCTTAGCCACATATTGAGCAGAAATAAAAGAATGAGATGTTCCAGAATCAAATAAGACCGAGGCAGGGGTGGAGTTGACAAGGAACATACCGAGCACTACTTGTGGGTTCTTCTGAGCTGACTCCACACTCACGTGGTTCACCCTGCCACGTGCATAGCTCTACTGTCCCTTATTGACTTGCGAGGTCTCCCTTTCCTCATCTGCTGATTCTACACGGGGGTTCCTGGAGCAGTCCTCTTCGGGCAGTTGTTGGCGTAGTGGCCAACTTCACCACACTTGAAGCAAGTGTTGTCAGTAGGGGTGTGAGGTGCGCCAGGCCTCGCTGGAGTGCCAATGGGAGTTTTCTACTGGTTCTGCTGGTAAGCGAGGCGAGGTGTCTGCTGCCCAATGCGCTGATTCTGCTGAGTAGGGTGCTGGAACTGCTGTGCATGGCGCTGATACTGCTGCTGCATGGGGCGCTGGAACTACTGCTGCCCAAAGTTCCCATTCTGTCCTCCGTAGCAGAACGGTACTCCCTGCTGTGGGTTGAAGCGGGGACGAGTGATGCTTCTAGACTGCCCAAAGTTGGTGGCCTTCCTCTTCAAGTCACCCAACTCCCTGCGCTTGTGCTCCAAGCCTATAGCCTTGTCAATCAGATCCTGGAAGGTGGGGAATGTGTGGGACATCAGCTGGTAGTGCAGTGGTCCAGCTAGCCCTTTCAGGAACAGCTCTTGCTTCTTCCTATCCTCATCAGTGTCTTCAGGAGTGTAGCGTGATAACTCAGTGAATTTGTCCCTGAACTTTGTCACGGACATCCCTCCCTGCTTGAGAGCAAGGAACTCCTTCTTCTTTAGCTTCATGAGACTGACAGGAATGTGGTGGCTCCTGAAGTTAGTGGTAAACTCCTACCAAGTAATTGCATTCCGATTGGCATGAGTGGCGGCATAAGCATCCCACCATGCCGAAGTTGATCCCTGAAGTCACCCTGAAGCATAGAGGACTTTCTCCCTATCATCGCATTGAGCTATGGTCAGCATGTTCTCAATGGTCTTCAACCAGTCCTCAGCTTCCAGTGGATCTGCTGCATGAGAGAACACCGGAGGCTGGTGGCTCATGAACACCCTGTACCTGTTCACAAGAGCTTGCTGCTGAGCATGTGGTGGGTTGTTGGCTTGGGCCTGTATATTGGCCACTGTGTTGGTCAGGTCTTGGAGAAGCTGCGTCTGAGTTTGCATGAACTGCTGGAAGGCCGGATCCATTTGTGGTTGACGAGGTGCACTGCTGGAACCACTGCCTCGCCTTGGACGGGTCACTGCGGGTTGATCGACTCCTGATCCTGACCTGGTTTCCACCATCTGAGTGTTAGGGACATAGTTTTAGATGATTGAACCAAGAGAAAAGCTTAAAAGTTTATGAAATGCAGATTTCCAGACTAAGACAGATTCTGTTGATCTCAAAGAACTTGTTGTAACTCTCTGCGTGAACAGCCAAAAATCATGCAAATATTCTGAGAGGAAGTGTACATAATTACTGAACCAACACAACTGGAATTAACTCAATTGGATGTCTGTAGCCCAAGATATAAAATAGTTAAGGTGACTGTGTCAGCAGGAATTTACAGATTAAGATGGCTTCAATACTTCGTGCATAACTCCCAGAATATATACCCCAAAATTCTGAGTTTTTGACAGAAAATCATATGCAAACTTTCTGAGCTAACCCAACTGGATTTGCGGCAATTGGATTTCTGTAGCTCGAGATAAAAATTAAATAGTGCTGCTGTATCAGAGGGCTGCGTGAGCAGATTTGGTAGCAACTGATCTGACTGATAGATTAATAAAGAAGGGATAAAGATAAAGATAGCATAAGATTGATTGAGACAGAAATTTAGCCCCAACTAACTTAACTTTATTAAACTAATGTGGTTGTGGTCATCACCCCACAACACACAGCACTCAATCAAAAATCCAAATCATCCAATGTTGCATGCTCACACAAACCAAACACACTCCTAAAACTAATCACACTTTAAACGATCGTTCAAGACTAACGATTACAAAGACTTTAACTGACACCTAAGGACTCCTATCCTCTTGAAGAGGTTCAGTGCGAGCGTCTGGAGAGCCGTAGCGGGGCCTCTTAGGTGATGGAGAGGTGTGGGGCTCTTCATGTTCAAGGATCACCATGGGAATGCCTCTCCCATCCACGTTATGGATGCATCCCCTCCAAGCTACTTCCTCAGCAGGCTGAGCTTGCTCCTCTTCTGCCTCCTCTTGGTCTTCAGGTTCCTCAGGCTCTTGTTCTCCTTCTGGAATCACCTCTTCTGGGTCTTCCTCTGGTTCTTCAGGATCTTCCTCTGGTCCTTCAGGCTCTGCAGCAGCCTCCTCAGCTGGTTCCTCCTCTGGCTCTTCATCATCTGACAACTGGATGATTTCCGGAGCGGGTGTTGGAGACTGCGCTGCAGGTGGTGCTTCCATCATTATCTCCTCGTCAGTGTCCCCCTCATGTTCCTCATGCTCTCTACTCTCCATAGGATAGTAGTAGTAGTCTTGGTCTTCCAAGTGGCGGGGAAACTGGAAAGCGCCTGTACGAGAGGTCTGCAGCCGACGAACCATCTAGAGATAGAGAAGACAGTGCAAGAAAGAAACATAAGCTATAGATATCAAGATAGAGTTAAGACAGTGAATAGATAAACAAGGATGAGGTAAAAAATTAAAAGCAAGTAGTTAAAAATAGATTTTTAATAAAGAAAGCATTAGTGTGGCTTCTAATAATATTCCTTAATTTCGACCATTACTAGCTAGGCTAACGTCCTATAGTCAACACGGCTCTGGTACCACTTTGTCACACCCAGTTTTGGAAGCAAAACCAGATCATAGCTTACATGTGTCCAGGATCATGTTCACACATGCAAACGACATAGTGGAGTACCAAGAATCGCAGTGTCACAGCGTTATTATTATTACAGACCGATTGTCCAATAATCTAACACACTGAACGAGTAGCTAACAGCGGAAAGTAAACGAAGTCGTCCACCACAGGCAGTCGACCGGAGCAACGCGCCTAGAAAAATTAAACAACACCTTAAAATCCTTAAACTTAATCATAAGTTGCTAGCAAAATTTTATTAATTCCAAAAATTCAAAATTAGGGTGTTACACCTAGAAGGACCGGGCTATATCCCTGCAACCCGAATCCCCCTCTGCTCCTTTCGGATAAGGTCATCAGAGCATTCACACACCTAATTAATTGGCTAAGCCAGAGCAATCGCTGAACCAACTCCCGATGGTTACCAACCTTGCCGGTGCAACATCAGCCTGATCACGAAGATCAATTCCTGTACGCAATCGAAGAACGAACAAGAATCTAAGGCGAGCAATCTTAATATCACTCGAAGGTGGAGTTCTGAATCACAGAGGACAGCACCTGTTTCCGCATGTTCTGGGGTAGCTAAAGCGAGACGTAAAATAAAACTCAAGTTTCTAAGGCAGCAGTTACTGAGTATATGAGGAGGGGCGTCCTAGGGTTGGGGCAACCTAGGATGGGGTGCCCACAACTTGGGCTTAAGGCCCAACAAACTGGCGACGTAGCACCTTGGCAGATTCTGGATGTCAACTTGTTTCGATAATTCCCGTTGACTCGGGATGAATTTGGGCCTAAAACCAGTGCCATTGGAAGCTCTATGAAATTGTGGTTCCATCCATATAAAGAACGTCTAAAACTGACTTTGTATGCGACCTGGGTGTCGTTTTTAGTGCGCACTGCTCCTGGACTCCGAACTGGGCTCGAACATGAATTGCTTTGGGCCTCCACCTTGGGGACTCGAACCGGATTAGCCTCGTGCCTCCTCTTCATCTTGGCCTCTTCAACTTGGACACCCTTGCTGGACTTCTTCTACTCCATTCCATGCACCAATAATGGTCGTATGCATGGGTGTCATGTCCTCATCATTCTCCCATTCTTGAAGAAAAGTCGTCCTCGACGTCAAGTGTACTTGAAATCGATCCTGCGCAACACAAGAGAGAACAGGGTTGCGAAAATAAAGCAAACCAAAACAATTGTGAGGAGGGATGTGATCATGTTTCCAATTTTGTATCATGTCATGTCACATCAAATTGTCAGCATCTCTGGAGACTTCATTATCGAAAGACACAACACGAATGGCTGGTTGATTGCAAGAAAATTTTGCACCAATAATAATAGGGAGCCACTAGCAATGCTTCCCTTCTTGCGAAACAAAACTACTAGAGGAACATGTGAAAATGTTTGTAGGATGGTTACCCTCTAATCGATCACAATCGTGCACAACAAAAGGAGAATTCAGATTTGTACAAATGTAAACCCGATGTACCATATATTGTCCTTTGTTGTTATATTTGCCAATAACATGATACGAATGTCTAGACAACCATGGCAAATCAGTATATGCAAAAAGTCTCTCTTCTACACAATCTAGATTACAAAAATCATCAAACTCAATGTAACCCAAAGTTTTGAAAGAAGACAACAAATGTAGCTCATAATTTTTACTAGCAACATGCATAATACGTTTATTTTCAGCACTAGCATGTAAAACTGAAGTAGCAGGACACAATTCATCTTTATCACAAGAAACATCAAGCAAATCACCATGTGACAAAGATAAATCAAGAGATGGTTCCACTATTAATTGCTCAACTAAAGCATGATTTGTGGAAAAATTCAGCACATTAACACAATTCTCACCTTCTGTGAGTGTAGCACCATGGGCATTACCTATGTTCTCAGTAGGAGTATTTAGTGCATTGTGAAGTGATGGTTCTGAATTTGTACATGAGGATGCGCCTGCAGGTTTGGCCGTCCTCTCGTGTGGTGTAGCGGTGGGCGTGGATGGCGCAGGGAGAGCGCCCGCTGAGCTAGATGTCGAGCTTCTTCCTGCAAAAGAGTTAGAATATATCTTCGACCGACATCCCTGCACTCCACATTCAGCTTTGCAAGCATATCCAAATAATATGGTCATATCTGCATATTCATTATAATCTAGTATGTCCTGAATTTCGCGGTTCAAACCACCACAAAAACATGCCATTGTAGCGTCATTTTTCCCTAATAACCCACAACGAATCATGTCTTTTTGTAACTCCTGGTAATAGTCCTCAACAGATTGAGAACCTTGTTGAAAACACTGCATTTTTTAAGCAAATCTCGAGCATAATAAGAAGGTACAAATCTATGTCGCATAGCAGCTTTTAATTGATCCCAAGTGGTTGGAGTTGTACTGGGATGTCTTTGTTTATAATCATGCCACCACATTAAAGAAAAATCCGTAAATTCACTAATAGCAGTTTGAACTTGAGAATTAGCAGAAATATCATGGTATGAAAATTGCTGTTCAACTTCTAATTCCCAATCAAGATATGCAGCTGGATCATATTTTCCATTATAAGGTGGAATTTTAAAATTAATCTTAGCAAATGAATCATTACCGAAACGGTGTGGCACACTGCGGGTACGACCTCGGCGGTATCCATCTTCCTTCTCCGAGTCACCGCCATAATACTTTTGCAACTCTGAGATCGTTGTGTGTAAAGCATCGAATCGTGCCACGATGGCATCGAGTGTGGTCTTAGCGGCCGTCTGTGCGAGGTCGAGCGTATCGAACCGCTCCTTCGATAAAGTGGTCATCGAATCCAGCCGTGCATGTATCGTCTGAATGTCCGCGACAAGTCCACCAACACACATGTCTGTACTACCATGGTTAGCGCAAATACAAAAACGAAAGCGACGACAAAACAAGGGTGTAATGGCTCACAAGGCGCTTAAACGAGTGCTGTTATCAAATTCTTATCCATTCTTACCACGCACACAGGAGCGACCTGCAACCAACCAGTGGAACTCGCGAAAGATTGGAGGAGCGATTGCCTGGAGAAACAAAATCTGCTCGTCGTAGAACTATGTGGAGTTCTGGGTAGGCTGCACTCAAATCAAGGATTAGCACAATCAAACAATAAAGCAAAGTTGATTAAGAGTGCTAAATACGATCAAACGCTGCTGGAAACAAGTGCAAAAGCGGAGGAGCAAACCGTGGGAGGAAGGTTCGGTGGGAGGGGGAAAACGCGGTGCTGCTCAGGAGTAACCATGAGCAGGGTGAAGGGAGCGGGCTCGTCGTTGCTAGGGGAAGGTGCGAGGGAAGGGTAAGGCATGCGTGCGTGGGACAAGCCGTGATGCCCATGGGAGAGGGAAAACAGCGCGCGCAGGGTCGCGACGCAGGGAAGGCAGTTGGCGAGCTGGAGGGCTCGGCAGGTGTCCACGAACCGATCGGTTTCCTTCCCTTCCTCTTTTTTTTGACTTTTCTATTTTTAATTACTTTTCCTCTTTTTTTGACTTTCCTTTCCCTTTTTGACAATGTGCCAAAACAAACGCAGGAAAGGAGAAACCACCGGGAGGACGCCGCGGCGCGTGCTACCCACGGGCGCGAGGCGCGAGGGGGAGAATTCGGTGCAAGGGAGGGGGTGCAGCGTGAGGGGAAGGGTTTTTTTCGGTTTTGATTGCTTTCCAAAACAACTCACGGCAGGAAAAGGAAGGAGGGGCACACATGGGGAAATCGTACCGCGCACTCACGGTAGCGATCAGGAAGCAACGCGAGAGAAAAAAAGGGAGAGGGGTGCGGCGTGTGGTGGCTGGCGGCTAGGGTTAGAAAAGAAAACGAAAAGTACAACACCAAATAACCAGCAACAATTGAACAAGCACACAAATTCAACAATGCAAATGTTGAAAGAAAGTGCGAGGCTAAAAAGGTTGCTGGGACAAGATCTAACCTGAAAAATATTTTTTTTGTTTTGGTTTTTGTGAACTGTAGGAAGGGAAAAACACTCGATAAACTCACCGATCAACCTAGAAAACTGATACTTTTTGATAGAGGCGGAGTGCCCGATCTTTCGGTGAGTGAAGATAAATTTGATCTGGTGGGAGGCGACCCTCATGATCCGACTACGACGAGCGAGACTCGAAGCGCCAATGCAATCGCTGAACCAACTCCCGATGGTTACCAACCTTGCCGGTGCAACATCAGCCTAATCACGAAGATCAATTCCTGTACGCAATTGAAGAACAAACAAGAATCTGAGGCGAGCAATCTTAATATCACTCGAAGGTGGAGTTCTGAATCACAGAGGACAACACCTATTTCCACGTGTTCTGGGGTAGCTAAAGCTAGACGTAAAACAAAACTCATGTTTCTAATGCGGCGGCTACTGAGTATATGAGGACGGGCGTCCTAGGGTTGGGGTGACCTAGGATGGGGCGCCCACAACTTGGGCTTAAGGCCCAACAAACTGGCGACGTAGCACCTTGGCAGATTCTGGATGTCAACTTGTTTCGATGATTCCCGTTGACTCGGGACGAATTTGGGCCTGAAACTGGTGCCATTGGAAGCTCTATGAAATTGTGGTTCTATCCATATAAAGAACATCCAAAACCGTCTTCGTATGCGACCTGAGCATCATTTTTAGTGCATACTACTCCTGGACTCCGAACTAGGCTCGAACTTGAATTGCTTTGGGCCTCCACCTTGGGGACTCGAACTGGATTAGCCTCGTGCCTCCTCTATGACTTGGACACCCTTGCTGGACTTCTTCTACTCCATTTCATGCACCAATCATGGTCGTATGCATGGGTGTCATGTCCTCATCAGAATCTATGCAAGTCCTTAAAAAGGTGTTCCCATCAAATTTATGCAATGCATCAATAAAAGTAAACTTTTTTATCATGCAATTATTTAGGACAAAAAAGAATATGCAGAGGGAGAAGACCACTTGCCTTCCTCAACTATGAACTGATTCTCTTCTTCTTCAAAAAGCTCTTCCTGATCAACTCAACGGGCTGCTCAGCCCAAACAGGCACGATATCTACGAGCACACTAGAAAGAATACAATAAATAAAACAATACACCAAACAATTGTGACAACTAAAACACACTGATAAAACAAATGGGCTCACTAAGACAATCATGTGGACACCAAGAATGCTTAAAACGGAGCTAAAACGTCAAAGATATGGCCAAAACAAGCTTTAGGGGCTTAACTGTAAAGAAACTAGGCTTCCAGAGACTAAACTGAAAGAAACTGAGGGCCTATATCTAATTATGTGTAAAATCTGGAGGTTCAACGTGCCAAAGAACAAGGCTAGACTGCGAGCTGGAAAAACTGAAAAGATCAGGGGCCTAAATGATAAAAACAGGACCTGGCTTGCGAAACTAAGAAAGCTGAGGGTCTCTTAAGCAAAAGAGGCGACGTCGACTAGAGTTGACCGGTACTGACTCGGTTGACTCACGGGGATGGCGGATCTAGGCCGCAGATCTCCCACTGGACGGCCGGCGCGAGTCCGGGCGGACGGGCGGCGGGCGCACGGCGGAGCCGGCAGTGGAACTCGTCGGCGAAGCTCAAAAACGAGCTATAGTGCTCGGTTTGGGACGCAGTTTGGCTCTACGCAAAGCTAGAGCAAAGGCGAACTCAACCGGGTGGTTAGGGAGGCGGCTAGGGTGATGGCCGAAGCACCATGTCCGGTGAGGCGGATGGCACACGGCCGGTGAGCAGGCGCAGGAGCTACGAAGCTCTAGGTGCGAGGGAAACAAGAGGAGTGAGCTTCTCACCACACAACGAAGGTCCGGGCGAAGAATCTGGCCACAGAGGGGCAGCAGTGAGGGAGATTGACGGCGGCGAGGTTTCGAGGTCGGGCGGTGCTCTAGGGAAGAAGACAGGGGCGTAGCTCGGTCTGGTGGAAAAGGGAAGGCTCCGGCACGGCGGGACTCTGGGCGGACGGTGCACGCGACGAGGGAGGAAGAGGGAAGCTCGAGGAGGCATTCACCGGCGACGAGGTGCTTCGAGGGCAGACGACAATGGCACGACGATGGAAGCTTCAGGCGGTGGCACGTGCGCGAGAGCGGAGCAAGTGCGAGCTCGGTTGTGTAAAAGGGGGTGATGCGGGAGCTCTAGCTCAACCTTTATAGGGCGCTAGGAGGGAGAGGGAGCGACAACTGGAGAGCAATGGCCATCAATGGCCATGGGGGCGGCTGGTCTTGAATAGGGGTAACGGAAGAGGGAGTGAAGGAACTGAAAGCGGGCGTAGTGCTGGTGCTTCACTGCGAGTTAATGAGGGTGGCTGCATAAAGGAGGGGATTGAAGCAGGGGGAGGCGTGCGCGCGCGGGTAACGGCCGGCGGCCACTCAGTTGCGAAGCAGGGGAGGAGCTAGAGGTAGGGCGGAGCTGACATGTGGGCCCTGTCAGTCAGCGACTGGGAGAGAGAGGGGAGGTGGAGCAGGCTGCTGCTGGGCTGCGTAGGGCCGCGGAAGGATCTGGTCCAGGAAAGGAAAAGAAGGCTGGCGGGGGAAGCTAGGCCGCGCGGAGCTGAACGGGCCGAGCGAGCTGGCTGGGCCAGAAAGAGAAGAAACTGGGTCGCGGGAAAAAGAAAAGGAGGCCGGTGGCCTTTGCTGCGCGAATGGGCCAAAAGAAAAGAGAGAGGGGGAAGCCAGACTGGGCCAAAAGACAGAAAGAGAGGGAGAGAAGAGGGGTTTAGGTTTTAAACTTTTGATGATTTTCAAACCTCACACATTCAAACAAAAACCATGCAAACAAAATATGATGTACAAGCACTTATTGCTTCTAAAATTATTCAAATGATATTTAAATATTTAAAGGCCAAATTTATTTGATAATTTATTTATTTCCTTAGAAAATAAAATCTAAAACACCACGTTGCTTACGTTATTTTAGTGATGGAATTTAGGGTGTTACACTTGCGGTGTGGCCTGCGCGCACTGCCTGTAATCCCCTGCCTGACCGGCAGGGAAGGATCGATCCTGTTGATCTGGGTCGCGGTGGCCTGCACTAGAGCTTCCAGGCGACCTAGGCCTGGTGTCTCCGGGGGCATCTTCTCGAGCTCCTCATTTAGGACAATGAGGTTCTCCTTCGGGGTCGTGGATACCTTGTGTCCGGCATAGTCGACGGTGTAGTCGTCCTCCAGCCTCCGGGGGCATATGCCTCGGCTGCGTCGAGTGCGGCGCCTCGACGTCTGGCTTGACGGACTAGACTCCAAGTAGTCGTACTCGTCTTCTTCGTCCTCGACGTCTTGGCATTGGTTGTCGCGATGCCTGTTGTCATGGCGTCGGGCCTCTTGGCGCCGTCGCGCCCGATCCGTGTTCTTTCGTTCGCATTCGGTCTTCTGGGTGGCCGTCTCGCCGTCCCGTGTGCGCTTGTCCTCCAAGATCACAGGGGTGCGCCGGCAGCTGCCACCACCGCGTAAACGAAGGCAGGCACTCGGCTCCCGTCCGAGGACTCGGAGGAGGAGGTGCTATTAGATTGGATCTCTGTCATATTAGTAGATTTGAGAGTTTTAGAGCTGTCCTTGAGGTTGAAGGCTGCTCTCAAGGATGCGAAGGAATTCTTCGAACTAGAGTTGGGGTCAGGCCGCCTGCCCGAGTAGTTTGGCCGGCACAGATCCTCAAATCCGTCGGTGGTCCACTCTGCAACCTGCCCGTCTTCCTCTGTTGGAGGTTTAGATCCGCATGGTCCACAAGGGGGTCAACCCCGGTGGTTTAGATTCGGATGGTGGCGATCTAGAGCTAAGGACTTGATGGTTATGCGAGAGCTCACGGAACACGGCGAGTTATACTAGTTCAGGCCTTCAGAGAGTAAAACCCTATGTCCAGTTGTTGGTGTCGATTGCTTGGGGATTGATTGGTGCGTTACAACGGGGGACGCCCTGCCCGCCTTATATTGGCCAGCGGACAAGGTTGGTCGCCCAGAGTCCTGGTCGGTTAAGACCAGGAGACCTAAGTCTAGTTGATTACAACTATTTCCATGTTCCCCAGACTGCCTGTCGGATGGACCGCCATCTTGTCGTGCACTCCAAGTCTTGTAGTCGTTCCAGATAAGGTCTTCAGGAGGTCGTGTGGGCCACAGATCAGGTCTGTTGGGCCCACTACTAGGCCGGTAGGTCTTCTGGTGGGCCAGACCCACTTGTCGGGGACGACCGTGAGACTGGTCTGTGGGGACCCAGGGGTACCCATGTCTCACAAGCCCCCGAGCAATGTGTAGGCGCGTCGAACTGGATGGAATCATGACGAGGTCGTGGAGCCATCGACAGGCTGATAAGTGTGCATGTCAGTCCAAAAAAGAACGAGTCTTGAGTAGTCGACCAGTTTGTAGAATCCTGAGAGTAGCAAGGTCAAGTGACGACCTAAAGGAAGGAGACTTCCAATAGGTTGAAGCGACGATGAAAAAATAGAGGGTGTTGGAAAAACGCTCTCGTATAGTAGTCCCCGAGCATTGAAGTAGGCAGCAAGACTGCTTTGATGATCCAAAAAAGAAGAAGAAGAAATCAGCTCAAGAGCCGATCTGATGAGAAACTTGGTTTCCCAGAAGGTCGAAGCGACGAGGAAAACAAGAGGGTGTTTGAAAAACACTCTCGTAGAGTAGTCCCCGAGCATTGAAGTAGGCAGCAAGACTACTTTGATGGTCCAAAAAGAAGAAGCAATTTTTGTTGTGGTCGTGCAGAGTCAGTTGTAGAGACTCCCAGATATCTTGCATGGCTGCAAAGATTCTAGCAGAGCCACTCGAGGCATGCCGACCTCAAGAAGGTCTCACGCTAAAAGTGCCTAGGCACCCGGAGATGCCTGGCAGTGCCAGTTTGGCGCACACCCCACAGAGAGGCCTTCATTTCTTGAAGTAATCATTCCAATGGTGTCCAGAACAGGCTGGCAGGGCTAAAAAATGCACACCGACCTACAGGAGGTCACGCATCCATGGCGCCCAACTTGGTTGGTGGGGCCAAAACAGTACCAAGACCATGAAGGGTCAAGGAGCTGAGGCACGTCGACCTCCAGGGAGGCAATTTTGGTGCCCAGATAACCAGCATAGCTGCCAATTATCCAGCAGAGCCATGGTACCGTGGTATTATCAACTAGGGTAGCGGGCACAATGACCTTCAGGAGGCCCATTGAAATTGTAGACTTGGTTGATCTGGACTCCAGGCGCCCAGATGTATCTGGCAGACCAGCGAGGCACGCCGACCTCAGGAAGGTCTTCAATCGAACCTACAACCATTCTGCTCAGGAAACTAAAATATAGGCTGATTGGCACAAGGTCTGTTTACGTGCAGAGCCGTAGTGTGTGCACCAGGACGCAGAGCCGTAACGGGTGCGAATGTCGTCGGATGAGGTCGTAGCAGGTCGTATTACCGAAGAGGTCGTATAACTAGTAGGTACAAGACCATATGACAGCTAGGCCGTCTGACGCGAAGTCAGGTGTGACAGAACCGCCCAAATTAACTCCATATTATCGCATAAACCACTCCTTTTGGTCATTACGCGATAACACCGAGTTAACTTGTCGTCTCTGCCGGGTCAAGCCCGGTAAATCACTTGTAACAAAGGATCGACAACCGTACATCAAAACTCACACGAAGGCGAGTCCAGAGATAAACAAGTCACAATTTATTACATCAATTACCATAAAGGGTTATTTAATTACAAACCAAGTCTTTTGCATAAAAGTAAATTGTTCAGAGTTATAAATACAGCGGAAATAAAACTAAACGATACAAAGTAGCATTATAGGAGGCCATCCATAATGCCAATAAACATCGTCTTCTTCCCATCCCAAACTTCACCTGAAAACAACAACAAAAGCAGGGCTGAGTATTCTAATACTCAGCAAGTCTTAACCGACGGGTGATGGAAATCTCTCTAGACATGCAAAGCTTTGTGGCTAGTGGATTATTTTGCTGAAAAGCAACAAAGAGTATGTCCTTACTTTCAAAATTTTAACTCAAATTCTAGTTGCTTAACCATTACTAAGTAAGCATCTACAGCAAACATAAGTTGTGCAAACAATTAATCAGACATCCATATTAATTCTCAATTCCATCATAAAGGGAAATAGACTGTATAGTTAAGCAGTCTCGGGTAACGGTGAGAGGCCGACGATCGATCGATTAATAACCTTGCAAGGTGGACCTAAACACACGGAAAAGTGCACACCCAGGTGTGTACCCACCAGACCGTTCCCAGCCATCCTCGGTTCAGGACCAGAGTCCACAGTCTTTGGTACAAGGTGAGGTGGTTACGGCCTCGCCGCCCACTCTCACTCATGCATCACCTTTACTGCAGCAGGGGGACTCTTCCCAAGATTAGTGTTCCAAGTTCCCTAGCCGAATCCTGAAGGTACTAGGCTTACCAGTCCCATTCCTGGCAAATGTTTAGTATGTTCAAAAGCTTAACCAGTGACACCTATTGACCGGAGCCGATCCCAAGCTCTTACCACATGAGCATATCAGTTTAAATCTTATGATTCCAACATAAGAACCTATAGCTCGCGAGTGAAGAATTTCGCTCGACTTTTACCGGGTCCTTAAAGCATGGCAACTAACGACCTATCATGCTAGTATAAGAACATAGGAACCTAGGATCATGCATCTATGGTTTCAAATCAACTCCTGAAACTTAAATGCACAAACATAACATATATAGTTGCAGGAAGTTAAAATCATAGGATTATGCTCCGGTGCTTGCCTTTCAAACCGATGTTAGTTCTAACTAGGCCTTGGGCCCTTCCAAACTTTGGTTTGGGTCTTGTGGTACTCCACGATGTCCACTTGTCCCTCGAACGGTCCTTCGTCTTGTTCAGGGACGATCTCGTAGCTACCGACAGGAAAATCTACACGAGGTGCGTATGCATAAGATTTATTTGTCCAATTCAAATTTTGAAACTTAGAGATAAATGTGGGGTTTAAGGGTGACCACATTCACCTAGATATGATATTCAGCATACTCTTCCTTTATCAGAGAAAGGTGTGTGCGGGTGATTTTTATCTCTCATTTGATGGTGACTGTGTACCTATTCAAGATAATTAATTTATTTTACCTCACCAAGGTAATGGTGCTGTTTAGGGTGTGTCTTGGTGAGGTTCATGCATTTAAAATTTGAGTTGCACACAAATGATATTGGTTTTCCTTCTATCCATTTAATTGACCTTGATTTATTTCAAGAATTTTTATTCCAAAAGACATACACATAAACTGACCATAAGAAGGTCCAAACGTGCACGAGGTATAACAATTATACTACTGCACCAAAGTCTAACTCATCTCATCAATTATGGCTAGCATGAAAATCACACAACGCTACGCCTAGCCTTTCAAGATTAACTCAAACAAAATCATACATACCACCACAAGAGATGAAACTTCCTATGGAGCTATACAGAGGCATTTCTAGCAGAGATATGCACTTACTCAGCAAAGAAATTAATTTAAACTATGCACATAAAATTAGCCTTAATATAGCATGGTAAATTATATGACTAAGCTACACATGTCCAAAATTGATATACTATTTATCATGGGTGCATAAGCATTAAACAGGGCTGTAGCAAAAAGATTGGCTCCAGTTGATCAACAGATTAATTTATAAAAACCAAAAACAGCAGCATTACATATATCAAAATTAAATTATAACTAAAAATCTACATGACATCTATGTTCCATTTTTGCACACAGGATCATACATGGCAAGATTAGCAACGTATCCAAAATTCACTTGAAGATCATTTACAGAATTTGAATCATTTCAAATCTAAGCAAAACGATGATTTCAAAATAATTTAAAATATACACCGAAGTTTGAAAACTTCCTTTGTAGACAAGTTGCTCCTGGTCATAAGGATCACAACAAAATTTAGTTTGCATTTTTAAGATTTTTCTTTGATTTTATATGAATTTTTGAAGATCTCAGCTTTTAACCCTAGATCTGGAAGATCGATTTCTTACGCATAGGTCCTTGACTTTTGCGAACAGGCCCCTGGAAAGAAAACAACTCTTGCAATGTCACTCCCGGCCATGGACGGCGGCGGGCTCGACGGATTCCAGCCAAGTGGCGGTGATTCAAGGTGGGGAGAGGGGCGGGGAAGGCCGAGGGTGCACCTACGAGTCGATTGAAGGCCGTGGTTGGGCTCGAGGTGGCGCCAGCGGGCGGGTGCGGCGGCGCCGAGGATCTGCGGCCGCGGTGCCCACGGCTCCGGCGAGCTGGGGCGCAAAGGAGGCACAACGACGGCTTGGGGAGCTCTTGTGGGGGTCTAGGGTGGCGGAGGGCAGCTCAACGGCGAGGAAGGCAACCAGACTGGGGAGCTCGGCATGGGCGGCGGCCATGGCGTGGCGGCAGGGCTGGCGCAAGCTGGCGGGCGGAAAAGCTAGCAGCTGGGACCGCAATTCCCTTATATAGGCGGCGGGGAGCACGACTTGGAGGCCACGGTGATGCCTTAGGCGGCACGACGGAGGACGGCACGTGGCAGCCGCAGTAAGGAGCACGGCGGCGGCGCACGGGGAGTTCGGCGCGTGTCGACGGAAAACGCGGAGCGGATAAGGGCGAGGGCGCGGCAATGGGACCCACGAAAGACGGCGCACGACGGAGGGGCACGGACGTCGGGGCGGGGCCCACCTCGGCGTTTGGGCCAGCTGGCACGGCAGGACGGCGCACGGGCGCGCGTGCCGGGCACGAGGCCGAGACGGAGCCGCGGCGCGACGTCGTGGTCGGGGCGCGCTCACGGACGGCAGACGTAGTAAACCAATTCGGCTTAGGCCTCTTTAACCACTCAGATCAATTCAAATCCATATAGAAGTCAACTTTTGGCCAATATCAAACTTGTAGAGGAGACCACCCTCTACAACTTTTGCCAGGACCGACCAGTGAAAATCTTCACGGATTGAGCAGGAAACGGGCTTGAACTTCAGGATTCTCTCGGTGCAGTCAACAGGTGCTCTGGGCGTGGACCAAGTTTTTGAGGCTTTGGCACTCAAAATTTGAAATGCCGGTAATTAGATGAAATGTGTCCCCGGAAAAACTGAGCAACTTTTGTATTGTCAAAATTTTCAGTGTTTAGGGAAAATTCAAAGATATGGCCAAAGTTCTAGAGAAAGGTATAGGAACTTAGGGGTTTGACCACATTAAAAGGGTTTGACTCAAAATTTTGAGGGCTTTCTACTCAAGATCTCAACTTCCACCTAAAGGAGGAAATGTTATTCTTGAGATATCCAACAACTTTTACATTGGCCGATTTTGAAGTGCTTATGCAAAATTTTGAGAACGCGCTAAATTACTGCAAGGAGGTCTAGGGTTCTAGGGGTAACACTTGGGTTTTTGAGGGGTTTGACCCAAGATTGGGGGGTTTGACCATGTAACCATGTTAGCGAACATGCTTAGCTCCACTAATTAAGATGGTTACTATTGCTCAAAAATCCGGGGTGTTACAGCCTACCCCCCTTAAAAGGAATCTCGTCCCGAGATTCAACAAGATTAGATGACAATCTTCAGGGAAAGATAAAGATTACATAGAGGATACTGCAAAGCACGGCTAACTCCTCAAGATCTAAAGCCCAGAGACGATAGCGGATACATGGTTTTCCTCACACACTTCAATGTCGCTCATGAGGAAGCGGACGATGAATGTACACATGAAAAGCTAAAACCATCAGAAGCTGCAATGCAAAGCAGATGTACAAGGCAACTAAAGACCAACGAACTGAATCAAACATCTCCAGCCAGTGAGCCATGGAGTGGTTCATGGTTGGATCCTTCTCTTGGACTTCTTCTTGAGCTTCTTCTGGCGTCACCGATGAATGTCCTAGGCGGAGAAGATGGATGGCGTGCGTGCTCAAGGGAGTAGCCGGTGGGAAGTGAGGGTGGCTGGAATGCAAGGCTCAAGTGGAAACTAGCTCTGGGTGGGGAGAGCCGAGGGGAGGAGGTGCTCCTTTTATCGAGGGCCAAAGGACTGCGGCAACTGTGGTGCTCGTGACCACTTGAGGTAGGGGACGGCGGATCGATGCTGCGAGAGCTGCACGCGGCGCGGTAGTGGCCGGCATTAAGATGCCTTGGCGACATGACGGCGACCGCGGTGGTGTGTGCATAGGCGGCGACCAGCCTCTGCGAGAAAAAGGTGGTAGGGTGAAGGAGCGGCACAGAGCAGGCGAAGCACGGATACGGAGGGAGCGCACTGATACGGAGGAAGGTCAAACGGCTCGAGAGAAATGACCGTGATCTTGGGGGAAAACGAGAAGATCTTGGGGTATCCATAATTCAAAATTGAGATTGAACCAGGAAAACTTGTCAGAGGATATGCCCGTCATTTGCTTACTTAACTCCCAATTCCATCGATTTGAAAGAGATTTATAAAAGGATCACAGTTCACTGATCGATAGAGAACTCCTCATATCTTGACTTTTCGAGAACCTTGATTGCTCATACTCCTTCAAATTAGTCTGGTTGATTCAAAGTGGTAATTATTAACTTTGAGATTGAGGCAGAAAGAGACCAAGTTGAATGGTTCCGTAGAGGTTTCCATGAAGAAAGGGAAGGCTAGTAAACAAACATTTTGTTAAGTTTGTTACTAGAATTCCTGAAATTACATTAGGATAGCAACAAGATGTCTACTCAGGATTTTTCTTTGGAAGTGTCAACTTTCAAATGTCAATTGGCAGAATTTTGGAAAAAGATGAGAGTTAGGAATTAACCCTTGCTCAAGATGTTTATCAATGGAGTATATTTATGTATATATCTATTTCCACTTTATTACCTCAGGTTGCAATGCATTTAAACTGGTATTTTGATGCACTGATGAGTCATGGAATGACAATGTTTATGCATATGGGAATGACTTGTGCACAAGGTGACAATCCTCATGACATGATGTATTAATGATGCCATCCGGATGATGCACATGTTTATGAATGCTTGATGCCCATGCTTATGATGCAATGTCAGCATGACTCGCGTTACCCATGGATTCAGTTAGTGACATGTAGAACAACTGAGAGTTTGAGAAAGAGGACGTGCGATGAGTTGTCTTCTCCCAACCAAGATACCTAGCGCGCTCCTGGTGGTAATCACATGGCTGCAGCACACACGATGCCCCAGGTTCCGTCGCGGCACCTTTGGTTATGAAACAACAACATCACCATCAAGGAGGATAGAGTAGAAAGGTTGAGACCTTCAATGCGTATGCAGGTCAGTTGAAACCATGTTTCCAGATGCGCATGTCATGCAATGCATTTCCATGCTCATGAATTATGTTGCTAGAGGTGCAGCATATGCATGTTGCGATGATGCTCAAAATGCATATATATACATATATATGTTCTTATTTATTTATTGATTTGTGAGCAAGGACAAGAATTCTAGATTCAGGGACTGAGAATTTAAGATGATAGGTGTGGGGATATCAATGCAAGGAAAGGTTGAATAACCAACATTTTATAGCCATAAAATGTTGGTGAATTGCCTCTAACTGATGAAAATGTGTAGAGACAACCAAGAAGCATAAAGACGCTTTGTTTATCTTGGCAGAGGATATTGTTTCTCTCTTATTGGTTAACCAAGATAACTGCAACGGGAATTATTCGATCTTGCATAGATTGTGCCCACTTTCTGAACAACGTCGACTAAAGCTCTGAAAATCCAAGATGGGTGCTCCAAAAATCCTCATATTTTACTAGAAGCTCGGTGAGGTTACGAAGCACAAGTCTGGTATTCAAAGGTAGGGTGAAACTGATCCTAAGAAGGAGAGAACAGATGGCACAAAACAGGCGGAGTACGAATATGGAGGTAGCAAACGTACACCACGACTGGATTGGGACGACAAGCGGAAAGAGGCAGAAGTTTAAAACTATGGTAGAGGTCAAGTACCTGTGGCAACTGGTGATCCTCCGGGCACGTTCCAGGCCAGGCCCTCATGCTCCTGATCTCTTGGTCGAGACATTATCTTAACTTTTTGGTTCTTGCGACCGTAAGCTTGATGCTTTCTTTGGGGCTGGGGGCAATCACGGGCAAAATGACCCATTTCAAGGCAATTGTAGCAACCCACTGGGTCACTAGATTCTTCATAGCAGTACAATTGACTGGATTGATGACTAGGGAAAGGAATCCTAGGAGTCGTCAAATGCTGGAGTAATTCCCTTGCCTCTATGAATTCCCTACTAAGTTCAATCCTCTCTCCTTGGGGTGACACGATGTCCCAGTCTTTTGGGTCGTTCCATGTGCTAGAAAGGCATTCGCGAAGGGAGTGATCACACTCTCCACATTTAAAACAAACTTGGCATTGTGCGGGAAGACTCCTTCCCATAAACTTCATTAATCTCTTGGGCTTCGTAGTGCGCTGAGTTTTGACTGGCCGATTAAAATTACTAGTCTCGTCGCTCTGTTTCCTTTTGCATGGACGAAATTCTGTGCAGGTGATTCCCCATCCACTTATGTCAACCTTAGGTAACATCTGCTGGCTGCACCAACTTCTTCCCTCTTCCTTCCGGAGGTCCAGGGGTAGTTTTGATGGAGGTAGGATAGATTCTAGGACGTGTTGATTGGAATCTTCACTTTGTTGAATCTGGGTTGCATGATTCATCAACATATTGAATAGACGGGCATGATCAACCATGGATTCCGACAAGGCCTGGGAGAGGCTGTCAGCTAAGCTAGTTTGTGACAAACCCGGATAGATACCATGGATGACGTTATGCACTATGTGATCTAGTACCATATTTTGTGCGTTCAACATCTCAATTGCGCCAACAATGGTGTCTATATCAGCCTGGTTAGGGAACTGGGGCGAACGAGACCCATATGGCTCAGGACTCTTGGTATTTCCTCTGGTGGAGACCATCGTCCTGAAATTTTACCACGTACTCAATAAATTAGAGAGTACAAAATTGGTATCCAACGGTTGAGCTAAAAACTAAAAGAAGATAGCCGACTGAACCAAAACATTAGTGGCTGCCTCCCAGGAAAACAGCAAACATAGCTGCGCTATTTTGGTCACAACTCCAAAATTCCTTCAACCAAAAATTCTGAAATTTACACAGCAGGTGCTCAACAAAATTTGGAGCAACTTTCATATCTACCATTTTCCCAGGAAAAATTATTTTGGGGGTCGAAACGATCCCCGAACAGAGGGGTACTCAGAATTGACAGCTAGATGACTCCTTAGGAAAAGATCATAACTTGAGTTTGGTTGATCCAAACTTTATGAAATTTTTACAGCAACTTCATGGTAACATTTGGGACAACTTTTGTATATATGGTTTCTGCACATAACTTAATTTTCTAATCTGACAAATTTCAGATCAGCAGCTCATTCAGAAAACTGCTAGAAGGCATTAAGTGTTTTTAGACAAACGTTTGTAGAGGAAATGAGTTCAAATTTCCCTTCTTATTTTTTGATGTTTAGTTTAGAGAGTTTTAACATGATGCATGCACAACCTATTCGTCCTCACAGACAATTCCTTGTCAAAAATCGGAGTTAGCGCCGGTGGCATGGCATACATACGTCTCTCCTTATAATAACTAGTCGATTTTCTAGTTGATCTTAGCTCTACGGATCACGGTTAGTGTACCTGCAGAAAATCACAGAACTTCCCGAACCTTTCGTGCCAGCACTCACGAAAGTGTCCACATACATTACCGTTCACTATAGAAACGGCATCCATGCATAAAACCGCTGCATGGACAGCGTCCAACCTCAGACACTCTCCGTTTGAATGGAGTGCATCCTTGCCTCGCATTTTTGTAATACGGAACGTCCACGTATGGCAAAACGTGGCGAGACACAAACGCGACAGTGGGTTCTCTTTGGAATAAGTCCCATCCATCCCTCACATGACTTCCATGTGGCACCACACACGTATAGCAAAACGTGGTGCACTAGTATGGTTGTGTGAGAAAGTAAGTTTTGACTGAAAGTAATGTGCTGGAAGTTAGTCTAATACACTATAGATTACTAGCCACCTGAAAGTACCCAAAAATACCTCTAGGGCCTCTCGGACTAGTTAATCCTTAGCGTTCCTAACGTATTTTTGCAAACACACCTTAATCTTGCAAGTTTTATTCCAAAAACATATTATTAAGGGTGTATGAAGATCTCTGGTGTACAGTCGAGCTCTGATGCCAGCTGTGACAGAACCGCCCAAATTAACTCCATATTATCGCATAAACCACTCCTTTTGGTCATTACGCGATAACACCGAGTTAACTTGTCGTCTCTGCCGGGTCAAGCCCGGTAAATCACTTGTAACAAAGGATCGACAACCGTACATCAAAACTCACACGAAGGCGAGTCCAGAGATAAACAAGTCACAATTTATTACATCAATTACCATAAAGGGTTATTTAATTACAAACCAAGTCTTTTGCATAAAAGTAAATTGTTCAGAGTTATAAATACAGCGGAAATAAAACTAAACGATACAAAGTAGCATTATAGGAGGCCATCCATAATGCCAATAAACATCGTCTTCTTCCCATCCCAAACTTCACCTGAAAACAACAACAAAAGCAAGGCTGAGTATTCTAATACTCAGCAAGTCTTAACCGACGGGTGATGGAAATCTCTCTAGACATGCAAAGCTTTGTGACTAGTGGATTATTTTGCTGAAAAGCAACAAAGAGTATGTCCTTACTTTCAAAATTTTAACTCAAATTCTAGTTGCTTAACCATTACTAAGTAAGCATCTACAGCAAACATAAGTTGTGCAAACAATTAATCAGACATCCATATTAATTCTCAATTCCATCATAAAGGGAAATAGACTGTATAGTTAAGCAGTCTCGGGTAACGGTGAGAGGCCGACGATCGATCGATTAATAACCTTGCAAGGTGGACCTAAACACACGGAAAAGTGCACACCCCAGGTGTGCACCCACCAGACCGTTCCCAGCCATCCTCGGTTCAGGACCAGAGTCCACAGTCTTTGGTACAAGGTGAGGTGGTTACGGCCTCGCCGCCCACTCTCACTCATGCATCACCTTTACTGCAGCAGGGGGACTCTTCCCAAGATTAGTGTTCCAAGTTCCCTAGCCGAATCCTGAAGGTACTAGGCTTACCAGTCCCATTCCTGGCAAATGTTTAGTACGTTCAAAAACTTAATCAGTGACACCTATTGACCGGAGCCGATCCCAAGCTCTTACCACATGAGCATATCAGTTTAAATCTTATGATTCCAACATAAGAACCTATAGCTCGCGAGTGAAGAATTTCGCTCGACTTTTACCGGGTCCTTAAAGCATGGCAACTAACGACCTATCATGCTAGTATAAGAACATAGGAACCTAGGATCATGCATCTATGGTTTCAAATCAACTCCTGAAACTTAAATGCACAAACATAACATATATAGTTGCAGGAAGTTAAAATCATAGGATTATGCTCCGGTGCTTGCCTTTCAAACCGATGTTAGTTCTAACTAGGCCTTGGGCCCTTCCAAACTTTGGTTTGGGTCTTGTGGTACTCCACGATGTCCACTTGTCCCTCGAACGGTCCTTCGTCTTGTTCAGGGACGATCTCGTAGCTACCGACAGGAAAATCTACATGAGGTGCGTATGCATAAGATTTATTTGTCCAATTCAAATTTTGAAACTTAGAGATAAATGTGGGGTTTAAGGGTGACCACATTCACCTAGATATGATATTCAGCATACTCTTCCTTTATCAGAGAAAGGTGTGTGCGGGTGATTTTTATCTCTCATTTGATGGTGACTGTGTACCTATTCAAGATAATTAATTTATTTTACCTCACCAAGGTAATGGTGCTGTTTAGGGTGTGTCTTGGTGAGGTTCATGCATTTAAAATTTGAGTTGCACACAAATGATATTGGTTTTCCTTCTATCCATTTAATTGACCTTGATTTATTTCAAGAATTTTTATTCCAAAAGACATACACATAAACTGACCATAAGAAGGTCCAAACGTGCACGAGGTATAACAATTATACTACTGCACCAAAGTTTAACTCATCTCATCAATTATGGCTAGCATGAAAATCACACAACGCTACGCCTAACCTTTCAAGATTAACTCAAACAAAATCATACATACCACCACAAGAGATGAAACTTCCTATGGAGCTATACAGAGGCATTTCTAGCAGAGATATGCACTTACTCAGCAAAGAAATTAATTTAAACTATGCACATAAAATTAGCCTTAATATAGCATGGTAAATTATATGACTAAGCTACACATGTCCAAAATTGATATACTATTTATCATGGGTGCATAAGCATTAAACAGGGCTGTAGCAAAAAGATTGGCTCCAGTTGATCAACAGATTAATTTATAAAAACCAAAAACAGCAGCATTACATATATCAAAATTAAATTATAACTAAAAATCTACATGACATCTATGTTCCATTTTTGCACACAGGATCATACATGGCAAGATTAGCAACGTATCCAAAATTCACTTGAAGATCATTTACAGAATTTGAATCATTTCAAATCTAAGCAAAATGATGATTTCAAAATAATTTAAAATATACACCGAAGTTTGAAAACTTCCTTTGTAGACAAGTTGCTCCTGGTCATAAGGATCACAACAAAATTTAGTTTGCATTTTTAAGATTTTTCTTTGATTTTATATGAATTTTTGAAGATCTCAGCTTTTAACCCTAGATCTGGAAGATCGATTTCTTACGCATAGGTCCTTGACTTTTGCGAACAGGCCCCTGGAAAGAAAACAACTCTTGCAATGTCACTCCCGGCCATGGACGGCGGCGGGCTCGACGGATTCCGGCCAAGTGGCGGTGATTCAAGGTGGGGAGAGGGGCGGGGAAGGCCGAGGGTGCACCTACGAGTCGATTGAAGGCCGCGGTTGGGCTCGAGGTGGCGCCAGCGGGCGGGTGCGGCGGCGCCGAGGATCTGCGGCCGCGGTGCCCACGGCTCCGGCGAGCTGGGGCGCAAAGGAGGCACAACGACGGCTTGGGGAGCTCTTGTGGGGGTCTAGGGTGGCGGAGGGCAGCTCAACGGCGAGGAAGGCAACCAGACTGGGGAGCTCGGCATGGGCGGCGGCCATGGCGTGGCGGCAGGGCTGGCGCAAGCCGGCGGGCGGAAAAGCTAGCAGCTGGGACCGCAATTCCCTTATATAGGCGGCGGGGAGCACGACTTGGAGGCCACGGTGATGCCTTGGGCGGCACGACGGAGGACGGCGCGTGGCAGCCGCAGTAAGGAGCACGGCGGCGGCGCACGGGGAGTTCGGAGCGTGTCGACGGAAAACGCGGAGCGGATAAGGGCGACGGCGTGGCAATGGGACCCACGAAAGACGGCGCACGACGGAGGGGCACGGACGTCAGGGTGGGGCCCACCTCGGCGTTTGGGCCAGCTGGCACGGCGGGACGGCGCACGGGCGCGCGTGCCGGGCACGAGGCCGAGACGGAGCCGCGGCGCGACGTCGTGGTCGGGGCGCGCTCACGGACGGCAGACGCGGTAAACCAATTCGGCTTAGGCCTCTTTAACCACTCAGATCAATTCAAATCCATATAGAAGTCAACTTTTGGCCAATATCAAACTTGTAGAGGAAACCACCCTCTACAACTTTTGCTTGGACCGACCAGTGAAAATCTTCACGGATTGAGCAGGAAACGGGCTTGAACTTCAGGATTCTCTCGGTGCAGTCAACAGGTGCTCTGGGCGTGGACCAAGTTTTTGAGGCTTTGGCACTCAAAATTTGAAATGCCGGTAATTAGATGAAATGTGTCCCCGGAAAAACTGAGCAACTTTTGTATTGTCAGAATTTTCAGTGTTTAGGGAAAATTCAAAGATATGGCCAAAGTTCTAGAGAAAGGTATAGGAACTTAGGGGTTTGACCACATTAAAAGGGTTTGACTCAAAATTTTGAGGGCTTTCTACTCAAGATCTCAACTTCCACCTAAAGGAGGAAATGTTATTCTTGAGATATCCAACAACTTTTACATTGGCCGATTTTGAAGTGCTTATGCAAAATTTTGAGAACGCGCTAAATTACTGCAAGGAGGTCTAGGGTTCTAGGGGTAACACTTGGGTTTTTGAGGGGTTTGACCCAAGATTGGGGGGTTTGACCATGTAACCATGTCAGCGAACATGCTTAGCTCCACTAATTAAGATGGTTACTATTGCTCAAAAATCCGGGGTGTTACATCAGGCTAGTTAGAGAGGTGAACTGTAGGTTCACAGGGGCAATAGTGTAGGGTAGCATAAGATCACCAGCCAATCTGCTGAGCACATGAAGGACCGAATAGGCGACCAGAGTGGGGGGGAGTGAATGGGAGCCGATAAAAAATTCTTCCTGAAGGTCGAACTCAGCCTATACCCCGATTGCCACTCCGAGTACTCGCACACACCAGAGAAGCTCTAGACTAGGCACACACAAGCCCACAAGTCCTAGAGACAAGCCTTGAAACAAACCGCGGAAGCACAAGACAAGAAACAAAAGACTTAGCCAAAACTGCGAAGCCCTGGCCGGACAGTCCGGACGAGTACGGCGGACAGTCCGTGAACCCTCGGCGGACAGTCCGAAAAAGTACCCCGAGCCAACAGTGCTGCACCGAGGAAATTCGGACAGTCTGGGCAAGCACCGCGGACAGTCTGAGACCTCGTGGACAGTCCGGCCACCCTAGGCGGACAGTCCGGCGAAACTAGTTGGACACCCCAGACAAACCACGAGACACCTCAGACAAAAACCAAGCCCCGCGGACAGTCCGCACAACCCACGCGGACAGTCCAGCAAACACCCTGCAACAAAACTCTAGCGACAGAACGGATCGAAACACAAATGCGCACGAACACGGATGAACACGTGACGAACAGGGGCCACGCGGATAGTCCGCACGCCGCTCACGGACAGTCCGCCAGGCGCGGACAGAGCAGAAAAAGCCCGACCCTGCGAGTTCAACTCTCCAAATCCATCACCGGATCTCCCAAACGGCTAAAGCTCTTGAGACAAGATTTGGGGGAGATGATAAGCAACACAAGAGGAAGCTATGCCCCAAAAATCTCGACCTCTAACCCACTAAATCGGTGGGAATCGCGGATCACACGAACCACCACGAAGAACTTGAGTTCCGGCCAAAAACTCACGAATCGAAGGCTTTCCCCAGCATTTGAGGGGTCAAGATCACACACAAGGATGCGCAAGGCATCCACCCATGACCCCCTCAAAGAAATCCGAAGGAAAACGCCCTCAAATCCCCGAATCGAGCGAAGAACAAAACTCCCCAAAAATAGCCCCGAAAATGACACGAAAATCACAGAGGACTAGGAGATCACCGCAACCCTGATTGCTTCCATACATCCAGAGGACAGAGTCTATACAAGAATCTAGCCTAAGGAATACAGAGGGAAAAGAAGCAGTTCAAAGCAATCTACCGGGGGAGGAAACCCTAGAGTCCAAGCGAGAGAGATGCCATCCACCACTCCGCTATTTATACGTAGTCCATCGGAGGGAGGTAAATGACCACGCTACCCCTACAACTAGAAATGAAGATACAACCCCTCAGGGCCATTTTGGTCAAGTCTTCATCGAGCGGACATGCTTCCACCGCGGCCTTGCTTAGCATGGACGCAAGCCCCACGATCACGCCACGTGCCCCCCGCCTCGAAGCTTCCCGAAGCTCTCGGATCACCGTCTCCGTCGCCTCGGGCCTCCGGACTTGGTTTTGCGGCCCAAACCAAGAAACCGTCCACCTGAGGGTTTTGTGGGCAAACCAACAAACCCCGCGTGCAAGCTTTGGCTCGATTTGCTACCTTGCACCGGCCCATGTTCACGACTTCACCCCGCCAGTCTTGCACCGCACGGCTCGCACTTGACCCCATCAGCCACCGGGTCCATCGAACCAAGCCTACTTGCCTCTCCATCACCCGAAGGCCGCCACGGCTAAGGCCTTTCGCGCTTGTTCTTCACCTGCACCGACACGAGTCAAGCCGCAACCTTTACCTGCACACTTAGCCAAGCATCAGTCCACACAATGTTGTGAATCACTCATCACTAAGGAGCGACCCTCCACTGGTCCTCGGACGCACCAAGACCTCGATCTCCCCCTTGATGAGTGCATTGACAACACCCGTAGAAATCACATAGAGAAAAAGAAAAGAAAACAACCACGAACACAAACCTCCAAAGCAAGTGATCCAAAGCTAAAGAACAAGCGAAAACAAGATCACTCGCCAAACCAAGTCTCGGCCCCCTAAGACAAGGGCAACGGCTCGACACAGCCGAGACAAAACAAAGCTCACAAAGAGCACATCACAAAGCACAAAACTCAGGCAAGCCAAAGGAGCTCCCCCTGCACATATCCCCCTGAGCAAATGCAACCTCTTCTTCTCAATTTTTCTCCTCACATGCAACATCTTACAAATGCATACCAATTTTCCACAAAATCTCCTAATGCATGAAAATTCTCTCCAAATGTGCATAACTGTTCGTATTTCTTCACGTCACCACTAGTTGCGCACCTAGCGGGAGCGTAAGATCCACCTGGTTATACCGACGGGTACAAAAGAATCCGCAAGCGTACGGAAATACCGCTGTAGCACTTCACCTTAGGAGTATTCCAAAGGGTATCGAATCTAAGGAATGATGTGCACTATCTTCTATCCTAGACGGATGATCCAAGGACACAACTCTAAAGGATGAGATGAAGATGGAAAGGATCTTGCTGATAGCGTGCTGAGTTGAGAACAGCCTCTCGATTAGGAACTCTTGTTTCGAACACCGGCCCCTCCTGGCTATAACAGTTGGTTCACGGCAAATGGTTGCCTACACATTGTATCCGAACGTGGGGGATTTCAGAGGGTCCAATGGCTATCACTACCGCGGCCTACCCCAAGACAAACCATGGGATACAGGGCAGTCGAAGGATAACCCGTAGTCTAGACACCACGTCTACACCACCGATTACTACTATAGCACGACTACGTCTGATATCCCGTAGGAACACTATAGCACTCCGTATAAATACGGAGCGACGAACCCACGAGGGAGAGACCCGAACTCACCCAGATATACGCTATCCTATGCAAGGGATCACAGATGAACTTGATCTAGATAAGGATATAGGAGCATCCGCTTAACTCTGATTAAACTAGCAGGCATACAAACAGGATACAAACTTAGGTGTTTATAACAGAAGATCAAGGGTCGTGTGCATGAAGAACACGAGCCTCTAACTTATGAACCAACACGAAAGTATGAGAAACTCGCTCGTCAACTAGATCGAGGAAGCATGTTCGTGAAGAACAAGAGCCTCTAAATGATGAACAAACGAAGAACACAAGAACACAGTATGAATGCCACTTTAGTCTAATTGAGAATGTCGAAATACTCACTTTATTCTAAATGAAGAACAGAAACATCCGTAGAGAATCGATCTTGAGGAAATGTGCCAAACACCATGGCACAACCCCAAGACACCACCCCACCTTCCTTCTAATCTCTAAAGCACTAGCAAGCCAGCACTAATCCTATGCATAGAGCTCTCCTCTCCTAATGAGAGAAGCCAAAAGGCAAAAGTGAGAAGGAGGAGAAGAAGTGTGTGTCCTATTCTCTACCCCCTCTCCTTCTATTTATAGGCCTGAGCACCAGCGTGGAGGCACCCCAAACACCCCGGGAATGAAGTCAGGAGCCAACCAGGGACCACCACGTGGAAGGCCAAGATTGGGCGCCACAAGGTCTGTTCGGCCGACCTGTGGGGTCGGCCGACCCTTGTGGGCCCCACCTGCTTTGTGCTTTCTCGTGGTGGCTGTCAGGTGGGTCCTTATGGCAGTTCCAGGTGTCCACGTGGTTTTGAGGTGGTTTAGGCGCTCTGGTGGGCCATGGGATCCATGTGATACACGTGTGGCGACTTTTGATTCGCCGAGACTTCCTCCCTTGGATTGGTGATATCACCAATCCGTGGCACTTTGCATGGCAGCCCCTCATTGGCTGAGGTGGAGAGGCTTAGATTGATGAGGTGGATGTATAAGGTGTGCTTTTGCTCTATTTCTTGTGCTCATTGCCTGCATTCAAATATACATTGCCACTTGTGGAATTTGTCAGTATAAGCCCCTATTCTACTGTGGATGTATATTTCTTGTGTCAAAATGCAGGAGTTGACGACTATAAATATGGTACTTAACAGCCGTCAACAACTCCCCCACACTTGACCTTTGCTCGTCCCGAGTGAAGGGAGTCAGATCAAGGTGAGACATGATATCCAAAGGTATGAAGCGAGCATAAGAGATATTCCAAACCATACCTTGTACCTGTGAACTCTGTGGAGTGTCTATCGTACCATCTTGGGTAGTTGAAGAATGGAATGGTCAGGAATCAAATCACTCCTGCTCATCATGTCAAGTAACTTGGGGTTTTACAATAAGTTTTTCAGAAAAACAAACCTTGCTTTGCTCCTCATTAGATTCTCTCGAATCGCTCTGTGTATATATGTCCTCACCAAGGCATTAAATTGCCTTTATTCATCCTACTTCTAATAAAAGCTTATGTGGAGCTCAGGGTAGGTATGAATGATAAGGCATACTTGTATCACATATATTGCAAAGTCAAAGACTGGATCCAAGAGAAAAGCAATTCATACAATCAGATCAAGATGTGCACGTGTATGGATATGATGGGTACGGTAAGGTGGGTACTAGGCCCGGAGTGGGTGCTAGATATTACTATACATATATGATGAATGTTGGTTGATGGTAAGGTGGACACTAGCTCCGGAATGGACACTAGTTATTACCATCTAAGTTATGGAACTCCTTTTGCATGATCTCATCTCTCTCCTATTCCTCCTTTATTTTGGACATGGGCTCTTCTTTTTTTTCTTTTTTTCTTTTTTTTGTTCACCATGCCTTGAGCATGTGTCTCTTCTTTTCTTTTCTCTCTTTTTTTATAACCCATGTCTCCTGAAGGATACTTTTGGAGAGAGAGTCACACCACTTATGGAGCTTTATTTTCAGGAATGGATGAATGATACAATGCTAACTTCTAGTGTAGAAGCATAGCAAGGGGAATATGGTGGTGTGCACATGAATCTTGATCATGAAAGTAATGAAGAGAATTCTCACAAGGGTCATAGAATTTGACAAAGCTCAATGCAATGACAAGCAGCATATGAGTAAAAGGTTTTCAACTATGGACATCATGTGGCTTTGGTAGGACGGTGGCTTATCAAAGAGGAGCTTTGCAAAGGGTTTTATGATTTTTCAAATAAAATTCCCAAGCACTCAGACATTTAGAGCGAAGATCATATCATCAAACCATATCACAAACATCAACTACTTAGATAAGCATGAGTTCCCTAACGATATTTGTTCACAAGCATCAAGATGATAGGTAAGGAATAAAGCATATGCAAGCCAACCACAGGAATCATGTAGAGCAAGCATAGCACCAACCACTGAGTTTGATAAAAAAGGATAGGAATTGAAATTCAAACAAACTCATGGATATGATAGAGTGAGATAGAGGGTGCACATACCATCGCTTCTGAAGGATAAGAGGTCAAGGAAGAGCAGTGGTGATTCAGCTAACCAGAGGGCAGCCGGGTCACTCTGGTTTACCTTGCTCTTGTCATGAAGGCGTAGTCGATGTTGTGCAGTGCCTGTGTGGGAGTTCTCTAGAGGATATGTCGATGATGAGCTTGAGAGGACTCCCCCACACTAGTGGTTGACCCTGGTGCTGTTCTTCAAATGACAAATGAAAACAAAGGAGGGACTCTACTGGTTCGAGAACCATAGAGCCTTTATTCAAATTCAAATATTTTTGTTGTTTTTATTTTATTTTATTGCCACCATGTCATTTGCTCGAAAGGGTTAGACCAAATTTACACTTCATACACAAAGGGGGATATACTTACCTTGGACCTTTGAGAGGTCATATGTACCACCTTTGTACGTTGTGCAACATGAATCTGACACCTCAACTTACCTTCCCAGTTGAATTTAGCTTAATGATTTACCCACTTAAATTGGACAATTTTCTGCAGGGGTTAGTCAGCATATATGCAACCAAGATCTATGAAAATATAACTCTAAGGTTCATCAATCAGAACCTGACACCATGTCTTGTTTTGATTGAAGAAGACAATTTTAACCTAAGCATCATGCTTAATTTAAAATAGTCTATGAATGTACATCTAGAAAAATAAAATTCAAACCAGAGCATATGAGCAAAGATAAAGGAAGCATGAAAGCTTGATCAAGCTATCATCAACAAGGGACATAAGCGTGAGCATAAGATGGTGAACCTCGGGAACCTCCCGGAAGGGCTTTGTTTAATGTCAAAAGCAGGACTTACCTAGCTAGTGGGCAGGATGCAAGAGCTGACATCATTGCCATACCCGGATAAGATTTGGTAGAGGAGGAACTTTACTCAGGATGCTCACATACCTCCCCCACACATGAAGTTTGCATTGCTAAGCAACAAAACTCAAGTGCGTGGTGATCAAGCTTCCTTTTGTAAATGTTCCCTCACCAAAGCCTATCTAGGTGTTGCAGCTGATGTGGCTCACATGTTCGTAGGCATCACCTGCCCATCTTTCTTTTCAATCTCCACCTGAAGGGTTAGTGACCAAAAATACCTAAAGGACAACTTATCCTAAAAACATGTTCTTGGCTTTATTCGAAAAGGGAAATGAAACCTAAGCTAATCCAGGCTATCTCCTGGTAGTGCTTTGTTTATTTATTGGTCATAAGCTCGACCATGGGAACTTTATCTTGCAGCTATCGTTGGTGGTGTCATTCCCGTCTCACCACCAATCCTTGATGTATCAGTGAAGCTTTAGCTGCAAGGTTAGTGCCACGGTGCACGCATGAAATTTGATATGCTTATGATAGACATATACATCTACAACCAACCTTCTGAACTTCCTACAAAAGAGGACCATAAGGTAATTGCAGCCCTCATGTGTGCTCAGCGTACTAAGCAAGTCTGACTCTGGAGGGACATGATGCGAGCATGGTTTGTATGGTAGATCAAGAATGAAGCTACCATGCTCGTGTGTGGAATTCTTTCCTCCGGACTCCAGAGTCAGTGCCTCAAAAGGTTCCATGGCCCATGAATTCCCCATCTCAAGAGATGCATTATGGAGGCAAGATGTTGACTCTCGATCATAATCGAAAGCAACATAGTACGGGCCAGCGGGAAGAGGCTGAAACTCGATCGAGATAGATGATGATCGTTTGCCTCCACAGGGGTGAAGAGGATCTCCTGAGTCATCCCCTTGAGGAGTAGAGAAGTCTACAACCTCAGTCGGAACAGGCTCGGATGATGCGAACGGAGATACGTGCATCATCGTCTCGAGCGAGTTTTGCTCGGGAAGAGGCTCTACCATGGAATGTTCATGACAAGAGATGGACGTGGTAGGAGCGGCTTCCCTAAGCTTTACATCTAGGCTTCCTTGAGATTTACCAAGAAGTTCATCCAATGGGAAGCCTAGGAGAAGATCGAAATCCATGATGTGATTGATGTGAAAATCTAAGTGCACCTCGATCTTGTCTATGATGATTGGCACGTCCCTAGCAATCCCTCGACATGGAAAAATGTATTCTTTATACCTAGGACTTCAGAAATATCTATCAGTCGGGGTGAGGGGCATGTCACCCACCAGAGTGTCCAAAAGGTACTCTGCTATGATGCAAACTCCAGCAGCAGGGTCATGAACAGCATCTACGATGTTTCCTCTCGTGGAGCAATGGATGGTCGTGGAAGTCGAGCTGACCCGAATTACTTCGGCAGTAGGCTCTGATTTCCAAGGCGACCATTCCACTATCGCCCCATGATTCCAAACTTCATCGAGAACCTCATCAAAGTCCAACGATGCCGTAGGCTTCTCGTGCCAAGAACGATCTGAGGTATTTATGATGTCCCGAGAAGGATCACCCTCAAATCGAGAAGAGAACTCCGAAGGTTGAATTTCTTCTCCCTTTGGTGTTCGTGGTTCGGGAGAAGGCTCTCTAGACGAATCATTGGATGTGCAAGGTGAAAGCTCAAATTCGTCTATCAGGAGACTCCCTTGGATCGACTCTGATTCTTGGTGGAGATCATTGTATCTGGGATGGGAAGAAGAGGTTTCTAAGAAGTATTCTAGGATCTCTCTTCTTTTCATTGGAGTTTGGGTTCTGAATGAACCTCCAGCTACAAGGTCGAGCTCAAATGCAGATTCCATGTCTATCAGCCCGTGAAAGATGTTCAATGATAAATTATCAGGTATAGACACGTCTGAGTTAAGCTCCAACAGGTGTGAGAACCTATCCCAAGCTGCACCTATAGACTCGCACTCTAGTTGCTCAAATTCACGGAATTCACATGGTAGCGAATCTAAGTGTTCAAAAGGGGAGAACGAGCGACAAAAGTCGTATTGTAGTTCTTCCCAATTGTCTACACTCTCTATCGTGCAGGTGTACCATTGTTCCGCTCTGTCTACAAGAGAAAAAGGGAACAACTTCCACCGCAAAGTTTCCTATGTCATGCCTGGGATTACCAAGCACGAACACAGTTCTTCGAACTCCTTTAAATGATCATGGGGATCATCACTGATGGCACTAGAGAAAAGTCGATTCCGAACCATGGCTATAAAGCCGGGACGAAGCTCGCAGCTAGATGTAGAAGTTGATGGTTTCTCTAAGACAAACTCACCCCTAGGGGTAGAGATGCTATTGCAGGAAAGCTTCTCCATGGGTAACGGGGGTAAAGATAGAAGGAAAGAAACAAAAAGGATATCTGATGGGTAACGGGGGTAAAGGTAGAAGGAAAAGGAAAAACAAAAGATACGAGGACCACTAGGTTCGAAGATAGATACAGCAACCGTTCCCCGGCAACGGCGCCAGAAATGCTTGTTGGTATTTCTTAACATCACCACTAGTTGCGCACCTAGCGGGAGCGTAATATCCACCTGGGTATACCGACGGGTACGAAAGAATCCGCAAGTGCACGGAAATACCATTGTAACGCTTCACCTTAGGAGTATTCCAAAGGGTATCGAATCCAAGGAACGATGTGCACTACCTTCTATCCTAGACTGATGATCCAAGGACACAACTCTAAAGGATGAGATGAAGATGGAAAGGATCTTGCTGATAGCGTGCAGAGTTGAGCACAGCCTCTCGATTAGGAACTCTCGTTTCGGACACCGGCCCCTCCTGGCTATAACAGTTGGTTCACGGCAAATGGTTGCCTACACGCTGTATCCGAACGTGGGGGGATTTCAGAGGGTCCAACGGCTGTCACTACCACAGCCTACCCCAAGACAAACCGTGGGATACAGGGCATTCGAAGGATAACCCGTAGTCTAGACACCACATCTACACCACCGATTACTACTATAGCACGACTATGTCTGATATCCCGTAGGAACACTATAGCACTCCGTATAAATACAGAACGAAGAACCCACGAGGGAGAGACCCGAACTCACCCAGATATACGCTATCCTATGCAAGGGATCACAGATGAACTTGATCTAGATTAGGATATAGGAACATCCGCTTAACTCTGATTAAACTAGCAGGCATACAAACAGGATACAAACTTAGGTGTTTATAACAGAAGATCAAGGGTCGTGTTCATGAAGAACACGAGCCTCTAACTTATGAACAAACACGAAAGTATGAGAAACTCTCTCGTCAACTAGATCGAGGAAGCGTGTTCGTGAAGAACACGCGCCTCTAAATGATGAACGAACGAAGAACACAAGAACACAGTATGAATGCCACTTTAGTCTAATTGAGAATGTCGAAATACTCACTTTATTCTAAATGAAGAACATAAACATCCGTAGAGGATTGTTCTTGAGGAAATGTGCCAAACACCATGGCACAACCCCAAGACACCACCCCACCTTCCTTCTAATCTCTAAAGCACTAGCAAGCCAGCACTAATCCTATGCATAGAGCTCTCCTCTCCTAATGAGAGAAGCCAAAAGGCAAAAGTGAGAAGGAGGAGAAGAAGTGTGTGTCCTATTCTCTACCCCCTCTCCTTCTATTTATAGGCCTGAGCACCAGCGTGGAGGCACCCCCAAACACCCCGGGAATGAAGTCAGGAGCCAACCAGGGACCAGCACGTGGAAGGCCAGGATTGGGCGCCACAAGATCGGTTCGGCCGACCTGTGGGGTCAGCCGACCCCTTGTGGGCCCCGCCTACCTTGTGCTTTCTCGTGGTGGCTGTCAGGTGGGTCCTTATGGCGGTTCTAGGTGTCCACGTGGTTTTGAGGCGGTTTAGGCGCTCTGGTGGGCCATGAGATCCATGTGATACACGCGTGGCGACTTTTGATTCGCCGAGACTTCCTCCCTTGGATTGGTGACATCACCAATCTGTGGCACTTTGCATGGCAGCCCCTCATTGGCTGAGGTAGAGAGGCTTGGATGGATGAGGTGGATGGATAAGGTGTGCTTTTACTCTATTTCTTGTGCTCATTGCCTGCATTCAAATATACATTGCCACTTGTGGAATTTGTCAGTATAAGCCCCTATTCTACTGTGGATGTATATTTCTTGTGTCAAATTGCAGGAGTTGACGGCTATAAATATGGTACTTAACAGCCGTCAACAATAACTTCTCCCAAAACTCTCCCCCTTGTTGACAATGCATGAATCAAGGTATGTGAAACTCTTCCCCTTGTTTTCATGAAAAAATGCATGTCAAAGCATATACAATCTACCAAGCTTCTCAAATATACAAAGAGCACAACAAAATGCTACACATGAGACATAGAGCAAGCAAAGTAGACATGGTGTAGTTAGCACATTACCATCAAGAAGGTAGAGACATATAAGCATGTGACATGGCCAAAAGCAATTTTAAGCAAATTTTTTACATAGAAACGTTCATCTCATGAGCAAGACCCTATCCATGGCAATTTGAGCACAAATACACTAGATCATCCAAATTTTATGCAAGATCACAAATTCTCATTACAAGATCATTATAAACGCCCACAAGCTACTCAAGTCATGTTAAAGCCACCGAGCCATGTGTCTACTTCTTAAAATGAGACTTCTCATGGTAGACAACATGCTACGGTTTAGCACCCAAGATATGAATATCAAAATCATAAAAACATGATTAGGAGCTCATTTTTCAAGCACAAGGCAATTCATACACCAATTTCATTTTCAAATTTAAACATGGTACATGAAATGCCTTTGTGGCAAAAAGAAGCTTATGCTCCTCCCAAAGTGAACAAATGGGCTAAACATTTACAATGACAAAAGGTCTTTGACCCCAAGCAAAGAGAACATGATACTCAAGCACAAACTAAACATGATATAGGCATTTAAGCACAAATTGAGCATAGACAAGTATCTACTCATGGAGAGGCAAGTTTATCATTTTCACAAACATGAAGCTATCTTAACATAAATATATGGCAAAACCATCAAGAGCATAGCATTCACATCACCATTTACCAAACATGCACATATATCACACATAGCACATCTGTGATCAAAGTATATAAGAGAAGCTTTTCCTAGCACAAGTGATCCAAAGATGGCTATCCTACCAGGTTTTGTACAAAAAGTAAAATGCGTGTATGGAATGCAACAAAATGAAACATATGACACATATATGCATGAGAAGCTCCAAGACCCATCTAGAAAGGAAAGCACACCCCAAGTTCACCCCGCAAGCGAGTGAAAGTGACTTGGTCAAGTGGTTTGGTGAATATGTCGACTAGCTGATCTTGGGTAGGGACATAGGACAAAGATATGTTTCCCTTCTCAACATTGTCCCTCAGAAAGTGGTATCTCACTTCTATGTGTTTTGTTTTGGAGTGGAGGATAGGGTTTTTGGCTACACTTATGGCACTGGTGCTGTCACAAAAGAGTGGAACCTGGGAGCACTCCTCACCAAAATCACTCATGGTGAAGGTCATCCAAAGCAGTTGGGAACAACAACTAGCAGCAGCTACATACTCGGCCTCTATAGTGGACTGGGCTACACTAGATTGCTTGCGAGATGACCAAGAGACCAAAATAGAACCAAGGAACTGACAACACCCAGAGGCAGACTTGCGGTCCAATCGACACCCAGCAAAATCAGCATCGGAGTACCCGTGAAGTCTGAGTGTCGAGGAGGCAGAATACCAAAGACCAAACTCAGGAGTGTAGTTCAAGTACCTGAAAATCTGCTTGACGACCTGCCGATGTGAAGTCCTCAGTGAAGCCTGAAAATGAGCGCACAGACACACTGAACTGTATGTCCGGCCTCGTCGCCGTCAAGTAGAGGAGGGAGCCGATCATGCTCCGGTACTCCTTCTGGTCCACGGGTTCACCATCCTCATCCGCGTCCAAAGCCGTAGTGGTACCAATCGGTGTAGTTAGCGGCTTGGAGTCGTTCATGCCAAACTTCTTCACCATGTCCCTGGTGTACTTCGCCTGATGTACAAACGTCCCGTCCTTGGACTGCTTGATCTGGAGTCCTAGGAAAAACTACAGCTCGCCCATCATGGACATCTCAAATTCCCTGCTCATGTCATCTGCAAATCTGGCAACAAGATCATGAGAAGAGCCACCAAAGATTATGTCATCCACGTATATCTGAACAATCAAAAGGTCATTCTCATGCTTAAGGAGAAACAGGGTCTTATCAACTGTGCCCATCACAAACCCCTTACTCAGCAAAAAGCCTCTCAACCTGCCATACCAAGCTCTAGGTGCCTGTTTCAACTCATAAAGCGCTCTCTGGAGTTTGTATACACGATGTGGGTATTTCTCGCTCTCAAACCCCGGGGGTTGCCTCACATACACTTCTTCCTCTATCACCCCATTCAAGAAAGCACTCTTGACATCCCTTTGGTACAACTTGAACCCTTTAGCCACGACAAAGGCTAGAAGGATCCTAATTGCCTCCAAACGAGCCACAGGAGCAAATGTCTGCTCATAGTCTATACCCTCTTTCTGGTTGAACCCCTGAGCCACCAACCTTGACTTGTTTCACACAACCATCCCATTCTCACCCTCTTTGTTCTTCCACACCCACTTGGTACCTATGGGACAGCAATTTGGTGGTGGATCGACTAACACCCAGACTTGGTTTATCTCAAAGTTCTCCAACTCCTCATGCATGGAATTCACCCAATTCTTGTCAGACAAAGCGTGTCGAATATCTTTGGGCTCAAACGACGCGACAAAAGCAGAATGAGCAAAATGAGAAGTATTCCTTGACCTCGACCGTGTAGTGCGTTCATGAAGGTCACCTATGATCGTCGTTGGTGCTTGATCCACCTGTACACGCCGGGGAGCCTCTCGCCTGGACACAATCTCCCCCTCAGCAGCAGCCTCCACTCGAACAGCCTCAGTCGTAGTGGGTGTAGGGGATGGTCCATCCTCGATCGTCGTCGTAGTAGTGAAAGTAGCGTGTACACGATCAGCCAAGGGAGCACCACCATCATCATTGTCGTCGTCTCCATCTCCATCCTTCTCATCCTCAAAGATGCTCACTCCAATCTCGTCGTCACCTGCACACTCAAAAGTAGAAGAGTTACATGGCTGTGTCTCGTTGAAGGTTACCTTGCAAGTCTCCATGATTCGGTTAGTGTCAAGGTTGAGCACACGGTATGCTCTAGAATGAATCGCATAACCAAGGAAAATACCATCTGAACATCTGGACTCAAACTTATCCAACTTGCCCTTCTTCAAAATGAAACACTTGCAACCAAAAGCTCTAAAGTGACTCACCTTGGGTTGTCGCCCATGCATCAGCTCATAAGACGTCTTCTTCTTGAAAGCACGAAGGCAGATGTGATTTGAGACATAGCAAGCGGTATTGACCGCCTCGGCCCAGAAATGCCTAGGAGTCCTATGCTCATCGAGCATCGTCCTAGCCATCTCACAAAGGGTCCGGTTCTTCCTCTCCACTACGCCATTCTGGCAAGCGACGTATGGAGAGGAGTACTGATGATCGAGACCAAGATCACTGCAAAAGGTATTGAAATGAGAGTTTTTAAACTCCGTGCCATTGTCACTGTGTATAGCTCGAATGGCATCACCATGTCTCTCATTCTTCAACCTCAAGATCAAGTCCCGAACAAAGCCAAGTGTCTCGCTCTTATCCTCCAAAAAGAAAACCTAAGAGTACCTCGAAAAATCATCAACAACCACTAGAACATACCACTTCCCACCCATAGAGCGAACACAAGCTGGCCCAACCAAATCCATGTGCAAAAGCTCACAAGGTCGCTCGGTCATGACAGCAGTCAGAGGGGCGTGACAAGTAGCAACCATCTTCCCATGCCAACAAGAAGCACAAACCAAATCCTTCTCGAATTTCAACTTAGGCAATCCTCGGACAAGATCAAGACCACTCAAGCGGGAAAGCAACTCAAAGCTCAAGTGTCCCTACCTCCTGTGCCATTTCCAACGCTCGGCCGAAACACCAGTAACAAAGCATCGAGGAGGACCAACAGACTGGGAAAAATCAGCACGAAAGATTTGACCCTCGGGGACGATCGTACAGACAAGATCGCCTCGAGAATCAAGCACACGAGAAGCGCCCGACTTAAAATGAACCTCAAAACCTTCGTCAAGTAACTGAGGTACTGACAACAGGTTAAAACCAAGTGACTTGACCAAAGCCACACTTCTTAAGGTCACCTTGCTACTCACCTTCACCATACCTTCAGCAAGCACTCGTCCTCTCCCATTGTCCCCGAAAGTGATGTACTCCCTCGTACTCACTGGGGTGAGGCTGGAGAACCACCCACGATCTCCAGTCATGTGTCGTGAGCAATCAGAGTCGATCAACCAAAAGTCCTCCAAGCCTCCCACCTACAATAAAAAACGAGAACAAGAATGGTCAAGCGACTCAACACTGGGGTTAGTACCAAAAGAGTCAAACCAGTGTCGAGCCATTTGC
Organism: Cenchrus fungigraminus; assembly: GCA_036936925.1. Classification (NCBI taxonomy): domain Eukaryota; kingdom Viridiplantae; phylum Streptophyta; class Magnoliopsida; order Poales; family Poaceae; genus Cenchrus; species Cenchrus fungigraminus. The sequence goes on from CM072779.1 coordinate 64,432,611, forward strand.
TCAAAAGAAGGGTTAGCAAAGTCCATCCTACCAAAACACCTAGGCGGAGCCCTCTCACGCCTACCACCAAAGGACCTGTCACGTCTCACTGGAGGAGTACGTGCACCACGAGGGGAAAAACGTGGCCCGCAGTCCATCTGAGACCCAAAGCTCTGATTGTGCCTCCCAAACTCGTAACGGTCACGAGAAGGAGCACGTCGAGCCAACTCACCATGCCCAAACCCAACACGCCTATCTCTCTGAGGAAAACCACCTCCACCTCCACAAGTGGGAACAGTACGCACATACACCTCACCCCTAGGTAGAGGCCCTCTACGAGGCTCTGGCACACCATGAGCAAGGTGTTATCTGTCCTTGTTTGCCATCTCCCTAGCAAACCTCTCATCTCTCTTCCTCCTGAAACAGAACTCATCCTTATGCCCATCCCTCCCACAATACTGACAATGGAAACGGATCGGCTGTGGCTTAGGTTGTGGCTTCTCTACAGGCTTCTCAACAGCCTTCTCTCCTGACTTCCCCTCAAAGACATTACCCAGGTTGCTCACAAACTTGATGGGTTTCTGGTAATTTTCTATTTTCTGGGGGAACACTGGTGGGTCTGGAGTTGTATCAAGCTTGCTTCTGAGGTGGTTTGGCTTGGGTGCATATTTGTTCATGGGTATGGTGTGTGGTGGAGTAGGAGTCTCTCCAACTTTCTCTTCTCCCTCACCACTCTTCTCACCACTATTGCCAGCCCCCAACACCTGACCATCAAGCCGCTTGAACTCAGGCAACATCAAACTCAACTGTGGCTCATGCCCAGGCAACCAACTCATCAATTTCCTAAGCTCATCATTTTCATCCTGTAAACGATCAACATACTGTGCAAGTTCCATATTTTTCAAAGCATGCATTTCACAGGTAGAACATGATGTAGGAATGGGTGCTTTCAGAGCAGCCTCAAGAGAAACAATTCTAGTGTGAGATTCATGTAGCATAGCATGCAAAATAGGACATGAGGTACAAGCACCTAACAAAGCTGGCCTAGACTTTAATTCATCACACTCAATCCTAATCACATCTAGTTCCTCAAGAGTAGAGGCATGCTTCTCCTTGAGAGCAGTCAAATCAGTAAGAAAAACTGAACAATCACCACAGTCAATCTCATCAGACACCACAGGAGCAGATTTCAAGGAGCCTATCTCATTTCTAGCATCCACAAGCAAGGATTCAAGCTCAGCTATCTTATCCTTAGCATCACCCAGCAAAAGACCTAAATTCTCTCTTCTCCTTGTTGGTCTTTCTAAGCACATCATAACGGTTATCAAGCAACTCATTGAGCTTAGCATTCTCCCCTAGCAAGAAGTTGGGATCATGTCGTACCTCTTCCTCGGAGTCGGAGTTTGAATCTGAGCTATGCTTCCCACCCTTCTTGGAGTGCGCCATGCCGCAAAAGCCTCCTTGTGCGACGAAGCTGAGGCCGGTGAAGTTCTTGCCCGTGTGCCGCTTGTCCTTGTGGCTTTCTTGCTCTTCCTCACTGCTCGAGTCGGAAGAAGCATTGCTTGATGTGGAGTCGATGTCGCTCGCTCCGGCAACCATCGCTCGAGTCGTCTTCTTCTTGTACCTGCTACTCTTCTTGTGCCTTCTTTCGCCCTTGTCCTTGTGCTTGTCCTTGTAGTCATTCCGGGAGCGGTGCTTGTTGTAGTCGTGCTTGGGCTTGCCCTTGTAGTCGTTCTTGGTCTCCATGGCTTCAGGGCATTCGGTGATGAAGTGCCCGTGCTTCCCGCACTGATAGCACATCCCCGAACTCCGCCTTGCATTCTTGCGGTTCTCGTACGTCCGCCTAAACCTCTTGCTCAACAAGGCGAGATCATCCTCGCTCAGCACCTCAAAGTCCTCATCTGGCAAAGACACAAGACAAGACAAAGAGAAACCACCAGAGTTAGCGTTAGACCTTGATCCTGAGACAAGAGCCAAACTATGAGGATCAGTGGGGCTCTCGCTCTTGGCTCTCAAGCCACGATCAACCTCCGAAGACCTGAGCTTGGAAAACAGCTCATCAAGCGTAAGCGTATCATACACGCTCGACTCCTCAATAGCCTTGACCTTGGCACTCCACACAGACCTATCCAGGGCATGCAAAAGCTTGATAGCTTGATCATGATGCGTGTATGGGAGCACTGTCACATTGGCCCTCATGTTGTTGACTGTGCTAGTGAAGCGCTGGAACATAGCATCGGTCGACTCACCGGGGAGATGAGTACTCTCTCCGGTAAGTGGAAAACAAACGGGCTTGCACTTGGGCATTGCCAACATGTGCATTTCTCAACTTGAGCCAAATCTTTCCGGCCACATTCTCTCCGTACACTCGCTCGAACTCTGAGGCACAGAGAGCACGGAACAGGTAATCAACGGCCTTGCTGTTGGCCTCACACATGTCCCGCGATTCTGGAAGCAGAAAACTGTCTGGGATGACATAATGAGGATTCTGAGTGACCTCCAAGATCAGAGTTCCCTCTCCCACATCGGGTAATTCTTGCCATCAAAGTGCGGAGGACCCGACCCCTTGCCATAATCGCTCATCTTTAGATCTTAGACTGGTTAGAATCAAGAAGATCCGTAACCGGCTCTGATACCAATTGAAGGACCGAATAGGAGACCAGAGAGGGGGGGGAGTGAATGGGAGCCGATAAAAAATTCTTCCCGAAGGTCGAACTCAGCCTATACCCCGATTGCCACTCTGAGTACTCACACACACCAGTGAAGCTCTAGACTAGGCACGCACAAGCCCAAAAGTCCTAGAGACAAGCCTTGAAACAAACCGCGAAAGCACAAGACAAGAAACAAAAGACTTAGCCAAAACTACGAAGCCCTAACCGGACAGTCTGGACGAGTACGGCAGACAGTCCGCGAGTACGACGGACAGTCCGTGAACCCTCGACGGACAGTCCAAAAAAGGACCCCAAGCCAACAGTGCTGCACCGAGGAAATTCGGACAGTCCGGGCAAGACCCGCGGACAGTCCGAGACCTCAAGGACTGTCCGGCCACCCCAGGCGGACAGTTCGGCGAAACTCGCTGGACACCCCAGACAAACCTCGAGACACCCTAGACAAAAACCAAGCCCCGCGGACAGTCCGCACAGCCCACGCGGACAGTTCGGCAAACACCCTGCAACAAAACCCTAGCGACATAACAGATCGAAACACAAACGCGCACGAACACAAATGAACACGTGACGAACAGGGGCCACGCAGACAGTCCGCACGCCGCTCACGGACAGTCCGCCAGGCGCGGACAGAGTAGAAAAAGCCCGACCCCGCGAGGTCAACTCTCCAAATCCATCACCGGATCTCCCAAACGGCTAAAGCTCTTGAGACAAGATTTGGGGGAGATGATAAGCAATACAAGAGGAAGCTATGCCCCAAAAATCTCGACCTCTATCCCACTAAATCGCTGGGAATCGCGGATCACACGAACCACCACCAAGAACTTGAACTCCGGCCAAAAACTAACGAATCGAAGGCTTTCCCCGGCATTTGAGGGGTCAAGATCACACACAAAGATGCGCAAGGCATCCACCGATGATCCCCTTAAAGAAATCCGAAGGAAAACGCCCTCAAATCCCCGAATCGAGCGAAGAACAAAACTCCCCAAAAATAGCCCCGAAAATGACACGAAAATCACAGAGGACTAGGAGATCACCGCAATACCGAATGCTTCCATACATCCTGAGGACAGAGTCTATACAAGAATCTAGCCTAAGGAATACAGAGGGAAAAGAAGCAGTTCAGAGCAATCTACCGGAGGAGGAAACCCTGGAGAGAGAGATGCCATCCACCTCTCCACTATTTATACAAAGTCCATCAGAGGGAGGTAAATGACCACGCTACCCCTACAACTAGAAATGAATATACAACCCCTAGGGGTATTTTGGTCAACTACTCATCGAGTGGACATGCTTCCACCGCGGCCTTGCTTAGCATCGACGCAAGCCCCGCGATCACGCCACGTGCCCCCCGCCTCGAAGCTTCCCGAAGCTCCCGGATCACCATCTCCGTCACCCTCGGCCCTCCGGACATGGTTTTGCGGCCCAAACCAAGAAACCGTCCACCTGATGGTTTTGTGGGCAAACCAACAAACCCCGTGTGCAAGCTTCGGCTCAATCCGCTACCTTGCACCGTCCCATGTTCACGACTTCAGCCTGCTAGTGTTGCACCGCATGGCTCGCACTTGACCCCATCGGCCACCGGGTCCATCGAACCAAGCCTACTTGCCTCTCCATCACCCGGAGGCCGCCACGGCTAAGGCCTTTCGTGCTTGTTCTTCACCTGCACCGACACGAGTCAAGCCGCAACCTGTACCTGCATACTTAGCCAAGCATCAGTCCACAAAACGTTGTCAATCACTCATCACTAGGGAGCGACCCTCCACTGGTCCTCGGACGCACCTGGTCCTCATCACATCGTGACAGAAATCGCATCCGATAAAGGTATTTGTTCGAGCGCAACAGGCAAAGTCTGGCAAAGGCACATACTGTGCAGGTCACGGGTGGTGGTATTTTATGTGAACCCGCTAGGGTTTGTGGTCGATCTTTCGATGAGAGGCGTGGGGGATAACTCGATTGGAGGAGGCGACATTCACAGCCTGACTACAACCTTTCCAAGGATGTGCCTTAGCAACTGATACACCACCTCCTATGGCTGCAGCAATCTTGTGGAGCGCGTCAACCGCCACTAGGGCAGCTGTTCCTGCAAGCAATCGAAGAACAAGCAAGAACAAGTATAACAATCAACTCAATTGCAAATGTGGAGATGGAAACCAATCTGATATCACAAAGTTGGGGTTCCGAATTAGGTAGAACGGGTGGTCTAGCCGACACACACGTCTACAAGGAAGTAGCAATGGCTAAACTTACAACGAAACAAAACCCAATCTATTTGTGACGGCTATGGGGGTATATGAGAAGGTAGGGGCACGACCAGGACCTGGTGGGGGTCGTGCTCCAACCCTAGGACGCGCCCCTATGGACTCTGACATGATACACGGGTCAACGGGCCAAAACCGGGTGACGTAGCACCTTGACAGATTCTGGACGTCCAATTATTTCGACGATTCCCGTCGACTCAGATATTATTTTGACATAAAACCGGTGCCAAACAATATAAAGAACGTCCCAAACGGAGTCCATATTAGGTCATGGCATCCGTTTGAAGTTGGTCCAGTCATGCAGTCCGAATCCAGCGCCCAAAACGTGTTGGCCTTGATCTATTTTCATCTTTGGGCCAAATGTGATGTGGTGGCCTGGTGGAGGACGTGGGGAGCACTTGGACTTGGCCCCCAATCAACCTCTTTGGTCCTCCATGCCTTCCATGTGTGTTGAGCACCCTTTTTGATCCACGTAAGTATTTCTGAAAATGACAACCAACAAACATCATAGTGAAGCAACAATTCATCAAATATATTGGATACAATGATGATAAGGAATCGGTTCACCTTAGAATAAAAACATGCTATTGTGGTCATATCCGAGACGGTGATGTCCTCATCATTCTCCCCTTGTTGGCTGCAAGTCGTCCTCGACTTGCTTCGGTGGCATCCGAAGGTGCTTCGGTTGATGTTCGAACACGGAGCGACTAGTATGCAGCAAGTTGACTACCAACGATGCTCTGTTTCTTTGGGCTGATCCTGTTGCACAAGAAAACAACTAGAAAAACTTTGCAAGGCATTATTAGTGTTAAGGCAGCCCCCTATTTGATCATGGTATTCTAGCCCAAAAGGATATTTCAGATTAGAGCAAATATAAACTTTATGCACAAAATATTCTCCTTTGCAATTGTACTTGCCAATAAAGTGATATGTATGATTCGACAAGCATTTCAACTCAGAATATGCAAAAAGTTTCACCTCTAAATAGTTTAGATTACAAAGAATATCACATTCAATATAACCTAAAGTATTTAAGGAAGACAACGATTTCAGTTCATCTTGTGCACAAGTAATAGGATGCAAAATCTTTTCTTCGGCACATATGGATGGTTCCAAACAAAAAGTATCACAATTATTCGCTACTTGTGGCATAGGAATAAACAAAGTATCAACACAAAATTCCTCTTTATCACAAGAAACAACAAGCAATTCATCATTTGACAAAATCAAATCTGTATCAGGTTCCACTATATGTTGCTCTTGATTAGCATGCAGATTTGACAAATATTCAATATTATGGTTCACATCATTCATGCAAGTACTCACAGATAAAATAATCTCCTTTTCGGCGCTAAGAGGAAGCCAAAACAAAGAAGCAATATTGTTTTAGGATTTGCTAATTAACATGGTTTGAATTTCAGAATTAAGCCCTCTCAGGAACCTACTCATAACATCTTTCTTGCATTCATCTAATCTACCAAACATGACACAAATCTTAAAGGTATGGTAGTATTCTTTGACAGTCCTACTACCTTTCTTCAAGTTGTCTAATTTTGCAAGCAAGCAATCAGCATAATATTCAGGAACATATTCATCACGGAAAAGTATTTTAAAATCTTTCCATGTTTGTGGAACTTTGTTGTGCCTACAAATATGTTTCCATGTAGTCAAAGCATAATTTGTTAAAGCACTAGAAGCAGCAAAAATCATTTGATGTTCAGACAAGTCATACTTATCAAATTCTGCACCTACCTTAAGCTCCCATTCAATGTAAGCATGAGGATCAAACATACTAGCATATAATGGTAATTGTTGAATGACATCTTGAAGATGAGGATCTAGCTTCAACTGCTCAAAAATCTTTATATCACCTGCCATGATTAGTAGAAAACAAGAAACACAAAAATAATATGTATCCCCTGTCAACTACTAGGATGTGTCGGTGTAATTCTCTCAAACTCAACTTGTTCAAAACAAGCTCTTACAAGTTCCTACCATGCAAAACAGGATGTGACGGCATCCAACAAGACAGCAACCTCGAAGATAGTGTATCGGTGCCGCAGCAACAAGACCTGTCAAGTTGTAGTCGAAAATGTGGAGCTATAGGTGGGCTTAAACAAGCAATGTACTAGCACCACATTAGTTATAAAAGCAAACTGAATAATCGTTCAATGGAGGTACTGTGCTGGTCCTAGGCTAAACCATGCTAGAGACGTGAGCCTAGGCACAAAGGTAGTCACCAACAAAGAGCAGCTAGCACAGCACAAAGAAAACAAAAGATTCAGCCCCAAAAATTTTTTCTTCCTCTTCTTTTCCTTTTTCGCTCTCTTTTGTATCTTTTTTTTTATTTTTTTCTCTTTCTTTCTGTCACTATTATTTTTTTCTCTTGCTGGAAATCAAGACAAATCCGCACAAAGAGATGAGTTTACACAAATTGCAGATCGCTGATCTCTAGGACAATTGCGGAATGCTCAAAACGAATTTCGGGACAAGGCTAGATCCATTGGAAAGGTAACAATATAAGATTTCCATATTGTATTTGAACACACGAATCAGACTTAAGATGAATCTATGATGGCCAAAATGCAGTAGCGATGTATATGATGACAATGGATCTCATGGTGACAAAACGTGATAGAACTCAAAACTCTAAAGGATTAGACACTAAGACCAGCAACTCGACGCAACCGATGCAACCAAAAACTCAACAAGCTCTAACTAAGAAATACTAGTAAAGGCCCAAAAGGTTTATGGGACAATGAGTAAACTAATCTACTATTTTTTGGCTTTTCTGGACTATAGAAAAATAAAAATAGCAAAGGATTGATAGTCTCTCACCGATAAACCTCGCTCTGATTACCAACTGATGTGAACCCGCTAGGGTTTGTAGTCGATCTTTCGATGAGAGGCGTGGGGGATAACTGGATTGGAGGAGACGACGTTCATGGCCCGACTACAACCTTTCCAAGGATGTGCCTTAGCAATCGATACACCACCTCCTATGGCTGCAGCCTGCAGCGATCTTGTGGAGCGCGTCAACCGCCACTAGGGCACCCGTTCCTGCAAGCAATCAAAGAACAAGCAAGAACAAGTATAACAAGCAACTCAATTGCAAATGTGGAGATGGAAACCAATCTGATATCACAAAGTTGGGGTTCCAAATCAGGTAGAACGGGTGGTCTAGCCGACACACGTGTCTACAAGGAAGTAGCAATGGCTAAACTTACAACGAAACAAAACCCAATCTGCTTGTGACGGCTATGGGGGTATATGAGAGGGTAGGAGCACGACCAGGACCTGGTGGGGGTCGTGGTCCAACCCTAGGACGTGCCCCTATGGGCTCCGACATGATACACGGGCCAACAGGCCAAAACCGGGCGACGTAGCACCTTGACAGATTCTGGACGTCCACTTATTTCAACGATTCCCGTTGACTCAGATATTATTTTGATATGAGACCGGTGCCATTGGAAGCTCTATGAAATTATCTTTCCAACCATCTAAAGAACGTCCCAAACGGAGTCCGTATTTTGTCGTGGCGTCCATTTGAAGTTGGACCTGTCATGCAGTCTGAATCCAGCGCCCAAAACGTGTTGGCCTTGATCTCTTTCCATCTTCGGGCCAAAAGTGACGTGGTGGCCTAGTAGAGGACGTGGGGAGCACTTGGACTTGGCCCCCAAACAACCTCTTTGGTCCTCCATGTCTTCCATGTGTGTTGAGCACCCTTTTTGATCCACGTAAGTATTTCTGAAAATGACAACCAACAAACATCATAGTGAAGCAACAATTCATCAAATATATTGGATACAATGATGATAAGGAATCGGTTCACCTTAGAATTAAAACATGCTATTCTGGTCATATTCGAGACAGTGATGTCCTCATCAGTATTGGCAGGAACCTCATGCGAACAATGCACTTTGCGCCAGGTGCAGGACACCTAGCTTTGTCATCATGCGTTAGAGAGAAATGCCAAAGGAGGCCTCACATGTGTGCAGTGATCAGGTTCACATGCTCACAGTGTTGAGGTCGACTTAGTGCGGGACTCAGCTATAAATAGAGCAGGTGCCCAGAGGCAAAGCAATCACCGGAGAGGAGATCATGAATTCCCATTGTAGCCAAGATATCATGCCATGGGCATGCATCCGTCCACCAGAGTGTAGAAGAAAGAATTTGTAGAAGCTTGGAGCTAGAAGAATACTTGCGAAGTGTGGAGTAATCTACCAATCTCTACGCCCATGTCCACCGAGGAATCCAGAAGGAAACCGGTGTGATTCTCTAGGTTCTTGGTGAGTAATAGATACTCATTGAGGCCTGGTGGTTCACAGAGTTGGTGGCGAGTGTGCTAGGTCCCAGAGTCTAGTACACACCCGGGGTGTAGTATGCATTTGCATGCAAAAGTCGGGGGCCCTAAACAGCTTGCTAGGAGCAGCGTTGGGCCACTGATCCCCGAGAGCTCTCCACGAAGGTCTGGAAGCCAGAAGAAAACTTGCAATGTGCTCTGCTATAGCAGAAAGCATGGCAAGATTCGCTCTATGTAGGTCAGATCTTCAATCATGCCCATTATGGGGATGATCTAGTTTGTATCTTGTAATTGGTCAATGACCAGATGGGGCTTATGATGACCATGTAGTCATGCGGTCAAATATGTAAAGATCACACTCTTCTGTCAAATTGTGTGTAACAAAGTTTGTAGATGAATTGAATCACCTACGACCTGTTGTGATGCCTTCAGGGGGTCCACCGACCTCAAGAAGGTCGGGGATGCTTTCGGGACGACCTGATAGCAGGTAGTATCCCATTGACCTCCAGAGAGGTCTTGACGACCTAGTAGGCCACCAATGTAGAATTCTAAATAAATTTGAAAAATACCGGACTCAATTAGCTTTGAGCCGTTGGCACAGATATCCATTGGGAAGTAGCTGTTGGAGAAGAAAATGATTTGTTCGTGCAGAGCCGTTGGGCTCGGCCACCCGTTGGTATAAAGCCGTTGGGCATGCTGACACAGAAACGATCCGATTGACTGGGAGGCCCATATATAGGTTGTGGCGTGCGGGGGCCGACCCCACTCGCACTCTCTTGCATCCGCATCGCTAGGGTTACAGATTCTGTTGCTGCCGCACGATTCCTCCGCGCCACCGTAGCCAGAGTCAGAGCTCGCCGCCGCACGCCGCACCACCACCGTCGCCTCTGCCGTATGCGTGCGAAGACCCTCCACGTCTTTAGGACCAGATCACAAGGGTTCGCGGAAGAAGAGGAGGAGATGGCTCTGCACCAGATCCCCACACCAGAGGAGCAATGGGTCCCGTCGGAGATGACGGAGGCCAGGATCGTGGCGCTGGTGGAGCGCGGGCTGCTGAGGCCCTAGGCGGAGGTGGAGTGGAAGGCGCCGACCAGCGACGTGTTCCCCACGTAGGACGTCACCGAGCAGGTCATCTTCGCCTTCTTCTTCGAGCGTGGCTTCAACATCTCCACGGGGGATTTCTTCCGAGGTATGCTGCACTACTACCACCTGGAGCTGGTACATCTCGTTCCTAACTCCATCACAACGGTCTCGCCTTTCGTCCACATGTGCGAGGCCTATTCAGGCATACTGCCACACTTCAATCTGTGGCGGTACTTTTTCCATGTGAAGATGCTTGGCAAGTCGCTAGTCGTAGGTAGCACTGGTTTCTACCTTAGGACAGGTCGTAAGGTAGATTATATAGATATGGAGCTGTCGGACAGCAATTCTGGGTGGAAGTCGGAGTGGTTCTACATAGCGAACCAGAAGCCGGAGCTCCCGAAGCGAACGGGATTCGGGCCAACCAAGGTCCCTGAGTGGAACCTTGCATTGACATCTCGTGAACAGGAGGAGATCGTGCCGCTTCTTGCCAAGGTGGCCGAGCTTAAGGAGGCCAACCTGACAGGAGGGGCGGTAGCGATTAGTTTTAGTCACCGCCTGATCTAGCCGATCAGGGATCGGGTGCATCCGGCATACTAGTACTGGGGTCAGACAGACCCAACTCGTGAAGTCATCGGGAAGGTCTCCAAGGAGGAGATGGTCGCCCGGGTAAAGGAGCTCTTTTGCGGATGGATCCACAACAAGACCTGCCCGAAGGTGCACTCGTTGAAGCGCCCAGCTGATCCATTAAGTTGTTGACATTACTATTGTCATTTTTATCATGATTATTAGGAGGCAGACCTCACTAATAAGTGTTTTGTTGCTTTCTTGTATGCAGCAACTTGTTGCAGAGTTCTGGTGCTCCGCGCCACTGCCTAACAGCGAAGAGGCGCGGATGAAGATAAGGTCGCTGGAAAATGTCCAGCAGCCACCAGCCCAGCTGGTGGACAGTACCTATCTCACTCATCGATTGAGGCGGACGAGGATGACGTCCCGGAGGTTGCGCAGAGCGCCAGCCTGCAAACGCGTCAGACGTGGCAAACCACCAGCAACGTCGCGCAATAAAAGGCGGAGGCCGCGAAGACGGCGAAGCTGGAGAGTGCCAAGAAGAAGTGCAAGAGGGGCAAGAGCCCTACTCCGCTGTCGAAGCAGAAGAAGAAGGACGAGGAGGTCGCCGTGAGTGACGACTCTGAGGAGGTCAACGAGGAAATTGAGATCAAGGATCTCAGTCCCGAGACCAAACGCCGCAAGGAGGAGGTGATGAAGGTCACCCAGGTTGAGCTCCAAAACATCAAGGATAAGTACCAACCTGAATCTGGGATTTAGTCACAGGTACCCCCAGGACCACCCCCAAAGCTCTGAAGATACGCCGCTAGTCGCTTGCCCAGTGAGTTGATCTGATGACCATCTTTCACCATTCATCTTTTGTCTCTTGTCTTCACTTTGAATGTTTGGATGCAAACAGACTGATCTGTCTAGGTCGGCGACATCATCCCCAAGCATGTCGCTCTCGAAGGAGTCGACACCGGAGGTCGATGCCGGAGCTCAAAGCTCCGCTCCGCCAGCAACGACCCCAGAGGTAGTGCTGGACCCCAAGCCCGTCAACATGCTGCCATCCCCAGGGGCTCACGACGTTGCGGCAAATCAGTCACAGATCGAGCCACCGCCACACCAAGAAATAGCTGTGCAGGGAGGACAGGGTCCGAGCCATGTTTTGACCTGAATTTGAGACGTACGGGGCTAAAGAATTTGACTGGAATAGTACACCCTTTGAGGATGACATCCTCGATGACCTGAAAGACACCAAGATGATCCAGAGCTCCATTGTCAGCCTGCGATAACCCTCATGGGGACGATGACTGCAGACCCGCTGCCCACAGAATATGATGTGTGGCGGCGAGTCGCGTCGGCGGTGGGGGGTTCAGGCGTTGAGTACCTGCCGGTGCAGCTCCTCCTGATGTTTCCAGACACCGCAACCGCGAACATCGTGAGTATCTAGTCGGTCTTTTCCTCAGGATCTCCTCTTCCTTTATCTGATCCTCGATTCTCCAGGTGAGAGCCAGCAGCAACCGTCCGTCTCGACTGCCGGTCCCCGAAGTGGTGGCCAGAAGCCGGGTTGCCGGCGAGCGGGTGAAGAGAAGGAAGGATCGGCGCGACGCTTGGAAGAATCGCGAGATTGCCCGAAGGGACCGGAACACGCGGCGGGAGTGCAAGATCAAGGCGGGTGAGGTAGTTTCCTCGGATGATCCCACTGGCACTCCAGCAGCAGGCGGCGTGAATGCCATGGTTTTTTTGCCTCCAGCTGTTCCTAGCGCCACCGAGGAGCCAAGAGTCTCCGGCCGGCGCGTGGCCTCCCCCCATCAGGAGAGGGCTCATGATTCGCCGGCGTGAGCTTTGAGGACGGATTCGCCATCCCGGGGATCCCGTTCTCCCAAGAGGCATTCGTCGAGGGAGGGTATGTGCTTCTCACCGACTCCGCCTTCTGCGGCGAGGCCCTTGAGTCGGCCGGAGCGCGAACCTGCCGACACGGAGGTTGCTGAGGGGCAGCCCGGGAGCCCCCAGGATGAGGAGGTTGACGCGTCTAGTCGGACGGCGTTTTCACTTGATGGCGGTGCTGTGGTGGCCTTCGACACCTCCATCCCCGTGCTGTTTGCGGGATCCAAAAGGCCGGCGCCTTCCTCAGACCCAGCGTCATCGATCGTGAAGAAGCCACACTGCATCACCCTGAGGTATGCCTCCCTCTTGTGCAGCGTAAGTCTCGAGGATTGTTCATTCTAGTATCTGAACTTTGTGATTCTTACCGTGCTAGCCGCCATCCTGCAGCGCTAGTGCCAGCACCCTAGAAGGTATTGAGCCAGAACGTGTTGGACACCGGCTCCTTGCTCCCTCTGTCTGAGCAGCCGCAGGTCCTCATGTTGGAGCAAGCCGAAGAGGAGGTCCCGAGGGTGGAGCTTTCTCACTGGCAGGGAATCCCACCAGTCAGGGGTGGCAGCCCTGGTGATAGCGGTCTCTCCATAAACATCACGACTGGCCTGGTCACACCTCCGGAAGAAGATGTCATTGCTTTCTAGGTGATGCTAGAGCGGCAGCTGGGAAGAGAGGAAGCCACCCCGCTCGTGCTTGGGGAGGCGACACCTCAATTCGGGCTCATGGGAGATGGTCGCTCCACCAGGATTGCTGCTGTGGTGTAGCTACTGCTACAACAGAGGAGGAGGAGGAGGATGAAGAGGCCGTCAACTCCCCTCTCTCGGAGGTTGTCGGTACTGCGGGAGCTTCCTAGGCGATATGTCGCCTGAGATCATCGAGGAGGGAGACTCCTTCATGGGCACTCCCCAGGAACCTGTTGACCGTGCGGTGGAAGGGTGGATTCCGAGGCCGGTGGAGCCCCTGAGTGCTTTGGGCGGCCTGCTAGCCCTAACTAGCATTCTAGCAACGTCGGCGACCGTCCGCCTGCGCGTGCTTACGTCAGCCGAGGATGACAAAAACGCCCCTGTGCCGGGAAGTTGTTCTGGATGGACCGGAGTGATCCGGAGAGGATCGTCTTTGAGCTTGATGGCGAGTCAAAGGAGGCGAACTGCGAGCTTTTCTCCCGAGGTGTTGAGCAGGTGAAGGAGGCGTTCGAGAAGATGATCCTCCCAGCTCATGGGGTAAGCCTTGATTTCTTCCCTTCCTCTTGCATGGGACTTGCTGTGATGACCGTCTTTCGCCGCTGGTTCCGTGAACGTAGACAATCACCAAGCAGAGCGCAGATAAATCTAACTTCCTCCGTCGGGAAGCTAGGTTGTGGGAGACCATCGATGAGCTGACGGCCTAGACTGTCGAGCTCAATGCTCAGCTATCCACTGCCAGTGCTGTCGTGGCCGGAGTCGAGGCCTGGGTGGGCCAGGAGACCCCTGCCCTCGAGGTGAAGACGGTCGTGGTGGAGAAGCTGCTGACCGAAGCGCGAGTCACTACAGACGCCGTCGCACGGGAGAGGGAGAGCGCCACTCACGAATGTGCTGCCCTCGAGGCGAGGCTGGCCGAGGCAGAGAGATGTGCGGCAGGCATAGAGGCGACCACCGTGGCTCTCGCTCGGAGTAAGGCCATGGTCGAGGCGAGGGTGGCAGATCTTGAGGAAGATGTTAACTTTTCCGCATTCGCCCTCTGTCAAGCCAACAAGGAGCTGACCACCTCAGATCGTAGGTTCCATAGCACCACCGGCGAAGTTGCTCGTCTCAGGGGGATTGTCCAACAGCAAGGCAACAAGAATGCTGGTGAGTCATCCTTCCGAGGATCCTTGTCTTGCCGCCCTCTGTTACTGGGCGATTTTGAGTTGATGTCGTGGCTGGTGCAACTCTCCGTGCTTAGAACGCCGACCTACACGCGAAGTTAGAGGCGGAGCAGGGCAAATATGACGACACTAGCGTTAGGAACCAGGAGTTGGCCCAGCTTGTCGACGACCTCTGGAACCAGATGATAGGTAAGTGCAATGAGTTGTTGTTTGTCTTTCCTCCACCCTTCTCCGATCTTGACCCAGTTGGGGTGTCTTCTCCTTCTCCAGAGGTGGCTCAGGAGCTGAACAAGTCCCGGGAGTCGGGAGAGCAGGCCCAACACGCCCTCCAGGAGATGGGTGGAGCACATCAGGCCTTGGTGCAGGCCGTCGAGCATATGTTTGCGGAGCTCCAGGTTGGTGACGACATTCCCTTGGCGAGTGTGTGTCTCTTGTTCCAGAGAGGTCTCAAGAGTAAGCCTTAACGCGGGCATGGGGATGTGGTGTGGAGGATCATCGCCATGTTCTCGTCACATTACGCCAACCTGGACAAGGACCTCTTGAAGCATGGGTGGACTGCTGGCTACTCGGACGAGGAGTACAGGCGGATCGAGATCCGGACCACTGCTTTTGCCGATGTGATGCTTACCACCACCCTGAAAGACCTGGCCATGTGACAAGTAACAGAACTTCTAGGAAGTTAAACGTTTTCGTGTTGAATTTGAACATAACTTCGCGAGGGAGTTTCTCCCTTATTGTGGAACTGTTAACATGAAGTTGTTCTTTTTATTGCTTGTCATTCTTTAATTATGCCCGAGTACTTAAGGTTTATGAGTCGAGGTGACGCAGCCCTGGATCATACCAGTCGGGCCCTTGTTCTGTAGCCGTGGGGGCATAGGAACTCGAGGGTTTGGCGAGATGTGACCATGGGGTGGCACCGTTCGGACTATCATCCCCTGAGTGCTTTGGCGAAACTGTAAGTGACGAGCTTTGTCTTAGATATTCGGAAGTAAAGACTAATCAGGACGGTTTCTTTATCACCTTTCCGAGAGAGAGAGAGAGAGAGAGAGAGAGATCTTGAGGACTTTGATTTTGTCTACTAGCCTTCGTGCTGTAGCCGCAGGGGCGTAAGTACTCGGGCTAAGGTGGACATAATCACAAAGTTGCTCTTTGACCTTGTCTCCATTTCCATTTGGGCGCTAAAGTGTACTGCTCATCATGTGTGAGGGTAGTCGTGTTTATTTGTTGTGAACTTTTTTTTTGAAAAGTTTGAAAATAAAGGAGGGGCATTATGCCCCTGGTTGGGCCCCCCCGAGCGGTGGGCGATCCTGTGTAGGGACAGGGTCGTTCACCGCTTAGTTAACATGCATGATCACAGTGCATTCAATGGGAACAAGGTACTATCTTGAAACATAAAAAGTAACCCAAATGAGGTGGTACTTTAATTTATCACAAGAGAAAACAGGCAGAAAGGTAGAGTACTATTCGCACCCAAAATTGGCAGGTCTCGGCGAAATAGGTTAGACCGCCCCACCAACCCGGTTTGACCGCCCTGGTCAAAGTCCTCAAAAGGCAATTTGGACTTCACCATTCGATAGGTCTCGTCGATTAAATCAAGATTCATATGTGGAACATCCAAATCGGAGTCCGGATGAGAGAGATAAGGCTTCCGGAAGATCTGCACGTCGGGCATGCGGTTAGACCGCATCCCTAGGGCGGTTAGACCGCCCTGCCCTGCCAAATATGAGTTAGGAGTTGTATTTTGACATGGTTTTGTAAGGGTTTCGACCACTAATAGGGCAAGATATCCCCTCCCTATAAATATAAAGGGCCATGGCCGATTGAAAGGATCCACAATCGAATCTATCATATTTATCCTTTATCTTTTTACCTTTCTTCCTCGTTGCCTTACTTTTCCAACCTATCATGCTGTTCTTCTCTCGTCTCCATGGCGTTTGAGGACGTCCTAGCTGGCCTGCCGAGCCTAGGACAACCCAAGGTGCGCTTGCCCCGACGGTGTCCCTCCCGGGCGAGCGTTCGTTGGTCTTCTCGCCGGATCTCCCGACGCGACCGGTCGGACCGGCCTACCATAGCGGTCTGACCACCCTACACAGAGGGGTAGCAAGGAGCTCCTCTGTGTGCTTGTTGGCTACGAAAAGGCCTCAAAAAGTACAAATGCTCTTAAGGGTAAAAACGACGTAGTTGCTCTATGTTCCAGGCGTTGCTGACGGGCCGCCCTTCCTCGTCCTTGAGCTTGAAAGTACTCGATTGAAGGACCTGGTCGCTAATGAATGGGCCCTCCCATGGTGGCGACAGCTTGTGGCGATCCTTGTTGCTCTGAATTCGTCGGAGTACCAGGTTGCCAACTTGGAATGCCCTCCCTCGGATGTGGTGGTCGTGGTACCGCCGTATGACCTGTTGATAGCTGGTGGCATGGAGTAGGGTGACGTCATGTGCCTCGTCGAGCTGGTTGATGGCATCTTCGAGGGCAGCTTGGTTCCCTTTATCAGTGTATGCTTGGATCCTCAGGCTGCCGTAGTCGAGGTCTGTCGGGAGAACTGGCTCCGAACCATGAACCATGAAGAACGGCGTACAACCGGTGCACCGAGTCGGCATAGTTCGTAGGCTCCAGAGGATGGAGAGGAGCTGCACCGCCCACCTCGCACGAAACTTCTTGAGGCGCTTGAAAATGCGCAGCTTCAGGCCCTGCAGGATCATACTGTTTGCCCCCTCGACTTGCCCGTTGGTTTTTCGATGGCTGATGGCGGCTCAATCCACTCGGATGTTGTTGTCATCATAGAAATGGAGGAACTTATTCCCCGTGAAATGGCTCACAATGGCTCATGTCGAGGTGCTCGTGATGCTCGCTGTCGTGACGCCGAACTCTCTACGTGTTGGACGGTCACGGTCTCGAGGAGTGCCTTGAGCTGCTGGTGAATCACCTTCTCTTCAGGGGCAGGATCCGGGCAACCTCAGAGAAGGACGGTCACCATGGCGAGATTCTGGGATGCACTCTTGAAGATGGGCGTGTGTTGATGGCTGATAAGTACCATTTTTATGGCCGCCAACTCCTGCATTTTGGAACATGAAAGGCACATCCACACTAGAAAAGGAGCTTAAACTAATACTTTCCACCAGTGTTGGTGTCTATTCAAATGCAGGTATTTAGCATAGGAAATGGGAGGAATCCATGCATATGTGATCCACTCCAATCCAAGCCAGTCAGGTTCTGGCCAATGAGGGGCTGCCACATGGATTCCCCTGGATCAATGACGTCATCAATCCATGTGAAACACTTTCGACGAATCATATGCTGCCATGTCAGCATCACATGGATCCATGGGCCCACTTGCTACCCAAAACGCCAGGAAACCTGGCATGCACGGGGGAGAAGTCATGGGGCCCACATAGCAGCCTCGTGGAGAAAGCACAGGGTGCCACGTGGACCCCCAGGATCGGCCGACCATAGGATCGGCCGAACCGACCTTTGGTCGGTTGATCCTGGCCTTCCACGTGCCACTCCCTGATTTTTCCCTTGCTGCAATCTGGGGCATTTTAGAGACATTTGAGCCTCGGAGCAAGCCACCCCCTTGCCTATAAATAGAAGGGGAGGGGCCTCATTTCCAACACACCTCCAAGCTCTCAAGCCTTCACTTTCTCTCTTGTGTAGCTCCCTCCCTCTCTCTAGTTCTGCCCATGTGAGGTGATTCTCACCTCTATGTGGTGGAGTAGAGATGAGGTGAGATCTAGACTAGGATTAGTTGATAGATAGAGTAGGAGTGAGGAGTGAGTTGATGTCCTCGTGGATGTTTTGTTCTTCCTTTAGATCAAAGTGAGTATTCGACATTTCTTATTTAGTCTATAGTGGACTTCATGCATAAATGATATGTTCTTGTGTTCTTGGCTTGTTCATAGTTTAGAGGCTTGTGTTCTTCATAGCACAGGGCTTCGATCCTTTAGAGCTAGACCACTAGTTCAAGTATCTGTTTGCATGTTTAGATCCTGTGTAGCTGAGTAAGAGTGCTATATCTCGTTCGCATCCAAACCTCTCTGTTGCTCTGTAACTCGATGACGAGCATGTTCTAAACCGTTCCTCTCCAAGTTCGTAGTTCGATATTTATACGGGGTTCTATAGTGTAGTTAGCGGGTCGACATACGTAACCGTGGTATAGTAGTAATCAGTAGCGTAGACGTGGTGTCTGGGCTCTGGTTATCCTACGGATACCACATGCATTCGCGTAACGATAGCGGTAGGCCGCAGTGGTGACAGCCTGTTGGACCCTTTGAAATGCTTCGCGCCCGTGTACCGAGTAGGGCCCCCAGGTCAGGGCACACTTAGACCTTTAAAAGCTAGGATGTGTTGGCGCCCCACGGGGATGGCTATCAGCGATTGTTTCCATCTCGAGAGTTAAGTCCCCCTAGAGGGTGCTTCTCAACTCCTACCTATCTCAGTAGTAGCTTGGTGTCCTTGGATAGACCCCCGTTCGGTTACCTCACAGTCCTTGGATTCGATAACCCTTGGAATACTCACCTTCCTTGGGGAAGTGCTACAATAGCGTATCCGTGCGCTTGCAGATTCGTTCACACTCGTCAGTGTACCCGGGTGTTCCTTACACGTTCACACTACCCAGCGCCTTAGTGGTGACGTTAAGAAACACCAACAAGCATTTATGGCGCCATTGCCAGGGATGGCTGTTGTTAACCTTTCGAACCCGTCTATCCTTGTATTTATCTTTTCTGTTTTCTTTACTTCTACCTTTACCCCCGCTATCCATGGAAGGTTATCCTTGTAAACACCTTTCACTATCGAGGAGTGAACCCTCAGAACCATCTTTATCAAGACCCACTACAAGGAATATGCCGACTAGTGACGGAAAAAGGGCGATTCTCGTCATAAACCGCAATTAATGACATAGGTTCTTACGAAAATGCTCCGTCATTAATCGAGCGTCACAAACCGCGATTAATGACGAGACCTTATTTCGCGGCGTCATGAGTTTAATGACACGTATAAATTCGTAACACTAAGGCGTCATAAGTTACATGCCACGTCGGACCAAAATCTGATGTGGCATGACGTTTTGTGACAAACTGTTTCGTCATTAAGTGAATTCAACCCATATTTTGTTGGGCCAAGCCCCAAAAACCTTGTCGTCATAGATTTAATTTGGCCCACTTAATGTTACGTTGAGCCCAATAGTTTTTGTCGTCATAAATTGGTTTTAGGCCTTATCAAGGTTGGAATGAGCCCAATAAATGTGGTCGTCATAGATTGTATTAAACCTTATTAAGGTTGGATGGAGCCCAATATTGTTGTCGTCATAGATTGTTTTAGGCCTTATTCTGGTTGGATGGAGCCCACTAATTGCAGTCGTCATAGAATGTTTTAGGCCCGATTTTAGTTGGACCGAGCCCAATAATTGCAGTCGTCATTAATTTGTTTTAGGTCCAGTACTGGTTGGATCGAGTCCAATATTCAATGACGTCATAAATTGATTTAGGCCCAAATGATGTTGGACCGAGCCCACCAATCGCTGACGTTATTTTGGATTTGGCCCAGTTCATTTTGGATCATTTTTTCGTAAAAAATAATGGGCCGAGGGGGCAAGCCCACATAATTTTTTGCCTTGTTATTTTGGGCTGCAATCCAGGTGGCACTTAATTAAATATAATTCAATCTCATATTACATGCTAATCAATTCAGTAATTGACATCACAGATAATATTTCCATACCACTTATACAAATAAATGTTTCAGATTACACATGACACATTATTATCAAGGAACACAAAACAACCACAAGCAGATTGTCAGTAGGAGCTCACAAACCAATACACATGATATCTCCCTGCTCACAAATAAAGTTGGTCTTGAAATAGAACCCACTAAGATAACAAAGCTCAATACTCACAAACCAACACAATTAGCTGGGAGGACACAAGCAGAAGACTAAGAAACACAGTGGCCTTACCCAAGGCGCGAGCTTAGCAGTTGATGAAGGAGGGTCTTCGTAGTTTCTACTTGTTTCTTCAACCTCTCAATCTCATCAGTCTGCACTTTCATTGCTACATTTGAAGCTTGTGCCTTGATCTTCAAGTCTGTCAAAACTTGGTCCTGTTCAATAAAGATTTCACCAAGGTTAGCAGCTTCATCTAGTCCTCCCAAAGAAACTTCAGGTCTTGACCATGTAGTGACAACTGGATAATCTCGAGGCATGTAATCAATGAATGGCTCTGACTTCACATTGGACGGACAGGAATTTGATATTTGAACCGCAAGGATTGTCCTCAATATTTCAGCCTAAAAATGAAAGGAGAAGTCGAACTTGAACCTTAAACAAAGCAAGCAAAATAAACTTAAGAATAATCCTAAGAATAAAGTAGCAGGATAATCATGCGTTTTGTTACACACCACGACATGTGATTCAATCTCAGCAATGCAGGAGCGGGATGCTAGGCCCTGCACAATAAGTATTAGGTCAGTTGCCTTAGATATCTGGAACAGAGTGTACCGTGACCATTAGTAGACTTGCAGATAGATCTAGACACTGGTCCGCTGTCAATTGCAAGGAGTATTGACCATCTACAAATTGATGCTTAGAAATTAAAAAATGAGTTCACGAAACAACATATGAGAACTAATGGCCCCCTCCTAACTTGTGTTACAAATCAGGAATTGGATCTAGGGGGTCAAGGTAAGAGAAGGATCTCAAATCTAACACAATAAACAAAGCAAATTACTTTCTAAGCATGGCTCATCGATTAAGTTGTGTTACAAAACAGTAACTGGATCTAGAGCGGCCAAGGTAAGAGAAGAATCTCAAATCTAACACAATACACAAAGCAATTTACTTTCTAAGCATGGCTCAACGATTAACTTATGTTACAAATCAATGACTGGATCTAGAGTGGCAAAGGTAAGAGAAGAATCTCATAACTAACACAATACACAAAACAATATACCTTCTAAGCCAACGAAAATACTCCTAGGGGACTAGAGAGAAAAGGAAATGAGATTTTCACTTGTGAAGCTCCAAGATTTAGGGGCCCATGGATTGAGGGGGCATCCGGAGTCGGTGCTTGTGTCGCATCCTTGCTCAACTACTCAGCTTGGCCACCACAGCAGACGCAAGCAGAACATCGATATCTACCGCCCACCATCTCATTGAGATACCCCTCCTCCTCCACCTGTGACGGCAAGGTCGGACCACCACCGCAGATCTAGTTGAGAAGAGTGATGCTTTTTGGAAATGGAAGGCGGGAGTTTAGTGGCGCAACGCGGTAGCAATAGAGTAGAGTATTTATTATTTAGGGGAGGCGAGGGAATATAGAATTTGAAAATCCTGCTTTCCACTTGCTGACCGCGAAATGAAAATTTGGTAAGCTCACTTGCTACGGGGCCACTGACAAGAGGGACCATGCAGGCGTGGCCCCATATTGTCAACGAGTTTGGGTGGGATTCCAGTGGTGTACAATATAGGCGGGAGACGGATATCTGCAAGAGGCCCACGCTTCAGTGAAACTGGGTGCATTTCCAGTCGTAGATCACAAAGCCTAACAGCTGCTTCTCCCACTATAATGCCTACACGTCTATTTTTTAAGTCATGCGGATATAAGGATCTTCCTTCTGCGTTCTTATGATATCCGGACCAAAGCACACCTGTGTACCCACCAAATATTTCGCATGCCTACCGGTGAAAAAGCCTGCATATTCCGCCCTATACTTGTGACAGGATTCCTGAGCAGTGTAGGCCTGCGTATTCCGAGCATCCCACGTATTTTCATGGCTACTTTAATCTCGTGAGGCATGCTCTGCCACGAGGTGCATGCTGCCTTGTGATCGGTCGTGGTTCAATAAATAGGTGTGCCCCCAAGGCCTTTGCTCATCGCCTCTTCATCCTCCACGTATTGTGCTAGCAAACCACTATTTGGTTCTACACTGTCAAAAGAGGTGAGCTCTTAGCTTCCGTGTCGTGTTTTTACAGGTTACCATCATTGTTTGTGGTCAGTGCTTATCATGTTTACTTTGCTGCCGAGTGTGTGTAGGAGGATGGCTTCTGATGTGAACGGAGGAACCACCAACTTCCATGTTGTGCCACCTCCACAGCGGCCAGGATATATGGATCCATATGGTCTGTACGACATGGACGAAGCGGACGAGGAAGAAACGGAGGAGATGAAGAAAGATGCCTTGGCTTGGCTGCAGGAGCAGGGTTACATTCATGTGCTTCACCATGGTCGCTGTGTGTGCCCTTACTGCAATCTTGCCCACTGGCAGTGGGGTTTCCGTGACATCCTGCAACATGCTTCTGGCATTGGTCGCTCGGGACGTACCATGAAGTCGAGGGGTAGGCATCGTGCATTGGTGGTATATCTCCACACGGATCCTCATTATGCTACATTCTATCATGCATTAAGTGTGGCGGAATAGGCATGTGCCATATCCATCTCCATGACTGTGTCTGTTATCTCCTCGTTGCCAAGTCCGAAGGTTTCATTGCTGGGTGTGTGTGTGTGTGTGCCAGTGCCATTGTACGAGTGTGGGTCTATGGGGATGTATCATGTATGTGCACATTTAAGTTGAATAATTTGGGCAAGGTGACCATCATTTACGTTGTGTATATTCTTGGCAAAACGGTGAATTTGGTCAAACGGTAAATTGGTAAAAAATCGGTCATCATTTACGTGTGTATATTGCAATGTAGTGCGGTGGGATAAGAATAAAATATCACATGACAAGACATTACATCTCAGACTATGACAACGCATCATGACCAGGGAAAAACACTGAAGCAAGGAAGGAGATCATGGAAAAGAAGAATACCAATGTTCTTCATGGATAACATGGGATAAAGGGGATTTTCCTACACAAACAAGATTCACAAAGCAGGAAAATAGGGGATCAATCTTTCCATCCAAAAGAAAACATACCATTGATCGTTCCATCCACAAGACCACCTATATGAATATGAAAAAGAAAACCCAAATCCGAGTAATCTACGTCGACCCCTCTGAGGAGTTCCCATATGACTCTAGTGTCGCGGGAGCTTCAATGGCTGTGGGAGCCACAGGACCGGGATTAGCGGGGCCAGCATTTGAAGGACCAGTGCCGACGTCCATCTTCTTCTTGGTCATCTTCGAGTCCACCTCCTCCTCCTCTACACCCTTCTTCTTCTTCGCCCACGGAATGTCCTTGAACAAATCAAGCTTACCGACCTTGTCATCCTTCAAAAGCTGCCTCACAAACACCTCCGTCTGACGATTCATTTTCTTGGCCTCCTCCTGCTTCCTCTTCTTTGCTGCCAATTGCTTCTTCTCAATGACCCCCCACGTCTCCACCTCATCCTCGTCCTCTTCATCTTCATCTTCATCCTCTTCCACGTAGTCATACCCGTCCTCGCTGTCCTCGCTCTCCTACCTTTCCATGTCTTCTACATCAGTTTCACTCTCGAATGGCTCGCATGCGCTTGGTTGGGGGGAGTCGGGCGGTGTCCCGGCGGAGGAGGGGTTGGAAGGGAAGGGGGAGGCGGGCAGTCGAATCGGAGAAGAAGGCATGGTGGTTGTGGTTTTCTGGAGGAGGAGAGTTTGAGACAAGGCAATGGAGGGAGTTGGGAGAGTTCGGTATATTAATAGATCTCAATTTCTGGGAAAGGCGGGGTGTCTCTTCTGGAGTTGTATCACGTTAATGCAAGGAGGCGTCTCGATCTCTAATAATGTAACGGTCTTTTGCAAAGGAAAGAATGATGTAAATTTGTAATCTTAGTGAATTTGGAGAAAACTATATTTGTAATCTTCAACATGCAGAGATGAACTGCTTCACTACCATTAAACCTGATGTTTGGGTTTGGGATGCAGACCAGATTTTTGGGTGTAGGAAAAATGTACAGAAAGGACAGATATTTTCGGTTCTGTAAAAGATGCTTGTTTTTATTTTGGGCAAAGGTGATCTAGGATTTCATAGTTTATGAGAGAGAGCAAAAATAGGATAACACTTATAGGGAGACAAGGAAGAGAGATGGTCAGGGAAACAAAGCAGAAACAAGGGGATTGATCAACAAACAAAGAGAGATTGTTTGGGTTTGGGATGCAATAGCATTTTGGATGTTTGGCAATAAGAGACCAGATGCTCGTTTTGAATTTGTTCAAGGTGAG
This sequence comes from Cenchrus fungigraminus, assembly GCA_036936925.1. Taxonomy (NCBI): domain Eukaryota; kingdom Viridiplantae; phylum Streptophyta; class Magnoliopsida; order Poales; family Poaceae; genus Cenchrus; species Cenchrus fungigraminus. Next base: position 64,457,301 of record CM072779.1, read on the forward strand.
CAACGATCACATTGCTATTTCTTATTAATAGTCCAATATTGATCTTCAACCTCTCCAAATACGTGCATTATTCCAACTACTCCGTACATAGTCGTGGCTTAGCTAGAGCGTGTTGATGTGAGGGGTGTGGTACACTGCCATTGGATATGAAGTAAGACAACAAATTGGTTTGAAGTAACCATGGCTACTCTGCCTAGCGTACACTACATGGGAACAAGACATGGTCAAGACAACCAAGTAGACCCAGTGTTTCATCCATAGTCTTTTTCTTGTTCATGTGGCACGCTAGGAAACGACCAAATGAGATCATGCAATTCCATAGCCACGACCGGATGTTTGGGTCTAGGAAAAATGTACAGAAAGGACAAATATTTCTGGTCCTGTAAAAGATGCTTGTTTTGATTTTCGGCAAAGGTGATCTAGGATTACATAGTTTCTGAGAGAGAGCTAAAATAGGATAACATTTATAGGGAGAAAAGGAAGAGAGATGTTCAGGGAAATAGAGAAGAAATAAGGGGATTGATCAACAAACAAACGATAACCAAAATCACAAACATGGTTTGGGTTTAGGATGCATTAGCATTTCGGATGTTTGGCAATAAGAGATCGGATGCTTGTTTTGAATTTGGTCAAGGTGGCCAACGATCACATTGCTCTTTCTTATTAGTCGTTCAATATTGATCTTCAACCTAGATACGTGCATTATTCCAACTACTCTGTACATAGACGTGGCTTAGCTAGAGCGTGTTGATGTCAGGGGTGTAGTACTCTACCATTGGATATGAAGTAAGACAACAAATTGGTTTGAAGTAACCATGGCTACTCTGCCTAGAGTACACTACATGGGAACAAGACATGGTCAAGACAACTAAGTAGACCCAATGTTTCATCCATAGTTTTTTCCTTGTTCATGTGGCACGCTAGGAAACGAGCAAATGAGGTCATGCAATTCCATAGGCACGACTGGATGTTTGGGTCTAGGTCAAATGTACAGAAAGGACAAATATTTCCGGTCCTGTAAAAGATGTTTGTTTTGATTTTGGGCAAAGGTGACCTAGGATTTCATAGTTTCTGCGAGAGAGCTAAAATAAAATAACATTTATATGGAGACAAGTAAGGGAGATGGTCAGGGAAACAGAGCAGAAATAAGGGGATTGATCAACAAACAAATGATAACCAAAATCACAAACATGGTTTGGGTTTGGGATGCATTAGCATTTTGGATGTTTGGCAATAAGAGACCGGATGCTTGTTTTGAATTTGTTCAAGGTGAGCAACGATCACATTGCTATTTCTTATTAATAGTCCAATATTAATCTTCAACCTCTCCAAATACGTGCATTATTCCAACTACTCCGTACATAGTTGTGGCTTAGCTAGAGCGTGTTGATGTGAGGGGTGTGGTACACTGCCATTGGATATGAAGTAAGACAACAAATTGGTTTGAAGTAACCATGGCTACTCTGCCTAGCGTACACTACATGGGAACAAGACATGGTCAAGACAACCAAGTAGACCCAGTGTTTCATCCATAGTTTTTTTCTTGTTCGTGTGGCATGCTAGGAAACGACCAAATGAGATCATGCAATTCCATAGCCACGACCGGATGTTTGGGTCTAGGAAAAATGTACAGAAAGGACAAATATTTCTGGTCCTGTAAAAGATGCTTGTTTTGATTTTCGGCAAAGGTGATCTAGGATTTCATAGTTTCTGAGAGAGAGCTAAAATAGGATAAAATTTATAGGGAGAAAAGGAAGAGAGATGTTCAGGGAAACAGAGAAGAAATAAGGGGATTGATCAACAAATAAACGATAACCAAAATCACAAACATGGTTTGGGTTTGGGATGCATTAGCATTTCGGATGTTTGGCAATAAGAGACCGGATGCTTGTTTTGAATTTGGTCAAGGTGGCCAACGATCACATTGCTCTTTCTTATTAGTCGTTCAATATTGATCTTCAACCTCTCTAGATACGTGCATTATTCCAACTACTCCGTACATAGACATGGCTTAGCTAGAGCGTGTTGATGTCAGGGGTGTAGTACACTACCATTGGATATGAAGTAAGACAACAAATTGGTTTGCAGTAACCATGGCTACTCTGCCTAGCGTACACTACATGGGAAAAAGACATGGTCAAGACAACTAAGTAGATCCAATGTTTCATCCATAGTTTTTTTCCTTGTTCATGAGGCACGCTAGGAAACGACCAAATGAGATCATGAAATTCCATAGGCACGACTGGATGTTTGGGTCTAGGACAAATGTACAGAAAGGACAAATATTTCCGGTCCTGTAAAAGATGTTTGTTTTGATTTTGGGCAAAGGTGATCTAGGATTTCATAGTTTCTGAGAGAGAGCTAAAATAAGATAACATTTATATGGAGACAAGGGAGATGGTTAGGAAAATAGAGCATAAAAAAGGGGATTGATCCACAAACAAATGATAACCAAAATCACAATCATGTAGGTCCAATAGGGGCGGATGTTCTTGTCTACGAAACACGAACAGGCCGGACAAACATGAGACCATGTTTCATGGAAATGTAAAGTTACTAATTAACATCACAATGTTCACATACATAAGACAATGTTCCCACGAAATCTAAAGATACTAATTAACATCACAGATAACATAATGGCATAGATCTTCCACTGGCGCGGCTCGCTCACTCCATCTACATCCATCCCTCGTTTCTGGCCAGGACGCGGTGGGGGCTCCACTTCTTCATGTTGTCCTCCCTTAGGGCCTCAGACCTGCCAGTCCTAAGGACGTGGTCCTTGATCTCATTCAGGTTCCTCCATTGGTGCATACGGTTGGGGCAGACAGGGCACCCGTAGGTGTTGGTAGTGCGCCAGAAGACGCGCAGAGCAATGGTCTTCAGATGGTCTGTGTTAATTTGGGTGTCAGAGTTGGAGTCGGAGTCAGAGTCCAACTCTGCAAGTGGTGGAGAAGGCTGGGAATCCGCCGGCAACCTACAAGTAGTTCCGGGCATCAGCGGGTCGACGTTGGCAGCGTCGCAGCGGGGTGGCTCCGTGCCGTGGAATTGACGTCCTAGCCACTCTAAGTAGGCACGGATGAAGTGGAGGTCGCACAGTGACAGCCAGGACCCGGATTCAACTCCTGAGGAGGTGGTGGCCGAGAGGCTGGCAACACCGCCGGACCGACGATCAGGGACGGGTACGGCCATGCGCCTGAGCTCTCTGTGTCTGGGGGAGATTGATTGCTTCATTGCGTCAGACGGGTAGTAGGACTGAAACGAGAGTGTTTGGGAAGAGAACTATGAGTAGAGTGGTTCGGAACTGGCAAGGACGCTGATGGTGGTAGGAATACAATGGCCAACTTCCATTAGAAGTTGTGCAAGCCTATGTGACAAGCTAAGCAACGGGCCTCTAGATTGAGTGGCTCTCATTCATCTTCAACCTTTGAGTGGCTGACGTGTGGGTACCATCTGGGTATACCACCTTAACTAACCTCTTGGTGTTGGCAACCACCTTCCATGGGACGATGTGGCAAGCTTCCCTGGGAAATTAGGCAACGGGCGCCTCGGCCTATTGAGGAAGGCTACGGCCGGATGTTACTGATAAGAAAAAGTGACCAGACCAGACATTGTTTGTTGATTGGTGGGCAAAACAGGATGACAACGGCCATATCTTACTGATTTGCAAAAGTGACCAGACCGGACTAAATGGTTCATTGATTTGTTAGGAAAATACGTCACATTATTCAAACGAACATCCACCCAAAGTAGGAAATAGAGTCCACATACACAAGACAATGTTCCAACGAAATCTAACGATGCTAATTAACATCACAGATAACATAACATCACAATGTTCACATACATAAGACAAAGTTCCAACGAAATCTAAAGGTACTAATTAACATCACAGATAACATAACAGCATAGATCTTCCACCGGCGCGACTCACTCACTCCATCTACATCCATCCCTCATTCCTGGCCACGACGCGGTGGTGGCTAAACTTCTTCTTGAAGTCCTGCCTCTAGCGCGCAGACATGGCCATCCCAAGGACATGGTCCTTGACCTGATTTAGGTTGCGCCACTGATGCATACGGTTCGGGCAAACAGAGCACCCATACATGCCATTGGTGCGCAGGAAGATGCGTAAAGCATCACCCCGGGGGACCGGAGGGATGTAGCCGTGGCGACGGTCCTCGGACGAGTCTGTGTCAGTTTGGGAGTCGGAGTTGGAGTCGGAGTCGGAGTCAAACTCACCAGCTGGAAGGTTAACCGTACACGTAAGGTTCCGAGGCGGTGACGATGAAGGAGCCTGGATATCTGCCGGTGAGCCACCACCTGCTCCTGGCAAACTACTGGCGATCGACGGTGGGTCGACGTTGGCGACGTCAGAGGGCCGCGACAGCGACGGTGGAGGAGGCTGGGAATCCACCGGTGAGCCACCACGTGCGAAGTGGTGGCTGTCATGCGGTGGCACCCAGTCACGGGCGCGCGAAGAGGATGTGGCGCCAGAGGATCGGTTGATGCGCAACGGTGTGAGCCGGCGCGACGGGGAGCCGGTGGGGGATAGCTGGCGCGACAGTGAGCCGGTAGGGGATAGCCAGCACGACGGGGAGCCTGATCGCTTCATTGTGTCGGTCGGGCAGTAGGAGTGACGCACGAGTGTTTGGTAAGTGGTACAGTGGTTTGGAGCTGGCGAGGACGCTAATGGTGGGGGTAGGAATGGCAATTTATGTGGAGTTACTCGCCTTGCCTGGGAAGTTGTGCCACTTCGGTGAGAAGGCAAGCAATGAGCGCCTCTTGAGTGGCTTCCATTCATCTTCTACCGTTGAGGGGCTGATGTGCGGGTCCCCGTGCCGTATGACCAACACGTCTATGATGTCTTGATGATGGCAACCACCTTCCATAGGAAGTTGTGGCCCGAGGATGGCAACAGGTGGAAGTTACTGATCAGAAAAAGTGACAAGACCGGACTATATTATTTGTTGATTTGTTGGCAAAATAGGTTCACATTTTTCGAACAAACATCCATCCAAAGTACTCCGTAGGAGGAAACAGAGTTCTCTGATCTTACAATCTGCATAATCAAATATGGAGGGACCAAACTGAATTAAAAACTACTAATTAGCATGACAGCAAAGTGACACTTGTTATTGTTGGCAATTTGCTTTTCATCCAATCTGGTTCGTCGAGGATCAAAGGCCGCCTGCGCACTAATGATTGCCGCGCACCACTAGCGGTGCCAGCGTTGCCCGTCGGCGCCATGTCACTCGCTGGATCACCTCTGAGGCTACCTCATGGCACTGCAGGCAACCCTTGTTCGTCTGCATCATCATTGCTGTCGCGGCCGCCGATTCTTCCTCACCCTCGACCTGTCTGATGTACCGTCTCGTAGTGTCATCATCACCGGCGCCACCATTGGCCCTGTAGAGGACCATGGCAGCTACGTAGGCCACCACATTGTGCCTGGCCTGGGCGGCCTCCTCGAGCTTGGCGATGGATGACCGGGAGCTGCAGTTTTCCCCGAACAGGATGTCCATCCCGGAGAGGAAACATGCCTCCGGGTTTCTTATGCGGGTCAGGCAATCGAGGAGGGCGTCGTAGCCCTTGCGGTCATTCCACTGCAGCTCGACGGCAAATCGCTCTAGCTCCATGCACCAACCAATGGCTGCATTCTTGCACACGCGACACATATCTTGGCAGGTCGCCCGTAGGCTGCAGAGGTCGTCCATGGCCCGCTCTGAGGTCGCAGCGAGGTGGCCGGTGATGTCAATGTTCACCTCGGTAGAGAGCACCACCAGCGATAGCGGCAACTGCCTCAACGGCATGATTACTGACCTACCAGCATCTTGAAAATAGTTTGATCAAACATCAGGGTCCCAGGTCAAATGCACATTCAAATTGATACAGAGACTAGGAAGAGAGCACTGTAATCTCACGGATCTTTCTTCCGAGAGGAGGAGATGCAATTGCAAAAAGGTTTTGTGTACGCCAGGCGGAAGAAGTCGAGGGATGACCCATTTACAACAAATCCACCACTCCTTTCTCTGCATTTACAGTAAATTCACTACTCCTTCGCCACCCAAAACAATCGTCGTTGCTGCCCCGTTGATTTCGGGATAACAATACCAAAACAACCGTCGCTGCTGCTCCGTTGATTTCGGTATAACAATAATAATTCATTCTGACTGTTGGCGAACCTAACGAAAATTACGTTGTTGGAAATGTTAAGAGGTCGGACTAAATGGTCAGTACAATGTGGTGGATACTAACTGCCGCACGTTTCTTGGTGGATTTTGGCAATACATCATCCGTACAATGTTCAGAATCATAAGGCACAATGTTCAGAATACATGATCAACATAATGTTCACAATACTAAAGTGACACTTGCATAATACTTGATCGACACAATGTTCAGATACATCTAATTAGCATTCCCACCGAGCATGAATCCCGCCATTCCCACGACAACAACAAATAAAGCAAGCAACACATGCATGAGTTTGACATCGTGCCTATAATTCCCAATTGACTTCAGCTCGGTAGTAGACTTCTGAAATTTTTGTCGCACTATCTTGAGTTCATTCCTAATCTCTCTAAGCTCACAGTTAGCTTTTCCCAATTCTTCCTCCCACTGATTTGCATCCTCTTCAACTTTCGATTTCTTCTTCATGAGCTTCACCATAACAGCATACGACCTTTCATCCCATTCTGGATCAATCCAGCAGAAGTAATCGCATTGCTCTTTTTCTTTCTGCAAATTAAACACCCCATTAACAATCACTGTTGACCACAGGAACCACATAAGCAGGTAACCAACTACCCATTACCTTTGGGCAGCCACCGAACCGACGGCCAGGGTTGAGAAAGATCCAAGCATACTTCACCACAGCTCTCAACCCGTGTTTGCACTTGTCTTTAGGATGCCAATGGCTACTATTGCCGGAAGATGTCTCCGAGCAGTAACTACTAATGGAAGAAGATGCTGGAGTACACGGATGCTACAAAAATTCATTGCAACTTGAAATTAATGCTTAGTTTTGCACTTTCTAAATCAATCAACTTGTAACAACAATCGTGCTTCAACCGAAATCCCCGATTCCAAATATCACTTTCCTCTGACGAAAGGGGAAAGCAGAGGCACAAAAGAGGGTACTGACCTGACCGTAGCTCACTCTCCTCCCTTCGATGCGAGGATGCGCCATTCCTGCCGCGGGTTGTAGATCTGCGCACCAATGCCTGTAGGCTAGATATTTGCCACAACGATCCAGAGGAGCATGTTAGCGAGCCCCTTGCAGTGTACGCGGTTGGAGATATAGCTGTTGGCCGTACTTAGTAAACTAGGTATACTACTTTGTTTAGATATACACAAAATGCATTATGTCTCTGTGGTTCTGTGTACCCTTTTCAGAATCAAACGTCACGTGTTCGACCCCTGCTATTGACATTGTATCCTTTTATTTTTCCTCTGTTTTTTATCTGACTGGCTTGTGGGACCCTATTAAATTTTATGACGAGTTGGAACCACAGTAGGAAATAAGCAGTTATGCGATCGTTACTCAGGAAGGTCCTGCCAGCAAAACATCAACAGACCGGACCTCTCTGGTCCACCGAGCAGCAAACATCATATTATGATCAGGTAGCAACAAGTTTCTCAACTCATGACCACAAAGTTCACAACACCAAGTAGCAAATATCATAGGATGATCATCATTACAATTTTCACAATAATCATTGCTACCCATTTGTAATCATAACGATGAGAACTAATCATCAATTTCCATCTGTAGACGTTGATTCTCCTTCCATAGCTCCATCTTGCAGCTGTCCCGTCACCTTCTGCAGCTCAGCGGCAGTAGCTTCAAGCTTCATGTTAGCTTCTGAGGATCCTTCCCATTGTTGATCCCTTTTTCGCTTGGCCAACCTAAAGAAAACATAAGCAGCAACAAGTTTCATAACACTACGTGTCATGGCAGTTCATCACTATGAAGTGCAGATGTGCAACAACTAGTAATTAAACATCAATAAGGAACAAGTTTCATAATAATCAAGCACTACCTATTTTTATCTTTCTTGCGCAGTATCTGCTGCTTCTCCTTCTGCATCTGGATAACATTCTATTGTATCGATTGCTTCTCCTTCTCGATCTCGATAATTACCTACTCAACTGATTGCTTATACACTTTCATCGCATGGATGGACTGTTTCAGCTTTCCCTTCATGATTTCTAGCTCAGTGGTAGTTGCTTTAAACTTGATGTTAGCCTTTGCACATTCTTCCTTCCATGACCTTGCCTCCTCTTCAGGTTTTGCCTTCCAGTCCAGTACCAGGTCTTTCGACTCCTGGTCAAGAATCTCACCAATTTCTTTCAACAAGGCATTATCCTAGCCTAACATTTGGGCACACATCTCCTTGTATGTGTTGGTCTGTTGCAATTGTTCATGTAACAATTGGTCAGCCATCTCCTTGAATTCCCTCATCTCTTGCATATTTTTATTTAAAATTTCCTGACACAGCTCCTTATATTTTATAGCCTCTTGCTGCGCCATGAGTTCTCTGCCTTGTTGTTCTTGCAGGTCTCTCTTCACCTCCTGCATCCTAGCTTTTGTGGCTTCAAGCACCTCTAGAAGTTGGTAAAATAAAAGAACCTAACAATCCATCAAACGATGCAAATCGAACACGAACTGAATCTAACACCTATTGTATATGCTCATCAATCTGTTAGATCCCCAAATCTAGAAATCCCTAGGACGATAGGGGAAAATATAGTGGCACAAACCAGAGAACCGACCTTGTCGAGTTGTTTCAGCATCTCGTAGCCGTGAGGTGGCGGCGCAACCATCTTCCCGTCGCTCCTAGGATTCGCCATTCCTGCCACGAGTCATTGCAGATCTGCGCGTAGCAAAAGTCGAGAGTCTTTGCGAAGGTAGTGAAGCGTTTCCCCTACGAATTACTGATTTATATTAATGACATTCCTCGTTCCTAACTTTCACCTGGCACACCATAAGGAAATTGTTTCCCATCAAATTGACACAACCAAGAGGTGGTGTAGTGGTAAACAATGCAGTCTTGTTCCTATATTTCTCTAGTTCGAACCCTTGCTATGGCAAATTGTTTTTGCAACATTTCGTGACCGACAGTAGGAAATAAGCAATTTCACGATCGTTACTTAGGAAGGTCCTTCCAGCAAAACATCAACAGACCGGGCCAGCAAAACATTAGCAAAATTAATTCAGAATGGTGAGTATGCTCGACTTAATTTGAAATAGATTAAATCAAATGGGCATAATAAGATGGCATCTCATAGCACTCATCACCACAAAGTTCACACCACCAGCAAGTAGCAAACACTAAAATAGAAGCAACTCATCACCACAAAGTACACACCACCTATGAACCGTCTAGGTAGCAATAACACCATACATGTTTTATCGATGGTCAGCAGCTCAGTCAGAGTTCGATTGCTCTTCTTTCAACAGGGCATTCTCTGCTAACAATTGCTTACACTGGTCTGTCCATTTGTGAATCTCTTTTAGCTGGTCATTCTCCTACCGTAACAATTGATTAACCTGGTCCCTACATTTGGTCAGCTCTTCCAACAGGGCAATGTAGTCCTGCTGTAATAATGTCATTTCATTCAACCGGGTATTCTCCTGTTGCAACAATTGATTACATTGTTCCCTGCATTTGGTCAGCTCTTCCATCTGGGCAATGTTGTCCTGGTGTAACAATACCATTTCATTCAATCAGGTATTCTTCTGTTGCAGCAATTGATTACACTGTTCCCTGTATTTGGTCAGCTCTTCCATCTGGGCAATGTTGTCCTACCGTAATGATAACATTTCATTCAACCAGGCATTCTCCTGCTGCATCAATTGATTACACTAGTGCCTGCATTTGGTCAGCTCTTCCATCTGAGTAATGTTGTCCTATAATAATTGCTCATACAAGTTCTTGTAATTTAGAGCCTTTTGCAGTGACTTGAGCTCGCTGACTTGTTGTTCTTGCAAGTCTCTCTTCACCTTCTGCAGCTCAGCTTTAGTGGCTTCAAGCACCTCCAGAAGCTAGAAAAATACAGGAACCTATCAATCCATCAAACGATGTAAACTGAAAACTAACTGAATCTAACACTTATGAAGTTTCTATAGCCTATCAACTTCTATCACCAATCGAAGTACAAATCTAAGGGTACGATGAAATATGAATCTAACATATATGATCATCAATCCTCCAGATCCCTAAACCTCGATATCCCCAACCCTAGGAAGATAGGGGGACATATAGCGGCTCAAACAAGAGGACTGACCTCGTCGTGCTGTTTCATCCCCTCACTTCTTGGATGTGGCAGCGCAACCATCTTCCCGTTGCCGCTAGGATCCACCATTCGTGCCACGAACTGTTGTTGATCTGTGTAGCAAAAGTCGAGAGTCTTTGCGAAGGTGGTGAAGCGTTTCGCCTTCGAATTACGGATTTAAATTAAAGACTCACTTGAAATTTACAGGTGGGACCTGGTCAATGTGAAAAATTCCCCTTCGAGTGGTAATAGGTTCGACCCATGGGAGGAGCAGATTTTTTCCTTGTTTTACCACCATATTTATCTGCTTTAACTTACATGGGGCATGCAAAATAATATAAACACAAATAAGCTATATAAAAAATCTTCTTGGCTTAAATAACACAAACTGCATCATGTCTTAGTGGTAGTGTCACCATCCCCTTTAGAATCAAAGGTCCCGCATTCGACCATTGCTATTGACATTGTATCCTTTTAATTCTCCTCCCTTTTTTACCAGACTGGCTTGTGGGACCCTATTAAATTTTATAACGAGTTGGAACACTCTATTTTTAATTAGATGCTTACATGTGGGACCCTGCAAAATTTTATGATGAGTTGGAACACTCTATTTTCGAAAGAATGCTTACATGTGGGACCCTTCCGAATTTTATGATGACTTGGAACACTCTATTTTTAAAATAATGCATACATGTGGGACCAAAGTTGGTTTATGACGCTGTTGCATAGCTTATGGCCTCACAAAACTGCTTGGAACAGGGAATGCTCGGCTACAGCACCAACCGTTATGACGAAAGTTTTTTTTGTCACTAAATTTGCTCAGAAGTGAAATTTAATGACGAGATCAGCCAGGAACATCATAAATCAATGACGGCAAAACTAGGTTGCGTCACTAGTCAGTTATTTTCTTGTAGTGACCCTCTCTTACATCTGGCTTCCAGATTCGCCCCTCTCTCATGAAGCTAATTCAAGACCTTTCCTTCTCGGGGTTAATTCATGAGAACTCCCTTTGATCATGTGAGAGACTACGAGCGTCTGATTGAAACTCAGTGTAAAATCGGAGAATCACCGGATGCTCGGAAAAGGGAATTTTTCCCGCTATCCCTCTTTGGGAAAGCACGGGATTGGGACCGTTGTTCTGGTAGAGACTACCTTACTTAGGAGAGCCTGAGAGCAGCTTTCTGCTCCCGATTCTTTCTGATACGTCGTGTCATCTCGTTAAGGACCAAGATTCTCAGTTTCAAGCAATGTGAGGAGGAATCACTAGGAATAGCATGGAATCACTTCGCCTCTGCGGTGGAAGATTGCCCAGTCCTACATGTTCCCGATTGGATGCTCCTTCAGCACTTCTGGTTTGGGTTATGGAAAGGTGATGCCATGCGGCTTAATGCTCTCTGGAGGCTCCTTTGTGCACTTGGACGTTGTTGAGGGAAAAGAGATCATGGAAAACCTCCGAGATTTCAGCTCCCCTTGCATCCCGGTCAATGACGTACCCATCAGAGGAAATTTTGAGCCACCTAGATCAATCGTTAGCCGAGCTCGAGACTTCATATCCATTCTCTCTAAGCTCTGGCTGAAGATACCATTCCTGAATAGTAGGAATCTAAGGGAAAGATTGCTCAGCGCAAAGTCTACCCTTGGGTTCCCCTCTCGTGTCACTTCTTAGACCTTCTCCCCGAGACCTTGTCATGTGGGAGGATGGAGAGAGTAATTAGGAAAGGACGAATCATTCCCGGCCAGGATGACCTGTTCGGTCCTAGTTATGATCTCCTAAGGAGGGTACAAGAGGCCTATCATGTTCCTACATCTCGGTTTAAGTTGAGGTGCCTTGCACCGAAGTTACAAATGGACTGAGACATCAATCTCTGCTTTATAATCCATGAGGATTCACCTATCAGGCCGAAGGAGCGTGACTACTTACCGATCGAGTTGAGTGCATTCACTTCTTACCTTAAGCCCCTCGATTGATGTCGATCAGTCAAGAGAAGCTTTACCTAGTATCATATGCTTGACTAGATCGATGCCCAATGGGAGTTGATCTTTCCAGTTCATCCATAACCTCCCATTGGAAGCTTAGGCTAGACCTCGGGATGTTTCATCGTTTTGATGAGAACATCGGACCCTCTGCCTAAGGCAAGGGTGAGTTGAACCTCACCTTGCACCAGAACTCTGGCTCTTGAATGTACACTAGCCTCTGGAGTCTTTGCTCTATCCTCTTTTGGAGGTCGAGTGTTTTTCTAGGCTTGAGTTCACTCGGAGATCAGTTCCCATTGTGAGAGCACTAGCCTCAGTTCTCGATCTTTTATCTCCAAGTTCCACTACACAAGTCCTATAGCTACCCAAGTCACGTGACCTTCCCAAAGCTTCTTCAGCCCCTGGGATGATCATGCTTGCTTCCAGCTCTGCTATCTTTTTGGACTCGTGTTTGTATATATGCACTAACCTTGCACGTCAGAGCTCATCATCATATCACACTACCTGCAAGAGAGACGATTTCGGGTTGAGATAGGAGATCGGTCATGAGACACCCGCATTCTGAGTACTCTTGGTTTTCATTTATTTGATTTCCCGAGACGAATTATCCTTCGGGTATCTTGTGAATGCTAACCATGCAGGAGACAGGAATTATCAATGAAAGGAGTAGGCAGAGGTGCACAGAAGACAACATCATCATGGCAACACGGTGAACACTTCATGATCCCCATAAGTAGCTTCTACACCAATGATGGACCAGGTATGTTGTCAAGGTGAGTCCCCCCAGAATACCTAAAGTATAAATGGCTTAGCCAAAGTTATTATAGAGTAGAGGTTGACTAGTCAACCCCAACCTTATGCTAGCTTTAGCCGAAGCCTACCTTGCTATCTCGGGGCACCCACCTGGGCCTGTGACCTTTCAGCGTGCTAGAGCCCACACGCGAAGGGGGAGGACCAGCGGGGCCCACCTAGGATCGGCCGATCCCCAGATCAGCCGAAGCCCTAGTGCCTCCGCTGCCCTTCGTCTTTCGCGTGTGTGTTCCTCCAGACACCCTCTCCCTGCCGCATGACGAGTTTCGAGTTGCGCAGAACCCATCTCCTTCACCTCGCCTCCCTCAACCCATCGTCGCTATGGCCGGCAAGAGTGTCGTCCCCTTCGACGGTTCCAGCTCGTCCACCAGCCTCGGAGGAAGAGGCAACCCCACCATCGTTGTTGCCCCTGCAAGAGATCTAGCAATGGTGGCAGGCGTCCTGGATGTCACCCTGCTCGCCTCCATCCCGCCTAGCGGGAGGATCCCGAGCACTACTTCGTCCACGCGCTCTGCCTCACCTGGGAAGGCAAGGTGTAGGGGACGGACAGCCAGCCCATATCGCAGGCCAACCATGGCTGAACTCTGCCCTATGGGTATGTTGTTTGTGCCTCCGCAGCTCAGCGTGCAGGGATCATCATAGGCTGGGGAGCAGACTAGTGCAGCACAGGCCACTCAGTCGCCATAGCCGCCGATCACCCTAAGGTCAGCATCATTCAAGGAGAAGACCCATGAAAATCAGAACAAGAAGGAAGCACGTCTGTTGGCATTTCTTAGAGTCGTCACTTTAAGAACAGATCTGGAATCCATCCTTAGTGGCAACACCAAGAAATGCCATGTAGGCACCTCTCAACGTCACAACTAACGACGCTGAGTTAGCGTGAACATCAAGACTTGCCAAAGGTTAATCTAAACGATCATGAACGAATCTGCAAGCGCACAAATAAACCATTGTAGCATTTCCCCAAGGAAGGAGAATATTCCAAGGGTATTGTATTTGTGGAAGGCAATGGCGGATATCTTAAGACTTATGCTTTTGCTCTGAATGTAAACTAAGAGATAGATATAGGAAACAACAAACTCAAAGGCAGGGGTAAGATAAAAGATATAAAGGGTAGTGTGACACACACACTCAAATCTACCTCTACTCTAGCACACTACGGCTTAGGGGGAACATACGAGTTAGCTCTAGGTTCTAATGTACTAAACATACAAAGCTAGAAGATACAGGAGATAGGCATGAGTATTGCATGAGAGGATAAGGTTCAGCACCCAGGTACAAACGGGGAGCTAGCCCGCGACGACCAACACTCGGCGAAACTAGACTTTAGACTCCTACAGCAGGTACCCCAGCGCGGAGGGTTGCAAAGGATCCAACAGCTATCACCACTGCGGACCTACCTCTATCGTTACGGGGGGTATGCTCATAACTAACGTAGCCAGACAACCTAGGCACCATGCCTGCATTGCTGCTAGACTCCACCCGGCCCGGGCTATTGTGACCCAGGGTGAAAGCCACCAGAAGACTGGTCAACTTAGACCCAGTACCGTAGCTTGAACACAAACCTCATGAAACACTCTCATGCCATCTAACAAGATCAACTAAGGCTAGACATACGAACGGATACGAACTCTCTTATGTCTAGTCAATAAGATCAAAGGGTCGTGTTCGTGAAGAACACGAGCCTCTAACTTATGAACAAACACATAAGGAATGAGTTTACCATCCTTCAAGTGGATCAAAAGGTGGTGTTCATGAAGAACACAAGCCTCTAAATGATGAACAAAGGATGAACTCAAGAACATATCAAGGATATGATCTACCCTGACTTTATATGAAATAGCTGAATAACTGAAGTAGATCAAAGTCATACAATGAAATAAAGATAAAAGAGAACTCATACCTAGACTCCAAAGAACACTTGGAACCTGAAGAAGAGCTACTCTAGCCTACCCCCTAGCCTTGGAAACTAAAAGTGAGAGGAGAATGAGAGAGTGGTATGTGGGAAATGGGAGCCCCTCCCCTTCTACTTATAGGCAAGGACCAGGCTTGCTCGGAGGCGCAAAGTGCTCCAAAACACCTCAGGATGCAGCAAGTGACCAATGAGCAGCTGCCACGTGTAGGGACCAGATGGGCGCCCCCTAGGTCGGTTCGGCCGATCCTAGGATCGGCCAGCCCTCTAAGGTGGCCCCACCTGGTGTGCTTCCTCTGGTTGGCTGCACTGTGGGCCCTCTGATCCATCCCCGGTGCATGGCTTGATTTGGTATCCGAGGTGGGCCCTTTGATCCATGTGAAGTCCATGTGGCATCCTCTGATTCGTCGGTGAGTGCCTCCCTTGGATCAATGACGTGGAATGCCATGTATTTCCTTGGTGGCAGCCACCTCCTCAGCTGAATTGGCATGGTTTCTTCATAGAAGGTGGGTTTCCTTCTCTTTTAAGGGGTATTTCACCTACATACAAATAATCTCCAAGGACAAGTGGAACTACATTATTCAAACCAAAATGCAAGTAAATAATGCATATGCCTCCATTTATGTGAGAATATTGAGGGCTGAAAGTGGTACTTAACAGCCGTCAACAAACTCCCCCAAGCTAACCTCTTGCTCGTCTCGAAGTAAGACATTAGGGACTTAGGTTGGTTGATCAGGAGTTGCTACGATGTTGTATTCTCAACTTATGGCAAACATACAGCAAAGTATTCTACCAAGAGTTGAACAAGTTGGCAATGTTCTTACCTTTCACCTGATGACGTGGGGCATATAGCTTCACCTGCCTTAGGCGGTTGAGAGACAGAATGGTTATATAGCATGTGCATAATCACTCATACCTTGATCAGCTATTAATCTGAAGGTTTTGCAAATTTTTCAAAAGAAAAAACAGAGTTCCTCAAATGATACTCTCGGATCGCTCAAATGTGTATGGTTCCTCACAAAGGCATCCTACTCCTAATAGGCTTTATGTGGAGCTGTAGGTAGGGAAGAAATGTGGCATACTTGTTTCTCATGTTTTGCTAAGTCAAAGACCGGATCCTTGGAAGAAACAAACATACATCCTGATCAAGATGTGCATATGTGTGTGATGGTGATGAGCATGGCAAGGCGGATACTAGGCCCGGAAATGGGTGCTAGATATTACCATGCTTTATATGAGGGAATGAGGGATTGATGGTAAGGTGGACACTAGCCCCGGAATAGGTACTAGTTATTACCATCTATATGGTGGAACTCTTTCTCTTGCACATATCAACCCCTTTCTCCTTTTGAAATTTTCGAGACTTGGGCTAGCTCTTTTTATTTATTTTTGCCATGCTTTTGAGCATGCTTTTCTTTTTCTCTCTTTTTTCAGCTATTCCTTTGTCTCTATTGGAGATATGTGGAGTAGGATGAATGATACAAAGATACATAGAGTTTTATTTGTGGAAGAATGCATAAGCAGTATGGAGCAAATGATGAATGCTAACTTCCAGTGTAGAAATTTAGCATGAATGTGTACGTGATCTTGATCAAGGGAGTATGAGTTCTAACAAGGGTCACAACAATTTGACAAAGCTCAATAAGAGAACAAGCTACATATGTGGATGCTAAGAACTAGAATCTACATATGGCTTTGGATGGGAAATTCTCATCATTGAGGAACTCGTCATGTTTTGATTTTTCAAAAAGGAAAACTCCGGATGTCAAGCATCACTAAGCACAAGATCATAGCACTCTATTCTACCATATCATGTCTCACAACAACTTAGGCAAGGATCATGCTTTTTGCTACCCACAATTTTCAAGCTAAGGTTTGAACATGCAAGCTAACAAACTCAAAACTTAGGTAGGATACAAAGTTGTAAGCAAGACATATGAGAAGAATAAACAGAGCAACTATTCATCATTTCAACCATAGAGGCAAAGCATTCTTACTATGCATATCAAAGCAAACTAAGCAAACGATGATGATGAAAGCAAATAAATATTTTTGGTCTTTTTATTTTTGCAGATTTTTTTTGGGTTTTCATTTATAGGATATTCTGAAAACAAAGGAAGATACAAGTTACCTCAGGATGGGGGTCCTCCCCCAAGCTAGCTTCAGGCTCACTGCGAAGGAGGGAAAAAAGAATCCCTGACTCGCGTAGTAAGCCCTCTGCGTCTCCATGTATCGTTGCTGGTCCTGCTGCATGGCTGCTATCCTCTCACCAGCCTGACGCTGCAACGCTGAGGTAGACTCGACGTGGATGTTCAGCATCTCCTCCAATCCCATGACCTAGACGGTGAGCCCTCCCATCTGCTGTGCGAGCTGAGCATCGCGTGCAGAGGCTGAGGAGTGCCGCCGGAAAGACGAAGACGGAGGTGGAC
Organism: Cenchrus fungigraminus; assembly: GCA_036936925.1. NCBI lineage: Eukaryota > Viridiplantae > Streptophyta > Magnoliopsida > Poales > Poaceae > Cenchrus > Cenchrus fungigraminus. Next base: position 64,474,707 of record CM072779.1, read on the forward strand.
CACCGAGCTGGAACTAGCGGGTGTAGCCCACTGAGCACTGCTCGCACCCGCCCAATCCGTGCCACTCGCACTCGGGTGGTAGGTGGGCTAGTCCCAACCAGGTGGATATCTAGGGGTAACCCCGAACATGTACCCCGCATGGGCCCCTCCTGCCACTGCTGGCGTAGCAGGCTGTGGCTGTGGCTGTGGCTGTGGTGGTGGTGGTGGCTGTGACTGCTGCTGCTGCATGTGTGCTCTCTTCGCCGTGCTTCTGGTGGACCTGCCTGAAACACTAGCACGACGGCTTTCCTCTTGTGTAACAAGGGGAATGGTTAGTGACTCCGAGTTATACAATCCAAACCCTGGGTTAGGTAACGAGATTTGATTTGCATAAGCCGGAAAGAAGAAAGTCAAAGAATCATCCGGGCCTTTCTTAAGTATATGCCCTTGGATCAAGTATGCCTCGTCAATGAGAACTCGGGGCATCCCGATGAAGGGTACGGAATTCCCACTAAGAACCCCGACTCTGAGAGCAATACGAGTCACCAAAGACGTACACTCAATAGGACCTATCATCTTGAAATTCATCAACCACTACCGAATCATAGCTTTAACAGGAGAGACCTTGATCCGGTTAACAATGGTGTATAATAGCATCTTCTCATCGCTGCGCACGGGCCGAACATCCTCTCGTGGAAAGAGAGTAAGGGTGAGCCACTTGTGCCACAGACAGAGAGTGGGATGCACAATATCATTGCACCGAGGTACAAACTTACCACTATAAACAAGACCAGAGATGTCTGCCCAGAAAGAGTCTCGAACAAAACCCTCACAAGCCTTCTTCAGAGAAACAGCACAACGAGGACTAAAACCAAGAAGACGACTAAGTTCCTTCCAAGAAACACAATAATCGGTCCCAAAAAGACGAAACTGAATGCCATCCGGAATCTTGGTAAGAGAGCAAAGAAACTGGATGGTGAGGGGCTGAGAGCCAAGCTCTGTAACCGGCGCAAACTCCTCCCAACCAAGAGCATGCCAAATGGAAGTGAACTCGAGATTCATACCTGTTTTCTCCATGAGAGCCGGGTCGAAGTCTCGGGTGTGAGTGAAGACTCGGTCCTTTAGGAGAGCGTAGGCTTGCTCCTCTCGAGCACCCTACAAGTTGATGTAGGGGGTGTCGTCGACGACCTCCTCCGAGACTTGTGGCTCGGCTTGCTCCTCGTGCTCTTCTTCATAATCCATCGTCGATGGGCTCGGCGTCGGCTCGGCGGGGGTGGATGAACTCGCGCTTGCCCGTGAACGGGAGCGTGAGCGTGTCACCCTCTGGAGAGTGTTCACCACCCAATTCATGCTAGCACAACAACAAGGGACAACAAGAGCAACTCGGTGATGGGTTAGTGAAATCGAATGTAGTTCTTACCGAGCTTGCTCCACCAATGGCAATACTTTCAGTAACACAATAGAGAGAACACTTGATGATCCAATCTCGAGCAAGAAATCCAAGAAAACCAAGAGAGCAAGGAGTAGAGAGGGGAGTGTGAGTGAATGGGTGAAGAACACCCCCCTCTCCACCTGCTATTTATAGGCAAATGCGCCGGGCATCCAGACATAGCCGTTGGAGCAAGGTGGGGCCTAGCAGCCGTTGGGCTGCTTCGGCCGAACCTGGGGTCGACCGACCCCAGGCCAGGCCCACCTGCCCTCTGCCCTGGCCAGTGGCTCCCCAACGGCTAGCTGGGGGCCTACCTGAGTGCCTCGGCCCAAATACCCTTGAAATATTTTTCAATTGATTTTTCTTGAATTTTCAAACTTAGAAATTATTTTTAGATATTTTGAAAAGGGAAAAGGGCTAGATAAATCTAGCATGCAGATGCAAGGTTTCGGAAAATCAAATATGCAATTTTGAAAATAAAATTTTAGAAAGGGAAATATGAGATAAGTACCAGCTTTAACCTTTTTGGTAGAAAGGACCCATCATTTTTAGTCTGACGAGTTGGACTCTTCTCAGTGATCAATTCCACTCAGCACCACACTCCTGAGAAGTAGAGGGTGGTGCCATCTCAATCTTCTGCCATTCTTTCTGAATTTTCTTTTGCCTCTTTGACGGAGATTTCTTCCTTGGGGGTAAAGGCTCCGTCCTTCCCCCAAGCTGCTCAACACTATCTTGCACCAAATAGCATTGCTCTTCTTTGTCCTGAAACTTGAACTTCAAGTTCCTCTTCCCAATGCGGAAGCAGATTATTCCGGACCCCACATTGATTCTAGCCTAGACACCGCTGAGAAATGGTCGCCCAAGGATGAGCGGCATTCCTCCCTCGTCATCCATATCAAGGACCACGAAATCCGTGAATACGTAAGAGTTCTTGATCTTAAACAATATTCTCTCAACAATTCCTTCTGGATATTGTATCATTGAATCGGCGAGTTGGATAGTCCGTGCTGTTGGAGAGAGAGAGCTGGATATCCCAGTTGCTCGAACATGGCCTTGGACATGAGATTAACACTTGCACCAAGGTCACAAAGGGCATGCTTGATTGTCTTGTAAAAGATTGTGCAAGTAATAGTCAGGTAGCCTGGATCTTTCTTGTGCACAACTGCTGATTCCTCCCATGGATCTAGAATTTGTTGTATGGGCTTTCCTGCATAGTTAGAAGCATGTGTCTTCCTAGGTGGCTTGCCCCACCTGGTTGACACTACACTAACATTTTCACAGGAGGACACGGGTTGCCCCGGGATCCTCCCGTTATCAGCAGATGGAACCAAAGCAGCCAGTTGAGCCAACTGGGTTTCTATCATTTTGTTGAAACTCAGCTGGCTCTTCTGAGCAGAAGAAAAACTATCAAGCTTAATGTTGAGACTTTCCAAAGTTTTATCAAGGGCAGCTAGCTTTTTGTTAACACCTTCATTAATCTTAGCTTGGCAAAAAACGAGATCTCTCAAGGAAGGTTGGTTGGGATTGTAAGAATTACCTTGGTTACCTCCTTGATAATAAGGGTGTTGTTGATTCCACGATTGGCCTCCTTGTTGAGGTGGACGATAACCATTGTTGTTGCCATTCATGTACATCACTTACTCCTGAGTCTCCGGACAGTAATTGCCTGAGTGCCTAGTGTTGCCACAGACTTCACAAGTCATATGAGAATCCATAGGCAGAGTAGTGGTGGCCATGGCAGCCTTCTCGCTGGTGTAGTCATCCAATCTCTTCATAAGAAGATCCAACTTGGCAGTAATCATGTCTGTTTCCTTGACAGTATGAGTACCCCTCGGTCGTGGTTGGAGTCTTTCATCACTCCACCCTAGGTTGGAAACCATCTTCTCAATGAGTAATTTAGCATTATCGACAGTGAGTGAGAAGAATGCTCCTTGAGCAGCAGCATCGATATGGCCTCGGGCTGTCGGAGTCAACCCATTATAAAAACTTTGAAGAATGAGCCAATCCTCCATCCCATGGTGAGGACAGGCTAGGACATACTCCTGAAGCCTTTCCCAAGCCTCTGGAATGGATTCACTTGCTGCTTGCTGAAAACCAGAAATTCTCCCACGAAGAGCATTGGTTTTACCCAATGGGAAGAACTTCTTGAGGAATGCCTCTGAACACTTTCCCCAAGTGTTAGTAGCATCACGATTCGCATAGAACCATTGCTTGGCTTTCCCCAGGAGAGAGAATGGAAACAGCCTCAGACGGACAGCATCCATATTTTCACCCCTGATGATGAAAGTATTGTACAGCTCTAGGAATTGCTGCAAATGAGCATTGACATCCTCATTTGGCTTGCCACAGAATAGGCTAGCCTGTACCATCGTAATTAGACCCGTCTTGATCTCAAAATTTCCAGTCCCCATTACCACCTCAGGGCCTTGCAGCACCTGATCAGCAGAAGGAGCTGAATACTCACGAAGTGTCTTCTGGGCCATAGCGTTTGACGTAGATGGTACAAAGGAAGCTGGATCGCCTTCCGGATGAGTACGACGAGGTGAGTCGAAATGAATTCGAGCTCTCCTCACAAGTGACTCGGGACCTTCAGTGAAATTCTCCGGTAAGTCGAAACGAGTCATACACTACCTGTCTTCATCATCCAAAGATAAAAGAAGACAATCAAGGTTAGCCTTCATTGAGAGTTGTCCTTAACTACTCATAGTTTACAAACAGATGCAAAGCATAGTCATGATAATCCTGTGCCTTCCCCGGCAACGGCGCCCGAAATGCTTGTTGGCATTTCTTAGCGTCGTCACTTTAAGAACAGATCTGGAATCCATCCTTAGTGGCAAGACCAAGAAACGCATTGTAGGCACCTCTCAACGTCACAACTAACGACGCCGAGTTAGTGTGAACATCAAGACTTGCCAAAGGTTAATCTAAACGATCATGAACGAATCCGCAAGCGCACAGATAAACCATTGTAGCATTTCCCCAAGGAAGGAGAATATTCCAGGGGTATCGTATCCGTGGAAGGCAATGGCGGATATCTTTAGACTTATGATTTTGCTCTGAATGTAAACTAAGAGATAGATATAGGAAACAACAAACTCAAAGGCAGGGGTAAGATAAAAGATATAAAGGGTAGTGTGACACACACACTCAAATCTACCTCTACTCTAGCACACTACGGCTTAGGGGGAACATACGAGTTAGCTCTAGGTTCTAATGTACTAAACATACAAATCTAGAAGATACAGGAGATAGGCATGAGTATTGCATGAGAGGATAAGGTTCAGCACCTAGGTACAAACGGGGAGCTAGCCCGCAACGACCAGCACTCTGCGAAACTAGAGTTCATACTCCCACAGCAGGTACCCCAGCGCGGAGGGTTGCAAAAGATCCAACAGCTGTCACCACTGCGGACCTACCTCTATCGTTACGGGGGGTATGCTCATAACTAACGTAGCCAGACAACCCAGGCACCATGCCTGCGTTGCTGCTAGACTCCACCCGGCCCGGGCTATTGTGACCCAGGGTGAAAGCCACCAGAAGACTGGTCAACTTAGACCGAGTACCGTAGCTTGAACACAAACCTCATGCAACACTCTCATGCCATCTAACAAGATCAATTAAGGCTAGACATATGAACGGATACGAACTCTCTTATGTCTAGTCAATAAGATCAAAGGGTCATGTTCGTGAAGAACACAAGCCTCTAACTTATGAACAAACACATAAGGAATGAGTTTACCATCCTTCAAGTGGATCAAAAGGTGGTGTTCATGAAGAACACAAGCCTCTAAATGATGAACAAAGGATGAACTCAAGAACATATCAAGCATATGATCTACCATGACTTTATATGAAATAGCTGAATAACTGAAGTAGATCAAAGTCATACAATGAAATAAAGATAAAAGAGAACTCATACCTAGACTCCAAAGAAGACTTGAAACCTGAAGAAGAGCTACTCTAGCCTACCCCCTAGCCTTGGAAACTAAAAGTGAGAGGAGAATGAGAGAGTGGTGTGTGGGAGATGGGAGCCCCTCCCCTTCTATTTATAGGCAAGGACCAGGCTTGCTCGGAGGCGCAAAGTGCTCCAAAACACCTCGGGATGCAGCAAGTGACCAATGAGCAGCTGCCACGTGTAGGGACCAGATGGGCGCCCCCTAGGTCGGTTCGGCCGATCCTAGGATCGGCCGGCCCTCTAGGGTGGCCCCACCTGGTGTCCTTCCTCTGGTTGGCTGCCCTGTGGGCCCTCTGATCCATCCCTGGTGCATGGATTGAATTGATCCATGTGAAGTCCATGTAGCGTCCTCTGTTTCATCGGTGAGTGCCTCTCTTGGATCAATGACGTGGAATGCCATGTATTTCCTTGGTGGCAGCCACCTCCTCAGCTGAGTTGGCATGGTTTCTTCATAGAAGGTGGGTTTCCATCTCTTTTAAGGGGTATTTCACCTACATACAAATAATCTCCAATGAGAAGTGGAACTACATTATTCAAACCAAAATGCAAGTAAATAATGCATATGCCTCCATTTATGTGAGAATATTGAGGGCCGAAAGTGGTACTTAACAGCCGTCAACAACGTCCAGCACCTGCGATACCTGAAGACAATGAGGACCTTGGCTTGGGCGATGGGCCATCACCGCCATTCCAGACTAGGAGGTCTAGGGAGTCCGAGCTAGCTCCCAAGCTCTCCTCACTGATGAAGGAGTTGGAGGCCCTCAACGAGAAGCTTAGGGCCACCTTTTCGGAGCAGAAGGTGGATCTGGCTGAGTTGAGGGATGATGTGCGCGATCTCCGCTGTGGCCTCTGTGCGAAGATGAGGCGTCTTTTCTCGGCTACAGGACACGTAGATCTTTATGATGCCGAGTAGAGGGGATTAGCGCCAATTTAGTTTCCATTAGGTGCTAGTCCTAGGTCTAAGTTTGTTTCCCTTTTATTTCCCTTCCATTTATTTATTTCATATCATGTTTATAAGCACCTATTTTAATTCAGAACATTTGGATTTGAATAAGTTGGCTCACCGGTCATGTAACCCGGTCAAGCCACATTTGTGTTATCACTTCGATCCTTTATTGTAGAAGACATCTAGGTTCGAGACAGTGTGGGGGAGAGCCACGACTCTCCCAAAGCAAGCATGATGCATTATTGCGTCCACACCACGAGCATTCCGCGCTAGACGATCGATCATTTGCAGAGAACCTAAATGGGACCCGCACAAGCTCGCTCCTGTGGAAAGCCACTCACGGTTCAACCTCCATATGCAGTACCGGTTTGCATCTTGACAACTCACTCTCTCACTCCTGAGTTTTATGAGCCATAATTGTTTATCTAATACCAATTAAAACTCAAGTGTTCTTGCTAAGTTCACCCATCTTGCATGATACTTGGGTTGACTTGCATATGTTTTGTTCCTCGTTATTTATCTTGATGCTTGTGAACCATAACAGTTTTAAGGACAAGCATGTTCATCTATGTAATTGACGAGTATGATATGGCTTGATGATATGATCTGTTGCTCTGATGACTAAACTCTCTTGGGTTATTTATTTTGAAAACATAAAACCTCTTCGAAACAGCTCCTCTTTGATATACCATAGTCCTACCAAAGCCATATGATGTTTACAGTTGAAAACCTTATACTCATATGTTGTTTGTTATTGAATTGAGCTTTGTCAAATTCTATGACCCTTGTGAGAATTCTTTTCATTGCTCTCACGATCAAGATTCATGTGCACACCACAATATCCCCGCTTGCTATGCTTCTACTCTGGAAGTTAGCATTGTACCATTAATCCATTCCACAAAATAAATCTCCATATGTGTTGATCTCTCCTTCCAAGTTATTGTTACACAAGAGACATGGCTATCGGAAAAAAATATGGACACATGAAGGTCCATGTATTTAAAAAAAAGAGTTGGACACATGAAGGTCCACAAAGGAATAAAACAAAGAAAACAAAAGAGAGATAGCCATGTTCTCAAAAGATTTTTATACAAGAGGGAGAGTCATGCAAAGGAGTCCCATAATATAGATGGTAATAACTAGTATCCATTCTGGGGCTAGTGTCCACCTTACCATCAACCAACATGTCTCATCATATATGTATGGTAATATCTAGCACCCATTCCGGGCCTAGTATCCACCTTACCATACCCACCTTATCCATACATATGCACATCTTGATCTGATGGTATGATATGATTTTCTTTGTGGATCTAGTTTTTGACTTTGCGATATATGTGATGCAAGTATGCCTTCTCATTCATACCCTACCTGAGCTCCACATAAGCCATCATTAGAAGTAGGATGAATAAAGGCAATTTAATGCCTTGGTAAGGATAAATACACATTGAGCGATCTAAGAGAATCAAATGAGGAAGCTGCCAAGAGCTTTATTTATGAAAAATTTTGCAAAACCCCAAGGTGTTTGTCATCAGGTGCATAAGTGATTTAATCCACAACTGTTCTGCTTTTCAATCACCCAAGAAGACATGATAGTCAATCCACAAAGGTTCATAGGGACAAGGTATGACTTGGAATATCTCTTATGCTTGTTCTAACTTCATGGTAGTCATGACCCACTTGGCTTTATTCTCCCTTTACTCGAGACGAGCAAAGGTTGGGGATGTTGTTGACGGCTGATAAGTGCCATTTTTATGGCCGCCAACTCCTGCATTTTGGAACATGAAAGGCACATCCACACTAGAATAGGAGGTTAAACTAATACTTTCCACTAGTGTCGGTGTCTATTCAAATGCAGGTATTTAGCATAGGAAATGGGAGGAATCCATGCATATGTGATCCACTCTACTCCAAACCACTCAGGTTCTGGCCAATGAGGGGCTACCACATGGATTCCCCTGGATCAATGACATCACCAATCCATCTGAAATACTTTCGACGAATCATACACTGCCACATCCGCATCACAAGGATCCATGGGCCCACTTGCTACCCAAAACGCCAGGAAACTTGGCATGCACGGGGGAGAAATCATGGGGCCCACATAGCAGCCTCCTAGAGAAAGCACAGGGTGCCACGTGGATCCCAGGATCGGCCGAACCGACCTTTGGTAGGTTGATCCTGGCCTTTCACGTGCCACTCCCTGATTGGTCCCTTGCTGCAATCCAGGGCGTTTTGGAGACATTTGAGCCTCGGAGCAAGCCACCCCCTTTCCTATAAATAGAAGGGGAGGGGCCTCATTTCCAACACACCTCCAAGCTCTCAAGCCTTCACTTTCTCTCTTGTGTAGCTCTCTCCCTCTCTCTAGTTCTTCCCATGTGAGGTGATTCTCACCTCTATGTGGTGGATAGGGGTGGATAACGAGCCAGCTCAGCTCGGCTCGGCTCGGTGCGGCTCGGTATCTAAATGAGCTAGCTCGGCTCGGCTCGTTAATGTAACGAGCAGAAAAGGCAGCTCGGCTCGGCTCGGCCCGGCTCGCGAGTCAGCTCGAGCAGCTCGCGAGCTCTTGCAGTAACAATATCACAGATAAAAATTAGATGAAATCAGAGACTCAATCAATAGAAAATGTTTATCCCCTCCTGAATCCAATACAGTTTCGCAAATTAAAGCCAAATCAATTGAGTAACCTCTGCCATCCCATATAGTTTCTCGAAATTGAAGTCAAATCTTTAAATACTAATCTACTAATAACTAGCAAGGAGCAAGAATATAAGAGGGAAGATCTGATATACACCACATAGCATCCATGTGTTCGTAAAATCCATGTGCTAAGAAGAAATAAAAAAGAAATCAAGAAAATCTAAATTAGATAACGGAGAAACAAGGGAACAGACTATTGGATCAAGACGAAAAGCTAACAACTGAGCTTCCTAGACGAGATGTTGACGCCCGTCATCAGGTCGTCATGCTCGTGCTGTTGTGCAGCATCTCCTGCTGCTTAGAGCCTGCATCGGCCTCGAACTCCGCCTCACAGAAGCCTCCAACCGTGGGCTTGATGCGATGGTCGCTAACGAGCTCCATGAGCTGGGCAACTTTGTATCTGGGTGAGTGGGCATCAGGCGAGATGGTATGGACTATGGAGGACGGACAGCTGCGCAACAGCATGAGGGAGTGGCGGCAGCGGTGACGGCGGTAGCGGTAGACGCGGATCTGCGGGAGCAAATCTTGGGGGTGGACCTTAGAAGAGTGGATAAGGTTTTGGGAGTGGACGAGTGGTGGACGGTGGACTTGGAGGAGTGATGGGCCCGTTTTGGCTCTGCCCGCTCCGCTCGTGGACTTCCAGACTACTGGCTTCCTCGGCTCGTTCAGCTCGCGAGCCGGCTCGAACTCGCTCGTTATCGTAACGAGCAAAATGTCATGCTCGGCTCGTTAGAAAACTGCAGCAAGCTGAGCCGAGCTGACCACAAGCCGAGCGAGCTAATGAGCCACGAGCATTTCGTCCAGCCCTAGTGGTGGAGTAGGGATGAGTTGAGATCTAGACTACGATTAGTTGATACATAGAGTAGGAGTGAGGAGTGAGTTGATGTCCTCATGGTTGTTTTGTTCTTCATTTAGATCAAAGTGAGTATTCGACATTTCTTATTTAGTCTATAGTGGACTTCATGCATGAATGATATGTTCTTGTGTTCTTGGCTCGTTCATAGTTTAGAGGCTAGTGTTCTTCGTAGCACAGGGCTTCGATCCTTAAGAGCTAGACCACTAGTTCAAGTATCTGTTTACATGTTTAGATCCTATGTAGCTGAGTAAGAGTGTTGTATCTCATTCGCATCCAAACCTCTCTGTTGCTCTGTAACTCGATGACGAGCATGTTCTGAACCATTCCTCTCCAAGTTCGTAGTTCTGTATTTATACGGGGTGCTATAGTGTAGTTAGCGGGTCGACAGACGTAAACACGCTATAGTAGTAATCAGTAGCGTAGACATGGTGTCTGGGCTCTGGTTATCCTACGGATACCACGTGCATTCGCGTAACGATAGAGGTAGGCCGCAGTGGTGACAGCCTATTGGACCCTTTGAAATCCTCCGCACCTGTGTACCGAGTTGGGCCCCCAGGCCAGGGCACACATAGACCTTTAAGAGCTAGGGTGTGTCAGCACCCCACGAGGAGGGCTATCAGCGATGGTTTCCATCTCGAGAGTTAAGTCCCCCTAGAGAGTGCTTCTCAACTCCTACCTATCTTAGTAGTAGCTTGGTGTCCTTGGATAGACCCCCGTCCGGTTACCTAACCGTCCATGGATTTGATAACCCTTGGAATACTTACCGTCCTTGGGGAAGTGCAACAATAGTGTATCCGTGCGCTTGCGGTCGCACTCGTCAGTGTACCCGGGTGTTCCTTACACATTCACGCTACCTGGCGCCTTAGTGGTGACGTTAAGAAACGCCAACAGCATGTTGTGGACGTCGTCGTGGTTGTCATTGATGATGCGCTGTTGTACTCCTCGCACGTGTGTATGGGCCAGAGCTGGGTCGGGAGCTTCCCCTAGTGCCTGGTGAAGTCATGCGCATTCCTCCTCAAGTTGTCGCTGGTTCACGTTGAGCTCGTCCAGACGGGCGCGTCGTTGATCATATGTGGGCTCACCTTGAGTGGGCAGGTCGTCAAGCTGCCTGCCCGTGGAGCTGGCAGAGTGGACGGTGACGTCTGGTGTCTGGCACATGAAGCACTCTCGTGTGGGGTTGTATGGTGCCGGCTCGAGCTGTCCGAGCTGCTGCTCTTATGGCTGTTCGTTGATCGTGTCATCAGGCGCGTCTCGTGATCCTGTCTCCTTCTGTGTCGGGGGCAGGTGGACTCGAATGGTAAACTAGGCAAGCCCTCCAAGTACACCGTGTTGTAGCAGTCAAGGTAGACATCCAAGGGTAGTGGCTCCTCCCCTATTAGCTCGAAGGCAAGCACGGAGACGGTGTAGCAGGACACCCGGAAGCGTTCCTGAGAGGGGTTAGCTCCCAGGGACTCCTCTATGCTGTCGCGAAGCATGGCAAAGACCATGTCGATGGCGGATGCTAGTGGTGACTGCGGTACTGGCGAAGGAGGCGACTCCGTCGCTGTGCCCTATCTATCATCTTTCGTGCCGAGGTAGGGAGCGGCTGCGTCGTCCGAAGCAGGCAAGGCATGCGACTGCTCCTCCTCACGCTTGGTGATGTCACCATCGATGGGAGAGTTGGGGCGGGCAAAGACAGCCCCTACGGCTGGCTTCGTTGGCTCATCAAGGGTGAAGACGAGGGAGCCAAAACGTTGGGTGGTGCTCGACGCCGAGGGAGCACCAAAATGGACCATCCAAACCCTGAAAAAGTCGTGACACACGAAGTCCCCTACCTGGCGCGTCAATTGTCAGGGTTCTTTACCACTGGCAGGTACGATTTCTACGATCGTGTGCCTGGATCCGGATGGTGTCTCGAAATACACAGGGTTTATACTGGTTCGGGCCCTCCGAGGAGTAACACCCTATGTCTAGTCGGTAGCCAGTGTATTCAAGCCCAGGTTTGTAGTAGGGGGTACAAACTAGTCGGGAGAGGGAACTAGTCCCAAGTCCCTGCGGGGGTGTTCTCGAGTGGTTTTGGTCAGTATTCGGTGTGTTGGGTTTTTTCGGATTAGTTTTCGATGGCCGTTACGATCACCCGGGCTCCTCCTTTTATAGTCTTAAGGGGAGCCTCTGGGCGAGGGGTAGAAATAGGATTACAGGTATTGTTACAGTGTGGGGAGTCCTTTGCCTTCGTCATGGCATCGAGGCCGTACGCGGTGAATCGGAGTTCCACTGTGTCTAATCCGGTCCTGGAGGTATGGGCTGAGCACTAACCGGGGGAGTTGTTCCCGAGTGGTTGGGCGAGACAGCCATTCGGGCGCTTGTAGCCGAGTAGGAAAGCCGGTGCTTGACCCGAACTGTGCTTCCCTTGACCTGGAGGGGAGTCACTAGGCTAGATAAACGTCGCATCTTTTCCACTATGGGGCTCCTGTGCGGACGTGATAGGCACCACTGTGGTGCAGGTGGCAGTGCACGCCTGCCCGTCCTGCTCTAACGGGGGAGGGCATGCCTGGTATCGTCGAGGATGTGCGGTCACACCGAGGTGCAGCGGCAGCCCACTCGGGCGAGACGACGGGCTTGGCTAGGCGGAACTAGTCTTCTCGAGAGTTCCTTAGCTGGGAAGGTTTGGTAACCTAGGCGGGGCCCATCAGTCGAGGTGGAAAGTACCCGGGTGAGACGGAGAGTACTCGGGCGAATCGGAGAGTACCCGGGCGAACCAGGATCCACTCAGGGTTGGCCCCTGTTTTCTTGTACGGTTTCGTGTCTTGTATAGTTCAGAGGTTTAGACCATGGCTGATTGTTTTTTTAAGAGGTTGAATCACCAGCCCTGGTTTCTACCATCGTTAGCGTGCAATATCCTTGGGCTCGAAAGATGCAACAAATGCAGAGTGAGAAAAATGAGAGATTTTCTATGACCTAGACCGTGTAGTGCGTTCATGGATATCACCTATGATCCTGGAGGGTGGATTATCCACCTATACACATCGGGGTACCTTGCGCCTAGAGACAACCTCCCCCTTAGCAGCAGCTTCCACTCGAACTCCACATGTCGTCGTAGGAGTAGGGGATGGGCCATCCTCAATCGTCATTGTCGTAGTGGAAGTAGTAGGTACACGGTCATAAGCAGGTACACCACCACCATCTTCATCATCTCCTTCTTTCTCCACCTCTTCTTCAAAGATTCTTGGATTCTAGCTCATCTACCTTTTCCCTAGCATCCTCTAGTGAATCCCTAAGCTCTTTCCTAAGCTTCTTAGCCTCTCTAAGCATGCTATCACGGTTATCAAGCAAGGCAACCAATTCCTCATTCTCTTGACGCAAGGAAGAGAGCTCTTCACATACCTCATCCTCGGAATCTAAGTCCGAGTCATCCTTCTCACTCTTCTTGTTGTCGAAGCTATTAGCCATGCCATAGAAATTGTCCTCACGCGTGAAGCAGCTCAGGCCATTGAAGTTCTTGGGCATGTGCTTCTTGCTCTTGCGCCTGTCGTCGTCATCGTCGCTGCTGCTGGAACTCGACAAGGTGTAGCTGGAGTTGGTGTTGACGTCGCTCGCACCAACCATCACTCGAGCCTTCTTCTTGTGGTAGCCGCCACCCTTCCTTGATCTCCGCTCGTCCTTGTTCTTGTGCTTGTACTCACGCCTCGAGCAGTGCTTGTTCTCGATCTTCGAGCGGTGCTTCTAGTTGTTCTTGAGCTCGATCTCATCTGGGCACTCGACGACAAAGTGTCCCTGCTTCCCACATCTGAAGCACGTCCTTGAGCTCCTTCTCATGTTCACACAGTTCTCGTGTAGCCTCTCGAACCTCCTTGTTAGCAGCGCCAGCTCGTCCTCACCTAGCACGTCAAACTCCTCATCTGGAAAGGACATAAGAGAAGACAAAGAGTACATCCTGGATGATGGGTTAGCGTTAGTCCTTGAGCCAGATCCGGAGACCAGAGCGATACTATGTGAATCAGTCGGGCTCTCAGCCTTGGCTCTAGAGCCACGATCAACCTCAGACGACTTGAGCTTCGAGAACAGCTCATCAAGAGTCAAAGTCTCATACCCACTAGACTCCATAATCGCCTCGACCTTGGCGCTCCACACAAACCGATCAAGCGAGTGTAAGAGCTTCACAGCCCTATCATGATCCTCGTATGGAAGCACGGCCACATTGGCTCTCATGTTGTTCACAATACATGTGAATCGCTAAAACATCGTGTCAATCGACTCACCAGGGAGATGAGTGAAGTTCTCGTACTCTCTCTGGTGAGTAGCAAACAAGCGAGCCTGCACATGACTGTTCCCAACATGGGCAATCTTCAGCTTTTCCCAAATCTAACAAGCCAACTCCTCTCCAAACACCCGATCGAATTCAGATGCACAGGACAACTGAAATTACGACGCACCGGTCCATCTATAGATATGCACGATCTGGCCCCCGCAAATCTCGGCTTCAGGTAGGCATGATCTGGCCCCCAAGATTCGCTCCAACAAATCCTACTACAGGTACGCACGACCTGGCCCCCAAGATTCCAGCTTCAGATATGTACCATCTGGCCCCCATAACCTTAGCACCGCACTCCGGCGCACCCCTCGGGGAAAGGCCCAATCGCCCCAAAAGACTAGTCCGATAGGGGAAGGGTGGCTCTCCCTTTTAAGGTGGCTTAGTCCTCCCAAGCTAAGCAAGGTGGGATAATGAGGCTCACACGGTCGCCGCCCGACTACAACTTGGGCCACCGGTGGCCCATTTGTTGCGTCTTTGCCAATGGGTAATAGTGGAGGAATATGTCCTCATCAGTCTCCCCTGCAATCAATCATATATCATAATTAGTACTCATAGTTAGAAACATGTGTGCATATGTAGGTGCAATGTATACCTGTGAAACGAACACCACCACCACCAGCACCACCACGACCACTACCACCAGCACCACCACCAACACCATCACTATCATCACCATCATCAGACGAGCTGCTATCCTCAATCTCCTGATACAGTGGACTACGTTGACCATCGTCATCATCAGTGGAGGTGTCGCTGATCACTGGTTTTGCTGCTTTGCCTTTTCCTTTTTGACGCTTTGGGTCACCCTTCTGTAACACCCCATGTTTTTAATTAGTGCTCATTAGTGCTAATTACCCCTTGACCAAGTCATTAAGCATTAGTGGTCAAACTATAGTCAAACCCTTGGTCAAAACCCTAGCCATGTTGGTCAAAACCCCTAGTGTCCATACTCTGTCTAGAACTTTTGCCGCGTTCTCCAAATTTCACTTAAATACTTCAAAATCCACCAATATAAAAGTTGTGCATCTTGTTGAGGGACACAACTTTCCTGTTGGTCGGCACTTCAAATTTTGAGTAGAAGTTGGTTGAATTCTTGGTCAACAGCAGCAGCCACTTGTTTTTGGCACCGAGAAAAGTACCAACTTGGCATGCTTTGTGTGCACAATCTATTGATATAGGTCGATCGGGGCACTTTAGTTGCAAAAATCGGAGTTTTGCAGGGTCAAACACTGCTACCCCGAACTTTTCCCTGCACCCCGCGCTCCAGAGCGCCAGGCCGCGTGACGTCGTGCCGTCAGCGTCAGACCGCGCGCATGCGCCGCCGCCGGGCCCACACGTTGAGGGGCGCGCCTCCCCGTGTGTGTACGCGTGGACCCCAAGGCCAACCGAGCATCCGCGCTCCTTCTTGCGGCCGACAAGTGTCGTGCCACCACCAGCGAGCCGCGCTGCCCAGCCGCGCCGTCCAACCAACACCGTCGCCGCTGTAGTGCCGCCGTACTGCCGCCATACCGCGACCCACTGTTCCCCGTCAACGTCTCGGTCGTCAAGTCGTTGCACGCATGGACATAAAACCCCTCGGAGCTTTCCTCGCACGCACGTCGCTCCACCGTCCCTACTCTGCTCCGCCACCGGTCCGCCATTGGCCTCCACGGTGAGCTCCGCCTCCCCGATGTCACCACAGCCGCTTGAGTCATCCTCCCCCTCCACACGAGCCCCCTGAAGCTTCCCGGACTGCCACCTTCCCCTAGCCGAGCCCATGCTCACCGGAATTCATCCCGCAGCGGCCGCCGCCGCAGGGCGCCACCGAGCAGCCTCTCCGGCGTGCTCCCCGGCCCCGTCGATGCTCAGAATCGGACCCCTAGAGGTCGAGGACTGTCTCCCCGCCGCATCCCGGCCAAGTCCGGCCTCCCCCTAGCCGAATTCCGGCCACCTTCGCCAGCCGGCGTGCCAAGGGCATAATTGTGAGGTTGTTTTTCGTCCTGAGGGTATATTTGTGAACTAGGGGCATATCTGTAAGGATCTTCTTCTTAGTTTTCTTGCAACTCAGTCCTGCACCTTCTAAAATCCATAGAAAATCACAGAAAAATCAGAAAAATACATATGATAACTTTTTGGAATCCTTGTGAGGAGTACTGTGTTTTCTAGAAAGGTTGTATAGGGTTTTTCTGAATAGTTTTTGAATAAATTTGAAAAATTAGTTTGAACTGTTTTTGTTGTAGTTTAAATTCTAGATGCGATTTTGACTTGAAATTTGGTTATGTTGTGAAACATGATGTTCATGAGCTCTGGATAAATTTTTGCACAAAGTTACTTAGTAGATTTTGAGTTATTCTTTATGTAGCCTTTATGCTAGTAGCATCTTCATCTTTTTGCCTAGCACTGTATAGGTTTGATCTATGGCTACTTTTTACACCCTGCTCTGTTTATGATATATTGGTTCTCTGGTAAATTTTGTATGCTGGTTTGACTCTGTTAAAATAGGTTTCTGATTTATGCATGCTAGAGGAACCTAGGTGTATATTTGAAGTTATGTGTAGATTTAGGACTTGAGCCTTGGTGTAGGCCCTTGTTATGTTGTTGTTATCCTCTGGTGAAAAGTTGAAGTCCTTTGCATGAGTAGTTTTGCCTAGAATAAATTGTGTTTAATTACTAGGTTGGTGTTGTTATTTTTGTTAGAATTAATCTAGATTTTTCCTATGCATGATTTTTGGTGTGAAAGTATGTTTTGTGATAATCTTGCTTTATGAGAAAAATCAGGACCAGAGGAGCTATATTTATTTTGATATGCTTAGTAGTAGTTTGAATAGCTATATGAGTGCTTAATAATGTGTGTTATATACATGTTGCCCTTACTATATTTAATTCAGTGGCTTGTTAATAAATTTCGGTGGATGTGTGAAAGTTTAGTTACTGTTGTGAAGTGCTTTTGTTTTGTTTGTATAGATGTGCACACAATCACCATAAAAAAGAATGTTAATAATGATTGTTTGCCTTTTTCCTTTTCTTTGAGAAAGTATGTTGAATGTATGTTTATCTAGATGAATATGACCAACTTTGCACCCTATGATTGTCATGTGATCTGTTGTCATTAAAATAAAATAAATTCATCCCCGTGTGGAACCTTCTGACGGTAGCAGCGAGCTTGTCTCGGAACGAGGTGACGAACCGTTCGAGGGAGAAGTGAACTACGTGGAAGTGCAGCAAGACCCGAACCAATGTTCGGAAGACTTTCCTACTAACATTGCTAGTGAAGGCAATCCCCAGTTTATCATTCACCTATATGTTTTCTTTTTTTAAAACTTCTGAATTTATCGTTGACTATCTTTGTGCATTTACGTTCAGGAGTTGAATGGAAACCCTAGTTGCATGATTCCTTAAGTACCTATGATCTTTTACTAGTATACTAGGTCGCTAGTTGCTATGCACTAAGGACTCGGTACAAGTCGAGTGATGTACTTCGCTCGTGAGAATAGGTTCTTATGTTGGAATCATAAGATTTGATAAATTGGATTGCTCACGTGGTAAGAGCATGGGGTTCTAGGCTCCGGTCCAGTGGTTAAGAGATTAAGCGTTTGAACGTACTAAACACTTGTCGGAAATGGGTACGGTAAGCCTAGTACCCGACTGATGCAGCAAGGGAACCTTTCCCTACTACCCTGGGGTTATGTGATGTGCCCCCCTACTTGCAACAGTGTGGTACCTATGTGAGCCTGGACGTTCGTGTGTGGGTGATCCAGTAATCCTTGTATCAAGGGATGTAGGTTCCGCTCCCGAACTGAAGATTGACGGGAACCGCCTGGTCGGTGTGTACCCCCTTAAGTTGTTTATTTGGTCTTCTTGGGGTATGCATTCTTCAGTGTGTTTAGGTCCACCTTGCAAGGTTATTAATCGATCGATCGTCGGCCTCTCACCGTTATCTGAGATTGCTTATTCATCTAGCCATTGTGATCCCTTTATGATGGAATATTGATAAACTTGATGTTTGATTAATTGTATTGGACAACTCTTGTTTGCAATAATTGCTTATTTAGTAATGAATTAATCTACTAGAACTTGAGCTAAAATATTGAAAGTAAGGATTAAC
Organism: Cenchrus fungigraminus; assembly: GCA_036936925.1. Lineage (NCBI taxonomy): Eukaryota > Viridiplantae > Streptophyta > Magnoliopsida > Poales > Poaceae > Cenchrus > Cenchrus fungigraminus. The sequence continues at coordinate 64,492,947 of CM072779.1, forward strand.
TCCTTAGTAGCTTTTTGGCAAACCAAACCCACTAGCCAAAAGCCTTGCATGATTAGAGGTTAAGTCTTTTATTTTAGACGGGTAAGCCTTGCTGAGTATTAGTATACTCAGCCTTGCTATATATGTTGTTTTCAGGTGAAGTTGTTTGGCCTGGAGAGATACCCCACGGCTGGGATCTGCAGTGGGTATCGGACACTGTGTAAAATCGTCATGGATGGCCTCCTATGATGATGATCGCATTACTTAGTTTATTTCTGCTGTTTAAAACTCTGAACCATGGTTTATCATGTTATGAACTATGATTTGTAATATATATGACCCTAGGGGAAGGTTAGTCTTCAATTGTAAGGTACTCTGGACTCTCCTTCGTGGGAGTTTTAATGTATGCGTGTTCGATCCTCTTTGTGTTGATTCAAGTGATTTACCGGGCTTTGACCCGGCAACACTCAACAGGATGATTCTTTATTATCACTTAATGACTAAAGTGGATTTGTTTAGGTGATAGTACGGACTTATCTCGGGTGGGGTTGTCACACCTTCGTAGGCCCCTGCTGGAACTTCCTCTTCCCTAGGTGAGTGTCACCCACATGTTTACGTGCCCAATCGCTGATGCAATCCTCCCCCGTAGCCTCATGTAGATCTGAGAGGTTTATTTGATCCCTGACAATATGGGACGGGAGAGGGACGTCTCCATCATCATCATCCTCATCCTGAATTGGAGCCCAGTTAGATCTACCATATCCCATCCATTCCCACACCAGATTATTCTCATCACAGAATGAAAGATGGGCCAGCTGGTCAATAAAATCACCTTCTTCATACATCGGTGGGCCGGAGACATCCTCAAGTCGCAGACGAAGATTGTAGTTGACATAGACAAGCTTGTTAAGTTTCTTGTGCGATAACCGATTGTGAACCTTTGTATGCAGCAAGGAAAAAGTACTCTAGTTCCGCTCGCATCCACTAGACGAACAACATTGTGAAACAAGCCGCATGGCAAGGTACTACAGCTTTGGAGTGCTTGATTTGAACATCATCCACCAGGACTCTGCATGTGCAACTGAGTATGTAAGCAACATATTCGAATACAGAAAACAACAATGTCGTATAGAATAACTCTTACATGGGGACGTCTTTGGGTCCATCGCCATTTTCATTGCCATTTCACTACCAAACTCGCCAACTTTCTGTCAAAACAGCTCAAGCTCTTGCAATGCCCGCACGGCACTCTGGACATCCGTCATGCGTTGAAATGTATCCTTGAGTCCACGAAACATTTTTTGAGTTGGTTCCATCGTATATGAATACCTCAGATTTAGGACAACAACTGCAAAATATAAATCACTTCAAATAAGCATAAGGTCAATAAAGCTTCAAAATAGATGACTCATATAGTCTTACCTGGACCCACATATGTGCCTATTAACACGTCACGCATCCTACCATCCACAACCTTAAGATACTCTGCCCGAGTGGAAACATTTGTTCCAAAGAAAGACTCCAGCTCCTGTCTCGTATTCTAGTAGACCGTCACGACTTCGCACATGTTGGGCCACTTGTCCTGATCAGCGAAGCGAAGGAACTTGTATATTTGTTGAATTGTGTCGATGATATATTTCAATCCCTCCCACCACTCCATACTTGAAAACCTGGCATGAGTAAATCTACCATCTTTGGTATCCACCCATTTGCTTTGTAAAAACTCAGTAGATGCCATCCACTGCATGAAATGATCATGTTTCTGATAGATGCTCTCTAGGAACATGTAGTTGGTTCCAAATCGAGTGGCATTCCACTTGACCAACTCACCACCGATTGCGTTCCTCATCATTGCATTCAATTGACCATGATTGTGTAACCAATTTGAAATTTCCTTGCAATTCTTGATCATACAAGCTTGTTCGGCCCTTTGACCTATATCCTTCAACATCAAATTGACGGTGTGTGCTAGACAAGGTGTCCAAGTAATGTGTTCATACACCTCTCCTAGTGCCTTGCATGCTTTCTTGTAGTTCGAGTTGTTGTCGGTGACTATATGCACGACATGCTCCGGTCCAATCTCATCCACCACCTTTTGAATCTCCTATCAAAATATGCAGAATCTTTAGTAACATTCAAAACATACTCAATGTCAATAGAACATGTTTAGGGGCTACCTTGAGCAAATATGTGGCATCTTGAGTTCTTCTACTCGCATCAATCGACTTGTGGAACCACATGACCCCGTTGCAATATATCAAAAAGTTGATGACACTCATCCTCGTCGGGCCAGTCCATGAATCACACATCAACATGATGCCAAATAAAGTCTAGTCTTTCTGAAACATTCTGTACCTCGTCTTCAAGTCTTGCTCGTTCTGATCAAGGTACTTGCCATCAATATCCCGTCCAGTGGGTGATGTGATACTTTCACCTGCAACCATTTGGAAATCATGAGATACAGAAATGTAAGCTCATAGGTGTCATTCCAATGAAAGAAAACTTACCCCACTTCTGTGTGTCTGTAACCGTGCTGACAAAGTATGGATTGTCAGCCTGTCTTCCAGGTACTCCCGCAATATGGAAAAATTTTGACCAAGCTCTATCAATAGCATCCTTTGCATTCTTACCCTTTTGCGTCTAGGAGCTGTATCAATCCTTGGTTGCGTCATTCCTCTTCTCCCACCGGATGCCAAGTTATAGTCCGCCACCGCATGACTCTCTCCCTCTGCGAAGTTGCTCTTTGAAACGTCCTCTGCACAGGATTCCCTCTCGTCGAACCACTACCCTCTCCATGCTCGTATGGACCTCCTCTCTGTTCCACCCCTCCCCCCCCGGTCAGTACTCTTCTTCTGCTCTTGATAGGTCGATGGCACGCTGCACCTAAGCCTCCTCATCATCTTGTTCACCAGGATTGTTTCCCTCCGCTGCAGCCTTCTCCTGTATCGCCTTCTCTCGAGCCTGGTCAGCAGTTGCCTTCTTAGCCCGGTCAATATCACGCTGAAACTACTCCCGCACATCTGCTGGCACATGCCTGCAATGGACCACCTCCGCGCCGCGGCCAGCCAAATGTTGTTTCAATCTAGTTGCACCACCTCCTCCTTTCTATGCATTACAATACTTGCATCACCAACCGGGATAAAGATTTTCACCATGTTCTCATACAACATCTTTTTCTCTGTCTGGCATTGTCTCGTCATAAATGGACAACAAAACCATATCAATCCCATAAATAAAATCTACCTAAATCATATATGCATCTAAATCAAATCGTACCTAAATCATATATGCACCTAAATTAAATCTACCTAAATCATATATACATCTAAATAATACCTAACCTAAATCCTAAACAAATCAACCTGGATCATACACATCTAAATACTATCTAACCTAAATCCTAAATCAAATCATTGACTACATCGAATCGTACCTAAAATTGGAGAAAGGAACTTACCTGCGTAGGCGGCCGGCTAACCGCTCCAACCGAGCGGTTAACCGCGGTCCCCCAGCGGCTAACTACCACGGGGCGGTAGATCTGCCACCTGGGCGGCTAACCAGTGGAACCGGGCGGCTGGACGGCGGCTAGGTGGCGACACGGGCCGGACAGCAACGGAGTCGCCATGGAGACGGGCGGAGGGTCACGGGAGATAGAGAGAGGGACACCTTTGGGTCAAAGTGGGCCTTAATGGGCCGGCACATTTTTTCTTTTTCTTTTTTTGGTTTAACTTCTAATGCCGGTTAAATATGCTAAATGAACGATTTTTTGAAAAAAATTGACACCATTAGATTCGTCGCAATTTGAAGTATTCTTAAGAATTTTTTGAGATTTTTTCTTTTTTAAATTCAAATTTGAATTTTTGAATATGACCAGTTTAAAACCGTCCGGTACCGATTCGGACCGGTTAGACCGGTAACCACAGTTTGTGGACCGGTTACGGTCGAAAAAAAACTCTGCTCGCCGCTCAATTGCTCAAGCATGCAGAGTTGTACGCCCAGTCGCCCACAGGATCACAAGGCCTGCTCGACGCGAGCACAAAGGCCAGGGCCACGCGTGACGCGTATGCTTACGTACATGGTCCTTGAGTACGCCGACGAAGTCTACCCTTTTCCTTCGTGACGCATAAGAGAAGAGCATAGTATTATATTATTTCGGTGTTACTACTTTGTCATGACACTTTAAAAAGAACACATACGTCCGTAATAAAAATTCATAAAACATCTTCAATTATCTTGATGAGTAACCCAAAGAGCTCTTGACACGTTACAATCCAATTTGTATCTTGGAGTTATCTCCAACAATACCTGATTTATGCTATGTTTTCTTTATGGGGTTTACAATTTTCTCTCTATTGCAAAGTTGGCATATTTGCTAGTCTGATATCACTACATAAGTACCCGACAAAACGCGTGGTGTGGTCTTAGACTATCCGCAACTGTGTCTCCCATCTTCTAAATGAATTTTACAGTGCTTCTCTAAATAAATTCATCCTCTAAATTAAGTTTTGTTGCAACGGTGTTCCCTAATTTTTCTTCCCCATCCGCCCCCAACTTGTCCCGCGTCCTCGCCGTCTCGCCGATCTCCCCGCCGCCGCCGCCCGCGTCCTCGCCGCGCTGCCTGCCGGCGCCACCCGCATCCTCACCGCCGGAGGACGGGGAAGGCCGTCCGCGAGTAGGGTAGGACGTCGCCGCCGGAGCTCTGTCCACAGGAGCTGCGTGTCGGAGTCGAAGCCGTACTGGATGATATTCCTGTCAGCAGGAGCAGTGCTGAAAGCCTTCTGGATGGAAGTTCCTCTGATAATGGTAGTTTACTGGATGATATTCCTGTCAGCACCACAAAGCTTCATTTGGTTGAGCCTGTACCTGCAGGCAAGCCTGATGTAGTGATGTGATTGAGTGTGTACCTGCAAGAAAGCCTGATGTGATTGAATGTGTGCCTACAAGAAAGCCAGATTTGAAATTATTATCATGTAATACCATGTAAAGCCCCCCTTGTTGCTTCTGCACTCCTTCTGTAAACCTATGAAATTATTATCTCTGGGATCATGGTGTTTACAATTTTGAAAGCCCCCTTTTGTATATGTTCCTGATCTGTTATATGTTGGCATGTTGCATTTTTCAGAATGCACTCAGCAAGCTCTTTGATTTTCAGTTATGTCAGGCTCCATCTGACACTCCTGGAAACAAGAGTTATCAGTTGGAACTTGAAGTTGTGAAGATACTTCATGTTTTCATTAGTGCCAAATGCAAAACAAGGTACACATTCGCACCAAAAAAAGCAAAATTCCACAACACAGAGTTACGCGCCATGATGTGTACTTGGCCAACAAACAGTCAAACACACTTCTGATCATGCATCAATGACATGGATGCATGACTACTAAATCTTGGAAAATCGTCAACCGTAAAAGGGTGGAGAGAAGCAACCTTTCCCTTCCCGAGAGCTCCCAACCCCCTCCTCCCGGCCCCCTCCCTCCCGGCTCCGGCGAGCTCGCCTCGCCGCAGCGGGAAGGGAGGGGAGCCCCCGTCCTTTTGTAACCTGTAGATTTAGCTCTTAGTAGTTCTCCTCCCTGTAGTATTTGGCCGTATGGCGTCTCCCCCGGAGCTCGTCGTCGCCGGGATCCTCCTGGCAGCTTCGCCGTCGTCACCGACTCCTTCGAGGTTAGTACAAATAAAGTTGTTCCTCCCCTCCCCATCCCGGATCTCGTCCCCACCTTCCCCGCCTCGCCTCACCAACCTTGCCCCCGAGATCCGGTTCTTCTTCCCCTGTCTCTGCATCCTCCTAGATCCACTCTTTGTTTGCTCCGCCTACCACCCCGGCTTGGATTCACCTTTTCTCTTCCCCAGTTCCACAACTCCGAGCTCCTCCGCCCCGATCCCTCCGCCACCGCCCCGATCTACCAAGCAGCACTATTTCTTTCGAATCAACGTCCCCTCAAGATCCTCCGCCACCGGCTCAGCAGCGAGCTCCCCACCGGCTCTGAAGATGTTGACTTCATACTCGCCGACGCCAGAATCAACTACATCCTTGGGTTGTCGGTGATGTGCCTCCTCGACGGCGTCTTCATCCATTTCAAGCCTCCGCTTCGCGAGGCCCTTCCGCACCACTGCATCCATGAAAACAACAGGTCATCCTAAGCCAAACTTCCAATCCAGATATTCAGAGTAGAATGACACCAACCAGACGTACTTTGATCACTGATGAACTGGGGCATTCAGCCAAGCAAATTTCATCCTACAAGTTTTTATCTCTGAAATTCAATGTGTCATCCAAGAACAGACAGACTGATGGTAGCAATAGTGATATATAAACAGCAAGAACGAAGAGCATCTAATACACTCTACTAGCATCCAGCCATCGAGCTATATGGACAATTCATAATTTATAAATTAACATGCTTCTGCCCACCACCAATAAAATTACGTGTTTCTTAAGAAATTACATACCGAAAAATACATAAATAATAATAGTGGCAGAAAACATTCAGCAGGTAGCTTCAACAGGCCTCCAGAAGCATTCACAGCTTGAGAATCAGTGATGTGGTCCTTGACGTCATAACAACAACTTGTGAAGGATATCTTCTTGTAAAGTTTGATAGTAAATGCGTTCCATTAGTTGACACTCATCAAGCTTAATTTTCAGTATGTGCTCGTCCTCCTCCTTCTCTTTCTTTTCCGCCTCCATCTGTAGACGTTTCTCCTCCATAGCCAACCTTGCAGCGCCCAGTGGGTGGGGCAGCAGAAGCACTCACAGCAGATTCGGAACCTTGCCCAACACCCTGTGCTGCATCCACAAGACTTTCTCCAAAGAAACCAACTGATGGGTCATTGTGTAGCAAAAAACTCTTCCATCCTACATTATTGCAAAGAAAAAAGCAGTCAAGATATATAGAAAAAATAGTATGCAGTAGACATGGATGGAAAGAAAGAAAGAAAGAAAGAAAGAAAGAAAACAAACAGCTAGCTAAAAAACAATATGGAGAATACAGCTATACAACAATAATCTTATCAAAGCAAACATCATGGTAAATCCAGAATTATGGAGAGAATATTTCTATAGTAACAAAAACTGAAGATTGTTGGATGCTATTAACAGCCATTCATCGTAATTTCTCCAACGCTGAAGAGTTGACTAAATGGACTTGATCTGTAACACAATATCATTGCATATCATATTTCGGGCCAAAAACTCGTACAGATTAACAATGCCTCGGAATAGCACCATGTGCACTGACTCTACAAAAGAACTCCAACATTCAACTTCCCTATGTATTCAGCCACTCGCCACCCATAGTTTGGCACCTCCAAATCGTTACAATCAAAGGTCTGAGGCACATCAATCAGAATGAATTACACTCATGTCCACAACACAAAAATAAAGAGCAAGCAGGATCCTTGCACAGGAAGTAGTTCCAAGAACACATGGTAGCAACCTGCTCCGACCACCTCAGGCATCACTGACCGACCCCAACTACGATCGCAAATGCTGTTTTGGCGACCTCCTTTTATCAACCTAGAACAAGAATGTACTCAGTGGCGGACCCAAGGCCCGGCGACCCTGGGCACCTGCCCGGGCTCCATCGAGCATGCACCTGCATGTAGCACTGTATAATGTGGCCACAACAAGCAAGTCACAATGCAGGCACCGCAGGACAGCAGGTCTCTGCACAGGAGACAGTAACAAACTAATGTTGTTTCATTACTCTCCAATTGTCTTAGAAAATGATTAAAACTTATTAGCTAATTGAAACTTTGTTTTGTTATTGATTGCTATGTTCGCCCAGGCTCTACAAAATCTCTGGGTCCGCCACTGAATGTACTTGGACCTGGCTGCAACAGACAAACCATTTTTATGTTGTTTTGAATTTCCTTCACAAAAGAGAATGGCACAGCAAAAAACGAACAAATTCACCCAAATCAAAAGATACCAGCCTATTCTCAAGTATGGCGATCACAACCATATGGGCACCACCTGCAACCTTCCATCAACTCCGGAATGCAAAAGGGTCGGGAAAAGGCATCCCTTCATATAAATCATCCGGTTGTCTTCCATAGGATTCTCTAATGAGAACATCGCCACACTGGATATGCGCACGTCACGTCCTTCCCCACGCTACAAGTCGTCTCCAACTCAGCTGTCATGTTTGGTTCGAATTTAGCCGACATCCCTGCACGGTTTCGGTGATATCTCCCTCATCCGGCATCGAAACGAGGCGTATAAGAATGCATTAGAAAGGAGACGACGACGCCGTCGTGTTGGTTCTGGTCCCAACTCCAGAAGGTTCGTGCATCATTCTGTGTGACCACGACAAGGTGTTATGTCACCTTTTTAGGTCAATTTGGTCGTGTATCGTGTCAGGCCTTAAGCCCACGTTGTGGACGTCCCCTGGTCGCCCTCCAACCCTAGCTCGCCCCCTTAGTCCTTAAAACTCAGTCGCCGCCGCCATTTAGGATCGGATTTTGTTTAATAGGTTGTGATTTCCGTCGAGGATCAAACCTTCTTCATAAGCACTGTACCGTCGAGGTCTTTTGCTGTGAATCAGGGCCCCGTTCTTGTTCGTCACCACTGTGTCGATTAGTCCTTTTGTGATCAGAAGTTGAACCTCTTTGTCTTTACTTCAATTCATATCTGCAATTATCAGATTGTGTGCTTTACTTTCTTTCTTGTGTTCTCGATTCACTACGTGAAAAACAGACATTGGTAACGGGCGCGGATGGCCATTGGTAACGGGCAAAACGCCCGTTACCGATCAAGCGTTACAAATAAGCCTACAAAGGTAACGGGCCGATGCCCGTTACTGATGACACGTAATTGTAACGGGCGTCGAATAAAGACTATTACCACAACTACTTAACAGTCACCTGAAATGGTTGTTTCTCCGGACCCACCGGAGCCTTTGGTAACGTGCACAGACAATGAGCCTGTTACTCATAACACATATTAGTAACGGGTGTCTAACAAAGACCGTTACCGAAACTAGTTACCGGTCACCTGAAATGTCTGTTTCTCTGGGCCCACATGGACATTTGGTAACGGGCACAGAAACCGAGCCCGTTACATGAACTCAATATCGGAGACGTTTGCAGTGGACACGCGTCTCCACGAAAGGAGACGCATTTTTTGTACGCGCGTCTCCTCTGTCTAGACGAAAGGAGACGTGTGCTCTGGACGCGCGTCTCCTCTGTATCGACGAAAGCATCAACTTCTAGGGCCCACCGGTCAGTATTAGTAACGGGCCTTTATGCGGCCCGTTACAGTTTTGTCATGCTTGTAACGGACGATCCAAGTGAAGCCCGTTACTCACGGACCAGTTTTTGTAATGTGCCTTACTTAACGCCCGTGACCGATACGTATGACACCTACAGTAACCTGCCTGTTTTCTGGCTGCATCCCGGAACCAGTCAAGATTTGGCAGCCACCAGATCAGGGGTTGCATCCTGGAAACAGTTAGGATTTGGCAGCCACCACAACAATGCAAGGAGATATCACAAATACATTCTCATCACATATATACACAAGCAAGATCACATATATATACACAATGCGAGATCACATCAAGTTCCTCATCAGATCGACATGCATGCTAAAGTTTCAAGTTCCTCATCGGTGCTTTGTTTGGATGGAGTTCTGAGAAAACTGCATAAACCAGGCAACATCTGACCCCAGCCAAGCAGATTTCTCAGGCAGTACTAAACTAGCCTGAATGCAGCAAGTTTCAAGTTTGTCAGGCAGTACAATGAACTCACGGTGCACCATTATAGAGGTTGTCGTTTCGGTCGAGGATCTCCTTAACAATGTACTCGCACACTCGGACCGGCTTTAGATCTTCTGTAGAAACATTTAAGGCAGGTTTGAAATCCTGCAAAATACAGTCATTATGAGAATACAAGTACAAATCAGTTTCTAAAATCAAATGGAGAATATGAGCAGAGACACGGGTGAGCATTATCTACTTACAGCAGCCTTCTTGATGTGAGGTATGTCTTCGAGTAGTTTGAACATATTGAATGCCACATGGAATCCATGCAAAAAGGACCCCGATGGCTGCTGAGCACACTACGCATCGAGGTACCAAAATGACAAGTTAATGCAGTACCAAATTGGTATGAAGAGACCATAAAAAAAACCTCGGTCTTACCGTGGTATTTGGCTTGTGCTTGAATGTCTGATTAGATTTTAGCTTTTTTTCTTTCCTTTCATCACTTCGTCCTTTGGGCATATATTTTTAGAGACCCTGCATGATCAGCAATACCGATTAGAAACACTAAGAGATTGAATTTTGTGAACAAAACCTACAAGGTACGGACCAATTCACAAGCGCTCGGAGGTCTTCGAACTTTCGCGCGGGATGATGTTTAGCAGAATCTAGATACCAAACCTCTTTGAACTTCATACAGATGATCAGTGTTACACAGTGCCCACCGGTGCAGAAGGCACCCACCACGTAGTCATTCCTCATTGCATTTCTCAATGCTTGTATTACAAGGGTAGACTCCTTATCAATCTTTGTGGTCGTGAGAACTTGTGGATCCAAAACCCAACACTGATCTTCATCTCTGCTGCCTTGTCCATCATTTTCCTACAAAAAATCCAAATGTTAGCATGCATGAACTTTGTGGTCAAAATTAAAGAAATATCTATTTTGGTTTTAAGGCACTTACAATGTCCACAACCTCAAGAAGGTCTCATCCAGAGCAACCAGGGTTATAAGGTCATACACGTGACTGCATGCAATGTTTAACATTAAATCACCAGCACCATGAAAGGAGTCTTCAGGCAACTTTGTTGGAAAACTAAGTTTATCCTTACTGTGTTCCATGGCGTAAGCATGCAACCTGGCACAATTCGGTCCAGCAGCCTGTAAGTCCGCTTCTGACAGCATAGGCACAGCAGGCTTGTATTTTGGATCTCGTTTTGTCCAAAAATAGTTAAGAAGCTCATCTCTAGGCAGAGGTTTCCTGGCTCCCTTCTTCTGCAGTGGCTGCTGCTCAGGCGGAGATTGCCTGTCCTCCGCCTGTCGTTGTTGCTGCTTAGGCGGAGATTGCTTGTCCTCCTCCTGCTGTTGTCGATGCTCCTGCTGCGTAGTTTTGTTGATCTACAGCTGCTTCTTAGGCGGAGATTGCCTGTGCTCCTCCCGCTGTTGTCGATGCTCCTGCTGCGTAGTTTTGCTGGTCTGCTGCTGCTGCTGCTGCTGAGCTTTCTCTTGCTGACGCTGAGCTGCAGTACCTCCATCTGATGTTGTACCCCTGCTACCTGATGTGGGTGCAGGGTTGGTATTTCTCGTAATGGGTGGTACATGGATCCTGTTATTTAACCATTGGATCCTTTGACAGAGAGCCTCAGCTAGGGTTGTTACTTCATCCCCCCAATTGGTACAGGCAGAGGGTAGTGACCCGCATTGCCACACACATAACTAAGACTCTGGAGGAATGGCGACTCGTGTGGCGACTCCAGTGGTGACCTCGTCTCCCATCCATGGCGATCTGTAGTCTCCACCATGGGAGGCCTCTCCGACCTGGATTTCAGTCCAGGTCTGGCATTTCAACGGCTTGCACGTGAAAGGTTCTCTTCCCCGGTCAGTTTCACTCCTTCCTTCACTTCCCATGAGTTCTTCTTGGTGGCTTCTTTTGGGCGATTTGCCATTCGCCTCTCTGAGGACTCTGTCGGCCTCATGCTTCAGTCATGCCTTGGGGGCATTGATAAGGATTATAAGGTTATCCATTTATCGGGCAACATGTTTCGTTTCTCGGTTTTCTCCAAAGAGATCGGTTTCATGATCTATAATCTTCGTGCTTTCAAATGCAAAACATTTGATGTGTTCTTCGCCCTCTGGGGCGAGGGTGGACCAAACTGGAGACGAGAGCTAGTTCATTGGTCTTATGATGAAGAAGCGCAGTGGTTTACGCCAAAATCTGCTCGAAACTCATATGCTCAAGCTGTTAAGCAGCCCACTCGATCGGTTTTTACCCGGCTCACTTATCCTATGGATTATCAGATGAATTATGTCTCTCCTGCCCAGCGTGTTCATCGGGGTTCAGCATCCCAAAATCGTTCTCCTTTGGAAACAAATTCCTCTCAATGTTGTTTCCGTTGTTTAGCCTGTGATCATCGGGTTTCTATTTGTCGTTCTATGGTCAGGTGCAAGGCTTGCCTTAGATATGGGCACGTTTCTCATTTCTGCCGGTTTTCACGTGCCAAGTCTATGACTTATCGTAAAAAGGCAGATTTTGCTCAGGGCCCATGTGTCCCGCAGGGTTCGGCTTCTAAGTACCCTGCTGCCTTTACTACTTCTCCTACCCCTGAGCGTGCCTCTTCGTCTTCCTCGGAAACAACACCGACATCCGCCGCATTCCCATCTCCCTCGAAGCTTCAGCCTCCCCCACCTGACCCCATGGCGAACTTCACCTTGGACCCCCGCCCTCATCTCCCGACGGGTTTCATCTGGGCCCCCCGTGTGCTTCCCTACGTCCCACCACCGCGCCCTCGTGCCCATCTCGCCTTGAACATTGAGCGCACCAATGAGGATCTCGCCATCGCCATCCTCACTCCACCGGTTGCAAAGGAGGATTTCGTCCCTATGGCGCGAGCTCTTCACCAGTATCTCCTTGAGGAGGGCGTCCGTACTCCGGAGATCCAGCCATGCCCAATTGGAGATGCGTTCGTCCGCTTCACCAAGCCGCTCGAGCGTGAGCGATTTCTCCAAGGACCTCCTTGGCAATTTGGTCAGTATCAGCTTCGGTTCATCAAGCACGATGAGGGGGTGAACTTCTGTTCTTTTGCCATGGATAGAGTTGTCTGGCTCACGTTGATGTACCCGGTCGATGGTCGCTCACTGTCTTTGATTTCTAAGGCCATTAGTGGTTGGGCTAAGCTGCTATATGTTCATGAGTCTTTGACTATTGCTAGGATCATTGTTAAGGCCTTGGTCAACAGTGAGCAGGATATCCCAGATGATTTTGTGGTATCGGTGGGTGAAGCTCCCAGGGTGCGATCTTTTACTATGCCAGTGTACATCTTAACTACTACTGATGTTGTGGATGGTGGAGATGAGCAGCTTCCTCCTGATAATGAGCCGGTGCACCCTCTGCCACACCCTGCCCCTCGCTAGATGCCGGTGCACGTGCAAGCTGATTCTGCCAACTCAGATGTGGTGGTGGGAGATGATCCTCATATTGATCAGATGGATGTGGCTGGACACATGGATGAAAATCAAGGTCCTGCAGATCAGGAGCAGCAAGGTCATGTAGATCAGGAGCAGCAGGATGTGCCTACCGAACAGGATGACTTCAATGTGGAGCAACAACCAGCTTCAGGTGTGCCAGTGTTGAATCTGGCTGACCTCTCTCCGACGGCGCAAGACTTTGAGGCTTCTGGAGGTCTTGATCGTGGTGTCCCTGCTGCTGACATAATAGGAGCCTCCTCTGTTCCCATTCGTGAACTTCTTCAGAAGGTTATTTCTCAATCCAATCCATCTCATTCACCTTTTCTGCATCATCCTTTGTCCAACCTAAATTGCATTGTTATTGATCTGGACATGCATGTCCCATCATACTTTGCACATTCTGATGATGTTTGGAAATTGGCAAAGGCTTTGGTTGATCCAGCTGAGAAGGTGGGTGAACAGCAATCTAACGACGACTCTGTCAAGATCATCGGCTCCATGCCTCAAGTGTCCTCTTCTAAGAAGCGCCGTGCCAAGAAGCTCAAAGGACCCATTGACTCCAAGTTTCTGAGGAGTGGCAGGCTCAAGCAGGCCACCCACGGGTTCAAGGACGTTACCAGTGCTGCAGCTGCTGCAGAGGAGGTGCCAATGCCGGCTGCCATCAGTGTCCTGCTTGCTGATCCATCTTCTGAAGATTTAGCACTCGTCCCTGCTTATCAAGGTGCTGCTGCAGATGCCCTGGCTGCAGCTCCAATCCTGTCTACTTCAGTTGTGCAAGCCATAGGCACGGAGTTCCTCAAGATGCAACCTCAGGATGTATCTGACGTGATGCTTCTAGCTTCTGATGATGATTAGTGGCTGTAATAAGTTTCTGCAGTTCTTGTACGAACTATGTCTCTTTTGTTTAGTTGGTCAGAAGCAGCCTTGCAAAACTTTTAGTCATGTTTCTGTCAGGAATTCATTTACCTCTATGTGTGATCTGGTCTGGTGTCTCAGGCTGCTTTTGCTTGTCCCTAGTGGACGTATTTTGTCTCCTAAACTGCTTATCAGACTTAAGTGTGTTCACTATCTGAATCAGATGTTTATCTGTTCTCTATCCTGTTGCCTATGTGTTTGTGATGAATAGTACAAAATCTTGGAATATCATGTCTTGGAATGTGAGAGGGATTAATTCCCAGCCTAAATGGGACCATATTAGGAATAAGATTTCTGAATGTGCAGCTTCTATCATCTGTTTGCAAGAGACTAAAAGAGAAAGCTTTGATCAGGCCTATATTTCAAAATTTTGTCTGAGGCACATTAATAAATTTGCATACTCTCCTTCAGTGGGAGCATCTGGTGGTTTGCTAATCTGTTAGGCAGATGGTCTTTTTGCTGGAGAGGTTGTTGATTGCAATAGTTATGCTATCACTATGAAATTCAGGTCCAAACAATCAGCTGCTGTTTTTCATCTTTCTAATATTTATGGTCCTTCTTCATCAATAGAGAAAGCTGCTTTTATCAGCTGGTTATACAATTTTGACATGTCATCTTTAGAGGATTGGATTCTTGTAGGGGATTTCAACCTCATCAGATCCTTGTCAGATAGAAATAAGCCTGGGGGCAATGTTGGTGATATGCTCTTATTTAATGATCTTATTCAGCATCTGGACCTTGTTAATGTAAAATTCACAGGAAAGCACTTCACATGGAGCAATATGCAGGAAGATCCATTGCTTGAGAAGTTGGATTGGGTTTTCACCACATCTTCTTGGTCCAATTCTTATCCAGCTACCTCAGTCCAGTGTCTGGCTAGACCCATCTCTGATCATGTGCCATATGTTGTGCTGGTTGACTCACATATTCCCAAGGCCTCCTTGTTTCGATTTGAGAACTACTGGGTGGAATTTCCTGGTTTTTTTATATAGTCAAATTGCATTGGGACTCAAATCCTTTCTTCAGCAATATGGCCAGAACTATTAGTGGTAAATTCAAGCAATTGAGGAAAGGTTTGAAAGCATGGAGCAGAGAGTTCTCCAAACTCAACAAGCTTATTAATAATTGCTCATGGGTTTTGGCTATGCTTGATGGGCTCGAAGATCAGAGAATCTTATCCCGGGTGGAACATAATTTCAGGATTATTGTGAAGAAACATCGGCAGAAATTGTTGGAGGCTAAAAGGATTTATTGGAAGCAAAGGTCTACAATCCGATGGGTTAAGTTTGGAGATGAGAATACCAAACTTTTTCAGGCAATGGCCACTCATTCATTTCGAAGGAACAATATTTCCTCTCTCATGAATGCTGATGGTTTGATGGTATCTGACCATGATCTCAAGGCTGGGATTCTCTAGACTTCTTTTAAAGATAGATTAGGGGTCTCAGAATTCTCTGAAATTTTATTTCAGCTCAGTGACCTCATAAGTGCAGTGCCTCTCCCTCCATTGGAAGGTCCATTCTCTAAAGAAGAAATTGATATTGCTCTCAAAGAAATGCCACCTGACCATGCTCCTGGCCCTAACGGTTTCAATGGCTTTTTCTTCAAGAAATGTTGGCACTTGATTTCAGAAGACTTCTATAGGCTATGTGATTGCTTCTACAATGGTAACATCAACTTGAACTGCATCAATGGCTATTTCATTGCACTGATCCTGAAATGTGACAATCCTCAAACTCCTAATGACTTCAGACCTATTTCACTGTTGAATCTATCTCTTAAACTGATCACAAAAATCTTGGCTAATAGATTGCAGCAGGTGATTTTGTCTGTGGTTCATCAAAATCAGTATGGCTTTCTCAGAGGTAGGAATATTCAAGATTGCTTGGCATGGGCATTTCAGTTTCTTCACCTATGTCATCACAGCAAGAAAGAAATTGTCATTGTAAAATTGGACTTCGAGAAAGCTTTTGACAAGTTGGAACACCCTGTCATCCTAGAAATGCTAAAACATAAGGGTTTCTCTGCTAGATGGATTCAATGGATTGAGTCCATTCTGTCTTCTGCCACTTCATCTGTGTTGCTTAATGGGGTGCCAGGGAAACCCTTTAAATGTAAGAGAGGTGTGAGACAGGGGGATCCACTTTCTCCTTTGCTCTTTGTTATTGTTGCTGATCTCTTACAGTCCATAGTTAACAGTGCTGCTGAAGAAGGCTTATTGCTTCACCCATTGGGTCCTAATTTTGGGGGAGACTATACTATAGTACAATATGCCGATGACACTCTACTGATTATGCCAGCTGAGGAGAGCTAGCTTTTGAACCTAAAGAATATTCTTGGTGCCTATTCCATATCCACAGGTTTGAAAGTCAATTACTCAAAATCTAGTATCATCCCAATCAATGTAGAACCTGAGAGGATGGGTGATCTAGCTTCTGTGTTGGAATGCCAAGTAGCCAGTATGCCATTCACCTACTTGGGACTTCCCCTTGGTACAACACGACCCTCTGTGCAAGACTTTTTGCCTCTGCTTAACAGAATAGAGAGAAGAATGATGGGCATCCGTAGTCTCCTATCTTATGCAGGTCGACTGATCATGGTGAACTCTGTACTATCAGCTTTACCCACCTTTTTCCTTGGCACTCTAAAAATTCCTGTTACTGTGTTACATCAGATAGACAAATATCGAAAACACTGTCTTTGGGACAGAGGTGATATTAATAGGAAGGGAGGCTGTCTAGTGGCTTGGAAAAAGGCATGCCTGCCTAAGGCTCAAGGTGGTCTTGTAATTATAAACCTCAGGATTCAGAACTCTGCCCTCCTGCTTAAACATCTGCACAAGTTCTATAACCATGCTGATCTTCCTTGGGTTAATCTCACTTGGGAATTTCTTTATTCCAATCAAGTAGCTCCACATGCTAAAAGGCTTGTTGGTTCTTTTTGGTGGAGAGATGTTATGACATGCTCTGATCAGTTTTTAATGATTGCCTCATGTCAAGCTAGTAGAGGATCTATAGTTTGTTTTTGGAATGATTCATGGAACTTAGGTGTGCTCAGATGGAAATATCCTCAGCTTTTCTCATTTGCTAGGAAGCAGAACATTTCATTGCATAAATTCTTGTCTCAGGATGTTCATGCAAATTTTTTCACTCCTCTCTCTGAAGAGGCCGCTGTCCAATGGAATGAACTTTCCACCTTGTTGCACAATATACAAACATTGGGTACTTCTAAAGACTCATGGTCTTACATATGGGGATTAGCTACTTTCACTCCGAAACTTGCATACAAGCAACTACAAGGCACTTGTGTTGCTCATCCTCTTTTTAAATGGTTATGGAAATCTTGTGGCAGAGGGAAACACAAGTTTTTTGGGTGGCTTCTCTTCTGTGATAGGCTCAACACTCGGGACATTCTTAAGAGGAAAAGAAAGGTGCTAGACGAGTACATCTGTGTTCTTTGCACGCTCAATCAGGAGGAGACGGTTGAGCACCTGTTCTTTAATTGTACATTCAGCCAATGGTGCTGGCGATTGCTGCATATCTCATGGTCTCATTTGGATAATTACCTTGACAGAATTGTGGATGGTCGATGAAGATTTGGTAGTCGCATATACAGGGAAATTTTTCTCATTGGCTGCTGGGCTTTATGGTGTCACAGGAATGAAGTTATTTTTGATGGTGCACGTGTTTCTCTGATTAGATGGAAACACATTTTCAGACAGGAATTTCAGCTTCTGTTTTACACGGCTAAGCCGACCCTTGAGGTGGAGTTTAGAGATTGGTTTTGTAATTTCCCTTAGTGATTGTATCTCTTTTCCTTGGGCCTAAGGCCTTGTAAATTGTACATATTATATTTCAGAAAATGAAAAGTTCCAGTAGGGGCCTCCCCTGCTGTTCGTTTCAAAAAAAGGTTGCACCACAGCATACCCATCCTGCACCGGTACTGTATGGAGAGTCTTTTGCAATGGAAAGACAATGGCTTGTGTGAGCTCCACTTTATACCCGGAGCCATCCAAAAGGCTGCACTTGGTTGGCTCTGTCAGCTTATCTATTGTGTCCAGAATAGGTGATCGACTATCAATGTGTTGTTGACTACCTTCGTCCTCGCTGACATGCCAATGGTCTTCCTTTCTGCCACGTGCTTCTTCTTCCTCACTGCCATGCGCATCTTCTTCCTCGAGGCCATGCACATCTTCTTCCTCGCTGCTACTGACAGGTGGTGATTGGGGAGGATGAAGTACATTTTTCGGTATATGGACAATGCCTGATTCTGCTAGCATGGAGACAATTCTGGTGAATGCTTCACCAATTAGCTCTTCCATCTGCAGTACAGCCTTCTTGTTCCTCTTCTTCCTGTACATTCCAGTAAACTCTTCACCAAACCCTTTACCCCAGCCAACTGAACTAGACATGCCTCGGACCCGACCTCGATGCTCTGGAGTCTCAAGTGATGCGGTGAGGATATCATTCTCCCTAACCCCATGGAAAGAACGACCGCTAGCCTGAGCTGCAAGTGTTTTCACCCTAGTTGCTACCCCTACCACCGCAGGTTTACTGAATGTTATGTCCCTGCTTCCTTCACTAGTGGTCTTCCTCTTCCCTACCCTTGCCCGCAGATAAGGCCTCGAACGTTCAGGAAATTGGTCCCAAGGGTTCTGTTTTCCTTCTTCAGCTAGCTTTGCATCCTCCTCCTCTCACTCTTTCCTTTCATGAACATAACCTTTTCTGCCCGTCCTGTGTGGCTTATTATGCAATGCTCTCTTTTCTTTCATCCCCTGGCTCAATCGCTAAAATCTAGGAGCATTGGTTTCCTGCACAAACACGGTCCAGTCTTCTGGCTGCAAAAAGGCATGCTTCACAAAGGGAGTCTCCTCTTGGCTCACATATTTTTTTCATAAATGGGTCTTGAACCGCCGTTGCAAGGTTGCAATCTCTGACATAGCTGCCTTAACTACCTTCTTGCGAATAGATTCAGCCAGATTGGCTGGGTAATCTAGCTTTTGCTCTAAAACTATGAACAGCTCTTCCTTCTCAATTGGTGAGAGATCTTCAACTGCCTTGTTGATTGACACCCTCTCTCGAGCAATGAGGCCACATACCAATACAAATCTATCCCTCGCAGCATCTGGGGTAGGCCAATAATCAAGTCCAGTTGCAGTCAACTTGTCTTCTGGCCATTTGGTTTGTGTCCTTGACCCGCGGGATCGAGTACTACTCGCAGCAGTATGTGCTGAGTGACCCTGTGAAGAAGGATCACCGTCGATAGGCTGTGAACAAGGTTCACCGTCGATGGGCTGTGATGGTGCACTAGAGGTAGAGGAGTTTGGTGTTGTGGGAGACTGCATAGATGATATGTTAGGTCGTCAGTAGAGCAACACAAGCTAGACTGAAAACCTAAACAAAATAAGATAAATTCTTATTCTCTGACAGGCAAAATAGTTGATATTAGCATACAGGTTGGGGATAGGTGCTAACCATTTTGACAGGGTGAAGCAATATGCTTATATATCAAAGCAGAGACTAAATTCCTTCAACTGCTTCCTTGTCAAACTTCAGCAGTAATGAATTGTGTGTTCCATGTGTACATGCAATAAGAGGACAAAGCAATCAGAATTAAAGTATGCTAACAGGTCCAAAGCATAACTGTCGATCTGGTACATTCGAAGCATAATAGAATTTCAACAATTCATATAAGTTCATCTGTTAGCAACAATTTATTCAAACAGACTTGGAGCAACAAAATTCATCCGTCAAGTCCACAACCAATCAATTAAAAATGAACTATTAAGGCATGATGTACTAATGCAGGCAATTCCAGGAAAATAATCCTATGTGAACAACCGTAAAGTAGCATATCTCCCTAATCCATCTTGACAGGAATAGCAGATTGGGTGGCCGGGCAGAGAGAGGGCGTTGGGGGTTCAAGCAGCACTAACCTCTGTCGCGAATGAAGTAATTGTTCTCGTGGTGGTCGGAGAGGCCCGATCCGCGTCGCCTCATTGCCTGAGGTGGCCAGCTCGTCGTCGTGGCCGGGGATGCCAGATCCGCGTCACCGTCTATAGGTTGGCCGGGACGCCGTCCACACGCCAGTAACCGCGTCCTCATCTCCGTCGTCACAGCTGGAGCCGCTTCGCCGACGTCACGCCAGGAACGGTGGGGCTGGAGAAGAGCAGGGCTGCGGCGGGGAGAGTGCAGGCGTGGTGGATCTGTCTGAATTAGACTCCCGAGTATATGTCCCCTACGCGCGTGTTACTATGTTCATGAAAATTACTGGCATGCTCTTGAACGGCTCTCTAGTGGAATTGGAATTCCATGGGTATTATAGTCAATATAGGTGGGAATTTTTGAATAGCGCGCGCAAGGTTTGCCTGCTGACGCTGACAATGCATAGTCATCGCCGACGCTGGTTAGTAAACCTGCGTCGCCTTTGTCAGCAGGTATCTTCTTTATATAGGCTGCTGACACTGACGCGTGGGCCTGGCACTATTTTTTAGAAATGAAACTCGCATCCATCAAATATTAGAGCCGGTAAAACAGCACCTAAAAATTCATTAAAAATAACATCAATTCATATTTGGACATTTAGTATTTTAATAAAATATCAACAGTCACACTTGTGTACCCAACATTCTTATAATTCGAATATACATCTCATGCTTGTGATATAATAATTCTAATAACATCTTAGTTTGCTCCAAAAATTCTACAAATTGACGTGGCAACATAAATTGGTTACCTAAACTTGTCATAAAAAATTCAAATGGTTTCAATAAAAGAAGAATATACTTGTGTACAAATGGCTACATCTCTCACATAGTTTCCTAGAATGTTGCTTGAACATTGAAGTTTTCCACACTTTGCAACATGTTCAATCTCATACGCATTTGAAATTTTTACACAAGCTTGTGTTCACCTTAAGATTAGGAAATACAAAGTTTCATTACTAATGGTTGTGGAAAACAAATATTATTTCTATGTTGTAGTTACAAAGAACAAGATAAAGGCATATAAACATTATTCACAAAACGGAATATACACTAAACAATGAAATTAATGAAAAGATGGGGATTTAAGAAAAAAAAATAGGAAAAAAATCATCAAATTTGAACTAAGTACGATGGAGAAATACATGTTACAAAATTTGACTGCAGATTAAAAGGAGAAATGAGAACTGTTCTTCATTCTAATAGAACAGAGGGGGTGGTTAACCCGCGTCTCATTTGCCCCTCCAATCCTCGTCTCCTACGCCCACCCAATAGAACAGAGGAGGAAGCAGACTAGCAGAGGCCACCGCCACCGCCGCCACCGCCGTGCCTGCTTTGACATCCAAGAGGGCACCCTAGGCCTCTAATGCGGCAAATGAGACCACCGTAACCTTCAATTTGACTCAGAAACATGACAAATCAAATCTTGTGGATGCGACACAGAATATGTAAAAATTTACATTCAAGATACATAATTTTTATTGATGCTTCCGCCTACATCCCGATGTTCATCCTGCTGACGGCGTACTCCGCCGCGACGCTGAATCCACGCGTTCAGAGGTCGAACTCATGACGGATGCGACACTCAGCGCTGCAGTAGTGGATGATCCTCAGGGTCTCCGGCCCGTAGTGCCTACATCCCACTGCCCAAATGCAGACGTGGGGATTCTGGATGGGCAGCAACGGAATGTCATCGTCGCCGTCACGAAGCCAGTACCACCACACAATGTTCTGGAGATCCTGGCGGACGAGGAAGCGTAGCCGGTGTAGGTTGTGGTTCTTCCACCGCCCGTCAGGGGGCGACGGCCCGCCGCTAATTTTGTGGAGCAGTGCCATCACTTCGGGGTCCGTAGGGTTGCAACGGTACTTCAGCATCGCTAAGAAGTACTTCGCACCGGTGTCTTTGGCAGCAGCCTTTCCGACGAGCTCCAGACCCTCATCGGGATTCCGCCGCCTCATCAACCTCTCCATCCCCTCGAAGCATAAGGCCTCCGGATGTTTGGCGAGGCGGAAGCGCTCCTCCAACAAGGACCTGACGTAGCAATTCTTGCACTCTTGACGAAGCTCACGCAGCGACACCTGCAGGAGTACCTCATCCGAGTCACAGATGCGCCGGAAGGTGCCGCAGACCCGATTACGAAGGATCAGGAAACGAATGACGGGCTCACCCTTGATGCAGCGGAGGATGATCTGGGTGACCAGTTCATTTGGCAGTAGCTCCATGAAGCACACCGCAGCCATCAAGGAGAAGGGGAAGGAAATGGAAAGGCGACGGGATATGGAAATTGAAAGGTGACAGGGTTTGGAAATTGAAAGGCGACGCGGCCATTTATAAACACCTGTTACTAATAATATGGAATTTGAAAGGCGACGGGGTTTGGCTGCTGACGCGTGGACCCGACAGCTGCCACTGCCCCTCCACCTTCCCGTGAAATTGAAAGGTGACGCGTGTTTTTCGATGGTTTTGCTCCCAAAAAATGGTTCCCGAGGTGTAGGGGGACGTGGGCGTGGGGAGGAAGGCACCCTGATAGTTCACATCTTGTCATCATAAATCCCCGACTGGTTGCTCCATAATCATATCGTTTCTTTCACTCCATCTTCTTCCCCTCACCATCACAAAACCACAAACTCCAGTCACCGAGAGATCACACCAACAAGGAGCAAGAAGAGCATGGTGTCGAGTGACCCGTCGGCGAAGCGGGGACGAAGAGAGGATGATGATGACGAAAGCCACCGTCGGAGGAAGTTGACCATCAAGGAGAAGGGGAAGGAGCCGGTGGCGCCCAAGGAGAAGGAGAAGAAGGAGGCCGCCGACATCAGCTTTGCCGTCGAACTGCTCCAGGGCGCGTTCATGAAGCTCCGAGATGTTGGCGAAGCGTTCAAGATCAAGGCGCCTGACCATAACAAGGATGATAGTGTCAAGGGTCTCGCCTTCAGGATCCACGTGTTGGCTGAAAAGCTTGAGAAGCTCCCCGTGGTCCGGCGGTCTCTTCTCGGCGACGACAGCTCCGACGGTGGTGACGATGGCTCTGACGGCGGGACTCCGACAGTGGTGACCGACTAATTGATCCACTCCTGTACTATTAATAATGTGTTTGTGATTATTGTGTGTTCGTCAGTTTGTTCGTCAGGTTGTTGGACTGCTTAGTTTGTCGATCATGAACTGCTTAGTTTGTTTGTCGATCATGAA
Organism: Cenchrus fungigraminus; assembly: GCA_036936925.1. Taxonomy (NCBI): domain Eukaryota; kingdom Viridiplantae; phylum Streptophyta; class Magnoliopsida; order Poales; family Poaceae; genus Cenchrus; species Cenchrus fungigraminus. Next base: position 64,516,177 of record CM072779.1, read on the forward strand.
GTGGTTAGTTTGGTTGTTGGATTTTGTATATATGTCATGAACTCGATCTAAGAGACGCGGGTAGATCCATTCGCGTCGCCTACAATATCTGTTCCTCCTGTGATGAACTCGATCTTGGAGACAATGGATAGTCATCGCTGACGCTGGTTAGTAAACCCGCGTCGCCTTCGTTGCCAGGTAGGTCCAAGCGGTTATCTTCTTTATATAGGCTGCTGACACTGACGCGTGAGCCTGACACTATTTTTTAGAACTGAAACTCGCATCCATCAAATATTAGAGCCAGTAAAACAGCGCCTAAAATAACATCAATTCCTATTTGGACATTTAGTATTTTAATAAAATATCAACAGTCACACTTGTATACCTAACGTTCTTATAATTCCAATATACATCTCATGCTTGTGATATAATAATTCTAATAACATCTTAGTTGGCTCCAAAAATTCTACAAATTTACGTGGAAATATAATTTGGGTACCTAAACTTGTCATAAAAAATTCAAATAGTTTCGATAAAGGAAGAATATACTTGTGTACAAATGGCTACATCTCTCACATAGTTTCCTAGAATGTTGCTTGAACATTGAAGTTTTCCACACTTTGCAACATGTTCGATCTCGTACGCATTTGAAATTTTAACACAAGCATGTGTTCACCTTAAGATTACGAAATGCAAAGTTTCATTACTAATGGATGTGGAAAACAAATATTATTTCTATGTTGTACTTACAAAGAACAAGATAAGGCATATAAACATTATTCACAAAACGGAATATACACTAAACAATGAAATTAATGAAAAGATGGGGATTTTAGAAAAAAACTAGGAAAAAATCATCAAATTTGGACAAAGCATGACGGAGAAATACATGTTACAAAATTTGACTGCAAATTAAAAGGAGAAATGAGAACTGTTCTTCGTTCCAATAGAACTGGGCCCCATCCTAATTAGAGACGCGGGATAGTTAATCCTCGTCTTATTTTCCCACATAAACTATTCTTCATTCCAATAGAACAGAAGAGGAAGTAGAGGGCGCCGCAACCTTCAATTTGACTCAGAAATGTGAGAAATCAAATTTTGTCTATCAATAACCGATTGGACGATACTTTACCCGATAGAAGAAGACATTACATTTGTAACGAAGCCTACATTCATCACTACAGAAATACATGCAAAACCCCCTCCGGCTCAGCTCTGTACCATAGAATGCTTTGCCTGTGCAATGTTGAATGTTGTCTCGCGCCACCGCCGTTGGCAGCGTCGGCCGACGGAGGCCACGGCGGAGGGCGACACTCCTAATTTGCCAAGCCAGATTGACTCCACGATGCTGGAAATCCAGGGATTGCACATTGCTGATCAAACGTGGACGCCACTGCCCTTGCTCCTCGCCCTCAACCTGTTTCATGTACGTAATTGCAGTGGTGTCGGCGTCTGCCCCGCTGTTGGCTCTGTAGAGGAAGACGGCGGCCACATAGGCCGCCTCTCTGTGCCCATCCTTGGCAGCGTAGTGGAGCTCGTCGAGGGGAGGCTGAGGGCTGCGCTTCCTGCCGAAGATGTCATCCATCCCAGTGAGGAAGCAGGCCACCGGGTTGACGGCTATAGCCAGGCTACGACGGAAGACGTCGTAGCCGACGAGGTCGTTGTTCTGCATCTGCTCGACTGGAACCCGATCCAGTGCCAGGGCGTACCGACATCTCTGTCGCGGCAGGGGTCGAGCATGTTCTTGCAGGTTGCCCGTAGGCTGCAGAGGTCCTCCATAGGCCGATTCAATGTCGCACCGACTCGGCCAACGATGATCGCCAGCACCTCCTGCGGGAGTTTCGTGAGCGACCGCGGGTGCTCCCTCGATGCCATGAGTGCCGGCGTGGAAGGGAAGTCACGTGGTGTGGAGCGGAGGAGGCACAGCATAGGGGTGCGGTGGAGGGGCACAACGAGGAGTGTAGGCAGTTGTGGTTTTCTCGCGGGTAGATGAAGGGGCTGTGTGGTGGTTTCGCGGGTAGAAGAAGGGGCTGGGGCAACGGTTATTAATTTATTTTGGAGAGAAGATACAGGAGACGTGTCTCCGATGAGTGGATACTACTAATTTCCCATCTCGCTTATCGAGGAGTCAAACTCTTTGAAGTTTGACGAAATGTAGACAAAATAATATCAATACTCTCTGATGAGTGGTACTACTAATTGCACATCTCTCTAATCGAGGAGTCAAACTCTTTGAAGTTTGACCAAACTCTTTGGAGAGTTATCGGCGACGTGGGTTTTGTGAACACGCGTCTTATTTGTCGGGCGGGCATGTTGTCTTTTTTTATATAGGCTGCATTTCTCACATAGTTTTTCAGGTAGAATATATACCGAATATATACAGTATCTTAGGCAGAATATATAGGCATCATATATTACAGAAAGGAGATTCAAATTCCACGAATACACATCCTATATATATTACAAAAAGGATTCCATTTCCAGCAATAGACATCCCTGCATTTTACAAAAAGGATCGGATTCAGTAGAAATCAATCTTGCTTCTTTTTCTTCTTTGATTTTTGTATATCGATCTTTTCACGATGGTCGCTTCGCAAGTATGGTGTTTTGTCAGCTCCCAAGACTCGGGGCATGTATGAAGTGTGAAAGGATGGACTTTCTTCAAACTGGTTGTATTCCTCCTCCTCAATAACATTTTCAACCCCAACAATCCTTTTTTTTCAAGCCAAAACCACAATCCAGTTATTCTTTGCAAGGTCAGGTACATAGAACACTTGCTCAACATCCTTGGCGAAGACAAACGGTTCATTTTTGTAACCAAAGACCCGGAGATCAACACTAACATAACCAAATTTGTCCTTGATCATAGCTCTATTCGCATTGGTGACCCATCTACACCGAAACAAGGCTACCTTCAATGCTACATAATCAAGCTCCCAAATTTCCTCTATTTGACCATAATATGTGGCTGTGTTCTTCTAATTGTCGACGACCCGTACACGCACACCACTATTTTGATAGACGCTCTTGGCATCCTAGGCTATGGTGTAGAACGTGTATCCATTGATATCCATTGCTTGATATGTTGTAACAGTGAATAATGGCCCTGCTGCTAGTTTTCTTACCAGATTGTCGGTTATAGCAGCACTGCCACTCTGGACATAATCTCGGAGCCACCTGTTGAAGCATTGCATGTGCCTCTTTGCAACCTAATCCTCAGTACAGCCAGGGTTTTGTTCACGTAGTTGTTGCTTGTGCTCATTGCCAAATGGTGTAACCTCTACGCTCTGTTCTATCACGGTGAAATGAGCCTTCCTGAAGGCCTCTGGGTGCGGAGTGATTGACTTTTTCCCTAGGGTCCCAACACTTGAAAGCCTACCTTCATGCCGTGAATGAGGCACACCAATGGGGTTTTGGTGGCCCATATAACCCATGGCCCACTCCACTGCTTCGATGGTCTCATAGCCACGAACAATGGCTCCCTCCGGAAATGACCTGTTATGTACCAATGATTTGAGGAATCCATAGTACCTCTCATATGGAAACATCTAATGAAGGTAAGATGGGCCAAGGTACTAGATCTCCCTCGCGAGGTGTGTTGTTAGATCCAACATGAGATCAAAGACTGATGGTGGGAAGGTAGCTTCAAGCAGGCATAGGGTCTCGAAATGCCTCCTCTCTAAGTCCAATAGTTTTTCCTCATCAATCATCTTCTGTTCTATTTCATTGAAGAATAAACACAAGCTCGTGACCGCGTCGCGAACTAGTTCTGTCTTGATACCTCTTAGTGCAACAGGAAGAATAGATGTCATCAACACACGGCAATCATGAGATTTCATCAAGTTGAAATTCATTTTCATGTCCTTCACCGACACTAGCCTCTTGAAGTTCGATGAGTAGCCTGAAGGTACTTTCAAACCATGCAAAAACTCACAGAATTCTTTTCTCTCTGCCTTTGACAAGGTGGTTGCAGCAATGGGAAGGTCCATCCCCGTGTATGTTTCCTCTGCATAGAGCTCCGGCCTAATGCCCATATCTTTAAGATCCTCCCTTGCATTTTTATGATCTTTTCCTTTCGACTTCTGTTGTAGCAATGTTCCCAAAGTAGCTTCACACACATTCTTCTTGACGTGCATGTTGTCAATCGAATGACGCACATCCAAAAGCAGCCAATACTCTAGCTCCCATAGAATTGATTTCTTGTTCCACATTCCTCGCCCATCTTCTTCTTCTTCTTCTTCTTCTTCTTCACCATCTCGCTTCTTTCTTTTGTGAAGTTTCTTTTCAAACAATTTGGGTAACTCCTCGATAGTCCTTGACTTGCAAGTGGAGCAGATCTCTAGTAACATGCATTGGCGCCTGTATATTCTCCTTTTCCCCATTAAACTGACAATCCATGTCCCGGTAGGCATGTTTCTTGCTGAGGAAAAGACGGTGCCCCATAAATGCGAATTTCTTTGAATTTCTTAGCCACACTGCACAAGTTTCTTCCAAGCAGTGTGGGCAAGCTGCACCTTTCCTTTTACTCTGGCCAAAAAGGTTGCGATGAGCCGGGTTGTCGTTGATGGTGGTGAACAACATGGCGTACAATGTGAACTCCTCACGGCCGAACTCATCCCAAACCTCCTTCACACTAGGCTTCTAAAGTATCTTCAAGTCATCAACTAGTGGCCTCAAGTAGACATCAATACGGTCGCCAGGTTGCTTTGGCCCGGAGACCAATATTGTCAGCATCATGTATTTCCGTTTCTTGCATAGCCAGGGTGGAAGGTTGTACATTGACAGCATGACAGGCCAGGTGCTATGTGTTGAGCTCTGGTTACCGAATGGGTTCACACCATCTGTGCTCATAGCGAACCGAATGTTCCTGCTTTCACCGGCAAATTCCTCAAAGTGGGAATCAATGTTTTGCCATTGTTGGCCATCTGCGGGGTGCTTAATCTTGCCAACTTCCTTCGTTCGTGCCTTATGCCAACGTAAGACTTGGGGCTCCTTTCATGTGGCGAACCATCTTCTCAACTGAGGAATGATGCAAAAATACCATGCTACCCTCACAGGAGCCCCTTCATCCTTCTTCTTCTTCCTCTTGCCTGTGATCTCCATGGGCTCGTTCTCATTATCATCAACATTGTTATCATCTCCACCATCTTTTTTCCTCTTGTACCGATCGAACCCACACTTGGAGCACTTGTCAAGGTCTACATAATCTCCACTGAACAATACACAAATGTTCTTGCAAGCATGAATTTTTTCAACCTCTATTCCTAGAGGACAAATTATCTTCTTTGCCTCATAGACAGACTCGACTATTTGGTTTCCCTCGGGTAGCATGTCCTTAAGGAGATCCAATAGTTGTTTGAAACTTTTGTTGCTCCAACCATGATCTGCCTTAACCTGCAGAAGTTTTAGATCACCAGAAAGGCGAGAGTACTTCTTACAACCAGGATAGAGGGGTTTCTTTGAATCTTCAACGAACTGCTTCAGCCTCGCTAATTCAGAAGCTGTATACACTCGTTGAAACTCAACATCCCGCAACATTTGATCAACATTGTGCACACGTTGCAACAACTCACCATCATTGAAGCCCGTAGCTTCTTGATCTGTGATATCGTCAGGCCTCATCACAATTGGTGGGAATGGTTCATTTTCCTCAAAAACTCCACCTTCATCAAGCTCTTCATCATGGCATAGCGCTGCCCCTTCATTATTAAAGCCCGTAGCATGGTGTCGCGCTTCACCTTCATTTAGGCATCCTGGTTCGACTTGATTAAGCCCTTCCTCACCATGTTTATTCAAACACGTGTAATTTTCTTTGAAACCACGTGTGATCAAATGATGAAAAATGTTGTCCCGTTGTCCAAACTTCTTCTGGTTGAGACAATCTATACAGGGGCAAAAGCATTGCCTGAACACCACGATTTCTCATATCCGCCTCTGCTTGATCTAGAAAACCATTGACCCCCCCTAAGAAACTGTCCCAATCTCGAGACTTACTGTACATCCAAGCCCGAGCAGCAGCAGCCATCTGCAATTTTCATACATCAAATGAGCATAATGCATCACCAAAACTGATGAGTAAGAGGATCAGGACAGCGAAGTTCAATAAAAGGGGCAATTTCTGCCTTGACGAGGACTGTCTACGAGGCGAGCGCTTCCGAGGAGGAGGACGAGGCGTCGCGGCCGCAGCGACAGCAACGGCACGGAGGACAGCACCGAGTCCGAGGAGGAGGATCAGCTGCTGCTTTGGAGGACGGCGACGTACAGCGCCGAGGGACGCCACGCCGCAGTAGACGTCCGCTGGCCTCTTTCGCTATCGCACACACGGCCGGCTGGCCTGCTGCAGCGCCGGCTTTCTGAGGAGAGAGAGAGCGCGTGCACAGCGAGTGGGGCCTTCAGAGAGCACACGAAAATGCTGCTGCAGCAACGGCGGGGAGAGAGCGAGTGGGGCCCTCAGAGGAGAGAGAGCGAGTGTAGTTGTCGGAGATAGCAAAGTGGTCGGAACGCAAAGACAAAGACGCGTATTAACAACACACGTCTCTAATGTGAGAAAACAAAGGAGATGCTAGCTCCAAACAAGTGTCACCAATTGGGTCGTCCTAAAATGAGACGCGTCCTAAAATCCACGCGACTCCAATAGGAAAGTCATCGGTAACGAACTTAAAGAGCCCGTTACCGATAGGTTTCACTTTTGTATCGGACGCATTTTAACGTTCGTTACAAAGAAAACATGTAACGGGCGTTTAAGAAGTCCGTTACCAGAAGTCCTCATTGGTAACGGGCGTTGTGGTGGCGAGGTCAGGGCGAGGTCGGGGTCGAGCCTGCCGCGCTTATGCGTGACAGGCGCCAAACAACAACCGTTACAGATGGGGTCTATGTAACGGGTGTTAAGAGCCCGTTACAAATGCTGCGTGACCTATTTGAGGTTTTCACATAGTGATTCGCTTGCAGGGAAAAGCCTTCGTGGTGAGGTCAATCAGGTTGTGCTTGGTTGATAACTAGCAAAGCAGTGGTGTAGCGGTTGCGGGATCCAAATCGTGCTGATTCGAAACCAGATCGTCAATGTCGAGTTCTCCACCCAATCGAGTTTACCATATACCTCTCGGAAGATCGGGCCAGCGCTTATCATTTGGTATCAAAGCTGGGCACATGTTAAGAAGGGGAGCATGATGAGGACATCCCAGGGCACAATTTGGCCAGGTGCACGACTGTGTAGGCGCACTATATTGTAGGCGGCTGTTGATGTTTGATTATTGTTGCAAAGTTCGTTTGGACTTGCAAGCGGACAAATCCCTCGTCGTAGTTAAGGAACCCTTCTTCCCTTGAGTGGTGAACCCAAGGTATCAAATCTGTGGAACAATATGTAATGTAAAATCAATCTAATAACCGAGAAACACTTGCTTCATTAAGAGGTTTCGAATTGCATCTAATCTACTAAGATCAAAAGAGGTAGCAAGAGCAAGCATTGAGGGACCGATCTAGAGAGGGTCTAGATCGTGTTTATGTCATCGTTCTGAGCAAGATAAAGAGAGAGTAAAATGAATCTCATTGAAAGCTTCTTTAAACCATGACCTTCGGTCAAACCCCCTAAGTCGCCCCGCCGTACTCGGTGTCAACATCCTGTCACGATATTCTACTTTCTTCGTGGTCGAATCTTAGAGCACACCCGCAAGGAGTGCGTTGAATTACTTGGTAGATCGGGTATGCACTTCTAGCCACCGCGGCTACAAGAACATCCCATGCAATCTATCTCGAGAATAGATTGAGGAGGAAAACACCCAAGCAAGAACAAGAATTGCAAACAAAGGTACTCGATCGCTAGGAATCGAATCCATTAAAACTCCATCAAAAGTATGAATACATGAATAAGATCCAACCGGGATCCTACCTTGACCTTGATTCACGCCTCCGGAACTCCGACGTGGTGTTCCTTGCAAGGTTCCCATGCCGGCTAGGCAAACCCTAGATGACTAACACAACCCTCCTCTCCGGGGTGGTGTCCCTCAAGCTCATCTGCTCCTCGGCGGTGAATGACGAATGGCTTGATACGTGGCTCGAGGTACCGGGGGTATAAATAGCCCGAGGATCAGCTAGGTCAAAGGGGGCGGTGAACAGGGCCCAGAATGGGCTGGGCCGGCCGGCCTGGGCCCATTCTGGCCCAGTTCGGCGCCGCCTTTCTTCCGGATGCTTCTCGCAACTTCTTGAGTTTTTGCCGAGTTGCATGTGGGCCCTTGACGTTATTTTCCTCGCGGTTTAGATGAGGGGGCTTTGCGAATGAACTCCCACATCTTCCGTCTAGGTCCTCCGCACTTCTCGGCTTCACGCATTAGTCCTTGGCTCATTTGGAGTCATGTTCATCTTGTATCTTGACTTGTCCCGGGGTCCGTGATCACCTTGTAAATCCCTTGATGAACTTTACCCGGAAATCCTCATTTAAGCTCTTGATTCCTGTGTAAACAATAAACTCCAAAAACCATGCATGAGTGTGAACATAGCATATAATGGGGGTTAGGATCGTTAGTGTGAATATCAAATCAATACCAACATAGAAGGTAAACAAGTGGCTAGGTTGACGGAAATCGACCGCCAACATCCCCCCATGCTTAAACCTTTCTTGTCCTCGAGTAAGCCTTCTATGGATATCAGCGTTGCCCTTCGATGTTCAAACCCTACACTTGATCATACATGAGAAAACATAATGCCCTCTAGTTTTATATTCATTAAAGTTCCATAATGTACTAACTTTTATCTTTATGGAGGGTAGATATCATTCAAGCTCTTTCCACAAGTACTTGATCAAGCTCTCAAACTTTTAAACAAATCTCAGAAATTTTGAAAAATAAAGAATGAGATAAAGAGAAAAATTGCTTTACCAAGATAAAAAATAACCATCTTGCACTTGCTCATGTACTCTCATCTCACATGTCTCTCAAGCCTACTTGTTCTACTCCTTTCCTCTCTCAAAGTATATGGTGCAAAGCTTTATGTGGAGCTATAGGAAAGTTTAGTCCTACCAAGATATTATAGTTGAGATATTATTAAAACAAGACTAGCTTCTCATGGTCTTACCGAGACTCGTCAAAAAGGTCATTGGAAAAATAATATTATCAAGGAGGGGGGACATACATGAACACACACTTTTAGATAGGTGGACATGTGCAAATGGCAAAGAGTGATCCCAAGGCACAAACGAAGTCCTCGTTATCGGATTGCACATGGTTGGAAAGATGAGTATGGGTCTTGATCTTGAATCCTCTTGAAAACTCAAAAGCACTAAAATAGCTAGAGAACCGGGGAGCTTTATTATATATATATATATATATATATATATATATATATTCTTTCTTTCATTTTCATTCATCATTTTTTTCTTTCATCATACTTTTTCTGTTTTTTTTATTTGCTCCCCTTGAACTCTAGACTATACTAGCACTTCCTTGGCAACCCCCCCCCCATGCTTAGATGTTTGCTTGTCCTCGGGCAAAAGAGGTGATAAAAATGCCAAGGTGGGAATTGAAGCTCTCATTTTTTTTTCTTAGAGAGAGACACTCGAAAAATCTTCTATGGATCCTTTTGGAAGTCTCCCTTTCTCACTTGAAGCACCTTCCTTGTAATCTTCCTAAAAATATTCATCCATACTCATATATTGGGTTGTGGTCAAGGAGGTAAACACAAAAAAGATATATTTGGGTTTTGGTTGGATATCCGGCAAGGTTTGCGAAATTCCCAATGTGGAAACTCATAATGCACGAATAGAAGAGGCTAGCATAAAGAACGATACACAAAAACGGAATGACCAACTTCTTAGTCTCGGGCCAGAGAAATCAGGCCTTGTATCAATGCACCCAAAAATAAATCTTGTATATACTAAGGTTTTGCACTCAAGTAAACTTAGACTTTGGATGGGTAGAGCAAATGCAAGCGGTACTTGTGACAAGGTTAGCATAACTTTTTGAGAATAAAAAGGTTCTTTGATTCATTCAAAGTTGAGAGCAACGAAAAAGAACTATGGGACTTGAGTTATCATAACCTCCACACAAGATTAGGCTAGCATTTAATTAAATTTCATATTCATATTAAAAGAGAGCACTAGCTTAAACATGCATAAAACAAGCATAAGATTGAGCAAAGCGGCAATGATCATCACATATCAACATGGTACAATTTTTCCATCCATAATAAGATCATAAAAGCAACGGTGAAACTTATTCATGATGATGGATAACAAACTACTACTACCACACATGCTGAAATTAAATAAAAACAAGAAAATACTACGCAAACATAAGCGTACACAAGATGAAAAATAAAGAAAAGGAAAAGGAAAAAGCAAACCACACTTAAAAACTACGTCCCTTTCTTCTTTCTTCATTCTTCATCCGATTGTCCTTGCTCCGTTAGTTGGCTTTCATTGAATCCTTGCTCATAATATTGTTGCATGGCCCCTGCATGAAATTGATGAGGCGGCACAAGTTGAAGACGTCCCAATTGATGGGCGATTCCCGCCGTTCCTTCTTGCCAATGGTTGACATGGCTTCGGATCCTCTCGACGTCTTGTTCATTCCTTTGCATATACGCCCCAATAATGGCTGCACTTTGTTGCGGCTGGGGCATGCTTGCATAAGGTGCCACAAATGCTTCATTGGGCACAACAAAAGTTGGTGGAAAATAAGTTGGGAGAGGTGGTGCCATGGCTGCACCACTCCCCCATGCTTGCATTGGCACACTTCCGTAGTAAGGTGGTGGCATAGGAATTCCGCCATAGGGTTGATGGTAGGCCGCTCCTCCTTGCTCTTGGGCTGCGGAGGATGAACCTTCTTCTACGATTCTTCCCCTCTTGTTCTTCTTAGCCGGTACGAGAATTCCTTCTTCTAACCAATTCTCTCTCCCTTCAATAAATAATTTCAGCTTCATGTTGGGGAGAGGAACATTAACTTTTGCCACCGTGTACCCTATCTTCTCATCTCCACTAATATATTTTCCTTGCTTCATATAATCAATTCCAAGTGAATTTCCCGCAAGTATGAATTTTGGATTTCTTGTAATTCCCGGCTTCACAGAAATTGCCATCATAGAGAGATAGCATCCCGAACCAATTTGTCCACTCCCCGATATTGCCTCACAACACCACCAATTGATCATAATATATGATGGATCAATGGCTTGCCTTGCAACCAATGCCGAATAAAGCCAATTAACTTCCATATCGGTGACTTTGGATTCCTTCATTCTTCCCAAAATCCTTTTGCTCATCCAAGAATGAAATATCCGAATGATGGGATTCCGGATGCTACTTCTTTGTCGGTTATCTTCTCCTGAAATCATGCTCCAAAATCCTTCCAATACACTTTCATTAGCATCAACTTGCTCCGGGGCTTCCCTCTGAAAACCGAGCAACTCTCTAATTTGCTCATTAGAAACTATGTGCTCATCATCCTTGAGTCAAAATGAGAAGGATGGCACCCCTTCATTAATAACTGGTGCCATGGTCATGACAATTTCCATGGCAAGCTTCAAATGAAAACTCACTCCTACTCCATCGGAAAATTGCCCCCATCCAAGATGGTTCATCATTTGATAGATATCCGGGGCAAATCACAACACTTGGAGGGCATCATCATCAAAGTCAACATTGGGCACAACCCTCTTCTCTAGGCGCCCAAGCTTCTCCTCCTCCTCCACCGACATCATAAGAAATCCATACTTGTAACGTCGTGGAGTGTATGGTGGTGGAGCAGATGAACGAGTCGAGCGACGAGGTGGGATGGGTAGCTCCTCCGTTCGCCCTTGTGGTTCGGTGTACCGCATAGACGAGCTTCGGGTGTCTCTCCTTCCACTAAGGAGCATGGTGTCACTCCTTGATGGCGCCACATCCTCTTCCATGCTTCGCGGTGACTCGGAGATCGAGTGCCTCCGTGAAGAACTTGTTGATGCCGGCTTTGATGATGACGATTGCGTCTTCCTTCCAAGAACCTTGCCAAATACCTTCTTCATCTTGTAGTTGCTGCACAAATCACAAACAAACTCTCCCAGGGGTTTCTTACCGGTAGAAATACACACAAAAGAAGTATATGGAAGAGCAAAGTTTGTGATGCAATTCTCTGAATTTTTGGACTCAAGAGAGGAGAACGAATTTTTCTGGAGAGTTTCTGGAGGTTCTGGACTGAGAGCTCAAGAACACGAACTAGCAAGCAAGCAAGAGACTCACCTGTGAAAGATGGAGGTAGGGGGCGAAAATATAGGCCAGGCCGGCCGGCCTGGGCCGACCGGCCTGGGGTCCCTGCCCCCTGCCTCGGCTCCAGCTTCCTCCCACTTGATGTTTGGTGCATCATGACCTTGTGTCCTCGTGCTCCACGCTGATCCACCGCCCAAACTCTCTCAGCCATTCCTTTTTCTTTCATGGTCAAGTCCTCATCTTGATCATTTCCTTTGTGTCACTTCCATGCCTCCTTACCTCCCATGCTTGCACTCATAACCTGCAAAAATCAAAGCCTTGCTGCCCGCCCCCCATGCTTGTCCCATGCATGCCAAAAGATTCTTGAATGATGATGTGTTCCCGTGATGCATCATGGGTCATTAGAGGTTCAATTAAGCTCAAAACCTTCCCTTGATCATGTTTAGATGCTAACTACTCCTCTAATTTCGAAAATTAAAAATTAATTCAGAGATATCAATGAGTTCAAATGTATTTTTAGAGGAGTTTTTAGGCATCAAAAACATTTGTAAGTCGAAACTTTTCCGACTACATTGATTTTGGTTAGCGAGCTCCTCCGGCTTGACCGTGGGGGTATGGGTTTAGGTTCTAATTTTGGCTAAACAAGAGAGAGATGTTTTGAATGAACAAAATAAATGAGGCTTGGAAAATTCTAATTCTAGAGAAACCTAGGTTCACGCGAGTCCAAGCATGCGTCAAAGATTAAAAATCATTAAGGAACAACACAGGGCTCTACTCGTGTGTTTTTATGATGTAAAACAAACCAACCTTATCATCATGAGGAGGATGAAAGGTGTGGGTAGGTTCTGAATTTTTGGAGTTGGTTTCTCGAAAAGAGGCAAATAAATTGTAGGATGGCTCAGGTCAAAGGTTTATGTCAAATAAAATTCAAATGAAACATCCGAACAACTTAAAATGTCTCAAAAATAAGTTCAACCACTTAAGAGTTTATACCAAGTCTTGCGTAGCAAATTCTAAGACCAACTTACTTGAAAATCGGAAATAATCCGGGTTGCCCTCCCGGCAGCTTTATTCTTGAACAGGTTGTCCTCCCGGTAGCTTATTCTTGACTCGACGAACGGGTTGCCTCCCGCCTAGCGCTTTGTTTATAGTCCATGGCTAGACTTCTTGGCTTCTTCACTTAGGATCAACGCTCTTTGCGGGTGTTGCAATCTTGGGTACCCACTTCCGCACCATCTTGGGCACAGGCTTATTCTCCGGCCTAATCATCTTTTTGATCTTCACAGGCAGCTTTTGTTCTTTGGTCTTGACGGATGCAACGACTTCCTTGATCACTTTTGCTTCCTTCTTCTTGGCCCCTCCTTCTTCTTTGGCTCTTCCTTACTAAAACGATGATGTGGTGGAACATATTTAGCATTGATCATGTTGCATACCTCGAAACGTGGACGAAACTTGAATATGCTTCGTGTGCCATTGACGTCGAACTTAATCTCCCCCTCGCCAACATCGATCGTTGCCCCGACGGTCTTGAGGAAGGGCCTCCCTAAGATAAGGGGCGGCTTCTCCCTTTCTCTCATCTCAAGTACCACGAAGTCGACGGGAATGAAGTGATCTCCAACTTTCACGGGCACATCTTCGACAATTCCCACGGGATAGCGGATAGAGTTGTCGCCCAACTCCAAACACATACCCGTAGGCTCAAGTGGTAAGCGTAGCTTTTCGAACACATCTCTTGGCATGACACTCACGCTTGCTCCAATGTCGCATAATGCCTTCTCGAACATGAATGAGCCAATAGAACATGGGATAGTCGGACATCTAGGGTCTCTTTGCTTCTCGGGCCCTTGATTTGCGATGGCGGCACTACATTGTTTGGACATCTTGACATGGTCTACTCCAAGTGTTGCCATCTCATACTTGTTTGCAAGTATGTCTTTGAAGTAGCGAGAATATGTGGGAACTTGGAGAGCGTCCAATAGCGGCATGTTGATGCTTAACCTGCGCACCACTTCCACAAACTTTTCAAAATGATTATCAATTTTACCTCAAAAGTAGCGTGTCTTAGTGTTGTCATCTTCGTGTCATCACTTGGCACTTTGAATTCTGGCTCTTCGGTAGCAATCTCTGGAATAGTAGTCACCTTCTCCTTAGTGTGATCTTCCGCTTCAATGGTTGGCTTAGGCTTCCTTGCTTCGGCTGGAAGTTCCGGATCCTCCGTCTCCTTTCCCGACCGAGTTTGAATAGCCTTTGCCGTCTCGGGACCTTGGGGCTGCCCCGGCAATCTTACTTCATTAGCGGTTAAGCGCCCGGCAAGTTGTCCCACTTGCGTCTCCAATATCTTCATTATGTTGAGCACTTGTTGGTTGGAGCTCCCGACCTCCGTCACCTTGCCATCAATATTCTCCAAGATTTTATCCATGGCCTTGAATTTAGTAACGGTGTCCTTGTTGATCTTTGCTTGCTCGTCCATGAAATCCTTCAATTGTATACGAAGAGGCACCGAATTTTGAATAGACGAACTTGCATTAAATTGAGGTCCACCTTGCCCGTAGCAGAAGTTCGAAAAATCTCCTTTTCTGATGTAGTCGAGCACCTTTGCTTCCTCCGGACAATCTTTTTGGACATGGCCGTACTCCCCACATTCTTCGCACGTGGATCTTGCTTCGGCGGCCTTCAAGTCTTGGGTGGCCTTCTTTTCTAGCTCCATCTTTTCCAATCTTCTCATGAGCGAGTCAATCTTCCCTTCTAGAAGATCTTCCTTTTCAACCTGCAAAACACCTTTAACATTGCCCGTCGGTTGAACTGGAAGTAAGCGTCTGGATGACGCCCATGTATCATTATCTGTAACCTTCTTGAAAAGAGTGAATGCCTCTGTCGGAGTTAGCTCAACAATAGATCCTCCTGGTGATGCGTCAATTATGGTCCTTGATGCTAGATTGAGACCTTGGTAGAACTTTTGAACAAGGTCTTCCTTTGGGAACTTATGATGTGGCACGGCTCGGGTGTACTCATTGAAATGCTAAAAAGCTTCCGCGATAGTCTCCATAGGATATTGAGCAAAAGTTGGAATCTTATTATGCAAGCTTTGAGTCTTACCCAGCGAATAGTACTCCTTCATGAAAGCTCTCATCAATGCTTCCCAATTTTGCACCGTCTCCACCGGTAGAGTATAGAACCATTGCAAGGCTTTTCCGAGAAGTGAGAACGGAAAAAGTCTTGCCCTCAATTGATTTTGATCCGGCCCTTCCATCGTGAATGTCTGACAAAGTTGAATGAATGCTTGGATGTGAAGGTTAGGATCCTCTTTACCGGTGAAAGGTGTATGTTGCACCATGCGGATGGTTGAAGTCTTGATCTCAAACAGCCTCCTGATGTCGGCTAGGTTGAGGATGGGTAGATCACCAAGCTCCGGGATGCAAAGCTCCCCGATCTTCCTCTCCTCTCCCATTGGTGGCGGTTGAGGTTGATCTCTCCTTGGACTTGTAGGTGGTGATTCTTTCTTCGGACTTGTGGGAGGAGATTCCTTTGGAGATCCCGATGTTCCCTCGTCTCCGGTGTTTGGATCTACAATCCCCAGCTTCCTAGATCGTGCTTCGCATCTCCCTTGCCTGTAAAGTTTTTCTGGATCATCCACAAAATTTTTTGGTTTGTTGGAGAGGTGGCCGTCCATCTTCTGTTAGGGTTAGCGATAAACAAAATATACAAAAGATCTAAAAAGAAAAGAAAACTATAAAAAGGGTTAGTCAAAAACTAGATTAGATTGGTTTTCAAGGATGATCAAAGTTTAGTAGATGCAAAAGTAAAATCGAAAAGAAACTGAAAATACTTACAAATGAGATATTAGATTGGATCTTAATTACTTGTTCCCCAGCAACGGCGCCAGAAAAAGGGGCTTGTTGACATTTGATTATCGTTGCAAAGTTCGTTTGGACTTGCAAGCGGACAAATCCCTCGTCGTAGTTAAGGAACCCTTCTTCCCTTGAGTGGTGAACCCAAGGTATCGAATCCGTGGAACAATATGTAATGTCAAATCAATCTAATAACCGGGAAATACTTGCTTCTTTAAGAAGTTTCGAATTGCATCTAATCTACTAAGATCAAAAGAGGTAGCAAGAGAAAGCATTGAGGTACCGATCTAGAGAGGGTCTAGATCGTGTTTATGTCGTCGTTCCGAGCAAGATAAAGAGAGAGTAAAACGAATCTCATTGAAAGCTTCTTTAAACCATGACCTTCGGTCAAACCCCCTAAGTCGCCCCGCCGTACTCGGTGTCAACATCCTATCACGATGTTCCCCTTTCTTCGTGGTCGAATCTTAGAGCACACCCGCAAGGAGTGCGTTGAACCACTTGGTAGATCGGGTATGCACCTCTAGCCACCGTGGCTACAAGAACATCCCATGCAATCTATCTCGAGAATAGATTGAGGAGGAAAACACCCAAGCAAGAACAAGAATTGCAAACAAAGGTACTCGATCGCTAGGAATCGGATTCATTAAAACTCCATCAAAAGTATGAATACATGAATAAGATCCAACCGGGATCCTACCTTGACCTTGATTCACGCCTCCGGAACTCCGACGTGGTCTTCCTTGCAAGGTTCCCATGCCAGCTAGGCAAACCCTAGACGACTAACACGACCCTACTCTCCGGGGTGGTGTCCCTCAAGCTCCTCTGCTCCTCGGCGGCGAATGACGAATGGCTTGATATGTGGCTCGAGGTACCGGGCTATAAATAGCCCGAGGATCAGCTAGGTCAAAGGGGGCGGCGAACAGGGCCCAGAATGGGCTGGGCCGGCCGGCCTGAGCCCATTCTGGCCCAGTTCGGTGCCGCCTTTCTTCCGGATGCTTCTCGCGACTTCTTGAGTTTTTGCCGAGTTGCATGTGGGCCCTTAACGTCATTTTCCTCATGGTTTAGATGAGGGGGCTTTGTGAATGAACTCCTGCATCTTCCGTCTAGGTCCTCCGCACTTCTGGGCTTCACACTTTAGTCCTTGGCTCATTTGGAGTCATGTTCATCTTGTATCTTGAGTTGTCCCGGGGTCCATGATCACCTTGTAAATCCCTTGATGAACTTTACCCGGAAGTCCTCATTTAAGCTCTTGATTCCTGTGTAAACAATAAAGTCCAAAAACCATGCACGAGTGCGAACATAGCATATAATGGGGGTAGGATCATTAGTGTGAATATCAAATCAATACCAACATAGAAGGTAAACAAGTGGCTAGGTTGACGGAAATTGACCGCCAACAGCGGCCCATGGGCCAGGTGCACGACAGTGTAGGCGGCAGTCATAGCCAGTCGGAGCACGGATTAGCCAGGCGCACGACAATGTAGACGCACGACAGTGTAGGCGGCCCATGGGCCAGGCGCACGACAGTGTAGGCGGCGAAGTCGTGCACGTCCGAATTATCCCACCTTACTTAGCTTGGGAGGAGGAAACCACCTTGAAGGGGAGAGCCACCCTTCCCCTAACATACTAGTCTTTTGGGGGTGATTGGGCCTTTCCCTGAGGGGTGCGACTAAGGACGGTGCTAAGGTTTGCATCGAAATTCAGGTGCCGAGGCCAAACTGCATAATCGGTGCATCGGGCTTACCATAAATCTAATCCCATCTGGGTCGGACTTATCATTATCACATAAAAACATAAGGTTCAATGTCACTGCTTACATATGCCAAACAGCCAACCAAACTAGCAGTCTACTAACACATAACGAAGTCTTGAGGAGGTGGTAAGAACACTTGAGGCTAACTTTTATTTAAGTTCATAACAAGCACTAGCACGTTACAAGCCACATAGTTTTCATAAAGCGAAGAGAGTAGCTTGTCTTCCAGGAGCGCCGACTCAGAGAACGTAGAATTGTGTGCAGAAGCAAAACTATTCAGCCACTCCAACATTGGAGCCTTTTTTGTCTCAAGTATTAAAGGTTAAGGCATTCTGAATAGTACAAGGCATCTACCCCAATGCTCCCATCATGGTTCACAGCATGAAAACTAACTGAATCTTGAGCAAATGGAAGGCTCCACTCGCTTCTGTTCTAACTGAATCTGCATCTACTGCACAGTTGATTTCAGGAAAAGGGTGGGGGATATGGGAAAATTTGTACCTTGAAGTGGCCGAGAACATCAATTCAACGATCTCCAGTTCACTAATGTAGGCGCAAGGGAGAGGGCCTCAACGACGGTGCAGGGGGAGGCAGTGGCCACGGTGGCGTCGAGGAGGCAGGTGTGGACGGTGAGGCGGCGACCGCGGCGGCGTCGAGTGGCAGGGACAAGCGGCGATCCTGGCAGGGGCAGGCGGTGGCCGTGGCGACGTCGAGGGGCAAAGGAGGCGGTGGGCGTGCGGTGTTGAGGGGCAAAGGAGGCGGTGGGTGTGTGGCGTTGATGGGCAGGGATGTGACGCTCTGACGAACTAATTTGTAATTCGCAAGAGCATAAACGATAAGCAAACAGAGGAACGACGGAAATAGAACTCAGATTTCAGGAAGGAAGAACTGCAGTTCACTGAATCGATAACACACAGATGAATCCACCCGATACAGGCGCCGACGATGCGACAGCGGAGGAACTACAGCTACGACCTAACCCTAGAGAATAAGTTCATATCCAGCATAATCCCCTTACAGAACGAGCCGCAGCTCTAATAGCACTTCAGCGCGGTAAAAGTAGAAACGGAGTACTGAAATGGTAACTGTTTCTTATCCGACGCAACGGTAAAAACGACAAGCAATGACGGCCATTAGATGACGAGCGGACGACATCGGTTGAGTCTGGTATGTTAAGAAGGCACCTCTGCTTACTGACGAACTGAATGCCCTGGTTCATGACAAAGCCCCCCTCCTAAGCATCTAGGTCCTCATGGATGGAAAGATGGGAAAACCTTCCTGATGAACGCTGCATCTTCCCATGTTGCTTGAGATTCTGGCAAATTCATCCAATGTATGAGCCATTGCACTACTAGTTCATTGTTTCTTGGGATCATCCTTCTGTCCAAAATGGCTGCAGGTGCTACTTTGATTGTTCCTTTTTCATCAATCAATGGTACTTCTGAACTCGGTACAACATGCTGACCAATGTGCTTCTTCAGTTGGCTTACATGGAAAACATCATGAAGTGTACACCCTTCAGGGAGCAATAGCCTGTAAGCAGCTATTCCAATTCTCTCAAGGACTCTGAAAGGCCCATAGAACTTGGAATGAAGTTTGAGTGATCTGTGTGCACTTAGTGAAGTGTGCCTGTAAGGCTGAAGTTTTAAGTAGACCATATCCCCCATAGTGAACTCTCGATCAGTTCTATGTTTGTCAGCCTGGTTTTTTATTCTAGTTTGAGCTCGCTGCAAATTATCTCTGATGACCTGATGAGCCACGTGTTTATTTCTGAGCTGCTCTTGTGCTGTTATATCAGGGCAGTCAGCAATGTCTAGCTCAGCAACCATTGGAGGAGGAAATCCATACAAGGCCTGAAATGGGGTCATATTCAGAGAAGTGTGGTAGGATGTGTTGTACCACCATTCAGCTAAAGAGAGCCAGTGATGCCATCTTCTAGGACTGGTGAAACACATGCATCTGAGGTAATTCTCTAAGCATTGATTGACCCTTTCTGTCTGTCCATCGGTTTGGTGCTGGTAAGCAGAAGTAAAGTGAAATTGAACTCCCATGGCCTTAAATAAGGATTGCCATATGGTACTTGTGAAGATAGGGTCTCTGTCAGTCAGGATGACTTTTGGAAGGCCATGTAGCTTGAACACTTCATCCAAACATAATTGAGCTACTTCTTGAGTAGTGTATGGATGGGAGAGAGAGATAAAATGAGCATATTTGGAAAGCCTGTCAACTACAACCAAGATCACATCTTTGTTTTGAGATTTTGGAAGTCCTTCTATAAAATCCATAGAAATGTGAGTCCAGGCCATTTCAGGGATAGGAAGGGGTTGTAAAAGTCTAGGATAGGGAATGTGTTCAGCTTTGTTCTTTTGGCAGACAGCACACTCTTTTACAAAAGTAGTAACTTGTTGTTTTAGACCTGGCCAGTAAAAATGAAGCTTCAGCCTCTGATAAGTAGCCTTTTCTCCAGAATGACCACCCAAAGGTGAAGCATGGAAACTTGATAGTAACTGCTGCATTAGTTGTCCATTGCTTCCTATGACCAACTTGTTCTTGTATCTGAGTAATCCCTTAGAGAGGGTGTAATTCTGTTCAGCCAAGGGGTCAATGCTCAGTTTGGCTATTAGTTCAGAGCATCTAGCATCTTGTTCATAGCTCTGAGTGACTTGTTCTATCCACTTGGGAATAACTGTAGAAATTGCCATGACTTCTTGAGTATGAGTAGCCATTGACAAAGCATCAGCCACTTTATTAAGCTTTCCTTGTTTATACTGCACTGTATAGTTGAAACCCAAAAGCTTAATCATCAGTTTATGCTGAATTCCCTCTAGAAGCCTTTGTTCATGAATATATTTGAGACTTTGCTGATCACTTCTGATAATAATAGCAGTGCTGGAAAAATAATGCTTCCATTTCTTTAATGCTTCAAGGATGGCCATAGCTTCCTTCTCATAGGTGGATGCTTCCAAAGCTTTAGGTCCCAATGTTTTACTCAGAAAGGCTATTGGTTTTCCATTCTGCATGAGAACAGCCCCTATGCCTCCTCCACTAGCATCTGCTTCCAATATGAATGGTTGGGAGAAATTAGGTAATGCTAATACTAGAGGATGAGACATTTTGTGTTTCAGTAGTTGAAAAGCTTGCTCCTACTCAGCTTGCCAAACAAAAGAGTCCTTCTTCAGGACATTAAATAGGGGTCTACAGATGATTCCATAGTCCTTGATAAATCTCCTACAATAACCAGTCATCCCCAAGAATGCTCTCAACTGAGTTATGGTAGAGGGTGAAGGCCATTGTTGAATGATTTGAATCTTTCCAGGATCGGTAGCTACTCCTTGACTACTGATGACATGCCCCAAGTACTCAATACTATCTTGGGCAAAAGTACACTTACTAAGCTTAGCAAATAATTGATGCTGTCTTAAGACTTGCAAGACTGCTCTTAAGTGATGGACATGGTCTTCCATTGACTGGCTGTAAACTAGAATATCATCAAAAAAACCAAAGCAAATTTCCTCAAAAATTCTCCTAGGACAGAGTTCATTAAGGCCTGGAATGTTGCAGGAGCATTTGTTAGTCCAAAAGGCAAAACCACATACTCAAAGTGTCCTAAGTGGGTTGTAAATGTTGTCTTGGAAATATCTGACTCTTTCATTCTTATTTGATGATATCGTGCCCTGAGGTCAATCTTCGAGAACAGCTTGGCTCCAAACAATTCATCCAATAGGTCCTCTATGATTGGGATTGGATACTTGTTTTTGACACTATTTGAATTCAACTGCCTATAGTCTACACATATACGCCAAGTGCCATCTTTTTTCTTGACCAAGATCGCAGGAGAAGAATAGGGACTAATACTTGGTCTGATCAAATGAGCTTCTAGCATGTGCTTGATCAATTCCTCCATCACATTCTTCTGATGATAAGGCATTCTGTATGGCCTTTGATTGACAGGTTTGTTTTCATCTATCAATTGTATGGCATGGTCCACTACCCTTTGTGGGGGAAGAGATTGTGGTTCCTGGAATATATCCTTGAATTCAGTGAGCAATTTTGCTATTTCAGGGTGGGTATGCTGCTGCTTAGTGGTCTGTTCCAGTTGATTTCCATTGTTCAACACTACCACAGCTCCTATGGCTTTTTTCTTCAGTAGCTTACACAGCTTGTTTGGAGAGATGAGCACTTTCTTGTCTAGCATGGTTTCATCAAAGAAGGTGACTAGATGTTGTCCCTCTTTAGTGATAGAAAATTCTCTAGTCTTCAAGTTTAATCCAACTGGACTATGTGTATAAATCCAGTTAGCCCCCAAAATGATATCATAGCCTTATACTTCTAACAGTCTGAAATCATTCTTAAATGTTTGATCTTGAATGACATAGTCACAGTTCAGGCAAGCAGTGGTGCTCATCATATTTTTGCCATTAGCAGCTATGACTTGGACAGGAGAGACAGTTGCAATTGGACATTTTGTCTTGAGGGCAAATCTAGCACTGATGAAGGAAGCATCTCTGCCACTGTCCACTAATGCAGTAGCTACATGTTTGCCAATATGTACCTTTAGTGTAAATGTATTGGATGAGTGATCAGCTCCTGACAAGGCTTGGACAGATATTTGCATGACTGGGAACTGTTGAGCTTCAAAAAAATCACCATCCTCAGCACTGGAATCATCCTCCACTACTCCCAATTCTTCCTTGCCCTCAGCTGTTTGCATAACAATGACTGAATAGTTTTGTTTAGCCTTACAGACTTTAGTATGTCCAGGAACCCAAGGTTCTCTGCATTTGAAGCATTTCCCAGCTGCTCTGAGTTCTGCTATGTGTGCTAGCTCTTTTTGATCAGGAGGTTTAGTGTCCTTGACCCAAGGTTTCACTTGCTTGATTGTGGGGTTGAAAGGTGTCATTTTCTTGTGGGGTAGGTTAGCTTGCTCTAATCTTCTGGCATACCAGAAAGCATCCATGAGAGAAGAAGGTTTGTAGCATTGCAAATGGTATTGAATTGGTTCCTTGAGGCCAGACACAAAACTCAATGTGAAATAATCATCTCTTAAGGAAGGGTTGTCCCTTTTTACTAATCCCATCAATTCCTCAAACTTGTCAATGTAGTCAGTCACTGAGCCCAGTTGTTTGAGTGTGTGGAATTGACCCGCAGCTTCATAGGTGGATGACTCAAAAAATCTGTCACTCACCATTCTGCAAAATTTGTGCCAAGATACATGGGTAGGTAGACACCCAGTACTTCTCCACCAAAACTCAGCTCTCCCTTTGATGTACAAAACTGCTAATTGGACCCTGTCTTCAGAAGAGACCCCTACCAATTCAAAGTACTTTTCTGTCTTCCTAATCCAACCATCTGGATCATGCCCATCAAATTTAGGAAAGGATAGTTTAGGACCTTTGGATACAGCTCTGTGTTGAAATTGGACTTGACTACTGAAGGAATTGGTATTGTTTGGTGTGAATGGAGGTGTAAGTTGTGGTTTGGTGTACTGGTGGAGGGAATGTTGGTGTTGGGGTGGAATTTTGGGTGGGCGGGAAGGAAAAGGGTTAAAAGCTTCTATTTCTTGGAGAGTCCATGGACAGTCATCCCACATATACTCCACATCAGTGTAAGATGTTCCTTCCAGTTATTTCTTTTTCATGCACTCCAACTCATCTATGTCATAATAGTGAACATTTTGGACTGGTGGTGGTGAGTAATACTGAGGATTTACCATGGTTGCACTCTCTGGTACATGCACAGATTTGAAGTTATGGAAATCCACTCTAGGATTTGGTGGCTTCTTGGGTGCATAGCCATCAGAGAGCTCATTTGGCTTGACATTAGATCCCTTATCCTCCAAATTGGCCACTCCTACTTTGGCAGCCACTCTGGTCATATATGACATGATCTGATCGAGATTCAGAGCCATGGTGTCATTGTGTTATTCTTGCTTCCGCACAAACGAGTCAAAAGTCCGCCTTAACCCATCCACCTCTACTGCACTAGCGTACCTCATGTCATAAGGCACTTCCTCAGTGGCCTTGCCCGTATCATCACCTCCAGCGATGTGTGCCATGATAGCTTGGGAATTTGGTTCAGGAATTAACCCTCCCCAACTTGATTCCCTAGCTGTTCTACTGCCGCCAAGGTTACGGATTTGGCCTCGGAATTTTACACAGGAACTAGTCCAGAAACCTGAACCAAAGAGCAACCTTCTCTTGCGCCTCCACGATCCACATCAGCCTCAGCTTACAAAATTTTACACAAGAACAGAGCCTTGCAACCCTTGCTTGGACTGATTTCATCGCTAATTTGGGGATAGGTCGGGTGGTTCCCACAGATCTGGGCGTGTGGGTGGGATTTCACGCAGGTGAGCTGCAACCCCCAACCGCCGCGCCAATCGGACAAGACCTGTGAGATCTGGCTCTGGAAGTCGAGTTCGTGTCAAGGATGCACTCGCTCTGAATACGAATTGTGAGGCTCTGACGAACTAATTTGCAATTCGCAAGAGCATAAACGATAAGCAAACAAAGGAACGACTGAAATAGAACTTGGATTTCAGGAAGGAAGAACTGTAGTTCACTGAATCGGTAACACACAGATGAATTCACCCGATACAGGCGCCGATGATGCGACGGCGGAGGAACTACAAGTACGACCTAACCCTAGAGAATAAGTCCATATCCAGCATAATCCCCTTACAGAACGAGCCGCAGCTCTAATAGCGCTTCAACGCGGTAAAAGTTGAAACGGAGTACTGAAATGGTAACTGTTTCTTATCCGACACAACGGTAAAAACGACAAGCGATGACGACCGTTAGATGACGAGCAGACGGCATCGGTTGAGTCTGGTATGTTAAGAAGGCGCCTCTGATTACTGACGAACTGAATGCCCTGGTTCATGACAAAGGATTGGTGAACTGCAACCCAGTGTACGTGCAGTTGGAGCACCCTAGTGGAGCTAGAGCGTTGATCAAGCCGCAGAGCCAGAGGTCGACGTCGATGTTGTGCATCATGAAAGGAATGAGTATGGAGGAGATCCCAGTGGTGAGGGAGTACCCCGACGTGTTTCCAGAGGAGTTGACCGAGCTACCACTAGATAGGGATATCGAGTTTGTGATTAAGCTCATGCTAGGAGCTGGACCAGTGGCCAAGAGCCCGTACAGGATGTCGGCGGATGAACTAGATGAACAGAAGAAACAGCTCAAGAAGTTACTGGAGCAAGGGTTTATAAGGCCGAGTGCCTCACCTTGGGGTTCACCTATACTGTTCGTGGATAAGAAGGACGGCACTAAGAGGATGTGTGTGGACTACCGGACTCTCAACTCGATGACGATCAAGAACCGGTATCCTTTACCCATGATTGACGACTTGCTGGACAGGCTGCGGAAGGCCAAGTTCTTTTTGAAGATTGACTTGAGGTCAGGGTACTACCAGATGAAGATTCGGGACCAGGATGTTCCGAATACGGCTTTCACGACTCGGTATGGCTTGTACGAGTTCGTAGTGGTTTCTTTTGGCCTGACCAACGCCCTGGCTTACTTCATGAACATGATGAACAAAGTCTTCATGGAAGAACTGGACAAGTTCGTGGTTGTGTTCATCGACGACATACTGATCTTCTCCGAGACAGCAGAAGAGCATGAAGAGCACCTTCGGATTGTGATGGAGAGGTTGAGACAGCAGAAGTTGTTCGCTAAGTTCAGCAAGTGTGAGTTCTGGATGGAGGAAGTTGCTTTCTTGGGTCACGTGCTGTCAGCTGAGGGAGTTGCAGTCGACCCTTCGAAAGTGGAAGCCGTTACCAAGTGGGAGCAGCCGCTCACAGTGACAGATATCAAGAGCTTTCTCGGGTTGGCTGGTTACTACAAGAGGTTCATTGAAAACTTCTCCAAGATAGCGAAGCCAATTACAGAGCTGTTGAAGAACAATAAGAAGTTCGAGTGGTCAAACGCTTGCGAAAAGAGCTTTTAGAAACTGAAGAAGAGACTCACTACCGCTTCGATCCTTACTCTGCTAGATATGAAGAAGGATTTCGTGGTGTACTGTGACGCTTCGAAGCAAGGTTTGGGATGCATGCTGATGCAGGAAGGCAAAGTCGTTGTGTATGTGTCGAGACAGCTCAAGAAGCACGAAGAGAACTACCCTACTCACGACTTGGAGCTAACAGCAGTTGTTCACGCTCTCAAGATTTGGAGGCACTACTTGATCAACAACAAGTGTGAGCTATATACCGATTACAAGAGCCTGAAGTACTTCTTTACTCAGTCGGAGCTGAACATGAGGCAGAGGAGATGGTTAGAGCTGATCAAGGACTACGAGCTGGAGATTCACTACCACCCAGGCAAAGCAAATGTTGTGGCAGATGCACCGAGCAAAAAGTCCTATTGCAACAACTTGATGGTGAGGCAGGAGCAGCCAGCCCTTCACGAAGAGCTAGAGCAGTTGCAGCTTGAAATTGAGGAGCAGGGGCAACTCAACGAACTACAAGTGACCTACGATCTAGGAGGGAGGATCCGGGAGGCACAGAAAACTTGCAAGGAGTTTGGAGCAATTCGAGAACAAATGTTGGAAGGGAAAGCAGAGGACTACCAGATCGATGAACAAGGAACAATATGGTTGAAGGACCGAATCTGTGTCCCGCAAGACAAGGAACTTCGAGAGCAAATTCTGAAGGATGCTCACGACTCAAGGTACTCTATTCACCCAGGAAGCACAAAGATGTACCAAGACTTGAGGCAGAGGTTCTGGTGGAAGGATATGAAGAAGGACATAGCTTACCACGTGGCTTGTTGTGACACTTGCAGCAGAGTGAAGATTGAGCACCAGAGGCCTGCAGGGTTGTTGAAACCGTTGCACATTCCTCAGTGGAAGTGGGATGATATCTCTATGGACTTCGTAGTGGGACTACCCCGTTCACCTAAAGGTCACGATTCAGTGTGGGTAATAGTGGACCGCTTGACCAAGGTGTCACACTTTGTGCCAGTTAAAGCTACAGACACAACAGATCAGTTGGCCAACTTGTACGTGGATCACATACTCAGACTACACGGATCCCCAAGGAGCATAGTGTCAGACAGAGGACCACAGTTCGTGGCCAGGTTCTGGAAGAGCTTTCATGCACGGATGGGAACCACACTTAGCTACAGCACAGCGTACCACCCTCAGACTGATGGACAAAACGAAAGAGTCAACCAGACCTTGGAGGATATGCTCAAAGCTTGTGCCCTCACCTACGGCACCAATTGGGAAAGCAGTTTGTCCAATGCAGAGTTCTCGTACAACAACATCTACCAAGCAAGTCTCCAAATGTCACCTTTTGAAGCAATTTACGGAAGGAAGTGTAGGACACCCTTGATGTGGTTAGAAGTTGGAGAAAGGATGATCTTTGGACCGGACATCATCAAGGAGGCTGAGGAGAAAGTGGAGAAAGTCTGGGAGAACTTGAAGGTTGCCCAGAGCCAGCAGAAGAGCTACGCAGATCGTCACAGGAGAGACTTGTCGTTTGCGAGAGGAGACTACGTCTACTTGAAGGTGTCACCCATGAGAGGAACCAAGAGGTTTGCAGTAAAAGGGAAACTTGCCCCGAGGTACGTGGGACCTTACCAGATCACCGGAAGAGTTGGGAAGCTCGCCTACCGACTAGCCTTACCAGAGGAGTTGTCAGCTGTGCACCCTGTGTTCCACGTGTCACAGTTGAAGAAAAGCGAGAAGGAAGTTGAAGCAAAGCAAGTCCCGATTGAGATACTTGACCTACAAAACACCTTGGAGTATGCGGAGTACCCTGAGAAGATCTTGGACAGGGTGACAAAGGAAACCAGAAGGACCACCATTCCTTACTGCAAGGTGTTGTGGAGCCACCACACTGAGCGGGAGGCAATGTGGGAGAAGGAAGCCGACCTCAGGAAAGAGTTCCCTCACTTATTAGAGGGAGAGGATGGAGCTTAAATCTTGAGGACGAGATTCCCGGTGGTGTGGGAGAATGTAACATCCCGTAAAATTGAAAGTATGAATTTCTAAAAATTTTAAAACTTTTAATTATTTGATGTGTGACACCATATTTAAACCATGTGCTAGCCTCTCACCTAAATTCTATATAAATAAAACCAAAATATAAAAAAATAAATTCAAATTATAGTATAAGTATGTGAGTTGGATTTTATGGATTTTATTTGGATTTAATTGAGTGTGTTTTGAATTTGAATTAATTCAAATTCAAATATAAAGTTTAGTTATAAATTCAAACTAATTTCTAAAACCCCTTTGCTAACATGGGCCAACTAACTATCCACGAAGTCCACCTTTGCACCTCTAACTCACGGCCTAGGACCAACGAACCACCCCCACCTTTTCTGCGTGCCAGCCGAGCCCAGCAGGCCGGCCCAGCGCTCCACCGCATCTCTTTCCCTTTGTATGAGTCGCTGACGAGCAGGCCCCAGCACCGGTCATCGTCCACCTCACGCCGGTCAGCGTGTTCACACGTCGGATCCCCTTTTCGCCGCCGCACTCACGCCACCTGCATCGTGTCGAGGGGACAAGCCCCTGACCAGCCTGCTGGCACGGACGCCGAGTCAGGCGGCCGCGCACGTGCCACCCCAAGCATTTACCTCTCCTGCCCTCGCCCCGTGACGCGCCTGCGAGGCCACCAGTCAATCCCGCGCCGCCTAGTCAGCATCCGCGCCACCTCGGCCTCGGTCGTGACCCTTTTGCCCCCGCCTCGACGTGTTGGACCAGCTAAACCCCCAGGCGAGGCCCCTCCTGCAAGCCAATCGCATTTGGGGATCTCTCCCCTTTCCCCTGCTTCGCCGCCAAGAGAGGGAGAGAGGAGGAGTAGTGGAGGAGGAAGAAGGAGGAGGAGAAGAAGGAAGGAGAGGCGCGCCTCGCCGCTGCGCCCTCTCGCCGGAGCCGAAGCCATCAAGCTGGTGCCGTCCGTGGAACAGAAGAGGCTGTCCGCGACAAGCCGGTGCCGAAGCAGAGCTGACGCCGCGCCGCCGTGTACCTCGTCGCCGCTTCACCGACGTACGGCTCCACTGCTACGACTACACCTCTGCCTCGCTGTGAGCCGTCGTTTCCACCTCCCTGCTCCTTCCCTATGCCTTGAACTGCCTAAGATGACCCACGGGAGCGCACCCCTGCGCTGCGCGCCGGCCGCCGTGCCGTGCGCCGAGCTTCAAGCTCGCCGTCGAAACCCTGTTGTCCGGCCTTCGTGCCGCTTTTTGCTGCAGGATCCCGCACCTATGTCGCCGCCGTGCACCCACGCACGAGCCGGCTGGCCTCTGGCCGCTAACTCACCAACACCGCAGCCGCCGCGTCGCCGCCGGCCACCCCTGTGCCGAGCGTGCGCACGCTAACCGCCGCTGCAATGCGCGAGGCATGCGTCTGCGCGCGTGCTCCTGGGACTTGCGTACCTCAGCACCAACACCAGGGCCGTGCGAAGCTGCTGCTGCCGCGCCGCGCCGAGCTCCGCACCATGGCGCGTCGCGCATCTTCCACACACGCCCGACCCCAGGGTTGTGGCCGACCTAACCTCACCACCTAACCCTA
Source organism: Cenchrus fungigraminus (assembly GCA_036936925.1). Classification (NCBI taxonomy): domain Eukaryota; kingdom Viridiplantae; phylum Streptophyta; class Magnoliopsida; order Poales; family Poaceae; genus Cenchrus; species Cenchrus fungigraminus. The sequence goes on from CM072779.1 coordinate 64,545,449, forward strand.
GCGCACAATCCCGTACACTCGCGTGGCCGTCGGAGTCACCAGCGCCGCCGTTTGCATCTCAGTGTCGCCGCCGGGTGCGCGCCGAGGCGTGCCGACGTAGGCGTGCGTGGCGAGGGAGCGCCTTAGCGCCCAGAACAATCCGAGGGCATCCGCCGGACTTCTCCAGCGCAGGCCTGAGGGAGTATGGCTTGAGCCGTCTGGCCTGTTAAGGCCCAATGCCGGCCCCTTTTTCTTTTTCTTTCCGCGCTCTGAATTAAGTTCAGGGGCGTCTTTTGGACTTTGTCTAGTTGGACCACTAGGCCGAAATCGGCCCACTAACACTTTGGGCCCATTAACGGCCCACTAACTGATTTCGCTGACATCATCGTGTATTTTCAAAATAAAAAAACCCTTTTCATATTTATAAATGAATTTGATAATTATTTTATAAATCCTTTAACCTTTGAAAATTCATAACTAATTATTTATAACTCCGAAAAATATGAAACCAGTTTCAATATTTTTCTAAAAATGAGACGGTGCTGTTTGTAGATAGCTTGGATCTTATTGGATATTTTAAAATTGGGTTTCTTTGGATTTATGCTTAGTTGATTGTCGTAATTTAGCGTCTCGTATCTTGTGCTGAGCAGACCCGAGCTACGAGCCGGAGGAGGACTACAACCCCGACTTCAACCCAGACCAGGACTACGGACGCCAACCAGGTGTCATGTCACTCCCGATCATATAGATCCCATGCATGCTTTAGTTGCTGGTGCTTAATTATTATTTATGAATGCTCTTGAAATGCATAGACAATCTTTTAGCCATACCTTGGTTTGTATTATTCTAAACCTTGAACTTCCTACCTTTCGGAACTAGCTACAGACCCCTAGCTAGTTCCCGGCTCTATCTATCCATATATTTTACCCTTAGTTATGGATGGATCTCTGATTTGGACTGAGATTGGGATATCTCGGTATTCTAGCATGTGTTTTCGGTGAGTGTGTATCCTTGACGTGTTACCGCGGGAGCGAGCCGCTTTGGTTACTTTTGAACGCTTGTCTAGGGAAGATGCGACTTGGCCTCTCGCCCTAGCGGCGTGTCGTTCGGATGGAGTTGGTGAGTGCTCGCTCTTGCAATTAAGGACCGATCGACATTTTAACCATGCATCTTTAGGCTATTTTCGTACAAACCGTTCGCCTTGTTATGGGCGGGGTTCGGTCCGAGAACTAGTATGTGGATGGCATCCAGCCTGTAGGCGGATCGGTGTGATCGTGTGAGGGGGACGGGTTATACCCCCGAGTAGACGTCGCCCCGGCTCCTTCGGGGATGGTTTCACAGCTTCGAGGCCCTGCTGGCAAGTTTCACGCCCCAGTTCAGGACGAGTCAGGCTCGGAGAGGCAGGAGAGTGCCATCCACTGCTAGGTCTCCGGCCGTTAGGTAGGGATGTGGATCGGAGGCATCCGATTCTGCCCTACTCGGCGGGTCCAGTTGTACAACCTCTGCAGAGTGTTAAACCTGTAACTATAGTCCGTGTCCACTGGTATGAACAGCCCTTGGATATGTTAGTCGGGCTAGTCTCTTCTTGTGCTGCTTTCTCTCCCCTGTGTATGTGAGCCCGGCTTCGTGCCGTTGAGATGTAGGGATAGGAGTTGGTGACCCCACATCGCAGATGAGAGTGGGATGCTGTGACTCGGTTGAGATCCAGTGCTTTGGTGATCTTTCCTTGGTTGGGGTGTTGACCCCGGAGGCGTTGGCCTCGGAGGTGTGGATCTCCTCGGAGATGGTGACCTCTCGACATTTCTGCATACCTTGATGTTGCTACCGCTGCTTGCATAACCTTCTACGGTCATATATAGGAATATCCATGCATACCAGAATTATTCTTTTGCTTATGCTCTTTATTGGGAAGCTGACATGACCTACTCGCTTATCGAGTAGATGAAGGGTTTTCAGACCTGGAGCCGAACTACGACTTCGAGCACGATGGATGGGAGGACTGGGGCTCGTCCTGCACTTGAGCAACCTTTGGGAGATGGTGTCTACTTCGCTATATGAGAGCCGCTGCGTAGATGTTTACTCTGTTTGATTCAGTCCCGTTGGACTTGTACCCGGCATGTGTCGTAATGCTGTACTCAGACGATTAATAATAATAATAATAATATTTATGTGGATCTTCTATATTTCCTTCTGTTGTACAGTTTTGTTGCTTTCTGAGACAGGGATTTGCACGTGATAGCCTCCTGAGACTATCACCGAGGTGCAGGGATCGGGTTTCCATTCAGGGAGGAGCCCGCAGATGCTCGGCGGACGACCGGCAGGGGGAGGTGGTGGACGCACGGCGAAGAACGCTAGGGGGAGGAGGCGGACACGCAAGGCGACGCCCAGAGGAAGAGGGCAGCTTCAATTTGGGGAACGTACTCCACGCCGGAGATTTGTGGGAGGGCGTCGAGATCCCGAACCATAGGGATCCGGGTACGGGTTGCCGCTGCAGCGCTCCAAATCATGAGATCCCCTACAGATACCGATCCGAGAGGAGATACAGTGAACGATCCGGGAGAAGATGAACCGCTGCAATTAGTCTGAAACCCACTTAGTTTTTTTTTCTCTCTATGCACTTGTGTGGGTCCAGCAACATTTTCTCATAGAACTGATCCGAATTATCTGATATCACTACATAAGTACCCAACAAAACGTGAAGACAATTCTATGCCGAGATAATTCTTCTAAAATGCTACGAGTAAGAACTAGCTGAGCATACTCAAGATGTGCTCCAACCGAACATCGGGCTATTGTATTTGTAAACGTGCAAATAAAAGATCCCCCACACGCGGAGTTCGCTAGTCTACTTGATCACTGCCTCCTTCGTCAAGTCATACCAAGTGATGAACATCCTCTGCTGTACATGTATCATATCACTCACTACAACAACAAAGGCAAGCTTGGTTTACTTTGACATCTTGAAGCCAGATCACCCTTCTAGTGACGCCTTGCCTGGTAAACCTCTTATTGTATGCTTGCACTGGAACCTGTAAGAAACGACATGAATCCATGAAAAGGTTCGAGCACAGTCAGGGCAAACAAAGTTTATGTAGCTATAACATAGGTATAGGATCAGGATTCTGTAACAGTTAAAGAAGAGGTAAGCATCATGGTTTCCTTACTATAAGTTACTATGCAAGCACCAATGCCAACCTAGATGCAGAGTCCAAGAATTTGATAGCAAAACACTGTTTATCCGTGACAAAAATTTGCAGTTTCACGATGCAAGAATTTGATAGCAAAACACTGTTTATCCGTGACAAAAATTTGCAGTTTCACAATGCAGCGCTGAAAATACTCTGTATTGCATAGCTCATGAACAGCCTGATGTACTACGAGAAGACATTACATTCAACATGGTAAAAAGGACCCACAAACTGAACCACTGGTAAGATGATACCACAAAAAATTACCAGATAGCATCTGAAAGAGAAGATTCTGAAGTGGAACATGGGGCATCAGCAATTGCGATATGGTGCTGGTTATTCCCTTGACAGTCTACTTTACTGCACTTTATATGCATTTGAAGAGGTATAACCTGAGGTGAAAAGTCTAGATTCAGAGAACTAATCTTGGGAAAATGTTATGTTACAAAAGGAAGGATGATAAACAGAACGAGTTACATAATTAACCATGACAAAAAAGAACAGTACCTTCTTGCTGTAACGAAAATCACGCTTTGGCAGGAAATCCAGTGGTAAGTTCAATGTACTGGGACATCTTACCAGCAAAAACAACTTGCTAGGCCCTTGAAGAGAATACAATTAAATGCCGTAAGTTAAGTGGATTATGATCTCAGCAAAACATATATAGTACAAGAAAAGACAATACCTGTGTAGGACAAACTCCCTGCTCCACACGACACAAGAGCACGGATAGCCTAGAAATATGCAATTGTGTTATCATTCAAAATAGATGCTGACAATATAAGAAATTAAGAACCCATGATAAATCAGTGCATATATTCATGCCTGGAAATGCAGCAATAAACATGAAAAGGTTCTACTACATAGCCATATGCTAAACAGGAAACTGATAATCCGACATGATGACAACAATTTGCAACATTGTTGTCCTGAGACCAAAAAAAAAAAAATCATGTGTTGGATTTCACCATGGATAATATCTCAATGTTGAGATCTTAATTGGATAATGTATTTCAATGCTTATCCAGGAACAAATCATAAAGAAATAGGGTCATTCTAGATTTAGGGGAAAATGTTGGTGGAATAGTAGCTCACCTTCCGAGAAACAGATTGAGCTAACTTGGTTAGAGCATGATCTTTGGCACTTCCTGAATCAAACGTACCATGAGAAATTGTAATGTCATACACAAATAGGGGTCGTACAAGGCTTCCTCCAAGGATCAGGACAACTCCTTCAATGCTAGAAACTTCATCAAGTGCTTGCTGAAGAGCACACAGTAAGGTAGAGATGCCTTTCATCAATTTCTCGTGCTTCTTTATTCGACGTCTAACCTCCCTTTTCCGTGTGTTGTGCTTTCTCTGTTCAGATGGTTTGAGTTCAGCTGGTTGTAATGTCATTTCTGTCTAGAAAGACACAATTCACAAATTAGTTCCTTTCCAAAATAGAAATCAGTAGGAAAGTGTTTATTTAATGCTGAGCCTACCATTTCCTCCTTTAAACATGCAAATTCATTTTCAAGACTCTGCAAAACCCTGAAAAATGAGGAAATTTAAGATGTACTCCAAACAAATTTCATAATTACATAGCACAGTAACAACCATCCTACCCTTGTTTACTAAAAAAACACTACTATGTTCTTCAATTGGTATGAATGGATATATTAAAAATCACTCAACAATGTTCTATCATGAGGCATCCTGCACAAATGCATATCAAGGTTTCCTTTGTGATCAGCATGGTAGCCCCAGACATATAGGACTTTGGAGTGCACAAAATCTGAATAATGACTTCAATCACTTGTCAAATTGTTGGGACAGTGAAACAAGAACTGCTAATGACGAGGCATACAGATGTAGGGAAGACGTGTCATGTGTTTGGATAGTACAAACACAAAGCAAATCAAATACTAATACGGCAATATATATCAGAACTTCAAGCTCCACAACTACATTGTTTTTCCTTGAGTGTGCTATTCGTAGTTTCATACATTGTTGTTGCAGGTTGTTGAGTGTTGACATTACTCAATGGTGTCAGAGGTATATGCTTCATCAAGAACTTAAAGTAACAAAGAGAGCACAAAGCAGTTCACAACTATCTGGAGTTCTGGACCATAAAATTTTTATGATTATCACAGGAAATCTTAGCCTGCATATGAGCACACTGTGAAACTCGTTGAGCATGAAAAACAGAGAAAGAATAAAGCTCAACCTGTAGCCTTAAGAAACTACAATTATCTCCATGGGGCATCAATTCAATATTTATCCAATAGAACTAAATGAAGACAGTTTAGGCTCAGGACCAAAAGACAAGAAACAACACAAACATTTTAATGACAATAGCAAAAAAACAAACAAACACAAACCAAAAACTGAGTAGGGAGCAATCATATATCCATAAGAAGATTCAAAATTAAATACCCTCAGCAGCCAGGACAAGACAATATCAAGAAACATCCATCTAATAGAGGATGCACAAATCAATAGTACATCTGAAATGAAGACTAGTAACAAAATTATATAGAAGTGACTGGCTAAATGAGAAAACTAAATCCCTTTTGCCCGATAAATCACATAAAGTTGTCAGATATTTGCTAAGGCAGTTTGAATCCATGAATACACTAAAGCCAGTGGATCCAAGCCCTTGCCATTCCGCACATAGTAAAATTGCCCCATAGCATAAATGTTAGCGTGTGAACTGATCCATCGCAAAATTAAGCTAATCCTGTTGCTCAAAAAAAATTTAAGCTAATCCTAACCCTAGTTATATCAACTGGCACGAAGGTTGCTCTAGCAGCCATAAGGGTAGGTTCAATCCAATCCAAATCGACCAAATCCGACGCCCCATGCGACCACATATGCAACGAAAACGCAGTCTGAACTGCAGCAACTAACTCGATTAGAACCAGAGCAATGAATTCATAGTGGAACCGGCTATATCCGCAGTAGATCGTAGCAAATCCCAGCACTGAGCAAGAGAAATAGGGGATATTGGGGATTACGAGGGGATCTGGTGGTGCATGTAGAGCACGAAGCCGACGACCTCCTTGATAACGTGGAACACCTCCGATCGCCGCAGCGCCGCCGCCGCCGCTTGCACCTCCACAAGCCCTGAGCCCCGCTGCTCGGTGCCGGCGGCGGCGCCTCCGGATGATGAGGATGAGGTGTTGGTCTCCATCTCGCCGCGACCGCACCGCCCTGCCCGCACCAGTGCACCACACCGCCGACCGTTGATAGGGAATTCGAAATTTTGGGGAAGGTTTCAGAAGACTGTTTGGACCCGTTAGGGGGTGCCTCAAATTTTGCGCGCGCGCCGGGGACTAGGCGGGAGCACGGCGCGGCGGCGCTGGCCCTGGGAGCGCGGCGCGACACTCTAGGGACGGCGGCTGGCGTCTGGCGTCTGGAAGCGGGCAAGGGAGTGGTGGGCAGCAGGGATGGAGGGATGTCAGCTGGCAGCCAGAGGCCCAGAGCAGCAGGCTAGCAGCCACAGCAGGAGGAGGGACAGCAAGCTCCGCAACTACTCCCTCTGTCCATGAAATCTTGCAAAAGAAAGTGAAAAGACGAAAATACCCCTGGTCCAGTGACAAAGTGAGAGGTCTGGATGTTTCTGTTGGGTCCTGCTGAGCGGCTACGGAAATGGTCTCTTTTCACTCCTGCAGGACTGTGGTGCCGTTTTTTTTTATTTTGACCCAAATCAGGTAGTTGTCACGTAGCATATGACAGTTAAAGTTGTGTTATTTCGTGGACAAAATTTAAACGCTATAGTTGCAAGCATTTCTGGCTGGAGGGAGTATACACGAAAAAGTCTACGGAACTGCTAGCGCTCGGGCGTTAGCATCAGACGTTTCCGTGGCCGGTGGATTCGAAGCAACTCAGTTGTCAGCCGTAGATGGAAGTCTAGCGATCCATGTTGCGAGCCATGTTGCGTGTAACATCCAACATCAGGAGTCCTCCTCCCTCCTCCTCCCAACACAATACTCAAGCGACCCATGTTGCGACTCATGTTGCGACCCGTGTTGCGTGCAACATCCAACATCAGGAGCTCTCCTCCCTTCTCCTCGACACAACACCCAACATCACATGTCTGCAACATCGAAACTCAACATCTGCAATATTGAAAATTAATATTTGCAACATCCAACATCAGGGGCCCTCCTCCCCCTCGACACAACTCCCAACATCACATGTCTGCAACATCATCCACAATATCGAAACTAAATGTTTGCAACATCAAAAATATTTATATCTAATTTCGAAACATTCACATGGAGCACTAGCAACATGTCCAGAACACTGATGCAACATGGTCACAACGATCGCAACATGAAAGACAAACGATTGCATCATGAAGGCGACCAATTGCAACATGCCAAGAATATTGTTGCAACACCAATATACAACAATTGCAACATCCCAAAAAGCAATACAGCAAGGGAGAGGAAGGACCCGTCCACTTCTAGCGCTAGGAACATGGCTCGCAACATGACTCGCAAGTCGCAACATGGCTCGCGACATGACTCGCAAGTCGCAACATGGCTCCGTCCGACGCGTCGGACGTCCGTCTCCTAACATTACTGAAAAGTCTATGACCCTGTTTGGGAGAGCTTAAGCTTCTCCAAAAGCTCTACTCGGAAAAGCTCCACTTGCTTCCCTAAAAAGTTGTTTTTCAGAGAAGTAAGCCATGCCTGTTTGGGGGAGCTTATCAAAATGCAATTGTGTGTGTCTTCCCGTTAGGGAAGGGAGAGCTCGGGGCGGCGCCGCTCGGGACCTCGCCCCCAGGAGCTCACCCATCGACCCCGAGGCCCGACCGCGGCCGTCTGGGACCTCGCCCCCACCTGATCCTGAGCTACGTCCGTCTGGGGACCTCGCCTCCGCCGGATCTCCAGCCGCGGCCGCGCCGCTTGAACTCATCCCCGGGAGTTTGTCCTGCCGACCTCGAGCCTCAGCCATGCCGCCCAGGGGCGGAGCTCACCCTCGCTGGCCCCGAGTCGCGGTCACGAGGTTGGCCCTGCCGTCTCCGCCCAGGGGAAGCTTGCCCCACCGGTACATGCTCGCGCTGGAGATGGTGGCGCGGTGGTGGAGCGCTGGCTGAGGGAAGTTGGGGGACGCGGCAACGGCCGACCGGCAAGGGGCCTGGGTGCGGCCGGTGGGGGAGAGGCCAAGAATCGAGCACCGACGGGTCCGACGAGGGAGGAACACCTTCGTTCTACATGGAGAAGAAATAGGGAAACAAAGAAAAAATGGTTCATCAGTAGAAGCTCAGGAAGCTGCTCGAGGGGGAGCTTTTCGATTGTTAGTGTAAATGAGCTTTTGGAGCTTTTGCTTTTGGGAGTAGCAGACCCGTTTAGGGGAGCTTTTGGCTTTTGGAGCTCCCTAGAGAAGCAAAAGCTCCAAAAGCTTCCCCCAAACAGGGCCTATATCACCCTCACACCTAGAGTGGACTACATAACACCCAACCTATAAAATTATACACCTTCTGAACTTTTGAAAACCGGTCAAATTACTTCCTAAACCGGTTTTAAAAAATCATAGTAAATCACACAAAAATCATAAAATAGAAAATTCAATTGTGTTGGACTTCAAATGAGTCTGTATAGTGAACATATAATATGGTATGCTTTAGTACATTTTTTACAACTACGAAGAAAAGTATAGATCTAAAACTACAACAAAAAATGTACTAAAGCATTCCATACTATATGTTCACTGTGTAGATCTAATCATTTGGAGTCTAAAATAATTGGATTTTCCATTTTATGATTCTTTTGTGATTTATTATGATTTTTCAAAACTGCTTTAGGGGGTAATTTGACCGGTTTTCGAAAGTTCAGAGGGTGGTATATACCGTTTCATACGTTGGGGTTATGTAGTCCACCCTCCATAGGTGAGGGGTGATATAGACTTTTTCCCAACTATACATGTCCAAACAGGCCGATCGGCCCGACCCGGCATGGCCCGGCCAACTTCGTGTTGGGCATGTCCCAGCCCTGCACCCCGCCATGCATGATGTCCTTCAAGTCGTGTTGTGCCAGACTGCCAGCCCACGAGCTACACCGACGGCTCGGGCCATAGGTCATTTTTTGTGTTGGACCGCCCAGATAGCACGGATAGCCTGTCGAGACCCATCATACTTCCCGAAGGCAGATGTTGGGGTCGGAGTGGCTGTCATACTTGTTGACGGCCAGCTTGGAGGTCGTCGGGTACTTGATAGCCTTGTGTCGATCCGAGAAGGCACGGAAGTGGTTGATCGCCATGTCTCCCTCAGTGTCGTAGTCATGTACTACAAGCAAAGCTCCAACGTGCCTGAGGACATAAGTGTTGTTGGGACACCATATCGTTGCTCATACTCCGCACGTTGCCAAAACTCATCTTCATGCCACCTTTGGTCCTCAACTTCCATGTTGTGTTGGATCCTGTTTAGGGCACCCGAAGCACCATAATTGCGGTCGTACTCATGGTAGCAGCAGAGCTTGGACTCATCGTGCTCTTAGTGACGCCTGTTGAGGTCATCACGGGCATCACGCCTATGTCGAGCTTCTTTGAGGTTGTTGCGGAGGTCGGGCTAGTGCCCACCTCTGTTGCGGTCTTGTCAATCCTTGCCATTCTTGGGAACCTCAACTTTGCCACCACCGAGATTGTCGTTGTTGACGGGCTGGCCGCCGACAACGTTCTGCTCAACCACTTCCTCTGCCATGCTGATTAAATACTTTGTCGTTCCTCTCCTTCCAGAGCTCCCAAATAACCAGCAAGGTGATGGATCGTGTGGCATCTCAAGGGATGTCTATTGCCGAAGTGATGTTTGTCCACCAGTGGAGCACTGACTCACTGTGTGGCCATTCATTCGGGTGTAGGTGTCATTGACCGGTCCATTCCGCCACCATTGTCCAGACCCGTCTCATGTAGCGCCATGACGAGATTAAGTGATGCGCTGTTTCCATCGTTGCTCGGCATAGAGGACAAGAGGGGTGTGGTCCCACCATCTGCAGGCTAGTCTATCGGACGTCCACACTCTATTTTTCAGGATGAGTTACGCGAAGAATTTACATTTTGGTGGGGCCATGTTTTCCAGATGAATGCAATTGTCAGTGTCTTGACTCTTGATGCAACCTAAGAACTGAGCCCTGTATGCTGACACTGATGTGTACACTACAAGAAAAACGTCGACAAGTGACGCAAAAAAGAGTGTTTCTCATCATAAACTACGATTTATGACGTCGGTTGTTACGAAAACCCTCCGTCATTAATCGAGCGTCACAAACCGTGATTAATGACGAGACCTTACTTCACCGTGTCACTAATATAATGACGCATAGAAATCATTACTACAAATTGTCATAACTTGGTTCCTCCAGCTTTGCCACGCTGGACAGAATCTGATATGGCATCCGATGTGGCATACCAATTGTGATGAACTGTATCATCATAAAACCAATTTGATTCATTTATTGTTGAGTTTCGCCCACAATTGTTCCTATAGGCCGGTGTTGTTCAGATAGCCCAAAAATGATTTCGGTAGGCCCATTTGTTATTGAATCGGGCCTAAATTTGATTCTCATGGGTCCATTTTTGTTGGTTCGAGTCCAACAATTGTGCACATTGTTTCCGGCCTTTTATGTCACGTTAATTTGAATAAAATTGACTTTTGGCCCAATTATAAGTGGGCTAAGCCCATTGAAGGCCAACATATTAAATTAACTCATCGTGCATCAAATCCAATTGATTTCATTTCAATTCCGACCTGGTTGACAAAATAGTAATCAACACATATTTATTTATACAATAAAACAAACTATTGTTTCCCATCAAGCACGACCATATTGTTCATCACATATCACAAACTATTATAGAATAACAGTTTCACAGAGAACATAGATTAACCAAGCTAAATCCAGAACATAATCTAAAGAGAGTGGAACATTGATCTTAACATCTTCATCTTCTACTTGCTAAGCAGTAGACGAAGGAGGTCTTCACTTTCTTCAGTTAGCTTCTGCAACCTTGTTGGGTATTTTAGCGTCGCACGAATAAATCCGCAAGCGCACGAATACCGTTGTAGCTTTCACTTCAGAGTATTCCAAGGGCATCGAATCCAAGGGAACGTGTGTGCACTAATTTCATACTAGTCGGCCCAAGGACACACCTAGATAAGAGGCAAGGATAGAGAGGATTCCTAAAGATAGTACTATAGATGAGATTAAAGGTTGATCTCTAGATAGAACTTGGCTTAGGGTACCGATAGCCCTGACTTAACAAGCGACTCCGGCACACGGGTCTATGTGGAACGGACCTCTGACTATATCCAGTCGCGGAGGATCAACGAGGGCCACAAGGGCTGTCACCACCTACTGGACTGCCTCTACCTAACCTTGGTATAAGCCGAACGAATGATAACCGGTAGCGTGACACTACGTCTACGTTGTGGTTACTGTCGTAGCCAACGGACTACGTCACTCTGTACTGATAGAACTACGACCACGGAAGAAAACTGATCTCACTCACTATAGGTACTACTAGCTTATATTAAAGGCATGCAGAAGAGCACTCGACCCCGTACTATGCTTCCAACGTATACGAACAACTTGCAGTAGACGAACGTATAAACCCAAGATCTATGCACTAGCAGAGGAAAAAGGCTACTCATGCAACCTAGCATAAACTATTAGAAAGGAATCATGAACACACTTTATTCTAATCAGAGCATGCAAGTATATCCACTTTATTCTAAAAGACTAGTCATACAAACAGGATACAAACTTGTGCACCAAATCAACTAGATCGAGGGGGCGTGATCGAGGGGGCGTGTTCGTGAAGAACACGCGCCTCTAAATGATGAATAGGCGAAGAACACAAGAACATATCACTCAAGTATGAATAACACTTTAGTCTAAATAGAAAATGCGAAAATACTCACTTTACTCTATTTTAAGAACGAAGCATCCATAGAGATTTAAATCCCTCTATCACTCTCCTATTCTCTAATCTACCAAGGAGAGGCCTCTCCTTTGAAGGGAAGCTCTCATCCTTGGGTGAGATGGTGTGTCTCATTTCCTACCCCCTCCCCTTCTATTTATAGGCAAGTAGGCCTGGGCATTCGGTTTTAATCGACAATCCGGTTCGGTTTTTCGGTGCTTAATAATTTTGGTTTTTCATGAACCACTGACCGATCGGTTTTCTAGAAAAACAGAAACCGACGTATTCGGTTTCAGTTTTTTCGGTTCGGTTTTTCGGTTAAACCGAACACCAGAAGGAAGAGGAGAACTCGAATAGGATTACAAGAAGACCTTACGTGTGCCTGCACCGCTGGGCTGCCGCGCTGTGGAGGTGTGCTCCTCGCTCACGTCGGGTGGAGGCCGGGGAGACATCGCCGCCCTTTGAGGTCCGCAGCCGCAGCCGCTCGCGCATCACGTCGTGTGGAGGGGAGCCGTCGCTGCCCGCTAAGATTCGTGGACGCCGCCGCTTGCGTCGCGTGGAGGGGGGTCGTGGCCGCCGCCGCCGCTCGCGCCTCGCGTCGTCGTGGAGGCGAGCCGTTTCCGCCTCGCGAGCGGTGCTTGGAGCCTGCCGTCCATCGATTCGCAGATAAGGTTAGGGAGCATGTGTGTGCAGTTTTGTGGGCCAAGTTGGGCCAAAGTTGTTTCTCTGGGCTTCATGTTGGTTGGCTGATGTGTTGTTGTGCGTGTGTGAGAATCCCACATAGGCCGGTGCTGATAACAATTCGGTTTAATCGGTAGTTCGGTTTGGTGGACCCTGAAAACCGACAACGAAACCGATTACTGAACCAGCGAAAACAGACACCGAAACAAAAAACTGAAAAACCGACATTTCGGTTCGGTTTCGGTTCGGTGTCCGGTTTTCGGTAATAAACTACCCACCCCTATAGGCAAGGGAGTTTGAGGACTTGGAGGTGTTTCTCCCTTGGTTTGCACTTGTTTCCCCTATTTCCACCACTCCCACGGCGCCACCTGGCCTGTGTAGCGTGCTTTGGAAGGTGCTTAAGGCGGTGGAGGTGAAAACCGGGCAAGAACCGGATCCTAGGTGGGTGAATCGGCCCTGAACCGGTGCCTGGGTGCCAGAACCGACACAAAAAAAAGAAGAACTGGGCGAACTAAGGGGCAAACCGCCAACTGGCCTACAGCCGGCCAACGCTCGTGCGCCACGCATCCGGTTCCAGGTGCTTCCCGTGTCGCGAGCGCGGGCGTTGACCCGAGGGGGCGGGGGATCCCTGGCCCGACGCGGGAGCCAGCCAGTGGCGCCCTGCCACGTGCACGGCCTGATGCCTCCCCCGCGCGTAGCTCTTTGCGAGGTGCGATCCGCGTCGAGGGGAGCCAGCCAGTGGCAGCCTGCCGCGTGGCCCAGCGGACCTGCCTGCATGCGGCACGACAGCAATCCGCGAGGTGTCGCTGCGCTCTATGGGCGAGCGCCATGTGGCCTGTCGGTGGAGCCCCCGCGTGCATGCCTGCGTTGCGGCGTTGACTTGCGATGGCTGTGGACCCTGTGGCCCCACGGTGACGTCAGTAGTTTGTCCTTATTTGTGTTATTTTGTCTATTGCATATCTTCTCAACCCGGGCTCCAAAGTAGGCAAGTAATATATCCATTTTGATCATCTCGACGAGCCCGTCGCAATGGTGTAATCCAATTTGGTATTTGACACTATTTTGGATGACGCCATTTATAAGCCATTGGATCTCTTGCTCTCAATTGTATCATTTAACGCATATTTAGGTGCATCCTGCAACAAAAGATAGAAACACCTACACTTGTGGAATTTGTTAGTATAAACCCCTATTCTAGTGTTGATGCTCACTTTTAATGTGTTTTATGCAGGAGTTGACGGCATAAAAGTGGTACTTAACAGCCGTCAACAACACCCCCACACTTGACCTTTGCTCGTCCTCGAGTAAAGGAGAACAAATCAAGGTGAGACATGATATCCAAAGGTATGAAGCGAGCATAACAGATATTCCAAACCATACCTTGTACCTGTGAACTTTGTTGAGTGTCTATCATGCCATCTTGGGTAGTTGAGGAATGGAACAGTCTCATGAACCAAATCACTTATGCTCATCATGTTAAGTAACTCGGGGTTTTGCAATAAGTTTTCAAAACAAACCTTGCTTAACTCCTCATTTGGTTCTCTCAGATCGCTCAATGTGTATATGTCCTCACCAAGGCATTAGACTTGCCTTTCTTTCATCCTACTTCAATGATGGCTACATGTGGGGCTCAGGGTAGGATAAAACATAAAGCATACTTGCATTACATCTATTGCAAAGTCAAAAACTGGATCCAAGGAGAAAAGCAATTCATACAATCAGATCAATATGTGCACATGTATGGATATAGTGGGTATGGTAAGGTGGACACTAGGCCCGGAGCGGGTGCTAGTTATTACCATCAAAATTATTGGAACTCCTTTTTGCATGATTCCATTTCTCTCCCTTTTCCTCTTTCTTTTGGACATGGGCTATCTCTCTTTTTTTTCTCTTCTTTTTTTGTCATGCTTTGAGCATGATTTTTTTCTTTTTTTGCATAGCCCATATCCTTTTTTTTCTGAAGATACTTTTGGAGAGAGAGGTCACACATGGAGCTTTATTTTGTGGAATGGATGGATGATACAATGCTAACTTCCACTGTGGAAGCATAGCAAGGGGATATGGAGTGCACATGAATCTTGATCATGAACGCATGAAAAGAACACTCACGAGGGTCACAACAATTTGACAAAGCTCAATGTAATAACAAGTAGCATATGTGTATAAGGTTTTCAAGATAACTCATCATATGGCTTTGGTAGGACTTTGGCATATCAAAGAGGAGCTTTGCAAAGGGTTTTCAAAATTTTCAAATAAAATTCCCTAGCACTCAAACACTTAGAGAGAAGATCATATCATCAAACCATATCACAAGCATCAACTACTTAGATGAGCATGCTTTCCACAATATTTTTGTTCACAAGCATCAAGATGATAGGTAAGGAATAAAACATATGCAAGCCAACCACAGGAAACATGTAGAGCAAGTCGAGCATGATCACATGAGTTTGATTTATCAGATAAGAATTGAAACTCATTCAAACACATGAATCAGAGAGAGAGAGATAAAGGGTGCACATACCATCGCTCCTGAAGAATTGGGGAAACAAGGAGGACCAGCAGTGGTTCAGCTGATCCATGGGGCAGCCGGCTCACCCTGTTTACCTTGTCCCTTGTCATGAAAACGGTTGATGTTGTGCAACACCTGTGTGGGAGATCTCAAGTGTGTATGTCGATGATAAGCTTGGGAGATCTCCCCTACACTTGTTCATGTACCTGGTGCTGTCTTCAAACAAAAAAAGGAAAAACAAAAGAGGGACTCCATCGGTTCGAGAACCAGGAAGTCTTTATTCGAAAAGCAAACATATTTTTTTGTTTTTTATTCACCATGAAACCAAGCTCAAACAAGGCTAACATGCCTTGGCTTACCTTCCCATTTGAATCAAGCTTGATGACTTACCCATTTGGATTTGAAAATTCTTGCAAGGGTTAGTTCACATATACAACCAATATCCATGAAAGCATTAACTATAAGGCTCATCAATAAAACTCGACACCATGTCTTATTTGATTGAAGAAGACAGTTTTAACCTAAGCACCATGCTTAATTTAAAACAACCCATGAATGCACGTAGATAAACATGCACTCAAACCATAGCATCACAAACATAGATAAAGGGAGCATAAAAGCAAGATCAAGCTATTTTCAAAGGGATATAAACATGAGCATAAGATGGTGAACATCGGGCAACCTCCCGGAAGGGCTTTGTTTAAAGTCAAAAGCAGGACATACCTAGCTAGTTGGGCAAGATGCAAGAGCTAACATCAACTCCAAACCAAGATAAGATTTGGATGAGAGGAACTTTACTCGGGATGCTCACATACCTCCCCCACACTTGAAGTTTGCATTGCTAGGCAACAAAACTCAAGTGTGTGGAGATCAAGCTTCCTTTTGTAATGTTCCCTCACCAAAAACTTACCCAAGTGTTGAGGTGATGTAGCTCACATGTTCTTAGGTGCTACATGTCCATCATTCTTTATAATCTTCACCTGAAAGGGTTAGGACCAAAAATACCCAAGGGACAACCTATCCTAAAAACATGCTCTTGCTTTTTTTTGGAAAAGGGAAATAAAATCTATCCTAATCCAGGCTATCTCCTGGTAGTGCTTTGTTTATGGTCATAAGCTCGACCGTGGGAACTTCTTCCTGCAGCTACTGAGGACTAGGTGTGTCTGAGGACCAGTGGAGAGTCGCTCCTTAGTGATGAGTGATTGACAACGTTGTGTGGACTGATGCTTGGCTCAGTGTGCAAGTACAGGTTGCGGCTTGACTCCTGTTGGTGCAGGTGAAGAACAAGTGCGAAAGGCCTTAGCCGTGGTGGCCTCCGGGTGATGGAGAGGCAAGTAGGCTTTGTTCGATGAACCTGGTGGCCGATGGGGTCAAGTGCGAGCCGTGCGGTGCAAGACGAACAAGTTGAAGTCACGGAGATGGGCCGATGCAAGGTAGCGGTTCTAGGCCGAAGCTTGCACGCGGGGTTTGGTGGTTTGCCCACAAAACCATCGGTGGAGGGTTTCTTGGTTTGGGACTCAAAACCAAGGCTGGAGGCCCAATGCGACGGAGACAGTGATCCAGGAGCGTCGGGAAACTTCGAGGCGAGGGGCACGTGGTGTGATCGTGGGGCTTGCGTCGAGGCTAAGCAAGTCTGCGGTGGAAGCGTGTCCGCTCGATGGGAATATTCGAAGACTTGACCAAAATGCCCCTGAGGGGAGTGTATCTTAAGTTTAAGTTGTAGGGGTAGCATGGTCATTTGCCTCCTCCGGTGAACTTCATATATATAGCGGAGAGGTGGATGGTATCTCTCTCTCTGGTTCTGGACTCGCTCTGGACTGCTTCTTTTCCCAGTATTTCCTTACGGTAGATTCTTGTATATACTCTGACCTCTGGATGTATGGAAGCATTCGGCATTGTGGTTTGATCCCTCTCTTAGCCCCTTGTGATTTTCGTGTCATTTTCGGTGCTATTTTCGGGTGTTTTCGTTCTTCGGTCAATTTGTTGATTTGAGGGCGTTTTTTCTCGGATTTCTTTGAGGGGATCATGGGTGGATTCCTTGTGCATCTTTGGGTGTGATCTTAACCCCTCAAACACCGGGAAATCCATTCGATTTGCGAGTTCTTGGAGGAACCGTAGTTCTTGGAGGTTGTTCATGCACCGGTTCACGTCACGCGCACGAGTGCGAGCTTGCGGCGCCAGCTGCTCTGCTTCTTGCTCGCGACGTTGTTCCCGCCGCTGGTCACACGAAGAGTCACGTGGCTCGTCCTCCACGCCGAGTGCTTGGTTGAGGTTTGCCAGCTCTTCGTCGAGCTAGCGCTTGGCCTCGGCGATCTCGTCGAGGCGTGCCCGACGCGGGTCGTCAACGGCGCGGTGGCAAGGATTCTCCTCGCCAACCGTCGAGCTGGTGGTGGTGTGGGCCTCGAGGATGTTGCACTCGCACGTAAAGTCCGGGGGAGGCACCGGTGGCCCCCGCCGCACGACCGCGGAGCCCGGGGCGACGTACGACGCCCTTAGCATGTCCACGTAGGCCGTCACCGGGTCGTCCGGGAGGCCTCGCTACCCATGGGAGTACATGGCGCTGTACCACTCCATGAGCTCACCCCAGGTCAGCGGCTCGGACCAGTTGGCCTGGAAGGCGAGGTCGGTGAAGTAGAAGGCGGCGAGCCTAAAACGCTCTTGTGTCAGGTTAGGCCCCAACATGGCCACGATCGACTCGTCCGTGAAATCACGGACGAAAGTGGCGCGCGCTACCGCCGCCGTCGAGGTGGTGGGACGCGCAGGTCGGGAGAAAGTCCTCCCGACGACGGACTCCGTCGGCCCGGTGTAGACGAAGCCGAGGGAGCCGAAGAGCACGGTGGCACCGGGAGTCAGCGAAACTATGCGGCCCTCCATCCGGATCACTGGTATGGTTCGGCGAGACACACGATGTGCCCCTACCTGGCGTGCCAACTATCATGGTTCTCTACTGCCGGCAGTAGATTTGTAACGGATCGTGTGTCGGACCCGGATGGACAGCACGGGAGACACAAGGGTTTTATACTGGTTCGGACCTCCAGAGAGTAATACCCTACGTCCAGTTCTGAGTACTCGTGTTCCTATGCCAGGGATGTCTGTAGTAGGGGTTACAAACTTGGTGATCGGTCAGCCCCTCAAACGGTTGCACTCCTCCCCCTTTTATAGATGCAAGGGCGAGGGGCAAAGAGGGAAAACGAAAATAAGCTACAGTGCTACGGTAGTGGAGGGTCTTTTCCGACATCGATGTCCGTCAGGAGGTATTGAAGGGCGCTGAGCTGTGGTGGCGTTGAAGACTGCCGCGTGTGCAGGCGGCACTGTTTGTTCCGGGTACTTGGCGTCTCCTCCGAGTAGTTCCCTTGGTGACTCAACCCCTTTAAGTGTTGTTTAGGCCTACCACGTTGTGGCCTAAGCGTGAGTAGGCGCCGCCTGTAGACGGTAATCGAGTGCCTGCTCTGACGGGGTGGTGTGCATTTGGTGTAGGATGGGACGGCGTGTTGGAGGACGCGAGGGCGTACTGTACAGCATTACAGCTCCTGTCAGAACAGGTCGCCCTCTCGTCCCGCCAGCTGTAGTCCCTGCATGGCGTGGGAAACGGGTGCCACGTGTGTCGTTGCGGGGAAGCCCGAGAGTTGGGGCAGCACCACGTTCGTGTGGGGCCCCTGATTCGCACTTCGACCTTCACGTGTGGGCCCCGTCTTAGTCGGAGACGGAGGCTACTCGTGCGAACGAGTAGTCGGAGGCGAGGCGGAAAGAACTCGTACGAGGCGGAGCGCACTCGTGCGAGGCGGAGAGTACTCGTACGAGGTGGAGGGTACTCGTGTGAGGCGATGGGTACTCGGAGACGAGGCGGAGCGTACTCGGAGGTGGGGAAGTCTTGTCAGTGAGTGTCTTGACGAAGATCTGCATCCCTCCCTGTCCTGGATCTTAGCCTTGACATTGCCAATGATGTCAGAAGACTCCATCTCAAGGGTGATTATCTTATTGCTTAGGGGGCCCTAATCCAGGCCCTCGTCAGTAGCCCCCAAGCCTGTGGTGGGAGTCAAGGACTCGCTCGCAGGCTCAGCGCCGGGGAAGTGTTGTAATAATTCTTGCTTCTTGATTTGCTTGGTGGGTGCGCGCGAGCGCATCCGCCGGATGTTGCCCCCGAGTCCATAAAGGAGTTGTAGACTCGTTTGTGGGTTTTGAATCTTGAAATGTTGTTGCCATTTTGAAATCGCCGGTTAAGGCGGTCATGGCCGTATTGGCAGTTGCGCCCATCATGATGGTCGTGGTTGACGTGGTGGTCGTGACGGTTGGAGGGGACGGCGCACTGCCGGTTCAGATTCGTGGGCCCACCTGGTATCGAACCGTCACGCGAGCGTGCCCCTGTCGCCTCGGAGGATGCGCCCTCTGTGCGGGCGGTTTTAAGGTGTGGTGGGTCCAGCATTTAAGGCTGGCGTCCATGTTCGCTCCTTATAATCTGCACGTCGGTGGAGGTGTGAACCATTTGCTCCCCTGATTTCTTGCCATAGCCAGCACCGCCTGCTCCTTTGCCCTTCGCATCCATTGCGTCGCCGCCGCCGCTTCTTCCAGCCGCATCACGCGCAACACTAGTCAGCGCCATGTCGAACTGGACGTGCTCCAACGTCACCCGCGGGATCCTCCAGCGTCTCGTCGCCGCCGGCCAGCTACCGGTGCCCACCGCCGCCGAGGAATGGAAGGTTCCGGGCAGCGAGTCCGTTCTGCATCCGCCACCGGGCTATGTCGTCTCGTTCGTGACGTTCCACGAGTGCGGCTTTTCCGTCCCCGCCGGGTGATTCATCCACGCCGTACTCGCGGAGTACCGGCTGCAGCTTCATCACCTCAACCCGAACAGCATCCAGCACAAGGCGGCGTTCGAGGCGCTGTGTGAGGGGTACCTGGGAGTGGGCGCTCACTGGCACCTCTTCCGGTACTTCTTCAAGTTCGTCTGCTTGAAGGACAAGTCACTCCCTGCGATGATCAGGTGCGCCAACCTCCGGATGAAGACGGGGAGGGGAGAGGAGTACATCCCCTTCACGCTGATGAGCTCCAACAGCGGCTGGCACAAAGGTTGGTTCTATCTCAAGAACGACGTTGAGCACCCGCTACTGAAGTATACCGGCACCTCAATCACCGAGGCGCTGGCGAACTGGAGCTACGGGCCCCCGGAGGCGGAGTAGGAGAGGCTGCTCAAGGACTACTAGGTGGTGTTGTCCCGGCTGCGCGACGCCGGGGTCGACTTGGAGGCCGTCATTGGCCAGTACCACGCGCTGGGGATCGTCCCGCTCTAGCGGCGGCGCCTGTGCATCTGCCAGATGACGCCCGACAAGGCTCCCTTCGAAGGGACTGTGACGGCGCCCGAGCACCCCTCGCTGGATGAGATCTAGCACCGTGTGGGGTTGGCCATCGGGAAGGCTACCTACTCGTGGCCGCCGTCCCAACTTCTACCCATGCTCCCCCGAGTGGGGACCATAAAATACGTAAGTTCTTCTTCCTTCTGACTAACCTTCCGATTAGCTTGCGTTCTTCTTCCGACTACATCTTCTCGGAACTCCCGTTTCTCGTATTGATTTCGTTTTCTTTTCCTTGCCTTCAGTTGAGGCCTGCGTAACCTCTCCCCGTGAAGCCTCCTCTTCCTCGAGACGCGACACAGAACCGCTCCCAGGTTGCCGCGGAGAGGAGGAGGGCCGATAGCAAGGCCAAGCACAAGGACAAGGAAATCGCGAAGCGCGAGCGGAACGACCACCGCGTCAAGTGTAGGAAGATGAACAAGATCGTCGTCTCCTCGGACGAGGATCCTTCATCATTGCCGCCATGGTCCGGTGATGATGGAGGCGCAGGCGTCAACTAGAGCACCCTGTCGTCGTCGTCCGTGTCGCCCCCTCCCCAGCGGCT
The DNA here is from genome assembly GCA_036936925.1 of Cenchrus fungigraminus. Taxonomy (NCBI): domain Eukaryota; kingdom Viridiplantae; phylum Streptophyta; class Magnoliopsida; order Poales; family Poaceae; genus Cenchrus; species Cenchrus fungigraminus. The sequence goes on from CM072779.1 coordinate 64,566,605, forward strand.
GGCCGCGGGGACCAGCTCGAGACAGCAGCCGGAGCCGGCCGTCCATGAGCAGCGACGAGCTCTAGCTCACGCCCGTCTCTGCGCTCCGCCCAAGAGGACCGGAGGGTCACTCGCTCCCGGTCGAGCCCCAGCGGCCAACAGCATCAAAGGGAGAGGAGGAGCTCCCCACGATGAGCATCGTTGGCGCCTTCTCCGTGTGCGCCGTAGGGGGAGAATGCGAACGCAGCCCCGCGGCGCCTCCAGTCCTTGGTCATCCGGGGCGGCGGGGCCCCGCCCGTGCAGGTCCCCCTCGTCCAAGGTGAAGGTCGGAGCCCACCCCCCGACGTGGCGGCGGGCAAGAGACCAGCCCCCGAGTCGTCGGGCGCGACCCCTAGGCCCATCAAGCGGGCCCGCATCACCTCCTCCACGTAAGCGCTGTTCTGCGTCATCTTGTTATTTTGTTCTTGATTTTTCGTCCGCCCTTTGACCTGCTCTCTCGTGCCAGTTGTTTCGACCGGCGCGCTCAGCCTTGCGCCGCGGAAGCGCGCGGCCTTGAGCGCGCGCAACCCTCCGTCCATCCCCCGTTCAGCGACTCCTCCGCCCATGCCGACGATGGCACAAGTCGAGGGTAGGGCCACTAAGGTGGTCGAGGCTCACGAGGTGGCGGCACCTCCAGCAGCATCAGGGGATGGAGACGTGGTCAGGGGGCAGGAAGCCCCCGAGGAAATCGAGCCCCCGACGGCGCCCATCATCGATTGCGACGCCAACGCGCAGGCGGCTCCAGAGGCGGGCGCGCCCCCAGCGTCGGACGCCGGCAGTGGCGAGACCGAGGCGATGGTGGCTCCTGCATCGTCCACGCAGCTCCAGGAGGCCACCAATATGGAAGGGCCCAACCTCTCGAGTGGTGATGCCTGTCGGCGCCGAAGGAGCTGCCGGCCGTGGCGCCCGTGCCGCCTACTTCTGTGGTCGCAGCCGTAGTCGAGGTGGCCGTGGCGAGCCCTGAGGAGCCCGCGACCCAGACGGCGGAAGCAAGGCCGGACTCCATCGTACCTCCGACGCCCTCCGTGAGTGCGGCAGTAGCGGCGCCAGCAAGCGTGGTGGTTCCGACCGGAGGCACAGTCGAAGAGCCACCGTGCCGGCCTGCCACTGATGTCCTAGAGGTGGTGGTGGTTGCGGACTCGCCACACCCGGATGCGCAGGCGCCTGCTACCCTCGAGGGCGTGGTGGGCAGCGCTTCCCCGGTCACCGTCTGAGAGGTCGGAGAGAACTCGGGAGCTCACTCCTTCCCAGCCACGGAGGGGGAAGAGCACAACCTTGGTCTCGGGTGCACCTCATGGACCGGGGCCCACGAAGCCGAGGCGCACGATGATGAGGATGAAGAGGCCACAGCCCGTCACCGTCTCGAGTGGGGCTTAAGGTGGGCAAAGCAAGCAGTTAACGAGCTTGTTGTCCCAGCTTTAGCGGTGAGTCTGCCGAGCTTAATCTCAATTTTGTCTTATCGCTTTTGCAGTTGTCTCTGTAGCTGATTTCCTACTCGGTCCAGGTGCTTGCCGACTGCAACGCCAGAAAATCGCGCACCAACGAGGAACTCCGGGCCGAGAAGGCCCAGCTGGAGATGCAGTTGGTCGCCGCTCGACTGGCGGCTGCAGGGGCAGCTGTGAGTGAGCCGTCGACGAGGACCACGCTCGAAGCCACAGCAAAGTCCGCGGAGGACCGTGCAGTGGCCGCGCAGTCCGCTGCTGACACCGCTGCGTCGGAGAAAGTGGCCCTCGAGGCCAAGCTTGCCCAGGCAGAGGCCACAACTGCGGAGCTGCGTACCGCCGTCGCGACTACCATGGAGTCCGCTCGGACTGCTGCTGCTACTGCTACCACCGCCGAGGCTGCGTCCCAGGCCGCCGCTGAAGAGAAGGCGACGCTCGAGAAGAAGATGGCAGACCTGTAGCAGGACTTGGTGCACGCCGAGGTGGACCTTAAAACGGCGAACAAGCAGGTCTGCGACCTCTCCTCCAAGCTGCAGGAGGCCACCGATGAGGGGACCCAGCTCCGTGAAGGCAACAGCAAGCTGGCGCAAGATCTTGAAGGTGAGCAGCTTTGCGCTTTCAGCTTTTGTGATGCCTTCTTCTTTGTGTTACTCGTTGTAGATGCTGACTAGTCCTTTGATTTTGACAGGGCTTCGCTTGGCTTGTGCTGCATTGGTCGTCAAGCTCGTGGAAAAGGCACAGGAACTCACCGTCGCCGAGCTCAAGATCCACAAGATGACCGGGATGGCCAAGAACTTGTCGGACCTACTTTCGAGTATGTTCTTCTTATCTTGCCCCTTCTTCCCTTTTGCCTGCGCTTCTCGTAACTAAGCTCTGGCTCGTTGCCTATCTTCAGAGGTCAAGGCCGAGCTCGAGGATTCCCGGAAGGCTCAGCACGAGGTAGAGGAGGCGCGCAAGAAGGACATCTTGGATCGCACCAAGTTCAGCCGGTATGTTGAAAGGATCTTGACGGATCTTGGTGCTCCACCCATCCAGATGCCTCCCCAGACGCTTGGCGACTGAGTCAACCTTCTACCGGGTGTTGTCAAGGAGAAAGAGCTGTTGACGTCTCGGAAGGTGGTGCACCAGGTCCTCGCCATGTTCAACTCGCACTATCAGGGGTTGGACCTCCCGGCGCTGAGCGGCGGTTGGGCCCCGGCTACTCGAACGAGGAGTATGACAAGATCGAGGAGGACTGCGCCGTCTTCGCCCGCACCTTGGCTGATGTTGCAATGAAGGACCTGGACCTGATTCCAAGAGACACACCAGCAGATGACTCCGGGCCTTCCCATTAGATGTATCAGTTTGTATAATAGTTAATCGAAACTTGTATGCGTACTGTTTTGAACAGTTTTCGTTTTTGTTTTGAAGTTTGTCATCTCTGACGCCTTCCCCGAGAACTTGGGGACGACTGAGAAATGAAGTAGCAGTACTTAGGAACTTAGGCCGATCGAATCCTTACTCAGGAGCCGCGGGGGCGTAGGAGTCGGAGAACTCGACCAACCTAAGTCGTAAAGTGACACCACGCAATCACAGCCCCCGAGTACTTAGGGATGTTCAGAAAATGACTCGCGCATTTTTCATTAAAATCGTTTTGAGCCGGAGCCCGAGCGGTTACCCAAGTACTTTTTGAAAGTAGTCGGACATCAACCTGCGAGGCTAGGCTGCGCTCGCAAATCTTCGCACCGTAGCCGCGGGGGCGTAGGTGCTAAGAGCTTCGAATTGAGTGGCAACACCGAGACGCTCACAGATCAACATCTTTTTCCTTTGCAAAATAAGGTATTCCGCCAAAAAACCACTCGCGCATGCGATTGGTCACGACAAACTTGTCGGAGAATTTTTTTTAAAAAATGGGAAAACGAAAGGAGGGCACGATGCCCCGGGTAGCCCCCGAGCGGTGAGTGTTTCTGCATGGGTGCAGGGATACTTGCCGCTCAGCCTTTAGGTAGCGTTGAAACATACATAAAAGATGTCAACACAAGAAGAATGCGAACTTATGAAGCGAGAACAAAGGCACATGGCATTATTCATTGATCATAAGTTAAAACAGGGAACGTTACTCCAAGGTAAAAACGACGTAGATGTTCTATGTTCCATGCGTTGATGATGATTGTGCCATCGTCGTGACGGAGCTTGAATGTTCCTGGTCAGAGCACTTGATCGACAATGTACGGCCCCTCCCACGGGGGCGCGAGTTTGTGACGATCCTTGTTGCTCATAACCCGTTAGAGTACCAGGTCTCTGACTTGGAATTGGCGATCGCGCACATTGCGCTCGTGATAGCACCGCAGAGCTTACTAGTACCGAGCAGAATGTAGGAGCGCCACATCGCGTGCTTCGTCGAGCTGGTCGATCGCATCCTTGAGTGCGACCTGGTTCCCCTCTTCAGTATATGCTCGAACTCTTGGGCTGCCGTAGTCGATATCCGTCTGGAGGATGGCTTCCGACCCGTGCACCATGAAGAACGGCATGGAGCCGGTGGCTCGACTCGGCGTGGTGTGCAGGCTCCAGAGAATTGATGGCAACTCGGTGACCCATCTTGCCCGAAACTTCTTGAGTCGTTTGAAGATTCGGGGCTTTAATCCTTGCAGGATCATGCCGTTGGCCCTCTCGGCCTGCCCGTTGGTCCTTGGGTGTGCAACAGCGGCCCAGTCCACACAGATATTGTTGTCGTTGCAGAATCTGTGATGATCGAGTTTGGGATCTCGAAGTGATAAATGATGTTAGTGAAGAACGCCACGGCCTCCTCGGAACGGATCTTGATCACGGGTCAGGCCTCAATCCACTTTGAAAATTTGTCTTCGGCCATGAGCAAGTGCGTGAAGCCCCCGGGCGCTTGCTTGAATGACCCGACTATGTCCAGCCCCCATACAGCGAACGGCCAAGTGATGGGGATGTTCTGAAGCGCTTGCGCAGGGAGATGAGTTTGCCGAGCGTAGAACTGACAGCCCTCGCAGCGTCGCACGATGTCCTTGGCATCTGCTAGTGCAGTGGGCCAGTAAAAACCTTGTCGGAATGCTTTCCCGACTAGAGTCCTTGGGGAGGCATGATGTCCGCATGTGCAAGCGTGGATTTCCTGGAGCAGCTCTCGGCCTTGGTCTCTTAGAATGCAGCGCATGAATATGCGTACTGCGCTTCGCTTGTGGAGCTCACCGTCGATAAGGACGTACGCTTTGGCTCACCGCGAGATGCGGCGCGCCTCCGTCTGGTCGGGGGGCAGCTTTCCCTAAACTAGCCACTCGAGAATCAGAAACCGCCAGTCAGGATCTTCCAAGTTTGGCTCTTGCGGTTGATCGATCTCCATGACTTTTGGTGCCTCCGACTCTGGTGGTTGTTCTTCATCAACTCGGATGGATAGTGCATGCTGGTCGCTAGCGAACAGGCCGTTTGGTACAGGCTTGCGGCTTGATGCTGCTTTGGCGAGGATGTCTGCAGCTTTGTTATAGTCGCGCAGCACGTGATGGAGCTCGAGCCCATGGAACTTGTCTTCTAGCTAACACACGGCTCGACAATAAGCTGCCATCATTGGGTCGACACAATTCTTCTCCTTCATGACCTGATCCACGACATGCTCGAAGTCTCCACGGATCTCGAGACGACGGATCCCGAGCTCGATCGCGATTCGAAGGCCGTTGATGAGCGCCTCGTACTCGGCCACGTTGTTGGAGGCAGGGAAATGCAGTCGAACCATGTACTCCATACGCACGTCCAGAGGCGAGATGAAGATAAGGCCTGCCCCTGCTCCTTCCTTCATGACGGAGCTGTCGAAGTACATTGTCCAGGTCTCGTGCTCGACCGGTGTCAGCGGAGTCTGAATTTCTGTCCATTCAGCAACGAAGTCCGCCAACACGTGTGACTTGATGGCACTGCGCGGTGCATACGACACATTCTGTCCCATTAACTCGAGCGTTCATTTGGCTATCCTTTCTTCAGCTTCAGGATTCTGGATCACTTCCCCGAGCGGGTACTTGGACAACACCGTGATGGGATGCGCGTCGAAATAGTGTCGAAGCTTGCGTTTGGTGATCAAGACAGCATACACGAGTTTCTGAATTTGTGAGTAGCGAGTTTTTGAGTTGGAGAGTACCTCACTCACAAAATAAACCGGCCGCTGCACCTTGAGTGATCTCCCAGGTTCTTCTCGCTCAACCACCAGCACAGCGCTCACCACTTGCGTCGTCGCAGCCACGTACAGGAGCATCGGCTCCTCTGGCATTAGTGCTGTGAGCACCGGAGGGCTCTTCAAGAGATTCTTGACTGAGTTCAGCGCTTCCTGAGCCTCAGGTGTCCATGCGAAGTGGTCGGATTTCTTCATCAGGCGGTACAACGGCAAGTTGCGCTCTCCGAGTCGAGTGATGAACCGGCTGAGAGCTGCGAGGCAGCCTGTGACACGTTGCACACCCTTTAGATTCTAGATTGGCCCCATGTTAGTGATGGCTGAGATCTTTTCGGGATTGGCTTCGATGCCGCATTCCGACACGACAAAGCCAAGGAGCATGCCCCTCGGAACCCCGAAAACGCATTTCTCGGGGTTTAGCTTGACCCCGTGTTCTCTCAGCTTCGCAAACACTTCCGTGAGGTCGGGGATTAGATCACCTGTTTTCTTCAACTTGACCATGATGTCATCGACGTACGCCTCGATTATTCGTCCTATGAGATCACCAAAAACACGTCGCATGCACCTTTGGAACGTTGTGCCCGCGTTCTTGAGCCCGAACGACATTGAGTTGTAACAATAAGTGTCAAAGGGAGTAATGAAGGATGTCGCGAGTTGGTCCGCTATGCACATCGCAATCTGGTGGTACCCGGAGTACGCATCGAGAAAATAGAGGGTTTCACACCCTGCCGTTGAATCGACTACCTGATCTATGCGAGGCAAAGGAAACAGATCCTTGGGACATGCCTTGTTAAGGCTCGTGTAGTCAACACACATCCTCCATTTCTTATTCTTCTTTTTTACAAGTACAGGGTTAGCTAGCCACTCGGGGTGGAACACTTCTTGGATGAACCCTGCACTAAGAAGGTTCTTGATCTCCTCTCCGACGGCCTTGCACTTGTCGTCATTGAAGCAGCGCAGGCACTGCTTGACCGGTTTCGATCCCGGCTTGATGTTCAGTTTGTGCTCGGCAACTTCTCTCGGGATCCCCTTCATGTCGGAGGGTTTCCATGCGAACACGCCGAGGTTCGCTTTGAGGAAGTCGACGAGCGTGCTTTCCTATTTAGGATCGAGCACCGTCCCGATACAGAGCGTGCGGCCATCGTCGGAGACAGCCACATCCTTGACGTCCTTGGCGGGCTCGAAAGAGCAGGCTGCTCGCTTGGACGACTCGGGGATATCTTCGTCCTCAGAGGGAGGCTCGGCGTGGAGCTTCTCGGACCGGATGAGCGTCTCAGCGAACTGAAACCACTCTGTGTCGCATTCGTATGCGTACTGGAACGTAGTCCCCTCTGTGATGACCCCCTTCGGACCAGGGATCTTCAGCTTGAGATACGTATAGTTGGGCACGACCATAAACTTTGCGTAGGCCGGCCTCCCGAGGATGGCGTGGTACGTCCCCGAGAACCCCCACCACTTCGAAGGTGAGGGTTTCTGTGCGGAAATTCTGCGACGTCCCAAATGTGACGGGCAGATCGATCTGCCCTATCGGGAGTGCATCCTTCCCGGGGATGACCCAGTGGAAAGGTGTTGGCGATGGGCGCAGTCGGGGCCGCGAGATGCCCATGCCGTCAAGCGTCGTCATGTACAAGATGTTGAGTCTGCTCCCCCCATCCATCACCACCTTGTGGACCCGCTTGGTCCCGATCAGTGGAGCCACCACGAGAGGGTAGCATCCTGGCTGCGGTACGTGGTCGGGGTGGTCTGTACAGTCGAAAGTGATCAGGGTCTCCGACCACTTGAGGTATGATGGTGTCGAGGGCTCGGTGTTGTAGACCTCACGCCTGATCAACTTCTCTTTGCGCTTTGAGGGTCGAGCCAGCACCCCGCCAAACGGCGCCCCGCCAAATATCACGTGCACGGCTCCGTCCTCACGAGGGAAAACCACCTCCTCTTCATCGTCGTCGTTCTCGAAGAGAGGCACGGTCTTCTTCGGAGTTTCCGTTGCCTTGGGCTTGAGCGTGCCGTTGACGTAGTTCTTTGTCAAGCAGCAATCCTTGAGTGCGTGCTTGACAGGCATCTCATGATGGGTGCACGGCGCCTCCAAGAGCTTCTCAAAATGATCCTTCGGGGGACCGCTCTGGTTGTTCTTGGGGTGGGTAGCCTTGCGCTCGACTGCTGTAACGATGTTGTCGTCACGGCCACGCTTGTCATTCTTGTTTTTCTTCTTGGTGCGAGAGGAGGGCCCCTCGCCACTGTCTACGACTTGCTTCCCCTTTGCCCGGTGGGGGGACTAACGTCGCTGCAACTGCCTCCTCCCCGTCGACGTGGTTAGTCGTGATGTCGAGGAGCTCCCGAGTAGTCCTCGGGGTCTTCGCCCGAGCCGATGGATGAGGGTGGTGCAGGTGGTGCCATTCTGGAATGCCGAGATGGCGTCGTTGTCGGTCGCAGTGGGAAGCTCGGTGCAATGCTTGGAGAAACGCCTGATGTAGTCGCACAGGCTCTCCCCCGGCTGCTACTTGCAGTTTCGCAGCTCCCACTGCTTGCCGGGTCGGGTGTACATGCCTTGGAAGTTGCCGATGAAGGTCTCCTGTAGGTCCGTCCAGCTGTTGATCCTGCCGCGTGGCAGGTGCTCGAGCCAGGTCCGCGCGGAGTCGGCGAGATGGAGCGGTAAGTTCTTGATGATGAACAGATCATCTGCCGCTCCCCCTGCTCGACACGCGAGCCTATAGTCCTCCAACCACACGCTAGGGCTGGTCTCCTCGTCGTACTTGGGGACTGTTGTCGGAGCCCGAAACCGCGAAGGGAACCGCGCGTCTTGCACCTTTCGACCAAAGGCGCGAGGTCCCTTTGGATCAGGCGACCAACTGCGGTCACGATCTTCCTCGCTGTCATAGCACCCGCTACGCCTCTGACTGTGTCGTTGGCGCGAGCGTCGCTCATCACGGTGGTAGTGGTCGTCGTCGTTGCTGCCGTAGCCGTACTCGTAGTCGTCATCGCTGGCGGCTCGACGGCGAGCTCGGAGTGTGTCGCGGACGTCACGGTTGGGCCCAAGGTGTGTCTTGACCGTTGCCCCGCCAGCCTCCCTATCACGTCCCTAATGCCTTGACGGTGATGGATCCGGGTGCCACACAGACGGGGCTGCACGTGCCTCACGAGCCGACCGCTGGCGCGACGCTGAGCTCTCTGCCAGCTGCGCGGCTGCCGTCTCAAGAAGGGTCTTGAGCTACTGGCGGACCCTCTTCTCCTCGGGGGTAGCTGGCTCGGGGTAGCCACGCAGGAGCATGGCCGCCACTGCGAGGTTCTGCGTGGCGTGCCCGAAGAGCGGCGCGTTGCCGCCATTGACGGCGGCATCCTCATTGATGCGCCGGTTCACGTCACGCGCACGAGCGCGAGCTTGCAGCGCTGGCTGCTCCGCTTCTTGCTCGCGACGTTGTTCCTGCCGCGGGTCACGCGGAGGGTCACGTGGCTCGTCGTCCACGCCGAGTGCTTGGTGGAGGTTTGCCGGCTCTTCGTCGAGCTGGCACTTGGCCTCGGCGATCTCGTCGAGGCGCGCCCGACGCTGGTCGTCAACGGTGCGGTGGCGAGGATTCTCCTCGCCATTCGTCGAGCTGGTGGCGATGTGGGCATCGAGGACGTTTCACTCGCGTGTAAAGTCCGGGGGAGGCGCTGGTGGCCCCCACCGCACGACCGCGGAGCCCAGGGCGACATACGACGCCCTTAGCGTATCCACGTAGGCCGTCACCGGGTCGTCCGGGAGGCCTCGCTGCCCATGGGGGTACATGGCGCTGTACCGCTCCATGAACTCGCCCCAGGTCAGCGGCTCGGACCTGCTGGCCTGGAAGGCGAGGTCGGTGAGGTAGAAGGAGGCGAGCCTAAAACGCTCTTGTGTCGGGTTAGGCCCCAACATGGCCACGATCGACTCGTCGTGAAATCACGAACGAAAGCGGCACGCGCTACCACCGCCATCGAGGCGGTAGGACGCGCAGGTCGGGAGAAAGTCCTCCCGACGACGGACTCTGTCGGCCCGGTGTAGACGAAGCCGAGGGAGCCGAAGAGCACGGTGGCGCCAGGAGTCAGCGAAACTCTGCGGCCCTCCATCCAGATCGCTGGTATGGTTCGGCGAGACACACGATGTGCCCCTACCTGGCGCGCCAACTGTCGGGGTTCTCTACCACTGGCAGTAGATTTGTAACGGATTGTGTGTCGGACCTGGATGGACGGCACGGGAGACACAAGGGTTTTATACTGGTTCAGGCCTGCGGAGAGTAATACCCTATGTCAGTTCCGAGTACTCGTGTTCCTATGCCAGGGATGTCTATAGTAGGGGTTACAAACTTGGTGATCGGTCAGCCCCTCAAACGGTTGCACTCCTCCCCCTTTTATAGATGCAAGGGTGAGAGACAAAGAGGGAAAACGAAAATAAGCTACAGTGCTACGGTAGTGGAGGGTCTTTTCCGACGTCGATGTCCGTCAGGAGGTATTGAAGGGCGCTGAGCTGTGGTGGCGTTGAAGACTGCCGCGTGTGCAGGCGGCACTGTTTGTTCCGGGTACTTGGCGTCTCCTCCGAGTAGTTCCCTTGGTGACTCAGCCCCTTTAAGTGTTGTTTAGGCCTACCACGTTGTGGCCTAAGCGTGAGTAGGCGCCGCTTGTAGATGGTAATCGAGTGCCTGCTCTGATGGGGTGGCGTGCATTTGGTGTTGGATGGGACGGCATGTTAGAGGATGCGAGGGCCTACTGTACAGCATTACAGCTCCTGTCAGAACAGGTCGCCCTCTCGTCCCGCCAGTTGTAGTCCCTGCATGGCGTGGGAAACTGGTGCCACGCGTGTTGTTGCGGGGAAGCCTGAGAGTTGGGGCAGCGCCACGTTCATGTGGGGCCCCTGATCCGCGCTCCGACCTTCATGTGTGGGCCCCATCTTAGTCAGAGACGGAGGCTACTCGTGCGAATGAGTAGTCGGAGGCGAGGCAAAAAGAACTCGTACGAGGCGGAGCGTACTCGTGCGAGGCGGAGAGTACTCGTATGAGGCGGAGGGTACTCGTGCGAGGCGGTGGGTGCTCGGAGACGTGGCGGAGCGTACTCGGAGGTGGGGAAGTCTTGTCAGTGAGGGTCTTGACAAAGATCTGCATCCCTCCCTGTCCTGGATCTTAGGCTTGACATTGCCAATGGTGTCAGAAGACTCCATCTCAAGGGTGATTATCTTGTTGCTTAGGGGGCCCTAATCCAGGCCCTCGTTAGTAGGCATGAGAGGGCTCCACCTAGAGGCTTTGATACGATGGATTTTGCTAACCCTTCTTTTGAGCAAATGGCTCGATACTGGTTTAACTCTTTTGGTACTAACCCTAGTGTTGAGTCGCTTGCTCATTCTCGTTCTCATTTTTGATTTGCAGGTGGGAGGCTTGGAGGACTTTTGGTTGATCGACTCTGGTTGCTCACTCCACATGACCGAAGATCGTGGGTGCTTCTCCAGCCTCACCCTGGTGAGTACTAGGGAGTACATCACTTTCGTGGACAATGGGAGAAGACGAGTGCTTGCTGAAGGTATGGTGAAGGTGAGTAGCAAGGTGACCTTAAAGAGTGTGGCTTTGGTCAAGTCACTTGGTTTTAACTTGTTGTCAGTATCCCAGTTGCCTGACGAGGGTTTTGAGGTTCGTTTTAAGTTGGGCACTTCTCGTGTGCTTGATTCTCGAGGCGATCTTGTCTGCACGATTGTCCTCGAGGGTCAAATCTTTCGTGCTGATTTTTCCCAGTCTGTTGGTACTCCTCGATGCTTTGTTGCTAGTGTTTCGGCCGAGCTTTGGAAGTGGCATAGGAGGCTAGGACACTTGAGCTTTGAGTTGCTTTCCCACTTGAGAGGCCTAGACCTAGTCCGAGGATTGCCAAAGTTGAAATTCGAGAAGGATTTGGTTTGTGCTCCGTGTCAGCATGGAAAGATGGTTGCCGCTTCTCACGACCCTGTGACTGCGGTCATGACCAAGTGACCTTGTGTGCTGTTGCACATGGATTTGGTTGGGCCAGCTCGTGTTCGCTCTGTGGGTGGGAAGTGGTATGTGTTGGTTGTGGTTGATGATTTCTTGAGGTACTCTTGGGTTTTCTTTTTAGAGGATAAAAGCGAGACATTTGGCTTTGTTCGGGACTTGATCCTGAGGTTGAAGAATGAGAGACATGGGGATGCCATTCGAGCTATACACAGTGACAGTGGCACGGAATTCAGGAACTCTCATTTTGATGCCTTTTGCAGTGATCTTGGTCTCGATCATCAGTATTCTTCTCCATACGTCGCTTGCTATGTGTCGAATCGCATTTTCATTTATGCTTTCAAGAAGAGAGGAAGATAACCGGCAAAAAAGTAGCATCCGGAATCCCATCATCCGGATATTTCATTCTTGGATTAGCAAAAGGATTTTGGGAAGAATGAAGGAGTCCAAAGTCACTGATATGGAAGTTAATTGGCTTTATTCGGCATTGGTTGCAAGGCAAGCCATTGATCCATCATATATTATGATCAATCGGTGGTGTTGTGAGGCAATATCGGGGAGTGGACAAATTGGTTCGGGATGCTATCTCTCTATGATAACAATTTTTGTCAAGCCGGGTATTACAAGAAATCCAAAATTCATACTTGCGGGAAATTCACTTGGAATTGATTATATGAAGCAAGGAAAATATATTAGTGGAGATGAGAAGAGAGGGTACAAGGTGGCAAAAGTCAATGTTCCTCTCCCCAACATGAAGCTGAAATTATTTATTGAAGGGAGAGAGAATTGGTTAGAAGAAGGAATTCTCGTACCGGCCAAGAAGAACAAGAGCGGAAGAATCGTAGAAGAAGGTTCATCCTCCGCAGCCCAAGAGCAAGGAGGAGCGGCCTACCATCAACCCTATGGCGGAATTCCTATGCCACCAAAGTGTGCCAATGCAAGCATGGGGGAGTGGTGCAGCCATGCCACCACCTCCTCCAACATATTTTCCACCAACTTTTGTTGTGCCCAATGAAGCATTTGTGGCACTTTATGCAAGGATGGCCCAGCCCCAACAAAGTGCAGCCATTATTGGGGCGTATAGGCAAAGGAACAAACAAGACGTCGAGAGGATCCGGAGCCAAGTCAACCATTGGCATGAAGGAATTTCGGGAATCGCCCATCAATTGGGACGTCTTCAACCCGTGCCGCCTCATCAATTTCATGGAGGGGCCATGCAACAATATTATGAGCAAGGATTCAATGAAAGCCAACCAACAGAGCAACGACAATCGGATGAAGAATGAAGAAAGAAGAAAGGGACGGAGTTTTTAAGTGTGGTTTGATTTTTTCTTTTTCTTTTCTTTATTTTCATCATGTGTGCGTTTATGTTTGCGTAGTATTTTCTTGTTTTTATTTAATTTCAGCATGTGTGGTAGTAGTAGTTTGTTATCCATCATCATGAATAAGTTTCACCGTTGCTTTTATGATCTTAATAGGGATGGAAAATTTGTACCATGTTGATATGTGATGATCGTTGCCGCTTTGCTCAATCTTATGCTTGATTTATGCATGTTTAAGCTAGTGCTCTCTTTTAATATGAATCTGAAATTTAATTAAATGCTAGCTTAATCTTGTGTGGAGGTTATGATAACTCAAGTCCCATAGTTCTTTTCATTGCTCTCAACTTTGGATGAATCAAAGAACCTTTTTATTCTCAAAAAGTTATGCTAACCTTGTCACAAGTACTGCTTGCATTTTGCTCTACCCATCCAAAGACTAAGTTTACTTGAGTGCAAAACCTTAGTATATACAAGATTTATTTTTGGGTGCATTGATTCAAGGCCTGATTTCTCTGGCCCGAGACTAAGAAGCTGGTCATTCCATTTTTGTGTATCGTTCTTTATGCTAGCCTTTCTATCCGTTCATTGTGAGTTTCCACATTGGGAATTTTGCAAACCTCACCGGATATCCAACCAAAACCCAAATATATCTTTTTTGTGTACACCTCCTTGACCACAACCCAATATATGAGTATGGATGAATATTTTGGAGAAGATTACAAGAAAGGTACTTCAAGTGAGAAAGGGAAACTTCCAAAAGGATCCCTAGAAGATTTTTCAAGTGTCTCTCTCTAAGAAAAAATGAGAGCTTCAATTCTCACCTTGACATATTTATCACCTCTTTTGCCCGAGGATGAGCAAACGTCTAAGCATGGGGGGGTTACCAAGGAAGTGCTAGTATAGTCTGGAGTCCAAGCGGAGCAAATAAAAAAAAAGAGAAAAAAGAGAGAAAAAGTATGATGAAAGAAAAAAATGATGAAAAAAATAATAATGAGAAAAAGAAAGAAAGAAGAAATAATAATAATAATAATAATAATAATAAAACTCTCCGGTTCTCTAGCTATGTTTAGTGCCTTTGAGTTTTCAAGAGGATTCAAGATCAAGGCCCATACTCATCTTTCCAACCATGTGCAATCCGATAACGAGGACTTCATTTGTGCCTTGGGATCACTCTTTGCCATTTGCACATGTCCACCTATCTAAAAGTGTGTGTTCATCTCTCCCCCTCCTTGATAACATTATTTTTCCAATGACCTTTTTGACGAGTCTCGGTAAGACCATGAGAAGCTAGTTATGTTTTAATAATATCTCAACTATAATATCTTGGTAGGACTAAACTTTCCTATAGCTCCACATAAAGCTTTCCACCATATACTTTGAGAGAGGAAAGGAGTAGAATAAGTAGGCTTGAGAGACAAGTGAGATGAGAGTACATGAGCAAAGTGTAAGATGGTTATTTTTGATCTTGGTAAAGAAAATTTTCTCTTGATCTCATTCTTTATTTTTCAAAATTTCTGAGATTTGTTTAAAAGTTTGAGAGCTTGATCAAGTACTTGTGGAAAGAGCTTGAATGATATCTACCCTCCATAAAGATAAAAGTTAGTAGATTATGGAACTTTAATGAATATAAAACTAGAGATCATTATGTTATCTCATGTATGATCAAGTGTAGGGTTTGAGCATCGAAGGGCAACACTGATATCCATAGAAGGCTTACTCGAGGACAAGCAAGGTTTAAGCATGGGGGGAGGTTGGCGGTCGATTTCCGTCAACCTAGCCACTTGTTTACCTTCTATGTTGGTATTGATTTGATATTCACACTAACGATCCTAACCCCCATTATATGTTATGTTCGCACTCGTGCATGATTTTTGGAGTTTATTGTTTACACAAGAATCAAGAGCTTAAATGAGGACTTCCGGGTAAAGTTCATCAAGGGATTTACAAGGTGATCATGGACCCCTGGACAAGTCAAGATACAAGATGAACATGACTCCAAACGAGCCAAGGAGTAAAGCGTGAAGCAAAGAACTGTGGAGGACCTAGACGGAAGATGCGGGAGTTCATTCACAAAGCCCCCTCATCTAAACCGGGAGGAAAATGACGTCAAGGGCCCACATGCAACTCGGCAAAAACTCAAGAAGTTGCGAGAAGCATCCGGAAGAAAGGCGGCGCCGAACTGGGCCAGAATGGACCCAGGTCGGCCGGCCCAGCCCATTCTGGGCCCTGTTCGCCGCCCCCTTTGACCTAGCTGATCCTCGGGCTATTTATAGCCCCTGTACCTCGAGCCACGCATCAAGCCATTCGTCATTCGCCGCCGAGGAGCAGAGGAGCTTGAGGGACACCACCCCGGAGAGGAGGGTCGTGTTAGTCATCTAGGGTTTGCCTAGCCGGCGTGGGAACCTTGCAAGGAAGACCACGTCGGAGTTCCAAAGGCGTGAATCAAGGTCAAGGTAGGATCCCGGTTGGATCTTATTCATGTATTCATACTTTTGATGGAGTTTTAATGGATTCGATTCCTAGCGATCGAGTACCTTTGTTTGCAATTCTTGTTCTTGCTTGGGTGTTTTCCTCCTCAATCTATTCTCGAGATAGATTGCTTGGGATGTTCTTGTAGCCACGGTGGCTAGAAGTGCATACCTGATCTACCAAGTAATTCAACACACTCCTTGCGGGTGTGCTCTAAGATTCGACCGCGAAGAAAGGGGAACATCGTGACAGGATGTTGACACCGAGTAGACAGGGTGACTTAGGGGATTTGACCGAAGGTCATGGTTTAAAGACGCTTTCAATGAGATTCGTTTTACTCTCTCTTTATCTTGCTCGGAACGACGACATAAACACGATCTAGACCCTCTCTAGATCGGTACCTCAATGCTTTCTCTTGCTACCTCTTCTGATCTTAGTAGATTAGATGCAATTCGAAACCTCTCAAACAAGCAAGTGTTTCTCGGTTATTAGATTGATTTTACATTACATATTGTTCCACGGATTCGATACCTTGGGTTCACCACTCAAGGGAAGAAGGGTTCCTTAACTACGACGAGGGATTTGTCTGCTTGCAAGTCCAAACGAACTTTGCAACGATAATCAAACGTCAACAGCCGGCGCTCCACGGAGAGGACTAATAGCGGACAGATCCATCTCGAGAGTTAAGCTCCTCAAGATCGTACTTCTCAACCCATATCTATCCCAGCTAGAGTTTGGTGTCCTTGGACCGTTTATATTAGAATAGAAGATAGTGCACATCGTTCCTTGGATTTGATACCCTTGGAATACTCTCCTTCCGAAGTGAAGTACTACAGCGGTATTTCCGTGTGCTTGCGGATTCGTTCGTACCCGTCGGTATACCCGGTTGATCTTATATGCTCCCTCTAGGTGTACAACTAGTGGTGATGTTAAGAAACACCAACAAGCATTTCTGGCGCTGTTGCCGTGGAACGGTTGCTGTATCTATCTTCGAACCTACTGGTCCTCGTATTTATCTTTTTCATTTTCTTGAATTCTACCTTTACCCCCGTTACCCATGGTGAAGCTTTCCTGTAAAAGCATCTCCACCCCCAGGGATGAGCTCCCAGAGCCACCGCCTTCTATGTGACTTTTCCTCACATCCAGCTGTGAGCCTCTCCCTGCGACGATCGATGTCGTTCGGTACACTATCTTCTCTGGTTTATCGAGCAAAAACCCATATGACCATCTACGTGACTTCGAGAATTTGTGTTCTCTCATCTACACTATGGGTATGACATTGGATACCTTCAAGTGGAAGTTGTTTTTGTACTCTCTTGTAGGGAAGGCAGAGCAATGGTACACATATACTGTAGGTAGCATGAACGATAGTTGGGGAGAGCTTAGAGACAAGTTTTGTCTTGAGTTCTTTCCTCCATCTCGTGTTGCTGGTCTACGGGAAGATATCTGTTGTTTTCAACAAAAAGAGAAGGAAACTATAGACATGGCCTGGGCTAGATTTACATGCTTAGTATATTATGGACCTCCCTTGTCGATACCTGATTCTCAGTTGCTTCGCAATTTTTATGATGGTCTCGACAAAAGGTCTGTCTATCGTCTCGACTTCGGAAAACCATTTCTTGAAAGGGAACCGGCTTATGGTAGGGAATTCTTGAGAACTTACTACGAAGTCGATCCCAGATCCTAGCAAGAGGAATCCAAGTCGATCCATGAGAGTCTCTCAATGCCTAAGTCCAAGTCTTCAACTTTCGAATCCCAAATTCTTGTCTGTTGAGCCCTCTCCTGGACCCCGAACGCCAAAGGAAGAAGAAATTCAACCTTCGGTGTCCACTTGCAAATTCGAGAATGACCCATCTAGAAATATTTCAGACACCTCGAATTCTTTTGATGCCCAATTATGGGAGGAACCTTATTCTGTCCACATCGATCATTCTAGAGATCTTTCGACAGAACCTTCCCTTAGGCCTGCGGTGCCTCCTCTACCTCCTGATCCTCCTGACGAAGCATATCTTGAGGAGGCCATGAGGGAGGAATGGTCAGAGGGAGTGACACAATTTTACGAAGCAATTTGGAATAGTTTACCTTCTCTGGTTGTCCCTTGCTCTATTAGAGGCACTGTCGTAGAGGCCCATTGTAACCCCATCATGGAGGTTAACATTTTGCCATGGCACTTAGCAAAAACTCTTTTGGGTAGGGTTTCTCTAGCATCATCCGACATGCTCCTCAAGACCTGTCCGTTTGGACGTGTTCTTGAATGTCGAGGGATTGCAAGTGTTGTGCTGCTTATCATAGACAGGATCGAGGCTCGCTTAGACCTTCACATCTTCGATGTCCTTGATCTCGATCTTCTCCTAGGCTCCCCTTTAGAGTAGCTCTTCGATACATCTTTAGGGAGCCTAGATTATACGTTTAGGGGAGTCGCTTCTGCCACTGCTACCCCTTGTCCGGGACATCCTATGGCGAAGCCTCATCCCTAGCAAAACCTGCTCGAGAAGATGACGCATATATCTCCATCTGTGTCATCCGAGTCTGTTCTCATTAAGGTTGTAGAATGTTCTACACCTCATGAGTATGACTCGGAAGACCCTCTTCACCTTTGTGAAGGCGAATGATCGTCACCACTCTCGACTGAGTTTCAGCCTCTTCCCGTTGGCCCGTATCATGTTGCTTTCGATCATGGTCAAGAGTCAACATCGAGCTTCCACGATGACTCTCTTGAGATGGAGAATTCATGGGCCATGGAACCTTTCGAGGCACTGACTCTGGAGTCCGGAGGAAAGGATTCCATACACGAGCATGGTAGCTTCATTCTTGATTCACCATACAAACCATGCTCGCATCATGTCCCTCTAGAGTCAGACATGCTTAGTGCACTAAGCACGCACGAGGGCTGCAATCGCCTTATGGTCCTCTTTTGTAGAAAGTTCAGAAGGTTGGTTGTAGATGTATATGTCTATCATAAGCATATTAGATTTCGTGTGTGCACTGTGGTACTAACCTTGCAGCTAAAGCTTCACGGGTACATCAAGGATTGGTGGTGAGACTGGAATGACACCACCAATGATAGCTGCAAGATGAAGTTCCCATGGTCGAGCTTATGACCCTGAATAAACAAAGCACTACCAGGAGATAGCCTGAATTAGCTTAGGTTTTATTTCCCTTTTCGAATAAAAGCAAGAATATGTTTTTAGGATAAGTCGTCCTTCGGGTATTTTTGGTCACTAACCTTTCAGGTGGAGATTGAAAAGAAAGATGGACAGGTGATGCCTACGAGCATGTGAGCCACATCAGCTGCAACACCTAGATAAGCTTGGGTGAGGGAGCATTTACAAAAGGAAGCTTGATCACCACACACTTGAGTTTTGTTGCCTAGCAATGCAAACTTCAAGTGTGGGGGAGGTATGTGAGCATCCTTAGTAAAGTTCCTCCTCTACCAAATCTTATCCTGGTATGAAGATGATGTCAGCTCTTGCATCTTTCCCACTAGCTAGGTAAGTCCTGCTTTTGACATTAAACAAAGCCCTTCCGGGAGGTTGCCCGAGGTTCACCGTCTTATGTTCATGCTTATGTCCCTTGTTGATGATAGCTTGATCATGCTTTCATGCTTCCTTCATTTATGCTCGTATGCTCTGGTTTGAATGTTTGAGTACACACACATTCATAGACTGTTTTAGATTAAGCATGGTGCTTAGGTTAAAACTGTCTCCTTCAGTCAAAACAAGACATGGTGTCGGGTTTTGATTGATGAACCTTAGAGTTATACTTTCATAGATCTTGGTTGCATATATGCTGACTAAGCCCTGCAGAAAATTGTCAAATTTGTATGGGTAAGTCATTGAGCTAAATTCAAATGGGAAGGTAAGCTGAGGTGTCTGATTCATGTTGCACAACATGCAAAGGTGGTACATATGACCTCTCAAAGGTCCAAGGTAAGTATATTCCCCTCTGTGTATGAAGTGTAACCTTGATCCGACCCTTTCGAACAAATGACATGGTGACAATAAAATAAAATAAAAACAACAAAAATATTTTAATTTGAATAAATGCTATATGGTTCTCGAACCAGTAGAGTCCATCTTTTGTTTCCATTTGCTATCTGAAGAACAACACCAGGTTCAACCACTAGTGTGGGGGAGTTCTCTCAAGCTCATCATCGACATTCCACTAGAGAACTCCCACACAGGCGCTGCACAACATCAACTATGCCTTCATGATAAGAGCAAGGTAAACTGGAGTGAGCCGGCTACCTTTTGGTCAGCCGAATCACCACTGGTCTTCCTTGATCTCTTATCCTTCAGAAGCGATGGTATGTGCACCCTCTATCTCACTCTACCTAATCCATGAGTTTGTTTGAACTTCAATTCCTATCCTTTGAAACCAAACTCAGTGGTTGGTGCTATGCTTGCTCTACATGATTCCTGTGGTTGGCTTGCATATGTTTTATTCCTTACTTAGCATCTTGATACTTGTGAACAAATATCATTAGGGAACTCATGCTTATCTAAGTAGTTGGCGTTTGTGATATGGTTTGATGATATGATCTTCGCTCTGAATGTCTGAGTGCTTGGAATTTTATTTGAAAATCATAAAAACCTTTTGCAAAGCTCCTCTTTGATTTGCCACCGTCCTACCAAAGCCATATGATGTTCATAGTTGAAAACCTTATACTCATATGCTGCTTGTTATTGCATTGAGTTTTGTCAAATTCTGTGACCCTTGTGAGAATTCTTTTCATTACTTTCATGATCAAGATTCATGTGCACACCACCATATTCCCCTTGCTATGCTTCTACACTAGAAGTTCGCATTGTATCATTCATCCATTCCGTGAAAATAAAGCTCCATATGTGGTGTGACATCTCTCTCCAAAAGTATCCTTCAAAAAGAGACATGGGCTAGAAAAAAGAAGAGAGACACATGCTCAAAGCATGATGGAAAAAAAAGAACGAGAGGAAAGAAAGAATAGCCCATGTCCAAAATAAAGAAGAAAAAGGAGAGAGATGGTCATGTAAAAAGGAGTTCCATATCTTAGATGGTAATAACTAATATCCATTCCGGGGCTAGTGTCCACCTTACCATCACCTCAGCATTCATCATATATGTATGGTAATATCTAGCACCCATTCTGGGCATAGTATCCACCTTAGCATACTCACCATATTCATACACGTGCACATCTTGATCTGATTGAATGATTTGATTTTATCTGTGGATCTAGTTTTTGACTTTGCAATATATGTGATACAACTATGCTTTATCCTTTATCCTACCCTGAGCTCCACATATAGCCATCATTAGAAGTAGGATGAAGAAAGGCAATCTAATGCCTTGGTGAGGACATATACACATTGAGCGATCTGAGAGAATCAAATGAGGAGCTAAGCAAGGTTTGTTTTGAAAATTTATTGCAAAACCCCAAGTTACTTAACACAATGAGCATGAGTGATTTGATTCATGACCATTCCATTCCTCAACTACCCAAGATAGCATGATAGACACTTCACAGAGTTCACAAGTACAAGGTATGGTTTGGAATATCTCTTATGCCCGTTTCATACCTTTGGATGTCATGTCTCACCTTGATCTGACTCCCTTTACTCGGGACGAGCAAAGGTCAAGTGTGGGGGTGTTGTTGACGGCTGTTAAGTGCTACTTTTACACCATCAATACCTGCATAAAATAAATACAAAAGGATCATCAACACTAGAATAGGGCTTGATACTGATGATTTCCAAAAGTGTTGGTGTTTCTAGCTTTTGTTGCAGGATGCACCGAAATGCGTGCCAAATGGTACAGTTGAGAGTAAGTGATCCAATGGTTGTTAAGGGACGTCATCATAAAAAACCTCAAATGCCAATTTGGACTACACCATTGCGATGGGCTCGTCTAGGTGATCGAAACGGATATATCATTTGTCTACTTCGGAGTTCGGATGGGAAATATATGCACAAGACAAGATCATACTCCTGATATCTTGTGAGCCCGGCAGGACCCACACCAGACCACGTGGCGACGTGTGCCACATTGGATGCCATATGTCCATGACACCTCATCAATCCATGTGAAGCAACTCCCGACGAATCAGACACCGCCACGTGTGCAGCACAAGGATCCAAGGGCCCACTAGGGACCCAAACCACCTCAAAACTCCGCATGCACCTAGAACCGTCATAAGGGCCCACATACTAGTCACCCAGAGAAAGAACGAGTCAAAAGGAGGTGGGCCAGGGTCGGCCGAACCTGGGTTCGGCCGAACCCTTTTTGCCTCCGTTCGCCATTTGCTTCCACGTGGTGCCTCCTGGTTGATCCCTTGCAGCGTTCTGGGGTGGATCTGTGACATGGCGCCCGTTGATTGGCCGGTAGAAGGTCGGTTTGGCTCCTTCCCCTGGAATCTAGAGAAGAGTGCAATGCAAGATTCCTCGCCACGTGTCACTCTCCTATTGGTGGCGCCCAAGGGAGGCTGCACACTTTGGAGAGAATTTGGCCTCTTGACAAGCCACCCCCTCCCCTATAAATAGGAGAGGAGGGGCTCCCTTTTGGAGCACATTCCTTCTCCCTATCCTCTCATTCTCTTTTGGAGAGGTGAATTCTCACCTCTCCCATGTGTTGTGTGTGGGATTAGAGTGATAGGTAGGATAGGGTGATGAGTGAGTTGATGTCCTCGTGGATGCTTGTCAGGCGGTGAGACCTGGACAGATCCGCTAGGGGGTTGCCCTAGAGGTTTGCAGGTTAATGGAGGATCAGGACCTAAGAGCGTAGGTGGTTATGCACGGGATGCACACGGAACTAGGCGAGTATGGCGGCGAGGAACAAGGAGACAAGGGTTTATATTGGTTCGGGCCTCCAGAGAGTAATACCCTACGTCCAGTTGTGGTGGATTATGCGAGAGGTTGAAGATGAGTTGTCCCTGTGCATGGAGCCCTAGGCCGCCTTATATGGGGAGGACAGGCTAGGGTTTGCATGCCAGGTCGGTTGACTCGTGTCGGGGTCGGTTACAACTACGGGAGGCTAATCTCCTGGATTACAAGGAGTATCCCGTGATACTCGGAGCTACAGGCGGCGGCGCGCCAGGTCGTAGTGTCTTGACTTGCACGCCAAGCTTCGCAGGTCTTCCGGGATCCTGATCAGGTCGCCCGCGGTCGTTGGAGGTGCGGATAAGGTCGCTGGGCCCACTTGATAGGTCGGCGGGTCTTCTGGAAGGTCGGGTCCACTTGTCAGGGGCCCCTGGGACCCTGGCCGGTGGGCACCCATGGGTACCCATGTCTCTCAAACCCCCGATCGACGTGTAGGCGTAGCGGCCGAGGTGAGGTTGTGTCGAAGAGTAGCAGGGCGCGGCACCGTCGAGGTCGTGAAGGGTGCACGGGGATCAAAAAGAAAGGAAACCCCTCTGATGCGCGCACGAAGTTGAACGTCGAGCTTCTGGGTCGAAGGACCATGAGGTCGAAGTGAAGACGAGGTGTAGATCTTGCAGAACCACCGACCTGACCTGAGTCAGGCATGTTGTAGTAGCAGCCACGACCTTCAAAAAGGTCAACAAGCCTACCAAGGGTAGGTCGAGCAGAGATGTGATGGAAGCGGGCTTCCATTAGGTCGAGGTGACCTGAAGAAAATAGGGCGTCGAAGACACACTAGTGTAGTAGCCCCTGAGTAGTAAAGCGACAAGGGTGGTCGGTTTGATGCTCCAAAGAAGAAGAAAAGATAAATAATCCAAACCTACGACCTTCTGCTTAAGAAACAGATGCTCTTGTAATGTCGACGCTATAGGACAAAAGCACCAGAATCTTGCAGAGGTCAGCAGGCGACAGGTCTGGCGCAACCAGAGTCACGAGTGCACTGTACGATCACGGGCCAGCCTACAGATGTAGCACAGGTCACTATCACCCGCAAAAGACAAAGGTACTCTAGGATGTAGTCAGGTAGGGGACAGGTGCGCCAATGCCTCCCACGAGCGAACAGTGACCTCGTGCTCCACGAGTGTACAGTGACCTTGAGGATGAGGACGCCATGCAAGCTAGCTTGCGGATAAGACCGGATGGCAGGTGCTTTGTGGTATAAATAGGCACCCAAACCCCGAAGCAAGCCGCACCAATCTTCAAAGTTGAAGCAAGATAATCCAGTGTAGTAATATTGCCATGCCAGGGGCTTGTGTCCGCCCTCCGGAGTGTAGGGTCGATGTAGCTCATGCTTGGAGCTAGAAGAATGCTTGCGAGGCTCGATGAACTCGATTGGCCTCTTCTCCCAGTCTCGCCGAGGAACCCAGGAGGAGTATGAAGCAGCAGCTTAATCGTCGGCCCTGACACTTTCAGGCCAGAGGTGATGCTGGTGAACGCTGCGCTCCACCCGGCGAGGTTGGTGTTGAAGCTTGCCCCTTCTGCAATCTTGCGGGGAAGCTCAGACTTGACGCTGGGCGCCGCAAGAGACCGGTTGGTGCGCGAGTAGAGGTGGCTGTGTGGCAGCTGCCTCCACAGTGGCTGTAGAGGTCGTCGAGTAGGTCCTGAAGCTAGAAGAAAGCTTGCGACAAGCCTTATTAGTGTAGACTGAGTCGTAAGCACTTTGGAAGGTAATTCAGGACCTTTGATATCTTTGTATGTTCTAATTTGGCCAAGGGCCAAACTCCTTGTAGCTTATGAAGCTGTAAATATAATTTCACATGAGGAATGTCATGATTGCAGTAGTTGTAAGGGCGCCCAGGCTGCAATGGTATGGCTACCAAGGTCCCGACAGGACTGTAATAGCACGCCGACCTTCGGGACGCCTTACGTAGAGACAGCGAGCCTGTGTCGACCTGGGTCGACACGGCCGTTGTGCAGTGACACAACGCAGGTAGTCAGCCTAGAAACTCTAGGTCTACACGACCTAGAAGGCAGCAAGGCCTTAGCGACCTCAGGGAGGTGCTACTTGACCAGGAGGTCGCCAACGGGTAGTGGAGCCATTAAGCACAGGGCTGTTGGTATAGCCATTAAGGCAATTTAGTAGGTAGCAGGACCTTAGCGACCTCAGGGAGGTGCTACTTGACCCGGAGGTCGCCAACGGGCAGTGGAGCCTTTAAGCACAGGGCCGTTCGTATAAACCAGCCATGAAGGCTAAGGCAATCCAATAGGTAGCAGGACCTAGGAGCTAGGGGTGTAAACCCGCTTGTGAAAGCTGAGGCGACCTACCAAGCGGTGGTAACTGTCGACCTTGTGAAGGTGATGTCATAGACCCGGAGGTCGTCAAAGGCCAGGAGACCTTGAAGAATATGATGGGGAAGGGGCTTGAAGTAGGGCATAACGAGTGCATGCACGCCGGGCCGTTGGGCAAAAGGCCAATGGGCATGGATTCCCGCACGGCGCGAGCTGATACTGCTTGTGACCGTTGGGCCGAAAGAGCCATTGGCGATGTATCCGTTAGGTCGCCGGGAATATCGCCGGATCCGAAGGGACGTTTGGGGCGTCGCGGCCCACCGCACTGATGCGGCCCAGTTATAAAAGGCCGAGTGAAGGGTCAATGTCCCCACTCACTTCTACTCCCTCGCAATAGCTAGTGTTTCCGATACGCTGCCGAGAGCTGTAGTGCGCAGATTCGCCGGCGCCTGTGATGCCCCAGGTTTTTAATTAGCATCATTAGTGCTAATGATCGAATCAACTGAGTCAAACCTGTTGACTCTAGTCAAACCGTGGACAACCTGGGTCATCACCTCGAAAACCTAGTCAACAATCACTAATGACCCTCTTGATCAAGTCAACACACCCTTTTGGTCAAACCTTGGTCAAAGATGTGGTCAAACCCTAGTCAAACCCCAATGTCTTTGAAACTCCTTTGGAACTTTTACCGTGTTCTCCACATTTCACTTAAACACTTCAAAATCGGCCAATATAAAAGTTGTTCGTATTTTCGAGGGACACACTTTTCATAATTGGCGGCATCTGAGATTTTGAGTGGAAATTGGTGAAAATCTCAGTCAAACTCAGATTTCACTGTTCACCGGCGCCATGAAAACCAGCAACTTCGCCTGCAGTTTATGCTCAAACCATTGAGCAAAACATAGGTCAGCCTTTGTAAAAGTTGTAGAGGGACCTTTGATCTACAACTTTGCTCTTTGCACCTCAGTACACTTCAGTTCAAATTTTTGGAGAATTTCGCAGTCAAACAGTGCTAGGTGAAATTGAGTCGGCACCGCGCCGCGACGTCGCGCCCCAGCGAGCCGCGCCCACGCGCGCGCGCTCGCCGCGTGTCGCCCCGCCGCCCCTCGGCATCCGGGCCCCAGCCAAGCCGCGCGCCCCGAGGTCACGCTTGCTGAGGCTGCGCGCGCACCGATGCGCCTGGGAGCCTGCGCCCGCCGCGTGCCGCGTCCCCGCGCGCACCGCGCCGAACCCCGCTGTGCCGCCTGCCGGCTGAGCGCGCGCATCCCCACGCCATCCGCCCCCCCTCGTCCTCCCCGTTGCTTCGAAGCGAAGGGTGTGTTGCCTATGAAAGGCCACCGGTCGTCCCCTCGCGCGCGCATGCGCCCCACCGTGCTTCCCGCGCGAGCCAGTCCGCCGCTGTGCGCCATTAGCACCGCCGCCGGCAAGCTGCCCCTCCGCTCAATCCTCCGGCCGCCCAACCACTCTAGCCCCTCCCCTAGGATCCCCTCGAGCTCGAGCCGTCGCTTGTTGCTCCGCCGTGGCCGCCGTCTCGCCAGAATCCGAACCGCAGTGCCCGCCGCCGCTGTGCACCGCCGAGCCTGCTCACCGGAGCATCCCCGACCTCAACTCCGGCCATCAATCGAACCTATGTGAGCTCAATTTCATGCTTGTGCCATTTGTTTGCCTCGGCGGGCCCCACATCACCGCCGGCGAACTCGCCGCCGCCGCCAAGGGCTGTTGCGTGAGGAAAGTTTGCCTCAAGGGCATAGTTGTGAATCCTAGATTCTTTCCAGGGACCTTGTTGCAAAATGAATCTTCAATAGTGTTTAGTGTTTTGCTGAATCATGTAAAATTCATAGAAAATCGTAGAGAAATCAGAAAAATGCAAACTCAATTTTGTTGGTTTCCTTGTGAAGAAGCCTACAACTATTGTAAATCTTGACCCTACTTTTGAGTTATAGTTTTTGCATGAAAAATAGAAATCACTTAAACCTAGATCTATTGTAATTCAAAATTTGCAAGAGCTCTGCAGTTGCATTTTGGATATGCTGTGTGTTATGCCATGCCTAGCTTCTGTACCAAATATTGCACAAAGTTATACTGTAGATCTTTTATTATGAATTGTTTTGTATTTATGCTGAATCTGTCTAAAAGATTTTTGTAGCCAAAAATTATTAGATTTTTGTGCTCAACTTCTGCATGTGACCTGGTTATGCCTAGATGCATCTCTGGTGAATTAATCACAATTTTATATCTGTCAGAAATATTTAATATTGTTTTATGCCTGATTTTCTTTGTAAATGGATAGCTCACATCTAGAGTAGCTCTAGGTGTATATGTTGCATGCCTAGCTTAGATTTGGACCAGAGGCCATGTGTGAGAAAGTTGGGATCCATTTGATGCTTATTTATTTTTGTATGCTTTTATCTTGTTTTGGTAGCTAGCTTTTGTTATTTTCGGTATATTTAATTTCCTAGCTATCCTAAGTGTGCATGTGTATGCAGTAGCTTTGTATAGACTTGTAGTGCTTCATAAACTCTTACACTGAATTTTATTGACTTATTTATGAATAAAAGCTAAGGAGGCCATTTAAAGCTTATTAATAAGTTAAATTGGAAAGCCTCCAACTACACCCCTAATGACCCTTTGTATGTGATGTTAATCTTGCTAAGAAGCTAAGTGTCACCACCCTTGCTGCTTGTGAATTTTAAATTAATTTATTTACATAAATGTGTACACAGTCACTAGCAAAAGAATAATTAATAAAGAACAACATATTGTTCCTTTTTGGAAGAGTAGGCTGAATATGTTTATCTAGGTGAATGTGGTCAACCATGCACCCCATGGTTGTCATGTGTTGTTTGTAATTAATTAAATTGGAAACCATCAATTAAATCTTGCATTTGCATCCTCGTGTAGATCTTCCCGACGGTAGCTATACGCTCGTGCCGGAAGGAGGAGACGAAGGAGCTGACGGTGAGCTGCAGTACGTGGACGTAGCTCAGGACCTGGGCCAAAGTCCAGAAGGGCCCAAGGCCAACCTTGCCAGCGAAGGCAAGCCCCGGTGCATTAACCTAATTGTTTTTGGAAATTTATGCAACTATCTATGGATGTCTGTGCATTTACGTTCAGGAGTTGAAATGAAACCCTAGATGCATGATCCCTAGGTACCTATGTCTTTACTAGTATGATAGGTCGCTAGCTGCTATGCTATAGGACCGTTACAAGTCGAGTGATGCTTGTCACTCGCGAGATTAGGTTCTTATGTTGGAATCATAAGATCTTTGTAAATGGATTGCTCATGTGGTAAGAGCATGGGATGTGGGCTCCGGTCCAATGACTTTCGTGGGTTAAGTGTTTGAAAGTACTAAGCACTTGTCGGGAATGGGGCTGGTAAGCCTAGTACCTTAATGAGGTGGTAAGGGATTTTACCATTACTAATCTTGGGATGCGTCTCACGGCTAGCTACCGGTGGTGCATGTGTGATTCTGGGTGCCTTGCAGGGTATGCCAGATAGCCTGTACCAAAGACTGTGGCCTTTTATCCCAAACCGAGGACTTTTGGGAACCGCCTGGTGGTTGTCCATGTGAGGGCACCCTACCGTGTGTTTAGGTTTACCTTGCAAGGTTTAAATCAACTGGTTGTCGGCCTCTCACCGTTATCTGAGACTACTTATCCAACTGGCCATGATATCCCTAATGATGGAACTTTGTGAATATTTATGCTTGATTAATTGAATTGCACAACTTATGCTTGCAACATCTTGCTCATGTAGAAAAGAGTAATCAACTAGAATCTGAGCTAAAATATTGAAAGTAAGGACATACTCTTTGTTGCTTTTCAGCAAAAGAACTCCACCGGCAAAAAAGCCTCTCATGTCTAGAGTTTGGTGATGTAGTTATCACCCGACGGTTAAGTCTTGCTGAGTATTAGTATACTCAGCCTTGCTTTAAACATGTTGTTGCAGGTGTTGTTTGGCCTGGAGAGTGTCCACCCGGCTGGGAGCTGGAATAGGTGGATGACATCGAGTGATGGCATCACGGACGGCCTCCTGTGATGTTGATCGTTTCGTTAGTTTGTATTCTGCTGTTTTCGAACTCTGAACCTTTACTTATCATGTCATGAACAATGGTTTGTAATAATTAAACCCTTAGGGGTAATTTGGATTTAATTTGTGTACTGTACTCTGGACTCGCCTTCGTGTGAGTTTTAAGGCATATGTTCGATCCTCTGTATGAATTCCAAGTGATTTACCGGGCATTAACCCGGCAACTACGACGGGATGATACTTTACTGTCGCTTAATGGCCAAAGTGGATTGGTTTAGGCGATAGTACGGTATTTTCCTGGGCGGGTTGTCATAGCACCGCCGTGCTTAGATCCACCACGCCCAGTGCCTCCGTATGCGTAAGAAGTCCTTGGTGGTGTTTAGATCTAGATCCACCGGGTTCGACGAAGAAGAAATGGCCCCAGAGCATGCGCCGGCCCCGGAGCACGTTTGGGAGCACTCGACGGTGACGGAGGCGCAGCTCCAAGGTCTGGTGGAGCACGGGCTGCTGAAGCCTAGGGAGCAGGTGGGCTGGAGGCCTGCCGCCGGCGAAGCCTTCCCCTCCGAGGGGACCGGGGAGACCGTCGCCTTCATCGCGCACATGGAGTGCAGATTTGGAGTTCCGGCGGGCGACTTCTTCCGCGGGCTGGTCCACTTCTACCGCATCAACCTGGTGCACCTCGTCCCCAACGCCATCACCACTGTTTCCTTGTTCATCCATTTGTGCGAGGCGTACTTGGGGATACCGCCACACTTTGATCTGTGGCGGTACTTCTTCGAGGTGAAGAAGACAGGGAAAAATGGTGTCGTTGGGTCCGTCGGCTTCATGCTACGCCGTCACATGAAGACGGTGTACATCGACATGGAGCTGCTGGACAACACCCAGGGCTGGAGGTGAGGGTGGTTCTACATCGACAACCCGAAGCCGGCGCTGGCGACCAGGTCGGGGCTCGCGCCGGTCCCGGTACTGGAGTGGACCAACCAGCTGACGTCGAGGGAGACAGACACCATCAAGACGCTGCTGGAAGACCTCGCGACGCTGAAGACGGGGGGGGGGGGCTGACGGGTGGCGTGGTGGCCATCAGCTTCAGCCGGAGGCTACTGCAACCGATCCAAGATCGGGTGCATCCGGCCTACGAGTACTGGGGCCAGGCCGACTGGACCCGCGTGGCGCAGCGCTAGGTCTCCAAGCAGGAGATGGTGGCGTGGGTGAGGGAGCTGTTCAACGGGGTGATCTGGAATCGGACGTGCCCCAAGGCGTTTTCCCTCAAGCGGCCCACCGAAGTGGTAAGTCACCTGATCGACCTTGATTCATGTTTTGTTGAGCTTGCGTTCTCCCGTTTTAAGACGAAGGTCGCCTGTTGCAGGGTTGCGAGGGCTTGTTCTGGAGCCCAGCTCCCCTCGCTGACGAGGGTGAGCGCAGCTTCAAGGTCCGGGCAGCGGAGGACATCCGGGCTCCGCCGCAAGAGTACTTCGACAACTACCTCTCCGACTCATCGGTGGGGGGTAGTGATGATGAGGATCCTCCCGCAGGGAGTTCTGCGCCAATGACCTGGTGCACGCGGCAGGTTGCTGGCAAGATCCCGGCGCACAAGGGCATCAAGATCATCTCCGCTACCATCGAGGCGGAGAAGAGGAAGAAGAGGAAGAGGAATGACACCACTGCGTCGTCGGAGACGGCGACAGCTAGCGTTGAGGTCGTCTTCGAGGAGGAGGATGACGCGTGGTCGCATGACATCACCGCAGGGTCGGGCGACACAGTGGCCGCAGGAGGAGATGACACCACGCTCAGGGTTATAAGTGAGTAGCAGCCGAAGCGGAGCACGGAAGGTGTGAGCGACCAAGGGTCGCAGAAGAAGCCGAGGCGGGCACCACCCAGGCCGCTTCAGGTTCGGTTGAAATCCGGCAGCGGGTACGTCGTTAAAATTGATTTTCTTGCTTTTCTTGATCTTCACGACTTGTTGAGTACGTCGAACTGATAAATTTATTCTCTTTGGGCAGGGGGACTCCCGCTGCATCGGGCACTAGCAAGAACACCTCAGGCCAAGAGGCCTTTGGGCGGAAGCTCGAGAAGGCGCCGGTGGGCCAGTCACCGGCAACGTCGGGCGGTGATGTCACCAGCCAGGTCCCTGAGACCATGGGGGCAGCATCGTCAGCGGCGACCAAGGTCGCTGCTGAAAGCGCTTAGCAGGGGGAAGGTCTTCGCCGAGAGGACCCACCCGAGTCGGGCCTACCGCAGTCGCAATTGGCGGAGACCGGAGGAGGAAGCGAGGAGGACGACCGGAACCGGTGCCTCTATACCGGTACTCCGTGGGAGGAGGATATTCTCGCCGACGGCCGTGACCTTGAAGATTTCAAGGCGGCGCTCACAGAGGCGGCGAAGACGATCGGCAGGACACTCATGGTGAGCCTTGATTCCTTTGGGGCTAAATCTTTAATTCACTCAGGCACCTTTATTTGAAGATCTTTCATAATGCATGGATGTAGACCCTTGCCGAGCGGGCGTAGGGCAGGGCGAACCTACTGATGGAGGGCGCCAAGCTTCACGCGGAGCTGTCCACGACATGGGAGGCCGTGCTGCAGGCCAAGATTGAGGCCGCAAAGGAAATAAAGCGCCTCAAGGACGAGGCGGTTTTGAAGGACAAGGCGATGGAGGCCTTGAAGCAGGAGCTTGAGGCTGCCAAGCTAAAGGCGAAGGAAGTGGAGGACGATCTGAAGGTCACCGCCACAGGTACATCGGAGGACGCCCTTAGTCTTTATGCCTAGAGTTTACGTCGTGGTGAACGCTTCTTGACCTTGACATTTGCAGAGGCCAAGAAGAGGGAGTCCGCCTTGAAGAAGGACCTCAAGGAGTCCAAAGAGCAGGTGAAGACCCTCAAGGAGAAGCACAAGGAGGTCGTCGCCAGTGATTCTTACTTCACCCGAAAAGCTGCATATGAATTTGGCGTGCGCAGGGATCTAGAGATCGACCTTGCCCGCGCGATGCAAACCCTCATTGATCATCAAGAGATGACTGCAGATCTTTAGAAGGAGCTGGACGACCTCAAGGAGGCCACCAAGTACCTTGTGGACGTCTACGTCCCCAAGGTCGAAGGCGGGCCACAAGAGCTCGTCGCGCGGCTAGAGGAGGCAGAAGGTCGCGTGAAGACCTTGCTGATAGACAGCGGCAAGCTCGCCGCTGCTACAGCGCTGGCCATGGTGAGGCACCATGTGCCGACGTTCGACCTTGAGAAGGTCAAGGGGGAGCTCGACCTATCTCAGCTGGTGGGCGTTGAAGATATCCAGGCCGCCGCGGATGAAATTATGAAGAAAATAGACCTGGAGATGTAACTTAGGATGTAACAAATAGTTAATGCCAATGGGTCGTGGACCCTTTTTGTTGTAAGATAAACCTTGCATGAATCATAGAGGCATGTTTAATTAAGTTGATGTGATCCCTTATTTGACTCATATACTCCTTATAAGAACGCAAAAGCAATGAAGTTGCAAGAACCCTTTCCCCCCGCTAACCCAACTCAGTGGAGGAACGGCTTACCTACTACACGGCTCGGCGTGGAGGCTTATGTGTAGCCGGCGCGCGGGGGTGGGGGGGGGGTGGGGGGGTCAGGGACCCAAGGTCGAGCAACCCCACGACCTAGGAATACTTATAAGATGTACAAAAAGTTGTTGTAAGGGAACACTATTTGAAAGCAAGGTAGGAGCCCCAGGTCGAACGACCCTTTGGTTGGCAAAGCCAAGCCCCCGAGCGTGGGGGGTCCAGTTTTAAACCAAGCCCCCGAGCGTGTCGAAGGGGGCACAGACAGAGACTCAAAAAAGTAGGTCGAAAGGGTAATCTTTTTATATATATCGTAGTACAAATGATAGGGTACATAGCTTTATTGTGATATAAGGCTCCTAAGGATAGAAGCGACGTAAATGCTCGATGTTCCAGGGGTTCAGGACGCCCTGGCCATCGGCCCAATGGAGGCGATAGGACGCCGGTCCAATGACCTCCTTAACTATGAAGGGACCTTCCCAAGGCGCAGAGAGCTTGTGCATGTCCTTGGTGTTCTGGATCCGCTGCAAGACTAGGTCGCCAACGTTGAAGGAACGTTCCCGCACGTTGTGGTCATGGTAGCGACGTAGCTGCTGCTCGTGGGGGGTGTGGTGCATGAGCGCGGCCACACGATGTTCCTCGACGCTGTCAAGGTCGAGCCTGCGTGTTTGCTCCAGTTCTCCTTCGTCGAAGTTTTGGATGCGGGGGGCCCCGAAGGCCACATCGGTGGGGAGGATGGCCTCTGACCCATAGACCAAGAAGAAGGGTGAATACCCTGTAGCCGAGCTGACCTGGGTCCTGAGACCCCAGAGGACGTGAGGGAGCTTTGAGAGCCACCAGGTTGCATAAGGCGCTGAGCCGTCAAAAATGCGGTCTTTGATGGCCTGCAGGACCATGCCGTTGGCTCGTACGACCTGGCCATTGCCCCGTGGGTGCGCCACCGAGGAGTAGTATACATCGATTAGGTTGTCCTGGCAGAAGTCCCAGAAATCAGCTCCTGTGAAGGCCGTGCCAAGGTCGGTGATGATACTGTTTAGCACCCCAAAGCGGTGGGTGATCTCCTCGATAAATTTGGCCGCCTCTTTTGACGGGATGCTGGATACGGGACGGACCTCGATCCACTTGGTGAATTTATCCACCGCCACGATGATGTGCTTGTAGCCGCCGGGGGCAGTTTTGAAAGGTCCCACAGAGTCGAGGCCCCACACTGCGAAGGGCCAGGACGGAGGGATGGTCTGTAGGGCCTGAGCCGGGACGTCCTGCTGCTTGGCGAAGAACTGGCACCCCTTGCATCGACGTACAAGTTCTTGGGCATCGGCCATGGCCGTGGGCCAGTAGAAGCCAGACCTGAAGACCTTGCCCACTAGGTTGGAAGAGGCGGCATGGTTGCCGCACTCGCCGTCGTGGATCTCATCCAAGAGCCTAAGGCCCTCAGATCGTTGGATGCACTTCATCAACACCCCTGTGGAGGCGGACCTCCGGTAGAGTTTACTGCCGACGACAACGTAGTTGGCGCTACGCCTCGTGATTTTTTTGCGCTCCGCCTTGTCCTCAGGCACTCGATGCTCGAGGAGGAAGGCGATGAAGTCGAGGCGCCAGTCGTCTTCTGCGTCGATCATGAGGATCTCGCGACCTCCCGGCGAGGTCACCTCGTCATCAGGCGACTCTGGGTCGGTGATGAGCTTGATGGACGGCTTGCGTAGGTCCTGGACGAACACACCGGCCGGAACCAGTGCGCGCTTGGAGCCAAGCTTAGAGAGGACATCGACCGCGATGTTGTTGTTGCGGCAGACGTGGTGGAACTCGAGTCCTTCAAAGTGTCGCTCGAGCTTGCATACCTCAGCACAGTAGGCATCCATCGTGTCCTTCCTGGCTTCTAAGTCCTTGCTGACTTGGTCGATGATGACATTGGAATCGCCGTAGGCCATAAGGCGCTTTATCCCGAGGAAGACAGCAATGCGTAGCCTGTGGATGAGGGCTTCGTACTCAGCGCCATTGTTAGACACCTTGTAGTGGATTTGCAAGACGTACTTGAGGTAGTCACCCTGGGGGGAGATGAACAGGACGCCCGCACCGGCTCCTTCGAGGTTCAGGGAACCATCGAAGTACATCTTCCAATGCTCAGGTCGCTCCGATGGTGGAGGCTGTTGGATCTCTGTCCACTCCGAGGCGAAGTCTGCGATGACCTGGGACTTGATGGCCTGCCTGGGGCAGAACTCTAGGTCGAACTCGCCTAGCTCGATGGACCACTTGACGATGCGCCCAGTGGTGTCGCGGCTCCGAAGGATCTCGCCAAGGGGGAAGGCCGAGACGACCTTGATCTTGTGCGACTGGAAGTAATGCCGGAGCTTGTGGGAGGTGACAAGCAGCGCGTAGAGCATCTTCTGGGGCTGGCCATACCTGGTCTTGCTGTCAGACAGGACCTCGCTGACATAGTAGATAGGTCGTTGGATAGGGTAAGGTCGGCCTTCTTCTGGTCGCTCAGCTACCAGAACCGAACTGACCACCAGGGTGGTCGCCGAGATGTAGAGCAGTAAAGTCTCCTAGAGCGCCGGGGGCACCATCACCGGGGGTGACGTGAGGAAGGTCTTGAGTTGCTCTAGAGCTTGGTCCGCCTCTTCGGTCCTTACGAATTTGTCCGCCTTTTTTAGCAACTTGAAGAAGGGTAGGCCTTTCTCTCCAAGTTTGCTAATGAATCGGCCTAAGGCCGCCATCATGACGGTGAGCTTCATGATGTCCTTCTTCCCCGTAGGTCGCTTCATCTTGAGGATGGCATCCACCTTGGTGGGGTTGGCCTCGATGCCCCAGTTGCTGACCATGAAGCGCAAGAGCTTGCCAGACGGGACAACGAAGACACACTTCTCTGGATTAAGTTTCCAGCGATAAGTGCGGAGGTTGGCGAAGGTCTCCACGAGGTCAGCTATGAGCTTGTCCTCGTGGGTGGTCTTGATGACCACATCGTCGACGTAGCCTTCTACGTTTTTGCTAATTTGGCTAGCGAGGCACTTCTGGATGGCCTTCTGGTAGGTCGCACCAGCATTCTTGAGGCCAAAGGTCATGGCCGTGTAGCAGTAGATGCCATGAGGCGTTATGAACACCGTCTTGTCTTGGTCGGAGACCTTCAGGGCTATCTGGTGATACCCTGAGTAGCAGTCGAGAAAGCAGAGGAGGACGCTTCCGGCCGTGTTGTCCACGACCTGGTCGATGCGCGAAAGAGGGAAGGGATCTTTAGGGCAGTGCCTGTTGAGGTCGGTGTAGTTGATACACATTCTCCATTGACCGGTTTTCTTGGGTACAAGGACCGGGTTGGCGAGCCAAACCGGGTTTTTACACTCGCAGATAAATCTGGCACCTAGGAGCTTTATTAATTCTACCCTAATGACGTCCTTGCGATCTTTCGCAAAGCGGCGAAGCTTCTGCTTGACAGGCTTGGCCGTCTTGCTTACATCCAAAGAGTGCTCAGCCAGCTCCCTGGGGACACCCGGCATATCTGATAGACTCTATGCGAATATGTCTGCGTTATCCCGGAGGAAACTGGTGAGCGCGAGTTCCTATTTGGGGTCGAGCCCATCGCCGATCACCACCATCTTCTCTGCGTCAGAAAGGCCGAGGCAGACCTTTTTTGTCGTGGGGACTGCATCCAGGGCGGTGTCGGTGCGCTTCTGCTCCGGGACAGGTTGGTCAACTGGGTCGACGGTCTTGGCCTCGGCGACCAAGACTGCGGAGGTGTCGATGGCGGCGGAGGTCCCGGCAAGGTCGAGAGACTCCATGTCACACTTGAAGGAGATGATGAGGTCCCCGAAGACGGAGAGGACCCCATGTGGAGCCGGCATCTTCAACACCAAGTAGGTGTAGTGCGGGATGGCCATGAACCTGGCTAGCATCGGGCGACCTATGATGGCGTGGTAGGAGGACTTGAAGTTGGCAACGTCGAAGCTGAGGTACTCTGTGCGGAAGTTCGCCTCCGTACCAAAGGCGACGGGGAGGGAGACCCGACCGAGGGGGTAGGCCGCCTTCCCGGGGACGATGCCGTAGAAGGGCTCGTCGGAGTTCGTGAGCTTGTCAAAGTCGAAGCCCATCTTCTTGAGGGTGTCGACGAAGATGATGTTGAGCCCCCTGCCCCCGTCGATCAGGGTCTGGGAGAGCAAGGCCCCGTCCACCGTGGGTTCGACGACGAGCGGGTAGGACTCGGGGTCTGGGATGTGCACCCAGTGATCAGTTCTGGAGAACGTGATCGCCTGCTCAGACCAACGCAGAGGCGCTGTTGGCTGAGTGTAGACGAGGTGGACCTCGCGCTTGTCCTTGCGGTAGCACCTTTTGTTGACGCTGGACTTGATGCCTCCCACGATCATGTTGATCGTGCGGTTTGCGGGCTGGAAGGGCCCGTTGGGGTTGCCTGCTGTTGGTGGAGGAGGCAGGTTGGTCTCGTCGCGGGGAGCCGCTGGAGGAGGGTCGATGCGAGGTGGGTCACTATGAGGAGGCTCGCGGCGATCGTCATATCGCTCCTCGCGGCGGTCGTCGTGCCGATCTCGCCGGTCATCATGGTGGTAGTTGCTGTTGTAGGGGCGGTTGTCGCGGCGCCCGCCGTCGTTTCTGGGTCGCTTGGGGTCCACAAGGGTGCTGAAGGCCCTCTTAAACTGACAACACTCGCGGAGAGTGTGGGTGGCTCCCTCGTGGAACCCGCAGATGCTATCAAGTGCCAGGTCGAACTCCTCCTGGTTGAAGGTCGAGCCTCGGTGCCCTTCGACCGCTAGGACCTCGGAAGGTCGTTTGCGGAGCTTGTCTGTTGCAGTGCCATATGCACCAGTGTTATCAGCGTCGAACTGATTCTGGAGCGCGTCTTCTGTGTCCATCAGCTTGTTGACGACGTGCATCAGCTCCATGACGTTGGTGGCGCCAGACTCATGGATCTTCTCGAAGACCTTGCGGTCTTTGAGGCCTTTCTTATAGCTGTCGATGATCTGATCGTCCCTGACGCCAACGCACTCGTTCCGGTTCTCGAAGAACCAGTGGTTGTAGTCTCGGAGCCGCTCCTTAGGCTTCTGCACGACCCGCCCCAGGCTAAAGGTGTTTCCAGGGCGATCGTAGGTCACCTGGAAGTTGGACGTGAAGGCCTGGGATAGATCGGCCCAAGTCTTGATGCTGCCAGGCTCGAGGTTGTTGAGCCATAGCGAAGGGGCCTTGCCCATGACCAGCGGGAAGTAGGCCGCCATATGATCGAAGCTACCACCGGACGCCTTGACGGCGACGTAGTAGGTCGACAGCCAGATGTTAGGGTCGGAGCGCCCATCGTACGGCTTGATGTTGGGCTTGAAGTTATCGGGGTACTCCACCCTCTTGAAACGGGAATCCAGTGCTGGGAAGGCGTTGAGGGCAAGGTCGTCACCGGAGCCTCTGGCCGGGGCGGCCTCTCTCAGCGCGGAGTGGACGCTGCGCTCCGGGACGACAACCTGGGAGCGTGGCTGCCGGTCCTGGTTGGTCTGGATGATGGCTGGGTCGCCGTGCTCGGCGTCGTAGTTGGCACGTCACCTGTTCTCGATGTCGTGTTGATCACGGAGCTCGCGCTCCATGATGCGGTGAATGCCCCCAGGTGCGCCGTACTCGCGGTCGTAGTCCAGGTGGTGGCGAAGTTCGCGCTCCTCACGCTCTCGGTGACGCTGGTCAACATAGCCGCAGACATCGCGAGTGCACCTATTGGCATCGAGGTTGACGCGAAGGTCGCGGGCAGCAGTAGGCTGTTGGACAGGTTGCTCAGGGTTGTGCTGAGCGACCTCTTCCCGGATGGGGGAGAGATGGCTGCGCGAAGGTCGATGAGATCGAGTGCACGAGTGGCGGGTCGATGAAGACGCAGCGGACTTGGAGGCCGTGCTCTTCTCTTCCACCAGGGCATTGGCGACCCGGAGGTATGCGAGGGCCTGCTCAGCTTCAGGCGTCATCTGGGCTTGTTGGAGCCGGGTTATGGCCGCGCCCAGGTTGGCCTGGGGGCTGTTGAAGGTCGAGATCCCAGCTACCTCGAACTCCAGGCGCAGGTCCCGAGCGCAGGGCAAGACGCGCTACTGCTCTTCCGCACATCACTGGGCGCGGTGGGCGTTGGCCTGGATGCGAGCCGCTTCCTCGGAGTTGGTCGCGCCCGCGCGGGGTGGCTTGTTCTCGGAGATGACGAGCACTTGACAAAAGGCGATGTCCGAATCATTGGGGGAGATTCGAACCCAGACCTTCTGGAACTCCTCACAGTCCGGGGACTGGGTAGGTCGCTTAGCTCGCGCCCTTGTGGTAGGTGCAGGGCACGTCGAGAGGGTAGCGCCTTGCGCAAGGTGTAGGCTTTGGGTCGCGAGAAGGTTGCCGCCCAGATTGAATCTGGGGAGGCGTGGAAAGTTGGCTCAGGAGAAGCCAGGCGTAGACTTCAGGCCGAAGGGAACGTGTCGTGGCGTAGTGCTGTCTGCACCGAGTGCTAAGCTCGCTTGCAGATCTCCAGGGTTTCCCTCATCGAGCCGATGACGCTTTCCATCCCCTGGACAAGGGCACAGGGTCTTGGTGGGTGGGTCTCCGATACTATATCGGGAACGAAGACGGCGGCGGGCGCTGTGACGACCTGCTCGGAGGTCGCTGGGGGAGTCGGGGCTGCCGGAGCAGGAGAGGTCGACGTGAAGGATCCAAAGCAGATCTCCACAGGGTCGGCGAGGAAGGCCGCCATGCTCGCCGGGAAGACGACGCCAGATTATGCCACCATGCTGCACAGCGAGTTCCCGATTGCCCCTACCTGGCGCGCCAACTGTCAGGGGGTGAGACCTGGACAGATCCGCTAGGGGGTTGCCCTAGTGGTTTGCAGGTTAATGGAGGATCGGGACCTAAGAGCGTAGGTGGTTATGCACGGGATACACACGGAACTAGGCGAGTATGGCGGCGAGGAACAAGGAGACAAGGGTTTATACTGGTTCGGGCCTCCGGAGAGTAATACCCTACGTCCAGTTGTGGTGGATTATGCGGGAGGTTGAAGATAAGTTGTCCCTGTGCATGGAGCCCTAGGCCGCCTTATATGGGGAGGACGGGCTAGGGTTTGCATGCCAGGTCGGTTGACCCGTGTCGGGGTCAGTTACAACTACGGGAGGCTTATCTCCTGGATTACAAGGAGTATCCCGTGATACTCAGAGCTACAGGCGGCAGCGCGCCAGGTCGTAGTGTCTTGACTTGCACGCCAAGCTTCGCGGGTCTTCCGGGATCCTGATCAGGTGGCTGCGGTCATTGGAGGTGCGGATAAGGTCGCTGGGCCCACTTGACAGGTCGGCGAGTCTTCTGGAAGGTCGGGTCCACTTGTCAGGGGCCCCTGGGACCCTGGCCGGTGGGGACCAATGGGTACCCGTGTCTCTCAATGCTTGTTCTTCATTTAGAGCAAAGTGAGTATTTCAGCATTTCTTATTTAGATTAAAGTGGACTTCATGCATGAATGATATGTTCTTGTGTTCTTGGCTCGTTCATAAGTTAGAGGCTTGTGTTCTTCGTGACACAAGTCTTCGATCCTTTAGAGCAGGTGCATTAGTTCAAGTATCTGTTTGCATGTTTAGATCCTGTCTAGCTGAGTAAGATTGATGTATCTAGTTTGCATCCAAAAGGTTTCTTGTTGCTCCGTAAGTTGATGACTAGTATGATCTGAACCGTTCTCTCTCTAGTTCGTAGTCCCGTATTTATACGGGTTGCTATAGTGTTGTTAGCGGGTCGACAGACGTAACCGCGCTATAGTAGTTATCGGGAGTACAGACGTGGTGTCTGGACTCTGGTTATCCTACGAAGACCAAGTGCATTCGCGTAATGATAGAGGTAGGCCGCAGTGGTGACAGCCTGTTGGACCCTTTGAAACCCTCCGCGCCTGTGTACCGAGTTGGGCCCCGTTGCCAGAACATTGGCCTCTCCCTAAAAAGTTAGGATGGGCTGGCGCTCCACAGAGAGGACTAATAACGGATAGATCCATCTCGAGAGTTAATCTCCTCAAGAAAGTACTTCTCAACCCATATCTATCCCAGCTAGAGTTTGGTGTCCTTGGACCGTTTATATTAGAATAGAAGATAGTGCACATCGTTCCTTGGATTCGATACCCTTGGAATAATCTCCTTCCAAGGTGAAGTGCTACAGCGATATTTCCGTGCACTTGCGGATTCGTTCGTACCCGTCGGTATACCCAGTTGATCTTATACGCTCCCTCTAGGTGTACAACTAGTGGTGATGTTATAAACGCCAACACTCCCCCACAACCTTCCCCAGTTCGGCCGCAGCGCCGCCTTCTTTCGAAAGGACCGTCTTCTCCCCGATGACCCCACACGCGGGCCCTCGTGCGGGGGCCATACCTTTGCCCTTGGTGGGGGCCAGTCTGGACGGGAGGCCCCTCACCGGATCCCCAACAGTAGCCCTTTCCCGGGGTGTTTGTTGACGGCCGTTAAGTGCTACTTTTACACCATCAATACCTGCATAAAATAAATGTATTAGGATCATCAACACTAGAATAGGGCTTGATACTAATGATTTCCACAAGTGTTGGTGTTTCTAGCTTTTGTTGTAGGATGCACCGAAATGCGTGCCAAATGGTACAATTGAGAGCAAGTGATCCAATGGCTATTAAAGGACGTCATCATAAACAATCACAAATGCCAAATTGGTATGCACCAATGCGATGGGCTCGTCGAGACGACCGAAATGGATATATCATTTGTCTACTTTGGAGTTCGGATGAAAGAGATACGCACAAGATAACATGTGGGCCCGGTGGGACCCACACCAAGCCACATGGCGACGTGCTGTCACACAGGAGTCCACGTGTCCATGACACATCATCGATCCAAAGAAACACACTCTCGACCAATCAGGGGCCAGTACGCGGATCCAAGGGCCCACAACCACGAGATAAATGGTTAAAAATACCGCATGCACCCCCATACCCACCTTGGGACCCACCTAGCAGTCACCGGGACGAAAGGCAGTGCGAGGGGAGCTACCTGGGGGTCGGCTGACCCCCCAGGTCACCCGACCCCGTTTTGCGGCCTCTCGTGTCGCCCTTCCATGTGTCGGCTTGTCGTGAAGAGGCAAAGGCGGTTCTAGGTGTGTGCCTGAATATTACCTCAGGATCCTGCCGGAAAGCTCCTTCTCTTGCAAGCTACTTGGTCTCCACTCCTCATTGCCACATGTCACCACCCTTCTGGTGGCGCCCAAGGCAGCCAAGGGAGCTCCTCCTACCCCCCTTCGCCTATAAATATGAGGAGAGGGGGCTAGAATAGAGACACATCCCATTCTCCTCCTCCTCTTTAGAAACACTTGTTTCCTCTCTCATGTGATCTCTCATGGATCAAATGAGTTGATCCATGTAGGTGAGAGTAGGTGCTAGGTAGAGTGTGGTGTTGGTGAGGGTGTCATGTTCTTCAATTAGAGCAAAGTGAGTATTCTTGTATTTTCCAATTAGACTAAAGTGTTATGCATGCATGAGTGATATGTTCTTGAGTTCCTCGTTCGTTCATCATTTAGAGGCTCGTGTTCTTCATGAACACGCTTCCTCGATCTAGTTGACGAACAAGTTACTCACGCTTTTGCGTTTGTTCATAATTTAGAGGCTCGTGTTCTTCACGAACACGACCCTTTGATCTTTTTTAACAAGTGCATAAGTTTGCATTTCGTTTGTGTGAATTATCCCGTTAGATCTTGTTGGAGTACATTAATACGTTGGCATTCGTTCTTCCTATCATCTATGTGATCCTGTGGTAAGTGAGATTAGCTCGAAGCTCGCGGGTTCGTCGCTCCGTCTTTGTACGGAGTGCTATAGTGTTGTTAGGGGCCGACAGACGTAACCGTGCTATAGTAGTAATCGGTGGTGTAGACGTGGTGTCTAGACTACTGGTTATCCTTCATTTGCCCTGTATCCCACGGTTTGTCTTGGGGTAGGCCGCGGTAGTGACAGCTGTTGGACCCTCTGAAATCCCCCACGTTCGGATACAGCGTGTAGGCAACCATTTGCCGTGAACCAACTGTTATAGCCAGGAGGGGCTGGTGTCCAAAGCGAGTATAATTGCCTGCTCTTCTCCTCTGGGATCAGTATTCATAGGAAGCGCCTCATCCTCTCTCAACCTTAGCTAGGGGCTTGGTGTCCTTGGACTGTTCATCTAGGATAGAATGTAGTGCACACCGTTCCTTAGATTCGATACCCTTGGGAATACTCCTGAGGTGAAGAGCTACAACGGTATTTCCGTGCGCTTGCGGAATCTTTCGTACCCGTCGGTATACCCAGGTGGATCTTACGCTCCCGCTAGGTGTACAACTAGTGGTGAGGTTAAGAAATACCAACAAGCATTTCTGGCGCCGTTGCCGGGGAACGGTTGCTGTATCTATCTTCAAACCTAATGGTCCTCGTATTTATCTTTTTCGTTTTCTTCTACCTTCACCCCCGTTACTCATCGAGATATCCTTTTTGTTTCTTTCCTTCTACCTTTACCCCCGCTACCCATGGTGAAGCGTCCCTGTAAAAGCATCACTACCCCCAGGGATGAGCTCCCAGAGCCACCACCTTCGGTGCGCCTTTTTCTCACATCTCGCTGTGAGCTTCTCCCTGCGACTATCGATGTCATTCGGTACACTATCTTCTCTGGTCTATCGAGCGAAAACCCATATGACCATCTTTGTGACTTCGAGTACTTGTGTTCTCATATCTACAAACTGGGTATGACATTGGATACCTTCAAGTGGAAGTTGTTTTCGTACTCTCTTGCAGGGAAGGCGGTGCAATGGTACACATATACCGTAGGTAGAGCGAACGATATTTGGTGAGAGCTTAGGGACAAGTTTTGTCTTGAGTTCTTTCCTCCATCTCATGTTGTTGCTTTACGGGAAGATATCCATTGTTTTCAACAATTCGAAGTCGATCCCAGATCCTACCGAGAGCAATCCGAGTCGATCCAAGAGAGTCTCTTAATAGACGAATTTGAGCTTTCACCTTGCACATCCAATGATTCGTCTAGAGAGCCTTCTCCCGAACCACGAACACCAAAGGGAGAAGAAATTCAACCTTCGGAGTTCTCTTCTCGATTTGAGGGTGATCCTTCTCGGAACATCATAAATACCTCAGATCGTTCTTGGCACGAGGAGCCAACGACATCGTTGGACTTTGATGAGATTCTCGATGAAGTTTGGAATCATGGGGCAATAGTGTATCGGTCACCTTGGAAATCAAAGCCTATTCCCGCAGTAATTCGGGTCAGCTCGACTTCCCCGACCATCCATTGCTCCATGAGGGGAAACACCGTAGATGCTATTCATGACCCTACTGCTGGAGTTAGCATCATATCGGAGTACCTTTTGGACACTCTGGTGGGTGACATGCCCCTCACCCCGACTGATAGATATTTCCGAAGTCCTAGGTATAAAGGATACATTTTCCCATGTCAAGGGATTGCGAGGGACGTGCCAATCATCATAGACAAGATCGAGGTGCACTTAGATTTTCACATCTATGACATCATGGATTTCGATCTTCTTCTGGGCTTCCCATTGGATGAACTTCTTGAAAAATCTCAAGGAAGCCTAGATGTAAAGCTTAGGGAAGCCGCTCCTACCACATCCATCTCTTGTCATGAACATTCCATGGTAGAGCCTCTTCGCGAGCAAAACC
This sequence comes from Cenchrus fungigraminus, assembly GCA_036936925.1. Classification (NCBI taxonomy): domain Eukaryota; kingdom Viridiplantae; phylum Streptophyta; class Magnoliopsida; order Poales; family Poaceae; genus Cenchrus; species Cenchrus fungigraminus. The sequence goes on from CM072779.1 coordinate 64,610,296, forward strand.
CGTTCGAGAAGATAATGCACGTATCTCCGTTCACATCATCCGAGCCTGTTCCGATTGAGGTTGTAGACTTCTCTACTCCTCAAGGGAATGACTCGGGGGATTCTCTCCACCTCTGTGGAGGCGGATGATCATCATCTATCTCGACCGAGTTTCAACCTCTTCCCGCTCGCCCGTATTATGTTGCTTTCGATTATAATCGAGAGTCAATATCTTGCCTCCACGATGCATCTCTTGAGATAGAGAACTCATGGGCCATGGAACCTTTCGAGGCACTGACTCTGGAGTCCGGAGGAAAGGATTCTACACACGAGCATGGTAGCTTCATTCTTGATCTACCATACAGACCATGCTCGCATCATGTCCCTCCAGAGTTAGACTTGCTTAGTGCGCTGAGCATGCGTGAGGGCTGCAATCACCTTATGGTCCTCTTTTGTAGAAAGTTCAGAAGGTTGGTTGTAGATGTATATGTCTATCATAAGCATATCAGATTTCGTGTGTGCACTGTGGCACTAACCTTGCAGCTAAAGCTTCACCGATATATCAAGATTGGTGGTGAGACGGGAATGGCACCGCCAACGATAGCTGCAAGACGAAGTTCCCATGGTCGAGCTTATGACGAATAAATAAACAAAGCACTACCAGGAGATAGCCTGGATTAGCATAGGTTTTATTTCCCTTCTCGAATAAAAGCAAGAACATGTTTTTAGGATAAGTCGTCCTTCGGGTATTTTTGGTCACTAACCTTTTAGGTGGAGATTGAAAAAAAAGATGCACAGATGATGCCTACAACATGTGAGCCACATCATTTACAACACCTAGATACGCTTTGGTGACGGAACATTTACAAAAGGAAGCTTGATCACCACACACTTGAGTTTTGTTGCCTAGCAATGCAAACTTCAGTGTGGGGGAGGTATGTGAGCATCCTGAGTACAGTTCCTCCTCTACCAAATCTTATCCTGGTGTGATGATTTCAACTCTTGCATCTTGCCCACTAGCTAGGTAGGTCCTGCTTTTGACATTAAACAAAGCCCTTCCGGGAGGTTCCCGAGGTTCACCGTCTTATGTTCATGCTTATGTTCCTTTTCAAAAATGGCTTGATCATGCTTTTATGCATCCTTCATTTATGCTCATAAGCTCCAGTTTGAATGTTTATGAATTCACACATTCATAGATTGTTTTAAATTAAGCATGGTGCTTAGGTTAAAACTGTCTTCTTCAGTAAAAACAAGACATGGTGTCGAGTTTTGATTGATGAACTTTAGAGTTATATTTTCAAAGATCTTGGTTGCATATATGTTGACTAACCCCTGCAGAAGATTATCAAATTTGAATAGGTAAGTCATTAAGCTAAATTCAAATGGGAAGGTAAGTTGAGGTGTCAGATTCATGTTGCACAATATGCAAAGGTGGTACATATGACCTCTCAAAGGTCTAAGGTAAGTATATTCCTCTTTGTGTATGAAGTGTAATATTGGTCTAACCCTTTCGAGCAAATGACATGGTGACAATAAAATAAAATAAAATAAACCAAAAATATTTGCTTTTGAATAAAAGGCTCTATGGTTCTCGAACCAGTAGAGTCCATCTTTTGTTTCCACTTTTGCTTGAAGAACAACACCAGTACAAGCACCAGTGTGGGGGAGCTCTCTCAAGATCATCATCAACATATCCACTTGAGAACTCCCACACAAAGGGCTGCACGACATCAACTATGCCTTCATGACAAGAGCAAGGTAAACCGAAGTGAGCCGGCTGCCTTTTGGCCAGCCAAATCACCACTGGTCTCCCTTGTTCCACATATCCTTCAGGAGCGATGGTACGTGCATCCTTCATCTCACTCTCTACCTTTGAGTTTGAATGATCTTCAATTCTTATCCAATAAATCAAACTCAAATATTGGTGTTTTGTTTGCTCTCCATGATTCTTGTGGTTGACTTGCATATGTTTTATTCCTTACTTATTATCTTGGTGCTTGTGAACAAATATCATTAGGGAACTCATGCTTATCTAAGTAGTTGATGTTTGTGATATGGTTTGATCATATGATCTTCGCTCTAAATGTCTGAGTGCTTGGGAATTTTATTTGAAAAATCATAAAACCCTTTGCAAAGCTCCTCTTTGATATGCCACTGTCCTACAAAGCCATATGATGTTCATAGTTGAAAACCTTATACTCATATGCTGCTTGTTATTGCATTGAGCTTTGTCAAATTCTGTGACCCTTGTGAGAATCCTTTTCATTACTTTCATGATCAAGATTCATGTGCACACCACCTATTTCCCAATGCTATGCTTCTGCACTAGAAGTCAGCATTGTATCATTCATCCATTCCATAAAAATAAAGCTCCATATGTGGTGTGACCTCTCTCTCCAAAAGTGTCCTTCAAAAAGAGACATGGGCTATGAAAAAAAAGAGAGAAACACATGCTCAAACATGATGAAAAGAAAAAAAAGAGGAAAGAAAGAATAGCCCATGTCGAAAATAAAGGAGAAATAGGAGAGAGATGGTCATGCAAAAAGGAGTTCCATAACTTAGATGGTAATAACTAGTGTCCATAACGGAGCTAGTGTCCACCTTACCATTAACCCACCTTCGTCATATATGTGTGGTAATATCTAGCACCAATTCTGAGCCTAGTATCCACCTTACCATACTCATCATACCCATACACGTGCACATCTTGATCTAATTGTATGAATTGCTTTTCTCTTGGATCCAGTCTTTTACTTTGCAATATATGTGATGCAAGTATGCCTTATCATTCATACCTACCCTGAGCTCCACATAAGCTATCATTAGAAGTAGGATGAATAAAGGCAGTTTAATGCCTTGGTGAGGACATATATACACTGAGCGATCCGAGAGAATCAATTGAGGAGCAAAGCAAGGTTTGTTTTTGAAAACTTATTGTAAAACCCCAAGTTAATTGGCATGATGAGAAGGAGTGACTTGATTCATAACCGTTCCATTCCTTAACTACCTGAGATAGCATGATAGACACTTCACAAGTTCACAAGTATAAGGTATGGTTTGGAATATCACTTATGCTTGCTTCATACCTTTGGATATCATGTCTCACCTTGATCTGACTCCCTTTACTCGGGACGAGCAAAGGTCAAGTGTGGGGGAGTTGTTGACGACCATTAAGTGCTACTTTTACACCGTCAATACCTGCATAAAATAAATGTATTAGGATCATCAACACTAGAATAGGGCTTGATACTAATGATTTCCACAAGTGTTGGTGTTTCTAGCTTTTGTTGCAGGATGCACGGAAATGTGTGCCAAATGGTACAATTGAGAGCAAGTGATCCAATGGCCATTAAAGGACGTCATCATAAACAATCACAAATGCCAAATTGGTATGCACCAATGCGATGGGCTCGTCGAGACGATCGAAATGGATATATCATTTGTCTACTTTGGAGTTCGGATGAAAGAGATACGCACAAGATAACATGTGGGCCCGGTGGGACCCACACCAAGCCACATGGGGACGTGTTGTCACACAGGAGTCCACGTGTCCATGACACATCATCGATCCAAAGAAACACACTCTTGACCAATCAGGAGCCAGTACGCGGATCCAAGGGCCCACAACCACGAGGTAAATGGCTAAAAATACCGCATGCACCCCCATACCCACCTTGGGACCCACCTAGTAGTCACCTGGACGAAAGCCGGCGCGAGGGGAGCTACCCGGGGGTCGGCCACCCCCCAGGTCGCCCGACCCCGTTTTGCGGCCTCTCGTGTCGCCCTTCCACGTGTCGGCTTGTCTTGAAGAGGCAAAGGCGGTTCTAGGTGTGTGCCCGAATATTCCCTCAGGATCCTGCCGGAAAGCTCCTTCTCTTGCAAGCTACTTGGTCTCCACTCCTCTTTGCCACATGTCACCACCCTATTGGTGGTGCCCAACACAGCCAAGGGAGCTCCTCCTACCCCCCTTGGCCTATAAATATGAGGAGAGGGGGCTAGAATAGAAACACATCCTATTCTCCTCCTCCTCTTTAGAAACACTTGTTTCCTATCTCATGTGATCTCTCATGGATCAAATGAGTTGATCCATGTAGGTGAGAGTAGGTGCTAGGTAGAGTGTGGTGTTGGTGAGGGTGTCATGTTCTTCAATTAGAGCAAAGTGAGTATTCTTGTATTTTCCAATTAGACTAAAGTGTTATTCATGCATGAGTGATACATTCTTGAGTTCTTCGTTCGTTCATCAATTAGAGGCTCGTGTTCTTCATGAACGCGCTTTCTCGATCTAGTTGATGAACAAGTTACTCACTCTTTTGCGTTTGTTCATAAGTTAGTGGCTCGTGTTCTTCACGAACACGACCCTTTGATCTTTTGTTACAAGTACATAGGTTTGCATTTCGTTTGTGTGAATTATCCCGTTAGATCTTGTTGGAGTACATTAATACACTGGCATTCGTTCTTCCTACCATTTGTGTGATCCTGTGGTAAGTGAGATTAGCTCGAAGCTCGCGGGTTCGTCACTCCGTCTTTGTACGGAGTGCTATAGTGTTGTTACGGGCCGACAGACGTTACTGTGCTATAGTAGTAATCGGTGGTGTAGACGTGGTGTCTAGACTACTGGTTATCCTTCGTTTGCCCTGTATCCCACAGTTTGTCTTGGGGTAGGCCGCGGTAGTGACAGCCGTTGGACCCTCTGAAATCCCCCACGTTCGGATACAGCATGTAGGCAACCCTTTGCCGTGAACCAACTGTTATAGCCAGGAGGGGCCGGTGTCCAAAGCGAGTATAATTGCATGCTCTTCTCCTCTGGGATCTGTATTCATAGGAAGCGCCTCATCGTCTCTCAACCTTAGCTAGGTGCTTGGTGTCCTTGGACTGTTCGTCTAGGATAGAAGGTAGTGCACACCGTTCCTTGGATTCGATACCCTTGGGAATACTCCTGAGGTGAAGTGCTACAGTGGTATTTCTGTGTGCCTGCGGAATCTTTCGTACCCGTCGGTATACCCAGGTGGATCTTACGCTTTCGCTAGGTGTACAACTAGTGGTGAAGTTAAGAAATACCAACAGTGTTCCTCCCAGGAGCGGACCCTGCCAGGAGGGAGTCCCGAGCTCTATTCGGAGTCCCTCCGTCGGGGCCCCCTGTCGGGGGGGGGGTGCCCCGACGGAGGGGTCTCCTGGGGGTCCGGGGGGTAGGGGGCCCCTCTCAGCCAAAGAAGGGAGAGCTTGATTCGGAAACCCCCTAGTACTCTTGCTTCTTGCATCTTAATTTCCGTTCTCGATTTGGGCGGCCTTCTCTGGGGCCTTTCATCGCATAATGGCCCATGGGGCCCGGGCGGCCTGCCCCCCTTCGTGCCCAGTGTCGTTGCCCCAGGGCTGATGTGGCACGAGTCCACCCGTGAGGGGGCCTCCTGCCCCTTGCCACCTGTCGTTGAGGGGAGAGTCCGCGCCTGTGGGGAGGGGGAGGGGGCGGCCAGCTTATATAAGTTACCGCTGCGCCCTGCCTGAACCCTAGTTCTTCTTACTGCATCGCCCACACTGCTAAGCCGCTGAGATCCCATCCACCACAGTCCCTCTTGGGCGGGCCTTCCTCCTCCCCTCCCCGGTGCATCCCCGTGTTGTTTTCCCGGAAGACTCTACTCCCGGGGTCCCCTCCTTTCGGGATGGCTTCGATGCCATCGGCTCCCGCGGGAAGAATACGGTCTCCGACCCTGCCGCCGTCGCGCGATCCGTTAAGGGGAAAGGCGTGCACCCCTCCTCCTGGGAGCTCCGACAGAGTACTGTGGATGGGGCCGCCCTCTACAAGCTCTACCAGCTCAAGCTATTGGTCAACAGGGACACCGCGCGTCACCCGGAGGGCGAGCTGACCCCCCGGCCCAAGCCCGGGAGGTGGTTGTTTTCATTGAGCTGTTGGAGTGCAGCCTGCGTCTGCCGTGCTCAGCGTTCTTCTGGGAGGTGCTCAGCCTTTACAACGTCGAGGTTCAGCATTTTTCACTGAACGCGGTGGTCCGTCTTTCTGCCTTCGAGTGGGCCTTCCAGGCGGAGGGGGCCTCCTGCTCGGCCAAGGCCTTTGCCAGCCTGCACACCGCCGGGTGGCGTGGGAAGTACCTCTACCCTGGGGGGATAAAGACTGAGGTCTGTTACGGAGGCCTTCACTTCACCGCCCGCTCTGGTGCGGTCATGCTGGCGCACGCCAACAACGACCGGATGGAGACCGGCTGGATCATTGCCTGGTTCTACCACTTTGTTGGGGATGACGGCGGCCTAACTTCCAGGTGCCAGTTCCTGGAGCTCATCGCGTGGCCCACCATCGTGCCCGACGGGCTGACCAGCACCCGCATCAGCCTCCTGGGGCGCATCGCTCTACGCTTCTCCATCCGGGACCTGGTGGAGGAATCATTGCTGCCGAGGTGTGGCCGTTGGCTGCCTCCTAGAAGATTCCGGTGGCCGACCTGGCGGGTACGTACCTCGTGGGTAGGACCGACGACGAGACCTACTTCCGCTCGGATCTTCAGTGGGAGCTTCCCGGTGAGTTTCCGGGATCTTTCCGGCTGTTTTCCCCTCCTTTCTTCTTTGTCTTTAGACGCGGACCCGTCTTCCTTTCCTTTTTTCCTTTGGATCAGAGCTCTCTCTCCGAGGTCGAGCGAGTGGCCGCACACCTCCTGGGCCCGTACACCCTAAAGGAGCATGATGCCCGCGCGGTAATGGTGGTGCACCCCCGGGTGAATCGTGTCTTGGCGGTCCAGGGGATTACTACACCGGAGCGCCTTGACCCGAGAAGACCGGCGGAAGAGGTCGGCAGCCGGAAGAGGGGCGCTAGCGACGCTCCCTCGGCGTCTGGTCGGGCCTCGGATGAGGACACTGAGGCTAGGGAAGTAGAGCAAGTCCCCAAAAGGCCGACTTAGAGGGACCGCCGGGGGGGCTCCCCGCCCCTTTCCCCCCGGTTCCCTCGGTCGGTGGGGGTCCTAGTGTTCCGACCTTCGCGCTCCCCATCTTGGACCGGGAAGTGAGCTCTGGGGAAGATACAAATGACGAGCTCGAGGAGATGAGTAAGCACATGTCCTCTCAGGCCTTAGTCCTATTATCTCCCTTGGCATTGTACCTTATCAGGTGGGCCCCACCCACCTTCCGCGCAGAAACCGAGACTCCCTCGAGGACTAAGGACCAGGTGTGTACGAAGACCAGTGGAGGGTCCCTCCTTAGTGATGAGTGATTGACAACATTGTGTGGACTGATGCTTGGCTAAGTGTGCAGGTACAGGTTGCGGCTTGACTTTGGTGCAGGTGAAGAACAAGCGCGAAAGGCCTTAGCCGTGGCGGCCTCCGGGTGATGGAGAGGCAAGTAGGCTTGGTTCGATGGACCCAGTGGCCGATGGGGTCAAGTGCGAGCCGTGCGGTGCAAGACTAGCAAGTTGAAGTAGTGAACATGGACTAGTGCAAGGTAGCGGATCGAGCCCGAAGCTTGCATGCGGGGTTTGGTGGTTTGCCCACAAAACCATTGGTGGACGGTTTCTTGGTTTGGCCCGCAAAACCAAGTTCGGAGGCCTGATGCGATGGAGACGGTGATCCGGGAGCGTCGGGAAGCTTCGAGGCGGGGGGCACGTGGTGTGATCGCGGGGCTTGCGTCGAGGCTAAGCAAGTCCGCTTGATGAAGACTGGACCATATTGCCCCTGAGGAGTGTGTATCTTCTATTTGAGTTGTAGGGGTAGCGTGGTCATTTGCCTCCTCCGGTGGACTTCGTATAAATAGCGGAGAGGTGGATGGCATCTCTCTCTCTTGGACTTTAGGGTTTCCTCCCCCGGTAGATCGCTCTAGACTGCTTCTTTTTCCTCTGCTTTCCTTAGACTAGATTGTTGTATAGACTCTGACCTCTGGATGTATGGAAGCATTCGGCGTTGCGGTGATCTCGTAGCTCTTTGTGATTTTCGTGTCATTTTCGGGGCTATTTTTGGGGAGTTTCGTTCTTCGCTCGATTCGTGGATTTGAGGGTGTTTTCTCTTGGATATCTTTGAGGGGATCATGGGTGGATGTCTTGCACATCTTTGTGTGTGATCTTGACCTCTCAAACACCGGGAAACAGCCTTCGATTCATGAGTTTTTGGTCGGAGCCCGAGTTCTTGGTGGTGGTTTGTGTGATCCGCGATTCCCAGTGATTTAGTGAGTTAGAGGTCGAGATTTTTGGGGCATAGCTTCATCTAGCGAGCTTCAGATCTCCCCAAAATCTTGTCTCAAGAGCTCTAGCCATTTGGGAGATCCGGTGATGGAAAGGAGGAGTTGACCTCGCGGATCGGGTTGTTTTCTGCTCTATTCGTGCCTTCCGGATAGTCCGCGGGCTCGTTGTGGACAGTCCGCGAGCCTGGGTTCAGCGCAGGTGTTCTTCGTGACCTTCGCGTGTTCTTCCGAGTTCGTGTTTTGATCCGGTGCCACAAGTGGTTTTGTTTGCACGGAGTTTGCAGACGGTCCGAACTTGAGTGGCGGACAGTCCGTGAAGGTGCGGACAGTCCGCAGGTCCCTCGCGGACAGTCTGATTTTTCACGGTGCGTCTCTGGTGGTTCTGTTGCCTTTTTCAAACAGTCCGGGCAGGCCGTGCGGACAGTCCGCCCCTCCCTTGCAGACAGTTCGCCCGTACTCTACGGACAGTCCGCGCTGGCTTTTCCAGAATTGGCCAAGTGCTTTGATTCTTGTCTTCTGCTTCCACGCTTTAATTCAAGGCTTGTCTCTAGGACTTGTAGGCTTGTGTGTGCCTAGTCTAGAGCTTCTTTGGTGTGTGCGAGTGATTGGAGTGGCAATCGGGGTATAGGCCGAGTTCATCCTTCGGGAAGAATTTTTATCGGCTCCCATTCACTCCCCCCCTCTCTGGTCGCCTAATCGGTCCTTCAATTGGTATCAGATCAGGTTACGGATCTTCTTAATTCTAACCAGTCTAAGATCCAAAGATGGGTGACTATGGCAAGGGGTCGGGTCCTCCGCACTACGATGGCAAGAATTACCCGATGTGGGAGAGGCGCATGGGCGCGTTTTTGCGTGGGAAGGGGACTCTGATCTAGGATGTCACTCAAAATCCTCATTATGTCATTCCAGACAGTTTTCTGCTTCCAAGATCGCGGGACATGTGTGAGGCCAACAGTAAGGCCGTTGATTACTTGTTCCGTGCTCTCTATGCCTCGGAGTTCGAACGAGTGTACGGAGAGAATGTGGCCGGAAAGATATGGCTTAAGCTTAGGAATGCTCATGTTGGCAATGCCCAGGTGCAAGCTCGTTTGTTTTCCACTTACCGGAGAGAGTACGAGAACTTCACTCATCTCCCCGGTGAGTCGACCGATGCTATGTTCTAGCGCTTCACGAGGATAGTCAACAACATGAGGGCCAATGTGACAGTGCTCCCATACACGGACCATGATCAAGCTATCAAGCTTTTGCATGCCTTGGATAGGTCTGTGTGGAGTGCCAAGGTCGAGGCCATTGAGGAGTCAAGCGTGTATGATACTCTGTCGCTTGATGAGCTGTTTTCTAAGCTCAGGTCTTCAGAGGTTGATCGTGGCTTGAGAGCCAAGAGCGAGAGCCCCACTGATCCTCATAGTTTGGCTCTTGTCTCAAGATCGAGGACTAATGCTAACTCTATTGGTTTTTCTTTGTCTTGTCTTGTGTCCTTGCTAGATGAGGACTTTGAGGTGCTGAGCAAGGATGATCTCGCCTTGTTGAGCAAGAGGTTTGGGCAGATGTACGAGAACCGCAAGAATGCGAGGAGAAGCTCGGGGATGTGCTATCGGTGCGGGAAGCATGGGCACTTCATCACCGAATGCCCTGAAGCCATGGAGATCAAGAACGACTACAAGGGCAATCCCAAGCACGACTACAACAAGCACCGCTCCCGGAATGACTACAAGGACAAGCGCAAGGACAAGGGTGAGAGAAGGCCCAAGAAGAGTAGTGGGTACAAGAAGAAGACGGCTCGAGCGATGGTGGCCGGAGCGAGCGACATCGACTCTACTTCCAGCGACTCTTCTTCCGGTTCGACCAGTGATGAAGAGAAAGATCGGCGGAAGGACAAGCGGCACACGGGCAAGAACTTCACCGGCCTCAGCTTCGTCACACGAGGTGGATTTTGCGGCATGGCGCACTCCAAGAAGAGTGGGAAGCACAGTACGGATTCGAACTCCGACTCCGAGGAAGAGGTACGACATGATCCCAACTTCTTGCTAGAGGAGAATGCTAGGCTGAATGAGTTGCTTGATAACCGTGATGATGTGCTTAGGAAGACCAACAAGGAGAAAAGAGAGTTTAGGTCCTTGCTAGGTGATGCTATGGACAAGATAGTTGAGCTTGAGTATTTGCTTGTTGATGCTAGAACTGAGATAGACTCTTTGAAAACTGCTCCTGTTGTTTCTGATGAGGTTGATTGTGGTGACTGTAATGTTTTTCTGGCTGACTTGACTGCTCTCAAGGAGAAGCATGCCTCAACTCTTGAGGAACTAGATGTGCTTAGGATTGAGTGTGATGAATTGAAATCTAGACCTGCTTTGTTAGGTGCTTGCACTTCTTGTCCTGTGTTGCATGCTAGGCTAGATGAATATCACACAAGGATAGTTTCTCTTGAGGCTGCATTGAAAGCTCCTATTCCTACATCACGCTCTACCTGTGAAATGCATGCTTTGAAAAACATGAAACTTGCACACTATGTTGACCGTTTGCAGGATGAAAATGATGAGTTAAGAAAATTGATAGAGTGGTTGTCTGGGCATGTGCCACAATTGAGTTTGATGTTGGCTCAGTTTAAGAGGTTTGATGGTCAGGTGTTGGGGGCTGGCAAGAGTGGTGAGGGAGAAGAGAAAGCTGGAGAGATTCCTATTCCACCACACACTATACCCATGAACAAATTCGAACCCAAGCCAAACCATCTCAGAAACAAGCTTGATACAACCCCAGATCCACCAGTGTTCCCCCACAAGTCAGAAAACTACCAGAAACCCATCAAGTTTGTGAGCACCCAAGGGAGTGTCTTTGGTGGGAAGTCAGGAGAGAAAGCTGTTGAGAAGCCCACAGAAAAGCCACAGCCTAAGCCACAACCGATCCGCTTCCATTGTGAGTATTGTGGGAGGGATGGGCATAAGGATGAGTTCTGTTTCAGGAGGAAGAGAGATGAGAGGTTTGCTAGGGAGATGGCAAACAAGGACAGGTATCACCTTCCTCATGGTGTGCTTGAGCCTCGTAGAGAGCCTCTACCTAGGGGTGAGGTGTTTGTGCGTACAGTTACCACTCGTGGTGGTGGAGGTGTGTTTCCTCAGAGAGATAGGCGTGTAGGGTTTGGGCGTGGTGAGTTGGTTGGACGTGCCCCTGCTCGTGACCGTTACGAGTTTGGGAGACACAATCGGAGCTTTGGGTCTCAGATGGACTACGGGCCACGTTTTCCCCCTCGTGATGCGCGTACTCCTCCAGTGAGACGTGACAAGTTCTTCGATGGTAGGCGTGAGAGGGCTCCGCCTAGAGGTTTTGATAGGATGTATTTTGCTAACCTTTCGTTTGAGCAAATGGCTCGACACTGGTTTGACTCTTTTGGTACTAACCCCAGTGTTGAGTCACTTGCTCATTCTCGTCCTCGTTTTTGATTGCAGGTGGGAGGCTTGGAGGACTTTTGGTTGATCGACTCCGGTTGTTCACGTCACATGACCGGAGATTGTGGGTGGTTCTCCAGCCTCACCCCGGTGAGTACGAGGGAGTACATCACTTTCGGGTACAATGGGAGAGGACGAGTGCTTGCTGAAGGTATGGTGAAGGTGAGTAGCAAGGAGGCCCTGAAGAGTGTGGCATTGGGTCAAGTCACTTGGTTTTAACCTGTTGTTAGTATCACAGTTGCTTGACGAAGGTTTTGAGGTTCGTTTTAAGTTGGGCGCTTCTCGTGTGCTTGATTCTCGAGGCGATCTTGTCTGTACGATCGTCCCCGAGGGTCAAATCTTTCGTGCCGATTTTTCCCAGTCTGTTGGTCCTCCTCGATGATTTGTTGCTGGCGTTTCGGCCGAGCTTTGGAAATGGCATAGGAGGTCGGGACACTTGAGCTTTGAGTTGCTTTCCCGCTTGAGTGGTCTTGATCTTGTCCAAGGATTGCCTAAGTTGAAATTTGAGAAGGATTTGGTTTGTGCTTCTTGTCGGCATGGAAAGATGGCTGCTTCTTCTCACGCCCCTCTGACTGCGGTCGTGACCGAGCGACCTTGTGAGCTGTTGCACATGGATTTGGTTGGGCCAACTCGTGTTCGCTCTGCGGGTGGGAAGTGGTATGTTCTAGTTGTGGTTGATGATTTTTCGAGGTATTCTTGGGTTTTCTTTTTGGAGGATAAGATCGAGACATTTAGCTTTGTTCGGGACTTGATCTTGAGGTTGAAGAATGAGAGACATGGTGATGCCATTCGAGCTATACGTAGTGATAATGGCACGGAATTCAAGAACTCTCATTTTGATGCCTTTTTCAATGATCTTGGTCTTGATCATCAGTACTCTTCTTTATACGTCGCTTGCCAGAATGGCGTAGTGGAGAGGAAGAACCGGACCCTTTGTGAGATGGCCAGGACGATGCTCGATGAGCATAGGACTCCTAGGCGTTTCTAGGCCGAGGTGGTCAATACCGCTTGCTATGTCTCAAATCGCATCTTCCTTCGTGCTTTCATGAAGAGGACCTCTTATGAGCTGATGCATGGGCGACAACCCAAGGTGAGTCACTTTAGAGCTTTTGGTTGCAAGTGTTTCATTCTGAAGAAGGGCAAGTTGGATAAGTTTGAGTCTAGATGTTCAGATGGTATTTTCCTTGGTTATGCGATTCACTCTAGAGCATATCGTGTGCTCAACCTTGACACTAACCGAATCACGAAGACTTGTGAGGTAACCTTCGACAAGACACAGCCATGTAGCTCCTCTGCTTTCGAGTGTGCAGGTGACGAGGAGATTGGAGCGAGGATCTTTGAGGATGTGAAGGACGCAGATGGAGACGACGACGATGATGGTGGTGATGCTCCCGTGGCTGATCGTGTACACGCTACTTCCACTACTATGACGACGATCGAGGATGGTCCATCCCCTACACCCACTACGACTGAGGCTGTTCGAGTGGAGGCTGATGCTGAGGGGGAGATTGTGTCTAGGCGAGAGGCTCCCCGGCGTGTACAGGTGGATCACCCACCGATGACGATCATAGGTGACCTTCATGAACGCACTACATGGTCGAGGTCAAGGAACACTTCTCATTTCGCTCACTCTTCTTTTGGTGCTTCGTTTGAGCCCAAAGATATTCGATACACTTTGTCTGACGAGAATTGGGTGAATTCCATGCATGAGGAGTTGGAGAACTTTGAGAGAAACCAAGTTTGGGTGTTAGTCGATCCACCGCCAAATTGCCGTCCCATAAGTACCAAGTGGGTGTGGAAGAACAAGGAAGGTGAGAATGGGATGATTGTGAGAAACAAGTCGAGGTTGGTGGCTCAGGGGTTCAACCAGAAAGAGGGTATAGATTATGAGGAGACATTTGCTCCTGTGGCCTGTTTGGAGGCAATTAGGATCCTTCTAGCCGTTGCCGTGGCTAAAGGGTTCAAGTTGTACCAAATGGACGTGAAGAGTGCTTTCTTGAATGGGGTGATAGAGGAAGAAGTGTATGTGAGGCAACCCCCGGGGTTTGAGAGTGAGAGATACCCACACCGTGTATACAAACTCCAGAGAGCGCTTTATGGGTTGAAACAGGCACCGAGGGCTTGGTATGGTAGGTTGAGAGGCTTTTTGCTGAGTAAGGGGTTTGTGATGGGCACAGTTGCTAAGACCCTGTTTCTCCATAAGTATGGAAATGACCTTTTGATTGTTCAGATTTACGTGGATGACATAATCTTTGGTGGCTCTTCCCATGATCTTATTGCCAGATTTGCAGATGACATGAGTAGGGAATTTGAGATGTCTATGATGGGCGAGCTGCAGTTTTTCTTAGGACTCCAGATCAAGCAGTGCAAGGACGGGACGTTTTCTTAGGACTCTAGATCAAGCAGATCAAGCAGTTTTCTTAGGACTCTAGATCAGGCGAAGTACACCAGGGACATGGTGAATAAGTTTGGCGTGAACGACTCCAAGCCGCTGACTATACCGATGGGTACCACTACGGCTTTGGACGCGGATGAAGATGGCGAACCCGTGGACCAGAAGGAGTACCGGAGCATGATCGGCTCCCTCCTCTACTTGACGGTGACGAGGCCGAACATACAGTTCAGTGTGTGTCAGTGCGCTCGTTTTCAGGCTTCACCGAGGTCTTTACATCGGCAGGCCGTCAAGCGGATTTTCAGATACTTGAACTACACTCTTGAGTTTGGTCTTTGGTATTCTGCCTCCTCGACACTTAGACTTCACGGATTCTCCGATGCTGATTTTGCTGGGTGTCGATTGGACCGCAAGTCTACATCTGGGTGTTGTCAGTTTCTCGGTTCTTCTTTGGTCTCTTGGTTGTCTCGCAAGCAATCTAGTGTAGCCCAGTCCACTACCGAAGCCGAGTATGTTGCTGCCACCAGTTGTTGTTCCCAGCTTTTATGGATGACCTACACTATGAGCGATTTTGGTGAGGAGTGCTCCCAGGTTCCACTCTTTTGTGACAGCACCAGTACCATAAGTGTAGCCAAAAACCCAGTCCTTCACTCCAAAACGAAACACATCGAAGTGAGATACCACTTTCTGAGGGAGAATGTTGAGAAAGGGAACATATCCTTGTCCTATGTACCTACCCAAGATCAGCTAGCCGACATATTCACTAAACCACTTGACCATGTTACCTTCACACGTTTGCGAGGTGAACTTGGAGTGTGCTTTCCTTTCTAGCTGGGTCTTGGAGCTTCTCATATATATATATATGATATATGTATCATCTTGTTGCATTCCATGCATGCATTTTAATTTCTGTACAAAACCTGGTAGGATAGACATCTTTGGATCATTTGTGCTAGGATGAGCTTCTCTTATATACTTTGATCACTATGATGTGCTATATGTGAGATATGTGTATGCTCTGGAATGGTGATGTGAATGCTATGCTCTTGATGGTATTGTCATATTTTCATGATGAGATAGCTTTCTTTTGTTGAAAATGCTAAAATTGCTTCACTCATAAGTAGATACTTGTCTATGCTCAGTTTGTGCTCAAATGCCTATATCATGCTCAGTTTGTGCTTGAGTATCATGTTCTCTGTGCTTGGGGTCAAAGACCCATTTGTCATTGTAAATGTTTAGCCCATTTGTTCACATGTGGAGGAGCATAAGCTTCTTTTTGCCGCAAAAGCATTTCATGTACCATGCTTAAATTTGAAAATGAAATTGGTGTATGAATTGCTCTATGCTTGAAAAATGAGCTCTTAATCATGTCTTTATGTTTTGATATTCATATCTTGGGTGCTAAAGCGTTGCATGTTGTCTACCATGAGAAGTCTCATTTTAAGAAGTAGACACATGGCTCGGTGGCTTTGACATGACATTTAGTAGCTTATGGGCGTTTACCATGATCTTGTGATGAGAATTTGTGATCTTGTATAAGCTTTGGATGATCTAGTTTATTTTTGCTCAAATTGCCATGGATAGGGCTTTGCTCATGAGATGAATGTTTCTTTGTGAAAATTGCTTAGAATTGCTTTTGGCCATGTCACAAGCTTATATGTCTCTACTTTCTTGATGGCAATGCTCTGACTACACCATGTCTACTTTGCTTGCTCTATGTCTCATTTGTAGCATTTTGTTGTGCTCTTTGTATATTTGAGAAGCTTGGTAGATTGTATATATGCTTTGACATGCATTTTTTATGAAAACAAGGGGGAGAGCTTCATGATATCTTGATTCATGCATTGTCAACAAGGGGGAGAATAGGGGGAGAATTTGTGGAGATTGGTGAGTTTTTGCATGTGGGGAGAAATTTGAGAAAAGAGGTTGCATTTGCTCAGGGGGAGTTTGCATATGTGCAGGGGGAGCTCCTTTGGTTTGCTTGAGTTTGTGCTTTGTGGTGTGCTCTTTGTGAGCTTTGTTTTGTCTCGGCCGTGTTAAGCTGTTGCCCTTGCCTTAGGGGGCCGAGACTTGGTCTGGCGAGTGATCGTGTTTTTCGCTTGTTCTCCGGCTTTGGATCACTTACTTGGAGGTTTGTGTTTATGGTTGTTTTCTTTTCTTTTTCTCTATGATGGTTACTATGGGTGTTGTCAATGCACTCATCAAGGGGGAGATTGAGGACCAGGTGTGTCCGAAGACCAGTGGAGGGTCGCTCCTTAGTGATGAGTGATTGACAACGTTGTGTGGACTGATGCTTGGCTAAGTGTGCAGGTACAGGTTGCGGCTTGACTCGTGTTGGTGCAGGTGAAGAACAAGCGCGAAAGGCCTTAGCCGTGGCGGCCTCCGGGTGATGGAGAGGCAAGTAGGCTTGGTTCGATGGACCCAATGGCCGATGGGGTCAAGTGCGAGCCGTGCGGTGCAAGACTAGCAAGTTGAAGTCGTGAACAAGGACCGGTGCAAGGTAGCGGATCGAGCCCGAAGCTTGCATGCGGGGTTTGGTGGTTTGCCCACAAAACCATCGGTGGATGATTTCTTGGTTTGGGCCGCAAAACCAAGTCCAGAGGCCTGATGCGACGGAGATGGTGATCCGGGAGCATCGGGAAGCTTCGAGGCGTGGGGCACATGGCGTGATCACGGGGCTTGCATCGAGGCTAAGCAAGTCCGCGGTGAAAGCATTTCCGCTCGATGAAGACTGGACAATATTGCCCCTGAGGGGTGTGTATCTTCTATTTGAGTTGTAGGGGTAGCGTGGTCATTTGCCTCCTTCCGTGGACTTCGTATAAATATCGGAGAGGTGGATGGCATCTCTCTCTCTTAGACTCTAGGGTTTGCTCCCCCGGTAGATCACTCTGGACTGCTTCTTTTTCCTTTGCTTTCCTTAGGCTAGATTCTTGTATAGACTCTAACCTCTGGATGTATGGAAGCATTTAGCATTGCGGTGATCTCCTAGCTCTTTGTGATTTTCGTGTCATTTTCGGGGCTATTTTTGGGGAGTTTCGCTCTTCGCTCGATTCGTGGATTTGAGGGTGTTTTCTCTCGGATTTCTTTGAGGGGATCATGGGTGGATACCTTGCGCATTTTTGTGTGTGATCTTGACGTCTCAAACGCCGGGAAACACCTTCGATTCGTGAGTTTTTGGTCGGAGCCCGAGTTCTTGGTGGTGGTTCGTGTGATTCGCGATTCCCGGTGATTTAGTGAGCTAGAGGTCGAGATTTTTGGGGCATAACTTCATCTAGTGACGTTTCACATCTCCCCAAAATCTTGTCTCAAGAGCTCTAGCCATTTGGGAGATCCGGTGATGGAAAGGGGGAGTTGACCTCCCGGGTCGGGCTGGTTTCTGCTCTGTTCGTGCCTTGCAGACAGTCCGCGGGATCGTTGCGGACAGTCCGTGAGCCTGGGTTAAACGCAGGTGTTCTTCGTGTTCTTCGCGTGTTCTTCCGAGTTCATGTTTTGATCCGGTGCCACAAGTGGTTTTGGTTGCACGGAGTTTGCAGACGGTCCAAACTTGAGTGTGGGACAGTCCGTGAAGGTGCGAACAGTCCGCAGGTCCCTCGCAAACAGTCCAATTTTTCGGGGTGCATCTCTGGTGGTTCTGTTGCCTTTTTCGGACAGTCCGGGCAGGTCATGCGGACAGTCCGCCCCTCCCTTGCGGACGGTCCGCCCGTACTGCACGGACAGTCTGCGCTGGCTTTTCCAGAATTGGCCAAGCGCTTTGATTCTTGTCTTGTGCTTCCGCGCTTTGATTGAAGGCTTGTCTCTAGGACTTGTAGGCTTGTGTGTGCTTAGTCTAGAGGTTCTTTGGTGTGTGCGAGTGATTGGAGTGGCAATCGGGGTATAGGCCGAGTTCATCCTTCGGGAAGAATTTTTATCGGCTCCCATTCACTCCCCCCCCCTCTCTGGTCGCCTAATCGGTCCTTCATGGACCGTCGAGCGGGAGCCTCCCGCTAAGAGACTCTCCTGGAGGGTGCAGGGAGAGAGACCCTGGTGGCATCAGGCAGGCCCGGGATGGGCAAGGGCCTCTTTTGCGGGGTCGTCCCGTGTGCCCATGGCTACCCTGGAAGACCTGGTGGGCCCCGCTGAGACCCGGGACCTCTTCGCGGCATTAGCGAACCGCCTCCCGGTGACTAATTCGCACGCCTTGATGGAAAGGCTCCCGCACGACGTGAAGATCGAGACCCTGGCCGGCTTTGGGGTGCAGGTGGGTCCTCCTTTCGAATCCCCCTTGGTTCCCGCAGTCCCCACCCTGGTCTTCTCATCGTTTTCCTCTTCCTCCACAGGTTTCGATTCTGGCCAAGTCTCTTGCGGCTTCTGCGGAGGCCGAGGCATCATCGGCCTCGGGGTGCATCCGCGACCTTGAGGGGGCTCTGGCCCAGGCTCAGCGGGAGAAAGAGGCGGCCGAGGCTCGTGCACAGTGGGCGGAAGAGGCCCGGAAGAAGTCGGAGGACGAGTCCTCCTCCAATAAAGATGCCCTGAACAAGGCGGAGGAGGAGCTCCGCTCCGCCCGAGACCTTCTGTCCCGTGCATCCAGCGCGGTGATGGAAATCATCACCACCTTGACCCCTTCACTAGCGGGGCTTGGGGTAGTGATGACGCTTCCGTCGGGCCCCCCGGAAGACATCCTTACCAGCCTGACCTAGCTAGGCAGGCGGGTGTCCACCATGGCCACTGCCGCCCGGAGCTTCGCTGGGGTGTGTGCTCAAACTGCCTGGAGGGGGTCCTTCCTTTCACTCTTCCGGGCGGGGTGCATCCACTTGTCCCAGGTAAAGGACATGGTCGGGGATCTCCCGACCAGCGGGGCGGCGTTCCTCTGGGATGCCAAAAACGTGCGGTTGGCCTCCCGCACCATCCACGGCTTCTCGGAGCAGCACGGTGAGGGGCTGTCCTAGGAGGCGGGCGCAGTCGGCGCCGAGGCGGTGACTAAACTCCAAGCGGAAAGGTGCCTGACGGCAGCTCCTCCGGGACGGGAGGGGGGCAATCCCGGGATGATACCCAGGTCTGAACCCTTCCCGTCAGCGCTTAGCGCCCCCATTTTCTTTTTGTAGTTTCTTTTGTTGGGCTGCTCCTTCGAGAGGAGCCCTTTTGCTCTCCCCTTATAAAGAACCAGAAAGGTTTCCGAAGGCGTCCGCTCGGGGCTTCCCCTTATTTTGGAATGAAATAGAAGTCTCATCTCTTTTGCCTTGTACTCCTTCTATCTGTGAATTTGTTTCGTCCTTGTCTTCAGATGCCTCGTTGCAGCCGTAAAGCTCCTGCCTGGAGGGGACTTCCTTCGCGCGACATGCCCCGCTCCAAGCGGGGCTTCCCTGGTCGCACGAGCTGCCGCCAGCCTTCGGAACATGACATCTTCTTAGAGGGCCTAATTTTCCGGGGGATGTATATTAGCGGGACCTTCCTCCGGGATTGATCTATTTGGATGGAGCGTCAGCACACCGCTCCTGCCCCGCAGCGACACCCGGAAGACGACTCCTCGAACCTCGTGGAGGATTGTCGCCGTCTGTTTGACTTGCTGTGTCCTCCTTCCATAATGCTGCTGCCTCCCCCATCCGGGGGAGGCCTCTCCTCTGGGGTCCCCTCCTCCCGGGAGGAGAGCCCTCAAGCGTCTTCCTTTGGGGCTCCCCCTGCTAGGGGGAGCCCTTTTGCGGTGCTTACCAGGGCTTCCCCCACCTTGGGGGGGGAGGAGCCTCTCTGTGCCTTCTCCCGGTGCCACCCCTTCTTGGGAGGGGACCCCTTTAGCGGTGACTGCTCCCCGGGCCTTGGTGATTCCGCCTCGCCCCGGGGGGCTCGAGTTTCCTCCCTCGGTATTGTCCCTGCTCTGGAGGTGTAGCGTCTTATTCTTTCTGTTGTATTTCTAGATCTCCTTATTGAATAAAAATTCTTGTTGTTTCCTCTTGTCTTTTGGGCCGCATGACCGGGAGCCGTCCCGTGGAGCACAGTGTACCCCTAGGGCCTCTCTGTGACCACCAGAGGGTCCCCTCCCCCGGCCGCGGAATGGGGTTCTGACATCTCCCTCTATTTGCCTTTCCGTGGAAAATTAATATTTGTTGCTTGTTCTTCTGTGGTGCAGGCACCCGTGGTGGGGTGATCCGGCGACATCTTCCTCCGTTCGCCTGGTGGGATCTCTCCTCCGCCCCAGGAGCGCAAAGGCAAGGAGGTAGCTCCGGAGGTGGCCGATAGCTCCCGGCAGAGGATTGGTCAGAGGGGGACGAGAGCTGGGTGGACGCGCTCGTGGCAGCCGACGAGAAGGTGGCTCGTCAAATGGCGACGTCGGACTTCACGGCTCTCGGAGTGGACGTGGTGGCTGTGCAGCGTGCTGCTATGGAGGCATTTGCCATAGATCTGGAGGGGTGCTCCTGGTCCGGGGAGTCTTCAACCCAGGGGGCCCGTCACTCCCATAGCGAAAGGTCTTCCGGTGAAGGTCGGGCCTGCGCTCCTTGGGGCCGCGGGAGTGGCCGCCGGCGACGCACCTTCCTTAATTACTTGGATCGGGATGACTTATACCAATAATGTATTCATTAATGTATAGCCATAAAGAGGATTCTTTCGTGCTTACTTGTCAGCCCATCAATGTGTTCTTCTTTCCTCTTCATCATTTTGTTTATTTTTTTTGTAAAAATGAGAAATGGACATGTAGGGGCTGCCCTCGCCCGCTCCTTGGTCGCCAGGTGTTAGGCTGTCTGCTTCGCTTGGTCTGGCTACTTTTGTCTTGTAGCGTGCTGCATGGCCTATGTTGGCGGTCGATTTTCGTCAACCAAGAACACTTGTTATGTTATGGTTTGAACTTCATTTTGGAACTAACCCGCCACTAGGCATACTAATGATATAACAAGTTCATTGTTAGATGTGTGTTTTGGAGTATTATGTTTACGCAGGAATTCATGCACTAAATGAGGAGAGATGCACTCGGTTCGGAGAATGATTTACATGATGATCAAGAGGCTCCGACCATGCATGAACTTGACTCCAAAGGTGGCAAGGACCAATGTACTTAAATGAAGAATCTCTCAGGACCAAGATGAAAAGACCGGAAGATCATGCGTAAAGACCTCTTATCTTGGTCGCGGGGATAACGACGTCCAAAGCCCACATCCGGAGGAGGAAAAATCCCAAAGTGCAAAAGATGACACGTGGCAAAAGATGGAGGCGAACCGAGCCGAGAATGGGCTAGGCCGGTCGGCCTAGGCCGGCCGGCCCACCCCCATTCGGGGTCGGTTCGCCGCCGCCTTTCTTCAGTGATAAGATCGCGGAACCCTAATTGTTTGGGAAGAGGAGCCATTCGCGAAAGACGTACAAAGAAGCCTCGGGAGATCAACCACAAGGAAGAGGGTTGATCGAGGGAGTGAGCATTCAAGAGTATCATCGCCGAGGTCAAGGGAGTCCACCATGCGGAAGGAGGACGCCGAGGCCCTACCACGGCACCGCTGGAGTTGAAGGACACCGAGAGACGAACTCCATCGGGGGCATCCACCATGTTCAACGGTGCCATGCCTAGCGTCTTGATGGGGTAAAGTAATCGTTTGTCCATGGAGTTGTAATGGATCTTGATGTGTAGTTACCCACTCTCGTTTGGATCTTATATCTATCGTACCTTCTTGTTGATGATGCTTAATGTTTAAGGTTAGCTACCATGCCTTCGGGGTTGCTCCTATAGATCACGTCAACATACCGTGTTCATTAGGGTTAGTATCGATTACCTTCCCGTAGTGACATGTACGAGGGAAGGGAAACGTCTAGTTCTTTGTTCACATGCTTAGATATATTGGATCGGGGTTTTATCATGTTTCGGGTGATTGCATCTAAAGTACCTAGACTCCATGGGCATACGTTCTTCATGCTCGTGAACCTCCTATTTCTCTTTAACATAACCTAGGGTTAGATTGTCTTTACTTTATAGATTAATCTCTACATCATAAAGTCCTTAATCAACTAAGTTAGTGTTAGGTTAAATGCAAGTAATCCCCTTGCTCCGTGGATTGACAAGAACCTTGGGGTCCCCTCCCTTGGTGAAAAAGGTACCAAGTCACTCCGTGTACTTGCAGTGAAGTTGAACGCGGTTTCGAACCGTCAACAAGCCCCTTTTTCTGGCGCTGTTGCCGGGGAGCAAGCCAGTTTACTTCGTTTAATCTCTCATTGATTTTGTTGATTACTAACACCTAACCTTTGTGTTCTAGAAAGACACTCTTTTCTGTTTTTGGTTTTGATTGTCTAGATGGCATTCATTGGAAATCCTTTGGAGGAACCGAAAAAATCGCTAAGAGACTATGCTAGCCCTCGATGTGAGGATATCAAGGTACAAGAGTCGGATTCGATTCTCGAAGCGACAAGGTATGAAATCAAGACTCGAATCATCGGGATGGCAGCAACTAATCCGTTCCGAGGGATGGAAACGGACAATCCATATAGACATATCCAGCGCTTCACGACGTTGTGCAATACGGTACGACAAGAGGGAGTTCCCGATGCTTGGTTTAAATGGAATCTTTTTCCCTACTCACTTGCCGATGAAGCAACAAAGTGGTATTCATTTGCGTCCTTCGAAGCCAAAGGAAATTGGAATCAATTGATAAAGAAATTTTGTGCCAAGTTCTTCCCTATAAGCAAGATTCAACATATAAGGAGGCAAGTGATAACTTTCAAGCAAAAAGAAGAAGAGGGGATTGATCAAGCGTGGAATCGATTCAATGAGCTAGTTGAACAAGGACCAAGACTTGGATTTCCCGGTGACGTACTCTTGCATACATTTTTCTTTCCCCTAACCCCTAGTTGTAGGAACACGTTCAAATGTGTGTAGGAGGGGATCTCATGGAGAAAACACTCACGGAAGCTGCCTAACTTCTACAAAAAAAAGCAAAGCGGCAGCCATGC
The DNA here is from genome assembly GCA_036936925.1 of Cenchrus fungigraminus. Lineage (NCBI taxonomy): Eukaryota > Viridiplantae > Streptophyta > Magnoliopsida > Poales > Poaceae > Cenchrus > Cenchrus fungigraminus. The sequence goes on from CM072779.1 coordinate 64,633,170, forward strand.
GAAGAGATTGGGAAACACGACTTTCGGGAAAGCCAGAATGCGACACAAGTGTAAGACCACTTGCTGCAATTTTCAGAAATACGGGCCCGGAAGAGAAGAAAGAGGAACCAACCCCGAAAAAGGTTGAAGAGCCAGACATGAGGAAACTAGAACTATCCCGGAGAGTGATCACGCCGAGACAAGCAAATCAAGTGAAAGAACTATGTCGAGCGCGAAGCCACTAAGGGAGTTCGAGCAAATGGATTGGATCCCACTTGATTTTGGAGAAATCTTTGACAAGAGAAGATCGTTCCCTAATCAAAAAGGGATGGCAAAAGCTTTGGAGACAGACTTCCCACCGGAAAAACAAGTGGAACACCCATACAACCTAGAGACAACCAGGGAGGTCCTTCAAAAGCTCTTTAGTGAAGAAGAAGTTGATCCGAACCATGTGGCTGAAGCTAGAAGGATTATGGGAGTCAAGTCCGAGGCGTCACCATTCGCCCGCCTCGCTGAAATTTTTGCCATAGGATCCGATGAAGAAGAGAAGACATCACCGCATATAGATTGCTAGGTTAACAACATTAATTGCAAGGCGTTATGCGACACTGGAGCACAAGTAAGTGTCTTGTCTTCTAAAATCTTTGATGAAATTCATGATCACACCATTGAACTAGTTCAAACCTCTACTCAATTAATTATGTGAGATGGTAGAATTGTTAAACCTCTAGGAATTGCTCGTGACCTAGAAGTTTTAATTTCCGGAAAATGCATTCCAACCGATTTCTTCATTGTTGATGTCTACTATGATAAAAATGATCATGTAATTCTTGGTAGACCTTTTCTTAAGTTGGTTAATGCCGTTTTAGATGCCGAAAAAGGAAAAGTGACTATTAATCTTGATGGGGATAATCACACATACAATTTTCTTCCCGCTTCTAGAATTGCCTCACCCCTACCTCTTGATGATGAAGAGGTAGGGAGCCTTCGTTTTGTTGAGACTTTCAGGGATCCGCTACAAAGAGCAATGGAGAATGAATCTAATGATGAGCTAGATGAAGAGTTAGTGGAAGCAATCAAAGGACTAGAACCGCAAGACAGAAGCTTAGAGGAAGATAAATTTGAAGACCTTGGAGAAATTGTACATGAGGAACCACAAGTACCGGAGGTAGATCTTAAGCCATTGCCCAAAGGATTGAAATATGAATTTCTGGGAACGGACAAGACTTATCCCGTGATTGTGAGTGACGAATTGAGTCCCGAGGAGAATGATATGTTACTGAATTTATTGAAGAAGCACAAGAAGGTGATGGGATATTCGATAAATGACCTTAAAGGACTTAGCCTAGCGTTTTGCACTCACCGCATACCTGTGGAGGATCAATGCAAGCCCGTAGTGGACCATCAATGGAGGTTAACCCACACCATGCGAGAGGTGGTGAAGAAGGAGGTTATCAAGTTGTTGGATGCCGGAATCATCTACCCGGTGCCGCATAGCGAATGGGTGAGCCCCGTACATTGTGTGCCTAAGAAAGGAGGTTTGACCGTGGTGAAGAATGAGAAGAATGAATTGATACCGCAAAGAACCATGTCCGGATGGAGGATGTGTATTGACTATCGAAAATTGAACAAAGCAATGAAGAAGGATCACTTCCCCCTACTGTTCATCGACGAGATGCTTGAGAGGTTAGCAAATCATGCATATTTTTGCTTTCTTGATGGGTACTCGGGGTTCATGCAAATACCTATTCACCCAGATGATCAACACAAAACAACATTCACTTGCCCTTATGGAACATTTGTGTATAGAAGAATGCCTTTTGGTTTATGCAATGCTCCAGCCTCTTTTCAATGATGTATGATGGCGGTATTTTTGGAGTTCATCGAGGAAATTGTTGAGGTATTTATGGATGATTTCTCCGTCTGTGGTAAAACTTTTGCGGATTGTTTGGCAAATTTGAATAAAGTTCTCACTAAGTGTTCGGAGGTTGATTTGGTGCTAAATTGGGAGAAGTGTCACTTCATGGTGAAACAAGGAATAGTGTTGGGACACGTGATATCCGAGAGAAGGATTGAGGTGGACAAGGCTAAGGTTGAAACGGTTGAAAAGCTTCCACCACCGACAGATGTCAAGTCTTTGAGAAGTTTCTTGGGCCATGCGGGATTCTATAGAAGATTTATCAAGGATTTCTCAAAGATCACCAAGCTGTTGACTAATCTCCTCCAAAAAGATGTACCATGCAATTTCAATGAGAAGTGCTTGGCGGCATTCCGAACACTAAAGAGAGCTCTCGTAACCACACCTATTATTCAACCGCCCGATTGGAGTCAACCTTTTGAGATAATGTGCGACACTAGTGACTATGCCGTTGGAGCGGTGTTGGGACAACGTAAAGAAGGCAAGGTACATGCTATTTATTATGCTAGCAAAACCCTTAATGGAGCTCAATTGAATTATGCAACAACGGAGAAGGAATTGCTTGCGGTAGTGTTTGCCTTTGAAAAATTCAGATCATATATTGTGAATTCTAAAGTGATTGTCTACACCGATCATGTGGCAATCAAGTATCTCTTGTCTAAAAAAGATGCCAAGCCAAGGTTGATTCGATGGATCCTTCTCTTGCAAGAATTTGATGTGGAGATTCGGGACAAAAAGGGGTCGGAAAATGTTGTGGCCGACCATCTATCAAGGATGAATCGTGAGGATGATAAAGAGCCCATCAAAGATAAGATGAGAGCCAATCACCTTTATCATATCCTTGACAAAGATACTTGGATGATCAACATTATTCGAGCCATACGAAGGATGCCACTTGATCATTTGGATAGGAACGCTCAAAGGAGTGTGATCGCCGAGAGCCGAAAATATTATTGGGACACCTTACCTCTTTAGACTTGGAGCGGATGGAGTCTTACGAAGGTGTATACCAAGGGATGAAAGAGGCGAAATATTGAGGAAGTGTCACTCTTGCGAATATGGAGGACACTATGGACATTTCTGGACTCAAGCAAAAGTATGGGCTAGTCGATTCTATTGGCCAGAAATGCATGAAGACTCAAAAAGGTATGTTGCTTCTTGCTCGGAATGTCAAAGAGCGGGGAATATAAATCAAAGAAATGTTATGCCCTTAAATTATAACTTGCAAATCGATCTATTCGACGTATGGGGAATTGACTTCATGGGGCCCTTCACTAGTTCAAATGGATATGAGCATATTTTAGTTATGGTTGATTATGTATCCAAATGGGTAGAGGCTATCCCTTGTCGAAGAGCTTCAACAGAAGAATCCATATTCATGATCAAAAATATTATATTCCCATGCTATGGAGTCCTGCGAGTATTGATAAGTGATGGAGGAACACACTTTACAGGAAATAGTTTCAGAAAATGCTTGTCCAAGTTGGGGATCGAGCATAGAATGGCCATGGCTTACCACCCACAAACCAATGGTCAAGCGGAGACTTCAAATATGCAGCTCAAGAGCATCCTTAACAAAACCGTTGAAAAGGGAGGTAAAGATTGGTCGAAAAAGTTGGACGGAGCATTGTGGGCATATCGGACGGGACACAAGACACCAATAGGTATGACACCATATCAATTTGTTTATGGTAAATCATGTCATTTGCCTTAGGAATTAGAACATAAAGCATATTGGGTGATCAACGAGATGAATCTTGATTTCGATGCCGTGGGAATCAAACGGAAGATTCAAATAAGTGAACTAGAAGAGATGAGGCTCAAAGCTTATGAGAGTGCAACCATCTACAAGGAAAGAATGAAGAGATGGTATGATAAAAGACTTCGAGTGAAGGAATTCAAAGAAGGTGACAAGGTTCTCCTCTATAACTCAAGGTTCAAAATATTCGGAAAAGGGAAGTTGAAGAGCAAATGGGATGGACCATATATCGTTCACTCGGTCTCGCCAAATGGAGTGATAACAATCATGGACGTGAAAGGAGATCAATATGTGGTTAATGGTCAACGATTGAAGGTTTTTCTTGGACAAGACATCGTGCCCATCGACTACATTGATATATATCACATGGAGGACGAGCCCGAGCGTCAAGCCTAAGACGTAAAACAAGGTAAGTTTTCTGTAAATAAGTTTTTCTTTTTCTTTTCGTATTTATTTTGAGTCCTTTTCATAATTTTTAGCTGGACCTTTCCACCACCTAGGCTAGTATACACGAAACACAGAGGGCCGCAAAAGATGGGCCGCGGGGGCCCAAAATAGGGGGCAGGCCGGCCAGCCCATGCCGACCGGCCCAGTACCCCCTGCGTCGGTTTTCGCCCGTTTTTCTCTGGGACACGGTTCGTTGTATTTCCTTTTCTTGCCTACCTTTTTAGGAGCTACAAAATTAGGCAAGGAAGGGTTTCGGCTGAATCCTTCCAGGGATATTTAAGGACGCATGGGGAGCTCGAGAATTGCATCTCATTTGCAATCTCCAACCTCCACGAAAACACCCAAGCACCCATGGTGACCCCGAGCAGCACCAAAGAGAAGGAAATGGTGAAGGCAACCATGGAAGAAGAAGCACGCCTCCCCTCTCCAACGCCGGCGACCGAGGAGCTTCTTGAGTGCACTGTGGTGCCAAAGCTCAAGGAGGAGGTGAAGAGGACCGCGCGGATTCGTTGCGGAGGGTGTATCCCAACAAGGCAAATGGCTAGCCGAAATCCGTGGGTTGAAGAGAAGAAGGAGAAGCCCGCTTCTCCCATTCGCCGCTCAAAGAGGCTCTTAGGGATGAAGAGAAAGAATTATAAAGCGAACACCCCCGAGCCGGCGAAGATATATGGAGATAGCGACTACTCCGTCGACCGGAGCCCTAGCTCGTGGGCAGCCGGTGGTAGAGATGATAACAACCTCCATGTTTGGGAGGAGGTGCCCAAGGAGGAGCCGGAGGAGCACCATGAGCTAGGCGAAGGAGGCAACCCAGATGGCGGCGATGATCCAGACGACGAAGACGACGGAAGCAACAATGATCCGGAGGAGGAGCATAATATATGTTGCACGGCTTGCCGCAATCCTATTGCAGAGCTCTTCTCTTCGCTTGACGAGTGCTTCCACACCATCAACGCTATGCAACAAAGGATTGAAGATTGGGAGCGTATGGTGGAAGACGACTTTAAGTTCCTTAACCGGAACATAAGGAAGCTCTTCGGGATGAACAAGAACTTCAAGAAGAAGGAGTGGTGCACCTCGTGCGGGAAGTTTCACTAGGTGTTGTAGTTAACATGTTCCCCCTTTGTACTTTTTGTAAAGTTACGACGAGGATGTCGTAAAATCTAAGCGTGGGGGGGAGCAAGCTAGCTACTCTTTTTAAAATTTTTTGCTTAAAGTGGTGTTAGGTCAATTCTTCAAATCGAGTCTAGTTTGAGTCTGAGGACCAGGTGTGTCCGAGGACCAGTAGAGGGTCGCTCCTTAGTGATGAGTGATTGACAACGTTGTGTGGACTGATGCTTGGCTAAGTGTGCAGGTATAGGTTGCGGCTTGACTCGTGTTGGTGCAGGTGAAGAGCAAGCGCGAAAGGCCTTAGCCGTGGTGGCCTTCGGGTGATGGAGAGGCAAGTAGTCTTGGTTCGATGGACCCGGTGGCCGATGGGGTCAAGTGCGAGCCGTGCGGTGCAAGACTAGCAAGTTGAAGTCGTGAACATGGGCCGGTGAAGGTAGCGGATTGAGCCCGAAGCTTGCACATGGGGTTTGTTGGTTTGCCCACAAAACCATCGGTGGGTGGTTTCTTGGTTTGGGCCGCAAAACCAAGTCGGAGGCCCGATGTGATGGAGATAGTGATCCGGGAGCATCGGGAAGCTTCGAGGCGGGAGGCACGTGGTGTGATCATGGGGCTTGTGTCGAGGCTAAGCAAGTCCGCGGTGCAAGCGTGTCCGCTCGATGAAGACTGGACCATATTGCCCCTGAGGGGTGTGTATCTTCAATTTAAGTTGTAGGGGTAGCGTGGTCATTTGCCTCCTCTGGTGGACCTCGTATAAATAGCGGAGAGGTGGATGGCATCTCTCTCTCTCTCTGGCTCTAGGGTTTCCTTCCCTGGTAGATCACTCTGGACTGCTTCCTTTTCTTCTGCTTTCCTTAGGCTAGATTCTTGTATATACTCTGACCTCTGGATGTATGGAAGCATTCGGCGTTGTGGTGATCTCCTCGCTCTTTGTGATTTTCGTGTCATTTTCGGAGCTCTTTTTGGTTGGTTTCGTTCTTCGCTCGATTCGTTGATTTGAGGGCATTTTCTCTATGATTTCTTTGAGGGGATCATGGGTGGGTGCCTTGTGCATCTTTGTGGATGATCTTGACCCCTCAAACGCCGGGATTTGCCCTCGATTCGTGAGTTCTTGGTGGAACCAGAGTTCATGGTGATGGTTTCGTAGATTCTCGATTCCTCTCGTTTTAGTTGGTTTGAGGCCATAAATTCATAGGGATAGCATCTCCTAGAGACGCTTCACCTTCCCTTGTGATTTCGTTGCAATCCATTGGTTGAATCGAGAGATCGAGTGAAGGGAAGTTGGGTTCGTTCCCGCGGGCGATTTTTTCTGGGCTCTACCGGATGATCCGGCACTTCACTGGATGATCCGGCCTAGTTGTCTTTTTCTGTGCTAAGTGCTTCTCTTGTTCTTGTCCTAAATCACAAAGTTTTTAGTGAATTCTTGATCTTTTGGACAAAGACTCACTAGGTTGTTGTGACCCTATGGTTAAAATTTCGTGATTTTAGGAGGTCATTTGATTGAGTTTTGGATTTTTCTTTGTCCGTTCAGCAGGCTGTTTTTGTGTATTTCGGGTGATCCGGCATAACGCCGGATGATCCGGTAGGAAGACCTGATGAATGTCCCGGAATTCTCTGTGAATGTCCCGGGTTAACCCAGGTGATCCGAGACTTTGCCGGATGACCCGGAAGGTCCCATAAAGTTCCTGTTTTGGTCTCTCTCTTCCGTGTTAGCTTCCGTTTCGCTTTCGTGTGGTTTCTTAGCTTCTCTAGAATCATTCCTAGGGTCAGTAGGTCCGCTGTGACCACGTGATCTTGGCGATTGGCTTGCGCTTTCTTCTCCCTCACGTGTGAGAGCCTTCTGGAGTTGATTTTGGGGCTTAGTCGAGTTCATCTTCTTGAAGTGAATTTTTATCGGCTCCCATTCACTCCCCCCTCTCTGGTCGCCTATTCGGTCCTTCAATTGGTATCAGAGCCAGTTACGAATCTTCGTGATTCTAACCAGTCTAACATCCATATATGGGTGACTATGGAAAGGGGTCGGGTCCTCCGCACTTCGATGGCAAGAATTACCCGATGTGGGAGAGGCGTATGGGCGTGTTTTTGCATGGGAAGGGGACTCTGATTTGGGATGTGACTCAAAATCCTCACTATGTCATTCCAGACAGTTTCCTTCTTCCAGGATCGCAGGACATGTTTGAGGCCAACAGCAAGGCCGTTGATTACTTGTTCCGTGCTCTCTGTGCCTCGGAGTTCGAGCGAGTGTACGGAGAGAATGTGGCCGAAAAATAATGGCTTAAGCTCAAGAATGCTCATGTTGGCAATGCCCAGGTGCAAGCTCGTTTGTTTTCCACTTACCGGAGAGAGCACGAAAACATCACTCATCTCCCTGGTGAGTCGACTGATTCAATGTTTCAGCGCTTTACCAGCATAGTCAACAACATGAGGGCCAATGTGACAGTGCTCCCATACACAGATCATGATCAAGCTATCAAGCTTTTGCATGCCCTAGATAGGTCTGTGTGGAGTGCCAATGTCGAGGCCATTGAGGAGTCGAGCGTGTATGATACCTTGTCGCTTGATGAGCTGTTCTCTAAGCTCAGGTCTTCGGAGGTTGATCGTGGCTTGAGAGCCAAGAGAGAGAGCCCCACTGATCCTCATAGTTTGGCTCTTGTCTTAGGATCAAGGACTAATGCTAACTCTGCTGGTTTTTCTTTGTCCTGTCTTATGTCCTTGCCAGATGAGGACTTTGAGGTGCTGAGCGAGGATGATCTCGCCTTGTTGAGCAAGAGGTTTGGGCGGATGTACGAGAACTGCAAGAACGCAAGGAGACGCTCGAGGATGTGCTATCGGTGCGGGAAGCACGGGCACTTCATCGCTGAATGCCCTGAAGCCATGGAGATCAAGAACGACTACAACAGCAAGCCCAAGCACGACTACAACAAGTACCACTCCCGGAACGACTACAAGGACAAGCGCAAGGATAAGGGCGAGAGAAGGACCAAGAAGAGTAGCAGGTACAAGAAGAAGACGACTCGAGTGATGGTTGCCGGAGCGAGCGACATCGACTCTACTTCCAGCGATTCTTCTTCTGGCTCGAGCAGCGATGAAGAGCAAGATCGGCGCAAGGACAAGCAGCACCTGAGCAAGAACTTCACCGGCCTCAGCTTCGTCGCACAAGGTGGATTTTGTGGCATGGCGCACTCCAAGAAGGGTGGGAAGCACAGCTCAGGTTCGAACTCCGACTCCGAGGAAGAGGTACGACATGATCCCAACTTCTTGCTAGAGGAGAATGCTAGGCTGAATCAGTTGCTTGATAACCATGATGATGTGCTTAGGAAGACCAACTAGGAGAAGAGAGAGTTTAGGTCCTTGCTAGGTGATGCTAAGGACAATATAGTTGAGCTTGAATCTTTGCTTGTTGATGCTAGAACTGAGATAGACTCTTTGAAAGCTGCTCCTGTTGTTTCTGATGAGGTTGATTGTGGTGACAGCTCTCAAGAAGAAGCATGCCTCAACTCTTGAGGAACTAGATGTGATTAGGATTGAGTGTGATGAGCTGAAATCTAGACCTGCTTTGTTAGGTGCTTGCACTTCTTGTCCTGTGTTGCATGCTAGGCTAGATGAATCTCATACCAAGATAGTTTCTCTTGAGGTTGCATTAAAAGCTCTCATTCCTACATCATGCTCTACTTGTGAAATGTATGCTTTGAAAAACATGGAACTTGCACACTATGTTGACCGTTTGCAGGATGAGAATGATGAGTTGAGGAAATTGATGGGGTGGTTGTCTGGGCATGAGCCACAATTGAGTTTGATGTTGGCTCAGTTTAAGAGGTTTGATGGTCAGGCGTTGGGGGCTAGCAAGAGTGGTGAGAAGAGTGGTGAGGGAGAAGAGAAAGCTAGAGAGATTCCTATTCCACCACACACTACACCCATGAACAAATTCGAACCCAAGCCAAACCATCTCAGAAACAAGCTTGATACAACCCCACATCCACCAGTGTTCCCCCACAAGTCAGAAAACTATCAGAAACCCATCAAGTTTGTGAGCACCCAAGGGAGTGTCTTTGGTGGGAAGTCAGGAGAGAAAGCTGTTGAGAAGCCCACAGAAAAGCCACAGCCTAAGCCACAGCAGATCCGCTTCCATTGTGAGTATTGTGGGAGGGATGGGCATAAGGATGAGTTCTATTTTAGGAGGAAGAGAGATGAGAAGTTTGCTAGGGAGATGGCAAACAAGGACAGGTACCACCCATCCCATCGGGTGCCTGAGCCTCGTAGAGGGCCTCTACCTAGGGGTGAGGTGTTTGTGCGTACAGTTCCCACTCGTGGAGGTGGAGGTGGTTTCCCTCAGAGAGATAGGCGTGTTGGGTTTGGTCGTGGTGAGTTGGCTGGACGTGCTCCTGCTCGTGACTGTTACGAGTTTGGGAGGCACGATCGGAGATTTGGGTCTCAGATGGACTACAGGTCACGTTTTCCCCCTCGTGGTGCACGTACTCCTCTAGTGAGATGTGACAGGTTCTTCGGTGGTAGGCGTGAGAGGGCTCCACCTAGAGGTTTTGATAGGATGGATTTTGCTAACCCTTCTTTTGAGCAAATGGCTCGACACTGGTTTGACTCTTTTGGTACTAACCCCAGTGTTGAGTCACTTGCTCATTCTCGTTCTCGTTTTTGATTCCAGGTGGGAGGCATGGAGGACTTTTGGTTGATCGAATCCGGTTGTTCACATCACATGACCGGAGATCGCGGGTGGTTCTCCAGCCTCACCCCGGTGAGTACGAGGGAGTACATAACTTTCGGGGACAATGGGAGAGGACGAGTGCTTGCTGAAGGTATGGTGAAGGTGAGTATCAAGGTGACCTTGAAGAGTGTGGCTTTGGTTAAGTCACTTGGTTTTAACCTGTTGTCAGTATCCCAGTTGCTTCACGAAGGTTTTGAGGTTCGTTTTAAGTTGGGCGCTTCTCGTGTGCTTGATTCTCGAGGCGATCTTGTCTGTACGATCGTCCCTGAGGGTCAAATCTTTCGTGCAGATTTTTCCCAGTCTATTGGTCCTCCTTGATGCTTTGTTGCTGGTGTTTCAGCCGAGCTTTGGAAGTGGAATAGGAGGTTAGGACACTTAAGCTTTGAGTTGCTTTCCCGCTTGAGTGGTCTTGATCTTATCCGAGGATTGCCTAAGTTGAAATTCGAGAAGGATTTGGTTTGTGCTTCTTGTCGGCATGGAAAGATGGTTGCTGCTTCTCACGCCCCTCTGACTGCGGTCATGACCGAGCGACCTTGTGAGCTGTTGCACATGGATTTGGTTGGGCCAGCTCGTGTTCGCTCTGCGGGTGGGAAGTGGTATGTGTTGGTTGTGGTTGATGATTTTTCGAGGTACTCTTGGGTTTTCTTTTTGGAGGATAAGAGCGAGACATTTGGCTTTGTTCGAGACTTGATCTTGAGGTTGAAGAATGAGAGACATGGTGATGCCATTCGAGCTATACGCAGTGACAATGGCACAGAATTCAAGAACTCTCATTTTGATGCCTTTTGCAGTGATCTTGGTCTTGATCATCAGTACTCTTCTCCATACGTCGCTCGATAGAATGGCGTAGTGGAGAGGAAGAACCGGACCCTTTGTGAGATGGCCAGGATGATGCTCGATGAGCATAGGACTCCTAGGCGTTTCTGGGCCGAGGCGGTCAATACCGCTTGCTATGTCTCGAATCGCATCTTCCTTCGTGCTTTCAAGAAGAAGACCTCTTATGAACTGATGCATGGGCGATAACCCAAGGTGAGTCACTTTAGAGCCTTCGGTTGCAAGTGTTTCATTCTAATGAAGGGCAAGTTGGATAAGTTTGAGTCTAGATGTTCAGATGGTATCTTTCTCGGTTATGCGATTCACTCTAGAGCATATCGTGTGCTCAACCTTGACACTAACCAAATCATGGAGACTTGTGAGGTAACCTTCGACGAGACACAGCCATGTAGCTCTTCTGCTTTTGAGTGTGCAAGTGACGAGGAGATTGGAGCAAGGATCTTTGAGGATGAGAAGGATGGAGATGGAGATGAAGACGATGATGGTGGTGATGCTCTCGTGGCTGATCGTGTACACACTACTTCCACTACGACGACGACCAAGGATGGTCCATCCCCTACACCCACTACGACTGAGGCTGTTCGAGTGGAGGCTGCTGCTAAGGGGGAGATTGTGTCCAGGCGAGAGGCTCCCCAGCGTGTACAGGTGAATCACCCATCGACGACGATCATAGGTGACCTTCATGAACGCACTACAAGGTCGAGGTCAAGGAACACTTCTCATTTTGCTCACTCTGCATTTGTCGCTTTGTTTGAGCCCAAAGATATTCGACACGCTTTGTCTGACGAGAATGGGTGAATTCCATGCATGAGGAGTTGGAAAATTTTGAAAGAAACCATGTTTGGGTGTTAGTCGATCCACCACCAAATTGTCGTCCCATAGGTACCAAGTGGGTGTGGAAGAACAAGGAAGGTTAGAATGGGATGGTTGTGAGAAACAAATCGAGGTTGGTGGCTCAGGGGTTCAACCAGAAAGAGGGTATAGATTATGAGGAGGCATTTGCTCTTGTAGCTCGTTTGGAGGCAATTAGGATCCTTCTAGCCTTTGCCGTGGCTAAAGGGTTCAAGTTGTACCAGATGGACGTGAAGAGTGCTTTCTTGAATGGGGTGATAGAGGAAGATGTGTATGTGAGGCAACCCCCGGGGTTTGAGAGTGAAAAATACCCACACCATGTATACAAACTCCAGAGAACGCTTTATGGGTTGAAACAGGCACCGAGAGCTTGGTATGGCAGGTTGAGAGGCTTTTTGCTGAGTAAGGGGTTTGTGATGGGCACAGTTGATAAGATCTTGTTTCTCCTTAAGCATGGAAATGACCTGTTGATTGTTCAGATTTACGTGGATGACATAATCTTTGGTGGCTCTTCTCATGATCTTGTTGCCATATTTGCAGATGACATGAGCAGGGAATTTGAGATGTCTATGATGGGCGAGCTGCAGTTTTTCTTAGGCCTCCAGATCAAGCAGTGCAAGGATGGGACATTTGTACATTAGGCGAAGTACACCAGGGACATGGTGAAGAAGTTTGGCATGAACAACTCCAAGCCGCTGACTACACCGATGAGTACCACTACGGCTTTGGATGCGGATGAAGATGGTGAACCCGTGGACCAGAAGGAGTACCGGAGCATGATCGGCTCCCTCCTCTACTTGACGGTGACGAGGCGGGATATACAGTTTAGTGTGTGTCTGTGCGCTCGTTTTTAGGCTTCACCGAGGACTTCACATCGAAGGCCGTCAAGCAGATTTTTCGGTACTTAAACTACACTCCTGAGTTTGGTCTTTGGTATTCTGCCTCCTCGATGTTAGTGAAATTCATTTCGTACCTAACCCTAGTTCCCATTTCGGCTAAGTCCTTCGGGGCTAAGACCTTCGGATCAGGGATCAACGATTTTGTGTCTTCGGTGGCTGTGCAGGTTTGGCGACTTCGGGGCTTAGGGGAGCGAAGGTCCAAAAGCTTCAGGCGCCCGAAGGTGGGGGAGGCCATCGAGCCAAGAGCAAAAGCAGCGTAAAAAGCGGCATGCAAGAGCGAAGCGAAGCACGTCGTCCCTAGAGACGAAAAGCTGAACACAAGAGCGAAGCAAAGCGGGCGGCTTCGTGGCGCGAAGGGTGACGAGCAAGTGCGGAGCAAGGCAGGTCGGGCCTTCAGAACGATGTTGTTTCATCGAAGGAGTGCAGGGGAACTGAAGCTCACGTGGAAAGCGCCACGCTGTAAAGTGATGAGTTGTAACATAGAAGTTAGCCGGGTCGGGGTGAAAATACTGTAGTGCCCTCAAAGATCCTTCGCACAATGTAAAAAGCAAGGGCATATGAGTAAGGTGTAAATGTTACGGGTCTATTTAAAGGACCCAAGAGGAATGAAAACGGGGACGAGTCCAAGGAAAAGCTGCTTTAGCTTGCCCGAAGACGAGTGAAGGTTTTCATCTGAGTGTTTGAGTGTTTTCGTTGTATTTGTTGGCCCCTCTTCGGGGACGGGTTTCTCCCCAACATTTCTGGTGCCCACCGTGTTTCGTCCCACCATAGCTAAATGGCATCGAAAAGGGCACCAAGGAACACCAATACCAATCCACAAAGAGCTACCGATGATCCGCCGGGAGCAGAGTCTGAAGGTCCAGCCGACGAAGGGGCAAACACAAACACAGACAGAGACATGGTGCTAAGTCATGCACCAGTCGGTCGAGATGGAGCACTCAAAGACATCGCAGACGGCAACTTCGAAGTGGACCTCCTAGATGCAGGGATCTTGGACGAGGACATCATTTCACTGAGGAGGGTAGAAGCAACTATAGCAGCAAGATTGAGTCAGATGCCAAGTTCGTCCAACATCCGGACAAGAGCTCAAGCAGAAGCAGTGTTTCTCAAGGCCAAGGGACCACAGACAGGTGATCCATCGCAAGATCAACTAAAGTATCAACATATGTTGAAATACATCCAGAAAAAGAGATCTCTCCTAGAGCAACTTCGCAAGGAGAAAGAACAGCAAGCAGTCAGGCAGAAGACAACTCAGCTTCAGGAACAAATGGCAATTTTGCAGGCACAGCTGAACTCCTTGCAGGAGCAATTAGCACGATCTGAGTCCAGGCCGGAGCAGCAACAAAAAACATCACCGCATCAGGGGAAGAAGCGAAGCAGGCCAGTTGTTGTGGATGAGTCTTCATATGAGTCCGAGGAATCATGGGCATTCGACTCCGACGAAGAGGCATTCGTGGAACGTAGACCACGCTACAAGCACAAGGGTCCACAATCTTCCAAAGATAAACCATCGACACCACTCACGTTTGAGCTCGAGCAAGTGGATTGGTCACCAAAATTCAAACTACCATCTTCGCTGCCAGAATGTGACGGTGAGTCAGACCCGTGACAGTTCATTCTTCGGTACAGCGTGGCAATCTCTTCAGGAGGGGGTGATGATAGAGCGAAAGTGAAGGCTATGATCATGGCATTAAAAGGCTCTGCTCAGCAATGGTATGCGTCGCTGCCAAAGGAAGCATAGGTTCATGGAATCAACTTTGGGAGAAAATTGAAAACAACTTTCAAGGGTTTCAACCACAGGAACTCACAGCAAATGACCTTCATCAGATAAAACAAGGGGAAAAAGAGCCGTTGCAAGAATACATAAAGAGATTCACAAAGGCCAGAGCAAAAGCGCCACATGTCGAACAGTCAAGTGTAATTAACGCCGTTATAGGCGGGCTCAAGGTGGGACCCTGTGGGGAATACCTGGACAGGCATAGGCCAGCTTCGGAAAAGAGATTGTTCGAAGTCTTGCAATCATACTGCTTGTCCGATCGGGGAAAGCAAAGAAGAATAGATGATTATCATGCCAGGAAAAACGCAGCGAAGGCTAAGGAAGAATGGAACAAGAGGCCAAACATGAACAACAGAAATAGAACAAACAGCCCAACGTACAACAGGGGGGTGTGAACAATGTTTCATCCAAAGGGACAGCAAATAAGCACCTTCGCAGTCCAATCCGCAAGGATCCACGAAATACTCAACGCTGCCTCCGTTGACAGTTTGTTCCGTACATGGCAGGAACAAGGGTCATTGGACATATGAATACTGGGTGGCAATCAAGCGAAAGGATGAAGAGGAAAAGAAAAGAGTTGCGCAGAACCAAGTGGGTTTTCTCAATAGAGCTTCGTCCGCAGCACCTTCGGTGGCAAATAGCTCAGCGCCAAACTGCCAATCCATGTACTAGCCAGCGCCGTGCCCACCACAATATTTCCAACCTCTATCATATCCACCCCAATTCCACCCAACTTACCCACAAGCACAAGTGTCAGTGCCAAGTGCACCATATCAACCGAAAGAAAACCCACCGCAATCCCAACAACAAAATGCCCGAAGGACAGAACAAGATGACAGATACCAAAGAGTCAACGTTATAAACAACGACTCAGTTGACAGGTATCAGAGGGTGAATGTTATAAAGGCAATAACGGGGGGATGTTGTTTCCCTGAGTTCCCATAGAAGAGGCAAAGGAAGGATGACCGAAGAGAAGTCAGTCACCTGTCTTCGGGAAAAATATTTCGCACAAGGTGGTCGCACATCCCAATAACTTTCACAGAGGCTGACTTGAAACTAAAAAGGTACCCCCATGAAGATCCGCTAGTCATCAGAGCAATAGTGGGAAAGAACACAAAGTACATTCTGGGAAATGATGTTGGAGGAATTCTGGTAGAGAACGACAGTTCTGCAGATGTTCTCACCTATGATTTGTTCAAGAAAATGGAATTCAGGGGCGATCAGCTGCAAACGTCCACAAAACCATTGTATGGCTTCGGTAACAAGAAGGTCGAAGCTCTGGGAATAATTGAAATGAATGTTACATTGGGCGAAGGGGCACTAATGAGAACAGAGATGGTCAATTTTGACGTGGTGGTATCCCTTATTCCTACAAGGCTATCTTCGGAAGAGGAGTGATAAACAAATTTGCAGCAGTAATTCACATGCCATTTCTGTGTATGAAAATCCCAACGCACAATGGAGTACTGTCAATCTATGGTGATCAGGAAGACGCATGGGACAGGGAGTACAACACAGGCACAGGTCGCAAGCCGGTACACTTGGTGAGATTAGATGAAGGCAAGCAAGAAACCAAAGATGACATGCAAGAATCACAGATCTTGAAGCAGAAAAGGAAAGAGGAAGAAAACTGAATCAAACCCATGCAGCACACAAAAAGAGTAAAGCTGAATGATAGTACAGACGAGAAAACAGTCATAATCGCTAAGGACCTCAGTGAAGAAGAAGAGGTAGAGTTGCTCAATTGCTTAAGAGACAACCAGGATGTCTTCGCATGGAGCAAAAAAGATCTCAAGGGCATATCGCGTGACGTGATTGAGCATAGCCTAAACTTAGATCCAAAGGTACCACCAAGAAGGCAAAAGTTAAGAGTGATATCACCAGAAAAAGAGAAAGCAACACTTCGCGAAGTACAGAAGTTGCTTGACACGGGGTCATACGCGAAGTGCACTTCACTACTTGGCTATCTAACATCGTTATGGTCCCGAAGAAAAATAGAGATCAAAGAATGTGCATAGATTTCACATCTCTCAATAAGGCTTGCCCTAAGGATGATTACCCGCTCCCAAGAATTCATGTGCTGGTCGATGCGGTGGCCGGATCCAAAAGAATGTCTCTTCTAGATTGTTTTTCGGGATATCACCAGGTGTGGATGCGAAGGCAAGATGAGGACAAGACAAGTTTCATGACGCCATTTGGGGTTTACTGCTTCGTAAGAATGCCCGAGGGTCTGCACAATGCAGGTCCAACTTTCAACAGAATGGTTTAGATAGTTCTTGGCTCGCAGTTGAAGAGGAACGTATCTGCATACATTGATGATGTTGTTGTGCACAACAAACATAAAGAGAATCACATCGAAGACTTGGCAGAAACTTTCCAAAACATGAGAAAGTACAGTCTCATGCCGAACCCAGAGAAGTGTATCTTCGGCGTTGCTAGGGGGAAGTTGTTGGGCTGCATGGTGTCAAAATCAGGAATACAAGCAAACCCGAAAAAGGTAGAAGCAATAAGAAACATGAGGCCACCAAGAACCAAAAAAGATGTTCAGAAACTCACTGGCAAACTCGCAGCACTCAGTCGTTTCATTTCTAAATCAGCAGAGCGAAGTTTGCCATTTTTCAAGCAACTGGCGGGGTAGAAAAACATCACACGGGGAGAAAATGAGCAGTTGGCCTTCGAGGAACTTAAAGCATATTTGGAACAGTTGACGGTAATGCCGAGCCCAGGGCCCGAAGCGAAGCTGTTGCTATACATGGCTGCATCAAACCATGCGGTAAGTGCAACTTTGGTTGAGGAGAAGCAGGATGGCAGAAATTTGAAACAAGTGCCAGTATACTTCGTATCAGAAGTGCTCAATGAAGCAAAGAAATTTTACTCAGAGTTGGAGAAAATGGCGTATGTCGTTGTAATTGCAGCCAGGAAGCTGAAGCATTATTTCCAAAGCTACAAAGTGGTCATTCCAACCGGTTTTCCACTTCGCAAAATGTTTGAGAACAAAGAATCTTCAGGAAGGATTGGCAAGTGTGCAGCGGAATTATCACAGTATGAGATAACCTTTGCATCAAGAACAGCAATAAAATCTCAAGTGTTGGCAGATTTCGTGGCAGAATGGGCTCACGCAGACGAAGACACAGCGAAGCCGCTAAACGAGGAAAAATCATGGGAAATATTTTGTGACGGCGCATATTGCAACGATGGCGCAACAACTTCTGCAATCCTCAAATCACCTTCGGGGATAAAAATGAGATATGTGGCAAGGCTAGAGTTCGACGGATACACAAATAACGTCGTAGAGTACGAAGGGTTGCTATTGGGGCTCTGAAAGGCAAAGGCAGTAGGGGCGCGAAGGTTGGTGTTGAACACAGATTCAGAGCTCATCACAAACCAAATAGGCAAAGCATACAGAGCAAAGAAAGACGAAATGTCCTCGTACCTAAAAGCAGTTAGGACAATGGAGAAACACTTTTTGGGTTCACAGTCAAGAAGATACCAAGGGAACAAAATAAGGAAGCAGATGCTTTAGCAAAAGCAGGGGCTACAAAGCAACCACTACCACCAGATGTGTTCTATGAGACATGGAGAAAAATGACCACACACCTCGCAGGAGCGCAACCGAAGCTTATTAGCGCGATCACCAGTGAAGATTGGAGGGCACAAATAGTCACTTACTTGAAAGGGCATTACGAGCCAGAAAATGAAGCTGACAGGAAAAGGATGGCAGCAAGAGCAAGGTCATTTGTCTTGAGAGCGAAAAATTTGTACAAGGTAGGCGTGTGCGCACCATTACTCAAGTGCGTTTCGCGCGAAGAGGGAAAAGAGTTGCTCAGAGAAATACACGCGGGAATGTGTTCCTCGCACATAGGAACAAGAAAGCTAGTAGCGAAGGCATTTCGCGAGGCATTCTATTGGCCAACAGCAGTAAGAGATGCCGAAGAGATTGTAAGAAAATGCGACAACTGCCAGAAGCACATAAACTATTCCAAGTTCTCACCATATGAAATACAGCTCCTACCTTCGGTATGGCCATTTGCAAGATGGGGGATGGACATAGTCGGGCCTCTGCCAACAGCACCGGGAAATTACAAATACACAATAGTGGCTGTAGAGTACTTCTCAAAATGGATTGAGGCAAAGGCAGTGCAGAAAATAACTTTGGGGGTAGTACATAAATTCTTCTGGCAGAATGTGATCTGCAGATTTGGAGTCCCATATGAGTTGACGGTGGACAACGGCAAGCAGTTTGATTCAACAGACTTTCGCAAATTTTGTTTCCACCTAGGCACAAAGTTGTGTTTTGCTTCGGTGTATCACCCACAGTCCAACAGAACCATGGAAAGGGCCAACGGGATAATCTTCACAGGTATACAAAGAAACATCACTGGCATGCCAAGAGGCAAGTGGGCAGAAGAGTTACCAAGAGTCATATGGTCTCACAACACCACAGAGTCAAGAGCTACAAAATTCACGCCTTTCAAGTTATTGTATGGCGAAGAGGCAATGGTACCCGAAGAAATAAAACTGGGGTCCATTCGCACCGAAGACGCACCAGAAAATGATGACATGGCACCAGCACTAGATACATGCGAAGAGGCGAGGCTACAAGCACTGCAAAACATTGAGTCATACCAAGAAGAGACTAGAAGATGGAAAGATAGGAAAATCCGAAGGAGGAACATAAAGACAGGGAACATTGTCTTAAGAAAAAAAGACAAGAGGAGTGGGAAAGTTGCAGGAAAAATGGGATGGTCCGTTCATAGCAACAGAAACAAGACCAGGGGCTTTCAGGCTGACCACACTAGAGGGCCTGGACGACCCTTACTCATGGAACGAAGACATGCTACAAAAGTACTGGTTGTGAAAGGTGTAGCGGCAAAGGGGGAACAATTTTTCATTGTATCTTAGCTTATTTTTCGTAGTTTCTTTTCGCTTAACATTTGTGTAATATACATTTTCATTTGTGTTGCCGAAGCCGTACTCTTTTCCTCGCGGGGAGAGTCTCTAGTTGTGTCTTCATCGACACGACAGGGATGCGAGGTTTTTAACGAGGCGGCCTTCTTATGTAATATCTCCTTGGAAATTATAACAAGGACTCCCCAAAATATCATCGGTGTGCATCAGGAAGTCCGAAGTGACACAACTCAAATGAAATGAGTTGTCACATTCGGCACAGGATTCAAAAAACAAAAATAATGCATAAGTGCACAATTACGTTTAGATTCAGAGAAGAATGCAAAACGTAATTGGTTCACTTAAAGAACTCGCAGCGAAACCGAGCTCAAAAATAAGGAAAAAGCCTTCGGCGGCCAATGCGCAAAGCCCCTCGGGAAAAACCCGTAGGGATAAGTCGACTCGTTAAACGGCATAGTCGCAAATCATCTCCTTCTTCTTTAGCAAGGAAAGAAGCCTTCGGCAATGTATGCGCGAAGCAAAACACGAGACCTGACTGACAAGTCATCTCGAGGACAAAAAATTTCTTAATAGCGCAAAATAAAAATGTCGTGTCATGGCATTGCACGCAAGCATCATCTCGCTCTACAGTACGAAATTGTGCGAAGGCAACACGTGAAAGTAAAAAACACGGTCGCCACATCGCAATAAGAAAAATATGTATCCATAACAAAATTGGTTGTGAAACGTGGAAAAGGAAACTAGGGGGAGGCGCTTCGCAGTGTGAGTTCCCTTTCTTTCGAGTTCCAAAACCAATGCTTTGAGGAAAATGAGACAATTCATTACATCGCATCAAACACAGAAGCAGTAGCAATGTTACAGACACAGGGGTATACATCATTACATCCAACACACCCGAAGCAACTTGTTAATAAGAGCGCTTGTAAATGTACTCATGCACGTCATCTTCGGTGAGATCGACAATTTCAACCTTCCGCATCACAAGGGAAGATTCACCACCAGCCGAAGGGCTTGTTGAAAGTTGCGCAGAAATAGAAGAATCACTTCCACGAAGGCGCCGCTACGAAGTCGAACCATGAATCAGATGGTTTCGGGTATGCTGTTCAAAGAAATCCTTAGACGCAATATTGCGATCTTCATATCGTTTGATTTTATAGGACCAAAAATCGTCAAAGGACAATTGAGGAAATTTTGAGTGAAACTTTCGCCATATGGAACCAGACATGAAATAATCAACATGGTTTATAACAATCAGGTAGACATCTTCGTCTATCTGCGCAGGGCACAACTCCGGCACCTGCGCAGATTCGCAAAATATTTCAGTCACATAGGGAAAATGTATTCTAAAACTCCTCGCCTAACGCTAATCACCGTAGCCTCACTCCTCACACCTCTTCGCTCACGTGGGGAACGGCCGAAGTAGTTTGCACGTCAGTAGAGGCAGCGCCTTGGGTTCCACCAGCCAAGGAGGAAGGAGCAGTAGGAGCAGCAGCTTGACCGCCAATACCGGAAGCATCAGCAGTCGACAAAAGAGTGGAAGAGGACGGAGTTGCCGCAGCACCGGAGGTGCCGAAGACTTGTTCAGAAGCAACGGGGTTGGGGCTCGTCTCAAAAAAGCAGTAGTACAACCGAAGATAAGGGACAGCAATACTGAGCAGAAGTGCAAGAAAAAGTAAGTTTGCGAAGAGTAAAAACAAATACCTTGGGCAGAACACGGCGGGCCTCAGCCACCGCGTAACCAAATCCAAACTTGCGGTAAAACTCTTTAACAAAGTTTTTCGCAATGTTCTTCGGTAGCGCGGGAATCCTATCAACGTTAGTTTCTTGGGGCCATGCGAAGGAACCATCGCGCATTTGCCGAAGAGCAGACTTAGAAACAACCGGCTCAGATCCGTCAGAGGGGGTACTCAGAAGAGAGTACATAGAGTGACAAATGGTACGAGCAGCAACCCCAGCACTTAGTTTGCCAAACGAGCGACCAGCCGAAGCCAGAGAGGAAACACCATCAGATAGCCACTTGACAATGTCGCTGATATATTGATCCTTGATGCTATAAGGGCCAGGAGCGGTACCGAAGTCCACAAGAAGATCATGAACCTTCTTGCAGACAGGAACAATGTGTTTTTGAACTTCGTCGCAGTACTCATCATGTTCCTTGAGGAGAGCAGCATGAGTAGTCTTCAGATCATCCACCTCTTTCTGCTTCCCTTCATACAAGCCCTTAACACCTTCACTTTTCTTTTTCTCACTTTCAATAACCTCTTTCAGTCTCGAGACATCACTTTCAAGCGAAGTGTATTTCTCAAAAAGAGAAGTTACCTCCGAAGATAAAGCGACGCTTTTCTTTTTCTCTTCTTCTAAGGCAGCGGCAAGGGTCTCCTTATCTTTCTGCAGGTTCTTGACCGTAGTAATTTGTTTCTCAAGAGTGGAAGAAGTAGTCTGGTTGCGAAGGTCGAACTGACGGATATCGTCACGGCACCGACGCTGAACAACCCTGCAAGCAATGAAGGTTTTCATGGCAAGATCTTGTGCTTGGGTTAAAACTTCAACAGCGCCTTCACGACCCAAATCTTCTTCCATGATAGGGAAGCTTAAAGACTGGCCAGCCTCTTGAAGCAGGGCGCGCTCGCGGTCATCACTGCAGAATTGAAGAACTTTCCTGTTGCAGTCACCAAAAAATCAAGAAGCTTGTGGAATCCCAAGACAGCGCGCAACAACAGAAGGAGAATCATCGCTAACAAAAACACCAACGCTTCAGCAACCACTATCAGAGTTAGTGTCAGAGCTGCTGTCACTTTCACCAGCGTCAGCAACAGAGGTGGCGACAACTTTGCGCAAAGAAGAGGGCGCAAGCTGACCAGCAGGAGCAGTAACCACGGTGGCAACTTCGGCAGAAACAGGGGCTTTGCCACTTGGTTTAGTAGGGGGAACCAACTCTTCATCACTTTCAGGCTCGCGGTCACTGATGTCAATATTGAAGGGGCGGGCAATGGTCCCAATAGCTGCGCCTCAAGGCGGGGACAACAAAGTCACATCAACTTTCTCATCTGTGTTCCCAGGGTCAGAAGCTTGGGTGCTTCGCCCAGACAAAGCTGGGTCACCAGCGTTCCCATCACTTTTGTTACCATCGCTTCGGTTTTCATCGCTGCCGTCTAGACTGGATGACACAGTCTCGGGAGACACAGATCTTTGCTTGCAGCGGCGTTTAGGCTGGTGGTTACTTGCAGCCTTGCCACGTCTTTTCCAAGGCCGTGAAGAGGCAGCAGTAGCCGAAGGTTCCGTGATAGTACCAGAGCTCTTCTTCGCGGCACGCTTGGCGGCAGCTTCTTGACGAGTAAGAGTGACTTGGCGTTCGCCAGCGGTAATAGCAAAGAACTGGAAGACGTGATTATCGCGATGACCACCAATCCGGTTGATAATGTCGATATCTTCTTTGAGGCTGGCAGGGCCAAGTATTTCATTGGCAGCATCCTCAATCAGAAGAACATCAATATCTGAAAAAATGCGAAGATAGATAAGGGAAAAGTACAAGGAAGAAACACAGTATAACAAACAAGCAAACGTATAGGACAAAAAAGACCAACCTTTGAGTTTTAGGCCGAAGCTTTTCGTGAAGTCAGGAATCTTGATGGGATTCGTGAAGTCGCGCCACGCAGCAACGAACGAACCGGATTTGACAGGAAAAACCTTGCAACAGCAGTACTCTTCGACGAGGTCGCGAGTACCCATGACCTTCGCAATCTCTCGAAAAGCGACCAAAAACATCCGAGACTGGTCAGAGTCATCAAGTGCAGTGCAAACACCCTTCGGTAGACAACACCTTGCAACTCCTTACAAAC
Source organism: Cenchrus fungigraminus (assembly GCA_036936925.1). NCBI lineage: Eukaryota > Viridiplantae > Streptophyta > Magnoliopsida > Poales > Poaceae > Cenchrus > Cenchrus fungigraminus. The sequence continues at coordinate 64,656,206 of CM072779.1, forward strand.
CAACAATTTGGTGCTATCATCCACCTTATGGTAAAACCAGAAAGTGTTCCAATCATCCTCCAATTTATTCTTGTAGCAGACAACAGGGGGCTCCACATCAGACCTATATCTAAAGTTCAGCGAAGCAAACTAGGCTTCCTCCTTAATGTAGGTGTCACCTTCGGTACGCTCCATATAGAGGGGTTGGTGATGGATGGTGTGAGCGCAAACAAAGTTAGCCACAGTAGGGCTAACACCCATAGTCTTGCACGCCCACATGAACAGACTAAGCCGAAGAATGGAATTGGGAATGAGGTGGTGTACGTACATATCGAAGTTGCAAAGAATAGCAACAACGATGGGGTCGAGAGGAAAGCAAAGACCAGTAGCGAAAAGATCACGGAAAACAACAACCTCATCATCCCTTGGAGTCGGAATCACTTCATTTCCAGGAGCCCTAGCTTGGCCGCTCTCGAAGTACTCGAGTTTCTCATACTCGGCAAGAAGCCTCAGAGTCACGCGACTTCGGCCAAAATCCTTAGTGGTAGCCTTCGGGGGTTCGGCGCAGCAGCTTTGGGGGCTATCAGAGCGTCGTGACCAAACAAGTGAAGCAAAGTGCAAACTACAGAACGAAGAGGATAAATAATCTAAGTGAGTAGCAAGAAAAGAAACACAGGAAAAAACAAAACGAAGAGGTAAACCAAAATTCAGAAATGTTTACCAAGTGAAGGAGATGCCAGAGTAGGCAAGCAGGTAGCAGTAACAGCTAGGCTTTTGACCGCGGGGCGGGGGCTGGCTTTTATAGCTTAAGCGGCGCCGATCTAGGAATACGTGGTGCGAGAATATACGAGTGCGCAGAGCGACTGTTACGGGAAGCATATCACGAAAAAATAGGAGAATCACACCGAAAAATCAGCAAAAAAATCACGTCATCGAAGGCAACCGTATCGTGAAAAAATAGGAGATCTGAATGAATACAAACCTGCGACATGTGTAAAAACCTACGACTCAACAAGCCGAAATGGGGAGGCGCTTCAATACGAACAAATTTCTACCCGTTTTTGTTTCGCTAGTTCGGCTCGTCAAGGAGGCAAACCTTCGCTAGCGAGGGGCTAATGTTGGGGAAATTCATTTCGTACCAAACCCCAGTTCCCATTTCGGCTAAGACCTTCAGGGCTAAGACTTCGGGTCACGGATCAACGATTTTGTGTCTTCGGTGGCTGTGCAGGTTTGGCGACTTCGGGGCTCAGGGGAGCGAAGGTCCAGAAGCTTCAGGCGCCTGAAGGTGGGGGAGGCCTTTGAGCCAAGAGCAAAAGCAGCACGAAGAGCGACATGCAAGAGCAAAGCGAAGCAGGTCGTCCCCAGAGACGAAAAGCTGAACACAAGTGTTGACGGTCGAAAAGTGCTGCTTTTACACCGTCAATACCTGCATAAAATAAATGTAAAAGGGTCATCAACACTAGAATAGGGCTTGATACTGATGATTTCCACAAGTGTTGGTGTTTCTAGCTTTTGTTGCAGAATGCACCGAAATGCATGCCAAACGGTACAATTGAGAGCAAGTAGTCCAATGGATATTAAAGGACGTCATCATAAACAACCTCAAATGCCAATTTAGACTACACCATTACGACGGGCTCGTCAAGACGATCGAAATATACATATTACTTGCTTATTTTGGAGCTCGGATCGAGAAGATATACAATGGAGAAGATAACACGAAGAAAGGACCAAATGCTGACGTCACGGTGGGGCCCACCACCTGCTCCTCGTACCGCAGACGCACAGACGCGCAGGCACTGCGAGCAGCGGCGGCAGGCAGAGCCACGTGACATGCGCTGGTTGGTGCGCAGCCGCTGCCACGGATCGCTGTAGAGGAGCACGAGATTCACCTGGCAGGGGCACGTGGCCGGCTCTGATTGCTCTGCAGGCCAGCACATGGATCCCGCTCCGCCCGAATGTGCGCACGCGCGAAGGCATGCAGGCCGGGGACAGGTGTCGAGTGAGGATAGGCGAGGACGACGTCGGTTTAGGACCGTGCGGGAGAAGGAGCTGCGGCTGGGACACGCGTCGTGCTAGCGTTGACGCACGCGCACGTCCGCGCATTTGGCCCGCGGTTCGTCGGCTGGTTCACCCCGGTTCGCGCCCAGCCACCCCAACAAATCCCTTTTTAGTACCACTCAGCGACCAGTCAACAAAGGAATGTTCGGTTCTGCCATGGAATATCTGGTTTTGCTCCGGTTCTTCACTGCCACGTGTCAAGCACTCATTGGTCGCGCCCAGGGAAGCTGAAAAAGTGGAGGCACTTGGAGCACCAAAGCAAGCCACCCCCTCCTCTATAAATAGGAGGGGAGGGGCTCCCATTTGAGACACATCCCTCTCTCCCTCTCCTCTCATTCTCTCTTGGAGAGGTGAGTTCTCACCTCTCCCATGAGTTGTGTGTGTGATTAGAGTGCTAGGTAGGATAGGGTGAGGAGTGAGTTGATGTCGTCGTGGATGCCTGTTCTTCATTTAGATCAAAGTGACTATTTCAGCATTTCTTATTTAGACTATAGTGGATATCATGCATGCTTGATTTGTTCTTGTGTTTGTGGCTCGTTCATAAGTTAGAGGCTTGTGTTCTTCGTGACACAAGGCTTCGATCCTTTAAAGCCAGAGCAGTAGTTCATATACTTGTTTGCATGCTCTGATCCTGTTTAGCTAAGTCTGCTGTATCTTGTTTATCTGCATACATAGCTTCCTTTCTGCTTCGTAGCTCAATGAATGATAAGATGATCTGAATCCGATCTTTCCCTTGTTCGTGGGACCGTATCTATACGGTTGCTATAGTGTAGTTAGCGGGCTAGCATACGTATCCGCACTATAGTATTTATCTTGGGGTACAGACGTGGTGTCTGGGCCCTAGTTTTCCTTCGAAGACCATGTACGATCGTAGCGTAGAGGTAGGCCGCAGTGGTGACAGCCTGTTGGACCCTTTGTCAACCCTCTACGTCGCGTACCGAGTTGGGCTCGCTTGCTAGCACCTTGATGTGTTGTCGCCCCGTGGGGATGACTGAGACCTGACAGATGCATCTTGAGAGCTAAGTCCCTTAAGGAAGTGCTTCTCAACCCATATCTATCCCAGCTGGAGTTTGGTGTCCTTGGACCATCTATACTAGAGTAGGAGATAGTACACACCATTCCTTAGATTCGATACCCTTGGAATACTCTCCTTCCTTGGGGAAGTGCTACAACGGTATTTCTGTGCACTTATGGTATACCCGGTTGCTCTTATACACTCCCTCTAGGTGCGCAACTAGTGGTGACGTTAAGAAACACCAACAAGCATTTCTGGTGTCGTTGCCGGGGAACGGTTGCTGTATCTATCTTCGAGCCTAGTTGTCCTCATATTTGTCTTTTTCGTTTTCTTCTACCTTCACCCCTATTACCCATCAGATATCCTTTTTGTTTCTTTCTTTCTACCTTTACCCCCGCTACCCATGGTGAAGCTTTCCTGTAAAAGCATCACTACCCCCAGGGATGAGCTCCCAGAGCCACCACCTTCGGTGCGCCTTTTTCTCACATCTGGCTGTGAGCCTCTCCCTGTGACTATCGATCTCGTTCGACGCACTATCTTCTCTGGTCTATCAAGCGAAAACCCATATTACCATCTTTGTGACTTCGAGAACTTGTTTTCTCTCATCTACACTATGGGTATGACTTTGGATATCTTCAAGTGGAAGTTGTTTCTGTACTCTCTTGTAGGGAAGGCGGAGCAACGGTACACATATAGTGTAGGTAGCGTGAACGATAGTTGGGAAGAGCTTAGAGACAAGTTTTGCCTTGAGTTCTTCCCTCCATCTCGTGTTGCTGCTCTACAGGAGGATATCCATTGTTTTCAACAGAAAGAGAAGGAAACAATATACATGGCCTGGTCTAGATTATCAAGCTTAGAGTATTCTGGACCTCCCTTGTCGATGACAGAGTCTCAGTTGCTTCGCAAACTTTATGATGGTCTGGACAAAAGGTCTGTGTGTCGCCTCGATTTCAGAAAACCATTTCTTGAGAGGAAACCGGCTGAAGCTTGCAGTTTCCTGAACTCCTACTTCGAAGTCGATCCCAGATCCTACCGAGAGGAATCCGAGTCGAGCCATGAGAGTCCCTCAACATCCAAGTCCGAGTCTTCATCTTCCGAATCCCAAGACTCATCTGTGGAGCCCTCTCCTGAATCCCGAACACTAAAGGGAGAAGAAATTCAACCTTCGGTGTTCACTTGCAAATTCGAGGATGACCCATCTAGAAATCCTTCAGACACCTCGAATTCTGTTGATGCCCAATTAGGGGAGGATCCTTATTCTCTCCATACCGATCACTCTAGAAATCTTTCGACAGAACCTTCCCTTAGGCCTGCGGTGCCTCCTCGACCTCGTGATCCTCCTGACGAAACATATCCTGAGGAGGCTACGAGAGAGGAATGGTCAGAAGGAGTGACACGATTTTTCGAGGCAACTTGGAATAGTTCAACTTCTCTGGTTGTCCCTTGCTCTATTAGAGGCACTACCCTAGAGGCCCATTGTAACCCCATCATGGAGGTTAACCTTTTGCCATGGCACTTAGCGGAAACTCTTCTGGGCAAAGCTCCGCTAGCACCATCCGACATGCTCCTCAAGACTTGTCCGTTTGGACGTGTTCTTGAATGTCAGGGGATCGCAAGTGCTGTGCCGCTTATCATAGACGGGATCGAGGCTAGCTTAGACTTTCACATCTTCGATGTCCTTGATCTCGATCTTCTCCTAGGCTCCCCTCTAGAGTAGCTCTTCGATACATCCTTAGGGAGCCTAGATGATAAACTTAGGGGAGTCACTTTTGCCACTGCTACCCCTTGTCAGGGACATCCTATGGCGAAGCCTCTTCTCCAACAAAACCCGCTCGAGGAGATGATGCATACATCTCCGTTCGCATCATCTGAGTCTGTTCTCACTAAGGTAGTAGAATGTTCTACCCCTCATGAGGATGTCTCGGGAGACTCTCTTCACCTTTGTGAAGGCGAACGATCATCACCACTCTCGACCGAGTTTCAGCCTCTTCCCGCTGGCCCGCATCATGTTGCTTTCGATCATGATCGAGAGTCAACATCGAGCTTCCACGATGACTCTCTTGAGATGGAGAATTCTTGGGCCATGGAACCTTTCGAGGCACTGACTCTGGAGTTCGGAGGAAAGGATTCCACGCACGAGCATGGTGGCTTCATTCTTGATTCGCCATACAGACTATGCTCACATCATGTCCCTCTAGAGTCAGACATGCTTATGCGCTGAGCACACATGAGGGCTGCAATCACCTTATGGTCCTCTTTTGCAGAAAGTTCAGAAGGTTGGTTGTAGATGTATATGTTTATCATAAGCATAGCAGATTTCGTGTGTGCACTGTGGTACTAACCTTGCAGGTAAAGCTTCACTGATACATCAAGGATTGGTGGTGAGACGGGAACGACACCACTAATGATAGCTGCAAGATGAAGTTCCCATGGTCGAGCTTATGACCTTAAATAAACAAATCACTCCTAGGAGATAGCCTGGATTAGGTTAGGTTTTATTTCCCTTTTCGAATAAAAGCAAGAACATGTTTTTAGGATAAGTTGTCCTTCGGGTATTTTTGGTCACTAACCTTTCAGGTGGAGATTGAAAAGAAAGATGGATAGGTGATGCCTACGAACATGTGAGCCACATTAGCTGCAACACCTAGATAAACTTGGGTGAGGGAACATTTACAAAAGGAAGCTTGATCACCACACACTTGAGTTTTGTTGCCTAGCAATGCAAACTTCAAGTGTGGGGGAGGTATGTGAGCATCCTGAGTAAAGTTCTTCCTCTACCAAATCTTATCCTGGTGTGATGATGATGTCAGCTCTTGCATCTTGCCCCCTAGCTAGGTAAGTCCTGCTTTTGACATTAAACAAAGCCCTTCCGGGAGGTTCCCGAGGTTCACCGTCTTATGCTCATGCTTATGTTCCTTGTTGATGATAGCTTGATCATGCTTTCATGCTTCCTCTATCTTTGTTCATATGCTCTAGTTTGGATGTATGCTCGAGCCTACATTCTTAGACTGTTCTAAATTAAGCATGGTGCTTAGGTTAAAATTGTCTTCCTCAATCAAAACAAGACATGGTGTCGAGTCTTGATTGATGAACCTTAGAGTATATCTTCATAGATCTTGGTTGCATATATGCTGACTAACCCCTGCAGAAAATTATCAAACTTGAATGGGTAAGTCATTGAGCTAAATTCAAAGGGAAGGTAAGTTGAGGTGTCAAGATTCATGTTGCACAACATGCAAAGGTGGTACATATGACCTCTCAAAGGTCCAAGGTAAGTATATTCCCCTTTGTGTACGAAGTGTAATCTTGGTCTAACCCTTTCGAGCAAATGACATGGTGACAATAAAAAAACAACAAAAATATTTGAATTTGAATAAAGGCTCTATGGTTCTCGAACCAGTAGAGTCCATCCTTTGTTTTCATTTGTCATTTGAAGAACAGCACCAGGCTCAACCACTAGTGTGGGGGAGTTCTCTCAAGCTCATCATCATATCCACTCGAGAACTCCCACACAGGCGCTGCACAACATCGATTATGCCTTCATGACAAGAGCAAGGTAAACTAAAGTGACCTGGCTGCCCTCTGGTCAGCCAAATCACCACTGGTCTTCCTTGATCCCTTATCCTTCAGAAGCGATGGTATGTGCACCCCCTATCTCACTCTATCCTATTCATGAGTTTGATTTAACTTCAATTCATATCATGTGAAACCAAACTCAGCAATGTGTGCTATGCTTGCTCTACATGATTCCTGTGGTTGGCCTGCATATGTTTTATTCCTTACTTATCATCTTGATGCTTGTGAACAAATATCATTAGGGAACTCATGCCTATCTAAGTAGTTGATGTTTGTGATATGGTTTGATTATATGATCTTCGCTCTGAATGTTTGAGTGCTTGGGAATTTTATTTGAAAATCATGAAAACCCTTTGCAAAGCTCCTCTTTGATATGCCACAGTCCTACTAGAGCCATATGATATAGTTGAAAACCTTCTACTCATATGCTACTTATTATTGCATTGAGCTTTGTCAAATTCTGTGACCCTTGTGAGAATTCTCTTCATTACTTTCATGATCAAGATTCATGTGCGCACCATCATATCCCCCTTGCTATGCTTCTACACTGGAAGTTAGCATTGTATCATTCATCCCTTTCATGAAAATAAAGCTCCATATGTGGTGTGACATCTCTCTCCAAAAGTATCCTTCAAAAAAGAGACATGGGTTATGAAAAAAGAGACGTGGGGATGACTGAGACCTGACAGATGCATCTTGAGAGCTAAGTCCCTTAAGGAAATGCTTCTCAACCCATATCTATCCCAGCTGGAGTTTGGTGTCCTTGGACCATCTATACTAGAGTAGGAGATAATACACACCGTTCCTTGGATTCGATACCCTTGGAATACTCTCCATCCTTGGGGAAGTGCTACAACGGTATTTCTGTGCGCTTGCGGTATACCCGGTTGCTCTTATACGCTCCCTCTAGGTGCGCAACTAGTGGTAACGTTAAGAAACGCCAACAACAAGAGCGAAGCAAAGCGGGCGGCTTCATGGCGCGAAGGGTGGCGAGCAAGTGCGGAGCAAGGCAGGACGGGCCTTCGGAACGACGTTGTTTCATCGAAGGAGTGCAGGGGAACTGAAGCTCACGTGGAAAGTGCCACGCTGTAAAGTGATGAGTTGTAACATAGAAGTTAGCCGGGTCGGGGTGAAAGTCCTTCGCACAATGTAAAAAGCAAGGGCAAATGAGTAAAGTGTAAATGTTACGAGCCTATTTAAAGGACCCAAGAGGAATGAAAACTGGGACGAGTCCAAGGAAAAGCTGCTTTAGCTTGCCCGAAGATGAGTGAAGGTTTTCATCTGAGTGTTTCGGTGTTTTTGCTGCATTTGTTGGCCCCTCTTCGGGGACGGGTTTCTCCCCAACACTCGACACTCGACTTCACGGATACTCCAATGCTGATTTTGCTGGGTGTCGATTAGACCGCAAGTCTACCTCTGGGTGTTGCCAGTTTCTTGGTTCTTCTTTGGTCTCTTGGTCGTCTCGCAAGCAATCTAGTGTAGCCCAATCCTCTACAGAAGCTGAGTATGTAGCTGCCACAAGTTGTTGTTCCCAGCTTTTATGGATGACCGTGTATGAGCGATTTTGGTGAGCAGTGCTCTCAGGTTCCACTCTTTTGTGATAGCACCAGTGCCATAAGCGTAGCCAATGTTGAGAAACACATCGAAGTGACATACCACTTTCTGAGGGACAATGTTGAGAAAGGGAATATTTCTTTGTCCTTTGTACCTACCCAAGATGAGCGAGCCGACATTTTTACTAAACCACTTGACCAAGCTACCTTCACTCGCTTGCGGGGTGAACTTGGAGTGTGTTTTCCTTTTTAGCTGGATCTTGGAGCTTCTCATGTATATATGTGATATATGTATCATTTGTTGCATTTCATGCATGCATTTTACTTTCTGTACAAAACTTGGTAGGATAGCCATCTTTGGATCATTTGTGGTAGGATGAGCTTCTCTTATATACTTTTACCACTATGATGTGCTATATGTGAGATATGTGTATGCTTTGGGAATGGTGATGTGAATGCTATGCTCTTGATGGTATTGTCATATGTTCATGATGATATAGCTTCTTTTTTGTGAAAATGCTAAAAATGCTTCACTCATGAGTAGATACTCGTCTTTGCTCAATTTGTGCTCAAATGCCTATATCATGCTTAGTTTGTGCTGGAGTATCATGCCATTTTTGCTTGGGGTCAAAGACCCATTTGTCATGGTAAATGTTTAGCCCATATGTTTAGTTATGGAGGAGCATAAGTTTCTTTTTACCGCAAAGGCATTTCATGTACCATGTGCTCTTAATCATGTCTTTATGTTTTGATGTACATATCTTGGGTGCTAAACCGTTGCATGATGTCTACCATGAGAAGTCTCATTTTAAGAAGTAGACACATGGCTCGGTGGCTTTGACATGACATTTAGTAGCTTATGGGCGTTTGCTATGATCTTGTGATGAGAACTTGTGATCTTGTATAAGCTTTGTGTGATCTAGTTCATTTTTGCGCAAATTGCCATGGATAGGGCTTTGCTCATGAGATAAATGTTTCTTTGTGAAAAGTGCTTAAAATTGATTTTGGCCATGTCACATGCTTATATGTCTCTACTTTCTTGATGGCAATGCGCTAACTACACCATGTCTACTTTGCTTGCTCTATGTCTCATTTGTAGCATTTTGTTGTGCTCTTTGTATATCTGAGAAGCTTGGTAGATTGTATATGCTTTGACATGCATTTTTCATGAAAACAAGGGGGAGACTTTCATAATACCTTGACTCATGCATTGTCAACAAGGAGGAGAGTTTGGGGAGAATTTGTGAGATTGTTACATGTGAGGAGAAAATTTGAGAAAAGAGGTTGCATTTGCTCAGGGGGAGTTTGCATATGTGCAGGGGGAGCTCTTTTGGTTTGCCTGAGTTTTGTGATTTGTGGTGTGCTCTTTGTAGAGCTTTGTTTGTCTCGGCTGTGTTGAGCCGTTGCCCTTGCCTTAGGGGGCCGAGACTTGGTCTGGCGAATGATCACGTTTTTCGCTTGTTCTTTGGCTTTGGATCACTTGTTTGGAGGTTTGTGTTCGTGGTTGTTTTCTTTTCCTTTTCTCTATGATGGTTACTATGGGTGTTGTCAATGCACTCATCAAGGGGGAGATTGAGGACCAGGTGTGTCCGAAGACTAGTGGAGGGTCGCTCCTTAGTGATGAGTGATTGACGATGTTGTGTGGACTGAAGCATGGCTAAGTGTGCAGGTATAGGTTGCGGCTTGACTCGTGTTGGTGCAGGTGAAGAACAAGCACAAAAGGCCTTAGCCGTGGTGGCCTCCGGGTGATGGAGAGGCAAGTAGGCTTGGTTCGATGGACCCGGTGGCTGATGGGGTCTAGTGCGAGCTGTGCGGTGCAAGACTAGCAAGTTGAAGTCGTGAACATGGGCCGGTGCAAGGTAGCGGATCGAGGCCGAAGATTGCACGCGGGGTTTGGTGGTTTGCCCACAAAACCATCGGTGGACGGTTTCTTAGTTTGGGCCGCAAAACCAAGTCTGGAGGCCTGATGTGACGGAGACGGTGATCTGGGAGCATCGGGAAGCTTCGAGGTGGGGGGCACATGGTGTGATCGCGGGGCTTGCGTCGAGGCTAAGCAAGTCTGCGGTGGAAGCGTGTCCGCTTGATGAAGACTTGACCATATTGCCCCTGAGGGGTGTGTATCTTCTATTTGAGTTGTAGGGGTAGCATGGTCATTTGCCTCCTCCGGTGGACTTCGTATTAATAGCGGAGAGGTGGATGGCATCTCTCTCTCTTGGACTCTAGGGTTTCCTCCCCCGGTAGATCGCTTTGGATTGCTTCTTTTCCTCTGCTTTCCTTAGGCTAGATTCTTGTATAGACTCTGATGTCTGGATGTATGGAAGCATTCAACGTTGTGATGATCTCCTAGCTCTTTGTGATTTTCGTGTCATTTTCATGGCTATTTTTGGGGTGTTTCGTTCTTCGCTCGATTCGTTGATTTGAGGGCGTTTTCTCTCGGATTTCTTTGAGGGGATCATGGGTGGATGCCTTGCGCATCTTTAGGTGTGATCTTGACCCCTCAAACGCTGAGAAATCCTTTCGATTCGCGAGTTTTGGTTGGAGCCTGAGTTTTTGGTGGTGGTTCATGTGATTCGCGATTCCCGGTGATTTAGTGAGTTAGAGGTTGAGATTTTTGGGTCATAGCTTCACCTAGTGACGCTTCTCATCTCCCCCAAATCTTGTCTCAAGAGCTCAAGCCGTTTGGGAGATCCGGTGATAGAAAGGAGGGGTTGACCTCCCGCGCGCGAGCTTTTTCTGCTCTGTCCGCACTTGGCAGACTGTCCGCGGGTAGCGTGCGGACTGTCTGCGCGACTGCAGTTCGTCGCGTGTTTGTCCGCGTTCGTGCGCGCTCGTGTTTCGATCCGTAGCATTCATGGGTTTTGTTTGGGTGTGGTTTGCCGGACTGTCCGCGAGGGGCCGGACTGTCCGTGGTGCTTGCCCGGACTGTCCGAATTTCCTCGGTGCGCTACTGGAGGATCGGTGTGCTATTTCAGACTGTCCGCCGTGTCTTCACGGGCTGTCCGCGAGTTGCACGGGCTGTCCGCTGTACCCATGCGGACTGTCTACCCAGACCTTCGCAGATTTGGCTAAGTCTTTTGTTTCTTGTCTTGTGCTTCTGCGCTTTGATTCGAGGCTTTTCTCTAGGATTTGTAGGCTTGTGTGTGCCTAGTCTAGAGCTTCTTTGGTGTGTGCGAGTGATCGGAGTGGCAATCAGGGTATAGGCCGAGTTCATCCTTCGGGAAGAATTTTTATCGGCTCCCATTCACTCCCCCCCCCTCTGGTCGCCTATTCGGTCCTTCAGTTGGAGGCTTTAATTTCTGAAAATGAAGAAAAACACCTTGCTATGAAGGTTAGCGATCTCTTTCTCCAAGTTGAGAGGTAAAATCTATCCTATACAAAGCCTATATATATATATATATACTCCACCATAAGTGTTGTTTAGCACGGTGAATTGGGTTAGGATTTTACTCTCTTGGGAGGTCTAATTTCGAGCAATGATCATGTCCTTGATGTATATCTTTTGTTGCTAGCCTCGTCATACATTCGGTAATGGGAATTTCACATTGAATGCCCCGTACATCGCCGGATTCCATACCCAAACCCATAAACATCTTTTTATCATCTTATTCCTTGAACACAACCCATGTTCGAAGATTCGTTCAATTTCTTGGCATGATTTTATTTAAAATTCAGATTGGTATTCATGTTCAAAAGATGAGCGAAAAGCATCGGAGAAGAAGATAAAGATGTGGAAAGAAAAAAATATATGTGTATATGTGTGGCGTGCACACAAGCAAGAAGAAAGAAAAAGAAAAGGAAAAAGAAAAGGAAAAAGAAAAGAAAAGAAGAAAAAAAGAAAAAAATCCAAGGCAAAGCAAGAGAGGTATAGTGAGGGATGATAAGTCAAATGAAGATCAAAAGAAGTGCAAGGAAGGATGCGACGATGTTGAGAACGAATCTTTGATATTCCATACCATGTGCAATTCGACATCGAGGACGTCATTAGTGCCTTGAAGTCATTATTCTTTTTCCCTTTGCACGTGTCCACCATTCTAAATTTTCTCACCCTTGATACCCTTACATTATAGTTTGATTCTCATGATCATTGGCTTGGAAGGTGAACAACCATTAGAGGATTTTTCTAGCTTGATAATACTTGTGTTAGCTTCACTAGCCACACCTATACCTCCACCTTACATTATAAATGAGAGACTCGTGGGAGGTGAGAGTTTATGAAATTATCTAGGATAGCCACTTTAAATGAGTGACATGTGAGAGCTTGGAGAAGGACTTTGTCTAATGCTTTATGCAGGAATTTTATTTCTAAAAGTAAAAACCCTCCGATGAAAGTAAGAAAGCGAGTATGGATGAAGTCGAGGATCTCTTGTGAAAAGGTATGAGTTGTGGGGTAAGCCTTGAATTGGTAATTTCTAAACGCCCATGTTTACATTATGATCTTTGTTTCATGTCTCTCATATTAAAGATGAATGATCGACTAACTTGAAAGGAAAGAATTGACGAAGCATGTTTCAACTCTGTGGATAAACAATTTTTGAGCAACTTGCTCGAGGACGCGTAAGATCTCTCATGTCTCGTTACGAAGAGGCAATTTTCATTGTAGTCGTGTAGGATCAGTTGTATAGACACTCAGATATCTTGCATAGCTGCAAAGAGTCTGGCAGAGCCACTCGAGGCATGCCGACCTCAAGAAGGTCTCACGCTAAAAGCGCCCAAGTTCCTGAGATACTTGGCAGGGCCAATTTGGCGTGCACCCCACAAGGAGGCCTTCATTCCTTAAAATAGTTTATTCCAATGGTGTCCAGAACGGGCTGGCAGGGCTAACAAAAAGCACACCGACCTACAGGAGGTCACACATCCAGGACGCCCAACTAGGTTGGCAGGGCTGAAATAGCACCGGGTATTGAAGGACCTGGGAACCACGGCACACCGACCTTCGGAAAGGCCATTTGGTGCCCAGACGACCAACATAGCTGCCAATTGTCCACCGGAGCCATGATACCAAGGTATTGCCGACCAAGGTACTAGGAACACCGACCTTCAGGAGGCCCTTCGAAATCGTAGACTGTCGTAGACGTGGTTGATGTAGACTCCAGGTGCCCAGACGAATCTGGCAAAGCAGCGAGGCACGCCTACCCCGGAAGGTCTTCAATTGAACCTACAACCATTCTGCTCAGAAGACAGAAATATAGGCTGATTGGTATAAGGTCCGTTTATGTGCAGAGCCGTAGCGGGTGCACCAGGACGTAGACCCACAGAGGGTGCAAATAAGACGCAAAGATGTAGCGAGGTGCGAATGTCGTCGGATGAAACTGTAGCAAGTCGTATAGTCATAGAGGTCGTAAAACTAGCAGGTGTGAGACCATGTGGCAGCGGGGCCGTCTGACGCGGAGTCAGGCTAGTTGAGGGGTGTGAACTGTTGTTTCACGAGGGCAACAGTGCGAAGTGTCATAAGGTCACCAGCCATCTCACTCGACACAACGTGACAGAATCGCATCCGACAAAAAGATATTTGTCCGAGCACCACAGACAAAAGTTCGGCAGGAACACATACTGTGTAAGTCACGGGCAGTGAAAGTGGGGGTTCTCACATGCGCACAGTGCACGTTGCATCACGTGTAAGACACCTAATTTTGTCATTTGGTGCCGAGGGGAGAATAACAAGGGCTTCACGTTAACACAGTGACCAAGGTCACATGCACAGAATATAGAGGTCGACCGAGGGCGGGACTCGTCTATAAATAGAGCCAATGCCCAGAGGCAAAGCTATCACCTTAAAGGAGGTCATGGTGTTTCAGTGTAGACAAAATCTCATGCCATGGGCATGCCTTCGTCCACTGGAGTGTAGAAGAAAGAAAATGTAGAAAGCTGAGGCTAGAAGAATACTTACGATGTGTGGAGCACCGCGATGAGCGCTTTCCCTTGCACCCAAGATGGCCCCTTCGGGGAGGTGGAAGCATTCAGGAGGGAAGAATCGGTGATAAACACATGATTCTCCCATCCTGCACCCTTTTGCCTTTGTCTTGGTCCGGAGGCCAGGAGAGATTTGGCAACATTGTTTGCAATAGTAGGCAATGCTGCCCTGCTGCCTGGTGACTTGCAGGGAAGCGCAAATCTGCATGCCCAAGTCGGGGGCTCTAGACGACCAGCTAGGAGCAGCGTCGAGCCACCGATCCGCGAGAGGTCTCCACGAAGGTCCTGAAGCTAGAAGAAAACTTGCGATGTACCCTGCTATAGCAGAAAGCATGGCAAGATTCGCTCTATGTAGTTCAGGTCTTCAATCATTCCCATTATGGGGATGATCTAGTTTGTATCTTGTAACTGGTCGAGAACCAGATGGGGCTTGCGACGACCATGTAGCCATGGAGTCACGAATGTAAAGTTCACACTCTTCTGTCGAATCGTTTGTAATTTCATTTGTAGAGGGAACGGACCCCCTATGACCTGGTTTGATGTCCTGTTTGTTTCTCCCGACCTTGAGAAGGTCAGGGGTGGTGTTAAGAGGTCCACCGACCAAGAGGAGGTCGTGGACGCTATCGGGACGACCTGATAGCAAGCATAGTTCCTCCGACCTGCAGGGAGGCCTTGACGACCTAGTAGGCCACCAAAATGTGATTCCGAATAGACGTGCTAAATTACCGGAGTAACTTAGGATATAGTCGTTGACGGACCTGTTCGCTAGGAACTAGATGTTAGCGGTAAAAATCGATGAGCAGTAAATAACCGTTGGGCTGCAGCGACCCATTGGCATGGAGCTGTTGGGCGCGCTGACCCAGCGACGACTTATTGGGCCTCAGAGGCCTATATTAAGGTCTTGGCGTGTGGGGGCAGACCCCACTCGCACTCTTTCACATCCGGCAGATCTAGGTTTTCCATTTCGCCGCCGCCGCCGCTCGAATCCCTTGCGCCGCCGCAGCTAGAGCCGGAGCTCGCCACCACGCGCCGCACCATCGCCACCGCCGGTGCATGTGCTCAAAGACCCTCTGCGTCTTTAGAGCTAGAACACAGGGGTTCGCCGAGGAAGAGGAGGAGATGTCGTCGGAGCAAGGTTTCGTTCCGGAGAGACGGATCCCCGCGTCGGAGAAGCAGTGGGCCCCGTCGGAGATGACGGAGGCCCGCATCCAAGTGCTGGTGGATCGCGGGCTGCTGAGGCCCAAGGAAGAGGTGGAATGGAAGGCGCCTACCAGCCAACGCTTCTCGACGGAGGACGTCACGGAGCAGGTCGTCTTCGCCTCCTTCTTCGAGCGCAGCTTCAACATCCCTGCTGGGGATTTCTTCAGAGGTCTGCTCCATTACTACCGCTTAGAGCTGGTACATCTTGTCCCGAATTCCATCACTAATGTCTCTTCTTTCATTCAGATGTGTGAGGCTTACTTAGGCATACCGCCACACTTCAACTTGTGGTGGTACTTCTTTCATGTTAAGGGACCCGGGAAGTCGCTAGTCATAGGTAGTGCAGGATTCTACCTTAGATCAGGTCGTATGGTAGAATACATAGATATGGAGTTGCCGGATAACAACTCTGGCTAGAAGTCAGAGTGGTTTTACGTGTCGGATCAGAAGCCGGACCTCCCGAAGCGCACTGGTTTTGGGCCAACCAAGGTCTCTGAGTGGGACCTTGCGTTGACGTCCCGCGAGGAGGAGGATATTAAGCCTCTGGTTGTGAAGGTCGTCGCTCTCAAGGAGGCAGGCCTGACAGGAGGTGGGGTGACGATAAGTTTCAGCCGCCGCTTGATCCAACCGATCAAGGATCGGGTGCACCCAGCCTACAAGTACTGGGGTCAGACGGACCCTACTTGTGAGGTCATAAGGAAGGTCTCCAAGCAGGAGATGGTCACCTGGGTGAAGGAGCTCTTTTGTGGAGTGATCCGCTACAAGACCTACCCGAAGGCGCACTCGTTGAAGCGTCCAACGGACTATGTAAGTCGTCAGTGCTTTTGTTATCTCTTTGTTGCCATTATTAGGTGGTCGGACTCACTAATAATCTCTTTGTGTCGTCTTTGTTGCTATACAGCTCTTGGTCGCTGGAAGTTGGTGTCCTGCGCCTCTGCCCAAAGGCGAGGAGGCAAGGAGGAAGCTGAGGGTGCTAGATGATACCCAGCAGCCACCAGCCCAGCTAGTGGATGAGTACCTGTCCGACTCGTCGGTTGAGGCGGACGGGGAAGACGTAAAGTAGGTCGCGCAGAGCGCGAGTCAGCAGACTCACCAAAATGGCGAGCTGCTGGCAAGGTTTCTCAGTCGAAGGCGGATGACGCCTAGACGTCGAAGCTGGAGAGCGCCAAGAAGAAGCGCAAGAGGGGCCAGAGCTCCACTCCGCCGCGTGAGCAGCAGGAGAAGGAAAAGGAGGTCGACAGTGATGGCGAATCTGAAGAGGTGGATGAGACCATTGAGGTCCCAGAGCTGAGTTTGGAGACCAAGCGTCGGAAAGAAGAAGTGGAGAAGGTCACCCAGGAGGACCTGCACAAGATTAAGGAGCGATACCGAGCTGAATCTGGGATTCAATCACAGGTACCTCCAAGACCTCCTCCCAAGGCCTTGAAGATACGCCGCAAGTCTGTCATGAAGTAAGTAGATCTGGCGACCTTCTTACTATTTTTGTCTTTCGCGTCCTTGACGTCTTCACCGAGCGTGTCGGTGATGACATAAGGTGCTGACTTGGGAGCGTAAAGCTCCACCCCACCGGCTGTGACCTCAGGGGCCGAGGCCGGGACTACAAGTGCTACTACTGAAACAAACCGGATTTCCGAGAATGGAAACCCGATCCCTGCACCTTAGTGATAGTCCCAGGAGGCTATCACGTGCAAATAACTATCTCAGAAAGTACAAAACCATACAAAATAGGAGGAATATAGAAGATCCACATAATAATAATAATTATTATTATTATTAATCATCTGAGTACATCATTTCGGCACATGTCGGGTACAAGTCCAACAGGACTAAATCAAACAGAGTAAACATCTACGCAACGGAACTCATGTAGCAAAGTGGACACCATCTCCCAAAGGCAGCTCGAGTGCAGAACAAGCCTTAGTCCTCCCATCCATCGTTCTCGAAGTCGTAGTCGGGCTCCTGGTCTGAAAGTCCGTCATCTACTCGATAAGCGAGTAGGTCATGTCAGCTTCCCAACAAAGAGCATAAGCAAAGGAATAATTCTATTATGCATGGATACACCTATTTATGGCTGTAGAAGGTTATGCAAGCGGTGGTAGCAACATCAAGGCAAGCAGAAAAGCATAGAGGTCACCATCTCCGAGGAGATCCACACCTCCGAGGCCAACGCCTCCGGGGTCAACACCCCAACCAAGGAAAGAACACCAAAACACTAGATCTCAACCGAGTCACAGCATCCCACTCTCATCTGCGGTGTGGGGTCACCAGCTCCTAACCCCACATCTCAACGGCATCAAGCCGGGCTCACACACTCGGGGAAGAGAAGCAGCACAAGAAGAGACTAGCCAGAGTAACAGATCCAAGGGCTCTCCATACCAGTGGACACGGACTATAGCTATAGGTTTAACACTCTGCAGAGGTTGTACAACTGGACCCGCTGGATAGGGCAGAAACGGATGCCTCCGATCCACATCCCTACCTAACGACCGGAGAGCTAGCAGTGGAGGAGCCGGGGCAACATCTACTCGGGGGGTATAACCCATCCCCCTCAGACGATGACACCGATCTGCCTACAAGCTGAATGCTATCCACCAACTAGTTCCCAGACCGAACCCCACCCATACGTGAGCGAATGGTTTGTACGAAAATAGCCCAAAGACACACGGTTAAACTGTCGAACGGTTCTTAGTTGCAAGAGCGAGCACTCACCAACTCCATCCGAACGACACGCCGCTAGGGCGGGAGGCCAGGTCGCATCTCCCCTAGACAGGCGTTCACAAGTAACCAAAGCGGCTCGCTCCCGCGGTAACACGTCAAGGATACACACTCACCCAAAACACACGCCAGAATACCGAGATATCCCAATCTCAGTCTAAACCAGAGATCCATCCATAGCTATGGGTAAAATATATGGATAGAAAGTATCGGGAACTAGCTAGGGCTCTGTAGCTAGTTCCAAAGGTAGGAAGCTCAAGGCATGACTAAAAGATTGTCTATGCAATTCAAAGGATCCATAAATAATAATTAAGCACTAGCATCTAAAAGCATGCATGGGATCTATATGATCGGGAGTGACATGACACCTGGTTGGCGTCCGTAGTCCTGGTCTTGGTTGTAGTCGGGGTCGTTCTCCTCCTCCGACTCGTAGCTCAGGTCTGCTCAGCATGAGATACGAGATGCTAAATTACCGACAAGCATCTAATAATAAAACCGAAGAAACCCAAATTTAAAAGATCCAAAAAGACCCAAACTATCTACAAACAGCATCGTCTCGATTTTAGAAAAATAATGAAACTGGTTTCATATTTTCGGAGTTATAAATAATTAGTTATGAATTTTCAAAGTTTAAAGGATTTATAAAAAAATTATAAAATTTATTTATAAATCAGAAAAGGGTTTTTATTTGTAAAATACATGATGACATCACCATGAGGTCAGTGTGACGTCAGCATCACCGGTTAGTGGGCCGTTATCGGGCCGAAAGTGTTCCTGGGCTGAAATAGGCCCAATGGACTCGGCCTATCAAAGCCTAGTGTGTTAAGTCCATTAATTCCCCCTGAACTAAATTACTAGGCCGTTCAAAACTCATCGGCCCACATGGGCCTAAACAGGCCGAATGGATCATGGCCTTTCCTCCTCAGGCCTGAGCTGGAGAAGTCCAGCGGAGGCCCTTGGATTATTCTGGGGCGCAACAGCGCTCCCTCGCCACGCGCGTCTGCATCGGCGCACATCGGCGCAGCACCCGGCGGTGACGGCGAGTGATGCACGGCGGTTCCAAGGGTTTCGGCACTCAAGCGAGCGCACGGGGATGAGCCCTAGGGTTCGGTGGTTAGCTTAGAGTGGCCTCGGCCCTGGGGTCGGGCGAGTGTGGCCGGTGCGCAGCACGACATGGGGCCAAGCACGGCATGGCGCGGCGTGTGGCGGCGACAGCGCGGCGCGACGGGTGAGGGCAGTGAGCAAAACACTCTGGCGCTCGTGCTGGGGTGCACAGACTCCAGGTGCATGCGCGGCTGCTTGCCAAGCCCGGGTAAGCGGCGGTCAGTGCATGCACACATACACGTGCACGACACGGAGGCGACCGGCGGCGACATGGCGGCAACGTGGTTAGCGGCCAGAGGCGGAGCCTGCTCGTGCGCGGGTGCACGGTGGTGACGTATGGTTTAGGAACCTGCAGGAAAACGCGGCTCGACGGCCGGACAGGGGCTTAACGGCGAGCACGGGGCTCGGCGCAAGGCACGGCGGCCGGCACGGCGTGGCGCTAGGGCACGCTCTCAAAGAAGAAGACAAGGGCAAAGGAAAAAGAGCGGCGGCGTCCTCACATTGGGTCAGTGGTGTAGGCGTAGAAGATAAGGTCGGACACGGTGGTGCTCGGCGGTGAGGTACACGGCGGCATCCTTGGTTCCTTGCTCTGCTCCGATGGCAGCTTCTCGCGGATGGCCTTCTCCTCTCCACATGTGGCACCAGGCTTCGCAGCTACAGCTTCGGCTTGATGGCGGCGGCGCGGCGCGCTCCTCCTCTTCTTCCCTCCTTCTTCCCCACTTATCCTCTCTTCCTCCTCCCGACAGCGAAACAGGGGAAACAGGAAAGTCCCCAATTGTTATTTGGCTAGGAAGGGGGCTCGGTCCCTGGGGGTTTAGCGGGACGAGCAAGGCAAAGCAAGGGCAAAAAGGGCACAAGATGCTGCTATTGGTTGCCACAGCGTCGTCGACTGACGTGGCGGTGCATCTGTGGCAGGCGAGCGCGCAGCTGCGTCACAGGGTAGGGGCAAAAAGGGAAAAAGGCGGGGGCGGTGCGCATGAGGTCGGCCTGACTCGACGTCCATGCCAGCGGCTCGGTCGGGGGCTTGTCCTCTCGGCCAGGCGAGGCGCACGCGCGGCGGCGAAAAGGGGGGTGCAGGCGTGTGAACACGCTGACCGTCGCGGGGAGGACGAGGACCGGTCGTCGGGTCCCGCACGTCAGCGTCTCAAGTGGAGGGGGAAAGCGCGAGGCTGTGTTGGGCTGCGGTGTTGGGCCGGCCTGTTGGGCTAGCAGGATGGCGGGGAAAAGAGAAGGGTTTTCGGTGTGCACAGGCCGAGAGATGGGGGTGCACCGGTGGACTCCTGAAGTTGTTAGCTGGCCCATGATTAGTATTAGCTTTTGAAATTAGTTTGAAAATATATTTAATCTTTAGATTGGAATTTGAACTATTTCAAATTCAAGACACACTCAATTAAATCCAAATAAAATCCATAAAATCCAAATCACATATTTATACCATAATTCGAATTTATATTTTTTTATATTTGGGTTTTATTTATTCAGAATAAGAGAGAGGCTAGCAATTGGTTTCAAAATTTGGCAGCACTCAACAAATAAATAAAAAGTTTTAAATTTTTCAGAAATTCACACCATTAAATTTTACAGGATGTTACATTCTCCCACACCACCGGGAATCTCGTCCTCGAGATTAAGCTCCATCCTCTCCCTCGAACAAGTGAGGGAACTCCCTCCTGAGGTCGGCTTCCTTCTCCCACGTTGCCTCTTGCTCCGTATGGTGGCTCCACAACACTTTATAGTAGGGAATAGTGGTCCTTCTGGTTTCCTTAGTTGCCCTGTCCAAGATCTTCTCAGGGTACTCTGCATACTCCAGGGTGTTCTTCATGTCAAATATCTCAATCGGAACTTGCTTGGCTTTCACTTCCTTCTCACTCTTCTTCAACTGTGACACGTGGAACACGGGGTGCACAGCTGACAACTCCTCTGGTTGGGCTAGTCTGTAAGCGAGCTTCCCAACTCTTCCAGTGATCTGGTAAGGTCCCACGTACCTTGGGGCGAGCTTCCCTTTCACTGCAAACCTCATGGTTTCTCGCATTGGTGACACTTTCAAGTGGACGTAGTCTCCTCTTGCAAACGACAAGTCTCTCCTGTGACGATCTGCGTAGCTCTTCTGCCGACTCTGGGCAATCCTCAAGTTCTCCCAAACTTTCTCCACTTTCTCCTCTGCATCCTTGATGATATCCGGTCCAAAGATCATCCTCTCTCCAACTTCTGACCACATCAGGGGTGTCCTACACTTCCTTCCGTAGAGTGCTTCGAAAGGTGACATTTGGAGACTTGCTTGGTAGATGTTGTTGTACGAGAACTCTGCATAGGACAAACTGCTCTCCTAATCCGTGCTGTAAGTGAGTGCACAAGCTCTGAGCATATCCTCCAAGGTCTGGTTGACTCTCTCGGTTTGTCCATCAGTCTGAGGGTGGTACGTTGTGCTGTAGCTGAGTGTGGTTCCCATCCGCTTGTGAAAGCTCTTCCAGAACCTGGCCATGAACTGTGGTCCTCTGTCTGACACTATGCTCCTCGAAGCTCTGTGTAGTCTGAGTATGTGATCCATGTACAAGTTTGCCAACTGATCTGTTGGATCTGTAGCTTTAACTGGCACAAAATGTGACACCTTGGTCAAGTGGTCCACTATCACCCACACTGAATCGTGACCTTTAGGTGAACGGGGTAGTCCCACAATGAAGTCCATGGAGATATCATCCCACTTCCACTGAGGAATATCCAACGGTTTCAGCAACCCTGCTGGCTTCTGGTGCTCGATCTTCACTCTGCTGCAAGTGTCACAACAAGCCACATGGTAAGCTATGTCCTTCTTGATATCCTTCCACCAGAACCTCTACTTCAGATCTTGGTACATCTTTGTGCTTCCTGGGTGAATAGAGTACCTTGAATCGTGAGCTTCTTTCAGAATTTGCTCTCAAAGTTCCTTGTCCTGCGGGACACAGATCCGGTCCTTCAGCCATACTGTTCCTTGGTTGTCCACCCGGTCCTCAGCTCTTCCTTTCTCCATTAGTATCTTGAGTTCCTAGATCTTGGGACACCTGTCCTGTGCTTTCCGAATCCTACCTTCCAGGTCGTACGTTACTTGTAGTTCGTTGAGTTGTCCCAGCTCCACAATCTCAAGCTGTAACAGCTCTAGCTCTTCATGAAGGGCTGGCTGCTCCTGTCTTACCATCAAGTTGTTGCAATAGGACTTTCTACTCAGTGCATCTGCCACAATGTTTGCTTTGCCTGGGTGGTAGTGAATCTCCAGCTCGTAGTCCTTGATCAGCTCTAACCATCTCCCCTGCCTCATGTTTAGCTCTGACTGAGTAAAGAAGTACTTCAGGCTCTTGTGGTCGATATATAGTTCACACTTGTTGCTGATCAATTAGTGCCTCCAAATCTTGAGGGCGTGAACAACTGCCGCTAGCTCCAAGTCATGAGTAGGGTAGTTCTCTTCATGCTTCTTGAGCTGCCTCGACGCATAAGCAACAACTTTTCCCTCCTGCATCAGCACACATCCCAAACCTTGCTTCGAAGCATCATAGTATACCACGAAATCCTTCTTGATATCTGGCAGGGTGAGTATCAGAGCTATCGTGAGTCTCTTCTTTAGTTCCTGAAAACTCTTCTCGAAAGCATCTGACCACTCGAACTTCTTGTTATTATTCAAACAGCTCTGTCATTGGCTTTGCTATCATGGAGAAGTTTTCTATGAACCTCCTGTAGTAACCTGCCAACCCGAGAAAGCGTCTGATATTTGTCACTATGAGTGGCTGCTCCCACTTGGTAACTGCTTCCACTATCGAAGGGTCGACTGCAACTCCCTCAGCTGACAACACGTGACCCAAGAAAGCAACTTCCTCCATCCAGAACTCACACCTGCTGAACTTTGCGTACAACTTCTGCTGTCTCAGCCTTTCCATCACTATCTGAAGGTGCTCTTCATGCTCTTCAGCTGTCTCGGAGAAGACCACAATGTCATCGATGAACACTACCACAAACTTGTCCAGTTCTTCCATGAAGACTTTGTTCATCATGTTCATGAAGTAAGCCGGGGCGTTGGTCAACCCGTAAGAAACCACTACAAACTCGTACAGGTCGTACCGAGTTGTGAAAGCTATCTTCGGAACATCCTGTTCTCGAATCTTCATCTGGTAGTACCCTGACCTCAAGTCGATCTTTGAAAAGAACTTGTCCTTCCGCAGCCTGTCTAGCAAGTCGTCAAGCCTGTCTAGCAAGTCGTCAATCCTAGGCAAAGGATACCTGTTCTTGATTGTCATGGAGTTGGGAGTCCTGTAGTCCACACACATCCTCTTTGTACCATCCTTCTTGTCCACAAATAGCACAGGTGAACCCCAAGATGAGGCACTCGGCCTTATAAACCCTTGCTCTAGTAACTTCTTGAGCTGTTTCTTCAGTTCATTGAGTTCATCAGCGGACATCCTATACGGGCTCTTGGCCACTGGTCCTGCTCCTGGCGTAAGCTCGATCACAAACTCAATATCCCGGTCTGGCGGTAGCTCGGTCAACTCCTCTGGGAACATGTCGAGGTACTCCCTCACCACCGGGATTTCCTCCATACTCATTTCTTTCATGCTCCACAACATCGGTGTTGTCCTCTGGCTCTGCGGCTTGATCAACACTCTGGCTCCACTGGGGTGCTCCAACTGCATGTACACTGGGTTGCAGTTCACCAAACCTTTGTGTTTTGCCAACCACTCCATTCCGAGGATCATGTCGATTCCGGTTGACTCTAGAACTGTCAGGTCTGCCAGAAACAACTTCTTCTCAAACACCATGTTCACTCATCTACACTCCAGAATACTCCTCTTCTCTCCTAGTGGAGAACTAGTTACTAAAGGCCGTGGTCTGGGCTTAGTTGGTAATGACCTTTCCTTTACGAACTTGGTAGAAATATATGAAAACTGAGCACCAGTATCAAACAGAACAGTTGCCGTAACTGAGTCAACAAGAAACTCACCGAGAGCCACGTCTGGTGTTGAAGCTGCCTCCTCTGCTGTCAGGTGGTTCAGTCTACCATGAGTGGGTGGTGGTGCGCTCTTCTACTGGTTCTGCTGGGGCTGTCCTCCCTGAGCTAGTCCTTTGGCTGGAGTATGGTACTGATTGTTCCTGTTCTGACCTCCTTGCTGAAGCTTCTGGGGGCACACGTTGGACTTGTGGCCCAATTGATGGCAGTGGTAGCAAGTGACCTGAGAGCTGTTGTAAGCTGGTGGCTGCTGCGGCCTGGGCTTCCACTGTCCCAATCCTCCACTTCCTCCGGCGTGACCTCTGCCCTACTGAGAGTACTGAGTCTGCTACTGCTGTGAGTAAGGGCGCTGCCTTTGCGGTGGTTACTACGGTGGACCTGACCTCTGTCTCTGGTGTGAACCTGTGTGCCCTGCACGGTCAGCACGCTGCCTCTTCTCACCTCAGACCTCCACATAGTCCAGTCTCGACTTCTCCACAACCAAAGTCTTGCCCACCAAGGTGTGAAGAGTAGCACAGTCGTGAGTGGCCAGGTGGTGCGCCATCCCTCTGTGAAGTCCCTTCCGGTACCAGTACATCTTCTTCTTCTCTGTGTTGGAGTCGTCTGGTGCGTACCTCATCAGCTTCTGAAAGCGGTTGGTGTATTCCTACACTGACATCTGTCCCATCTTGAGGTTCCTGAACTAGTTTGCCTTCCTATCCATCACTACCTCGGGGATGTGGTACTCTCTGAAAGCCTCCACAAACTCTGCCCATGTGATGTGGGTCGGGTCCTCGTGCGAGTCACAGAAGCTGTCCCACCAAGTTCCTGCGGTGCCGATCAGCTGGTGCGCTGCAACGGCCACACACTCCTACTCAAAAAGGTACGTGAGCTCCAGCTTCTTCTCAATCTTCCTCAACTAGTTGTCTGCATAAGCGGGTTTGCTGAGTTGTCAAAGGTTGGTGGGTGCATCTTGGAGAAACCCTCCACTCTCTTCTGCAAGCTCTCTGGCTGGTTCCTGAAGTTCCTCCTGTTGTTGTTGTTCTGAACACTACGTTGGCGATCGTTTGCATCAGCTGGGTCTGAAGTGCCATTACTGCTGCTAAGTTGGGTGGAGCTGGCTGGTCCTAGTTCAGCTCTGGCTTAGGTTCAGTATCCTCCTCTGGCTCTTCCTCCTCTGGGGCCTTTGGGTCGAGGTTCACTGGCACACAGCCTCCTCGGCCTCCTTGACCTCCTCGCCCGCCTCGGTGTCCACCTTGGCGTCCGCCATGTGGGGCACGGTCTCCACAGCGGCCACGACCTCGTCCACCTCTGGGGAGAGGGACGTCCTCCTAGGCAGCCTCCTCAAAACGACGTAGGAGCCGTCCTGACCTCCTAACCCCCGACATCTGTTCGAAGAATTGAGATCGTGAGAAACGAGTTGTCGGAAATTAACTTTAAGGTACTTAAGCATATAAGGAGTATCTAGCTAACATCAAACAATTTCACACAACCAATAAGAAGCATAAACACTGAAAGAAATCGATAACTCCAATCACTCATGCAAGATCACCATACAAAAGGTGTGTATCTCGAGGTCTACTCCACAACCTTCGAGATTACACAGAAGCATGAGGGTTACTACGCGATACATAAAGGGTGGTCAACTAAACAAGATCAACATGAAGAACTCTACTCTGACTGATCTCATCTGACTCTGCAGATCTCAGGATCATCCCCTCAAGGTGCCTGCCTCTGAACCATAACTGGTGAGAAAGGTGGTGACATTGTCTTCGGACTCGGTGGTAATGAGTAGAACGGGGGATCATTCACCCCTGGGTAGTTCGGAATCTCAATCTTTGGTAGGTTGAAGTAGTTTGCCAAGCTTCCCAAAGCTCTGTTCATTTCTGGGGTGTCTGTACTGCCTCTTGGGTACGGTGGCTATGCTGGTAGCTGGGTCGGTGGTGAATCGAACGTCTCAGTCCTCAGCTTCGGTCTCTTCTGCGGTGGTACTAGTGCTGAAACCTCCCTGAACTCAGTCACCCGTCTCTGGTCAGAGTCTCTCCACGCTGAGCTGGTCCGGCTAGAAGTGTCCTGAGCCTCGTAGAGTCTGCCTCCCAAGTGCCACAGGTGGTTGTAGTTCTGAGTCAACCTTTCCTCGAGTCCCCACACTCTCGTCTGGTAGTCTGTGCAAGCGGTTCCTAGTGACTCAAACATGTACTCCTTCTCTTGGAGCCTCAACCTATCCTCTCTGGCTACTGCTGCTAACTCCCTTAGTGTTGTCTGTGTAGCTTCCAGTCTTGCTTTCAAGGTGGTGATTTCAAGGGCATCCCTTTCTGAACTTGCGCTGGCAGCTGCGAGTCCCTACTCGGTGATCACATTGTTTCTTCTGTGAGCTTCGTTTAAGAAGAACTCCAGGTTGTTGTTCTCTATCTCCAACTGGGCGTTCCGACCCAAGGTGTCGTCCCACTTACGTCTCAAAAACACTATCTCTGCATCTGCTCAGTAGAGTGCCTGGTCTTGAGCTTGAATGAACCTACTTGGCATCTGTTCCTTCTCATCTTTGCCCACTATGTCCACTGCTGACGGCTGTTAAGTACCACTTTTATGCCGTCAACTCCTGCATTAAATACATGAAATATGATCATCAACACTATAATAGGGGTTATTACTGACAAGTTCCACAAGTGTTGGTGTTTCTAACATTTGTTGCAGGACACACCAAAATGCATGTGAAATGATACTATTGAGAGCAAGTGAACCAATGGCATGAATATGGCATCATCACAAACTATCTCAAATGACAAATTGTATTGCACCACTGCGACGAGCTCGTCGAGACGATCAAAATGGATATATCATTTGTCTACTTCTGAGTCCGGATGAAAGAGATATGCACAAGACAAGATCACCATCTTGATATCATGTGGCCCCGGTGGGACCCACACCAGACCATGTGGCAACGTGTTGCTGCGTTGGATGCCATGTGTCCATGACACATCACCGATCCAAGGAAACACACCCTCGACCAATCAGGAGCCAGTACGCGGATTCAAGGGCCCACATCCCCACGAAAACAAGCTAAAAACACCGCATACACACCCATACACACCTGAGGACCTGGCAGTCACCTCGACGAAAGGCGGTGGAAACGGACCTACCCTGGGGTCGGCCGAACCCCAGTTCGGCCGAACCCTTCGGTGGTGCTCTCGTCCTCAGCTGACGTGTGGAAGCTCTCCATTGGTTCCTCAAGGCATCCCGGGGTGTTTTGGAGTCGTTTGGCACTCCGAGCAAGCCACCCCCTTGCCTATAAATAGAAGGGGAGGGGGTAGGAAATGAGACACACTCCACCCATCCAAGGCTCCTCTCCTAGCTAGTGTTAGAGTAGAGAGGGAGAGAGAGAGAGGCATGTGCCTCTATGACGTTGCTGTTCTTCATTTAGACTAAAGTGAGTATTCTTGTATTTTTCTATTTAGACTAAAGTAGCATTCATGCATAGGTGATATGTTCTTGTGTTCTTCGTGTGTTCTTGATTTAGAGGCTTGTGTTCTTCGTGAACACAACCCTTTGATCTTGTGGCACAAGTTCATAGTTCTCATATCCGTTTGTATGTGTGTTCGTCTATTAGAATAAAGTGGATATGCCTGCATGCTTTGATTAGAATAAAGTGTGTTGTGATTCCTTTCTAATAGTTTATGCTAGGTTGCGTGAGTAGACATTTTCCTCTGCTAGTGTGTAGATCCTGGGTTTACTCGTTCGTCTGCTGCAAGTCGTTCGTATACGTTGGTAGCACAGTTCGAGGTTGAGTGCTCTCTTGCATGCCTCTAGTATAAGGTAGTAGTACCTATAGTGAGTGAGATCAGTTCTCTTCCGTGGTCGTAGTTCTATAAGTACAGAGTGCCATAGTCCGTTGGCTACGGCAGTAACCACAGCGTAGATGTAGTTGTCACGCTACCGGTTATCATTCGTTCGGCTTATCCCAAGGTTAGGTAGAGGCAGTCCAGGTGGTGGTGCCAGCCCGTCTGGCCCTTGTTGATCCTCCATAGCTGGATATAGTCAGAGCTCCGTTCCACATAGATCCGCGTGCCGGAGTCGCTTGTTAAGTCAGGGCTATCGGTACCCTAAGCCAAGTTCTATCTAGAGATCGACCTTTAATCTCATCTATAGTGCTATCTTTAGGAATCCTCTCTATCCTTGCCTCTTATCTGGGTGTGTCCTTGGACCAACTAGTACGAAGTTAGTGCACACACGTTCCCTTGGATTCGATACCCTTGGAATACTCTGAGGTGAAAGCTACAACGGTATCCGTGCGCTTGCGGATTTATTTCGTGTGTCGCTAAAATACCCAACAAGCTTTCTGGCGCCGTTGCCGGGGAACGGTTACTGTATCTATTTTCGTACCTAGTGGTCCTCGTATCTTTTTATTTTTCTTTATTCTACCTTTACCCCCGTTACCCATGGAGAGGCCATCCTGTCACGACCTCTCCACCTCAACTTACGAGTTCAATGATTCATCAACGTCTTCATCCAACCATGAACTCAACCCTGACCTTATAACCATGGTTCAGAATCGACCCTTCTCTGGAACTATTAGTGAGGATCCCCATGACCATTTGATAGAGTTTGAGAGGTTGTGTTCATCCCTGGCTCCCCCAGGAACGATACAGAAAACCTTGAGGCTCAATTTGTTTCCTCTCTCTCACACAAAGAGGGCAGAGCAATGGTACACTCGCGCCATAGGGCGTGTGAACGATTGGGAAAAACTCCGAATTGACTTCTATGTTTCTTTCAACCTTGCAAGACATAGGGTGTTCCTTCCGAGTGGCATCCGCAACTTTAAGCCATTAGAGGAGGAGACCATAGGTGCAGCTTGGGCTAGGTTCTTACACCTGATGAAGTCTAGCCCAAACATGTCTATACCCGATCGTGTATACTTGTGTATTTTTTACTCAAGTTTAGACATGGACATTGCCCTATATCTCGACAGCATCGCTGGAGGTGTGTTCGCAAACATAACTTCAAAGGAAGGAAGAGAGATCCTAGACCGCCTCTTAGAAAACTCTTCCTTTCTTGCCGACCATAACGAACCCCGCCAAGAATCAGAGTCGATCCATGAGAGTCTCTCAACAGCTGAACCTGAGCCTTTGACTACCACATCCCAAGATTCGTCTGTTGAGCCCTCTCCCGAACCAGGAACAATGGAGGAAGAAGAAATTCTACCTCCAAAGTTCCTTCATCAATTCGAGGATGACCCTTCTGAAAATATCAAGAACACCTCGAATTTATTAGATGACCCAATAGGGAAGGAGCCCTCTTCTATCCAAATCCAGCCAGCTAGAAATCCTTTGACAGAACCTTCCCCTAAGCCTACGGTACCTCCTTTGCCTCCCGATCCTCCAAACGAGACATCTATCATGGAGGCCATGGAGAAGAAGTGGTTGAATGGAGTGGGACACTTTTCCGAAGCACTTTGGATTAGTTCACCCTCTACGATCGTTTCTTGTTCCATAAAAGGGATTATCGTAGAAGCCCATCTTAACACCACTATGGAGGTTAATGTCATGCCATGGCACCTAGCATACACTTTGTTGGGCAATGTTACGCTAAGACCATCCGACAAGCTCCTCAAGAGTTGTCCCTTCGGAGACATTCTTGAGTGTCGGGGGGTTGTATGTGTTGTGCCGCTCCTAGTAGACAAGATCAAGGTTAATCTAGATTTCTACATCTTTGATATCCTCGATCTTGATCTCCTCCTAGGATCCCCTGCAGAAAAACTTCTCGATGCATCTCGAGGGAGCCTAGATGAAAAGCTTAGGGAAGCCGCTTCTGCCACCACTCCCTTGTTTTCGGAAAGTTCTACGGCAAAGCCTCTTCCCAAGCAAGACTCGCTCAAGGAGACGATGCATGTATCTCCGTTCACATCGTCTGAGCCTATTCTCGTTGAGGGTGTAGACTTCTCTACTCCTCAGGAGTACGACTCGGAAGGACCTCTTCACCTTTGTGAAGACGAACGATCATCATCACCCTCGACCGTGTTTGAGCCTCTTCCCACTGGCCCATACTATGTTGCTCTCGACCTTGATCGAGAATCAACATCGATCTTCCACGATGTATCTCTTGAGATGGAGAAATTATGGGCCATGGAAATCTATGAGGCACTGACTCTGGGGTCCGAAGGAAAGGATTCCATTGACAAGCATGGTAGCTTCACTCTTGATATACCTCAGGAACCATGCTTGCATCATCCTTCTCCAGAGTCAGCTATGCTCAGTGCACGGAGCACACACAAGGACTACAACCACCTTATGGTCCTCTCCGGTAAAAAGTTTAGAAGGTTGGTTGTAGATGCATATATTTACCATAAGCATTGCAGATTTCATGTATGCACTGTGGCACTAACCTTGCAGCTGAAGCTTCCATGATACATTAAAAATTGGTGGTGAGGCGGGAATGACATCACCAATGATAGCTGCAAGAAGAAGTTCCCAGGGTCGAGCTTATGACCATAAACAAAGCACTACCAGGAGATAGCCTGGATTAGGTTTGTTTTATTTCCCTTTTCAAATAAAAAGCAAGAGCATGTTTTTATTATAGGTTGTCCTTCGGGTATTTTTGGTCCTAACCCTTTCAGGTGAAGATTATAAAGAACGACGGACAGGTAGCACCTAAGAACATGTGAGCTACATCACCTCAACAATTTGGTAAGTTTTTGGTGAGGGAACATTACAAAAGGAAGCTTGATCTCCACACACTTGAGTTTTGTTACCTAGCAATGCAAACTTCAAGTGTGGGGGAGGTATGTGAGTATCCTGAGTAAAGTTCCCCTCACACAAAATCTTATCCTGGTTTGAAGATGATGTTAGCTCTTGCATCTTGCCCAGTTAGGTACGTCCTGCTTTTGACTTTAAACAAAGCCCTTCCGGGAGGTTGCCCGATGTTCACCATCTTATGCTCATGTTTATATCCCTTTGGAAATGCTTGATCATGCTTTCATGCTTCTTTTATCTATGTTTGTAATGCTTTGGTTTGAGTGCATGTTTAGCTATGTGCATTCATAGGTTCTTTTAAATTAAGCATGGTGCTTAGGTTAAAACCATCTTCTTCAATCAAACAAGACATGGTGTCGAATTTGATTGATGAACCTTATAGTAAATGCATGCATGGATATTAGTTGTATATGCAGACTAACCCTTGCAGGAAATTTGAATTCAAATGGGGCAAGTCATCGAGCTTGATTCAAATGGGAAGGTAAGCCAAGGCATCTCAGCCTTGTTTGAGGTATCTCATGGTGAATATTAAAAAACAAAAAAATATTTGAATTTGAATAAAGGCTCACTGGTTCTCGAACCAGAAGAGTCCATCTTTTGTTTTTCCTTTGTTTGAAGACAGCTCCAGGTACATGAACAAGTGTGGGGGAGATCTCCCAAGCTTATCATCGGTATACACCCTTGAGATCTCCCACACAGGCATTGCACAACATTGATTGTGCTCTCATTACAAGGAACAAGGTAAACTAGAGTGAGCTGGCTGCCCCTATGGGTCGGCCGAATCACCACTGGTTCTCCTTAATCCCTATATCCTTCAGGAGCGATGGTATGTGCAACATTATCTCACTGTCTATGATTCATGAGTTTGAATGAGTTTCAATTCTTATCTGCTAAATCAACTCATGGAATCATGCTCTACTTGCTCTACATGTTTCCTGTGGTTGGCTTGCATATGTTTTATTCCATACTTATTATCTTGATGCTTGTGAACAAATATCAATAGGGAACTCATGCTCATCTAAGTAGTTGGCGTTTGTGATATGGTTTGATGATATGATCTTCTCTCTAAATGTTCGAGTGCTTGGGAATTTTATTTGAAAATATAAAAACCCTTTGCAAAGCTCCTCTTTGATATGCCAAAGTCCTACCAAAGCCATATGATGAGTTATTTTGAAAACCTTAGACTCATATGCTGCTTGTTATTGCATTGAGCTTTGTCAAATTGTTGTGACCCTTGTGAGAATTCTTTTCATGCTTTCATGATCAAGATTCAAGTGCACAACATATCCCCTTGCTATGCTTCTACACTGGAAGTTAGCATTGTATCATTCATCCATTCCACAAAATAAAGCTCCATGTGTGGTGTGACCTCTCTCTCCAAAAGTATTCTTGAAAAAGAGACATGGGCTATGCAAAAAAAAAGAGAAAAAAAACATGCTCAAAGGATGAGTGAAAAAATGCCCAAGGCATGAAAAAAAGAGAAAAAAAGAGAGGTAGCCCATGTCCAAAAGAAAGAAGAAAAAGAAGAGAGATGGAATCATGCAAAATGGAGTTCCAAAATTTGATGGTAATAACTAGCACCCATTCCGAGCCTAGTGTCCACCTTACCATCACCATAACATTCATAATATATATGGTAATATCTAGTACCCATTCCGGCCTAGTATCCACCTTACCATATCCATCACATCCATACATGTGCACATCTTGATCCGATTGTATGACTTGATTTTCTCCTTGGATCCGGTTTTTGACTTTGCAATAGATGTGATGCAAGTATGCTTTATCTTTTATCCTACCCTGAGCTCCACATATAGACATCATTAGAAGTAGGATGAAAGAAAGGCAAATCTAATGCCTTGGTGAGGACATATACACATTGAGCGATCTGAGAGAATCAAATGAAGAGCTAAGCAAGGTTTTGTTTTTGAAAACTTATTGCAAAACCCCAAGTTACTTAACATGAGGAGCAGGAGTGATTTGATTCATGACCGTTCCATTCCTCAACTACCCAAGATGACATGATAGACACTCCACAGAGTTCACACGTGTAAGGTATGGTTTGGAATATCTCTTATGCTCGCTTCATACCTTTGGATATCATGTCTCACTTTGATCCTTTCTCCTTTACTCGAGGACGAGCAAAGGTCAAGTGTGGGGGTGTTGTTGACGGCTGTTAAGTACCACTTTTATGCAATCAACTCCTGCATTAAATACATGAAATATGATCATCAACACTATAATAGGGGTTATTACTGACAAGTTCCACAAGTGTTGGTGTTTCTAACATTTGTTGTAGGACACACCAAAATGCATGTGAAATGATACTATTGAGAGCGAGTGAACCAATGGCATGAATATGGCATCATCATAAACTATCTCAAATGACAAATTGAATTGCACCACTGTGACTGGCTCGTCGAGACGATCGAAATGGATATATCATTTGTCTACTTCTGAGTCCGGATGAAAGAGATATGCGCAAGACAAGATCACCATCTTGATATCATGTGGGACCGGTGGGACCCACACCAGACCATGTGGCAACGTGTTGCTGCGTTGATGCCATGTGTCCATGACACATCACCGATCCAAGGAAACACACCCTCGACAAATCAGGAGCCAGTACGCAGATTCAAGGGCCCACATCCCCACGGAAACAAGCTAAAAACACCGCATACACACCCATACACACCTGAGGACCCACCTGGCAGTCACCTCGACAAAAGGCGGTGGAAATGAACCTACCCGGGGGTCGGCCGAACCCCAGTTCGGCCAAACCCTTCGGAGGTGCTCTCGTCCTCAGCTGACGCGTCGAAGCTCTCCATTGGTTCCTCAAGGCATCCCGGGGTATTTTGGAGTCGTTTGGCACTCTGAGCCAGCCACCCCCTTGCCTATAAATAGAAGGGGAGGGGGTAGGAAATGAGACACACTCCACCCATCTAAGGCTCCTCTCCTAGCTAGTGTTAGAGTAGAGAGGGAGAGGGAGAGAGAGAGGCATGTGCCTCTATGATGTTGCTGTTCTTCATTTAGACTAAAGTGAGTATTCTTGTATTTTTCTATTTAGACTAAAGTAGCATTCATGCATAGGTGATATGTTCTTGTGTTCTTCGTGTGTTCTTGATTTAGAGGCTTGTGTTCTTCATGAACACAACCCTTTGATCTTGTGGCACAAGTTCATAGTTCTCATATCCGTTTGTATGTGTGTTCGTCTATTAGAATAAAGTGGATATGCCTGCATGCTCTGATTAGAATAAAGTGTGTTGTGATTCCTTTCTAATAGTTTATGCTAGGTTGCGTGAGTAGACATTTTCCTCTGCTAGTGTGTAGATCCTGGGTTTATGCGTTCATCTATTCAAGTCGTTCGTATACGTTGGTAGCACAGTACGAGGTTGAGTGCTCTCTTGCATGCCTCTAGTATAAGCTAGTAGTACCTATAGTGAGTGAGATCAGTTCTCTTCCGTGGTCGTAGTTTTATAAGTACAAAGTGCCATAGTCCGTTGGCTACGGCAGTAACCACAGCGTAGATGTAGTTGTCATGCTACCGGTTATCATTCGTTCGGCTTATCTCAAGGTTAGGTAGAGGCAGTCCAGGTGGTGGTGCCAGCCCGTCTGGCCCTTGTTGATCCTCCATAGCTGGATATAGTCAGAGCTCCGTTCCACATAGATCCGCGTGCCGGAGTCGCCTGTTAAATCAGGGTTATCGGTACCCTAAGCCAAGTTCTATCTAGAGATCGACCTTTAATCTCATCTATAGTGCTATCTTTAGGAATCCTCTCTATCCTTGCCTCTTATCTGGGTGTGTCCTTGGACCGACTAGTACGAAGTTAGTGCACACACGTTCCCTTGGATTCGATACCCTTGGAATACTCTGAGGTGAAAGCTACAACGGTATCCGTGCGCTTGTGGATTTATTTCGTGTGTCACTAAAATACTCAACATCCACCTCTGTGTACTCTGACTGGTCCTTGCTCCACCTGCTGGGGTCATAGACCGCTGTCGGTAGAACTCTGAAAGGTGTATCCTTCAGCCTCTGACCAAGCTACTGGCATACCTTCTTCAGTGCAAGTCTAGCACAGCACTGGTGAGCTTCCAAGGTTGAGTTGTCGAAACACGAGACCTTGACCTCCTCGAACTCTGGTACGCGCGGGTCCACTGGAATATTCAAGGTCAACACTGTCGGTGACTAGTAGAAAGCTGCTATAGTCTACCCCTCGTAGAGAACCTCACTGGTCTCCACTCCTGCTGTCTCCAAACACTCCTTGAGGATCTTGCAGAACCCTCCGGCCCACTGGCCGTCAGTCTTGAGGGGGATCCACTGCAACTCGTCCATCTGCACGTTGTTAGGGAAGTTAGTAAGAGTTAGTAAAGTTAATCAAGGTAATTATATAATAAAATCAAGGAGTTTATATAAAATTCACGGATTGTATATAAAGCACAAGGAGTTAGGCTTTCCTATACTATCGTCCATTCCTAGGCTCGTCCTACGGTCGAGCATGGCTCTGATACCAACTGAAACGAACCGGATTTCCGAGAATGGAAACTCGATCCCTGCACCTCAGTGATAGTCCCAGGAGGCTGTCACGTGCAAATCCCTATCTCAGAAAGTACAAAACCATACAAAACAGGAGGAAATATAGAAGATCCACATAATAATTATTATTATAATTAATCATCTGAGTACATCATTTCAGCACATGCCGGGTACAAGTCCAACAGGACTGAATCAAACAGAGTAAACATCTACGCAGCAGAACTCATGTAGCGAAGTAGACACCATCTCCCATAGGCAGCTCGAGTGCAGAACAAGCCTCAGTCCTCCCATCCATCATTCTCGAAGTCGTAGTCGGGCTCCTGGTCTGAAAGTTCGTCATCTACTCGATAAGCAAGTAGGTCATGTCAGCTTCCCAACAAAGAGAATAAGCAAAGGAATAATTCTATTATGCATGGATAAACCTATTTATGGCTGTAGAAGGTTATGCAAGCGGCGGTAGCAACATCAAGGTAAGCAGAAAAGCATAGAGGTCACCATCTCCGAGGAGATCCACACCTCCGAGGCCAACACCTCTGGGGTCAACACCCCAACCAAGGAAAGAACACCAAAACACTGGATCTCAACCGAGTCACAGCATCCCACTCTCATCTGCGATGTAGGGTCACCAGCTCCTAACCCCACATCTCAACGACATCAAGCCGGGCTCACACACTCGGGGAAGAGAAGCAGCACAATAAGAGACTAGCTAGAGTAACAGATCCAAGGGCTATCCATACCAGTGGACACGGACTATAGCTATAGGTTTAACACTCTGCAGAGGTTGTACAACTGTACCCGCCGGATAGGGCAGAAACAGATGCCTCCGATCCACATCCCTACCTAACGACCGGAGACCTAGCAGTGGATAGCACTCTCCTGCCTCTGCGAGCCTGGCTCGTCCTGAACTAGGGTGCGAAACTTGCCAGCAGGGCCTCCAAGCTGTGAGACCATCCCCCAAGGAGCTGAGGCGACGTCTACTCGGGGGGTATAACCTGTCCCCCTCACACGATCACACCGATCCGCCTACAAGCTGAATGCTATCCACCAACTAGTTCTCGGACCGAACCCCGCCCATACGTGAGCGAACGGTTTGTATGAAAATAGCGCAAAGATACATGGTTAAACTGTCGAACAGTCCTTAATTGCAAGATCGAGCACTCACCAACTCCATCCGAACGACACGCCACTAGGGCGGGAGGCCAGGTCGCATCTCCCCTAGACAGGCGTTCACAAGTAACCAAAGCGGCTCGCTCCCGCGGTAACACATCAAGGATACACACTCACCCAAAACACATGCCAGAATATCGAGATATCCCAATCTCAGTCCAAACCAGAGATACATCCATAGCTAAGGGTAAAATGTATGGATAGAAAGTATCGGGAACTAGCTAGGGGTCTGTAGCTAGTTCCAAAGGTAGGAAGCTCAAGGTACAGATAAATCAAACCAAGGCATGGCTAAAAGATTGTCTATGCAATTCAAAGCATCCATAAATAATAATTAAGCACTAGCATCTAAAAGCATGTGTGGGATCTATATGATCGGGAGTGACATGACACCTGGTTGGCATCCGTAGTCCTAGTCTTGGTTGTAGTCAGGGTCGTTCTCCTCCTTCGTCTCGTAGCTCGGCTCTACTCAGCACGGGATACGAGATGCTAAATTACCGACAAGCATCTAAGCATAAATCCAAAGAAACCCAAATTTAAAAGATCCAAAAAGACCCAAACTATCTACAAACATCATCGTCTCGATTTTAGAAAAATAATGAAACTAGTTTCATATTTTTCGGTGTTAAAAATATTATGAATTTTCAAAGTTTAAAGGATTTATAAAATAATTATCAAATTTATTTATAAATCAGAAAAGGATTTTTATTTGTAAAGTACATGATGATGTCACCATGAGGTCAGCGTGACGTCAGCATCATCGGTTAGTGGGCCGTTATTGGGCCGAAAGTGTTAGTGGGCCGAAATAGGCCCAATGGACTCGGCCCATCACAGCCTAGTGTGTTAAATCCATTAATTCCCCCTGAACTAAATTACCAGGCCATTCAAAACTCATCGGCCCACCTAGGCCTAAACAGGCCGAACGGCCCATGGCCTTTCCTCCTCAGGCCTGAGCTAGAGAAGTCTAGCGGAGGCCCTTGGATTATTTTGGGGCGCAACGGCGCTCCCTCGCCACGCACGTCTGCGTTAGCGCGCCTCGGCGCGGCACCCGGTGGCGACGGCGAGCGATGCACGGCGGTTCCAAGGGTTCCGGCACTCAAGCGAGCGCACGAGGATGAGCCCTAGGGTTCGGTGGTTAGCTTAGAGTGGCCTGGGCGCTGGGGTCAGGCGAGTGTGGCCGGTGCGCAGCGCGACACGGGGCCGAGCACGGCGCGGTGCGACGTGTGGCAATGACAGCGCGGCGCGGCGGGTCCGGGCGGTGAGCAAAACACTCTGGTGCCCGTGCTTGGGTGCAAGGACTCTAGGTGCACGCGCGGCTGCTTGCCAAGCACGGGTTAGCGGCAGTCAGTGCACGTGCACGTACACCCGCACGACTCGGAGGCGACCGGCGGCGACATGGCGGCGACATGGTTAGCGGCCAGAGGCCGAGCCTGCTCGTGCGCGGGTGCACGACGACGACATATGGTTTAAGAACCTGCAGGAAAACATGGCTCGACAGCCGAACAGGGGCTTAACGGCGAGCACGGGGCTCGGCGCACGGCACGACGGTCGGCGCGGTGTGGCACTGGGGCACGCTCCCAAAGAAGAAGACACGGGCAGGGGGAAAAGAGCGGCGGGGTCCTCACATTGGGTCGGCGGTGTAGGCATAGCAGATAGGGTCGGAGATGGTGGCGCTCGGCGGTGAGGTACACGTCGGCATCCTTGCTCTGTTCCGGTGGTGACTTCTCGCGGACGGCCTTCTACTCTCCACGGGCGGCACCGGGCTTCGCAGCTACAGCTTTGGCTTGTCGGCGGCGTCATGGCGCACTCCTCCTCTTCTTCCCTCCTCCTTCCTCCCCCACTTCTCCTCTCTTCCTCCTCCCGGTGGTGAAACAAGGATAAGGGGGAAGTCCCCAATTGTGATTTGGCTAGCAAGAGGGCTCGGTCACTGGGGGTTTAGCGGGACCAGCAAGGCAAAACAAGGGAAAAAAGGGCACGAGCTGCTGCTATTGGTTGCCACAACATCGTCGACCAACGTGGCGGTGCATCTGTGGCTGGCGGGCGCGCAGTTTCGTCACAGGGCAGGGGCAAAAATGGAAAAAGGCGCGGGCGGAGCGCACGAGGTCGGCCTGACTTGGCGTCCATGCCAACGGCTTAGTCAGGGGCTCGTCCCCTCGGCCAGGCGTGGTGCGCGTGCAGCGGCAGCGAAAAGGGGGGTGCAGGCGTGTGAACACGCTGACCGTCGCGGGGAGGACGACGACCGACCGTCGGGTCCCGCACGTCAGCGTCTCAAGCGGAGGGGGAAAGCGCGAGGCTGTGTTGGGCTGCGGTGTTGGGCCATCTTGTTGGGCTAGCATGCTGGCAGGGAAAAGAGAAGGGTTTTCGGTGTGCACGGGTCGAGAGATGGGGGTGCACCGGTGGACTCTTGAAGCTGTTAGCTGGCCCATGATTAGTATTAGCTTTTGAAATTAGTTTGAAAATATATTTAATCTTTAGATTGGAATTTGAACTATTTCAAATTCAAAACACACTCAATTAAATCTAAATAAAATCCATAAAATCCAAATCACATATTTATACCATAATTTGAATTTATATTTTTATATTTGGGTTTTATTTATTTAGAATTAGAGAGAGAGCTAGCAATTGGTTTCAAAATTTTTCAGAAATTCACACCATTAAATTTTACGGGATGTTACAACTACGCCACCAATGAACCCGGAGGTCGTGGTCGAAGGTGGCTCCAATCAACGTGCAGCCCTCAAGAGAGGTGCACGAGGTCGTAGCTGATCAAGCTCAGCCTGACCAGCCACCGCACCTAGGAGGTGCTGCACCGGAAGGAAGTGGTCGGGCCAAGGATTGGCCCGAGTATGAGACGTACTAGGCCAAGGAACTGGACTGGAACAACACTCCTTTCGAGGAAGACATCCTCGACGACTTGGAGAACACCAAGGTGGTGAAGGGCTCAATTGCCAGCCTCTCGGAGGCTTTGGGGGTAAGAAGTCACTGTTATCCCGAAGGATACAGCAATGTTTTTAGGCTACGTTAGCGAACTAACGACTTGTTTGGTCTTTGCAGAGGATGGCCACTCGAGCCAAAGCTTGAGCTGATTTGTGCAGGGGAGCCACAGCTGTAACGCTGGAGGCGCACCAGTTGGGCGTGGAGCTCGAACGGGTGAGGAAGGAGGTTGCCGTCGAGAAGAAGAGACTCGAGGATGAGAAGAAGAAGCTTGAGGACGAGCTGGCTGAGCAGAAGCTCCTGGCCGCAAATACTGATGCAGCGCTAAGGTCGGTCAGCGAAGGTAAGACCATGCTACCTTTTAGGTCGTAGAGATTGTTTGTTTTGTAATAAACTTAGTCTGATAGTTGTTCATGACACAAATGCCAAGGCCACGGAGAAGCACCTGAAGGAAGACCTCCAGGAGGCTGAGAAGGCCATTGCGACCCTCAAGGAGGAGAACAAGGCACTTGCCGGCAGTGAGTACACCGTTTGTCAGAAACTTGCTCATGAAAAGCAAATCAGGAGGGATCTTGAGATCGACCTCGTAGTTGCGATGCAGTCTCTGTATAATGATCAAGTGATCATTGCAGGTCACGAGGTGGAGATGGGCAACCTCCGGAATGCTGCGGGCTTCATCATGGACAAGGTCGTCCCACAGCCTACCGAAGGGGAGCCAAAGAGTCTGCTGGAGCGGCTCATGGTGGCTCCAGAGAAGATCGACGAACTGTTGCAGTCTGCTAGCAGGGCAGCTGCAGTGGAGACGTTGGTCTGGGTGAAGTTGCACTTCCCCGAGGTAGAAGTCCAGAAGATTGCAGACGGTCCCAAAGCTAGAGTCGACCTTCAGGAGGTCGAAGCCGAAGTGGAGGTTGCTACTGATAAGGTTGTAGAGAGCATTACTTTTGAAGATGACGAGGAGTAGTAGTCCTGACTTGTAAAAATGTTAGTCTTTTGCATGCCCTTGTTGGCCGGAGCACAACAATCTCTGTGCTTGTATAAAAATATTTAATAAAAGTGGTCTGACTTTTGAAATGCCAAGTTTTTTACCTATTCGACCTTGACGGCTCGGAAGCACATGTGTTTTCAATTCACTAACCACTACTCACGAAGAGGACGGCTTACCGACCATATAGCTCAGCGGGGAGACTTACGGTATGGCCGGCGCGTGAACAGGGCCTAGGACCCAGGTTTGGCAACCTCACAATCAAAGTCGAATGAGCAAGAGACAAGGCAAGTCAAAGGCAGGAGAAGATCCTCAGGTCTCGCGACCCTTCAGTTGGCAAGGCCAAGCCCCCGAGCGTGTCGAGGGGGAAGAAGAATACATAACCCTCAGGTCTGATGACCCAGTAGTTGGCGAGGCAAAGCCCCCGAGCATGTCGAGGGGGAGGGAATAAGCACAACACACAGAGAAACAGATAGCAACTTCAAAGGTTGACAGAAAACTTCACTAAAAACAAAACTTTATTGAACTAACTTTAATAATAGTAAAGAGTACAAATCTTAGTATTATAAATATTCTACGGATAGAATCGTCGCAGATGTTCCACGTTCCAGGGGTTTAGAACCCCTTGACCGTCGCCCCACTGGAGATGATAGGTCGATGAGCTGATGACTTCTGTGACGATGAAGGGACCTTCCCATGGGGCCGATAGCTTGTGCATCTCGTCAGTCTTCTGGATCCTTCACAGGACCAGGTCGCCGACATTGAAGGAGCACTCCTTGATGTTGTG
Organism: Cenchrus fungigraminus; assembly: GCA_036936925.1. Lineage (NCBI taxonomy): Eukaryota > Viridiplantae > Streptophyta > Magnoliopsida > Poales > Poaceae > Cenchrus > Cenchrus fungigraminus. Next base: position 64,697,417 of record CM072779.1, read on the forward strand.
ATCATGATAGCGGCGTAGTTGCTGGTCATGGTGTGCCTGCCGCATTATGGCCGCCACTCTACTTTCTTCAAGGCTGTCGAGGTCGACTCGACGCGTCTGCTCTGCTTTGCCTTCGTCGTAGTGCTGGATGCGAGGTGCACCAAACACTACATCAGTGGGGAGGATGGCTTCCGACTTGTAGACCAGGAAGAAGGGCGAATAGCCAGTGACTGAACTGACCTAAGTCCTGAGACCCCATATCACGTGTGGTAGTTCAGCTAGCCAGCAGGTAGCGTAATTGGAGGCATCATCGAAGATGCGATCTTTCAGAGCTTGTAGAACCATGCCATTGGCACGCTCGACCTGGCCATTGCACCTGGGGTGAGTGACAAACAAGTAGTAGACATCGATCATGCTGTCCTGGTAGAAATCCTAGAATGCAGAGCCTGTAAAGGCTGATCCTAGGTCAGTGATGATCCTATTGGGCACACCGAAGCGATATGTGATCTCCTTGAAGAATTTTGCCGCCTCTTCTGATGTGACCTTGATGACAGGTCGAACCTCAATCCACTTGGTGAATTTGTCTACAACAACAATGATGTGCTTGTAGCCGCCAGGAGTGGTTTTGAATGGACCTATGGAGTCCAAACCCCATAGGGCGAAGGGCCATGAAGGGGGAATCGTGCGCAAGACCTGAGCGAGCAGATGCTGTTGTTTGGCAATGAATTGGCATCCTTTGCACCTCTTGATGAGGTCTTTGGCGTCACTCATGGCCGTGGACTAGTAGAAACCAGATCGGTATGCCTTGCCGACCAGATTGGCTGACGCTGTGTGGCAGCCACACTCACCACCATGAATCTCAGCTAAGAGCCAAAGACCCTCTGATCGCAAGATGCACTTCATTAGCACACCGGTAGAGGCTGCTCTATAGTATAGCTGTTCTCCGATCATGACGTAGTTAGCACCACGTCACGTGAGTTTTTCGCGTTGTACCTTATCCTCTGGAACTAGCTGGTGGATAAGGAGGTCTAGGAAAGGTTGGTGCCAATCGTCTTCTGCATCTGCCATGAGCACATCTCGGGGAGGTGCAGGCACTAGGTCGGGTTGCTCTGGAACCGGATTGTCCGGGTTCAGGATCTTGATCGACGGCTTGCGTATGTCTTGAATGAACACACCGGCCGGGACCAGTGCTCGTTTTGAGCCCATCTTAGAGAGGACATCTGTCGTGACAGTATTCTCACGTGGAACGTGGTGGAATTCTACTCCCTCGAAGTGGCCTTCGAGTTTTCGAATCTCGGCGCAGTAAGCGTCCATTGTGTCTTTGACACAATCCCAATTTTTGTTAACTTGCTCTATGACGACCTTAGAGTCGCCATAGGCGATGAGTCGCTTGATGCCCAGGGACATAGCGATACGGAGCCCATGAATGAGAGCTTCATACTCGTCTCCATTGTTGGAGGCCTTGTAGTGGATCTGAAGCACGTACTTAAGATGATCGCCTTTGGGCGAGATGAATAGCACACCGGCACCGGCGCCCTCAAGGTTGAGTGCACCGTCGAAGTACATGATCCAGTGCTCAGGTCGTTCCGCGGGTGGAGCGATCTGGATTTCCGTCCACTCTGACACAAAGTTAGCGAGGATTTGAGACTTGATAGACTGCCTTGGACAGAATTCAAGGTCGAATTCACCGAGCTCGACAGACCACTTGATGATGCGGTCATTGGTGTCTCAGTTGTGAAGAATCTCCCCTAGTGGGAAGGCTGACGGCACTATGATGGAGTGAGCTTGAAAGTAGTGCCGAAGCTTTCCTGATGAGATCAAAAGCGCATAAAGCAATTTCTAAGGTTGGGAGTATTGTGTTTTAGCGTCGGCCAGGACCTCGCTCACGTAGTAAACAGGTCATTAGACAGGATAGGCCTGCCCTTCTTCTGTTCATTCAACAACGAGGATGGTGCTGACCACATTAGTGGTCGCAGCGATGTAGAGGAGGAGCTTTTCCTTCGGCTTTGGTGGTGTCATGATCGGCGGTGTAGTGAGAGACTCTTTAAGCTTGTCGAAGGCTTTCTGAGCTTCATTGTCCCACACGAACTTGTCAGCCTTCTTCAATAGCTTGAAGAAGGGTAGTCCTTTTTCTCCGAGCTTGCTGATGAAACGACCTAGAGCCGCCATAACGACGTCCTTCTTGCAAGATGGGCGGGCCATGTTGCATATCGCCTCGATCTTCGCAGGGTTTGCTTCAATGCCTCGGTTCCCGACCATGAAGCCTAGGAGCAATCCGTAGGGGACACCGAAGACACACTTAGTCGGGTTCAGCTTCCATTGGTAGGTGCGAAGATTGTTGAAGGTCTGCTCGAGGTCGGCGATGAGTTTCTCCTCAATCTTGATCTTAACGACCACATCGTCGACGTATGCTTCCATGTTGTCACCTAGTTGAGATGCTAGGCACCTCTGGATTACCTTCTAGTACATGGCACCAGCGTTTTTCAGACCAAAGGTCGTGACCTTATAGCAATAGATGTCATGGGGTGTTATGAACGCCGTTTTATCTTGGTCATCGGGATTCAAGGGTATCTGGTGATATCCTGAATAGCCGTTGAGGAAGCACAACAGGGTGCTGCCAGCCGTGGAGACCACGACTTGGTCGATGTGTGGGAGAGGGAAAGGATCTTTAGGGCAGTGCTTGTTGAGATCGGTGTAATCGATACACATCCTTAATCCACCAGTTTTCTTGGGTACAAGCACCAGATTGGCTAACCAAACCAGGTGTTTACATTCACGGATGAATCTTGCAGCCAAGAGCTTGCAGATCTCTATCCCTATGGCCTCCCTTCGATCCTTCGCGAAGCGTCGGAGCTTCTGCTTGACAGGTCTTGCAGTCTTGCTTACGTCGAGGGAGTGCTTAGCCAGATCCCTCAGGACACTAGGCATATCGGATGGACTCCATGCGAATATGTTAGCGTTGTCCCGGAGGAAGCTGGTGAGCGCGAGTTCCTATTTCGGGTCCAGGTTGGCCCCGATGGTGACTTCCTTGGTTGCATCGGGCAGGCCGAGGCAAACTTTCTTCACTGTTGGATGTTGATGGCTGTTAAGTACTACTTTCAGCCATCAATATTCTCACATAAATGGAGGCATATGCATTATTTACTTGCATTTTGGTTTGAATAATGTAGTTCCACTTGTCCTTGGAGATTATTTGTATGTAGGTGAAATAAGTATTAAAAGAGATGGAAACCCACCTTCTATGGAAGAACTATGCCAACTCAGTTGAGTAGGTGGCTGCCACCAAAGAAACACATGGCAATCCACGTCACTGATCCAATGGAGGCACTCACCGACGAATCAGAGAGCGCCACATGGACTTCACTTGGATCAAGGGGCCCACCTTGGATACCAAAACAAGCCATGCACCGGGGATGGATAAGAGGGCCCACAGGGCAGCCACCCAGAGGAAAACCACCCTGAGTGGGGGGCCTAGGGGGGCGGCCGATCCTAGGATCGGCCGAACTGACCTAGTAACGCCCCATCTCGCCCCTACACGTGGCAGCTACTCATTGGTCATTTGATTCACTCTCAGGTGTTTTGAGGCCATTTGGTGCCCGAGGCAAGCCTCCTCCTTGCCTATAAATAGAAGGGGAGGGGCTCCCATTTCACACACACCACTCTCTCATTCTCCTCTCACTTTTAGTCTCCAAGTCTAGGGGGTAGGCTAGAGTAGCTCTTATTCAGGTTCCAAGTCTACTTTGGAGTGTAGGTATGCGTTCTCTTTTATATTTATTTCATTATATGACTTTGATCTACTTCAGTTATTCAGCTATTTCATATAAAGTCATGGTAGATCATATGCTTGATATGTTCTTGAGTTCATCTCTTGTTCATCATGTAGAGGCTTGTGTTCTTCATGAACACTACCTTTTGATCCACTTGAAGGATGATAAACTCATTCCTTATGTGTTTGTTCATAAGTTAGAGGCTCGTGTTCTTCACGAACACGACCCTTTGATCTTGTTGACTAGACATAAGAGAGTTCGTATCCATTCGTATGTCTAGCCTTAGTTGATCTTGTTAGATGGCATGAAGTGTTGCATGAGGTTTGTGTTCAAGCTACGGTACTCGGTCTAAGTTGACCAGTCTTCTGATGGCTCTCACCCTGGGTCACAATAGCCCAGGCCGGGTGAAGTCTAGCAGCAACGTAGGCATGGTGCCTGGGTTGTGTGGCTACGTTAGTTATGAGCATACCCCCCGTAACGATAGAGGTAGGCCGCAGTGGTGACAGCTGTTGGACCCTTTGGATCCCTCCACGCTGGGGTATTGTTGTAGGAGTCTAAAGTATAGTTTCGCAGAGTGCTGGTCGTCACAGACTATCTCCCCGTTTGTACCTGGGTGCTGAACCTTACCCTCTCATGCAATGTTTCATGCCTATCTCTTGTATCTTCTAGCTGTGTATGTTTAGTACATTAGAACCTAGAGCTAACTCGTATGTTCCCCCTATGTCGTAGAGTACTAGAGTAGAGGTAGATCTGAGTGTGTGACACACTACCCTATCATATCTTTTATCTTACCCCTACCTTTGAGTTGTTGTTTCCTATATCTATCTCTTGGTTTACATTCAGTGCAAAAGCATAAGTCTATGATATCCGCCATTGCATTCCACGGATACGATACCCTTGGAATATTCTCCTTCCTTGGGGAAATGCTACAATGGTTTATCGGTGCGCTTGCGAATTCATTCATGATCGTTTAGATTTACCTCTGGCAAGTCTTGGTGTTCACGCTAACTCGGCGTCGTTAGTAGTGATGCTAAGAATTGCCAACAAGCATTTCTGGCATTGTTGCTAGGGAAGGCACAGGATTATCATGACTATGCTTTGCATCTGTTTATAAATCATGAGTAGGTTAGGGAAACTCTCAATGCTGGCTAACCTTGATTCTCTTCTTTTATCTTTGGATGATGAAGACAGGTAGTGTATGACTAGTTTCGACTTACCAGAGAATTTCACAGAAGATCCCGAGTCACTAGTGAGGAAAGCTCGAATTCATTTCGACTCACCTCGTCGTACTCGTCCAGAAGGCGATCCAGCTTCCTTTGTACCATCCACGTCAAACGCTATGGCCCAGAAGACACTTCGTGAGTACTCAGCTCCTTCTGCTGACCAGGTGCTGCAAGGCCCTGAGGTGGCAATGGGGACTGAAAATTTTGAGATCAAGACGGGTCTAATTACGATGGTACAGGATAGCCCATTCTGTGGCAAGCCGAATGAGGATGCCAATGCCCATTTGCAGCAATTCCTAGAGTTATGCAGCACTTTCATCATCAGGGGTGCAAATATGGATGTTGTTCGTCTTCGGCTGTTTTCATTTTCTCTCCTGGGGAAGGCCAAGCAATGGTTCTACGCGAATCGTGATGCCATTAATACTTGGGATAAGTGTTTAGAGGCATTCCTCAAGAAGTTCTTCCCATTGGGTAAAACCAATGCTCTTCATGGGAGAATTTCTGGTTTTCAGCAAGCAGCAAGTGAATCCATTCCAGAGATTTGGGAAAGGCTTCAGGAGTATGTCCTGGCCTGTCCTCACCATGGGATGGAGGATTGGGTTATTCTTCAAAGCTTTTACAATGGGCTGACTCTGACAGCCCAAGGCCATATTAATGCTGCTGATTAGGGAGCATTCTTCTCACTCATAGTTGATAATGCTAAATTACTCATTGAGAAGATGGTATCCAACCAAGGGTGGAGTGATGAACGATTCCAACTACGTCCGAGGGGTACTCATACTGTCAAGGAAACAGACATGATTACTACCAAGTTGGATCTTCTTATGAAGAGACTGGATGATATCTGACATTCAGTCAATTGCCTTCTGTGTTCCCTGTGATAGAGACATAGAAGAGGATATTCTTCACCTGTTCTATGAGTGTGATTTTGTTGCCACTTGCTGGCAAAAGCTCGGTCTTTCCTGGAGTTCTGATGCTGATATCTGCAATAAAGTGCTTTACGCTCTTAGTCGATCGTCCCTGCAGTTTCCCATGGAAGTTTTTCTCATCGCCTCTTGTGAGATCTGGAACCTTCGTAACTCCAAAAATTTTGATAGTGGCATCCCCTCCATTAGATTATGGGTCCGAAACTTTAAAAACCAAGGTTACCTCCAACTCGTGAGAGTTAAGGAGGGTCAGCAGGCTTCTTTTTCAGCTTTTTTAGAGACAGCCTCTTAATGTTTTTTGGCTTGTACATTCTACCCCCTTCCTGCTTGTAAATATCTCTCTTTTTAATATATGAAAATGTGGTTTTAGCTGTGGGGAACTCCCCCACAGTCGTTTGCTCAAAAAAAAAGAGATTGGATGACTACACCAGCGAGAAGGCCGCCATGGCCACCACTACTCTGCCTATGGATTCTCATATGACTTGTGAAGTTTGTGGCAACACTGGGCACTCAGGAAATTATTGTCCGGAGACTCAGGAGGAAGTGATGTACATGAATGGTAACAACAATGGTTATCGTCCACCTCAACAAGGAGGCCAATCGTGGAATCAACAACGCCCTTATTATCGAGGAGGTAACCAAGGTAGCTCTTAAAATCCTAACCAACCCTCCTTGAGAGATCTCGTTTTTGGGCATGCTAAGATTAATGAAGGTGTTAACAAAAAGTTAGCTGCCCTTGATAAAACCTTGGAAAGTCTCAACGTTAAGCTTGATAGTTTTTCTTCTGCTCAGAAGAGCTAGTTGAGTTTTAACAAAATGTTAGAAACCTAGTTAGCTCAGTTAGCTGCTTTGGTTCCGTCTGCTGATAATGGGAGGATCCCGGGGCAACCCGTATCCTCTTGTGAAAATGTTAGTGTAGTGTCAACTAGGTGGGGTAAGCCACCTAGGAAGACACATGCTCCTAACTATGCAGGAAAGCCCATACAATAGATTCTAGATCCATGGGAGGAATCAGCAGTTGTGCACAAGAAAGATCCTGGTGATCCGGCTATCACATGCACCATTTATTACAAGACGACCAAGCATGCCCTTTGTGACCTTGGTGCAAGTGTTAATCTCATGTCCAAGGCCATGTTCGAGCAACTAGGATATCCAGCTCTCTCTCCGACAGCACGAACTATCCAACTCGCCGATTCAACGATACGATATCCAGAAGGAATTGTTGAGAGCTTATTGGTCAAGGTCAAGAACTCTTATGTCTTCGCGGATTTCATGGTCCTTGATATGGATGATGAGGGAGGAATGCCGCTCATCCTTGGACGACCCTTTCTCAGTGATGTCCGAGCTAGAATCAATGTGGGGGCCGGAGTAATCCGTTTCCGCATTGGGAAGAGGAACTTGAAATTCAAGTTTCAGGACAAAGAAGAGCAATGCTATTTGGTGCAGGATAGTGTTGAGCAGCTTGGGGGACGGACGGAGCTTTCACCCCCGAAGAAGAAATCTCCGTCAAAAAAGCCAAAGAAAATTCATAAAGAATGGTGGAAGATTGAGAAGGCACCAATCTCTACTTCTCAGGAGTGGGGTGCCGAGTGGAATTAACCACTTAGAAGAGTCCAACTCGTCGGACTAAAAATGATGAGTCCTTTCTACCAAAAAGGTTAAAGCTGGTATTTATCTCATATTTCCCTTCTCAAAAACTTTATTTGATTTCCAAAAATTGCATATTTGATTTTCCAAAACCTTTCATCTGCATGCTAGATTTATCTAGTCCTTTTCCCTTTTCAAATAAAATTTCTGAAAATAATGTCTGAGTTTGAAAATTCTAGAAAAATCATTTGAAAACTATTTCGAGAGAATTTGGGCCGAGGCACTCAGGCAGGCCCCCAGCTAGCCGTTGGGGAGCCACTAGCCAAGGTAGAGGGCAGGTGGGCCCGGCCTGGGGTCGGCCGACCCCAGGTTCGGCCGAAGTAGCCCAACGGCTGCTGGGCCCCACCTTGCCCCAACGGCTCCTAGCCGTTGCACAACGGCTATGTCTGGATGCCCAGCGCATTTGACTATAAATAGCAGGCAGAGAGGGGGTGTTCTTCACCCATTCAACTCATTTCACTCACACTCCCCTCTCTACTCCTTGCTCTCTTGGTTTTCTTGGATTTCTTGCTCAAGTATTGGATTATCAAGTGTTCTCACTATTGTGTTGCTGAAAGTATTGCTATTTGAGGAGCAAGCTCGGTAAGAATTTCATTTGATTTCACTAACCCATCACCGAGTTGCTCTTGTTGTCCTATTGTTGTGCTAGCATGAATTGGGCGGCGAACATTCTTCGGAGGGTGACACGCTCCCGTTCGCGGGCAAGCGCGAGTTCATCCATCCCCGCCGAGCCTACGCCGAGCCCATCAATGATGGATTATGAAGAAGAGCAAGCCGAACCTCAAGCAGCGGAGGAGGTCGTCGACGACACCCCCTACCTAAGCTTGCGGGTCGCTCGAGAGGAGCAAGCCTATGCTCTCTTGAAGGATCGAGTCTTCGCCCACACCCGGGGCTTCGACCCGGCTCTCATGGAGAAAACAGGTATGGATCTCGAGCAGTGTTTTTCTAGATGCGTGTTTAATGCGTCTAGACGATGTCTAGACGCAAGACGTGGGGATGGTGTCGAGTTTACCCCCTAGTCACTGCTCTAAACGAAAATCTCGTCTAGACGGTCTTAGACGGTCAACAACTATCTAGACGATGCTGCTAGATGAGTTTTAGACGCGTTTACTCGGTTAAACATACGTCTGGACGCGCGTTTTGAGTATGAGAACGTTTTGACGTTGGACTCAGAATTTCAATCGATCGCCCGCGTGCCCAAGGAAAGCCAAACGTTTAGGGTTACCTGTTATGTATCTATTTACTCTTTATTACTTAGCATAGCAATTAGCATGCTTTTACGTTTATGAGTGAGGTATGATGATTAGATGCTTGTGAGAACTACGAACTAGTATGAAATATGTCTCTGCGTGTCATCTGACATTTTCAATCAAATATTTAATTATGGAATATTTGTGTTGAAATATATTTATATTATCAGTCTATACAAGATCTATTGTGGCTTGTAAACTATGATGTCTAGTGTGACTAGAATGTCTAGACGGTGTTTAGTACGTCCAACACGTCTAATGTGTCTAATACGTCTAAAACGTCTAGACGCCGTCTAAACTGCCTAGACGCTAGTCGTCAGCCCGTCGTCTGTTTTCGTCTTGCTTCTAGAAAAACATTGATCTCGAGTTTGCTTCTATTTGGTCTGCTCTTGGTTGGGAAGAGAGCCTGGCTCTCGGCCCCTCACCATCCAGTTTCTTTGCTCTCTTACCGAGGTTCTGGATGGTATTGAGTTTCGTCTTTTTGGGACCGATTATCGTGTTTCTTGGAAGGAACCTAGTCGTCTCCTTGGTTTTAGTCCTTGTTGTGCTCTTTCTTTGAAGAAGGCTTGTGAGGGTTTTGTTCGAGACTCTCTCTGGGCAGACATCTCTGGTCTTGTTTATAGTGGCAAATTTGTGCCTCGGTGCAATGATATTGTGCATCCTACTCTCCGCTTGTGCCACAAGTGGCTCGCCATTACTCTCTTTCCACGAGAGGATGTTCGGCCCGTGCACAGCGATGAGTTGATGCTATTATACACCGCTGTTAAATAGATCAAGGTCTCTCCCGTTAAAGCTATGATTCGGCAGTGGATGATGAATTTCAAGATGATAGGTTCTATTGAGTTTACGTCTTTGGTGACTCGTATTGCTCTCAGACTCGGGGTTCTTAGCGGGAATCCCGTACCCTTCATCGTGACGCCCCGAGTTCTCATTGATGAGGCATACTGATCCAGGGGCATATACTTAAGAAAGGTCCAAATGATTCTTTGACTTTCTTCTTCCCGGCTTATGCAAATCAAATCCCGTTACCTAACCCGGGCTTTCGATTGTATAGCTTGGAGTCACTAACAATTCCCCTTGTTACACAAGAGGAAAGCTGTCATGCTAGTGTTTCAGGCAGGTCCACCAGAAGCGTGGTGAAGAGAGCGCACATGCAGCAGCAGCAGTTACAGCCACCACCGCAACCACAGCCACAGCCTCCTACACCACCGGTGGCAGAAGGGGCCCCTGCGGGGTACATGTTCGGGGTTACGCCTGGATACGCACCTGGTTGGGATCAGCCCGCCTACCACCCGAGCGCGAGTGGTACGGCTTGGCAGGTGCGAGTGGTACTCAGTGAGCTATACCTGCTAGTTCTAGCTCCAGTGATCCACCTCCTTCTTCGTCCTTCCGGCGGCACTCCCCAGCCTCTGCACGTGATGCTCAGCTCGCGCAGGAGATGGGAGAACTCACCGTCCAGGTCATAGGATTGGAGGAGACTCTGAACACCCACATCGAGTCTACCTCAGCGTGGCAGCGTCAGGCTGGTGAGAGGATTGCAGCCATGCAGCAGGCTCAGCAGTGACACATGGAGGAGCAGAGGGCTTACTACGTGAGTCAGGGTTTCTTCTACCCTCGTTCGCAGTGAGCCTGAAGCTAGCTTGGGGGAGGACCCCCATCCTGAGGTAACTTGTATCTTCCTTTGTTTTCAGAATATCTTATAAATGAAAACCCAAAAAAATCTGCAAAAATAAAAAGACAAAAAATATTTATTTGCCTTCATCATCATCGTTTGCTTAGTTTGCTTTGATATGCATAGTAAGAATGCTTTGCCTCTATGGTTGAAATGATGAATAGTTGCTCTGTTTATTCCTCTCGTATGTCTTTCTTACAACTTTGTATCCTACCTAAGTTTTGAGTTTGTTGGTTTGCATGTTCAAACCTTAGCTTGAAAACTGTGGGTAGCAGAAAGTATGATCCTTGCCTAAGTTGTTGTGAGATATGATATGGTTAATAGAGTGCTATGATCTTGTACCTAGTGATGCTTGACATCCGGAGTTTTCCTTTTTGAAAAAAAAATCAAAACAAGATGAGTTCCTCAATGATGAGCATTTCCTATCCAAGGCCATATGTAGATTCTAGCTCTTGTTAGCCTCCACATATGCAGCTTGATCTCTCATTGAGCTTTGTCAAATTGTTGTGACCCTTGTTAGAACTCATACTCCCCTGATCAAGATCACGTACACGTTCACGCTAAACTTCTACACTGGAAGTTAGCATTCATCATTTGTTCCATTTGCTTATGCATTCTTCCACAAATAAAACTCTATGCATCTTTGTATCATTCATCCCTCTCCACATATCTCCAATAGAGACAAAGGGCTAGTTAAAAAAAGAGAAAAAGAAGAAAAGCATGCTCAAAAGCATGGCAAAAATAAATAAAGAGAGCTAGCCCAAGTCTCGAAAATTCCAAAAGGAGAAAGGGATTGATATGTGCAAGAGAAAGAGTTCTAGCATATAGATGGTAATAACTAGTACCCACTCCGGGGCTAGTGTCCACCTTACCATCATTCCCTCATTTTTCATGAAAAGCGTGGTAATATCTAGCACCCATTTCCGGGCCTAGTATCCACCTTACCATGCTCATCACCATCACACATATGCACATCTTGATCAGGATGTATGTTTGTTTCTTCCAAGGATCCGGTTTTTGACTTAGCAAAATATGAGAGACAAGTATGCCACATTTCTTCCCTACCTACAGCTCCACATAAACCTATTAGGAGTAGGATGAGAAGAATGGCAACATTGATGCCTTGGTGAGGAACCACACACTTTGAGCAATCCGAGAGTATCATTTGAGGAACTCTGATTTTCTTTAGAAAAATTTGCTAAACCTCCGGATTGATAGCTGATCAAGGTATGAGTGATTATGCATTTGCTATATAACCATTGTGTCTCTCAACCACCTATGGCAGGTGAAGCTATATGCCCCATGTCATCAAGTGAACGGTAAGAACATTGCCAACTTGTTCAACTCTTGGTAGAGTACTTTGCTGTATGTTTGCCATGAGTTAAGAATACAACATCGTAGCAACTCCTGATCAACCAACCTAAGTCTCTAATGTCTTGCTTTGAGACGAGCAAGAGGTTAGCTTGGGGGAGTTTGTTCACGGCTGTTAAGTACTACTTTCAGCCATCAATATTCTCACAAAAATGGAGGCATATGCATTATTTACTTGCATTTTTGTTTGAATAATGTAGTTCCACTTGTCCTGGGAGATTATTTGTATGTAGGTGAAATAAGTATTAAAAGAGATGGAAACCCACCTTCTATGGAAGAACCATGCCAACTCAGCTGAGGAGGTGGCTGCCACCAAGGAAACACGTGGCAATCCACGTCACTGATCCAAAGGAGGCACTTACCGACGAAACAGAGAGCACCACATAAACTTCACATGGATCAAGGGGCCCACCTCGGATACCAAAACAAGCCATGCACCGGGGATGGATCAGAGGGCCCACAGAGCAGCCACCTAGAGGAAAACCACCCCAAGTGGGGGCCTAGGGGGCCGGCCGATCCTAGGATCGGTCGAACCGACCTAGTGCCGCCCCATCTCGCCCCTACACGTGGTAGCTGCTCATTGGTCACTTGCTTCACTCCCGGGTGTTTTGAAGCCATTTGGTGCCTGAGGCAAGTCTCCTTGCCTATAAATAGAAGGGGAGGGGCTCCCATTTCACACACACCACTCTCTCATTCTCCTCTCACTTTTAGTCTCCAAGTCTAGGGGGTAGGCTAGAGTAGCTCTTATTCAGGTTCCAAGTCTACTTTGGAGTCTAGGTATGCGTTCTCTTTTATCTTTATTTCATTGTATGACATTTATCTACTTCAGTTATTCAGCTATTTCATATAAAGTCATGGTAGATCATATGCTTGATATGTTCTTGAGTTCATCTCTTGTTCATCATTTAGAGGCTTGTGTTCTTCATGAACACTACCTTTTGATCCACTTGAAGGATGATAAACTCATTCCTTATGTGTTTGTTCATAAGTTAGAGGCTCGTGTTCTTCACGAACACGACCCTTTGATCTTGTTGACTAGACATAAGAGAGTTCGTATCCGTTCGTATGTCTATCCTTAGTTGATCTTGTTAGATGGCATGAAGTGTTGCATGAGGTTTGTGTTCAAGCTACGGTACTCAGTCTAAGTTGACTAGTCTTCTGGTGGCTCTCACCCTAGGTCACAATAGCCCGGGCCAGGTGAAGTCTAGCAGCAACGCAGGTATGGTGCCTGGGTTGTGTGGCTACGTTAGTTATGAGCATACCCCCCATAACGATAGAGGTAGGCCGAAGTGGTGACAGCTGTTGGACCCTATGTGAAGGACCGAATAGGCGATCAGAGAGGGGGGAGTGAATGGGAGCCGATAAAAATTCTTCACGAAGGTCGAACTCAGCCTATACCCCGATTGCCACTCCGAGTACTCGCACACACCAAAGAATCTCAAGACAGGGCACTAACAAGCCCACACGAACAAGAGAGGAGCCTAGAAGCAAACTGCGGAAGCACAAGACAAGAATCAAAGCACTTGGCCAATTCTGGAAACGCCAGGCGCGGACTGTCCGGCTGGTACGGGCGGACCGTCCGCTAGTGTACGACGGACTGTCCGCCAGTCATCCCCGAACTGTCCGAAATAGACAACAGAACCACCAGAGACGCACCGAGAAAATCGGACTGTCCGGCTGAGCACGCGGACTGTCCGCCAGTGTCGCGGACTGTCCGTGACGGCAGCGCAGACCGTCCGTCCACCTCGCTGGAAACCCCAGACAAACTCAGCTCCACCCCAGACAAAACCTCAGCCACGTGGACTGTCCGTGAGTGACACGCGGACTGTCCTCAAACCACTTGCAACCAAACCCTAGGGCCACAACAGATCAAAACGCGAGTTCGCAAGAACAGAAGATGAACACGCGACGAACCCTAGGCGCGCGGACTGTCCGCGGGGTCCTTGCGGACTGTCCGCTAGCCCCGGACAGAGCAGCTCGAGCACGAGCTCGCGAAGTCAAACCTCCAAATCCATCACGGGATCTCCCAAACCGCTAGAGCTCTTGACACAAGACTTTGGGAGATGAGAAGCGTCACACAAGAAAGCTATGCCCCAAAAATGTCAACCTCTAACTCCCTAAAACACCGGGAATCTCGGATCACACGAACCAACACCAAGAACTCGGACTCCGGCCAAAAACTCACGAATCGAAGGCTTTTCCCGGCGTTTGAGGGGTCAAGATCACACACAAAGATGCACAAGGCATCCACCCATGATCCCCTCAAAGAAATTCGAAGGAAAACGCCCTCAAATCCCCGATTCGAGCGAAGAATGAAACTCCCCAAAAAATAGCCCCGAAAATGACACGAAAATCACAGAGGACTAGGAGATCACCGCAACGCCGAATGCTTCCATACATCCAGAGGTCAGAGTCTATACAAGAATCTAGCCTAAGGAATACAGATAGAAAAGAAGCAGTTCAGAGCAATCTACCGGGAGAGGAAACCCTAGAGTCCAAGAGAGAGAGATGCCATCCACCTCTCCGCTATTTATACGAAGCCCATCGGAGGGAGTTAAATGACCACGCTACCCCTACAACTCAATTAGAAGATACAACCCCTCAGGGGCATTTTGGTCAAGTCTTCATCGAGCGGACACGCTCCCACCACGGCCTTGCTTAGCATCGACGCAAGCCCCGCGATCACGCCACGTGCCCCCTGCCTCGAAGCTTCCCGAAGCTCCCGGATCACTGTCTCCGTCGCCTCGGGCCTCCGGACTTGGTTTTGCGGCCCAAACCAAGAAACCGTCCACCTGATGGTTTTGTGGGCAAACCAACAAACCCCGCGTGCAAGCTTCCAGCTCCATCCGCTACCTTGCACCGGCCCATGTTCACGACTTCAGTCCGCCAGTCTTGCACCGCACGGCTCGCACTTGACCCCATCGAACGAAGCCTACTTGCCTCTCCATCACTCGGAGGTCGCCACGGCTAAGGTCTTTCGCGCTTGTTCTTCACCTGCACCGACACGAGTAAAGCCACAACCTGTATCTGCACACTTAGCCAAGCATCAGTCCACACAACGTTGTCAATCACTCATCACTAAGGAGCGACCCTCCACTGGTCCTCGGACACACCTGGTCCTCAATCTCCCTCTTGATGAGTGCATTGACAACACCCATAGAAATCACATAGAGAAAATGAAAAGAAAAACAACCACGAACACAAACCTCCCAAGCAAGCGATCCAAAGCCAAAGAACAAGCGAAAACAAGATCACTCGCCAGACCAAGTCTCAGCCCACTAAGACAAGGGCAACAGCTCGACACAGCCGAGAAAAAAACAAAGCTCACAAAGAGCACACCACAAGCACAAAACTCAGGAAACACAAAGGAGCTCCCCCTGCACATATGCACACTCCCTTTGAGCAAATGTAACCTCTTCTTCTCAATTTTTCTCCTCACATGCAACATCTCACAAATGCATACCAATTTTCAACAAAATCTCCCAATGCATGAAAATTCTCCCCAAATGTGCACAACTTCTCCCCTTATCATAAACATTCTCCCCCTTGTTGACAATGCATGAATCAAGGTATCATGGTGCTCTCCCCCTTGTTTTCATGAAAAATGCATGTCAAAGCATATATACAATCTACCAAGCTTCTCAAATATACAAAGAGCACAACAAAATGCTACACATGAGGCATAGAGCAAGCAAAGTAGATATGGTGTAGTTAGCACATTGCCATCAAGAAGGTAGAGACATATAAGCATGTGATATGGCCAAACTCAATTTTAAGCATGTTTTCACAAAGAAACATTCATCTCATGAGCAAGATCCTATCTATGACAATTTGAGCACAAATACACTAGATCATCCAAAGTTTATACAAGATCACAAATTCTCATCACAAGATCATTATAAACGCCCACAAGCTACTCAAGTCATGTTAAAGCCACCGAGCCATGTGTCTACTTCTTAAAATGAGACTTCTCATGGTAGACAGCATGCTACGGTTTAGCACCCAAGATATAAATATCAAAACAGAAAAACATGATTAGGAGCTCATTTTTCAAGCATAAGGCAATTCATACACCAATTTCATTTTCAAGTTTAAACATGGTACATGAAATGCCTTTGCGGCAAAAAGAAGCTTATGCTCCTCCCAAAGTGAACAAATGGGCTAAACATTTACAATGACAAAAGGTCTTTGACCCCAAGCAAAGAGAACAAGATACTCAAGCACAAATAAGCATGATATAAGCATTTGAGCACAAATTGAGCATAGACAAGCATCTACTCATGAGAGAGGCAATTTTATCATTTTCACAAACATGAAGCTATCTCAACATAAATATATGGCAAAATCATCAAGAGCATAGCATTCACATCACCATTTACCAATCATGCACATATCTCATACATAGCACATCAGTGATCAAAGCATATAAGAGAAGCATTTCCTAGCACAAGTGATCCAAAGATGGCTATCCTACCAGGTTTTGTACAGAAAGTAAAATGCATGTATGGAATGCAATCAAAATGAAACATATGACACATATATACATGAGAAGCTCCAAGACTCAGCTAGAAAGGAAAGCACACCCCAAGTTCACCCCGCAAGCGAGTGAAAGTGACTTGGTCAAGTGGTTTGGTGAAAATGTCGGCTAGCTGATCTTGGGTAGGGACATAGGACAAAGATATGTTTCCTTTCTCAATATTGTCCCTAATAAAGTGGTACCTCACTTCTATGTGTTTTGTTTTGGAGTGGAGGACAGGATTTTTGGCGACACTTATGGCACTGGTGCTGTCACAGAAAAGTGGAACCTGGGAGCACTCCTCACCAAAATCACTCATGGTGTAGGTCATCCAAAGCAGCTAACAACAACTAGCAGCAGTTACATACTCGGCCTCTTTAGTGGACTGGGCTACACTGGATTGCTTGCGAGAAGACCAAGAGACCAAAGAAGAACCAAGGAACTGACAACACCCAGAGGTAGACTTGCGGTCCAATCGACACCCTGCAAAATCAGCATCGGAGTAACCGTGAAGTCTGAGTGTCGAGGAGGCAGAATACCAAAGACCAAACTTAGGAGTGTAGTTCAAGTACCTGAAAATCCGCTTGACGGCCTGCCGATGTGAAGTCCTCAAAACGAGCGCACAGACACAAACTGAACTGTATGTCCGGCCTCGTCACCGTCAAGTAGAGGAGGGAGCCGATCATGCTCCGGTACTCCTTCTGGTCCACGGGTTCACCATCCTCGTCCGCGTCCAAAGCCGTAGTGGTACTCATCGGTGTAGTCAGCGGCTTGGAGTCGTTCATGCCAAACTTCTTCACCATGTCCCTGGTGTACATCGCCTGATGTACAAACGTCCCGTCCTTGCATTGCATCATCTGGAGGCCCAAGAAAAACTACAGCTCTCCCATCATGGACATCTCAAATTCCCTGCTCATGTCATCTGCAAATCTGGCAACAAGATCATGAGAAGAGCCACCAAAGATTGTCATCCACGTATATCTGAACAATCAAAAGGTCATTCCCATGCTTAAGGAGAAACAGGGTCTTATCAACTATGCCCATCACAAACCCCTTACTCAGCAAAAACCCTCTCAACCTGCCATACCAAGCTCTAGGTGCCTGTTTCAACCCATAGAGCGCTCTCTGGAGTTTGTATACCCAGTGTGGATATTTCTCGCTCTCAAACCCCGGGGGTTGCCTCACATACACTTCTTCCTCTATCACCCCATTCAAGAAGGCACTCTTGACATCCATTTAGTACAACTTGAACCCTTTAGCCACGGCAAAGGCTAGAAGGATCCTAATTGCCTCCAAACGAGCCACAGGAGCAAATGTCTCCTCATAGTCTATGCCCTCTTTCTGGTTGAACCCCTGAGCCACCAACCTCGACTTGTTTCTCACAACCATCCCATTCTCACCCTCTTTGTTCTTCCACACCCACTTGGTACCTATGGGATGGCAATTTGGTGGTGGATCGACTAACACCCAGACTTGGTTCCTCTCAAAGTTCTCCAACTCCTCATGCATGGAATTCACCCAATTCTCGTCAGACAAAGCATGTCGAATATCTTTGGGCTCAAAAGAAGCGACAAAAGCAGAGTGAGCAAAATGAGAATTGTTCCTTGACCTCGACCGTGTAGTGCGTTCATGAAGGTCACCTATGATCGTCATCGGTGGGTGATCCACTTGTACACCGCCGGGCAGCCTCTCGCCTGGACACAATCTCCCCCTCAGCAGCAGCCTCCACTCGAACAGCCTCAGTCGTAGTGGGTGTAGGGGATGGTCCATCCTCGATCGTCATCGTAGTAGTGGAAGTAGCGTGTACACTATCAGCCACGGGAGCACCACCATCATCATCGTCGTCGTCTCCATCTCCATCCTTCTCATCCTCAAAGATCCTCGCTCCAATCTCCTCATCACCTGCACACTCAAAAGCAGAAGAGCTACATGGCTGTGTCTTGTTGAAGGTAACCTCGCAAGTCTCCATGATTCGGTTAGTGTCAAGGTTGAGCACACGATATGCTCTAGAATGAATTGCATAACCAAGGAAAATACCATCCGAACATCTAGACTCGAACTTATCCAACTTGCCCTTCTTCAGAATGAAACACTTACAACCAAAAGCTCTAAAGTGACTCACCTTGGGTTGTCGGCCATGCATCAGCTCATAAGAGGTCTTCTTCTTGAAAGCACGAAGGAAGATGCGATTTGAGACATAGCAAGCGGTATTGACCGCCTCGGCCCAGAAACGCCTAGGAGTCCTATGCTCATCGAGCATCGTCCTGGCCATCTCACAAAGGGTCCGGTTCTTCCTCTCCACTACGCCATTCTGGCAAGCGACGTATGGAGAAGAGTACTGATGATCGAGACCAAGATCACTGCAAAAGGCATCAAAATGAGAGTTCTTGAACTCCGTGCCATTATCACTGCGTATAGCTCGAATGACATCACCATGTCTCTGATTCTTCAACCTCAAGATCAAGTCTCGAACAAAGCCAAATGTCTTGCTCTTATCCTCCAAAAAGAAAACCCAAGAGTACCTCGAAAAATCATCAACAACCACAAGAACATACCACTTCCCACCCGCAGAGCGAACACGAGCTGGCCCAACCAGATCCATGTGCAACAGCTCACAAGGTCGCTCGGTCATGACCGCAGTTAGAGGGGCGTGAGAAGCAGCAACCATCTTTCCATGCCGACAAGAAGCACAAACCAAATCCTTCTCGAATTTCAACTTAGGCAATCCTCGGACAAGATCAAGACCACTCAAGCGGGAAAGCAACTCAAAGTTCAAGTGTCCCAACCTCTTATGCCATTTCCAAAGCTCGACTGAAACGCCAGCGACAAAGCATCGAGGAGGACCAACAGACTGGGAAAAATCGGTACGGAAGATTTGACCCTCGGGGACGACCGTACAGACAAGATCGCATCGAGAATCAAGCACACGAGAAGCGCCCGACTTAAAACGAACCTCAAAACCCTCGTCCAGTAACTGAGATACTGACAACAGGTTAAAACCAAGTGACTTGACCAAGGCCACACTTCTTAAGGTCACTTTGCTACTCACCTTCACCATACCTTCAGCAAGCACTCGTCCTCTCCCATTGTCCCCGAAAGTGATGTACTCCCTCGTACTCACCGGGGTGAGGCTAGAGAACCACCCACAATCTCTGGTCATATGTCGTGAGCAACCGGAGTCGATGAACCAAAAGTCCTCCAAGCCTCCCACCTGCAATCAAAAATGAGAACGAGAATGAGCAAGCAACTCAACACTGGGGTTAGTACCAAAAGAGTCAAACCAGTGTCGAGCCATTTGCTCAAAAGAAAGGTTAGCAAAATCCATCATAACAAAACCTCTAGACGGAGCCCTCTCACGCCTACCACCAAAGGACCTGTCATGTCTCACTGGAGGAGTACGCGCACCGCGAGGGGGAAAACATGGCTCGTAGTCCCTCTGAGACCCAAACCTCTGATCGTGCCTACCAAACTCGTAACGGTCACGAAAAGGAGCACGTCGAGCCAACTCACCACGCCCAAACCCAACACGCCTATCTCTCTGAGGAAAACCACCTCCACCTCCATGAGTGGGAACTGTACACACATACACCTCACCCCTAGGTAGAGGCCCTCTACGAGGCTCAGGCACACCACAAGCAAGGTGGTACCTGTCCTTGTTTGCCATCTCCCTAGCAAACCTCTCATCTCTCTTACTCCTGAAACAGAACTCATCGTTATGCCCATCCCTCCCACAATACTCATAATGGAAGCGGGTCGGCTGTGGCTTAGGTGGTGGCTTTTCTGTGGGCTTCTCAACAGCTTTCTCTCCTGACTTCCCCTCAAAAACATTACCCAGGTTGCTCACAAACTTGATGGGTTTCTGGTAATTTTCTGTTTTCTGGGGGAATACTGGTGGGTCTGGAGTTGTATCAAGCTTGTTTCTGAGGTGGTTTGGCTTGGGTGCATATTTGTTTGTGGGTATGGTGTGTGATGGAGTAGGAGTCTCTCCAGCTTTCTCTTCTCCCTCACCACTCTTGTCAGCCCCCAACGCCTGACCATCAAACCTCTTGAACTGAGCCAACATCAAACTCAATTGTGGCTCATGCCCAGACAACCAACTCATCAATTTCCTAAGCTCATCATTTTCATCCTGCAAACGGTCAACATAGTGTGCAAGTTCCATGTTTTTCAAAGCATGCATTTCACAGGTAGAACATGATGTAGGAGGAGGAGCTTTCAATGCTGCCTCAAGAGAAAATATTCTAGTGTGAGATTCATCTAGCCTAGCATGCAACACAGGACATGAGGTACAAGCACCTAACAAAGCTGGCCTAGATTTCAGTTCATCACACTCAATCCTAACCACATCTAGTTCCTCAAGAGTAGAGGCATGCTTCTCCTTGAGAGCAGTCAAATCAGCAAGAAAAACTGAACAATCACCACAGTCAATATCATTAGACACCACAGGAGCAGATTTCAGAGAGCCTATCTCATTTCTAGCATCCACAAGCAAGGATTCAAGCTCAGCTATCTTGTCCTTAGCATCACCCAACAAAGACCTAAATTCCCTCTTCTCCTTGTTGGTCTTTCTAAGCACATCATCACGGTTATCAAGCAACTCATTGAGGCTAGCATTCTCCTCTAGCAAGAAGTTGGGATCATGTTGTACCTCTTCCTCGGAATCGGAGTTCGAATCCGAGCTGTGCTTCCCACCCTTCTTGGAGTACACCATGCCGCAAAAGCCACCTTGTGCGACGAAGCTCAGGCCGGTGAAGTTCTTGCCCGTGTGCCGCTTGTCCTTGCGCCGATCTTGCTCTTCCTCGCTGCTCGAGTCGGAAGAAGCATCGCTTGATGTGGAGTCGATGTCGCTCGCTCCGGCAACCATCGCTCGAGCCGTCTTCTTCTTGTACCCGCTACTCTTCTTGTGCCTTCTCTCGCTCTTGTCCTTGTGCTTGTCCTTGTAGTTGTTCCGAGACCGGTGCTTGTTGTAGTCGTGCTTGGGCTTGCCCTTGTAGTCGTTCTTGATCTCCATAGCTTCAGGGCATTCGGCGATGAAGTGCCCGTGCTTCCCGCACCGATAGCACATCCCCGAGCTCCGCCTTGCATTCTTGCGGTTCTCGTACATCCGCCCAAATCTCTTGCTCAACAAGGCGAGATCATTCTCGCTCAGCACCTCAAAGTCCTCATCTGGCAAAGACACAAGACAAGACAAAGAGAAACCAACAGAGCTAGCGTTAGACCTTGATCTTGAGACAAGAGCCAAACTATGGGGATCAGTGGGGCTCTCGCTCTTGGCTCTCAAGCCACGATCAACCTCCGAAGACCTGAGCTTGGAAAACAGTTCATCAAGCGTAAGCGTATCATACACGCTCGACTCCTCAATGGCCTCGACCTTGTCACTCCACACAGACCTATCCAGGGCATGCAAAAGCTTGATAGCTTGATCATGATCTGTGTATGGGAGCACTGTCACATTAGCCCTCATGTTGTTGACTATGCTAGTGAAGCGTTGGAACATAGCATCGGTCGACTCACTGGGGAGATGAGTGAAGTTCTCGTACTCTCTCCGGTAAGTGAAAAACAAACAGGCTTGCACTTGGGCATTGCCAACATGAGCATTTCTCAACTTAAGCCAAATCTTTCCGGCCACATTCTCTCCGTACACTCGCTCGAACTCCGAGGCACAAAGAGCACGGAACAAGTAATCAACGGCCTTGCTGTTGGCCTCACACATGTCCCGCGATCCTGGAAGCAGAAAACTATCTGGGATGACATAATGAGGATTCTAAGTGACCTCCCAGATCAGAGTTCCCTTCCCTCGCAAAAACGTGCCCATGCGCCTTTCCCACATCGGGTAATTCTTGCCATCAAAGTGTGGAGGACCGGACCCCTTGCCATAATCGCCCATCTTTGGATCTTAGACTAGTTAGAATCAAGAAGATCCGTAACCGACTCTGATACCAATTGAAGGACCGAATAGGCGACCAGAGAGGGGGGGAGTGAATGGGAGCCAATAAAAATTCTTCCCGAAGGTCGAACTCAGCCTATACCCCGATTGCCACTCCGAGTACTCGCACACACCAAAGAATCTCAAGACAGGGCACTAACAAGCCCACACGAACAAGAGACGAGCCTAGAAGCAAACCGCGGAAGCACAAGACAAGAATCAAAGCACTTGGCCAATTTTGGAAACGCCAGGCGCGGACTGTCCGGCTGGTACGGGCGGACCGTCCGCTAGTGTACGGCAGACTATCCGCCAGTCATCCCCGGACTGTCCGAAATAGACAACAGAACCACCAGAGACGCACCGAGAAAATCAGACTCTCCGGCTGAGCCACGCGGACTGTCCGCAAGTATCGCGGACTGTCTGTGAAGGCAGCGCGGACCGTCCATCCACCTCGCTGGAAACCCTAGACAAACTCAGCTCCACCCCAGACAAAATCTCGGCCACGCGGACTGTCCGTGAGTGACACGCGGACTGTCCTCAAACCACTTGAAACCAAACCCTAAGGCCACGACGGATCAAAATGCGAGTTCGCAAGAACAGAAGACGAACACGTGACGAACCCTAGGCGCGCGGACTGTCCGCTAGCCCCAGACAGAGCAGCTCGAGCTCGAGCTAGCGAAGTCAAACCTCCAAATCCATCACCGAATCTCCCAAAGGGCTAGAGCTCTTGAGACAAGACTTTGGGGAGATGAGAAGCGTCACACAAGAAAGCTATGCCCTAAAAATCTTGACCTCTAACTCCCTAAAACACCGAGAATCTTGGATCACACGAACCAACACCAAGAACTCGGACTCCGGCCAAAAACTCACGAATCGAAGGCTTTCCCCGGCGTTTGAGGAGTCAAGATCACACACAAAGATGCGCAAGGCATCCACCCATGATCCCCTCAAATAAATTTGAAGGAAAACGCCCTCAAATCCCCTAATGGAGCGAAGAACGAAACTCCCCAAAAACTAGCCCCGAAAATGACACGAAAATCACAGAGGACTAGGAGATCACCGCAACGTTGAATGCTTCCATACATCCAGAGGTCAGAGTCTATACAAGAATCTAGCCTAAGGAATACAGAGAGAAAAGAAGCAGTTCAGAGCAATCTACTGGGGGAGGAAACCCTAGAGTCCAAGAGAGAGAGAGATGCCATCCACCTCTCCGCTATTTATACGAAGTCCATCAGAGGGAGGTAAATGACCATGCTACCCCTACAACTCAATTAGAAGATACAACCCCTCAGGGGTATTTTGGTCAAGTCTTCATCGAGCGGACACGCTTCCATCGCGGCCTTGCTTAGCATCAACGCAAGCCCTGCGATCACGCCACGTGCCCCCCGCCTCGAAGCTTCTCGAAGCTCCCGAATCACCATCTCCGTCGCCTCGGGCCTCCGGACTTGGTTTTGCGGCCCAAACCAAGAAACCGTCCACCTGATGGTTTTGTGGGCAAACCAACAAACCTCGCGTGCAAGCTTCCGGCTCCATCCACTACCTTGCACCGGCCCATGTTCATGACTTCAGTCCGCCAGTCTTGCACCGCACGGCTCGCACTTGACCCCATTGGCCACCGGGTCCATCAAACCAAGCCTACTTGCCTCTCCATCACCCGGAGGCCGCCACGGCTAAGGCCTTTCGCGCTTGTTCTTCACCTGCACCGACATGAGTCAAGCTGCAACCTGTACCTGCACACTTAGCCAAGCATCAGTCCACACAACATTGTCAATCACTCATCACTAAGGAGCGACCCTCCACTGGTCCTCAGACACACCTGGTCCTCACTTTGGAACCCTCTGCGCTGGGGTGTTGCTGTAGGAGTCAAAAGTATAGTTTCGCAGAGTGCTGGTAGTCGCGAGCTATCTCCCCGTTAGTACCTAGGTGCTGAACCTTACCCTCTCATGCAATTTTTCATGCCTATCTCTTGTATCTTCTAGCTTTGTATGTTTAGTACATTAGAACCTAGAGCTAACTCGTACGTTCCCCCTATGTCGTAGAGTACTAGAGTAGAGGTAGATCTGAGTGTGTGTCACACTACCCTACCATATCTTTTATCTTACCCCTGCCTTTGAGTTGTTTTTTTTTGAAAGGGTAACTGTGGGGGAGATCCCCGCAGTATAAAAACATTTTGTAAAAAATAAACAAGGGTTACAAAATTCTTACACATTGTTTAACTAAAAGCATCTAGCCAAAAACAGAAGCTAGACCTTAAGCCTACCTTGAGTCTACAAGCTTGCAAGTGACATTGATTCTTAAATTACAAAACCATCTATTAAGACTAGGAATCTGCCTGTCGAAAATTCTGTCATTTCGCAGCTTCCAAAGCTCCCAGGCTGCTATCATAGAGGCTTCAGTGAAAAAATCCAGTCCACTACTCATTTTTTCTTGAAGAAATCTCTCATCTAGTTCAAGTGAAAGGTCCCAAGTGATGCCAATCTTGGTCCAGCACTCTCTAGCAAAAGAGCATGAAAAGAAAAGATGCTCGATAGTTTCCCTGCCTTTGAGTTGTTGTTCCCTATATCTATCTCTTGGTTTACATGCAGTGCAAAAGCATAAGTCCATAATATCCGCCATTGCCTTCCACGGATACGATACCCTTGGAATATTCTCCTTCCTTGGGGAAATGCTACAATGGTTTATCTGTGCGCTTGCGGATTCATTCATGATCGTTTAGATTTACCTCTGGCAAGTCTTGGTGTTCACGCTAACTCGGCGTTGTTAGTAGTGACGCTAAGAAATGCCAACATTGGATTAGCATCCAAAGTAGTGGGGGTGCACTTCTGTTCAGGCACCGTGAGCGTCGAGGCATCAACCTTGGTGGCTTCAACGACCATGATCGAAGCAGCAGCTGCGTAGGCAGACATCATGGCGAGGTCGAGGGTCTCGTCCTCGCATCTGTAGGAGACCAAGATGTCCCCGTAGACGGAAAGGATTCTGTTGGGCGCCGACATCTTCATGATGAGGTATGTGTGATGCGGGATGGCCATTAAGCGAGCTAGCATCAGGTGACCTAGGATGGCGTGGTAGGAGGAGCAGAAGTCTGCGACCTCGAACGTTAGCCACTCAGTGCGGTAGTTGGCTTCCGTCCCAAGGTTACTGGAAGGCAGACACGTCCCGGGGGATATGCCGCTTTGCTGGGTACAACCCCATAGAAGGGTTCGTCGTAGGCCGTCATCTTGCTGAAGTCGAACTTCATCTTCTTCAGCGTCTCGGTGAATATGATGTTGAGGCTGCTGCCTCCATCGATGCGCATCCTGGGGAGCGCAGCTCCGTCCACCGTAGGGTTGACGACTAGCGGGTATGTCCCGGGATCTGGTATGTGCACCCAATGATCTTCCCGGGAGAAGGTTATGGGGTACTCCGACCATCTCAGGGGTTTTGGAGCTTCAGTGTTGACGAGCCCGATCTCTCGAACTCCGGCACGGTGCTGTCTTTGAGTTTGGGTGGCCTGCAACCTCCCATGATAAAGTTGATTTCCCTATTGGGTGCCTGGTAAGCACCATTAGGGTTGCCGCTCGTCGGTTGTGGTGGTGGCGTCCTCTCCTTGCGCCGGTCATCATATCTGCGACGGTCATTGTTGTTGTCGTTCCTGCGGTCGTCACGACGGTCATCGCGGCGATCATCACGGCGATCATCACGG
The DNA here is from genome assembly GCA_036936925.1 of Cenchrus fungigraminus. Classification (NCBI taxonomy): domain Eukaryota; kingdom Viridiplantae; phylum Streptophyta; class Magnoliopsida; order Poales; family Poaceae; genus Cenchrus; species Cenchrus fungigraminus. The sequence goes on from CM072779.1 coordinate 64,723,376, forward strand.
CGGTCATCACGACGATCATCACGACAGTTGTCGCGACGATCATCACGGTAGTCATCACGGTGATAAGGTCGCCTGTCTTGGTTATCACACCAATCAGGTCGGCGGTAACGATTGTCGTAGCGCCGGTTGCTGTTGTAGCGGTTGTCGTTGCTGGTGGCCTTCTTTGCCGGCTTGGGTTCTTCTGGCACACCCAGGGCATGCTTTAACTCATTGCAGTTACGCATGGAGTGCTTGGCACCGTGGTGGAACTGGCACACGTCGTCCAGAGTTGACTCGAACTCAGGTCGCATGAAGCTGGAATTTGCCATTAAGACCTCGTTGGAGCGCTTGCATGACTTTCCAGTGCCGTCTGGGGCTAGGGCCCCAGACATCTCGTCAGTTCTGACTCCCTTGAAGTCGTGGATCACCGCATCTTGAGTATCCACGAGCTTGTCGACGTACTCCATGAGTTCGGCGATAGTCTCGGTTCCTGATTCGTGGATCTTCTCGAAGAGCTTGATGTTGGTGACGCGTTTCTTGTATGTGCTAATGGCGTCGTTGTCTGTAACTCCAACGAGCGTATTGCGGTTCTCGAAGAACAGATTGGTGTAGTCCCGGAGGGTTTCACCAGTCTTCATGGTCACCCTTGCGAGGTGATGCGTGTTGCCTGGTCAATTGTAGGTCGCTTGGTAGTTCGTGGTGAACAACCGTGACAGACTTGCCCAGGATGAGATGCACTCATCTGGTAGGTTATCGAGCCATAAGAGTGGCTCCTGGCCCATGGCCAAGGGAAAGTATCCCGCCACGTGTACATCTTCAGCCATATACTCGGGTCGGAGCGACCGTCGTACTTGTCGATGTTCGGCTTGAACTCCTTGGGGTAGGTCAACTTGCGAAGACGTCATGAGAAGGCCGCAAAGTTGTTGATGGTACTGGAGCCTGGCTGGTCAGCTGCACGAGGTCCCGAGGGGACGACGTATAGATTGTCGGGTGCGCCATTGACTTGGTCGTAATTGGTACGCCGCTGGATCTCGGTGTCGTGCATCGCCTGGAGGACGGTTGCTTGGATTGGATTATTGGCATCGAGCGGGTCTGGGCGACCATTGATGTGATCGTAGTCTGCACAGCACCGAATCTCGTGCTCATTGCGTAGTGGCTGCTGGGGGTTGGCCGCAGGAGCTTGTGCGACCTGGGTCGGCACGTTCCCAGCACCTTGAGGTCCTCCACCTTGAGGTATTGGGTTGGGTTATTGCACGACTTCGTTCTCACCGCCTCCCTCTGCACTGGGCTGCTGAGGAGCTTGGTGAGCGTTGTTGTTGTTGTTGTCTCACACTGACCTACTCCTTGAGTGCACGGTGCGCGTTGTTGTCCTGCTGTAGCCTTGGCTACGTTCCTCGACCGGGGCCATAGCGACCCTGATCTTGGCGATAGCTCGCCGCGCCTGTGGGGTATCCCCCAGCTGTTGGATCTCTGCTAGACTTGCCCCCAAGTTGGCTTGGGGGGAACCGTAGACCTCATGGCCAGCGTCTTCGAAATCTTTACGCAAGTCACGTGCACGCATACGACCTCGAGGAGGTGGTATCTGTACTTGCTCCTGTGGCTGGACCACTCCTTGACCCGCTGGGGGTGCACCTTGAGCGTTGTTCTGCATTTTGTTTTGTGGTACTTGACCACCTGGTGCTGCGGCTGCGGCGGCCTGAGCTGCTGCGTTGGCTGGGTCGGCCTCGGCCTGTCGGCGGAGAGCGTAATTGGCGTTGTCAGCTTCACGTTGGGTGCGTTGAGTGTTGGTTTCACCAGGCTGGGCTGGGACATCCGCTGAGATCACGAGGACCTCACAATTGGAGAGACCGCGATGTGCCAAGACCTCGTCGCCATAGGTATTGGGCGTGAGGATGACACGAGCGACCTGAAACTCGCCACAGTCCGGAGACTGCGCGAGTAGATGGATCGGGCGACCTGAGGTCACTGCAGGCGGTGTAGGTCGGTGGAGCTTCTTCAAACCACGGCACTGGCGGGCAGTGTGCTTGGCCTTCTTGTGGAGAGGGCAGGGATCATCGTTGAGGTCCCTGTGGTGCCCGCAGACCTGGGTCTGGGGTAGTCAAGTCCGATCCATATTGGATCTGGATCTTCTTCCTCATGTGGGTGGATGCCCCACGAGCTGAACTGCGTAGGCCTAGAGGCATGCGAGTTGGAGTTAGAGTCAAACTGCTGGGGCGCTAGATGCCTTCGCAGATCTTAATCGTATCTGCAAGCATGGTTGCGACACGATCGAGCCCAGCGACGATGTCGCGAGGAGTGGGTGGGTGGGTTTCCGTCAACAAGATGGATTCAACCTGTTGAACGGGGTGGACCGCGGCGTTGTCGAGGTCGACTTGGCCGGTGGCTGGAGCAGTGGATCCCGATGGCATAGAGCTGAATTTGATGTTGATGGGATTAGCGAGGAAGTCTGCCATGCTGGCGGGGAAGATGACGCCATTGAACGAAGCCATCGAAGTTGCACGGAGAACTTTCGATCTGCCCCTACCTGGCGTGCCAACTGTCGGATATTTAGATACGAACAGTCCACAGAGGGGTTAATCCCGGTGGTTTAGATTCAGTTGGGGGCGATTGAAAGCTAAGGACTCGATGGTTATGCAGAAGCACACGGAACACGGCGAGTTTATACTAGTTCGGGCCTCTGGAGAGTAAAACCCTATGTCCAGTTGTTGGTGTAGATTGCTTGAGGATTGCGTATGTTACAATGGGGTCGCCCTACCCGCCTTATATTGGCCAGCGGACAAGGTCGGCGCCCAGACTCCTGGTCGGTTACGACTGGGAGACCTAAGTATAGTTGATTACAACTATTTCCATACATCCCGGACTGCTTGTCGGGTCCACCGCTGTCTTATCTTGCACGCCAAGTCTTGTAGTCGTTCCGGATAAGGTCTTCAGGAGGTCGTCAGGGCCACAGATCAGGTCTGTTGGGCCCACTGTCAGGTCGGTTGGTCTTCTGGTGGGCCGGACCCACTTGTCGCGGACGGCCGGGAGACTAGTCGGTGGGGACCCTAGGGTACCCATGTCCCACAACGGCTAATGCTGAGCTGGCGCGAGACCGCAGGATATAGTATTTCGAGAGAAAATATCAAATATATACATATAAGTTCATGAAAAAGTCATAGAACCAAGAGGTGGTGCAGTGGTAAACAATGTTGTGTTGTTCCTCTAGGTCTTCGGTTCGAACCCTCGCGATGGTGAATTATTTTTGCAAAATTTCGATGGGGCGCTAGAGGTTGGGCTCTATCGTACGGGCATCCTAGGGCCCACCGTAGGGATGGGCCTACCCGTATGATAAGTACCTGCCAGACTCTCTTTCTACTTGCGGGCCACTGCTACTGAACACGTGGCGCACTCGGACTACTCAAGACTACACAGGATTAGTACTAGACTAGGAAGGCATGTCCTATACACCGCCTATAGCTACTCCTAGTCGAACCCGACCAGTACACCTGTACCAAACCGACTTGTAACCCTGCCTCCCTGTGCATATAAGGCGAGGTAGGGACACCCCAAACAACACCTGAAACTTACGCAATAAATCAAGAGTCACGCAACATACAAGACGTAGGGTATTATGCATATTGTGACCCGAACCTGTCTATATTGTGTGCCTCGTGTCTCACCTTTGAGTTCCTGATCTCGACGAGCCACACCGCACAATCAACTATCTTAGGCACCCCCTGGGTAGGTTTGCCGGGACTAAACACCGACAGCTGGCGCGCCAGGTAAGGTATCTTGTTGTAGATCCGCTAACGAACTCGATGGCTTCAATCACCATCAAACCCACCGTCACTTTCGAAAAAGGAGACACCTTCGTTTTTGGCTCCTGGGTCTGCGTCGCCGACAACACAGGATCCTTCCTACGCTTCCTAGCAGTGACCCCGGAGGCAAGCCTCATGCCCACGGTGCTTCGAGAAGCCCCGATGGACGACCTCGCTAAAAATTGCGGCGAAATTTTGCGCTCCGACCAAGTCTGCGAGTTCCAGTTGGAGTCCGAGTACAACTCGACTACGACTCGATCTTGGATCGAACCGCGCGAGCTCTCTCCCGAGCCTGTGTCCGGTCCGGTCTACCTGCCCCAACCACTCCTCTTCGGACACCGCTCCACCAGTGCTGCCTACTAGGCTGCACTCCCCACGCTTCGCCACTCGGGCAAGGCGCCCGTGTTCAAGCACTCGTCACATCAACCTCGACTACACCAACTCTCGTTTGGATTCATCCGAGTTTGAGTTCGACTACGGCTTGGACACGTCTGAAGAGAAGCTGCTACTCACATGCCCTGATCAGGGACTGGTTGTCACATTGACACCAGAAGGTAGATTCATCTACTGGCCTGATCAGAAGCCTCTCGACCTCGTCACTTATGACGACTTGTGCCTCATCGCCATACTCGAGATTCTTCCATACCAAGAGGGGGCTGAGCTCCTTGAAGAAGGCTGGAAATCATCACTCAATCCAGCTCTGGGAACTACTCCCCGAGCCGCGAAGCCTTCGTCGTCGAATCTGACGGCTCTCACCAGCACCAAAGCTTCCCAGAGGATGTCTCCGACGATGAACTCTCTGTGGACACACCTACCAACGAGACTACAGAAGCCAAGACGGCAAGACGTAACAAGAACGCTGAATGCGCTACTTGTTGTCAGCAGCTTGCGGAAGATCTCCCAATCCGCAACCTCAATGAAGCTCTAGATGTCCTCGCTACTCGTGCCAATGACACTCCAGAGGAAATCATCAACTTGATCAACTTGATTGGTTGATCTATGCCTCGGGACCGTACCGCTCAACAGAACACTTACCGAGAAAGTTCACCGCATGCTTCGACAAGGCGCCCGTCTAGATGCAAGTGTTCACAGCAGCAGTGGCGGAGCTCGTGGTGCTCCCACGCCTAATCGTATCTTTCCCAAAGCAAGCAAAAGGGGCGGCGGAGGGGACGCAAGCGTCAACAATGGCTCCCACCACACTCCTGCTCACGACACTCGGGACACCATCAATAGGATCCGTCGAGATCGCGAGACGACCAAAGACGAGTCAAACACCTTCCCTGCCTTCACCAGACATCTCAGGGTACTCTATCTACCCAAGAAGTTCAAGCCTCTCAGCATCAAGAAATACGATGGCAAGCAAGACCTGCGGGATGTCTATCGTGAACGCCGGAGGCAATGATGACACCAAGTGCATCTATTTTTCTTTCTGCCTGGAAGAAGCGCCACTCACTTGGCTCGAATCCCTCGAGAGAGGCTCCATTCACAACTGGGAACAACTCAAGAAGAGATTTACAAGAAACTTCATTGGTGCCTTGGGTCGACACGGCAATCGGATTAACCTCGCTCAAATCAAGCCGAAGCACAACGAGTCACTCCACGACTACATGCATCGATTCTTCTATAAACGTGCCACTATTGTTGACATCTCAGACAAGGATATCATCGACACCTTCCAAGAAGGTCTCTTTGACGAGTGCACCTACATCGACTTCGGTTGCACGCGCCTGAGTACTATTACCAAGTTGAAGGACATGGTTCAAGCCTGGGTTGATGAGGACGACAAGGCTCACGCCAGAGAACTCCTCACAACAACAACCAAGGCAAGAACAACAACAACAACAACAACAACACTAGCGGAAGCAGCAGCAAGCAGCAGTCAGATCCCAACCGCACGAGCAATAACTACTCGAGCAACCCAAATCGCAAGCAGAAGTCAGACAACACTGTTGCCAACCTTGAGCAACCCTCCAAGGAGGCCAAGGAAGAGGAGAATCCATACTTCCAGAAGATGCTCAAGAAAAAGTGCCCATGGCACCCCACTGGTGGTCACACCACTGAGCAACACTATCAACTATGTTGCTCTCTGAAGGAAGCTCTGGAACCCCATCGTCCATGATCAAACAAAGGCAAAGGGGGGAAGGACAATCAAGAAAAAGCCGGTGGATTCCAGGATCCTACCAATACCGTCAACATCATCATTGGCGGTGTACCCACAATGCGCTCCCAAAAGCTTCTGCTAAGGGAGATCATGTCCATTGAATCTGCGGCTCCCACTTTCCTCAAGTGGTCGGAGGTACCATTACCTTCTCACACGCAGATTAGTGGACCGGCTTCTCAGAGCCAGGGTGATTCCCTCTTGTCCTGGACCCAGTGATTGCAAGCTCCAGACTCACCAAGGTACTCATCAACGGTGGCAGCGGTCTCAATGTCCTGTTCGCCAAGACTTTGAAGAAGATAGTCCTCAACATCACCGACATCCTCACCAAGAGCAACTCGCTGTTCTACGACATCGTCCCCGGCAACACAGTTGTCCTCCTCAAACAAGTCGTACTGCCTATCACCTTTGGGACAAAAGATCACTACCGTACTGAGTACATCAAGTTCGAGGTTGCGGACTTCGAGACATCCTACCACGCCATCCTCGGTCGACCAGCTCTGGCCAAGTTCATGGCTATCCTGCACTATGTGTACCTAGTACTCAAGATGCCGGGACCCAAGGGTGTACTCGCTCTACAAAGGGACTTGAAGCGCTCCTACGACTGCGATACAGAAGCCGTGGAGCTCGCAGCTACTACTCAAGTACCCAATGCTATGATGAAAGTCTTCACTACATCTAAGAAGCTTGCTCCGAGCGAGCTCAAAATTCCGGAGAAGACCGACATGTCCACCAAGCCCGCACCGACAGAGGAAGTCTAGCTGAAAGCTGTCGATCTCGGTACCAGCGACAGCTCCAAGACGACCATGATCAGCGCCTGCTTGGACCCTAAATAGGAAGACGTGCTTGTCAACTTTCTTCGGGATAACCATGATATCTTCGCATGGAAGCCTGCTGACATGCCCGGTGTGCCGAGAAGGTTGATCGAGCACTCACTCAACTTCGATCCTAAAGTTGTACCCAGACGACAACACCTCCACCGCTTCTCCCAAGACTGCAGGGACACCATCAAGAAAGAGCTCGTGAAACTACTCGTGGTCGGCTTCATCAGAGAAGTGTTTCACCTAGAGTGGCTTGCTAACCCTGTCCTAGTCTGGAAGAAGAACACAAACGAGTGGCGGATGTGCGTCAACTACACTGACCTCAACAAGCACTACCCCAAGGATCCTTTCGAGTTGTCGTGGATTGATCAAGTCATCGACTCCACGTCGAGCTGCACTCTCCTCTCCTTCCTCGACTGCTACTCGGGATACCACCAGATAGCAATCAAGGAGTCAGACCAAGAGAAGACCGCGTTCATCACCCTGTTCGGCGCCTACTACTACACAATGATGTCGTTTGGGTTGAAGAATGCTGGTGCAACATACTGATGAGCCAGGCCTGCTTCAAGAGACAACTCAACAAGAATGTCGAGGTGTACATGGATGATGTAGTCGCCAAGACCAAGGATCCCGACACGCTCATCGCCGACCTTGAAGAAACCTTCGCCTCACTGCGGGAGTACCAATGGAAGCTCAACCCCAACAAGTACGTCTTTGGCGTACCATCAAGGAAACTACTCGGGTTTATCATCAGCCATCGCGGCATCAAAGCCAACCCTTAGAAGATCTCTGCTATCACCAACATGAAGGCTCTGTCAACCATCAAAGATGTCCATATGCTTACTAGATGCATGACGGCCCTCAACTGATTCATCTCAAGACTTGGAGAATGGGGTCTACCTTTCTTCAAGCTACTCAAGCGGCAAGAGAAGTTCGTGTGGATTGCAGAGGCTGATGAAGCTCTTCAACAACTCAAAGACTTCTTATCCGAGCCCCCAATACTCATAGCACCTCAAGCCAAGGAGGAACTCCTCCTCTACATTGCCATGACTACTCATGTGGTCAGTACTGCCATTGTCGTCAAACGACATGAAGACGGCCACACCTACAAGGTCCAGCGCCCTATCTACTTCATCAGCGAGGTCCTTTCTGAGTCAAAATCCCAGTACTCACCGATTCAGAAGCTACTCTATGCGGTCCTCATCACCTCGCGGAAGTTACGACACTACTTCCAGGAGTACAAGATCTCTGTGGTCACCGACTACCCGCTTGATGATATCCTTCACAACCGAGATGCCACAGGGAGGATTTCTAAATGGGCGGTCAAGCTTGGCGCTCTCACGCTCGACTTGTACTGCTATCAAGTCTCAAGCCTTGGTCGACTTCATGGCCGAGTGGTGGGAGAATCAAGTACCAACACCAATCGAGCGCCCAGAGCACTAGGTCATGTACTTTGACGACTCTCTTAAGCTCGAAGGCACCAGAGCAGGAGTACTACTAATCTCCCTGAAGGGAGAGCAACTCAAGTACGTCCTACACATCTTCTGAAAGGTCTCTAACAACAAAACTGAGTACGAGGCTCTACTACATGGGCTCCACCTGGCAGTCTCCCTCGACCTCAAGCGACTACTCGTCTACGGCGACACCGTGGTGTTCATCAACCAAGTCAACGACTCCTGGGATCGCAACCGAGAAAACATGGATGAGTACTGCCTAGAAGTGGGCAAGCTCTAGAACAAGTTCTATGGTCTCGAGTTCCACCATGTCATCCATGACAACAATATAGTTGCGGATGTCCTGTCGAAGCTGGGTTCTACTCGCACCCAAGTCCCTATGGGTGTCTTCGTCCACGAGCTCCACAAGAAGTCTATTCCAGAGCCACCATCTCCACCCTCGACTACTAATCCTAGTCTGTCCGAGGCAGCTCGTGAGGTGCTCATGATCGACATGGACTGGAGGCAGCCGTTCATGGACTACATCAAAGAGCGGAAGATACCTTCCGACAAGTCAGAGGCAGTGCAGATCACATGCCGAGCTAAAAACTACGTAGTAGTCAGAGACCAGCTCTACAGGCGAGGCACCACTTCTCATATCCTCATGAAGTGCGTGTCTCAGGAAGAAGGCAAGGACATTCTGTAGGAGACTCACAAAGGGATCTCGGCAACCACGTGTCCTCCCGGACTCTAGTGGGCAAAACTTTTCGACGAGCATTCTATTGGCCAACAGCTTTGGCCAATGCAGAGGAACTAGTCAAGAAGTGCCAAGGATGCCAGTTCTTCGCCAGACAACAACACGTCCCAGCCTACAAGCTCATCAAGAAACCACCAACCTGGCCCTTCACTTGCTGGGGGCTCGACATGATCGGCCCTTTACCAACTGCGCTAGGGGGATTCAATTGAGTTCTGGTGGCCATCGACAAATTCACCAAGTGGATCAAGGTCAAGCATGTTACCTGCCCTAAAGCTGATAGAGTACTCGACTTCTTGGATAAAAGTGTGCATCGCTACAAGTTCCCCAACTGCATCATCACAGACCTGGGCTCCAACTTCAACAACCACCAGTTCTGGGAGTACTGCGAAGACAGCGAGATTGACGTCCGGTACGTCTCCGTCGCACATCCACGTGCCAATGGCCAAGTGGAACACGCCAACGGAGTGGTACTCGATGCCCTCAAAAAGCGCATGTACGATGCTACAAACACCAAAGGAGGCAAGTGGATCAAGGAACTACCCAATGCTCTCTAGGGGCTACGTACTCAGCCTCAGTGGCGAAGCTAGAGTGAAATGGAGAGGGTGCATGAATAAAGAAGGGCTAAAATATATTTACCAAATCGAAGAATTCCATAGACAATATTTTTCATGATTTGGTGTGTCAATACTAATAAAATAAACATTGGCAAAATACATCAATTTGACTTCAATTCTTCAACATCCTCGATGATGCAGCATGCCTAAAAAAGCAAACAAAGATTTTAGATTTATGACTCAACTTCAGTTTCAAAGAAAAAATGAACCAATAAAAAAAATACAATACATTACCTTCAATCTTCATCATCAAATCTACGGGATTTCATTTTCATGAAGCGCTGAATCACGGCCTCATTGGTGACTTTCAACAACTCTTCTTTTTCCACATAGAAAATAAGGCTATTGCTCATATATATATCACCAATCCGATTGCGCAATTCTGTTTTCACAATTTTCATGGCTGAGAAACACCTCTCAACTGTAGCAGTAGCAACAGGTAGCACTAGCACAAGCTTCAAAAGTTGATACAACATTGGATATTGTTCGTATTTGTTAGTATTCACCATTCTTTCAGAAAGCTGGGCAATAGTTTCTAGGTTGGAGAACCTTTCATCATCTCTCACATCATATATGTAGAGGCCAAGCTCGTGGTTAAGATCCCTCAAATTCCTAGAATCAAAATCATGTGGATAAAGTTTTTCTAGGCTAATCAATTTTTCTATACTAAAATCATGGAATGAGTCTCTTGGACTAAAAGCTGCTGAGCAAACAAGCAATTGAGAGCTTGTCTCATTGAAGCGGCTGTCAAGCTCTTGAAGTAGCCAATCAATAACATCATTAAAACAATCTACTTGATAATAATGTTGGTTTGTAATCCCAGATTTATGCCTCCACTTCTTTGGATCAATATATTCATCTTCCATTTCCAATTTGCAAATATCATTCTTGTCACAAAAGTCTTGAACATCATCTAATACTTTACCCCACTTTTCTCCTCTAAGTTCATCCAATTGGCATTTAGTTGCTCTCACACAGTTCATAGCATTCACTATGTCCTGATCCTTTCGTTGCAATGCTAATGACAAGGTATTTGTGATTCCTAATAGAGTCAACATGAGATGCAAATAGAAGACAAAGTCGAAAGTTTGGAAATATCGTAGAAGGTTTAATGCTTGATCTCTGATTTTCCAATCCTTTTTATCTTTTTCCAGAATTTCTAGTACCTTGACAATTGTAGGAAACATGTCAACCAAACTTTTCAGAGATTTATAATGAGAATTCCAACGAGTATCGCCAGGTCTTTGAAGACTTTGCTCTTCATTCAACCCTGTCCCAGTCTGAAGCTGCCCACAGCATAATGCTTTACTCATTTCTTGAAGATTAATATCTCTAATCATGTCCCTTCTCTTAGATGATCCACCCACCACATTCAATAAGAGAGAAATCATAGTAAAAAACTCACTAATCCCTTTATGCTTTCTTGCAATGGCCACAAGAACTAATTGGAGTTGGTGAGCAAAACAGTGAACATAATAAGCTGAACTATTTTCTCTCATGATCAATGATTGCAAGCCATTAAACTCACCTCGCATATTGCTCGCACCATCATATCCTTGGTCTCTAACTTGCTTTAGTCTTAACTTAAGGTCAGCAAATAATGTATCAATAGCGGACTTGAGACTTGCAGAAGTTGTTTCAGTCACATGAACAAGACCAACAAATCTCTCTTTAACAATTCCACATTTATCCACATATCTTAAGACCACTGCCATTTGTTATTTCCAAGAAACATCCCTCGACTCATCAACTAGTAAGCAAAAAACATCATCCCCAATTTCTTCTAGAATAGACTGTAGCACTTCCTTTGCAAAACAATGCACAATATCCCTCTGTATTTCAGGAGCAATCAAAAGGTTGTTATCAGAATTCCTTTTATTTACTGCCTTTCTTAATGTCGGATTTTGCTCCGCTGCAAATGTACGAAATTCTCTGAAGTTCCCGTGATTTAAGGACTTCTTCGACTCATCATGGCCCCAAAATGGCAATCCTTGCTTCAACAACATTCTAGCAACATCAACAGACCCATTCAAACGAGCAAAATATGCATTCTTAGCAGATTCACTCACAGAACGGAAAGCAACATCAATGTGTTGCTTTGTTTGTAAGAGATCATCACATTTCTTCATTGCCAGATAATGTGAGCCACCAACATTACCAACATGATTATGTAGCCTTTCCTTTCTATGATAACCGTTCCAACCTTTTTGAACAAATGCTTCATATCCACCATCCATCTTTTCTCTAAATAAGAAACAATAAAAGCAATATACTCTATCTTTGGACTCACTATATTCAAGCCAACCTCCAAACTCATCAAACCATTCTGGTACAAACCTTCTTGGAACTCCTCCAATCTCAGTCACTAGAAAACGAACTGTGCGAGGTTGGCAAGGCCCATTCTCCAAGTACTTTCTTCTCACCCTCTCTCGCAGATTAGGATGGTAATCATCAATTTGTTTCCTTAGTCCCGGATCAGACTTAATCTCCTCCTCCCAGTTGATATGATCCAAACATGAATTTCTAGCATTATTGCCACTATCCGGCTCTGGTGCTTTTGTTTTGGAAAAATATCGTTCCATTAATTAACCTGCCATTAGTAACCTAATATGTAAGTATGTATAAATTGCTGGTTGCACAATTTTAGAATGAAGAACAGAAGTATAGAATCTATTAGAAATTGAAAAATGGAAATAGGATGATATGCCAAATGTTTAAGTCCTACCTTTAAGGATTGAAGACTAAATTCTCATGTGCAATCACTCCAATTCCCAAATTGAAACCCGGCTGTACCAATAAACCCTACAGTATAAAAATTAAAAAAGATTACCAATCATTAGATATTTCTGATTGTGTATTTAGCAATTAGCAAAGCAGATTAGTTGAGAAAGAACTAGTAAAAAGAAACACTAATCATCTAATATGTACATACACTGATCCTTGAGCCCTGAACACTGCGAGCAGGCGAGGAGGTGCCTCTGCTGGCAGCGGCGGCAGCGACAAGATGTCGAGATTTGCAAAAAGGGCAAGGCGAGGAGGAGAAGCGACGATACAGGCCGCCAGGCCAATCGACTTGTGTTGCAGGCTGATTTAATCAGAGAGAGAAAAATAAGAAAAGGTCATTTGGTATTCCTTCGTGGGTTGTTTTCATTGAATTGCACTTCGTGGGCTGTTTTAATTGGACTGCAAGTGTAGGCTGCTGGCTGGTTGCGTGATGGGCTATGGGGGTGCAATTTGTTGGCCGGTGGGGTGCATAAAGGGCTGAGATGTGGGTGTAAGCACTAAATTTTTTTTGGAGGGGGGTTCATCTGCACCCACAAGCAAATATATAGCTTCGCCACTGCTCAGCCTACAAAGCTAACAGGGCAGTCAACTTATTTCCTGGTCTACGGCTCCGAAGCAATCCTGCCTACTGATGTGATGTGGCAATCTCCTGCGGTCGAACAATACGACGAAGGCGTCTCTGCAGACAACAGACGGTTCGATATCGACAACCTCAAAGAAGCCTGCTACAATGCCCTCATCCAATCCGCCCGGTACCTCGAGGGTATTCGACGTTATCATGATCGCAATGTCAAGGGACACTTTTTCATCGTGGGCGACCTCGTCCTACGTCGCATCCAGGACACATCAGGACTTCAGAAGCTCAGCTCGGCATGGGAAGGTCCCTTCTCCGTCAAGACTGTCACTGGCCCAGGCTCCTACCGCCACCAAACTCTTGACAGTAATGACATCGACAACTCATGGAACATCGAGCATCTCTGCCGATCCTATCCATAGTCCAAGACTACCAGTCGACAGCTCGGCTCTGCGCCATGGGTTATTGTCTATGGCCTAAGGTTCAGACTACCCATAGGGTCGGCAGTTTGCGGCCTACTATGGTCCACGCCTACCCTTTAATGAGCCTCTTTGGACGGCTTCACCTCTACGGGTAGTTGTCTATGGCCTAATGTCTGGACTACCCATCGGGTCGGTGGTTTGCGACCTACTATGGTCCACACCTACCCTCCAGCGAGCCTCTTCAAACTGCTTCACCTCTACGGTTGTGGCCTAAGTTCCGGACTACCCATCGGGTCGGTGGTTTGTGGCCTACTATGGTCCACGCCAACCCTCCAGCGAACCTCTACGGACGGCTTCAACTACTCAGGTCGGCGGTTCACGGCCTACTACGGTCCACGCCTACATCAAAGACCCTCCAACGAGCCTCTACGAATGGCTTCAACTACTCGGGTCGACGGTTCGCGGCCTACTACGGTCCACGCCTACATCAAAGACCCTATAATCGGCCCCTCGTGCGGCCACAGTCGCGTAGTAAGTGGCCACTACGGTCCATGCCTATCTTAGACCACTAGCTATAAGCGGCCTACGGGCCCTAGTGACTACCTATCAGCTGTAATCAACTCCGTGCCAGGCTCTTGGCCAACAGTTGTACTCATTATTTTCGCAGTAATAAAGATTTTCTACATAACTATCAACTTTGTTCTGTGAAATCTCCACTTGCACCAATAGCTTTTGCAAGTCGGATCTTGTCTTCCATAAGACGCCAGCTACAGTTCCTCAGAACTCATCAAGTCGAGTACTACTACTCGCAAATTTTTTTCTCTTGCAGCCAAGATTCGCAGACTAGATACTAGTCATCAAAGGCGCACGACCACATCACATGGAAGGGGACATCAAAACAGATAATTGAGTACTCAAACTTCTATTACTACTCATTGTACATTATCTATTTTTACACTTGTCTTGCCTACAAGTTTCTTCTACAGATACATCTAGATAAGGTCAAGACGAGAGGCCATCTCTTCGGTGATGGGTGTCATCTCTGCTTTGAGCTCCCTGAACCAATCGTCGGTGCAGTCGGCCGCCGCGCCTTCCTTAGCTACGGAGAAGTCCGGCGTCGGGTAGAAGGAGCGAAGGAAACTCAGCACCTGGGTTGGGATTGATCGCGCCAGCCTATGAACATATTCAACAAGCTTGCCTGGTGTGTCCTTCAACCTCTTCACCAGTGGCCTCTGCTCCACCCCGAGTACTCTGGGTTCGAACAGATCTGCCACGGGCTCTGCAGCTGCCTTCAACTCCATCAACTCGCGCTTCAAGAGTCCGGCTTCCTCCATCTTCGACTTCAGCGACTACATACAAGTCGTTAGATCAACAATAGTGTCACCCTTGAGCTCCAACTCATAATTCAGCTCTACAGTCCGCACCTTGAGGGTCTCCTCGACTTTTTCGCGTTCAACCTACTCCCAGTCGAAGGCGTTCTGCCAATCAGTGTCTTTGTCCTTCAGTTTCTGCACCGAGTTCTCAAGTGCTGCACAGCAACAGATCAAGGGGTTAGATCACTACACCTACAACAAGTACTCGATGCAAGCAAAGGGCTCCAGGACTACCTTTTTTGTCTTGACGCAAGGTCTTGTTCTTGTGGACGACATCGTCCTTCAGCTCTGTTAGCTTCTGGATCTCGTTGCGGTATTCCGCCGCATTCGAGTCCAGCCTCATCTCCATCCGACACGATAGCTCTCTCTCTCTCTCTCTCTTTCCGCAAGTCCTCCTCAAGCTTGGCCACCCGCTCTGCATTAGTGGCCTGCTTGGCGAGTTCTCGAGACTTCTGCCTCGACTGCTTGACAATATCCTGCGCGCATCACAATGGGTTCTGCTCAAGTACTCGAAGACCACAAACTTTTTCTACAACAATGGGTACTCAATCTTACCTGAACAAATGGGCTAAAGTGCTGCAGATTCTTCATCTGCATCTCCACGTACTCCCGCTCCAGCATGGCTTCATCGATGCTAGCCAGCACCTCATCGGCGGCATGGCTACTCATCTCCGCCATACAATCCATCGGCCGGCTCCGCAGCGGCAAAGGATCTTCAATATCTGCCTCGCGAACGACCATCTGCCTTTCCGGGCTCATCTCAAGAACTACCCGTGCATTCGCCGGATGCACGGGGGCTAGGTTTTCTTCTTCATGAGGCAAGTTTGCCTCAGGATCCAGCACTATGGCATCTACCAGCTCTACTTCAAGTTCCGCCAAAGGATTAGTCCTTAGCTCGGGGCCTTCATCATAGAGAATATCAGTGACTCAACTACTTTGCTCCAGAGTTGGGACAAACCTGTGGCGGTGACTATCTCCGTCTCGGTCGCCTCCACCAGAGGTTGCTCCGGCACTTCATCTTGTGCAGGTGAAGGGACCATGTCTTCTACCACAGGGGCCTCCACCCTCTCGTCCTAGGTCTGCTGGGCATCTTCTATGACTTCCTCAATGCGGGCTTCAGCACCCGCAATGGCTCTAGTGCCCGATGCATCCCAGGAGAGATCCGTTGATTTCCTGCACAAGTCTTCTACATGACTTCACTGCTGATCAAGACAAAATAGGTACTCGGGTAGTCGGGTACTTACAGTGTGGAGCGCGGCAAATGCTTCTTGGGTCCTCTAAGCAGCCTGAACAAGCTAGAGGTGACTACTCCACGGCTACTTGTGGATTCGTTGGGGGCTCTGTGCTCTTCTCCGTCTCCGCCCTGGGCTTCGCCACCGACGTAGTCTCTGGCTCCTTCGCTAGTGGTGGATCGACTCCTTCAGATGTACTACCCGTGGGAACTCCCATGGGTAGCACGGTGTCATCATTGCCAAGGTCTACGACCTCGACGGCTTCTGGGGCTACACCCAGAACAGGCTTCGCTGCCTACTCAGTCTCCTTTTATCCCTACAATGCAACCATCGAGGTCAAAGACTACTCCAAGGGTTCTGCCTACTACTCGCAGGGTCAGGGGTTTACCTCAGCTGATGGCCCTTGTGGGTTGGTCCTCTTCACACATCGCTTCCGTACTGTCCTCCTCTGCTTCTTCGGAGGCGGTGCGATGTCTCCAGCAATATCAACTACCGGCCTCTTCGATGAGCCAGCAGGCACACCACCAGTGGCGGACGCGGAGTACCCGTAGCACCACTTCATCTACGGTCGACTCATTGTCGTCCGTCGACCAGTCTTCCACGGCCCCTTTCGCGGTATCTGACAACACCGCGGCGCCGACTGTCTGCCCGGCGGTCTGAGTACCCTGCTCTGGGTACATCCCGTCATCTACATATGCAGGCAGCGGGGGCATAGAGTGGAACCACAGTACATCTTCCTGTAGAGTCAAAACAAGACACGTCAGCTACTCGACAAGTTAGCAAATAAGTACTCGGGGGCTATGGCTACATACCTCCTTCGGCAGCCTGTCTACCGAGTACTCTTCAACGGCAGCTAGAACTCCGGGTTCCATATTCTTGAAGATCTTCGCCAGCCATTCCATCACCGCATCGGAGCTGATCGCCTTGTCAGTGAACATCGAGCTATCACTACGGCCAGTATACTCGAAGCCATAGTGGTCCCTCTTCATTAGCGGTTGGATGCGGCGCTTCATGAAGCTAAATGCCACCCACTCCACGGTAAGCCCAGCAGCCTTTAGCTCTACGGCGCACCTCAATAACTCAAGCACATCCAAGCACTCCTACATGGTGGGCTCCGCATTCCAAATCTCACTATGGACGGGAGCAAACAAGCTCGGCTTCGGCAGCTGCGGGCGTAGATTCACGATGAAGGACAACTTCTGTTTCTAGTCTTGGTTCGAATCTATCAATTTGTACTCAAAGTACATGTCTGACAATTTTTCCCTCTTCTGGATTCCGGCACCCCCGACTACATGTGGGGATAGGGTGCTCGGCTGCGGCTTCAACCGGCCCCAATGCGATCGGATCCCCAAAAGGGCTTCGCAAAACTGAACAAAGATTGAGATCTGGAATATACCATTCGGATTCAAGTGGATGTGCTCGATCTGGTAGTACTCGAGCAGCCCGCGGAAGAAGTCTGACACCGGCAGGGCCAACCCGTGCTCAAAGAAGTGGGCGAACATCAGGATCTCATTGGGGGGTCTTCACCATCGTCCAGTCATCTCTGGTGGTGGTATTCTAGCCTTCCATCATCTGCTCGCGGAGGAACCCGGCATTGACCAGCGCCTGGATATCTTTATGCTTCAGCTTTGACTTCTTCCAAGCGTTGGCCTGGTTCTTCAGCAGCGAAGGTCGCGGGGAAGATTCCTTCTTCTTCCAGGCCACCCTCTTCTTCCTTTCCATCTGCACCGTGGACGGTGCGCTCTTCATCCTTGTGGTCACAAGCGTCTTCACTCGCATTTTCTCGGGGGCTACACGGCGGCAAAGGGCGCACAGGGGCTCTCAACTATGGTGGCGGTGGCTGCAGATGCGAAGTGGAAGGGGCTCAAGTGTTTGCTGCTAGCAGATGCGAATGGGAAACCCATTCACCCATCTATTTATAAGGTAACCAACACCTCTTCAGTGTGGCAGACGCTTCATATTCCAAGCAGACGCTTCAAATTCCAAGACCTAGCGCTCCAGATCTCAGGGGCTCAACAACAGATCTAGTGATTGGAAGATTTTGGGATGCAGATTCTTCACCTAAGGCCACATTCTACATTCAAGATTGATCTTTCAAATCGAGAGACAACTCGACTCAAGGATCGGGGGCTTCGTGCCACGTGCCCTTCGGTTTTTTCTATGGATTTTACGGGTTAAGATTGGCGGATTTCTGAGAGCCAGGTGTGGTTCGAGGACCGGTGGATGGTCGCTTCCTGGTGTGATGAGTGATTGACAACGTGGTGTGGACTGATTCTTGGCTAAGTATTGCAGGTGCAGGTTGCGGCTTGACTGGTGCAGGTGCAGGTGAAGAACAAGCGTGAAAGGTCGTTGTCGGTGAGGCCTCCAGGTGTGGAGAAGACAAGTAGGCTTGGTTCGAGGGACCCGGTGGCCAGCGGGGTCAAGTGCGGGCCGCATGGTGGCAAGAACGGCAAGATGAAGTCATGGACGGTTTCTTGGTTGAGCCTCAAAACCAAGGTCGAGCCGGGACTACGTGGGAGCCGAGTCATGAGTGGTGATTGGCGGAGGCTACACCGAGTTCGCGGGGTTTCCGGTGGTTCACCAGAAAACCACTGGGTTCCTTGGTTGATCCACAAAGCCAAGACCGAAGAACCGAAGACGGAAGTGCAGCAGCTCCAGACCGGTCTGACCGGTGGGTACCGGTCTGACCGGTGAGGAGCACCGGTCTGACCGGTGTGCGACGACGCAGTTCGGAATCTTCGAAGCGGAGGACACGCGTCGGGATCGCAAGGCTTGCGTCAAGGCTAAGCAAGTTTGCGGTTGCTGGGCATCCGTCCGATGGTGCGAAGACAAAGACTTCCATTTTCGCCCTCGAGGGGCATGTATCCCTAGTTAGCTAGTAAGGGTATTTTAGTCTTTCGGTTGCCTCCATATAACCCAAGGGGTGAGAGGATGGCAGCCATCTCTTGGAACCCTAGCTCATTTGGTTTTCCTATTTTCCTTCCTATTTTCTTAGGATTTTCGTAGGACTAGCTTGAGAGCTTCATGGTGAGATCTTGTGAGAGGGAAGGATGATCGGGCGGCAAGCTAGACCTTGTATGAACCTCTTTGGTATGTATAGATGATTCGGCGTGGTTCCTCAAGGCTTGGATGTGTCTTTCCCGTTTCTCCTTTTTGGTGATTTTCGGAGCCTTTTCTTGGCGATTTTCTTGGAGCGATTTCGAGGCCTTTCTCTTTGGGATTTGGTGGGGGATGTATGCATGAACCCTTCGTGGTTCTTTTCCCTTTGATTCCCCTTCCAAATCCGTGAGCAAAGGGGCTCGATTTTGGGGTTTTCGTGGCTCTAGGGTTAGAGGCGTTCTTGGTGGGATTTCTTCGATTCCTCTTGATTTGACAAGTTTTGGTGGACCAAATCTTGGCTATGGAGTACCCATGAGGTGTTCCTACTATCCCCAAAGTCTTGTGCAAAACCGTGGAGCGAATCGGGAGATCGGGAGTTGGATTTGGAGGAGTTGACTCGCGGGCGCTGTTCATCCCGAGCTGCCCAGGCACGACCGGTCTGACCGGTGTTCTTGACCGGTCTGACCGGTGCTAGCCCTTGGTGGGTTTTTGTCTCGGGGAACAGCCTTGTCCGTGTGGTTTTGTCCCGTGGTCCTGCTGATCAGTTCTTGGAGTGTTTGGAGTTGTTTTGCTAGGATTTGTGAGGGGTTCTTCTTCCTCACAGGTTGTGTTTCGTGGTGGTTTTTGTTCCAGGGCCTAGAGGATTCACTGAGGCTTCCTGGAACGTTTGCTGTGCGGCTGCTGTAGCCACCGGCCTGACCGGCTCTGTCCACCGGTCTGACCGGTGTCACCGGTCTGACCGGCGCAGGCCATCGGTCTGACCGGTGTAGCACAGGCAGCAAGCCGTGCAAGTTTCCACTGTGTGTTTTGGTGAGTTTTGGTTAGGAAGGTTGAGTGTTGGTTCCTAGGACCAGTAGCACTCCAGTGGCTGCGTGGTCTTGACCAACTTGGGTAGTTGGGTCGGAGACGTGAGTTGGAAGCTGTGTTCGTCTTGTTGGAGTTCTCATCTCCTTCGAGAAGAATTTTTATCGGCTCCCATTCACTCCCCCCCTCTCTGGTTCGCCTAATCGGTCCTTCAATTGGTATCAGAGCCGGTTCGGGTCTTTATTGACTCTTACCAGTCTAAGATCCAAAGATGGCGTACCAGGAACGGGGTTCGGGTCCTCCGCACTTCGATGGGAAGAACTACCAGATGTGGCAAAGGCGGATGGCGGCGTTCCTCCGCGGAAAGGGTCAGATCCTTTGGGATGTCACGGTGAACACAGCTTATGTTCATCCGATGAACTTCCTTGCTCCAGGATCGAGGGATATGTTCGAAGCCAACAACAAGGCTGTCGACTACTTGTTTCGTGCTCTGTGTCAGCCTGAATTCGATCGGGTTCAGACAGAGGACTTAGCTTGTAGGATTTGGGAGCAGTTGAAGGATGCTCATGCTGGGAATGCTCAGGTTCAGGCTCGGATGTACGCGACTTACCGGAGAGAGTACGAGAACTTCACTCATCTCCCCGGCGAGTCCGTCGATGCCCTTTTCCAGCGATTTACGGTCGTTGTGAACAACATGAGAGCCAATGTGGACGTCCTCCCATACAATGATCATGATAGAGCCGTGAAGCTCTTGCACTCGTTGGATCGTACCGTATGGGATGGGAAGTTTGAGGCTATTGTTGAGTCCGAGAAGTATGACACCTTGACGGTGAACGAGCTGTTCTCGAAGCTCAAGTCGGCTGAGTTGGACCGTGGTATGACAGCCAAGATCGAGAGCCCGACTGATTCTCATAGTCTCGCTCTCGTTAGTGGCAAAGGAGCTAAGTCTAACGCTAACGCATCCTCCAGGATGTACTCTCTATCTTCTTTGATGTCTTTGCCAGATGAGGAGTTCGACGTGCTTGGAGAGGACGAGCTGGCGTTGCTGACCAGGCGGTTCGAGAGGCTGCACGAGAACCGGGTGAACACGAGGAGGACAGCACGGACGTGCTTTCAGTGCGGCAAGCCAGGTCACTTCGTTGCCGACTGCCCGGAGAAGACGGAGAACAAGGACGGCTACAAGGACGGCTACAGGCACCGATCGAGCAAGGATGGCAAGTACCGATCGAGGCGCGATCACAAGCACAAGAACAAGCACAAGGACGAGCGACGGTCGAGGAAGAAGGATGGCCGCGGCAGGAAGGCCCGAGCAATGGTCGGAGCGAGCGACGTCGACTCCAGCTCCGCCTACTCTTCCTCAAGCTCGAGTAGCAGTGAATATGAAGGTGATCGGCGCAAGAACAAGAAGTCATCCAGGAACTTGAGCGGGTTGAGCTGCTTCGCGAGAGATGGCTTCTGCGGCATGGCCCGTAGCTCCGGCAGCAAGAAGAGCCACCAGAGTGACTCGGACTCTGACTCCGAGGATGAGGTATGTGATGAGCTCTCTTCTTTGCGCAAGGAGAATGATGAGTTGGTTGACTTGCTTGATAACCGCAATCACATGCTTAGAGAGGCCAAGAAGATGAGGAAAGAGCTTAGGGCCTCACTAGAAGATGCTAGGAACCGTGTGGCTGAGCTAGAAACCCAGAACCTAGATGCTAAGCTTGAGATTGATTCGCTTAAGGCTTCTCCTGTGGTTTCTGATGAGATTGATTGCTGTGATTGCTCTGTGTACCTAGCTGATCTTACTGCTCTTAAGGATAAGCATGCTTCTACTTGTGATGAACTAGATATGCTTAGGGTTGAAGTGGCTGAGCTTAAGTCTAGACCTGCTTTGCTAGGTGCTTGCACTTCTTGCCCTGTTTTGCATGGAAAGATTGATGAGATGCATGCTTACACTGTTTCGCTTGAGGCTAAGTTGAAAGAGCCTATTCCCACTTCTTGCTCTACTTGTGAATTGCATGCGGTTAAGAATTTGGAGCTTGCACATTATGTTGATCGCCTGCAGGATGAAAATGATGAGCTGAGAAAATGTATGAGCTGGTTGTCGGGTCAGGAGCCTCAGCTCGGTATCATGATAGCGGCTTTCAAACGCTATGATGGTCAGGCACTTGGGGCTGACAAGCTTGGAGAGAACCGTGGTGAGGGAGCTGAGAGAGTTGGAGAGATTCCTATCCCACCACCAAACAGACACAAGAACAAGTTTGAGCCCAAGCCCAACCATCTCAGAAACAAACTTGACACTACTCCAGATCCACCCATATTCCCTCACCCAACAAATAATTTTCAGAAACCGGTGAAGTTTGTGAGCCCAAAGGGAGGTGAGGAAGGAGAGAAGAAGGGTGAGAAGCCGAGTGGGCAGCCCCAACCCAAGCCTAAGCCTAAGCCACAACCCATAAAGTTCCATTGTGGGTATTGTGGGAGAGATGGTCACAAGGATGAGTTTTGCTTCAAGAGGAAGCGTGAGGAGAGAATGGCTAGAGAGTGGGCTAACAGGGACAGGTACCACCCCTCTAATGGTGTACCTGAGCCTCGTATGCAGATGCCCAGGGCCAAGGCGTTTGTGAGGACGGTTCCGGCTTGGGGAGACCGGAAGGCTGCAGGTGTTGCTGCTGGCCGAGCCACACCGGTCAGACCGGTGTACTACACCGGTCAGACCGGTGAAGGTCTGGGCAGACAGCGAGTCGGATTTCGTGCTCGTGAGGATGCTCGGTTTGGTTCTGGAGGTCGTGGTTCTGGTGGTTGGTCTGAAAAGTTTGCAGGTGGTCAGTTTGCTAGGCGTTCTCCACCTCGTGCTCAATACGAGGGTGAGAAGAGTCGTAGCTTTGAGATGGAGCGGAGGAACGATCCACGGTTCCCCTTTCGTGGTTTTCGTCCTCCTCCAGCTAGAGAGGGTTGGTTCCCTCGTGGTGGTTACCGTGGTGGTGTTCGTGGTGGTAGCTTTGATAGGCGTGATGTTTTGGTTTGTGCTAACCCCACTTTGGAGCAAATGGCTCGGCACTGGTTTTACTCTTTTGGTACTAACCCCAGTGCTGAGTCGCTTGTTCACTCACGTGCTCGCTTTTCAATTTCAGGTGGGAGACTTGAAGAACATTTGGTTGATTGACTCCGGTTGCTCGAGGCATATGACCGGAGACAAGGGGTGGTTCTCAAGTCTCGTCCCGGTGGTGACAAAGAAGTACATCACCTTTGGGGACAATGGGCGAGGGCGTGTGCTGTCAGAAGGTGAGATTAAGGTAAGTGACAAGATCACTCTCAGGCGTGTTGCTCTTGTTCAATCGCTTGGATACAATTTGCTTTCTGTGTCCCAGTTGTTGGATGAGGGTTTTGAGGTGTTGTTTCGGCCTGGTGGTTCTCGGATTTTAGATTCTCGGGGGGATCTTGTTTGCATGGTCGTTCCCGAGGGTCAGGTGTTCCGAGCTGATTTTTCTCAGTCTTCTGGTGTGGAGCGTTGCTTCTTGGCTGGTTCTTCGAGTGAGTTGTGGAAGTGGCATAGGAAGTTGGGTCACTTGAGCTTTGACCTTTTGTCTCGCTTGAGTAAACTCAATTTGGTCCGAGGATTGCCACGATTGAGGTTTGAGAAAGAGTTGGTTTGTGCGCCGTGTAGGCATGCCAAGATGGTAGCCTCTTCTCACCCGCCTCTCACCGATGTGATGACTGAGCGTCCATGCGAGCTGCTCCATATGGACCTTGTTGGCCCAGCTCGTGTGCGATCTGCGGGTGGGAAGTGGTATGTCCTTGTTGTGGTGGACGACTACTCTCGGTATGCGTGGGTGTTCTTTCTTGAGGAGAAGGGGGAGACGTTTGGTTTTGTTCGAGATCTTGTCTTGAGGTTAAGAAACGAGAGGCACGGAGATGCCATACGAGCGATCCGCAGTGACAATGGCTCGGAATTTAAAAACTCTCGCTTCGAAACCTTTTGCCATGACTTGGGTCTTGAACATCAGTTTTCGAGTCCGTATACGCCTCCCCAGAATGGCGTGGTGGAAAGGAAAAACAGGACCCTGTGCAAGATGGCTCGGACGATGCTCGACGAGCATAGGACTCCGAGAAGGTTCTGGGCTGAGGCGGTCAATACCGCGTGCCATGTGTCGAACAGGATCTACCTCAGGGTTCACAAGAAGAAAACCTGTTACGAGTTGATGCACGGTCGCACACCCAAGGTGAGTCACTTCCATGTCTTTGGTTGTAAATGCTTCATTCTGAAGAAAGGGAAGAAGTTGGACAAGTTCGAGGCTAGGTCTGTCGATGGTATTTTCTTTGGTTATGCATCTCATTCTAGAGCATTTCGTGTGCTCAATCTTGAAACTAACCAAATCGTGGAGACTTGCGAGGTAACCTTCGACGAGACACAGCCACGTAGTCAGCTTGTTTTTGAGTGTGCAGGTGACGACGAACTTGGCGAGGAGATCTTTCAGGAGGAGGAGCATGAACATGGAGATGATGAAGATGGCGGTGTGATGCCCGCGGCTGAACATGTACCTACTACTTCGACGACGATCGAGAATGGACCCTCTCCCACACCTACAACGACAAACCCAGATCAAGGCGAAGCTGCTGTTGAGGGGGAGGTAGCATCAAGGCGAGAACCTTCCCGACGAGTGCAAGTGGATCACCCAGCTTCGAGAATCATCGGCGACATGAATGAACGTACTACACGGTCGAGGGTTCGGAACAATTCTCATTTCGCTCATGCTGCTTTTGTTGCCACTTTTGAGCCCAAAGACATTGGACATGCGTTATCTGATCATAATTGGGTTAACTCGATGCATGAGGAGTTGGAGAATTTTGAGAGGAACCAAGTTTGGGTGTTGGTTGACCCTCCCCCAGGGTGTAAGCCGATTGGGACAAAATGGGTGTGGAAAAATAAAGAGGGAGAGAAAGGAGAAGTGGTGAGGAACAAGTCGAGACTTGTTGCTCAGGGGTACAGTCAGAAAGAGGGGATCGACTACGAGGAGACTTTCGCTCCTGTAGCTCGTTTGGAGGCGATCAGGATCCTTCTAGCTTTTTCCGTGGCTAAAGGGTTCAAGTTGTACCAGATGGATGTGAAGAGTGCTTTTCTGAACGGTGTATTGGAGGAAGAGGTGTTTGTGAGGCAACCACCGGGGTTTGAGAGTGAGAAGTACCCTCACCGGGTCTACAAGTTGAGGAAGGCACTGTATGGGTTGAAGCAGGCGCCTAGAGCTTGGTATGGTAGGTTGAGGGGGTTCCTGTTTGAGAGAGGGTTTGAGATGGGGAAGGTCGACCAGACCTTGTTTCTCCTCAGGCAGGACAGAGATATCCTGATTGTGCAGGTATACGTGGATGATATTGTCTTTGGTGGCTCGTCTAACTCTCTTGTTGCAAGGTTTGCAGAAGACATGAGCAGGGAATTTGAGATGAGCATGATGGGCGAGTTGCAGTTCTTCCTCGGGCTACAAATCAAGCAATCAAAGGAAGGAACATTTGTGCACCAAGCTAAGTACACCAAGGACATTGTGAGGAAGTTCAAGATGGAGGACTCCAAGGCCATGGCGACGCCTATGAGTACGACTACAGTTCTTGATGCGGACGAGGAAGGTGAACACGTGGACCAGAAGGAGTACCGGAGCATGATCGGGTCACTCCTCTACTTGACGGCGACGAGGCCGGACATTCAATTCTCGGTGTGTCTGTGCGCTCGTTTTCAAGCTTCTCCGAGGACTTCGCATCGGCAAGCAGTCAAGCGCATTTTCAGGTATTTGCGACACACTCCCGACTTCGGCCTTTGGTACTCTGCGTCTTCTTCTTTAGCGCTTCATGGATTTTCAGACGCGGATTTTGCCGGGTGTCGGTTGGATAGGAAGTCCACTTCTGGGACTTGCCAGTTCTTGGGTTCTTCTTTGGTATCTTGGTCTTCCCGCAAACAGTCGAGTGTTGCTCAATCCACTACCGAGGCAGAGTATGTGGCCGCAGCTAGCTGTTGCTCTCAGCTCCTTTGGATCACATACACCATGAGTGACTTTGGTGAGGAGTATACCCATGTCCCACTTCAATGTGATAGCACCAGTGCCATAAGCGTTGCAAAGAACCCAGTGCTCCATTCCAAAACCAAGCACATAGAAGTGAGGTATCATTTTCTGAGAGACAACGTAGAGAAAGGGAAGATAGCTTTGATCCATGTACCCACACATGAACAACTAGCCGATATTTTCACCAAACCCCTAGATCAAGCAACTTTCACTCGTTTGCGGGGGGAGCTTGGTGTTTGTTTGATTTCTTGAGTTGGCGTGTGGGAGCTCCTTTGTAGCATATGTATAGCTTTCCTTTGTGCATTTCTTGCATTTGGCATGGCATATGTAGCATGATGTATAGGCATCTTTGTATCTTAGGTTGCATGCATTTTGTATCATATGCATTGTTTAGGAAAGGCTTCTCTTATACACATTGTTCACCATGGAATGACATATATGTCTTTGTGAGCTAATTTGGTAAGCTATGGTTAGTTTTGGCTTAGCTCTTGATAATCTTGGTTTGTATCCATGGTTGATGGCTATGTTTTTGAAAAATTTCATATATATGCTCTCTTGTGAGTAAATGCCTTTACATGATCTTGACATGTTTTAGTGGCTTGGCTATGCTTAATTTGTGGTTGGATAGCTTATTTTGATCATATGGGGCCAAAGGCTCATTTGCCATCATGAATGTTTAGCCCCCATGCTTCATCTTGTGGAGGGGCATAAGTTCCTTTTTGTCGCAAAGACATTTCATGTACCAATTATAAATCTGAAAATGAAATGTAAATTGCTTGAAAAATGTGCTCTCATGTCATATGTGCTAATTTTAATTTGCTTTGGGTGCTAAATCGTTGCATGATGCCTACCAATGAGAAATCTCATATATAGAAGTAGGCACATGGCTCGGTGGCTTTGACATGACATGAGGTGCTTGTGGGTGTTTATGATGGTCTTATGCTTAGAATGGTTGTCCTAGCATGAAGTTTGTGTGGCTTTGCCATTTTGACATGTTTTGCTCATATTTAGGACTTTGCTCATGAGAGGGTGATTTTTCGCAAAATTGCTAAATTCTATCTTAGCTTCGCCCAATGGTTGTGACACCTGGTGATCATGAAGTTTATGTCTTTACGAAGCTATAGAGTATCTAACTTGCTCGTTTGGACATGTGTAGCATCCTATGTTAAATTTTGTCTATTTGAGAAGCTCTAGGTTGCATTTTTTGCATTTTTGGCTTGATTCATGCATTGTCAACAAGGGGGAGAAGTTTGAGCATGTTTTGGCCTACTAAATGCATTTGGAAGGTTTTCAGGTGGTTTCGAGCTATTTTTGGGCTCTGTTGTGCACCGGTCTGACCGGTTGAGGTCACCGGTCTGACCGGTCAGAGTGCTGGTCCTGTTCACATGTTGCCCACCGGTCTGACCGGTGACCTAAACCGGTCTGACCGGTCAAAGCTGAGCTGTTGCAGCTGCTCTGTTTTGTGAAGTGGTTCGCATGCATTTGTCCAGGGGGAGTTGCATCGGTTCAGGGGGAGCTTGCATGTGTGCAGGGGGAGCTCTTTGTGGTTTTCGAGCTTTGGTTTGATGGTTTGTGCTCTTTGCTTGAGCATGTTTTGTCTCGGATGTGTCGAGCCGTTGCCCTTGCCTAAGGGGTCCGAGACTTGTCTTCTTCAAGTGATCTTGCTCTTTGCCTTTTCTTTGGCTTTCGATCACTTGTTGGAGTTTCTTTTAGTCGTTTCTTTTCTTTTCCTTTTCTCTTGGTTACCAAAACGTGTATGTTGTCAATGCACTCATCAAGGGGGAGATTGAGAGCCAGGTGTGGTTCGAGGACCGGTGGATGGTCGCTTCCTGGTGTGATGAGTGATTGACAACGTGGTGTGGACTGATTCTTGGCTAAGTATTGCAGGTGCAGGTTGCGGCTTGACTGGTGCAGGTGCAGGTGAAGAACAAGCGTGAAAGGTCGTTGCCGGTGAGGCCTCCAGGTGTGGAGAAGACAAGTAGGCTTGGTTCGAGGGACCCGGTGGCCAGCGGGGTCAAGTGCGGGCCGCATGGTGGCAAGAACGGCAAGATGAAGTCATGGACGGTTTCTTGGTTGAGCCTCAAAACCAAGGTCAAGCCGGGACTACGTGGGAGCCGAGTCATGAGTGGTGATTGGCGGAGGCTACACCGAGTTCGCGGGGTTTCCGGTGGTTCACCAGAAAACCACTGGGTTCCTTGGTTGATCCACAAAGCCAAGACCGAAGAACCGAAGACGGAAGTGCAGCAGCTCCAGACCGGTCTGACCGGTGGGTCTGACCGGTCTGACCGGTGGGTACCGGTCTGACCGGTGAGGAGCACCGGTCTGACCGGTGTGCGACGACGCAGTCCGGAATCTTCGAAGCGGAGGACACGCGTCGGGATCGCAAGGCTTGCGTCGAGGCTAAGCAAGTTTGCGGTTGCTGGGCATCCGTCCGATGGTGCGAAGACAAAGACTTCCATTTTCGCCCTCGAGGGGCATGTATCCCTAGTTAGCTAGTAAGGGTATTTTAGTCTTTCGGTTGCCTCCATATAACCCAAGGGGTGAGAGGATGGCAGCCATCTCTTGGAACCCTAGCTCATTTGGTTTTCCTATTTTCCTTCCTATTTTCTTAGGATTTTCGTAGGACTAGCTTGAGAGCTTCATGGTGAGATCTTGTGAGAGGGAAGGATGATCGGGCGGCAAGCTAGACCTTGTATGAACCTCTTTGGTATGTATAGATGATTCGGCGTGGTTCCTCAAGGCTTGGATGTGTCTTTCCCGTTTCTCCTTTTTGGTGATTTTCGGAGCCTTTTCTTGGCGATTTTCTTGGAGCGATTTCGAGGCCTTTCTCTTTGGGATTTGGTGGGGGATGTATGCATGAACCCTTCGTGGTTCTTTTCCCTTTGATTCCCCTTCCAAATCCGTGAGCAAAGGGGCTCGATTTTGGGGTTTTCGTGGCTCTAGGGTTAGAGGCGTTCTTGGTGGGATTTCTTCGATTCCTCTTGATTTGACAAGTTTTGGTGGACCAAATCTTGGCTATGGAGTACCCATGAGGTGTTCCTACTATCCCCAAAGTCTTGTGCAAAACCGTGAAGCGAATCGGGAGATCGGGAGTTGGATTTGGAGGAGTTGACTCGCGGGCGCTGTTCATCCCGAGCTGCCCAGGCACGACCGGTCTGACCGGTGTTCTTGACCGGTCTGACCGGTGCTAGCCCTTGGTGGGTTTTTGTCTCGGGGAACAGCCTTGTCCGTGTGGTTTTGTCCCGTGGTCCTGCTGATCAGTTCTTGGAGTGTTTGGAGTTGTTTTGCTAGGATTTGTGAGGGGTTCTTCTTCCTCACAGGTTGTGTTTCGTGGTGGTTTTTGTTCCAGGGCCTAGAGGATTCACTGAGGCTTCCTGGAACATTTGCTGTGCGGCTGCTGTAGCCACCGGCCTGACCGGCTCTGTCCACCGGTCTGACCGGTGTCACCGGTCTGACCGGCGCAGGCCATCGGTCTGACCGGTGTAGCACAGGCAGCAAGCCGTGCAAGTTTCCGCTGTGTGTTTTGGTGAGTTTTGGTTAGGAAGGTTGAGTGTTGGTTCCTAGGACCAGTAGCACTCCAGTGGCTGCGTGGTCTTGACCAACTTGGGTAGTTGGGTCGGAGACGTGAGTTGGAAGCTGTGTTCGTCTTGTTGGAGTTCTCATCTCCTTCGAGAAGAATTTTTATCGGCTCCCATTCACTCCCCCCCTCTCTGGTTCGCCTAATCGGTCCTTCAATTTCAACTTTGACCATCAGCTGGAATTCGATTCAACCTAAGGCTCGGGGCTACATTCCATATGGAATGTGATTTTTTGCAAAATCGCATTACCATATGAATCTTCTACGTGAAGACAACAAGATATCACAGGTACCATTGAAGACTTTCAAGAGAAGAACTCGGGGACGCTTGGGAACTACTCGAGAAGGCTTCAAGACTACTCGTGGCATCACTAGAGTACCTTCCAGCTTCGTGGTAGTTCAAGTATTATTGAAGACTTTGGCTTGAAGCACTCGGGGACGCTTGGGAACTACTCGCGGAGGCCTTCAAGACTACTTAAACAAGTCGCACTCAACTACAAAGTACTCGGGGGCTTGTCGTACGTGCATCCCAGGGCCCACCGCACGGATGGGCCTACCTGTAAGATAAGTACCCGCCGGACTCTCTGTCTACTTGTGGGCCGCGGCCACTGAAGACGTGGCGCACACGGACTACTTAAGACTACACAGGATTAGTACTAGACTAGGAAGGCATGTCCTGTACACCGCCTATAGCTACTCCTAGTCGTACCCGACTAGTACTCCTGTACCAAACCGACTTGTAACCTTGCCTCTCCATGCATATAAGGCGAGGCAGGGACACCCCCAAACAACACCTAAAACTTACGCAATCAATCAAGAGCCACGCAACATACATGATGTAGGGTATTATGCACATTGCGGCCCAAACCTATCTAAATTATGTGCCTCGCGTCTCACCTTCAAGTTCCTGATCTCGGCGAGCCCCACCACACAATCAAATACCTTAGGCACCCCCTGGGTAGGTTTGCCAGGACTAAATACCGACAGGCTCCAGCTGTTTGAACTTACATGTGGGACCGATGTTGGTTTATGACATTTTTGTAGAGGTTATGGCGTCACAAAACTAGCATTGAATAGAGAATGCCCAGCTACAGTAGCAACCGTTATGACGATAGTTTTTTGGCACTAAATTTGCTCGGAAGTGAAATGTTATGACGAGATTAGCTAGGAACGTCATAAATCAATGACACTACAATGTAGTTATGTCACTAGTCAATGTTTTTCTTGTAGTGGTAGTCACCGTTAGGCATTAGATTCCAAGTAATGATATTCTTTACTTGTTGTTGATGGAGCAGCGCAATAAGATTCCACAGGGTAACAAACTGCATCATATGAGCTGTAGTGAAGCCTGCCCCGTGGTTGAGGTCGCGGATCCACGTGTTGTTGAAGAGCGCCTTCACCTGATGAGGACAGCTTCCTCCATTATTACCCATTGGCAAAGACACAACAAATGGGCCACCACTGGCCCAAGTTGTAGTTGGGCGGCGACCGTGTGAGCCTCATTATCCCACCTTGCTTAGCTTGGGAGGACTAAGCCACCTTAAAAGGGAGATCCACCCTTCCCCTATCGGACTAGTCTTTTGGGGCGATTGGGCCTTTCCCGAGGGGTGCGACGAAGGAGGACATCTTCCTCCACTATTACACGTTGGCAAAGACGCAACAAATGGGCCACCGGTGGCCCAAGTCGTAGTCGAGCGGCGACCGTGTGAGCCTCATTATCCCACCTTGCTTAGCTTGGGGGGACTAAGCCACCTTAAAAGGGAGAGCCACACTTCCCCTAACGGACTAGTCTTTTGGGGAGATTGGGCTTTTCCCCGAGGGGTGTGCCGGAGTGCGGTGCTAAGGTTACGGGGGCCAGAATGTACGTATCTGAAGCTGGAATCTTGGGGGCCAGGTCGTGGGTTCCTGAAGTCGGATTTGCGGGAGCGAATCTGACATATGACATATATCATTTGGTATCAGAGCCGGGCCCTTGTTAAGAAGGGGAGAATGATGAGGACATCTTACTCCACTATTACCCGTTAGCAAAGACGCAACAAATGGGCCACCGATAGCCCAAGTTGTAGTCGGGTGACGACCGTGTGAGCCTCATTATCCCACCTTGCTTAGCTTGGGAGGACTAAGCCACCTTAAAAGGGAGAGCCACCCTTCCCCTATCGGACTAGTCTTTTGGGGCAATTGGGCATTTCCCCGAGGGGTGCGCCGGAGTGCGGTGCTAAGGTTACGGGGGCCAGATTGTACGTATCTGAAGCTGGAATCTTGGAGGCCAGGTCGTGCGTACCTGATACCGGATTTGCGGGACCGAATCTTGGGGGCCAAATCGTGCTTACCTGAAGCCGAGATTTGCGGGGGCCAGATCGTGCATATTTGTAGCTGGACCGGTGCGTCGTAATTTCGGTTGTCTTGGGACGGACATAGATGAGGACATCGCCGCGCTGGATACGCGCACGCCACGTCCTTCCCCACGCTACAAGTCATCTCTAACTCAGCTGACACGTTCGGTTCGGATTCAGCCGACACCTCTGCACGGTTTCGGCAATATCTCCCTCGTCCGGCATCGAAACGAGGTGTATAAGGATGCGTTGGAAAGGGGACAACGACATCGTCAGTTTAGTTCTGGTCCTAGCTCCAGAAGGTTCGTGGATCATTCTGTGTGACCACAACAACGTGCTGCGTCACCTTTTTGGGCCAATTTGGCCATGTATCGTGTCGGGCCTTAAGCCCAAGTTGAGGACGTCCCCCTGGTCACCCCTCAACCCTAGGTCGTCCCTTCAGGGTTTGAACTCAGTAGCCATTGTGGTTTAGACTTGGGTTTTGTTTAATAGGTTGTGATTTTCCGTCAAGGATCAAACTTTCTTCATAGCCACTATACCGTCGAGGTCTTTTGCTGTGAATCAGGGCCCCCATTCTTGTTTGTCACCACTGTGTCAATTAGTCCTTTTGTGATCAGAACTTGAACCTCATACTCTATTGCTTCAATTCATATTTGCAATTATTAGATTACGTGTTTATCCTTTCTTGCTTGTGTTCTCGATTCGCTTGCAGGGAAAACCTTCGTGGCGAGATCAATCAAGTTGTGCTTGGTTGATAACCAACAGAGCAGTGGTGTAACGGTTGCGGGGTCCAAATCGTGTTGATTCGAAGCCAAGATCGCCAACGTCGAGTCTCCACCAATCGACTTATCATCTACCTCTCGGAAGATCGGGCCATCGCCTATCATTTGCTATCAGATTCCTAGGTTTTCCGTGAGGTACTCTCGTCTTTCCCTTTAGATTCATTTGTGTTCATCACCTATCGTCCAAAAAACCCCAAAAAGATTTAATTTTCCGCTGTCCTACCGCCTCGTTTAGCCTTGCAATTTCGTTTTCAGATTGCTTTGTTGAGTTTGTGTCTGTGATAGGCGCTAGCTCGATCTTCCGAGAGGTAGATGATAAGTCGATTGGTGGAGACTCGACGTTGGTGATCTTGGCTTCGAATCAACATGATTCGGACCCCGCAACCGTTACACCACTGCTCCGTTGGTTATCAACCAAGCACAACTTGATTGACCTCGCCACGAAGGCTTTCCCTACAAGCGAATCGAGAACACAAGCAAGAAAGGATATTCACGCAATCTGATAATTGCAAATATGAATTGAATCAAAACAGTATGGGGTTCAAGTTCTAATCACAAAAGGACTAATCGACACAGTGGTGACGAACAAGAACTAGGCCCTGATTCACAGCAAAAGAACTCGATGTTACAGTGGCTATGAAGATAGTCTGTTCCTCGAATAGAAGGGAAACAAAAACTCAAACAAAACCCAACTTTCTAAGGTGGCGACTGCTGAGTTTATGAGAGGAGGGGCGTCCTAGGGTTGGGGGCGACCAGGGGTGGGGTGCCCACAACTTGGGCTAAAGGCCCGACAAACCGGTGACGCACCAACTTGGCAGATTCTGGACGTCAGCTTGTTTTGACGATTCCAGTTGACTCCGAATGAATTTGGGCCTGAGACCAGTGCCATTGGAAGCTCTATGAAATTCTTGTTCCACCCATATAAAGAACGTCCAAGACGGACTCCGTATGTGACCAGTGCGTCATTTTTAGTGCATGTTGCTCCTGGACTTCGAATTGGGCTCAAACTTGTGTTGCTTTGGGCCTCCACCTTAGGGACTCAAACCGGATTAGCCTCAGACCCCCCTCTTGACTTGGAAAACCTTGTTGGACTCCTTCTTCACTCCATGCACCACTCATGAACATATGCATGGGCGTCATGTCCTCATCGCCAAACTGCGTAATCGGTGCCTCGGGCTTACCATAAATCCAATCCCACCTGGGCCGGACTAATCATTTGGTGTCAGAGCTGGGCCCTTGTTAAGAAGGGGAGAATGATGAGGACATCTTCCTCTACTATTACCTGTTGGCAAAGACGCAACAAATGGGCCACCGGTGGCCCAACTTGTAGTCGAGCGGCGACCGTGTCAGCCTCATTATCCCACCTTGCTTAGCTTGGGAGGAGGAAGCCATCTTAAAGGGGAGAGTCACCCTTCCCCTAACGGACTAGTCTTTTGGGGCGATTGGGCCTTTCCCTGAGGGGTGCGATGAAAGACGGTGCTAAGGTTTGCATCAAAATTCGGGTGCCGAGGCCAAATTGCGTAATCGGTGCATCGGGCTTACCATAAATCCAATCCCACCTAAGCCGGACCCATCATTTTAATGATGAGGACATCTTCCTCCACTATTACCCATTGGCAAAGACACAACAAATGGGCTACCGGTGGCCCAAGTTGTAGTCGAGCGGCGACCGTGTGAGCCTCATTATCCCACCTTACTTAGCTTAGGAGGAGGAAGCCACCTTAAAGAGGAGAGTCACCCTTCCCCTATTGGACTAGTCTTTTGGGGTGATTGGGCCTTTCTCCGAGGGGTGCGCCGGAGTGCGGTGCTAAGGTTATGGGGGCCAGATTGTAAGGCGATAGCCCGATCTTCCGAGAGGTAGATGGTAAACTCGATTGGGTGGAGAAATCGATGTTGACGATCCGACTTCGAATTAGCACGATTCGGACCCCGTAACTGTTACACCACTGCTCCATTGGTTATCAACCAAGCACAACTTGATTGACCTCGTCACGAAGGCTTTCCCTGCAAGTGAATCGAGAACACAAGAAAGAAAGGATAAACACGCAATCTGATAATTGCAAATATGAATTGAAGCAAAAGAGTATGGAGTTCAAGTTCTGATCACAAAAGGACTAATCGACACAGTGGTGACGAACAAGAACGGAGGCCATGATTCACAGCAAAAGAACTTGGCGTTACAGTGGCTGTGAAGATAGTCTGTTCCTCGAATCGAAGGGAAACAAAAACTCAAACAAACCCAAGTTTCCACTACAAAAACCTTGTGGTCCATGACGGTCGATTTTCGTCATGGATCATCAAAATTTCGTCATAAAACGACATCTATGATGAAATTTCAGAACGTCATGTATTGAGCGTCACAGATTAGGTGCCGTGACGTACTAACATTTTCGTCATAGATTAGCATGATCCATGACGTTCTCAAGCCGTCATAGATTGGTGTAAAGCCCATTGAACCCAGCCCGAAGCCCAAAATCTGTGACGAATGTGATTGTCATGGATTAACTTGCCACATCACTTGTAGAGATGAGTTGGCTACTGACGTGGATGAGGACGTGACAGATGACATGGAGATTGATGATGTGGCAGTTGATGACGTGGCTGCCACGTGGTTGTTGACGGTCGATATTTGCCATTTTTATGACCATCAACTCCTGCAAATTGGAGCATGAATTGCACATTCACACTAGAATAGGTGCTTAAACTCATACTTTCCACTAGTGTCGATGTCTATTCGAATGCAGCTATTTAGCATAAGAAATGGGAGGAATCCATGCACTTTCACTCCACTCCAATCCAAGGCACTCAAATGCTGGCCAATCAGAGGCTGCCACATGGATTCTCCTGGATCCATGATGTCACCAATCCATGTGAGGGACTCTCAACGAATCATACGCTGCCACGTCAGCATCACATGGATCCATGGGCCCATTTTGCCAACTAAACCACCAGGAAACGTGCCATGCACAGAGGAGAGGCACTAGGGCCCACATGGAAGCGAGCCAGAGGAAGCACAAGCCAGATGGCCGGCCAGGGGTTACGGCCGACCCTAGGATCGGCCGAACCGACCTAGGGTCGGTTGATCCTCCCCGTCCACATGTCGCTCGCTCATTGGTCCTTGGCTGCATTCCCGGGTGTTTAGGGGCACTTTGAGCCCCGGAGCAAGCCTCCTCCTTGTCTATAAATAGGAGGGGAGGGGCTCCATTTCACACACACCACCAAGCTCTCAAGTTTCACTGCTCTCTTTTGTAGCTCTCTCTCCCTCTCTCCAATTCTGCCCATGAGAGGTGATTCTCACCTCTATGTGGTAGAATGGTGATGAGGAGAGATCTAGATTAGGATTAGTTGAGAGGTAGAGTAGGGGTGAGGAGTGAGTTGATGTCCTCGTGGATGCTTGTTCTTCATTTAGATCAAAGTGAGTATTTCAGCATTTCTTATTTAGACTATAGTGGACATCATGCATGATTGTTTTGTTCTTGTGTTCATGGCTCGTTCATAAGTTAGAGGCTTGTGTTCTTCATAACACAAGGCTTCGATCCTTTAGAGCCAGATCAGTAGTTCATATACTTGTTTGCATGCTCTGATCCTGTTTAGTTAAGTAAGTCCGCTGTATCTTGTTTATCTGCATCCATAGCTTCCTTTCTGCTCCGTAGCTCAATGAATAGATCTAATTCCGATCTTCCCCTTGTTCGTGGGACCGTATCTATACGGTTGCTATTGTGTAGTTAGCGGGTCGACAGACGTAACCGCACTATAGTATTTTATATGGGGTACAGACGTGGTGTCTGGGCCCTGGTTTTCCTGCGAAGACCACGTACGATCGTAGCGTAGAGGTAGGCCGCAGTGATGACAGCCTGTTGGACCCTTTGTCAACCCTCTACGTCGCGTACCGAGTTGGGCTCACTTGCCAGCACCTTGGAGTGTTGTCGCCCCGCGGGGATGACTGAGACCTGACAGAATACATCTTGAGAGCTAAGTCCCTTAAAATAGTGCTTCTTGTATCCCGACCTATCCCAGCGAAAGCTGGTGTCCTTGGATAGACCCTCTCTGGTTACTCTCCGTCCTAGGAACGAAACCCGACGGGAATACTCATTCTCCTAGGGAGAAGTGCTACAACGGTGTATCCGTGCGCTTGCGGATTCGTTCGCACTCGTCAGTGTACCTGGGAGTTTCTTACACGCTCACGCTGCCACGGCGCCCAGTGTTGAGATTAAGAAACGCCAACAAGTATTTCTGGCGCCGTTGCCGGGGACGGCTGTTGTTAACCTTCGAGCCCGTCTATCCTTGTATTTATCTTTTCTTTCCTTTTTCTTCTACCTTCACCCCCGTTACCCTTTTTGAGATATCCCTTTTGTTTTCTTTACTTCTACCTCTACCCCCACTACCCATGGAAGGTTATCCTTGTAAACACCTTTCGCCTTCGAGGAGTGAACCCTCAGAGCCATCTTCGTCAAGACCCACTCTTACATCTGGCTTTTGGCTTCACCCCTCTCTCATGAAGCTAATTCAGGACCTATCCTTCTCGGGGTTAAGTCATGAGAACCCCTTTGATCATGTGAGAGACTATGAGCGTCTGATTGAAACTCAGGGTAAAACCGGAGAATCCCCGGATGCTCGGAAAAGAGAGTGTTTCCCGCTATCCCTCTCCCAGGAAGCGTGGGATTGCCACCGTTATTTTGGTAGAGACTACCTTACTTGGGAAAGGTTGAGAGCAGCTTTTTGCTCCCACTTCTTCCCACTACGATGTGTCATCTCGTTAAGGGCAAAGATTCTCTGTTTCAAGCAATGTGAGGAGGAATCAGTGTTTTTCTAGACGCGTGTTTAATGCGTCTAGACGATGTCTAGACGCAAGACGTGGGGATGGCGTCGAGTTTACCCCCCTAGTCACTGCTCTAGACGAAAATCTCGTCTAGACGGTCTTAGATGGTCAACAACTATCTAGATGATGCTGCTAGATGAGTTTTAGATGCGTTTACTCGGTTAAACATACGTCTGGATGCGCGTTTTGAGTATGAGAACGTTTCGACGTTGGACTCAGAATTTCAATCGATCGCCCGCGTGCCCAAGGAAAGCCAAACGTTTAGGGTTACCTGTTATGTATCTATTTACTCTTTATTACTTAGCATAGCAATTAGCATGCTTTTACGTTTATGAGTGAGGTATGATGATTAGATGCTTGTGAGAACTACGAACTAGTATGAAATATGTCTCTGCATGTCATCTGACATTTTCAATCGAATATTTAATTATGGAATATTTGTGTTGAAATATATTTATATTATCAGTCTATACAAGATCTATTGTGGCTTGTAAACTATGATGTCTAGTGTGACTAGAATGTCTAGACGGCGTTTAATACGTCCAACACGTCTAATGCGTCTAATACGTCTAAAACGTCTAGACGCCGTCTAAACTGCCTAGACGCTAGTCGTCAGCCCGTCGTCTGTTTTCATCTTGCGTCTAGAAAAACATTGCTAGGAATGGCGTGGAATCGTTTCGCCTCCGCGGTGGAAGATTGCCTAGTCCTCTACATCCCCGATTGGATGTTGCTTCAGCACTTCTGGTTTGGATTGCGGAAGGATGATGCCATGAGGCTTGATGCTCTCTCCGGAGGATCCTTTGTGCACCTAGATGCTGTCGAGGGAAAAGAGATCGTGGACAATCTCCGAGATTTCACCTCCCCTTGCATCCTGGTCAATGAGGCTCCCACCAGAGGAAATGTTGAGTCGCCTAGATCTGTCATCAGCCAAGTTCGAGGTTTCATATCCACTCTGTCTGAGCTCTGGCTGAAGATGTCATTCCTGAATAGCAGGAGTCTGAGGGAAAGATTTCGTGGCATGAGATCTACCCTTGGGTTCCCTTCTCGTGCATCTTCTTAGACCTTCTCCCCGAGACTTTGTCTCGTGGGAGGACGGAGAGAGTAGTTCGGAAAGAACGACCATTCCCGGCCAGGATGACTTGTTCAATCCTCACTACTATCTCCTAAGGAGGGTATGAGAGGCCTACCGTGTTTCTACGTCAAGGTTTGAGCTGAAGTGCTTTGCACTGAAGTTTCGTATAAACCAAGACATCGTCTCTGCTTCATAATCCTTTGGATTCAACCATTAGACCGAAGGAGCATGATCATCTACCGATCGAATGGAGTGCATTCACTTTTTATCCCGAGCACATCGATCGATGCCGATCAGTCAGGAGAAGCTTGCACTTCGTATCTTATGCCTGACTTGATCGATGCCCAATGGGAGGTGCACTTTCCAGCTTATCCATAACCCCCCATTGGAAGCTTAGGCCAGACTTCGGAATGTTTTCATCACCCTGATGAGGACATCGAACCCTCTGCCTAAGGTAAGAGCGAGTAAATCTTGCTCTTCGTCCGAACTCTGGTTCCCGATCGCACACCGGCCTCTGGAAGTCCACGCTCTATCCTCTTTGAAGGCCGAGTGTCTTTCTGAGCTTGAGTTCACTCAGAGATCGGTACCTATTGGTGAAGCACTAGCCTCAGTGCTCGATCTTTTCGTCTCCGAGTTCCGCAACTCCAGTGCTATGGTCCTCGAGTCCCATGACCACCTCAGGGAATGCCTCGGCCTCTCTGGGATGATCGTGCTTGCCCTCAGCCTTGATATACCTTTTTGGGCTCGAGTTCGTATATGCACTACCCTTGCATATCAGAGCTTATCATCATATCAACATTGTCTGCAAGGAGATGGTCATGAGTTGAGACAGGAG
Source organism: Cenchrus fungigraminus (assembly GCA_036936925.1). Lineage (NCBI taxonomy): Eukaryota > Viridiplantae > Streptophyta > Magnoliopsida > Poales > Poaceae > Cenchrus > Cenchrus fungigraminus. The sequence continues at coordinate 64,762,670 of CM072779.1, forward strand.
ATCACAAGACACCCGCTGATGAGGGCCTGGATTAGGGCCCCCTAAGCAACGAGATAATCACCTTGAAGATGGGGTCCACTGACACCATTGACAATGTGAAGGCCAAGATTCAAGACAGGGGAGGCATGCAGATCTTCGTCAAGACCCTCACTGACAAGACTTCCCCACTTCCGAGTATCTTCCGCCTCGCACGAGTTCGCCTTGGCTCCGAGTACCCTCCGCTTCGCACGAGTACTCTCCGCCTCGCGCGAGTCCACCTCGTCTCTGAGTACATGTCACCTCGCCTCCGACTACTCATTCGCACGAGTAATCTCTGTCTTCGACTAAGGCGGAGCCCCATAGAGCAGCCGGAGCGTGAGGCAGGGGCCCCACATGAACGTGGCGCCGCCCCAGCCCCCCAAGCTTCTTCGCAACGACACGCGTGACACCATTTTTCACGCCATGCAAGGTCCACAGCTGGCGCGACGAGAGGACGGCAGGGTCTAACAGGGGCTGTAATGGCGCACAGTGCACCCCCCACGACCTCCGACATGCTGTCACATCCAACGCCAGCTGCACGCCACCCCGTCAGAATAGACACTCGATTACCGTCTACCTACTCTTACGCCCTAACGTGGCAGGCCTAAAACACACCCAAGGGAGCTGAGTCACTATGTAAACTACTCGGAGGAGGCGCCAAGTGCCCAGAACGAACAGTGGCAGCAGCCCACGCGGCGGCTTCCGACGACACCACAGCTCAGCACCCTCCCATGCTGCCTGACAGACATCAATGACGGAAAAGACTTCACAATGCCACAGCACTGTAGCTTATTTTCGTTTTCCTTCTTTACCCCTCGCCCTTGTGACTGTAAAAGGGGGAGGGGTGCAACGTACGCGAGAGGGACCGAGGACCGAACACCAAAGTTTGTAACCCCTACTACAGACACCCCCGGCAAAGGAACACGAGTACTCGGAACTGGACATAGGGTATTACTCCTCAGAGGCCCGAACCAGTATAAATCCCTTGTGTCTCCCGTGTTCACCATCCGGATCCGACACACAATTCGATACAAATCTACTGTCAGCGGTTGAGAATGCCGACAGTTGGTGCGCCAGGTAGGGGCACATCGTGTGTCTCGCCGAACTTTACCAGTGATCCAGATGAAGGGCCGCGGGGTCTCGCTAACTCCCGGCACGACCGTGCATTTCGTCTCCCTCGGCTTCGTCTTCGCCGGGCCGGCGGAGTCCGTCGCCGAGAGGACTTTCTCCCGGCCTGCGCGTCCCACTACCTCGACGGCAGCGGCGGCGCGAGCAGCCTTCGTCCATGGTTTCACGGACGAATTGATCATGGCCATGCTGGGGCCAAACCCGACGCAGGAGCGCTTCAGGCTCGCTGCTTTCCACCTCACCGACCTCGCCTTACAGGCCAGTGGGTCCGAGCCGCTGACCTGGGGGGAGTTCGCGGAGCGGTACGAAGCTCTGTACCCCCGCGGACAGCCAGGCCTCCCGGACGATCCGGTGACGGCCTACGTGAATGAGCTCCGGGCTTTATACGTCGCCCCTGGCTCCGCAGCCCCGCGACGGGGGCTACTAGCACCCCCACTGGACTTCACCCGAGAGTGCACTGTCCTGGAGGCCCACACCGCCACCAACTCGATGGACGGCGAGGAGAACCCTCGTCACCGCAATGGGGACGCCCAGCGTCGGGCGCGCCTCGACGAGATCGCCGAGGCCCAGCGCCAGCTCAACAAAGAGTTGGCGAACCTCCACCAAGAGCTTAGCGTGGAGGACGAGCCCCAACAAAGCCGTCGGCGCGAGCAGCATCGTGAGCAAGAAGCGGAGCAGCCGGTGCCGCAAGCTCGCGTACGGGCGCGAGACATGAACCAGCGCATCAGCGAGGATGCCCCCGTCGGCGACGACGGCACGCCGCGCTTCAGATGCGCGTCACAGAATCTCGTAGTAGCAGCCATGCTCCTGCGTGGCTGCCTCGAGCTGGCTACGCCCGAAGAAAAGAGGGTTTGACTGCAGCTCAAGACCCTCCTCGAGACGGCGGCCGCACAGCAGGCCGAGAGCTCGGCATCGCGTGTGCGAGAGGCGTGAGGTGCGCCGTCCGTACGACGACAGGATCGATCTCCCTCAAGACACCGAGCTGCCGGCGAACCATCAGTCAAGTCGCGACTGGGGCACAACCGCGACGCTCGCGACACGCTCGAGGCTCATCACCGGGCTGCGGGCGACGATGACTACGACTACGGCTACGGCAGCAACGACGACGGCCGTGACAAGCGCGACGAGCGCCGAGGCCGGCGACATAGTCGGAGGTGAGGAGGACGCTACGACAGCGACGAGGACCGTGACCGTAGCTGGTCGCCTGACCCGAAGGGCCCACGCGCTTTCGGTCGGAAAGTGCAAGACGCCAAGTTCCCCTCGTGTTTCCGAGCTCCGACGGCAATACCAAGATACGACGGAGAGACCAACCCTAGCGTGTGGTTGGAGGACTCCAGGCTCGCATGTCGGGCGGGCGGGGCGACAGACGACCTGTTCATCATCAAGAACCTACCGCTCCACCTCGCCGATTCTGCACAGACCTGGCTTGAGCACCTACCGCGTGGCAGGATCAACAACTAGAAAGATCTACGGGAGACCTTCATCGGCAACTTCCAAGGCACGTACGCTCGGCCCGGCAAGCAATGGGAGCTGCGCAACTGCAAGCAGCAACCAGGGGAGAGCCTGCACGACTACATCAGGCGTTTCTCTAGGTGATGCACCAAGCTTCCCACCGCGACGGACAACGACGCCATCTCGGCGTTCCAAAATGGCACCACCTGCACCACCCTCATCCATTGTCTAGGGCGGAGGACCCCGAGGACAACTCGGGAGCTTCTGGATATCGCGACCAACCACGCTGACGGGGAGGAGGCGGTAGCAGCAACCTTGATTCCCCCTCCGGGTAAGGATAAGCAAGTCGTGGACGCCGGTGAGGGGCCCTCCATGTGGTCCAAGAAGAAGAAGAAGGGCGACAAGTGTGGCTGTGACGACAACACTGTTGCGGCGATCGAGCGCAAGGCAACTCGCCCCAAGAACAATCAGAATGGCCTCCCGAGGGGTCATTTTGAGAGGCTCTTGGAGGCGCCATGCACACATCATGAGACGCCTGTCAAGCACACGCTCAAGGATTGCCGGTTGATGAAGAACTACGTCAACGGCACGCTCAAGCCTAAGACAGCGGATCCTCTGAAGAAGAATGCGCCACCCTTCCCCGACGACGATGATGATGACAAGGAGGTGGTCTTCCCCCGAGAAGATGGTGCGGTCCACATGATCTTCGGTGAAGCACCGGTGCGACCGTCAAGGCGCAAGGAGAAGCTGATTCGGCGCGAGGTCTACAACACCGAGCCTGCGACTCCGGCGTACCTCAAGTGGTCGGACACCCCGATCACCTTCGACCGAGCGAACCACCCCGACCATGTACCGCAGCCAGGAAGCTACCCCCTCGTGGTGGCTCCACTAATCGGGACCAAGCGGGTCCACAAGGTGCTCATGGATGGAGGGAGCGGGCTCAACGTCTTGTACATGTCGACGCTCGACAGCATGGGCATCTCGCGGTCCCGACTGTGCCCATCACCAACTCGTTTCCACGGGGTCATCCCCGGGAAAGATGCGCTCCCGTTAGGGCAGATCGATCTGCCCGTCACGTTCGGGACGTCGTGGAACTTCCACACGAAAACCCTCACCTTCGAAGTGGTGGGGTTCTCGGGGACGTACCACGCCATCATCGGGAGGCCGGCCTACGCGAAGTTTATGGTCGTGCCCAACTACACGTATCTCAAGTTGAAGATCCCTAGTCCGAAGGGGGTCATCACAGAGGGGACTACGTTCCAGCACGCATACGAATGCGATGCTGAGTGCTTTCAATTCGTTGAAACACTCATCCGGTCTGAGAGGCTCCACGTCGAACCTTCCTCCGAGGACCAAGATATCCCCGAGTCATCCAAGCGAGCGGCCTGCTCTTTCGAGCCCGCCAAGGATGTCAAGGATGTGGCTATCTCCGATGATGGCCACATGCTTCGTATCGGGACGGCGCTCGATCCTAAATAGGAAAGCGCGCTTGTCGACTTCCTCAAGGCGAACCTCGACGTGTTCGCATGGAAACCCTCCGACATGAAGGGGATCCCGAGAGAAATTGCCGAGCACAAACTCAACATCAAGCCGGGATCGAAACCGGTTAAGCAGCGTCTGCGCCGCTTCAACGACGACAAGTGCAAGGCCATAGGTGAGGAAATCAAGAAGCTCCTTAGTGCAGGGTTCATCAAAGAAGTGTTCCACCCCGAGTGGCTAGCTAACCCTGTACTTGTAAAGAATAAGAATAAGAAATGGAGGATGTGTGTTGACTACACGAGCCTTAACAAGGCATGTCCCAAGGATCTGTTTCCTTTGCCTCGCATGGATCAGGTAGTCGATTCAACAGCAGGGTGCGAAACCCTCTGTTTTCTCGATGCATACTCCGAGTACCACCAGATCGCGATGTGCATAGCAGACCAACTCGCAACGTCCTTCATTACTCCCTTTGGCGCGTATTGCTACAACTCGATGCCGTTCGGTCTCAAGAACGCGGGCGCTACGTTTCAAAGATGCATGCACCGCATTTTTGGCGATCTCATAAGGCGGATAATCGAGGCATACGTTGATGATATCGTGGTCAAGTCGAAGAAGACGGGCGATCTGATCCCCGATCTTACGGAAGTATTTGCGAAGCTGTGAGAGCACGGGGTGAAGCTAAACCCCAAGAAATGCGTTTTCGGGGTTCCAAGGGGCATGCTCCTGGGCTTTGTCGTGTCTGAACGCGGCATTGAGGCCAATCCCGAGAAGATCTCAGCCATTACAAACATGGGGCCGATCCAGAACCTGAAGGGTGTGCAGCGCGTCACTGGTTGCCTCGCTGCTCTTAGTCGATTCATTGCCCGACTCGGAGAGCGTAGCCTGCCACTGTACCGCCTACTGAAGAAGTCAGACCACTTTACATGGACGCCTGAAGCTCAGGAAGCGCTCGATAAGCTCAAAAATCTCTTGAAGAGTCCACCAGTGCTCACAGCACCAATGCAAGAAGAACAGATGCTCTTGTACGTAGCAGCAACAACACAGGTCGTGAGCGCTGCTCTAGTCATTGAACGAGAAGAACCCGGGAAATCACTCAAGGTGCAGCGGCCTGTTTATTTCATAAGCGAGGTGCTCTCCGACTCGAAGACCCGCTACTCTCAGATCCAGAAGCTTGTATACGCTGTCCTGATCACCAAGCGTAAGCTCCGACACTACTTCGATCAGCACCCCATCACAGTGGTATCCAAGTACCCCCTCGGGGAGGTGATTCAGAATCCTGAAGCTGAGGGGAGGATAGCCAAGTGGGCCCTCGAGCTGATGGGGCAGAACGTGACTTATGCGCTGCGTAGTGCCATTAAGCCACAAGTGCTGGCAGATTTCGTCACTGAATGGACGGAGATTCAGACTCCACCAGCCCCGATCGAGCACGAGACATGGACAATGTACTTGGACGGCTTAGTCATGAAGGAAGGAGCAGGGGCAAGCCTTGTCTTCATCTCGCCTCTGGGCGTGCGTATGGAGTACATGGTCCAGCTGCATTTTCCCGCCTCCAACAACGTGGCTGAGTACGAAGCACTCGTCAATGGCCTTCGGATCGCGGTTGAACTCGGAATTCGCCGTCTCGACATCCGTGGGGACTCAGAGCTTGTCGTAGACCAGGTGATGAAGGAGAAGAATTGCGTTGACCCCAAGATGGTGGTTTATTGTAGAGCTGTGTGCCAGCTGGAAGACAAGTTCCATGGGCTCGAGCTCCATCATGTACTGCGCGACAACAACGAAGCTGCGGACATCCTCGCCAAGGCCGCATCAAGCCGCAAGCCCGTGCCGCATGGTGTGTTCGCTAGCGATCAACACACACCGTCCGTCCGAGTAGATGGGGAGAAACCACCAGAGTCGGGGGAGCCAGAAGTCATGGAGATCGACCAAGAGCCAAACTTAGAAGATCCTGACTGGCGTTTCCCAATCCTCGAGTGGTTAGTCGAGGGGAAGCTGCCCCCCGACCAAACAGAAGCACGTCGCATCTCACGGCGAGCCAAGTCTTATGTCCTCATCGACGGTGAGCTCCACAAGCGAGGCGTGGCAGATATACTCATGCGTTGTATTCAGAGAGATCAAGGCCGAGACCTGCTTCAGGAAATCCACGCTGGCACATGCGGACATCATGCCGCCGCCAGAACTTTAGTCGGAAAGGCGTTCCGACAAGGTTTCTACTGGCCCACGGCACTGGCAGACGCCAAAGATATCGTGCGACGCTGTGCAGGCTGCCAGTTCTACGCCCGACAGACTCATCTCCCGGCGCAAGCGCTTCAGAACATCCCCATCACATGGTCGTTCACAGTGTGGGGGCTGGACTTAGTCGGGCCATTCAAGCAAGCGCCCGGGGGCTTCACGCATCTGCTTGTAGCCGTTGATAAGTTTTCAAAATGGATTGAGGCTCGACCCGTGGCCAAGATCCATTCCGAGGAGACTGTGGCGTTCTTCACCGACATCATCTACCGCTTCGGCATCCCCAATTCGATCATCACCGACAACGGCACACACTTCACGGGAAAGAAGTTCCTCAAGTTCTGCGATGACAACAACATTCGCGTGGACTGGACTGCTGTAGCACACGTGAGGACCAAAGGGCAGGCTGAGAGGGCCAACGGAATGGTCCTGCAAGGATTAAAACCTCGAATCTACAGACGGCTCGAGAAGTTCCGAGCAAGATGGGTCGCCGAGCTGCCGTCAGTTCTGTGGAGCCTGCGCACCACACCGAGTCGGTCCACTGGTGCGACACCATTCTTCATGGTGCACGGGTCGGAAGCGGTTCTCCCAATGGATATTGACTATGGCAGTCCGAGAGTACGGGCGTACACTGAAGAGGGGAATCAAGTCGCACTCGAGGATGCGATCGACCAACTCGAAGAAGCTCGCGACGTGGCGCTCCTACATTTAGCCCGGTACCAGCAAGCCTTACGACGCTACCACGAGCGCAACGTCTGTGAGCGATAATTCCAAGTCGGTGACCTGGTGCTCAGACGGGTCCTGAGCAACAAGGACCGGCACAAGCTCGCGCCCCCATGGAAGGGGTCGTACATCGTCGACCAGGTGCTCCGACCAGGAACATTCAAGCTCCAGCACGACGACGGCACGATCATCGCCAACGCATGGAACATAGAACATCTATGACGTTTTTACCCTTGAGTAACATTCTCTGTTTCAGCTTATGATCAATGAATAATGCCATGTGTTCTTGTTCTCATATTCATAAGCTTCTCAATAACCTTATGTTGGCATCTTTCATATGTTTCAACACCGTTTAAAGGCTGAGTGACAAGTGTCCTTGCGCCCATGCAAGAACACTTCCCACTCGGGGGCTACCCGGGGCACGATGCCCCCCTTTCGTTTTTCCATTTTCAAAACAAAAAATCTCTCCGACAACTTTGTCACGACCAATCGCACGAGCGAAAGGGTCTTTTAGGCGGAACACCTTTCTACTTCGCGAGGGGAAAGAACGTCGATCTGTGAGCGTTTCGATGTTGTCGCTTGTCCAAGTGTTTTGGCACTCACGCCCCTGCGGCTACGGTACAAAAACTTGCAGGCACGGCTCGGACCCACGGGTCGATGTCCGACTACTTTCAGGAGGAACCCGGGTAACCGCTCGGGCTCTGGCTCAAAACGTCTTTTACAAAAAAGCATGCGAGTCTTTTCTTGAGCGATTCCAAGTACTCGGGGGCTACGAATGCATGGCGTCACTTCGTGGCTCAAGTCGAGCTTTCTGACTGTTACGCCTCCACGGCTCTAGAGAAAAGTTCGATCGGCTTGAGCGTTTAAGTGTCGCCATTCCATTCTACGGTCATCCGCAGGTACTTGGGGATGCTTCAGGAAGCGACGGTTTCGAAACAAAATAAAAATGATGTTCAAACATGACACGAATACAAGTTTTGTTTAAATTGTCACATGATACATCTAATGTGAAGGCCTAGAGCCGTCTTCTGGTGTGTCCTTTGGAATCATTTCTAGGTCCTCCATCACGGTGTCGGCCATGACGCAGGCAGGGGCGGCGCAATCCTCTTCGATCTTGTCGAGCTCCTCGCTCGAGTAGCCAGGGGCCCAACCACCACTCAGAGCCTTGAAGTCCAGCCCCTGGTAGTGCGAGCTGAACATGGAGAGGACCCGGTGCACCACCTGCCAGGAGGTTGACAGCTCTTTCTCCTTGATGAAGCCCGGTAGAAGGTTGAGCCGGTCACCGATCACCTGGGGAGGCATTTGCACTGGTGGGACGCCGCTCTCTGTCAAGATCCTGTCCATGTAACGTCCGAGCTTGGCACGGTCCACTATGTTCTGTTTGAGCGCGTCCTCCGTCTCATGCTGAGCTCTCCGAGAGTCCTCCAGCTCAGCTTTGACCTCTGGAAACGGAGAATGACCCAGAGTTGAGTCATGAGAAACACAATCAAGAAGAATATAAGGGCCGGCGCGGAAGGGACAAACTCGACAGTTGATCCGCCAAGTTCTTGGCTGTCTCGGACATCTCATGGATCTTGAGCTCGGCGGTGATGACCTCCTGAGCCTTCTCCGCAAGCTTGGCCGCCTGTGCGGAACGGGCTAAGCGAATCGCTGTCAAGATCAAAGTGTAAAAGTGGCATCAGCAACGATTGATGCAGAAAAGAGACACCTCAAAAGTCGAAGACGCAAAGATGCTCACCCTGGATCTCCCGAGCCATCTGGCTGTTCTCCTCACGGAGCCGTGTCCCCTCATCGGTGGCCTCCTGCAGCTTGGCGGCAAGGTTGCAGACCTGATTGTTCGTCGTCTTCAAGTCCGCCTCATGGTCCGCCAGATCTTGCTGCAGGTCCGCCACCTTCCTCTCCAGCGTCGCCTTCTCTTCGGCGGCGGTCCGGGACGCGGAATCAGCGGCAGCAGTAGTGGCGGCAGCATTCCGGGCCGTTTCGGCGGCAGAGGCGGCCGCGGTTCACAGCTCCGCGGCGGTGGCCTCCACCTGGGCAATCTTGGCCGCGAGGGAAGCCTTCTCCGACACGGCGGCGTCCGCGGCTGACTGCGCAGCAATTGCGCAGTCCTCCGCCAACTTTAACGCAGCTTCAAAAGCGCTCCTCACCGACGCCTCGCCTGCCACCGCTCCAACGGCCGCCAGACAGGCGGCGGCAACCTGCATCTCCAGCAGGCTCTTCTCGGCCTGGAGCTCCTCGATGGAGCGCGTCTTCCTGGTGCTGCAGCTGGCGAGCACCTGGGTCGAGAAGAGGATCAACCACAGATGTAACTCGGAAATCAGAATGTAAAATCAAGGATTAGGGCTTGGTCGACTCACCTCCGAGGCCGGGACGACGAGCTCGTTGATCACCTGCTCCGCCCACCGCAGGCCCCACACGAAGCGGCGACGAGCTGTGGCCTCTTCATCCTCACCGTCATGCGCCTCGGCGTCATGGGCCCCGGCCCACGTGCCACGCCCAAGGCCCAGGCCCTGTCTACTTCCCTTGGGAGCTGAGACAGGACAGGCTCCCGAGCTCTCGCCAACCTCTCGGATGACGGCTGGGGGAGCACAGCCCATCGCGCCTTCGAAGGAAGCAGGCGCCTACAAGTCGGGGAGAGGGGAGTCCACGATCTCAACCACCTCCGCGACAACGGCGGCGGGCTGGCGCGGTGGCTCTGGCGGCGCGATGGAGTCCGGCGCCACATCTTCCGTTGGGGTTCGGGACGCCTCAGGATTCGCTGCGACCTTCTCGATCACCACGTCCTCCTCGACCGCCACAACAACCTCCGGGGCTGGCGGCACAGACGCCTCAACTGGCAACTCCCCCGGCGCTGGCAAGCACTGCTCCGGCTCGGCCGTATAGGTGGCTGCGTCGCCACTTGGGAGAATCGGTCCCACCATACCCGCAGCCTCTGGAAGCTGCGAGGGCGGGGAGGGGCCGCCTCTTCCACAGTCTCGCCGTCGTCAGCGCACAACACCGGGGGCTGGCTCGCCTCTAGAGCCACCTGCACGACGGCGCCCTAATCAGTGACAGGGGCCGCCAAGGACTCAGTTTGCTCGGGGGCTGCCTCCCCCCCCCGACCACAATTTCGACCCCCGACAAAGGTGGCGGCGCCGCCGCATCACGAGATTCTGGCACCACTGCTGCTTGCTCGAGGGCTGTCGCCGGCGCTGGTGGAGAGGTTGAAGCACTGGGAGCGGACAGGGGAGCGCCCACGCCCAGAGTCACGCATTTCCGCGGCGCGAGATTTAGCGCCCCCACGTTGGAACGGCTAACAGGAAGAGGGGCGAATCAACGAGATGGACGAAAATCGAAGAACAAAATAATGAAATAGCATAAGGTGACACTTACAAGGAAGAAGTAATACATGCCCGCTTGACGAGCCTGGAGGCGGCGCTCGACGACTCGGGGGCTGGCCTCTTGCCCCCCGACTGGATGGAGGGCAGATTCTGACTGTCACCCTGGGCGAGGGGGACTTGCACCGCCGGGGCGCCACCGCCGCGGATGATCAACGATTGAAGGCGCCGTGGGGGAGCGCCAGCACTCTCCCCCTGCGACGCGGTCGGAGCAGGAGCCGGCGACGTTGATCTCGCCTTAGGGGGCGACTGCCCCCTCGGGGAGCGAAACCCGCGCCATGACGAGTCGCCGGAGGGATGGCGAGCAGACGAGCTGCGGTCCAACGAGCGCCTGGGCGAGTCGCCACGCCACGGGGACCACCTCCTCTCCCTTCGTTGCTCTTGGCTACCAGGGCACGACCGGGGGCGAATCACCCCCCGATCACCCTGGTCCGAGCGTGGGGGCGGGCGCGAGCTGGAGCTTGTTCCCTACCCTTGGGCAGCGGGCTCCGGTCGTTGCCTCGACCTCGACCCCACGGCCTACCGCTGGGAACGGGGCGACGGAGACGACAACGCGTTCCAGTCGACGCCGGTGTCACCGCCATCACCGGACCATGGCGGCGACGACGAGGGATCTTCATCCGAGGAGACGATAGGCTCCTTCATCTTCCTGTGCTTGGCGCGGCTGGCGTTCCGCTTGCGCTTCGCGATCTCCTTGTCCTTGTGCTGGGCCTTTCGGGCGGCCCTCCTCCTGTACGCAGTGGCCTAGGCGCGATTCGGTATCGCGTCCTCAGGAAGAGGCGGCTTCGCGGGAAGAGGGTCCGCGGGCCTCAACTAAAAACAAGGAAGAAGATAAGAATCAACACGAGGACTACAAAATAGTCGGAGTGTTAGTCGGAGAAAAGAAGACTTACATAATTTTTGGTCCCCTCGTGGGGGAGCATGGGCAGAATTTGGGGCGGCGGCCACGAGTAACTGGCCTTTCCAATTGCCCGCCCCACACGACGCTGGATCTCGTCCAGCGAAGGGAGCTGGGGCGCGCACACAGTCCCGACGAAGGGAGCTTGGTCCAGCGTCATCTAGCGGATGCGGAGGCGACGCCGCTGGAGCGGGATGACCCCCAGTGTGTGGTACTGGCCAATGACGGTCGCCAGGTCGACCTCGGCACTGCGCAGCTTGGCCAGCACCTGAAAGTGCATCTAGGCCCCTAAGTGGATTTTGGTGAATTGAATGACAAAGCGATTAAAGATCTAACTCGTTTGTTTAAGAATGTGAGCAGGTTTTTATTTAATTATTCATGAGTTAATATTGCTATATATTTGAGGATGAATGTTGTATGGCTCACGTTATGAAGACAAGCAAGTGTGTGGTCCGTTGATAAGAAATGATAAATGTCAAGCGATCAAATGAAGATAAATATTGGGGATATTCTACAAAGATCAATTCCGAGTCTCCAATGATTGTGGTAGCTTGATTAAAATTCAATGGGTCATAAAAAGAGAAATGGTGTTCTCCACTAAATAATAAATGCAAGACTTCATGTGATGATTGCGAAAGGATACAAGACTTCATGCGATTAAAGATCTAAGTTGGAAGCTTGCATAAACGTTGTCAATCAAGAACAAGCATTTGAAGTGGTATTTCAAATGAAGATCAAATAGGGATGAAGCAAAGTCGATATCAATATGGTTTGGGTAAGTGATGAAGAGATCAACCGAGATGACTAGGGTGAGGGACTAAGCAATCTTTGGGGCCCTAGCTAAGCCGCCATTTCGTGTTTTGCTAAGGTGAAGTTCTAGTATCCGTGGGGTCTCCAAGTATCATATCCAAGCCTTAACCGAGTGAAGCAATGCAACTCATCTACATGTTATGTTTGATAATATGGAGTGACTTAAGGATCTAAGTGTGCATACCTATGCTATATGGAAAGATCTTAAGTTGCTAGGTCAAGTATGGATGTGCTCATGAAGATAGCAATTGTTGGAAGCCCTCAAGTTCAACACGTTCAAGTATGGCAAGATGAAAGGTATACAAGCTCAAGTGGTTGATTAGGTATTTACTTTCGTCCTTGAGTATAGGAATGCCGTACTATCAAGAGGGATGCAACATTAGCTTCATGACAAGTATCAAAAGTGCTCATTAGTTGACCTATGTGAGAAATAGCCTTGAGAGAGTCCCTGAGTGATCTAACACACCTCTGACCCAACCTTAGCCACTTCAACACGTCTTGAAGTGTTTGCGAAAAGAGAAAAAGGGTTTTGGGAGCTCTCTGCCCAGGGCGGTCTAACCGCCCATGGGGGCGGTCTGACCGCCCCCAGGCAGCCAACGGGTAGTTTTTCAATCTGGCCGGAGGGGGCAGTCTAACCGCCCTGACCAGGCGGTCTGACCGCCCTGGTCGCTTTTCTAACGGCTAGTTTTCCTTGAGTGGGGTATTTATACCCCACGAGCTCCACTTGTTGGAGCTGCTGATTCTAGGGTTGCTGGTGTGCTTCCCCTGCTGTTCTTGCTAAGCCAAAGCTATAGAACCTCTGACCAACCTTCTCTTTGTGAGATTTGTGAGATTCAAGCTCTATTGTTGTGTTGGGTTGAGAGAGTGAGTTTGTGTGAGCTTTGTGAGCTGAGAAGAGCCATTCCATAGCTTGAGCACTTGTGATTCACATCTACATTTGTTACTCTTGGAGGTTTGCCTCCTTGACGGCTAGGCGTCGCCGGCTAGCTCCCAAGTTGTGGTGAGCAGCGGCAAGTTTGTGAGGGTTGTGATCTTGGCTCTTCGTGGAAAAGATCGTCTTAGTGGAATCGAGGAAAGTGGTTGAAAGAGACCCGGCTTGTTGTGGGAAGAGTTAGTTGAGAACTCGAATCCCTTACAAGCTCCTCAACGGAGACGTAGCTTCCTTGGTGGAAGTGAACTTCGGGAAACAAATCTTTGTGTCTCCATTGTGGTTTGCTTTACTTGTGGTTTTCTAGCATATTTATATTTACTTCTGCTTTGATCTACTTGGGTGTGCTTGTCTTTATGTGCAGGGATCATTACCCTGCTTGTGACCATCTACCAAGGCCACTCACCAAGTTTGGTTCGTGCTAGAAGTCAAGAGGAGCTTGAGCCACTCTTTGCTGGCTTTCTGCGAGGAGGCGGTCTAACCGCCTGCTAGAGGCGGTCTAACCGCCCTCCCCCAGCATAAACCAGCAGGGCGGTCTAACCGCCCTGTGAAGGCGGTTTGACCGCCTGGACCAGGGAGCTCAAGTTTTCGGGGAAAAGTTTAATTTGGTCGACTCGCCTATTCACCTCCCCTCTAGGCGATATCAAGGTCCTTTCGATTGGTATCAGAGCTGAGTGCTCCGTTTCGAGCTTAACCGCTCGGAGTTTGACGATGTCAACTACATGTGAGGTACCGTTTGAGCCTCTAGCTCTAGATGGCTCAAACTACATTTCTTGGTCAGCAAATGTTCTACATTCTCTTAAGGCCATGGGTCCCACTACAGAGAGCATTGTAGTTGCGAGTATCCTTCCAAAAGATTGGACATATGTCTCTCTTGAGGATTTAGAAAACACGCAACTCAATGCCTCTATTGTTAACTTTTTGTGTAGTTCTCTATGTGAAGATTTTCAGGAATTTATGCTAGAGAACAAGAACATTTGTCGAGATGCTCATCGCATTTGGATTTTACTAAAATCCTTTGTGGACTCCAAATTGGATGAAGATGAAAGTGATGATGAAGACGAAGATGAGATAGAGGAGTGCTGCACTGTCTCTACAACCACCACTGAGCATCAAGCATCCACTCTCGAGAAGGAAGAGGGCGAAAGAAGAGAAGAACCAGCTCCTCTGGAGGGGGCGGTCAAACTGCCCTCCCAGGGCGGTCTAACCACCCCTGGCAGAGGAAGTGAGTCCTCATGTGTCGAGGAGTCCTCTCAAGCTCCAAGCTCATCCTCACCAGTTCTTCAAGCTTCAGAAACTTATTAGGGTGAAGGTGCTTGCCTAAAGGCCAAGAAGAAGAAGAACAAGAAAAAGAGAAGAACCAAAGGAGGAAAGATTGAAAAAGATGAAGCCTCAAGCTCGATGGAAAAACAACTTGAGACTCTTCAATCTGAGCGTGCCTCCGTGGTTTGTGAGTATGAGTCATTGGCTAAACAACTTGAGTATGCTAGAGCTAATGACATACTAGAAGCTAAACTAGAGAATCTCACTAGGGAGCATATGGCTCTACAAGCAAAACACAAGGAACTTGAGTGTTCTCATGAGAAGCTTGTAGATTCTTATGCTTCACTAGAAATTGCTCATGAGGTTGTTTTATCTTCGGTAAAATACATGCAACCTCACTCACACACATGCACATGCTCACTTGTCAATAATGATTTTACTTGTACTAAACTTTGTTGTTCTCAAGCAAGCTAATCTAGTATTGAGCATGTATTTGTAGAAACTTGTGATGACCTCATTGCTCAAGAAAATGATGAACTCAAACAAGAGGTTGAAAAACTTAGGAAAAACTTGAGTGAGTTGAAAGGGAAGAGCAAAGTACAACCTTCTCAAGATAACCGTGCTAACATGGTGAAGAAGCTTGAGAAGGGGTCAACCGTCACTAGCTCAGCTCCTCAACACCAACTCAAGGACAACAAGATCAAGATTCTAGAGAAGAAGAAATTTGAGCTTATCAAGTGTAATCAATGCTCAAAAATGGGGCATTTTGCTTCACATTGCCCTACCAAGCTCAAGGCTCAAGAAATAATCTCCAAGAAGAAAAGAAACTCCATCAAAAGGAGATTGTGCTACCAATGCAAAGAGAAGGGTCACTTTGCCGCAGATTGCCCACAGGTCAACAGTGCTGACCCGGGGCGGTCTGACCGCCCCCTAAGGGCGGTTAGACCGCGTCTAGCCACCACTACCAAGATGCACTGCAGCAAAGAGGAGAAAACTTACTCTTCAAGCAAGAAGCCCACAAGCAAGCCAAGACAAGACAAGCAAATGACTCCCAAGCCTAGAAGTGACAAAAACCGAATTTGCTACACTTGTCGTAAAAAGGGTCACATGGGCAAGGATTGTCCAAATGGTAACATTCCTAAATCGAACCTTGTCCATTATGATTTCAGTAAGCTTAGAAATGATAAGAATGGTACTTGTGCTATGAGGATGATTAGTTCACCTCAAACAAGCACTAGGGCCATCTGGGTTCCTAAGCACCTTGTGACTAACCTAGTAGGACCCAACAAGTGTTGGGTACCAAGAAGTGCTTGCTGAGCTTGTAGGTTGATCGAGTTGCATTGAAGTCATGGTGAAAGGAAAAGAATTCAATAATCGATGTCTTGCCATGAGAAAAGCTTGAAAATCATTCAATCAATGCAATCTCGGTAATAAGTGCTTAATGTTGTGTCTTGGTCACTTTTAGTTCTTTGTGAACACTCATGGATCATTAGTCCTAGGATTGTGAAGCATAAGGAAGTGACCTTGACATTTTAATAATATTTATTCTCTCATACCATTCGATGCTACTAATGGCTCTCTAGTAGAGCAAGTATTGTGATAAGCTTTGCAGGAATATATTTAGGAGATTTAGAAGCTTATTGAAGGAAAAGAACGGAAAAATCACCAAAATGGAAATCTCGAGGGGAGGGCGGTCTAACCGCCCCCCATAGGCGGTCTGACCGCCTGGCCTCCCAAGAGTGTTTTTCCGGGTGACCCGGCCTCTGTGGGCGGGTGACCCGTTTCGGCTCTGGATGTTGGCGGGTGACCCGGCCCCTATGACCGGGTGACCTGGGGTAAAAGCAGATTTTCATCTTTTTGATGAAAATGCATCGAAGGTGATGAGATAATAATTTATTTCAATTAATTAAATCATTTATATGTCATGACTAAGCTTTCAAGATATCTCCCTTATTCGTAAATGAATCATGTGCCAAGTTCGAGAAATTCAAAAATCTCTAAGCACTAAATTAGGGGGAGATTACTTCAAAGTTTATGTCATTTGTGGGACTAACAATTTCTTCTAGTGAACTTGTAGCCTCACATACTTGTGCAACATATGCAAGCTCTTATTTGACACAAGTTCTAAAGCAATCAAGTTAAGAGCAAGCCACTCTTAAAAATTAATATTTGCATAAATAAAATGTGGCCTAAGGAAAAGGTATGTTCTCTTGAACTCTTTTAAATATTGAAATGCATCTAGGCCTATATGTACCATGCTAGTGTGCCATTCTTAGCATATAATTACCTCAAGTGAATTTTATGTGTCCTTCTAGATATTTGGTTGATACCCACACATAAACTCGACTTCATGTCATGAGAGTGTCCTCTAGTTGGGTATGAGCTAAATATACTAGAGTGGTGATTTATTTGGGGTGGATGTGTGCACTTTGTGACATAGGATAGAAGTTTTGAAAAATAAACTAGCATGCGTAGGATTAGTGGATTTTCGAAAAATATTTGAATCTTGGTCTTTGTGACCCAATCAACTTAGTTATGACTATAGCTCCTCTTGATTGATTGTTGGCTAGTCATAATTAAGAAGATTTTCTCAAGTCCATAATATCTCTATATCCATATCTTTAACTCTCTCTCTCTCACTCTTGGAAGAATCAAGAATTATGGAATTATTTGGAAAATCAATCTTTCTTCTAAGAATTAGCAAAGATGGATCTTTATCTTCCATAAACTCTATATCCAAGTATGGAAAAGCAAAAGGTTCAAAATCTCTCAAAATCAGCTTTTTCCAAAATCAACCGGGGGGCTGGTCTAACCGCGTACCCCACGCGGTCTGACCGCGTGTCACGGGCTTTCTGTTTTTACCCCTCCCCGTGATTCTACAGTGCCTTTGACCCTATCCATTCACCCCTCTCTCTCCCCACGGGCAGGACACCGTCCCTAACCTCCAGAAACGCCTCTCTCCCTCTCAAAGCTCACTCTCTCTCTCCCTCCCATGGTGATTTGAGGATTCAACCATGGAAAACTAAATCCCCACCGTGGAAAGGACTCTCCTAGGGGTGCTGAAGCTAGATCCAAGCTTGGTTTTTGGATTCCTCTCAAGTTCATCTCTCCAAAGGTATTCAAATCTTGTTTTTGCCTGATCTCCCTACTCGTCGCAAAGATTTGAATTTCCTTTGAGATATCATCTATTAGCAACCCCTAGAAGACATTCCTAGAGTATCATTCAATTTTGTTGGCTACATTGTCGGGAACAAGTTTCTAGGGTTCACTACCCCGGGCGGTCTGACCGCGTGGGCAGGGCGGTCTGACCGCCCTGAGTAGTTTTGCCCAAGATCTTTGTTCTTGGCCGTGCATTCAACCATATTCAATCTAGGATTACTCCCTAAAATGTATCTTTTATATCTCGGCAATATGTCTCTGTAGCTGGCCTGAAGAGCCATTGGCTCAAAACTGGTAGGGCGGTCTAACCGCCTGCCCAGGGCGGTCTGACCGCCCTGCCCAGTTTTGCGCCAATTGCTCCATGTGTTGTGCATCGACATGTTTTATCTAGCCATTCTTGTTCCTGGTGTCTTATACCTTCTTGTTTCACTTCTTGTGACCCAGGAACAGCAGAGATGCCTAAAGGTTCAGGAGTCGAGAAAAGGAAAAAGGGAAGAGAGGAAATTGTTTACACTGAGGCCGGACAGAGCTCACGTCCTTATGATATCAGGGAGAAATTGAGGCCAAGGGGGCAGCAAAGGCCAATTTATCAAGACTATGGGGAAGATATTGAGATGGAGGAAAGAAATGAGTCCAGTGATGATGATGAGGTAGAGGATGACACCTATGTATGTGCAGATCATCAGGGTAGAGTTGGAGCCATACACGGTGGTGTTGGTGCCCGTGGTAGAGGTGCTGGTGCTAGTCATAGAGGCTTTGGTGCTGGAGGCAGTGGAGCTAGAGCCGATGCAGAGATTGAGGAAGTTGATGATGATGCAGGTAATAATGAGGAAGATAATCCAGAGGGTGCAGCTAGAGTACCTCCTGATGATGATGACGATGGTGGAGGAAATGTTCCTCCCATTGTTGTTAACTTCTTGCCAGAGATCAAGATCCCCATTTATCCTCTTGTTCGAGGCCCTGTGGATTATTACAGTGAAGGCATGGCAGAGACTCTGAAAAATATGAGAAGGGAGAATCCTTATGATCAGCAGATGACAGCCTCAGATTATCGGTTTTGGTCCCCTTTTCAGCAGGACTACTACACTACTGTCATTCTTAACCGAAGAAATGCTAAGATCACCAGTGAAGCTCAGTGCATTGATTGGGATTATATGGCAAGAAAGAATTACATGATTTTCAATGAGATACTCAGAGAGTGTGAATTGAAGAGGTTGAAGAACATCATGGGTTTCTTGCAACATTGGAATAAGGAGATCATAGCTCAGTTCTATGCTACTGTTTACTTTGGATATATGGGAACTGAGCGGGCGATGTTCTGGATGACTGAGGGAGATAGATGGCACATCACATTTAGTAACTTCCTTGCTTTATTCAGACTTCCCAATGATCTGAGTCTTAGAAAACTTCATGATGAAGGGATTCTTAATTCGAGGGACGTGGAGTTTATGTACCCCAGGAGTAAGAGGGCACTTGCAGGAACCGTAAAGCCGCTTTACACCTACTATGCAGTCCTTAATCGGCTTTTCAGGAAGACCCTCAACCCTAGAGATGGGAACTCCTCACAGATCACTGCTTTTCAGAGGAACCTTATGGTTGCCATGAGACCGGGGGCAGCTAGGTTTTGTATTGGTGATTTCATTTGGCAAGAGATCATGAATTGTTCAGGAAATGCTCAAAACTTGTGCGGCCATAGTCCATATATCATGTATATCATAAGAAAGGTCACTAACACCAAATATCCTAAAGATGCAAGACACTGACTCTTGCAACCCAAGCACAGCCTGACCATCAGTGTTCCCTCCTCTCCAGAAGAAATGCGAGAACAAGAAGGAGATGCCCGATGGGACGATGTGGCAGAGACCTTGCAGCGGGATAGAAGTGTTGCTAGGGGCGGTCTGACCGCCCTGAGTACTACCAGCGGCAAAATACCTCTTTCTTCAAGAAATTGTTCAATATCTTGGCTGGTATTTGCAAGAGTCAGAGGGACATTGAAGTTGCCAATGACAGGGCTATGAGGGAAAGAAAGAAAGAGCGGGATTCGATGAAAAGGATGCATGAACACTTTGGAATTCAGCCACCTCGCTCACCTATATCCCCTGTTCCTCCAGAGGCTGAGATACCGTCAGTGGATGAGAGGATGTTGGGCTACATCAACTCCGGTTACTATGAGGAGTTTGTTCAGAGGCACTATCCTGATGAGGGTGGTTCATCTTCTCAGGCTCCACCACCTACTTATGCACCTAGAGGGTTTGATGCCATGTTTGGTGGTGAGCCTTCCTCTCAGGCTCCTCCACCACCTCCTCCTCCTGTGGAAGATCCGAAAGTTCCTCTAGCAGCACGTCTCTCAGCGGATTTATTTAGCTATGGTCCTCCTCCTTATGGTATGAGTGATGCTTCCTTAGCTACTTTATCTGAAATCACCATATCCGACTCTATATATCTAAACTCTCCTATGCATTGGCTACCTGAATATTCTCCATAGGAGGTTCTCAACCCAGTTGGGACGATTGGTGATGATCTGCAGCCACATCTTCTCCAGGCCCTTTTATGGATGCTTGATGACAAAGGGGGAGAAGAATGGATTAAAGCTTCAAGATTTCATCTTTTTATGTTGCTGATCTGGTACAGGCGGTCTGACCGCCCCAGGGAAGCGGTCTGACCGCCCCTGGCTGTTGGCTGAGAGAGCCATGTAATAAATGTTGGATTTAATTTCCTAGTGGACTTGAGAACCTTGTATGTGTGCTACTGTGTGTATTTGAACCCAATTATGTATCTTAAGTGACTTGGTGCTAGTTTGAAATATTTATGTGTGATGATGCTTGTTTTGTGTTGGCTGAGTGGGGGAGGCGGTCTGACCGGCTTGCGAACCCGGTCTGACCGCCCCTGGCGGTCTGACCGGCCTGCAACCCCGGTCTGAACGCCCCAGCCTAGTCAGCACACACATCTTTATTATTGAATGCTTTTCATGTCATATGCATCACGACTTTATTTTATTCCTGTCACACACACTTGTTGCACATATTCTGAGATATAGGGGGAGCTCTCATGTACTTTCACTTAAAGTGTGCCTTTGGCATTTGAGGCCAATTTTTTGAAATTCCATTCAAAGCACATATTAAGGGGGAGCTCATTCTATATCTAAGAATTCTTATACGCTTAATTGTTTTATTTGTAAGCTTTAATCGAATTGTCATCAATCACCAAAAAGGGGAGATTGAAAGTGCATCTAGGCCCCTAAGTGGATTTTGGTGAATTGAATGACAAAGTGATTAAAGATCTAACTTGTTTGTTTAAGAATGTGAGCAGGTTTTTATTTAATTATTCATGAGTTAATATTGCTATATATTTGAGGATGAATGTTGTATGGCTCACATTATGAAGACAAGCAAGTGTGTGGTCCGTTGATAAGAAATGATAAATGTCAAGCGATCAAATGAAGATAAATATTGGGGATATTCTACAAAGATCAATTCTGAGTCTCCAATGATTGTGGTAGCTTGATTAAAATTCAATGGGTCATAAAAAGAGAAATGGTGTTCTCCACTAAATAATAAATGCAAGACTTCATGTGATGATTGTGAAAGGATACAAGGATGAGTGTATATTTGATGATCCTAAGTTGGAAGCTTGCATAAACGTTGTCAATCAAGAACAAGCATTTGAAGCAGTATTTCAAATGAAGATCAAATAGGGATGAAGCAAAGTCGAACTTAATATGGTTTGGGTAAGTGATGAAGAGATCAACCGAGATGACTAGGGTGAGGGACTAAGCAATCTTTGGGCCCCTAGCTAAGCCGCCATTTCGTGTTTTGCTAAGGTGAAGTTCTAGCATCTGTGAGGTCTCCAAGTATCATATCCAAGCCTTAACCGAGTGAAGCAATGCAACTCATCTACATGTTATGTTTAACAATATGGAGTGACTTAAGGATCTAAGCGTGCATACCTATGCTATATGGAAAGATCTTAAGTTGCTAGCTCAAGTATGGATGTGCTCATGAAGATAGCAATTGTTGGAAGCCCTCAAGTTCAACACGTTCAAGTATGGCAAGATGAAAGGTATACAAGCTCAAGTGGTTGATTAGGAATTTACTTTCGTCCTTGAGTATAGGAATGCCGTACTATCCAGAGGGATGCAACATTAGCTTCATGACAAGTATCAAAAGTGCCCATTAGTTGACCTATGTGAGAAATAGCCTTGAGAGAGTTCCTGAGTGATCTAACAAACCTCTAACCCAACCTTAGCCACTTCAACACGTCTTGAAGTGTTTGTTTTGGGAGCTCTCTGCCCAGGGTGGTCTAACCGCCCATGGGGGCGGTCTGACCGCCCCTAGGCAGCCAACGGCTAGTTTTTCAAGCTGGCCGGAGGGGGCGGTCTAACCGCCCTGACCAGGCGGTCTGACCGCCCCGGTCGCTTTTCTAACGGCTAGTTTTCCTTGAGTGGGGTATTTATACCCCACGAGCTCCACTTGTTGGAGCTGCTGATTCTAGGGTTGCTGGTGTGCTTCCCCTGCTGTTCTTGCTAAGCCAATGCTATAGAACCTCTCCCCAACCTTCTCTTTGTGAGATTTGTGAGATTCAAGCTCTATTCTTGTGTTGGGTTGATAGAGTGAGTTTGTGTGAGCTTTATGAGCTGAGAAGAGTCATTCCATAGCTTGAGTACTTGTGATTCACGTATACAAGCCTTGAAGCATTTGTTACTCTTGGAGGTTTGCCTCCTAGACGGCTAGGCGTCGCCGGCTAGCTCCCAAGTTGTGGTGAGCAGCGGCAAGTTTGTGAGGGTTGTGATCTTGCCTCTTCGTGGAAAAGATCGCCTTAGTGGAATCGAGGAAAGTGGTTGAAAGAGACCCGGCTTGTTGTGGGAAGAGTTAGTTGAGAACTCGAATCCCTTACAAGCTCCTCAACGGAGACGTAGCTTCCTTGGTGGAAGTGAACTTCAGGATACAAATCTTTGTGTCTCCATTGTGGTTTGCTTTACTTGTGGTTTTCTAGCATATTTATATTTGCTTCCACTTCGATCTACTTGGGTGTGCTTGTCTTTGTGTGCAGGGATCATTACCCTGCTTGTGACCATCTACCAAGGCCACTCACCAAGTTTGGTTCGTGCTAGATGTCAAGAGGAGCTTGAGCCACTCTTTGCTGGCTTTCTGCGAAGGAGGCGGTCTAACCGCCTGCTGGAGGCGGTCTAACCGCCCTCCCCCAGCAGAAACCAGCAGGGCGGTCTAACCGCCCTGTCAAGGCGGTCTGACCGCCTGGACCAGGGAGCTCAAGTTTTCGGGGGAAAAGTTTAATTTGGTCGACTCGCCTATTCACCCCCTCCCCTCTAGGCGACATCAAGGTCCTTTCAGCACCGCGAAGCAATCCCCGAGCAACCGCTCCACATCCGCCTTCGGGGGCCCGTAGCTCCAATTTGCCGGCGCCTTGGCAATGGAGGAGCCGGTGTACTTTGGCAGCAGGTACTCTGGGCACTCCTTGAGATAGAACCACTCCTTGTGCCAACCGCTGTTGGAGCTCGTCAGCGTGCCGGCGATGTACTCCTCGCTCCTCTTCGTCTTCATCCGAAGATTAGCGCATCCAAGAGTGGCCGGGAATGACTTGTTCTTCAGGCACACGAACTTGAAGAAGTACCGGAAGAGATGCCAATGGGCACCCACTCCCAGATACCCCTCGCACAGCGCCTCGAACGCCGCCATCTGTTGGATGCTATTGGGGTTGAGGTGGTGGAGTTGCAGCCGGTACTTGGAGAGGACGGCACGGAGGAACCGGCCGGCCGGAATGGTGAAGCCACGCTCGTGGAATGTCACGAACGAGACAACATAGGCCTCCGGCGGGTGCGGCACCGACTCGCCGCCCGGAACCTTCCACTCCTCGGCAGCAGTGAGCACCGGCAGCTGTCCGGCGGCGATGAACCGCTGGAGGATCGAGCGGGAGACGCTGGAGCGCATCCAGTTCGACATGGCACTTGTTGAGCAAGGGTTGGGAGCAGATGAGTGACCGGCTCAGGCGAAGGCAAGGAATCAGGAAAAAGTACAGAGTTCAACCGGCGCGCGGTTTATAAGGGGCAAATGAGGCCGTCGGCATTTAATGACCGGCCCCACCGCACGTAAAACCGCCCGTTTGGTAGGCGCATCCCCCGAGGCGATAGAGGCACGCCCGCGACGGTTCGATACCGGGTGGGTCCACTAGCCTGAATCGGCCACGTGCCGTCACCATCGCCACGTCAGCCACGACCGGCGGACACAGCAACCGATACGGCTGCGGACGCCGCAACCGGGACTTTCGAAGCAACTACAGCATTTTCAAAATTCAAAACCCCATAAACGAGTCTACAACTCCTTCATGGGCTCGGGGGCTACATCCGGCGGATGCGCTCGCGCGCACCCCCTGAGTAAATCAAGGAACAACAAACTACAACATGTCCCCAGTGCAGAGCCTGCGAGCGAGTCCTTGACTCCCATCACAGGCTCGGGGGCTACTGATGAGGGCCTGGATTAGGGCCCCCTAAGCAACGAGATAATCACCTTGAAGATGGGGTCCACTAACACCATTGACAATGTGAAGGCCAAGATTCAAGACAGGGGAGGCATGCAGATCTTCGTCAAGACCCTCACTGACAAGACTTCCCCACTTCCGAGTATCTTCCGTCTCGCACGAGTTCGCCTTGGCTCCGAGTACCCTCCGCTTCGCACGAGTACTCTTCACCTCGCGTGAGTCCGCCTCGACTCCGAGTACACGTCACCTCGCCTCCGACTACTCATTCGCACGAGTAATCTCCGTCTTCGACTAAGGCGGAGCCCCCACAGAGGAGCCGGAGCGTGGGGCAGGGGCCCCACACGAACGTGGCGCCGCCCCAGCCCCCCAAGCTTCTTCGCAACGACACGCATAACGCCGTTTTTCACGCCATGCAAGGTCCACAGCTGGCGCGACGAGAGGACGGCAGGGTCTGACAGGGGCTGTAATGGCGCACAGTGCACCCCCACGACCTCCGACATGCCGTCACATCCAACGCCAGCTGCACACCACCCCGTCAGAACAGACACTCGATTACCATCTACCTGCTCTTAGGCCCTAACATGGCAGGCCTAAAACGCACCCAAGGGAGCTGAGTCACCATGTAAACTACTCGGAGGAGGCGCCAAGTGCCGGAACGAACAGTGGCAGCAGCCCACGCGGCGGCTTCCGATGACACCACAGCTCAGCACCCTCCCATGCCGCCTGACGGACATCAATGATGGAAAAGACTTCACAAAGCTATAGCACTGTAGCTTATTTTTGTTTTCCTTCTTTTCCCCTCGCCCTTGTGACTATAAAAGGGGGAGGGGTGCAACGTACGCGAGAGGGACCGAGGACCGAACACCAAAGTTTGTAACCCCTACTACAGACACCCCCGGCATAGGAACACGAGTACTCGAAACTGGACGTAGGGTATTACTCCTCGGAGGCCCGAACCAGTATAAATCCCTTGTGTCTCCCATGTCGACCATCTGGATCCGACACACGATTCGATGCAAATCTACTATCGGCGGTTGAGAACCCCGACACCCGCATCCTGAGTACTCTTGGGACTCATCTCGTTTCCCCAGGAAGAATTATCCTTCGGGTATCTTGTGGACCGTGGTCATGCAGGAGAAAGAAATTGCCAAGATAAAGAGGAGTAGGCAAAAGGTCCACAGGAAGGCAGCACCATTGTGGCGACACGAAGGCTTCGTGACTACCGTCAGAGGTGCCTACACTTTTGACGAACCGAGTATGTCGCCAAGGTGACTTTCCCCAGATTCTCTATGGTTATATTATGGTTTGGCCAAGGTTAATATATAGTGGAGGATGAATTTTCAACCTCAACCTTATCCTAGCCTTAAGCCTAAACCAACCTTTCCATCTCGGGGAATCCACCTGGGCCGTCGATCTTGAGACTTGCTGGAGCCCACACGAGAAAGGGGAGGACCAGAGGAGCCCACATGGGGCCGGCCGAACCCAGGTTCGGCCGAAACCCTGGTGCCACCTCTCCCCTTCTTCTTTCGCGTGTGCATCTCATTCTCCTCCAGAAATCTTCCCTCTGCCGCCCGACGAGTTTTCGCATCACGAAGATCCATCTCCTCCACCTCACCATCCTCAGCTCATCACCGCATCCATGGCCGGCTACGGTTTCGCTCGGCTCAGTAGGGCGACTTCGCCCCTCACTTCAGGGGGAGGGAGCCCCTCTCGTTTCATCGACCTCAGCAACTTGGATGAGGTGATGGGGTCGCCGGAGGCCATGACTCCCGAGAGAGGCAGGAGTGTAGAGAGCACTCGCAGGATGCGCACCGACTCCCCGGTGCAGTCGTCCCGGTGAGGCTCCTCCTCCTCGCCTTCTTTCCCGGTCAGGATGGCCACCATGGGGAACAAGACCGCTACCAAGCGCGTCTTGTTTGACGATCCCCCTGGGCCACCTCTGAAGCCAGGAGAGCGCTATATTGGGTCTGACTTCAACAGCTACAGAGAAGCTTTCTGCCATACTTATGAGCAGGATGTGTGGGACGAGTTCCCACTGCCACAGACCCGGTGCAAGATCTTCGGGGTGAAGACAGCCACTGGAGGCTATGGTACACCCTACCATAAGCCGCCTCGGTGGGAGCGAGTCCTCACCAAGATCATTACAGACATCCACATGAATGGCGCCAAGAAGACCCCTGCCCTAGCGAAGCTAGCCAACAAACTAGCTGATCTGTTCTTGGAGCATGAGAAGCTAGTTGAAGGGCTGGCTAAGCAGAGGGACGAGTACCGTGAGCTCAGGCTTGAGTATCACCAGCTGGGGGAGGACATGACCCAGAAGCTGCAGAGGTTGGCAGTTGCTGAGGGAAAGGAGCAGATCCTTTTCGAGTAGTGGGGATTAGCCCCAACTTTAGTTCATTAGATGCTAGTCTAGGTCTAGGTTTGATTTTCCCTTTATTTCCCTTTATTTCATTCATTTCCTTTGCATGTGTGTAAAGAGCCTAATCATTTCATTTGAAACATTTGAATTTGAATAAAGTGGCTCACCGGTCATGTAACCCAGTTTAGCCACCCTTTGTGTCATTACTTTGGTCTCTTTGATTTAGAGGACATCTAGGTTCGAGACAGAGTGGGGGAAGAGCCACGACTCTCCCAATACAGGCACAACGTTTCCCGTACGTACCCACTGCGAGCACTCCGCGCTAGCCGATCGATCACCTACCGAGAACCTAAACGGGACCCGCACGAGTTCACTCCTGTGGAGAGCCTCTAACGGTTCATCTCCCATGCATAGCGCCGGTTTGCATCTCGACAACTCACTCTCTGTCATTCATGAGTTTTATAAGCTATATCTGTCTATCTCTAAACTAAAACTCGAATGATGATCCTAACGATCACCCAGCTCGCCTATACCTGAGTAGACTCACATATGCTTTATTCCTTGTTATCTACCTGATGCTTGTGAACCATAACCTTCTTAAGGACAAGCATGTTCACCTAAGTTATTGACAAGTAAGATATGGCTGGATGATATGATCTATTGCTCTGATGACTAACTCTCTTGGGGAATTTATTTTTGAAAATTCAAAACCTCCTGGAAAGGCTCCTCTTTGATATGCCTCCGTCCCATTAGAGCCATATGATCTTTGTAGGTAAGAACCTTCGATTCATATGCTGCTTGTTATTACTTTGAGCTTTGTCAAATCCTGTGACCCTTGTGAGAATTCTTCTCATCACTTTCATGATCAAGATATATGTGCACCCCACCTATTTCCCCCTTGCTATGCTTCTACACTAGAAGTTAGCATTGTATCATTTATCCATTTCACAAAAAATAAAGCTCCATATGTGGTGTCACCTCTCTCTCCAGAAGGGTCCTTCAAAAAGGGGCATGGGCTATGAAAAAAAAGAGAAAAGAAAGATACATGCTCAAGGCATGATGAAAAAAAAAGAGAGAAAGAATAGCCCATGTCCAAAATAAAGGAGGAAAAGGAGAGGGATGATCATGCAGAAAGGAGTTCCATAATTTTGATGGTAATAACTAGTGTCCATTCCGGGGCTAGTGTCCACCTTACCATCAACCCACAGTTCTCACCACATATATGTATGGTAATATCTAGCACCCATTTCGGGCCTAGTATCCACATTACCATACACACCATAGCCATACCGGTGCACATCTTGATCTGATGGTATGATTTGATTTTCTCTGTGGATCCAGTCTTTGACTTTGCAAAATATGTGATGCAAGTATACTTTCTCTTTACCCTACCCTGAGCTCCACATATAGCCATCATTAGAAGTAGGATGAAGAAAGGCAACTGCCTTAGTGAGGACATATACACTTTGAGCGATCTGAGAGAATCAAATGAGAAAGCCACCAAGAGTTTTGTTTATGAAATCTTGCAAAACCCCAAGGTGTTTATCATCAGGTGCATAAGTGACTTGATTCACAGTTGTTCTACTCTTCAATCACTCAAGGGAACATGATAGCCACTACACAGAGGTTCACAGGAGCAAGGTATGACTTGGAATATCTCTTATGTCTGTCTTACTCTTTGGTATTCGTGACCCACTTGGCTTTGTTTCCCCTTCACTCGAGACGAGCAAAGGTCAAGTGTGGGGGTGTTGTTGACGGTCGATACTTGCCATTTTTATGACCATCAACTCCTACAAATTGGAGCATGAATTGCACATTCACACTAGAATAGGTGCTTAAACTCATACTTTCCACCAGTGTCGATGTCTATTCGAATGCAGGTATTTAGCATAAGAAATGGGAGGAATCCATGCACTTTCACTCCACTCCAATCCAAGGCACTCAAATGCTGGCCAATCAGGGGCTGCCACATGGATTCTCCTGGATCCATGATGTCACCAATCCATGTGAGGGACTCTCGACGAATCATACGCTGCCACGTCAGCATCACATGGATCCATGGGCCCACTTTGCCAACTAAACCGCCAGGAAACGTGCCATGCACGGAGGAGAGGCACTAGGGCCCACATGGAAGCGAGCCAGAGGAAGCACAGGACAGATGGCCGGCCAGGGGTTTTGGCCGACCCTAGGATCAGCCGAACCGACCTAGGGTCGGTTGATCCTCCCCGTCCACGCGTCGCTCGCTCATTGGTCCTTGGCTGCATTCCCGGGTGTTTAGGGGCACTTTGAGCCCTGGAGCAAGCCTCCTCCTTGTCTATAAATAGGAGGGGAGGGGCTCCATTTCACACACACAACCAAGCTCTCAAGTTTCACTTCTCTCTTGTGTAGCTCTCTCTCCCTCTCTCTCCAATTCTGCCCATGAGAGGTGATTCTCACCTCTATGTGGTAGAATGGTGATGAGGAGAGATCTAGATTAGGATTAGTTGAGAGGTAGAGTAGGGGTGAGGAGTGAGTTGATGTCCTCGTGGATGCTTGTTCTTCATTTAGATCAAAGTGAGTATTTCAGCATTTCTTATTTAGACTATAGTGGACATCATGCATGATTGTTTTGTTCTTATGTTCGTGGCTCGTTCATAAATTAGAGGCTTGTGTTCTTCATAACACAAGGCTTCGATCCTTTAGAGCCAGAGCAATAGTTCATATACTTGTTTGCATGCTCTGATCCTGTTTAGTTAAGTAAGTCCGCTGTATCTCGTTTATCTGCATCCATAGCTTCCTTTCTGCTCCGTAGCTCAATGAATAGATCTGATTCCGATCTTTCCCTTGTTCGTGGGACCGTATCTATACGGTTGCTATAGTGTAGTTAGCGGGTCGACAGACGTAACCGCACTATAGTATTTTATCTGGGGTACAGACGTGGTGTCTGGGCCCTGGTTTTCCTGTGAAGACCACGTACGATCGTAGCATAGAGGTAGGCCGCAGTGGTGACAGCCTGTTGGACCCTTTGTCAACCCTCTACGTCGCGTACCGAGTTGGGCTCGCTTGCCAGCACCTTGGAGTGTTGTCGCCCCGTGGGGATGACTGAGACCTGACAGAATACATCTTGAGAGCTAAGTCCCTTAAGGAAGTGCTTCTTGTATCCCGACCTATCCCAGCGAAAGCTGGTGTCCTTGGATAGACCCTCTCTGGTTACTCTCCGTCCTAGGAACGAAACCCGACGGGAATACTCATTCTCCTAGGGAGAAGTGCTACAACGGTGTATCCGTGCGCTTGCGGATTCGTTCGCACTCGTCAGTGTACCCGGGAGTTTCTTACATGCTCACGCTGCCACGGCGTCCAGTGTTGAGATTAAGAAACGCCAACAGTGGTACATGATATGGCGGACACATGGCAGATGACAGGGCGGCCACATGTCAGATTACGGGGCGGCCAGGTGGCAGATGACATGGAACTGATGACGTCATCACAACATGAACAATTCAATGATGAGTCTAAATTAGGTCAATTATTTCACTAAAAATTGAGCCCACCATAATTACAACCTATGATACACATAATTATAGCAAATTACAGAGCCCAAATCACATGCATGGTTTCATCAAGCATCACAACAGATTCACAATGGCACATTCACACAGCACCAGAAACAACATATAGGTACCATGGCACATATACATATTCATCTAGCATCAAAAGCCACCATGACAAAAGCTCTAGTTTGACCTTGACCTCAGCATACTCCTTGATCTCCTCTTGGTCCCTTATCCTTATATGTTGTGGTTCCTGCAATTACATTGACAAGTCATCCATTTATTGGTGCATTCAAAACAACATGCTCATTTGAATAAAATGTTCTAGATAATTATCCATTTTTTAAAACATGACTGAACAATATGCTCATTTGAATAAAATGGATATGAAGTCACAACTGTTTCGCACCAATGGACCACCATGTTTCTTTTAGATACACAAAAAGATTAAAATCTAGAACAAAATGAATATGCAATCACGTGATATCAGATGATCTTGAGCAATTGTACAAGGAGCAAATAGCCATAGCTGCTTCTTACTTCTGAACTATAAAGAAATGTAAATTGAAGTTGCAGACCATAGGGTCAATAGTCAATTTGTTTTGCGACATGACATTATTAGTACTGAACCTAGCAAAATGGCATTTATCTGATAAGCTGATCTACCTAATGGCATTCTTTATATATGGAAGAAACTAACATCTACACCACACTTGCTGCAAGGTACCCAATAGCTACAAATTTGCTTGCCTGAAAGTAAATTAAATGTGATCAGATACTTGCAAGGACATGGAGTTCACACGTGCATTCACTATACACAGAAAGATATGGCAATCACTATGAGATTATTTCACCATAGATCTCCTAGACGGGACATTTTGACTAGGTGAATATTCAGTTAGAAATGACATTTGGTAGACAGACAAATAATCAAAAAGTGCAATTTGTCACATAAACTAATCTGTAACCAAAGTTATACAAAGCAGTCCTCATATTGTTCTTATCTCTTAACAATGTGCAAACTACAAATCATATTGTTTTGTTCCAGGCTAGGCATATTGAGAAACAGTTAGGGCGCAGACCTACTATGGTCTCACAATCAGAAGAACAAAGATTACTAAATTAAAGAGCATGCTGACAAGGCTTCACACAAACATACTAAATCCTATAGTTCAAATGGAAAGCATACAGAAGTAGTTAGTTATTGAATAGACATCAACAGATAAGATCTCTGAACATGCTAATAAGACATCAACAGATAAGACATTCAAATGGAACTAGCTGATTACTAATATTTTACAGAATCCTAAGGAAGGAACAATTACATGCAAATAGAAGTGCAGAACTTAGCTTATCTTCGTGTCAAATCTACTCCAACTGGGAGGGAGCTCAAGCTCACCCTACACCTCACCTGCACAGAGAGGGAGCGAACACCCATAGGTCAGCAAGTGCACAGCGAGTACTGAAATTAGATATTGTTTGCTATGAAAATTGATGAAAGAAACTAAGAACAGACACACTGCATTACTGCAATATAGACCATTAGTGTGTTTATTTCTTTGGTTCAAAGCATATAGTTGCCTTACGTTCTAACTGCCTTATGTAATATGAGAATTGTCACAATGATTCAGATTGATTACTTCACAGTACTGCAGATGATACAATTAATCAGGACAGATACACAGATCTCACAGAAAATTGTTTATTCCACAAACACACAGATACACATACACATGTTAACAAATAGATTAAAAAGCATTAGAAGTGTAAAGA
Organism: Cenchrus fungigraminus; assembly: GCA_036936925.1. Classification (NCBI taxonomy): domain Eukaryota; kingdom Viridiplantae; phylum Streptophyta; class Magnoliopsida; order Poales; family Poaceae; genus Cenchrus; species Cenchrus fungigraminus. The sequence continues at coordinate 64,794,285 of CM072779.1, forward strand.
CTGTTATTGTATCCTCTTTCCTGGCAAAAGAGTACCAAAAGTCCGGAGATAACAACTACCTGAAGTGCACTACTACTCCTGGCACTGCACCACACAGGAACTCAGGAACATTTTAGATCAAATTGACAGACAACAACATCTGAGAAGTAATGAAAAGTCTAATTAGCAGTCTTACTACTAAAAGAAGTGCAAGGGAGTTCACTGGCTAGAGGCGCTGACTGTGGCATGTGGCATTCAGTGCATAAGAAACAAATGGTTTCAGTACAGGCCGGGAGCAACGAGAATGCCTGAAGGACCGAATAGGCGACCAGAGAGGGGGGAGTGAATGAGAGCCAATAAAAATTCTTCCCGAAGGACGAACTCGGCCTATACCCGATTGCCACTCCGAGTACTCGCACACACAAGAGAAGCTCTAGACTAGGCACACACAAGCCCACAAGTCCTAGAGACAAGCCTTGAATCAAAACGCGGAAGCACAAGACAAGAATCGAAGCACCTAGTCAATTCTGGAAAACCAGGCGCGGACTGTCCGTGCAGTACGGGCGGACCGTCCGCAAGGGTACGGCGGACTGTCCGCACGACCTGCTCGAACTGTCCGAAAAGGCCAACCGAACCACCAGAGACGCACCCCGGAAAAATGGACTGTCCGACAGGGTCACGCGGACCGTCCGCCAGTGTCGCGGACTGTCCGTGAAGACCACGCGGACCGTCCGGCTAACTCGCTGAAAACCCCAGACAAACTCAACTCAACCCCAGACAAAAACTTGACCACGCGGACCGTTCGTGAAGGACTCGCGGACTGTCCGCAAACCACTTGCAACAAAACCCTAGCGCCGCGACGGATCAAAACGCGAGTTCGCAAGAACAGGCGATGAACACGCGAAGAACCCTAACACGCGGACTATCCGCGGGGTCCTTGCGGACTGTCCGCTACCCCTGAACAGAACAGCTCGAGCTCGAGCTCGCGAAGTCAAACCTCCAAATCCATCATCGGATCTCCCAAACGGCTAGAGCTCTTGAGACAAGACTTGGGGGAGATGTGAAGCGTCACTAGGTGAAGCTATGCCCCAAAACTCTCGACCTCTAACTCCCTAAATCACCGGGAATCGCGGATCACACAAACCACCACCAAGAACTCGGGCTTCGACCAAAAACTCACGAATCGAAGGTGTTTCCTGGCGTTTGAGGGGTCAAGATCACACACACAGATGCGCAAGGCATCCACCCATGATCCCCTCAAAGAAATCCGAGAGAAAACACCCTCAAATCCACGAATCGAGCGAAGAACGAAACTGCCCAAAAATAGCCCCGAAAAAGACACAAAAATCACAAAGAGCTAGGAGATCACTGCAACGCCGAATGCTTCCATACATCCAGAGGTCAGAGGCTATACAAGAATCTAGCCTAAGGAAAGCAGAGGAAAAGAAGCAGTCCAGAGCGATCTACCGGGGGAGGAAACCCTAGAGTCCCAGAGAGAGAGATGGCATCCACCTCTCCGCTATTTATACGAAGTCCACCGGAGGAGGCAAATGACCACGCTACCCCTACAACTTGAATTGAAGATACAACCCCTCAGGGGCATTTTGGTCAAGTCTTCATCGAGCAGACACGCTTCCACCGCGGACTTGCTTAGCCTCGACGCAAACCCCACGATCACGCCACGTGCCCCCCGCCTTGAAGTTTGCCGAAACTCCCAGATCACATTCTCCGTCGCATCGGGCCTCCGGACTTGGTTTTGCGGCCCAAACCAAGAAACCGTCCACCGATGGTTTTGTGGGCAAACCAACAAACCCCGCGTGCAAGCTTCGGCCTCGATCCGCTACCTTGCACCGGCCCATGTTCACGACTTCAGCTCGCTAGTCTTGCACCGCACGGCTCGCACTTGACCCCATCGGCCACCGGGTCCATCGAACCAAGCCTACTTGCCTCTCCATCACCCGAAGGCCGCCACGGCTAAGGCCTTTCGCGCTTGTTCTTCACCTGCACCGACACGTGTCAAGCCGCAACCTGTACCTGCACACTTAGCCAAGCATCAGTCCACACAATGTTGTCAATCACTCATCACTAAGGAGCGAACCTCCACTGGTCCTCGGACACACCTGGTCCTCAATGCCTAATTTCAGGACCGATATCACTTTAAACCCTCAATTTAGCAGTGTATAACAGGATTGGGTAATGAGTAATACAAAAACAGAAGTCGCGGCTACAGAAATTAATCGGATAATCATAGCCTAGAGACCTTGCTTGCGGCTGTGGTGATAGAGAGGTCACCTCCGACGCGATGTAGGCCGGCGTGCCGACCGTTGACTTGGGGCGCGAGAGAAAGGTAGGCGGTGGCGCTAGGGGAAGGCGAGGCCGAGGAGGGGCGGTGCGGCAGCGGCAAAGGGTGGAGCGGCGAGGCCGAGGAGGGGCAGAGCGGTAGCTCGAGGACCCCTTACCTGTGATAGCACAAGCATGGCATGCCGCTCCTGCCAGCTTGTGAGGTCGCCGACGGCAGACTTGCTTGCGCGACGGCGACACCTAAGATTTGGATCTCGCCCGCCCTGCTGCACTGGAAGGCTGGGTGTGAAGGCCGCGCCGGAAGCGCACTGCGGCCGCCGTCACCGACCTGGCCTGGCGGTGGGGACGGGAAGGACCCGTACCTGGCCTGGGGCCAATGGGATCCGGCGATCAGATTTTCGCCCGGCGACCGGCCAGCAGGTGTGGGCTGCCTCGGCTGGGGAGGAGGGAGGGCGAGCCGAGGAGGGTGTCGTGGTGGAGAGACTAGAGAGAGGGCAGCAGCGGCGGGGAGGAGGAGAGAGGGCGGCAGGAGGAGAGCAGGGGGGACTGGTGGAGAGAGGGGGCGACAAGGGAGGAGGGAGCTGGGGTTAGGGTTGGGACGGATGCATCATTATATACCAAGGAAAGACGATCAGAACCATCGGATCGACAACCGATGGCCGTAAATAGTTGGGCTATTTGGGCCTATATGGGCTTTTCTGTTTATTATTTTTCTTTTTCTTTTTTCTTTTTATTGCACCATTGTGAAGTAACATTAAAAAATAATTATCTTATATGTACAAATATAATTTTTATATATAATAATACGCATATAAGTTTTCACCTAGGAGTTTCAAGAATTTCCAAGTTGATTTGCTATTTTTTATCATTTAAATGAATTTTTGTATATTTACCGAAAGTAAATACGAATTAACATATATGTACCTCTAGTGAGATTCAAACAAATTCAAAAAATATATATTTAGGCATCTATGGTCCATTCTATCCCACATCTGGTAGATTGGAGAAAAATTCAATTGACATATAGGGAAAATTCAAACCTCTACTAGTCGTCTTATTATAAAATAATGATAATAATACATAAAACTTCTCCAAAAATTATGTAAATTGGAATATAATCATTTTATGAATGTACAAGCTTGACATAAAAGTTTCATAAGATTTTACAATAATTTAAGTATACATTGTTCATAAACTAGATAGGTATCTCACATTGTTTCATACAACTCAACTTAAACTTTGAAGTTTTTATACCCTAAACTATTTTCTTCCTCATGTACACCTTCTGGACATAACCTTACATTTACTCTTCTATTAACATATGGGGATCCACATTGCCATTTATTGTGCAAAAAATTATTTTTCTATTTTTAAGTCACTAATGAATACACCATTGTGAAGTAACTTGAAAAACTATTATCTTACATACACTCAAAACATTTTTCACATGTAAAATACAATATATAAGTTGTCATGTAGGACTTTCAAGAATTTTTAAGTAGATTTGCTATTTTCTATCATTTAAATTAATTTCTAGGTGTTTATTGAAATAATTAAATTTTGAACTACATGTATGTCAAATAATATTTTAAAAAATTCTCAAAAATTATATTTAGGCTACTATCTTACATGATATCCCATGTCTTGGATTTTGACGAAAAACTCAATTGACTTATGGGGAAAACTCAAACTTGTACTAGTCACCTCATTATAAAATAATGATAATAATACCTAAAACTTCTCAAAAAATTATGTAAATTGGCATAGAATAATTTTATAGATGTACAAGATTGACATCAAAGTTTCATAAGATTTTACGAAAAATAGAGTATACATGTTCACAAACTATATAGGTCTCTCACATTGTTTCATACAAATCAAATTAAATTTTGAAGTTTGTCTACCATAAAGTATTTTCTTGTTCATGTACACCTCAATTCTAGACATAACCTTACATTTACTCTTCAATTAACATATGGGGATTCACATAGCCATTTGTTATGCAAAAAAGATATTTTCTATTTTTAAAATCACTAATGAATACACCCTTGTGAAGTAAGTTGCAAAATCGTTATAGTATATGCCCCAAATATACTTTTCACATGTAACAGACAACATATAAGTTCTCATGTAGAAGTTCCAAGAATTTTCAAGTAGATTTGCTATTTTCTACCATTTAAATGAATTTCTGGGTGTTTACCAAAAGTAATTCCAATTGACCTATATGTACCTCCAATAAAATTCAAAAAATTGCAAAAAAATATATTTAGGCTTATATGTTCCATTTTTGCCCAGGTCTTAAAAATTGATGAAAAATTCAAATGAAGTGTAGGTAAAATTCAAACTTCTATCACCAAATTACAACATAATAATCATAATAAAACAAAAAACATCTCCAGAAATTATGAAAATTGCCATGTAATCATTTTATAGATGTTTAAACTTGACATAAAATTTTCAAGAGATTTCTCAAAAAGGAGTATACATTGTTCACAAATGAACACAACTCTCATATAGTTTCTTACAATTGAAGTCAAACGTTGAGATTTGAACAACTAATAACATGATCGAACTCATATGCACCTCAATTTTGAACGCCATAACATATTGACCATAACATTAGAAAATAGTAAGTTAAATTAGGAATTATCATGAAAAAACATGTTTTTTTATTCTTTATTAAGTTGGAAGAAAACATGCTATACGGAAAATATCAAGACTTAGCAATTAACATTTAAATAAGCACCATTAAATGAAAGGGTGTAATTTTATAAAAATTCAGAAAAAAGAATCATTAAATTTGAAGTTTCCATGAAGGAGAAATACCAAATACAAGTTTCAATTGCGGATTAAAAAGAGAAATATGACAAAGATGAAGTACGCATGGCAGGGCATATTACAGAAACACTCAAAACATTAATAACACCAAAGTAAATCACAAATGAAGTCATGGCGTAGTGGTAAAGAGCTTTCGGCCTGGAGCCACAAGTCCTTGGTTCGAGTCCAAGACTATAGCAGTTTTGCTATTTTTTTCAATTTAACTGTGATCAATACAAATTGAAACTAACACACCATTGTACACATATGGACATGTAGTGTAGTGGTTGGCTGCGCTACTTGGAAAATTAAACCCTCGGGTTCGAATCCTACCTACGGCATTTTTGTTATTTTTCCCAATTTTTGCTACTGCCAGCGACGTGGCACAGACAGGTGGCAGCCTGGCAGGGGTGGCCGGTGACGTGGTTGGCGCCTGGTTGGGTGCGTTGGTGGTTGGCGCCTAGTATTTGTCTAAAAAAATAATGAGGCTCTTAGTAGCTCAGTGGTAGTGCATTTCATTCTTGTGAGCTTGGTAATGGGTTCAATTCCCCGGGTTTGCATAGTTTTTTATTTTTCTAAATTAAAACATGGGAAACTTATAATTAGAAAAGAGTAATACTAATACCAGAAGATTTCCCGGGTTTGCATAAATTTTTATTTTTCTAAATTAAAACCTGAGAAACTTAGAATTATAAAAAGAGTAATACTAATTTTTTTTAATTTATTCATCATGACGACATGGGAAACTTATAATTATAAAAGAGTAATACTAATACCAGAAGATTCCTCGGGTTTGCATAATTTTTTATTTTTCTAAATTAAAACCTGAGAAACTTAGAATTATAAAAAGAGTAATACTATTTTTTAAATTTATTGATTATGACGAAATATTGAAACGCATTGTGGGTCGAATTATGACGAAATTGGCAAAATGTCATAGTGTTTGGACTTCATATCGGTCTTCATATCCAACACTGCGAATCTATGACGAAATCTGACTGTTTGTCATGGATGCAGTGTGATATGTGATGAAATATGTGATGAAATTAGCACAATGTCATAGTGTTTGGACTCATATCGGGCTTCATATCCAACACTACGAATTTATGACGAAATCTAGCTGTTTGTCATGGATGTAGTGTGATCTGTGACGAAATCTGAGAACGTCATGAGAATTTCGTCATGTAGCACAAGGTTTTTTGTATTGTTCTAAGGCGGCGGCTACTGAGTATATGAGAGGAGGGGTGTCCTAGGGTTGGGGGCGACCAAGGGTGGGGCGCCCACAACTTGGGCTAAAGGCCCGACAAACTGGTGACGCAGCAGCTTAGCAGATTCTGGACGTCAACTTGTTTCGACGATTCCTGTTAACTCCGAACGAATTTGGGTCTCAATCCAGTGCCATTGGAAGCTCTATAAAATTCTTGTTCCACCCATATAAAGAACGTCCAAAACGAACTCCGTATGCGACCGGGGTGTCATTTTTAGTGCGTGCTGTTCCTAGACTCCGAACTGGGCTCGAACTTGAGTTGCTTTGGGCCTCCACCTTGGGGACTCGAACCGGATTAGCCTCGGACCTCCCTCTTGACTTGGAAAACCTTGTTGGACACCTTCTTCTTCACTCCATGCACCACTCAGGGACATATGCATGGGCGCCATGTCCTCATCATCACCACGGTTCTCTACTTGTGTCTTGTCTTGGCAAAAAGTAGAGGGGCTATGTTCTTGGGTCACTGTCCATGAAGCCAACGAGAATTCTAAAAAGTTGTCTTGTTGCCGTTCCCTAAAGTGATAGTGGTGCATGCCACGAAGAGGAGCCTATCGTTTTCTGTGTAGGGTACCTCTGTGCCTACTCAAGGTTCCTCCGGCGAAACCCATTTGTGCCAAAAGCCAATGCAGTCGCAGTGTTGTTGTGATTTTTTTTTTCAGATCGAGCATTCCAAGGCCGTCGTATTATTTAGGTAGAGTTGTTTAAATATGTAAGCGCCTTGTCTCCCGCCCAGAGAAAGCATCTACAGATCTTGTCCACTTCCTCCAAAAATCTCACTTGACGGTTTGATTACAGTTAGGAGGTAAACAAGTTGCGAGGATAGAACCGATTTGGTGAGACTGACCCAGCCTGCTTGAGTTTAGATTTCGGTCGTACCACGCAAAGAGCTTACATGCGGCCTTACCAATTTGAGGTTGAAAGTCCACTTTGCACAAATGTTTTGTTGACAGAGGTAGCCTTAGATATTTGATCAGAAAGTGTGCTCGGGCTATTGGCCGGTTGGCCAGGGTTTCATCAAGATTGATGTTGTTGCATCTGATGGTTGAGACAGTCGTTTTCTGGAGGTTCATCTAGAAGCCTGTCACCATTCCAAACTTGATGAGATCTCTTAGGTTTGTGACGTCCATGAGACTGGGTTTAAGGAAGATGACAATGTCATCTGCATACATGGAAATTTTGAATCTGGCAGTAGCGCTGTTTAGATTGTTGAGAAGTCCTCTGTCTGGTGTTGTTTGTAGTAGCTAATGCAGTGGCCAGGATGAAGAGGAGGGGGGACAACGGGTCGCCTTGGCGTGGACCTCTTCCGTGTTGGATCGGTTGAAGGGGCACTTCGTTAAGCATGACTCTTGATGTGGAGGACGAAAGGAGCGCAGTGATCCAGTTCAGCCATCTCGTAGGGAAACCTCTATGTTCCATCAGCGAAAGTTGGTAGACCTAGCTCATGAAGTCGAACGCTTTTGATGTGTCAAGCTTAAGAAGTAGTGACAAAGTTTTGGTTCTATGGAATCTGTAGGTGAAGTTACCCACATAAAGGAAGTTTTCATGGATGCTTCTTTTCTTAATGAAGGCACTTTGACAAGTGGAGATGAGATTACCGATCAATAACGCCGGTCGCAATGCGAGGATTTTCGTGACAATTTAGCGATCATGTGGATAAGACTAATACTCCCTCCGTTTTTAAATATATGACGTTTAGGACAAGAAATTTAGTTTATTTTGAACTAAATTTCTTATCTTAAACGTCATATATTTAAGAACAGAGGTAGTAGGTCTGAAGTCGTATATATGCTCTGCTCCTTCCTTCTTGGGTAAGAGAACGATGTTACCTTTGTTGACGAGGTTCAGGTCGTGACATCGTAGATTGTAAACCGAGTTTATAGCCACTACAACATTTTTGTCTTACGGTGGTAGCATGACACCATAACGAGCACACTAATGAAGATGATAATAAGCTAAAAATAAACAAAGTCATATGAAAATAATAGGAAAAAGTTCATTTTTGACTATTCAACTTTTGCATCAATTTAGTTTTGGCCATCGAACTTCAAAACCGGACATCTTTGACCATCCAACTCTTAAAACCGTTCACAATTGGCCATCGGGCGGTTTTGATGGGTGGTTTTAACATTTTTTATTTATAATTTAGCCCTTAGAACTTGAAATGATCATTAATTTTTGTTTGTAGCTCCGATTTATGTGATTCTTGCGGTCACGTGTTCATAACAATGAGCTTTATCTTCTAAAATGTTCTTTATACTATTTTATCACTATTTTTTTATATTATCCTTATGTTGTTGTGTAAAAACAACAATATAAGAAAAATAAAACAAACAGTTACAGAATAATATGAACACATTTTGAAAGATAAAGCTCATTGTTATTAACGTATGATTATAAGAATCACTTAAATTAGAGATACAAGAAAAAAATAGTAATCATTTTAAGATCTATGGACTAAATTGTAAATAAACTGATTAAAAGTAGTCCTTGAACCTTAAAATGATTACTATTTTTTTCTCGTATCTCCAATTTAAGTGATTCTTGCGGTCATGTATTCATAAGATGAGAACTTTATCGTTCAAAAATATTGCTCATATTATTTTGTAACTGTTTGTTTTACGTTTCTTATATTATTATTTTTACACAACAACAGAAAAATAATATAATGAATAGTTATAAAAGTTGTATAAAAACATTCTAAAAGATAAAGCTCACCGTTATGAACACGTGACCGCAAGAATCACCTAAATCGGAGCTACGAGCAAAAAGTAATGATCATTTCAAGTTCTAAGGACTAAATTGTAAATAAAAAAGTTAAAACCACCCATCAAAACCGCCCGATGGCCAATTGTGAACGATTTTAAAAGTTGGATGGTCAAAGATGTCCGGTTTTGAAGTTCGATAGCCAAAACTAAACTGAGCCAAAAGTTGGATGGTCAAAAGTGGACTTTTTCCAAAATAATATAAGGTCCTGTTCTTTTCCTTACAAAGGAACAGTGAAAAGTACTATTTATCTATCACATCTATTACATCTTCTCTCAAATACTATTCCAATACTATTTATTTACAACTTCACTATTCCTTTTCACTAAAAAAATCTTTTCACTAAAAATAACGGATAACTAAAGAAAGACACGGAAATATAGCCAGGAATAAACATCCGCCGCCGCCGACGACCGACCACCGACCGATTCCTCCCATTTTCGCCTGCGCTTCGCTTTCTTGCCGTGCCCCCTACTCCCCTCGACTCGAGTCCTCCCTCTTCCCGTCTCACGTTCTTCACCCACTCCCCCACTTCTCTCCGCCTTAAACCCACGCAAATCCATCGGAGGAATCCATCTCCGCCCCCGGCGACGCCTCCCAAACCCTAACCACCCCGCCGGCTCCGCCACCGCGCGTCAATGCCCCACCCCGAACCCTAGCAACGCTATCGTCCTCCTAGCCCTCCCACAGCCGTCGCCGAACAGTATTTGCCCGAAGATGGCGGCCGACCCCGCCGCTGCGGCCGCTGCCTCGGCGGCGGCTGCGATCTCCGCCGTGATGGACTGGCGCTCCACCCCAGACGCCCGCGCCGCCGCCTTCGCATACCTCGAATCGGTCCGTGCTCCTCCGTTCCTCCCCGACCGTCACCCTCATCCCCTTTGGGCCTCGCCCCCCGTGTATGCTTTTTGGTTTGCTCTCGCCCGCGGTACTGCGGTGCTGTGCGGAGCGCTTGGTTGGTTGATGCCCGCTTGTCGTGGCTGGATTTTTGCCTAATCCATGAACTGTTGTTTCACGGGCTCTGTGGTTCGATATGCAAATGTTAGAGTGGATGTGACACTAGTGCACATTTGGTTCTACGTAGTTATTTCTGTGTTTCTGTTCATCACTTGAATTAGTATCTAATGGCAAATGCCGCTCCAACTAAAAAAGATTGTTCTCATTATCTTTGCACATGCATGCTGCTATAAGAAAATCTCATGATGCCCCATTTCTCCTAAATGCAATGTGGACGGTGTGTTTACAAGGCTTGCTAATTGCAGGTTAAGAGCGGAGACGTCCGAGCTTTGGCAAGCACATCATTTCCGTTGGTACGGAAGGATCAGACATCAGAGATCCGCTTGCACGGGTTCAAGATGTTGCAGGTGATGCTTGAACCTGATCTCTGTCCTGTGATGTTATTGATCAGTATTATGCTGATTGCTTTAGCAAATAGTAGCATCTAATTTTCGAACTCTTCAGTTGTTCTTTTGCTGCAGCATTAGTTTAGGTGCACTAATTTCCACTGAGGTCCATTCTCAATTTCACAAAGCTCCATTAGCTATAACAAATTTGAGGATCTTCTGTTGCATCAAGTAAATAGTGGAGATCTTAGCATTCATTTTTTTTTCCTCAATGGAAGCAAAGCATGCCTTTCTCTTCCCTATTGAACTTGTCGAACACTACCGTGTACATTTCTTTCCAAGTGATTAATATAGTTGGTGTTAGAGGAATAGAGCATGGCACGGTGCTTTGATTTATCGGGCTGCATTTGATAAGTTATCTTGTATAAAGTGGGAATAAAAAATCAGGAAGATGCAAGCATGTTTTGCTGAAAACTGTATAATGACAAGTTTAGACTCAACATAACCTCATATATACTGGAGTCCTGGAAATTTCTTTTATATGCAAGAGCATAGCTATTGTTAGCTTTCAGTGTTATCAAATAATATAATTAAAATATCTCCCAATAGTTTCCAATGGCAGACATTATTAGCTTTTTATTGTAATTTCTGATGGTGTATTGCAAATGCCTTTATTGCTATCGTGCTACTTATTTGGCAACTATAACTTCTTACTTGCCTTGCCAGATATTACCTCTGCTGGTCAAGTTATGTTGATCACTACAATAATGCTGTTTATGGATTAATGTGATCTTTGTTGTAATGGTACATTGATTGCTGTTGTTTTTTCAGGCAAATATATTTTCTTGATCTGTAGCTCACCGTATTGTACTCCTTCCATAGATTGTTATTGTTTGCTTATGTTGCTGTGCTCACTGTATCTCACCATAGCCTACCTCCATGGCTCCATCTATCACTCGGATTACAATTTTTGCACACATGGAGTCGACTCCCTGGATTTCGAGTTAGCTTAATTCTAATTAACTGGGTTACAACAGGAAAAGGCACCAATCCATTACACTAAAAAATATCAAGTATTTTGGAATTATCAGCTCCGTAGTGTACCGTGAGGGAAAAATAAAAAAGGACCGTTGGAGCAAACCAAAAGCAGCAGCAATTTTATTCCCAAATAAGTGGCGGTGGTGGGGAACACTTGCAACCTACAAAAAAGGAAGTAAATAAACTAGCAGTTGGTAAATAGGAAAACAATAATAATAATGATGAATTGGGACTGGCAATCTAGGTGATTGGTCGGGCATGTGGATTGCTGTGTTCCATTCTGTCCCACCCAACACTTGCTCTTTCGGTATATTCCAGTTTCCAATCTTTCCCTAACTCTCTCTGCTGCCTCCTCCCATGTCAGGTGTCAGGTTTGGCCAACTGTTGCTTCTTCTCACATTAGTCAGTAGTCATGCAGGATGCCTCTACGCTTTTGGTGCCTCCAGAGACCTCTCTTGGACATGTCCAAACTATGCCAACTGATGTTTTAAATGTTGTCACCCCTACTGCATCACATATATTGTTGATTCAAACTAGATCCATCCTAGGATGACCACAAATATCTTGAACATGCGCATCTGTCCTACCGTTACTTGCTGGATGCACAGCTTTTTTAGTAGATCAACATTCTGCGCCACAGAACATAACTGGTCTAATTGTCATTATTGAACTTATCCCTTAGCTTCAGTAGCACTAAAATATCACACAGATTTTATAGAGTTGGAAATATATCTTTTGGCATCCATGGCTCTCTTTGCTGGATCAATTGATGATTTCTTACTGCTCTTTTCAGCACCTTGTGAGATTGAGGTGGGAGGAGCTCAATGCTGCAGAGCGGAATGAATTTGCTAATTTGACCATTAATTTGATATCAGATATTGTTGGTCCTGATGAGGTGTGGGCCTTGAAGAGTCAGACAGCTGCTTTAGTAGCAGAGGTTCATCATCTTACCTTTATTCTTTTGTCTTCTGTTGAAACTAATTAGCCGCAGGTAGATACAGCAACCTGTACTTCAAATCTTTTTCCTTAGCAGATATCTTCTCTTTGTAGGTAGTTAGAAGGGAGGGAGTTGCTTTGTGGAATACCTTATTCCCATCTATTGTTTCTCTCTCTAACAGCGGTCCTATCGAGGTAATGTTTATTACCAGCCTTGCAGATTTAAATCTGCTCTACCATCTTACAGGTTGAATTGCATTTTGTAATCCTTTTTGTGTTAGGCTGAGTTAGTTGCCATGATTCTAAGGTGGCTTCCAGAGGATATCACTGTTCATAATGAAGATTTGGAGGGTAACTATCCTTTTCTTTTAATTTCTTATCTATTCCAAGACTTACTTGAAACTGCAATAATTCCAAATTTCAACCATAAAACTAGAAGAGCAGAAAACCTTTTTCTGTTCTATGAAGTTATGTTCTTACTGTTAAAGTATTTGTTTTCATCAATAGGTGATAGACGGAGATCTCTGTTACGCGGCCTTACTGACTCACTGCCACAAATTCTGCCATTATTGTATTCCGTAAGTTTGCCTTTACACCTTTAATCTGCCCAAAAGACAAATTGGTTTGTCTGGTTTCATGATATTCCAAAACATGCTAACGTGAGCGTCGTGTATGCCTCATTTTGTAGCTACTTGAGAAACATTTTGTTGCTGCTTTAAGTGAGCACTCGAAGCAGCAAATGGACTTGGCTAAACAGCATGCAGGTACAGTGACAGCGGTTTTAAATGCTGTCAATGCATATGCTGAATGGGCTCCTGTGACAGATCTAGCCAAATATGGTTTAATTCACGGGTATGTTTACCGAAGTATATGGTATGCCAAGTTTTTTATGAGATTGTCTCACTTGTCTCATTAGTTATTTTATTCATTTGCAGATGTGGATCCTTGCTTTCTTACAGTGATTTTCGCCTCCATGCTTGCGAGTTTTTTAAAGTAATATGTCAGAGGTACAGAGGGACTTTATGTCCTTTTTAACTAAAAGTTCATTTCACTGGCACCTTTGCCTTTTCTAATAACTTGGTTTGTGTGGTGCTCTGTCACAGAAAAAGACCTGTGGATGTTGCAGTTTCTGAGTATGCTGCTGCAATGTGCAACATTTTCCAGGTGTTGATGAACATTTCGCAACAATTTTTGACCAGACCTGGCATGCAGCCTAGTTCTATTGATGAAAGCGAGTATGAGTTTGCCACATGTGTTTGCGAGACAATGGTTGCTCTAGGGTCTTCTAACATGCAATGCATACTAGCTGATGGGGCTAGAACTTTCCAGTTCTTACAACAAGTGAGCATTTCCAAATACACTTCTACTTTTTCAAGTGTAGTTGCTTGTACTGCTGGACAACATGCTCCCTTCTAATTTGTTCTAGGGCTAGTTGGCTGTTGGCATCAAGGGATTCTAAAGTAATATCTCTGGGTTTGTTGAAATGTTGTGAAAGACTACCTTTTCTTTGGTTTGATGTTAATTTCACAATTAAAAATTGAGAATAAAGATAGCCTACAAAACTGATTTTGACAAGAAAGTGCTTCTGCTGTAGTTGCAAGATCATATACTCTGTGATTGTGTACTTGTGGTGGTGGTGTGCTTGAATTCCACTTATGCCATCCTTATTTTTTGCCCTTTTTTATTTGGAAATGCAAAAATAAGTGGGGCTGACGTAAAATTCAACCCACTCCGTGAAGCTAGTATCTAGCCACCAGGACAGCTGTATTTGTGTGTAACTGTTTTAACATTGAGACATTAACTCTTGAAAATATAAAATTAAAATCAATTAAACTTTCTGGTTGGTTATATCAGCACCCCTGAGAAGTCCTGTTATGACCGAATATTTGTTCCCTGGCTTGTCAGTAAGTGTAGTGGTCACTAATAAGGTGATGTAATGTATCTATTGCCTGTAGGTAATGCTCTATAGCCTGTGTTGGATATGCTTATCAAAATTCATGCTAGTTCTAAAATTTCACTAATGTGATGATTTTCACGTGTTAGAATTTGGTCCCTTTCCTTTTACTATTCCTTGCAGATGCTGGAGTATTACAAATATTACAAAATCACGCTTCATTTCCAGTCTTTATTATTTTGGCTGGTAACCTCCTTATCTTTGTCTGCGTAGTTTAAATGCGTGCCATATAATTTCGTAACTTGAGACAGTTAACCCAAACTTTGCCTAGGTGGTATTGAGAGAACCATCGAAAGCTAAGTCTGTTGCGCGTGTTTCTGGTGACAACTTTGCTGCTGGTAATTCTGCATCCACTGGTGACTTATCAACAGAAAAGGAGAAGAAAGGGGTATCAGTATTTGTTACTGATGAAATATACAGTACAATATTGGATGTTTCTTTCAAAAGAATGCTCAAGAACAGTGGAACTGCATCTTCCGGGTTGTTAGAACTATGGAGTGAAGAACTTGAGGGGAAAAGTGACTTCTGCAACTACCGCACCAAATTGGTAGAGTTTCCGCATGACTTCTTTACACAGCAGTTGCTCGTGATCCTTGTTCATGTTCGAAGGTTATTTGTGGTTGCCCTTTCCCATCAATATATCCTGCCATCCCCAGTCTCTGTTGGTCTTGTAGTTTGATTCATGATGCGAAGCTAGGCAAAAATAGGAGCATGGCTAGTTATTTATAATACATTTCTCTGTCCTTCAATCAGCGATTCTTTACCTTGGTATGTACAGCATGCAGTTGTCTACTGCATTCTCCTTCCTTGCAAGTTTTGGTTATGTGATCTGTCATAGAGGTGAAATTTTTGTGTAGTAAACAGTTGGGAGGGTATATAGGCAAAAATTGTAGAAGGCTATTTACCGTACCTTTTTAGGACCCATGATGGCTTCTTTTTGTTCACAACACAGTTAACTGTGCCTTCATGCATTCACTACTCAACAACTTTTTTTATTCTTCCTGCAGTTGGATCTAATTAAAGTCATTGCTTCACAAAGACCTGTGATTGCTGCGGCAAGCATCGTTCAGAGAATAAATTTTGTTTTTGGAGATGCTAATCAAGCAACTAAATCCCCGCAGGTTGGATTAGCTGCATATGTTTACCACATCAACTCAATGATTTCTATTTCCATATTGGATTTTTGGTCAAAGAAGGTTCCTCTGCACATTAAATTTCTTATTATTCCAGGATCTTGATGCAATGGAAGGGGCTCAACTGGGCCTTGAAGCAGTTGTCAGTGCTATATTTGATGGCTTAGTTGATTGTGGAAAGACTGATTTGGAGATGAAATCCCAATTGCACAAGATTTTTGAAGGTTTCACCCAACCAAACTTATTTTGGACTAACTACTGTGGTCTACACTGTGCTAAGTTCCCTTATGCTTTTCAACAGGCTTACTTCAGCAGCTTCTTTCTTTAAAGTGGACAGAACCTAACCTTGTGGTTATTCATGGTCATTATTTGGATGCTTTGGGTCCTTTCTTGAGACATTATCCAGATGCAGTTGCCAGTGTTGTTAATAAGCTTTTTGAACTGTTGACGTCTCTCCCCATCACATTTCAGGTACATCTATCTTTTTACTTTAGTAAATACCATGGTACTGTGATTCTGTGTGAAGTAGTAAGGCTGGGGATTCATAGCGGTTTAACGAATCAATTCCACAGTGATGTTTCTGTTGTGTAAGTCTTGTACCTGTTAATTTCTTTTGTGAATGAGTGCCTATCTAAGGAACCTGCCATGCCTCATGTGCGATGGCCGCAGGCAGTAGTAATAGGTATGCGCAGCCATTCTGCAACTTGTTCTCTAGTTGGTTGAGTGACATAGGCTGCAGTAGTGGCGTTCCCAAAAAAAAAAGGCTGCAGTAGTTGGAGTATGGTCTCCACTATAGCAAGTATGGCAAATATCATTTTATACCGCGAACAATGTAGCATTTTTGCAAAAAAAAAAAAATGTAAAGTAGGGGTAGCTGTGGAGATAATCTAGCAGCACTACACACCTGTGTTCATCAGTTTCCAAGAGCTCAAAATGAGCATTGCTAACAGTTGCAGAAATAGCAGCACTACACACCTGTGTTCATCAGTTTCCGAGAGCTCAAAATGAGCATTGCTAACAGTTGCAGAAATGAAACACTAATGCCAATTTGAACTCAAATTATTTGGCTGCCATATTATACAAGTTTGTGTTTACACTTCTTATTTCTACATTTACTGTATGGTTGTGTTGGCAGGATCCATCAAACAATTCTCGCTTAGCAAGGTTACAGATATGCTCATCATTCATTCGTATATCTAGAGCTGCTGATAAAGCACTTCTTCCTCATATGAAGGTCAGGCTCAGCTCATAATTGATTGCCAGTCTAATCATTTATTGTTTCTTTTGTTCCGTGACAAAATAAAACTGTGGGTTTAAACATGCCTAGAATGACCATTACTGGGCCTGTCTCATCTGGAATCTCAGTTCATCTTAAAGTTCAGATTTTTTCGACATACAAGGCAGGGGTTTGTGATTTTGTACCTTGCCAGAGTTTGCTATCCTTGTAATTGCTTTGTGGCTTTGTAAAGAATTCTAAATACATGCAGGTCATGTTACATTGAAATCTTCTAGTCATATCCAATTACCATCCCCTTTGAACTACAAATTATGGCTATTGATTTATGAAATAAAAGGAAATAAAAGCATAAATAATAAGGATTTATGAACCAAAGTTTATTATTTATGCTTTTTTGAGTGTGGGCAACTTGCATTCTTGAGTTGAGAAGGATATGAATAAATCAAAAATGCAGTTATGTTTCAGGGCTGGTTCTAATTTTCCATGCATCTTGCTTTCATGTTGCTTTCACCATTGTTTATGTGATCATTTGGTTGCTTAAAATGCCTTTCAAATGGCACAGAACATTGCTGATACCATGGCTTACCTTCAAGGAGAGGGTCGCTTACTACGTGGCGAACATAATCATCTATGTGAAGCATTTCTTGTGATGGCATCCTCTGCTGGGTATTTGGCCACTAAACCTTTTAGAATTTATGCCTACAGCATTCGACAAGTATTTTTTGGTGTTCCTTCTATTTATAATTTCTATTTTTGTTTGTTTCCATAGGATTCAACAGCAACAGGAAGTTCTTGCCTGGTTACTTGAACCTCTAAACAAAATGTGGACTCAAGTGGAATGGCAAACTGCATACTTATCTGACCCTACCGGTTTGACAAACATGTTTGCTGATAGCCAATTTATGTGGTCAATTTATCACACAGTAACATTATTTGAAAAGGCCCTGAAGAGGAGTGGAACCAAAAAGTCTACCGCAACTCCACAAGCAGCCACCACAACAGCAGCGCCTGGCCATCTGCATCCAATGTCTTCGCATCTAACATGGATTCTGCCCCCTCTCTTAAGGGTATGTTTAGCAGTTCTTGATTGTCAGTTGAGATAATACTAATAAGAACTACAAGAATGGAACTTACATGATATTACTGAATCCTGTTATAATCATTATGTTATTACTTGTTCTGCACTGGTTAAGCTGATAAATAACTAGCATTTTAACTGTCCTTTATTAATCTGATTTTCGATTTTCAGCTGCTGCGATGCATACACGCCCTTTGGGCTGAGCCGTTTGCTCAGTCTCAGACGGGGGAAATCAAAGCAGCAAAAAGCATGACTCTGGCGGAGCAGGCTAGCCTTCTAGGAGAGACAGGTAAACTTATTAAAGGCCAGGTTGCTCCTGCTGATGGATTGCTGGATGTTCAAAGAGATGGAGAATCTAAGGAAAATAACATAAAAAACTGGTTGCGCGGGATCCGAGACAGCGGGTAAGAATTATTAACTGATATTGTCACTTGAGAATACTTGTGCTGAAAATGGAATCAAGCCATGCAAAATTTTCTTTTATTGTTAGTCTAACAACATTAGCAGCAACATGGGTGATTTGTAATTAGAGTGGAAAGATTGTGTTTGGTTGGGAGCCTTACTAGTCTTGCGAGATGTTAGCTCCCCAACTATTTTACTATTTTCTGGATATTTTATCAGCTCGGCATCACCCTTGCATAATTTTTTTTTTGAGGGCCACCCTTGCATAGTTGGTAATAGGGCTGAGCACAGTTTCTGAAACGAACCGGATTTCCAAAACAGGGAATCCGATCCTCTGCACCTCAGGATAGTCCCAGGAAGGCTATCACGTGCAATCCTTGTCTGTAACAAAACCATACCACACAAGAGAGAATATAGAAGATCCACATAAATAACATTATTATTAATAATTATCTGAGTACATCTCTGCGGCACATGCCGGGTACAAGTCCAACTGGATTGAATCAAACAGAGTGAACATCTACGCAGCAGAACGAATGTAGCGAAGTAGACTCCAACTCCAAAGGCTGCTCAAGCGTAGGACAAGCTTAGTCTTCCTATTCATCATTCTCGAAGTCGTAGTCGGGCTCCGAGTCTGAAAGTCCACCATCTACCTAAGCGGAGGATGAATTCTAGTATGCATGGATAAGCCTATATATGGCTGTAGCAAGCTATGCAATAGCAGCGGTAGCAACAGCAAGGAATGCAGAATAACGGGGAGGTCATCATCTTCGAGGAGATCCACACCTCCGAGGACAACGCCTCCGCGGTCAACACCCCAAACCAAGGATTATACACCAAAGCACCGAATCTCAACCAAGATTCAGCATCCCACTCTCATCTGCGATGTGGGGTCACCAGCTCCTATCCTCACATCTCAACGGCCCAAGGCCGGGCTCACTCACACTCGGGGGAGAGAAGCAGCACAAGAAAAGACTAGCCAGAGTAACAGATCAAAGGACTGTCCATACCAGTGGACACGGACTATAGCTATAGGTTTAACACTCTGCAGAGGTTGTACAACTGGACCCGCCGGATACGGCAGAAACGGATGCCTCCGTTCCACATCTCTACCTAACGGCCGGAGACCTAGCAGTGGATAGCGCTCTCTTGCCCCTCCGAGCCTGACTCGTCCTACTCTGGGGAACGTATCACCCAGTATCGGTCCTCGGAGCTGTGGAACTGACGAGGTCCTAGACTAGGGCCCACCGCTGATATCCCGGGATATCCGCGCACGCTCACCCACGCGCCGCCACGTGCCGACCCCTCCACACCGGGCCGCACTGACCAGGCTGATGAGGGCATATTCGCCCACTGTGCCACGAATGGCACAGTGCGCGCCACCCCCTAAACTTCGAACGGCGTGGCGTAGGCCACTCCACTCCCACAGTGTCCGGGAAAGACGTGCTCCTGCTCTACTGATGGAAGTAGGCTACGAAGCCTACACCCTACGATTAACGGACTACTCGGAGGCGAGCCCGAGAAGCCCCGAAGGCAACTACTCGGGGCCCGCGATTCCAGGGGGCCTACGCCGTCACCAGTAACCCTGCTACAGTCCTTCGCCGCTCCTCGCCGAACCCGATTCCCGCTCGCGTGCGCGCGAGAGACGTCCAGCAACGTATCATCAACGACGACCGTGACGTCGTCAACGGCACGCCCGTTTTCAAGAGGGCGTCACAGAACCTGGTGGCGGCGGCTGTTCTTCTCTGGAAGATCCCAGAGCCCGCCACGCCCCAGGAAAAGGAGATGCACCTACAGCTCAAGACGCTCCTTGAGACTGCTGCCGTGCAGCAGGCGGAGAGCTCTGCCTCTCGTCAACAAGGCTCGCAAGGGCGTGGGCACTCCGAACAGCGACAACCTGCGGCACCATCACAGCAGCTGCGTCAGTCCGAGGAAGTCAACGTTCCCGTCAAAAGCCGCCTGGGTCCCAACCGCGGCGCGCGCGACACCATCAAGGCGCGACAGAGGGTGGACGCGGGCCAGGGCGACAACCGCGAGCAGCAACCTCGCAAGGAGTACAACCGGCGGCGCGGAGGCCGCTACGACAGCGACGAGGACCGGAGCCGGAGCAACTCGCCCGACGCCCAAGGACCTCGAGCCTTCAGGAAGAACGTCCGCAACGCGCGTTTTCCTCCGCGCTTTCGAGCTCCGACCACCGTACCCAAGTACGATGGGGAGACCAACCCTAGCGTATGGCTAGAAGACTACCGGCTGGCGTGCAACGCCGGTGGTGCGTGGGACAACCTGTTCATCATCAAGAACCTCCAGCTACACCTCGCCGACTCGGCCCGCACGTGGCTCGAGCACCTGTCTCGAGGCAGGATCGACAGTTGGTCGCAGCTGCGCGACGCCTTCATCGGCAACTTCCAGGGCACGTACGCCTGACCAGGGAATCCATGGGATCTGCGCAACTGCAAGCAGATGAAGGGCGAGAGCCTGCGCGACTACATCCGACGCTTCTCCAAGCGGTGCACCGAGCTGCCCAACACCACTGACACGGACATCGTCTCGGCGATCCAGAACGGCACCACGTGTGCCACGCTGATCCACCGGATCGGGCGACGGAAGCCGCGGTCTACTCGGGAGCTTCTCGACATCGCCACGGACCACGCCAACGGAGAAGAAGCCGTAGCCGCAACGCTTAGCTCCGGCACCAGCAAGGGAAAACAACCAGCAGAAGCTGATGGGGGTCCGTTAGCTCCGTCCAACAAGAAGAAGAAGAACAAGGTCAAGCGGTACCGCGACGACACCCTGGTGGCTGCTGTCGACCGGAAGACGGCAAGGCCTAGGGGCAACCCGCCCAAGGACCACTTCGAGAAGCTGCTGGAGGCACTGTGCCCCAACCACGAAGGCCCTGTCAAGCATGCGCTCAAGGACTGCAACCTGATGAAGGCCTACCACGCCGGCACGCTGAAGAAGCGTGACCCCACTCCGACTAGCAAAAGGGGGAAGGACAAGGACGACGACGAAGCTGGCTACCCCGGAGAAGATGGTGCAGTCATGATGATCTTCGGGGGCTCGGTGGCGCGGCCACCCAGACTCCAGGGAGAGATTTGCAATTTCACCATTGTCAAAAATAGGTTTCGCTATAATGCCATCCCGCAAAAGGGCTTCGTAAAAATGCCATTATGAAACTGCACCACCACGCTACAATGCCTTTTCGCCTATTTTCAATTAATTTGGTATTTTCTCACCTCTTTTTGTCATGTGAACTGACCGTTATGCCCTCCTCCTTCCTTTTTCCTCAGCGACGGCCACCGATGGGGAGGAGGGTGTGTGGCGGCCATGGCGGTGGTGAGGAAGAAGGGGAGATGGGGCGGTGGTCCGTCCATGGCTAGGCAAGGCCAGCTCCGAGGGCGGCGCGTCCATGGCCACCGGGGCCGGCTCTGGCGGCGGCGGCGCGACCTTTTCCAGGCGAAGCCGGCTCCGGCGGCGGCGCGGCCATGGCCCGGCGGGGTCGGCTTCGGCGGCGGCGACGCGACCATTTCCAGGTGGAGCCAGCTCTGGCGGCAGCGCATCCAAGACCGTCGCGGGGCGAACTCCAGGGGCGGAGCATCCATGTCCAGGCGGAGCCAGCCTCTGGCGGCGGCGCGTCCAAGACCGACGCGGGGCGAACTCCGGAGCGGCGCATCCATGGACGGCGGGGATGAGGGCATGCGGCCGGTCGGCGAGCGGGAGAGGCCTAGGGGCAGTCTCGGTGGTTCTTTGATCAAATTGATAAAATGAATGGGAACATCTCAAAAAGGCAATCCAGCGGGAGGACACAGTCTGAGAATGGCATAATAGCGAAACCATTTTTCACCATGGCAAAGGAGCGAAACCCCATTCTGAGGATGGCCAAAATACAAATATCTCGACTTCAGGAGAAGCTGATCCGGCGAGAAGTCTACCACGTTGAGCGCGCAACGCCGACATATCTAAAGTGGTCAGAGACGCCGGTCACGTTTGACCGTCGTGACCATCCTGACCATGTTCTGCGGCCTGGCAACTATCCGCTGGTCGTGGCACACTTGTTTGGCACTAAGTGCGTGCACAAGGTGCTGATGGATGGAGGAAGCGGCCTCAACGTCATCTACGCCTCGACGACATGGGAATTCCGCGGTACCGACTGCTGCTGTCAACGGCGCCATTCCACAGGGTCGTGCCCGGGATGGAGGCGGTTCCCCTCGGGCAGATCGACCTGCCCGTCACTTTCGGAACACCGAGCAATTTCTGAAAGGAGACCCTCACCTTCGAGGTGGTCGGGTTCCCGGGGACGTATCACGCGATACTCCAAAGGCCAGCATACGCGAAGTTTATGGTCGTCCCCAACTACACGTGCCTAAAGCTGAAGATGCCCGGTCCGAAGGGTGTCATCACGGTGGGCAGGTCGTTCCAGCACGCATACGAGTGCGATGTTGAGTCTTTTCAGTTCGCTGAGGCATTGATCCGGTCTGAGAAGCTCGCCGCAGAGCCCCTCTCCGAGGACCCTGATATCCCCGAGACGTCCAAACGTGCGGCTTGCTCTTTCGAGCCCGCCAAGGACGCCAAGGAGGTGGACGTCTCCGACGATGGCCGCTCGATCCGTATCGGGACGACGCTCGACCCTAAATAGGAAAGCGCGCTCGTCGACTTCCTCCGCGCGAACCCGTGTTCCCATGGAAACCCTCCGACATGCCGGGAATTCTCAGGGAGGTCGTCGAGCACAAGCTTAATATTAAGCCCGGCTCGAAGCCAATCAAGCAGCGTCTTTGCCGCTTCAACTCCGACAAGTGCAAGGCCCTCGGTGAGGAAATGAAGAAGCTCCTTAGTGCAGGGTTCATTCGTGAAGTGTACCACCCCGAGTGGTTAGCAAATCCTGTACTCGTTAAGAAGAAGAATGGAAAATGGAGGATGTGTGTTGACTATACGAGCTTGAACAAGGCACATCTAAAAGATCCGTTTCCATTACCGCGTATAGATTAAGTAGTCGACTCGACACCCGGGTGCGAAACCCTTTGTTTTCTTGACGCTTATTCCGGATACCACCAAATCGCGATGAGCCTGGCCGACCAGCTCGCGACCTCGTTCATCACCCCTTTCGGCGCATTTTGCTACGCATCCATGCCGTTCGGGTTGAAGAATGCAGGAGCCACGTTCCAGAGATGCATGCGACGCGTCTTTGGCGACCTCATCGGACGGCTGATCGAAGCCTACGTTGATGATATTGTGGTGAAGTCAAAAAAGGTGGGCGACCTAATCCCCGATCTTGCCGCGGTCATCGAGAAGCTAAGGGAGCACGGCGTAATGTTAAACCCCGGGAAGTGCGTTTTTGGGGTCCCCAGAGGCATGCTTCTCGGGTTCGTCGTGTCGGAACGCGGCATCGAGGCAAATCCCGAAAAGATCTCGGCCATCACGAGCATGGGGCCGATCAAGAACCTGAAAGGGGTGCATCGCGTCACAGGATGCCTGGCGGCTCAGCTGTTTCATCGCCCGACTTGGTGAACGGAGCCTGCCGCTGTACAAAAGTCGGAGCACTTCACGTGGACGCCCGAAGCTCAAAAGCCCGCCAGTGCTCACGGCACCGGCGGAAGAAGAGCCCATGCTCCTATACATCGCTGCAACGACTCAAGTCGTGAGCGCGGCGCTGGTCGTCGAGCGAGACGAACCCGGAAGGACGCAAAAGGTGCAACGACCTGTGTACTTTGTGAGCGAAGTCCTCTCCGAAGACACGCTACCCGCAAATCCAAAAGTTGATCTACGCTGTCCTCATCACCAAGCGGCATCTCCGGCATTATTTCGACTCGCTAGCTGATGTCCTGCCAAACTGCTGATGGCACCGGAAGGGGATGCAGGAGGCCACCAGGGTGAAGAAGCTCAGTCTTGTTCTTCTGGCAAATCACGCAGGCACGAACAAAGTCTTGAACAAGTCGTCGTGCCACTGGAACATGGAAATCTCGGTGGAGGTGATGCAGAGTGCGCTGGACTCCCTTCATGATTGTCATTGTGAACAACAGACAGAAGCATTGGCAGCATTGGCGAGGTCTTTGGGACGAACAGGTGCTGCTGATATAAAACCATACCATCCACCAGTGTCCATGGGGGGTTTGACAGTTGGGCGTCTTCAAATCTGACGGCGGAGGCGCTGCAAGTTGGTGTCCTTGGCGGCGGCTTGCCTGTATTCCTCCAGCAGATCAAACGATGGCGAGGAGACGACCTGGAGCTCAACCTCTGGTGTGTTGCAGCGAGAAAGAGCATCCGCCACAACATTGGAGCACCCTGGCTTGTTTTCGACAGTGAAATCAAAGCCAAGGAGTTTGCTTACCCAGTGGTGTTGAGAAATTGTGGCGAGGCGCTGGTCGAGGATGTACTTCAGCGGCTGGTGATCCGTCTTGACGACAAACGAGCGTCCCCAGAGGTAAGGTCTCCAATGGCGCACCGCTTGGGACATGCCTATCAGTTCACGCTCATGCGCTGCGAGTCCATGGTGGTGAGGTGGGAACGCGCGGCTGAAGAAGGCGATGGCGCCGTCCGCCTGATGAAGCACCGTCGCGATCCCTGAGCCGGCCGCGTCACACTCGACGATGAAGGGCATGGTGAAGTCTGGTAGAGCGAGCACTGACGTCAAGGCCTGCTTGATTGTTGAGAATGCAGCGTTTGCATCCGGTGACCAGTGGAATGCATCCCGCTTGAGCAACCTGTTGAGAGATCCTTGATGAATCGATGATAATAGCCAGCCAGACTGAGGAATCCCCTGAGCGCGCGTACTGAACGCGGCCTTGGCCAGTGAGAAACTGCGCCTGCACCTTGCTGGTGTCCATGGACACACCGTCCCCAGATACAATGTGGCTCAAGTATGCTACTGATGGTTGGCCAAAGGAACACTTAGATTGCTTCAGGCAGACACAAGTGATGCAGGTGCTATGCCCAGGAGTTGCTGAAGATCAAGATGTCGTCGAAGAAGAACAACACGAACTGGCGGAGAAAAGGGCGGAGCACGTCGTTCATCAATGTCTGGAACGTGGCCAGTGCATTAGTGAGGCCAAAGGGCGTCACCAGGAACTCATACAGATTGTTGTGTGTGCGGAAGGCATTGAGTGCTCTGAAATCCACACACAAACGCCATGTACTATCTGCTTTCTTGACAAAGAGCACCAGAGCTGAGAATGCCGAAGAGTTGTGTCGTATGAGGCCTTGATGCTCCAGAGCGCGACATTGCCGCTGCAACTCATCCTTCTGTAACTGAGGGTATCTATAAGGTCGGACAGCGACAGGGGTTGTGCCAGGAAGGAGATGAATTCGGTTATCCCTAGAGCACTGAGGAGGAAGGCCTGTGAGAGTGGCGAACACCTCTGCAAATTCTGCTAATAAGAGGTCCAGGAGTTCCCTTGTGTCGCCCAACGAGCTTGCGCACCACCAGGACCAGGAACGTCGAGCCAGCGAACCCGATGGCCGTGTCTCCAGAAAGACATTGTATGGCGGCTGAAGTCCCAGAGGATCGGGCCCAATGTTGCCAGCCAATCGGTGCCCAACACCATGTCATAGTTGCCCAGGGGAAGCACGGAGAAATCTGCGGCGAACTGCTCGTAGCTGATGTTAAAGAGGCAGGCACTCTGTCCTCGTTGGCGACTGTGACGGCGATGGTGCGGGGAACGAAGCAGAGGCCGCAATGGGCTGCTGTTGGGGCGGAGATAAAGTTGTGTGTTGAGCCGGAGTCGAGGAGAGCCGTCACTGTCACGGCGCCAAAGCGGACACCGACCTGCATGGTGTCGCGGGTGCGGACGCTGGAAATTGCAATCAGAGAGATGCGCGACTGCTTGATCGGGTCGTTCGTGATGTCCTCGTCGTCGTCCTCGTGCACCTCCATGTGGAATAGCTTGGCGCAGACGCGGTTGTGGCCCTGGACGTACTTCTCGTCGCAATTGAAGCATTGGCCATTGCAGCAGCGCTCATCGACCTCAGCCGGGGTCATGCGGCGGACGGTGCGGCCAGCGACGATGACCGTGCTCGGCGAGGCTGTTGCTGGGCATTGCTGCGGCAGTGGTGGTGTTGATGAAGCTTCAGGTGCAAGGAGGGTCGGCAGGACGGGCGGCGCCAGGAGCATTCCTCGGGTGAGCACCGTTCGGCTGGGGCGAAACTGTCGCGTCGTGGCCGCCTGCGCCGCCAATTGCTCGTGCCGCTCGCATGCTCACACAAAACTCATCACGAGCTTGAGGGATTGGGGCCTTGGAGTTGTGGAGTTGGACGTCGATGCTCAGGGGCTCCTGGAGGCCGTATGTGAACAGCTGCACCTTCTGGGACTCGGTGAGAGGGCCGACGTGCCTCAGGAGAGCGCTCCTGGTAATCACCCACTGTGTTGGTGCGGCGGCAGGCGACAAGCTCGCCTAGCGGATTGGATCGGATTGGGGGGTCGAAACGCTGATCAAGGAGTTCGCTGAAGCGGCACCAACCCGAGGTTCCTTCGTCTTGCTCCAGATGCATGTACCATTGCTGCGTCGCGCCTTGCAGATGCAAAATCGCGAGCCAAACGTTTTCTTCCTCGATGGTGTGCTGGCCGCGAAAGTAATGCTCGCAGCGGATCTCCGCCCCCATTGTACGTCGGAAAATCTAGCTTGTGGAAGCACGTGTTGCCCATCGGGCCATCCTTGCGGAGGTTGAGCACTTCCGGTGCGCGGGCATGGAGGATCAGGCGGGTCAGCCGCTCGCCGATGGCGTCGAAGAGCTCCATTTCTTCAGGAGGGCCACCATCATCTAGCGGTACTCTTCTTCGTCGTCTTTGGCACCGCTGGTGCCGAGCTGTTTCTTGCCGTCGTTGGTCTTGTCGTCGCCCATGGTGCTGAGGAGTCTCTAGATACCAATGTAATAGCCGGAGGATACCGGCGGGTAGTTGCAGCTCGAGGGAGAAGATCTTTGC
Source organism: Cenchrus fungigraminus (assembly GCA_036936925.1). Taxonomy (NCBI): domain Eukaryota; kingdom Viridiplantae; phylum Streptophyta; class Magnoliopsida; order Poales; family Poaceae; genus Cenchrus; species Cenchrus fungigraminus. Next base: position 64,821,441 of record CM072779.1, read on the forward strand.
CTCTCTGCTCTTGCGCTTAGTTGGAACAGGGGGGAAGGAATTGATCTCTATTGATTGAGAAATATTGTTACAAGGCCTTTGTATATAAAGGCTGGATCCTAACCTCTTGTAGAAGCTCTCAAACCAATCTAATTGTATCTAAACCAAACTCTATCTTTATCTCTAAACCAAACCAATCTAAACTAATCAATCTTAACTAACTACTACTGCTATCAGGCGCCGGCTGGGTTTGCTTCTGCCTCTTGTGCCTGCTATACGTCTTTCCCCCACATAACACCCTACCCTCCCCATTTCTAATGGATAATCAATTTCCTACCCATACCCATAGTTATTAGGATCGGACCGGTGAGAGCGTCGGTTCAATGGTTCATTGGTTCAACCGTTGAGAACCGGTTCAACTGCCGGTTCAATAGTTGTGAACCGGTCCTTATATAGTTGGTAATTAACAATATATAAGTTGGCCCTAAATAACCAAATATCATAAAATTATTGAGGATCCACGACAAGTTGACAACCATTCAGAAGGTTTACTGCATTATAGAGCTGCGGTCTGCGATGGATTTACGATTTGCCTTTCATCAGTAGCAAATGATCATTTCGGTTGCAATTTCAATCAGTCTCTGGATTTAATTGTAGTTCACTGCAGGATCTTTAATTGTAGTATGCAGTTCCACTTCCACGTATAGATCCAGGCAAGGCATTTAACAATAGGAAATTGGCCAGCAGGCAGCAGTACTGACTATCGATTCCGAAGAATGAGAAATTGAGGCAGCAGACAAGTCCAGCAGCAGCAGACAAGGACGGGGAAGCCACCACCCACCAGGAGAGAAAGAATTGAGGCGCTGAAGCTCACTGGAGCTTTCTTTGCCTACCGAGCAGTTGATCTGCTCCATTGCTGCTTCTGAGAGCTCCCAGCGAGGCAGCGATAGCCTGCCAGCACCACACATAGAGAAAACCCGAGACCTCCCTCCCAGCAGCAGAAGCTTACCCTGCACCACCGTGTGCTGCTCACCACTGGCGCCAGCAGACGCACGTCGTCATGCTCGCAGATCTGGATGCACCGCTGCCGCCATGCGACCGTGCATGCCTGTTACCTGATGGAGTGGAGTGCTTCTTTCATGTGGAATGGACGAATGGGTGCTTGGGCTGGGTCTTTCACTGGGCCAACGTGGGAGGGATGCGAGCAAATTTCAGGTACCAAGCAAGAGCCGTTCGGTTCGTACAGAAACCGTCCGGTTCGCCGGTTCGGTGAAAACCGGCCGGTTCATCCGGTTTTTACCGATTCGATTGCAGGGACGATCTTTTAAGTGAACCAAACCGCTAGAGGCTCTGGTTCGGTCTTTTACCGGTCGAACCGCCGGTCCGGTCCGGTCCTAATAACTATGCCCATACCCTCTCCATTTAAGGTGGGTGTGATTTTGGGTTACCCAGCTTAGGTCCATGCCACACCATATTATATTTGGTTAAGCTACAGCATAAATAAGATCATTATAACTGATTATTCAAACAACTAACTACTGAAGCACAAACTCGTTAGAGGCGGAAAAGGTTTTATAGTAACAATGGAAAATTAAGTTGACAAAATTTGGAAGCACAACTTGTTTCTAAACCAAAGGCTGCAGTACCAATTTTACCAAACACTTGGTACATGATGTGGCTATAATCCAAACAACCTTCTTTCACCTGATTTTTCCCTGGTTTTGGTCGTGGCCAAGTTTTGGTGGGGATATTTTGCGGTTCAAACCAAACATAACCTTGTTCTACACTAATCATGTCATACAAATATCCGAACCCTTGGACAATTTGTGATATTCTTATACTCCCTTCAAATGTAATAATACATGTACTTAATTGAACTTAGATGACCAGGAACAATCATATATGGCAGTTCACAATTGTTAAGATAGGATCTTTTTTGACAAGCAAATTATGTCATACCACAGGTACAATGTTTTAGGATTGGCAGCTACTCTTGGGGAAGCATTCTTTCGATGTGCAGATGCTTCCTCTGTCACCCTTGCTCTTATGGAGAATATGCAAGTTATGGAGTTTCGGCATTTGCGCCAACTTATCCACCTTGTTATTATTCCATTTGTTAAACATTGCCCTGCTGATCTATGTCAAGTGTGGCTAGTGAACCTTTTGCAGCCATTATTTGTTCACTGTCAGCAAGCTCTTCACTATTCATGGTCCAGTCTTCTTCATGAGGGCCGGGCTAAGGTACCAGACAGCATTGGTAGTCTTTCTGGGTCAGAACTGAAGGTAGAGGTCATGGAAGAGAAGTTGCTACGTGACTTGACTCGCGAAGTTTGTTCTGTGCTTTGGGCTTTAGCATCACCAGGATTGAATAGTGGACTTCCGTCCTTGGAACAACTTGGACCTTCCAACCGGATGGATTCTTTAAAGAATCTGGAGTCTTTTGCTTCAACTTCTCTCACTGGGTAATGCAAAATTTTCTAGCACCTTGCATGATTTAGATAACATTGTATTTAAAGAATTTCTGTTTTAACGTGTCCGATGTTTTATAGCTCTTTTTTCAAGAACTGGTGTCTGATAAATTGCTTACTCTGACCCATTTATTTACCTTGCTTCCTCGCTGTATCTGCATCTTATAGCTGCAACCTTACCTCATACCTGCACCTCGTAGCAGTTACTAAAATAAATAGAGTGCCATTAAAATGAGGCTTGGACATTTTAGGAAGAAATATGCAAATTGTGGACTTTGGTTCATGGGGTACTAAAACATCGAATTTTAATACACCAGATGGTGTATGGTTAACATTGCAAGAGACTTTCAAGGACAAATCTAGTGCTGTTGTTTTCATATGTATTTTGATAGCTTTAACCTTAATTGTGATTACATTTTACAAGTTTGATCACTTGAAGTCTAAAGTATCAATAAAAAAGTTAAGCATTTTGGAACTCATCAAATAACTGAAGACTTTTTTTTGCTTTCACAGATTTCTTATGCTTCATGTTGGCACAGCAGTTCCTGCATTGAGGATATCAGTTGAAGTGTTCAGTTGGACAGATAGTGATGCTGTGACTAAAGTTATCCCCTTTTGTGGTGCACTTATTCACCTCGCGGTTGCTTCAAACCAGGCTGAGTTGAGGCAGTTTGTGGCAAAGGATTTATTTTCTTCTATAATACAGGGTTTATCTGTTGAATCAAATTCAGTCATGAGTGCTGAACTTGTTGGGCTTTGTCGGGAGATATATGTCTATCTGTCTGATAGAGATCCTGCACCTAAGCAGGTAATTTTATGGGTATACTTGATATGATAGGATAATATACTTGGTCTGAAGTTTTATGCTATTCAGGAAAATATGTTCATGTTGATTTCTATCAATTACCTCTTCTAGTTTAAAGTTAGAATAAGCCACATGTTGGTGTACTACTTTCTATGGACATTGATTTTTTTTAGTAAAGCCTATGGACATTGATACATTCAATGATGTATCATGTTAACTTTGTTTTCGGCGGATTATTTTGAACTGTTTCTCTTTTACATGAATATTAATATCGTCAATGTTATGTACTGTTTTAAATTTTTTTATTTGCCTAATGGTAATGTACTATTCCTTATTTATTTTCACTTGTTACCAAATGATTGCTAATAATTTTTTTTCATAACTTTGAAACATGCTAATATTTAACTTTGGTGTTTGATGTGTCAGACTATAATAGGCCTAGTAGCTGTGATTTTATTGCTCCAAATCTCAAGTTGCACACACGAGCAAGTTTAGACTTCATGACCACTTTGTTTGTAGCACTGGTTGCAATGACTCTCTAGGCCTATTAGCGATCCACTTTTTTGTCTACATATCAATTTTTCATTAACTTTGGATAGTGTTATCATTTTTCTCATTGTTGTTTCGTAATCATAATGACCATCGCCATTTTAATTTATGCTAGTTTCTTTATGTTATTTTAGATTTTATATATAATTAATATTAGTAGATTTTTTTCATATGTGAAAAGGCCATTATTTAGCTACTCGCTACATGTTGATAATGAAGTTTCAAGGATTATAAGTATGCAAGTAAACAAATGGGCAAAGTTTCCGCTTGGTTATATGAAATATAATTACCAGAGCTAAGACTGAGTCCAACAATGCAATCCAAAATAGGAGAGGCAAATGTTATTTTGCATCGCACACAGTAGCAGCCGAGACGAAGCAAAATATAAGGTCTCCAACAGCTGTTATGCAAACGACGCAGGCAAAATAAATAAAATAAAATAAAAATGAAACCCCTCTCCCAGCTGCCGCCACCCCTTCCCTACCCTCGATCTCGATCCGCCGCTGGCGCCGCCCCCTCTCCTTCGTCTCCGGCTGGCCCGCCCTCTCCGTCTCCGGTTAGCGCTGAGGATGCCGCGCCCGCCCGCCAGGCTGCCGCCGCCGCAGCAGAAGATCCGCCCTCCCGTGACCCAGGCGCGATCTGGAGGAGAGGGAAGAAGGTTGACGAGCTGGCGGGTGCGAGGATGGCCGTGCCTGGCTACCAAGGGAAGAAGGACGACGACGGGCGCTCCTCCCGCCACCGCGCCGGCCACTCCCCGCCGACGGACCCACCTAGCCCCACCGCCGCTCCTCGCCGAGGGCTCGACGAGCCGAGCCGACCCGACCGCACTCCACGATTTCCCGGGAGTCATCAAGGGCGGGCGAGGCCGGCACGCACCTCCTTCTCCCGCGCGCACGGCCGCCCCTCTCCTTCCCGCGGCAGATGCCTTCGAGGAGAGAGGTGATGCAATTTTGCTTCTCCTCTCTCCTCGGTAGGCAGTTTGCCTTCACCAATGCTTTGCCTGTTGGAGGCTGTGTTAGGCGTGCACAGTTGCCGGCGGGAGGCAAAAATGCTTTTGCCTCCCGCTGTTGGACTCAGCCTAATAGATAGTTGACAAGGACGACCTCCATTGATTGCTATTTTAGCAGTAGGATGCAAATCTTAGACATAATTCTTTGACCAGGTCAGTTATGTGCACAGGGACTAAATTTGAAGTGCTTCACTTGTAGGTTCTTCTTTCCCTCCCACACATCAAGCAGGAAGATTTGCTAGCATTTGATGACTCGTTGAGTAAAACTGCTAGTCCTAAAGAGCAAAAGCAACATATGCGAAGCTTACTTCTGCTGGCTACAGGGAACAAATTAAGAGCTCTTGCTGCTCAGAAGACAACTAATGTGATTACTAATGTTACAAGTGAGCAAACTGCCGTCTTTTCTTTCCTTCTGTTTTCATTATTGTGTATTGTACCATCAGGTGCATGAGCATATAACCTGCTGAATGCTGGGTCTAAATGGACAAAGTTACATTCTTGCACACTAGATTTATATTTCGTAGCCTCTATGGAGTTTAATCCGTTGCTTTTCATAAAGATGGTTATTTTCGTGTCAAACTAAAATCTGTTCCCTTCTACCAACTTTGGGCGTTGATACAATAATGTCTGACACATAGTTAACTCTTAAAAGTCTAATTGCTTCTGTATATTGTTGTTGAAGCTTAAAATTAGTCATTCTAGGACATGTAAAATGGGGTCGCAGTAGCATGAGGAATATTTTGTTTCCGCTGATATTCTTGTGACTTGCATGCTTATTTCCATGTAGATTGAAGCTTCAAATGCAGTGTTATGATATTGAATAATCAGTACTGATTTGAAGTTTTACAATATCCCGCATTAACACACATTGCTTCTTTTACTTGCAGCTCGAAATAGGAGCTCTGCTGCACACCATGGATCAATTGCTGAAGAAGAAGGCCAAATTGGATTGGCCGCACTATCATCAACATGACCTGCTAAAGTTTTTTTGGCGTGTAAAAAAGGTAGTGTAGAAATGAATCCTAATGTGGTAACCATTGGAGGAATGACGGATTCTTGCAGTGTCATTATGAGAGGATGAATGAATGCTTGAGATACGCCGCTATACCCTTGCCGTCATGCGCAACTGATCGATTCTTTAGTTTTGACGGTTTTGTTTCCTTGTGGTTTGTAACCTTGCGTCTGCGTGTGGGTCTTGAGGAGATGGTGAAAGTGGTATATGTAATTACTTGTAGTTCACAGTTATTACATACTAATAGTATATCTCTTTTATATGCACAAATTAAGGAATTATATAGCTCTACCAAACCTATATGTCTAATTGGATTACGCTCTAGAAGGGGGGTTTTTTTTCCGCTTGTACAGGTTGTATGTTGAGGTGTTTCAATATTATGTGTCCAATTGAACTATGCTCTAGAGGTCTTTTAATTTCGTTGTACAGGTTGTAGGTTGTATGTTGAGTCGTTTCAATATTATGTGTCAATGCATGAGACCAGATGTTATATGACACATGTACATCTTTGCAGCTCCTTCCCATGAGGATTTCAACTCAATAGATTTCTCTTATTCTATGAGGCTCTACTACTACCACAGTGGCTCAGCCCCTCTGTTCTACACTCAAATAGCTACTCCCTCCGGCCCGGCCCACAGAGTGTCCATTTACGTTTGTTCTAAGTCAAATTAAAACAATTAAATGTATCATATTTATAATATTAGATATGTATGCTATGGAAATATATTTCGTAACGGATCTAATAAATTTTGTTAGACATGAAAAATATTGATATTTTTTATATAAATTTGGTTAAACATAAGATGATTTGATTTAGAATAAAACTATGATTTTACTTAGAATAAACCAAGTCACTAGATTCGCTTACTCCTCCAATTAGTACCCAAGTATAGGTAGAAAGACTCCACACAAGTCACAAGTGACAGACAATTGACATTTATTGAATGATCCCATGGTACATGAATGGCAAATTACATGTGTGAACAGAACACACAACCCGAAAACAGCAATAAAACACAATTGCAACCTGTTTCTGCACACTTTTTTTGCCAAAGGCAAAACGAGAATCTTCTATATAGAATTCACGCACCATTCCCGAGCCAACCAGCATGGCCACGTCACATGCTTTTCCCGACCGTCGGATTGGCTGGACGGACGGCCCAGATCGGGCGAGTCTCGGTCAATTTGCAAAAAAGTTCTCGAACTCTGGTAAAATACAACCCACAGTCTGGCCTCCCCTCTCAGAATTTCTTGCAAAAAAGCCCTCGACTTTTGCACAAATACAACCCGCCGTCCAGCAGTCCAGGCCATTATATGGGCCGGCCTGCTAACAGTTTACTGGGTCGGTCTGCCTTCCCCTTGGGCCGCACTCTCCGTGCCTGGTCTCGAATGGGCCAAAAACGGCCCATAAGTCTCTTTCCCTTTTTGATGTTTTTCTCTATTCTTTTAAAAACAGAGAATTTCCAAAATTCATATAAAATCACAGAAAAATCAAAAAGAATATCAAACCAATTTAGTTGAGTTCCTCATGACTAGATCTATGTATTAAACTTAAAATATCATATGCTTTAGTGTATTTTATTTGGTATAGTTATAGATCTATAATTTTATGTCATTGATTAATTTGTTGTTCATATCGCATGCGAACTAAAAATATCTCCTCCGCCTTAGCTCTAATTCCTGTAAAAAAACTTTTAAAATCAAATCCTAAAAATCCATACCCTCCAATCTTTGTTTCCTAATTCATTTATTTAACGCTATCCCGTAGTACAAATGCTCGAATATAAATAATTGCACATATACATATACATAGCATAATACTTCACTACATATGGTACATGATATTCCGTACATTCACATAAACGAGAACAACACACCAAACATATAAATACTTAAAATGAACATACACAGGCAACATAATATATTTGCATATACGCCGTGGATACAAATGTATAAACACTCATAGATATACATAGCAACAGTCACAACAACACATAGCTAACTAACCATCAACTTAAATAATAGTATAATACAATGGCCACGTCCACTGGCCATAAGCGGCAACGCCGCGGTTTTTTCTAGTGAAACACGAAACACCCAGAAAAGCAAAGATGGAGCAACCCACGGATGAGAATGACCCTTAGTGGTTGACCCTCCTGCAGTTCATTCTGATCTCGCCGGCGTGCCCTGTGAGCGGCGAGATGTTGCCCATCTTGACCATGGACTTGGCGAACTGCTCGAAGAAGAACCCCTGGTTAGCGGCGAAGCGGTGGACGAGCTCCATGGTCTCGCGGCCCTGCGTGAGGAGGATCTCGTCGGAGCTGAGCAGCCCGTTCATGGCGAGGATGTTGTGGTAGTACTGGTTGTCGAACCGGAACTGGCTCGCGGGGTCCAGCGCGAACAGGTTCTGGTCGCCGCCCGACCGCGGGCACCGCCCCCTCAGCTCCGCCGCGTACGCCGGGTTCAGCGTCCGATCCACCTGCCCGTTGTTGTTCTGCCCGTACAGCCGCTGCCGGAAGCTCACGCACCGGGAGTCGCCGATGGTGTGGCCACCGGAGAGGGCGACGAGGTCGACGACGTCGAGGCCTTGGTTGGCGAACTTGCCGATGATGGTCGGGAGCGAGTCGTTGGGAGCCGGGATGAGGTTGTTGGAGCCGCTAAGGCTCGCCGTCAGCGAGTCCCTCCTCCCAAGCGGAACCTCCCAGCCGGGTCCGCCCGTCTGCATCGTCATTGTCATCGGAGCAAATCAAATCAGTCGAACGTTGCAGTTTAGCGCTTGTTTTGTGTATGTGACGTTAATTGCATATCATGTACCAAGACGACGGAGTCCCTGGCGGCGACGGCGACGATGTCGGCGCAGGAGACGACGTGAGGGCACGCGTGCTCGACGGCGGTCTTGATCTCGTCGATGACCTCGTAGCCGCGGAGCGAGTCCTTGTTCGGGTTGGACCGCTTCTCGGTGACGAACCGGCCCCTGCCGTCGGCGTCGAGCAGCACGGAGGCGTCGCAGCCCTGCACGAAGCAGTCGTGGAAGTGCAGCCGCAGCAGGGACGCCAGCATGCGCGGGTCCTCCGCGTGCGCCTTCGCCACGATGGCGCCCACTATCGCCTGCATCTGCGGGCAGCTGTGGTCGTAGAAGTGCGGCTGCAGCGGGAACCCGCCAGGCACCGGGTGCCCCGAGCAGAGCACCGACAGCACGGCGAGCGCCGCCGCTGCCACCGCGACGCCACCGCCGCTGCTCCACTGGCGCCGCGCCATTCCCAGCTAATAAGCTCACCAACGCTCGATCACTCTGCTCGTGCTAGCTTCTCACACACTCGCAAGCTAGCTAGCTGGGTAGTAACTTGCTTCGTGCTGATCTGACGAAATGAGAAGAGACGAGCACGCATTTATAGGTGGAAGAACGTAAACAACCATGAATTAAATGGAATTATAAGCATGATCTGGTAAACCGGACTCTTTCTGAACTGATTAGTTATGAGGATTGGGCGAGAGAGCCGGCAATATAATGGATGGTCTTTAGAGCGCTGATCTCACCTCCTCCATTAAGCTTTAGGCAGGGTAAGTACAACCTATACACTTGTGCATGTTGAGCTCACCGGCACAGGTACACGTACAGAACGGACAGCACTAGGCAAAGGCTCGCGCGCTTGCATAATGCTCGCACCTTTGCATCAGCTTGGCTTCGTCACCTAAAAGGCTGAGGCTTAAATAATCCCCCATGCAACATCTTCATTTTGCAGGGGCAGTGGAGTTTTGCTTTTGTCGTGACATCCGACCGACACACGTCGACGGTGTATGAGCAGAAGACGCTAGTCTCAAGGCCACGTTGGTAAAAGCAAAGTATTTGTTTTCTCTAGCGCTAAAAGAACCAATTTTGATGAGAAATTAAAAAGCTAAGTGGAGTTTATTGTGCCACCCTGCGGACCAAGGAAGACCGTAAGAAAAAAAAAACAAGTGTTTTAAAAAAAGTTGTTTTGTAATGCGGTGTTCCTTTCACTTTCAATTGAATGATAAGTAATCGAATTCAGTTTTGGATGAGAAATGATTTGATAATGAAGCCTTATGCATCGATCAATATCCATCTTTGTACGTTATATATAGTTTGGAAAAATAAAAGTGTGCCCCTTTAAATATCTCTCATGATCAGGAGAGCATTGCTTTGAGGAACACACAAATCTTTTTTTTTCGAACAACTTGGGAGGAGGGGGGGGGGGCGTCCTCACCTACTTGATTTCATTGATCGAACGAAAGACGACACAATACAAGTCAAGTCCTTGGCATACCAGGGGAGATTACATAAGATCTTGAACATGTGGCGAGAGACAAAGAGAAGTTACAAGAGAAATCATAAAAAGAAACTCCAGTCGATCCTACAAAGTAGTGCCAGCCCAACACAACAGAAAGAGCACGATGATGAAAAAACAAAGCAAGGAACACAAATCTCACGGCAGACCATGTGGCGAGAAACAAAGAGAAGTTACAGAAGAGAAATCAAAAAAAGAAACTCCAGTCGATCCTACAAAGTAGTGCCAGCCCAGCACAACAGAAAGAGCACCATGATGAAAATCACAAAGCAAGGAACACACAAATCTCAGGCATATAATCTTGTAGCTAAAAGTTGTTATGCTTGGTTTAATAACAGGCAAATGCATTTAGATGGAGCCAACATCTACAACGAACCTAGCAACTCAAATGGTTAGGTTTCTTGTGGTGGAGCTTGCTCATCCAAATTTGAGACATCGACTCACCATGAGTGCAGGTATTTTTCGTGATTTGTCTCTCAGAGATGCATGCTCATATGAATAATTCTGCGTGCGCGTCTGCTTTTAACTTAATGGTTATTGTTGGGGAAGACGTCAACCCTCGAGCATTCGGCTGAAAGCAGTTATATCAGTAGCTCCGCAAGTTATACCGAAAACCCTTCCGGGTCGCGAGCCAACTTCCAGCTTCGCTTGATCGGTACTAGGATTGCGCAGCGTGTTTGGTCAAGGCTGGGTCTGGAGCTTCGAAGCTCCGGAAAGGTTGAAATGACTTCATAAGCTCTGAGTGTCAATGGAAATCTTTTGCATGGTTTTGCAGGGATCGAAGGTCGCGGTAGCTTCGGAGTACTCAGAGCTCAGAAGTGGTTCAATCTCACCGAACAACTACAACATTGGCTCTGACTCGTTGAAGCCCCGAGTTCAGAATTCTCACCTTGATCCTGTGAGGCGGAAGCCACGGGTTCATCGAAGCTCAAAGGTCTGAGCAGAAGGAGATATGTACAGCACGAAAGAGGAAGCGTGTTCGATACGACGAAGGTGGCGTGTGCAACGTGAACTGTGGGAGGGTTCACATTGCTAATGTGACTTACGGACATTTTTGTACAGCATATCCTCCGCAGATTCCGGAGATGTAAGGGTATTATAGGAATGTAAAAAATGCCCCCAGGCACTATAAAAGGGACCCCTTCCCCATTGTGAGGGTACAGGTAATTCAGGGAAGGAAAAGACGACTTCGTTTGGAGGTCAAGTTCCTTCAGTTTCATGTTGTGTGATTAGCGTAGCTAAGAACCCAACAAAGGCGCCCACCGTTTTCTCAGCCATAAAACAACCCACAATGCCACCTTCGAAGAAGCTCAACCAGGGTACCCAAGAGAATGACCCATTTGCTAAGGAAAACAGGCTTGTCCTAGTAGCCAGACCAGCGGTTGGGAGAGATGAGGAAACAACCCGCACAAGGAGCGAGAAAAGAAAGGCTGCAAATCTTTCGCAAAATCAAGATCCTGAGACAAGTACCAAAAATGACAAGGAGGGAGCAGCTAAAAGAGAGCTAGCTTCGTTCCTGAAGCAATTAGATGCAATGAGGCACGAAAAAGAGAGATTAACCCACGAGCTAGAAACGCAAAAGAGAGCGGATGAGAAAATCCAAAAGCTAACAGAGGTAAAGCAAAGATTGACTCAATTACAAGAACTTGAGGAGCTGCAGTCCTCCCAAGGCACTCCACAACTCCAAAATCAGACTGCCCAAAACCAACAAATGCCATTATTTGGCAACCCAGTTTATGCTACCAATACACAATTCACCCTCAATTCATATACTCCTATCGATCACAGCTCGCCGCTGGCATTGCGGTTACAGGCTACGTCATGGCCACCAAACTACAGGACAGTGGCTTTTGTCAAGATACAATGGCCAAACAAACCCTAGGCAATTCTTGATGATTTATGAGGCAGCAGTAGCTTCGGCCACAGGGGATGAAACGGTATCGGCCAAATCATTCATCATCACCTGCGAAGGTGCAGCATTAAACTGGTACTCTTTGCTGCCACCTCAATCTATCCACAATTGGATAGAATTGAAAATGAGATTAATACAAAATTTTCAAGGCTTTAACACAGCTACAATAGATGAGGGTGATCTATTTTATTACATCCAAAAAGACAAGGAACCTCTCTCTAGTTATGTAGAAGGTTCTTGCAATTGAAATCTCAAACCCCTGATGTTGCTGAAAAAGTAGCTATAACAACATGCATCAAGGGGCTGAATCCTGGGCAAACAGCTTCGCACTTGTCAAGAAAAAGGTCGAAAACCATGCATGAGCTATTAACTGAATTAGAACAATATTGTAGATTTGATGAAGACCACGGAAGAAGAATAGCAGAAAGAAACTGTACAAGGCAAAGCCAAAGGGAGCAAGAATGGATTCCATCGCACTAGACCATCTAGAACCACAGGCCACCATATCCACCTACACAAGTCTTACCCATTGAAGGTTTACAAAGCACTCAGAATCAAAACCCAAATCTCAACCAACTTCCTAACCAAAATTCCAACCGAAACTATAAACCATACTAAAACCAATCTCAATCCCAGAGGGGAGAACGTAGCCAATGAAGAGGGCGGGGTGGAAGCCCGGACCTTCGAATCAAAACTGATGCCCGCGGCTTTTTTACTGCACCTTTTGCGGCAAGCAGCCCCATCACTCCATCGAGTATTGCCTAGAAACCAAAACGACCTTCAAAAGAATCTCAGAAGAGAAAAAAGCTGCTCAGTAATAGCCTCAACCGTTGCCACCACGAAACCCATCAACCACACTTGGCCGCAACCAAACTTTATTCGTCCTCCAATGTAACACCCCGTGTTTTAATTAGTGTTAATTAGCACTAATTACCTCTTTAATCAAGTCAACCATTATTAGGGTGGTCAAAACCCTAGTCAACATGGTCAAAACCTAGCCTTTCCAAAACCTTTCCTAGAACTTTTGCCACGTTCTCCAAATTTCACTTACACACTTCAAAATCGGCCAATACAAAAGTTATTCATCTTTTTGAGGGTCACAATTTTCAAAATTGGCGGCTTTTCAAATTCGTAGTGTAAAGCATTCAAAATCTTGGTCAAAGGCAAAAGTAGTAGCTGTGGAGGGCCGAGAAAATCACCAACTTTGTCACGATTTTCTGGCTGATCCTTTGATCCAAACATAAGGCAGCCTTTGTAAAAGTTGTAGGCCTATAGTTCATCTACAAGTTTTATATTTGGAGATTTTTGGCTTCAGTTCCAATTTCTGGAGTTTTTGTTTGTCGAACCGGCATTGACCGCCCGGTTTCGGCACTCTGCCGCGCCGACCACGCGCCGACCGCCACCCGGTTTTCCCGCGCCGTGCGCCCCGGGGCCCGGACGTCGAAGCCACCTGGCGGACGGGAGGCGTGACCCGCGTCCCTGTCTCCGGCCCCCTCGACGGCCACTACCTCCACGGGCTGCGTGGAGCACCCACGCCGCGCCGGACCCCCCCTTTCCGCCCTGGAGCACTGCTGCCGGATCTTGTTCCCACACACGCCGCGACGCCACCTTGTCCCCGTCCGTGCCTTGGACTCGAAGGCAAAAGACCGTCCACGCCTATAAAAGGAGCCAGAGCTTGCTTCCTCGCGCAACGCCGCCGGTCACTAGAGCTGCCACCCGCCTTTGCCGCCGCCCACGACGGGTTCCCTATCTCGACCCCTAGCTCGCGTGTCTGAACCCTTCTCCACCACCACAAGCGCCTCTAGAAGCTTCTCGAGTCGCTTGTGGCCCTGTCTCGCCGGCCAGCTCGCCGGAGCCGAGCTCCTAACGACCGTCGCCGAGCCACCTCGCCGGCCGCACCTCTGCCCCACCCAAGCACGAGAACCAAGCTTTGGTGAGCCCTAGACCCTTCTCCGCCGCTTCCCTGGCCATTTTCGGTCGTAGCTCGCTGGAATCCGGCCCCCCGCCGCCAGCCATGGCCTAGGGACCCAATTGCAAGCCCACTTTTATTTCTAGGGGCTTAAACACAAACCGAGGGTATGGTTGTGAACCTTTAGATCTTTCCAGGGGCTTTCTTGTAAAAAGATTCTTCCTTTTTGGTAGCTTTTGGCTGGATCTTTGAAAAATTCTAGAAAATCATAGAAAAATCTAAAAATTGCAAAACTAATTTTGTTGGATTCCTTGTGAGCAGATCTACAACTTTTGCAAAGCATAATCATAATTTTGACAAATATTTTTTGAAATAAAATTCAAACTATGTTTGACCTACCTTTGTGGTAGTTCAAAATCTAATTGTGATCTTGAGCTGCATTTTGGATATGTTTATAGTCATAGCTAGTAGAGGCTAGATCTAAGTTTTTGCACAAAGTTGTTGTGTACATCTTTAGTTATGATTTATTTTGTATTTATGCTATATCTGTTTAGTTTATTTGTGTAGCTCTGTTTATGCATGATTTGTAGCTCAACTTTTGGCTAGAGATGATATATGTATAGATGTGTCTTTGATGATTATATCATGATATTAGGAACTGTTTAAATATATGTTTATGAAATATGATTGTTCATAGATTTAAGTTCGTAGTTTGAATTCTACTGATCCATAAATGCTCATCTTTGGAATATGTGCTTTAATTGACATGTTTGAGCTATGGTAGGAAGCTTAGCTTCAAAATTGTTATATATCTCTCTGAATAAATTCTTTATGCCTGGCTAGGCTGAAAGTTGTTATTTTTGTGTAGCTTGATGGAAATAGTTTCTGGAGCTAATTTTTGGGTGTGTAGCCTAGTTATAATCCAGAGAGGCTGTGTGTAAGGTTTGAGCTCCAGTGCTTGAGTAGTTTTTCCTGTATTAATAGTTCTTTCTTTTGCTAGTTGTAACTTGTCGTAATTTTTGTGCTTAGGATATGGCTCAGTTTGCAGTGAATTTTTGGAAGTAGCTTAGTTGTTCCACTGTGTGCATGTACAAAAATTCTCACTATGATATCCTACATGGTTTGGACAGAATGGTTTTTGGGAGGATTTAAGTGTTATAAAAAGAGAAATCACCCATTTAAATCCAAATGTGTGTTTCACCCTAAGTTATACCCCTTGTAATTCACCTTTCACCCACTTGGTTGTTTTGTGAAGGAAGATAAAAATAAATGAATAGATGTGCACCCAGTCACCATCAAAGAAATATTAATAAATGGTTACTTACTTTTTCTTTATGGAAGAGTATGTTGAATATATTCTGAATATATATTCTTGTCTAGGTGAATGTGGTCAACCTTGCACCCTATGCTTGTCATGTGCTGTTGTATTAATTAATTTACATTCACCAACTAATTCCTGCATATGCATCCTCCGTGTAGAAGTTCCCGACGGTAGCTACGCACTCGTGCCGGCAGACAACGACGAGGGAGTAGGAGGAGACGTGCACTTCGTGACCGTAGATCAAGACCCTGTGACAACCCCATCCGAGATAATTCCGTACTATCACCTAAACCACTCCATTTGGTAATTAAGCGATAATAAAGAATCATCACGTTGAGTGTTGCCGGGTCAAAGCCCGATAAATCACTTGTACAACACACAGAGGATCGAACACGCATACATTAAAACTCCCACGAAGGAGAGTCCAGAGTACCTTACAAATTAAATCCAATCTTCCCCATAGGGTCAATTATTACAAACCATTGTTCTTGACATGAAAGTAAAAGGTTCAGAGTTTAAAAAGATAGCGGAAATACTAAACGATACAGTGGCAACATGGGAGGCCACCCATGACGCCATCACTCTTCGTCATCCACCCATTCCAGCTCCCAGCCGGGTGGGATTTCACCAGGCCAAACATTATCACCTGAAAACAACATTTATAGCAAGGTTGAGTATACTAATACTCAGTAAGGTTTACCCGTCTAAAAATAAAAGACGTTACTCATGCAAGGCTTTTGGCTAGTGGGTTTGCTTTGCCAAAAAGCTACTAAGGAGTTAATCCTTACTTTCAATATTTTAGCTCAAGTTCTAGTAGATTAATTCATTACTAGATAAGCAACTATTGCAAGCATGAGTTGTGCAATACAATTGATCAAACATCAAGTTTATCAACATTCCATCATAAAGGGATCACAATGGCCAGATAATTAAGCACTCTTGGATAACGGTGAGAGGCCAACGATCGATCCATTAATAACCTTGTAAGGTGGACCTAAACATACGGAAGAATTCCCTCACACAGAGTTCATTCAACCAGGCGGTTCCCCTCATTCCTCGGATTGGGATCGGATGCCACAGTCCTAGGTACAAGGTTATCTGGCCCGCCTCACACTAGCATACAGAATCACACATACACCACAGTTTGCAAGACTGGGGCCGCAACCCAAGATTAGTAGTCTAAAGTTCCCGCACCGTATCATTCAGGTATTAGACTTACCGTACCCATTTCCAACAAATGTTTTAGTACATTCAAACACTTAATCTCTTAACCACTGGACCGGAGCCCAGAATTCCATGCTCTTACCACGTGAGAAATCTAATTTAACCAATCTTATGATTACAACATAAGAACCTATTCTCACGAGCGAAGTACATCACTCGACTTGTACCGGGTCCTTAGTGCGTAGCAACTAGCGACCTAGCATACTAGTAAAAGATCACAGGTACTTATGGATCATGCAACTAGGGTTTCAATTCAACTCCTGAACGTAAATGTACATAGATAATCAAAGATAAATTCAGAAGTTTTAAAAGGAACACATAGGTTAATGATAAACCGGGGCTTGCCTTCGTCGGTGAAGGCAGTCAGACAAACTTCCGGACTTTGGTCCGGGTCTTGATCTACGGTCACGAAGTGCACGTCTCCTCCTGCTCCCTCGTCCTCATCCGCCGGCACGAGCGTGTAGCTCCCGTCAGGGACTTCTACACGAAGGATGCATATGCAGGAATTAGTTGGTGAATGCAAATTATTTAAACACAAACAACACATGACAAGCATAGGGTGCAAAGTTGACCACATTCACCTAGATAAGAATATATTCAGCATACTCTTCCATAAAGACAAGTAAGCAACCATTTATGAAAATTTATTTTGATGGTGATTGTGTGCACATTTATTTTTCTTCACAAAACAACCAAGTTGGTTTAAAGTGAACTAGCAGGGGTGTGTCTTCAGGTGAAACACACATAAGTCCTTAAAAGATTGATTTCTTCATTTCTCTTTTTATAACACTTGATCCCTTCCAAAAATCATTCTGTTTAAACTATGTAGGATATCACAATGAGAATTTTTGTATATGCACATAGTGTAACAACCGAGCTACTGCCAAAAATTCATAGCACATCGAGCCATAGCCTAAGCATGAAAAATACAACAAGTTACAACTAGTAAAAGCAAGAACTATTATTACAGGGAAAACTACTCATGCACTGGAGCTCAAATTTTACACAAAGGCTCTCTGGAATACAATTAGGCTACACACCAAAAAGTAGCTTCTGAAACTATTTCTACCAAGCTACACAAAAATAACTATTTTCGGCCTAGCTATGCACCAAGAATTTATACAGAGACATATATGGCTAAACTGTAGCCCACCTTTCTCCTATAGCACTAGCATGGCACAAACATCATCTATTCTAAAGATGAGCATCACTGGATCATCAGAAAATGAACTATGAAATTAACCCTATGCACAAGCATAACTCAGAAACATACATATAGACAGTTCATAAAAATGTGATAATTTCACCAGAGGCACATCTAAACCTAGCAAGATGATAGCCACAAGTTGAGCCACATAAAGTATTTACACGAAGCTGCACAATTCATTTACACAGATCTAGCATAAATACAAGATAAATCATAACTAAAAATTCACTCAGTAATTGTGCAAAAACTTAGATCTAGCCTATACTAGTCATGACTAACAACATATCCAAAGATCAAGCTCAGCACATGAGTACATTTTAAGTTATGAACAAACACATTCAAACAGAGTTTGAATTTATTTCAAAAACTGCACATCAAAAGTATAGACAACCTTTCTAAAAGATGTAGGTCCGTTCATAAGGAAACCAACAAAATTGGTTTTGCATTTTTGTGATTTTTCTACGAATTTCTAGGATTTTTCCAAGTCACTGGACCAAAGGGATAAAAGCTTAAGAATTTATTTTTAGAACAGACCCTAAAAAGTTTAAAACCTTCACAGAAATGCCCTTAGATTGCACAAAGGCCCCTGCGAAGAAATCAATCGTCACAACTATACCCTTCCACCGCAGGGCGAGCTCGCTGGTGGCGATAGCCAGCCGGACCTGGCCTACAAATGGCACGGGGCGGCTTGTGTGCTCACCTGAGCCCGATTGGTGGCGGTGGTGTGGTCGGAGATGCCTCCGGCGATGGCCGGCGGCGAGACAGCGGCGGCGCGGCCGCCTCGACTCAGGTTCCTGCGAAATAAGGGAGAGGACTAGGCCATGTGTGGCTGTGGAAGCTCGAGGGGGTGCTAAGGAGTAGCTCCGAAGTGCTAGACGGCTGCGGGAGCGAGCGGAAGGGAGGTTTCACCGGCGGCGGCGGCAATGGCGGACGGCGGCGGTGTGATCCTCGCGCAGGGAGAGGGGAAGAGCTTTTGTAGGCACGCGCGGTGTCGAGAGGCGGTAACGCTGAGCGTCATCGGCTACAGGAGGTCACGACATGGGTGCCCAGTCGGTATCGTCGTGTTGAGGGCCGCCGGTCAATGGCGGGTGCGGCGGGCGAGCGCCGGCGAGTGTGGGCGTGCCGCGTGGCACCGGCCCACGGCTCCTAGTCCGCGTCACCCACCCTCGGTGCACAGTCGCAACGGCGACTCCCTCAGACCGGCGGTCACTTCGCTACCTCGGCATGCGTGCGTGCGGCGTACGACGGCGAGGCTGACGTGGCGCTCTACGACGTCGCCCGTGTGTGCATGTTCCCGGTGCCGTTTCAATTCGATGTAGCTCTGTTTGACCAAGGTTGACTCGAATTTTTGCAACAGAACTGCCCCCAAGTGTAAATAGCAAAGTTAGAGATCAATTGACCTTCTACAACTTTTACAAAGGCCGATGTATGTTTTGATCAAGGGTTTGTGCATAAACAGCATGCCAATCTGCAGTTTTTCTCGGCGCCTGAAAATAGTGTTTGCTGCTGTTGACCATGTTTTTCACCCTTTTCCACTCAAAATTTGAAGTGCCGCCCAACATGAAAATTGTGTCACATGACAAGATGCACAACTTTTATTTTGGCTTATTTTGAAGTGTTTAGATGAAATTTGGAGAACGTGGCAAAAGTTCTGGGCAGGGTATTGGTGTCAATGGGTTTGACTAGGGGTTTGACCATATCTTTGACCAAGGGCTTAACTACTAATGATGTTGACTTGATTAAGAAGATGATTAGCACTAAGTAACACTGATTAAAACACAGGGTGTTACAGCCTACCCCCCTTAAAAGGAATCTCGTCTCGAGATTCGAATTAAAAGATAAGCGGGGAAAGGTTACGTACGATGTTGGCTTTGAAGAAAACCAGGATACTTGGTGTTGAGGAACTGCTCTGTTTCCCACGTAGCTTCTTCTTCAGTGTGGTGACTCCATTGTATCTTGTACATCTTCACCGTTTGTCTTCTTGTTTGTCTTTCTTTTTGATCTAACACTCTCATTGGGTATTCCACTAGTGATAGGTCAGGTTCTATCTCTGCATTGGTCTCGGTGATTATTTATGCTTTTGGTATTTGATCACATTTCTTCAACTGTGAGACGTGAAACACGTCGTGTACGGCGGAAAGTCTATCTGGGAGTTTAATACGATATGCAACCGTATCGAACTTCTCAGTGACTTCATTAGGGCCGATATAGCGTGGAGCTAACTTCCCTTTTACTCCGAATCTTTGTACACCTTTGGTTGGTGACACCTTTAAGTACACATAATCACCAACTTCAAATTCTCTGGGTGCCTTAGCCTTGTCATGGTAGCTCTTTTGTCTAATTTGAGCGGCTCTCAAATTTTCCCTAATCACTTCCACCTTCTCTTCGGCTTCTTGTACTAGCTTAGGTCCGAATAATGTTCTCTCACCCGCTTGTGACCAATTCAAGGGGGTGCGACACCTTCGTCCATACAAGGCCTCGAAAGGAGCCATTTTCAAACTAGCTTGGTAGCTATTGTTATAAGAAAACTCTGCCAAAGCTAAGCATTTATCCCAAGTCTTGTCAAAATGAATGACACAAGCTCTCAACATATCTTCCACACTATTTGGTTTACTCTTTCTGTCTGACCATCAGTCTGGGGATGATAGCTACAGCTATGGATCAATTTGGTACCCAAGGATTCATGCACTTGTGCCCAAAAGCGAGCAAGAAACTGGGTGCCTCTGTCTGATAGTATAGTCTCTGGAACACCGTGCAAGCGCACGATAAGGTCAACATAGATCTCTGCATAATGCTCGGTTGAGTAGGTAGTTTGGACAGCGATGAAGTGAGCGGTCTTGGTAAGTCGGTCCACTATAACCCAGATGGAATCGTGCTTTTTGGGAGTAAGGGGTAAACCTACAATGAAATCCATGCTGATGTCATCCCACTTCCATGCGGGTATAGACAAAGGTTGCATTTGGCCTGCGGTCTTTAGGTGACTAGCCTTGATCCTTTGACATGTATCACACCCGAACACATACTTGGCTATTTCACCTTTCATGTTTGGCCTGTGAATGGTGAATTTAGAGAGGTGAGCCTCATCTAAAATCTCCTTCTTTATTTCCGGATCCAATAATGTCGCTAAATTTTTAAGGCATGAACAACCGCTGCTAGCTCAAGATCATGGGTAGGATAATTCTTCTCATGAGGTCGAAGTGCCCGTGAGGCATAGGCAATAACCCTGCTGTCTTGCATAAGCACACAACCAAGGCCAGTGCTTGAAGCGTCACAATACACCTCAAACGGTTTCATCATATCTGGCTGTGCTAGCACTGGGGCTGACGTTAAATGTTTCCTCAAGGTGTGGAAAGCCTTGTCACAAGCTTCATCCCGCACATACTTGACACCTTTCTTCAACAGTTCAGTCATGTGTTTAGCTATTTGGGAGAAATCCAGAATAAATCGACAGTAACAGCCTGCTAGACCCAGAAAACTGCGAATTTGATGTACAGACTTGGGTGGCTTCCAGTCCATGACCTCCTGCACTTTGCTAGGATCCACAGAGGTACCATCCTTGGAAATAGTGTGACCCAAGAATTTCACACTATCCAACCAAAATTCACATTTGGAGAATTTAGCGTATAGCTTATGATCTCTCAAACGCTGCAAAACAATCCGAAGATGTTCCGCATGTCCTTCTTCATTCTTGGAATAAATTAGGATATCATCAATGAAGACCACTACGAACTTGTCCAATTCATTCATGAAGACAGAGTTCATAAGGTACATGAAATAGGCGGGTGCATTTGTGAGACCAAAGGACATCACCAGAAATTCATAAAGACCATATCTGGTGGAGAAGCCTGTTTTCGGAATGTCACTTGGTCGAATCATAATTTGATGATAGCCCGATTGAAGATCGATCTTGGAAAAGACTTTGGCACCAGCCAATTGATCGAAGAGAACATCAATGCGGGGCAAGGGATACTTGTTCTTTATTGTCACCGCATTGAGAGGACAATAGTCAACGCACATCCGTAAACTACCATCTTTCTTCTTCACAAAAAGAGCGGGACTTCCCCAAGGAGAAGAACTTGGGCGAATGTACCCTTTATCAAGCAATTCTTGCAATTGATTTTTCAATTTGACTAACTCTTTAGGTGGCATACGATAAGGTCTTTTAGAGATAGGTGCAGTGCCATGTTGAAGTTCTATCATAAATTCGATGTCCCTGTCTGGGGGCATGCCAGGCAAGTCAACGAGAAACACATCTGGATATTGACAAACTATCGGAATGTCATCAAGTGAAGAGGTGATAGTTGCGAAGGCATAAGAATTTCCACTGCCACTGGGACGTAAGTATAGAGTAGATGTGCCCATAGTAGGCAAATTGATTTCTATCATTCTTGTAGCAATGTCCAAGATGACTTGATGGTGTGCCAACCAATTCATGCCTAGGATCACATCAATGCCCTCTAAGTTCAAAACAATGAGGTTGGTTGGGAAGACTTTGCTACCTAGTTCAATTGGCACTTTCCAGGATAGGTCTCTAGTGGTAACTTTGCCACCAGGTGTTGTTACCAGGAATAGTTATTTTGTTTGACAACTACCCAAACCCAACTTGCTCAAAATTTGTCCATTTATAAAACTATGCATTGCACTAGAATCAAACAATACTTTAACTGAATAACCTCGGATAGAAAATGTACCCGTCAGCACTGGTGCTCCTTCTGGCATATCCACTATGGAAGTGAAGTTTAGTTTGCCTTGCTTCACTTGCATAGTGGGCTTCTTGCCCTGATTGCCTTGCTTGGCCCCTGACCCTTCGCCTTGTTGGTAGGTTTTGATCTGCTTAGGCTTGGGACACTCATTTGCATAGTGCCCTGGCTGCCCACAATTGTAGCAGCGATGATCCTTGACCACACTATTGTTGGCCGGGGCTGTACTAGGCTTGTAAGGCTGTTGTTGTGCCTTACGGTACTGGAAGTTCCCAGAAGACTTATTCTGAGATGGGGTCATTCTCCAGTGTCCAGATGAAGTGACTGGGAATGCCCCTGCGTACCCTTCTTGACAAAGCAAAACTTCTTGCCTGATCCACCAGCAGTGGTGAATCCGGCCTGCCTCTTCTTATCCTTTTGTGCCCTTCTCATGGCATCTTCATGGGAGATGGCCTTGTTCACAAGGTCCTAATAGTTGTTAGGCTCAAAGAGATTAAGCCTCTCATAAAGGTCTCCATCCAACCCATCACGGAAACGCTCTATCTTCTTGGGATCACTATCAACATGATGCCCACCATACTGACACAAGGAATTAAATTTCTTGGCATATTCATACACCGTGTCAGTACCTTGCTTCAGTGCAAGCAGCTCCTTCATCTTCCGGTCCATGAGACCCTTAGGAATATGGTGTTCCTTAAAGGCCCTCTTGAACTCGGTCCAAGTGATCTGATGCCCAGCTGGAATCATGGACTTGTAGTGCTGCCACCACAGCAATGCAGCACCACGGAGCTGTAAGGCAGCGAAACTGGCCTTACGCTCCTCTGAGCACGGCAAGACAAACACTGAGAACTTTGCCTCAATGGCCTTGATCCATGCGTAGAAGTGCTCATACTTGGTGACCAAGGGTTGGCCATCATGATTTCCCCCACATGAAGCTTGCTGCAGCTGCTGAGCAATTTGCTGCTGCGTTTGCAAGATCTGTCGCATCACCTCCGTTTGGGTGGCGATGAACTGCTCTTGGATTGTCATGTTGGGGGGAGGTGGTGGAGCATCACTCCCACTTGCACCAAAACCATTGGGCGAGGTGCGTGTCGGTCCCACCATCTGAAATTTATGGAGTTTTCATTAGCCACATATTCGTAAGCTTGCTTACATTTAACCACAAGAAGAATATGCAAGACGAAAACTCGTAAATATCCACATTTTCAGGAACCGGACAGCGCAGCTGATTTGGTGAAAAATTCATAACTCTCTGCCCATACATGGAAAAATTCTCATTTTTGGTCAGCAAGTGTATAACTTTCTAAGCTCCAACATTGGTATTCAACTCAGGGTCAATTTACAATGTTATCATGCTCGAAAAATTCCATAACCGAGCTTCTGCCTAACTGTTTTCACAGGAGGCCGAGTTGCACTAAAATTGCCATAACTCTCGGTACGCTTATGCAAACATGATGAATTTTGGTGAGCATGATCTTGACAATATTTCACACAACTTTGGTATTCAGCGCAAGATGAAGTTTTGATCACGACAACCCTAATTAATTCATGGAAAGCAACATCACAAGGTGTTCATCCAATAGCATTACAAGATGCATAGTTTGTGGATCACCAACCACAACACGAATTACATGGGAAATGAAACACATCACACATACTCTCCGTACAGCCTAATCCCTTCCACAAAATCTAGCTGAAAAGGCTAAACCAAGAGTACATGTTAGTTTCCTACAACATCATCAAGGGCAAGCTAGTTGCCCGCAGCGGAGCCAGCACTGGATTGAGGAGTAGTAGGTGGTGGTCTGTCAACACTGTCCTCGTCCAAACCCGAGTCTCCCTGCAGCTCGTCAGGAGTGGCAGGTGCCACTGGTGGAACAACCGGCGGCTGCTACAACTAGTGTGCCTTAGCCTACCACACCTCAACCTCAACCTCCATGTCCACTACCTGGTTCTGCATCTCAGCAACGTTCTGCACCAAGGCAAAATGCTGGGTCTCGGAGTGGGAGCTAAGTCCGCACGTAGCATGTCGTTGTCGTGGTCCCTGGCGTACAACTGCTCTATGTACCCAGCATGCTCCTGGTGCCACTGTGCACGCTCGTCCTGGAGGGCGAAAACCTCTTGCTGCAGGTGAGCGGAAGTCTGCCGCTCGTGCAGCAAGTCCCAGTAGAGGACGTCGCTCAAAGCTGTGGAGTCCCTGATCACAAGAGCGAGCATAGCCTCGGTGGCTAGGCGGAAGACCTGCACGTTGTAAAGTGCCTCAAGTAGCCTCAGCAGCTGGTGCACCGTGACCTCAGGAGGGTTAGCAGTGAGCAACACGTCGGTGAGCGACAGACGCTCATGCCAAGCCAGGTCCTGTGGGTCCAAGGCCGGGAACAACCCTAGCGCCGTGAGCATCACCTCGTCCGGGTGCTGCTCGCAGAAAGTGTGGAGGATCCGCATAGCCGCGGACTCCAATGACTCAACACCACGATGTCTGAAGAACATCATGCTCAAGTTCGGCCACTCAGGGTGCTCCGAGTGCGGTGGCACGGTCGCGGTCGTGCACGCGTAGGGGATTCCCTGGTTCCAAAAGTGAAACACCTCGTACACCGGCGGAGTGGTGTAGCCAACCTCTCTGAGGGTATCCCACAAAATGTGGGGAAAGCCTTCCCAGTGGAGGCCATTGGTACAAATGGTACCGTCCACGTCAATCTCTAAGTGCTCCGGGTACTCCATCTGTACAAAAATGGGTACAACATGTTAAACCTCAATATGAGCATAACATGAATAAGGGTACAAAATTCTAGTAGGTATGAACAAAAATTCATAATGTGACAACCAGAGCCCCAAAAATTCCCAAATGTTTACAGCAACTCAGTGATATATTTGTGCACATTTTTGGTATTCAAGAGTAGATCTGGATCAGATAGGAACATGCTCGAAAAATCTACATTCAGAGGAAAGTTACTAGGAAAAACAGCAGAACAGAGGTTCACTATTTTGATCATAACTCTAGATTGAGAAATCCTAAAATCGTGAAAACTTTACAGTAGATGCTTGACTTGATGAGGAACAACTTTTGTAAAAGTTGCCTAGTCAGAAACATCCTAGATTTGGCTCTAAAAATTCATGAGCCGACAGCAGCAAGTTTTGGCAGAAAACTAACTTATGATCAAGTGAGAGAAAACCCTTTCTAAGAGCAAGCAACATCTAGAAGCATAGCACAAGAGTAGCACAGCAACTTTTAGGTTCAACAAAATTTTATCATGATGCACACATCTTAACAACCTCTCAAACTGTCACACCCGATTTTCCGAAGAAAACCGAATGTGTCTCATATGTGCGCCAGGATCAAGTTTACACACATATGATAAACGTCATGAGTGAAATATCCATAAACAGCATTAAAATCGTACAAGAGTTAAACCATTACATTATCTTTTATTACACTCAGATGTTAGACTCGAAGGTCTTTAAAACGAACATACGATAACTAGTCGAAGCGACTCCATCTTCAGCTTCCACAGGCACATGACTGGGGGCACGCAAGCCTCAGAACTCATCGTAGTCGCTGAAGTACTCTTCTCCAGTGTTCTTCTCTGAACAGCGGGTAAGCAAGGGTGAGCACACTTATGGTTGGAGCTCAGCAAGTGGGGGAAAACATGCAAGGCTATCAAGGATAGGTTAAGGGTTTGCAGCGGTTAGCATTTTAAAGTTGATCAAGTTTTATTAGCAAGCACCTATTTACTAGGTGTAAGTGTATACCAACCCACTTAAGCTTTAGAAAACTTTCCATCTCAAAACCATACAAAAACCACAATTTAATTCCATCTTCAAGTTTAATTATCATGTGAGGGTCCAGGCTGCTCTTGACCGTGAGCACGACTGATCGATCAGTTTTCACTCTGCAGAGGTCGTACACTTTACCCACAGTTCATGTTCCCCATGTTGCCCAGGTTGATCAGACCCTTAAACACTTCCGAGGTGAGTGGCTAGGGGTCCACTACGAAGCCTTTACAAAGATATGCAGAAGACCAACAACCCGCAACAGTTACAGCAGCGGAGCGGACCATAACCCTCCCTAGTGGTCAACACCTTAGCAAAGGCTGCTACCCCAAAAGAACCGGGCTATACCCCTTCAACTCCGGCCCCCTGTGCTCCTTTCGGAAAAGGTTGTCAGATAATTCCACACACCTAATTAATTGGCTAAGCCAGAGCCATATGGACTGTGGTTGCACTGTTTTCCTGGGTGGTTCTCCATGTTCCAATTAAAACATATGATCTTGTTACTAACCAAAAGCATCATCTTTCACCAAAGTTATCATGATCAACATTCATCATTTTGTAAAGTTCCATTTGAACCATCCCAAGGTATAGCAACTGAGCATCTCTACCCAAAACATTTATTTAAAAGGGTTGTTCAAGGTAAAGGGGACAAAAATCTAGTCATGTCCTTAAAAAGGTGATTTTCCCATCAATTTAGGCATAACAACAAATAAAAGTAAATATTAATTACTATGCAATTATTTAGGACAAAGGAGAATATGCAGAGGGAGAAGTCCACTTGCCTTCCTTGTCTACACACTGTGCTTCTTCTTCCTTAAACCACTCCTCTTGATCCACTCCAACTGGTTGATCACTTGAAACCGGCACGATGTCTACGAGCACACATGAAAACATTCAATAAATAAAACAATACACCAAACAGATCCAAAAGCAAAAAACACGCTGCTGAAACTAACGGGCTTGAAGAGACGATCGTGTGGACACCAACAACGCTAAAAACGAAGCTAAAACGCAAAAGATACGGTCAAAACAAGGTTCAGGGGCTTTTCTGTGAAGAAACTAGACTTCCAGGGGCTTAACTGCAAGAAACCAGGGGCTAAAACCTAATTACACATATAAACCAAAGGTTTAACACGTAAAACAACCAATCCAGGACCTCAGGTGCTAAAACTAAGAAGATCAGGGGCTTAAACAGAAGAAACATGATCTATATGCAAGAGTTTCTATAGGTCGAAGGGTACGGTTGTAAAAATAGAAAAGCTCAGGGGCTCTTTAGCAAAACAGCCACAGCGGGGCTCTGTTGACCGGTACTTGGCCGGTTTGACTCAGGGTGGTGTTGGATCTGAGCCATAGATCAAGCCACGGACGGCTGGGGAAAAACTAAAAGATCAGGGGTCTATAAGTAAAGAAAAGGACTTGATTGTAAAGGTTTTAACCGGTGGGAGGACTAGCATGCAAAATGATGGAAACCCGGGGTCTCTTTAACAAAACTGGTAGGGCGCGACGGGTTTAACCCTGGTTGACCGGTACACCGACGGGGTTGACTCAATCCGGGCCGTTGATCCCGGATTGGACGGCTGCGCGGGGTTCCGGCGAAGTGGTGGCGCTAAAGCGGCGGCGCACGGCGGCGACAGGCGGCGCTCTCACCGGAGTTCACCCAAAAACGGTCGTCCGGCCATGATTTGGCACGCGGCTGGGTCCAGGAGCAAGAGGAGACCACCACGAACACAACCAGAGGATCGGGGAGGACGGATACGCAAAGGGGACGCCACGCAACACGGCGGAGCGGACGGCGACGGATGTGGCTACTCCGGCGAGCTGCTACGAGCAGCACAGGGCACGAGAACGTTCACAAGCGACACACGCGGCTCCCTCACCTCCTTGCGAACCTCCAGAGGGCGCTCGGGCCAACAGGGAGGCGGCGGTGGCGGAGATCGATGATGGGCGGCTCCTGCGGGAAGAAATGGCGAGCTCCGGGCGCAGCTCGATCCGGTGGGGAAGGAGACGCTCCGGGGCGCGGGGTCTTCGTGCGAGCAGCGCGAGCGACAAGAGAGGACGAGGAGGACCCGAGGGGGTGCTCACCGATGACGAGGGGGATCCGGGCGGCCGGCAATGGCACGGCAGCCCGAACTCGAAGGGCGACGGCGCGTGCGAGGATAGTAGAGGGGCGGGAGCTCGGGTGAGGGAAAGGGGGCACACAGGGCTCGGCCGCGGCTTTTAAAGGGCAAAGGAGGGAGAGGGAGCGACGGCTAGAGGGGCAAATGCCATTGATGGCCATGAGGTGCCGGCGGCCTTGATGGCAATCAAGGGGGGCGGTTTGATTAGGGGTAACGGATGGAATTGAAGGTGAGGGAGTGAAGGGGGAGCTTCACCGCGCCTTGATGGCTGGCTTGAAGGAGGGGGAGGCGCACGGCGCGGGGGAGACAGCCGGACGGACGCGGCGGTGGCGAAACAGAGGAGGGGAGCCGGAGGTAGGGGACGCGGCTGACACGCGGGGCTGGCCTGTCAGCAGGAGAGGGAGGAGAGGAGCGGACCGCGCGCGGTGCTGGGCCGGTGCAGGGGCTTTGCTGGGCCGACAGAAGTGAAAAGGAAGAGGGAGGGGGAGCTGGGCCGGTGGCTTGGGGCTGCGAGGGGAAAGAGGCCGGGACGGGCCAAAAGAGAGAAAATGGAGGGGGAAAAGAGAAAGGGTTTTAGGGTTTTGTTTTTTTTTCTTTAAACCTTTTTATGATTTTCAAAAACCACACAACACAAACAACTTCAAACAAAAAAAAACCATGCAAACCAAAATGATGCACAACCACTTTGCTTCTAAGATTATACAAATGATATTTAAATATTTTAAGGCCAAATTTATTTGATAATTTATTTATTCCTTAGAAAACAAAATCTAAAACACCATGTTACTTACATTATTTTAGTGATGGAATTTAGGGTGTTACACAAACCATGGATCTTAAAGATGTAGTTAGTGCCGGTGGCAAGCTTATAAACGACTCTCCCTATAATAACTAGTCGGAGCTACACGTCGTTCATAGCGATCGCACCAATGTGGTTAGTGTACCTGCAAGAAAAGAACCTTCCGTACCAGCATGTCACGGAAGCGTCTAGATACATTACCATTCACTATAGGAATAATACCCATGCATTTTGCACCACATGGACAGCGCCCAACCTGAGACACACCCCTTTTGAATGGAGGTGTCCTCCTTCGCATGTTCGTAATGTGGAATCATGCACACATCTGGCAAAACGTAGCGACATCACAACCCATGACATATTCATCTTGAATAGAACATGTCATCCTTCGTATGACTTACATACGGAAAGCACACATATAAAACACGTGAGCATCCAACCGAGAAGATAGGATTCGTGGAATGGATTACCCTATCAACCCTCGCATACTCGTGATGCGGCACATCACACGTATGAAACACGTGGCTTAAGAAGTGCTGGAAGTTAGTATAAATAAACCATAGATACTTAGCCACCTTAAAGAACCCAAAATTCCCTCTAGGAACTCTCGGTCTAAATCATTCCTTAACGATCCAACGTATTTTCAAAATCCAATCAATCTTGGCAAGTTTTATTATAAAACATGTGATTAGTGTTAATCTAATTACTCTGGTGTATACGGATGCTTTGATACCAACTGTGACAGCCCCATCCAAGATAATTCCGTACTATCACCTAAATCACTCCATTTGGTCATTAAGTGATAATAAAGAACCATCACATTGAGTGTTGCCGGGTCAAAGCCCGGTAAATCACTTGTACCACACAGAGGATCGAACACGCATACATTAAAACCCCCACGAAGGAGAGTCCAGAGTACCTTACAAATTAAATCCAATCTTCCCCGTAGGATCAATTATTACAAACCATTGTTCTTGACATGAAAGTAAAAGGTTCAGAGTTTAAAAAGACAGCAGAAATACTAAATGATATAGTGGCAACATGGGAGGCCAACCATGACGCCATCACTCTTCGTCATCCACCCATTTCAGCTCCCAGCCGGGTGGGATTTCACCAGGCCAAACATTATCACCTGGAAACAACATTTATAGCAAGGCTGAGTATACTAATACTCAGCAAGGCTTACCCGTCAAAAATAAAAGACTTAATCTCTACTCATGCAAGGGTTTTGGCTAGTGAGTTTGTTTTGCCAAAAAGCTACTAAGGAGTTAATCCTTACTTTCAATATTTTAGCTCAAGTTCTAGTAGATTAATTCATTACTAGATAAGCAACAATTGCAAGCATGAGTTGTGTAATACAATTAATCAAACATCAAGTTTATCAACATTCCATCATAAAGGGATCACAATGGCCAGATAATTAAGCACTCTCGGATAACGGTGAGAGGCTGACGATCAATCGATTAATAACCTTGCAAGGTGGACCTAAACATACAGAAGAATGCCCTCACACAGAGTTCATTCAACCAGGCGGTTCCCGTCATTCCTCGGATTAGGATCGGATGCCACAGTCCTAGGTACAATTTTATTTTGCCCGCCTCACACTAGCGTCTAGAATCCCACATACACCACAGTTTGCAAGACTGGGGCCGCAACCCAAGATTAGTAGCCTAAAGTTCCCGCACTGTATCATTCAGGCACTAGACTTACCGTACTCATTTCCAACAAATGTTTTAGTACGTTCAAATGCTTAATCTCTTAACCACTTGACCGGAGCCCAGAATCCCATGCTCTTACCACGTGAGCAATCCAATTTAACCAATCTTATGATTCCAACATAAGAACCTATTCTCGCGAGCGAAGTACATCACTCGACTTGTACCGGGTCCTTAGTGCATAGTAGTAAAAGATCATAGGTACTTATGGATCATACAACTAGGGTTTCAATTCAACTCCTGAACGTAAATGCACATAGATAATCAAAGATAAATTTAGTAGTTTTAAAAGGAACACATAGGTTAATGATAAACCGGGGCTTGCCTTCGTCGGCACAGGCAGTCAGACAAACTTCCGGACTTCTACACGAAGGATGCATATGCAGGAATTAGTTGGTGAATGCAAATTATTTAAACACAAACAGCATGACAAGCATAGGGTGCAAAGTTGACCACATTCACCTAGATAAGAATATATTCAGCATACTCTTCCATAAAGACAAGTAAGCAGCCATTTATTAAAATTTATTTTGATGGTGATAGTGTGCACATTTATTTAGATACATTTATTTTTCCTTCACAAAACAACCAAGTTGGTTTAAAGTGAACTAGCAGGGGTGTGTCTTAAGGTGAAACACACATAAGTCCTTAAAAGATTGATTTCTTCATTTCTCTTTTTATAACACTTGATCCCTTCCAAAAATCATTATGTTTAAACTATGTAGGATATCATAGTGAGAATTTTTGTACATGCACACAGTGTAACAACAGAGCTACTACCAAAAATTCATAGCAAACCGAGCCATAGCCTAAGCATGAAGAATACGACAAGTTACAACTAGCAAAAGTAAGAACTATTATTACAGGGAAAACTACTCATGCACTGGAGCTCAAATTTTACACAGAGGCTCTCTGGTATATAACTAGGCTACACACAAAAAATTAGCTTTAGAAACTATTTCTACCAAGCTACATAAAAATAACTATTTTCAGCCTAGCTATGCACCAAGAATTTATACAAAGACATATATGGCTAAACTATAGCTCAACTTTCTCCTATAGCACAAGCATGACACAAACATCTTCTAGTCTAAAGATGAGCCCAAATCAAAGCTATCGTCGAGGCCCACAACTTTGGTATTCGAACTTTTGCCATTAGAGGCCGTTTAAGTCTCCGAATCTGCACCGAAAGATCATGTTGTTATGGGCTGCGCGAATGTCTCTCGGGCTGAGTTGATCTCGTGGGTAAACCTCCAAGTCTCAAGGGCTTGGGCCCTCTGGTCCACTTCAGACCCGCCATCCTTCACGCGGCTTTTCTTGCAATTTTGACAATTTGTATCTTCGCATATGGGCTTTAGACGTTATTATCCCCGCAATCAAGATAAGGGGTCTTATCGCATGAACTCCCGCATCTTCTGTTTAGGTCCTCAGAGTTTCACGGCTTCATGATTTGGTCCTCGCGTCATTTGGAGTCATGTTCACTTCGTGTCTTGACTTGTGCCAGGTTCGTGATCTTCTCATAAAGTGCTCGATGAACTCTACCCGGAAGTCCTCATTTAAGCGCTTAAATCCTGCGTAAATAACATACTCCAAAAACCACATGCAAGTGTGAACTTGTTACATCATTAGTATGCCTAGTGTCAGGTTAGTTATAACTCAAAGATCAAACCAAAGTGTAACAAGTGCTCTTGGTGGACATAAATCGACCGCGAACAGACCCCCATGCTTAAACCTTGCTCGTCCTCGAGTAAGCCTTCAATGGATATCAGTGTTGCCTTTCAATGTCCATACCCTGCACTTGATTATACATGAGAAAACATAATGCTCTCTAAGTTTACATTGTTAAAGTTCGATAATGTAACTAGCTTTCATCTCTATGGAAGGTAGATATCATTTAAGCTCTTTCCACAAGTAATTAATCATGCTCTCAAATTTTGAACAAATCTCAGAAATTTTGAAAATAAAGAGCGGGATGAAGAAATATTGCTTTACCAAGATCAATGATAAACCTCCTTGCATCTTGCTCATGAACTGTCATCTCATCTTTTCTCTCAAGCCTACTTGTTCTACTCCTTTCCTCTCTCAAATATTTGGTGGAAGACTTCATATGGAGCTATGGGAAAGTTTAGTCCTACCAAGATATTATAGTCGAGATATTATCAAAACAAGACAAGCTTCTCACGGACTTATCGAGACTCGTCAAAAAGGTCATTGGAAAAAATAATGTTCCAAGGAGTGGGGAGAGAAAAATACACACACTTTGAGATAGGTGGACATGTGCAAATGGCAAAGAATGATCCCGAGGCACAAACGAAGTTCTCGTTATCAGATTGCACATGGTTGGAAAGATGAGTATGGGTCTTGATCTTGAAGTCCTTTTTGAAATCTCCAAACGTAGCTAGAGAACCGGGGATCTTTATTTTTATTTTATTTTATTTTCTCTTTTTTTTTCTTTTTATTCTCTTTTTTTCTTCCTTTTCTCATCATACTTTTTCTTTCATCACTTTTCTCTTTTTTTTTCTTTTTTTTCTTCTTCTTTTTTTTTACTCTCCTTGAACTCTAGACTACACTAGTACTTTCTTGGCAACCCCCCCATGCTTAGATGTAGCTCGTCCTCGAGCAAAGAGGTGATGATTGTGCCAAGGTAAGTGCTGAAATTCTTGTATTTTCTTGAAGAGAGGTACTTCAAACCTTCTAGGGATCCTTTCATGGAGGTCTCCCAAAATCTTGCTCCACTTGATGGCACCTTCCATGTAATCTTCTTCGATTTATTCATCCATACTCAAAGTTTTGGGTTGTGGTCAAGGAGGTATACACAAAAAAAGATATTTTGGGTTTGTGGGTGGATATCTGGCGAAGTTTACGAAATTCCCAATGTGGAAACTCACCATGCACGGATAGAAAAGGCTAGCATAAAGATAGATACGCAAAAATGGAATGACCAGCTTCTTAGTCTCGAGCCAGAGAAATCAAGCCTTAAATCAATGCACCCAAAAATAAATCTTGTAAACTAAGGTTTTTGCACTCAATTGAATATAAGGCTTTGGATAGGTAGAGCAAAATGCAAGTGGTATTAAAGACAAGGTTGGCATATCTTTTACAAAAATAAATGATCTTTGATTCATTCAAAAATGAGAGCAACGAAAAATACCATGGGTCTCAAGTTATCATAACCTCCACAAAAGATTAGGCTAGCATTGATTTAAATTTCAGATCATATTAAAGAGAGCACTAGCTTAATCATATACAAACCAAGCACAAGAATGAACAAAGTGGCAACGATCATCATAGATCCACAGGCAAGAGCATACAAGATATCATCATGGTGAGCACAAGGTAACGGTGATTATTATTGAAAACAAAAACAAACGTAGGTTGTACTCCTAGTAGCCATGTTATTCTATAGAGAGATATACAAAGGTTGCATCTAAGGTTGTGGAAAGCATATACATGAACAAACATATAGAAAGACAAGGACAAAAAGAGGGTTGAAAAATTGTTACCATCCTTTGATGCTTGAAATGTAGCGCGGCCTCCCCCATGCTTAAGCATTGTGCTTAACATAGAAGAAGAAAATTAGCATCCTGTGACAACCGTGATAGTTGTACTCCACGCGGTCTTCTCATGTCCACCAAGTTCTCCCCCATGCTTAGCATGTTGCTAAGCATGGAAGATAATGAACTATCTTGTAATTCTTGAAGTCCTACCGCCATGTGTGGAGATCATCATCATACTCTTCACCTTTGTTGCCTTGATTGTTCTCCAACGTCCACCCATTGTCACAAACCTTAGTCCCAATCGTTTCTCAACTCGTCTTCACCTCCTTCCATGTTGTCCTTTATCGCTGCTTCAACTTCCATGAATTTTTCTTCAACTTCTATAACAGAACATTGAACCATTGCTCCATTGTAAAGTTCTTGAAATTATCTTTCCAACGAGTGGTCATTCATCCCAATCGGACTCCGAACAAGAGAGTTACGCCCTTTTTACTCCATCAATGCAAACTGTCCCGGGCTGATTTCAGAACGTGTGACGCCCAATGATTTGGTTGTAACTCCTTGCACGGGTCTCCTAAAATGTTAAATCTTGATGCGTTGGAAAGAAGACTTAGTGGAGCACCTGAATATCCAAACTTCCACTTTTGTACATCTCTGAACATGTGCTAAATTTTGATGAGGACAACGATGTTTCTTTTGGAATTTTGGAGGTGTTGACGATCTTGATTTCATCTTTTATCACAAACTCATGGGAGTGATTCTCCATGCCTGTAAAACAACTCTAAAGCACAAAGTACCCCCGAGGTGACGGTCGGGAATACTCACTCTATGCCGACAAACCAAAGACATCCCCTAAGATCTTAACTTGTGGCATAGTTAATCTAGTGAAAGAAAAATTAAAAACCTAATGGGTGTACATGTGTGCAAGCGTGAATGCAATGAGTTAGAAGCATGAAAGGTTGAGAATGAACTTTATAGAGATTACACAAAGTTTTAAACACCATGTTTACAACTATGTTGCCAAAATCCTCGGATCAAACACCATGTTAAAGCCAAAGAATTCAAGCGCTCCAAAAAGTTTTAGAAAACCGAACATGCTTAACATAACGAAAGTGGTCATTAAAGAAATGCAAAATGCAAAGGGTTAGTGAAAACAAATGTTGGTAGGGTTTGAAAAAGACTTTCGATGTGGTCTACAAAAAGCAAAGGACAAAGCTTGATCTCACACTTCATACGAAGTAAGCATTGTCAACAAGGAAATCACACATTGAAAAGAATCAATGAACCAAACTAACAAGGTTTAAAGGGTAGGTTATGGGTATCCTATATTTTTGGCTCAAATAAGAATTTTGAAGAGAGGGAGTCAAGTACAGAAATTCTATCTAAGGTGGTGCTAAGAGTCTTTTTGTGAAAAACAAACCTATGGTTTTAGGAAGGTTAAAGGTGTGAAAGATTTTCTCATAGGAGGGCTAGTCAAAGTTTTTAGTTAGAACATGGGATAGAGTTGGGCTTGGCCACAAGTCAACCCTACCCTTGTTGGCTATGGTTTTTGGTGGGGGCTATGGGAAGGCTTAGGTTGGTTGGACAAAAAGTTAGATCAAAACAAAACATGCAATGCAATGCAATGTGGATGAACAAAATGACATGATATGGTGGTGATCTAAAAGTTAGCCTAAATTAACTAGCCACAAGTTTAGACTCAAAGGATGGTGCCAACTTCATAGCTCTCTCTAAAAAGACAAAAAGAACCTAAACACTAATAGGCACACAAAAGGGTCTACAAGTTTTCCAAGATCAAGAACAAAGTGCTCTCTCAATACAACATGGTGTTGTGGTATTTATTAGAGCAATGGTACAATGTTACTTGATGGTTCAGTTTAAGATCACAATGTAGATGGTCATATTATATATATATACAAAAGAAAACGGGTTGCCTCCCGCAAAGTGCTTCGTTTAAAGTCATAGAGCTCGACTTTCTTACGTATCTACTCGTGGTCGTGAAGCCATGGTCCTTCATGTAAGATTTGAAGATGTCCATGCAGCTTTGATACACTCTCCATGCTTGACACGATCATTTTGCTTGATGAGAGGCTTGCCCGGTCGTCTCTTGCATCATCATCCCCTCCTTCTCCTTTGCTCTTCGTCGCTGCCTCTCCTTTCACGAATTTTCCTCTCTGTCCAGATCAGACCATGTAGCAAACAACTTCTCCAATGTGTGGCGCATGAAATTGTCTTTCCATCAAGAGTTTATTCACCCCCAATGAACTCCGAACGAGTGAGTTATGCCCGTTTTACTCCAACACTGCAATCTGTCCAAATCTGATTTCAGACTGCGCAGCACCTAAGGTTTTTGCCATATCTCCTTGTACGGGTCTTCAAATTCGTCGATCTTAGAGGCGTTGGAATCAGAACTTGATGGAGCTTCTGATTTTCAACTTTTGCCTTCTTCTACATATCTGATCAGGTGCTCAAAATTGATGAAATCAACAACGTTGTTTTTGAGTTTCGGTGATGGAGATGTTCAAGCTTGTAATTCTTTCGGGGCATAGCTTCCCTCCTCTTGATTAATGTTTAATGACCTGCATGGTTAGTGAAACTCAGGTTTTTCCCCCGATATTTGCTCTTTTAAGGTCACTAGCTTGACC
The DNA here is from genome assembly GCA_036936925.1 of Cenchrus fungigraminus. NCBI lineage: Eukaryota > Viridiplantae > Streptophyta > Magnoliopsida > Poales > Poaceae > Cenchrus > Cenchrus fungigraminus. The sequence continues at coordinate 64,858,381 of CM072779.1, forward strand.
GAGCACAAAGCAAGTCCAAGTTTTGCAAGTTGTAAAGAAAACATGTGCAACAAAAACCACAGTTTAAATTGGATGAACAAAGCATGTTGTGATTAAAGGTAGCATAAGTTTCTTTCTTCGCGCTAAGGTTATCATTAGGCATGGGTTCATTAGGCAAGTAATTAACAAAGTTTAAGCACATCATAACCTCTTCATCATTCTCAAGTAATTCTAGCCTATCATGATCATCAAAGGTGCAAGGCATAGAATCAAAACATACTATTGGATAAGAATATGAATGTATCAAAAGAAAAATATCATATCCAAAAGTATCTTGAGAGTTTAATGTGTACCTTAGCCTTCGAGTTTTTCATCATGAGTGATCCTCCGGAGTTGAAAGCGAACAATCCTTGATGATCGAAGGTGGCTCGCGTAGACTTTTCTCAATTCCTCCCTTCGTGCCACATGTCGTCAAGGTTGCTTTGTGTAGGATCACTCCTCTTCACTTGTTTGAGGGGCTTCACACATGTCTTAAATGTCTTCATGTAGCTCCATGATGCAACCTCAACCGTTCTTCCCAGATGCAGCTGTGCAGGTAGGACAGATTCCTCCACAGGTTTTTAATCAGGGATTTGGAACTGGACGTGGGTGGCCGAGGCAGCGAGGTAGAGGTCATGACCGAGGCCGAGGCAGAAATTTTGCTGGTTGTGATCATGGTCGTCAAACTACACTAGGCGTTGCTGAAGTACAGACTCAGCCGACGCCTGCTGCTATGTTTTTTGGGCCTGGAGGGAGTACGACGGGTGGTAACTTTGTGATGCCGACGACCAACACTGTTCAACCTGGCAATGCTGTGCAAATCAGCAAGAACTCAGCTGTAGAACCTGTTGTGAAACGGAGTGGACAGGCTGAAACACCTAAGGTGGCTGCAGTAGAAGTTTCAGTAGAAGGAATTAAAGATGTTCAGCTAGTTGGAGAGAAAAGGAAGAATAAGAAAGGGAAAGGTAAGCCGGAAGATGCTTGGTGTTTTAAGTGTTGTTCAAAGGGACATGTTACAGCTGAGTGCAATACACCTCTTTTTTGCAACATTTGTGAGAGCGAGGAGCATGTGGCAGCTAAATGCCCGTTGAAGAAAAAGCCAAAGCCAGTGGCACTTGCTGTAGGCTATGCTGTGGATAATCTCGGTTTCTATCACATTCCTCATGGTCCCATTACACCATCTAAATTGGACAGCATCACTGCGGTAATCAAGGTGGAAGGGGGATCTCTGAGTGAGGAAGAGCTTAGAGGGCATTTGAAGACATTGTTCTCTGCTAACTTTGAGTGGGATTTACAGGCACAAGCGTCCAATGTGTGGGTGGCTCCTTTCCCATCGAAGGTTGAGTTTGCTCGTGCTATCAATTTTGGATAAGCTAATCTCAAAAATGGCATGCGGCTGAATTTTGAATGCTTTGAGGAGGAGGAGTATTTTGGCCATGAACTCCCTATGGTTTGGATGAGGGTTCTCAACTTGCCAAAAGTGCTCCGAACTTTTGAAGTGCTTTGGGCAGTGGGAACAATGTTTGGTGCTACACAGAAGGTTGACATGATAATGACAAAGAAAAACAAGTTTGGTAGATTTAAGGTGGCTGTATTAAATCCCACTGTTGTGCCAACTCGAATGGATTGTGTCATTGGGACACGGTTCTTTGAACTCCAGTTTGAAGTTGAACCATTTGTACCATCCGGGGAAGCGGTGGAGCTTGGTCCCAACAAAGGCACGGAGGGAGATGGTAGTGGCAAACATGATGGGGATACAGAGATGGAAGATGCCAACAAAAAGGCTAAACAGTCAGACTTCTCAGCAACAAAAGAAAGTAAGCAACCAGAAAATTCAGCAGCAGGCCAGCAACATGATGTTGACGGTTTTGTGGAAGATTTTGATGATGATGACCTTTTGGATGATGTTGGGGAGGTGTTGGCGATTCACAAAGAAGTGCAGCAGGTGGATGACTTAGGCGTCCTCCCTTTGGACAAGATGGTAGCAGTGGTGAGTGAAGATGGTGTGCCAGCACGTGCACCAACTGCTGCGGCCGGAATGGAGGTGGAGAAAATGGTGGCAGCTAGTGCAAACAATTTGTCAAAACCTCCTTCGCTGGCCCTGGGACCTCTTTTGGAGAGAGCTATCATGGGGCTTAAGGAGGCAAATGACAACATGACTAGTGCTGGGGAGGATGGGCTGCCAGCAGGTAACCAAGGAGAGGTGACCCCGCTTATGACTGTGCTGGCAGAACCCATCCAAAGTCCACCACTTATAAGGAGCAAGAGAAGGGAAGCAACTGCAGATGAGGACTCCACTGCGAGGGCATCTAGGCTGGTCGCTAAGAGGAATTTAGAAGTGGATGAAGGTATGACTTATAATAATTCTATCCTTTCGTTTTCAAATGAGCATGTTGCAGATAAAATAAACAACATAGGTATCTCAATTGGTAAAGATGCTAGTATTGTTCAATCACCTGTTATGATTATTAAGAAAGTTGAAAAAGATAGATTTAAGCTTCCTTCTTCTGTTCAAACATGTCAGGATAGCCATTTAGACTTAGATGAGTCGGATTGTGAAATTGACCATTTGGCTCTTGGCCACCTTTGTGGTGACTTAACTGAGGAGCTAATGGATGATAATAATCCGCTTTTGGATCTTTCTTCTAAACCTTTTAAGAAGTGTTTAGGCACTAAGAAAAAGGTTGTAGATCGAAAGACGAAGATTAAAAATTTACAGCCGTCTCGTAAAGGACAGACAACTAAAAAACAAAATGTTCTTAGATGAAGGGTGTTTTTTGGAATAGCAGAGGTCTTTGGGACTTGGCTAAAATTAATTTTTTGCGTGACATAGCTGTAGAAAAGGACCTTGATTTCATTGCCTTACTTGAAACCCACAAAAGAGATTTTACCGATGCTATGTTAGAAGACTATTGTGGGGGCAGAGAGTTTTTCTGGCATTGGGTCCCGCCTAGAGGCAGATCAGGAGGTATTTTGCTTGGGGTTAACTTATCTGTTTTTGTTGTAGAGAACACTCAGGTGGGTGATTTTTTTGTGAATTTCACTGTTAGAAACAAATGTGATGGCTTTCGTTGGGTTTTAATGGCTGTTAACTTATCTGTATATTTTGCAGAATTTGTTAATACTTGTAGTAGTCAGACGCTGCCACTTATGGTGGGTGGTGATTTTAATATTATTAGAAGTCCAAATGAAAAGAATAATGATCGTTTCGATAGTAGGTGGCCTTTGTTGTTTAATGCTTGCATTGAATCCTTGAATCTAAGAGAGTTGGCACTTTCTGGGAGAAGATTCACATGGGCAAGTTCAGCAGAGATACCAACTTTTGAGAAACTTGATAGAATTTTAGTCAGTACAGATTGGGAGCAAAAGTTTCCCGTTTCAACGGTTGAAGCTTTAACTAGAGAGCTCTCAGATCACACACCGCTATTGCTTAACACTAGAGACGCGGCTCACAGGGGCAACACTCACCAATTTAAATTTGAATTTGGATGGTTGACTAGAGATGGTTTCCATGATATGGTAGCTAAGGTGTGGCAAAGAGCATCTAGGGGAAATTCTCCCATGCAACGGTGGCAGGATAAGATTAGGGCTGTTAGAAGGTGGTTGAGGGGTTGGGCGAAGAATTTAGTAGGAGAAAATAAAAGAAAGAAATCCTTCTTGCTAGCCCAATTAGATATTCTTGATAGAAAAGCAGAAAACAATGTGTTATCACTACAAGAGGCTGATTATAAAAGTTGTCTTCATGCCCAGCTAACCAAGTTGCTTAGAGAAGAGGAGTTATACTGGCTCCAAAGATCTAAAGCCACTAGGTTAGTGCACGGTGATGATAATACAACATATTTTCAGCTACTTGCAAATGGTAGATATCGCAAAACGAGAATTTACCAACTAGAGCAGGAGGAAGGTGTCATAGTGGGAGAGGAAAACTTAAAAACTTACATTACAAATTATTATAAAGGTTTGTTTGGATCTCCTGAAAGTAATCATTTTACTTTAGATGAGACTCACATTGAGGATATTCCGCAGGTCTCTGATTTAGAAAATGAAATTCTTTCAGACGCTTTTAGTGAGAATGAGATTAAGGAGGCAATTTTTCTAATGGAACACAATAAGGCACCTGGGCCTGATGGCTTCCCAGCTGAATTTTATCAGCACTTTTGAGACATAATAAAGCCGGACCTATTGGCGTTGTTTAATGAGTTTCATCAAGGAACTTTACCACTACACTGTCTCAATTTTGGTATAATTACTTTGTTACCCAAAAAAACTGAAGCGACCATGATTCAACAATATAGGCCTATTTGTTTGTTGAATGTAAGTTTTAAAATTTTCACAAAGGTTCTTACCAATAGAATTAATCTGGTAGCTCAAAAGGTAATTAGGTCCTCTCAAATAGCCTTCTTACCTGGTAGATACATTATGGAGGGAGTTGTTGTTCTTCATGAAACAATTCATGAGTTGCATAAGAGAAAGAAAGATGGAGTTATTCTTAAGCTGGACTTTGAAAAAGCCTATGACAAGGTAAAGTGGCCTTTTCTGCAACAGGTGTTGCGCATGAAGGGCTTTTCACCTAGGTGGGCTTCTTGGATACAGCAAGTTACGTCGAAGGATCCGTAGGAATTAAGGTCAATGACAGTATAGGACATTACTTTCAAACGAAAAAAGGTGTTAGGCAAGGTGATCCTTTATCACCTATTCTTTTCAATATTGTGGTAGATGTCCTTGCTATCTTAATTGCACGGGCGAAGGATAACAGCCTGTTCAGAGGTCTAGTCCCAAACCTAGTAGACGATGGTTTGTCTATTTTGCAGTACGCGGATGACACAATTCTCTTTATGGAAAATGATCTAGAAGAGGCTAAGAATATGAAGCTCTTGCTATGCGCTTTTGAGCAATTGTCGGGCCTCAAGATTAATTTCCATAAAAGTGAGATGTTCTGCTATGGTAGCGCCAGGGAGCTAGGGAGGGAGTATTCAGAAATCTTTGGATGTGATATGGGTACTCTTCCTTTTAGATACCTTGGTATACCAATGCATCATAGAAAACTTCGAAACTCAGATTGGAAAGAAGTGGAAGAATGGTTTCAAAAGAAATTAAGTGGTTGGAAAGGAAAGATGCTTTCTGTCGGTGGTCGGTTGGTTCTTATTAACTCTGTCCTTAGTAATTTGTCAATGTTTATGCTTTCTTTCTTCGAGGTTCCTCGTGGTGTCCTTGAAAGACTAGATTACTACAGATCTAGATTTTTTTGGCAGAGCGATGGACATAAGAAAAAGTATAGGTTGACAAAATGGGGAGTGCTCTGCACACCTAAGGACCAAGGCGGGTTAGGAATCTTAGACCTAAACTTACAGAATAGATGCTTACTTAGTAAATGGGTGTTTAGACTCATCAATGAGGATGGTATTTGGCAACGACTCCTTAGAAATAAATATTTAAGACATAAAACCATCACTCAGGTTGAATACATGCCGGGGGATTCTCACTTTTGGTCGGGTCTTATGAAGATCAAAAATGACTTATTGAGGATGGGCAAATTCATAGTGGGTGATGGGTCACAAACACGTTTTTGGGAGGATGCTTGGCTGGATAGCACCCCTTTCAAAAATCAATATCCATCCTTATATAACATTGTACGGAAGAAGAGTGCGACTGTGACAACAATTCTTAAATCGAATCCTTTGAATGTGGCCTTCAGGAGATCCTTAGTTGGCAACAATTTACAGGCCTGGCACCATTTGGTAGCTAAAATTGTGAATGTCCAATTAACGGATCAGAGAGATACTTTTATGTGGTCTCTAAAACAAAATGGTCAGTTTACTGTTCGATCTATGTATAATGCGCTTATTGCTCAATTGCCCGCACCGCGGAAAAATATGATATGGAAGTTAAAAATACCCTTAAAAATAAAGATTTTTATCTGGTATTTACAAAAAGGGTAGTTCTAACCAAAGATAATTTAGCTCGTCGACGATGGAAGGGAAGTTTAAAATGTTGTTTCTGTAATCTGGATGAGACCATTCAACACCTTTTCTTTGATTGTCAATTGGCTACAATTATGTGGAGGATTGTACAAGTTTCTTTTAATATAACACCACCTATGAACATTTTTCATATGTTTAATGGGTGGCTGAATGGGATTAACAAGAAGCTTATGTACAAAATCTTGGTTGGAGCATCTGCTTTATGTTGGGCAATTTGGTTAAGTAGAAACGACATGGTTTTTAACAACACTCGAGCTGTTACTCCTATGCAGGTTATCTTCCGAGCGACTCATTGGATCCGTTTTTGGGCGTTATTGCAGAAGGAGGACGAGCAACCTCAAGTTATTCAGGGGTGTCGTGTGCTTGAGACCACGTCGATGGAGATCTTTGCCACCAATGGATGGTCGTTTAGTTACAGAATTGATGTTGGATAATTTTGAGTATGTTCCAAAGACCGTGTTTTTCCCCTTTCCGTTTGTGGTACTCTCGGGTGTAATAAAAAACAGCTATATGCATAGTTTTATGCAGAGGCTGGAATATTGAAATATATTCCCTTTTCTAAAAAAAAGCTCCATGATCCTTCGTGTGAGAACCCAAAGTATCCGCGCCATCACATGTCGTCCTTTGTGTGTAATCCTTCGTGGTCTTCTTCAAACATCTCCTTGCATCGGATGTTGCAAACTTGTACCTTCATTTGCCAATGCTCCAGAGGTCTTTATTTTGTTCCAAGCCTCTGAATTTTTTCATGTGTGGTCTAATAGAAGCATTCCCCAAGCTCCTCTTCGTTGTTGTCGTCCTCATCTTCACCATCTTGTTCTCATCGCGTTGCCACTGCCTCTTCTTCGTGGATTTTCCCCTGTATACATAACAGAACATATACCAAAATATTGCTCTATTGAAAAATTTATGAAATTACCTTTCCAACGGGTACTCATTCATCTTAATCGGAGTCCATATGAGGGAGTTATGGCTGTTTCACTTCAGCTTTGCTTGCTGTCCAGAAATTTTCAGGACGTGCAACCATCAGTGATTCGGCCATATCCGCTTGTAGGAACCTTCGATTGACATGATTCTTGACTTGTTGGAAGCGTAACTTCGTGGGGCTTCTAAATATCCAAAGATATTCTGTTGTTCTTCCCATGAGGCTGTGCAAAACTTGATGTGAACAGAAACTTCGAAGATGTTGACAAGTTTGATCTTATGGTCTTGGGGGCATCGTGATAGCTTCCAATACCTACTACTTTAACAAACAAATCTCCACAAAACATTAGTCTTATAAATTCAATTGACACATAGGCATACCTTGTTTATCATCTCTCGTCTAGATTGTGAGCTCGATAGCGGATGATGGGCCACTAACAAAAGTTAGCACCTACCACTAAAGAACGAATCTTCAAGTTTGTTGGAAGTGAATCTTGTGTTGTTGAAGTATGGGTGTTGAGAACCCCTCGAACGTCTTGTGTCTAGCTTTTGACCTGCTTTTAAGGACACAAACAAGAAAACAAACGCATATGCAATAATAAAAATTAGGGTTAGTCAAAAAGAAAGGTAGATCACCCTAGGGTTTGAGTTGCCGATCCCCGGCAACGGCACCAGAAAAAGGGCTTGTTGACGGTCTAAAAATGCGTCAAGATTCACCGTCCCTCACGGATCATCGTAGCACTTTTCCCTCGTAGTATGACCAAGGTTATCGAACCGTGGATCGGAAGCAAACCGCTAAGGTTCTCTACCTTATCTAGGCAATCTAACCTAATATGAAGCATTGATTGCATATAAAAGGTAACCTAAAGAGATATTAATGAAGTGTATAGATTGATCACACCTGAGAACATCGGCTAAAGAAAAGCTCCACCGAAGGGGTAACTAGGCCTAGCACCTTCTAGTTGAAGCTCCGACAAACGAGCAACGAATCGAGCATCTCATCTACTAGCATCCTTAAACTCCTACCTCTGGCCTACCTCCCGAAGACATCCGCTCTTTCGAGGGTATCATCCTGTCACAATGCATTCTTAATGAAGCGGGAAATCTAGGGGCACGCTCAAACATGAACGTGTCTACGAATCATGAGCGGTCGACATGCTAAATCTAATCGCCACGATTACATAGAGCATGCTATATAGTCTAAACATGTATTAGACTAAGGATTAAATCACATTCATGATAGGTAAAAAGTATAAATGAAGACATGGAATCGCTAATAGATCGGATGACAAGATCATCATTACTCACATGAAAGTATGCATTACACCATCACCACCGAGGCCATACCTATGATGATGAATACGTAGCTCCGGAACTCCGCCATGGCACAACCACGCAGGGCGGCCATGGCGGCTAGGGTCGGCCTAGGCCATCTCCTAGACAACCTCGAGGACTCGCGGCCGCCGTCGTCTCCCTCCGGTGCTTGCTTCTAGGTTTCGCCGAATTCTGGTGGATGGATCGAATTCAGCCCCCCACTTGGACGTCGAAGGGTTGTATTTATACCCTTGGGGAGCCTTGGGGCATGCTCCCCTTTACCTTGCACGAGATCTTGCTTAGGAGTTAAGCAAACTTGGTTTCCATAAAATCAGCCTCGCCCAGATTTTCCTGATTCGCAGCCCTTCCTTGCCGGCACCACATCTCCCACGGTCGGACTCCAAATAATGCAAATTCGGTGTCTAGATTATGTTCCACGAAATTATCTCCAACTTTGGTATTCATTGATTTCCTTGAAAACGAAGATAAGATCCCAAAAACCGCCTCGGAAGATAATCTGTCTGATTTCGGATTTATCTGCGCAGCAGGTAGTTCGGGGGCCATATATCCTAGCTCCTTGACCTGAATTGGGCCTTCCATATGTCCAAATTGAAGCTCTTGTCGAGGCCCACAACTTTGGTATTGAAACTTTTGCTATTAGAGCCCGTTTAAGTCTCCGAATCTGCACCGAAAGATCATACTGTTCTGGGCTGCGCGAATATCACTCGGGCTGAGTTGATGTCGTGGGTAAACCTCCAAGTCTCAAGGGCCTGGGCCCTCTGGTCTACTTCAGGCCCGCCATCCTTCACGCGATTTTTCTTGCAATTTTGACATTTTGTATCTTCGCATATGGGCTTTAGACATTATTATCCCCCCAATCAAGATAAGGGGTCTTATCACATGAACTCCCGCATCTTCTGTTTAGGTCCTCGGAGTTTCACGGCTTCATGTTTAGGTCCTCGGGTCATTTGGAGTCATGTTCACTTCGTGTCTTGACTTGTGCCGGGCTTCATGATCTTCTCATAAAGTGCTCAATGAACTCTACCCAGAAGTCCTCATTTAAGCATTTAAATCCTGCGTAAATAACATACTCCAAAAACCACATGCAAGTGTGAACTTGTTACATCATTAGTATGCCTAGTGGAAGGATAGTTATAATTCAAAGATCAAACCAAAGTGTAACAAGTGCTCTTGGTGGATGGAAATCGACCGCCAACAGGGCTGCCGGCCAATGGCGGGCGTGGCGGGCGAGCGCCGACGAGTGTTGGCGCGCCGCGTGGCACTGGCCTACGGCTCCTAGTCCGCGTCACCCACCCTCGGTGCACAATCACAACAACGACTCCCTCGGACCGGCGGTCACTTCGCTGCCTCGGCGTCCGTGCGCACGGCGTACGACGGCGAGGCCGACGTGGCGCTCTGTGACGTCGCCCACGTGTGCGCGTTCCCAGTGCCGTTTCAATTCGATGTAGCTCTGTTTGACCAAGGTTAACTCGAATTTTTGCAACAGAACTGCCCCCAAGTGTAAATAGCAATGTTGGAGATCAGTTGACCCTCTACAACTTTTACAAAGGCCGATGTATGTTTTGATCAAGGGTTTGTGCATAAACAGCATGCCAATCTGCAGTTTTTCTCGGCGCCTGAAAATAGTGTTTGCTGCCGTTGACCACGTTTTTCACCGTTTTCCACTCAAAATTTGAAGTGCCGCCCAACATGAAAATTGTGTCCCACGACAAGATGCACAACTTTTGTTTTGATAGATTTTGAAGTGTTTAGATGAAATTTGGAGAACGTGGCAAAAGTTCTGGGCAGGGTATTGGTGTCAATGGGTTTGACTAGGGGTTTGACTATAACTTTGACCAAGGCCTTAACCACTAATGATGTTGACTTGATTAAGAAGATGATTAGCACTAAATAACACTGATTAAAAACACGGGGTGTTACAACCCGGGCCAAAGTTCGGAAGTTTGTCTGACTGCTGGTGCTGCCGAAGGCAAGCCCCGGTTTATCGTTAACCTATGTGTTCTTTTTAAACTCACGAATTTATCTTTGATTATTTTTGTTCATTTACATTTAGGAGTTGTATTGAAACCCTAGTTGCATGATCCCTAAGTACCTATGATCTTTTACTAGTATGCTAGGTCGCTAGTTGCTATGCACTAAGGACCTGGTACAAGTCGAGTGATGTACTTCGCTCGCGAGAATATGTTCTTATGTTGGAATCATAAGATTTGTTAAATTGGATTGCTCACGTGGTAAGAGCATGGGATTCTGAGCCCGGTCCAGTGGTTAAGAGATTAAGCGTTTGAACGTACTAAACATTTGTCGGAAATGGGTACGGTAAGCCTAGTACCTGAATGATGCGGTGCGGGAAGTTTGCGCTACTAATCTTGGGTTGCGGCCCCAAGCTAGCTACCTGTGGTGCATGTGTGATTCTGGACGCTAGTGTGAGGTGGGCCAGATAGCCTTGTACCTAGGACTGTGGCATCCGATCCCAATCCGAGGAATTGCGGGAACCGTCTGGTTGAATGAACTCTGTGCGAGGGCATTCTCCCGTATGTTTAGGTCCACCTTGTAAGGTTATTAATCGATCGATCGTCGGTCTCTCACCGTTATCCGAGAGTGCTTAATTATCTAGCCATTGTGATCCCTTTATGATAGAATATTGATAAACTTGATGTTTGATTAATTGTATCGCACCACTCATGTTTGCAATAGTTGCTTATCCAGTAATGAATTAATCTACTAGAACTTGAGCTAAAATATTGAAAGTAAGGATTAACTCCTTAGTAGCTTTTTGGCAAAACAAACCCACTAGCCAAAAGCATTGCATGAATAGAGGTTAAGTCTTTTGTTTTAGATGGGTAAGCCTTGCTGAGTATTAGAATACTCAGCCTTGCCATATATGTTGTTTTCAGGTAATAATGTTTGGCCTGGAGAAATCCCACCCGGCTGGGAGCTGGAATGGGTGGATGACGAAGAGTGATGGCGTCATGGGTGGCCTCCCCTGACACCACTGTATCGTTTAGTATTTTCGTTGACTTTTTAAACTCTGAACCTTTTATTTCCATGTCAAGAACAATGGTTTGTAATAATTGACCCTACAGGGAAGGTTGGATTTAATTTGTAAGGTATTCTGGACTCTCCTTCGCGGGAGTTTTAATGTATACGTTTTCGATCCTCTGTGTGTTGTACAAGTGATTTACCGGGGTTTGACCCGACAACACTCAACGTGATGATTCCTTATTATCGCTTAATGACCAAATGGAGTGGTTTAGGCGATAGTACGGAATCATCTCAGATGGGGTTGTCACATCCACCTTTCTATAACCAACCACTGCAGCCTCATTATAGCCAAAGCATCCAACCACCTACTCAAACAATACCTACAACCCACAAGCTTGGCATCCAGCACAACATTTTCAGCCACAGAATGAGCCAAATCCTCAGCCACCATAGGAAGTCCTACCTCTTCCCCCACCAAGTATCCCAACCGCTATCCCAAAGCCAGAGCCCGGGCTTAACCAAAGCAAGGACCCCAAGGCCTTGCAAACATTCAGCTCTATAATGTCTATTGCTTGAGGTTCCCTCAGGCCTTCGAGCAGAACACTCAGAGACATTGCGATATATTACCCATAGCTAGTGGATCCTCACTAGAATTCGAAAATAAAAGGCAGAGACAAAACTATTTCAGGCAAGTGCACACAATCATCCCGGACAACCCATCAGTAAAAGCACCATGGGCATACATGCCAATAAATTTCACCGAGGATGATTGCAAGTTAAATTCAGTCATACACACCGACGCAATGGTCATAAGAACCATAATTGCGAGTTGGGACATAGGAGATGTACCGGTGGACAATGGCAGTTTCGTCGATATTCTATTTGCCAAAACTTTTAGAGAAATGAAACTGGACCCTCATTTGTTGCAAGAGGTCGAAGTGTCACTGCTAGGCTTCGGGGGGAAGCCAGTAAGAGCTTTGGGAAAAATCTCACTACCAGTTTCATTTGGAAACACTGATAATGCTAGAACTGAGCATATCAACTTTGATGTAGTGGAAATGCACTACCCTTATATAGCAATCTTGGGTCGAGGGTTCATCAACAAGTTTGATACCATTATTCGACAGCTTTTCTTGTGCATGAAGATTTCGGCACTCAAGGGAGTCATCACAGTGTACAGCGACCAGCAAGCCGCAAGGGACATTGAAAAGGGTATAGCTCCAGGGCAAAGAAGCATCCATCACCTGTCTTAGAAGGAGAGTGGCGAAGCTGAAGAAATTAAAAAGAAAAAGCCATGCCTCGAGACTAAAAGGGACAAGGAAAAAGTAAAAATAAGTGCAAATGGCGAAACAAAAAGGATACATCTAGATGCACACACGCCAGATAAGCACTGGTGATCGGGGCTAACCTAGAATTAGGAGAGGAAGCAGAGCTAATCAAGTTCCTGAATAAAAACCAAGACGTCTTCGCATGGTCCGCAAGCGACCTAAGGGGGGGGTTGGATAGAGACATCATAGAACATAAGTTAGAAATATATTAGAAAATATGGCCCAAGAAGCAAAAATTGTGAAAGATGTCGGATGCAAAGGTGCTCGTAGTCAAGGCTGAGGTGCAAAGGCTGCTCGATGCCAATGTAATACGTGAAGTAATGTACCCAACGTGGCGGGCCAACTCAGTGCCAGTCAAAAAGAAAAACAGGAAATGGAGAATGTGTGTTGACTTCACAGATCTAAACAAGGCATGTCCAAAAGATGATTACCCATTCGAAAGGGTTGACAAGATTGTCGATGATGCAGCAAATAGTGAAATGCTATCTCTATTAGACATGTTCTCAGGTTACCACCAGATAAGAATCAGAAAAGAAGACGAAGAAAAAAAAATGAGTTTCATAACACCATTCGGAACTTTCTATTTCCCCAGAATGCCGGACGGGCTAAAAAACACTGGCCCCACTATTACAAGAATGACTGTGTTTGTATTCCAATACCTGCTCTGAAGAAATCTTCTGGCTTATGTAGATGATATTGCGGTAAAAAGTAACAAGCAAGCTGACCACATCTCAGATTTAGCGGAAACCTTTGCAAACCTAAGAGCAGCAAACTTAAGGCTCAATCCTCACGTTGCTAACGTGACCCTTAAGGATATTTTTTTACAGCATATCCTCCACAAATTCTAGAGATATAAGGGTATTATGGGAATGTAAAAAATGCCCCCGGCACTATAAAAGGGACACCTTGCCCACTGTGAGGGGGACAGATAATTTGGGGAAGGAAAAGATGACTGCATTTGGAAGTCAAGTTCCTTCTGTTTCATGTTGTGTGATTAGCGTAGCTAAGAACCCAACAGTTATACATGAAGTATATGCACAGTTAGCAAAAATATTATTCATTATCCAAAAAAGAGATAGGAAAAAACTGCATAACAAACAAGTACTCCTTTCCTTCATAAATAACAAGTAGGAAGCATTAAGTTAACAAATGATTACTAGTAAGAAACATATGCAAATTATGTCAAAATTAACATTTATATAAGTAAATTTGAAATATTTAAAGAGATATTGATGCATCGACTGTGATTTTTTCATAAATCAGTCATTTCTGATTGGAGTGATGCTAGAAATGTTATCAACCTTGAAGAGGGCGCAATGAAAGATGTTTTTTTTACAATAACAACTTTATATATATTAAGCAGCCATCTTACAAAATGGTCCTTCAAAAAAAGTTGTATTACAAACAAGTCCATTGACCAAATTAGCACTGGAATCACTACGGCAGTGACGAAGAGGAGCTCGCCGGCGGTGGGTCGTAGAGCCGCCGTAGGCGCTTACACCAGGATGGAGGGACCGCGCCATGCATCGGTTGAAGAAGGGGTGACAGAGCCGCTGATGGTGACCACACCGGACGACCGACAGATGATTTGGATTCTCGTCGCCGGCGGCAAGGGATGAGGCTCGATGTCGATTCCCAGGTGGAGGCAAGTTCATCTGGTCAGCACCAGAATGATTTGTGCTTGGATGGGCCTGGATCTACAGGAGCTGAGGCTGCTCGGTGGGAGGGGCGGCGGAGCGGAACGACAGTGAAGGCGGGGAGATGACAGGCAGATCTCGAGGGGGATGCAGAGGGAGCGACGAGGAAGAAGAGGAGGGGAGATCCGCCGGGCGAAGGGGAGATGGTACTTTATTTAAGCATACCTGAGCCTTGGAGACGACGGCGACGAAGACGCCAAAGAGGCCGGCGATGACGGCAGCGGCGGCGCAGTGAAGGTAGCACTTACCACAGTGGGCGACGGCCATAGAGGCAACTAAAACCTAAGCTAAGTAGATAAATACTAGATCTATAAGATGGGAGACCCCTACCACTTCTTGCCACCGACGAGATCGCCGGAGGGGAGAGAGGAGGAAGCCTGAGCTGGGCGGCGGAGGAGACGAGGCGGAGAGGAGAGGTTGCTTCGAGGCTAAGCGAAAGAGACGAGGCGGAGAATCAGGCCCGGAAATCCTATATACCTTCCAGAAGATAGTTTTCATTGAATCTATAACCCCACAATGAGCCTAAATAACAGACCATCTAGCCCAACAACAACAAATCCTACCATCCCCACCTTTCTTCCTCCCACCTCCCTGCGTGCTGCCGCGCCCTCCTGATGCGCGCAGAGCGAGGCCGCAACCGCCGGATGCGCGCCGCCGCGGGGGGTTGGCCGGCGTGCCCACCGCTGCCGGCTCGCGGTCGGCCGGCGTGCCGTCGCTGCCAGAGTAGAGACCGATCCAAAAATGCTGAATTTTTTTCAACAAAAATGACTAAAAATGTTGAAGAAAAAATGTTGTAACATTTTTGAAAAATATTGAAAAATTCTTCAATATTTTTGTTTAATAGTCATGAATTTTGATAAACTGGAACTATTAGCTAGCAATCTTAGGTGAATTTTGGTGAGCTGAAAGTTTCAACTCTTATCTACCTTTCGGTAGCCATCAGGCCTCAAGAAATTGTTGTTCGGCCCAATGAAAGATGTTGGGCTGTTCTGGCTGGGTGCTTGGCAGGCAAATGTAGTATGTGAGATTCAGGAAACAGATGCCAGAGGTTGGCTCTCGATGGTGATGAGCTCGATGGAGCAGGATGATCTTACACGAGTGCTGGTCACAATCTGGGCAATATGGTACGCGAGGCGAAAGGTGATTTATGAAGAATCTTATCAAAGTCCAATGTCAACAAATTGCTTTGTGAAGCGGTTTATTCAAGACCTGGAGTCTGCTGTCCAGTAGCCGACTGCTAGGGAAAACAAGGTGGCAGCTAGGCCACCATGATGGATTCCTCCACCACCGGGGTTTATGAAAATTAATGTTGACGCAGCCATGTCGAAGAACACGGGGAAGGCATCATATGCGCCGGTAGCACGAAATTCCTCTGGCCAATTTCTGGGCGCCTCGTCCGTGGCTGTTATGGGGATGTCAGATCCGGAAACGCTGGAGGCTATGGCGGTGAGAGAAGGTTTGGCGCTTGCAAGCGATTTGGCGCTGCAGAGTTTCAGAATTGCATCTGATAATGCAGGAGTAGTGCGGAGCATCTCCGAGTCGGCTTTCGGTCAGTACGGCCAGGTTATCAAGGAGATAAAAGCACGAGCAACAACATTTGTGTTCACAGACTTTGTACATGAAGGAAGATTGTTTAATGGAGATGCACATAGAGTAGCTAGAGGTTCTTTATTTGAGGATGTAGGTAGACATTTGTGGCTGCTAGGTCCACCTGAGGGTGTTTGTAACTCATACCATGTCGTTTAATAAAGTGTGAGTTTGCTCAAAAAAAAAAAACCAAAGCTCAACATAGCGTTCAGCGGAGCTCTTTGCTTTACCATCCGCACTGCTATTGCTCTAAAAATTTACTCTAAAAGGAATATTCTAGTCACGTCAGCGAGAATCTTTACTCTACATCAACTTCTTCCGCACTCATGTTGCTCTATATATTTACTCTATACCAACAACTATATATTTTATTCATCCACCTTCAACTACTATCTTCATTTAAAAATTTAATTGTTACCTCTTTAGGGACTGAAATGTAAGCTAATAGAAATTCTAGGGATTAAACTGCGAGAAAATAGATGTTTTAAGGACTAAAATATAATTATCAAAAAAGAAAAAGGGCAAAACAAAAAATCCCAAACATTATCTCCCCGTGCGGCCGCATCTCTCCCCATCTCTCCTCTTCCTCACATCTCTCGGTCTCCTCTCCCTCTCTCTCTCCGACGGCAACGTCGAGAGAAGCCCTCTCCGGCCGGTCCTCCCTCTCTGCTGCTCCTGCCCGCGCCGCTGCTCCATCTCTCGGTCTCTCCCGGCGACGGATCGAGCGCGAGCGGCGGCGGATCGAGCGCAAGCAGCGGCGGATCGAGCGCGAGCAACGGCGGATCGAGCGCGGGCCGGGAGGACCTCGCCGGGACCCGCAGGCTCGCCTCACCGCACCGCGCCACCCCATCTCCCTCTTTCCTTCCCCAGCCGGCGCACGGCCCAAAGGCGCAGAGGTCAGGGGCGCATGGCCAGCACATAGAGGGTGGCGCGCGTGCCGCCGCTCAGCTCCCCCGCCGCGCCTCGCCGCCCATCGCTGTTTCCCGCAGCGCCGCCGGGCCGCCCTTCGCGGTTTCCCGCCATCTTCCGGCCATCTCCCGCCATCCCCTCGGCCCCATCTCAGCTTCTTCTCCTGCTGTGCCGTAAGCTTCGTTTTACGTTTGTTGTGCCGTAAAGGAGCCTTTACGCTCTCGTACCGTTGGTTTTGCCGTAGTGCGGCTTCTTCTCCTGCTGTGCCGTAAGTTTCGTTTTACGTTTGTTGTGCCGTAAAGGAGCCTTTGCGCTCTCGTACCGTTAGTTTTGCCGTAGTGCGGTGCTGCACTTTTTACTGCAAAAGGCTACACTATCCGTTTGCCGCAAGCCATGCCGTAGCGCAGTGCAGATGGTCGAGGAGCGTCCCCAACTCCGGTGTCCGTCCGGTCACTGACATCAGTCCATGACCAAGTGACCTCTCGCAGACCCCCGCGGGCGATCCGGCCATGTCGAAACCGAGGGCAGCGAGACCGAAGCCGCGGGGGCCGTCCACCCGGCGGCTCCTCGGCTTCGGCGGGCTGGGCATCGCCGCGGCGGCGTACGTGGGCGTGGACTACCTGCGCTACCTCTCGCCGGCGTGGCACGACCGGCTGCAGCCGGCGCTCTGGGCGACGCTGGCGCTCGCGGCGGCCGCGCGCGCCCCGTTCTACCGCCACTGGTCGGCCGAGCTGCGCGCCGCGCTTACCTTCCTGGGATCCATCGCCTTCATGCTCGCTGCCTTCCTCTGCGAGGCCATCTCCGTCCGCTTCGTCTCCGCCGTCATGGGTCTCCAGTGGCACAGGTCAGTGCTTCTTGTCTTCTCGGGGAGCCGGGGCGCAGCCGGCCTGCCGTCGTTTTGCTCACCTATTGAGTTGCTTTGGGGGCCGAGGCTCGCTGGATCTTGCAGAGATTTAGCTTTTCAGCTGCAAACTTTGTTTTGGTAGGTCGTGCTAAAACGTGTGGATTTGGAGTTGTTCGTGGAAATATGGTGTGGTCTTGCAGAGTTTTGCTTGTATTGGCGAGCTTTAGGGGGTTTTGTTAGTGAGTGAGAAATGATTGAAGCTGCGAGGCTGAGTTTTTATGGCTGCTCGCGGTGTAAAAGATGGAGAGAGGGTTGCAGTTTGGGGATCTTGGGGAAATTTCTTTGTAATGGTCTAAGTAATAAACAAAGTATGTGGCTGCCATGAAACGTGATCAAAATCTTATCGAGGATTACACATCAATAGGATGATTGCAACAGAGAATAGCATTCGTGGATGGTTAAAATGGAACCTTGTTGATCCATTGTTGCTATTGACTAGATAGATTAACTTTCCTGATATCGTGAGTTTGTGATAATTGACTGCTTGATCTTGTTCTGATTTAACGGCAATTGGCACTCTAAAAAGATTAAAGTTGAAGTAAAGCATCATAATCTTTGGGATATACTAGGAGCATCTAGAAGTTTAGTTGGTAAGGAAGGCATAAGCATCACTTGAGCTTGGGGCTTAGTAGATTCTTGAGGGATATGCATTGCTCTCAAAATTTAATAAACATAAGTGATCTAAACCAATATGTTTTAGTCCTATGCTATCAATAATACATGCATGTGATAAATTCAGACAACTCTGATGTGATTCTCATATTTACTAGTTTATTTGTGCATGATTTGCATCGAATTGTTAATTTATAATTGCATTTATGATACTTTGTGAACTTAAGCTGGCTTCTGTATAGTCAAGGACCCCTCTTCCTATTTTGCTTAGGAGTTACAAAATGGCTTCTTCAATAAACAGTCGTTCTTCGATAAAGTTTTGAATGACTTTCTAGTCAGATAAGAGCTCCACTCAAGACAACAGAGCTTGGCTTCCCACTGATAAGGAGATAGTTGCAGTACTGCCTTTTTTAACGTCAACCTTTTTTAAGTAGTTTAGTTGTGTGCACTCACTCCTGGTCTACATATATACTCCCTCCATTCCAAATATTACCCCCTCCGTTCCAAATTGTAGGTCGTTTTGGCAAATCTAGATCCATAGTTGTTTTTCTGGAACACGCATGATAGATTCATAGTTGTAAGTATGTATCTAGGCACGTGTATATATCTAGATGCATAACAAAAGTTATGAACCTTGAAATGCCAAAACAACCTACAATTTGGAACAGAGGAAGTAGTTGTTTGGCTTTTGTAGGTTCACACCTATTACTATGCATCTAGACATAATATATATCTAGGTGTATAGACAAATCTATGAAAGCCAAAACGACTAATAACAAGTACCATTTCCCTGACTGCGGAATTACGATTGGGACCGCGGGGGGCGGGGGGGGGGGGTACCTACTTGAATTCCAAATGTACACAGATTCTTGTAAACTGAAGTCTTCACTGGTTTTAACAGATCTGCTGCACCGCTTCCTGACACTGGTCAATGGCTGCTTCTATCACTGAATGAGAAGCTCCCTCAAAGCATTGTCAATCTACTCAGAGCTCATGTTATCACTCTTCACCATTATTTGATGTTGTTTATCATGCTGGGGTTCTCAGTTCTGTTTGACTGCATCAAAGCTCCTGGTCTTGGTATAGCCACAAGATATATGTTCACTATGGCAATTGGTCGTTTGCTTCGGACAATAACATTCATTGCTACTATTCTTCCATCTGCAAGACCTTGGTGTGCTGCAGCTCGTTATCAATTACCTCAGCATCCTCATCCTTGGGCACAGAAATATTACGTTCCATATGCTTCTGATTCAAATGCTATTCGTAGAGTCATAACACATGATATGGCCTATGGTTAGTTAATTTATCCTATCACTTGTATATCAGTTTTGTGCAGCGATGGAGGCTAAAGTATTGTTATATACTTGTACAGTTGCTGTTCAAGCTTACCCAGATGAATATAGGCTTGACTGGGGACGTATGAGCTTCCTGGTAGACATTCTGAGGCCAACTCCTGGAGAAGGGCCTTCATGGTACCATCTGTTGAAGAAAGCTAGTGGTGGTTGCAATGACCTTATGTACAGTGGACACATGCTTGTTGCTGTGCTTACTGCAATGGCATGGACGGTATGTGCTACACTTTCCATATCTCCTGTTATGTCAGAAACCATACTGCTACCTTCCCAAGACCACCAATTGATGCTAACCTGTCTTCTGTCTATTACATTTTCCCCACTTCTAGTTTGATGCCGTGCCATCTTAGCTCCATTTCTATCTGTTTCACCCTCACAGGAATCATACGGGGGCTGGATTTCTGTCGCGATATGGCTCCTCGTGCTTCATAGCGCGCAGAGGGAAATACGGGAGCGACACCACTACAGTGTGGACTGCATTGTGGCAATCTACGTAGGCATCCTACTGTGGAGGATGACGGGATTCATCTGGTCCGCCCAAGATGCCAGCCGAGCCAGACAGCTAGCCAAGCTTGATGAGGTCCAGAGCAGGCTGGTCCATGCTGCCAAGGATTCGGACATTGACAAGATCAGGGGCCTGCTGAAAGAGGTCGAACTGGCTGGCCAGGAAAAGCAGGGCTTCTCCCAGAGGGCTATCCTGGCCTTTGCTGCAGGGACAATCTTCTTCACACTGTCCTGCGTTCTCATTGCCTTCACAATGACCAACGACGGTTGATTTCAAGTTTTGTTGGAAGCCCATGAATCTGAAAGTTGGCTGATTTTTCATATGCACATCTTTGTTGATGGAAACTTGTTTAAACAGAAATGTAACATGAGTTTAGTCATACCAGAGTTCATAGATGTTTTACAGCTGCACGAAAAGCTGACCATTTTCTGTACATTTTTGTGCCTGTAAACCTCAGCTAAGCGAATTTTACTTGCAGAGATTCAAGCCTCCATTGCCTGCAAGAGCATTGTAGCAAGCTCACATTTTGTCTCTCGAATATGCAGGAGAGCTGCATATCATTGCATTAGTAGAAAGGAGAGTTTTGGCCAAAATAGCCTTACACCACACACGCACACACCGACCCACACACACATAAACACTCACTCACACATGCTCCAAAAAACAGCAACAACAAGACCAACCAGGCTCACCAGTCACCACCAACAGCTAATTGGGGAGCCTAGTAGCGACCATGGCACTGAGCTCTTTGGCACCTGCAAGCATCCAAAAATCTGCTTCCTCCCGTACAAGGAGGAGAGCTCTATTAATTCTAGGAGCAGCCCCATTGAACACCACATCAATGATATGCAGCTCACATTTTGTAATGAGACAGTTCCAAGTGTGTGGATACTTGCAGCTGCAGAATCAGTCAATCAGAGCTGGAAAATTCAGGAGCAGAGCTGTAGTTTTTTTTTTTAGTTTAGCCATTTTTAATAATACCACATGTGTAAATCTAAATTTCCAAGAAGTTGCCTCTTAATGACGTCAATAAGTTTGGTACGACTCAACTTGTTGCATTATTGAGGGCCGATCATTCTACTAGGCATATGCTGTTATACTTTGCCTAATCCATGAACTGTTGTTTCACGGGCTTTGTGGTTCGTTATGCAAACGTTGAAGTGGTTGAGTTGTGTGACACTAGTGCACATTTGGTTGTACTTAGTTAATTGAGTAAATTACACAGGCGGTCTCTAAATTATTGGACGGTTCTTATCCAGGTCTCCATACTATGAAATTGCATTTTAAGGTTCCTAAACTATTGAAGTGGGTCGTCTAGCTCCAAAACTAGTCACATCACACCCATAAGCTCACATGGCATGCTGACTTCAAAGCGACGTGGAACCTGACATGTAGGCCCATCATCCTCTCCTTTTTCTCTCTTCCTTCCTCACCACCTCTCTTCCTCCGACGGTGCATCCAGCAAGGGGTGGGGAAGCTTCGGCGGCCGCGCGTCTAGTTGGGGGCGGTGATCTACGACGGTGGCAGGGGTGGAGGACGCGGTCGGTGGAGGAGGCGGCCAGGGTGAAGGCGTCAACTGTTGGAGGAGGCAATCAGGGAGAATACGAGGTCCCCAGGCGGCGCGGCCAAGGCATGAGGACGGGAGGACGGGTTCCCTAGCAGTGTGGCAAGGGGTCAGAGCTCCACGCGTCACGGTCAGTGCCAGCGGGGCGACCTTTCCTTGACCGCCTCCTAGGCTCGAGCTCGCGCACCAAACCACAGCCGATGACGGTTCGACATTGAGCATGTCTACCACCCCCTGCCGCCTCCTTCACCGCCACCACTTCCTCCCCGGCCGCCAACAATCACCTCAACCGCTGCCACCGCCAGAGCTCCTCAGCCCCCAGCTGGACACGCGGCCGCTGGAGCTTCCCCCGCCTCTGCTGGACGCGCCGCTAGAGGAAGAGAGACACAGTGAGGAAGAAAGAGAGAAAAGAGAGGATTGGTGGGCCTGACATGTGGGTCCCACATGTTAGGTTCTACATCGCTCCGAAGACAGCATGCCATGTCAGCTTATGGATGTGATGTAACTGGTTTTGAACCTAGATGACCCACTTCAATAGTTTAGGGACTCTACAATGCAGTTTCATAGTATGGGGCCTGGATGAGAACCGCCCAATAGTTTAGAGACCGCTCGTGTAATTTACTCTAGTCAATTTTTGTGTTGCTGTTCATCACTTGAGTTAGTGTCTAATGGCAAATGACGTTTCAACTAGAAAAGATAGTTCTCATTATTTTTCGCACATGCCTGCTGCTATATAAGGAAAGGAAAAATCTTATGACGCCCCATTTATCCTAAAACCTTTTGTCGTGCACTGATTCACCTCGCGGTTGCTTCAAACCAAGCTGAGTTAAGGCGGTTTGTTGCAAAGGGTTCATTTTCTTCTATAATACTGGTTTTATCTGTTGATCAAATTCAGTCATGAGTGCTGATTGCTGAACTTGTTAGACTTTGTCGGGAGATATATGTCTGTCTGTCTGATAGAGATCCTGCACCTCTTTTCTTTTTGACAAATATAGAGATCCTGCACCTAGGCAGGTAATTTTGTGGGTTATATAGTTGATATACTATCTCACTATCTCTGAAGTTTTATGCTATTCAGGAAAACATGTTCATGTCAATTTATTGCCATAAATAATTTCTTCGCGTCTAAAGTTAGAAATAACTATGCCACATGTTGGTGCAGTACTTTCTACATGGACATTGATACATTCAATGGTGTGTATCATGTTAACTTTGTTTTGGCTTGTTATTTAAACTGTTTCTTTTACATGAATATTGATATCTTCAATGTCACGTACTGTTTTAGATACTCGTATTATAGTCCAAGTGGTAATGTACTATTCCTTAGTTATTTACACTTGTTACCTGCTTGTTACGAAATGATAGCTATTTTTAATAAATTAGATGCATGCTAATATTTTTGTTCATCTTTGACACGTCAGACTCTATAATAGGCTATGGATTAAATTTGAAGTGCTTCGCTTGTAGGTTATTCCTTCCCTCCCACATATCAAGAGCTATCGTTTGATGACTCGTTAAGTAAAACTGCTAGTCCTAAAGAGCAAAAACAACATATGCGCGAAGCTTACTTCTGCTGGCTAAAGGGAACAAATAAAAAACTCTTGCTGCTCAAAAGACAACTAATGTCATTACCAATGTTACAAGTGAGCAAACTGCCTCTCCTTTTCTCTTTTATTTTTTGGAAAAAGTCCAATTTACTACCCTCATGTACGCGATGGCTTATGAAAAAACCACCCTTGGGGTTGTTTGTGTCTGGGTGCTAGGCTGTGTGTGTGGTGTGTGTTGGGTTGGGTTTTGACTCTTGTATTTAGGGAATTTTTCCTTTTTTTCTTCTTAATATAATGAAGCGAAGTTCTTCTGCGTCTTTCGAGAAAAAGCTAAGTCCAAATACCCCCTAAAGAATAAAAAGGTCTACTTAACCCCTTAATTTTGCTAAACCAGATCAAAACACACCTTTAACCCTTATTGTTGCTACTAAGGGACCATCTGTGTTGCAAGGTCCAGCTCAGAGGTGTGTTAAGAGGTTTGAGGTGCGCTGGCTAAAGGAGGAGACCGTGGAGGTGATGGTGCAAGCTGCCTGGGCACGAGCAGCAGTTAGAGGCGAGGGGCCTTCGTCCATACAGAAAACCAAGGATACGAACTACACACCTAGGGCCAGAAGTTTCTGAAGGGGCCGATGAACTAGATCAATAATTTGTAGAGGGAGCTTGAGAGGCTTCGAAGAGGCCCTCTGACAGATGACAATATTGCAGCACAAAAGGAGATACTTGTGCGATTGGAATTGTTGATGGAGCAAGAGGAACCGACATGGATCCAATGCGATTGGAATTGTTGATGGAGCAAGAGGAACCGACATGGATCCAAAGAGCACAGGCCAATTGGCTAAAGCATGGAGACCATAATACAAGCTTCTTTCAAAATTATGCTTTGTTTAGGAAGAAGGTAAACACTGTAAAGGGGCTGGTGGATGATCAGGGGATAAGACATGGAAATAGTAGCACCATGCGTTCTATGGTGGTTCAGGAGGTCAATGATGTAGTTCTGAATGCAGTTAAACTGAAGGTGACACCGGCATTGAACCAAGGTTTGTTAGCTCCGTTTTCTTAGGAGGAAGTAAAGAAGACCCTCTTTAGTATTAGGGACTTGAAAGCACCAGGGCCGGATGGGCTTCATGCAATTTTCTATAAAAGATTCTGGCACATGCCGGGTGATGATCTGTTGCAGGAAGTTTTGCAGGCGGTAAATTCAGCTGCAATTCCAGATGGATGGAATGCTACTACAGTACCATTGTTATGATTCCAAAGGTAGATAATCCAGAAAAGGTTGCTCAATTCCGCTGTATCAGTTTGTGCAACACAGTCTATAAAGTAATATCGAAGATGCTTGCAAATAGAATGAAGGGTGTACTTCCTCACATTATTAGTAACAACCAAAGTGGATTTGTGCCAATGCGACTAATAACGGATAATATCCTGATTGCATATGAATGCATGCATGCTATTAAGAGGAAGAAATGAAGGAAAAGGCTATGTGCAGTAAAGTTGGACATGCACAAAGCATATGATAGAGTCGAATGGGGATTCCTGGAGAAGATGATTCTTAAGCTGGGTTTTGATACTCGGTGGGTGAGGTTGATTATGGCATGTGTATCCTCAGTCACATATCATGTTCGTTTTAATTCAGATATTATTTTACCCACCAGGGGAATCAGGCAGGGGGCCCCTATCCCCTATCTATTCGTGATTGTGGCAAAAGGCCTTTCTAGCTTGATTCAACAAGCAAAGGAGAGGAGAGAATTAAAGAGTATTAAAGTAAGCAGAAAGGCGCCTATGGTGTCTCACATTTTATTTGCTAATGACTCACTAATATTGATGCGTGCAGATAAAGCAAATGCTGACTGCCTCAGAAGTTTACTCGATTTGTACTGCAAAAGTTCGGGACAAATGCTGAGTGCACCGAAGTCAAGCATTTTTTCTCAGAAAATACAGAAACAGAGGTGAAGTGGGAGGTATGTGATTTTCTAGATATTAAGAATGAATCTCTGAATGACAAATACTTGGGCTTACCAACTTTCGTGGGAGTTGATAGGAGTGATTGCTTCAAACATCTTATTGATAGAATAGCTATGCGTATTAATGGCTGGAAGGAAAAGCTTCTAAACATGGGGGGAAGAGGTCTTAGGGCATGTTCAGATGGCTCAAAATGAATAGTGAAAGGAGTGCAAAATTGTCAAAAACAACAAAACGGGCTAAAGGAATAGTGTATTCTGACAACAGGCTGCAGACCTACTTCAGATTCTATTGGGCCGCGAGCCTGGTAGCAGTCCAATAATAGGGCAATCATTGAAGACCACCTCCCCCGTCCGCCTTATCCCTTCGGCCTCCGCCCCCGCCGCACAAACCCTATCCCTACTCCCCAGCCGCACTCATCCTCTCGCCCGCTGCCGCTCTCCTCTGCTCCGTGACGCTCCTCCCCTCCCTGTGACGCTGCTCTTCTCCATCCCCGCACTACTACCTAGATCTCTCCTGCCGCCGGCCTCGCAGCACTCCCTCCATAGCCGGGAGGAACACGGGGGGGGGGCAACGAGAGCCGGTCAAGCGAGCGCGATGGTGGCCGGATCGATGACCTCGCTACCAACGGTTTGGAAGACATGGAAATCAATGACGGTGATGCCTGGGGCGACATCTCTTCGTACCAGAACCTTCTGCGGTCAGGAGGCCATCAGACCGCATCTGCTGCCGCACTTGGTTCTGGCGGCTACATCATTGGCGATGGCTTCCCTCGTGACAGTCGGCGATGGCAACGAGGTACTACATCTGGTGCCGGTGGATCTGGTGCTGCGGGATCTGGTGCTGCTGGATCTGGCGGCTACTTCGTCGGAGGAGGCGCCGGACCTTGTGCGTACGACAACGGTGCGTACGGTGGCCAAGGTGGTTTCCCGTACTGGTCACCTAGCCCTACGGTGTAGGTGGCCAAGGTGGATTCGGCGGGTGGTGTCCCAACCCCTACAGAGGCGACGGTGGGTACGACGACCCAGGTGGAATGTACCCTCCATTCGGTGGTGCGCCCGGTGCTTGGCCGAAGGATGTACCTGCTGGATCTAGCCGCGACCATGGACATGGTCATGGACGACAGCCAGCTACTGCAGTTGCAAACGTCGGCGACAACATTGACCAACCGGTGCCGGTAAGCTCCATAACTTTGTATGGTTTTCTCCGGCATACATGATTTGTTATGTTTCAGTAAAGTTGGTAACGGTGAAGTACTTGTCATGTTGCATGATTTAGGCTAGGGAGCAACAAGCTAATTGGAGTGAGGAGAACACAAAGATGTTTTGTGAGATCTGGTGTGACCAACTTGACAATGGCAACAACAGCCTAGGAGTCATGACCAACACCGGATGGAAAGAAATCATTTCCAGGTACCTCGCTACGACCAGGTTGCGTCTGACCAGGAGCAAGATCAGAAATAAACTATGAAGTTTGAGGGCGTACCATGCATTCATCAATGACAAACTCTGCTTCAACACCGGGTTGGGCCGCAACGATGATGATACTATTAGTGCCCCTGCAGAGTGGTGGGAGCGTGAAACCCAGGTACCTCATGCATCTCCACTTCTCATTACTTGTTGTCTGTGCACTGATTCCCTTCGCAATTCTTGAAGCCCCTGTCTCCCATGTGCAGGGTCACTCCAACTGGATGAGAGCTAGGTTCGGCATGCCGACCTACTTGGAGGAGATGGACAAGATGTTCGAGCACTCCACTACTGACAGCTAAGTGCATATGTCCCTGGTGCTGATCCAGATAGATGCTATGACCAGTATAGACTGTCCCCAGACCTATTCTATAAGCTACATAACCTCCTTGTCGAGTCATATGGCCTCAAATCAACTACAAAAAGCACTTCCCTAGAGGCTCTTGGAATGTTCCTTTGGATGGTAGGATTTGGATAGTCAATTAGGCAAGCAGATGATAGGCTTGAGAGGTCATTATCCACTGTGCATACCATGTTTGCCAAGGTGTTGCTGTGCTTACAGAAGCTAGCTGCAGACATCAGAAAACAAAGAGAGTTTCATTGGAGAACAAGTCATCCTAGACTGCAGAATCCTAGGTTCTATCCTTACTTCAATGGTTGCATAGGAGCCATAGATGGAACTCACATTCCTGTTGTTGACCCTGCTAACAAGATGGTTCAACATATGAGTCGCAAGGGGAACACAACTCAAAATGTGATGGTTGTGTGTGACATCAACATGAGATTCACATTTGCCCTTGCTGGATGGCCTGGTTCTGTTCATGACATGAGAGTGTTCAATCATGCAATGACCTGTTGCAAGGATAAGTTCCCACACACACCGCCTGGTATGTAGCTGAATTGAATTGCTTACACAATCTTCACCACTGTCTGTGCACTAACAAATTCTATGTTCCTGCAGATAAATATTACTTGGTGGACTCTGGGTACCCCAACCAGAGGGGTTATCTAGCACCGTACAAGGGAACTAAGTACCATCTACCGGAGTTTCGGAACGTCGGAGGCAGAGTAAGAGGTATCAAGGAAAAGTTCAATTATGCACATTCATCACTCAGAAATGTCATTGAGAGGGCTTTTGGAGTCCTCAAGAACAAGTGGTAAATTCTGGAAAAAATTCCCAGTGGCTTGCATGATAGGGACTTTAGTCAATGTGATGTAGATGAGAACCACATCCCCGGTGCTCTGACAATGCTCGATGAGTACCTGCAACCCTCAGCTAGGGATTCTTCTCGCGGCACGAATGCCTTTCGCGATGCAATTGCCATAGCTCTGCAGGACGGTGATCATTAGATGTCCATTGTGCTTGGACTTGTTGACAACTAGTTATGTTTCTACAATTTGTACCTTGTGCTGGCTGTTACTTTTTTACGAACATTGTGCTTGGACTTGTTGAGAAGTAGTTCTTCCAGGCTATCTGTGACTATTCTGGTGTTGTATCTATCTGGTGAGCCGACTGCTGAACTGATTATGATGAATCACTTGCATGAATGATTTGAAATATTTGTAATTTTCCTAGCTTTGAACTAGTAGGCATGCTTTGGAAATGGTATGATGGTTGCATGCAATGAGCAGTTTGTTCCCTGCATGCATGCAGTGATTGCAATATGTGGTTGAGCATTTATTGTACACTCATTCTTGTGGCTACAACCTGACATGCGCAGGAACTTTACTACTGCAAACCTCTCACCCAAACCGAATGACAAAAACACCCAACTATACAATGTACAGTGCTTTTCACCTCAATTTTAACCATCCGAACATGCCCTTAATGAAATCAAACGCGCAAGCCGTGCCAACATATGCAATGATGTTTTCAAAATCCCAAAACAAAATCTGCAAAGGGATGACAGATGCCATATCACAATTTTGATGGGGTGATGACGATGAGAAGAGGACGATCCACTGGCAAGCATGGTGGAAACTGTGTACCAAAATATAAAAGTGGTATGGGATTTAGGGATTTTCCTACATTTAATTTAGCTATGCTGGCGAAACAAGTTTGGAGACTATTGTATGATCCAGATTCAATATGTGCCAGAGTTTTGAGAGCGAAATATTATCTAGATGGGATGCTTCTTTAGGCTAAACTAAAAAGTGGCCGCTCATTTACTTGGCAAAGTGTGTTAGCAGGACTGGAATGTTTTAACAAGGATACACTTGGCAGGTGGGTGATGGCACACAAATAAATATTTGGAGGGATAACTGGATTCCTGGAAGTCACAATTTGAAGGTTGTAATGCCGAGAGGTAATATAGTTGTTTTCACAGTTGATGAACTTATAATTCCAATCGATGTTAGATGGGGCGAGGAGCTGATGAGGTCCCTTTTTTGGCCAGATGATGTACACAGGATCCTCCGAATCCCAATCTTCCATGTGACAGAGGATCTAGTGGCATGGCACCATAATCGGAGTGGGCTTTTCTCAATGAAATTAGCATACCATTGTCAGTGGGCTCACAAATTTGGGTCAAAGAACTTCCCAGTAGCAGGGGGCTCAGGAGCAGGACAAGTTTGGAAAAAGCTATGAAAGCTAACAATTCCGGCCGGGTGAAAATATTTGCATGGCGAGCACTTGATGGATGCATCCCTTGCCATGTAATATTGGCGAATAAGCATATCATGAATGTAGTGAATTTCCCTAAGCACATCTTATTCTTAGGTAGCAGGGCAAGGTAGATTTAGAAAGTTTGTTGACAATTGATAGATCAGGATCAGGATCAGGAGATTATTAGGAATGGAGAGGAAGAAAAGAAAGTCAAGTTTGGTTGGGCATAGTTAATTCTTACTAGGTGCTAGTATATCTAGTGGCAAAGGAGACAACTAGTTCATGGGGAGGAAATTCAATCTCCATCCAGGTCGGTGTTAAACATGTAAACGTGTGTGTTTGTAACAAAAGTGAAACAACCTAGTGCTAGTAGTTAGATGAGATATGATCAATGCCTTATAAATAGGAGATGACAGTCAGGTTGTTTCACCATGTTTTGTACACCACGCCGGGGGTTGTTCCCAGCCAATATAACACGCAAGGTGCGACCCAAGAAGGGCAACAACACTTCCACCATTTTAACATGGTATCAAGAGTCTAGCCTCTCAAACAAATCCATCTAGATGGCGCTAACTAGCTCTTCCGTCGGCGGCCAGGCTCTCCTTCCTCGGCCTTGCTTCTCCTCTCGGTCTTCCCGTCTCAGAGAAGCTGTCTAAGAGCAATCTTCAACTATGGAAGTTGCAGGTGTTGCCGACCATTCGTGGTGCCCAACTGGAGGGGTTCCTTGATGGCACGACCGCTGCGCCACCAAAGGAGATCAGCGTCAAGATTGGTGACACCATTGTTAGCAAGTTACTTATAGGTCGGCCCTATGGGATTTGAGATATCCTGCCGCCAGCCCTGTTAGGCTATGCGCCTACCCCATACGGGCTGTATAGATCGATATGGAATAGGCAAGGATCACCATTGGATTATCTTAGCATAGGTCATCCTTGCCTATATATGTACACGAGCTTGTGCTCTCCATAATCAATCTATCATTCTCCCTACCATATTGCTTTCATGGTATCAGAGCTAGGGTTCTGATCCCTCTCTCCCTTCTGCTGCCCTAGCGCGTCGTCCTGACTGCACCTCTAGGCTGTGCGCATCTCCTTCAAGGACACACCACCGCCGCTCCAGGCTGCGCGCACCCTTCCAGGATGCGCCGCCGCCCCTTTCGTTGAGCTGCTGAGGACCAGGTGTGTCCGAGGACCAGTGGAGGGTCGCTCCTTAGTAATGAGTGATTGACAACATTGTGTGGACTGATGCTTGGCTAAGTGTGCAGGTACAGGTTGCGGCTTAACTCGTGTCGGTGCAGGTGAAGAACAAGCGCGAAAGGCCTTAGCCCTGGCGGCCTGCGGGTGATGGAGAGGCAAGTAGGCTTGGTTCGATGGACCCGGTGGCTGATGGGGGTCAAGTGCGAGCCGTGCGGTGCAAGACTGGCGGGCTGAAGTCGTGAGTATGGGCCGGTGCAAGGTAGCGGATGGAGCCCGAAGCTTGCACGCAGGGTTTGTTGGTTTGCCCACAAAACCATCGGTGGACGGTTTCTTGGTTTGGGCCGCAAAACCATGTCCGGAGGCCTGAGGTGACGGAGACGGTGATCCGAGAGCTTCGGGAAGCTTCGAGGTGGGGGGCACGTGGCATGATCATGGGGCTTGCGTCGATGCTAAGCAAGGCCGCGGTGGAAGCGTGTCCGCTCGATGAAGACTTGACCAAAATGCCCTTGAGGGGTTGTATCTTCTATTTGAGTTGTAGGGGTAGCGTGGTCATTTACCTTCCTCCAGTGGACTTCGTATAAATAGCGGAGAGGTGGATGGCATCTATTTCTCTTGGACTCTAGGGACTTCGTATAAATAGCGGAGAGGTGGATGGCATCTCCCTCTTTTGGACTCTAGGGTTTCCTCCCCCGGTAGATTGCTCTGGACTGCTTCTTTTCTTCTGTATTCCTTAGGCTAGATTCTTGTATAGACTCTGACCTCTGGATGTATGGAAGCATTCGGCGTTGCGGTGATCTCCTAGCTCTTTGTGATTTTCGTGTCCTTTTTGGAGCTATTTTTGGGGTGTTTCGTTCTTTGCTCGATTCGTTGATTTGAGGGCGTTTCTTCTCGGATTTCTTTGAGGGGATCATGGGTGGATGCTTTGTGCATCTTTGTGTGTGATCTTGACCCCTCAAACACCGGGAAACCCCTTCGATTCGTGCGTTTTTGGCCGGAGCTCGAGTTCTTGGTGGTGGTTCGTGTGATCTGCGATTCCCGGTGATTTAGGGAGTTAGAGGTCGAGATTTTTGGGGCATAGCTTCATCTAGTGTTGGTTCACATCTCCCCAAAGTCTTGTCTCAAGAGCTCTAGCCGTTTGGGAGATCTGGTGATGGATTTGGAGGGTTGACTTCGCGGGGTTGTGCTGTTCCTGCTCTGTTCGTGAGCCGCGGACAGTCCGCGGGACTGGGGCGGACAGTCCGCAAGACCGGTGTTCATCGCAGTTCGTCACGTGTTCATGCGCGTCCACATTTCGATCCGTTTCAGCCCTAGGGTTTTGTTGCAAGAGGTTTGGCGGACAGTCCGCGAGTCCTTCACGGACGGTATGTGTGGCCGAGTTTTTGTCTGGGGTGGTGCTGAGGTTGTCTGGGGTTTCCAGTGAGGTGGACGGACGGTCCGCGCTGTCTTCACAGACAGTCCGCGACACTGGCGGACAGTCTGTGTGACTCAGTCGGACAGTCTGATTTTCTCGGTGCGTGTCTGGTGGTTCTGTTGCCTATTTCGGACAGTCCCAGCAGGACCTGCGGACAGTCTGCCGTACCCTAGCGGACGGTCCGCCTGTACTGCACGGACAGTTCGCGCTGGCTTTTCCAGAATTGGCCAAGCGCTTTGATTCTTGTCTTGTGCTTCCGCGGTTTGCTTCAAGGCGTGTCTCTAGGACTTGTAGGCTTGTGTGTGCCTAGTCTAGAGCTTCTCTGGTGTGTGCGAGTACTCGGAGTGGCAATCGGGGTATAGGCTGAGTTCGACCTTCGGGAAGAATTTTTATCAGCTCCCATTCACTCCCCCCTCTCTGGTCGCCTATTTGGTTCTTCAATTGGTATCAGAGCAGGTTACGGATCTTCTTAATTCTAACCAGTCTAAGATCCAAAGATGGGCGATTATGGCAAGGGGTCAGGTCCTCCGCACTTTGATGGTAAGAATTACCCGATGTGGTAGAGGCGTATGAGCGCGTTTTTGTGTGGGAAGGGAACTCTGATCTAGGAGGTCACTCAGAATCCTTATTATGTCATCCCAGACAGTTTTCTGCTTCCAGGATCACG
The DNA here is from genome assembly GCA_036936925.1 of Cenchrus fungigraminus. Lineage (NCBI taxonomy): Eukaryota > Viridiplantae > Streptophyta > Magnoliopsida > Poales > Poaceae > Cenchrus > Cenchrus fungigraminus. Next base: position 64,890,933 of record CM072779.1, read on the forward strand.
GGACATGTGTGAGGCCAACAACAAGGCCATTGTTTACTTGTTTCGTGCTCTCTGTGCCTCGGAGTTCGAGCAAGTGTACGGAGAGAATATGGCCGGAAAGATTTGGCTTAAGTTGAGAAGTGCTCATGTTGGCAATGCCCAAGTGCAAGCCCGTTTGTTTTCGACTTACCGGAGAGAGCACGAGAACTTCACTCATCTCCCCGGTGAGTCGACTGATGCTATGTTTCAGCGCTTCACTAGCATAGTCAACAACATGAGGGCCAATGTGACAGTGCTCCCATACACGGATCATGATCAAGCTATCAAGCTTTTGCATACCCTGGATAGGTCTGTGTGGAGTGCAAAGGTCGAGGACATTGAGGAGTCGAGCTTGTATGATACACTGACGCTTGATGAGCTGTTTTCCAAGCTCAGGTCTTCGGAGGTTGATCGTGGCTTGAGAGCCAAGAGAGAGAGCCCCACTGATCCTCAAAGTTTGGCTCTTGTCTCAGGATCAAGCTCTAACGCTAACTCTGTTGGTTTCTCTTTGTCTTGTCTTGTGTCTTTGCCAGATGAGGACTTTGAGGTGCTGAGCGAGGATGATCTCGCCTTGTTGAGCAAGAGGTTTGGGTGGATGTACGAGAACCGCAAGAATGCAAGGCAGAGCTCGAGGATGTGCTATTGGTGCGGGAAGCACGGACACTTCATCGCCGAATGCCCTGAAGCCATGGAGATCAAGAATGACCACAAGGGCAAGCCCAAGCATGACTACAACAAGCACTGCTCCCGGAACGACTACAAGGACAAGCGCAAGGACAAGGGCGAGAGAAGGCCGAAGAAGAGTAGCGGGTACAAGAAGAAGACGGCTCGAGCGATGGTTGCCGGTGCAAGCGACATCAACTGCACATCAAGCGATGCTTCTTCCGACTCGAGCAGCGAGAAAGAGCAAGAACAGCGCAAGGACAAGCGGCACACGGGCAAGAACTTCACCGGCCTGATCTTCGTCGCACAAGGTGGATTTTGCGGCATGGCGCACTCCAAGAAGGGTGGGAAGCACAGCTCGGATTCGAATTCTGACTCCGAGGAAGAGGTACGACATGATCTCAACTTCTTGCTAGAGGAGAATGCTAGGCTCAATGAGTTGCTTGATAACGTGATGATATGCTTAGAAAAACCAACAAGGAGAAGAGGGAATTTAGGTCTTTGTTGGGTGATGCTAAGGACAAGATAGTTGAGCTTGAGTCCTTGCTTGTGGATGCTAGAAATGAGATAGGCTCTTTGAAATCTGCACCTGTTGTGTCCGATGAGATTGATTGTAGTGATTGCAATGTGTTTCTTGCTGATTTGACAGCTCTCAAGGAGAAGCATGCCTCTACTCTTGAGGAACTAGATGTGATTAGGATTGAGTGTGATGAATTGAAATCTAGGCCAACATTGTTAGGTGCTTGTACTTCATGTCCTGTGTTGCATGCTAAGCTAGATGAATCTCACATTAGAATAGTTTCTCTTAAGGCGGCATTGAAAGCTCCTCTTCCTACATCATGCTCTACCTGTGAAATGCATACTTTGAAGAACATGGAACTTGCACACTATGTTGATCGTCTGCAAGATGAGAATGATGAATTGAGAAAAATGATGGGGTGGTTGTCTGGGCACGAGCCACAATTGAGTTTGATGTTGGCTCAGTTTAAGAGGTTTGATGGTCAGGCGTTGGGGGCTGACAAGTGTGGTGATAAGAGTGGTGAGGGAGAAGAGAAAGCTAGAGAGATTCCTATTCCACCACATACCACACCTATGAACAAATTCGCACCCAAGCCAACCACGTCAGAAACAAGCTAGACACAACACCAGATCCACTAGTGTCCCCCCACAAATATGAGAACTACCAAAAACCCATCAAGTTTGTGAGCACCTAGGGGAGTGTCTTTGGTGGGAAGTCAGGAGAGAATGCTGTTGAGAAGCCCACAGAAAAACCACCGCCTAAGCCACAGCCGACCCGCTTCCATTATGAGTATTATGGGAGGGATGGGCATAAGGATGAGTTCTGTTTTAGGAGGAAGAGAGATGAGAGGTTTGCTAGGGAGATGGCAAACAAGGATAGGTACCACCTTTCTCGTGGTGTGCCTGAGCCTCGTATAGGGCCTTTACCTAGGGGTGAGGTGTTTGTGCGTACAGTTCCCACTCGTGGAGGTGGAGGTGGTTTTCCTCAGAGAGATAGGCGTGTTGGGTTTGGGCGTGGTGAGTTGGCTCGACGTGCTCCTTCTCGTGACTGTTATGAGTTTGGGAGACACGATCGGAGTTTTGGGTCTCAGATGGACTACGGGCCACGTTTTCCCCCTCGTGGTGCGCGTACTCCTCCAGTGAGACGTGACAGGTCCTTTGGTGGTAGGCATGAGAGGGCTCCGCCTGGAGGTTTTGGTAGGATGGACTTTGCTAACCCTTCTTTTGAGCAAATGGCTCGACACTGGTTTGACTCCTTTGGTACTAACCCCAGTGTTGAGTCACTTGCTCATTCTCGGTCTCGCTTTTGATTGCAGGTGGGAGGCTTGGAGGACTTTTGGTTGATCGACTCCGGTTGCTCACGACACATGACCGGAGATCGTGGGTGGTTCTCCAGCCTCACCTCGGTGAGTACGAGGGAGTACATCACTTTCGGGGACAATGGGAGACGACGAGTGCTTGCTGAAGGTATGGTGAAGGTGAGTAGCAAGGTGACCTTAAGAAGTGTGGCTTTTGTCAAGTCACTTGGTTTTAACCTGTTGTCAGTATCTCAGTTGCTGGACGAAGGTTTTGAGGTTCGTTTTAAGTCGGGCGCTTCTCGTGTGCTTGATTCTCGAGGTGATCTTGCCTGTACGATCGTCCCCGAGGGTCAAATTTTCTGTGCTGATTTTTCCCAGTCTGTTGGTCCTCCTCGATGCTTTGTTGCTGGTGTTTCGGCCGAGCTTTGGAAATGACATAGGAGGTTGGGACACTTGAGCTTTGAGTTGCTTTCCCGCTTGAGTGGTCTTGATCTTGTCTGAGGATTGCCTAAGTTGAAATTCGAGAATGATTTGGTTTGTGCTTCTTGTCGGCATGGAAAGATGGTTGCTGCTTCTCATGCCCCTCTGACTGCGGTCATGACCGAGCAACCTTGTGAGCTGTTGCACATGGATTTAGTTGGGCTAGCTCGTGTTCGCTCTGCGGGTAGGAAGTGGTATGTTCTTGTTGTGGTTGATGATTTTTCGAGGTACTCTTGGGTTTTCTTTTTGGAGGATAAGAGCGAGACATTTGGCTTTGTTCAGGACTTGATCTTGAGGTTGAAGAATGAGAGACATGGTGATGCCATTCGAGCTATACGCAGTGACAATGGCACGGAGTTTAAAAACTCTCATTTCGATACCTTTTGCAGTGATCTTGGTCTCGATCATCAGTATTCTTCTCCATACACTAGTACAGAAGTTCACATCAATGACAAAACACTTTCATCACGGAACATGCCAAATTCGTCATCGAAAACCTTCTGTGACGAACTTATGACGATTCTAAATCATCATAGAACACGCGTCGCATTTGACGCACCGTGACGAATCGGTCAATTTCGTCACAGAACTACTCATTCTCCGTGACGAGCACGTTTTTCGTCACGTAACCGCTTGTCTTCTATGACTAAGACCCATCCTCACTGATTTCGTCATGGAAATGACTGCCATGTGGCTCGGTGCCACGCTAGCTGCTGACGTGGCTAGATGCCACGCTGACCGCTGACGTGGCTCGGTGCCACGCTGGACGCTGACATGGACGATGACATGGCTGCTACGTGGACGATGACACAACTGCTACATGGACGATGACATGGCAGGTGACTTGGCAATTGATGACATCACCATCAAGGTGACCTTTTTTGAACCAACAGGACCAGCCCACTAAATTTTACATACACAACCCATGTAAAATAAAATCAGCACACCAAATTTCAGCTATTTTTCCATCGCAATTCATTCAACACAAATTTTCAACATATTTATATTTCAGTGAACACAAATTTCAAATCAGATACAATCTCAAAAAAACAATTCCCACAAAACACAACTAGGAATTAAATCAGATAATACATGATCTTCAGCTGTATACCCATTCCATAAACACTACACCTTGCTCTCTTATGCTATCAAACTCTTCTCTGATTCCTTGAGTTTCTATGAATCCTGAAATAAAAAAAGGGCATGTCATGCTTGTTTAAATGGAAATCGTAAAAACTGGTGCACGGTGAAAAAACCATGTTGAAAAACTGCATTTTGGGACTTAGCACAAGAACTCCTAGTGAGCAGCTCCGGCCTCCTTGCATATGATCCTCAACCTAAAAAGAAAACATTGTCAAAATGTCAAATACTGCCAACAATATTTGCAACAAAAAGAAGACTACTATCAAACTGTAACAGCAAATAATAGCTCTAAGTAGTATCAAATTTGAACAAGTTAATGTAACATCAAACATAATGCAATATCAACTTTACATGGAAAAAGTTACCAACTCAATTCAGTTACCAAAAGAGCAGCTACAGGTAGAATTGACAGATATGTAATAAGCTACCAGAAGCATGAAACGCTATAGGCAATACAATATCTGGTACAAGATACATGAGAATTATACTAGATTAGAACGAGTAGCACCTAGTACAGGAAATACTAGCACTCGTGAACAAAACAAAGGTATGGAACATGCCAAATGAGACTAGCTAAACAGTCATGGAACTGACATTTATAAGAATTCAATCCATGCTGAACTGCTATTCTGAATCAAAGTGCAGATGATGGAACTCGTGGATTTGAACTTGCAAAGAAAAAACAAAGGTGGATAACTTACTTATTTGGCACACATCAGCTAAAAAATATTAGCTTTCAAAGTCATAAATCACATTAGCATTCAATTCAAACTGTTACGAAACAATAATGTTTCAGTTCAACTAGGGGGTAAAGAGAATGGAGATCTGGGCATGTACCTATACTACTGCAGGAGCATGCTTGGGATACAATTAGATGTGGTAGATAAACAAATAATTAGATCACAAGGGGAAACACAAGCATATGCAAACTAAGTAGATTAACAGTAGAGTACCAAGCACAAGCAGAACATAGCGTTGAGCACCTAGCATTATAACAAAAGTAGCCACCAGCCAGAATGCCCCCTGCACGACATTAGTCGAAGCATCACCCAAAGCAATGTTTAGCTACTTGTGTGAATGCGGCCTCAAAACATAAACTAGTGCTACAGGTTTGAGCTCCAACTATATGTAAGAAAGATAGCTTAAGCTAGCATGGATGAGGCCTGGATTACTAGCTAGCACCAAAATCTCATGTGGTCTCTGCTAGAGGCAAAAGGAATAACAAACAGTAACTACTGATTGCATGGGCTTATGGCTCCAAAAACAGAAATTAGCACTATGGGTTCAACAGGTTAGAAAGTCACTCAGGCTTGTGATCGGTCAGGTGCCACAAGCAGCTTTGATTGCCATCGCTTGGCTGGGTTCAGGTAGGGAAAAAGGTGGGCGCATGGTCATGAGCCATGCTTTCGGTGAGGACAAGGGGATGCAGCGATGAACATGCTGGTGAGGTCACTGCACAGAACCACGGCTCGACGGCCGGACAGAGTAGGTGGGCAGCGGCGGCTTCAGAGGTCTCATCAGCACCATGCCGGACAGCAGAAGATGGAGAGAAGAATGGCAGGTGGGACTGGCTGCTCACCTATAGGTTTGCTGTCGTGATGAGACATTTCGTTGAACACGTTGAAGGCAAGGTGGATGGCAGCCCTGTCGTTCTCCTCTGCAGCAGCTCGGCGTAGTCGTACTCGACGTGGACGATGCAGCTCCGCCAACCTGGAACTGGACCAGATCCGCGGACCCCATCGTCAGGTCGACAAAGCTGAAGCCGTAGGACTCCGTGTTGGTGTCGCCGGTGGCTACCTCAACCTTCGAGGTGGTGGGGGTCATGCAGAAGAGGACCCTCATGGCGTGGGTCGCGGGGATCTGTAAACCAGGGGGCGAGATGGAGAGAGGTGAGGGAAATGGACGGGCGAGAGAGAGAGAGAGAGGAAATCGCGGCAACTGGAAGAAGAAGGGAGGAGGGAGCTTACCAACATCATCGGAGGTGGCCGGGATCGACGACCGCGGTGGCTGGTGATTCCGAGGGAAGCGAGGTCGAGTTGGGGATTTCTGAGAACGGTGCCGTGCGGGATCCGGGCAGCGTCGGCAGCACCCCGGCCTGCGACCCGAACGACTGGGAACGGCGGGGAGGCACCGGAGGCGGCGAATCGCCGAGGAGCAGCGGCGCTCGATGACGAGTGTTGGGGGTCCCCGATCTCCCTACACATGTCACGAGGGGGGCTGAGGCTGGGATGGATGGAGATGTCGCGCGGAGGAGAGCGAGGATCTGTGGCTGGTTAGGGTGGAGACGCCCGGGGCGAGGAGGTCTGCCTGCGGCAGCGGGGCGGAGAGAGATGCGGTGGAGGGGAACATGGTGTGCGGGCGTGCGGCTGGGTGAGGGGGGAATGCCTCTATTTTGTTGGCTGGCTGCCTCCTTTTATTCTTCTCAATGCCAATATGAACTAATAAATGGAGTAAATTGTCAAACAAAAACGCATGAGACCAAGTAGCCCAGTGGTGTTGGGCGTTCCAGTGTAGTCTCGGGTCTCAGGTTCGAAACCCAGTGTGTGCTGCCTTTTTTTTTGTTAAAATTGCTCCGCGCCTGGGTGTGCATCCAGCCATGGCCGTGGCCGGAGCTAGCTGGGGCGCGGCCGTGGCTGGCCGGGGCCGTGGCGCGGCCTGGCCGTGGCTGGCTGGGGCCGGCTAGGCTGGAGCACGGGCGTGGCTGTGGCCGGGGCTGGCTGGGGCGCGGCCGTGGTGCGGCCAGGGCGCAGCCGGCCGGGGCCGGGGCGCGGCCTGGCCGCGGTTGGCTGGGGCGCGGTCGTGGCCGGCTGGGGGGCAGCCGTGGTTGGCCCGGGCATTGCTGGCTATGGGCCAGGTCGCGGCTAGGCGATCTGCGCTGTCGAATTCGCGATGTGGCAGCCAGGGAAGAAATCTGTGTACAAATAAGTTTAAGATCAAAAGAGTACACAACAAAACTTGTAGCTCAATGGTATGTGTGATGTTACGTCTACTTGAGGTTTTATGTTCGATTCCTAACTTTGTCTCTTTTTTTGCTGTTTTTTAGATTTTTTTTCAATTTATTGATTTTCCATTCATAATATGACTATTTTTAAATTTTGTTTTTGAGATTTTTTCAATTTATCGATTTTTCCATTCATAATATGACTATTTTTAAATTACCTTAATAGAGCATGATTTTAGAAAATTTTAGGAAAAAGAATCATCCGATTTGGAGTTAGTACGAGGGAGAAAAACTAGTTACAAGTTTTAGTCAAAGATTAAAAAGAGAAACCACACTTGTTCATCCCAGTTCATCCATAGCTGTGAGGTAGATGTGTCGAATTTTACCCCTGTTTCAATTCATCTGTGATGAAACAGGTTCGTTGTTCGGTGACCATCCTCTGAGTTTCGTCATTATTTTGAGTGGCTTGGCACCGTCACTCGTTATCTGTGACGAAGTTACAAAATTTGTCACGGTAGTGACCACTTCCATGACGAATAAATGAAACGTCACAACCAAATCGTCATAGATATTAACATTTCTACTAGTGATACGTCACTTGTCAGAATGGCATGGTGGAGAGGAAGAACCGGACCCTCTGTGAGATGGCCAGGACGATGCTCGATGAGCATAGGACTCCTAGGTGTTTCTGGGCCGAGGCGGTCAACACTGCTTGCCATGTCTCAAATCGCATCTTCCTTTGTGCCTTTAAGAAGAAGACCTCTTATGAGCTGATGCATGGGCGACAACCCAAGGTGAGTCACTTTAGAGCTTTTGGTTGCAAGTGTTTCATTCTGAAGAAGGGCAAGTTGGATAAGTTTGAGTCTAGATGTTCAGATGGTATTTTCCTTGGTTATGCAATTCATTCTAGAGCATATCGTGTGCTCAACCTTGACACTAACTGAATCATGGAGACTTGCGAGGTAACCTTCGACGAGACACAACCATGTAGCTCTTCTGCTTTTGAGTGTGCAGGTGACGAGGAGATTGGAGCGAGGATCTTTGAGGATGAGAAGGATGGAGATGGAGACGACAACGATGATGGTGGTGATACTCCCGTGGCTGATCGTGTACACACTTCTTCCACTACTACGACGATGATTGAGGATGGTCCATCCCCTACACCCACTACGACTGAGACTGTTCGAGTGGAGGCTGCTGCTGAGGGGGAGATTGTGTCCAAGCGAGAGGCTCCCCGGCGTGTACAGGTGGATCACCCACCATCTACGATCATAGGTGACCTTCATGAACGCACTACACGGTCGAGGTCAAGGAACACTTCTCATTTCGCTCACTCTGCTTTTGTTGCATCGTTTGAGCCCAAAGATATTCGACACGCTTTGTCTGACGAGAATTGGATGAATTCCATGCATGAGGAGTTGGAGAACTTTGAGAGAAACCAAGTCTGGGTGTTAGTCGATCCACCACCAAATTGCCGTCCCATAGGTACCAAGTGGGTGTGGAAGAATAAAGAGGGTGAGAATGGGATGGTTGTGAGAAACAAGTCGAGGTTGGTGGCTCAGGGGTTCAACCAGAAAGAGGGCATAGATTATGAGGAGACATTTGCTCCTGTGGCCCGTTTAGAGGCAATTAGGATCCTTCTAGCCTTTGCCGTGGCTAAAGGGTTCAAGTTGTCCCAAATGCACGTGAAGAGTGCTTTCTTGAATGGGGTGATAGAGGATGAAGTGTATGTGAGGCAACCCCCGGGGTTTGAGATTGAGAGATACCCACACTATGTATACAAACTCCAGAGAGCGCTCTATGGGTTGAAACAAGCACCTAGAGCGTGGTATGGCAGGTTGTGAGGCTTTTTGCTGAGTAAGGGGTTTGTGATGGGCACAGTTGATAAGACCCTGTTTCTCCTTAAGCATGGGAATGACCTTTTGATTGTTCAGATATACGTGGATGACATAATCTTTGGTGGTTCTTCTCATGATCTTGTTGCCTGATTTACAGATGACATGAGCAAGGAATTTGAGATGTCCATGATGGGCAAGCTGCAGTTTTTCTTAGGACTCCAGATCAAGCAGTGCAAGGACGTGACGTTTGTACATCAGGCAAAGTACACCAGGGACATGGTGAAGAAGTTTGACATGAATGACTCCAAGCTGCTGACTACACCGATTGGTACCACTACGGCTTTGGATGCGGATGAGGATCGCGAACCCGTGGACCAGAAGGAGTACCGGAGCATGATCGGCTCCCTCCTCCACTTGAAGGCGACGAGGCCGGACATACAGTTTAGTGTGTGTCTGTGCGCTCATTTTCAGGCTTCACCGAGGACTTCACATCGGCAGGCCATCAAGCGGATTTTCAAGTACTTGAACTACACTCCTGAGTTTGGTCTTTGGTTCTCTGCCTCCTCGACACTCAGACTTCACGGGTACTCCGATGCTGATTTTGCTGGGTGTCGATTGGACCGCAAGTCTACCTCTGGGTGTTGTCAGTTCCTTGCTTCTTCTTTGGTCTCTTGGTGATCTCGCAAGCAATCCAGTGTAGCCCAGTCCACTACAGAGGCCGAGTATGTAGCTGCTGCTAGTTGTTGTTCCCAGCTTTTATGGATGACCTACACTATGAGGGATTTTGGTGAGGAGTACTCCCAGGTTCCACTCTTTTGTGACAGCACCAGTGCCATAAGTGTAGCCAAAAACCCAGTCCTTCACTCCAAAACGAAACACATAGAAGTGAGATACCACTTTCTGAGGAACAATGTTGAGAAGGGAAACATATCCTTGTCCTATGTACCTACCCAAGATCAGCTAGCCGACATTTTCACCAAACCACTTGACCAAGTCACTTTCACTCGCTTGCGGGGTGAACTTGGAGTGTGCTTTCCTTTCTAGCTGAGTCTTGGAGCTTCTCATGTATATATGTGATATAAGTTTCATTTTGTTGCATTCCATGCATGCATTTTACTTTCTGTACAAAACCTGGTAGGATAGCCATCTTTGGATCACTTGTGCTAGGAAAAGCTTCTCTTATATACTTTGATCACAGATGTGCTATGTGTGAGATATGTGCATGTTTGGTAAATGGTGATGTGAATGCTATGCTTTTGATGGTTTTGCCATATATGTATGATGAGATAGCTTTATGTTCAAAAATGATAAAATTGCATCACTCATGAGTAGATACTTGTCTATGCTCAATTTGTGCTCAAATGCCTCTATCATGTTTAGTTTGTGCTTGAGTATCATGTTCTCTTTGCTTGGGGTCAAAGACCTTTTGTCATTGTAAATGTTTAGCCCATTTGCTTACTTGGGGAGGAGCATAAGCTTCTTTTTGCCGCAAAGGCATTTCATGTACCATGTTTAAACTTGAAAATAAAATTGGTGTATGAATTGCCTTATGCTTGAAAAATGAGCTCGTAATCTTGTTCTTATGTTTTGATATTCATATCTTGGGTGCTAAATCGCTGCATGCTGTCTACCATGAGAAGTCTCATTTTAAGAAGTAGACACATGGCTCGGTGGTTTTAACATGACTTGAGTGGCTTGTGGGCATTTACCATGATCTTGTGATGAGAATTTGTGATCTTATATAAACTTTGGATGATCTAGTGTATTTGTGTTCAAATTGCCATGGATAGGGCTTTGCTCATGAGATGAATGTTTCTTTGTAAAAATTTGCTTAAAATTGCTTTTGGCCATGTCACATGCTTATATGTCTCTACCTTCTTGATGGCAATGTGCTAACTACACCATGTCTACTTTGCTTGCTCTATGTCTCATGTGTAGCATTTTGTTGTGCTCCTTGTATATTTGAGAAGCTTGGTAGATTGTGTATATGCTTTGACATGCATTTTTCATGAAAACAAGGGGAAGTGCTTCATATACCTTGATTCATGCATTGTCAACAAGGGGGAGAAGTGATATGCATTTTGGGAGAGTTTTGGGATATATTCATGCAAGGGGGAGAATTTTCATGCATTGGGAGATTTTGTGGAAAATTGGTTTGCATTTGTGAGATGTTGCATGTGAGGAGAAAATTTGAGAAGGAGAGGTTGTATTTGCTCAGGGGGAGTTTGCATATGTGCAGGGGGGAGCTCCTTTGGTTTGCCTGAGTGTTGTGCTTTGTGGTGTGCTCTTTGTGAGCTTTGTTTTGTCTCGGCTGTGTTGAGCCGTTGCCCTTGCCTTAGGGGGCCGAGACTTGGTTTGGTGAGTGATCGTGTTTTTCGCTTGTTCTTTGGCTTTGGATCACTTGCTTGGAGGTTTGTGTTCGTGGTTGTTTTCTTTTCGTTTTCTCTATGATGGTTACTATGGGTGTTGTCAATGCACTCATCAAGGGGGAGATTGAGGACCAGGTGTGTCCGAGGACTAGTGGAGGGTCGCTCCTTAGTGATGAGTGATTGACAATGTTGTGTGGACTGATGCTTGGCTAAGTGTGCAGGTACAGGTTGCGGCTTAACTCGTGTCGGTGCAGGTGAAGAACAAGCGCGAAAGGCCTTAGCCGTGGCGGCCTCCGGGTGATGGAGAGGCAAGTAGGCTTGGTTTGATGGACCCAGTGGCCGATGGGGGTCAAGTGCAAGCCGTGCGGTGCAAGACTGGCGGGCTGAAGTCGTAAACATGGGCCTGTGCAAGGTAGCGGATCGATCCTGAAGCTTGCACGCGGGGTTTGTTGGTTTGCCCACAAAACCATCGGTGGACGGTTTCTTGGTTTGGGCTGCAAAACCAAGTCCGGAGGCCCGAGGCGACGGAGACGGTGATCCGGGAGCTTCGGGAAGCTTCGAGGTGGGGGGTACATGGCGTGATCGCAGGGCTTGCGTCGACGCTAAGCAAGGCCGCGGTGGAAGCGTGTCCGCTCGATGAAGACTTGACCAAAATGCCCTTGAGGGGATGTATCTTCTATTAGAGTTGTAGGGGTAGCGTGGTCATTTACCGCCCTCCGGTGGACTTCGTATAAATAGCGGAGAGGTGGATGGCATCTCTCTCTCTTGGACTCTAGGGTTTCCTCCCCCGGTAGATTGCTCTGGACTGCTTCTTTTCTTCTGTATTCCTTAGGCTAGATTCTTGTATAGACTTTGACCTCTGGATGCATGGAAGCATTCGGCGTTGCGGTGATCTCCTAGCTCTTTGTGATTTTCGTGTCCTTTTTGGAGCTATTTTTGGGGTGTTTCATTCTTCGCTCGATTCGTGGATTTGAGGGAGTTTCTTCTCAGATTTCTTTGAGGGGGTCATGGGTGGATGCTTTGTGCATCTTTGTGTGTAATCTTGACCCCTCAAACACCGGGAAACCCCTTCGATTCGTGCGTTTTTGGCCGGAGCCCAAGTTCTTGGTGCTGGTTCGTGTGATCCGCGATTCCCGGTGATTTAGGGAGTTAGAGGTCGAGATTTTTGGGGCATAGCTTCATCTAGTGTTGCTTCACATCTCCCCAAAGTCTTGTCTCAAGAGCTCTAGCCGTTTGGGAGATCCGGTGATGGATTTGGAGGGTTGACTTCGCGGGGTCGTGCTGTTCCTGCTCTGTTCGTGAGCTGCGGACAGTCCGCGGGACTGGGACGGACAGTCCGCAGGACCTGTGTTCGTCGTAGTTCGTCACGTGTTCTTGCGCGTCCGCGTTTCGATCCATTTCAGCCCTAGGGTTTTGTTGCAAGAGGTTTGGCAGACAGTCCGCGAGTCCTTCACGGACGGTCCACGTGGCCGAGTTTTTGTCTGGGGTGGGGCTGAGGTTGTCTGGGGTTTCCAGTGAGGTGGACGGACGGTCCGCACTGTCTTCACGGATAGTCCGCGACACTGGCGGACGGTCCGCGTGACTCAGCCGGACAGTCCGATTTTCTCGGTGCGTCTCTGGTGGTTCTGTTGCCTATTTCAGACAGTCCGAGCAGGACCTACGGACAGTCCGCTGTACCCTAGCGGACGGTCCGCCCGTACTGCACAGACAGTCCGCGTTGGCTTTTCCAGAATTGGCCAAGCACTTTGATTCTTGTCTTGTGCTTTCGCGGTTTGCTTCAAGGCGTGTCTCTAGGACTTGTGGGCTTGTGTGTGCCTAGTCTAGAGCTTCTCTGCTGTGTGCGAGTACTCGGAGTGGCAATCGGGGTATAGGTTGAGTTCGACCTTCGGGAAGAATTTTTATCGGCTCCCATTCACTCCCCCCTCTGTGGTCGCCTATTCGGTCCTTCAGCTGCCATCCCGCACGCCGTACCTGTGCGCTCTTGGCCGGGTCCAAGACTCCCTCCCAGATAGCCGCTGCCTCAAAGGGCAAGCAGCCGACGCCGGAGGAACTCAAGGCCCGCCGCAATGCCGCCCTCACCGACGTCTAGCAAGCAGAGGAGGAGGCCGCTGCTGCCACCAAGGAGTGCGACACTGCCGCTGACCAGGCTTGCGATGCCCTCAAGCACTTGGCCCAGTTACGCGCCAAGGCTGCCCTCGGTGATCCAGATGCCGCCAAGGACGCTGACATCGACAGGGATGCCCTGTCCCACGTCTCCGACCTCGCGGCCCCCGACGACGCCCTTCATCAGGCAATGGCGCACGAGGCTACCGCTGTCGTCGACCTGCATCACCATGCTGCTAGTGTCTAGAACATCTGCAACTTGGTGCACGTCATCCTCGACCTCACCGACGACAACTACAAGCGGTAGCGCGATCAGCTTCTCCTCGTCGTCGGCAAATACTCCCTGGAGGACCACATCCTCCATGACACTATAGCGCCCCGCTTCCTGGATTGGTGCCGCATGGATTACGTTGTCAAGTCGTGGATCTCCGGCACCATCTCCACTGACCTAGCAGAGGCTGTGATGACTCGCGACGTCTGGCTCGCGCTCGAGGAATAGTTCCTCGAGAACCAGGAGACTCATGCCCTTCACCTCGACGCCAAGTTCCACCACTTTTGTCATGGCGACCTGTCCATCAAAAACTACTGCAGGTGTTTCAAGAACATGGCGGACGCCTTGGCCGACCTCGGCGAGCCCGTCAGCGACCACACCCTGGTGCTCAACGTCATTCGCGGCCTTACTGATCGCTTCGAGGCTGTCGGGCATGTTGACGGATGTTAAGTACCACTTTTATACCGTCAACTCCTGCATTAAATACATGAAATATGATCATCAACACTAGAATAGGGGTTATTTCTGACAAATTCCACAAGTGTTGGTGTTTCTAACATTTTTTGCAGGACACACCAAAATGCACGTGAAATGATACTGTTGAGAACAAGTGAACCAATGGCATGAATATGACATCATCATAAACTATCTCAAATGAAAAATTAGATTGCACCACTGCGATAGGCTCGTTGAGACGATCGAAATGGATATATCATTTGTCTACTTCTGAGTCCGGATGAAAGAGATATGCACAAGACAAGATCACTATCTTGATATCATGTGGGCCCGGTGGGACTCACACCAGACCACGTGGCGACGTGTTTCCACGTTGGATGCCATGTGTCCATGACACATCACCAATCTAAGGAAACACACATTCGACCAATCAGGAGCCAGTACGCGGATTGAAGGGCCCACATCCCCACGGAAACAAGCTAAAAACACCGCGTACATACCCATACACGCCTTGACGCCCACGTGGCAATCACTTGGATGAAAGGTGGTGGAAATGAACCGACCTGGGGATCGGTCGATCCCCAGTTCGGCCGAAGCTTTCGGAGCTCCCATCATCCCCAGCCGACGCATGGCAGCTCTCCATTGGTTCCTCAAGGCATCCCGGGGTGTTTTCGAGTCATTTGGCACTCCGAGCAAGCCACCCCCTTGCCTATAAATAGAAGGGGAGGGGGTAGGAAATGAGACACACTTCACCCATCCAAGGCTCCTCTCCTAGCTAGTAAGAGGGAGAGGGAGAGAGGCATGTGCCTCTATGATGTTGTTGTTCTTCATTTAGACTAAAGTGAGTATTCTTGTATTCTTCTAATTAGACTAAAGTAGCATTCATGCATAGGTGATATGTTCTTGTGTTCTTCGTGTGTTCTTGATTTAGATGCTTGTGTTCTTCACGAACACAACCCTTTGATCTTGTGGCACAAGTTCATAGTTCTCATATCCGTTTGTATGTGTGTTCATCAATTAGAATATAGTGGATATTCCTGCATGTTCCATTTAGACCAAAGTGACATTTGTGATTCCTTCTAGCTTTATGATTGGTTGCATGAGTAGTCATTTTCCTCTGCTAGTGCATAGATCCTGGGTTTATGCGTTGGTCTGCTGCAAGTCATTCGTATACGTTGGAAGCATAGTACGGGGTCGAGTGCTCTCTTGCATGCCTTTAATATAAGCTAGTAGTGCCTATAGTGAGTGAGATCAGTTCTCTTCTGTGGTCGTAGTTCTACAAGTACAGAGTGTCGTAGTCCGTTGGCTACGACAGTAACCACAGCGTAGACGTTGTGTCACGCTACCGATTATCATTCGTTCGGCTTATCCCAAGGTTAGGTAGAGGCAGTCCAGTAGGTGGTGACAGCCCTTCTGGCCCTCGTTGATCCTCCACAGCTGGATATAGTCAGAGCTCCGTTCCACATAGATTCGCGTGCCGGAGTCGCCTGTTAAGTTAGGGCTATCGGTACCCTAAGCCAAGTTCTATCTAGAGATCGACCTTTAATCTCATCTATAGTGCTATCTTTAGGAATCCTCTCTATCCTCGCCTCTATCTGGGTGTGTCCTTGGACCTACTAGTACGAAGTTAGTGCACACACATTCCCTTGGATTCGATACCCTTGGAATACTCTGAGGTGAAAGCTACAACGGTATCCGCGCGCTTGCGAATTTATTTCGTGTGACGCTAAAATACCCAACAGGGCACCACCTGCGCCTCTCTCGGGAGGTCCCCACGTTCCAGGAGGTCTGCTCAGCCCTGATTCTGGAGGAGATCACCATGAACCAGTGCCCCTCGACTACCTCCACCGCACTACTGGACACTGGGGACAGGCCCACTGCTGGCGGGTCTTCGTCTTCGGATCGTCCACCCGCCGGGCAGCAGCCCACCGGTGCCGGTTCCAAGGGCGCCAATCCCAGGAACACCTCGCAGAGCCCCGATCGATGCAGCAAGCATGCTGAGAAAGGGAGCCATCAGTCTGCCTCCTAGACTTCCACCCGCGGCGCGCCATCCACTGCCAGCCCAAGAGGGGCTGGTACGTTCTGTCCCTCTCCGCAGTACCCGTGGACCGGAGCCATCCACATGTGGCTAGGCCAGCGGGCACCATCGCTAACACCGCAACAACATCAGGCCCTTCTCGCTCAGTAGCATGTGCTACTGGTGCAGCAGGCGCAATAGCAGGCGGCCTACGCCAACCCTGCCACCCTCGTTCAGCACTAGGCCCTTCTCGCTCACCAGCACACGGTGCAAGCCAACTCGTATTCTCCAGTACAAGGTTGGGATCAGCAGAGCCTCGCCTCCACCTTCACCACGGTGTCTCTGAATTAGCCTCAGAACACCGACTGATACATCCACTCAGGTGCGACCTCCCATATGACCTCCGATGCCAGTATTCTTTCCTCCACGTCTGTTCCTGGTTCTTCAGCTCCTTCCTCAACTGTTGTTGGTAATGGTTCCTTTCTTCTTGTTATGGCCATTGGCGCTACTGCTTTGTCTCCTTCCTTAACTCTTAATAATGTTCTTGTTTCACCACAACTTATTAAGAATCTCATCTCAGTTTGCCAATTTACCATTGATAACAATTGTTCTGTCTAGTTTGACCCATCTGGTTGCTCTGTGAAGGATCTGCTGACATAGAACATGATCACAAGGTGCAATAGTTCCGAGTCCCTGTACCCATTGCGCCTCCCTACCGCTGCCCAGTCACTCGTTGCTGGCTTTGCATCATCTCTCTGGCATTGTCGTTTCAGTCATCCTAGTCACGAGTCTCTATCCAAGCTCGCACCCGCCATTCCTTCGTGTACTTCGGATGCTAGCTCCTCAGTGTGTCGTGATTGTCAACTCAATCGACATATTTGTCTTTCGTTTCATGTGTCATCATCTCGTGCTACTAGTAACTTTGATCTTATTCACTGTGATTTGTGGACATCTCCGGTCATTAGTGTTTCTGGTTATAAATACTATTTAGTCATTCTTGATGATTGCTCACATTTTCTATGGACATTTTCTTTGCGGCTTAAATCTGACACTTCTCCGAAACTATCTCAGTTTTTTGCCTATGGTCGTACCCAGTTCGGCGCCTCCATCAAGGCAGTTTAGTGCAACAATGGCCATGAGTTCAACAACTCCAGCTCCCGCACGTTCTTCCTCACACATGGTGCCCAGCTTTGTATGTCCTGCCCATACACTTCCGCCTAGAACGGTAAAGCCGAGCGCATCATTCATTCCACTAAAAACATGGTTCGCTCCCTTATCTTCTAGGCTAGCATCACGCCAGCCTACTAGGCCGAAGCTCTTCATACAGCCACACACCTCCTTAATGTTCTCCCAATGAGAACCCTGCGCTTCTCGACACCGCACCTTCCCCTTTTTAGCATCGTGCTCATGTACGACCATCTCCGTGTTTTTGGTTGTGCGTGCTACCCCAACATCTCTGCCACCGCCTCGCACAAACTCGCTCCGCGGTCTGCCCTGTGCGTCTTTTTGGGGTACTCCACTCACCACAAAGGGTATCGGTGCCTTGATCATTCTAGCAACCGGATCATCATTTCTCGTCACGTCACATTAGATGAGTCCACCTTCCCCTTCGCTGAGAACCCCACTACATAGGTCGTGAGGACTTCAATTTCCTAGACGATACTATTGACCTTGTGTCGTTGCCCATTGACCCGTCACAATCTTTGCCTGCAGGTCCTTCGTCTCGTCCAGGCGCCCCCAGGCACACCTGTCGGTGCCTGCCACCGTCGCGCCACACACGGTTGGAGCCTCGCCATCGGCCGCTCCTGCACTTCACGTCGACACCTTCTCTGCGCCCATGCCACGCGTGGTACCTGCCTCCTCGACTCCCGTGCCCCGCGCGTCCCTGTCGCCTCGTGCTACAGCCGCAACCCTGTCACCCTCGATGCCTGCGCCCTGCGCGGCCCCGTCTCCTCGCGCATCATCACCCACCATGCTGCGTGTGGCCATGCCCACGGTGCTCGACAACCGTCCGCTTGGTTACCTAGTGCGCTCTTGTCGCTTGGTGTATAGCCGCCGTGCCCTTGAGGCCACAACTGCGCCACCAACCATGACCACGGCGCCCGGTAGCCATCCGCTTGGCTCCGCGGTGCGCCCCTCCGCCTTGCCTGCATCGGCCGCTCCACCTGTCGTGCTCCTGCGCGGTGCCGTGCCCATTCCTCCTGTGGTCAACTAGCACCAGATGGTCACCAGGGCGAAGCAGGGCCTCCGCTTCCCGGCAGCATACACCGCCGCCCCCTGTCACCCATCCCCAAGTCCTACCGCACGGCTCTGGCAGACCCGAACTGGTGGGCTGCCATGGAAGAGGAGTACAATGCCCTGCTGCTCAACAACACTTGGGATCTGGTTGATCGTCCTTCAGGATGAATGCCGTCTCCGGTAAATGGATCTTCAAGCACAAGTTTCACATTGTCGGCTCGCTGGAATGCTACAAGGCTCGTTGGGTTCTTCGAGGTTTTACCCAGCACCCAGGCATCGACTTTTATGAGGCTTTCAGCCCTGTGGTCGAGCCTGCCACCATGCACACGATCTTGTCACTTGCTTTGTCCCGGTAGTGGCTTGTTCATTAGCTTGACGTGAAGAATGCTTTTCTCTATGGGATCCTGACTGAGACCGTGTATTGCTGCCAACCTACAGGATTTGACGACTCTTCCTGCCTAGGTCTTGTGTGCCATCTCAACAAGTCCCTGTACGGATTGAAATAGGCACCTCGAGCATGGTATAGTCACTTCACCACCTTCCTATTGCAGCTCGGTTTTGTGGAATCCAAGGTTGACACCAGCTTGTTTGTGCTCCGCCATGGGGCTGACACGGCCTACCTGCTCCTCTATGTCGATGACATTGTTCTGACAGCTTCTTCCATGGGCCTTCTCCAGCGCATCATCTCTGTCTTGCAGCAGGAGTTTTCCATGTAGGGTCTTGGACAACTTCACCACTTCCTGGGCATGCACATACAATGCCGGTCTAATGGTTTTCTCCTCTCCCAGCATCAGTACATGTTGGACATCCTGAACCGGGCTGGCATGGCCGATTGCAAGTCCTGCTCTACTCTGGTGGACACCAATCCCAAGTTGTCTACCATCACTGGCACACCACTTCAGGATTATGAGGCGACTGACTTTCGCAGCCTCACGGGCACTTTGCAGTACCTCACCTTCACTCGGCCGGACATCGCCTATGCCATTCAGCAGGCCTGTCTTCACATGCATGCTCCGCGGGACACTCACCTGGCTGCCTTGAAGCGGATACTTCGCTACATTCATGGCACTCTTCACCTGGGTCTTCACCTTCGCCCCTCCAGCATCGACACCCTTGTGGCGTACTCAGATGCAGATTGGGCAGGCTGCCCCGACACACGCAAGTCCACTTCAAGCTACGCTGTGTTCCTTGGTGACAACCTCATCTCTTGGTCTTCCAAGCGGCAGGTGAATATCTCTCGTTCTAGTGCTGAGGCTGAGTACCGCGCCATCACCAACACTGTGGCCAAGACCACATGGCTTTGACAGCTTCTGACTGAGCTCCACGCTCCTCTCCGCCGTGCTACAGTGGTCTTTTGTGATAACATCAGTGTTGTCTACATGTCCAGCAACCCAGTTCAGCATTAGCGCACAAAGCACATTGATATTGATCTCCACTTTGTCCGTGAACATGTTGCCCTTGGTCATGTTAAAGTCATGCATGTTCCCACAGGATCTCAATACATCGACATCTTCACCAAAGGCCTTCTGTCGACGGTCTTCACGGAGTTTCGGTCCAGTCTCAACGTCACCGGCAATGACAATCAAACTGCGGGGGGGAGGGGGGTTAGCAAGCTTCTTATAGGTCAGACCTATGGGCCTTGGCATATCTTGTCCAGCCCTGTTAGGCTGTGTGCCTGCCCTATACGGGCTATATAGATCGATATGGGATATGCAAGGATCACCATTGGATTATCTTAGACTAGGTCATCCTTGCCTATATATGTACATGAGCTTATGCTCTCCATAATCAATCTATCATTTTTCCTATCATATTGCTTTCAACCGTCACCAAGTCTGCCAATCCCGAGTACACCAAGTGGCTTGCTCAAGATCAACAGGTTCTGAGCTACCTACTGACCACCATGACGCGTGAAGCACTGCTTCAAGTCGGTGTTGCAGTGACGGCGGCCAAACTGTGGGCTGCGGTAGATGACATCTTCTCGTTGCAGACCCGTGCAAGGGTGGTGAACACTCGAATCACTCTCGCCACTACGCAGAAGGGCGCCATGACTGTGCCCGAGTACATGGCCAAGACGAAGTCACTATTTGATGAGATGGCGGGCACCGGGAAACCTCTCGGCACTGAAGAACTGATGTCCTACATCCTGGCCGGCCTCGACATGGAGTACAACCCCTTGGTCACCTCGATGTTGGCCAGGAACGATCTAGTTCCCTACAGCAAGCTCCTGCCCCAGATGCTAAGTTTTGAGACTCGCCTCGATTTGCTGATGCAAGGCGGCAGCTGATCATAGTCATCGGTCAACTCGGCATCACGTGGCGGTGGCGATGGCCGGAACTTCGGTAATCATGGATTTGGACATGGTCACAGCTCGCCAGGAGGGCGTGGCCGGGCAGCTCTGGTGGTCGTGTCCACGACCAGAACAACTCCAACGGACAGAAGCCCCGGTACAATGGGCGGTGCCAAGTGTGCTTCAGGGAGGGGCACAATGCTACCAATCGCTTCGATGCTGACTACGTCTGTGATGAGAAGAACGCCAACACTATTTTTCACACGTACGGGGGCGACAACACCTGGTACACCGACACCGGGGCGACAGATCACATCATCGGCGAGCTCGACAAGCTAGTCATCCACGACAAGTACAATGGAAGTGATCAAATTCACACTGCAAGTGGGTTAGGTATGAACATTAATCACATTGGTAAAGCTATTGTTAGTACTCCGAATTGTAATCCACAACTCAATTATGTTCTTCATGTGCCCAATGCTAAAAAGTTCTTGTCTCTGTGCATCGCCTTGCTGCTAATAATCATGGCTTTCTTGAATTTCATCCTGATTTATTTTTGATCAAGGATCATACCACGAGGAGAACTCTTTTGGAAGGCAAGTGTAGAGGAGGTCTCTATCCCCTTCCCGAGTCAAGTTGTGAAGCTCATACTGCTGTCAAACCATCTACGACTAGATGGCATAGTAGATTAGGTCACCCTACTTTTCCTATTATTCATCGAGTCATTAGTAAGAATAATTTGCCTTGTGTTAGGGAAGATTGTCAGGATATGGTTTGTGATGCATGTCAACAAGCCAAAAGTCATCAGCTTCCCTATCCCAAGTTATCTAGTGTTTCCCAATTTCCTTTAGATTTGATCTTTTCTGATGTATGGGGCCTGCTCCTGACTCTATTGGGAGAAATAAATATTATGTAGCTTCATAGATGATCGTAGTAAATTTGTTCGGATTTATCTCCTACGTTATAAATCTGAAGTGTTTGAGAAGTTTCACGAATTTTAGCAGTTTGTTGAGAGGAGATTTGATAGGAAGATTGTTGCCATCCAAACCGATTGAGGTGGAGAGTATGAGAAACTTAGTTCTTTTTTTCGCAAGGTTGCATATCCCATTTGGTGTCCTTCCCGCATGCCCATCAACAGAATGGTGTTGCTGAGTGCAAACACCATCACACTGTTGAAGTTGG
The DNA here is from genome assembly GCA_036936925.1 of Cenchrus fungigraminus. Classification (NCBI taxonomy): domain Eukaryota; kingdom Viridiplantae; phylum Streptophyta; class Magnoliopsida; order Poales; family Poaceae; genus Cenchrus; species Cenchrus fungigraminus. The sequence continues at coordinate 64,912,759 of CM072779.1, forward strand.
CCTATCCCTTTTAGCCCACTCATCCATGCCTTTGAAATATTGGGATGAAGTCTTTTTAGCTGCCACCTATCTGATCAATCACATTCCAGCAAAAAATCTCGAGTTCTCTACCCCTCTTGAAGTCCTGTTTCATGAGAAACCCGACTACTCCATGCTTCGAGTGTTTGGGTGTGCTTGCTGGCCGAATCTCCGGCTATATCATACACGAAAACTTTCTTTTCACTCCAAACGATGTGCCTCTCTGGGGTATAGTAACATGCATAAAGGGTTCAAGTGCTTAGACATCTCTACCGGCTATGTTTATATCTCACGAGATGTGGTCTTTGATGAACAAGTTTTTCCTTTTTCTGAACTTCATCCCAATGTTGGTGCTCGATTACGTTCAGAAATAGAACTTCTTCCTCCTACTCTGTTTGATTATTCCATGATTTTTGGGAGTACTACAATACCTAGAACTGATGTGGTTAATAGTTCCATTAATCTGCTGATAATTCTAACCAAAATTTGGAGGAAAATCCACCAGAAGCACCAGTATTGAATGATGTTTCGTAGGGGGAGACAGGTACACCGCCCCGGGTTGATTCGCATACACCTGCACCTGTGTTGACCTTGGGGTTAGCCGACGCATCAACCTCCGCGCCTGTGATCTAGCCAGCAGGTGACACACACATGTCAGGGGAGCCTCCGCGCGATCCCCACGTGTAGGCGGCCGGTACAGCGGCCCCGCGGCGTGCCACCACAGGCTTCAAGGTACAGGCGCTTGACACCGACACTACGCGTCGCAATGCCACGGGCCCGAGTTTTCCCGACCAGGTGGCCTCTTCTGTGACGAATCAACATGCTACAGCACCTGGCGGATCTGCAGTGCCGGGCGGATCAGGTGCACCATCTTCGACTATGGCTTCTCCTGTGGCTGCCCTGTCGAATCAGCCACCGCCTCAACCTTATACCCATGCACAATCTAGTATTCACAAGCCCAAGCAGTACACTGATGGCACAATCAGGTATGGGATGACTGCTACAGCTAAACCTACCTCTGTTGATGATGCTTTGGCTAATAGTAATTGGAAAAAGGGGGCTCAGGTATGGGATGTTGAGTATGGGGCTCTTATGAAAAATAAAACTTGGCATTTAGTTCCTCCAAGTCATGGTCACAACATCATTGATTGTCGTTGGGTTTTTAAGGAAAAAGGAAGGCTGGTGGTGCTCTTGACAAACGCAAGGCTTGGCTAGTTGCTAAAGGATACATGCAATGTTATGGCATTGACTATCAAGATACTTTTAGTCATATGGTCAAGGAAGCCACCATTCATATTGTTTTATCTGTTGCAGTATCTTTTGGGTGGACACTTCACCAACTAGATGTTCAAAATGCGTTTCTTCATGGTAACCTTGAACAAGAAGTGTTCATAAGGTAGCTTCTTAGGTATGAGAGTAAGACTCATCCGCATTACATTTGTAAACTTAATAAAGCACTCAATGGTTTGAAACAAGCATCGTGTGCTTGGTATGCTCGGCTTAGTTCAAAGCTTCAAAGTCTTGGTTTTAAACCCTCCAAAGCTGATGTGTCTTTGTTTGTCTAAAATAGGGGGAGTTGTGATATTCCTTCTTATTTATGTTGATGATATTATTGTTGCAAGTTCCTCTGCTGCAGCTACTGAGGCACTTCTCAAGGATCTTCAGGTCGACTTTGCTCTGAAAAATCTCGGTGAACTTCACTATTTCTTGGGCATTGAGGTTAAGATGGTATGTGATGGAATCTTGTTGACACAACAAAAGTGCACATCAAATTTATTGCATCAAGTAGGTAAGTTGTCCATTTATGATGGTGATCCACTTGGAACAAAGGATACAACTAAGGATAAAAGTATTGTTGGGGCACTACACACTACAAGAAAAACGTTGACTAGTGACACAACCACATTTTAGCATCATTGATTTATGAGATTCCTGGCTAATCTCGTCATAACATTTCACTTCTGAGCAAATTTAGTGACAAAAAACTATCGTAATAATGGTTGCTACTGTAGCTGGGCATTCCCTGTTCCATGTTGGTTTTGTGACGCTATAAGCTTTTCAAAAACGTCATAAACCAACATCGGTCCCACATGTAGGTTCAAGCAGTAGTATAAACCAACCTTGGTCCCACATGTAAGTTCAAACAGCTGGAGCCCAACCTCTAGCGCCCCATCGAAATGTTGGAAAAATAATTCACCATCGTGAGGGTTCGAACCAAAGACCTACAGGAACAACACAACATTGTTTTTCACTGCACCACCTCTTGGTTTTGTAACTTTTTCATGAACTTATGTATATATCTGATATTTTCTCTCGAAATAATATATCCAGCGGTCCTGCGCTAGCTCACCATTAGCCACCTGTGCCAAGTCACCTGGCCGTTAACACCACGTGACAGGCCACCCCCACCAGACCAGCTGTGGCCTATGCCACATGGTCTGCCGCCCGCGCTAGGTCACCAGACACGTCAGCCCAACCACAGCAGTACAAGATGGAGAGGTTCTAGTAAATTAGTGAGAGAAAAGCCCGCACTGCAACAAAAAAGTTTCATGGAGTATATATCTCATTTCTCTCAATGACACAACGTACACTGCTACAACTCTGTAAGAGACTTACCGGCACCATGCTCCTGTTGCTTGTGGAAAAAACTAGAGCTAGCGTCTGTGCGTAGATCTGCTACTGCCCGTGGCAGGAATAGCGAATCGTAGCGGCCCTAGCGGCGAACCGAGGAGCAGGATTCGCTCCAGTTAGGTCAGTCCTCTGTTTTGCCATGCTACTTTGACCTGTCATCCTAGGTAAGGGGAATTCTGGATTTGGCGATTTGGGGATCTGGGTTAAGATACTACATTCATGTATTTTAAAGGTGTTTGGATTAGACTCCAATAGCCCCAGATCGCCGACGCCTGGTCCTCATGAAGTTATCGTTCTTGATCCTAGTGAAAACGAGTGCAAGGATGGGTTGCCTATCCATCTGAGGTATGAATGGACAGGCGCCAACCCTGGCGTCGGTATGTATGCTGCTGCGAGGTAAACCATAACTTGTTTCACTTTTAATAAATTTTGCTTTTGTGTTTGATGTTAGTGTGGTCAATTGCTAATTATATGAACGTAATCGGTGACTGCAGATTGATGGGATGAAATGCGCATCGTTTAGGTGGATAGATCCTAAATGGGATATTAGGACTGTAAAAGTTCTAGAGAAACTGATGGAAATGAAGGGAAAAGCTGAAGAGGAAGCAAGGTCGTGGAAAAAAGCATGTACAACTTCTAAGGAGGAGGCCAATGTTAAAGCAGTTGAGCTGAAGATGATGACGCGAGACTACGGGAAGGTAACCCATAACCTATTTGAGATGAGAAAGAAAATGAGAAACCATGCTCTGTTGTCTCCTACAGAAAAGGGTGAAGCCAATAAGTACTTAGAATCTGAAAGCAATGAAAAGATGTGGAAGGAAGAATGTGCGAAGGCCAAGAGGCAGATTGAAGAGATTGTCTCCGAGCTATAGATGGTGAAGGGGCACCTAGATTCTGCCACGATCGTGGTGAAGAAGGTGAAGCAATTGCTGCGACAGGCCTCATATAAGAGGTCACTCAAGGACAACAATGAGGCATAATGTGATTCGTGGTGTTATTGCTAGGTAGATGGTTCAGATTTGGTATCATGTTTGTATTTTGGTGTTTGCTACCATATCATCTTATGATGTTTGCTGCTTATTATTGGTAGTGTGAACTTCGTGGTGATGAGTAGCTATGAGATGTCATCTTTTATTATGCCGATTTGGTTTGATCTATTTGAAAGTGATTCGAGCGTGCTCACCATTATGAATTCATATGCATTGCATAACTGCGGAACTAGGCACAAAAGAAGGTAGAGGGAGAACAGTAGAGGTATTGTAATAATAGTTAGAGAAGGGCAAAGTTATGGACGAGGAGAAGGTCCAGTCTGTTAATGTTTTGATGGGACTTTCCTGGGAAACTAACGCGTAGCTACTTGTATCCTACAGTGATTGCGAATTTGATTGTGGTAGCAACTTGTTCCATCATATTTACCATTTAAAACTCATGCACTGCATAATTGAGCAAGACTAATAATATAGATATTTGTATGTTATATATAGAAATGCGTTACAGATGGTTACATAATCAAAGATCCACATTATGCATAGCTAGGCAACAACCATGTTCCTCGTGACCAAATCCAATCCCCAGGAACCTGCTTGATTCGGATTGCAGGAGTAGTGTTGATGCCTGGAACAATACATATTCCCTACTCGTAGATCCAATACGGATCCTCTTCATCGTGTTGATAAGTTTGTAGGAAGTAAACGTGATTTGCCCTTTGGCTAGGCAAGCCAAACATGGCATGCTCTTGTGTAACCATGCATTTGTCAGGACCAAACAAGATGATCTTATTCTGGAACTCAGGAGTTCTATCCCAGGGAATAGGCTGCCAAATGTTCCTGGCGAATGAATGTAGAGTTAATTCCACCATCTCAGCTTCTTTCTCCTCTAGAACAACAAAGAAAAACTAGTCTTGACCATCGAGTAGAGAAGAGTTGCTCATGCCAATAACTAATGAAAACCGAAGTCCAACAGGATGGGGAGGTGCTGGAAGATCATGCCCCAAGTAGATTCGCATGTGTTCGGAAGAACGACACCAGAAATCTTCCAAAGGAATTGTAGTCAAGTCGGATTGGCTTCCCAAATGCCATATGCAGACGGGCAATGACCCTAGCTCTGTAGAAGATTTTACTGGCTAGAATAAAGTTATCACAAGAAATGACTCTGCATCAGCTGGTGTTTCAAGGCACAAGATACCAGCTTGGAGACTAGCCATATGGCTCCATTTCGGAAGTTGAGGAAGGGGAATGTGCTCCCAAGGAGACAAAGGATTCAGCATGAGCGCGATGCTCCAATGCAGGATTTCAGAATCCAAGGGTCAAACGGGCGTGCCTCACCTGAACGAGCGTAGTTTCAACCCTTATAGACTGCTTTGAACATGATGAAATCTCTTGCATCACTGATGTTATTGGTGATGCTCACAACAATGTCTAGAATAAGATTTGCCGAGGGTGGAGGCATCATTGACTGGATAGTGAAAGAACAATGGAGGAGTTACAGCTCCAAGAAAGACTAATGATGAGTGAGTGGAAGGGGTTACAAAGTTCTGGTATACTAATGTATTGCTAAAAGGACCTTCTAGTCTACTGTTATTAATAAATCAGGCAGTCAAACAAGTGCATATTTTTCACTCCTTGAAAATTGAGACGCACGCTTAATTAGGAATGAATAAGTGCACGTTTTGACTCCTTTAAAAATGAGATTTGGAGTATGCGATTATTTTAGGACAGAGGGAGTACAACATTTCTTCCGGTCCATTATAATTCCATCAAACGAACTTTCTCCCTTTCTCAGCAAATATTTCCTGTATTATAGAAAAAGTAATCTTTTCGGGGGAAGTTTTGTCAATAATGGCTGAATGGGTTCCTCTCCCCATAAATAACCCACACTTGCAACCAACAACAAACCCCATTCTTGCACAGCGCCCTCTCCCTTCCTCTCCCCACTCTTGCAACCAACAACAAACCCCATTCTCGCAGAGTGCCCTCTTCCTCTCCCCATGGAGCCATTGTCTCCTAGAGGTGCGGCGCAAGCCACACCCTCCTCTTCTTCTGATGAAAGGGAGGATACCCAGTGGTCTGATGAAGAGGAGGTAGAACGAAGCCCCATTCGGGTGTTGGTGGACACATACTCTAATGATTTGGAGTTTGTGGAACAAATTGAAATCCAAGATGGGGTGCCTTTGAAGCATCGCACCCCTTGTAGGTCAGCAAGAGGTGCTAGGGGTCAGGTGCGCGGAAGCACCACCATTAGTCAGCGAACTGTCTTCTCCAGTTGCCATCATCCTCTCTCATCCTCATCAGTCGGTGGCAGACGATCTCTGCCATCCTCGTCGAGCAGAGGCCATCATCCATTGACTGTTGTCATCTGCCATGGAGCGGTGCCAAGGCCGCGCCCGACCGACCACCGTGGAGGGGCACCATCATCCACAGGAGGCGCTAATGGAGGGACAGCCTCATCCGCGGTTGATGGCCAGGGTGGTCCCTGCCATCTTCCATGGGCAGCGACAACATAACCACTACCTCATCTGTGAGCAGCTGCAACAAGGCACCGGGTGCACCATCTACCAAGAAGCGGCACCACAATTAGTGGTAACTGCTACCAGTAGATGGATTAGAAGAAGTAGAGCAGCGGCTCTGTTTTATCATTTCTTTTACTACTGTTTTTTAAGATGTTGCATTTTATCGTTGCGTACTACTAAATTGTAAGCTGTTGGGATTTCCTTATAAAATGTTGCGTACTAGTGACAGTTTAATCTGGTCTGACAGAATACTGCACAAGGGATTTTCGCCTGTTGTTCATGTGGTCTCATTGCGTAGAACGACTACTATTCAGCTCTGTTTTATCTTTTTTTACTACTGTTTTTTCAAGATGTTGGGTTTTATTGTTGCGTACTACTAAAGTGTAACATGTTGGGGTTGCCTTGTAAGATGTTGTGTACCAGTTACAGTTTAATCTGGTCTGACAGAATACTGTAGAATGGACTTTCACTACCATCTGGTCTTTAAGAAATCAAGGGAACGAACTTTCCTTTTTCACTGTATTTATACAGGGTCCATAAATCCCATCAGTCTGCACAACTTACAACACGACCGAGGGAGTAGACACACATTACCATTATTATTACGAACAACACAATCCAAATACAAACGACACAAATGCATACATAGGCATTGAATCAACATTAGGATGAATTGATCCACTATTGGTGGAAGTACAACGACATACTCTATCATCACGGGCTCATACTACTAGCATCACAGGCTCATGGCAATCCTGTCGCTGCATGGAGTGTAGCAAAACATGTATCCTGGAGCAGATAGTCCTCCAAAGCACGATGCCTCGCCCTTGTATCCCACAGCTAGGCAGGAGAAATGGCGATGCAATGCGCATGTAACAACAGGTCACGAATGGTCCACTGCCTGTGAGTCTGTGACCCCTCTAGCAGAAAGGGCACACCCACAAACCTTTGTGAAAAACACGGGCGGGCCCGGCCTGCTGAAGCCAAAGCAACACAGACCATTTCAGCTCATGTGATTCATCTTGTTCAATGAGCACCGGCCGCGAGGGTGGCATTTCAACAGGCAACAACCGAGGTGGCGGCCTGGGCCGTGGGTGAAAAGGTGGTGCCATGAGGTTCAACTGATCCTGAGCTGCTGTTGGTAGTGGCTGAAGTGGAGGTGCCATCACCCTCAGTTATTGCTGAGGTGCCGATGCCAGCGGAAGTGGAGGTGGCATTGGGGCTGGGTGTTGCTGAGGTGTTGATGCCAGCGGAAGTGGAGGTGCCATTGGGGCCGGGTGCTGCTGCGGTGCTTATGCCAGCGGCTGAACCAGGTGTTGGTGAGGTGCCATTGTGGCCGATTGCTCCCGCTTCCCCGACTCCTGCAAGTTCCATGCTCCGTCCCTTCCTTGTCCGACCATTCTGCACATACTGCATACACAAACGAAGAACAAACCCTACATAAGATAACAATGTGACCACCTCAATACCATGCATACATAAAGTAAACAAGATTAGCCATGAAAATGACCTCTCAAGTACCCCTGAATTAAAATTGAGAAATGCAAGACGGGGAACCGATGCGTGTTGGCCTTGCCTTTCAAGAATGTTGTGCCGCACTCGCCTATTTATTGAGCACTACACCGGGAACGCGAGCTCGATTAGTGTGGCATTGCTAAAGTTGCTATGGAAAATGTGAGATGCTTGGAATATAGTCAGGCCTAAGCCTTATACGAATCTAGATAGGTAAGAATATTCAGTGGTGCACATTGGTTACATGTGTGCACCACGTGTGTCATGGGATGATCCCGACATGTGTATATATGTGTTCATTCCAGGACTGTCTAGTATACAACACAAGGAAGTCCTACGAAACAACTCACGCTGCATCTAAGAGTTTGATGCAAAGTAGATGTTACCACCGTTAAGTTTTGATATTTTTAAGCGTCAACTGCATCTGGAGAAAGAGATTAGTTGCTGAAAGGTTGCACAACATGATAAGATTGACAGGATGGTTCTTGTGTTGTCCCACGTACGGTGCAGGATGACATGTCAAGTCCACCTCGATCAGGTATGTTGCGTGAGCCATGACTGAAAAAGTCGGCGAATGGTCTGGATTCGCACTTGATGATTCCCGCAGGCCTCGGAGACTGAGAAACGTGATGAATTGTTGATCCGACGGGATGAGCCTGACGTGTGCATTTATGTGTTCATTCTAGTCCAATGTACAACACAAAAAAGTCCTATGAAACAACTCTAAAGGGACACAGATTCCCTTTAGACGATGAGTTTGATGCGAAGTAGATGTTACCACCATTGAGTTTTGATAGTTTTAGCCGTCAACTGTATCTGGAGAAAGAGGTTAGTTGCTAAATGGTTGCACAACACGATAATATCGACCAGATGGTCCTTGTGTTGTCCCACGTACAGTGCAGGATGAAATGACAAGTCCTCCTCAATCATATATGATGCGTGAGTCGTGACTGAAAAGGTCTGCAAATGGTCTAGATTCGCACTTGATGATTCCCGCAGGACTCAGAGACTGAGAAACATGTTGAACTGGTCGATCTGACGGGATGAGCCAGACATGTGCATATATGTGTTCATTCAATGACAGTCCAGTGTACAACACAAGGAAGTCCTGCGAAACAACTCACGCCGCATCAATGACATCTATGAGTTGTAGATTTCCTTTAGACAGCGAGGTTGATGCAAAATATATGTAACCACCGTTGAGTTTTGATAGTTTTAGGCGTCAACTGCTTCTGGAGAAAGAGATTAGTTGCTGAAAGATTGCACACCACAATAAGATAGACATGATGGTCCTTGTGTTGTCCCATGCACGGCGCAGGATGCATGACAAGTCCTCCTCGATCAAGTATGCTACGTGTGTCGTGACTGAAAAGGTCTGCGAATAGAAAGGATTCACACTTGATGATTCTTGCAATCCTCGAAGACTAAAAACATGATGAACTGGTCGATGCCACAAGGCCAAAAAGGAATAAGCAATATATATGTATATTGTTGTTTGTGTGTCTGTGTGTGTGAGCACGTGTTTGTGTAAAATTAACATGCATAGAAGCACAAAAGGGTGTATTGAATGGACGTTTGGGGGACGACACACTCCCACAAGTTCATCCACGTGTCGATCATTGCGAATCACAGTTAAGGTCTAGTAGAACCAGGAGTTCATGACCGGAACATGGGCACACGCACACTAAAGGGACGCGTTCGTTCAGGGTGGTAACTGATGTCCACAAACAGTCGTTTCGGTAGGACACAATCACCCGTCGCCAACTATAATAAGAGAAAGTTTATGCACGAGTCGATCATTGCTGTTTGCGTTCATGGCTTCAGACTGTAAAATGTTTCCTTCCATGCATGTCAACTTCGCAGTCTCAATCCAGGAAGAGAAATCAGAAGGAACCACGGGGAAGTACAAGGAATTCGGTATGTTCATGGTGGGAGGCTGTCAATGGAGGCTATTTTGCTATCCTACAGGTATGAAGGATCATCCGTGTATGTCTGTACCAGCCGACATTGTCATCCTTCTCGTTCCTGTGAATAGTGCCCAAATGATATGTGTCTCATTGTTGCATGTTATGAATACGCACATTCGTAGATGCATATACTCTCACATATTGTTGTGAAGCCTGTGACTGCAAGTTCCATGTATGTGCGAGTATTGTTGCGTGTGGTGGCTAGAGACCCAACCGATGAAGATGATATGTTTAGAGTTCAAGCTACAAAAGAACTTTATTTCATGGATCGGGATCTACGACAAGGCTTTAAATGCCTGGTGGGGCATCATGACATTAAGCGCGTGATGAGCTCCAGTGGAGATCGCGTAAACATATCGTGTGTTGTTACAGTACTGGAGGACGACTGCATTGAAGTCCCTCCTCCATCAGCAGAAGCATATGCAAAAGTGTTGCAGCCCAAGCCACTGTGGGTGTTGTCTTCCACATAGAAGCAGACGGCCGGGTGATTCGAGCGATACGTGCCGATGTGGTGACAGTATCTTGTGTGATGGAGGCAATGCTCTACGGCCTAGGAGTGGAGTTAAACTCTGAAAATGTTATGATTAAAGACACAAACCCTGATGCCATCTCGCTTCTGATCAAATACGCCTAGCCTTTGTTACTCTCAGTCGCCGACATGTACCAAGTTGAAAGGTTGAAGTTGCACTGTGCATCAAGGATGTGGGACATGGCAAGCGAGCAAACTGTGGCCAAATTTTTGCGATGGGTAATTGAGGCTAACTACGCCCAAGTACAGGAGAAGTGCATGTCTCTCTTAGTGCGAACCTTTCCGCACAGAACACTCAAATATGATTGGGCGTTCGTATGCATTGAGCATACTGAATTTATACATGATCTCCGTAGAAGATTACACAGAGGGTGGTCCTAGTACTTCGTAGTTTCTATGTTTTATTAAAGTGTGTTTAGTCATATAAATAAACAGTTGAAATGGTACGTTAATTTGTTGCAGTGAAGTACATTTGTAATGCAATAATCGGATCATCCGTCGAACATGAATATGAAATAGAGGATACTCTTGTGTGTGCTGGTCAATTCCATGATCCACGGTGGCACGGACAACCCTGTCAACAACTTGCCTCTCTGCGTATGGTCACTGACATTTAGGTTCCCACACCCAAGCGGTCCAACATGTCAGTGACCAAGTTCGGGTGGAGGTTTCCAAAGTCTTTTGTTTCACACTCTGGAGCAGAAAGGCAGGATCTGAAATTTTGAATTCCCTGCTCCCCGTTATATATAAATCCAGGCCTCCCAATTCCCTCCTGGTAATTTTACAAAATCAGAGGATCTTCTCCTCTACCACTGAAGAGACCTAGTAGATCTGCGGCGGAAGCAGCAAGGGCGACCTCGCTACCGACTATGCCTTCCTCTGCTACGAGCGGTCGACTTCCTCTGATATGAGCGGTCGGCTTCCTCTGCTACGAGAGGTAGCCTTCCTCGGCAACATCCTTGAAGCTTCAAGATGGTTCAAACCTGTTACGTCGTAGGCTTCCCTGAGGCTCACCTTGGCGCCCGCAGATCTGCAACAGTTTCAAAGAACATCGTGTTCAAGGCGCAAGTTCGGGCTACTAAATAGAGACGGCATTCAGCACCTCCTTCCCTTCCTATTCGTCAGGTCTGTGGTCTCCTCTCTGTATTGATCGTTTCAATTAGATTGCTTCCCCATGCTCTTTCGCATTCTGTACTGTTCTTTCATGTTTGGGTGATTGTGGATCTACTGTACCCTATTGCAAGAGTTTGTTCGAAGTCATTTTATTTGAGGTTTGTAGAAATTTGTAGATGAATTTTTTGAGCAAACAACTTGTAGATGAAATTATTAGACTGCTTCCCCATGCTCGCTCTTCGGCTTTGAATAGTGTTATTGCATCCTTGCGTGATTGTGGATCTATTGTTCCCTATTGCAAGAGATTGTTCCATGTCAACTTATTTGTGGTTTGTAGAAATTAAAATATGAAATTGTTAGATTGCTTACCCATGCTCTTTGGCTTTCCATATTTTTGTTGCATGCTTGGGTGATTATGGATTGGGTGTGATCGTTCATGTACCACATTGAAGTTAACAGATGAAATTGCTTCCGATTGCGAATGATCTCAACCCTTACCTCTTATTCTTGTACTTGTTTTAGCAGGCCAAAGGGTCAACATCTGTAGTCGCTCCTGTTCAGACCTGTTCCAAGGTAACAAACTTAACACCTTCTTTGTTTGACATTGCTTCCGATTGTGAATGATCTCAACCCTTACCTCTTGTTCTTGTACTTGTTTCGAGGGCTAAAGGGTCAACATCTGTAGTTGCTCCTGTTTAGACCTACTCCAAGGTAACAAACTTAACACCTTCTTTGTTTCCTTAGTTCGAATCAATTACAAGATCCTAATCTGACTTGAGATCCACTGTTGCTAGATGGAAGCTACCAAGTCAATGATGCTTCTTCCCGAACAAATTAAAACCGAGCCAGCAGAGTACTCAAGAATGGGTACCAAATCCTTATGCAACAGTGTTGATGAAGAGCGAGTTGACACTCCCAATCAGGATGGGGTACAACTTCGACAACGGTTTGTTGCTCAACAGAAAGAGTTATGTAGCTTGAAGAAGAAGACTGAAGAATCAGAATCAACTCTGAAAATGCAGTTGGCTGAGATTAAGTGGTTGCAGAAGCTAACTGAAGACAGTGAAGACCTCCTTCGTCTACTACTTAGCGATAAAAGATGAAGAGGTTAAGATCATAGATCAATGCTCCACTGTCTCTTGAGATTATGATCTGGATTTAGCTTTGTTAATCTATGTTCCTTGTGAGACTATTATCCTGTAATAGTTTGTGATATGTGATGAACAATATGGTCGTGCTTGATGGGAAACAACAGTTTGTTTTATTGTATAAAGAGATATGTGCTGATTAGTATATTGCCAACCATATCAAAATTATTCTAAAAAAAGATTAGAATTGAAATGAAATCAATTAATATTGATGCACGATTAGTTAATTTTATGTTGATCTTCAGTGGGCTTATCCCACTTATAATTGGACCAAAAGTCAATTTTAGTCAAATTAACATGACATAAAGGGCTGCAAACAATGTGCGCAATTGTTGGACTCGACCCAACAAAAACGGGCCCACCAAAATCAAATTTGTGCCCGAATCAACAATAAATGGGCCCACCAAAATCTTTTTTGGGCTATCTGAACAACACCGGCCTACAGGAATAGTTTTGGGCTCAATCTAGCAACAAACGGGCCAAATTCGTTTTATGACGCAACGTAGCATCACAATTGGCAAGCCACATCAGATTATGTCTAGCGTAGCAAAGCTGCAGAAATGAAGTTATGACATTTTGTAATGATGATTTGCACACGTCATTAAAATTGTGACTCCGCGAAATATGGTCTCGTCATTAATCGCGGTTTGTGACGTTCGATTAATGACGAAGGGTTTGCATAACAACCGACGTCATAAATCGTGATTTATGACGAGCAACACTCTTTTTTTGCATCACTAGTCGGTGTTTTCCTTGTAGTGTACAGTACTTGACTTTAACACGGACAGACATATCCTTTGCTGTTAATAAGGTTTGCCAATTTTTACATAAACACACTAGGTTCATTGGAGTGCAGTCAAGCATATATTGAGATATCTACAATATACGATAGGGATGGGACTTCGAATACACAAGTTGCCGTCTACTCTTGTAAGTGCATTCTCTAATGCTGATAGGGCCGGGTGCTTTGATGATAGGAGATCCACAGGAGGCTTTGCAGTTTTTTTGTTTCTAATCTGATATCATGGAATGCGAGGAAACAAGCAAAAGTGTCTAGATCAAGCACTGAAGCAGAATATAAATTGTTAGCCAATGCTACAACAAAAGTAATGTGGGTACAAACTCTGCTTAAGAAATTAGGAGTCAAGGGACCCAAGTTTGCAAGGTTGTGGTGTGATAATCTTGGGGCAACATACTTGTCAGCCAATCTTGTGTTTCATGCCAGAACTAAACATATAGAAGTGGACTTCCGTTTTGTCATAGAAAGAGTTGCACAAGGACTGTTGCAAATTAGATTTATATCCACAAAGGATCAAGTTGCTGATGGTTTAACAAAACCCATTCCAGTTCGACAACTTGAGAATTTTAGACACAATCTCAACCTAGATAAGGTGTGATTGAGGGGAGTGTTAAACATGTAAACGTGTGTGTTTGTAACAAAGGTGAAACAACCTAGTGCTGGTAGTTAGATGAGATAGGATCAATCCCTTGTAAATAGGAGATGACAGCGAGGTTGTTTCACCATGTCTTGTACACCACACCGGGGGTTGTTCCCGGCCAATATAACACGCAAGGCGCGACCCAAGAAGGGCAACGACGCTTCCACCATTTTTACAGTTGACTCTCTCCATTGCAGCAATTACAACAAATTATGTGAGTGCTCCTAAGAAGGAGGCTGTAATTAATCAAGGATGGAGGAAACCGTTAGAAGGTTATTTGATGATTAATATTTATGGTGCATTTGTTGAAACAAGAGGAGAGGGGAGCTCTGGCGCTGTAATTAGGGACTCTGGGGGACATTTCATACTTTTATTGCTGCTACACATAGCTTCATTGCCCACGTTCTGGACGCGGCATCAGCAGAAGCAGCTGCATTGAGGGACGATCTTCTTTTGGCCCAACAAATTGGGTGCAATCATGTTGAGATCCAATCCAACTGATTGGAAGTGGTGCAGACGATGCAAGATGGAGGATTCTGGGCTATGGCTGCAGTTGCTACATATGATGAGATTGCCTTGTTATGGAAGGAGTTTGGCAAGATTTCTATTAGTCACTGCAACATATCTTGTAATACAGTAGCTCATGAGCTAGCTAGGCAAGCTTTTCTTTAGAAGAATTCTCAGGTTTGGGTGGACGATCCTCTCAATTTTATTTTGCAGCATGTTGTAAACGATGTATCCATCTTTGTGATTCAATAAAGGTCGCTAGCAGTTTAAAAAAAACCCTTAATTAAAACCAGTTTTGATGATTAGCTGAATTAGAAACCTGGTTTGCTGATTAGGATTGACACGTCGGTGGGTGTTAGTTAACTTTACATCCAGATTGGCCCCTGACCTCTTCGTCTGTCATATGCCCAGCTCCACCGTGAGGCGATCGTGCTCCCAGCAGCTCGCTTTCCCTCTTGCTCTACCCTGCTTCTGCTTGCTGCGCAGTGCCTTGCTATATGTACAACTCAAACAGTAGGACATGATATACCACTGCATGTGCATCAGTGTGCAACAACCCAAGGGCCTTGACGAATGGTTCGTGCCTAGGCGTAGGCTGCTGCCAAAATGCCATACCCAAGGTTTAACCAGTTATGAAGTAACTTTCAGAAGTGTGTACAATGATTCAAATAGTTGGCAGTTCAATCCATGTAGCTACGCTGCTCTGGTGGAAACACAGTCATTCAATCTCCAGAGAACATTTTGATCACTCTTTCATCAAAAAATTGCTCGAAGGAAATATGATAAGTTCGCTTTTTCTTCTTCTCAAGGAGCGTCTGGTGGCATCATTTTGGGATGGAATAGTCCAATTTTCACTGGAGAAGTCATTCATACTCTAAGATTCGCAATTACAGTCAAATTCACCTCAAGACACAACAATGACTCCTGGCATTTAACCACTGTGTATGGCCCTTGTCAAGGAACTAATAGAGAGGATTTCGTTAACTGGCTAAACAATCTACACATTCAAGATGATGAAAATTGGATGATTTTGGGAGACTTCAATTTTTACAGGTCTTTAAATGATAGGAATAGACCAGGAGGGAACCTAAATGATATCTTTGTTTTTAATGAGATCATTAGTAACCTAGGGCTGCAAGAGATTCCCCTAAAAGGCAGAAAGTTTACCTGGAGCAACATGCAAAATGAGCCCCTCTTAGAACAAATGGACTGGTGTTTTACCTCTACAAATTGGATCAGCTACTACCCCAATACGCTCCTGCTTCCATTGTCAAAACCAACTTCAGACCACATCCCTTGTATGGTACAGAATAACACAACAATTCCTAAGGCAAATGTTTTCCGGTTTGAAAATTTTTTGGTGGAGCATCCTGATTTCATGGATCTAGTGCAGCAAACTTGGAACACAAATACAAGAACATCTAATAGTGTGACCAAAATTGTGGACAGATTCAAACTACTGATAAAAATGCTGAAAAAATGGAGCAAAAGCATCTCAAGAATCAACAATATGATTGACCAATGTAATGAGATTTTAAGTGTTTTGAATAAACTGGAAGAACAAAGGCCACTTTTCACACAGGAAAGCAACTTTCGAGACATCCTCAAGAAACATATCCTGAAACTTCTAAATTTTAAGCAGGAATATTGGAGGAAAAGGTATACTATGAGATGGACAAAATTTGGGGGTGAAAATACAAAATTCTTTCATGCTGCAGCCACAGAAATGTACAAACAAAACATAATCACAAGCTTAGAGACACATGATGGAAGGGTCCTCTTTGACCACTTTGAGAAGGCAACTCTTCTACTGGAGAATTTCAAAACTAGAATGGGACAGACAACTCAGCCTCGTATGCAATTTAATCTTGATGAATTGGTGAATGAAGTGGATGGCTTGGAATTCATTTCAGCACCATTCAGCAGAGATGAAATTGATAATGTAGTGAGGTGCATGCCAGTGGACAAGGCTCCTAGACCTGATGGGTTTAATGGACTGTTCTTCAAAAAATGCTAACACATCATAAAGGAGGACATCTACCAGCTTTGCAATGATTTCTTCTTAGGATCAGTGAACCTGTAGGCAATTAATAGCTCTTTCATTACCCTCATCCCAAAAATGGGCAACCCAGTAACTCCAAATGATTTTAGACCAATCTCCCTCCTGAACTCCATCCTAAAGCTAATCACAAAACTAATGGCTGATAGTCTACAAGCTTTGATAATTCCTCTCATTCATAAAAACCAATATGGTTTCATTAAAGTAGAACGATCCAGGGCTGCATTGCTTGGACTTTTGAATATATACACCAATGCCAACAGTCAAAGAGGGAACTTGTTATTTTGAAGTTGGATTTTGAGAAGGCCTTTGACACTATTGAGAATGACACAATTCTAAAAATGCTGCAGAAGAATTGGTTTTGGTGAAACTTGGGTTGGTTGGGTACAAAAAATTCTGGACAGTGGTACTACTTCAGTGATGTTGAATGGAATTCCTGGGAAACAATTTCAGTGTAAAAGAGGGGTAAGGCAAGGGGACCCCCTTTCCCCTCTCCCTTTTGTCATGGCAGCAGACCTACTTCAATGCATTGTCAACAAAGCACACAGTCAGGGGCTCCTCACTCTACCAATTGAAGCTGACCCAAGCAACAATTTTCCCATAATCCAATATGTTGATAACACCATATTGATAATGAAAGCCTCGCAAAGAGAACTATTCTACCTTAAAGGGTTGCTTCATTCCTTCTATGAATCAACTGGCTTAAGAGTAAATTACGCTAAGTCTCAAATGATTCCACTCAATTTGTCTCATGATCAAGCCTTGAACCTTGCAAGCACTTTTGGATGTCAACTTGGAACCCTTCCCTTCACATATCTTGGACTCCCTCTAGGTACTACTAAACCTAGGATTGATGATTACATGCCGCTAATGGATAGAACTGAGAAGAGGCTCACATCAATCTCATCTTTCCTCACCCAAGCTGGGCGACTTCAACTTGTCAATTCTGTGTTGTCCTCCCTCCCAACTTATGCAATGTGTAGTCTAAAAATTCCAATTGCAGTCCTAGACTTCATAGATAGAGCTAGAAAACACTGCTTTTGGAGAGGGTCTGAGATTAATTCAAAAGGCAAGTCTTTAGTTGCCTGGACAAAGGTTACAAAGCCAAAGGGTAAAGGTGGCTTGGGAGTGATTGACCTTAGATCACAGAATGATGCCCTTCTTCTCAAGCATCTAGACAAATTTTACAACAAAAAGGACATCCCATGGGTAAATTTGATATGGCGCTCTTATTATTTGCAAGGACAGATTCCCCATGCTAGTGCCGATAGAGGTTCCTTCTGGTGGAAAGACCTCCTTCACCTTATTGATAAATTTAGAGGAGTGGCAAATTGCTCAGTGGGAAATGGCACAACTATTCTCTTTTGGTTAGATGTTTGGAATGGACACTATCTTCAAGAAAAGCTCCCACGACTTTTCTCTTTTCCTAAGAATCAAAAGATATTTGTGAATGCCTTCCTCTCACCTGACAGAGCATTTTCATCTCCCCCTGTCAGAACAAGCACACCAAGAATATTTGGAATTGCAGGAAATTGTTCAAAATATACAAGTAAGAGAAGAAGCTAATGATCAGTGGCATTATATTTGGGGATCGCAGAACTACACTTCAAAGCGCTTTTACGGCCACATATACAAAAACTTCCAACCTCCAAGTCCTTTTCTCTGGATTTGGAAATCAAGATGCAGCAACAAATTAAGAATCTTCTCTTGGCTTTTATTGAGGAACAGACTAAACACCAGAAATCTACTCAAAAGAAAAAAAAATTCAAGATTGATGGAGATAACTACAACTGTGTAATATGTAACTTGCACAGGGAAGAAACCACTATGCATCTGTTGTTCACTTGTCCATTCGCAATTGGTTGCTGGCAATTGATTGGTCTTCAATGGCAATTTGGAACACCTTTTTTCCAAATGATGGAGATGGCTAGAAGTGATTTCAATAACAACTTCTTTATGGAAACCTTCATCATTGCAGCATGGTAGATTTGGAAACAAAGAAATGGTCAATTTTTTGACAATTGTCCAGCCAATGTCAATTCGTGGAAGAGAAATTTCAAAGAAGAATGCCTTAATCAAGCTCATAGGATGAAAGACTGTCTAAAGACCCCCTTTCTCTCTTGGGTCAATTCTGCTTTATAGCTCTCTCCTTTTTTTGTAGCCTCCTATTTGTCAGATACAGAGATAGTCAGCTTAGCTAGCCTTTTACAGATTTTTCTATATCTTCCTCTTTTTTAAACTGTTAGTTTTTATCTTTTCTTTTTTATTCACTTTGTTTCAATAAAATTTTCACCGTGGGGGCCTCCCTCGCTGTGTTTCTGGTCAAAAAAAGTTTCAGTAGCGACTACATAACTACTAAGAGATTTAATGAGACCTACGAGGGCCGGCAGCCACGCTGATGCTGGACTGGGCAATTGGAAATGTAACATGTGAGCTGGCTAGAAACATGTCTTCTTATGCATTCCACCATAGAAACACTGAATGTGTGGATTCAATCAATGACCATGGCTATCTATGCAACTGCACAAACGGGAATGAAGGGAACCCTTATGTCCCCGATGGATGCAGGGGTGAGTTCATCTTGCTTTGCTGAGCATTTATCCTTAGTTCATATACAAAATCTTGAATGCTGAATAATTCAGTGGTAATCTATCTAAAGATTTGTTGCATATATAAATGGACAGACAAACCTAATATACCATTCCTTTCCTCTCAAACACTATATGCAAGATGGCGAATAAGGGTGTGTATTATGGTAAATAGTTTATAGGACAATGTCACTATTTGCAACCTCTTTTGATTTCAGATTGCCAAAGAACATGTACAAAATGAAGTAGTAGAAACCTAAATACATGTAATCAATATATACCATGTAATCAATTATCTGAAAAGAAACAAAATATGGACAACTAATTTTATGATATATTATAGTTTACTTTTTCTTTTCTAAATTTATTAATCTAAGTAGAATTTTAGGATCTCCAAATCAGTTTGATATCAATTTCGAAATCACTCACTTGGGCTAAAGTAATCCATTTGTTCTTATTGCTGCAGATGTCGATGAGTGTAAGCAAAAACCAAATCCGTGCCCCAAAGGTGCAGCTTAAAGTAGAAGGGTACCGTGTTCATGTGGTCCAGGTAGAAAGTTGAATGAGGATACAAACTCTTGCAACCCAGATATCAGCCTTATATAGGTAATCCACTACTCTTTCTCCGTCTTTTTATTGATAAGGCATACAATTTCTGAGTAGATGTCCAGTTTTTGTATTTTGGAGGACGCACACAATTTGCCAAAGCAAAAATGTACACGATGCCCACATCTATCCTTTCGTCTACAAAAACAATCTGTTGATGCAATTGCATTGAGGTTTTCAGCTGAAGCTTTACTCCAAATTTCCATGTAGAGAAATAAGGCAGCTAAAACTAGTCAAACACATTTCCTATGAACGTCACCACTCATAGCTTTATCCAAGGCTCCAAGCTAAAAAACCGACCTCAATGCATGCTTAATAAGAAATAAATGAGGGTAATTTGGTCACTTTTGCTAGTTCATTGACCTTTGTGTCAGAAAAATGGAGGAAGTAGAAGTTTGTCTTAGTTAATTTAATAATATCTATGACTCTTTGATATCAATATGTGCAGGCATTTGCATCGGCTCCATTGTTCAAGTTATCATCATCTTCTGCATACGAATAATTTTTGAAAGACGAAAGCTTACAAATGTGAAGCAGTAGTATTTTCAGCAACACAAAGGGCTTCTGTTATTTGAAAAGATGAAACCAGGGGCTTGCATTTACAGTGTTTACTGAAGTAGAAATAGAACAAGGAACAAACAAAGTTGATAAAAGCCAAATTCTTGGACATGGAGGACATGGCACTGTTTACAAGGGAATAATAAAGGGCAGAATTCCAATGGCAATTAAAAGATGTGCATTAATTGATAATAGGAACAAGGAGTTTGGTAAAGAAGTGTTGATTCTTTTCCAAATCAATCACAAAACATTGTTAAGCTACTTGGTTGTTGCCTTCAAGTGGAAGTCCCTATGCTAGTGTATGAGTTCATCCCAAATAGGACGCTGTTTGATCTTGTTCATGGCAAGAACCGCATATTCCATATCCCTTTCAGTTCTCTGTTGAGGATTTCCAACGAGGCAGCTGATGGCCTTGCCTTTTTACCCTCGTACGCAAATCCGCCGATCATACATGGTGACGTGAAGACCTCTAATATCCTTCTTGATGAGAATCATTTGGCAAAGGTATCAAACTTTGGTGCCTCCATACCAGTGTTTTCCTA
This sequence comes from Cenchrus fungigraminus, assembly GCA_036936925.1. NCBI lineage: Eukaryota > Viridiplantae > Streptophyta > Magnoliopsida > Poales > Poaceae > Cenchrus > Cenchrus fungigraminus. The sequence continues at coordinate 64,933,484 of CM072779.1, forward strand.
AATGGGCTAAACGGTCTGTCTAATTTAAATAGGTTTAAACGGTAAACGATGTTCGACCGCACAATTTAGGGCCTAGGCAGGTTACTAAACGGTTGACCCATTTAGATGGTCATAAACAGGAAAAACGGCCTAAATGAGACGGTTTTGGAACGGCAATAGACAACCTAAACGGGCACGTTTAGGAGATAGAGTGCGTGAGCAGTTTTGAATTTTGAAGTTTTGATCATTAATCATTCATCAAAACAGTTAGGGATGGAAATATGGAAATGGAATCCAAATTATCTGATATTCATATCCACTAAAATGTAAATATGGATATCTGTATTTGTATTTGAATTCAAATGTGGTAGTAAAGTGGATACATCTGAATTCCTTTTTGTCGATTTTTTCTCTATTCGGTTCCATCTGTATTCGGTAATATCCGGCACTATCCGTATTCAACTATATAAACTGTAAGTTATCTCTATAACTAGTGGCAAATTATGTTCAATAGAATACTACTAATGATAGTGTATAATTGAAAAAAATTATATCCATAACTAATGATTATGACATTAATTTTAATAATAAAATATTGCATCAATAAAATAATTTAAAAGTTATATGGAAATTTAATGACCAATATCATTAATTTTAATAATAAAAGTAAATTAATATAAAGTTTAATTTTAATTACTCTAATTTATTTATGTTTTGATGAAAATATTTTTCATGTGTTTTTATTATTTGTTTGATAAATGTATGTATATTAAAAATATGTATTTATTAATAGTTTAATTATTATATTATTAATTATCAAAATAAATATGGATGAATGTGATATTCTTAATGAGCGATATCTGTTATGTACTAATACTTTAGTCTTTACATGATATTGTAATTGTAATTTATCAATAAAGAAAATTGGTAAATGTTGTCTTCCGAATCAGGTAAATATTCGAATGTGTTTTCGAATTCAAGACATCTGTTTTGTATTCGTATTCAAGAACATTCGAATCTGTATTCGTATTCGAGTAAAAATGTGGTAAAAGGTGTTATCCGAATTTGATTCCATACGAATCCGAACCATTTCCATCCTTAAAAACATTTTTGAGGCGGAAGTATGTGTTTACTTAGAATTGTTTATGCCATTGATTGCCATGTTAATTTTAGAATAGTTTCGAATTTTGACGTTTTGATCCTTAATCATTGTGGTTCTTAGTTTCTTGCTAAGTACATATATTGTTCAAATTGATATCAAGGAAAAGGGATATCAAGGACGAAAAATTGGTCTACACTCTACAAAAAGTGTCATTCATACTAGTAATTTATGTATTTTATGTGCTACAGTAGAAAACTGTTTAGCCCGTTTAAAACTAAATGATGGGTCACCGACTAGCCTTCGTTTATCGTTTATGTTTTCATTGCTCCATACTAGCACCAACTGACGAAGCCCAAATGGTGACATTGGTTCAAGGGACATGTGTGCTATCTTGATCCTGAATATAAGAGATGTTTAAAACTTTGGTGTTGTCCTTTTGGAGATTCTCACTGGGCAAATGCCCTTAAAACTTGAAAGCAATGATACACAAAGAAGTTTGTCACCAAATTTTCTATCAGCTATGAAGGAGAACAATCTTGATGCTATGTTGGACAGTCAAATTAAAGAGCATGAAAGCATTGAGTTGCTTAGAGGACTTGCCGAGCTAGCGAAACATTGTTTGGATATGTACAGTGACAACAAGTCCTCCATGAAGGAGGTTTCCGAGGAGCTTAGCAGGCTAAGGAAACTTTCAAAACATCCATGGTTGCATCACGACACCTAAACAAAGAACTTTCTCACTGGACAATTGGTCAGCAACTTTGATATAGAAGAAAGCACGGAATACCCGGGCAAAGTTGAGGAAATGCCCATGAAGCAAAGCAGTTCGTACTATGCCAGGTGAAAAAGAAAATGTAACATGACTTTAATTTATTCTATTGTGTTCCTCGGAAGGAAAATACAACTACTATATGTGACATTTCATAATTTAATTTTAACTCAATAAGAAATTCTATTAGATTGGTCCTATACAAACATTACATAGTTCAGGATCGATGAATGATTGTACCATGTTCCAAAAAGATGTTACGAGGTTGGTTCTTATTCTTACCCAAAGCTAACCGGCCTGCTGTTCTTCAGTATTCACACAAAAGGCGGAGAAAGAGTAAATTTTGAGCTCCAGTGCATGTGTAGTTTTCTCTGTATTAATAGATCTTGCGTTTGCTAATTGTAACTTGTCGTATTTTTCATGCTTAGGATATAGCTCGGTTTGCTGTGAATTATTGGCAGTAGCTTTGTTGTTACACTGTGTGCATGTACAAAAATTCTCACTGTGATATTCTGCATGGTTTGAACAGAACAACTTTTGAAGTAAATAAGTGTTATAAAAAGAGAAATAAAGAAATCACCCCTTTTAACCCAAGTGTGTGTCTTACCAGAGTTAAACCCCTTGGTTTTTCACCTTTATCAAACCTGGTTATTTTGTGAAGGAAAATAAATATAATTAAATAAATGTGCACACAATCACCATCAAAAGAAATGTTAATAAATGGTTGTTTATCTTTCTTTATGGAAGAGTATGCTGAATATATCCTTATCTAGATAAATGTGGTCAACCTTGCTCTCATGTTTTTCATGTGCTGTGTGTATTTAATTAAATTAAATTCACCAACTAATTATTACATATGCATCCTCCGTGTAGAGAACCCCGACGGTAGCTACACGCTCGTGCCGGCAGACGAGGACGAGGGAGCTGGAGGACACGGGCACTACGTGACCGTAGAGCAAGACCCAGACCAAAGTCCGGAAGTTTGTCTGACTGCTTGTGCTGACGAAGGCAAGCCCCGGTTCGTCATTAACCTATGTGTTTCTTTTTTAAAACTTCTGAATTTATTCTTTGATTATCTATGTGCATTTACATTCAGGAGTTGAATTGAAACCCTAGTTGCATGATTTCTTAAGTACCTATGTTCTTTTACTAGTATGCTGGGTCGCTAGTGGATGTGCACTAAGGACCCAGTACAAGTCGAGTGATGTACTTCGCTCGCGAGAATATGTTCTTATGTTGGAATCATAAGATTTGATAAATTGGATTGCTCACGTGGTAAGAGCATGAGATTCTGGGCTCCAGTCCAGTGGTTAGGAGATTAAGCGTTTGAACGTACTAAACATTTGTCGGAAATAGGTACGATAAGCCTAGTATCTGAATGATGCGGTGTGGGGACTTTGCGCTACTAATCTTGGGTTGCAGCCCCAGTCTTGCAAACTGTGGTGCATGTGTGAGTCTGGACGCTAGTGTGAGCGAACCAGATAACCTTTGTAACATCCCTGATGTTTACTTAAGCTAAGTACTTCAATTAGCCATGATAGTCAAGAATAATTAGTCCCTAAGCATCTTTAACATGATGGTGATCAATTTTGCAAATAAGACCTTGGTCAAAATCCCAAATCATGGTCAAACCCCTAGGAGCTCTAGAAGGCTGAAATGGTTTTCTTGCGCGTTCTCCAAATTTCACTATAAAAGTTCAAAATCTGCCAATATAAAAGTTTTTCTTTATCTCCCGGAACACATTTTTCATAATTGGCGGACATTCAAATTTTGAGTACAAGTTCCCATAAATTTGAGTTGAAGTTCCTGTGCATACTGCTTTGGGGCCGAGAAAAACTGGATTTTCATCACGTTTTTCCCACCAATCTATTCACCAAAACATAGGTCGCCCTTTGGGAAAGTTGTAGTGTTATAGTTCCTCTACAACTTTTATTTTTGGAGAATTTCAACTTAGTTGTCACTTTTTGAAGTTGCAAATTTTTGAAAACGGGCAAACAAACACGAGCCGGGGCACTGGCCGTCGGGCTACCACGCTCTGGCGCGTCTCCGCGCGCCGGCGCGTGCGCGCGCGCACGCCCAGCCGCCTGCCCATGTGTCGCGCATCGAGTCCTCCGGCGTATGGATCGCTTCGGTGCTTCCGCCGTGGACCCGCGCGCACTAGTGGACCCTCCGCCCTTGGCTCTCCCGTGCGCCGCGCCCAGGCAGTGTGCCACGCCGGGCACCACCCACGCGGCCGCGTGCGAACTCGCTCGCGCGGCCTGCGCATGCGGCCGGGCTAGCTGTCACCCGTCCCCACTTGTGCATGCCGCTTCCTTAGGCTCGCGTATACACCACAGTCATCGTGCCCCACGCCCGCAGTTCGGTTTCGCCGCGCGCCGCTACCGTTCCCCTGTTTCGGCGCCGCCGCGCTCCATTGCCACCACCACAGCCGCAGCTCGGTCTCCGTCCGGCCTCGCTGCTTCCCCCTTCGCTTCCTCCATTCCTGCTCCACCCCGTGACGCGCCCGTGCTCCTGCCTGGTGCGCCCACACCGACGTTCGCCGTGCCAGGGATGCAGAGATGGCCGCCGGCCACCTCACCGCCGCCGGCCATCCCTGAGCCGCCTCCGCACCCCCTGTGCCAAGGAACCGAGCAAGGGTGACTCCCCGATCCTCCCTAGCCACTCACCCGACCCAATCCGGCCTGGCATTGCCTCTGGTGAGGCTTCCCTCGCCGGCAGGGACTACATTGCGAGGCTTAAGTTTTGTCCGGGGTCTTTTCTGCGAAGTAAGGACCTCTGCGTAATTTTGGAAAAATTCTTCAAGGGTTCTTCTATAAAAGTTGTTCTAGGTTTTAGCAGCAACTTCGAAAATGCATTAAAAATCGTAGAAAACTCAGAAAAATACAAATCTAATTGTGTTGGATTCTTTGTGAGGAGATCTACAATTTGTAGAAAAGGTGTATAGGGTTTTTTGGGATAGTTTTGAAATGCAAATTCAAACTCAGTTTGATGTACTTTTATTGTAGTTCAAATCGTACTCTTGGAATGGAGATGAAATTTGGATATGTTTTTTATGTCATGTTTAGGTCTGTGACCAAATTTGACACATGTTTGATGTGTAGATGTGTAGTTATGATTTTTGTAAGCTTTATGTTAGGTTAAGCTTGATGCTTTTTGTAGTCCCCTCAACAAAACTTTTCCTTAAGCACCAATCCATCCTAGGTCTTTTTCATGATGTTTAGCATCTCTGGAAAAATAATTATGATTTTAGAACTTGTTTGAATGATGTTTTGGATTTACTCTTGTGAAGAATGTTAAATTGATAACTTGAAGAATATGCTAGATCTACTTGTGTGTATTGGTCAGGAGCTTAGATTGGTCATGAATGAACTGTAGGAAAAGTTTGAGGTCAAAAAGATTAGTAAATCTTTTTGTATGAATTAATGAAGTTAAGTTAGGCTGGATCTTGTCTTTTTCATGTAAAGTAATTTATATATGATCTAGAGCTGAAATTTGGTATTTAAACTTTGTTTAGTCATATGCTGCTATGTGAAACACTTCAGACCAGTTGAAGTTATATTTTAATTAATATGAATTATGGATGAATGGCTAGCTAAGAATTGAATAAATAGGTTTATATATAATATTTAAGTTTAATTAAGGTTTTTATGTTTAGTTTCTATTTGAATTCATTTTAACACACCCCCATATTGTTTGGTGAAGTTTAGTAAGTTAATTTGCTTAAATGTGCACACAATCACCATCAAAGTAGTAGTTAGTTCACTGTCATCACACACCCAATACTTTTGTGAGTTTTCCTACTTGTTTAGATGAATGTGGCCAACAAGAATTGGTTTGGTGGTAATTCTCCCACCCTCACCATAATCAAATGCATATGCATGTATACATGTAGATTTACCAGACAGTACGTATACGCTCACTCAGGAGGAGGAGGGAGCAGCTAGTGGAGCGGTGAACCAGACTGTCATGCATCAAGACCTGGACCAAAGTCCAGAAGAGCCCAAGGCTAGTGCTGAAGTAGAAGAAGGCAAGCACCGGAGTGCATATAACCTTTTTGGATAAAATCTCATAACTTTTACTTTTTAGTATTTATGTTATGTTTTGTGCATTTAAGTTTCAGGAGTTGAATTGAAACCTAGATGCATGATCCTTAGGTTCCTATGCTCTTTTACTAGTATGTTAGGATGCTAGTGCCATACTTTAAGGACACGGTACAAGTCGAGTAATGACTCATTGCTCGCGAGATATAGGATGGATAAATTGACTCACTCATGTGGTAAGAGCAATGGATTCGGTCTCGACCGAGTAGCATGGTGCTGGTCTAAGCTATTGAACGTACCAAGTGCTTGTCGAGAATGGGACCGGTAAGCCTAGTACCTAATGAACCAGTGCGGGGACTTTATCGCTACTATTCTTGAGATGCGTCTCCCGGTTTGATTCCGGTAGTGCAAGTGTGAGTCTGGACGTGCCGTGTGAGGGCGTTCCAGTAACCTTGTCCTTAGGACTGTGGTGCCTGTCCCTAATCTGGGAAATGACGGGAACCGCCTAGTCGGGGTAGACCCCGCATTCGCTTTTCTTTGATTTCTTGGGGTCTACGTTCTTCCGTGTATCTTAAGTTGACATTGCAAGGATATAAATCGATCGATCGTCGGTCACTCGCCGTTATCTGAGTCGGCTTGACCACTGGCTACCCCATACTGATTTATGGAACATTTGGATTAATATTACTGCCTGATTAATGTTGTTTGCACAAACATGCTTGGTTAGTTAGGTGCTTACCTAAAATGGTTAACATATTAGAACTTGAGCTAAAAATGGAAAGTAAGGATCAACTCTTAGTTGCTTTTGGCAAAACCAACCCACTAGCCAAAAAGCTTTGCATGTCTAGTTGTACTTTTATTTTTGTCGGGTCAGTCTTGCTGAGTATTAGCATACTGAGCCTTACTTAATTTGTGGTTTCAGGTAACTCCATCTAGCCTGACTCTATTCCAGATGGTTGGGAGATTGAATGGGAGAATGACGATGATGAGTAATATGCTTGGATGGCCTCCCATGTGTATCTCGCGTTTAGTTTTTATTTCCGCTGTTAAACTTTGAAACCCTTTACTTTTATGTATGAAAAACTGGTTTGTAATAATAATAACTTTGTGAACTTTTATGTAATGTTGAACTTGTACTCTGGTCCTGCCTTCGTGTGGGCTTTGCGCATATCAGTGATCCTGTTGTAAAGTGATTTACCGGGCATGACCCGGCAGAGGCGACAAAATACATCTTTGTTATCGCTTATGAGCCAAGTGGACCGGCTTAGGTGATAATACGGATTTATTTTGAGCGGTTCTGTCACAGCTAGTACCAGAGCGTTGATATGCACTAGAGTATTTAAAACACCTTAATAGCTTGTTTTTGGAATAAAATTTGCCAAGAATAAGAATTATGCTAAGTGCTTAGGACGTTAAGGTTTAAACTATTCCGAGAGGTCCTAGAGGAAATTTTTGGGTTCTTTCAGGTGGCTAGTACTCTATGGTGTATTTAAACTGACTTTCAGCACATTTTATTCCTGTCAAAACTTACTTTCATGCACAACCATACTAGTACATCACGTTTTGCCATACGTGATCGTACCACGGGAAAGTCCGTGAGGGATGGATGGGTCCTATTCCAATGGGAACCCACGTCGCGTCTGTGTCTAGCCATGTTTTGCCATACATGTGCGACCCCGCAATAGGCAGAAAGGACAACTCCATTCAAACGGAGGTGTGCGAGGTTGGACGCTGTCCATGCAGTGGCTTTACGCATGGATGCCGTATCTATAGTGAACGGTAATGAATGTGGACGCTTTCGTGAGTGTTAGCACAGAAGGTTCTGAATATTCTGTGAATTTTTCTGTAGGTACACTAACCACGGTTGTTAGGTACGGTACTTATGAAACGAATAGCTTCCAACTAGCTATTATAGGGAGAGACGTATATATATGCCTTGCCACCGGTACTAACTTCGATTTTAAGCTTAAAAGCTTGGTGAGGACTTATAGGACGTTGTTGCATCATGTTAAAAGCTACCAAACTGAAAATGAGCTTAAATCATTTGTTATATGGTCTTTAGATGAATTATGTTGCTTAAGGACCTTTTCATGATAGATTGATGAATTCTTGTGATAAGCAAAGATGTAACTAGTTGCTGTCCAAATTTGTCTAAAGATTATCTAGAAAAATTCTGACTAGGTGTTCTTTAGGGAAATTGCTCATCAGCTAGTTAAACTTCTTCCATGAATTTTTTTTTCATGATTTTAGGATGCTTAAAACTGAAGTTGTGATTAATTTGCTATGCATAGGTCATGCTGAAATTCTGTCAAATTTCTGAGTAAGGCAGAAAACTCAAATTTTAATAAATAGTTCCTAAATGATTTTGACCAGAGAATCTATAAAAAAAATGTTCATTATATAGCCTAGTTTGTGCTGTAAAAATTTCATGGTCATTGGGTTCTCAGTTTTTGAGATATGATCTTTTTAGGGAAGCTCTACCCTGCTGAAATTTTCTGGGCAACAGCACTTTGAAAATGGATCTGTTAGACCCTTTTCCAATCTGAATTAATTCAACCTTTGAATACAAAAAATGTGAGTTAGAATGTTTCTGAGCTGCTCACAAAATTTTGAAATTTTTGGGGTACTGGTTTATCAGTTACGAATTTTTGTTCAGAACTTCCAGTTTTGCCATGTAGCATGTTAAACTCATCTTTGTGAGTTCTAACATGCGTTTGTAATTATTTTTACAGATGGCTGCCCCTGGCTTGGTTGCGGTGAACACCGATGGTACGTTCGCTACCACGGGACTGCACTGGGAGGGATTCACCCGCATTGTGTGGGGAGCCCTTAGTGCCGTCGGCTGCACCACTCCTCCCTTCTACGAGGGGGTGGAGTATGAGGAGATGGGCGTACCGAGCTGCCGAGTACGAGTCACTGTGCTTCCTCACCTGGGCCACCCCCCGAGTGGGCTGACTTGAGCATGGAGCTCTTGTGCTACCGCTCTTTCGAGGCGGTGGAGTCGGCAGCCTTGATGGTGCTCCACACCCTCTCCAGCCACCGTCCGCAGGAGATGATGAAGACTCTGTTGGGGTTGGTTCCTGCCATGGACCCCAACAACCCCGTGTGGCTAGGTCGGATGGCCGACATAGCCACACTTCTCGAGATCGTGCCTCCGTTCGACACCATGCAGACGCTGGCCAGAAGCTTGGGGGCGTTGTACCACCTCTAGGATCTTCGCCGGGTTCTTTCTGACGACTTGGCCAGCCGGCCTAGTGGAGCTACTTGGTACTCACACTGGCTTGTCGGGGTCTGCACAGAGCAGCACAGTGGATATACACAGGCTGTGCAAACTATTGCTGACCTCCAGAGTTTTTGTGCTAGACTAACTTAGGAGTATTCTTTTGTGTAGCTAGATGCTACATAGTAACCCATATGTAATGGTGATCCACCAAATTTTGTAATCTTGTAGTTATGATGGAAAAACACCTTTCCGGCAGCAATCTGCCTAAGAAATAAAAAGAAGAAAGTTATGTTCGTTTCTGAATTTTGCAATGAATACCAAAGTTGTTCAAAACTTTATAATGATCATGCTCACCAAAATTCAGCATTTTTGCATGTGTATTTTGAGAAATATCAAATTTTTAGTAAGCTCCTGTTTGCTGTCAAAACTGCTAGACAGAGCTTTGGTAAAACTGCTGTCACCGCTGACCCTCCAGAGGTCATGGTGCGCCAGCTACTGAGGCTGCTGGAGGCTTTACAACGTGCAGGTTTTCCGTCTCGCCACTGAGGGTATGCTCTCTCTGGTGATCATGGACTCCACAGCTATGAGGGACATCACCTCCTTGGACTTGCAGTACGAGCGGCAGACTTCCGCTCACCTTCAGCAGGAGGTTGTCACTCTACAGGACGAGCATGTCCAGTGGCACCAGGAGCACGGTGAGTACATACAACAGTTGTACGCCAGACTCCACGAGATCGACATTGTTGGGGGAGAGGCCCAGCCCATGTAAAGACCATGTAAGGGTTGATGGGCCTCTTAGTATGCTCGGGGGGCTTTTTGTAAATATTGTGCCTACCAGGAGGCTCGGTGTAAAATGACCAACTCATCCCACCCCTATAAATAGGAGGGCCACTATAACAGAGGGGATAGATGGGGAGCACGTGAAGGAAATGAGAGCTCCGAAGCTATTATGTTTATTTCGCATTTACATTTCTGTTCAGTAGTAATAGCTTCGGTCAGTAGCTTAGAGTAGAGCTCCGAAGAGGCCCACCTTCGGATCTGATCTGCACCAACAGTTTGGCGCCCACTGACGTTTTACTCACCGCTGACCCTCCAGAGGTCATGGTGCGCTAGCTACTGAGGCTGCTGGAGGCTTTGCAACGTACAGGTTTTCCGTCTCGCCACTGAGGGTATGCTCACCTTCGTCACCAAGCTTCGGCCCACGGCAAGGTCCGGACTACTTTGTCATCGTTTCAGCCCACCTCCGAGGCCCAGCTCGGCGGCCCAGGCTCCGAAGCTAAAGCATTTCGGTCCAGCGCCATAGCCCAGCTCCGCGGCCCCAGCTCTGAAGCTAAAGCATTTCGGCCCAGGTTCGCTGAGAAGTCAGGCCTTCGGCCTAGCTCCGAAGCCCAGCAGGCGCGGCTTAGCTCTGAAGCCCACCTCGACAAGGCCCGGCTCTCCGAAGCACGCGTGTTTCGGCCCAGCTACGAAGCGCATGCTCGACAAGGCCCAGGTTCGTTTAATTCCTCAAAAATGTTTGATCGGAGTGGGGTTCGAACAGAGGTCTCCCGATTCCTGGGAGCTTTGGCGCAGGCGGAGCGAGCCAGCAGAGTCGCGGCTGTTTGTTGAGTGCTTGCTCTTCGTCCCTTCTTTATACTGTTAGCATGCAGTTCGAGCGTTTAATAGTCAATGTCTTTACTCGCATGGTATGCAGATGCCCCCTTCCTACACTGTAACTAATGATGGTCTTAACCACTTTTTCTTTCGCTATCTTCATTCCTACTAAACTTGTCTACTTCGGTTAGGGGTGGGCGTTCGGGTTACCCGATTAGTTCGGGTCGGGTAATTCGGGTTTTGAGAAATTCGGGTAGTGAGAATCATTACCCGATATCAGCTCCAGAAAAACACTACCTGCAAATTCGGGTACCCGCAAAAATCGGGTTCGGGTTCGGGTTACCCAATTTACCCGAAATCTATAATCAAAGTACACACTCAAACACACATAATTTTGCATAGACTAGTAGTTTGTGTTGAATTTCAACTACAAGTTGAGAAGAGTAATATATTATAATCACTTGTTCAAATTAAGAGAATTATATTCTAATAAAGTGACAATTTCAAGTGTTCAACTTACAACACGTGAATATATACAAAGACAAAGGCAAATTTCGGGTAGTTCGGGTACCGAAGTGTATTACCCGAATTACCCAAACTAATTTCGGGTAACGACAATCACTATCCGAACTTGAGATCGGGTACCTCGGGTTCGGGTAATTCGGGTTCGGGTTCGGATAATTCGGGTACGGGTAATGGGTATCGGGTATTTTGCCCAGGCCTAACTTCGGTTATGATCCCAAGTTATTTCATTCCAAGCAATTTTCAGTTATGAACAAGCTACATGCTGTTACAATTTGTGTAGTCTCTTATTTACTAATATTCTATTCCTTCGGAATCATCTCGGTACTAGATTTCACAAGATTGATTTTTGACCTTCAGAATTATTTCGGTGAATTTTCTTTCACCTTCGGAATCATCTCGGTGGGATTTTCACGAGGTTGACTTTCACATTCGAAATTATTTCGGTGAATTTTCTTTCACATTCGGAATCATTTCGGTGGGATTTTCACGAGATTGACTTTCACATTCGAAATTATTTCGGTAAATTTTCTTTCACCTTCGGAATCTTCTGGCTCGGTTTCACGAGACGGAACTACATCGGCTCGATCGCATGACTTTCGGAGTCATTTCGCCCTCCAGTTCGCAAGCTGCAATAACGAGGCCAGTTGCTGAGCCACGTCGCTTCAACCCTCGGTTGATTCTCGCGCTGATAATGGCAAGGCCGAGTTGCTTAAACCTTCGGTTAGCACCAACCGTAAAGGAAGCTAGGCGCAAGCCGCGAGCTAAGTTCTGCACCAACCCCTGTCTTTAATTGTTTTCGCAAGGAATAGTGTCCTATTTTATTTTCTTCTTCCGAAGCAAAACTAAGCAAGCTGGCAGACCTCGTCGGCCGATGCATCTTTTAGCGGACTCGAATCTTTATTTCTGTGTTTGCAACATGCACAAATCGTTTTTGTTAGTACGCAGTGCAAGCTGGCCTACAACGCTACCCCCTCCATGACAAACCTTTTTCTATCCAGTACGGACCGAAGCTCATGTGGGAGCAGAGGTATATGCATGCCGTCATAAATGATGGAGCGCTGAACTTTCTAATTTTCCTACCTATACATAAGGTGTTGGGGTGTGATCTTGTTAGTACTATTGAATCATTTTCCATTCCGAAGGGTTAATATATCAGTCTTCAAGTTATATGTCTCGGTTAAAATTCTAACATTTTGTTTTGCAGAAAGTATCTTTTGAATATCTTATCATAATATTTTTTACACCATGCGCGTACTAATTTAATGTCAACTTGTTACATAATTACTCAGAAGGGGGACAGTTCACATCATGTGCTTTTTTAGTCACCGAAGTACCTTCGTTGGATACTTGGATATATAACTAAACCAAATGATTTCGCATTTCAGTTATTCTTTAGCTTTACGATAATGAATTGAATGATAGTGCTATGTTGTTGGGCTGTTCGTCAACGCTATCCTTCTGGGCTCCGGCCTTATTATCAAGCAGTTGCTTCGGCCTTATTATGAAGGTGTTTCGGCCTATTTTCTCCGAAGCCTAATTCAGGCCATGGGCCATAATGTCTGTCCACCAGCCACTCAGGCCATGGAACGAAGCCGAGTTGTGCTTTCACCAGCGTCAGTTCGTGTTCCTGGGCTGTCACACAACGAAGCCCACTTCGGAACCGCACACATTTTGGGTGGTTTACTGGGCCGCAGCATCTTGACCCAGCCTTGTTGCCTCCGTGCTCTCCGTGCTTCGGTCCAGCCTCGGTCCAGCCTCGTCGACCACCACTCGGTGCTTCTTCGGTCCAGCCTCGTCAGTGACCTATATTCGCCCGCGCTGGTTATTGGGTTTCGGCCCGCGCGGATTAATGGGTTTCGGCCTACTTAGCCGAAGCTCCTCTGGACCGGAGTCCATTTCCATTCGGATGTCCGTTCTGCACGCGTACGGCCTACAACGCCCAGGTCTGAGGTATGTTGCACACGCCTTTGGTATGGCCCAGGCTAGTAAGGCTTGGTGCTAGCCTGCTATACCACCCTTCGTTTTAGCAACAATTACATCTTTGGACATCTCAGTTATGTTTCCTTTGTCAGCTTTGCACATTTTGTACGAGAGATCGTTGCTTCGATCACAAGCTTAGGTGCAAGTTGCTTACCTTTTTATATGAATATTTCTAACTAGATGATAAGTAGTTAAGTACGTACCCTCAGTCCGAAGCATTTGTCTGCATGCAGGGGCGGAGCCACGTCGGGGCCAGCTGGGGCGGCCGCCCCAGCTCAAGCTGTGCTTGCTCAAGTACCCTTCTTACTTCGCCGGTGACCCTGTCGAGCTCCGGCAACCCCTCGTCGCCGGTCTGAACACCACGAATGGCGCCACAGCAGCTGCCTGGCTTGTAATAGTAGAATTCGTCACAACTGGGCTTATGGCCAGCGTCCGGCCCATTAGTCTGAAGTCCAGTCAAAGGCCGATCACTCAAAGTCTGATGTCCTCCGGCCTCCCTATCCCCTTCCTCTCAATCTCTCTAACGAGCACAAGCAAAGGGCCACAAACGCGTTGCGTACACAACCCTAGCGGCAGCTCTGGGCGGCGGGGGAGGGCTTCGACCTCTTGCAGCTCCGGCCGGCTCACGGTGACGACTCATGGAGGGAGAGAGGAAGGGCTTGCCGCTGTCGGGGCTGGGCATGGCCGCGGCTCTAGCAGAGGCCATGGTGCAAGAACAGCTCCGACGATGGCAGACTCAACGGCGGGGGTGGCTTCGGCGGGAGTCAGCTGAGCTGCTAAGGTAAGTCGCCCCAGCTAATTTTTTTTGCTGGCTACGCCACTGTCTGCATGCTACCTGCTTGCCCTTCGTCTGATAGATGAAGCTGGAAACTTTTCCTTTCGATGGAACCTCATCTCTTTATGACATCAACCCCGCAAGCGATCTACGCCTCGTATACGAAGGCTATTCGCTTTGCGGCTATGCGTCTATAGACTTGGGGTGGGTGAAAGTTATACGTTTTCTCCTTTGTGTCAAAAACTACAACTTCCACCAACTCCGTAAACGGTTTTAAGTGGTAAATTTACAAATCCTTCGAGCATTTTGAATATATTGCTTTTTCTGGAGCTAAGGCTGTGAACTTGCACTTCAGATGCAAGGAATCACCGAAGTGTGCGGGAAATGCCATTTCGTCGCAGTGCGCTGTACTTCTCACTCTTCGCTAGTGGTCGAAGAGGCTATGGTTATGCTTATTCCGTGTTTGGTTTTTCGCTAACATGCAGGTTCAACCAATCACTGTAAGTACCTCTTCACCTTCGTAGCTAACCCTTTATGTGAAGTATTTGTATCTCTTGAATATAGGGTCAACTAGCATATGTGAGTATCTTGCTATCACCTCAGTCCCATTTCCGTGTAATTGCTTCTCTCTCGTACCCTTTGTTTCATGTATTGCTTAGCGAGTACTCTAACCCTTCGTATTTCATATACTCATGCGCCTTCATCTCAAACGTGCTAAGTATCTGTTCTTAGTTACACTTTGGATCGTTTTCGCAACGACTAGATGCATAGAACTGTTATGTTTCGTATATGCATTTCGTCACGTCTTTTGCAGGTTATAACTTTATCAGTTTTCACCCCGAAGCTAACGTCCTTGTGGTTGTCTTACTCCATTATGATTTGGAAGTGGATAGGCCATATCAATTGGTTTCTATGTCTATTGGACTTCATCTGGATGTACTTGGGAATTCTATATTGGATTTCAGCGCTATTGGGTTTCGATGACCTCACGACTTTTCATCACAGGAAGTTGAGAATTTGTTCAATGGGTGTCCTTCACCTTATTTTGGTCAACCCTTCATTTTCACTTTCATGCAAAAGTATACATTTATGCATACATACATACATACATACTTACTTACCTGCAGCATATTGCATTGTAATGCATAGCACCGAAGAGTGGAGCCGAGAGCTCTCACGCTGAAGGCCCGAGATTGGTCGAAGGTTCCGTTTGCATGAAGCAAACGACCGGTCTTGTGATGACCGGAGTTGAGCTGGAGACCCCGAAGGCCCGAGTGTGGCTTCGGCTTTGAGACCCCGGAAAGCACCACGAGATGCTCCGGATCTAAGACGCCCCGAAGGCCCGAGTGTGGCTTCGGATTTGAGACCCCGGAAAGCACCACGAGATGCTCCGGATCTAAGACACCTCGAAGGCCCGAGAGTGGCTTCGGATTTGTTTGCGCGATGCAATTTGAGATAGATTGTTTATTGACTAACAATTTTTTGAGTCTCTAGAATTATAATGATTCGTCTTGAATGCAGTGTTGAATAGAAAAGTGGGGACTTCGCCTATTTTTTATACTTTGTCACTGACAGGTTCAGCTCGACGAGTATCTGGCACGAGGGGCTTCCTCGACTACCTCTGCAATCGACAAGAATCTGGCTCGAGAGGCTTCATCACCTACTTCGTCGACAGCCAACTTCGACTTCGTTGGCGTCGACTTCAGCTTCGTCTTCGTCGTCTATTGCACCGACATCGACAGGAGTCCGGCTCGAGGGGCTTCGTCACCTTCTTCATCAACTTCGACTTCGTCTTCGTCGTCCACTTCACCGACGTCAGCCCCAGCTCTACTTTCAGTGACACCACCTCGTCGTTGACATGTGTTCGGCTCGAGGGGCTTCATCGCCTGCTTCATCGATGACGACTACGACTTCGTCTTCATCAACATGTACTTCGTCGCACATGGTGTACGCTCGAGGGGCTTCGTCACGAACATCGGGCTGAGTGACGTCAACCCGAAGGATGAAGTTTTGCCCGGTGCTCGTGACTGAAGAAGAGGGGCTCATCATCATCGACGGTGCTCCAAAGGAAAAGCCAGAGCAGAAAGAGGAGAAACAGTTGGAGGCGCCGAAGGTCAAGCCGAAGCAGAATGAGAAGTCTTGAGGACGAAGTTGACATCATCATTGAAGACTCTTGTTGGTGAGAAATAAACCCGGACCGAAGGCAGAGAGCCCGCTCCTCCTAAAACGGGTCAAGTCAGGCCCGTAGGTCCCGAAGCCCAGCCAAGAGAAGGGGAGTGGAAAAGCAAATGAACTCTCAAGTACGGAACTGTGGCTATCCTTTCATTCAATGTCCCCGAGATTACAGCGGCTCCCCTTATTTATAGGCGGGAGGCCAAACACCTTTTTACATCTCGCGGCACACATTACACCTTTTTCCTACCCAACTACTATATCCCTAGCATATTCCGGGGCATTACAGGAAAGTGGTTTTAGTACGGCTTCAGCTGACGCCACTCCTCGTACGGTATCCAGCGGGGCCCTTCGTATGGCGTTTAGTTAGGTCCTTCGAGTCACCATACCGAGGCCCTTCGTGGATCAGGAGCAGCGTCCCACGTGGCCGCGACCCCTTCGTCACGTGGCCCGCAGTCCCTTCGTCGTATGATTACGAAGCCCAGCGGCTACTCCATCGCTGTTGGCATCGCTGTGCTCCGCATGTCGGTCGCCTGTTTCCATGAATCCTGCACCATCCCGACACAAGAAGGCGTTTGGTTATGTTAGCTTCGTCGGGGCGGGCCGACAACATGCTACGGTTTAACACCCAAGATATGATTATCAAAATATAAGTACATGACTTAAAGCCCATTTTTCAAGCATAAGACAATTCATACACCAATTTCATTTTCAAGTTTAAACATGGTACATGAAGTGCCTTTGCGGCAAAAAGAAGCTTATGCTCCTCCCTAAGCAAGCAAAAGGGCTAAACATTTACAATGACAAAAGGTCTTTGACCTCAAGCAAGGAGAACATGATTCTCAAACACAAGCTAAACATGATATAGGCATTTAAGCACAAATTAAGCATAGACAATCATCTACTCACGAGAGACACAATTTTAGCATTTTCATCAAAAGAAAACTATCTCAACACAAATATATGGCAAAACCATCAAGAACATAGCATTCACATCCACAATTTACCAAACATGCACTTGTCTCACAAATAGCACATCGGTGATCAATGTATATAAGAGAAGCTTTTCCTAGCACAAGTGATCCAAAGATGGCTATCCTACCAGGTTTTGTACAGAAAAGTAAAATGCATGAATGCAATGCAACAAAATGAACATATGGCACATATATACATGAGAAGCTCCAAGACCGAGCTAGAAAGGAAAGCACACCCCAAGTTCACCCCGCAAGCGAGTGAAAGTGACTTGATCAAGCGGTTTGGTGAATATGTTGGCTAGCTGGTCTTGGGTAGGGACATAGGACAAAGATATGTTTCCCTTCTCAACAATGTCCCTCAGAAAGTGGTACCTCACTTCTATGTGTTTCGTTTTGGAGTGGAAGACAGGGTTTTTGGCTACGCTTATGGCACTGGTGCTGTCACAGAAAAGTGGAACCTGGGAGCACTCCTCACCAAAATCACTCATGGTATAGGTCATCCAAAGCAGCTGGGAATAACAACTAGCAGCAGCTACATACTCGGCCTCTGTAGTGGACTGGGCTACACTAGATTGCTTGCGAGATGACCAAGAGACCAAAGAAGAACCAAGGAACTGACAACACCCAGAGGTAGACTTGCGGTCCAATCGACACCCAGCAAAATCAGCATCGGAGTACCCGTGAAGTCTGAGTGTCGAGGAGGTAGAATACCAAAGACCAAACTCAGGAGTGTAGTTCAAGTACCTGAAAATCCGCTTGACGGCCTGCCGATGTGAAGTCCTCGGTGAAGCCTGAAAACGAGCGCACAGACACACACTTAACTGTATGTCCGGCCTCGTCGCCGTCAAGTAGAGGAGGGAGCCGATCATGCTCCTGTACTCCTTCTGGTCCACGGGTTCGCCGTCCTCGTCCGCGTCCAAAGCCGTAGTGGTACTCATCGGTGTAGTCAGCGGCTTGGAGTCGTTCATGCCAAACTTCTTCACCATGTCCCTGGTGTACTTTGCCTGATGTACAAACATCCTGTCCTTGCACTGCTTGATCTGGAGACCCAAGAAAAACTGCAGCTCGCCCATCATGGACATCTCAAATTCCCTGCTCATGTCATCTACAAATCTGGCAACAAGATCATGAGAAGAGCCACCAAAGATTATGTCATCCACGTATATCTGAACAATCAAAAGGTCATTCCCATGCTTAAGGAGAAACAGGATCTTATCAACTGTGCCCATCACAAACCCCTTACTCAGCAAAAAGCCTCTCAACCTACCATACCAAGCTCTAGGTGCCTGTTTCACCCCATAGAGCGCTCTCTGGACACGAGTCAAGCCGCAACCTGTACCTGCACACTTAGCCAAGCATCAGTCCACACAACGTTGTCAATCACTCATCACTAAGGAGCGACCCTCCACTGGTCCTCAGACACACCTGGTCCTCAGAATGATCTCAAAGGAATTACCCCTGCCTTTTGTACTCATCGCATACCTATGGAGGATCAATGCAAGCCCGTTGTGGAGCATCAAAGAAGGCTAAGCCACACCATGCGGGAGGTGGTGAAGAAGGAGGTGATCAGACTATTGGATGCCAGAATCATTTACCCGGTGCCGCATAGCGAATGCGTCAGCCCCATACATTGTGTGTCGAAGAAAGAAGGATTGACCATGCTGGAGAATGAGAAGAATGAGTTGATACCGCAAAGAACCATGACCGGATGGAGGATGTGCATTGACTATCGAAAGTTAAACAAAGCAACGAAGAAGGATCACTTCCCCCTACCGTTCATTGATGAGATGGTTGAGAGGTTAGCGAATCATTCCTATTTTTGCTATCTTGATGGATACCCGGGGTTCATGCAAATTCCTATTCACCCAGACGATCAACACAAGATGACTTTTACTTGCCCATATGAAACATTTGCATATATAAGGATGCCCTTTGGTTTGTGTAATGCTCCAACCTCTTTCCAACATTGCATGATGATGGTATTTTCGGAATTCATTGAAGAAATTGTCGAAGTCTTCATGGATGACTTTTCCATTTACAGAAAAACTTTTGCGAATTGCTTAGCCAACTTGGACAAGGTTCTCACGAGATGCACGGAGGTTGACTTGGTACTCAATTGGGAAAAGTGCCACTTCATGGTGAAGCAAGGTATAATATTGGGACATGTGGTATCCGAAAGGGGTATTGAGGTGGACAAAGCTAAAGTTGAGACGGTCGAGAAACTTCCACCACGAACGTGTATCAAATCTTTGAGGAGCTTCTTGGGCCATGCAGGATTTTATAGGAGGTTCATTAAGGATTTCTCAAAGATCACCAAGCCGTTGACTCACCTTCTCCAAAAGGATGTGCCATTTGATTTTAATGAAAAATGCTTGGCGGCATTCCGTACACTAAAGAAAGCTCTCGTAAGTGTGCCAATTATTCAACCACCGGATTGGAATCAACCATTTGAGATTATGTGCAATGCTAGTGACTATGCCATAGGAGCTGTTTTGGGACAACGAAAAGAAGGCCAGGTACATGCTATATACTATGCTAGTAAAACTCTTAATGAAGCTCAATTAAATTATGCGACAACAGAAAAGGAGTTGCTTGCGGTGGTATTTGCCTTCGAAAAATTCAGATCGTACATTGTGAATTCCAAGGTGATTGCCTACATCGATCATGTAGCAATTAAGTACCTTTTGGCCAAGAAAGATGCTAAGCCAAGGTTGATTCGATGGATCCTTCTCTTGCAAGAGTTCGATGTTGAAATTCAAAATAAAAAGGGGTCGAAAAATGTTGTGGCAGACCACTTGTCAAGGATGAATCACGAAGAGGACGACAACGAGCCTATTGAAGACAAAATGAGAGATGATCACCTTTATCAGGTCTTTGACAAAGATAGTTGGATGGTCAACATCATTCGAGCAATTCGAAGAATGCCACTCGATCACTTGGATACGAATGCTCAGAGAAGAGTGATCGCCGAAAGCAAAAAGTATTTTTGGGATGCACCTTACCTCTTTAGGCTCGGAGCAGATGGAGTTTTGAAAAGGTGCATACCAAGAGAAGAAAGAGGCGAAATCTTGAGGAAACGTCACTCGGGTGAGTATGGAGGACATTATGTGCACTTTAGGACTCAAGCAAAGGTATGGCTAGTGGATTTTATTGGCCGGAGATGCATGAAGATTCAAAAAGGTACGTTGCTTCTTGCCCGGAATGTCAAAGAACAGGTAATATCTCTCAAAGGAATGCCATGCCATTGAATTATAATTTGCAAATTGATTTATTC
Source organism: Cenchrus fungigraminus (assembly GCA_036936925.1). NCBI lineage: Eukaryota > Viridiplantae > Streptophyta > Magnoliopsida > Poales > Poaceae > Cenchrus > Cenchrus fungigraminus. The sequence continues at coordinate 64,953,890 of CM072779.1, forward strand.
GACATTTAGGGAATCGATTTCATGGGCCATTCACAAATTCAAATGGATATGAGCACATTCTAGTCATGGTTGATTACGTGTCCAAGTGGGTAGAGGCTATCCCTTATCGTAATGCTTCAACGGAGGAGTCCATAACAATGATAGAACATTATATTCCCGCGATATGGTGTCCCAAGAATTTTGATAAGTGATGGAGGAAGTCACTTCACCAAAAATCGCTTCAAAAAGTGTTTGTCCAAGATGGGGATCCAACATAGAGTATCCACGGCATACCACCCACAAACCAACTCATGAGGACATTGTCAAGCTGCTGGACACGCACATGACATGACCTTCCCCAAGTTGTACTTCGTCCCCGACTCAGCTACCACATCCGGTTCGGAATCAGCTTACACCTCTACATGGTTTCGGCGATATCTCCATCATACGACGTCGGAACGAGGCGTATAAGGACTCGTCGGAAAGGGGACGATGACGCCGTCAATTTGGTTCTTGTCCTAGATCCAGAACATCCGTGAGTCATACTGTGTGACCACGAAAAGGTGCTGCATTACCTATTGTGGGCCAACTCGGCCTTGTATCGAGTCGGGCCTTCAACCCATATTGTGGGTGCCCCCTCCAGCGCGCCCCAACCCTAGCACACCTTGTTTAGGGTATAAACTCAGTAGTCGCTCCATTAGAGACTCCGGTTTTGCTTTAGAGTTATCTGTCGTTGAACAGTCGCCGACTTTGGTCCCCAACTTCGAGTGTTTAATCATTCATCTGTAGTTGTCACTATAATTTTGTGTGCTGCGTACTTTCGAGTTCTTGCTTGTGTTCTTTGTTTCGCAGGCAGGCATTAGCCTTCATGGCGAGGTCAACCAGATTGCGGCATGGTTGATAACAAGAGGAGTTGTGGTGCTAATGTTGCAGGAGTTCAGGTCTTTAGATCTGAAGACGGATCAGTGTGTCGCACTCCACCAAAACGAGTTATCTTTCTCCTAACAGAAGATTGGGCACCCCCGTTCCCATCAAGTGGTAATCAGAGACTCAGGTATCACCATCAGGCTTACCCTAGATTTAGTGTTCATCAATTTTGGTTTCATCCTATAGAACACAAAAAGCCTAAAAAAATTCCGCTGTCCTACAACATGTGTTAGCCGTGCAATTTTATTTTCAGATTGCTTTGTTGAGTTTGTGTCTGTGGTCGAGTCTTGTTGCTGGTTTAGATTGTGTTCGTGGTTGTAGTCCAATGTGCCTGTCGCAGTTTGTTTGTTTCTGCCACTAGCTCATCCACCATTACCCAGATTACAAGTCAACACACCACATTACTTGACTTGCCCCGGCTAGCCACCTTGTGTGACTTCTCGCCGCGCCAGCCCTAGATTAGGTTGCAAGCCGCTTGCGTTTCGCCTTGCATCACAACCCCCCTTGATTCATCATCTGGCGATTACCTATTGCTTATACCAGGGAGGATTGTGCCCCTGTATGTTTGCTGAGACGCCTTGCTCAGCCCTAGCCGCCGCTGCGTTCCCTGCCGATTTGTGCCTTTGGAAAACATAGGTTGAGGTACCTTCCATAAAATAGGCATATCTTTTCGCTCGGTGCTCTGTTTTTGCTCAAATTTTTACAGGAGCTAGGCAACAAAAAGTTGCACATACGATCTACCCACTTCGTCGGTTCGGCTGTTCTCAAAAATTCAGACACTCCGAGCACCGCTAGCCGACCACCCCATCGCAACATCCGTACCGCACCATGGAGGTCAACGTCCTCGTCAAGCAACACCTCGGCCCCGATCGTGACGCCCACGACACCATTCGAGCTTGACAGAAGGCGGCCGTGAACCGGGACGACGACTACGAGCACCAGCCTCGTAAGGAGTACAACAAGGGGCGTGCTAGCCGCTACGACAGCGACGAAGACCAAAGCCGGAGCACATCGCCTGACGCCCAAGGGCCACTGGCCTTCGGGAAGAACGTCCGCAACGCTTGTTTCCCTCCACGCTTCCGAGCTCCGACAGCCGTACCAAAGTATGATGGGGAAACCAACCCCAGCGTTTGGCTGGAGGACTACTGGCTGGCATGCCATGCTGGAGGGGTGCCGGATGACTTGTTCATCATCAAGAACCTCCCACTCCACCTCGCTGACTCGGCCCGCACCGAGCTGGAGCACCTGCCCCGAGGCAAGATTGATAGCTGGTCGCAACTACGAGATGCCTTCATCAGCAACTTTTAGGGCACTTACGCCCGACCCGGCAACCCTTGGGACTTGCGTAACTGCAAGCAGAAGAAAGGAGATAGCCTTCGCGACTACATCTGACGCTTCTCCAAGCGGTGCACCGAGCTGCCCAACACCACCGACATGGACATCATCTTAGCATTCCAGAACGGGACCACATGCGCCACGCTCATCCACAGGATAGGGCGCTGGAAGCCGCGAACAACTCAGGAGCTCCTCGACATCGCCATGGACCACGCCAACGAGGAGGAGGCGGTGGCCGCCACCCTTAGCCCCAGCAAGGGAAAGCAGCTGGAAGAGGTCGACGAGGGCCCATCAGCTCGGTCTGACAAGAACAAGAAGAACAAGGACAAGCGGTGTCGTGACGACAACCTCGTGGTTGCAGCTGATCGGAAGATGATGAGGCCCAAGAACAATCCTCCCAAGGACCACTTCGAGAAGCTCTTGGAGGCTCCATGCACCAACCACGAGGGAACGGTCAAGCACGTGCTGAAGGACTGCAACCTGATGAAAAGCTACATCACAGGTATGCTCAAGAAGAGGGACCCCGCCCTAGCTGGCAAGGGGGCCAAGGACAAGAACGATGACGACGCCGAGTACCCCGGGGAAGGCGACGCAGTCATGATGATCTTCGGAGGCTCACCGGTGCGCCCTTCCAAGCGCCAAGAGAAGCTGATACGGCGAGAGATCTACTACACTGAACCTGTCACGCTGTCCTACCTAAAGTGGTCGGAGACGCCGGTCACGTTCGACCGTAGTGACCACCCCGACCACGTCCCGCAGCCGGGTAACTACCCGCCAGTCGTGGTGCCCTTGTTTGGAACCAAGTGTATCCGCAAGGTACTGATAGACGGAGGCAGCAGCCTCAACATCATTTACGCCTCGACCCTCGACGACATGGGGATTCCATGGTCCCGACTATGGCCATCTTCGACACCATTCCACGGGGTCGTACCCAGGATGGAGGCGGTTCCCCTCGGGCAGATCGACTGCCTGTCACCTTCGGAACACAGCGCAATTTCCGAAAGGAAACCCTCACCTTCGAAGTGGTGGGGTTCCCGGGGACTTATCACGCGATACTCGGAAGGCCTGCGTACGCGAAGTTCATGGCCATCCCCAGTTACACGTACCCCAAGCTGAAGATGCCCGGTCTGAAGGGCCTCATCACCGTAGGGACGTCGTTCCAGTATGCATACGAATGCGGCGCCGAGTCTTTTCAGTTCGCTGAAACGCTCATCCGATCCAAGAAACTCACCGCTAAGCCTTCACCCGCGGACCTCGACATTCCCGAGTCGTCCAAGCGTGCGGCGTGCTCTTTCGAGACCGCCAAGGACGCCAAGAAGGTGGCCGTCTCCGACGACGGCCGCACGATCTGCATCGGGACAATGCTCGATCCTAAATAGGAAAGTGCGCTCGTAGACTTCCTACGAGCGAACCTCGACGTGTTTGCATGGAAGCCCTCCGACATGCTGAGGATTCCAAGTGAGGTCGCTGAGCATAAGCTCAACACAAAGCCCGGTTCAAAACCGGTCAAGCAATGACTCCACTGCTTCAACAGCGACAAGTGCAAAGCCATCAGCGAGGAGATCAAGAAGCTCCTTATTGCAAGGTTCATTAGAGAAGTGTACCACCCCGAGTGGTTAGCAAATCTTGTACTTGTTAAAAATAAGAATGGCAAATGGAGGATGTGTGTTGACTACACGAGCCTGAACAAGGCATGTCCAAAAGATCCGTTTCTGTTACCACGAATAGATCAGGTAGTCGATTCGACAGCTAGGTGCGAAACCCTTTGTTTCCTCAATGCTTACTCCGGTTACCACTAGATCGCGATGAGCCTGGCCGACCAGCTCGCCACATCATTCATCACCCCTTTCGATGCATTCTGTTACGTGTCCATGTCATTCGGGTTGAAAAACGTTGGCGCCACATTCCAAAGATGCATACGACGTGTATTTGGCGATCTCATCAGCCGGCTGATCAAGGCCTATGTCGATGACATCATGGTGAAGTCAAAGAAGGCGGGCGACCTGGTCCCCGACCTCACAGCGGTTTTCGAGAAGCTGAGAGAGCATGGTGTAAAGCTTAACCCCGAGAAGTGTGTCTTTGGGGTTCCAAGAGGCATGCTCCTCGGGTTTGTCGTGTCGGAGCGCGACATTGAGGCGAACCCTGAGAAGATCTTAGCCATCACGGACATGGGGCCGATCCGAAACCTGAAAGGGGTGCAGCACGTCACAGGATGCCTCGCTGCGCTCAGCCGCTTCATCGCCCGACTTGGTGAACGCAGCCTGTCACTGTACCGGTTGATGAAGAAGTCGGACCACTTCACATGGACTGCCGAAGCCCAAGAAGCACTCAACTCGCTCAAGAATCTTCTCAAAAACCCACCCGTACTCACGGCACCAGCACTGGAGGAGACCATGCTCCTGTACATTTCCGTGACGACTCAGGTCGTGTGCGCGGCTTTGGTTGTTGAGCGAGAAGAGCCCGGAAGGACGCAGAAGGTGCAACGCTCGGTGTATTTCATCAGTGAAGTCCTCTTCGACTCGAAGACGCGCTACTCGTAGATCCAGAAGTTGGTGTACGCTATCCTCATCACCAAGCGGAAGCTCCGGCATTACTTCGATGCGCACCCCATCACGGTGGTGTCAAGATACCCGCTTGGTGAGGTGATACAAAGCCAATAGGCCGAGGGAAGGATAGCCAAGTGGGCCCTTGAGTTGATGGGGCAGAACATCACGTATGCCTCGCACAACGCCATCAAGTCGCAGGTGCTGGCTGTTTTCGTTGCCATGTGGACACAGATCCAAAACCCCCCGGTGCCAGTCAAGGACGAGACGTGGGTCATGTACTTTGACGGTTCGCTCATGAAGGAAGGAGCTGGGGTCGGACTTGTCTTCATCTCGCCCCTAGGCGTGCGTATGGAGTACATGGTCCGACTACATTTCTCGGCCTCCAACAACATCGCAGATTACGAAGCTCTCCTCAACAGGCTCCAAATCGCCCTCGAGCTCAGGATCTACCGTCTCGAGATCCGAGGAGATTCCGATCTTGTCATAGGCCAGGTGATGAAGGAGAAGAACAGTTTGACCCCAAAGATGGTGGCCTACTGCCAAGCCGTGCGTGAATTGGAGGAAAAATTCCACAGGCTCGAGCTCAACCACGTGCTACACAAGTACAATGAAGTGGCGGGTACTCTCACAAAGGCAGTGTCTAATCGGAAGCCTGTTCCGCACGGGGTCTTTGCTAGCAACCAGTATGAGCCGTCCGTTCGCTACGATGATGACAAGCCGCCACCGGAACCCAGACTGGAGGATCCTGCTCCTCGAGTGGATCGTAGAAGGCAAGCTGCCACCCGACAAGGAAGAAGCTCGACGAATCGCATGACTAGCCAAGTCGTACAAACTTGTCGATGGCGAGCTCCGCCGACAAGGCGCTAAAGGCATCCTCATGTGCTGCATCCTGGCTGACCAAGGGAAAGAGTTTCTAAGGGACATTCATGCCAGAGCATGAGGGCACCACGCTGCCTCGAGTACTCTTATCGGAAAGGCCTTCCGACAAGGTTTCTACTAGCCAACCGCCATCACTGACACCAAGAACATCGTACACAGCTGTGAGGGCTGCCAATTCTATGCGTGACAAACTCATCTCCCGGCGTAGGCACTCCAAACCATCCCTATCACTTGGCCCTTCGCGGTCTAGGGGCTGGATCTAGTAGGACCGCTGAGAAAAGCACCCGGGGGCTACACACATCTACTCGTGGCCATCGACAAGTTCTCCAAGTGGATCGAGGCCAAGCCAATAACAAGCGTCTGCTCTGAGGAAGCCGTTGCATTCTTCACCGACATCATCTACCGCTTCAGGATCCCGAACTCCATCATCACCGACAACGGCACCCAGTTCACCGGCAAGAAGTTCCTTAAGTTCTGCGATGACAACAACATCCGCGTGGACTGGGCAGCCGTCAGCCATCCAAGGACCAACGGGCAAGTGGAGAGAGCGAATGACACGATCTTACAAGGCCTGAAGCCGCGAATTTTTAGGCGCCTCGAAAAGTTCTGAGCAACGTGGGCGGCGGAACTCCCGTCCGTCTTGTGGAGCCTGCGCACCACGCCAAGCCGGGCCACCGGCTGCACGCCTTTCTTCCTGGTACACGGGTCGGAGGCAGTCCTCCCGACAGACGTCGACTACGGCAGCCCAAGGGTTCAAGCGTACACGGAGGAAGGGAACCAAGTCGCTCTCGAGGATGCCATCGACTAGCTGGACGAAGCACGCGGCATCACCCTCCTTCACTCAGCATAGTACCAGCAAGCCTTGTGACGCTACCACGATGTCACACCCGGTTTTCAAAACAAACTAAGTGCTACCTATATGTATGCCAGGATCTAGTTTCATACATATAGTGGCATCATTAGTGAATAACAGAAACAATATCACATAAAGAAACAGAGATTTACAGAGATTTACAGCAGGATCCTAGGAAACAAAGGCTCCAAACTTCACAGGCAATCGACTGGGGGTTGCATACGCCTAGCACCATCTTGTAGACGTCATACACATTCTTCTTCTGAACAGTGGTAAGCAAGGGTGAGCACACTTATGGTTGGAGCTCAGCAAGTGGGGGAAAGATGCAAGGCTATCAAGGATGGGCTAAGGTTTTGCAGCGGTTAGCATTTTAATGTTGGTCAAATTTTATTAGCAAGCATCTATTTACTAGATGTAAGTTCATACCAACCCACTTAAGCATTTAGAAAATATCTCATCTCAAAACCATATGAAAACCACGATTTAATTCCATCTTTAAGTTTGATTATCATGTGAGGGTCCAAGCCGCTCTTGACTGTGAGCACGGCTGATCGATCAGTTTTCACTTTGCAGAGGTTGTACACTTTACCCACAGCTCATGTTCCCCATGTCGCCTGGGTTAGCTAGACCCTTAAACACTTCGAGGTGAGTGGCTAGGGGTCCACTACAAAACCTTTACAAAGGCATGCAAAAGACCAACAACCCGCATAGTTACAGATCAGGGCGGACCATAACCCTCCCTAGTGGTCAGCACCTTAGCAAAGGCTGCTACCCCAAAAGGACCGGGCTATACCCTGCAACCCGGATCCCCCTCTGCTCCTTTCGGATAAGGTCATCAGTTCATTCGCACACCTAATTAATTGGCTAAGCCAGAGCCATATGAACTGTGGTTGTACTGTTTTCTTGGGTGGTTCTCCATGTTCTGATTAAATCATATGATCTTGTATTACCAAAAGCACCATCGTTTCGCATAAAAGCTTTTGTCATCAAAAACCACTTTTATCCAACCCGAGTTAAGCAACTAGCATTAATCTACCCAAAAGCATTTATAAAACCGGGTTGTTCCAAGGAATATGGGTAAAAGTCTAGGTATGTCCTTAAAAAGGTTTTCCCGTCAACTTTATGCAATACATCAATAAAAGTAAACCTAATTATCATGCAGTTATATAGGGCAAAGTAGAATATGCAGGGGGAGAAGACCACTTGCCTTGCTGAACTTCCTCTTTCTCAAACAACTTCTCTTGATCTTTGAGACTTCCGATCAACAGCTCGATCCTCTACTCGAAGCAAACATTGGGCACACACATGCAAAGAAGACAAACAAGTACAACTAAGAACAATACACCAATCAAGAAAAGACTTTAAAAGAGAGAACAAGGGATGGGGCTCGGTTCTAAGAGCACAAACAAAAGAAACGCTCGGAACTAACGAAAGATTTGGATCATAACACACAAGCACTATGTGCTAGATATATTTTAATTAACAAAATCATGTACATAGATTATTTCAGAGAAATAACCTATTTATAATGAAGCAAGTTATATTTAGATATTAAAAGATGATGTAGAACTTAGTCTAATTTTATTTATAAACATTTAAGTATGATTTATGCAAATTAAATATTTCATTTTCTAAGAAGCATGTAAAGCATCTAAACATATCCTTTATGTTTCGAGTTCAACTAAGCAAATTATAATTCAAAAAAACACATTTATATTCTTATTAGTCAAATTAACATTTAATCAAGACAACTCGGGATATAACCTATGTAGCTTTTATTTATAAAGCATACTGAATAAATATTAACCAATTAAACATTTATATTATGAAATGCCGAAAGGTAGCTCTAATTAGATTTTATTTAGAAAACAAGTTTAGTAGATATTAATCAAGTTAAATTTAATATAAATTATTAAAACACATTTTAGGGTAAACATCAGCCCTAACTCGTACTTTATTGTGAGACGGAACTAACACAACAACAACACACTTAAACGGGCTAAAACTAGGGATCTATGGATTAAACAAGGATTAGGAATCTAATCACGATTAACTGTAGATTAGAAGGCTATCATAGAAGATTGGCAAGACACAAAGAATCGGACAGCTGATATTACAAGGTTCTTGATAGGCTTAGATTGGAAGCTAGACAATTATGAAATTACATGATAGATATTTTTTTAGAGTGTAAATGACATCATCATGATGAAATGATGACATCAGGCAAGGTATAAACTGAACGTATGAGTGAACATGTATACTTGTCAAAAGAAAGCACATGCACGTGTGTGACTGTTGGCAATATGATATCCACAAGACTCAAACTATTGGTGGTTTGGTTGGAACAGTGGCATGCATGACTAGAGAGCTATAGATTGCAAAATAATTAGTCTATCACGAGATGACTGATGGGCCTTCATATGTTGTAGTACGTACCTTCTAGTCGGATGACGACGATTGAAGGTGAACGACAATAAGGAGCTGAGGATAGCTTGGTACACAAACAATGAGACTCGATCCAAACATGGCAGCAACTTCAGTCGTCGGACGAACGACAACCTTCTAGAAATTTTAGCGAGCATCCTTGCCGAACGATCCAGGAGACACTGATGCTGCAGAGATGGGACGAATGAGAGTCTACATGTAGGCATGAAGGGGAAACAGATGACAATAGACAGATCAAAAGACATGGCAAGCTTCAGTTCACAAGTGCATGGCAAAGGATAGAAAACTATAAGCAATATGAGATCAACAGGAATTAAACTATTGATGAAGTAAATATGCAGCAGCTACTGCATGTAGTGGTGGGCATGAGAATCGGAGACAACGTGCTAGTGATGAGCACACGCTTGAACACAAAACAGATATGTGGTGATTGATGGTGAACGGCATGGAGCTGATGAGGAAGGAGCGCCGGCGATAGCTTGTTACTGAAACGATGAGATTCAAACCATGGCATCCATCGGCTTCAGTCCTGGCGAACAACAACAGTAGCAGAAGCTTTAGCTACCATGGTCCTTACCGGAGCAAGGCAGCAACGAGTCTGCTCACACAGAATCGAGAGAGATGTTGAACTAATCCTTTATTGGAGACTGGAGAGCGAGATGAAAAGAGAGGGATCTCAGGGTCAAAGTGAGGGTGTGCTCACCGGTGGAGAACGATGGATTTTGGTGGAGACGGTGGCCGGCTCACAGGCTCTTCTTGTCGCGACGGCGTCCCAGTGACGGGATGCAGCCGGAGACTGTGGAGAGCAAACTCGGCATCCTGGTCCTCTTGGCAGCATCGGCTTGCTTCGGTGGCCGAAGGAGGCGGCAAATCAAGATAGTGGGGCTGCCGCGGCGGTAGCTCGGCGTCCCGGCCGTGACGGCGCTCCGAGGACCGATCTGCGATGGGCACCGGTGAAACGGACGCGGCTCGACGAGATGACCGGACTTGGCCAGGGCGACGGACGACAGCAGCCGGCTCGGGGACGTCGTACGCGTGGCCGGCGTTGTTCCGGGGACGAGCGGACAGCGGTGGGCAGTGGCGGAGCTGTGGATCGACGTTCTGAAGATCCTGGTGGCCTTGGTGTACTCCGGCGGTGGCCTTGGGCAGCGAAACGACAGGAGAGGCCAGCGGTGCTCGAGCAAGGCGCGAGACAGGGCGGCATGCAGCAAACTGTTTAGCAAGACGTGCGAAGGTCCTGGGCGCTCAGCTTTATAGCAAGATGGAAAAGAAGGAACGGCCGGCCATTAATGGCGGCTTGAAGGTGGGATGATGGTGGTCGGACATTGATAGCACGAGTGGTGAAGGTGGCAGTTACCAGAGGAAATGAAGGAAGGGAAAGCAGAGCAGCATGGCCGATCATCAATGGTGATGACGGGCGGCCGTTACTGGTGGAAGAGTGAAGGGGCGACGGTTTCGGGTGAGGGGTGCGACACATGCGCAGGAGCTGAGCAAGACACTTCCAGGAGGATTAAAGAGGAAGCCGGAAAGGGCAGCATCGTGCGTGAGAAGTGCGGTGTGGCGTAGGGACACGCGGCAGCGTACGCACACGGGTGCGAGGTGACACGGACGTAGCGCACGAGTGCGTGCAGCTGTGGGTGCTGGATGGTGAAGCACTGCAGCGGTCCAGACGCAGTGCGGAGCGTGCGGGGCGCGGCACCTGACACAGATAGCGCACGGGAGCCGAGCGGCTCAGGCACTGTGCGCAAAGCCGAGCGAGACGTGCGGTGCGAGGTATGCGGCCAGATGCGCGGACACGAGGATCAGGCGAGCGGCGCACTGTGTAGGCGGAAGGCGCACGAGGGTACGCGGGCGAGTGGCCGAGTGGTGCGAGCGCGGCACATGAGCGTAGTGCTGAGCCGGCCGAAGCATGCGGCAGGCGGCAGGGATGCAGATGGGCGAGGTGCAGCGTCGCACAAGTGTGTGCGGGCGTGCGGGTGTCGACCAGATGCGATTGCCGGCGAGAGGTGGAAGGAAAAGGGAGGGGTGAGTTGGGCCGGCCAGTGGGATGGGCCGACGGCCTGCTCATGCTGCTGGGTTGGAAAAAGAAAAGGGTCGGGCTAGAGATAAGGCCGGATGGGCTGAGATAAAGATAGAGAGAGATAGGAAGATGTTTGGGGTTTTGCATTTGAACTTTTGTATGATTTTGAAAACCACACACAACCAAAACCATGCAAACGAATATGAATGCAACACACAAAAAGATCTATTTTATTTAATTAGAAAAACAATCAATGTTTTTCCTATACTAAATTTCATGTAAACAAAATAAATGTTGGGAAAGTTTTAAAAATTACGAGAAAATTGTTGTTTATTTATTCTTTCTAATAACATCCTGAAATCCAAAAATTTCAAGGTGTTACAAATCTACCCCCTAAAAGGAATCTCGTCCCGAGATTCGGAGAGAGAAGAAATAAGGAGTAGGGAGTCAAACAAGATTCTGATGGCTGAGTGAATAGTCTTTCATCTTTTCATGTCGTGAGTAGAATCTCCATACTTTCATCTTCCTCATGGATCTTGAATCTTCATTAGAGTGAGATTAGGGAGATGAGAGTGAGATCTTCTTTTTCTTCAACTTGCTTTCCTGTAGAAATTGATGATAGCGATAACATCTGCTTGTTGACGTTGGTGTTGCCTTCACCTTCCTTGTTGACGTCCTTCCAAGGTTTGCGTAGAAAGAAAGGAAAAAAAGGAGGTACAAAAGAAGAACCCAACTAAGCAACTGATGTCATTGTGGGTTGAAGACCCACAATACACCAACAATCAATACGAAGAGCCAACTCAAACAAGGTCATAAAGAAAAGCAACATCAACCAAAACACAGAATTCCACCAATTAGTAGACAATCAAGAAACGATGCTACACGTTGTTGATAGGGTTAGAAGGGATCCTCCTAAGCTTGGTTGAGATGTCATACTTCAACTTCATTCACACATGCTTGCTTCTCAGTCAATGAGGGTTGACTTCAAATGATGAACTGATAGCTCCATTCTTCAAATGACTTGAGGAGGCTTTAGGGTAAGATGGCAATGATCATCTGACATTTTGAATAAAAAGGAAGAATAGGATATCACTTTGGAACTAAAAACAAGGGAAAGGATCCCAAAGCGATGGAACTTAGGAAGCAATAAGAGGTACAGTGATTGATAGATACATTGCAAAATAAAATCAAGAAGAAGATAGGTCTAGAAAGACAAGTTAGAAGTAAAAACGTCAAGAAGTAAGCAATATCACCATAAATCAAAGAGACTTTCTTCAGTGTGGTTGGCATAAAGTGACGTAAAGGATTGTTAAGCCAATCATGTTGCGACAGGTGGCACCATATTTTTGGGCACGCGTAAAGGTGCGGAGAAACCTTCGAGGGTAGTACCGTCATTTTACAGCCGCGGTCTATTGGGTTCCTTGCACACAGCCACCGTGTTTATCCCCGCTCCCCGGAGAAGAGAGCTGGTACGGTGCAAAGTGCCATGGATTACGCACCACGCCGGTGGTCGGACGCTGCCGCCGGAGTGTGTCATTTTTACTCTCAATAGCATTGGTTACGTCGTCGGTCTTGTGCCTTACATGCGTAAATAATGGTTACAGTAGGAATCACCTGTGTGCATGTGGAACAGACGATCCAAAATTCTTGGTTACACGAAAACACTGATGGCTTACGTATACGATGTGTAATCCATTGGGAAAGTGAATGATACAAGACCTCATCACAGAAGATCCAAAATTACTAGGATACGCGAAAACTCTACTAGTTACGTACGACGTCGTCGAAACAAATTCCTAGCATATGAGCACAGAAGATCTCCTGTGTCGTAATTGTATACGTCATTAGTAAATCAAGTGATACTATGATGGGTCTGGGCCATCTAGTACGGGCCACGTAGTTGGCACATGTTTTTGGTGTCTATATTGCTAATGAGCCCTTTGTACTGATAATAATTAGGTATACAGTTAAAAAATGGTTTTAGTGGTATGACCTCATTCTTCTTAATAAATACACGAACTTACATACTATTTGACTTGGTACCAGTATAATTTCCCGAAATAACTTTCGTATACTCTGCCGCTGATGCCGTCAAAGTCTACATTGTTTTAGGAAAAGAGTCCTCCCAAAACTCGCACGGATGGAGGCGGCAGGGACGCACTCCCACGCCGCAACGAATTCTTCCCCTGCTGCTCGCCATGAGGCACAGAGGAAGGTCGCGCACATTTAAGAGCACCGGAGATGATGAGGACATCCCAGCCGTACGTAACCTAGCTCCCTTGGTTATACAAGATGCATTGCGAATTACACCAAGTCCACCTTGGGTTACGCGTGAAGATTGAAGAATCAAACTCAAGCGGTTACGCAGGAACAAACATTGGATACACAAGCACATGTGTATGAAGGACAGGTTACAAGCAGCCATGCTAAGAAACTCCAACAAGAGGTTAATCAGTGAATGCTTTAAGTTCCTCTCTGTGTTACATTGCAATACTGATGAGAGTCATATACTACCTTACTAGTCTTGTACTTTACTCCTAGTCAGGTTTACAAGAGTTACATGGAAGACACATAGGGTTACATGGAGGACACCAAGTTCGCTGCCTAAGCTGAGAAGGATTAATCACACAAGAATCTGGGTTACATGAGAAGCTTCACGTCCAACTCTGTACCATCATATTGCTGAAATACTTCTTGAAATCTAGAATTTATGTCAGAAAATTCCTGTACATCTAACAAGTTGCATCGTGGAGTAGTTTGAAGCTCCTTCAAGTCAAGATTCCAATGCAACAAACAGTGTATCATTTGGACTTCCGAGCTAGGAGTTATGGCAAAATTACTTAAGGGTGCGTAGAAGATGGGAAAACGCGCGTGAATTGAGGTATAAACTAACCAGCGACCGAAAACTGATCTGAAGTACCCTTACAAAAACCGAAATGGCGATCCAAAAAAAGTCGAAATACACGACCGAAAAAAGTTCCCTAGTCTTTTTGGGTTTCCACGCCCCGACCCATCAGATTGTTGGGTCGGGTCAGCCCCGGTATTTCGAGATTCGGGACAAAACTCCGACCCGTCACGTGGTTGGGTCAGGTCGGGCTTGTCGGGTTGTTTGGGTCATGAATACCTACGATGATGCCTGCGCGCAAGCGCCTCGGAGTCTGTCTGGTCTTGTGTATTCTTTTCTTTTCTTTTTTGCAACTTGGGGGATTGGAGCATGGTCGTTGTCGCTGTATAGAATTGGGGGTGGTAAATAGCTATGCTACAACGCAATATTAGCATCAGAATTTTGACGCTAAAAATATAGAATCACCGTTGAACTGTTGATCTTGTGGAAGAATTTTGTATTCCTGTCTGCTTGAGGCACCCATTGCTTCTTGTATCTTTGCTTGTGCTATTCAGTTTGCTTTTAGAGTAGGTGATGGTGTTGGAGGGTGAGATGTTCTTGAGAATTGTTTCTTGTCTACCTCCTGCGTAACAGACTGGGCACAGGTTACACAGGGCAGTGCATAATAACCAAATCTGTGTTGCAGGAGCCATGCAAAATGGATAGTGCGTAACCGAGGACGTGGCTAACCGAGCGCGTGCATGTAGGTTACGCGCATAATCGACTCTGGACCGTCCTACCATCGTATTACAAGCCAACTCACAAAAAAATGTTGGGCATGGCTGGCTGACGCGTAAACATTTGGGCCCAGGTTTCGACACCCATCATTCCATGCATGCGGCTAGCTAGTGGTACAACTGCCTGGGATACGCGCACCCAAACCTTCATGGTCCTGAATGCCCGGGGAATACGTGTGGAGTGCCATGTTGTTATGTCGAATTTGCATTAAACTTGTCTTCTGTCAAATGGCATTCTACTCATGATATTCAAATTCAAAACCATTGAAACAATTCCAGCATGGACACTACACTACTGGATGCAAGCCGTGCAGCATAGATGGTGTGTATCCCACTGACCGGGTGCAGAAGCCAGGCAGCACAAACGGTACGTAACCGAGCAGTGGGTGCAGGTTACGCGTAGCATCGACACGACCGGATGCACTGAATGGGTAGTGCGTAACCCGGTCGGTGTTGCAGGACACACGCACGCAGAATAGATGGTGCCGCACAATAAGAGGAAGGATGTTCTTGTCTACAAAACACGAATTTATCGTGTCAACTCTGAGTAACCTACGCTATGCTGTTATGTCAAATTTGAACTAAACTCAAATTGACTCGTGAAAGGCATTCATTTCATCGAGGGTTGTAGCTCCTCTATTCTCTTTTGATAGGGACATTTCATCTTGACACAATGACCAAGAAAAACAATCCTGTTTAGAAGTGGAGAAGACTACAAGGAAATGGTTGTCGATAATGAACAAAGACTGCAATCGCTTTTGTAAAATATTGGTCCGTCCCTATCAACTTTTAAGACTACTAACATTTTTTATATACAAATTTGAAATCTGACCTGATGCTTCTTTCATGACTATGTTTTCAATTGCATAGCCTAGCAAAGAAGAATGCTGTTTCACATCCTGAAGTGCCAAGGAACAAACAAAGATCGCTTTTGTAGATGAAACTGGAGGAACACTCTGCCATGTTAAGGTCTTTAAGGATGGACAAACCTCTCTTCTTTCTGAACCTCAGAGTTATGTATAAACATACTAAGATTTTGTTGGCATCAAGAAATTTGATGGAGAAAAGCAAACAAACATGCTTCCATTCACTGTAGAGCGGCATTGGAAATTAGGACTTGAGCTCTATGCCATTGGTTGTATTTTTTGATGTGCTCTATGCCATTTGTTGCATTTTTCAAACACTTATCATTAAATAAACACTTTTTTAGATGTATCATTAAGTAAACACTTATGTACTCATTTATTATAGAAATAGCTATCTAGGTTTTGTACTGGGCCTGCATGCCTAACTCCTTGTTGGGCTGAGCCCATGTAGGCATCGATGAATCATTCAGTGTTAGTTCTTTTATTTGTCCATGGTTAAGCAGCAGGGCCGTCCTAGGGGGGTGGGCAGCCCGGGCGACGGCCGCGGGCCCATGAACGAGGGGGCCCATGGTGTATGTATTTGTAGAGTGTTTAGTATATGTATTTTGCTCATTGCGATGAATATTCAAACGCTCATATATATGCACGTTGTCCCTTTCCGAGGATTAGCTTGTTGTCTCCTCCTATTTCAGTATTTAGCTATTCTCTTTTGCTTTCAAAATATGCCGTAAGTTAACTCTTTCGTTGTACCATAAACTTTAATCATCATATTTCAGACTTGTTTGGCATGATTCTTGCAACGACGCGAAGCCACCAGCTTGCAACGACGTGGTGTCGGCCACTCGAAGCAGGTGGCCTTGACGTGCATCATAGCACCACCCCTGCCAGTCGAAACCGTAGCACGGAACCCAAGAGATAAGCCTGACCACTGGGCCTCCGGCGAACATTGTTGCGCTTATAACTCAGCCAGCACCACCATCTCTACTTGCTTAGCACATCGCATGGGGAAGAGAAGAAGATGTGGTCGATGGAATGTTAGCAGCAGGTAGTAGAGAAGGGATTGGATAAGGGAATTAGAGGGGAAACAGCAGGAAACCGAGATCAGGAAGAAGACAGAAGGGGAATCGAGAGGAGAACGGCACAAGAGCACCAGGAGGAACAAGAACAGTTCATCTGTTTGATATTATATGTTGATAAATAAATGCCTATGCCTCCTACAGCTTCAACTTACATAGCGGATAGGGCCAGCAGGCCGGACAGCGTACACAAGCCCAACGGCCCACGGCGGCACACAGGCCCGCTACCCTATTACAGGCCCAATAACAGCCTAGTGTAGGTAGACGGGTCCTAACATGGAATCGAGGGGATCCAACGACAAAGTCCAAATCTGATGGATCCATCGAAATAGCATGTGTTTGGAATGGAATAACGAAATGAAACAAATCCAAAATACATAATCTCTAAATTAGACACATAACACTATTATAGCAAGTTCATTATAACAAAGTATGAAATTAAGATATATAAAGTATGGATCAAAATTACATATAGCGAAAATAGTAAACCTAGATAGATTAAGATAAAAGGCAATCCTGCCCTAGTATGGACACCGCTGGAGCATCCTTCCGCGCATCTCACTATCAGTGAACTGCAGCCTACCAGTCGGCGCCTCCATCGGGACGCTTGTCGCCGGGGAGATGGTAAGCCGCCATGCGCTATGAGAAGAGGAAGACAAAGTTTAAAATTGGTAAAGCATTTCGAATGTAAAGTACAACACGTTGTGCGAATAAAGAAAGAATCAAAACCTTGCTCTTGCGCTTCGCTGCCTTCGCCCGGTTGGCCGCGTGGATGCGGTCCCTCTCTGCCTGCACGGCGAGGTTGCCACCGCAGTCACCAACACGACCGATCTCGCGCTCGTGGGCCAGTTCGCTGCTGTAGAGGATGTAGTCAGCGAGCGCCTTGTGCTGCGGCCCCTTGAGGCCATTGCCTCTGGTGGACAATGTTGGGGGATTCGGAATCCAGCCCTTTACAGTCAAAGCCATAAGACTGGCGCAGCTCGGCGAGAGTAATCCGAAAAGTCAATAGCGAAACCCCCGAAGCCAATCAACATTCTTTTATCTTTCGTGCCATGGTTTTCGCTAAGTACCCTTCGTCGCCTGAAAGTTCTCATACTAGATGGGCGGTTTAGTTTGCCAAACTTTGGGGCTGATGCCTTCAGCTTTTCCCGCGATGAAACCCCAGGGCTGAATCTTCCCTGTCCAGCGAAGTGTTAGCCCGTTTATCGCTCGGGGGTTTCGTCGCCACTGACGACTTATACATTTGGATTTGCTTGTGCTGCGTTTCAGGTGGAGAAATTCGCTGGGCGAAAGGTGGACTCCGAAAGTCGAAAGGCTTCACCCGACAGGCGCACATGCTGATGCCGGAAAACACGCTGTGATATGCGGCAGGATATCAGGAAAGCGCCGATTACGTGAAGACTTTGCGGAGGACTACCAAAATTAGCCTAGTACATTCTTGTCAGATTCTTTCTACACAAGGGCAATTTCGGTATGTAAGAAGTTTGTTCATCTCCCTATAAAAGGAGACCGACCGACACTTGTAAGGGGGATCGGCTTTCGAGAATTACACTGTTGAGAGATAGCTTTTTGTCTTCCTTTTACTTAGCATTCTTCTGTGTTTGTTGCTTGAGCCTTTTTCATTCCTTTCACTGTTCGCGTCTTAGCTTCGGCATAGCACAACAATTGGCGCCCACCGTTTGTGTTTGGCTCGAGTAAGAAACCCAAAATGTCCACAAGGAAGAAGAGAACTACCGCTAATTCCACCTAGGGGGTTTCGTCGTCCCTCGATGAGGAGTTGAACCCGTCCAATTTGCTCACCCAGGGAGAGGAGCTCCCGGAATCCAATGCTACTCAGCCTAGGCCAAACTGGGATGCTACGGCGACCGTGACCAAGGCAGCATACGAGGCCGAGCTGGCCAAACTGCGGAAGGAGGCTGAAGAGCTGGCCAAAACCAAGAAGAAGCTGTTGGCAGTGCAACAAGAGGCCGAAGCAGCCAAGGAAATCCAAAGGTAAAAGGCAGAGATCGCCAAATTGCAAGAAGAGTTGCGCGTCATAAAAGCCAAGCAGTCTTTAAGTTTCAATCAGCCCTCGCCTGAGTATTCTGTACCCAACCAATCCACATTCACGGAGGGTAACATGCCTTTCACTCAACCCCCTCCGTACACCACTTTCAGCTGTAATCCTTTCATCAACCCTTTTGAGTCTGGTCCTTCGAACTGTGATATTCACACAATCCGCACAAGGCCTTGGGACCCTAAATCACCTTTGTCTCAAGAAATCCAGGTCACTCCGTGGCCACAATCCTACAGACCAGTTCCACTCCCCAGGTTTTCGGGTCAATCCGATCCTAGACAATTCCTAATGAGCTATGAGACTGCTATCCTTTCGGCTGGTGGCGATGATTCCGTGCTGGTAAAATCATTCATTATCGCTGCAGATGAAGCGGCAGCACAGTGGTACTCTCTCCTGAGCCCTGGAGTGATACATGGATGGGAAGATTTGAAGTAGCGGATCCTCTCAAATTTTCAGGGTTTCCAGCGTCCAGAGCTTACCGAGAGCGACCTTTTCTCTTGTAAGCAAAAGGACAAAGAACCTCTTCAAAACTATTTCAGAAGATTCGTTCACCTCAGAGCCCAGGCACCAAATGTGTTGGACGCCGTCGCCATTAATGCTGCAATCGTGGGTTTGAGGGCAGGCCAGTTTCGCTCGCATCTTATGCGCGAAAGGCCCAAAACAATCCAGCGCTTGTATGAGGAGTTCGAGAAGTATTGTCGCTCAGACAATGACTTCAGGATGTGCATGGAGAGCAATCTCTTCAAAAGAAGTCAGCCAAAGCTAACCAGTCCGGCGAAAGGGAATGACCCAATCCCAAAAACGCCTCGCATGCCAACCCCAGAAATGTCTTTGGCCTTGAGGAAGAAAATGCTCTAGAAAATTCTAACCCTCAGAGCGATACCCCAAGCCGGGGCGGCCGCAGAGGTGGAAGGGGAGGCGGCAGAGGCAGAGGTCGCGGCAGGGGCCGAGGCCACCAAGAGAAAAGAAAGTGGTACTGCATCTTTCACAAAGAGAATGATGACCACAGCTCAAATTATTGCCCAGACAAGAAAAGGTTTGAGGCCATCCTAGAAGAGGAGAAGAAGGAGAAAGAGAGGAATAGCTCTGTAAACCATTCCGCCCCGGCTTGGCAAAACCCAAATTTTGGAAGGAACCCCTTCGCTAACCCTTTCCAACCACCTCATTTCCCGCCACCTATTCCAAGTTACGCTCAACCGCCACCTTGGCAATCCCAAGCTTTCCAGGCCCAAAATGTTGAGCGTAGGCCCATCGATCAGCACCCCATCGCTCCCCCTCCTCCCCCATACAAAGGACCAACCGCTCCACCATTACCAGCAAAGCTTGAGGGCCAAAATGACCCGTTACCATCTGTCAGAACCATCCTCCCCATTTCGGGTGGCTTTGCTTTGGAGTTTGATAGCAAGAAGGACAGGAAGCATTACTTTCGTGAAGTCCGGAACATTTGCGTGGAGGGGAGAGTAGAAAGAACAAGATGGTCCCACATTCCGATCATCTTCTCAGAGGAGGATGTGAGATTACAAGGTTTTCCTCACAATGATGCCCTGGTAATCGAAGCCAACATAGCAAGCTGGACTTTGGGAAAGCTTCTAGTTGATAATGGCTCGTCAGCAGACATAATCTTCGCTGATGCATATGACAAAATGGGTTTGAGCAGAGATCTGTTGCAGCCCCCTGATACACCTATGTATGGTTTCGGCGGGCGGGTCATTCATGCAGTAGGCAAGTCTTGCTTCCGGTATCCTTTGGTACCATTCAAAATGCCAGGACAGAGTATTTGTCTTTTGATGTAGTGGAGATGTATTACCCCTACAATGGTATACTGGGAAGAGGTTTTCTCAACAAATTTGAGGCTATCATTCATCAAGCTTACCTCTGCGTAAAGATACCGGCGACGCAGGGGGTCATCACTATCTGGGGCCACCAAAATGATGGCCGAAATCTAGAGAGAGGCAGAACTCCAGGTCAAAGAAATGTCAATGCTCTCGATGAGGCAGTCAAGGCCAGAGATGTGGAGAAGCAGCCGAAAGCGGATAGGGAAAAGATCAATGTGCAGCCGGACTGCGACACTAAAAGGGTTTTGTTGGATGAGATGGTTTGGGATCAGGCTGTCGTCATCGGCTCCGATCTCGCATCCAACGAAGAGGAGGCATTAATCCAATTCCTCCAAAAGAATAAAGATGTGTTCGCCTGGTCCGCTAAAGATCTCACAGGTGTGGATCGAAATTTCATCGAGCACAAGTTGAACATTGACGCTTCGGTCAGGCCGCGAAGGCAGAAGCTCAGAAAGATGTCTGATGATAAAGTGGTAGCAGTCAAGTCTGAAGTTCAGAGATTGCTAGACGCCAGCGTCATTCGCGAAGTCATGTATCCCAAACGGCTAGCGAACACTGTGCCCGTTAAAAAGAAGAATGGAAAATGGAGGATGTGCATAGATTTCACAGACCTCAACAAGGCCACACCCAAAGACAATTACCCACTTCCGAGAATGGATCAGGTCATTGACGCAGCAGCCAGCGCCGCTATCATGTCTCTCTTGGATTGTTTCTCTAGTTACCATCAATGCTGGATGGCGAAAGAGGACGAGGAAAAAACTAGCTTCATCACTCCTTTCGGCACTTTTTGTTTCGTGCGAATGCCTGAGGGTTTGAAGAACGCCGGCCCAACTTTCACTAGAATGACTGGGGAAGTATTCAAACCGCAAATCGACAGGAATATTCAGGCCTACGTCGATGACCTCATAGTGAAAAGCGGCGAAAGGGCCAATCACATCAGCGACCTGGCAGAAACTTTCGCCAACATGAGAAGAGCAGGCTTGAAATTGAACCCAGAAAAGTGTGTATTTGGGGTCACAAAGGGAAAGATATTGGGATGCCTAATCTCAGCCAAGAGGATTGAGGCGAATCCGGATAAGATAAAGGCCATCAGGGAAATGGAGGAGCCAAAAACGAAGAAAGATATTCAGAAGTTGAATGGTCGAGTTGTGGCTCTGAATAGATTCATTTCCAGGTCCGCCGAGCGAAGCCTTCCATTCTTCAAAGCATTGAAAGGCAAGGGCAAAATTGAGTGGGGACCTGAGCAAAGCAAGGCTTTCGCTGAGCTAAAGGCTTACATCGAAGAAATGGCAATACTTTCACCACCTCTCCCGTCTGAGCCACTTTTTCTATACGTGGCTGCATCCAAGGCAGCAGTCAGTGCTGCTCTCGTGCGAGAGGTCGACGGTGAAAAAGGGAAATATCAGAGCCCTGTGTATTTCATTTCGGAGGCTTTGTCAGGCTCCAAGCTGTTGTACTCAGAACTAGAGAAGATTGCATACGCAGTAGTTATGGCCACAAGAAAGCTCAGGCATTACTTCGAAGTGCACAAGGTCACCGTGCTCACTGACCAGCCTCTCAATGATCTTTTGATCAACAAGGAAGCTTCGTCCAGAATCGCCAAGTGGGCAACCAAGTTGTCGGAGCACACAATCGATTTTGGGAAAAGCTCAGCAATCAAATCCCAAGTTTTGGCAGATTTCGTGTTGGATTGGACCTCACCAAGCAACACTGCTAGGGATGAGGAAATGGTACCTGTGTGGGAAATCAGATGCGACGGAGCATGGGGGCTCAAAGGCGCTGGAATTGTAGCTATTGTCACTTCACCGACAGGAGTCAAGCTGAGATATGCCGCGAGGCTGGATTATTCAGACCCATCCAACAGGTGCACCAACAATACCACCGAGTACGAGGCACTCCTTTTAGGCCTCAGAAAGGTGCGAGCCTTGGGAGCAAGTAACTTTCTGGTCAAGTGTGATGCAGAGGTCATCAAGGACCATGTTGAAAAGGAGAGTGAGGCCAAAGAGCCAGAGCTAGTCAAGTACCTGGCGGAAGTGCGAAAAATGGAAAGACATTTTCGGGGTTTCACTATCGAGCACCTGCCGAGAAAAAGAAATGGGGAAGCCGATGAGCTGGCAAAGAAAGCTGCGAGGGGGGAGGCGATGCCTCCAGATGTATTCTTTGAAATTCTAACTGCCCCATCTATCAAACCAGATAAGTAACCCCTCAGCACAGTCAATGCAATCGCAAGCATAGATTGGAGAGCTCCCATCATCGCTTTCCTTCGTGGGCATTACGAGCCAGTCGAAACCCACGACTTGAAAAGGATGCAAGCTCGAGCGAGAGGCTACGTTCTCAAAGATGACAACCTTTTCAAGTTGGGAGTGTGTGCACCATTACTAAAGTGCATCACACAGGAGCAAGGCATTGAGCTCATGAAAGAAATTCATAGTGGGATGTGTGGTTCTCACATCGCAGCGAGAGCTTTAGCTGGAAAGGCTTTCAGACAAGGTTTCTATTGGCCGATGGCAATAAGAGATGCCGAGCAGATTGTCAAGACATGCAAGGCATGCCAATTCGCGGCAAAGCATCAGCGAAGACCAGGGGCTCTTTCGCAGCTTATCACACCTACTTGGCCATTGCAGCGCTGGGGCATGGATATTGTCGGACCATTACCTATAGCTCAAGGTAACTTCAAGTTCGCCGTGATAGCGGCCGAATACTTCACCAAGTGGATTGAAGCAAGGCCCGTCGCTACCATCACTTCAGCCACTATCAGAAAGTTTTTCTGGCAGCAAATCATCTGTAGATTCGGCGTCCCCAAAGAACTCATAGTTGATAATGGGAAGCAGTTTGATTGCTAGGACTTCAGAGAGTACTGTTGCACAATCGGGACAAGACTTCGCTTTGCGTCCGTGTATCATCCTCAATCCAACGGTGCAGTCGAAAGAGCCAATGGGCAAATTTTTTCAGCTGTGAAGAAGTGTCTCTTTGATCAGAAAAAAAGGAAAGTGGGCCGATGAGCTACCCAGAGTCATCTGGTCACATAACACCACTGAGTCCAGAACAACCAAGTTCACCCCATTCAGGTTGCTTTACGGGGCCGAAGCCATGTGTCCAGAAGAGCTAGCCAATGAAAGTGCCAGAGTTTTGGTGGGAGCTTCTCGTGAGAGCGAAGAAGCGGATAAAGACTTGGTAGAGATTGATAGGCTGGATGCAGTCGCAAATCTGTTGAAATACCAAGAAGAAACCAGAAAATGGAGAAACAATAAGGTTTCTCTGAAGAACATTCAGGTCGGAGATTTCATCTTAAAGAGGAAAAAGAACGCTGATTCAGTGGGCAAGTTCCAATTTGCATGGGAAGGGCCGTACATTGTCGCGAGCAGCGTTAGAGACGGAGCCTTTCGTCTCAAGGACGAGGAAGGCATGGAGTTACCACATTCATGGAATGTGGATAACTTGTGCAAATTCTTTCCATAATGTAAATTGGTAGGAGCCCGTCGCATGGAACTATAAATGCGAAGGACTCATAAGTTTTACTTTTCCCAGTCTTTACTTTCCTGCAATTTAAATTCAATAACAAGGCGGGTACTCTTTTCCTCACATAGGGAGGACTCCACCCTGGAGCGTGAGGTTTTTAACGAGGCAGCCTTGATGTAAAATTTTCTTTCCTTAATGAATGGAATAATTCCTCCCTACGTTTGTTGCATTTTACTTTCATGCATGTTTTAAAATGCTGTCCACGGATAGCCCACTCCAAAAGCGAGTGATTCGAAGTGCTACTCGAAAGTAGCCCACCCACAAGTGGTGAAATGAAAATGATTCACAAGAATCAGTACTTTTAAAGAGCTGTTTTCGCAAAAGCCCGTCCGCAAAGGGCGTATAAAAAGCGGTTCAATTTTGAATCGAAACAGCGTAAATGGTTCACAAGAATCAACGCTTTCATATTTGGTGCCTTTTACTTTCATACATGTTTTAAAGTGCTATCCACGGATAGCCCACTCCAAAAGCGAGTGATTCAAAGTGCTACTCGAGAGTAGCCTACCCACAAGTGGTGAAAAAGAAATGATTCACAAGAATCAATATTTTCAAAGAGCTGTTTACACAACAGCCCATCCGCAAAGGATGCATCAAAAGCGATTCAACTTTGAATCGAAGCAGCAACGAAAAGTTGCCAAGTCTTAGGTCAGTTTTCAGTTTTCATGCAAGCGAAATCTGACTTCACACTGAGGCATCGAGGTCAATTAATAAAAAGCTTTTGTTGTCGAAAAACAGCTTCAAAGCTGCAATATTCGACATTTTTTGCTTGGTCCCTAGTCCTACAATGCGTATCACGCCTTGGCGTCGCATAGTAGGCTAGTCTTTCTATGACGAAAGAAGCAATCAGAAAATTTGACACAAGGTCGTTCGTAAACGCAAAAATTCTTAAACAAAGCATAATCTGTTACAAACTGGCAAATGAAGTTACAGTACGAGTTTTCACTTATTACAACTTGAAATGTTCAACTCGCATTCTCCCTGTTTTCGAAGGGGGGAAGACGTTTTCTTTCAGAAACATCAATCAAAACCTGCGAGAATGCTAATCTAAGTACTTCACTTTCACGAGAAGGGTAGTTCTATGCAACTACCATCTGAGTACCACCCCCCGCGACTTTTAGCCATGTCATACACGAAGCAATGATCCGTATCTTCTTCTACATACGGCTCTTCTTTCAACCCTGGGGCGTCGTGAGCTTCTGGTTCCACTAGAGCAATTTTGCTGTTGTTGTTCATGGTCATAAAAAAGCGAAGGGGATAACTGTGCAACGAATGGTATTGACAGCAAAATTCCCAAAATTCCTCGAAAGTTTTAGTGGGGTATCGACGTTGGAAAATCTTCCAAGAAGCACCGCTGATGCAGGTGTTGGCACGGTTGAAAGTCTTAGGCGTCACATCCAATACTACGCCTTCGCTCAACGTCTGAGTAAACAGTTCGCACAAAATTTGCATCACAGTTTTCAAAAACCCAAACGAGTTTACATCGATCAATTCCCTAAAAAGTTTCAATCGTCCTAAACCTCCGAGGTGGGGTTGGGGGCCGGATCAAGGGGTGACCCTTCATGCCGCAAGGGAGCGAGGGTCTCGCCGGTGATGGGATCCACGGGCTCTTCTTCGATGTTGGTCGTTTCGCGAACAGGGGCTCCGGGGACCGCAGCTTCGCCTTCTTCAGCACTTGGTTTCAGTTGCCAATCCCTGTAGGGTTCGTAGGGTCCAAGAGTAGCATCCGCTCCATGCGCCGCCTGATGCGCACGCAGTTCCAAGGCCTGTTTCGCCTGGCCAAAATAGAACTATGAGAAGAGAAACGTATCAAAAACACCAAACGTTAGCATAAAAATACGAAAGGTCAATCAAAATCATGAAATCAAGGCAAGGGGTCTGACCTTAGTCAAGCGATCCACGGCCTTTTTCCGAGCATACTCTCGGCCACTTTTCACCCAAAAGTTACGTAGAACTATTTTTGTGATCAGATCGACTATTTTACTCGGGGCTGGCATGTCTTCAGAAGAAGGGAATTCAAAACCTCGAGCGCCGAAAGTTTTGAAGTGCTCACAGCCCTGTTGTTCCAATAGATGGAAAATAGTCTGGGAGCACGTTGCCGCCCCATAATCACCGACTTTAGATATTGTATCAGGCAAAAGCTTGAGCTCACTGTTCATCCATAGGCAGTAACTCCCAATATTGTCAGTAATTTTGAATTCTTGAGTTTCGGCACCAAAGCGTTCGAGCACGCGTCGATAGGCCGAGGCTAAATGTGCCCCCCACCGATGACAATAAGCTTCATTCTTTTCCAAAGTGTCTTCCAGTTCGCCCTTCAACTTCTTCAATTCCGCGATCAGATTATCGCGGGTCCGTATCTGTATTTGCTGGGCGTCATACTGGGTGACCATGTCTTTAAGCTCGGTACGACACTCCTCATAGCATTGCAAGCTTTTCTCCAACTCCTGTTTCAGAGCGTCCATAGCGGTCTTTTGCTTCGCGCATTGTCCGGTTAAAGTTTGAACCTGGCCTGCGAGTTGCCGGGATTGATTCTTCAACTTCTCATTTTCCTCGCGCAATTTACCGTTTTCCTCCTCTAGAAGATTTTTCTCTTCGTGAGAGGCCTGCGCTTCATTGGCAACTCGCTCAAACCCTTTCTGGCCAGCAGCGATACCTTTCGAAAGAAAGGATTGCATCATCTGTAGCAATTCATCTCCATTAAGACTTTCCAGGGATTGAAGGAAGTCTGCAAGCACAAAGCAACAAGGAATCATGTGTTAAAACAACAAAGAAAATGCATCAGGCATTCAATAGCGAAAGACTAATCTGAAATCTACTCAGAAAATTAGTCAATCAGCAACGCATACCAGGTTCTAACATCGAAGGACCAGTCCCCAATCCAAAAGAAGGCACAAAATTCTGAGGATCGATCGAGCATTTCTCCTTACCACTCAGGGTGATCAAGGTTGTAGCCACTTAAAATAGAAATGATGGAAAGCGATAAGTTTCTATCAACAAAATTTGCCAAAAGGTCAGTAAAAAAGCAAACCAAAGAAGCATACCGGCTTTTTCGAGTTGAAGGGTGTCGTCATTCTTGGGATCCAGAATAGCGTCACCTCCAGAGGTTTTCTCAACAGACCTTTCGGCCTCTTCAAGCGAGGGAGGTGGAGACTGGGAAAGGTTCACGTCGGGTTGCTCAATATCGGATGAGCCTAGATCAATAGGGTCATTCACTTTCAAGCCAGACCCTTGCCCTTCATCTGGTGTTTTTTCAGTATTGTCCTCGTCCGTAGTCTTGTCCTTATCAAGCACGGAAACAGATGGATTCACGCTGGACATTTCCAGCAGACCAGCAACACGATGCTCGGGAGCAGGGCCTGCCATCAAGAGTTGTTTTTGCAGCATTTCCGCCACGCGCTTGCTTTCAGTTTCACGCTCCGCTGCCTCCTCAGGATCGGGCAGAGCAGTTGCGGGTAGTTCTTTTGGCATTTCCGGTTCTCTTGCTTTCGGTGGGTAATGACTTGAAAGTTCAATTTGGGGTGTAGCCAGGACGTCCACATCGTCATCCGTTTCCGCGATCGGATCCACCCACGCTTTCTTCCCTTGGGGCTTCGTAGCCTCAGGCTGTTAGTCTTCAATAACAACCCCCTTGTCTTTCTCGCTCACGCTCAGGGCTTTTCTCTTCGAGACCGTTTTCTTTTCAAGAGTGATTGCCGGAGGCACATCATGAGCCTTTTTCTTCTCTCTTTCCGCGGCGGCCACTTTCACCGTGTCAGTCTTCCGACGAATCAAATTTTCGCTAATTTTCATCAGCTTAGTAGATTTCTCTGCAGTAGGAGGTAGGGTGGTTTTGGCAGCTTCGGCTTTTCATTGTGCCAAAACTTCGGTGGCTTTCGCACTCTTTGAAGTGCCCTCTGTCGCAGCAACAGCCTTGCCCGCTTTACTTTTCTTGGACGTTTCCGCCGGTTCGGATCCAATGTTCCCGGCGGGTTGCATTTTTTTGCCTGGGGCCGCGGGTTTCGGCCGCGGAGGGCACAAAACTTTCATCTCTTCAAAGACACGATTGACTCGGCCTTGGTGCTTCAATATCTTTTGGGCACACTCCCACTCCTTATGAGTGTAGTTGCCGATCATCTGAATGACTTTCTTTTCAACCTCAGGCACGATCTCTTCATCAGTCTTTCCCTCAGGACGCTTGACATTGAATTTGGGGCTTCGCGTCTCAAAATCCAGCCCGGGCAATTTCCTCATCTTGAAGCCCACGAACCCCACCGAGGCTTGCAGGGCCAAATATCAGCGGCCACGAATTCTTCAAGTGCATCTCGTGTGGTGATCACATGGGTGGCTTGGAAATAAGCACTGGTGCCAGCAGAACTGCGGCTAGCTCTCGTAAGCTCTGGGGCCAAATCGACTTCCAAATCAATCATGCGACTGGCCAAGTCATAGGTTGTTACTTCCTCTTGTTTCGCATCCTTGCCAACTACTGGAATAGTGGCATAAAACCAGTAGGAGTTCCACCGATTGGCCCATTTGTTCTTGTATGCAGGGGCTAGCTCTACCGGCGCCTGGTTTTCGATAACCCGTCGGGTTTGAAACGTACAGCAACCATATTGAGCTTCTTTATCTTCATCATCAACGGTGATGATCCTTTTCGCCCAATGAATGTCAAAATGCCGAACAAAAGTTTCCACGTCATTATCTCCGGCAAAAGTGCGACAAGCCCACAAAAATTTCATAATCTGAGGGAAAGAGTTGGGCGTCAGCTGATGAATCTGGACCTTGTAAGCTGCGAGGATGTCAGCAAATCTTTTCGACACCAGCAGTCGCAGGCCCGCTGTGAAGAAATCCCTAAACACGACGCTCTCATTCTTCCTGGGTTTCGGCGTGGTTTCTCTTCTAGGCAGCCGACAGGTGCCAGCCGCGAAGCAGCCTTCCGAAACCATAGCGTCCAAATCAGCTTGAGTCATCAGGGACCGACCAAGAAAACAAGTGCTCGGTTTGACCAGGTCTTGAGGACCGGCGTTCACGTCTGCCAAATTTTCTCCAGACTCCTCAGCAGCCGCCACGGCGCCACTTCCTTCGTCAATCTCACCCTCCTCAACGTCAGCGGCGCGGTTCTTGGCATCTGTGTCGCTCAGCATTATTTCCACATCACCTCCGCTATCGGAATCGCTACTGGCATCGCTATTCGAGGTAGATGTAGAACTGCCGCTCTTGCGGGAGCTAGCAGATCCATCCAGACCAGAGATCTTACCAGATTCCAAGCCGGATGATGGAGATGAAGAAGTAGCGGCAGCATCCGCGACCACGGGTGAAGCAGGGCGATCCTCTTGATTTGACGGGGAACCTTCGCCTTCCATTGCTTTCGCCGTGTGCCTAACGCGAGCCATGTATCTATAAAGCCTTAATCTCAAAACACACCATGGCGAAGGGTAGGGGATCAAAAGTATCTTCCACCGGTGGTGTGGTTGAGCAACTCGAGGAGGCTCCAGTTGCGCTGCATCCGGCCGGGACAGAAGGTACAACGATAGTACCCTCCGACGCGGCGGACGTGGCGCTGACCAGAGGCGAACTCGTTGGCCATCTCGGTGACCATCTCATCGAACTCCTCCTCGCTGTTGTAGGAGTTGCAGTCATCGGAGTCGCTACTGTTAGACATCTTCTCAATGGCGAACGGGAGAAATGAACAGACGAAATGGAGAATGTGAGCAGAATGGAAGAGGAATGCGAGATGTTATGGACGCCACGCCTTGCCTGCTGTACTTAAGAAGGGGCACGGGGGCTGGACGGCGAGACCTGAGGCACGCGCGGTTCGAGTCGTCCGTGTGAATGGACACTTGACATTTCAGAATTCACAGAGAGACACGTTGGGCACCTGCGTAACCATGAGCCATGTTGCTCCACGCATCCATCATGGTTCCTCGTGCGTAACCTGCCGGGCGCTGCCACCAAAAGGTATCGGTTACGCAGGTCCGACACGAGGTTGCACCATGTGTAACTGACACTGTGCATATTACGCATTCCACTTCACCTGCCGTCTCTTGATGTGCGGGCCTGACACGATGTAGCACATCTCATTGATATAGCAGCAAATACAAGACTACAATCCCGGGAGATGATCACAGTAGGTAGGAAAAAGAAAGAAAAGGAAAAAACAACAAACTATATCATTGATATAGCTGCAAAGTTAATTACTTCATTGCATCTTCATGTCTTCTGTTGCATACCGTTGTCAGCTTGCATGACCCTCCTGAAAACAGCTTCCACATCACAGGTTGATTCTTCTTCTGGTTCCTCATGCACTATGATCCTCTTGATACTAATAAGCTTCGCGAATTACTCCCTTTGCCCTCAGGGCATCTATCAGGAGCCTACAAATGGCAGCAAGCCGCGTAACCTAGGAGTAGGCTGAAGCAGAGCGTGTGTGTCGTGGATTGTGCGTAACCCACCGGGGGCAGCTTACTCCTCCAAGGGGTGGGCGGCGCTGTGGCTGTGGACGACACGACGGGACGGGAGCGGAGGCGCCTGCAGGCCCGTCCCGTCCCGTCAAGGCTATACACAGTTTGCTTCTCCCCGAAGCGAAGCCTGCGCCGGGGAGGCTGCTGACA
This sequence comes from Cenchrus fungigraminus, assembly GCA_036936925.1. Classification (NCBI taxonomy): domain Eukaryota; kingdom Viridiplantae; phylum Streptophyta; class Magnoliopsida; order Poales; family Poaceae; genus Cenchrus; species Cenchrus fungigraminus. The sequence goes on from CM072779.1 coordinate 64,984,431, forward strand.
CGTCATCCATGGAATTATCTAGTGCACAACCCGCTGAATGGCACCTACGTAACCGAGACCTTGCAGGTTACGCTCTTAGTCGATACCACCCGACGTGTCCCGCGGCAACCGCGATGCTGGCGTGCATAACCCAGTCGGTGATGCACGCGCCAATGGATGGTGCGTCGGCGAACCGTGCGTAACCGAGCTGGAGCAGGTGACGCGTAGAATCGACACAACCAGATGCAGCGTGGATTTTGCGCAACGAATCAGTGCGTATCCCAGTCAGTGTTGAGCCATTAAGCGTGGATTTTGTAGAGTGGATGCAGTACGCATGTGCGTCATGGATTGTGCGTAACCCAGCGGGTCCAGCTTACTCCTCGGGGCGGGCGGCGCTGTTATGGCTGTGGACGACATGACGGGATGGGAGCGGAGGCGCCTGCAGCAGCAGGCCCGTCCCATCCCGTCAAGGCTATACACACGACACGACACAGTGACCGTGCGTAACCCTTGGCTTGGCAGCAAGCCGCGTAACATAGGCTGAAGCACCGCGTGGCACACGTAACGCAACGGGTCCAGCCTACTCCTCGGGGCGGGCGACGGTTGTGGCTGCGGACGACACGACGGGAGGGGAGTGGAGGAGGGAGGCCCGTCACGTGGTCCATTATAATAATGATGGTGCACCGCGTGGCCCATAGCGGCCTGCCCTCGCCGCAGTTTGCTTCTCCCCGAAGCGAAGCCCGCGCCCGGGAGGCTAACGCGTCGTCCATGGAATTCTCTAGTGCGCAGCCCGCTGAATGGCACCTGCGTAACCGAGACCTTGCACGTTACGTGCTTAGTCGACACCACACTTTTGCATCACCTCCTCAGCGTAAGAAAACCCCATCGGCATCTCCACTTCTCGACGCAAGAAGACCCCATCGGCATCTCCTCCTCTCGGCGAAAGTACCATCGTCCTCTCTCTCAAATCAATCGATTTTGTTGTTCTTTCGACCGTTCCGCCTCTTTGATCAAACTAATTTCTATGTGCATTTCAGAGTATCTCCCCCAATGGACGGCGAGAATCCTCGTGTGCCTCGTGTGGCGCATGCTCTCCAACCATCCACACCGGTTAAAGCTCCGGCGGGGTCGAGATGCGGCGACTATGGCAGGACAAAATCGCCTCAATGGAGGGCCGGCCCGATGGGGCCCGGCACGAACTGTGCCAACTGCGGCAGTCATCGCTGGCATGCCAGGGAGCGGTGGGGCAAGTGCCATTCTTGCCGCAGCAAGAAAACTACGATTCCCGTCTCAACGTCTCCACCAGAAGCTGGCGTGCAGTGGGTGGAGTGACCAAGAGGCCAGGCTGTCCGTGCAGGGCTGCCATGGCCGTCCACTCCGCCACTGATGTCAAGCGCACTCGCCGCGTCGATTATCCTGTCCCAGCTCAACAGGCCGGCGGCTTTACCAGCCGCTCAGCAATTGATGTCAAGTGCGCTCGTTGCGTCGACTGTCCCGGAGAGCTCTGGCGCACGGCTGTTCCCAGCCCTGATCGACAGGCCAGCGGTGTTGCCAGCGGCATTGCCAGCCACTCAGCCATTGATGTCAGGTACACCTGCCGAGCCGACTGTCCCGGAGAGCTCAGGGGCACGACCGTTCCCGTCCCTGCTCGACAGGCCGGCAGCATTGCCAGCCGCTCAGCCATTGATGTCAGGTGCGCCCGCCGCGTCGACTATGCCAGAGAGCTCAGGGGCACGGTCGTTCCCGACCCTGCTCGATAGACCGGCTGTGTTACCAGCCGCTCGGCCACTGATGTTGCCCATGTCCCTGCTCGAAGGCAAGGCAGCGCCCATGATCATCGACGAACCAGACTGGATGAAACGCTAATTGCCAACAATAACAAGTGTTGCATTGCTGTAATGATAACTACTACTCCGTAGTTTCTGATTAAGTTTGGTCCCTCCTTATTTGATTGTGCTGCTATTTTTTGGTTGTAAGATCACTGGACTCTGTTTCCTACTACGGAGGAGTACTTTGGATGGATGTTCGTTCGAAAAATGTGAACCTATTTTGCCAACAAATCAACAAATAATTCAGTCTGGCTTGGTCACTTTTTCTTATCAGTAAGATAGTACAACGTGGATTTTGTGTAACCTACATCGTGCGTAACCCAGACAGTGTTAACGCAGTCAGTGTTGCAGGAACAATGCAGCATGACTGGTGGGTAACCGAGCGAGTGCAGGTTACGTGCTAAATCGACTCGACCCCGTCGGGGGTTGCAGGTTGCAACATGCAGCATGGATGCTTCGTAACCTAGCCAGCGCAGGTTACGCGCAGAATTGACACTAATTTAAACGATTGCTGAACCATTTTCTAATCGACGCTTAATAATCAGCACTTAACCATCTGCCTACACCATTGTTATTTCCTCAGGTGTACACCCTTGATGTTTGAAGAGCTTGTTGGTGGTGAATTACTCTTCATTTGAGATCGTGTTCTATTTTGCTACTGTATCTCCATACTAGTCTCTTTTTTCTTCCTTGGGTAGAAGGAGATTTTCCTTGTTGCTTTGTGCGTGCTTGAATGTCCACTTTTGAGACTCCAACCTCAGTTTCCTAAGGTGATCAGAGGATAATAAGTATATCTATATTAAGATTATATTGATTCACATATAGTAGGTACTAGTAATCAAATATGCGTAGGAAATGAATAACTAATCACCAACTAGAATAGGAGTATTGTAAGATTGTCTCTAAATCTTGTTGTGTTCAGAGAGAATCAACCTACAGCACATCTTCTTCGTGAATGCATCCATTTGTTCCTAAAGATTAAAGTTAACAAATGACCGCAAAAACTTACTGTGTTTTTCACAAATGTATCCATTGTGAAATGATAATAAAATGGACGAGTGTACGGACTTGGGTGAACGTTGCATTAAGTGTACTCCCATTCCAATGCATCATGTACTTGATGACGTAGATGCCACATGACGAGCTACAAAATGCACATGTTACATAATACAATGGTATATACAGTAAATATTTTTAATGCAACGATATATCTTACCTGTCTTGTTGCGTTGGTATGTCTCTAATATGTAGGGTATCCCACTTTGTGACATCAATCTTTTTTTGGAGGGGGTGACATCAATCTCTAAAGATCCACTCACATTTCTTTGTGAAATGTAGGTTTCAGTGCAATGCTGCATTGACTGTACCTGAAGCAAAGAATTAGGTGCATATGGTTGAAAGAGCTAACTACATTTGCACGACATCTACATAATACAGAGTACTCACCAGCGACAGTTCCATCTTGCCATCCCACGTTCCATTACAAACTAACGAATTCAGGACCTGCACCTCCTTCATCGTGATGTTGAACACAAGAAGAACCCAATGATTACCTCTGACATTTACAGGGATATATACCTGAGATGCAGGAATGCTGTTACAATCTTGCGGTGTACTGTCAAGTGTCGAAACTAGCATCAAGAACAGACCATGGCACATTTAAATAAGTATTCCCCAGTTCTGGCAATCCAACCACTGTGAGATGATTTCAATTCTTCTGGAGATAGTAATTTCCTAGCAAGAAAAGTGTTGATGTATGCCACCTTTTCATTTAGTAGTTTTCTGTCTACTACGTACGCATTTATTACCTGCCACACTCAACACCGTGATAGATTAGGACGTACAGTAGGTAAAATAGAACGCAGCATTGTAACATATTGCATGTAGAGCAAAACAGAAACATAAATAAAACACACTCACATCATCAAGCATCCAGCCATCTTTATTGGAGATCCAGTCTTTTTTATCAGTAGCCATTCCCATCAATATTTTGACTGAGATTTCTATGTCATTGATACGGACGACAATTGCATCTTCACAGCTGTTCAGGACAAAGTTTAAAACTTCTTTATCCTTAGCATTCAGGCTGTAGTCATCGTCATATTCACAGGCAGGAGAGTATGCTCTAGGATTGTGCACATTTGTCGTCTCGTGCCTGCCCTGATGTGTGTACAAATTTTTCTAGTTTTGTCATGACAAATAAACTTATTCAGGGAGATGTCGTTTTCTATATATTGGGACCAATTACTAGTGCTGTATAGCAGGGATTGTACCTGGCAATCATTTTCGTCAAGCTGTTGGGTGTTCAAGCCAGAGTATTTACCAATTAATGTAAGAATGTCATGTCAGAATCAGAACATTTCTTGAAAGAATATTTATGAAAATACAAATTCTGAAATTCACAAGTCGAATCATGTCTTTTAAATAATGTGACAACAGAAATTTAACCTGGCTGTGATTTATGTCGTGCTGTGTTGTGCTGTGGTTGGAGTATTTGCCAAGGAATTTATAAATGTCCTGTCAGTACAACAACTTTAATAATAATAATAGGCAATGTAGTTCTGAAATACTGGCGTATCAAAAAATATTGGCATAAACAGAATTTTTACCTGCGAATAATTTCCGTGATGCAGTGGGGTGCCAATGTTGTATTTTATAAGGAATTTTGAAATTTCCTGACATAAGCATAAATAATATAAAATAAAATTTTGGTTGAAAAAAAAACTGAACATTTATGAAACATGCAGTTGTGAGTACATACGTCGACAGTGACACCCGTCTCATTCCCGTGGTAGTAGTCGCTGCTTTTGCGGAATCTAGCAACGTCATCATCATTTGCAGAGTCGTTGTTTGAGGATAAAAATGTCTGGGCATGTGGTCTGGTGTCGTGGCTTCTGTCCGGAGGTACATTACTAGTAACATCATGATGCTTGTTTTGCTTCTCTCAGTTGTATGGAAGCTTCTTGAAAACCTTTTGCCACAAAAGATTGAAAATAATTGTAAGACATGAAACCCACAATTACAAGAGTACTAATTAGCAAGCAAGAGACATAGACATACAATTCCGTTAGCGATACCATCCATTGAGGCGATCTCCAGTCTCTTCTTTGCTAAACGTTTTGTCTAATGCCTCATTAATGGGTACTCTCGTTGTCCAGAATAATCGATTTTGTGGTGGCTACATGTGTGGACATGCTCGAGGTACCAGTACTGCACGATTAGGAATCGGGGTTAAACATATCCTGTGTTAATCCAAATACTAGTCCTGAAACTGGTGATGAAATGGAAATTTATTACCTGCAACAAGATCAGGCTGCCTTTAGGAGTACTACCAGCTGTTGGATTATTCCCTTGCCTTTTGTAAGCAGCCAGACCATCTTGTAGATTCTTAAGTGTATAAACACCCCAATTCATCAAATGTAAGTCACCAACATTCTCGACTAGCCGCTGGACTTTTGCTGGAATAGCTGGCTTGGAATCAGGGTCAAATAAAACCTTGTGGCAAAACATGAAGAAATCTCGAAGAAACGAATCATCAGCAGGCCCGTCCTTTTGCTTCAGTCTGTTTTCAACCTCAAACAATGTTAGTGACGACCTTGTTTTTTCTCGACCACAACTAGTCATATTGACCTCTTTTCCCTCTATTGGTAGACCCATGATGTCCTTCACATCTGATGGCGTCAACAGGACCAGCTCGCTACCAAGCTTGAAACCTGCTTGATCCGTATCAAACGTGTTGGCAAGCGACATCAGCAATGGACGATCTATGGTGATTGGTTTGATGTGTACCAAGAAGTCAAACTTGATAGACTCTAGCTTTTTCTTTCTTGCTGTTGAAAGTAGCCCAAGGACATTCGCCAGTCGTTTCGGCGTGCCTAGAATGCATAGGCTCGAGCGCTTCGAAGAAATGGTAGAAGTAGAACAGATCGGTATCTGGTCACGGAGAGAGAGTAATCAATAAGAGCGCCGTGCAGGGATAGGTAGCACGTCGTATGGAATCTGGATGTTGTGTTAGATTACATACCTCCGGAGTAGACGACGACAATGGGTCGCCGGAGTTGAAGTTGTTGGGCCACCGCCTCCGAGGATGGGTGGCGCTGCCGGTCGGAGGTGCTACCTTTTCTTCGCTAGGACTAGGAGGCCGCTTCCTTGACGTCGTCGTCGACTGTGGTTTGCCATCGGAAGTCATCGTTGATCTGTCATCGGAACTCTGTGTCGTCGGCGTCGCATTGCCGTCCGGTGTGCCTTGCTTGCCAAGATGAGGGACATGAGACGATTTCTCCGGCGCGACCGACATGAGCAAAAATCTCTTCCTCCGCCGCGCTTCCGGGATCTGTACTTGCAGGGGCTACGATAATGGATATATAGTTAGTTTTCGTTAAACGGATATCCCAAAAATCCCGCAAAAACGTGAAATCATCAGCTCAAAAGAAGGAACGTAAAGCTTTTGTTTACGTGCGCTACTGAACCACGACCCTTGCAGCACACAACGTGGCATCAGCGTAACCGTCAGTTCCCACCCGCTACCATAGGCCTGATCACGGGTTGGTCCCAACCTAGTCGACCCGTCAAACCAACCCAGACCAAACCAATTCACTAGATTTAAGTGGGTTAGCTGGTTTATAGGTCAAACCCATTCGTGTTGGGAAAAGAGGTGCAGTTCGACTAGTTTAGAACCAATCAAAACTAGCAGCCCAGCAACAGCGGAAGTCTCGTATGGTCGTATGCCATGATGTGAGATGGGCAGCTTCCGACGGAACACAAGTTCCCAGAGCTCATCGTCGCCGGCCACGGTATGCACACGAGCAACAACGGAGTCCGCTACCGCATCCTCGGCCTCTCCGGTCGCGTCGTCAAGCGCGTCCACGCTCCGACGCCCAGCGGCAGCGTCGTCAAGCGCGTCCACGCTCCGACGCCCAGCGGCAGCGAGACGCTGCCGCCGCCAGGGAACGAGTGGGCGGCGTCCATGCATGGGGCTCAGCTTTTTTCTGCGACGCAGAAGTTGCCGGCGTGAACCAGGCCGCCGCCGGCATGCCGGCACGAGCCCTGCCTGGGGACTGGCGGACGAGCATGCAGCGCACGATCGAGCAGGACATCAGGCACCACACCACCATGATCGCGCTTGGCCAGGTCACTTCCACAGGCGAGGGAAGGTGCTCCGCGTGCTCCACTTGTTCCCCGACATGGCTCGAAGCTCTACGAGATCATCACTCTCGACGGCGGCGGCGACCGTGACCGGTGGTGCAAGCTGATGGATCGTTGGATTCAGCACAAGGACAGCCATTTACGGCACAGAAGCTCCGGAAAACGGCCTCATCACTGCTGTCGGTGCCGGCGCCGCCACCGCATAGGCTGAGGACAATGGTCTGCTCCTCACCGCTGGCTGGGTTGAAGAGGACGCCCTTGGTAGTGCTGTCGGTGCACGATGGCATGGTGAGGAGGACGAGCCAGCTGCACATGCTGGCGAGCCCCTGGAAGAGCAGCAGGTGGATCATCACGAACGAAAAAGAACATTCCGTGTGGCAGTCCAGCCAATTGGTTTTAAACCGCTGAAACCGCAAAACCAACCCAACCCAACCCACATAATTGCCACTTCCCAAATTAGATAAACCAGACCAACACATGCAACCCGTTCACTTGTGGGCTGGGTTGGAAAACCGTGTAAAACCAGTAGAGCCCGCAGATGCACAGGCCTACGCTACCATGTGCGTCCTGGAATGCTTGCCCGGTGTCAGCCGTTGGAGGTATAGAAAGGCGACACATGGCAGCAACAGCTGAAGACGAAGAGTTCGGTGGCACGTTTGATAGGCAACACCAGGATGGAGGGCGTATCTAGCTCAGGGCGTAATCTCGGTTACGTAGGATCGACACGACCCGCCGTGCTCCTCGTCGAGCGTGATGCTGCATGCGTAACCCAGGCGGCCTTTTACATGGCCGTGTGCGTAACCCTTGCGATTGCACCAAGCAGCGTGCGTGGTCCCAGCGTAACCGAGACCATGCAGGTTACGCATTCCCTCAGGAGGCCTCTTGACCATGATGCTCCGTGCGTAAGCAAAACGGCCTTTTACATGGCCGTGTGGGTAACCCAGGCGGTTGCAGCATGCAGTGTGGATCCTGTGTTACCGATATCGGGTAGGTGACGCGTTCCTGTCAAGGTATGTTACAGAATCCTGGGAGTGGGAGACGATCCATGCTGCGTTCTACACGATTTGGAAGGAGGGGGGCTGATTTTCTCACCTTCTCTTCATCCATGGCTGAAAATTTTAGAGGAGCTGCAGGATGCTCCAATGGACCCCCAGCGCCCACACGCTGGATCCGCCCCGGACATCAGGTCATATCTAATCTGCCTAAACCTCTAACCTCCAACATCGTCCGGACATGCTTTGCCATTCATAAAATATTATTCTTATTATAGAGCAGATGAAGTGCAAGCAATTGAAATAATATAACAGATTAACAGTAGTTCATACCAGTTTGCAATATTTGTGATTTAACTGGCATACAGGAACCAACAAGTCATGAAAGTCCCAACATTTCAGCTCGACACTCATTGCCCGGAAATTTACATGTCAGGATATTGAGTTGCATGCACCAACCAGTTCGACCCAACAGCTTAAGCTGATAGGAAAAGGTGGGCAACGATAGGACAAAATGGAGGGGTGGAAACACGGAAGCATTGGAAATATTTCTGCATGTTACTCCAAAAACCATGAAATTAGAGCAACTGAAAAGGTGTTCGATTTTAATTAATGGACAATAGGAAACAGAGGGTATCATAAAATCAACGTTAGAGCACATAGCCTAATTCTACAGATATAGCTCCTATCTCCATTCTTGAAACATCAAAATTGACCAGTAACTTGGGACGAAGGGAATGCCTCACAGGGCACCATTTTAGTGCTTATTACCAAGGGCCAATGTCTCCGCGTAGTAGGGAACTAATAGGAAAATATACTGACGGCCCACCCCTAGAGTGCATAGAGTGTACACCTCCTTGCTATCCATGTCATATGATTTCAGTTTCTGGTCCCAGTCAAGAAAGAAAAAGATCAAATTGCGATCTGGGTGAATGGCAACCATAGTGTATTTAAATTCAACTCCGCAATTCATTCTTTCAAACAGCTTGAAAAATTCCACACTGCGCTTCAGAACCCATTCTTCTGCATCATAGTCCTGAAGGACCCAAATGGATAGTTCAGTCATCTAGCGAGTGTTGTCTTTATGTTCACTCACGCAATGCAAAAGTCCTTGGGATTCACCAACAAAAAACAACATCCAAAAGCTTCACGGCCCCCCTGAGGCTCCTACAAACATTCCCTTCCCCATCAACTGCAAGTATTAGGTCCTGGAGTGTATCATTATGTGAGCCGAAGGCACTGAGATGCAGCATGCCGTTAACAAAGGCGCTTCCTGCGAAGAATGATGTGATGTGATATGAAGAAGACCAATCGCAGTCACACCATACCCCAGTTTCAGACGAGTATGCGTTCACTTCTTCCACGGTTGTGCCATGATCAGAAATGAACTCAACCAACTGAAAGTGCGAGGACACAGCAGGGTTGAAAATCAAAAAGGTGAAAATATGTTCATCGTCATCAAGTTCCAGGCCCTCATCAGTCGCGCTAGTGGAAAGAGGTCTGAAGCCGAAGCTGGGCACGGCCACCCATTCCTCGGTGGCGGGGTTGCAGACGACATAGCCCAGTGAAGGGTAGGTGTCTCCAGCCCTGTCGTGCCCGAAGACGAGGAGCCCGTTGCAGGAATCCAAGAGGTGACATTCCTCAATGCCTGGGTGGTTCCACAGGAAGGTGTAGGAAGTGAGGGGAATGTATCTACCAAACGTGTTGATGAAGTGCCCGACGACGCCATCCGAACTGTCACCATCACGGTCAATACTGGGCACAAGGTCGGTGTTGACAAAGAAACTTTCGAGGGTTTGGGGGAGCTTCTTGCAGCGGAGGCGGTCGGCAATGAGGTCGCGCCAGGCTCGGGAGACGCACTTTAAACGGTAGAGGGATTTGGCAGGGATGCGGGAGAGGATCTCCACCAGGACGTCACCGGGCAGCAGAGGAACCGCCGCCGCGCTCCTCTGTCTCTTACCATTGCGAACGGATGGGAGGAGCAGGAGGTGAGGGGATGAGCCATGAGCGTGAGGTAGGAGTGCGGCGCTCGCGGATCTGGGGAAGCTTACCGGTCGCCGGGAGGATGATGGGGATCGCAGGGCGCAGCCGGCCCGACATCGTTGCCTTGTTGCTGAGCATGTCGACAGGCTCAGCTCCGGTGATGCGTGCTAACGACGACCACCGGCGACGAATGGGCAAGGGCGGCAGGGACTGAACGGGGGGTTGCACACGCGGCGCGATGGAATCGCGTGGCGGGAGTGGTGGCGGCGGCGCGGGGAGGCACAACGCAAGGGTAGGGGTGATGCGCGAGGAGCTATGAGGCCAATTGGATTTGAGAAGGCAGCATAATAAGAGGATTAGGATCTAATATTTTCTTCCTAAAAATATGAAGTTTTGGAACTTGAAGATCATTTCCAAGAGTTCCTAATAATCCTCTAAAATGAGACAATTTTGCATGGCAACTACCAGTTTTGAATCACATTCCGACCAAGGGTGGCGCGGGCTCCCGACGACGAGCAGTAGTACCTACGAAAAGGGCGGCTGTTCTCGAGACTGGGCACCATGAGATCGATGCAGGGGATGGTGAGGAGCTCGATGCGCCCGGTCCTCGCAGGCCAGTGCACGTCGGCTAGCGACCCGTAGTACTCGCGGCGGTAGCAGCCAGCAGGCACCATGTGAGGAAGTCGACAACAAGCTCTACGTCTTTCTTCTGCAGGCAGGGAGTCCACGGCCTGAGCAACGATGGACATTTTCAACAGAGCAAGCTGCATCGGTAGCTACAGAGCAGCAGTTGCAAGCTGATTGTTTTCTGTGTGTGCACTTGTTGTTTTGTAGGTGATGAGCGAGCATCGGCAGCAGGCTTGAGCAACAGCAAGCTCAATCACGAACACAAGGTGTTCGACATTTTGTGTGGCCGGGATCGAGTTGCTGCTGCCGAACGGATAAAGCAAAACAAAAATTAAAATATTTGAATATTATTTTAAAAGTATATGCAGAGTCGATTTGGCTAGTCTGTTGGATTGTACTGAAATATAGAGTGGAAATCTTAGCTAAATGGTTAGCTAAATTGAAATATGAAGAGTGAGATTTGGCTACTCTCTTGGAGTTGCTCTAATAAGTAGTAACCCAATTTGCATTGGATATTTACATGGCAGCATACCGTATAACCGAATGGGTGCAGCTATTATAATTAACTACGCTTCCTCTTGAGCCTATGTGATTGTCTCATGACGAACTGGACAGCTTCCTTCAGGGTTGCTTCCCGGTCCTCCTTGTAGTTACACAACAATTGTACTAGGTAGCGTCCACTCGCATTGTGCTTGTTAACCACAAGCAGGGCCTTTGTTACCAAGGCAAAGATCTCTTGACCTTGCTCTCTTCTTAGCTCCTGGAGCTTACTATCGGCTTCATCAATAACATCCTGCAAAAGATCACTTCCCCCACGATTAGACTGGATGGACATGGAAACTCACAGAACATAATCCGTCAGTAATAAATGAAAATAATCAATAAAAAGGTGCACACCATCTCTCTGTCGTCAACCATGTCAACCCTAAAAGGATGTCAATTTGGATCTGATATCTCAGCCTCCTATTTTGAACAGATAAGTGCTGCTTCGTAATATGATAACCCACCAGTGTCTGCGATCGCCTTGTGATCAACGACGCCCATCCTCTTGACACCTATGTTGGCTCGGCCAGTTCTGCCATCCGGTAATCCCTGCAGATCATGTGTATTAACTAGTTGATACCCCGTGTGTTGCTGCAGCAATTTTTAAAACAATTTTCCAAGGTGAAAAAAATGTAATTAGAAAAACTATGATGATTCCATGGCAACATTCTATGAAATTTGAAAGTATAAGGTGATTGCATGACAACATTCTTTTGCAAACAATATTACATGAAAACATGTTCATTTTGTTGATAGAGACTGACTATTAAATGATTGATCCTCCATGTAGTTCTGGAATATGTTATGTTTGAGCACAAAATGTAATGTCCGTGGTCACTCATAGAAAGACAAAACACAACATCAATTAATTTCTGATACTTCCCAAGAAACAACAACATGATACTATATCACCAGCAGCTGAAATGCAAAAGTATATTCATTGTCAATTGCAGCACAGGGATGATTTCTTACCTTGATTAACTCTTTCCGAAGCTCCTGCAACTCGGTATTTTTGTTAAATTCATTGACGGCCAAAACCGTGCACAGAGACTGCAAATCATGGAGATCATCCCTTAACTCTTGCATCTCCTAAGCAAATTTGTCCTTTAATTTTGATTCCAGTTCATGCAACTTATGCTTCAATACTAAACTGCTCTCAGAAATGCTGGTAGCTTCTGCTGAAGGTGCCTCCAGGTTCCCTGCGCTCAAGGTTTGGCTATTGTCCATTACACCAGCAGCATAGTGCACGAATCCTTTGCCCGCACCAGCATCGGACATGACTGTGGTGGTCGTCACTTTTCAGCCTCTATGCAAGGTTAAACAGTTCAAATTACCATGTGTGGCACTTTCATATGTACAATTGAAATTAGAATAGTATCAGGGTGCATAAGATTTCCAGACCAGAAAAAAAACTAAACCATATGTATGATCAGAGTACAAATGAAAGTCAGGTTCATGGTTCCAGTGTCAGAAAATCCCATGTTCTTATACCAGGAGTATTTGTTATGATCTAACGGATTACTCCGTATATTCTTAGGCTCAATTAATTAACAATAAGTTATGATAAAATAATTATGATCCAATCAATCGAAATTACTATGAAATGAAGTATACTCTAATTAATATGCCAAGCTAAGCAGGAAATATGCACAACAGTCAACTCTAAATAACATAATCGCTTAAAATTGAGTGTAGAATATAATCCCAAAAGATTCAAGACTACCGTGGCCCCCCGCTTACTGTCCTCTTCTCTTTCCCGTCCCTTCTTCCGTCCAGTAGCAATGCACAACAACGGCCCACCTCCGCCAGCCTATACCACTGCCCGCTCAGCTTGTAAACTCTTAAATGCCGCATAGATGATTAACAAAAAGAACTCACCGAAGACGATCTCAACCTCGTCGCTGTTGAATAAACCAGCACTGGAGGAAATCCGTGGCCGTAAACAAGAATAGCAGCAGCAGAACGCGCTAGAATCAGGCAAAATTAGTCCAGACCAGCAATGCCATGAACACGGAATTGAAGAGGAAGACGAAGGGGGAACATGCACACTTACGGAATGAATCTCCCTCACCTATTAAAAATCAAAAACTGGTGGGTTTCGACAATCTGAATTAAGAGAGTGGTTTAAAAGGCACGGAGAAGGGGCCTTGGCTTTTCCTTTTCCTTTTTATATAATGTGTGTGTGTGTCTGTGTGAGACAGAGAGAGGAATTTAAAATGATCTGTGAACCAACTGAGCAGACTGATCCCAACGTACAAATGGAAGAAGGCCGCGTAACCTAGGCTGAAGCAGCACGTGTGCGTCGTGGATTGTGCGTAACCCAGCGGGTCGGGGCGGGCGCCCCTGTGGCTGTGGACGGCACGACGGGAGGGGAGCGGAGGCGCATTCAGGCCCGTCCTGTCCTATCAAGGCTGTACACACAACACGACACGACACGACACGACACAGGGATCGTGCGTAACCCTTGTCTTGGCAACAAGCCGCATAACCCGGGCTGAAGCAGCGCATGGCACCCCGTCCCGTCGTCCATCGTAATAATGATGGTGCTTCACGGGCACGCGGCGGCCGCGGGCCCACAGCGGCCTGCCCTCGCCACAGTTTGCTTCTCCTCAAAGCGAAGCCTGCCCTGTCATGCTACACTATTTTCGCATTGCAGACCGTGCCACCTCTCACAGAACACGCTTCACAATACAAAAATTTCACCACTTTCACCAAAATTTCACGGAACTAAACGGGGCCTAAGCAATCATCTCCAAGAGCTCTTGTTTATATGAGTAGCTAAAATCCTAATTTAACTGTATTATGTAAAATGAAAGATGATGAAATCCAACAGCTCCTCTAAATAGAAAATAGGATAGCTAGATGAGTAAAATACAAAGTCTGTTGGTTCCGAGTTTTGATAAAATTCTTCTTTTTTTAGCTAACTCATCACATATACAAGATTACAAGAGCTCGGATTAATTAGTCCTAATAGATTTGTCTCACTATTTTCCATCCATCCGTGTAATTAGTTTTACAATTAAATCATGTTTAGTCCTCCTAATCTTTGATTTACAATTGCTATGGTAATTTTTCACAAATTTCGTGACGGTGCGTAACCTTCTCAGGGTGCACGCTGATTCGACACGACCCAGTCGATGTTGCACGCGCCGTGCAGAACGGATGGTGAGTAGCCGAACCGTGCGTAACCGAGCTGAGGTGACGCGTTACCTGTACCCGCTCGGTTACACACCATCCGTGCGTGGATGGTGATCACGTTCTCGGTTACACACCATCAGTTAACGCACGTTCTCGGTGTTTTTCGTTTTATAAATACTTGGGCATTCAGATGCACTACCGCAAGATTTTGAATAAAGATTGGAGGAATGTGGAAGAAAGGTTTCAAAAAAATGAAGTAGTTGGAAGAGCAAACTACTTTTTGTAGGAGGGAGACTAGTTTTAATAAACTCAGTTCTTTCTAGCCTGCCAATGTATATATTGTGTGTGTGTGTCTGTGTGTGTGAGAGAGAGAGAGAGAGGAATTTAAAATGATCCATGAACCAACCGAGCAGGTTGATCCCAATGTACAAATTGCAGCAAGCCGCGTAACCTAGGCTGAAGCAGCGCGTGTGCGTCGTGGATTGTGCGTAACCCAGCAGGTCGGGGCGGGCGCCCCTGTGGCTGTGGACGACACGACGGGAGGGGAGCGGAGGCACCTGCAGGCCCGTCCCGTCCCGTCTGTAGGAGGGAGACTAGTTTTAATAAACTCAGTTCTTTCTAGCCTGCCAATGTATATGATGTCTTTTTCTAGAATTCCTAAAGGAGAGAGCTAAAAAAGTTGGATTATTTTAGATCAAGGTTCTTTTGGCAGTGCGATGAACACAAGAAGAATTATACGTAATAGATTAGCAAAGTGGAGTATCCTGTGTCAAACCAAGAGTTTGGGTGGCTTCTAGGGATGCGGGAAGGTAGAGTCATGTCAAGAAGAAGAAGAAGAAGAAGAAGAAGAAGAAGAAGAAAGAGTCATGACAAGCGCGGGGAAGAAGATCTGGATGGGTTTGGCGAGTACAAGTGGCGTTTCGATTCCAGAGGGATTGATTACTCACGGGAATCCAAGGAGTACCGGCCTCAGGGCTCCCCACGGCCCCACACACACCACCACCACCCCGGTCTGAACGTGTCACGTTGAATCTGAAGTGGCCCGACCCAGTTTTAAGTGTGAAGCGTCTTCTGTTTGCCTGCGCGTATTCCAAGATGTGGTGGGGCCGGGGAGGCGAACTGCTAAACCCACCACCCCAGATAAGCCCTGGCTTTCGACTCGATCGTGGTATACTCCTACGTATATATAACTACTACATCGTGAAAGGTTCACTTCACCTTCGCCATCATATCGGCTACCCTTCCTTCTCCAAGCCTCAGATCCTCACGCACCTGCATCAATATTCACCCTCTTAGTAGCCACCGCGCGCAATGAGCTCCGTGGGCGAGCCCTCTCTGAAACGCGCACGGGTTGGCGATGAAGTCGTGCCCGTGGTTAAGCCACCGCGCGCCATGAGCTCCATGGGCGAGCCCTCTGCGGAACGCGCACCGGTTGGTGATGAAGCCGTGACCGTGGTTGAGCCACCGCGCGCCATGAGCTCCGTGGGTGAGCCCTCTCCCGAACATGCACCGGTTGGCGATGAAGCTGTGCCCGTGGTTGTGGCAGCTCCGATCAATGAAAGCACTGCCCGTGACGCGCGATAGGCCGTAAGCATCATGTGGCCCGCCTTCATCAAGATCAACGCTCTACTTCGTGACCTAGATTTGGGCACCGTCAACAAGCTGCTGGAGGAAACAGTGCAGCATTATGCCTATGTATTTGACCGTCTCGCCGAAGTCCTGGACAAATTGCCGGACTACCTGACGGCCAGCTCGAAGGAGGACAGACGCACCAACGCGATTGCCATCGAAGAATACATCATGGCCTGCTACAAGAGCCGTCTGATTGATGGCTTTGACCCCAACATCGCGCTTCTAGGATCAGCACTGCCGGCGACATCCACCAGGATCACTGGCGCGAGATGGTTCATGACGATGCTCAGGGTGTGGCCAACCTCCTCGTCGCTGACATGGAAGGTGATGCCGAATAATAAGAGCGAGGGACTGAGGGAGGAGTGCACATGTCGCATGCCGGAGACTACGACGAAATGAAGTAGAGGGGGTTGTGCCGGACTACCGGTGATCTCAGTACGTATGTAGCTACCTACTAGTTTCTACTTGCTTGGTCGTCGTCTTATTAAGTACTCGTATGTATTTCAGGGCTGAAGCAACATGTATTTCTTATGCATTAGTAATTGCTTGCGATCTCACTCTAGTGACTCTACTACTGTTACTGTATCGATAGCCGACGGCGTCTATAAACGATAACCACCAGTCCACCACCACCATCTTCTAAATCTTGTGTCACAAAAGACTTGCAGTAGCGCCTAGTACTAAATTAACCTATCTCAAAAAAAAGTCATGAGCGAGCCTCTGTAGGTTGCGTGCTAGCTAGTGGTGCAACATACAGAGGCTTGCGTAACCGAGAGCCTCGCTGCGCACTGCAACCACCTGGGTTGTACCTAGGTATTGCCGTATTGCAACCTCCCCGGGATAAGCGGACTTTGAGAGGCATGCGTAACCTGTCCAGTATCGGTTGCGCTGGAGCCACGCTGCGTTCTGCATGCAACCGCCCACATCCCCTGCAACCAAAAGGCGCACCGTATCTGCCTTGATGATTCGCGCTCGCGGCATGACGCACTTCCGGCATATGCGTGCGTCGGTTTTAGTTTTTTTCTACCATTTTAGAAGTCATTTATTAGAAACTGTTGGAGATGTCATTCTTTTTTCTCCCAATATCATTTTAGGAGTTCTAAAACTGCAAGGTTTAAGGAGGAAAAAATAGACAACTCTTGGAGATGCTCTTAGGGTCATGCAACAGCCGGTTCTGCATCATGGATGGTGCGTAACCGTATTCGTGCATAACCCCAGGGCTACAGGTTATGCGCAGAATCGACACCACCCTGTCAGATGGTGCGTAACCAAGTCCGCCGACATTCCGAGACGGTAAGCTCTAAGAGAGGAATGCGTAGCGCCGTAGCCTGCAGGGTCTCGGTTACGCTGGAGTCACGCTGCTTGGAGCAAACTAATTTAAATGAATGAAAATAACCATTCCTATTCAGCATTTAACCTGCGTAATTTGTACATTGGGATCAGTCATCGTCGGGTGACACGCAATTGATCCCATGGTGCGTATTGCAACCTCCCTGGGATACGCAGACTTTGAGATGATGAGTGCACAAACTGTCTAGTCTAGCCACGCTGTGTGCTGCGTGCAACCGCCTAGGTTGCCCACACGGCACCTGTGCGGCCCTCGTGCGGTAAGCACGCAGCATAGAATCTCGATCGTGCGTGTTGCAAGTTGGTTGTTGCTCGCATTCCATGGCCGACCTCAGCAATTTCGGGATCGTGGTGCACGGAGGTGTCCCTAATGAGACGATCGTTTCCATCTCTCTCCCAGATTCTGTTGGCCCTTTCACTACAGTAGCTATATAAACAGGGACCGGGAGGTGTGTTGGTCCATTATTCATTCATACTATAGCGTCTCATTTTACTATAGGTTTACTAGAAACAATTAGTGGTTTTCCCAGCGGATGCAGGTAGTATAGTCGTCGTAGTACAGTAGTACTTATGACTACACCAGCAGCACCAGAAGAGGTGGTTGTTGGTGCCTCTAGGTCCAGGCAAACACCTTCGAAGCGCCGACCCGAGACTTCTGATGCTGATGATGTAAGTTCCCCAGCCAAGCGTCTGCAGACGATGGACACGCCGCTGCCGCCGCCCACCGCCAAGCGTCTACTGTTTGATGAGTCGGTCGCTCCTACTCATCCCACCATCGAAGAACCGCCTGTGCATGAAGACGACAGTGAGGTACGTACGTACTGGTGGGATGCTCGATCTCGTGGTGTTCCTCCCGCACTACACTCTGCGCGGTTTAATTATTTTAATTTCCATCTCCTCATTTTCTTGTTCTTCATGCATGGGCACGCGCAGTTGATGAGTGAGTTGGAGAAGGAACTTTTGGATGTTCTGGCCGCAATTGGTGCGATGTACAAGGAAGATGATGACGACATCTCGGCGGATCAGTACATCCTCAATGATCCACCTGCAGCTCCTGATGCTCCATCCGTTGAGGTTGACGAAGACGATCCCTCCAGTATGGCAGGTGCTAATAATATACATATATACTTCATCGTCGTGTATATATATCGACGTGTGTGCTTCTGCTGTCTCTAACTTGGTTGCCTTTTCTTGTCTCACAATAATATAATACAGGCAGTGACGACAAGTAGTAATCTCCGGGCCGGGAGATCGAGCAAATAATAAACACCAGGTCAAGGAAGGTGTGTGCAACATGGGCCACCCCACAAGATCCCACGCCGCTGCGCTACTAGCTGATGATATGATGCAGCAGTTAGTTTGCTGGTGGAGACGAAACGGCCGGCCTCTTGTCTAGTACTAGCAGTAGTAGTAATAACGGGAATGGAGAAGATCAATCTAGTGCCTTCGGATGAATTCAGAATTCATAATATATATAGAATTCATTATATATATATATATATGTTAACCCTGTTTTGGATTGGATAGATGCATGCATGCATCTATATTATATTAGTGCCTTTGCACCCTTTTCTATTTTTGTTGTATTATATTCACTGCTAATACAAATAAAAATAGCAAATAACCCAGACTGGCATAACCTGCACCCAGCCGATCACCGATTCGGCGTAACCATCCCTGCTGCATCCGGTCCTGTCGATCCTGCGAGTAACCTACACCCGCTCGGTTACGCACTATAGTGATGCCTGCACCTGGGAGTCGGTGTTGCCTGAATGGTGCATAACCGAGTCTGTGCGTTATCCAGTCGTAGTTGCCCTATGCATGCAGCAGCACTGATGATGCATAACCCAGTGGGTGTAGATTACGCATACGGAGTACAACTAAAGCCTATTTCTTATGTTATTACGCATTGAATCGACACAATGCAGTCGGTGTTGCATGCGCCATGAAGAACGGATGGTGCGTAGCCGAATCGTGTGTAACCAAAGCTGGTGCAGTGCAGGTGACGCGCAGGATCAACACGACCGGATGCAGGTTACGCGCCGAATCGGCACCACCCAGTCGGTGTTGCAGCATCAAGGTGCGTAACCGAGTCCATGCGGGTACGAGCGGGTTCAGGTTACGCATACATCTGGAACCAGTGGTGTTGCACCAAGCAGAACGGATGGTGCGTACACACTGAATCGACACGACCCAGTCGGTGTTGCACGCGCCATGCAGAACGGATGGTGCGTAGCCGAACCGTGCGTAACTGAGCTGAGGTGATGCGCAGAACCGACACGACCGGATGCAAGTGACGCGCAGGATCGAAATGACCGATTTGCGTAACAGTCCCCGTGCATAACCCAGCCAGTGTTGCACCATGCAGCCAGTAGTCTTAAACTTCTCTTCTGTCAAATGGCATTCTACTCATGATACTCATTGTTATCTGTGCCATTTATTACCATGGCCCACACCAATGGCAAATAGGACTATCATTTGTAAAAATCTAATTTTTGGAAATACGGAGTATTCCTATCAAAAGAGAATGGAGGGAGTGCCATATAAAGTTGATCTGTTTTGTGGCCTTCGGGGTGCGTTGCCAAGAAGCCGGCATCCAGGGCGCTGTCTCCCCGTCCCCCCTCTCAGCAGCCGCTGTTTGCTGCCGTCCAAGGTCCAAGGTCACTAACCTGCACCCAGCCGAGGGTTACTCACCATCCCTGCTGCATCCGGTCATGTCGATCCTGCGAGTAACCTACACCCGTTCGGTTACGCACTATCAGTGTTGCCTGCACCTGCGAGACGGTGTTGCATGTAGCATGGATGGTGTGTAACCTAGAGGGTACGGATTTGCTGGAGGTTGCACCATGCGTACGTAATCGTCGCTGTGAGTAACACAGTCAGTGTTGCACCATGCAGCCAGCCGTCTTAAAGATGCATAACCTAGTCTGTGCTTCATCAAGTTGGTGTTGCTGGTCAAGCAGCACGGACGGAGTGTAACCTGTGCAGCTTACGCGCTGATTCGACACGAGAGAGTCGGTGGTGTTGCATCAAGCAGCACGGACGGCGCGTAACCTGCAAAGGTTACGGCAGATTCGAGACGACCGGATGCAGCGTGGATTTTGCGTAACCTTATCAGCTCAAGGTTACGTGATGAAACAACATGACAGAGGATACAGCGTGGTTTTGCGTAACCGACACTCTGCGTAACCCAGTCAGTGTTCCACCATGCAACCAAGTCAGTGTTGCATCAAGCGGCACGGACGGTGCGTAACCGACACCGTGCGTAACCCAGTCAGTGTTGCACACGCCATGCAGAACGGATGGTGCATCGCTGAAGCTGGTGCAGGTGACACGCAGGATCAACACGATCGGATGCAGGTTACGCGATGAAACGACACCACACAGTCGGTGTTGCAGCATGAAGGTGCGTAACAGAATCCGTGTGTGTCCGAGCGGGTTCAGGTTACGCATACATCTAGAGCCTATAGGTGCGCGTGCGTATTCTAGGCGGTTGCAGCCTGGATGGTGCGTAACCGAGTAGCTGGTGCAGGTAACGCGCAGAATCACCGAAGCTGGAGCAGCTGGGCAACTGGATGCAGCATGGGTCAGGTTACGCATACATCTGAAGCCTATTTGTGCGTAACACAGTCGGTGTTGCAGGAACAATGCAGCCTGGCTGCGTGCTAGCTAGTGGTGCAACCTACAGAGCCTGGTTGCAGGAACAAACAATACAGAGGCTTGGTGCAACCTGGGTTTTACATGCATAACATGTGGTTATGGGCGGGCTATGGTGCGTATTAGCGTATTGCAACCTCCCCGGGATAAGGGGACTTTGAAGGGCATGCGTAACCTGTCCGGTATCGGGCTGCATTCTGAATGGTGTTGCTCGATACCTGCGAGACGGTGTTGCCTGCACCATGAAGCCTGAGTGGTACGTAACCATGATGATGCGAGACGGTGAACAGTATGTCATGAAGCACTAGAAAGGTCAGGTACCTGGAGGTGAAGGGTGGTTCCTCCGGCCAAAAACAACAAATTCTATGGGTTCTGAATTGGATGTTGAGCAGGAGCTTCTAATCACTTTGTATTGGAAAGATGTTGGACAAGACGCGGCTCTAATCCGCAGAGCCCCACAATCTAACAAAAAGCCGAACTGAAAACAGAGTCAAAACCTGAACACGAGTTTATTCCTAACACCCATCTTGATCCTTGTTTCCCAGGGCTTTGGTTACCACATCTTCCTGGTTTGTCGAAGGACACCGGCTCTGTGAATGTTCAGAGGAAACTTGTGCTACAAGGGTACAATATGTTGTTAGTAGCTTGCTTATAAGTACTGGTCGATGAACAACATTAGTGTGTCATTTTGTTATATTATAGTGCGTTGGAGCACCTCCTCGTACCTAGGGTTTTTGGATACAGTTTCACCTGTAGCTGGAGGTGTGGTATCTTCCCACTCACTTGTACCCGACTACTCTGCTCTTTGCTACAGTTCTAAAATTCTTCTGACTTCTTTGCCTGGACAAAGCTGTTCCAATCTGCTTCTGTAATAATATCCTCGTAATATTGCGGAGGCGACACACCCTTTTTTTATTAAGTCAGATTTTAATTTAATTTTTCTTCAACGCTGCAGCCTTCATAGCTTCCTTTGAAGGCTCTGGTATCTTAAACCTAGGCTTCAAAGGAAGTTGTGAAGGCTTAGAAGCCTAAGTTTAAGATACCAGAGGCTTCAAAGGAACCTGTGAAGGCTGTAGTGCTAAAGAAAATTAAATTCAAATCCGACTTAATCAAAAAGTTGTCAAGAAGGGTGTATCACCTCTACAATATTATGAGGGTATTATTACAGAAGCAGATTGGATTTGGAACAACTTTGTATAGGCAAAGAAGTCAAAAGATTTGGCATTGTGCTTTGAGCTTCTCCGTGCCGGATCTCGATGGGAGGGAGAGGGCAGAGGAGGGAGGTCGCGCCGCTGTTCCTCCCGCCCCTGCTCCGCCCATCGGGGACGGATCTCGCCTCGCGCCCTCTCTGGGGAGGCCGCCTCCTGCTCCGTCGCGGTTCCCACCTCCCCGCGTCGCCGCCGGAATACCCGAGGGAGAGGCCCTAACGCGCCGGATCCGGGCCTGTCGAGGGGAGAGGGAGGTCGCCGGTGGCGGGGCGGAGGAGGTGGGGGGATCGAGGAGGCGACGGCGGCCTGCGACTGAAGGAGGCGTGTAGGTCGCAGGAGGAGGAGAGAGAGACGACAGCGGGGGCGTAAGGTCGGGCTGCGTGAAGGAGAGATAAAGGGCAAACAAAAACCCTAAACCGGCCGTGTTTGGTTGGAGGAGTAAAAATTGTTACTCCTCGTTCTGCCGTTAGCATCTCCAAGAGTTTGTCAAATTTTACTTGGCAAATCTAGTGTTTTGCCAACTTCTAAAAAGATATGCCAAGTAAAAAAAGAGTTCATCTCCAACAGTTTGGCATAATTCACTTGCCAAATCTAGATTTAACTTACATCAGGAACCATGAGAGAGAAACAAAAATATGTTTATGCCCTTCCACCTCTTAAAACTTAAATCAGGAACCCTGAGAAAAAAATAAAATTATTTTTATACCCTTCCACCTCTTCTGTTACGGAAGGATGCGCCGCGGATAGTTGCACGCATGTATGCGCGCGGGGAGGGGAGGGATGCCAAGTTGCTATTGATGCCAAGTTGTTTTGCCAAACTGTTGGAGACTAGTTTTTTATGTTTTGACAAAATTAGATGGATGCCAAACTAAGATAGCAAACTGTTGGAGAGGTATTAAATAAAGTCAGTTTGCAAAACTATTTTCACAACTCCGTGCAAAATCACGAGACGAAATTTAGTACTCCATGCATGAAAGATTCCCTAAATGAAATTTTTTCCATGCTGCTTGATGCAACACCGACTCTGCGGTTGAGCACGCACTAGGTTACGCACCTTCATGATGGGGTGTGTCATGTGTACCGACGTGGTGCAGGTTTCTGTGATAACCGCCTGGGTTACAAATGCAGCATCGCGGTTGCCGCGCAACACGGCGGGTCGTGTCGTGTCGAACCCCCAGTTCATTTGGCTCCTGCCCCCGGTCGGCAGGGTTATGCACCATCTATTCTGCATGGCTCCTGCAACACCGACTGGGTTACGCACGTAGACCTGGTTACGCTCCATCCATGATGTGCATCCGGTCCTGTCGATTCTGTGAGTAACCTACACCCGTTCAGTTACGCACCATCCATGCTGCACGGCTCCTGCTCCTGCAACACCACCGACACCGACTGGGTCATGTTGAACCTACGTAACCCTCGCCTAGGAGGTTACGCATGAGCCATGGTGTCTACGGAGGGAGTACAAGTAGCGTGTAACCAAACCACAGGTCGGCTAGTAGTATACTCCGTATGGTGTCTCTTCGGAGACATCCTATAAAATAGGAAGGATACAGAGTTCTATGGCAGTTGATGCATATATACAGTCAGTGCGCACAATGCTGCGAGACGGATGGGATCCGTCATCATGTACTACTATATACTTTATATACTAGTATATATAGAATATTATAAACGCGATGATTGCTATGGTCGGCCTCCGCCTCTTCGTGCCCGTGCCTCTCCCACTTCGTCCTCTCTCGCCCTTGGCCATACTACCCTAAACGCCACTGTCCCCCCGTGATCTGGTTCTCCGATCCCCGACGATCGACCAACGTCCTGGTGGTTTCGGTGAGTTCTCGCCTCGAGTACCCGCTCTCTGTCAACGTGATCAATTCCCAACCATCGATCCTAATTTGTAATCACTACTATATTGTTGCACTTTTGGATATGGATCTGCTTCACCTGTACGTCATTCCCTTTCCAGCACGGATCATGGCCGGTGCTGACGTCCTCGCCTGCGATCAGCAACTTGAACACGATTACATTACTAGCCAGACTTTCAACAGCGAGGACCAAGCGTTTCATTTCTACAAAAATTATGCCAACGACAAAGGTTTCTGGGTAAGGAAATCATCTACGAAGAACAACAATGACGGAGTCTGTACATCAAGAACTTTTGTTTGTTGTTGTGAAGGATGGCGTGATGATAGGTACATGAATTCGAATCCGGAAGATCTTTGCAGGAAGCCCAGGAGCCTAACCAGGATTGGCTACATAGCCAAACTGATCGTCAAGCTTAACAGAGAAACGGGCAAGTGGGTAGTAAGCACATTCGTCGCTGAATATGGCCATGACCTATCCACATCTGATCTCACCTGCTTCTTCCGTGGGCACCGGGATATCACTACGGTGCAAATGGCAGAAATCACCTCCTACGAAATAGCAGGGCTCAAGAAAAACCAGATTATGGATGGCATGGACCAGCAGCACGGAGGATACGACAGAGTAGGCTTCATAACAAAGGACCTATACAACTTCTGCGACCAGCGAAAGAAGCAGATCTTAGCAGATGGTGATGCAGGAACACTACTCGAGCACTTGTGGGCCCGCAGGACAGATAATGTCGGGTTCTACTTCGATTACGCAGAAGATGACAAGGGACATTTGAAGTGCTTGTTCTGGTGTGATGCACAATCTCGTTTGGACTATCAGGTTTTTGGAGATGTTCTTGTGTTTGACAGCACATACAGGACAAATCGGTACAACCTGCCCTTCATTCCTTTCGTTGGAGTGAACCACCACCGAAGAACAGTCATATTCGGATGTGGCATTCTCGCACAGGAAACCACAAAGGCATATATATGGTTGCTTCGGACATTTCTGCATGCAATGTCCATGCAGCACCCCAAATCAGTGATCACTGACGGAGACTTCGCAATGCAGAATGCCATCCGTGACGTACTGGAAAATTCCAACCACAGAATCTGCACCTGGCACATAGATCGCAACCTGGTCAAACATCTTCGCGGCAAGAAGCTGAAACATGACTTCAAGCAGTTTATGTATCGCCCATATACACCTGAAAGTTTTGAAAGCCAATGGTCCAAATTTATAGAGGAACACAAGGCCTACAAAAACACTTGGCTTTCAAAGATGTATAACATGAGGAATTTGTGGGCTGCAACTTACCATGCTAATCACTATTTCCTTGGACTCCACACCAATCAGCGAAGTGAGAGCTTGAATTCAAGACTGCACACGTATCTGCATCCCCAAATGACACTGGTTTCTTTACTAGAGCACTATGAGAGTTGTGTGTACCATATGCGAACAACTGAGTTAATGTTGGATGCCAATACACGGGATTCATTCCGGTTCACTACGGCCCAAGCATCTGAGATTGAAAAGTACTGTGCTAGTACTTACACTCAGGCAAATTTTGATATTGTTAAGAAGCAGATTGACAGGTCCGTGCGCTTTGAGGTTCAGAATGAATAGTACAGCTTCGAAATGGTGACACCTCAGAATGGTCAGCATGCCATCGAAATGGTGAAATTCACTATTGCCTACAGAAATGGCAAGCCAGATAACAAATTTGTCGTGACGTCTACTACCAACCCAACGTGTGGTGAGGCGGACTTGCGCTGCAGTTGTCGGAAGCTGGAGTGCGATGCCATCCCATGCTGTCACATGTTTGCAGTGTTGTTTCACACTGGCGCAGCCAAATTACCACGAGCCTGCGTGAAGTCTAGACTCACCGTTTCTACAAAGTCTGGATTTCCTCCAGAGAGGAGGACCCAAATTTTTGACCAGTCCATGTCCATTCACAGGTTCCGTGATATGCGAGACATGGGTACCAAAGTTGCGTACTATGCCTCACCGAGTCCAGTCCTGACAAAGAAGTTGAGGGATGCTTTGCAAGAGGTATATGAATGCATCAATGCACACCAATTTGAAGAGGACGAACATCATCACTTTCCTAAGATATTTACTGAAGCCGACCCACATTGTCAATTTGAAACTATTTTGGACCCGTTGCGGATTGTTCGCAGAGGTGCTCCTTCGAAAAGGATAAAGGCCCTCCACGAAAGAATTAATTAGGGTATATCTAAGTACAGATGCAGTGAGTGCTTGGTAAAAGGGCATACGAAACCTAGTTGCCCCAACTTAAATAAGAGGTATGCATGGTTTCTGCATTGAACTCCTCAGGCATCCTTAGCAGTAGTTGATATTTTGTGTTTAGTACATAAACGTTTATTTAATGTGTATGCACCCTCAGGCCAAAGTGCCATCTCACGAAGAAGAGAAAGTCGAAGAACAAGCAGGAGCAGGAGCTTGAGGAGGAGGAGCAGGAGCAAGGAGAGGATGTTCGTGACGATGTTGTACCTCCGCAAGATGGTGAAGTGCCACCTAGCAAAGGTATCATCTCATTTTCTCTGAGTTTATAACACATCCACATATTTATTAGGTCATCTGCATTCAGGTCGGAAGAGAAATTTGGATAGTGGAGGTCGTCAGAGTCCGAATAAGATGCGACCGACGAAAAGAGCAGCAACGGCGACTCGATGACACATGATAGTAGTTTGGCTGGTATGGTTCGTTTTATTAGTGAGTACGGAGTACTAGCAAGCATATCATAGTTTATTTAGATGATTACTGTACTTTTGATACCATTTTCCCTGAACTTTTTTTATTAAGTTAAACAACTGTGCGGAGTACTCCCTCCATCTTGTGAAGCGGAAACTCGTAAGTAGCCAAGCACAAAGTGTTTGTAAACCAAACTCGCAAGCACCCAGCGTGGCTCCAGCGTAATGTAGACTGGGCAGGTTTCGCATGCCTCTGTATGTCTGTGTGCGTGCGCACTACGCAGTATCCAATGACGTTGCACCGGGCACCATGGCTCGTGCGTAACCGGATGGGAGTAGGTTACGCAGGTCCGACAACACCCGCGACCCGCCGTGTTGCTCGGCAACTGCGATGCTGTGTGCGTAACCCAACCTTCCTCAGGTAACACGTAGAATCGACAGTCAGTCTAGGCCATCGGTCTTCAAAGTTCTAACTTACTAGCTAATAATGCGGATCTCGAAAAAAACATTGCTGATGCATAAGAGAGTGGGTCCAAGATAAATCGTAAATATAGTTAATTATGGGATGCCATGTTGTTATGTCAAATGTGCATTAAACTTGTCTGCTCTCAAATTAACTCGCGGAAGGCATTCATTTCATCTCCATCGAAACAATTAGTTCCAGCATGGTCTACTCAAAAAAAATCCAGCATGGTTTAGTAGTACATTCATCGCTACAAAGTTAATTACTTCATTGCATCGACAAAAACGAATTCGGATGTATCCACTTTACTATCACATTTGAATTCGAATACGGATACGGACATCCATATTTACGTTTTAGCAGATACGGATGTCGGATAATTCGGATTCCATTTCCATATTTCCATCTGTACTTCTGTGTTTCCACCCCTCCATTTTGTTACTCGAGTGAGAGTGATCCTATCGTTGCCCACCTTTTCCTATCAGCTTAAGCTGTTGGGAGTTTCGTTCATGACTTGTTTGTTCCTGTATGCCAGTTACATCAGTACGATGGGGATGCACAAAAATTGCAAACTGTGGCGTGCCACTCCGAGACTGAGAAACGTGACGAACTTGCCGACGTGACAAGGCCAAAACGCAATAATACATGCCGGAATTGAAAAGGCATTGCCGCATAGAAGGGGTGTGTCGAATGACTGTTTGGGAACGACACTCCCACAAGTTCATCCACGTCAGGACCATTGTGAACTGCAGTTAAGTAAGGACTGGTACGGTTTTCAAGACTGGTAACTGGGCGCTCATGACCCGAACGTGTGCACACCCGCACTGAAGGGACGTGTCCATTCAGTGTACTGGGTAATAAGTAGTGGTAACTCATGTCCACGAATGGTTGTCATTTTGGAACGGCACATGCACTCCCACAATAAAAGGAGGCAGTTTACCCACGAGTCAATCATTGCCACCATTTGCAATCATGGCTCTAGACACTAACATGTCTCCTTCCAAGCAAGTCGACTTCTCAGTCTCAAGCGAGGAAGCGAAAGCAGAAGGAACCGCGGGGCAGTACAAGGAATCCGGTACATTCATGGTTGGAGGCCGTCAATGGATGCTACGTTGCTATCCTACAGGTATGACTAATCATCAGTGGATGGGTGTACCAGACGGCATTGCCGTCCTCCTCGTTCCTATGAACATAGCCCAAAAGGTAGGTTTCTCATTGTTATGAATACACACATTCACACATGCATATATGCTCTCACTGTTGTAGAGCCTGTGACGACACTGCATGGTTCCACGCATAGGTGCGAGTATTGTTGCGAGCGGTGGCTGGATACCCCACCGATGACAATGATACGTTTCGAGTTCAAGCTACAAAAGATGTTGAATTCAGGAATGGGGATCTAGGACAACGAGGCTTCGAATGCCTGGTGGAGCATCGTGACATTGAGCGCGTGAGCTCCAACGGAGGTCGCATGAACATATCGTGTGTTGTTACAATACTTGAGGACAATCGCATTGATGTTCCTCCTCCGTCAGTACGCAGAAGCATATGCTCAACACTTGCAGCCCAAGCCCCTGTGGACGTTGTCTTCGACATAGGCAGCCGGGTGATACGAGCGATACGTGCCGATGTGGCCGCAGTATCTTGTGTGATGAAGGCAATGCTCTATGGTGGTAGAGTGGAGTCAAACTCTGAAACTGTTCAAATTCAAGACACACACCCTGGTGGCTTCTTGCTTTTGATCAAATATGCCAGTGAAGGATCACTCCCGGAGGAGGCTGATTTATGGGACACCCCTGCCAACGCCTGGCCTGTGTTACTCTCAGTCGCCGACATGTACCGCGTCGAAAGGTTGAAGCTGCACTGTGCGTCAAAGATGTGGGACATGGCAAGCGAGCAAACTGTGAGCGCATTTCTATGATGGACAATTGAGACTAACTGCACCCAATTGTAGGAGAAGTGCATGTCTCTCTTAGAGCGAATCTGGCCGCACGGAATACTCACAACGGATTTTGTGTTCGTATGCTTTCACCATCCCCATGTTATGCACGATCTCCGCAGTAGATTACACGAAGGCATGTACCCAAGGTCCCTGCTTGTAGTCTGTAGTTTTAATGTTTTAGTTACTAGGATCGTGCCATTGCGTTGCTACGGACAACACATCATTTACATTGCAATACACATTGATATATATGTGCAATACACATTGTTGTTGATATGGATTCATATGTGCATTCAGGATGTGTATAATAATGTGTCCCTTTGAGCAGCACATAACAAAGGCATTTCACTATTTATACTTGTATGCAATCCATTTTCGTAGACCATGCTAGAACTTATTGTTTCGATGGAGATGAAATGAAAGCCTTCCGCGAGTTAATTTGACAGCAGACAAGTTTGATGCACATTTCACTCCGAAACTAAACTGAATTGTGGTTTCCACCCAATTATCTATAACCCTACAAGTGCTCGTCACCCTGTTGTTGCCCGTCGAGGCGGTTGCCGGCGAGCTGCAAAGAGCGCCACGGGGCCGGCACCGCGGACGGAGCTCGTCGATACTCGATAGTAAACCCTTAATGACTCATCGACGATAGCCGTCAGGAACGCGAAGACGGCAAGCTCCATGGCAGCGGCGTGCGGTGTCGACGTGGTCGGAGACTGGGACGATCGAGGGAGACGACGACAGACGAGGGCACGAGGCGTCGAGCTTGAAGGAATTGCCCATGCGACCGTTCAGAACCAAACCAAATCCGCCCAAACCTATCTCAGCTATCAACCAGACCTAACCAGACTGTTTCTCTAGACTAATCGCTTCCCACCAGACTAATTACTCCCTTTGCCAATAGTACTCAGGGCATCTATCAGGAGCCTACAAATGGCAGCAAGCCGCGTAACCTAGACTGAAGCAGATCGTGTGCGTCGTGGATTGTGCGTAACCTAGCGGGTCGGGGCGGGAGGGGAGCGGAGGCGCCTGCAGGCCCATCCTATCCCGTCAAGGCTGTACACACCCGGGAGGCTGACGCGTCGTCCATGGAATTCTCTAGTGTGCAGCCCGCTGAATGGCACCTGCGTAACCGTGACCTTGCAGGTTACGCGCTTAGTCGACACCACACTTTTGCATCACCTCCTCAGTGCAAGAAAACCCCATCGGCATCTCCTCCTCTCGGCGCAAGAAGACCCCATTGGCATCTCCTCCTCTCGACGAAAGTACCATCGTCCTCTCTCCCAAATCAATCGATTTCGTTGTTCTTTCGACCGTTCTGCCTCTTTGATCAAACTAATTTCTATGTGCATTTTAGAGTATCTCCCCAAATGGACAGCGAGAATCCTCGTGTGCCTCATGTGGTGCACGCTCTCCAACCATCCATGCTGGTTAAAGCTCCGACGGGGCCGAGATACGGCGACTGCGGCAGGACAAAATCGCCTCAATGGAGGGCCGGCCCGATGGGGCCCGGCACACTCTGCGCCAACTGCGACAGTCATCGCTGGCATGCCGGGGAGCGGTGGGACAAGTGTCGTTCTCACCGCAGCAAGAAAACCATGATTCCCGTCTCAACGTCTCCACCAGAAGCTAGCGTGCAGTGGGTGGAGTGCCCAAGAGGCCAGGCCGTCTGTGCATGGCTGTCGTGGCCGTCCACTCCGCCACTGATGTCAAACGCACCCGCCGCGTCGACTGTCCTGTCCGTGCTCAACAGGCCAGCGGCGTTACCAATGGTGCCTTGTGAGGCATTCCCTTCGTCCCAAATTACTAGTCAATTTTGATGTTCCAAGCATGGAGACAGGAGCTGTATCTGTAGAATTAGGTTATGTGCTGTGATGGTGCTTCGATGATACCTTCTGTTTCCTTTTGTGCATTAAAAGCAAACACTTGAGGCATGCATAAGTTACCAGTAGATATATAAGCAATTGCCTGAGTTGCACAATGCATGATGTTTAGACTTCAAGTTCCTATGCTCTGTATTATTTCACTGTTTCCAGAACCATAATTAATCGTTGTCCACTTTCTTCACTTTTTGTTCCCTGTGATTGAGCGCTTTCTATCTTGAAAAAGCGGTTCCGACGGAATATGTTGGCATGAGAGGGCCGTCCCCATGGGCGTGCATCCGATTCGGTTGAACAGGGCCCCTACTTTTTTGGGGCCTCCAAAATCTAACGTATGCGTTAGCTGCTCATTAGGTAAATCATGCATGATGTGTTGTGCACTCCGAAGCAAGGGAAACCATCACTTTCAGCGGCCACAACGTCGTCTGATGCCGCCTCGTGTTCTCCCTCTCTGACTCGATGAGCGAGGCGATTGAACGACTAGGCACTTTCTCTAGTTACATGTTCCTTCAAGTTCAAAACGGTCTGGTATTTCGTTTTCTTCAACTGATAAATATAAATACTTAGTGTGGACTAGTTCTTGTATGTTGATTTTGATGCGTATCACCCTTAACTTTGTTTTTCATCTTTTCAACATATAGCATCAATTGATCTACGTATACACGTCTACTAGTGTTTCAAGATCCAAGTCATTTCTTCTACAAAATTGGCCTAGAAAATATGAAAAGGTTGCCAAAAGCATAAAACAACAATTAATGGCACAAAAGAATTTTTAAGACGTAAATCTAAGGGCTTTTCGTTATTCTTGTGTTGCCACAACTTAAATCTATATTTTTTGGCATGGCTAAAAATTATTATAGAACTACATGATCTCTTGGGGATCATGCAACACATTTACACAACCTTATTAGCTATAGACTAGTAGCCAGTAGGCCCCTATTTTTGAGGTCTGTACAGGGCCTCAGTTTGTGGCGGGACGGCCCTTTGATGATACCTAATGTTGATTTTCTAGAGTACTTTGTTTTGAATGCAAAAATGCTTAAGAAATGGATTTTCGAGTCACAAAATCTCTTCTCTTCCACACCCCCCATC
This sequence comes from Cenchrus fungigraminus, assembly GCA_036936925.1. NCBI lineage: Eukaryota > Viridiplantae > Streptophyta > Magnoliopsida > Poales > Poaceae > Cenchrus > Cenchrus fungigraminus. The sequence continues at coordinate 65,016,453 of CM072779.1, forward strand.
TACTCGATCCCACTCTGTTGACGAACGGCGGCAGCACCAATCCCTCCGGTGGAGATCTAGGGCTAGCACCTCATGTGTGAATGAGTCGTCCAACACCGTGGGCAAGGAAACCCTGTTATATACTGTAGATGCCCTGTGTCCTTTGCCAAATTAAGGAAGCCATGTGCGAGAGCCAGCCGTGCCCGTTGGTGATGTTCGTCTCCGTCCGTGGACACCATGGCTCGTGCTTAACCGCCTAGGCGAGGGTTATGCAGGTTCGACACGACCCAGTCGGTGGTGTTGCAAGAGCCACGCAGCATGGATGGTGAATAACCTAGCGGGCCCAGCACGGACTCGGTTACCCACCTTTAAGACTGCTGGGTGCATGGTGCAACACTAGCTGGGTTACGCACGGAGTCAGTTACACAAATCGGTCGTGTCGATCCTGCGCATCACCTGCATCCGGTCGTGTCAGTTCTGCGCATCACCTCAGCTCGGTTACGCACTGTTCGGATACGCACCATCCGTTCTGCATGGCGCGTGCAACACCGGCGCGAGATCATTTGGTGGTAGCACCCCAGTGGGTTACGCACGAGCCATGGTGCGTGCAGCAACATGGCTAGCGGTTGGGTTACCATAGCATTAGCATATGCCTTTGATCAAAGCAATACACAGTCCGTGCACCATGCAGCATGGATACTGCGTAACCGATCTGGTGAAGGTTACACATACATCTGGAGCCTATTAGGGCGCATGCCACCTGACACGCCCGTTATGAGACTTGGCAGTTGGAACAACCCATTCAGAGGTTCTGGTTCAGACTTGAAGGAATTCATTAAAAAGTATAATTAATAACAATTCAAATAGGAGTACTTAACACTAATTTAAACGAATGCATAACCATTTTCTAATCAGCACTTAATTGTCTGCCTACACCATTGTTATTTCCTCAGGTGTGCACACTTGATCTTTGAAGAGTATGTTGTTGGTGAATTCATCTACATGTGAGATCGTGTTCTATTTGCAACTGCATCTCCATACTTGTCTCTTTTTTTCCTCCTTGGGAAGGGGGAGATTTTTTATGAAGATGAGGGAAGGAGGAGATTCCTCCAGCGGGCTAGTATATGTTTCCATGCGAGTTTCAGTTACGTACGCAATCCATGCATGCCCCCCCTGGAATTTCGAGATCGTGCTTATATTTCGTGGTGCATGGAACGATGGTTTCCATCTCTCTCTCTCTCTCTCTCTCTCTCTCTCTCTCTCTCTCTCTCTCCGCACACATACACACACCGGATTTGAACTCCCAATGTGTCGCCGACGAGTGCAGCTCCTCCTTCACCGCCATCGATCCACTCTCCGCAGGGTATATTAATTTACTTGTAGTAGAGCCTAATTTTCATTACCGGGAGAGCAACATTAGATACGACCAATGCCTAACATAATACGTACGCCATGGCGTTGTGCGTTTTCATATTACACCGGTGATGTGTGACCGCTTAACAGGTCGTCGTACGCGGGAGGGCCGGCCGGCTTCCGACTTGGCTGCGTCTTGCGTTGCTCCTGGGGCAGAACGTCCGGGTACGTCGTGCGATAGGAATGATAGCATCGAACGTCATCCATGTCATCATCATAGCAACGGGGGGAATCGTCGCCATCTATGTTCAAAACAATTTGCATGTCAGATCTACAAAGGACGATCTGCAAAACAACGATATTGTGTGGCGCCCGCTCACCGCTATTGTCGGATGAGCCATCACCTACTATAGATTTATCATAAACCACCATTCCTTCTAAAAAGTTGGTGAATGTAACCTTTGTGTATTTGAGCTGCTACAGGTGAAGAGGATTACTAACCACGATTATGGAGGTGCTATCTCATCAAAAATGGCTGGAAGGACATGACATAGGAGTACCTTGCCGTCACCTGCATCGTCCACTTTCAAAGGTCTAGTAGTTGGTGGAGGAGCGGTTGGATTTGGCCTCGATTTGGTTTTCGACACGCGCATGCTTGGAACTCCGGCAGCATCCTTGTTCCCAGTTTTCGTCCCAGTTTCTTCCTCGGCGCGGATTGTTGGTTTCTCGATTTTAGGCATGATGCCGCTGGCCTACAACGATCTAAAGAACAGAAACACACATTTGCCGGCATCACGAGAGGAAGAAGACAATGTTTCGAAAAGTAGAGAGAGAGATCTCACAATGGGCGCTACGCCGCTACTGCTCCGAGCGTGCGACTGAAGAGGAAGAAATGGTTGGGGATCGCAAAGATGGACACACGGGGTGTGTATCGATTTATACTCAATGATAAACGTGGTCCGTTAGACCCCAGGCCATGGGATCACTCTGGAAAAGCTGAAAGGGATCGCACAACCACCTCCGAATCGTTGGGATCACACGGATTCCCCAATAACGATCTCACACACCCGCTAATCTCTGGTCCCTCCAAGTTTAATCCGAACCTGTGCAAGTGCACGTAACCTGTGTCAATACGAAGCCTAGTACTGTTTTAGGGAAAACCATATATGTAACCTAAATATGGACGCGTAAGGCGTAACCAGACAGCTGAACCACACAAAATGGCTCATGGGTAACTAATTAAGTGAGTTCAGGTTACTCAGATTCGACACGTCAAGGGGTCCAACCGCACGTGCCTCGGGACTCTAGAGATGTACAGTATAGATAAAAGAGATATATACTCCATAATAAGTAGTAACCCAATCTGCATTGGATATTTACATGGCAGCATACCGTATAACCGAATGGGTGCAGCTATTATATATAATTAACTACGCTTCCGCTTGAGCCTATGTGATTGTCTCATGACGAACTGGACAGCTTCCTTCAGGGTTGCTTCCCGGTCCTCCTTGTAGTTCCACAACAATTGTACTGGGTAGCGGCCACTCGCATTGTGCTTGTTAACCTCAAGCAGGGTCTTTATTACCAAGGCAAAGATCTCTTGACCAAGCTCTCCTCTTAGCTCCTGGAGCTTACTATCGGCTTCGTCAATAACATCCTGCAAAAGATCACTTGCCCCACGATTAGACTGGATGGACATGGAAACTCATAGAACATAATCCGTCAGTAATAAATGAAAATAATCAATAAAAAGGTGCACACCATCTCTCTGTCGTCAACCATGTCAACCCTAAAAGGATGCCAATTTGGATCTGATATCTCAGCCTCCCATTTGAACAGATAAGTGCTGCTTCATAATCTGATAACCCACGAGTGTCTGCGATCGCCTTGCGATCAACGACGCCCATCCTCTTGACACCTATGTTAGCTCGGCCAGTTCTGCCATCCGGCAATCCCTACAGATCATGTGTATTAACTAGTTGATACCCTGTGTGTTGCTGCAGCAATTTTTTAAAACAAATTTCTAAGGTGAAAAAATGTAATTAGAAAAACTACGATGATTCCATGGCAACATTCTATGAAATTTGAAAGTATAAGGTGATTGTATGACAACATTCTTTTGCAAGCAATATTACATGAAAACATGTTCATTTTGTTGATAGAGACTGACTATTAAATGATTGATCCTTCATGTAGTTCTGGAATATGTTATGTTT